>CM038047.1:42997209-47797209 GCA_021397845.1 Areca catechu | reverse complement strand
GATAGGTATAAAATCCTAATTCTCTTCCTTTTTGTCTACTATCTCTACTCTGTCTATTACTACTGATGATGGCTCCATTGTCTTATCAAGAAAACTGGAACCATTTCAATTTCATCCAGCCTTTCTCTTCCTAATACTTTTTATATTCCTAATTTTCCTATTAGTCTTCTATCCATTAGCCAGCTTACTAAATTCCATAATTACTCCGTAACATTCTTTCCTGCTTATTGTATATGTCAAGATCTGCAGACTGGGAAGAGGATTAGTTTGGACAGCGAGCATGGCGGATTATATTTTCTAGGTAATGAGACTACATCCCATGTCTTGACAGTGTCCATCTCCGAGTCCCCTCTTCTTTGGCACTATCGATTAGATCATCTCTTTCTTTGAAATCAACAAAGAAGTCTCGTTCCAGTTCTCAATGTCATTTTTTTAGTGTGAATCATGTCAACTAGGCAAATATCATCGAGTCTCATTTCCAGCTCGCCAAACTCTATATAGTTCTTTCCTTTTGAATTAACACATTCTAACATTTATGGACCTTTTCGTGTTGTCATTTTAAGGCTTTCGTTATTTTATTAATTTTATTAATGATTATACTTGTATCACTTGGATCTATGTGTTAAAAGACCGAGATCAAGTTTTTAATATTATTCAGATATTCTTTAATAAAATAAATACTCAATTTTTCACTGGTATTCATAATCTATGCCAAAGTTCACCGAACCGTGCCGAACTGAACCGGACCAGTGCCCAAACGGCATGGTTCGGCTTAAAATTTTGATTTTCTCCTTCCAATAATAAAAAATTAATGAACCGATCCGAACTGGCCCGAACTGCACTGAACAGGTCGGTTCGGCCGATTTTGAACCGGTTCGCCAGTTTGGGACCGGTCCGATCCAATTCGGACGAGTTTGAATTTTTTCTATAGTGATGTGGGTTGGAGGGTTGATAAGAAGTAACTGAGAGCACAAGAGCTCTCAGTTTTCATAGAAATAAGGAAAGAAAGTTGTAGAACTAATTTTTGCAATATTTGAAGCCAATCAAATATCTAAATAGCAAGAAAAAAAAGGTGGATTCAAGGTACATATATACTTTCCTTGTTTCTTTTTCCCTTTTTCTTTTTTTACAATTCATAAAAAATTAAAAAATAAAAAAAATACTGTCAAATCTTTTTGACATGATTTTAGAATATGATGTAGATCTATGAATGATTTACACAACGATGCTAAAACCATAATTTTTTATTAAGTATATAATTTTTAAAATTAAAAAATATTTTTAGATTAAAAATTGATAAAAAATAAAATAATTAATTAAAAAATTATAAATATATATTATTGTTCTAGGATTTATAAGCTATTTTTACTATAAATTTTATATCGATTTATCCAAGTTTTGATGCATCTTATGAATAGTGCTCTATATCTAATATTGAAAAAAAATGATCTTTTATATATGCCCACTTTTTTAAAAAAGATATAGCATTTATGATAAAATCCTACATGAATCTAAGATCAAATTATTTTTTATAATATTATAAATTTTTATATTTTTAAATCTAAAAAAATCAAAAAATATATATAATTAAATAAAAAATAAAAATATTAGAAAAACAAAATATTAATTAGTTTAAGTAATTATTGAGCTTATTTGTTTTTTAAATATCTAAGAATAGATCCATCAAGGAGGAAGAAGGAACCGGAGCGTAACATTGATTGGGTGCATGAAAAAATGCTCTCAAGTCGGCATCATTGAAGGTATAAATGGTGCAATGTAGAATTCAAGGATAGTGGGATAACAAGATTGAAGTAGCACTTGGCTGACGGCTATTTTCATATATCTACATGCCGATAATATCCACAAGAGATCCGTCAATTGATGAAAAAGTATTTTGCTGATTTTATAGCAAGAAAGAAAAAATATTGAAGAAAAGGCATAGGTGGATCATAGAGCTGTAGAATTACCTTATCACTCCAGGAAGTCAGAGGGAGCATCTATTCTTTTCGATGAGGAGGTACGGATCGAGGTTGTTATTCAGACGAGCTTGTATGAGCAGAGGCAACTATAGGAGATGGCCAGGCATAGAAAGCATTTAGACCATTAGCTTTTGAGTCAAGATCAAGATCGGGCTCTAGGAGTGTTGCAGGAGAGATATTTTAGAAGGATCTCAGTCAAAGAGCCCATCAAGAGAGGCACCAGCTATATTGCATCTATGTTTGAAACATTTGGCAGTAGAAAGAAGCTTCCAAGGACATTTCAGTAGGAGCCACTATTCACGACATTAATCCACTATCTTTCTTAACAGATATTTCAAGCAATAGAGGATTGATAGCATATCGAAAAGGGATAAGAAGAATATATGGCGAGCTATCGGATCCTTATTTCAATTCAATCATATCCTAGTGCACGTAGCAGACAATCTATATTATCGCTCAGTTATTGTATCAATACAAATTATTGGTACATGTATAGATCCTCTAGGATTGAGAGATATTTATGGTTAGTTTCTGGACAACAATAAAGAGAAGCTAAAAAATTAGATTGCCTCGTATCAGAGTAAGTGGCCCGTGTATGGATTGATAGTGATGTATGATGGTTGAACTGGTCCTACTAGACGAAGCAATATTAACTTCTTAACTTATTATGATGGAAGTTTTTTTCATAAATCTATTAATACTTCATATCAGGTGCACGATAGCAGCTATATCCTTAGATTGATGGAGGTGATTGATCAGGTAGGAGAGCAAAATATCATGCAAGTCATCACAGACAAGGGACCATAATACAGGACTGCAGGACATCTCTTGATGCAGCAGTGACCCTGAATCCCTTGTGCTGCATATTGTATTGACCTAATATTGATGGATATTGGAAAGATCCGTAGGATACAAAAGATAGTTGAATTAGCATAAACTATCACCATATTTATTTATAACCATACATGGATCTTATCATTGATAAGAAGCTTTATTGGGAAAGAAATATTGAGACCAAGGATCACACGATTTGCTATAGATTATATAGCACTTCATAATCTTCTTGGCAAGAAAGTAAAGTTACATCAGATATTTGTCAGTCAAGAATGGCAATAGAGCAGATATGCCAGGACAAATACTGAAAGGAGTACTGTGAAGAATTTAGTGTCGAGACAGATATTTTAGCAACATATCAAAAGGATAATGGAGACTGTCAAGCTTCTATATGAGCTACTTCGGGCCATGGACTTTGAGAGATATGCTCAGATGGGCTTCCTTTATTACACGATGAAAAGAAAAAACTCAAGAGATAGATCCAGCACATACTAATGAGTACAGGGTTTTTCGAACTGTGTCGAACTGGCTGGTTCGGGGCGTACTGAACCGGACCGGCGGCCGGCACAGTTCGGCTTTAAAAAATGGCACATCCATCCTAAAAATATAAAAAAAAAGTATCGCACCGAACCGGACCCGAACCGATGCTGAACCGATCGAAACGGGCCCGAACTAGGCGGTTCGGCACAGTTCGGCCCGGTTCGGGTCGATATGGTGGGAGGGAGCATGTGGGGCTTTTTTTTTTTGTTTTTGTCACATAGCACTGTAGCCATGTGACTGCTTTGAGAGGGGGGGTTTGCTTGGGTTTTAAGAAGGGAAAAGGCACAGAGAGCTTGTAAGAGCTCTCTGCTGCCTCTCTGCTGCAGCACCATGGAAAGAAAGATCAAAAAAAATTCATGGATCAATTTAAAGCCAATCCAACCTGCAAAAATCAAAGGGAAAGCTAGAATCAAGGTCCGTATACCTTTCTTTTTCTGTATTTTCATCTTTCGTAGCGTTAAATTTTGTTAAAATCCATGCAAAATAAAAAATTAAGAAGAAATGCTGTCAAAATTTATTTGTCAGCTATCATTTTAGAGTATGTGGTAGATCTAGGATAGATCTACAGAATGATACTAAAATCTTAATTTTTTGTTAAGTATATAATTTTTTAAATTAAAAATTAATTTTGGATTAATAAATTAATTAAAAAAAATAATGAGAAAAAAACTGTAATTATAAATTATTAATCTAGGACTTGTAAGCTACTCTCATTATAAATTTCATGTCGATTTATTCAAGTATTATGCATCTCATGAACAGTACCCGTAGGTCTTAAAATGAAAAAAAATTGACTTTTTATGCATTTTTAGGATCTTAAAAAAATATATGTAGCATGTATGATGGAATCCTACATGAATATAAAATTTATTTTTTTTTATTTTTCTTTATTTTTGAATTTTTTAAATAAAAAAATTTAAAAATAAATTAAATTTTAAAAATTAGATTAATAAAGTGTTAATTAATAAAGATTATTATTGACCTTATATGTAATTTAAATATTCAGGTATGGATCCATCAAGGAGGAAGAAGAATCCGGAGCGGGACATTGTTTGGTTACATGGAGAAATGTTCTCGGGTCGGCATCACTGGAGGTGTAAATGGTGCAATACCAAATTCAAAGGTTGGGGGTACTAAGGTTGAAGCAGCACTTGGCCGGCGGCTATCCTGATATATCTGCATGCCGACAGTGTCCACAGGAGGTCCGTCAGTTGATGAAGAAACACTTTGCTGAATTTAAAGCTGGGAAAGAAAGAACAGCAAAGAAGAAGGCAGAGGTGGACCGCAGAGCCGCAGAACCACTTTCTTATCACTCCAGGGAGTCAGAGGAAGCATCTATTCCTTCTGATGAGGAGGCACAGATGGAGGCTGCTATTCAGGCGAGCTTGTATGAGCAGAGGCAGCAGGAGGAGGTAGCCAGGCATAGACAGCGATTCGGACCATCAGCTTTTGACTCAGGATTGGGATCCGCTTCTGCTAGTGCTCCAGGAGAGTCTGAGACAGTTTAGGAGGACCTCCTCAGTCAGAGAGCCCGTCAGGAGAGGCACCGGCCGTATTGCATACATGTTGGGAGCATTTGGCAGTAGGAGGAAGTCTTCCAGGCCCAGGGACACTCCAGAGGGAGCCACTATCCTTGATGTCGATCCACATGCATTTTCCGGTAGAGATTCCAAGCAACAGAGGATTGACACAATGCTGAAAAAGGATAAGAAGAAGGATATGTGGCGGGCCATCTCCTCCTGGTTTCATTTCAGTCATATCCCAGCCCATGCAGTAGACAATCCATATTATCGCTATGCTATTTCATCTATACAGGCTGCTGGTGCAGGTGTAGATCCTCCAGCATCGAGGGATATCTATGGTCATCTTCTGGACAGCAATAAGGAGCTAGAAGGATGGATATCCTCATATCAGAGCAAGTGGCCCGTGTATGGATTGACGGTGATGTGTGATCGTTAGACTGGTCCTACTAGACGGAGCATCATCAATTTTTTGACTTATTGTGATGGGAAGACTTTTTTTCAAAAGTCTATTGATGCTTTAGATCATGTGCACGACACCAGTTATATCCTCAGATTGATGGAGGAGGTGATTGATCAGGTAGGAGAATATAATGTCGTGCAGGTCATCACTGATAAGGGACCACAGTACAGGGCCCAGTTATATCCTCAGATTGATGGAGGAGGTGATTGATCAGGTGAGAGAGTATAATATCGTGCAGGTCATCACTGATAAGGGACCACAGTACATGGCCGTAGGGTAGATCTTGATGGAGCGGCGACCGCGTATTTTCTGGACCCCTTGTGCTGCACATTGTATAGACCTCATCTTGATGGATATTGGTAAAATTCGCAGGGTGCAGAAGATTGTTGAGCTAGCACAGTCTATCACAAGATTTATATATAACCATACATGGGTCTTATCATTGATGAGAAGCTTTACAGGGAAGAAATATTGAGATCGGGGGTCACACGGTTTGCTACTAATTACATTACACTTGATAGTCTTTTTGGTAAGAAAGCAGAGCTGCGTCAGATGTTTGTAAGACAGGACTGGCAGGAGAGCAGATATGCCAGGACAAATACTGAGAAAAGCAATGTGGAGAATTTAGTGACGAGACAGACATTCTGATAGCGAGCTAAAAGGGTAGTGGAGGCTATCAAGCCTCTATATGAGGTACTTCGTGCCGTGGACTCCGAGAGGTATGCTTAGATGGGCTTCTTATATTTCATGATGCAAAGGACAAAGGAAAAGATCCAGGAGGCAGATCCATCACATGCATATGAGTATATCCGGATCATTGATGGACAGTGGAGTTATCAAATGAGTTCGGATTTGCATCTAGCATGTATGTAGTATTTTATGAAGTTCCTAAAAATTAAGTTTCAATTAGATTCATACAAGTATGCTTGACTGATTCTAAAAATATATGTGCAGCTTACTATCTAAATATGAGATTTCAGTACTCCGTACCAGACATTGCCATGGATGAGGATCTTATGTCTGCCCTGCGCAATGTTATATATAAGATGGAGCCCGATCCATATATCGCTGCTATGTGCCTTGAAGAAGTAAGTTAGATTGAAATTATTGAATAATTTTTAATAGCATTAATTTCAACAAGCTAACAAATTTTTTTTTGGCAGACGAAATTTTTTACGGAGGGCATAGATTCATTTGGATCCATTGTAGCGATTAGAAGTAAATCAAAGATGAATCCTGGTAGGTACTACTAAGGAGTAAGTTATCAGGATTAAATTGTTTTATTTTGCCAAATCTAAATTTCTAAATGATGTAATGTCTTTTGCAACTGAATGATGGGTGCATTTTGGTGGATCTGCTAAAAATTTAAAGGTTCTTGCAGTGAAGATCCTCTCCCAAACGGTGTCATCCAGTGGATTTGAGCGCAACTGGTCTACATTTGGTCTTATCCACTCCAAGCAGAGGAACCGTCTGAAACAGAAATGCCTCAACGATCTTGTGTATGTACACTATAATTTAAGGTTGAGGCTAAAATGTATTCAGGAATAAGTAAAATTGAAATATCTCGATCCCACTGCAAGTTTATATGTTGATAAGGATGAAGATCCAATGATTGGATGGGTCATGGGTCAGCAGCAGATGCCAGAGCTTGATGAGCCAGGATCGCCTCCTCGACCAGCCAGTTTTGTAGCTAGTGAGGCTGGGATGGATGTTGGACAATGGGCAACAAGTCATATTCCTCACAGGGCTCCAGCAGATACAGCACATCGTCCGTCCCCACCATCTAGTAGACCTGGAGACAGAGAAAAAGGAAAGGCAGTTGCACCTCCATCGGAGCACTCAGTCCACTTAGATTCAGATACCAAAGACAGTGATGATAGTGCTTTAGATAGTGGAGGATCTAGTGATCAGGGAGGGGCAGGAGGACAGGAGTCGCAGCCACCTATTCATATTCGATTCACTGGGAAGTCGTAGTTTAGCCATGCCACGCAGGATACAGATCATTGAGTACCATCTGATAGACCCCGTGGTGATACGATTCCATATAGGCGACGAGCTCCGCGTGGTCATTCGGGACACGATACAGCTACAACTCTTGCACGTGGAGTAGGATCCATGGATGTATCTAGATCATCCTCATATTCAGGATCATCTTATCCGCAGCTACCGGCAGCTTCTGATCCATATGATCCATATGGTGCATCTGAGACGTCAGCATCTAGTAATTATTATCCCGGAGCATCTTATGCATCTGATTTTGTTGTTGGTATATTGGGATTCCCCCCTGCACTGGCATATCGTCAGTCTCTGGACAGCTCTCAGAGTCGGGACATCAGAGAGGGATCTGCGATTAGTTATGACCTATCACGCATATCTCCTGGGATGAGCTTAGAGGAGTATCATGCTGCCTGGTAGGAGGGACATGTCGAATTTTCTACAGCGTACATACATGATACCTATATTTATGGACATCGTCACTCTACCCGATTCTAGACATTGGTATGTAATTATATGTTTATGCCACATTTTACTTTCATTAATTACTGATAATCTTAGTTTAATTATCATTTTTTTTATTTTAATTGAAAATAGTCCTAAATATTAGTATTTAGTCCTAAATCCTAAAGCGGTACACCATCCTAAACCCTAAATTCTAAACCGGCCTAAACCCTAAATCCTAAACCCTTAAAAAATAAACCCTAAATCCTAAACCCTTAAAAAATAAAATAAAAACCTTAAAATTACAAAAAAACAAAAAAAAAATCAAAAAAAAAAATTGGACGTACCGGTTTGAACCGGTACGCCCCGCCGTACCGTGTCGGCATGGTACGGTTCGGTATCGAACCGGTACCGGCCGGCCACCGGTATGGCACCCAGTACCGGTACACCGAACCTTAAATGAGTACATTCGGATCATTGATGGATGGTGAAGTTATCAAATGAGTTTAGATTTGCATCTACCAGGTAGGCAATAAATCATGAACACTCTAAAATTTTAAATTCAATTATATTTGTACAAGTATATTTGACTAATTTTTAAAATATATGTGCGCTTACTATCCAAATCCAAGATTTCAGTACTCCATATCAAACATTGCCATGGATGAACAGCTTATATCTGCCCTATGCAATGTTATATATAAGATGGAGTCCAATTCAGATGTCTCAGCTATGTCTAGAATAAGTTAGATTAAAATTATTGAATGATTTTTATTAGTACTAATTTCAATAAGTAACACAATAATAATAATTTTTTTAAGATAAAATTTTTTAGGAAGGGCATAGATTCTTTTTGATCTAATATTGCAATCAGAAGTAAATCAAAGATGAATCCTGGTAGGTACTACTAAGTCTAATTTAGATTCAAATTGATTTTTGAATTTTACTGAGCTGAAATTTTAAAAGATTTAATATCTTTTATAGCTAAATGATGGGTGTATTTTGGTAGATCAGCAAAATATTTAAAAAATTTTGCTGTCAAGATTTTCTCCTGGATGGTGTCATTTAGTGGATGTGAGCACAACTGGTCTACCTTCAGCCTTATCCACTCCAAGCAGATAAACAGTCTAAAATAGAAACGCCTTAATGATCTTGTATATATACACTATAATTTAAGGTTGAGACAAATACATTGAGAAAAAAGCTAAACTAAAATACTCCGATCCTACTACAAGTAATTATGTTAATAAGGATGAAAATCTGATGATTAGATGGATCATGAATCAATAGCAGGAGCTAGAGATTGATAAGCTATGATCACTTCCTCGACCAGCAGTTTTGTAGCTAGCGAGGCTGGGATGGATGCTGAACAACAGACAAGAAGCAATATTCCTCATAGGCCTTTAGCAGATATATCACGTCATCGTTCCTTGCCATCTATTCGATCCGGAGATAGAGAAAAAAGAAAAGGTAGTTGCATCTTCACTGGAATATTCAGTTCATTCAGATTCAGATACCAGAGAGAGTAGTGCTAATACTTTTTCAGATAGTGAAAGATCTAGTGATCAAGAAAGGGCCAAAAAACCAAGCAATCCCACCATCTATCGCTTGACTCAGTTTGAAACCTCAAGCTGAAAAACTCTAGAAGCCTCGCATCCATTACCTTACAGTCCGGAGATGTCAGCAGGGAAACTGAGTCCTACCATCTACTGCTGGCTCACAGTTCTCAAACCGGGAAACTCCAGAAGCCCCGCATCCACTGCCTTGCTCACGGTCCGGAGATGTCAGCCGGGAAACCAATGAGTCCCGCCATCTACCGCTTGACTCACAGTTCGGCACCTCAAGCTGGGAAACTCCAGAAGCCCCGCATCCACTGCCTTGCTCATGGTCCGGAGATGTCAGCACGGAAACCAAGAAGTCCCGCCATCTATCGCCTGACTCACAGTTCGGCACCTCAAGCTGGGAAACTCTAGAAGCCCCACATCCACTACCTTATTCACAGTCCGGAGATGTCAGCCGGGAAACCAAGGAGTCCCGCCATCTACCGCCTGACTCACAGTTTAGCATCTCAAGCCAGGAAACTTCAGAAGCCCCGCATCCATTATCTTACTCACAGTCCAGAGATGTCAGCCGGGAACCAAGGAGTCCAGCCATCTACTGCTTGACTCACAGTTCGGCACCTCAAGCTGGAAAACTCCAGAAACCCCGCATCCACTGCCTTGCTCATAGTCCGGAGATGTTAGCCGAAAAACCATGTAGTTCAGCCATCTACCACTTGACTCACAGTTCGGCACCTCAAACCGGGAAACTCCAGAAGCTCCGCATCCACTGCCTTACTTACAGTTAGGGGACGCAGCGATCCCGCCTCCGGGCCAGGAGACATCAGCAATTCCGCCTTCGAGGCTAGGAGACGCGGCAGTCCCGCCTCCGAGGTCAAAGGACCCTAGAATCCTTGGGCTCCAGAGTCGGAGATCCCTCGGTCGCCCTACTCACGGTCCGAAGATGTCAGCTGGGAACTTCAGAGCCCACCACCCACCGCTCGACTTACAACTTGGCAAGTTGAAAAATTTCTGGAGCCTTACATCCGGGCCTGCACGATTTCAAGGTCAAAAGAATGGGGACGAGATGCCCCCAGAAGCCGTGGTGCCAACCTTAAGGTCCCGATGCCCACCTAAAGTGGCTAAGGCCTGGGGAAGATACGCACACATTTTCAATAGCCCCGAAGTTCATTCGCTTTCCATGCGAAAGGGAAGAACATCTAAGTGAAAAACGAGGCCCAGGTTGGATGTTTCGGTCAAGTTGGACTACACCCTCATTGCAAAGCTACGTCCTTGGAATGCCTTAAAGGTTTCCTCCGAAGCCCAAAAAAAAAAAAAAAAAAAAAAAGGGAGAGGAGAAGAAAAACAACTATAAAGAAAAGCACATTTTCATTGCTAAGTCTTCTCTTACATCCTATGAAGGTTCTTAACAGGCTGGAAAACCATCCAAAAATCTAAGTTACAAGGGAAAGCAGGACGCATAAGGGATCATGGAAGAAAAATCTTCATTAATCAAGTCTCTTACAGACTTACACTATGAAGACCCCCGACAGGCTGAGGAATCTTTCAGAAGTTCAGTTACAAAGTGAAAAGAAAAAGGCTTGGAGCACCCTCACTGCTCTTCACTTGACCAATGGGCAGGTCCTCTCCGGCTCTGGACTCTACTCCCGGGCCCGATGCGCCCTCAGCACCGGGGTTATCCTGTTCCAGAGCACACCTCCCCCAGACGCCAAAGGTACAGGCAGGACTGGCCAAAGACATTCTAGTTTCTTCTGCCCGAGAAGGCGGGCGCCCTTATCCTGGATCCCCCAGGACAAAAAACCAGTGCCGCATCAGCTGCCCCGTCCTTGGAGGTCACCGATCTCGTGATTCCAGATACAGCTTCAGCGGCTTCTTGTTAGGCCACCTCCATCAGCACCATGGAGGTCGTGGCCTTCTCCATAGTGACCACGACTGCGTCCACCTTCTTCGCCCCCCGGGGGCTCTCCCCCTTCTCATCCTTCGGGGCAGTTTCGAGCTCGACGGATTTCTTTTCTAGGCCGAACGCCCTCGCCCTGACGCCAGCCGATTGCTCTTGAAAAAGGTGAGGAGCCTTTGCTTGGCCCTCCGGTTCTCGGGCTGAGAACCTGAAGTCTACCAGAAGCCCTTCCTCAGCATAGGCCGAAGGAGAAGGGTTGAAAGAGGAGAACATGGGAGGACAGAACTAGCCCGCTATGAACTCCTAACATTGAAGCAGGAAAAGGGGGACTAGAGGAGAAGGAAGGAGACTCTGCAGAAGCTTGGTCCCTTGCACCCGAAGGTCCTTTAAAAAGGCAAGGGGACAGGTCCCTTGCAATAAAGTCCGCCGCCCATCATCGCCTCGTGCCCATGCAAAGCATGCGACTCTTTAACTCCCTGACCAACCAAGAGACTCCGATGCTTCGGATCAAGGGCAGTCGCCTCGGTCCACGCGGAGCATTTATGATCTTTCTACCGGAAGACCGAGCGCAGCGTCGCTTCATTAGCACGAGAGCGCGATCTTTGGGATGCGGGCTCGAGGCATTGATGGCAAAAGGGACGTGCTCCTCTATGTCAACATGATCATTACTCTCCTCATCCCGAGCGCCGCACCATTCACTGGGCTCAAGAGTGGGGGGGGCATCTGATATGGCATCTGCTGACGTGAAGCCTATGTGGACACCAACTGGCAGCCGTACGGAGGGGAGTGCCATCTGGGCGTGGCACCCAATCGCTGCCAAGGCGAGCCCTCCTGTCGAGGCCAACTCCTAGCCGGGGTCGCGCTCATCGGGCAAGCCCCCCGTCTGAGGCCAGCTCCCGGTCAGGATCGCGCTCATATTGCCAAGGCGAGCCCTCCTACCGAGGCCAGCTCCCAGCCGGGGTCGTGCTCGTTGGGCGAGCCCCCCATCTGAGGCCAGCTCTCGGCCGGGGTCGCGCTTATGCTGCCAAGGCGAGCCCTCCTATCGAAGTTAGCTCCCAGCAGGGGTTGCGCTCATTGGGCGAGCTCCCCCCGTTTGAGGCCAGCTCCCGGCAGGGGTCACGCTCATGCTGCCAAGGCGAGCCCTCCCGCCGAGGTCAGCTCCCGACCGGGATCGCGCTCATTAAGCGAGCCCCCCGTCTGAGGATAGCTCTCAGCCGGGGTCGTGCTCATGCTGCCAAGACGAGCCCTCTTGTCGAGGTTAGCTCCCAGCTAGGATCGCGCTCATTGGGCGAGCCCCCCGTCTGAGGCCTGCTCCTGGCTGGGGTCGCGCTAATGCTATCGAGGTGAGCCCTCCTACCGAGGTCAGCTCCCAGCCAAGGTTATGCTTATTGGACGAGCCCCCCGTCTGAGGCCAGCTCCCGACCGGGATCGCACTCATGTTGCCGAGACGAGCCCTCCTATCGAGATCAGCTCCCAGTCGGGGTCATGCTCATTAGGAGAGCCCCCCATCTGAGACCAGTTCTTGGCCAGGATCGCACTCATGCTGCCAAGGCGAGCCCTCCTGCCGAGGTCAGTTCCCAGCTGGGGTCACGCTCATTAGGCAAGCCCCCCTATTTGAGGCCAGCTCCCGGTCGAGATCACGCTCATGCTGCCAAGGCAAGCCTTCCTGCCAAGGTTAGCTCCCGGCTAAGATCGTGCTCATTAGGCGAACCCCTCGTCTGAGGCCAGCTCCCAGCTGGGGTCATGCTCATGCTACCAAGGCGAGCCCTCCTGCCGAGGTCAGCTCCCAGCCAGGGTCGTGCTCATTGGAGGCCTCCATCCGAGGCCAGCTCCCGGTCGGGGTCGCGCTCATGTTGCCGAGACGAGCCCTCCTGCCGAGGTCATCTCCCAACCGGGATCGTGTTCATTGGGCAAGCCCCCCATCTGAGGCCAACTCCTGGCAGGGGTTGCACTCATGCTGTTGAGGTGAGTTCTCCTGCCGAGGTCAGCTCCTAGCCGGGGTCGTGCTCATTGGGCGAGCCCCCTAACTGAAGCCAGCTCCCTGCCGAGGTTGCGCTCATGCTGCCAAGGCGAGGCTCCCGAAGCGAGCCCCGTTCTTGCCTCCCAGAGAAGAATTCTCACCAACAGCATAGGAGGGAAAGATCAACAGGAATTCAAACCACAACAAAGGGGGTTTCTGTCCGCCTGCAACCTCTAAAAGGTGGCACACGCCCCGTCATTAATTCAAGTTCTGCAACGCGCCACCCGCGTGCTCTGCGCAAAGTGTGCTCCTTTAGGGGCCTTCAGGCCCCAAATCCTGTAGCCTACCACCACGTCAATGACCATACAACCGGGAGCCTCAACCTTCGCGGCACAAAACCTGAACCTCCTTCAAGAGAAGTACTCCATTAAGGCCACAGGCCCTGCGACGCTCTGACAGTCCCTTCGGGAATAGAAATGTCACATCGTGGCTTAGGGCTCAGCAGTACGACACCTACCCCTCCCATAAGAAACCATGCTATGCAGGGAACACAGGAGAAGAGGACATCTCAAGGAGGCCCCAGACCAGCTCAGGGCCATCATTCTCATATAAAAAGGAAAGGAAGGCGATCGATAAGGGGGAGAGAGGGCAAGTAGGCGAAGGACCCCTAGCAGATCCTTCCGAGCTCTCCGATCACACTTCTACTTGACTTTTACCTCTCATTTTCCATCTCATCTCCACTACACATCCTCTACACGGGGAGACCACCAGCTCCCCGCCACAGAGATTCTGTTCCCCTAGATTGTTCCACTGACTTGACCATCAGAGTGTCCCCGCCGGAATCCTCGGCTCGGGTCTCCTCTGTTTTGCAGGGTAGCTAGCCGAGGACCGCACCGGAGCGGCGAACTGGGCACCTGGAGGGAACCGAAGAGCCACGCTAGCTGGGAGAGTCCCCCGGACGGTGCCCTGCGAGAGCCGCAGGCCACGGAGGTCTATCGGAGGGGAGTCCGTTACCCGACGCCACGCGAGAGCTGCAGGCCACGACGATCCAGGCGGTAACAGCTGCCATGGATGAGGAGATGATTGTTCTATTATCTCGCCGTACTTGAAATTTGGTGACTCCCTCAATACCTGTTGATGTTGTTAGTTGCCAGTGGTGTATACTGTTAAGTATAATCTAGATAGTTTTGTTGATTGCTACAAAGTCTATTTGATAGCAAAGGATATATCCAAACCTACGGTGTTGATTATTTTGAGACATTCTATCCCATTGCATGCCTGAATTCTATCTGAATCATCTTGTTTATTGCTATTAATTAGGAATGGTCTGTGTTAGATGGATATGGAGAATGCCTTTCTGTATGATGATCTTGATAAGGAAGAATATATGGAACAACCTTTTGGATATGTTGCTCAGAGGGAGATGATGTGCAAACTTAGAATGGCGATTTATGGTCTGAAATAGAGCCCACGTGCATGGTTTGATAAGTTGAGCAAGGTGATATTTTTTATGGGTTTCACCAGGTATAATTCTGACCATTCTATTTTTGTACGTAACAAGATTACCGGGATGGTTATTCTGATAGCATATGTCGATGATATTTTGTTAACATCAAGGATCGTTGAACTGGTACCGGAACCTATACCGGTCAGCTGCTGGTATGGTACGGTCCGTACTCGGACCGTACTGGTACATGCACCGAGGTTAAAAAAATGATAAAAAACTCTCTTCCTCCTCCCTCTCAAGCAAAGATTATTAAACCAGATCTGAACCGAGCCAAACCGAGCCCGAACCGGGCGATACGATACGCTACAGTATCGTACTGTATGGAATTCATTTTTTAAAAATTTTTTTAATGGTCCGGGGTGTCGAACTGTTTTTTATATGTGAACCATACCGGCTCTTGGCTGGTACGGTACGGTACGGGATGGTACCGCAAATCCTGGTTAACAGGTAGTGACAAAGTAGGAGTGGAGGAAACTAAAGCTTTTCTTAAATAGTATATTGTTACAAAAGATATGGAGAGATCTAGGTATTTCCTAGGAATTAAGTTAGCTCATGGAAAACAGGATATTGTCCTATCTCAAAGGAAGTATGTACTTGATC
The DNA here is from genome assembly GCA_021397845.1 of Areca catechu. Taxonomy (NCBI): domain Eukaryota; kingdom Viridiplantae; phylum Streptophyta; class Magnoliopsida; order Arecales; family Arecaceae; genus Areca; species Areca catechu. Next base: position 47,781,911 of record CM038047.1, on the reverse strand, counting down.
TTCTAACAGAAACTGGACTTCTTGGATGTAAACCTGAAAATATACCTATGGAACAGAATCTGAATTTATAGGATGAGGAATCGAAAAAATTTTCTGATGTTAGTAGATATAGAAGACTTATTGGGAAACTAATTTATCTCACAGTTACGAGACCTGATATCACATTTGCAGTGGATCTCATTAGTCAGTTTATGCAAAAACTTAGGTACACTGGAAGGCTGCATTAAGGATACTCGCTTTTGTGAAGGAAGCACCAGGCAAGGGATTGTTATATAAAAGTCATGATCACTCACGTATTGAGGCTTATTCAGACTCGGGATATGATCATGATATGAGTGATCGAAAGTCTACTTCCTGCTATTGTACTTATGTAGAAAGAAACTTGGTGACCTAGCAAAGTAAGAAATAAAATGTCATGTCTAGGTCAAGTACTGAAGCAAAGTATAGGGCTATTGCTCACACTGCATATGAATTGACGTGGTTGAAGTCCATAATGGCTGAAATTGGGATTTCTATAACATATTCTATGCCCATGTATTGTGATAACCAAGTAGCTATTTACACATCTCATAATTCAGTATTTCATGAAAGGACAAAACTATCGAGATAAACTTCACTTTATGAGAGATACTATGATGAAAGACATTATTTGTACTCTATTCACTCCTTCCACAAAGCAGCATGCTAATGTCTTCACTAAATTGTGTCCATGGGTGCGTTTGTCTTTATGCAATAAGCTGAGCATGTTTGATGTACATGCTCTAGCTTAAGAGAGAGTATTAGAAGTTATTAGTTAGTATGTTGGTGACTATTTTGTCCTTATTATATTTAGATGGAGTGCCTGATAGGAATATTTATGTAACTTGTCTTCCTCCTAGTTAATATAAATAAGGTGGTCTGTGTGGGGGCTTTATAACTTTTTCCATACTTTTCAATACTCAGAAAGCACTGTTGACTGAAAATAAATAATTGAGCATTCATGTTACAGAATTATAAATGTTTAATGCTGTTAGCTGTATAAATCGGGAGTGGGCAACCATGTCACATGGAAGCAAATGATGTTTTGGTCCACCATTAAGTTTTGCATGGTGCTAAACTTACCACCAGACCCCAAAAGCTTAAGCTATTAGGAAAGGAGTCAACAATGTATATCTAGCCTTAACACCCCGCTTCCCATGCAGCCCAGGTACCTTGCATTGGAAGACATAAATGAACCAACGATGACTCAATATAAGAATGAGTCAAGAATGACTCAACCAAGAATGATCAAGCGAAGAAAAGAGTTGAGAAAATAAACAGGTAAAATTGGTCTACATGGGGATTCAAACCTATGGCCTTTGGTTCCAAAAGCTTAAACTAATAGGGGAAGGGTCAAAAATGGCATGGCTCACCTTAACACATAGATGTGATGCAATTGAAGTCAGACTGAATGACAGCAGAAACATTTTTTAAAGGGAAAATAACAGTACTTACAGCGCAGATATAGATTGATGGCATGGGTCAAGAATCCACTGCCAGGAACTCCATTCAAGAGAGAACTGATTGGTACAAAGGACATTGAGATAACATCAGGTTCTGACTGGACACTGTTCAACCACTCATAATGTGATAAATCCTTATTCTCATTTCCCCCCCTCCTTTTGAATATTTTCACAATATCCTGAGATCAAAAAATAGGAAATCATGTAAGGATGCAATATATAAGTCTGGTTTATGTCATACTTTTTTGACATAACAGAAAGGAACTCGGTAACCAAGAAAACAATTACTAAGAAATTATACCTCCTTTGCTGAATAAGAACTTGATGGACTTGATTCTGCAAACCTCAGTCGTCGCTCCCCATAATCAACCTGCCAAAAAAAATGTGAACGGTTTAGCAGTGCAGAGAGGAAATCTTCTAGATTGATATTGGATGACTAGTAGTGAGATTAAAGATTACAGATCATGTTGTCAGTGATATATTAAAAAAAAACTGTTGTAAAAAATCTAATAAATAATAAAAACATGTCTGAGCATATCTAATTAGGAAAGACTGTTGAAACACAAAGTGTAAATATATTTAAAATGGAAATCAGACAAAAGAAAGCATGTACATAGGTAGGGTTGTAATGCTCGGTCAGCGCACTCTGTTTGACCTGACATCATTGATGCCTTCACCCTCCATGTATTATTGTCAGTTGTCCAATATTATGGGGAGGATCCTGGTCATATTGGGAAGTAGGGAGATCTTCTCAATTGATTACACAATTTAAGCACATGCAACTGTGACATAATCAAGCAACCTTTGACAGTTCTGCCACTAGAAAGAGTCTAGGAAGCATTGTTAGAAATTTAAAATCCTCTTGGTAAGAAAGCATGAAAATTTGCAGGGGAAACCTAGAAAACTTTTGGAACTAAAATACTAAATCCACAATATCCCTTTTAAGTGAAATTGCATGTGATTGGCAGGTAACTACCTAAGCATCTATAGGATAGAGAAAAGAAAATATGCACTAGAAACAAGATTCTTACTTGCAAGTTTAGATACCAACTTAGATATCTAAAATAATCTATTATAGAATCAAAATATGATATCAAAAAACAGATTATCAGTTAAGGTAATCTGAAGTTGCATTCTTCTTTTGCTAGAATGCTCCGGAGAGTAAAAGTCAAAGAAGCAATATGTAGGGATGGCAGTTGAACGAGTTTTTCCAAGTACCCGACCTATCCCAAACCCTAAAAGGATCCATTTAGTATACCCTGATAGGGTTTGGGATAGGTTTGGGATTCAAAACTAAAACCCAAATAGGTATGGAATTTATCCCTTAGAGACCTACTATCCAAACCTGGTTGTAAATATTTTTTTATAAAATAAATTTATAATAGATAGAAGGAATAATCTGAATTCCAAGGTTCACTGAACCGTGCCGAACCGACCGGTTTGGGACGTACCGAACCGAACCAGCGGCCGGCCGGCACAGTTCGGCTGTTAAAAAAGACACAGCCACCTTAAAAACCAAAAAAAAAAAAAAAAATGAATCGGGCCTGAACCGGTATGAACCGGTCGAAACGGGCCTGAACCGACTGGTTCGGCTCGGTATGGTTCCAAAGGGGGGGGCTCATTTGTTTTTTGTGTCACATGGCTAAAGTGTAGCCATGTGACATCCAAAGAAGGGGGCCTTGCTGCCTTTTCTTAATTAAGGAAAGGCACGACACAGAGAGCTTAAGAGCTCTCTGTGTGTTCTCTGCAGCGATGCATGAAGGAAGGAAAACCAAGAAAAAAAATACACAGGGTCAATTTCAACCCAATTCAACTTGCAAAAATCGAAGGGGTAGGTAGAATCAAGGTCCGTATACCCTTCTTTTTCCGTATTTTCATCTTTCGTAGGGTTAAATTTTGTTAAAATCCGTGCAAATTAGAAAATTAAGAAGAAATGCTGTCAAAATTTATTTGTTGGCAATGATTTTAGAGTATGTAGTAGATCTAGGATAGATTTACACAATGATACTAAAATCTTAATTTTTTGTTAAGTATATAATTTTTTAAATTAAAAATTAATTTTTGGATTAAAAAATTAATAAAAAATAATAATTAAAAAAAAACTGTAATTATAAATTATTAATCTAGGGCTTGTAAGCTACTCTTACTATAAATTTCATATCGATTTATTCAAGTTTTGTGCATCTCATGAATAGTACCCGTAGGTCTTAAATTGAAAAAAAAATGACTTTTAATGCATTTCTAGGCTCTTAAAAAAATATATGTAGCATGTATGATGGAATCCTGCATGAATCTAAAATTTATTATTTTTTTTATTTTTCTTTATTTTTTAATTTTTTTAATTAAAAAATAAAAAAACTAAATTAAATTTTAAAAATTACGTTAATTAACTGTTAATTAATAAACATTATTATTGACCTTATATGTAATTTAAATATTCAGGTATGGATCCATTAAGGAGGAAGAAGGATTCGGAGCAGGATATTGGCTGGTCACATGGAGAGATGCTCTCGGGTCGGCATCATTGGAGATGTAAATGGTGCAATACCAAATTCAAAGGTGGGATGGTAACAAGGTTGAAGCAGCACTTGGCTGGCGGCTATCCTGATGTATCTGCATGCCGACAGTGTCCACAGGAGGTCCGTCAGTTGATGAAGAAACACTTTGCTGATTTTAAAGCTGAGAAGGAAAGAACAGCAAAGAAGAAGGAGATGGACCGCAGAGCCGCAGAACTACCTTCTTATCACTCCAGGGAGTCAGAGGAAGCATCTATTCCTTCTGATGAGGAGGCACAGATGGAGGCTGCTATTCAGGCGAGCTTGTATGAGCAGAGGCAGCAGGAGGAGGCAGCTAGGCATAGACAGCGATTCGGGCAATCAGCTTTTGAGTCAGGATCCGGATCCGCTTCTGCTAGTGCTCTAGGAGAGTCTGAGACACAGTTTAGAAGAACTTTCTAAGTCAGAGAGCCCGTCAGGAGAGGCACTGGCCATATTGCATCCATGTTGGGAGCATTTGACAGTAGGAGGAAGTCTTCCAGGCCCAGGGATATTCCAGAGGGAGCTACTATCCATGATGTCGATCCACATGCATTTTTCAGTAGAGATTCAAAGCAACAGAGGATTGACACAATGCTGAAGAAGAATAAGAAGAAGGATATGTGGCGGGTCATCTCCTCCTGGTTTCATTTCAGTCATATCCCAGCCCATGCAGCAGACAATCTATATTATCGATCTGCTATTTCATCTATACAGGCTGCTGGTGCAGGTGTAGATCCTCCAACATCGAGGGATATCTATGATCATCTTCTGGACAGCAATAAGGAGGAGCTAGAAGGATGGATATCCTCATATCAGAGCAAATGGCCTGTGTATGGATTGATGGTGATGTGTGATGGTTGGACTGGTCCTACTAGATGGAACATCATCAATTTCTTGACTTATTGTGATGGGAAGACTTTTTTTCAGAAGTCTATTGATGCTTCGATCAGGTGCACAACACCAGTTATATCCTCAGATTGATGGAGGAGGTGATTGATCAGATGGGAGAGTGTAATGTCGTACAGGTCATCACTGATGATGGACCACAGTACAGGGCCGCAGGGCAGATCTTGATGAAGCAGCGGCCACATATTTTTTGGACCCCTTGTGCCGCACATTGTATAGACCTCATGTTGATGGATATTGGTGAAATTCATAGGGTGCAGAAGATTGTTGAGCTAGCACAATCTATCACCAGATTTATATATAACCATACATGGATCTTATCATTGATGAGGAGCTTTACAGGGAGGGAAATATTGAGACCGGGGGTCACACGGTTTGCAACTAATTATATTGCACTTGATAGTCTTCTTCACAAGGAAGCAGAGCTGCGTCAGATGTTTGTCAGTCAGGAGTGGCAAGACAGCAGATTTGCCAGGGCAAATACTGAGGAAAGCAATGTGGAGAATTTGGTGACGAGACAGACATTCTGGCAGTGGGCTGAGAGGGTAGTGGAGGCTATCAAGCCTCTATATAAGGTACTTCGTGCCGTGGACTCCGAGAGGTATGCTCAGATGGGCTTCTTATATTTCATGATGCAAAGGGCAAAGGAAAAGATCCAGGAGGCAGATCCACCACATGCACATGAGTATATCCGGATCATTGATGGATGGTGGAGTTATCAAATGAGTTCGGATTTGCATCTAGCAGGTACGTAGTATTTTATGAAGTCCCTAAAAATTAAGTTTCAATTAGATTCATACAAGTACGCTTGACTGATTCTAAAAATATATGTGCAGCTTACTATCTAAATATGAGATTTCAGTACTCCGTACCAGACATTGCCATGGATGAGGATCTTATGTCTACCCTGCGCAATGTTATATATAAGATGGAGTCCGATCCAGATATCGCTGCTATGTGCCTTGAAGAAGTAAGTTAGATTGAAATTATTGAATGATTTTTAATAGCATTAATTTCAACAAGCTAACAAATTTTTTTCTGGCAGACGAAATTTTTTAGGGAGGGCACAGATTCGTTTGGATCCACTGTACCAGTCAGAAGTAAATCAAAGATAAATCCTGGTAGGTACTACTTAAGGAGTAAGTCTAATTGAATATCAGTATCAAATTTTTATTTTGCCAAATCTAAAATTCTAAATGATGTAATGTCTTTTGCAGCTGAATGGTGGGTGCATTTTGATGGATCAACTAAAAATTTGAAGGTTCTTGCAGTGAAGATCCTCTCCCAGACGGTGTCCTCCAGTGGATGTGAGTGCAACTGGTCTACATTTGGTCTTATCCACTCCAAACAGAGGAACCGTCTGAAACAGAAACGCCTCAACGATCTTGTGTATGTACATTATAATTTAAGGTTGAGGCTGAAATGTATTCAGGAAAAAGTAAAATTGAAATATCTTGATCCCACTGCAAGTTCATATATTGATGAGGATGAAGACCCAATGATTGGGTAGGTCATGGGTCAGCAGCAGCAGCAAGAGCTTGATGAGCCAGGATCGCCTCCTCGACCAGCCAATTTTGTAGCTAATGAGGCTGGGATGGATGCTGGACAGTGAGCAACAAGTCATATTCCTCACAGGGCTCCAGCAGATACAGCACATCGTCCATCCCCACCATCTAGTAGACCTGGAGACAGAGGAAAAGGAAAGGCAGTTGCACCTCCATCGGAGCACTCAGTCCACTCAGGTCCAAATACCAGAGACAGTGATGATAGTGCTTTAGATAGTGGAGGATCTAATGATCAGGGAGGGGTAAGAGGACAGGAGTCGCAGCCTCCTAGTCCTATTCGATTCACTGGGGAGTCGCAGTTTTACCATGCCACGCAGGATACAGATCATGGAGTACCATCTGATAGACCTCGTGGTGATATGATTCCATATAGGCGACGGGCTCCGCGAGGTCGTTCGGGATACGATACAGCTGCAGATCTTGCATATGGAGTAGGATCCTTGGATGTATCTGGATCATCCTCATATTCAGGATCCTCTTATCCGCGGCTACCGGCAGCTTATGGTCCATATGATCCATATGGTGTATCCGAGACGTCAGTATCCAGTGGTTATTATCCCGGAGCATCTTATGCATCTGATTTTGTTGCTGGTATATTTGGATTCCCCCCTGCACCTACATTGCCATATCGTCAGTCTCTGGACAGCTCTCAGAGTCGGGACATCAGAAAGGGATCTGCAATTAGTTATGACCCGTCACGCATACCTCCTGGGATGAGCTTAGAGGAGTATCATGCTGCCTGGCAGGAGGGACATACCAACTTTCCTACGGAGTACATACATGATCCCTATATTTATGGACATCGTCACTCTACCCGATTCTAGACATTGATATATAATTATATGTTTATGACACATTTTACTTTCATTAATTGTTGATAATCTTAGTTTAATTATCAATTTTTTTTATTTCAATTGAAAATAGTCCTAAATATTAGTATTTAGTCCTAAACCCTAAATCCTAAACCGGCCTAAACCTTAAACCGGCCTAAACCCTTAAAAAATAAACCCTAAACCCTTAAAAATTAAAATAAATATCTTAAACTTACAAAAAACAAAAAAAAAACCAAAAAAAAATTTTTTTGGGCGTACTGGTTTGGACCGGTATGCCCCGCCGTACCGTGTGTCGGCACGGTACGGTTCGGTACCGAACCGGTACCGACCGGCCACTGGTATGGCACCCGGTACCGGTACCGGGAACCCTGCTGAATTCTAAATAATTGAATAGCCTATCCACTACCTTTACCGCTAAGGCCCAACTCATTTTTATTATATATTAATGGATAGCATATTTATACCATTTAGACCCTAATATATAAATATAAGTTTAAAACTCAAAATTCTAATGATTTTTCTAATCATCGAGATCAAGGATCGCGGAACCGGTACCAGGACCCTTACCAGTCAGTGGCCTGTACGGTCCGTACCGTACCGGCATGTGTACCGGCAGTGCAAAATTGAAAAAAAAATCTTTTTCCCCCCTCTCAAGCAAGGATTTGCTGAACCGAATATGAACCGAGCCCGAATCGGGCCGAACCGACCCCGAACCGGACGGTTCATACCAGTACGGTACCGTACCGGTACAGAAATGATTTTTTTTATTTGTTAAATCCCGTATCGATTTTTATACATGAACCGTACCGGCTCTTGGCCGATACGGTACGGTACGCCCCGTACCGGGGGGTACGGGACGATTCCGTGAACCCTGATCGAGATAGTGAAATCGGACAGGTTCAGGTACCCGAATAGCCCATCCCATTATAAGATAATCAGATGGGTTTGGATACCCGCTAGGTACCCGAATTTAAATATGGGATGGGTTTGGAATTTGGGATTAATTTCATAATCAAGTTTGGGACAGGTTTAGGTAGGGCAAATTATAATCGGGTTCGGATACGGGTAGGGCAAACTTCGCAGGTACCCTACCTGTTGCCATCCCTAACAATATGCTGAACAATCTTAAATCCTCAAACTTATCTGCACATAGTATGTAGGGTCAAACATCCTTTCTTAAACTCTCATAATATACTATGCTAATCCAAAGGTTACTAGATAGTATAAGACATGTATCTTGGCAGACTTCATGAGCTCATTGATGCTTTAGCATCAACTAATTTACACTCTGTCAGAGACAGGAGAATACTAGAGAAAAGAGAGGAATAGGAGAGAAGGTTAATCCTTTCCCTTGTTTGAGAGTTTTTTTAGTAAAGAAAAGGAAAAAAAAAAACAAAAAAAAAAAAAAAGGAGAAAAAGAGAGAAAAAAAACAAATCCCTTCAAATTTGCTATTTTTTTCTTCTCTAAATCGAACAAAATTGAAGAGAAAGGAAATGAAATTAAGTAAAACTCTTTATAATCCCTATCTTATTCTACTAAAAATAAAAGAAAACTATATCATTTCCTTTCTTTTCCTTTCTTCTCTACTTCCAAACAAAAAAAGAAGAAATTATTTCTTTTCTTCCATTTAAACCTCCAAACAAGAGAAGAAAAATAAACTTCCTTTCTCTTCTTTTCTTTTCTTTTCTCTCCTCACCAATCCTTTCTTTTCTTTTCTTCCCTAAACTCCCAAAGTGGCCCTTAAAGATCATTGTGTTATATCATAACAATTGCTGAGTTCCCTTTCTACAAGTTGTCATTAGTGATATTATTTTTTTTCCAATAAGAAATTTCACCATGCATGGATAAAAGAAAATGATGCTAATGAGAAAAAAAATACCTTATCTTTCTCATATGCTTCATCAGCATTCATGCCATACTGTCCATTCACATCTGGAAACCTCTTATCTGCCATCTCCTTTAACCTCTTCTGAACTTCAATTGGTTGGAGATTTGATGACTTCTGCTGCCGCATACAAATTACATCTTTCCCTCCCATCTTCACACCAACAATTACATGGGTGCCAAATTTTTCAATAAACCTGCAAATTAGTATAAGAGCATGAAAGGTCATCAGCATTCTATGGTTAATTAGATCAACAAAAAAAAATGTGAATACCATGAAGCTAGTAGTTATGGATCTTTAATCTGAATTCATAAAAGATATAAATATTTAACTATAGAAAATATCAAGACACTAAACAAAATATTTTATTCTTTTAAAAATATCAAGATGCTAAACAAAATATTTTTTTCTTTAATTCAACTGATATGCTGATAAAGGAAAAAGAAAACCCCATCGAGACTTGCATGATTATGTCAAGACAGCATCAAGAACATTTGCATATGCAGCAATGTTTCACAAGAAACAAGAATATAATCAAATCTATATACCATGCAAAACCTACCTACAAAGCAAAAGAAATCAAGTCACAATACATTAAGGGCAAAAATAAAAAAATAAAAATGTCATATTTCAAGAAAATTTTGGGCCTCGAGCAACCACACATAAACTATGAACTCAGTCTTTTGTTTTTGGTTAATTTAACCTTGCCAAGGCAGCAGGATCCCATGATGATGGAACAGCTTGCTTAATATGATCACGAAGGACAATCTGAGATTTTGTTAAGGCAACAGTGTATAGGATAATAGACCATCCATCGAATGCAAGAGATTTGGTGTTTGCTGCATCTTTCTGCCAACAGCCTGAAAATTCAAACATATGGTTGAACAAGCCAGAAGGAATTTTTCCTGACAAAGATAGCTTCTGGTTGACCAGCTCAGACATCTGTAAAGAAGTTCATAAACATCAGAAACCAAATTAACGAGTTATTTTCTCAATTGAGATAATTTGATTAGTTTTTGATATGGTAATTGATGTAAAAGTCAACCAAAGTTAATTCCTATCCATGTACCCTAACCTGATCAAGCAGTCTAATCATCCACAAGCAAAATGGCTCCGGCATGACGTCCTTAGAAGAGCCATATTGATTATTGAGATTCTAGAATTATTAACTTTCAATAAGTTACAACCATGATATATCACATTAACAATTACAGAAGTGAAAATGTACTATCCATTATTTTTAAACCAAAATTAGTGCAATAACATAGATCAGGTCTTGTTTGCATATAGCAGTTCAAATAGTGCTACTTATGGTCAAACAGCCATCAGATTCAAGAGATAAAATGACTCTTGAGAAAATGATCAACATGATGAACAAGATGGTTGCTCTTATGCTATTACAATATTAACACAGTATACCTTTCAGTCTACTTGTACTGTCGTGGTCATAATGATTCATGCTCTCTAACATCATTTTTGGAAGGAGGCAACCATTTACACAACACCAGATTATATGCACCATTACTAAGTGGGGAAAATCAAGTTTTTAACAGTTTTTTAAGTCCATCTAGTCTAACTTGCACTAACTCTTAGTGGTATTTATGACTAATAGATTCACTTGTAATGATACTGGTACATACAAACTTCAAGCAACAGTTTCCTAAAGATACTGATACTTTACAAATATGACAAAACAACCAATGCAGTTATAATGAAGGGTAGCAATCAGTCTATTAATTCTTTTCAGAGAATAATTATTGAACTGAAATGTTAAATATCCATGACTGAACGAGAAGGTGTAAAGGAATCTGAATGGATAAATATAGATTTCATAAAATATAGGCAACAAATAAATAAACTTCGGCATAACAAATACTAAATATCTCTGATTTCCTATGCAATAAATATTGCACTATTTAATTGTAATACCAAGAGTCACACTGGTTTAGTTCTTGACTGTTTGACAGGACAGGAGATAAATATACAGAATTTGACTTCATAATATAGTAAAACTTTTCACAACTTTCTATATGTCACAGAAAGTGCCCCCCCGCCCCCCCAACCAAAAAAAATAAAAAAGGCATATAAATCTCCTCAGTAATAGTTTAGCAAGTGAAAATCAAAAGTGTTATTGTTAGCTGCACTCACATTTTCTCCTCTAAAATGTAAGAGTTGAGCTACTTGAACATATGCACATGGAAATATGTTTGTATTTTAGGAGTTCTTGAGAAAAAAAGGAGGCCATATTTTTCCTAAATTAACCGCCTTGAGGCAATTTTTTCATTTTTGATCCATCTCTTGTATTTTATCTCTTTATAACTGTCTTCTCTAAGTTGGTGAGGTGAAGGACAGCAGAAGGCCAGACAAATGGGGCCTTAGCCAGCCTTTGCTGGTCATACAAAAGCTAGCCAGAAGAGATTTGACCAACCCTTGATTGAGCCTTGACTTACCACTTTAACTCTATTTTACCTGGGTGCTTTCCAGATTGGGATAAGATTTGTTTAGCTGATCTTCAAAGATTGTTTTTTAAAGCTTTCTGGTAACACAACTGTGGGAGACATTATTACTTCAAGCCAACTAGTGGAGATGTAATGGACTGCTAAAAAAGTTAGTCATGAGTGCCCAGAATTTCAGCACTATTTTTTGAGCACTATTTTGTGCTTTATTAAGTTCTAAAAGGACTCTATGTAAGGATCAAAAGATAGCTGGCTGATCCACATTTATAAGTAACTGCTAGCTGGTTTAGATATCGCTCTATTGTTTTTAAACAAGTTCTATATGGAGCCATATACTTGACCAATTAAGCCCATGAAAGAGACAAGGGGCTTACGCCCTGCTGTTTAGGGACATTAGTAGTAGTCAAGGTTTTAAATCCCGTGGGATGGGGTTGTCCCGGTTTTTCCATGGAACGGGATGCATTGGCATCCCGTCCCGTCCCGACACTCGGGACACAGGATGTCCCAAGATGTCCTGATTGGGACGCTGGGACGCTGATGGGACGTCCTGTCCCAATACATGAGATAGTACCCTGTCCCGGTGTCCCGTGGGACGTCCCGGGACGTCCCGCTGGGATCTGAATCCTTGGTAGTAGTATCAAGAAAAACAGGCTGCGCGGGCTTCTTCCCTTTTCTTTATTATTCCTCTTCAATCACTGACATGCCTCTTCCTTCTCGTGTCCTCTACTACTTTTTGTCCCTCTTTAGTCCCCCACTTTTTCAGCAAAATTTTCTGCTGTAATAGAGTAGAAAGAAATAAAATCCTCAAATCTGCAGCTGATCTGAGAAGAACTCTGTTTTAACAAAGTTCTACAGGAACTCTTTTGCATAATCAATATCACAAATATTTTTCTTTGTTACATGAAGACAAACTGGACAAAACCAGTACAAAAACAAATTGGTATGTGATTACCTCTGGTTTGACAGGTACAAGCAGCTGACATATCCCAAAGTTGCATGAGTACTAGCTGACTCAGCAGAAGCACACCTCTAAATTTATACAAAATGCTTGTCTGGTACGAGAATTAGCAATTCCTTGGACTAAGATTCATCTCACTTCACTACCAAAATGGACACCTTAAGGAACTTATCAACAAAAGTCAACATTAGATCTACTATGGAAGAGCAACCACTGGGCTACATCAAATTTACATTTTAAGTTTAATGTAAATATTACCTTGATTTTCCACTGACTATATCATGGTAGCTAAAGCTATCCAAATAGCAAAGCATCAAGTTTGTGATAAAAGCAAAAGCATATCAAGCTTGACCATCAAATTGTTTGACATTTCTATCCTAAGACCGAGTCACTTTTCTGTATCATTCATGCAACATAATGGCTTTTTTGTTAATACCTAAAGCACTGCACTGTGTACACTTAAGCAATTTAATGGATATATACTTGATCCATGATTTGCTGTGAATTGGACGGACTGTATGTATGATTGCAAAATAACTAGATGTGCACACACATATATGTACTCAACTTTTACTCATTAACTTTGTGATACTGATACTTCTAGTAAACGTGGATATCTGGGCAATTCCTTATAATGAAAATTCAAACACGAAAACTAGTACTTCAGCTTAAAGCACAAAAATAAACGAATTTGAAAATATTTTGGTCTAAAGTTTGCTTTGTTTAAGTCTTGGCCACATATCTTGACATCACAAATGCATTACAGTAGAAACAGATGCAAAGTTGCATAAAGCGAATGCAAATAATGTAATAAATTGCCTAATGAAGTAACAGGGGAAAAGATCAAACTTTACAGTTCACAGAAATTAGAGAGGAAAAAAAAAGGCATACCCCTTGAAAAGAGAGAACATCAGACCTGAACCTCATCCTCTCTCCTTTATCACATTTAATGGACTTCGGAACATTGAGGATGGAAATACCACCGGGAAGAACAATTTCTTCAACTTGATCATTACCAAGCTCGATCAGGCAAGGATCGAGTGAGTCCCTCTTGCAGTATTTGAGCCGGATATCATCAGCTATGTCATACCCTAGCCCAATCGAGCGAATTGCAATCTCAGCAGCTTCTAGCGGTGATGCCGTCAGTGCCATTTCTTGAACATTCAGTGAAAACCCACAACTTTGATATACTTAAATTTACGGCAGCAGAAACCAGCAAATCGAGCAACACCCGTTAGTGGGAAGACCCAATGTAAGCTTTGCTATCTAGTCAATCTGTAGGAAAATTTAGCACTTGAAGCTCAAGATCCCGCCCTTTCTAGCAGCCAGACAGATTACCAAGTAACCAGGATTGCATGCACTTCTCCGACAGAAACCTGTGTTCAAATTCCACAAAATGCTGAAACAAAAGCTCACTTTATATGCATCTGACTTACCAGCACTACAAATACTCAGTTCGAATCCATTCAAAAAGAGAGAATACTATCAAAATCTAGATTACCAAATTTACTGATTTAACTTACATGAACCCTATATTCCTCTCACATGAACTGAACTCCTTCGATCGAATCGCCATCCTCGATAGCTCTTGAGCCAAATAATAATTTTCTCTGCTGTGAAGCTCTCGATAACAAAACACGAAAGGGTGAACTACCTTAACTACTCGATTACGACTCCCAATAGTCAAAGAACAGCAGCTCGACGCACACGGTACGAAGCACCAAACCAAACGTAAAGGAAACACTTCGATCTCACCAGCCCTCCTAAAACCCTAGGTTCCGTTCAAAATTCCGCCGTTCTCTCCAAAGTCTAAAAGCCATCGATTCCAAACCAAAACTCTTCCTCCCGCCCCACGATCGAAGAGAGAGAGAAAGAGGGCGAGAGGACGGCGCATTTCCGCGGCCTCCGCCTTTTTCTCCGCTGATGCATTCTTTCCTTTTATAGTTCGTTTAGATGCGAGTACTTTTATGAAACTCCCTTCAACGTTGACCAACTTCGATACGGTGACCCTCGAGGTAACATGCCGTCGCGTTGATGGGCACAAATTGCACAACAGGGTTTAGGCATGGGAATCCGTACGTTCGTGCTGCCACCCGGCACATCTCAACCGCCCATTTGCGACGACAATTTCCAGGGTTAGGACGGCATAACAGAGACACCAAGCGTCCGTCCGCTCGTTTTTTGCGCGGACAAAAATCCGTCTCCGCGGCAAAATAACGTCGTTTACGTGGCTTGGTGACGTGCATTGGGGATATTCGCTGTTGGAGCAGAGGAGCTGATCCGGTGGTGGGAAGGTGGCGGGAGAACAAAGAGGCGGGTGCGATCGGTGTCAATTTGGAGGCACGCGCTGCTGCCGCCGGCGAAAAATAAATAAATAAATAAATATTTCAACGCGGCTTCTAATGCGGTGAGGGCAAAATTACGGAAATGCCATTAGGGTCCAAAATTGTCCTATACGACAACTTAGAAATCTTAGATGTCCAGACGGCAATTTAGAAACGAGATTCAGGGCCGGTCCAGAGCTTTCAAATCATTATAATACTGAATGCCAATTTATTTAATATTGGATATTTGATTGTTTGCGATGATGATCCGAGTTTGACCAGCTTACCCCTCGTTGTGGTGGGAAAAAAAAATAAAAAATAAAAACAAAAACAAAAAACAACAAAGTTCGACCATAGAATGTAATAATGTGTTTAAAAGATGCGATGATATCCGCACGTTACGAAAAGTCTTTGTGCACACCAGCGATTATTTTTTTTTATCCGAATATATTTACCATAACATGATAAAATAAAAATTGAACGTGATCATCATTAATTATCATTCAGCTTTTATTTAAAAATTTAGTCCAGAATAAAATATCCTTCCCTCTGGTTCATTTTCTGCATAAGTATCATAAATTTTGAACTAGGATGTCATAACTTTTAAACTAGAATGTCGTAATACTATTTCAGGTTTTATTTTATATTTTTCTACAAGGATGTCATAGATTTTGAACTGGGGTGTCATAGCTTTTGAACTAGGGTATCGTAATACTGTTTCAGATTTTATTTTATATTTTTCTGTAGGGATGTCGTAGGTTTTGAACTAGAATGTCGTAGTTTTTGAACTAGGATGTCGTAATACTGTTTCAGGTTTTAATTTATATTTTTCTGCAGGGATGTCGTAGGTTTTGAACTAGGATGTCGTAGCTTTTGAACTAGGGTGTCGTAATACTTTTCTGATTTTAATTTATATTTTCTGCAAGGGTGTTGTAGGTTTTGAACTAGGATGTCGTAACTTTTGAACAGGATGTCGTAATACTGGTCATTTTTGAACCAGGGTGTCGTAGGTTTTGAACTAGAGTATCGTAAGTTTTGAACTACGATGTTGTAATACTGTTTCAGGTCATTTTTGAACCAGGATGTCGTAGGTTTTGAACTAGGATGTCGTAGGTTTTGAACTAGGGTGTCGTAATACTGTTTCAGATCATTTTTTGAACCAAGATGTCGTAGATTTTGAACTGGGATATCGTAGTTTTTGAACTAGGATGTCGTAAGGATATTTTGATCTGGACAAAAATTTTAATTAATGCTAGTCATCTCAGCTTTTGTCCCATCTTGCTACAGTAAATATTTTTGGACCCATAGAAACATGCGGTGCAGGCCACGCTGGATTTGATGCACCGCACGCGGTGCACAAAAAATTACTCTCGCACGTTATCATCAAAATGGGCCCATCAATTTGCATCGGAGAATACAAAACATGTTTACTCTTGTAGCGGTTAAGGCAACGAGCAATTTTTCCTATTAGCAGAACTTAGACCCTAACCAAGAAAATGGTTCCTTAAAACTGTTTCAGGTCATATATATACATATATATACATATAGCGAAGAAAGAACTCTGAGATTTTCAGGGTTTTGTTATGCCTTACCTGGAATGTCCCCTCTTACCAGTATTTATATTGGTTGGTCCGGTCTGCGGTTCCATCCTTTTTCCTGCGGTTATGACGGGTGAAGTTAATGGATTCCCCTCTGTTCGTAACCATGGGCGGTTATTGAACGGTTCCGGTCAGGTCGGAGACGTTGCAATTGGAGTTAGTGACCACGTGGCCACTTTGATATAGTTCTGTTCTGGAGGTAATAGTCGATCGTAACTGTTATCTTCCACGTTCATGTGGGCTTGAGATAAGTTGGAGATCTGCCTTCGTGCTTCCTTTTTAAGAGTATCCGTGGTTGGATCGGATTGGTGCTTTCGTCCCGAGGTATCTTCGGAACGGCACTTGTGGCCGAAGTCGAGGATCGTGCCTTCAGCAAACGTCGAAGACCATGTCTTCGGTGGGGGCGCCGAAGGTTGTGCCTTCGGTTGAGGCTAAGGGCTATGTCTTCAGCAGAGGCTGAACGCTAACTCTTCGGCTGAGATCGAAGATTTTGTCTTCGTCTTGTCTGTTAACTATTCAGCTTCTTCTGGGCGCACCGATTTGGCATGCTTGGTTTAGGAGGAAGTGTTCGAGTGATCGAACCGGTGGCTAATCTATACTTGAACCAACATATCCCAACAGTTGCACCTCACTCTCAGTTTTTGAAGCAATGATCTGCCTCGAAGAGTGAGAGTATCAACGAATTATCATTTTTTCCTAGGGAGTGGTACGGTAGATTATTGCAAAATCTCTGATTAGACCATTTGTCATAACTGCTAGTCAATTCGAGGATCAGGTAATGGACAGTTGTTGCCCCCTGATTGGGATGTGGAAAAGGAATGGGTGGACCAGGAGTTGCCTCTCCTTTTTCTGTTTTGCGACGGTTCAGCCAATATTTTCATTGGGATTTGGGTGGAGGTCGTGGCCTCTTTCTGTCCCTTGGAAAGGACACGTGCTCCATCTTCGCCGTTGATTGGTGTTGCATGGATTATGACCTTCGATGCATTCCGCATCAAATCTCTCGAGCGTCCGTGGCGGGCTTGAAGAGATGGTTTCTCTTATCAAGGCGGCATCTTGGAGTCTCCTTGTTCCTTTAGGAGGGGAAAAGAGGACTGGCCGAGGAAGCTTCTTCATCCTTGCCTGTTTTCAACTTTGGACTGGCTTAGGACCTTTCTCTTGTTTCTTTGTTCCTTTTTCCTATCATGGCTGAGGCTGTAGGAACTCAAGGAGGAAAGACTGGGCCCTCCAGGACTGGTGATGTAGTGAGTCCGGAGTTAGTCTCTAGCTCTATTTTGTCGGGAAAAATGGCCTACCTTTGAGAGTGTTACCATGTTCCCAAAGGGTTCCCTCTAATACTTTCCACGCCTAAAGAGCAGGTGCACAAACCTCCCGTCAGGTATCTTGCTATATACGAAGATTATCTGAAGGCTGGTCTTTGATTCCCTCTACACTTGTTCTTCATCAAAGCCTTCCATATATATCAAATTATGCTCGCGCAGTTGACTCCGAATAGCATTTAGAATATCTGCGGGTTCTTGGTCCAGTGCTGCATAGCCAATGTGAGGCATAGGATCAATTTATTCATCGCTCTTTTTGTCCTCAAGAGGGATTTCCACGGTCGCGGATGGTGGGTTACCGCTCCTTGGCCTGGTCACGAGATCATAAGGGATATGCCAGCGCCATCCATGGGTAGAAGTCCAATTTTATCTGTCTCTTCTACTGAATCGTGGGGTTTCAGTAGTGTGTGGAGGGAGCCATGCTTGAATGCCAACGCTGGAAAGAATGTTTTGGAGGCCGATCAGTCTGATTATGCCTCACTGTCCGGTTTAGAGGCCGTTCCATCTGTGAATTGTTGGAGAGGAATCTCCATCTCGCAGGGATTAGTGAGTTTCTTGCGTTGGGTATAAGCAGTAGAGATTTTCGGCTCTCCTCTTTTAATTCCTTCATGGTCCAGTTAATTCTGAAAGGCATTTTTGTTTGCAGGCAGCGAGATGAGGCCTGACTTGGGCTAGCTTCGTCAATCTTCTAAGAGGAAAATAGCCCAGGCTCCCCCTTCGATATCATAAATCCGGAAGAAGGTCCGGAGGGATGACCCCAGCAGGAGCAGAAGTGCTTCGTCTTCCAGAGGAACGTCTGGAGGGGACGGGGCACCGATGATGGAGGTTTCGGAAGGACCTCCTTCAGACAAGTTTCAGTGGTAGTCGATTCTCCAGTTCATACTAGGGAGAGCCCGTCTCCGACGGTTGATGCCCCATCGCCTTGCCCCCTTGCGGTTGATAGGGGCAAGGCACCACAAGTCGAGGAGGAGTCTGTTTGGGAGGCTCCTCCAGGTGGAAGTTGTCCGGTATATCCTTCGGAGCTTTCCACCATGGGGGGTCTTTCAGTCCCTGCCGTTGCTAGGCAGGCTCTGAAAGGTGTCTTGCTGCCCCATGATTTGGCAGTCATCCAGGGTCGGAGCCTTGCCAAGGTGTCCGATTCTGCCTTTTCTTCTTTGCTGCAGGTAGGGTTCTCATCATTCCTCCCATGTTCGGTGGGTCGTTTAGTTTGTGATTGATCTCATGCCTTGTTTTGTTAGCACAGTTGCTCTACGACATCACCTTTCTGGAAGAGGGCCTGGAGAGCGTTGATAACCTCAATCATGGCCTAAAGGAGGAGCTCCAAGTAATAGAGCCGAGAGAGAGGTGGCCGAAGAGTTGAAGCTGTCCATGGAGAATCAGCTCGCTCGTGTGGACATCGAGGTTTAGAGCTTGAGGGGCGAACTGAAGAATGCTTACTTGAAGATCTCAGAGCAGGAGGCGAAGCTGAGGAGGAATAAGAAGCTAATTGACTCCTTGGAGCTTTCTGCCAAGGAGAACCAGGAGAAGGCGACCAGGAGGGCTGAAGAGGCAATTCTAAAGGCTGAAGAGGCAACCCTGAAGGCTGAAACGGCTAGGAGGGAGTCCGAAGCCATGAGAGAGCAGGCAGCTAAAGCTGTTGAAGACTTCAGAAAGTCTTCACAATCCAAGATGGAAGTAAATGAAGTAAGCCTGTTCAGTTATCAATTTGACTTCAATGATGGACTTGCCAAGGTCAGCGAGGTCTTCCCCGATCTCAATCTTTCTAGTGTCCCTGCATTTGATATCGAGGAGGAAAGAGAGAAGAGATTGGGGCCCCTGAAGAGGTCGAAGAGATGCCAAGTCGAAGTAAAGAAGTCCCGGTCGCAGCCGAGCAGTTGGCTGTGGCTGGTACGGTAATTCTGGTCCAGGCTGAAGAGGGGGTCTAGGCCGAGGGTTCTCCGGCCCTGGCCTAAGTCGAGGAAGTCCTCTCTGCCCAGATTGATGAGATACTCAGTTCTGCCAATATTGGGTCTCTCTCGGTCGATCTGTAGGGACTTGTCGAGCTTCGAGCTTTGTACTTCTTCTTTTTCTTTCTTTGGCATGTAGTCAATGAACTTTCCTGGATTAATGAACATTTCTTCTTTCTCCCTTTTTGTGGATGCTATGGGACCCCTCCAAGTGTGGAATTTTTGAACTTGGTTTAGGTAGGGTCGTTGATTCTAGCGATGGACTGAATCATGCAATCATGTAGCCCTTCGTTGAGTCAATTTTTCTGAACATAGGCTCCTCCTTTGGACCTTAAAACATGTAGGAAAGTCCCTGCGAAAGGGGAACCTCTGGCTTACCGGGGGTTTGGCGACCGCTATACTGTTGCCTGTTTCCTGGAGAGATGATGGCGATTAGAGCCATAATGACTGTGCTTGGAAAAGGGGATCATCGTGGCTGCAGCCTTTTAGTAGTCCCTCCCAACACACAAGTTGGGGTGCTGATTTATTAGGGCAAGCGCGCGTGGTGTGCCCGGGAGCTTGCTATAAATGAGGACATTTGACCTGAGCCTCGCCAGTCTCGATGTAAGGAAGAGAGTCTCCTTGGATCGACTACCATTCGCTCCTGGCAACGCCACTCCCAACACCATTCCCGTCTTCTCATCCTCGCGCTATTCGGAGAGCTTGCCGTAGCATGAGGCCGAACCTAGCACAACTCAGGCGGGTAGCAAGGGGGAAGCCAATGAAAAGCTTCTAGGTGAGGAGATCAGATTGGAGGTGGAGGTGTGTGTTGGCATTGCTGTGCATCCAGGTTGGGAGTAGTGCCCCAATTGAGATAAGTTCTTCCTCAAGGGAGGAACCGGCCTCTTCTGGGAAAGTTGTGCCGGCTGGACCATCTAAGAAGTCAAGCCCGCGAGATGTCGGCAGGGTTCTTTCACACATCGAAGATGCCAAGTCTGTGGCTCCGGCCGTGGGAGAAAGGAGTCCCGTTGGGTGTGATACACCTGCCACCGGGACTGGGAGGCAGGAGTCTAGGAATCCTTTTTCTACCGTCTTTCTTGGGATACAATAGGTAGACTCCGACATGCATGTTACCTGTCCGTATTCAGCGGCTAGATTGACTTTGCATGTGCTCCATGTTCTGCAGGTTTCTTACAGCCTTTCTTTGCTGGAGGAAGGTGCCCACGAATCCATCAGCTTTGGCGAAGATCTTCGAAGTCAAGTGGCCTCGACTATAGTTGAGAAAGACGTTGCCGAAAGGCTTCGGGCCACCGCAGAAGAGGAGTTGGGCAAGACTGTGGCCTCCAACAATGTCCTGAGAAGATAATTGGGGACTCTTTAGGCGTAGGCGGCTGACATGATAATCATTCTGCAGAAGAAGAGAAGGAAGGTGATCTCTCTCGAATTATTGCTGAGGGAGACCCTTCGGGATGCCAAGTGATGCGGGACTAATATGCATGCAATTCTTTTTGTATATTTTATGTGTGGGGTTAGGTGATTAATTCTCGAATTTCAGATCAAAATTAGTTGTAGAGAATTTTGTATGAATTTTTGAATCCAAGCATGCAGATTAGAACCTAGAAAAGTACTAAAGAATGATCGTCGGGGCTGAGAAGCCTCGGTTAGGGCAAGTTCTCCTACAATAATAAGACTGGAGGTAAAGGGGGGTGTACCTGACAATGTCTGAAGCGCCCGGTGAAGATCGCAGCGAAGGGATCTCTCGTTCCTCGACAGATGCGGCCTGAAAAATCGAGCCAAAGACCCGTGGATACCCGGCTTTCTGCTCGGTGGTCCGATTGAGGCTTGGCTGGAGTCGTTGGGTTCGTAGGAACTCAGGGACCTGCAAACGACCTGTCAGGGGTTAGAAAACTTAGAGGAAATCAAGAAAACAAAGAAAAATAGCAAAGGGAAGAAAGTTTTGGAGGGGGCTGGAAGGATGGTTGGCGGCAGGAAGATGGTTGCAAACACCGGGAAGAAGAACTCTCAAACCCCTTTATGCACATAGTAGGGTAATCACACAAAGTAATAGAAGAACTCAAGGTTTATTTTATATATCAAAATCTCCCTTCATACAAGAGGCTAGGGTCCTTTAAATAGACCCTTAACCTTGGGCTCCAAGTAAGGGCACATAAGTCTTTACATAAGAATCCTTTTCCCTCTCAAACCCTAGCTAGAAAATAAGGAAACATTAGGTAGAAAAATCTCTAAAAATTCTTTTGACTTGGCCAACACTCCAAGGATGCCTAGGGGGGTGTGTTGGGCTTCTAGGAGCAGCAAGAGGCCGGCCCAAAGGGGCTCGGGCACATGGGTTTGGGCCTCTGGAAGCTGGGGTGGCCTGGTAGCCAGGTAGCAAGAATATTCCCTGGTATCTTGCTTCTTAGGGGCTTGGACTTGGTGCCTGGGCTTGATTTCTTTGGGCTAGGATGCAGATGGACCTCTAAAATCATGGATTCCTTGGTATATGAATATATTTTGGCATCTGGAAGGGAATCTGGGCATCTGGAGGGTATCTGCAAGGAATCAGGGTTTTCTGAATTTTTCTCCTGGGGTCTTCAAATCTTCAAGCTGGGTTGGACTTGGGCTATACTTCCATGTCTTCAATCTGGTTGGACTTGGTCTTCACTTGTATGATGTGGTCTTGAGTCTTCAATATGGTTGAATAGGACTCAAAAAATAAAATTAGCTCGACATGAGCTGACTAACACTAGACTGAACTAGCTCAACATGAGCTGACTAGTACAGAACTGAAACTCAAAATACTCAAATAACAACTAAAATGGACTCAGATAGGCTAAGCCCTTATTACAGATGGACTCATAAATTATTGATCAATTCATAGAGGGTTGAAAAGCCTCTATCTTATTCTGGTGCCTTTGGTGTCCCCACCAATTCTCCCAGGATATGAGGAACTCGATCCTGTCGAGTGAAGATCAAGCTAGCTCACATATCTCTCGAGGAGGTCTGGGTTGAGGTGCTGCAAGTTCTCTCGAGAAATTCATGAATTGTCTGACTCTGGCCGGCCTTGCCATCGGACCAGGAAGCGTTAATAGTCACGGCCCCGGGTCGTGATGGCTTGATCATCCAAGATACGCTCGATCCGTTCTCCTCTCTCAGGCCAATTTGTTAGTGGACACTCTGGGTTAGGATCACTCACAATGAAAAGGAACAGGTCCAAAGGCCTCACTAGGTATCGCTGCCGGTTCCCTATACTCAATCAGGTCTATAATATTGAAGGTAGAACTAATGTCCAAATTCGAAAGCAAGTCTAACACCTAGGCATTTGATCCAACCTTCTCTATCACTTTAAAAGGTCTGGCTCTGCGAGCATGAAGCTTCTTTTAGGCCTAAGCCTAACCAAGATAGAATCCACTACATCAAATTCTTTGACCCTTCTTCAGGAATTAGCCAGTTGTTTTAATATTAGTGCGGGTGGTAAACATGCTAGGCACATGCAGACTCCTAACAAGATGATGCAAAGGACTTAAACCTATACCTAATAGACTCGACTAAAGAGGTTTATTAGGTCTTAACTACCACTTGGGCATAGGGGCATGAGTCGTGGTTGATGGATGACATGCAGAAGAAAATTTGCTAGTAACTCCTAATAAGTGCCAGAGGGTCTGCCAAAAGTAGGTAGCAAATGGGATGTGCTCTATGGATCCTTGCAACCTAGTAACCTCAACAAAATGTAACCTAATAGTTCTAGACACATGAGAAAACTCAGGAAAGGGTAGGAAATAGGAAGTGGGTTCAGAATTACTCTGGTAGGGTGGAGAAAAAGGTTCCGGGTTAGTTGGATAAAGTAGAATAAAAGAAGGCATGTCAGGGACTAATCCTAGACTAATGAGGTTAACCTTACGGAGTTGCGGTATATCTATGGGGTTTGTATAATGGAAGGATGGGTTATTAATCTCAGGAAAGAGGTCCTTAATGGAAACTATAGGAGGAGGCTCATCCTGAGGGTACTGATTTAAAGAGATCAGGTCCTTAATAAATTCTTCAGGTTCTTGTATTTTAGGACTAGACTCTATAATTTGGCTCTCCTCTATGGTTTTCTCAGGTAAGGCTCTAACAGCAGTACCTAGGTTCTCTTCCTCTATTTGTTCTTCCACTATAACTTTAGGTTGGATGTGGTTAGGGTCAACTACTTCTAGGTTGGCTTCTACCTGGGTATCTATTAGGTCAGCTAATTCTAGGTCATCTAAAGGTGTCTCCTCTTCTCCCTCAAACTCATCCACTAAGTTTGCATCAGCTTCATACACTTCCGCGTTAATGTAAGCCTTGTCAATCTCAGGAATGGTTGGAGAAGGTCGGCTAGGGAAAAATTGGCTAGGTCCTGGTTTCTGATTATGGACACTAATCCTAGTAGGTTCAGGTTGCCTAAGGGGTAGTGGCTCACTACTGGGCTCATATTTAGGGGTACTAATCCTATAGGGTTCAAGTTGACTAGGGAAAACCTGACTAGTACTAGATTGATACCTAGGGGTTATGGGCTCTCTGGGCTCATAGGACAAGGGTGCAGATTTATGGGTCATGGGATTATAGGATCTGGGGTCATAAGATTTTGGGTCAGCTCTATGGTCAGGTTCTAAGGATGGATCATGGTATGGGGTCCTCCTAAGGTTGGGCTCCCTATATGGGTCAGGATATTGGGTTCTCCTAGGGTTGGACTCCCTATATGGGTCAGAATATTGGGTTCTCCTAGGGTTGGGCTCCCTATATGGGTCAGAGTATTGGGTTCTCCTAGGATTGGACTCCCTATATGGGTCAGAATATTGGGTGTTGGGTCTACTAGGCTTATAGGGTGTGGGTGCATAGGATCTATGATCATGGGATCTAGAGTCATAGGATCTAGGTTCACAGGTTCTGGATTCATAGGTTCTAGGTTCATAGGATTTGGAGTCATAAGATCTATAGGTTGTGGGTATACTAGGCTTAGAGGATGTGGGTAAATAGGATCTATCTTCCTGGTCTACAAAATCCTGATTGGGTCTTCTAGGACTAACCTTAGGGATTGGATCAAGACGATGGGCTCTCCTAGGTTCAGCCTTAAGGTATGGATCAGGGTTTGGGATCCTCCTAGGTTTTGTATCATAGTATGGGTCATGACGATGGGCTCTCCTAGGTTCAATCTCATGGTAGGGATCAGGGTTTGGGGTCCTCCTAGGTTCAGGATTATAGTATGGGTTAGGCTGAGGGGCTCTCCTAGGTTCAACCTCTCGGTATGGATTAGGGTTTGGGGTCCTCCTAGGTTGAGGATTGTAGTACGGGTCAGGATGAGGGGCTCTCCTAGGTTCGACCTCATGGTATAGATCAGGGTTTGGGGTTCTCCTAGGTTGAGGGGACTCAGGATCTGGCTCAGACTGTGACCCATGGGTTCTTGCTATGGTCCCTACATGGCCTTCTAATTGGTCAAATCTATTGGCAAGATGGTCAATTCTATTGTTGGTTTGGGTACCAGACTGAGTTAACTGGGTAGTCAACTGGGCCATGGATTGGGTTAGTTGCTCAGTCAGTGCTTTTATTTGGGCTTGCAAATTTTTCATGGGTTCAGACATTTGTGAAGGAGGTGGGTGATATGAAACCTCTGATCTAGTACTCATGTAAGACTCGATCAGACCGACTACAGCTGACTAGACCTAGAGTCCAAACTAGATGCTCAATCAGGGTGGCAAACTAGCCTATAGTAATCCTGTACTCAGCCAGGCAGGTATAAGGGGAGTGTTAGGTCCCTGATTGCCAATCCTAGACACCAATCATAGATTGGCCAGGTAGGTGGACCAGCACACAAGCCCTTCAGGATTGAATCCCTAAACCACCATTCTAGACACTGAGCATAAGGCACACACAGGTTAACTTGACACAGTGATCTAACACTAGCCCGGACCAGACCAGTTGGTGTCCCTAGCCCACTAGGGCAAATTAAGTCTAGTTAATTTTAGGTTAAGGCTTGGGACCGAATGTAAGGGATGTGGTTTTGGGCTAAGGAGAGGTTATCAACTCCTCCCCTTATCTGATATAGCAAGAGTGCCCTTAAAAGTAAATTATGCAATGATGGCAGGCAGATGAGGATGCAAATTAGGGTTTAGATGTTTTTGGTATTTTTGGAGAATATGTATTTTTTTTTGGTATTTTCTTAAATAGAAGAAAACTTGCAAAAAAATGGCCTAATATGCAGGAAATATACTAAAATTAAAAGATATGCAAAAAATGCTAAACAAAACCCTAAAACTTCCAAACTTGTCTTGCTGAAAAAAAATAGAGCCGAAAATTTGTAGGCTGTATTTTGGCTTGCAGAAAATTCACAGACCATAATAAAATCTGAGAAAACTCTGAAAATTACTGTGAATTATGATGAATCCAGAAAAATAAATTTTAAAATTTTTGGAGTTTTTATCATGGAGAAATAATTTAAATAACAGAGTATATACAGACTGAAAAATTGCAGAAAACAAGCCCTAATCTAAGCTCTGATACCAAATGATGCGGGACTAATATGCATGAAATTCTTTTTGTATGTTTTATGTGTGGGGTTAGGTGATTAATTCCTAAATTTTAGATCAAAATTAGTTGTAGAGAATTTTGTATGAATTTTTGAATCCAAGCATGCAGATTAGAACCTAGAATAGTACTAAAGAAGGATCACCGGGGCTGAGAAGCATCGGTTAGGGCAAGTTCTCCTACAATAATAAGACTGGAGGTAGAGGAGGGTGTACCTGACAATGTCTGAAGCACCCGGTGAAGATCGCAGTGAAGGGATCTCTCGTTCCTCGACGGATGCGGCCTGGAAAACCGAGCCAAAGACCCGCGGATACCCGGCTTTCTGCTCGGTGGTCCGATTGAGGCTTGGCTGGAGTCGTTGGATTCGTAGGAACTCGGGGACCTGCAAATGACCTGTCAGTGGTTAGAAAACTCAGAGGAAATCAAGAAAATAAAGAAAAACAGCAAAGGAAAGAAAGTTTTGGAGGGGGCTGGAAGGATGGTTGGTGGCAGGAAGATGGTTGCAAACACCGGGAAGAAGAACTCCCAAACCCCTTTATGCACACAGCAGGGTAATCACACAAAGCAATAGAAGAACTCAAGGTTTATTTTATATATCAAAATCTCCCTTCATACAAGAGGCTAGGGTCCTTTAAATAGACCATTAACCTTAGGCTCCAAGTAAGGGCACATAAGTCTTTACATAAGAATCCTTTTCCCTCTCAAACCCTAGCTGGAAAATAAGGAAACATTAGGTAGAAAAATCCATAAAAATTCTCTTGACTTGGCCAACACTCCAAGGACGCCTAGGGGGGCATGTTGGGCTTCTAGGAGCAGCAAGAGGCCGGCCCAAAGGGGCTCGAGCGCATGGGTTTGGGCCTCTGGAAGCTGGGGTGGCCTGGTAGACAGGTAGCAGGAATATTCCCTGGTATTTTGTTCTTTGGGGCTTGGGCTTGGTGCATGGGCTTGATTTCTTTGGGCTAGGATGCAGATGGACCTCTAAAATCATGGATGCCTTGGTATATGAATATATTTTGGCATCTGGAAGGGAATCTGGGCATCTGGAGAGCATCTGTAAGGAATCAGGGTTTTCTGAATTTTTCTCCTGGGGTCTTCAAATCTTCAAGCTGTGTTGGACTTGGGCTATACTTCCATGTCTTCAATCTGGTTGGACTTGGTCTTCACTTGTATGATGTGGTCTTGAGTCTTCAATATGGTTGAATAGGATTCAAAAAATAAAATTAGCTCGACATGAGCTGACTAACACTAGACTGAACTAGCTCAACATGCGTTGACTAGTACAGAACTGAAACTCAAAATACTCAAATAACAACTAAAATGGACTCAGATAGGCTAAGCCCTTATTACAGATGGACTCATAAATTATTGATTAATTCATAGAGGGTTGAAAAGCCTCTATCTTATTCTGGTGCCTTTGGTGTCTCCACCACCAAGGGACTGAAGTCTTATCAGGCCAAGTTGGAGAGAAGGATCGACAAACTGAAGACAAGCCTTTCAGTGGCCAATCAAAGGGTTGTGCAGGCCAAAGAGAGGTCTTCCGATGCCATCGAGGTTTACAAAAGTTCTCAGGCTTTCAAAGGTGAGGCGCATGAAGCTGCATTGAAGAGCTACTTTCCGGGTTACGTCAATTACCTGGGTAAAGTTAGGAAACTTTATCCCAGTCTGGACTTATCCTCGGTTGCCGTTCTGAGGAACGGGTCTGAAGACTCCAAGGTTCAGTCTGATGCAGCATTGGTACATTCCGGCGAAGCCTCGACCCTTACTCCTGTTTCGGCTACTAAAAAGGTCAACAGGGAATAAAGTTGTTGTATTTTCCCTTTTGCCAACCGATTGTAATATCTTCCTTCTGGATGAGGGTTTTTCCTCCTTGAAATAAATGATTCATTTTCTCTAAGCCAATTTCTTTTGAGTTGATTTTTTCCTGGTGGGTAAGCCGAAGACATGGCCGATTCGGGGTCAATGTTGCCGGCTTGATTGAAGATGAACTCCGAAGTGGGGTTGTAATGCCATTGCTGATTTCCCTAGCACAGTTGACCAGATCAGAAAGGATAAGATCGGTCCCTTGGATCGGGATTAACCTCATTTGGGTTGATGTTGATTATCCACCATGATTGTCCTTTCTGTATCGATGGTAGTGCGGCAGCCAGATGTCACCCCATCATTGGCGATTTATCGAAGAAATCGAGCACATTTTTTGTCATTCGTGTCGAGTGCATGGATATTCGAACGGTCGCATCTCCGCGCATCCTGGGCGCTGCCATGCCCTCCTTTCCCGAGAAGTGGCCATTAATGTTGTAACCATTCAAGGGGGGTCGTTCTGGATTCGGAGCGCCGACGGTCTCTATCCTCGAGGGCAGTTATTGACGACTATATCGCTCCCAGAAGGGCCACCTAGGTTTTGAGGTGTCATTTTGACATGTGGCACCTTCTGGCAAGCCTGGGGAAAGGTGTGGGGCATGTTTTCCTGCGGCCGTCAGTGGGCACAGGATCCTGTTAAATAGGACTTGGCTTTTCCCTTCTGGAGGACATTGAAATATCGAACTTCTATTTCAAAAGTTGTCTTCTCTCTTTTCCTTAGCACATCATAAAGATGAAGTTCAACATTTTTGAACTCCAGAGGATGGCTAAGAAGAGGGCTTCCGGCTCTCAGGCAGAGGGTGAGCCTAGCGGCAAGGCTCATCGGGGGGACGGGGATGATGATGACCATCAATAGGGGGACATTGCCCGTTTGGAGAGAAAGGTACAAGTCCTGGAGGCCCGTCTGGAGGAGGCCAAGGCTCAAATCATGGAGGTCATCGCAGAGGCAGAGAAGGCCAGGAGGGAGGTGGTGGAAGCCATCGCAAAATTCATGGCATCGTCAACCTTCAAGGATGAGGTCACCGAGGCCGTCCTGGATTCCTATCATTGGGGGTTCTAGGACCACTGGGACAAGGCCTTCCGCTTCTATCATTTGAAGGGCCTGGAGAATATTAGGATCGAGAACTATCTGTACCAGAAGAAGCTTCACCTACCACTGTTCGAGAAGAAACCTGCCGAGATGTCACAAGCAGATTTGAATTTGCTGGACCGCCAGGCTTTGGAAGTTATTTGTCTGATGTTGGCTAGGAACGTCCATTCAATATCCTGAAGGAGAAGACGATAACTGGCTTTACTTGGCAAACAGACTCATTTGCTGCCCAGCCACATCATGTCTGCCATAGTACTCACCTCCACGATCAGATCTCACATCTTGATAACTTTTTCCAATTATTTCTCGACTTCAATTTTAAAAATCTTAAATCTTTGAAGGGCATCAGACTTTTCTTTAATCAAGTAAACATATCCATATCGAGAAAAGTCATCAATAAAAGTGATAAAATATCTATTATCACAAATTAT
The DNA here is from genome assembly GCA_021397845.1 of Areca catechu. Taxonomy (NCBI): domain Eukaryota; kingdom Viridiplantae; phylum Streptophyta; class Magnoliopsida; order Arecales; family Arecaceae; genus Areca; species Areca catechu. The sequence goes on along the minus strand of CM038047.1, from coordinate 47,752,208 downwards.
AGAAGAAAGAGGTCCACTTATGTCAGTGTGAATTATTTGCAGAAGGTTTGAACTACGAATTGCCCCTTTCTTCTTGGTTTTAGTCAATTTTTCTTTAACACAATCAACACAAGTCTCAATGTCCCCATGATTCAAAATAGGTACGATGTCATCATTGATTATTCTGGTTATTCTTTTCTTTAAAATATGTCCCAAGCATTTATGCCATAACATAAAGGATTTATCATTAGTCCTTGGATATTTGGCAACAACATTTTCAACACTTAAAGAAGCATTAGAATCATGAGTAGCCAGAGACATCTGTATAAGCCATCAACCAAATCACCATAGCCAACCATTTTTGAATTGAATATCAAATCAACTCTTTTATTGCTAAACAAGAATCCATAACCAAGCCTATCTAAGGACGAAACAGAAATCAAATTCCTTTTAAAGGAAGGTACATAAAAGGTATTTTCTAAAATAATTACAAAACCAGATCCTAAGCATAACTTGACAACTCCTACACACTCTACTTTGACTTCAGAATCATTTCTATCCTTCAACTTGTTCTCATGCAGGCTTGGCTTCCATTTGTTTATCATCCCCTGTAGAGAAATAACAATATGAGTTGAAGCTCCACTATCTATCCACCAGGAATTAATAGGGACATTGACCACATTAGATTCACAACATACCAAAACAAGGGGCTTACCTCTCTGTTTTTCTTTCTTTTTTAACCAGGACTTAAACTTAAAACACTGACTTCTAATGTGTCCTTTCTTTTTACAGTGGAAGCACTTGATCTTCTTCTTAATGGCAACATTGGAACCTCCTACAAAATGGTTCTAATCGTGACCTCTTCCATCCCTCTTGGAATCCTGAGACTGCCTAGGAGCAGTAGGCTTTCATTTCTTTTTATGTGTAAAATGCTTGCCAGCTTGAGTTTGTTGTTGATGAGTAAGGACGACACTATCAATCTTTTCTTTCTTGATCTTTTCTTTTTCAGCAACATACTTAGTGATCAGGTCATTAGCATTCCATGTTTTATCTAGAGTATTGTAGGTAGTCTTGATTTGAGAAAATTCCACAAGTAAGGAATTCAAGGCATGTAAGACAATGAAGGAATCCGGTAAATCAATCTTTAGATCCTCAAGCTTAGATTATATATGAACCATCTTCAGAATGTATTCTCTGACACCCCCAATATTATTGTATGTCATGGTTGTCAATTCCTTCATCAGGGATCCGATCTCAGTATTATTAGATACGAGATACCTCTGCTCAATTGCATTCAGCAACTCTTTCGCATTGTCAGACTTCGGTAAACCACTCAGGAGATGTTCTGAAATTGATCTCTTAATTGCAATCAGGCTGAGTCTGTTCGACTTTTCCCATTTAGCAAGGTGGTTCTTCTGTTCAATGATTCTTTGATCATTCAAATCGTCAGGTTTGGGCTCATGCAATGCAAGATCAATGTCAGCAATTCCAAGAGCAAACTCTAGGTCTTGACTCCATTTTTTATAGTTCGACCCAGTAAGCACCTCAACAATAGCATTGTTGTTATTCACACCAAAAGTAACTATACAATCAAAAATAAGGAATGCCAAACATTAATTAACGGACATACAACAAATATATCACATCACAATAATAAATAAGAACACAAACATAATATCACATATTTTTTTTTGGACAAAACATGCAATATGTATTAGTGCTCTACACATGAAGCTACAGGCTAATCAGATATTCTAGCATTCCTGAACCTATCCCCTTTGGGCAGACAGGCCCAAGGAAGCTAGAGTACCTTAGCAACAAAATGCTCCATGCCATATTTTCTAGTTAAAATACACAACAACCCCTTTTGGGCAGATGGTTGTATGCCATAAACAGAAAATATCTCTCACATGATGAACAATTCAATGAACTGACACAAACAAACAACTTTGGTGATAAATATTTGTGCCAACCCACAAAATTATGCATATAGGGAATAAATTCCAACAAAATAAAAGGATAGTTGCAAAACAAATGTATGTCCAATACGATCAGTCACAGTAGGATACCAATCAACATGTATCCATTGATCCATTTTACCAATATTATTGCATTCCAAAAATGTACATTAATAAAAATAATCATAAGATCCACCCATGCCCCTCCAACATTTTATTTTGGACCAAAATATAATTATAAATTTTGAAGGGACCAATCTGTAAAAAGGGCTTATATAAATTCCAGAAATTGTAGGGACTTCAATGCAAGATGCCCCCCCTTTTTCTTTTTCTTTTTTTTTTTGAGATAATGGGTTAACAGATTTTGGGTTAAAACCTAAAACTTGCAAAACCCGCCAGCCTTTCTTCCCCGCGATCAAACCCAAAAGAGGGCTTGGTCCAAAAAATCGCCAGCAACAACCCCTTGATCCCTCACATGCCAGCACATCCACCGACGAGACCACCGCCAGGGCTGGCCGAGAACTTTCGATCATCAATTCCAATGAAGACCTCGGAGATCTGGAACAAGTCCACGCCTGGCAAGACAGGTAAAAATGATTTTTTTTTGATAGATTGTGCCACCGGTGAGCCACCGGTCGCTGCCGCCGGGAAGAGGGGGGTCCGGTCTGGGAGACCGGCTAGAACGCCGTGGTGGTGACGGCCTAGGCATGGCCGATTGCGGCCCATAAGGTTGCCGCCGTTGGGCAAAACCCTTTTTTTTTTTTGACAGATTGGTTTGGGATCTCAGTCAATCGACCGAGATCCAGCAGTTCTACTAGCCAGGATCTGGATGCCCGATCACCGTCGGGGTTTAGAGGGTTTTTTTTTTTTTGAGTTATGAGGGGTGTCAAAAGAAATAATGGAGACCGCCGGTGATCTTGCCGGTTTCTCCTTCCATTTCCGGTCACGGCAGCATATCTCGATGCTACCGGTTATCCCACAACACCGATGTCCATGCATGCACAGATATATAAAAATTGATGGAAAAAATTTATTTTAACAGATCTAATATTTCTAATCTTTTAGATACCAGGGCTCTGATACCAAATGTAGGAAAAACAATTCCTAAATCCCTAGAATCGATCAGAAAATTAGAATAATATATTAGATCTGAAAAATAATTACTTACCTGTATTCGCCATGATCTTCTGATTCCAGATCCTTGATCTCGATGCTCACACGAACACCACAGGTAGAGTCCTTCTCTCCGGTCTTCCTAAAAAAGACGGCTCTCGATGGAAAAAACCATCATATCATAAAATCACCGAATACGTGATATATAAATAGAGGAAGCGGAGAGGGGACCTAGCCAATAAAATAAAAATACCATAACTGATCCTCCCATCATGGTCAAGTTGGGCTAAGGCTTACACTGTGCCGTCCCAACCACACCAAATCACATGAGGTGCTCCTAGCCCATTCAATGATCATATAACAATGGACTCAACCTATGTCTATCAACGTAAACCATAAAATCAACCTAGATTTTAATAAAAAAAAATTAATTAATGTTAACCTAAATAAAGAAAATTCTCACACTCCTTTTATCTCTCTTCATATCACACGACTTTCATTAAATTGATAATTCTCTTTATCCTTTTCTTCCTCACTTAGAAGCAAGTATAGTTTGCCCTTTTGGCCCTCCTTATAATGCTTGATTTTGCCTAATATTCCCTTTTCTCATTATCACCTTGGCCAAAATTAAAAATAAGTGACTTGAAAGAGGAGGAATCAAAAGGCTTTAGTAAGTGTTAATAAGCATTGGAACATAGAATAGTACTATTTCTTGAATATCCGCAAAACGTTTTCCCAGAAAGATCTTTTATTATCTTGTAACAAATCTCTTTCCATAAACAAAATTTAAAAGATGTGAAATACAATTCAAGAAATATCACAATTATCTTTATGTAAAAGCCAAGAAAATTTTACATGGAAAAAACCGATACTATTTTACTTATTACATGCTAATTGTGTATGACCACTCATCATTATTTTTATTCTCCCTCCAAAATCATGTGAACGACTTCTTAATATTTTCAAAACGGGCATGGATTTGCTCTATCCCTGCTCATCCTTAGCTTCGAGATATTATTACTCTCTTACGGGATGTTCAGGGATCGTTGTTAAGCACATCTTCCATGAAGCCAACTCGACTGCTGACTGGATGACTTCCTTTGTAACGAATCACTTTGGCAAGATCTCTTGGTCTCTTTTAAGGAGACGTCAGTATCTTCTAAGAATATTTTGTTGTCTGATTCTCTTCGCTGTACTTTTCTAGGATTGTATCTTGAATGATCCGTTAATTATAATAAAAAAAAAGTTGCGTATCCTTATGGTGCTAAATTTGTATCATAGGGTGTTGTACATGTATAGGGAGGAATCATGTGGAAAAGATAGTATCCAATGGTAAAGATTAAATTTCTTTATAAAAGGCTTTAATGATGGGCATGGTGGTCACTTCTCTCCTCCAATCACTCTTCTCCTCCTTCGCTATTCCTTCTCGGACTACATGAGGCCAGGGACGAAATCGAGTTTCGTGAAGAACATCATGGCGCACGTGCCTGGCCATAGAGAATCTTCTTCCCTAATGATGCACCTACTTTGTTGCCTTCATCCACTTTGCCACTAGCTTTGTTGCCACCAGTACTCCCGCCCTTTGGACCACCCAGGAGTGGCACAACCTCAACATGGTCAGCACTCGCGCCGCTTGTGTATAGCCTCAGCATGCTTTGCTACCTTCGTCCACGATAGCCTCAACATCGTAGGTGTTGGCGATGGCCTTGGTATCCTCTCCTTCCTTGGCAACAGTCTCAGCATTGCCTGCGCCATCATGGTACAGACACCAGAGGCACCAGAATAAGACAGAGGCTTCTCAACCCCCTATGGATTAATTAGTAGTGTTTGAGTCCATTTGTAATTAGGGATTAGTCCATTTGAGTTGTCACGTTATTATTTGAGCCATGTACTAGTCAGGTCATGTTGAGCTAGTCTTCTTCCTGAGTCCTGTACATGTCAGCTCAAGTACAAGTGAAGATATGTCAGCCTAAGTACAAGTGAAGACCAAGCCAGTACAAGTAAAGATCAACCCAGCCTGAAGACATGAGACCATGGAAGGCCCAGTAGAAGAAATCAGAAACCCTGGAGTCACTTCGGAAGCCCGGGAGCCCTGGACCGCAGCCTGAAGCAGATTGGGCCAGCCAAGGCCCTGGAGAAGAGCTAGGGTGCCATACTCTTATGGTCACCTCCCCCTTGGTCGGCCACTTAGAGTCACCCCTCTTGGCCAACCAAGGCAAGAGAGAGGAGAGTGATTTGAGGGATTTTAAATCCTAGTCCTACCATGTATTCTAGCTAGGATTTGGGTAGGATTCAAATTCCTAGGTAATGACTATTGTAACCTTACTTGGGGGTCAAGTCTAAGAGTCTATTTAAGAGACTCTACTCTCTTGTATCAAGGCACTTTTATTCATGAAATATAATTCAGTTCTTCCAATTGCTGTGTTCTACCTGCTGTGTGCTAAGGGGATTCTATGTGAGCCCCTCCTTCTTCTTGGTGTCCTGCGCCCTGTCTCCAGCCGCCAGCCATCTCTCCAAGCCCTGGCTGCCCACCCTCAAACCTTCCTTCCCCGTGCTATTTTTCAGTTAATCCTCCATCTTTGCTTTATTTTCTAACCCTAGAATGGCTGTTTGCCGGTCCCTCGGCTTCTACGAATCCAACGACTCCAGCCGGGCAGCGATCGGGTCACCGGGTAGAAAGCCGAGAACCCGCGGGTCTTTGACTTGATTTTTTAGGCCACATCCAGGAGCGAGAGCAATCCCTTCATCTACGATATGCACTAGGTGGATCAACCATTGTCAGGTACACCCCCTCTGCTGCCAATCATTTTATTGGAGTTGAACTAGCCCAACCGAGACTTCTCAACCTCGGCGATCCACTTTTCTATTACTTTTAGGTTCTACATTGCATGCTTTAGTTTCTTACTTGCACAAATTCTCTACTTAGGTTCTTGATCTATTCTTCGAGAATTAAACACACAACTTAATCAAAAAAATTACAAAAATAATTTGCATGCAATTTTAGTTTTGCATCATTTGGTATCAGAGCCTATTTTGGGCTCAGTTTTCTTTGGATATTTGGATCGGGTGGTTCACCATGGCCATCCGGTCATAGGAGACTAGTAAGGCTGCAAGACCCTATCTTTTCAATCCACGGGATCTCCTATGGCGGTAGGGCTGCCACTGTGAATTGACCCCTGAAGAAGAACACAAAGAGTTCCATTAGGGTTTTTGCATTCTCGGCCTTCTTAGTACATCCCCTATTTTTTTAATTGTTGCTGCCTACATAGAACTTAGAAAAATCTAAAATTTCTTTTGTTAAATTTCTTATAATTGAAATTAATTCTTAGAATTTTCTCAAGAATTATTTCAGTCTGTGGATTTTCTCCTAGTCGAAGCACTGTCTAAGAATAGTTCTGCTCTATTTTGGCAGCAAAGCTGATTTCGGAAAGTTTAGGATTCTTTTAGTATAATTTTTGCATATCTTTAATTTTAGCATGTTCCCTGCATATTAGGTCATAATCTTCAAGTTATCTTTCTATTTTAGAAAATACCAAAACAAAAAAAAATTACATATATTCATAAAACTCCAAAAAAATAGCTAGACCCTAATTTGCATTTTCATTTGCCTACCATCATTGCATAAAATACTTTAAGGGCACTTTCTATATATCAGATAAGGGGAGGAGTTGATAACCTCTCCTTAGACCAAAACCACATCCCTTGCATTCGATCCCAAGCCTAATCTAAAATTAACTAGACTTAATTTGCCCTAGTAGACTAGGGACACCAATCAATCGGGTTCGATCATTGTGGGATGACTAGTGCACCCAATTCATTTTCTATTACTGGATACTAGTGTCTAGGCTAGAGGTATAGTGTCAAATGACCTAAGCGGATCGGTGGTTCCTTAATTGGGTCCCTGCGAGGGCAGGGGGCCTCCCACCATCCCACCTCTTACCTGGCCAGTTGAAGGACTAGGATTTGAGTCTGTGTAAGTTGAGTCAACCCATTTTGATTGGGCTCTAGGTCTAGGCAGCTGTAATCGAGTCAGTATTGAGTCTTGCATGAGCACTAAATCAGGAGCATCATATCACCCACCATCTCCACCTTTGGCTGAACCCATGGATAACCTTGAAGCCAAGATTAATGCACTTACTGAATAGCTAGTCCAAACCTTCACCCAGATGAATCAGAGGTTTGACTAGATGGATCATAGACTAGGAACCCTAGAGGAGGCACGTAGGCCTCAGTCTGAACTAGATCTTGATTCACCTTCCCATCCTAGGAGAACCCCTCACTGTGATCCTTACTATGAGGCTGAACCTAGGAGGATTCCAAATCCTGATCCCTACTTTGAGGCTGAACCTAGGAGAGCCCATTGTCATGACCTAGCTCTAGAGGTTCGTCCAAGGAGACCCAATCAGGACTTCATAGACCCGGAGGATAAAGCCTACAAGAACATAAGGTTAGAAACCCTCACTTTTGATGGTTGTCATGATCCTAAGGTTTATATAGATTGGGAGGGAGAGGCTGAACAGTACTTTGAGTGGTATGATATGTCTGAGGAGCGTAAGTTTAGGTTTTCTAAGCTTAAGTTGGTCCACAAGGCCAGGTTATATTGGGCGAGTGTTCAGAGAACACTTAGACTAGGAGGTCATGATCCCATAGTCACCTAGAGGGCCATGAAAGCTAAGCTTAGAGGGAAATACATTCCTACCTCATTTTGTTATGGTTTATCGGATCAGTGGCAGTGATTGAATCAGGGTAGAAAGAGTGTAGATGAGTACATCACAAAATTTGATGAGTATTCCATGCGATGTGACTTAAATGAGGCCGAGGATGTTGTTCTGTCTAGGTTTAGGGCTGGCCTGAGAGATGATATTAAGAGGGAGCTCTACATGAGAGAGGTTAGGGACCTGGACCATGCCTACTATATTGCTAGGGATTATGAGCATTTCTAGAGAGGGCCCGTCTACCATAAAGCTGAGCCCACTAGATACCCTAGTCAGTACCCAGGAGCTAGCCAGTCCCACTAGAGTCGACCCAGCCCTAGTCGACCTAATCCGAGTTGACCCAATCTTAGTCACCCTGACCTGAGTCGACCCTAGCCTAGTACTCCTTTGACCCATAGAGATGATAGAGGTAAATATGTAGAGGTCCATAGGAGTCTTAATCCCCAGAAGACCTGTTTTAAATGTCGAAAACCATGCCACTTTGCTAGCTAGTGCCTAGTTAGTGCCCTACACTTAGGTGAGCTAGAGGAAGAAGAGCTTGAACCCATAGCTGAACCTGAGGGAGAAATCTATGGGGCTGATGACCAGTTGTTAGATGAGTACGAAGGAGAGGAAGAGGAACTTGAGCCTGAGAACCTTTTAGGAGTGGTTAGGTGCATCTTGACCCAAACCTAAGTTAAGGAAGATTGGCATAGGACTAACATCCTACAAATCTTTGTTAAGGTAGGGGATAAGGTGCTTAAGATCATCATAGACAGTGGGAGTTGTGTCAATGCCGTCTCTGCTAGTACAGTCAAATCTTTAAGGTTGACCATAGTTCCCCATCCTAGCCCTTACAAGGTTTCTTGGGTAGATTCCACCTCCATCCAGATCAAGTCTAGGTGCCAAATCTTAGTTAAACTGCTAACCTATGAGAAAAAGATTTGGTGTGATGTCATTCCCATGAAAGTAAGTAGTATCATTTTAAGTCGACCTTGGCTTTTTGATCATGATGGAACCCTGTTTGGTCGAACCAATATCTGTGCTTTTAGCCACCATGGGAATAAGTTTGTTATCTACCCAACTCCACCTAGAGACCCAGTCAAGAGAGGTTCTAGTAGCCTTAAGGACAAGAAACCAGGAGTTAATCTAATTAAGGCTAAGGAGTTAGAGAAAAAAATTATTGAGGGTAGCCCTATTTGGATCTTGACCACCAAAGAAATTCATGAGCCGATCCAAAAGGAACACCCTTCAGAAATTGTTGAGGCTCTCAAAGAATTTGAGGATGTCTTCCCTGATGATTTACCTGATCAATTACCACCACTTAGAGACATCCAACATGCCATAGATCTAGTTCCAGGAGCCACTTTACCAAACCTTCCTCACTATAGAATGAACCCTAGTAAGCATCAAGAATTACAGAAACAAGTGGGAGAGTTACTTAGGAAAGGTTTCATTAGGGAGAGCTTGAGTCCATGTGCAGTCCCTGCTCTACTGACCCCTAAGAAAGATGGTACCTAGAGCATGTGTGTAGACAATAGAGCCATCAACAAAATAACTGTTAAGTATAGGTTTCCCATCCCCCGATTGGATGACATGTTAGACATGATGGCCGGTGCTAAAGTTTTCTCAAAAATAGATCTTAAAAGCGGCTATCATCAGGTTAGGATTAGACCTAGGGATGAGTGGAAGACCACATTCAAGACTAAGGATGGCATGTTTGAGTGGGTTGTGATGCCTTTTGGCCTTTCAAATGTACCAAGTACATTTATGAGGATTATGATCCAAGTCCTGAGAGAATATACTGAAAAATTTGTTGTGGTCTATTTTGATGACATCTTGATTTATAGCAAGACTAAAAATGACCACCATAGTCACCTTAGATTAGTATGCCAGACTAGGGATGGCAACGGGTTGGGTCACTCAAAACCCATACCCGCCCCGTTAGAAAACTCTCCGTCCCATACCTGTCCCATACCCGTCTTGGGTCGGGTGTAAAAAAAATCACGTTTGGATCGAGTCGGGTCGGGTATACCTGATCTCATAAAGTCTAGTTTATTTAAAACCTAAATAGGTCAGATCAAGTCGGGTCAGGTCAGGTATATCCATCCCATATGTAATTACTTAATTTTTTTATAAACATAATTATATATATATATAAACGGATCGGGTTCGGGTCGAGATGTACTATTACCCATACCCGACCTGAATTCGAGTCGGGTTTTTTATATAACCCATATCCATTTATAAATTAGGTGGGTCGGGTTTTATCCGTCCCATTAGGGTTGGATCAGGTCGGATATCCATCGGGTCCGAAAAAACTGCCATCCCTATGCCAGACCCTTAGGGAGAATAACCTCTATGCCAACCTTAAGAAATGTGAGTTCATGACAAATAGGGTTATCTTTCTAGATTTTGTTGTCACCCCTGATGGAGTTTCTGCAGATCCTGAAAAGGTTAGGGCAATTATTGAGTGGCCTGTTCCTACTAGTGTCCATGATGTGCATAGTTTCCATGGCCTAGCAACCTTTTATAGAAGATTTTTAAGGGATTTAGTACTGTCATCGCACCAACAACCGATTGCATTAGGAAGGGTACATTTGAGTGGACCAAAGCAGCTGATAAGGCCTTCCTAGAACTTAAGGATAAGATGACCCATGCACCCATTCTTAGATTACCTGACTTCTTTAAGGTGTTTGAGGTCGCTTGCGATGCTTCGAGAGTAGGAATAGGTGGGGTATTGAGTCAAGAAAATCATCCTATAGCCTTCTTTAGTGAGAAGCTAAATGAGGCTAAACTTAAGTACTCTATCTATGATAAAAAATTTTATGCGATAGTCTAGGCCCTTAGATATTGGAGACATTACTTATTACCACTGGAGTTTGTCTTATTTTCTGACCATGAGGTGCTCCAGTTCCTAAACTCCCAAAAAAAAACTTAACCCATGGCACGATAAATGGATCGAGTACATTCAGGCATACATCTTTGTCCTGAAACACCGTGCCAGAACAAACAATAAGGTAGCAGACACCCTTAGCTGTAGGTCTTTGCTTTTAGTTTCAGTCAGCACCCAAGTCATAGGGCTTGATAGGTTAAAGGATGAGTATGAAACCTGCCCAAACTTTGGAGACATTTACCAGACCCTTAGGCTAGGACCATCCAGTATCCATAGTGAGTATACCATTCAAGATGGCTACCTTTTCCAAAATAATAGACTCTGTATCCCTAGAACTTCTCTTAGAGAATTCCTGATTTGGGAGACCCATGCTGGAGGTTTAGCTGGTTACTTTGGTAGGAATAAGACCATTTTAATGATAGAAGACCAGTTCTTTTGGTCAGGTTTGAAAAGGCATGTTGCTCAGATTATAGCCAGGTGTAGAACTTGTGTAGTTGTAAAATAGCAGAAGCAAAACACTGGTCTCTACACACTTTACCAATGCCTGATCACCCTTGGCAGGATCTCAGTATGGATTTCGTGTTAGGATTACCTAAGACCCAAAAGAGACATGATTCTATCTTTGTAGTGGTCAATAAGTTCTCTAAGATGGCTCACTTCATCCCTTGTTCCCAGATCTTTGATGCATCTAGAGTAGCCAAGCTTTTCTTAGATAATGTGGTTAGACTTTATGGCCTACCCAAGACCATCATATCAGATAGGGATGTTAGGTTCACCAATTATTTCTAGAAAACCCTCTGGCACCTGTTAGGGACCAAGCTTAAGTTTTCTACAGCCTACCACCCCCAAACAGATGGCCAAACCGAAGTGGTGAACTGTAGCCTAGGAAACCTCCTCAGATGCTTGGTAGGTGAACACATTGGAACTTGGGATCTTTGTTGCCTAGAGCAGAGTTCGCCTACAATAGCTCAGTGAATAGGACAACGGGCAAAAGTCCTTTTGAGATAGTCCATGGGTACAAGCCTAATCGCCCTATTGATCTGATTCCTTTACCTGTTCATGCACGAGTCTCAGAGTCTGCAAAGTCATTCGCACAATATATTAGGGACTTGCACAAGGACATTAGCCAAAAGATTAACTTAAGCAATGAAACATATAAGAAACTAGCTAATTTTCGAAGAAGGGTCAAGGAATTTGATATAGGGGATTCTGTCATGATTAGGCTTAGGCCTGAGCGGTTTCCACCCGGGACTGTTAAGAAGCTTCATGCTTGTGGAGTCGGACCTTTTAAAGTGATAGAGAGGGTTGGACCAAATGCCTATGTGTTAAATTTGCCTCCAGATTTGGGCATTAGTTCTACCTTCAATATTGCAGATCTGGTTGAGTATAGGAAACTGGCAGCGATACCCAGTGAGGCCTTTCGACCTACTCCTTCCATTGTGAGTGACCCTAGCCCAGAGTGTCCACCAATAAATTGGCCTGAGAAAAGAGAATGGATCGAGCATATCCTGGACGATCAAGCCATAATGACCCGAGGCCGTGGCTATCAACGCTACCTGGTTCGATGGCAAGGCCGGCTAGAGTCGAACAATTCATGGATTTCTTGAGAGGACTTGTAGTGCCTTGACCCAGACCTTCTCAAGAGATATTGAGCCAGCCTGATCTTCACTCGATAGGATCAAGTTCCTTCCACCCGGAAGAATTGGTGTGGACACCAGAGGCACCAGAATAAGATAGAGGCTTCTCAACCCTTTGTGAATTAATTAGCAGTGTTTGAGTCCATTTGTAATAAGGGTTTAGTCCATTTGAGTTATCATGTTATTATTTGAGTCCTGTACCAGTCAGCTCATGTTGAGCTAGTCTTCTTCCTGAGTCCTGCACATGTCAGCCCAAGTACAAGTGAAGACATGTTAGCCCAAGTACAAGTGAAGATCGAGCCAGTACAATTAAAGATGAACCCAGCCTAAAGACATGAAGACCATGGAAGGCCCAGTAGAAGAAATCAGAAACCCTAGAGTCACTTCAGAAACCCGGGAGCCCTGGACCGTGGCCTGAAGCAGATAGGGCTAGCCAAGGCCCAAGAGAGGAGCTAGGGTGCCATACTCTTATGGTCACCTCCCCCTTGGTTGGCCACTTAGAGTCACCCCTCTTGGCCAACCAAGGCAAGAGAGAGGAGAGTGATTTGAGGGATTTTAAATCCTAGTCCTACCATGTATTCTAGCTAGGGTTTGGATGGAATTCAAATTCCTAGGTAATGACTATTGTAACCTTACTTGGGGGCCAAGTCTACGAGTTTATTTAAGAGACTCTACTCTCTTGTATCAAGGTACTTTTATTCATGAAATATAACTGAGTTCTTCCAATTGCTGTGTCCTACGTGCTGTGTGCTAAGGAGATTCTGTGTGAGCCCCTCCTTCCTGGTGTCCTGTGCCCTGTCTCCAGCCACCAGCCATCTCCCCAAGCCCTGGCTGCCCACCCTCAAATCTTCCTTTTCCTTACTATTTTTCAATTAATCCTCCATCTTTACTTTGTTTTCTAACCCTAGAATGGCTATTTGCGGGTCCCTCGGCTTCTACGAATCCAATGACTCCAGTCGGGCAGCGATCGGGTCACCGGATAGAAAGCCGAGAATTTACGAGTCTCTGGCTTGATTTTCTAGGCCGCATTCAGGAGCTAGAGCGATCCCTTCATCTACGATCTGTACCGGGTGCATAAACCGTTGTTAGGTACACCCCCTCTGCCCGCCAGTCGCTTTATTAGAGTTGAACTAGCCCAACCGAGACTTCTCAGCCTCGACGATCTACTTTTTCTATTACTTTTAGGTTCTACTTTGCATGCTTTAGTTTCTTACTTGCATAAAATTCTCTACTTAGGTTCTTGATCTATTATTTGGAAATTAAATACATAACTTAATCAAAAAAATTACAAAAATAATTTGCATGCAATTTTAGTTCCGCATCACATCACTTTCGTCCACATCGTCACTACTGGCTTTGCCTTGAAGACTTTGTTGACTAGTTATTGGTATGTGGCTTCAGCATTTTTAAGTCTAAAAGGCATGACTCTGTAGTAATACAATCATGCTCGATGATAAATACTATTTACTTTTCATCCTCGGTTATCATTTGGATCTGATTATATCTCGAGAAGGTATCCATGAAGCTTAACAGTTGATGTCTTGATGTCGCATTGACAAGCTGGTCTATTCTCGAGAGCAAAAAGTTATCTTTAGGATATGCTTTATTAAGGTCAGTGCAGTCTATGCATTTTACCATTTTCTATTAGCCTTTTTGACCATGACGATGTTAGCCAGCCAATCCGAGTATCAAGCTTCTTGGATGAAGTCAGCTATAAGTAGCTTGTTGACTTCTTCATTAATGGCTTTTTGCCTTTCTGGAGTGAAGTTTTTCTTCTTCTGTCACACTAGCTTACATTTTGGATCAACTTCTAATTTATGAATAATCACCTCTGGAGGTATGCCAAGCATGTCTAATGTGATCCATGCAAATATGTTAGAATTTCTCTACAAGAAAGACAACAACTCTTGTTCGCTTTCATTGCTTAGCAAAGACCTGACTTGCACCATCTTATTTGGTTCCTCACTTTTGAGTGGGACTGAGACCAAATGTTCAATTGGCTCTCCTTGGCTTTCTTCATCCTAAAGGTCAAGTCCTTTAACTAGCAAGGCTTGTGGTGGTTGCCTCTTTTAAGTCGAAGCTGTAAAGTATTATCGAGCCAATTGTTGATCTTTTCAAACTTCTCTAACTCCAAATTTTATCGAGAAGCATACGAGAAGATGACAAGTCGAGGTTATCACCTTAAAGGCCTTCAACCTTGGTTGCCCGAGTATGGCATTGTAAGCCGAAGGTACTCGACAATAAAGTACTTCAGAAATGCCATAGTTTGTCGAGGGGATTGATCTAGCATTATCAGGAGAATAATTTCTCTTTCTACCATTAAAGAGTTGTCTAAAAATTTGACTAAGGGAATATTGACTTTTCTTAGTCGATAGATAGTTGCATACGAGAGAAGGCATCATAAAAAAAAATATTAGATAAACTTTCACTATCAGCAAAGATTTGATTTATATCAAAGTTTGCTTTCATTGCAGAGATGATGACAACATCATTTTAAGAAGTATTGACTCCTCGAAGGTCCTCATCCCAGAATGAGATTATATTTTCTTTTTCCCTTGGTGACCCCTCCAGTTGATCTATCCCCTGAGTAATCATGTTCATCATCTGGACAATGTTAGTTGAGCATTTCTCTCTTAGCTTGAGGTTGCACGGGCTGACTAGTCGGGAGCTAAACTTGTCAGTTCTAGACAAAACTTCTTGAGATAACCCTTTTGGATGAAAGCTTTGATCTCATCCTTGATTTAAACACAATTCTTGGTGTCGTGATCTTGGTTTCGATGATATCGATAATATTTCTTCTTGTTGGCTTTGGCTCCTTAATTTTGATGAATAACAAAATGCTGAGTATATATTTGGACAACGTTTCAATTAGAGTATGAATTTCAGGCCTTAGGTGCATCAATTTCTCTAACAAAAAGGTATCAAGTTTACTAATTTGAGAGCTAGAAGTTTTTCATGTTTGATTGAGCTTTCACCTTGAAATATTGTCAAAACAACCTCTTTGACCTTTATGAAGAACCATCAAATGGATTAATGGACAAATCATTAAGAAATTTAAGTTTGACATGCTTTTTTGGATGGCACAAAATCAAGTGTCGACTCATCAGGTTAACTCATGAAAAAAATTCAGAAGTTTCAGAAGACCGGCATGCAAAGTTTTAACTAGTATGTCCAAGTGTCGACTCACGAGGTCAACTCACACTCAAGTGTCGACTCATCGCCTGAGAAAAATTCTGGGACAGAACTTCAAGATTTCTGGATTCTGCATCAAGTGCAACTCACACATCAAGTATCGACTCATGAGATCGACTCAAGGTCTAACGACTAGTTTTTCAGAATTTCAGAATTCTCTCCAAATGACTCCAAATGGCTACTTTTTTAATTCTAACGGTCTTCAACGGTCTTTTCAGTGATTTTGAGATATTTAACACTCACCAAATCTCTTAAAATTTACAAGAAAGAGTGAAACCATATAAGACCAACTCCAACATTTGAAAAGACAAGAAGAGTGTGTTTTAAAGAGATTTTCTTGCAAAAAGCCTTCCATATTGAGTTATTAAGGTTTCAAGTGCTTGGCCATAATTGTTCATTCAAGAGATTCAAAGGAGAAGTCAACTCAAGCAATCAAGAGAGCTTCAACGACCTTCATTTCAGCTCTTTCTAGGAGATTTGTATTATGCTCTTTTATTACATTCTTGTTCTCACTATGTTGACCTGTTTTCAAAAGTTTTGAAACTAGGTTGTAAAGGTTGTTGGTGAGCCAAAGGGATAAAACCAACTAGGATTTGACTTGTGAGCCCAAAGATAAAACTAGTAGTTGAATATCGAAAACTTAAGATAAAGAGCAAAGAACTAAGAAAGCAAAATTTGGAGTTGATTAAAATAAATGATAAGTTCTTGATAGAAAATGATTGTTTGTTACAAGAAAATAAATAGTTAACTATTAAGATTACTTCTTTGAAAAAGGAAAAGAAAGATTTGAAAAAGGATAAATCATTTGCCACTAATGAAAATCTTGTCAAAGACAACAAAGAGTATTTGCAAGAGAATAAGAAGTACAAGGAAGAACTTGAAAAACTAAAACCTTTCGTTGAAAAGTTTACTTATAGTTTTGAAAAACTTAACATGTTTTTAAATAACCAAAGAGCTATTTTTAACAAAGCTGAATTAAGCTTCAAATCACAAAAACAACAAAAGTATTTTAAACATTTCTTTGTACCTACTTCATTTAATATTACTTATTATGCATGTGGTAAAGTAGGGCATAAATCGTATATGCACAATAAAAGAAAATTAAATTATTTTAGAAAGGTATGGGTTCCAAAAGGAACCATTTCAACTAACCCTAAAGGATCCAAGATGACTTGGGTACCTAAAGTTTTCACTTGACTTATTTTTATAGGTGTCTTGCAACCAAGGATAAAAGAAGAATGTGGTATCTTGACAGTGGTTGCTCAAGGCACATGACTGGGGATGTGAGAAAAGTATCATCTCTAGAAGCTATGAATGGTGAAAACATGACATTTGGTGATAATGAAAAGGACAAAATCATTGGTATCAGTAAAGTCCATATCACCCCTACTTCCTTTGTTGATAATGTTTTGTTAGTTGATGGTTTAAAGCACAATTTAT
Source organism: Areca catechu (assembly GCA_021397845.1). Lineage (NCBI taxonomy): Eukaryota > Viridiplantae > Streptophyta > Magnoliopsida > Arecales > Arecaceae > Areca > Areca catechu. Next base: position 47,735,299 of record CM038047.1, on the reverse strand, counting down.
TTAGCATAAGTCAATTTTGTGATAAAGGATTTAAAGTACTTTTTGAATCTTCTTTATGCATGGTATCTAGTCTAGATGATAATAACATCAAGTTCATTGGTCATAGGCATGGGAACATTTACACGGTTGATCTTGATGATCTACCTATGGAAAATGGTCAATGCCTAATGGCAAAAGAAGCCAAGAAAAATAAAATTAGTTGACTTTGGCATCGTAGGCTAGGACATGCAAGTATGCTTTTGATTTCAAAATTAAATAGAAAGAATCTTGTAAAAAATTTGCCAAAACTCACTTTTGAAAAAGATAAGATTTGTAGTGCATGTCAACTTCGAAAACAGACAAAATCTTCTTTTAAATCTAAAGGAGTAGTATCTACCACTAGACCCTTAAAATTACTTCATATTTACCTCTTTGGACCAACCAGACAACTAGTTTGGGAGATAGGAAGTATGGGTTAGTGATTGTAGATGACTATTCACGTTTTACATGAATAATATTTTTAGCATACAAAGATGAAATTTTTTTAGCATTCATTAAATTTTATAAAAATGTTTCAAATGAAAAAGGTGTTTCAATTATTTCTTTAAAAAGTGATCATGGTACTGAATTTGAAAATCATGATTTTGAAAACTTTTGCAATGAAAATGATATACATCATAATTTTTCTGTACCTAGGATACCTCAACAAAATGGGATAGTAGAAAGAAAAAATAGAACTCTTAAAGAAATAGCATACATAATACTTTGTGAAAATGATTTACCTAGATATTTTGGGTATAAGCTATAAATACTACATGTTATATTTTAAATCATATTTTAATTCGACCTATTTTTAAAAAAATATCATATGAACTTTGAAAAAATAGAAAACCCACTATTAAATATTTTTGTATTTTTGGATGTCGTTGTTTCATTCTAAACAATGGTAAAGATAACCTCAGCAAATTTGATGCCAAGTTAGATGAGGTTATCTATTTAGGATACTCTACTTCTAGCAAGGCATACAGGGTCTTCAATAAAAGAACTCTTATAGTTGAAAAATCCATACATGTAGTATTTGATGAGACTAATGATAAATCTTCTAGAAAAGAAGATACTGTTAATGATGTTACAGGTGCTCAAAAGTTTAGAAGAATGACAATTAATGAAGAACCTTTCAAGGAGCAAGATGATGATCAGGACAATGAAGGAGAACAAGTAGGAGCTTCATCTACACCCAATCCGCTACCTAAAGAATGAAGATATGCTCATGGACATCCCAAAGAATTTATAATTGGTGATCCATCAAAATGGGTAAGTCCTCGTTCCTTTTTGAGAAATGTATGTGATTACTTAGCTTTTGTTTCTCAAATAGAACCAAAATTATTTGAAGAAGCTAAAAATGATTACAATTGGATAAATGCTATGCAAGATGAACTAAATCAATTTTAAAAAAATAAAGTTTGAACATTAGTTGAAAGACCATCAAATGTTTCAATAATAGAAACAAAATGGGTTTTTAGAAATAAACTTGATGAAAATGGTTTGGTCACTAGAAATAAAGCTAGGCTAGTTGCCAAAGGCTATAATCAAGAGGAAGGGATTGATTTTAATGAAACCTTTGCTCCTATTACTAGACTTGAAGCAATTATACTATTATTAGCATTTGCATGTTTCATGAATTTCAAACTATTTCAAATGGATATAAAAAGTACTTTTTTAAATAGATTTATTGAAGAAGAAGTTTATATTGAACAACCTCCCAATTTTGAAAATCATGAATCTTCCAATCATGTTTTTAGACTTCATAAAACTTTGTATAGTTTAAAACAAGCTCCAAGAGCTTGGTATGATAAATTTAGTAGATTTTTGCTTGAAAATGGTTTTTCTAGAGGAAATATAGACACTACATTATTTTTAAAAAAGAATGATGATCTCTTAGTAGTACAAGTATATGTCAATGATATTATTTTCAGTTCTACTGATGAAATTTTGTGTCAAGAGTTTGCCAAGCTTATGCAAAGTGAGTTCGAGATGAGCATGATAGGAGAATTGAATTTTTTTCTCGGACTCCAGATTAAGCAAACCAAAGAAGGGATCTTCATCAACCAAACCAAATATACAAAAAAAATATTAAAGAAGTTTGGGATGGAGAGCACCAAGCCATTAGGTATACCTATGAACTCTTCTTGTAAATTAGATAAAGATGAATCTGGTAACACTGTAGATCAAAAATTATATAGAGGTATCATTGGTTCACTGCTTTATTTGACTGTTAGTAGGCCAGATATAATGTTTAGTGTATGTATGTGTGCAAGATATCATTCTGCTCCTAAAGAGTCTCATTTATTGGCTGTTAAATGCATACTTAGATATCTGTCTGGCTCTATTAACATTGGACTTTGGTACTCTAGAGATTCATCTATTGAACTAATTGCATATTCTGATGCTAATTTTGCTGGTTGTAAACTTGATAAAAAAAGTACTAGTGGAACTTATCAATTTCTTGGAGTTAATTTGATTTCATGGTTTAGCAAGAAACAGAATTCAGCTACTCTATCTATGATGGAAGTTGAATATATAGTAGCCGGAAGCTGTTGTGCTCAAATCTTATGGATCAAACAATAAGTCGAAGATTTTGGCATCAAACTAACTATAACACCAATAAGATATGATAATACTAGTGTAATTAATTTGATTAAAATTCATGTTCAACACTTAAGAAGTAAACATATTGAAATAAGATACCATTTCATAAGAGATCATGTACAAAATGGTAATGTAATACTTGATTTTGTGGGTACTGATAATCAATTAGCAGATATTTTCACAAAACTTCTAAGTGAAGATAGATTTTGCATGATTAGAAGGGAACTAGGTGTCATTGATCTTTTTATCTGAACCCTTCAAATTCTTGTTGAAATCTTCCAAAATGTCTCAAAATCCTCTAAATATCACTTAGTATATCTCAATGATCTTTCCTAGATTTTTCCTACAATTTATTGAAATTTATTTTTGCTTTCTTATGGTCAAGTGTCGACTCACATAATTTCTCCAAGTGTCGACTCACCTAAAGTGTCGACACTTGAGAAATTTTTAAGTGTCGACTCATGACCATCGAACTGAGACTTTTTATGGCTTTCCGAAAACTCATTTTGACTCATTTCTTCTTCCCTTCTTAGCACCATGTGATCCCCAAACTCACTCCAAACCACCAAGAACAGTGATTTTCCACCTCTAACCTTCCATTTTTAGGTAAAATCTCTCCTTTTTCTCTTGATTTTCTTTTGGTCGGACCATATTTCTTCATTTTTTCTTCCATTTGGTCTGAGCCTTGCAAATCTTTGCTGTGTTTTGGCCGGTATCCTTGATTCTCTCATGATTCTTCCCCTTGTTCGAGCCGTTCCTACTCTTTTGGTTCGTTTTGGCCCGTGGCTTGCTCGGTTTCCCCTTTTCTCCTCCATCCTCACCTCCCGGTTCTTCCCACATTCCAACCATCTCTCTCTTCTCTGGCTTATTTCTCCATTTTAGGTCCTCTTTCGATCCATTGCTCTTCCCTCTCTTCTTTCCCTAGCCTTCCTTCTTCTTCCGTGTCCCTTTTCTCAATGTTGTCTGTGAAATGGGTCCCTAGAAGCAACTTGCATATTGAAAAAGGAGGGCTGAGCAGGGTCGGTCTAGCAGAGAGTGAAGAACCAAGGCCCGTCAGGATCCAGCTGAGCAGGCAGAGCATGATACTCAGGAGCAGCCTGCACCTTCTTCCCTAGAGCAGCTAGAGTTATGGGGAAGACTATTACCAGTGGTAGATGTGTGGATATTCAGTTTTAGAATTCACAGAGCTTCATTATTAGAGACCTACTGAGAGCAGCTGGGCTCATTCATTTCTGTTGACTTCGTTATTGATTTTGATGATAAGCAAGATGGTTAAGTATAAGTTGAGTACTAATGGTTTTCTTGAAGTATATTTTTGTTGAAAAAGGTGCTCACAAATTTGAAGAAGCTTGTTTGATTGAAGAAGCCAAGATTACATGAGAAGAACTGCTCAAAGAGGACTTGGAAAGTCAAAATTTGCTTGATTGGACAAATTTGGTTCAGCACAAGTTCAAGAATTTTTAAGAAGATTTCAGTAAGGTGTCGACTCAAAGTTTCAACACATGAGACCAAGTGTCGACACATGGAGGTGAAGTATCGACTCAAGTCGGTACGCAAAGAATGTTTCAAATGGTACGGCCAAAGTGTCAACACATGGACCTAAAGTGTTGACTCAAAGTGTTGACATATGGATCAGCTCATCGCTTGAGATTTTCAAGCCACAGAACATGCTGAAAATGAAAAACTGTAGAAGTGTCGACACATGGGAGCTAAGTGTCAACTCAAAGTGTCGACTCACCTGAGGAAGTGTTGACCATCCGAGATTTCCAGAGAACTAGATTGAAGATTTTTGAATTGGGTGTCGACTCATAAAGTTCAAGTATCGACCTGAAGTGTCGACTCACAGCTTGAAGTATCGACACATGGAGTTCTGGGAATAGTAACGGCTAGTTTTTCAAATACAGAACTCGACCCTTTTGCCCTCCAACGGCTAGTTTTTCAAGTCTAACGGCTAGAAACGGGATATGAGACCTTGGAGAGGTATTTATATGCTCCAAATCAAATCAAAAGGATAACTATTCATATATTATTGATAAGAGCATTCAAGAGAGAAGAAAAGAGAGCTTTAACTCCTATTCTTTGAAGATTCAACCACTCTCAAGTAAAAGCAAGCCTCCAAGCATTCAAGAGCCTTCAAGAGCATTAAAGATCATCCATTCTTGAGCATTCAAGAGACTTCAACAAGTTCAAAGCACCAATACATCGAGCTTCAAAGAGATACTAGCTTTATTTTAGAAAGCTTATATTGTTTTTCTACTTCTAAACTTTATTTGGTGTAAGGGTTCTTGGTTAGCCTATTGGAAAACCAAGAAAAGTTTTTGGTGAGCCTTTGAAAACCAATTAGGTTCTTGGTTAGCCTGAAAAACCAAGGGAGGTTGGTGGTTAGCCCGTAAAACTATTTAGGTTCTTGGTTAGCCCGTAAAACCAAGTGAGGTTTTGACTTGTTGGCCTTGTGAAAACAAGTTGGGTTTTTGATTAGTGAGCCCGCAAAACTAATCAACTGTAATCGGTGTGATTATAGTGAATTCCCAAGGAAATCTTGGGGAATGGATGTACGTGCATTGGATAGCACCGAATCACTATATTTCTTGGTCTTTGTGGTTGATTGATCTCTCTACTTGCTTTTCACTTATTGTTCTTTATTTCTGCTGCACTTTTATTTAAGAGCATAACATTTGATTTCTTTGTACCTTAATTGATTGTTGGATTGGATTGCATAGCATTACACTACATCAAGTAAATTTTTAGAGACCCAATTCAACCCCCTCTTGGGTTGCTTACTGGGAACAAGTGGTATCGGAGTACTGTTCTCCGTGTATCAACTTTATCGCCTTGAGTAAAGATCTATGGCAGCCCCAATTAGTACTAGTATAGTTGAGGGTCAAGCCTCAAATAGATCTCCATCTTTCAATGGATCAAATTACACATATTGAAAAATCAGGATGAGAATTTATATGCATTCTATTGATTATAATTTATGAAGAGTTATAGATAAAGGTCCTCATATTCCTTCAGTAGTGCTTAATAGTGTTTCCATCCCAAAGTTCGAAGAGGAATGGGATGAAAATGACATTAAGCAATCCGAGATCAATGCCAAGGCAATGAATCTCCTTTATTGTGTATTAGATCCTAGTGAATTTAATAGGATATCTACATGCACCTCTGCTAAAGAAATATGGGACACACTTGAAGTTACCCATGAGGGTACCGATCAAGTGAAAAATACTAAAGTGAACATGTTAGTGCACACATATGAGATGTTCCGAATGGAACCTAATAAAACTATCACTGATATGTACACAAGATTCACAAATATTGTAAATGGAATGAGAAGTCTTGGAAAGGTAATGTCTAACGCTGATCTTGTGAATAAAATCCTCAGGTCACTTTCAATATCATGAGATCCGAAGGTGACCGCAATCCAAGAAGTCAAGGACATTGACAAACTACCTCTAGAGCAGCTGATTGGATCACTCATAACTTATGAGCTAAATTTGAAATAAAAAACAAAGGACATTGACAAAAAGAAAAAGGGGATTGCTTTCAAATCAAACATACAAGAAGAATCCTCAATAGATGAGTCCAAAGAAGAAGAAGAAGATGAAGGTAAAGAAGCCCTCCTTGCAAGAAAATTCAGAAGGTTCATGAAGAGGAGGAAGTTTCCTTACAAAAAGAAATATCAATCAAAAGAAAAGGAAAAGAGAAAGAGAAGGATAAAGAAAAGAAAAAGGAGAAGGAAATACCTACATGCTTCGAGTACAAGAAGCCGGGACACTACAAGTTCGATTGCCCTCTCCTTAAGAAGTCAAGGAAGAAATTAACAAAGAAAGCAATGATGGCCACCTGGAGTGATAGTGAAGACTCCAATTTTGAAGAAGAGTAGATAGAAGTTGCAAATCTCTTTTTAATGGCACATCAAGAGCAAGATGAGGTAAATCTCGATACTGAAATACATTTTATTTTTAATGAGCTTAGAAATGCTTTTGATGAACTCAAGCATGATTATAAACTGATTTTATGTGAAAATAAAAAGTTGAAAAAGCATGCAAATAGTTTTTCTCTTGAAAACAATTCTTTGCTAAATGAAGTTAATGACTTGAAATCTAGTTTGGATGTCTTGGAAAAGAAAAACAATGCTTTGTTAATGGAGAATGAAGTTTTGAAAAGATCCAAGAATGTTATTTCAAATGGTGATCTTTTAAAGAAAAACAAAGATTTAGAATTGAAAAATGTTAAGTACAAAAATGAACTTGAAAAGATAAAGCCTTTTGTTGAAAAATTTACTTATAGTTCAAAAAAATTGAACCTACTTTTGAATAGTCAAAGAGCTATTTTCAATAAAGCAGGTTTAGGTTTTAGACCACAAAAATAATAAAAGTATTTCAAAACTTTTTTGTACCTGCATCATCCAGCATAACATGTTTTTCATGTAAAAAGTTAGGTCATAAATCTTTTCAATGCAATTTAAGAAAAATTAATTCTTTTGGTAAAGTGTGGGTTCCAAAAGGAACCATTTTGAGTGCTAATCCTAAAGGATCCAAGTTGGCTTGGGTACCTAAAAATAGAGCTTGATTTTATTGCAAGTATGTCTTGAAACCAAGGAGAACAAAAGACTTTGGTATCTTGACAGTGGTTGCTCAAGGCACATGATGGGAGATGTGAAGCAATTCACTTCTCTTGAAGCTTTGAATGGAGGGAGTGTGACCTTCGAAGATAATAGTAAAGGAAAAATTATTGGTATTGGTAAGGTCCACATAACTCTTTCAAGTTGTATTAGCAATGTACTTCTAGTTGATGGTTTGAAGCATAACCTTTTAAGCATTAGTCAGTTTTGTGATAAAGATTTTCAAGTCATTTTTAAATCATCTTATTGCATGATTGCTAGTTCAGATATAAATGGAGTATAATTCATTGAAAAAAGGCATGGTAATATTTATTTGGTAGATTTGGATGATCTATCTTTGCCTAATGGAGAATGCCTTGTTGCAGTAAATTCTACTAGAGATGAGACTAGTTGGCTTTGGCATAGAAGATTAGGGCATGCTAGAATGTATCTACTTTCAAAACTTTGCAAAAAAAACTTAGTTAGAGATTTACCTGAACTTTGTTTTGAAAAAGATATAATTTGCCAAGCATGTCAATTTGGTAAACAAGTTAAAACTTCTTTCAAACCAAAAGATTTTGTAACTACTAGTAGGCCACTAGAACTACTTTATATGAATCTCTTTGGACCAACTAGAATATCAAGTTTAGGAGATAAGAGATATGGATTAGTCATAGTGGATGATTTTTTAAGATTTACATGGGTTTTCTTTCTAGCATATAAAGATAATCTTTTTTTGCTTTTATAAAGTTTTATCGAAAAGTCTCAAATGAAAAAGGTGTTTCAGTTATTTGCATTTACAGTGATCATGGAACTGACTTTGAAAATCAAGAATTTGAAAACTTTGTAATGAAAAAGGAATTGAACACAACTTTTCTGCACCTAGGACACCTCAGCAGAATGGGGTAATAGAAAAAAAAAATCATACTTTGGAAGAAATGGCATGCACTATGCTTTGTGAAAATAATTTGCTGAGATATTTTTGGGCTGAAGCTATTAATACTGCATGTTATATCTTAAATCGAGTTTTAATCCATCCTATTTTGAAGAAAACTTTATATGAACTTTGGAATCAAAGAAAACAAACTTTAAAGTATTTTTGAGTTTTTGGTTGCAAATGTTTTATTCTAAACAATGGAAAAGATAATTTTGGAAAATTTGATGCCAAGTCTGATGAAGTTATCTTTTTAGGATACTCCACATCAAGCAGGACATACATAGTTTTCAATAAAAGAACTTTGGTTGTAGAAAAGTCAGTGCATGTTGTTTTTGAAGAATCTACTAACAAATCCTCCAGAAAAGAGGTATATCTGATGAATGTGCAGGTGCTGACAAGCTTCAAAAGTTGACACTAAATGATCAACCCCAGCCAAGTGAAGAAGATCAAGACAAGAATGAGAAAGGTGATGATAATCTAAAGCACCAAGATCTACCTAAGGAGTAGAGGTATGCTCATGAAAATCCTAAGGAATTAATCATAGGTGATCCATTTAAAGGAATAAGAACTCGAGCCTCACTTAGAAATGAATGCGATTATATAGCTTTTGTATCACAAGTAGAGCTTAAATGTTTTGAAAAAGCTGAAAAAGATCCTAACTGGATTAATGCCATGCAAGATGAACTAATTCAGTTTGATAGAAATAATGTTTGGACATTAATAGAAAGACCATATAATATTTTTATTATTGGCACAAAATGGATATTTAGGAATAAATTAGATAAAAATGGAATTGTTCTTAGGAATAAAGCTAGACTAGTTGTTAAAGGCTACAACCAGGAGGAATGGATTGATTTTGATGAAACTTTTGCTCTTGTTGCTAGACTTGAAGCAATTAGACTGTTGTTAGTATTTGCTTATTTTATGAACTTTAAACTATTTTAAATAGATGTTAAGAGTGCTTTTCTAAATGGTTTTATAATAGAAAAAGTTTTTGTTGAACAACCACCTGGATTTGAAAATCATGCACATCTTGATTATGTTTTTAAATTGAACAAAGCACTTTATGGATTAAAGCAAGCACCTTGAGCCTGGTATGAGAGACTCAGCAAATTTTTAATTGAAAATAAATTTTTTAGAGGCCATATTGATAAAACCTTGTTTTTGAAAAAGCAAGATAGTGATTTATGAGTAGTACAAATATATGTTGATGATATTATTTTTGGTGCTACTAATGACTACTTTGTCAAGAGCTTGCTAAGCTAATGCAGAATGAGTTCGAGATGAGCATGATGGGAGAACTCAATTTCTTTCTCGGACTCTAGATCAAGCAAACAAAAGATGGTATCTTCATCAACCAAGCTAAGTATACAAGAGAGACTATAAAGAAGTTTGGGATGGAGACTACTAAAGCAATAGGTATGCCTATGAGCCCCTCTTATAGACTTGATAAAAATGAACATGATAAATCATTAAATCAAAAGTTATATAGAGGTATGATTGGCTCTTTACTGTACTTAACTGCTAGTAGACCAGATATAAGTTTAGTGTATGCATGTGTGCTAGATATCAGTCTGAACCTAAAGAATCACATCTGATGGCTGTTAAGCGCATTAATATATATCTAACTGGTACTATTGATATTGGTTTATGGTATTCTAGAGATTCATCTGCTAAATTAATTGTATATTATAATGCTGATTTTGCTAGTTATAAATTGGACAGAAAGAGTACTAGTGGTATTTGCCAATTTCTTGGAGTTAACTTAATCTCATGGTTTAGCAAGAAACAAACTTCAATTGCACTATCCATAGCTGAGGCTGAGTATATTGCAGTAGAAAGTTGTTATACTCAAATCTTGTGGATTAAGTAATAACTTGAAGATTTTGGAATCAAGTTGGCTAGTATACCTATTAAATGTGATAATACTAGTGCTATCTGCTTGACTAAAAATCATGTTCAACATTCTAGGAGTAAATACATTGATATTAGACATCATTTTATTAAAGATCACCTTGAAAATAATGATATTGTGCTTGAATTTATTAGTACTGAATTTCAATTAGCTGATATCTTAACTAAATCTCTTCTGGAGGATCGATTTTGTATGATTAGAAGAGAGCTCAGGATCATTAATCCTTTTGATTAAATGTTTCCTATCTTTGACTCAAATCAATCTTATTTGACAACAATCATGATCAATCTTTGCTAATTTTTGTTGAATTTCATTGAATTATGCTTGATTTTGATCAATACTTCAATATCTTATCTTTTAATTTTTAAGTCGATGTGTCGACACCTGAATGTGTCGATACATTTGTGAGTCGATACTTGAACGGTAACAGATCGAGAATAAGGGCATTCCAAAGCATTTTTCTTTCCATTTCTTCATCTCTCTCGAGCCGACACCTGATCAAATGTACTCCTCACTGCTCCTTCCCTCTGTTTCATGATTTAAACCCATTATTTCTTCATTTGGAGCACTTGGTAGTTTAGATTTTGCTAGATTTCGCCTTCCATTTGGATTTTGAGCCTTAGAAACCCTAGATTTTTTTCCAAATCTTGTCCAAATCCTTATTCTAAGTAATGGGACCCCGAAAGTAAGTAGTCTGTCACCCTCGTCAGTCTAATCAGGAGGAGGAACGAAGAACAAAGGCTAGACACGACGCTATAGCTCCTGATCTGCCAGCACGACCACTTTATGTAGCTTATAGCAGGATGAGCTCGAAGATCGTCGTCGAGGGACGACGAGTGGACTTCACTTTTGTCTACCATCAAGGATCGGACAGTGGATTCGACAGGCTGGTTTGACTTCATTTTGCTCACTCAACGAGAGGTTTTACCCCGGGCATATCAGGGAGTTTTATGGATCACTTGTCCGTGGGACTGATGGATGGATTGCATAGGTGAGAGGCCGGGATATCCTAGTTTCATCAAAGGTACTGAGCAGAGTATGGGATATTTCGATGATAGGTTCAGTGGTGGACAGCCTGATGGACATAGTGAGTGGTCTTCAGTGTATCTTTGAGTCTGATATATTACCTAAGGGAGCCACCGTACCCGCATCCCGACTATTAGCATAAATGAGATTGTTGCACCATATTATCGCCCAAATACTTTTATCGAAGAATGGATGCTTCGATTACATCATTGAGCGAGAGTTGCTAGTGATGGTCTCATTAGTTCAGCACACGTCAGTCTGCATTCCAGTACTTATGATTCACTAGATGACGGAGGTGTCGACGAGCCAGTGACTCTACCTACCCTATGGGATGGGGTTGACTGTTCTGGTCAGAGAGTACGGCATCAGCTTTGAGGACGAGCCCTTGCGCATGCTACTTTATACTGATGTGTATGACATCAGGTCATTACACTGGATGGGTTATCATTTGTTCCGAGGCCAGTGAACTGCAGGATATCCGGTCAGGTCGAGGACAGAGCTGATGACGATGATGCTGAAGAGGAGGAGCGCATCCTCTCCGGTGAGGCAGGACCTAGCGAGAGTCAGCCTGAGACAGCAGCACAGCCAGCGGTTGCATCTCAGTCTGATCCTACTACTTCAGCATAGCCTCAGCCAGCTCAGATGGAGACTCAGGATGTTTCTGATAGCTTATTGGACATAGTCGGATGCATTAAGATTGATCTTTTGATTGTGAGATAGCATCTTGACTGCTTCATAGCTGAGACTAGAGAGAACCATAGTGGACTGAGTGATGGCATCCCAGCTATATTGACTGCACTGTCTAAACCTTCAGTGAGTACTCCAGTTGCTGATACTGCTCCACCTGCTCCTGCTCCTATTGTTGATGTTGATGGTGATGATATGGATGGAGACAATGAAGAGACTGACTCTGGTGGATTCGATTTCCTAGATTTGACTACAGAGCCAGCGACGGAGGTGACGACATACTTGCTCAGGAGTCCTACTCATGACCCTTCTAGTTCACCTACCCAGACTCCAGTCCTATCCTTTCTTTCCAGATCGGATGATCATGTTCCGATTCCTATTCTTTCACCTATAGTTGATTCTCTTATTATTCATTCACTAGTTATTGATTTACGCATTGTCGATACACCCATGATTGATACTCCTATCATTGATTCGCCGATTACAGACTTACCCAATCATTCTTCAGCTGACACATCTATCTTTGATACACCTGTCGTATCGTCAGCTGATATGCTTATTTTTGACACACACATTGTTGATACTCTTACCATTCACGCGTCCTCACTTATTTGAGAACTTGGTTTTTATACACCTGGCTTTCAGTATCTTGACTCTGGTCCTTCCTTTGATCTCATGCCACTTCTGGTAATCGCAGAGACTGTCAACTCGATCAGTTTCATTCATGCAAAGGACATTACTTCCACTTCTACTGCTCCAGCCAGAGGTCGGACGTATGCATGATGCAGAGGTCGGACGTATGCACGACGCAGAGGACGTGGTCGTTGTACCCCTCCATGACCGACCAGGACCCGACTCCAAGATCTCAGATCAATGTGGCCTCGAGCTTGATCTTTTACTGATACAAGATCGATCGAGATCGGATCGTCTTCTGATGATGCTGATGAAGATGAGGATTAGGATATCTATATTTTTAGATAGTTTACTTTTATGCATCTATGTATGTTTTGTCTTTTGTTGTACAAATTCTGACTTGAAATGAGATATCATGTTGTACTTCATGTTTGTGACTTCAAATGAATGAAATGGTTTACACTTTTCTTAGTTCTTCATTGTCTTCACTTGTGAATGAATAAATTTTGATTTTAAAATTCAATGCTATATCCTGAATGTATTGACTATTTGTCTTCCTACCTTTTTAATGATAACAAAAAAGGGGAGTAGTAGTAAGATTAAAGTATAAATGTGAAGATTAAAGTATAAATGTATAAATGTGATATATATTTATGAGTAGTAAGTATAAATGTAAAGTGTATAATGTATTTCGTGATGTGCAAGGGGTAAATGAGAGTATTTCCAAAATTTGAAAATTATTTTGAAAACTTGAATTGAAATTGTTTAAAAATTCCTTAAGAAAGGGGGGAGCTATACCTTGTTTTCATTGAAAATCCTTTTTAAAGTGAATTTCATCTTAAAACCCCTCTTTAAGTGTTTGAAAAGATACTTACAAATTATTTTATGAATCATCAATTCAGGGGGAGCTTCACTTATTACTGATTTTTCATATAGAGTATCATGATATATATGATTATGTTTCATATATATCCCAAAGCTCTGATACTCTCAATCATTACAACTTGCTCTGATAATCTTAAATCATTATATCATTCTTATTCTGATACATCTTGTCGATATTGAAATTTACTTTGATACAACTATTGCATTTAATTCTATGCACCTTGATGAATTCTTTTAAATACTCCTTATGCAATTTATATTTAAAGGTTTTGTTATCATCAAAAAGGGGAAGATTGTTGACTTCGTTATTGATTTTGATGATAAGCAAAATGGTGAAGTATAAGTTGAGTACTAATGATTTCCTTGAAGTGTGTTTTTATTTAAAAAGGTGCTCACAAATTTGAAGAAGCTTGTTTGATTGAAGAAGCCAAGATTACATAAAAAGAACTGCTCAAAGAGGACTTGGAAAGTCAAAATTTACTTGATTGGACAAATTTGGTTCAGCACAAGTTCAAGAATTTTTGAGAAGATTTCAGTAAGGCGTCGACTCAAAGTGTTGACACATATACCAAGTATCGACACATGGAGGTGAAGTGTTGACTCAAGCCGGTACACAAAGAATGTTTCAAATGGCACGGCCGAAGTGTCAACACATGGACCTGAAATGTCTACTCAAAGTATCGACACATGGGTCAGCTCATCGCTTGAGATTTTCAAGCCACAGAACATACTGAAAATGAAGAATTGCATAAGTGTCGACACATGGAAGTTAAGTATCGACTCAAAGTGTTGACTCACCTGAGGAAGTGTCGATACATCTGAGATTTTCAGAGAACCAGCTTAAAGATTTTTGAACTAGGTGTCGACTCATGAAGTTCAAGTGTCAACCTAAAGTATCGACTCACAGCCTGAAGTGTCGATACATGGAGTTCTGGGAACAGTAACGGCTAGTTTTTCAAACACAGAACTCGATCCTTTTGCCCTCCAATGGCTAGTTTTTCAAGTCTAATGGCTAGAAATGGGATTTGAGACCTTGGAAAGGTATTTATATGCTCCAAATCAAATCAAAAGGATAACTATTCATATGTTATTGATAAGAGCATTCAAGAGAAAAGAAAAGAGAGCTTTAACTCTTATTCTTTGAAGATTCAACAACTCTTAAGCAAAAGCAAGTCTTCAAGCATTCAAGAACCTTCAAGAGCATTGAAGATCATCTATTCTTGAGCATTTAAGAGGCTTCAATAAGTTCAAAGCATCTCTACATCGAGCTTCAAAGAGATACTCTCTTTATTTTAGAAAGCTTATATTGTTTCTCTACTTCTAAACTTTATTTATTGTAAGGGTTCTTGGTTAGCCTATTGGAAAATCAAGGAAGATTTTTGGTGAGCCTTTGAAAATCAATTAGGTTCTTGGTTAGCCCGGAAAATCAAGGAAGGTTGGTGGTTAGCCCATAAAACCATTTAGATTCTTGGTTAGCTCGTAAAACCATGTGAGGTTTTGACTTGTTGGCCTTGTGAAAACAAGTTGAATTTTTGATTAGTGAGCTCGCAAAACTAATCAATTGTAATCGGTGTGATTATAGTGAATTCCCAAGGAGACCTTGGGAAGTGGATGTAAGTGCATTGGATGGCATCGAACCACTATATTTCTTGGTCTTTGTGGTTGATTGATCTCTCTACTTGCTTTTCACTTATTGCTCTTTATTTTCGCTGCACTTTTACTTAAGAGCATAACATTTGATTTCTTTGTACCTTAATTGATTGTTGGATTGGATTGCACATCATTGCATTGCATCAAGTAAATTTTTAGAGACCCAATTCACCCCCCCTCTTGGGTTGCTTACTGGGCAACAAGTGGTATCAAAGCCCTATTCTCAGTGTATAGGCTTTACCATCTTGAGTAAAGATCTATGGCACCCCAATTGGTACTAGCATAGTTGAGGGTCAAGCCTCAAATTGACCTCCATTTTTCAATGGATCAAATTACACATATTAGAAAACTAGGATGAGAATTTATATGCATTCTATTGATTATAATTTGTGGAGAGTTGTAGATAAAGGTCCTCATATTCCTTCAGTAGTGCTTAATGGTGTTTCCATCCCAAAGCTCGAAGAGGATTGGGATGAAAATGATATTAAGCAATCCGAGATCAATGCCAAGGCAATGAATCTCATTTATTGTATATTAGATCCTAGTGAATTTAATAGGATATCTACATGCATCTCTGTTAAAGAAATATAGGACACACTTGAAGTTACCCATGAGGGTACCGATCAAGTGAAAAACACTAAAGTGAACATGTTAGTGCATACATATGAGATGTTCAGAATGGAACTTAATGAAACTATCACTGATATGTACACAAGATTCATAAATATTGTAAATGAAATGAGAAGTCTTGGCAAGGTAATGTCTAACGCTGATCTTGTGAATAAAATCCTCAAGTCACTTCCAACATCATGGGATCCGAAGGTAATCATAATCCAAGAAGCCAAGGACATTGACAAACAATCTCTAGAGCAGCTGGTTGGATCACTCATGACTTATGAGCTAAATTCGAAACAAAAAACAATGGACATGGACAAAAAGAAAAAGGGAATTGCTTTCAAATCAAACATACAAGAAGAATCCTCAATAGATGAGTCCGAAGAAAAAGAAGAAGATGAAGGTGAAGAAACCCTCCTTGCAAGGAAATTCAGAAGGTTCATGAAGAGAAGGAAGTTTCCTTACAAAAAGAAATATCAATCAAAATAAAAAGGAAAATATAAAGAGAAGGAAAAATAAAAGGAAAAGGAGAAGAAGATGCCTACATGCTTCAAGTGCTAGAAGCCGGGACACTACAAGTTCGATTGCCCTCTCCTTAAAAAGTCAAGGAAGAAATTAAGAAAGAAAGCAGTGATGGCCACCTGGAGTGACAGTGAAGACTCCAGTTCTGAAGAAGAGCAGACAGAAATTGCAAATCTCTACTTAATGGCACATCAAGAGCAAGATGAGATAAATTCTGATACTGAAATAGATTTTACTTTTGATGAGCTTAGAAATGCTTTTGATGAACTCATGCTTGATTATAAACTGATTTTATGTGAAAATAAAAAGTTGAAAAAGCATGCAAATAGTTTTTCTCTTGAAAACAATTGTTTGCTAAATGAAGTTAATGATTTGAAATCTAGATTGGATGTCTTGGAAAAGAAAAACAATGCTTTGTCAATGGAGAATGAAGTTTTGAAAAAATCCAAGAATGTTATTTCAAATGGTGATCTTTTAAAGAAAAATAAAGATTTAGAATTGAAAAATATTAGGTACAAAAATGAACTTGAAAAGATAAAGTCTTTTGTTGAAAAATTTACTTATAGTTCAGAAAAATTGAACCTACTTTTGAATAGTCAAAGAGCCATTTTTAATAAAGAAGGTTTAGGTTTTAGACCACAAAAATAACAAAAGTATTTCAAAAACTTCTTTGTGCCTGCATCACCTAGCATAACATATTTTTCATGTCAAAAGTTAGGTCATAAATCTTTTCAATACAATTTAAGAAAAATTAATTCTTTTGGTAAAGTGTGGGTTCCAAAAGGAACCATTTTGAGTGCTAACCCTAAAGGACCCAAGTTGGCTTGGGTACCTAAAAATAGAGCTTGATTTTATTGCAGGTATGTCTTGAAACCAAGGAGAACAAAAGACTTTGGTATCTTGACAGTGGTTGCTCAAGGTACATGACGGGAGATGTGAAGCAATTCACTTCTCTTGAAGCTTTGAATGGAGGGAGTGTGACCTTCGAAGATAATAGTAAAGGAAAAATTATTGGTATTGGTAAGGTCCACATAACTCCTTCAAGTTGTATTAGCAATGTGCTTCTAGTTGATGGTTTGAAGCATAACCTTTTAAGCATTAGTCAGTTTTGTGATAAAGATTTTCAAGTCATTTTTAAATCATCTTATTGCATGATTGCTAGTTCAGATATAAATGGAGTATAATTCATTGAAAAAAGGCATGGTAATGTTTATTTGGTAGATTTGGATGATCTATCTTTGCCTAATGGAGAATGCCTTGTTGCAGTGAATTCTACTAAAGACGAGACTAGTTGGCTTTGGCATAGAAGATTAGGGCATGCTAGTATGTATCTACTTTCAAAACTTTGCAAAAAAAACTTAGTTAGAGATTTACCTGAACTTTGTTTTGAAAAAGATAGAATTTGCTGAGCATGTCAATTTGGTAAACAAGTTAAAACTTCTTTCAGACCAAAAGATTTTGTAACTACTTGTAGGCTACTAGAACTACTTCATATGGATCTCTTTTGACCAACTAGGACATCAAGTCTAGGAGGCAAGAAATACGGATTAGTCATAATGGATGTTTTTTCGAGATTTACATGTATTTTCTTTCTAGCACATAAAAATGAATTATTTTCTGCTTTTATAAAGTTTTATCGAAAAGTGTCAAATGAAAAAGGTGTTTCAGTTGTTTGCATTCGCAGTGATCTTGGAACTAAATTTGAAAATCAAGATTTTGAAAATGACGCGGGACGCGAGCCCGAATCAATTTTTATTTCTAGGAAAACGGACCGTTGGTCATTAAGAAACGACCCTATGCTAGGCTAAACCAAACCAAATTAAATTTTTTTCTAATTTTTTTTATTCCAATGAAACCCACTTTTTTTTTTATTTTTTTCTTTTCTTTTTTTTATAATCAAATAACCTCTCTTTTTTTTTTCTATTTTCTTTTTCCTTCTTTTTTTTTCACTTTTTTTTTTTTTTCACGGTTTTTTTTCTCCTTTTTTTTTTTTTTTTCCACGGTTTTCACTCTAAAGTCGGCATTTGGGAAAGGAACTGCTTTCACGTTCATGCAGTTCTTCTCTCGGTGCTTTGACGAGCGTGCAAGATCGAAGGAAGGCCCCGAAGGAGCAAATCCGGTGGGTTCTCGCCGTCGACGGTGGCGGGGAAGGAAGACGGCGGCTCGGGAGTTGGCGGCGCGGACTCTCGGCAGGCAGCGGGCGGCGGCGACATAGCGCGAATCGGGCGAAGATGACAGGGAGCAACTTCGGGACGATTTCACCGGCGTCAACGCTGGCGGAGGTGGCGACCAGGAGGTGGTGGCACGAATCCATTGATGGCGGCAGTCCGGCGATTGGGTGGCTCGGTCGGGAGCAACTGGCGACGGCGCTGCGACACGGGCGTGCTGGCTCGGTGGCGACGCGGGCGACGCAGGGGGGCGCTGGCTCGGTGGCGACGTGGACGGGAGGCAGCGACTGGGGGCAATCGGAGGGGCGTCGCATGGATGGGACGCTCGGCTTTGGGCAGTGAGGAGGGGTTTCACGGCAGGGCACTGGGCGGCGACGGTGTCGGCCATGGAGGTCTACCTACTTGGGCAGTCCGGCTATGGTTGAGCGGCGGCTGTGGGCTTGGGGAGCCGAGCGGGTTTTGGTCACGAGCGGAGTTAGGGAACCGAGTGGGTTTCGGATGGATCCGGAGGAGATGAATGGTCGGCAGATCCAAGGAAGGATTGATCCACGGGTTGGAGAAAGAAAACAGGGAAGAAGGGAAATCTGGGAGAGAACCCTGCGAGAGGAATAGAGAAAAGAGAAAGTCCCGGAGGAGAGAAGAAGAGGAAGAGAGAGGGAGAATAAGAAAGGCCACAGAGAAGAATCACCAAAGAGAAAGAATAATCAGGAGAAGGAAGAAGAAGGAGGAGGGAGGGAAGAACTAGAAGAAGGAGAAAGGGAGGAAGAAGGAGGGAGGGAGTCGGGACACACCCAAAACTCTTTTCTCAAATATTTCTCATCATCGCTAATTTTATTCAAGAAACATGTTCTTAAATAAACCTCCGAAAGAGATCGGAACAAATCCTAAAACAACTGATAAGATCCTTCCTAAAAACAACCGATAAGATAAATCCTAAAGCAAATAATAAAATCCTAAAACAATTTTTCAAATAATCAAGATAAATCCTAATATCCTAATATCCTACTCAAATCTCGAATTTAAATTATGCTGGGATCTGCATCGGGATCGGTGCTGATGATGACTTCAGGATTTGTGCTCATCGACTCCAGGATCTTGGGCCCCAGGGTTTGGGCTAGGCTGGGCTGGGCTTCAGGTTCTGGGTTGGGCTTCAGGCTTGGACTGGACTGTGCTTTCGGTTCTGGGCTAGGCTTCTGGGTTCTGGGCTGGGCTTCTGGTTGGGCTTCAGGTTTAGTCTGGGCTGCTTCAGATTCTGGGCCGATGTCCCCATCAGAAAACTTTTGTAATGAAAAAGGAATTGAACACAACTTTTCTGCACCTAGGACATCTCAGCATAATGGGGTAGTAGAAAGAAAAAATCATATTTTGGAAGAAATGGCATGCACTATGCTTTGTGAAAACGATTTGTCGAGATATTTTTGGGCTGAAGCTATTAATACTACATGTTATATCTTAAATCAAGTTTTAATCCACCCTCTTTTGAAGAAAACTCCATATAAACTTTGGAATCAAAGAAAACCAACTTTAAAGTATTTTTGAGTTTTTGGTTACAAATATTTTATTCTAAACAATGAAAAAGATAATCTTGAAAAATTTGATACCAAGTCTGATGAAGGTATCTTTTTAGGATACTTCACATCAAGCAGGACATACAGAGTTTTCAGTAAAAGAACTTTGGTTGTAGAAGAGTCAGTGCATGTTGTTTTTGAAGAATCGACTAACAAATCCTCTAGAAAAGAGGATACATCTGATGAATGTACAGGTGCTGACAAGCTTCAAAAGTTGACACTGAATGATCAACCCCAGCCAAGTGAAGAAGATCAAGGCAAGAATGAGAAAGGTGATGACACTCCAAAGCACCGAAATCTACCTAAGGAGTGGATGCATGCTCATGGACATCCTAAGAAATTAATCCTACATGATCCATCTAAAGAGATAAGAACTCGAGCCTCAATTAGATATGAATGTGATTATATAGCTTTTGTATCACAAGTAGAGCCTAAATATTTTGAAGAAGCTGAAAAAGACCCTAACTGCACTATTATTGGCACAAAATGAGTATTTAGGAATAAATTAGATGAAAATAGAATTATTGTTAGGAATAAAGCTAGATTAGTTGCTAAAGGCTACAACCAGGAGGAATGGATTGATTTTGATGAAACTTTTGCTCATGTTGCTTGACTTGAAGCAATTAGACTGTTGTTAGCCTTTGCTTGTTTTATGAACTTTAAACTATTTCAAATGGATGTTAAGAGTGCTTTTCTAAATGGTTTTATAACAGAAAAAAGTTTTTGTTGAACAACCACGTGGATTTGAAAATCATGCACATCTTGATCATGTTTTTAAATTGAACAAAGTACTTTATGGATTAAAGCAAGCACCTCAAGCCTGGTATGAGAGACTCAGCAAATTTTTAATTGAAAATGAATTTTCTAGAGGCCATGTTGATAAAACCTTGTTTTTGAAAAAGCAAGATAGTGATTTATTAGTAGTACAAATATATGTTGATGATATCATTTTTGGTGCTACTAATGAACTTCTTTGTCAAGAGTTTATTAAGCTAATGCAGGATAAGTTCGAGATAAGCATGATGGGAGAACTCAATTTCTTTCTCAGACTCCAGATCAAGCAAACAAAAGATGGTCTCTTCATCAACCAAGCTAAGTATACAAGAGAGATTATAAAGAAGTTTGGGATGGATACTACTAAAGTAATAGGTACGCCTATAAGCTCCTCTTGTAGACTTGATAAAGATGAACATGGTAAATCAGTAGATTAAAAGTTATACAGAGGTATGATTGGCTCTTTACTGTACTTAACTACTAGTAGACCAGATATAATGTTCAGTGTATGCATATGTGCTAGATATCAGTCTGAACCTAAATAATCACATTTGATGGCTGTTAAGCGCATTATTATATATCTATCTGGTACTGTTGATATTGGTTTATGGTATTCTAGAGATTTATCTAATAAATTAATTGGATATTCTGATGCTGATTTTGCTGGTTGTAAATTGGATAGAAAGAGTACTAGTGGTACTTACCAATTTCTTGTAGTTAACTTAATCTCATGGTTTAGCAAGAAACAAACTTCAGTTGCACTATCTACAACTGAGGCTGAGTATATTGCAGCAGGAAGTTGTTGTGCTCAAATCTTGTAGATTAAGCAACAACTTGAAGATTTTAGAATCATGTTGGCTAGTATACCTATTAAATATGATAATACCAGTGCTATCTGCTTGACTAAAATTCCTGTTCAACATTTTAGGAGTAAGTACATTGAAATTAGACATCGTTTTATTAGAGATTACGTTGAAAATAATGATGTTGTGCTTGAATTTATTAGTACTGAATTTCAATTAGCTGATATCTTAACTAAACCTCTTTTGGAAGATTGGTTTTGTATGTGTTACGGCCGTAACGATGACATGGCATGCCTCAGATTTCGTTGGGCATGATTCGAGCCACGTGAAGTTTTTTCGGCCAAGTCAGTTGCGGCTCCCCCACGTCCGAAGTCGAGCTCGACCCGGGCCATCCAGTCGCTTCGCCAGGTGGCACCCTGAGACGTTACCACCCCGGCCGAAGTTGAGCTCGACCCGGGCCCTCCTGTCGCTCCGCCAGGTGTCCACCCAGGAGGGGTCCACCTCGGCCGAGGTCGGCCGCTCCCCCGCTCCCTCGCCAGGTGGCGCCCAGAGATGGTCCCACCAAGGTCGAGGTCGAGCCGGGCCCCTTCGCTCCTTCGCCAGGTGGCCCCCGGAGACGGGACCACCTCGATCGAAGCCGAGCGCCCTTCTGCCGCCTCGCCAGGTGTCCACCTAGGAGGGGTCCACCTCGGTCGAGGTCGGCTGCTCCCCCGCTCCCTCGCCAGGTGGCGCCCAAAGACGGTCCCACCAAGGCCGAGGTCGAGCGGGCCCCTTCGCTCCTTCGCCAGGTGGCCCCCGGAGACGGGACCACCTCGACCGAAGCCGAGCGCCCTTCTGCCGCCTCGCCAGGTGTCACCCAGGAGGGGTCCACCTCGGCCGAGGTCGGCTGCTACCCCGCTCCCTCGCCAGGTGGCACCCCAAGACGGGTCCACCTCGGCCGAGGTCGAGCCGGGCCCCTTCGCTCCTTCGCCAGGTGGCCCCCGGAGACGGGACCACCTCGATCGAAGCCGAGCGCCCTTCTGCCGCCTCGCCAGGTGTCCACCCAGGAGGGGTCTACCTCGGCCGAGGTCGGCTGCTCCCCCGCTCCCTCGCCAGGTGGCGCCCAGAGACGGTCCCACCGAGGTCGAGGTCGAGCCGGGCCCCTTCGCTCCTTCGCCAGGTGGCCCCCGGAGACGGGACCACCTTGACTGAAGCCGAGCGCCCTTCTGCCGCTCCACCAGGTGTCCACCCGGGAGGGGTCCACCTCGACCGAGGTCAGGCCGCCCGTACAGAGAAGGACCCAAGGAGCGGAGGTGCAGGTTCCGAGGTTGGCCCTCGAGCCATGCGCACCATAGACGGCGCCCCGTACAGATGGCGGCAGCACACGAAACATCACTTACGTCGGCTCGACAGGTTCTGCAGTCGAGAGACACGGTTCTGGCAAAACAGGGCCCGTTAACGGACAGCGCCGGCGCCTGGGAAGCAGAGCGCTCACGCTCGGCCCGAGATCTGGTCGGTAGTCTGACCAACGCCCCCCTCCCTTACTCTTTCCCCGTTGGGCTCGACAAACGAGGCCGGAAAGCCACCCAGCCCTCTGAACCAGAAGGGGAAAGAGAAAGGGGTGGGGGGAAGGAGATGAAAGCAACAAGGGAGCCTCCCAGGAGCGAAAAACAAGGGGGCGATGGGAGGAGATAAAAGGAAGGAGAAAATAGACGACAAGGTAAGTGAAACAAAGGCTGGAAACTCCGCTTCAAGAGCAAGATCCAAGGTCCCAAGAGGGGGTCGCTTGGCGTGAGCTCGGCAAAGGAACCCCAGCCGGGTTTCTGGTCTCTCTGGCATCTTTCTTGCTAGCACATTCTCTGAGTCTGGGACTTCTTTGGGGGCCCGTCCCGGAGAATCTGTTCCCTCTCGCCGTCTACTAACTTGATCGTCGGAGCTCCCTCGCCGGGATCCCCGGCCAGGGTCTTCTGACCTTGCCTTGCAGGTTCACTACGGTCAGGAGGCCCCGGGAGAAAGGCGGTCTGGTATGATCGACGGTTCCGAGGCACGGGCGCGGCGGCGAGATCGGCAACAGATTGGCACGCCAGGAAGGGGGGCAGGACAACACCCCTAGTGGGAGCCAGCTTTCTGCAGGCACGGTGCTCTTCGACAAAGGTGGTCACTCGTGGGCGCGAGGCATCCACCAGCCATGTGGGGGAGGTTCCCTCCCCTCAAGGGGCCCACAGCCCGGAGAGGGAGCTTCCAGCTCCCCCTCCTCTTCCACTACCGTCGACCTCGGCAGACGGGCCCCTCGCGGCCGTCATCCAACAGCTGCAGACTTTGACTTCGACGGTCCGGCAGCTTCAACATCAGCAGCGGTCCCTGGCCATGCAACCGCAGCCAGGGACCCCCGCAGCTCGGGCCGCGGGGCCGTGTGGGAGCCTGCGCTCCATTCAGGGCAGGCCATCCCACCCGAGGGCGGTCTCTAACCCCCGCGGGAGCCACCAAGCTCCCGCAAAAAGAAACTACTTCAGTTCGACGGATCATGAGAGTCGATCCCCGGCCGATGAAGCCGAGATGGTGCATCGCAGCAAGCGGCGCCGAGGCGTGACTTCGCACCGAGACCGATCGGCGCCCCCTTCGCCAGCGGCCTCGGTGGAAGACTCCACCGACGAGGCCATCAGGCGTCAGGCCGAGAGGCGCCTGGAGGAGCACGAGCACAAGTTGGCAGAGTTCGCCCGCCGATTTGCCGACCTGCAGAACTCATCGGCGGACCCGACGGGCTACGACTCCCATCCTCCCTTCTCTGAAGAAATCCAGGCGGAGCCGATCCTGAGCCGGTTCCGCATGCCGCAGGTGGATCCCTACGACGGGACCACCGACCCTCTGGACCATCTGGAGAGCTACAAGGCTCTCATGAGGGTCCAGGGGGCCACTGACGCCCTTTTGTGCATCGCCTTCCCCGCTACCCTCCGGAAGGCCGCTCGAGTCTGGTTCACCTGCCTCGAGCCCGGATCTATTTGCTCCTTCCACCAGCTGGAAGGAAAGTTTGTGGCGCACTTCGACGCTTATCGGAAGATGCCAAGAGAGGTGGATAGCCTCTTCTCCATCCGCCAGCAGGACCAGGAGCTGCTACGGGACTACATCACCCGGTTCAAGATCGCAGCCCTGGAAATCTACAGCCTCGATGAGCCCATCGCCATGCTGGCTTTGAAGCGTGGGTTCAAGACGTCCCGCCTGACCTACTCCCTGGACAAAAAGCCTCCCAGGACGTACTCCGAGCTCCTCCTCCGCGCCCACAAGTACATCCGAGCGGAGGAGGCCGACCGCACCCATCGAGAGCTGGACGGGAAGACTCCGAAGAGGCCGTCCCCGAGAGATCTTCCAGGAGCTCGGAAGCCCGGGCCACCTGCCGACCCTCGCCCGAATCCGAGGTCGAAGGGCGAGGCCATTCCGGAGCGGAGGTTCACCCCTCTCCTCGCCCCTCGAACAAAGATCCTCATGGAAATTGAGGGCGAGCACTACCTCCGCCGACCTCCTCCACAGAACCCAAGAGGTATCCGAGACAAGTCGAAGTACTGCCAGTTCCACCGCGAGCACGGCCATGACACGGAGGAGTGTCACAACCTGAAGCGAGAAATCGAGGAGCTGATCAATAGGGGCTACCTCAGGAAGTTCGTTAGGAACGAGGTCCCCCTGGAGGGGCAGCCGCTCGCGGCCTTACCACCAGTTCCTGCAATCGATAACCGCCCGACGGAGAAGCCGGTGGGCATGATCTCACTTGGGGTCGGGCGGGCGGCGAAGAGAGCCCGGGAAATCGGGAACCCGGAGAATGTAATCCCTCCTGAGGAGGGGAAGGAAAATGAGAATGTAAACAATGATGCCGTGGTGGTCGAGATGACCATCGCGAAGCATCCTGTACATCGAATTATGGTGGATAGTGGAAGCTCGGCTGACGTGCTTTTTTACGATGCTTTCTCTCGGATGAACTTGTCCCACGATCAGTTGAGACCGGTGCATACCCCCTGGTAGGCTTTACCGGGGACTCCATGGGGGTCGAAGGGGAGATCACTCTCCCGGTCACCGCCGGATCCCCGCCTTGGCAGACGACCGTCCTGATGACGTTTACCGTTGTCAAGCTCCCTTCGCCTTACAACGCAATTCTCGGGCATCCCGGGCTCAACCAACTGGACGCCATGATTTTCACGAAGAGGTTGTTGGTGCAGTTCCCCACGTCTTCCGGGCTCGGGGTGATGAAGGGGACGATCCAGCCGCTCCCGCATTGCCTCCAGACGGTCCCAGGCGCCCGGGGCGCGGAGCTCGGCCCCGATGTTGACGACCTCGACCTAAGGGAGAAGGAACCCAGGGGGGGCCCATAGAACGCCCGTTGACTTATCCCCTTGGTTCGGACCCGCTGAAGACGGTGCAGGTCAGGGCGCAACTCCCAGAAGAAGAACGGGCCCGCCTGCTGGAGTTCCTCCGCACGAATGCAGACGTGTTCGCCTGGTCAGCGGTCGACATGCCGGGCATTCCCCCCGTGGTCATTACGCATAGACTGAACGCGGATCCGAGCTGTTGCCCGGTCCGCCAAAAGAAGAGGAGCTTCGCCATGGAGAGACAGAGGGCCATCAACGAGGAGGTGGAGAAACTCCTCGTCGCCGGCTTTGTACGGGAAGTCCAATATCCCAGCTGGCTGGCGAACGTGGTCATGGTAAGGAAGAGCAGTGGTAAGTGGAGGATCTGTGTGGACTACACCGACCTCAACCGAGCTTGCCCGAAGGACAGCTTCCCTCTTCCAAAAATCGACCAGCAGTTGACACCACCTCGGGGCATCGCCTCCTGTCATTCATGGATGCCTTCTCTGGATACAACCAGATTCGAATGAACCCGGAGGACGAGGAGCACACTGCCTTCATCACCGACCGTGGAACTTTTTGCTACAAGATGATGCCGTTCGGTCTCAAGAACGCTGGGGCCACGTACTAGCATCTGGTCAACAGGATCTTCAAAGACCAGATCGGCCGCAACATGCAGGTGTACGTGGACGATATGCTGGTAATGAGCAGACCCGATTCGGACCACGTAGCTGACCTGGCGGAGACATTCGGCAACCTTCGACATCATCAGATGAAGCTGAACCTGCGAAGTGCGCCTTCGGCGTCTCCGTCGGGAAGTTCCTAGGATTCATGGTGACCCAAAGAGGAATTGAAGCCAACCCGGAGAAGGTCCAGGCCATCCTGGACATTGAGCAGCCCGCCTCCAAGAAGCAAGTGCAGCAACTCACCGGCCGGGTTGTGGCCCTCAGCCATTTTATCTCCAGGTCGGCCGATCGCTGCCGTCCCTTTTTCAAGGTGCTGAGGAAGATGAACGACTTTGCCTGGACCAAGGAATGCCAGGAGGCCTTTGAAGAGCTGAAGAAGACGCTCGCATCGCCACTGCTGTTTTCCCGGCCCGAGGAAGGGGAGGAGCTCATCCTCTACCTAGCGGTCACCCCGGAAGCCGTCAGTTCAGTCCTGGTTCGGACCGACGACCAAGGAGTCCAGCGGCCGGTGTACTATACCAGCAAACTTCTCCGCGATGTGGAGCTCAGGTATTCTCAGCCCGAGAAGCTCGTTTTTGCGTTAATAGTGTCTGCTCAGCATCTCAGGCCCTATTTCCAAGCGCATCCCATCGCCGTCCTAACGGATCAGCCGCTGAAAGTGGTGCTCAGCCGACCCGACACCTCGGGACGATTGACGAAGTGGGCACTGAAGCTCAGCGAGTTCGACATCGTGTACAGGCCCAGGTCGGCCATGAAAGCACAAGTGCTAGCCGACTTCTTGGTCGAATGCACGGGCTTAGGCAAGGATCCCGAGGAGGATCCCTTGCACCGGCAGCCGAAGGCGGGCCCCGAGGGGCCCGGAGAGGATGCGTGGATCCTCCACGTAGATGGATCCTCGAACTCCGGTAGGAGCGGAGCCGGAATCATTCTTGCCAACAGCGACGGGGTCGTCGTCGAATGCGCGCTCCGTTTCCAGTTCACCGCGACAAACAATCATGCGGAGTACGAGGCGCTCCTCGCCGGGTTGAGGGTCTCCCGCGAGCTGGGCATGACTAACCTTAAGGCCTTCACTGACTTCCAGCTCGTGGCAGGACAGGTCTCCGGGGAGTATGCCGTGCACGACCCCCAAATGGCGAAATACTTGGAGCTCGTCAAGGTGGGCACGGCCGATTTCCGGTGCTTCAACATCTTCCACATCCCCCGCAGGGAGAACGCACATGCGGACACTCTTTCCCGGCTGGCGACCCTGCCGGCCTCGATGCTGGGTCACGCTCACGTGGAGCACCTTAAGGCCCCAAGCCACGAGACC
This sequence comes from Areca catechu, assembly GCA_021397845.1. Lineage (NCBI taxonomy): Eukaryota > Viridiplantae > Streptophyta > Magnoliopsida > Arecales > Arecaceae > Areca > Areca catechu. The sequence goes on along the minus strand of CM038047.1, from coordinate 47,707,577 downwards.
CCAGTGGAGGTCCATCAGGTCAGCCGTGAGTCCAGCTGGATGGACAAGTACGCCGAATACATAACTAGCGGCACCTTGCCAGAGGACCGCATGGCGGCCCGCCTCATTAGAAAGAAGGCCGCGCGGTTCATCCTGATGGATGGGCAATTGTATCAAAGATCCTACTCCTACCCCCTCCTTAAATGCATGGGACCCGCGGAAGCCAGACTCGTGCTCCAGGAGATTTACGAGGGCGTCTGTGGGAACCACGTGGAGGGCAGAGCGTTAGCCTACAAAGCCCTTCGTTAGGGCTACTTCTGGGAGACGATGAAGGAGGATGCCGCAGATTTCGTGAGGAGGTGCGATCGGTGCCAACGTCATGCCACGGTGCAACGGCAGCCCTCCAACCCAATCTCCCAGCTTTCAGCTCCGTGGCCATTCGCCCAATGGGGGATGGACCTTCTGGGCCCATTCCCGCCGGCGTCTGGACAGTGAAAATTCTTGATCGTGGCCATCGACTACTTCACGAAGTAGGTCGAGGCCGAACCCTTGGCACGGATCACCGAGGCAAACGTCGCCAAGTTCTTCTAGAAGTCAATCGTTTGCCGTTTCGGCCTCTCCCACACCGTGGTCACTGATAACGGGCGCCAGTTCGACTGCCAGGAATTTGAAGAGTTCTGCGGCGACCTCGGCATCAGGCATCGATTCACCTCGGTGGCGCATCCTCAGACCAATGGAGAGGCCGAAGTCACGAACAGGACCATTTTGCAGGGCCTTCGCACGCGGTTGGACCAGGCCAAGGGCAGATGGGCCGAGGAGCTCCCCAGCATCCTTTGGGCATACCATACCACCCCGAGGACGGCGACCGACGAGACCCCGTTCAACCTTGTCTTTGGAGCCGAAGCGGTCATCCTGATCGAGCTCAGCCTACCCACACTGCGTGTGGAGCAATATGACGAGACAGAGAACCCCGCCAGAATGATGCTCAACCTTGACCTTCTTGAAGAGACGAGGGACAAGGCCCGAGTTCGGATGGCGGCGTATAGGCAGCGGGTGGCCAGGTATTACAACTCCCGATTGCGGTCGAAGTCCTTTCGTCCCGGAGATCTGGTCCTCCGGCGCGCTGAAGCTTCTCGGCCACGGGAGTGCGGGAAGCTCTCACCGAACTGGGAAGGCCCGTATCGGGTAGCAGAAGCCCTCCCCCACGGTGCCTACTACCTGGAGGAATTGGGAGGGGCCAGGTTTCCCCGGACATGGAACGCCTCGAATCTAAGGATGTATTATCAATAATGTAAGGTTCCCCACTCCTGCAATAAAGTTTCTTTACTTCAAACGCTCTTTCTCACCTCGTAGGGAAACCGGTGCATGGCCCTGGGTTCGGCACACCCGATCGTGGCTGAAGGTCGAAGGAAGCGAGAAGTCCCGGGCTTCGGTCTGGAAGGCGGGGCAGAACCCAGTTCGCCCACGCGAGCACGGAGAACAGCTCGGCAAGCCGCACAAGGCTTGAGAAAGCCTGCGGCCCCGGGGTTCAGTCCAGAAGTCCCGGGCTTTGGTCTGGAAGGCGAGGCAGAACCCAGTTCGCCCACGCGAGCATGGAGAACAGCTCGGCAAGCCGCGCAAGGCTTGAGAAAGCCTGCGGCCCCGGGGTTCAGTCTGGAAGTCCCGGGCTTCGGTCTGGAAGGCGGGGCAGAACCCAGTTCGCCCATTCGAGCACGGAGAACAGCTCGACAAGCCTTGCAATGCTTTAGAAAGCCTGCGGCCCCGGGGTTCAGTCTGGAAGTCCCGGGCTTCGGTCTGGAAGGCGGGGCAGAACCCAGTTCGCCCACGCGAGCACGGAGAACAGCTCGGCAAGCCGCACAAGGCTTGAGAAAGCCTGCGGCCCCGGGGTTCAGTCCGGAAGTCCCGTGCTTCGGTCTGGAAGGCGGGGCAGAACCCAGTTCGCCCACGCGAGCATGGAGAACAGCTCGGCAAGCAGCGCAAGGCTTGAGAAAGCCTGCGGCCCCGGGGTTCAGTCCAGAAGTCCCGGGCTTCGGTCTGGAAGGTGGGGCAGAACCCGGTTCGCCCATGCGAGCACGAAGGCAAGCCCAAAGAAGGAACCGCTCAAGGCCTACTATGATGCCACCCGGTCCGGAATGTCCCAAACTTTGATCTGAGCACCGGATGGGACCAGGTCCGCCCTCGTCCCGACACTCCACATCAACATCTCAGGAAGGAAAAAGAGAAGAAAGAAAAGCCAAAGAGAAGGCGAGTCCGAGACATGGCCAAACTGAATTTTCATTGATCCGAGACATGGCCAAACTGAATTTTCATTGACTCAATAAATGGAAGTACAAACTGGGGGTCCCGACAGGCCAGGAGTCTCCAAAAAAGAAAACAAACCAAAAAGAAAAAGAACGACGGTTCAGTTTGGCGCGGTGGCGGGGTCCTCGGTCGGGGTCGCAGGCTCCACTTCCTCGCCGTCGGTGGCTGCTAGCTCAGGGGGTTGCTCCGGAGCTTTGGCCGTGTTGCTCGCCGGGGCCGTAGCTGTGGCGTCGACCGCACCGGAAGCCCTTCGGTCGGGTCCCTGCCTCCTACCTCCGAGCACCACCCCACTGAGGTCAAGCTCGGGGTAGAAGGACCCCACCTTCTCCTGGCACATTCGGAACCCCTTCAGGAAGGAGTCCACGACGGCCTCCCGGACCTCCGAAATGTACTCGTCGGAGGCCCGGAATTTCAGGACGGCTTCCTGCGCCTCCCGCTTCGCGGCCTCCAAGAGCCCATTGACGTAGGTGCTCCGCTCTTTCGCCACACTCGCCTCCCGTCTGGCCTCTTCCAGCTGGCGCTCCAGCCACTGAGAATGGGCCCGAAGGCGAAACCTCTCGGCCGTGTCCTCTTCCGTGCGGCGCTGGTGGGAGTTCCTCTCCTCGGACAGAGAGGACTCCAGGTCCTTGTTTCGCCCCTCGGCGCGCGCCAGGTCCGCCTGGAGGGTCTGGTTGTTCGCTCGCAGCTCGACCCCCTTCTCCATAAGATCTTTGACATCGGCCGCGAGCTTGCCGAGCTTCTCTTCCTTCTTGGCATCTTTCTTCGCGTACCCTGCGAGGAAGTTCCTCAGCAGGAGCACGTCGTTCCCAATCTGCATAGCAAAACAATCGGGTTAGTGTAAAGGCTAACCGAGGCCAAGAAAGATAAAGGAGCCTGAGTTCGGACTTACCATGAAGAGCTGCAGGAGGATCCCGAGCAAGGCGTCGGCGTAGTCCCTGCCGCCTCGAGATCGGCGGTCCCGGGCGGTGGAGGCATACTCCATCACTTTCTTCGCGAGCCCTTTATCGCGGATTACTGAGCACCGATTGGTGATCACCGGTGGTGGAGCCGTCAGGTCGGTTGCAGTGGCGACTGCCCCTCCAGCAAGAATCACCGTCGACGGTGCGGTAGAGGTCGCGGGCTGCGCTGTCAGAGCCATGGCAGCGACGGGGCCGGCGCTGGGCGGAACTGCTGGTGGTGGAGCCCCCTCATCGGCAGCACCGTCGGGTCTGACAGCGGGCGCATCAATGGCCCCGCCCCGAGGCAGCCTGGGCGGGGGAGCAGCGGCCACCGGGCTGGGTACGGTCACCGGCACGACCTCCTGGCTCTCCTCGGTGCGAGCCCTCTTCGCCGCAGGCTCATCCACCTCGACGACATCCCTCTGGGCCGCGCCCTCCAAGAGGTTCTCCAGTGAAAATTTCATGCCTGCAACGCAAAAGAAAAGGAGGTCAGTCAGCTCTGCTAAAAAGGAGAAAGAGAACAGAAGTCAAGGAAAGACTGAGTCTCACCCGGCTCGCGGATGGGACTGATCCCGGCTTCAAACAAGTTCTGCTCCGAGAGCAGAACCTCGAGCGCCGGGACCACATCGCTCAGGAGTTGGGAGTAGGCCTCTTGGTCCGCCAACTCGACCTGGGAGTTCCGGTTCGGGGACTGGTCCGGTTCGCTCCAGGCCCAGTCAACATCCTCGATCGAGGCAAAGAAGAACCAGTTCTTCCAGCCCTTGATAGAAGAAGGGAGGTCGAACCAGAGACACCTGGGCCGGGGCGAGATGTACCACCAGCCGTCATCAGTGGAGTACCTCTTCAGGGTAAACAGAGCCCTGAAGAGGGAGAAACGGGCAACAAACCCGTGGAAGTGGCAAAAAATAATAAAAGAAAAGATGACCTGGATGGCATTGGGAGCCAACTGGGCCGGAACGAGACGGAGGTGGCTAAGGAAAGAAAGGAAGAAGGGGTACAGAGAAAATCGAAGATCCCCGAGAAGGAAGTCTTCATAGAAGGCTATGCGGTCGGGGCCACTCATGGTGACGCGATCCCCGGGCCGCGGAACGAGCAGACGGATTGATCCCGGGATGCCGTAGACCTCCCGGAGCAAAGAGAGGTCGCCTTCGGTCATTGTGGAAGCATGACCGGAGGGACCGGCAGAAGGAAGGGTCGGAGGAGGAAGAGAAGAAATGGGAAGAGCGGTCGTGACGGGAGGAGACCTGACACCCCTGGGGATGCCTATGGTTATACCCCCAGGTTGCAGTCGCCTGCGGGTCTCCTCCGGGATCACTTCCTCCTCCGAGGAGGAGGACGATGGAGTCCTCAGCCGGGACGGACCGGCCTCATCCGGGTTAGAAGAAACATGGTGACGGCGTGCCATGGTAGAGAAGAGGGTGAGAGAGGCTCACTCGAAGAAAGGAGAAGAGCGAAAGAAGAGGAGAATGGGGGCACTCACCGAAATGCACTGTGCAACGCGGGGCAGAGGGAGATAGCCTGTAGCAAACTGCCCACGGAGCAAGGGAAAGGGCCTCATTCTGGAAAAGTCCCCTCCTTTTCAAACTCAATCGACAGCAACCATACCCGTCATTTCGCTCCGGCCATCGGATGATCGCCATGTGGATGCACGCCTGACACCGACGCCTCGTTAGCAGGAAAACAGCCTCTGCTTCGAAGCGACGCATTAATTGCGGGCGAATAGGCAATGTGTGGCGGCCTCCTATAGGGCTTCGGGTGCACCGAGAAACGGCGATGAGGATCGTGGCAATTATGATGCAAGATCTTCGCCTCCCCATGTCATCTCCTCATTTAATCCCAACGTTCCGTTCCACGACTCCCCAAAGAAACGTTGGGATGGGGGGCAACTGTTACGGCCGTAACGATGACGTGGCATGCCTCAGATTTCATTGGGCATGATTCGAGCCACGTGGAGTTTTTTCGGCCAAGTCAGTTGCGGCTCCCCCACGTCCGAAGTCGAGCTTGGCCCGGGCCATCCGGTCGCTTCGCCAGGTGGCACCCTGAGACGTTACCACCCCGGCCAAAGTCGAGCTCGGCCCGGGCCCTCTTGCCGCTCCGCCAGGTGTCCACCCAGGAGGGGTCCACCTCGGCCGAGGTCGGCCGCTCCCCCGCTCCCTCTCCAGTTGGCGCCCAGAGACGGTCCCACCAAGGCCAAGGTTGAGCCGGGCCCCTTCGCTCCTTCGCCAGGTGGCCCCCGGAGACGGGACCACCTCGATCGAAGCCGAGTGCCCTTCTGCCGCCTCTCCAGGTGTCCACCCAGGAGGGGTCCACCTCGGCCGGGGTCGGCTACTCCCCCGCTCCCTCGCCAGGTGGCGCCCAGAGACGGTCCTACCAAGGCCGAGGTCGAGCCGGGCCCCTTCGCTCCTTCGCCAGGTGGCCCCCGGAGACGGGACCACCTCGACCGAAGCCGAGCGCCCTTCTGTCGCCTCGCCAGGTGTCCACCCAGGAGGGATCCACCTCGGCTGAGGTCGGCTGCTCCCCCGCTCCCTCGCCAGGTGGCACCCCAAGACGGGTCCACCTCGGCCAAGGTCGAGCCGGGCCCCTTCGCTCCTTCGCCAGGTGGCCCCCGGAGACGGGACCACCTCGACCGAAGCCGAGCGCCCTTCTGCTGCCTCGCCAGGTGTCCACCCAGGAGGGGTCCACCTCGGCCGAGGTCGGCTGCTCCCCCGCTCCCTCGCCAGGTGGCGCCCAGAGACGGTCCCACAGAGGCCGAGGTCGAGCCGGGCCCATTCGCTCCTTCGCCAGGTGGCCCCCGGAGACAGGACCACCTCGACCGAAGCCGAGCGCCCTTCTGCCACTCCGCCAGGTGTCCACTCGGGAGGGGTCCACCTCGGCCGAGGTCAGGCCGCCCGTACAGAGAAGGACCCAAGGAGCGGAGGCGCAGGTTCCGAGGTTGGCCCTCGAGCCGTGCGCACCATAGACGGCGCCCCGTACAGATGGTGGTGGCACGCGAAACATCACTTATGTCGGCCCGACAGGTTCTGCAGTCGAGAGACACGGTTCTGGCAAAACAGGGCCCGTTAACGGACAACGCCGGTGCCTGGGAAGGAGAGCGCTCACGCTCGGCCCGAGGTCTGGTCAGTAGTCTGACCAGCGCCCCCTCCCTTACCATTTCCCCGTTGGGCTTGGCAAACGAGGCCGGAAAGCTGCCCAGCCCTCTGAACCGGAAGGGGAAAGAGAAAGGGGTGGGGGGAAGGAGATGAAAGCAACAAGGGAGCCTCCCAGGCATGAAAAACGAGGGGGCGATGGGAGGAGATAAAAGGAAGGAGAAAATAGACGACAAGTAAGTGAAACAAAGGCTGGAAACTCTGCTTCAAGAGCAAGATCCAAGGTCCCAAGAGGGGGTCGCTTGGCGTTAGCTCGGCAAAGGAACCCCAGCCGGGTTTCTGGTCTCTCTGGCATCTTTCTTGCTAGCACATTCTCTGAGTCTGGGACTCCTTTGGGGGCCCGTCCCAGAGAATCTGTTCCCTCTCGCCGTCTACTAACTTGATCGTCGGAGCTCCCTCGCCGGGATCCCCGGCCAGGGTCTTCTGACCTTGCCTTGCAGGTTCGCTCCGGCCAGGAGGCCCCGGGAGAAAGGCGGTCTGGTAGGATCGGCGATTCTGAGGCATGGGCGCGGCGGCGAGATCGGCAACAGTATGATTAGAAGAGTGCTCGGGATCATTAATCCTTTTGATTAAATGTTTCCTATCTTTGACTCAAATCAATCTTATTTGACAACAATCATGATCAATCTTTGCTAATTTTTGTTGAATTTCATTGAATTATGCTTGATTTTGATCAATGCTTCAATCTCTTATCTTTCAATTTTTAAGTTGATATGTCGATACATTGATGAGTCACACCTGAATGTGTCGACACATTTGTGAGTCGATACTTGAACGACAGCAGACCGAGAATAAGGGCATTCCGAAGCATTTTTCTCCCCATTTCTTCATCTCTCTCGAGCTCACATCGGATCAAAGGTACTCCTCACTGCTCCTTCCCTCTGTTTCATGATTTAAACCCATTATTTCTTCATTTGGAGCACTTGGTAGTTCGGATTTTGCTAGATTTCGCCTTCTATTTGGATTTTGAGCCCTGGAAACCCTAGATTTTTATCCAAATCTTGTCCAAATCCTTATTCTAAGCAATGCGACCCCGAAAACAAGTAGTCCGTCGCCCTCGTCAGTCGAATCAGGAGGAGGAACAAAGAACGAAGGCTAGACACGAGGCTAGAGCTCCTGATCCGCTAGCACGACTACTTTTTGTAGCTTCTAGCAGGATGAGCTCGAAGATCGTTATCGGGGGATGACGAGTGGACTTCACTTTTGTCGACCAGCAACAATTTAGGATGGGACAGTGGATTCGACAAGCTGGTTTGACTTCATTTTGCTTACTCAGCGAGAGGTTTTATCCCGGGCTTATCAGGGAGTTTTATGGATCACTCACTCGTGTGACTGATGGATGGATGTTACAGGTGAGAGGCCGGGATATCCCAGTTTCATCAGAGGTACTGAGCAGAGTATGGGACATTCTGATGACAGGTTCAGTGGTGGACAACCTGATGGACAGAGTGAGTGGTCTTCAGTGTATCTTTGAGTCTAATATATTACCTGAGGGAGCCACCGTACCTGCATCCTGACTGTCAGCAGAGATAAGATTGTTGCACCATATTGTTGCCCGGATACTTTTGCCGAAGATCGGACGCTTCGATTACATCACTGAGCAGGAGTTGCTAGTGATTGTCTCATTAGTTCAGCACATGCCCATCTGCCTTCCAGTACTTATGATTCATTAGATGATGGAGGTGTCGACGAGCTAGCGACTCTGCCTGCCCTATGGGATGGGGTTGACTGTTCTGTTCAGAGAGTACAGCATCAACTTTGAGGACGAGCCCTTCCGCATGCTACTTCATACTGATATGTATGACATCAGGTCATTACACTGGATGGGTTATCATATGTTCCAAGGCCAATGAACTTACAGGATATCTGGTCAGGTCAAGGATAAAGTTGATGATGATGATGCTGCAGAGGCAGAGCGCATCCTCTCCGGTAATGCAGGACCTAGCGAGAATTAGCCTGAGATAGCAGCACAGCCAGTGGTTGCATCTCAGTCTAATCCTACTACTTCAGCACTGCCTCAGCTAGCTCAAATGGAGACTCAGGATGTTTCTGATAGCTTATTGGATAGAGTCAGACGTATTAAGATTGATCTTTTGATCATGAGACATCATCTTGACTGCTTCATAGCTGAGACCAGAGAGAGCCATAGTGGACTAAGTGATGGCATCTCAGCTATACTGACTGCACTGTCCAGACCTTCAGTGAGTACTCCAGTTGCTGATACTACTCCACCTGCTCCTGCACCTGTTGTTGATGTTGATGGTGATGATATGGATGGAGATGATGAGGAGATTGACTCTTGTGGATTCGATTTCCCAGATTTGACTACAAAGCCAACGGTAGAGGTGACAACAGACTTGCCCAGGAGTCCTACTCATGACCTTCTAGTTCACCTACCTAGACTCCAGTCCTATCCTCTCCTTCCAGATTGGATGATCATGTTTTGATTCCTATTCTTTTACCTATAGTTGATTCTTCTATTGTTCATTCACCAGTTATTGATTCACCCATTGTCGATACACACATGTTTGACACTCCTATCATTGATTCGCCAATTATAGACTTACCCGTTCATTCTTTAGCTGACACATCTATCTTTGATACACCTATCGTATCGTCAGATGATATGCCTATTTTTGACACACTCATTGTTGATACTCCTACCATTCACACATCCTCACTTATCCGAGAGCTTGATTTTTATATACCTGGCTTTCAGTATCTTGACTCTGGTCCTTCCTTTGATCGCACGGTACTTTCGGCAGTCGTAGAGACTATCGACCCGATCAATTTCGTTCCTGCGGAGGACATTGCTTCCACCTCTACTACTCTAGCCAGAGGTCGAACGTATGCACGATGCAGAGGACGTGGTCGTCGTACCCCTCCACGACCGACCAGGACCCGACTCCGAGATCTCATATCAATGTGGCCTCGAGCTCGATCTTTTACTGATATAAGATCGATCGAGATCGGATCATCTTCTGATGATGCTGATAAGGATGAGGATTAGGATATCTATATTTTTTAGATAGTTTACTTTTATGCATCTATATATGTTTTGTCTTTTATTGTACAAATTCTGACTTGAAATGAGATATCATGTTGTACTTCATGTTTGTGACTTCAAATGAATGAAATTGTTTACACTTTTCTTAGTTCTTCATTGTCTTCACTTGTGAATGAATGAATTTTCATTTTAAAATTCAATGCTATATCCTGAATGTATTGACTATTTGTCTTCCTACCTTTTTAATGATAATAAAAAGGGAGAGTAGTAGTAAGATTAAAGTATAAATGTGAAGATTAAAGTATAAATGTATAAATGTGGTATATATTTGTAAGTAGTAAGTATAAATGTAAAGTGTATAGTGTATTTCGTGATGTGCAAGGGGTAAATGAGAGTATTTCCAAAATTTGAAAATTATTTTGAAAACTTGAATTGAAATTGTTTAAAAATTTCTTAAGAAAGGGGGAGCTATACCTTGTTTTCATTGAAAATCCTTTTTAAAGTAAATTTCATCTTAAAACCCCTCTTTAAGTGTTTGAAAAGATACTTAAAAATTATTTTATGAATCAATAATTCAGGGAGAGCTTCACTTATTACTGAATTTTCATGTAGAGTATCACGATACATGTGATTATGTTTCATATATATCCCAAAGCTCTGACACTCTCAATCATTACAACTTGCTCTGATAATCTTAAATCATTATATCATTCTTATTCTGATACATCTTGTCGATATTGAAAATTACTTTGATACAACTATTGCATTTAATTCTATGCACCTTGATGAATTCTTTTAAATGCTCTTTATGCACTTTATACTTAAAGATTTTGTTATCATCAAAAAGGGAAAGATTGTTGACTCCGTTTTTGATTTTGATGATAAGTAAAATGGTTAAGTATAAGTTGAGTACTAATAGTTTTCTTAAAGTATGTTTTTGTTGAAAAAGGTGCTCACAAATTTGAAGAAGCTTGTTTGATTGAAGAAGCCAAGATTACATGAGAAGAACTGCTCAAAGAGGACTTGGAAAGTTAAAATTTGCTTGATTGGACAAATTTGGTTCAGTACAAGTTCAAAAATTTTTAAGAAGATTTCAGTAAGGTGTAGACTCAAAGTGTCGACACATGGAGGTGAAGTGTCGACTCAAGCCAGAACGCAAAGAATGTTTCAAATGGCACGACCGAAGTATCAACACATGGACCTAAAGTATCGACTCAAAGTGTCGACACATGGATTAGCTCATCGCCTGAGATTTTCAAGCCACAGAACATGCTGAAAATGAAGAACTGCAGAAGTGTCGATACATGGAAGCTAAGTGTCGACTCAAAGTGTCGACTCACCTGAGGAAGTGTCGATATATCTGAGATTTTTAGAGAACCAGATTGAATATTTTTGAACTGGGTGTCGACTCATGAAGTTCAAGTGTCGACCTGAAGTGTCGACTCACAGCCTGAAGTATCGGCACATGGAGTTCTGGGAACAGTAATGGCTAGTTTTTCAAACGTAGAACTCGACCCTTTTGCCCTCCAACGACTAGTTTTTCAAGTCTAATGGCTAGAAACGGGATTTGAGGCCTTGGGGAGGTATTTATATGCTCCAAATCAAATCAAAAAGGTAACTATTCATATATTATTGATAAGAGCATTCAAGAGAAAAGAAAAGAGAGCTTTAACTCCTATTCTTTGATGATTCAACCACTCTCAAGCAAAAGCAAGCCTCCAAGCATTCAAGAGCCTTCAAGAGCATTGAAGATTATCCATTCTTGAGCATTCAAGAGGCTTCAACAAGTTCATAGCACCTCTACATCGAGCTTCAAAGAGATATCCGCTTTATTTTAGAAAGCTTATATTATTTCTCTACTTATAAACTTTATTTGTTGTAAGGGTACTTGGTTAGCCTATTGAAAAACTAAGGAGGGTTTTTGGTGAGCCTTTGAAAACCAATTAGGTTCTTGGTTAGCCCAGAAAATCAAGGGAGATTGGTAGTTAGCCCGTAAAACTATTTAGGTTCTTAGTTAGTCTGTAAAACCAAGTAAGGTTTTGACTTGTTGGCCTTGTGAAAATAAGTTGGGTTTTTATTAGTGAGCCCGCAAAACTAATCAATTGTAATCGGCGTGATTATAGTAAATTTCCAAGGAGACCTTGGGGAGTGGATGTAGGTGCATTGGATAGCACCGAACTACTATATTTCTTGGTCTTTGTGGTTGATTGATCTCTCTACTTGCTTTTCACTTATTGCTCTTTATTTTTGCTCCAATTTTATTTAAGAGCATAACATTTGATTTCTTTGTACCTTAATTGATTATTGGATTGGATTGCATAGCATTGCATTGCATCAAGTAAATTTTTAGAGATCCAATTCACCCCCCCTTTTGGGTTGCTTACTGGGCAACATTTTCTATATCATGTGAGAGCGATATTACCCCCAGCTCATTAGAAAGTTTTATGGCAGTATGGGCACTGATGGCCTTCGATGGATAGCAGTAGTCAGGGGAGTTGAGATCTAGGTGATCCTTGAAGAGATTAGCAGAGTATGGTAGATCCCACTCCATGGTAAAGCCGCGAACTATGTTGGGAACCGAGAGGCAGCCTTTTAGTGCATCCTGGAGCGGGAGGATATGAGTGGTATCTCAGTGGTTTCTGTGAACCAGCTTTCCCTCGAGATGAGAGTTCTTCATCACATCATTGCTCGGATTTTGATTTCGAAGACCGGACGATTCAACTTTATTACTGAGAGGGAGTTGGTTTAGATGGTGGCTCTGAGATAGCAGACCCCCATCAACTTGTCAATGAGCAGCCACCGAGTACAGATTGTGTTTACCATATGGCATGGCTTTGACCCAATTATTCAGAGACTTCGATGTTCCATTGGAGGGCGAGCCCTTCAAAGAGATCCTCCATACGAACATGTATTGAGATAAATCTCTTCACAGGATGGGATTCCGACAGATTGGTGGATGATGGGTTCGTAGAGAGTCTGGCCATGAGTCAGATGAGGAGGACAAGATTAGAGCAGTTGAGGCAGGACCTTTTGGACCTGATGAGCAGATTACACCTCCTAGGCCTGCACCAGTACAACCTGAGCAACATGAGCCAGTCACTCCACCAGTTGCACTTGTTCCTGCTTCTACACCTCAGCCCACTATCAGGACTGACTCGAACCTTGAGTAGAAGATTTCATATCAGATCATAGAGGTCCGTAAGGAGATATCACAAGTACGGATTGAGCTACAAGGTTTGTGTGTGCATACTGACTTATAGATCAGCTCTCTTTATGTTACAACTGAGGTTGGATTTGAGCAGACACAGAGCATGTTGAGATCCTTGATGCCTTCTGGCACTGTTGGTCAGTCTACACCTCCACCTCCTCCTACTGATGGTGATTCTGATGAGTCAAATAGTGATGGTTACAATGATAGCAGCAGTGATGGAGATGATGATCATGGTGATCAGTCTGGCAGCGGTAATGCAGTTCCAGCGATTATATTCCTGCTCCTACAGTTGATCCTACTGCAGATCCTCCTCCAATAGCAGATCATGTTGAGCACACTGATGTACATGGTGAAACTGCTATTATTGGTGATGATACAGTTGTTGAGTCTGATAGTGGTGATGGTGGAGACTTCCAGGTTGTCAGCAGGGAGGCTCAGTCACCTGCTATACTTGATCACAGTTCAGATACCCCCACTGAGGTTTAGCTAGATGCTTCTTTAGCCTATCAGACTCCTTTCGAGACTTTCACTCGTGCCAGATCCAGGAGTGCTAGGGTCATACCTAGATCAGGACCCTCTCTTAGGACCAGAAGCCTTACCCATAAGACTCCTAGATCCTCTACTACTAGGATCATGGCACCGATTTTTTTTGAGCTTCCGTCTGATGGAGAGTAGCTTCATAGACTCTTAGTTTGCTTGTATTTTTCTTTAGTATGATTATGTTTCAGTTTCTGCATGTTTCAGCTTATGTATCTTTTCAGTTTATGTATGTTTCAGCTCATGTTGCACTGAAAGCATTGATATATGAAAGCTCAGTTTGATATATGAAAGCTTTTGTTATTTTTTTGCTCACTCCTTTCTTTGTACCTTTAAACACCTTAAGTTGTGATGTATGCAATAATTCAGGGGGAGCAATCCCTTTTATTACTTAATGATGACAAAAAGGGGGAGTAAGAAAGATATAAAGAAAGATATATTGGTATAATATAAGAAAGTTATAAGCAACATCATATTCAAATTTTTTTCAAAGCTCTCATAGTTTACTTAAAATAGGGGGAGATCTTGAATTCTTTTACTTTGAAACTTTTTGAAACATTGCTTTATGAACTAAAAATTTGATTCATTTTCACTAAAATAAGTATATGAATCTTGTTTGTTACAAATATGAAGATACTTCGATAAATTCATATATTTTTAAAACTCTTGATACCATACTAGTCAAACTTTGAAATTTATTTGCTTATATACTCAAGATTTTGTCATCATCAAAAAGGGTGAGATTGTTGGCATTGGCTCCTTAATTATGATGAATAACAAAATGCTGAGTATATGTTTAGACTAACGTTTCAATTGGAGTATGAATTTCAGGCCTTAGGTACATTAATTTCTCCAACAAAAAGGTATCAAGTTTACTAATTTGAGAGCTAGAAGTTTCTCATGTTTGATTGAGTTTTTTACCTTGGGACATTATCAAAACAACCTCTTTGGCCTTTATGAAGAACCATCAAATAGATTAATAGACAAATCATTAAGAAATTCAAGTTTGGCATGCTTTTTTGGATGGCACAGAATCAAGTGTCGACTCACAAGGTCGACTCATGAAGAAAATTCAGAAATTTTAAAAGAACGGCATGCAAAGTTTCAAGTGACATGCCCAAGTGTCGACTCACGAGGTCGACTCACACTTCAAGTGTTGACTCATGAGGTCAACTCATCGCCTGAGAAAAATTCTAGGACAGAACTTCAAGATTTCTGGATTCTGCATCAAGTGTCAACTCACGAGGTCGACTCACACATCAAGTGTTGACTCATGAGGTTGACTTAAGGTCTAATGGCTAATTTTTTATAATTTCAGAATTGTCTCCAAATGACTACTTTTCTAATTCCAATAGTCTTCAATGGTCTTTTCAGTGGTTTTGAGGTATTTAACACTCACCAAACCTCTTAAAGTTCACAAGAAAGAGTAAAATCATATGAGACAAACTCCAATCATTTGAAAAGACAAGAAGAGTGTGTTTTAAAGAGATTCCCTTGCAAAAAGCCTTCCATATTTGAGTTGTTAAGGTTTCAAGTGCTTGGCCATAATTGTGCATTTAAGAGATTCCAAGGAGAAGTCAACTCAAGCAATCAAGAGAGCTTCAACGACCTTCATTTCAGCTCTTTCTAGGAGCTTTGTATTGTGCTCTTTTATTACATTCTTGTTCTCACTTTGTTGACTTAGTTTTCAAAAGTTTTGAAACTAGGTTGTAAAAGTTGTTGGTGAGCCAAAGGGATAAAACCAACTAGGGTTTGACTTGTGAGCCCGAAGACAAAACAAGTTGTAAAGGTTGTTGATGAGCCTAAGTGATAAAACCAACTTAGGTTTTAACTTGTGAGTCTTGAAAAATAAGTCAGCTGTAATCTTGAAGACATTATAGTGAAATACCCAAGGGAAAGCTTGGAAAGTAGATGTAGGTGCTTGGAGTGTACCGAACCACTATAAATCTTTGTGTTTGTGTGTGATTGCTTTCTTTATTACTTGTACTTCAATACTTGCATTTAATTTGCTATTATCCACTACATATCTCTTAGAGTTAAATCACTTTGTTTCACAAACAATTCAAGAACAGCATGTAATTGTTTTAAATTTTTAAAAAACCCCATTCACCCCCCTCTTAGGCTCCATTTCTGGGCAACACTTCTGATTGTGAGAATTTGGGAGATCTCTCATTGATGGAGGCCTCTAAAGGTAATTTCTTCTCTCCATTTCTATAAGGATCTAGGTTTGAGGGGCCAAAAGAGGAGTATAGTTGTCGTACTTGTAAACCGGACTCTTCGACCTTGAAGTTGGTTGTCATCGAGAGGATTCCTTCTCAAATTGCTCCTGACTTACCCCTTCCCCAGTCTTTTTTTCTTAGTAACTCCGCCACCTGTTGATTCTCATCAAAAGGTAACACCCTAATTAGCACGGATGAACTTCGCACTCGTGCTAGAAGTTTCAAGTATGTCCTTGGGGCCATCTTATTCAAGGAATAAGTGGACCATGAGCTACACAACCCTTGGATCATGGCTGCCATTGCTACATCTTGATTGAGGTCTTATATTTTCAAAGTGATGGCATTAAAGCATGCCAAGTACTCTTTTAACATTTTCCCTTCTAGCTGCTTAACGAGAAGAAGTTGCTTGAAGTTTATGGCAGTTTCCTAGTAGTGCTGAAATGTGCCATAAACTTCCATTCCAATTGTTCAAAGGAGTCAATGCTCCTCGGATTTAGACTTGAGTATCATATTCAATCTACCTTCTGATTGGTTACTGAGAAGGCTAAGTAGAGTGGGTAAGCAAGGAAGGAGTTGATGGTGTTGGAATTCTCCCAGGAATAGAAAAATTGCAATCGAACAAGCATTAACAGCCTGTCGCAGTAGAAGCAGATATAAAAATAATTTATATCTAATCATGCAATTCATAAATAAATCTAATTTATTTATCATAAATTTCTAACATGCTGCAACATATGAGAAAAATATCATATTTGAAATAAAAATTACTTTAAGCATAAAATACTTGGATTGCTATTCGGGATTGCTCTGAAAAGCATGCAAATCCGCTATTAAAAAGCCGAGATTCTGTCAGAGCCGCGCAAATGCCCGGCCTCTATTGGTATCCATACGAAGCTCTTGCAACTAAGTCGTAGAGGGCACCAGGCTACTAGATCCTTGTAGCCATCTCCTCTTTCAGCAAATCACCTTTTTTAAAAACTACGTCGATCCGAATCCAGATCAGCTTTTGGCTTCTATCTTGCAAATCAGTCTATGCAAGACCTTTGGACCATTTTCTCTCTTCTTCCTCTTATATAGAAGACCTCTCAATGCTCTTGAAGATCACAAGGAAGAAATATAGTTGAAGGGAGAAGAAAAGATGGCACCAGGAGAGAGACTCTGTGGTATTAGCGCCCAAAAGAAGAGAAGATGCCCAAAAATATTCATGCCAATATTTCTTATGGTCGGCCACCCCTCTCTCTTCCCCTTTTTATAAATCATGGTAATTTATCTCTTTTATTTCTCCATGCCTAAATAAAAGGAATTTGATTTATCTGGTTTAGGTTTTAAGAGGAGTAGAAGAGAAGGACTCTTCCTCCTCTCTTATTCTCTCACACCAAAACCATATTAGCACCCACTATTTCATGCCCCAACCTTTCTTTTGTCGCACAAACACAAAGGGCCCTACATAGGCATGTGGAGGGAAGGGGAGACAAAGAGAGAAAGTCCCAGTCTAACTGGACTCTAGGTCATGGTCCAAATGTAATGATTTTATAGTCAAACTGAAACCGACTCAACTAGGATTAATTAATTGAGTCTAACTCAATTAAATTAAATCTATTTTAATTTAATTAATAATTAATCCATAACTAATTAATTATAATATTTACAATTAGGTCAAATCTTAATTATAACACTTACAATTAGGTCAAATTGATTTGCTGATTGGTTACTTGAGCTCCTAATGTGTGTGACAACTCAGGTCCTATCCTGTCTAGTAATGAGATATGCTATAATCTCCATTATACATCATCGAAACTCCTTTCGATGGACTAAAACAATTTCAACTCAACCCTAATTAGGATCATTGATCAGAAAATGATCATAACGGGCTCTCATAATCCACTAGTGACACATAGCAGTATGTAGTGGCAACCCAGCAGAATAAGATTGGAATCCCTAGGTGTAGTTACCATGTGATTCGGTTCCTCTATCAAAATCCTGACATGATGTTGGTTACAGATACTCATCAAACCCATCAGTCATATGCTTAACCTAATTAACTCAAGTCTAATTATGATACTAATGAAAATATATTTTCATTATCACCCTACTATGACCATAGATTTCTGGACTTAGTCTCATTAAGCTTGCATAGGATTATTCCTTATTACTAAGGCTGATAGATCCCTACAAGTGAACACCCTACTCCTACAATAAATTTACTGCAGCCAACGAACACAGCAAGGTCCCGTATGGATAGGAACCATGTGATTGTTCTGTCAAACTATAGCAACCTTATTGTGAGTAGCTAAGACATTCTAGGTTAAGGAACTATTCATACGACTACAGCATCAGGAAGTTATCGACGAGTGAGTAGCCATCCGTATAACTTCCTATACTTGGTCACACTCAGTACCGTTGATCTCTATCAACCACCTGTACTCTCACTCCAGTGTCACCACACTGTAGGTTAGAGACTCATCTACCCTAAAAGGGAAGTGATCTGTGCTCTAATTTTAACGAATAAATCACCGTCCTTGTGATATTCCAATAATCAAGAGCTTTTAGGAGTTAATCTATAAAGACACATGTCTCAGATTCTCAACTCTTGAGAATATATGTCATTGTCCATTAACTCCATGGATGATTTATAGATACAACAATATGAATGAAACTAATGCCCTTTTATTAACAAGGAAAATTAAGTACAAAGTTCATGCCCTAAAATTAAAATATGTCAAGCCAACTGGCTTTCAGGGCATACATCTAACAATCTTCCACTTTCACTAAAGCCAATTGGCTACATATCTAAGTCCCATTTTCTCAAAGTGGACTTCAGCCTTTTGATGGCTCAGAGTATTAGTCAGTGGGTCTGCCACATTGTCCGTGGAGTCTACTCTTTGCTCCTCAACATATTTCTTCTCGAGGTAGTCGCGTATGATAGGAAACCGTCGCTCAATATGCTTAGACTTCTGGTGAGACCTGGACTCCTTTGCAAGAGCTATTGCACCATTATTGTCACAATATACGGGGATGACATCAGATGGCATCATTCCAAGCTCCAAAACAAACTTTTTGTACAAGAAGGCTTCTTTTGCAGCTTCAGAGGCAGCGATGTACTCTGCTTCCATTGTTGAATTTGCTACGATGGGCTGCTTGAAACTTTTCCAACTAGTTGCCCCACCATTGCACAAAAATAAGACCCTGATGTAGACCTTCTATCATCAGGATCAGATATAAAGTTTGAGTCTGTATATCGCTTTATCTCTAATTCTGAACTCCCTCCAAAGACTAAGAATAAATCTTTAGTCCTTCTCAAGTACTTAAGAATGTTCTTCATAGCTATCCAGTGTTCTTCACCTGGATTCGACTAATATCTGCTCGTGACACTCACAGTAAGAGCTATATCAGGTCGAGTACATAACATGACATACATAAGGCTTTCAATTATTGAAGCATCTGGAATCTTGCTCATGCGTTGAATCTCTTCAGGTGTGTTAGGACATATTTTCTTAGAGAGATTAATGCCATGCCGAAGAGGTAACAATCTTCTTTTAGAGTTATCCATGCTGAACCTTTTCAGCACTTCCTCTATGTATAATTTTTATGAAAGGCCAAGCATCCGATTAGATCTATCTTTATATATCTTAATCCCCAAAATATAAGATGCTTCACCTAAGTCTTTCATAAAGAATTCCTTAGATAACCAACTTTTGATAGAAGTCAACATGGGAATATCATTTCCAATAAGGAGGATGTCATCCACGTACAATACGAGAAATATCACTGCCCTCCCACTGGCCTTCCTGTAAACACATGGCTCATCCTCATTCTTGATAAAATCAAACAATTTGATTGCATCATCAAAATGAGTATTCCAACTTCGAGAAGCTTGCTTCAATCCGTAGATTGATTAATGCAGCTTGTAGACCTTATGATCTTCATCATTGGAAGTGAAACCCAAAGGCTGCTTCATATAGATATCTTTCTCAAGATATCCATTCAGGAATGCAGTTTTCACATCCATCTGCCATATCTCATAATCATGATATGCTGCAATTGCAAGCAATGTACGGATGGATTTCAGCATTGCTACTGGTGAAAAGGTATCATGATAGTCAATGCCTTTACATTGACTATACCCTTTCATCACCAACCTTGCTTTAAAGGTCTCTACCTTACCATCTGTACTTATTTTTCTTTTGTAGATCCATTTACAATCAATAGGTACAATACCTTCTGGTGAATCCACTAAGAACCAAACTTGGTTAGAATGCATTGAATCAATTTCTGATTTCATAGCATTCAACCATTTCATGGAGTCGATGTCTGACATTGCCTCATCATAAGTCTTAAGATCAATTAATTGATCCTCGTCCCCAACAAGAAACATTTATTTTATATCATCTGTAAGCATACCCAAGTACCTTTCAAGAGGTTTAGAGACTCTAATAGACCTACGAGGTGGAAGAACATTTACGTGTATTGGTTGAGTAGGTTCGATCTGATCTCCAGCTGGCTGCTCTTCAGAGACTTTCTTATCAAGCTCAATTAACCTCCCATTACCACCTTCCTGAATAAACTATTTTTCAAGAAATGTGGCATGTTTGCTCATAATTACATTATGATCTTCTGAAAGGTAAAAATAATATCCTAAAGTTTCTTTAGGATATCCTATGAATCGAGCTTTCACAGATCTAGATTCCAACTTGTTTGCCATTAGTCTTTTGACATAGGCAGGATATCCCCGAATCTTGAAATGGGCAAGACTTGATTTCTTACCATGCCAAATCTCATATGGTGTGGTAGGAATAGATTTAGATGGAACCCTATTTAAAATATAAATTGAAGTTTGCAGGGCATATCCCTAAAGAAACAAAGGCAAGTCAGTGAAGCTCATCATGGATCGGACCATATCTAATAATGTCCTGTTTCTCCTCTCAGACATCCCATTGAGCTGAGGCGTACCAGGTGCAGTCCATTATGAGACTATGCCATTGTCCTTAAGATAACCTAAAAATTTCCAACTAAGGTATTCTCCTCCCTGATCTGATGAACCTTAAGGGTTTTACTTGTTTATTTTTTTACCTCATTTCTGAATTCCTTGAACTTTTCAAAAGTTTCAAATTTGTATCTCATAAGAAATGCATAACCATACCATGAACAATTATCAGTAAAGGTTATGAAGTAGTAAAAACATCCTTAGACTACATATCAAATGGACCACACACATCAGTGTATACCAGGGCAAGTAATTCTGTGGCCCTTTTCTCATGTCCTATAAAGGGTATCTTGGTCATTTTTTCTTGAAGACATGACTGACAAGGTGGGTATGATTCAGAATTAACTAAATCTAGGATCCCATCCCTTTCCAGTTTGTTTATTTTGTCCTCACCTATATGACCGAGCTTTAGGTACCACATGTATTTTTCATTTAGGTCATCTCTAGGACATTTGTGTCCTATGGTATTCACTTTAATTTTCTCGTTAATATACAAAGATGCATCGGCATGCAAATGATAGAGAATGTCAATTAACATAGCTTTTGCAACCAATTTATTTCTCAAATAAATACTACAAAAGTCTTTATTGAATATAAATTCAAATCCTTTCTGTGCTAGCATAGAGATAGAAATCAAATTTCTACTAGCTCCAGGTATAAAATAACAGTCACTAAGCACTAATCTAAACCCTAAAGGTAACACCATAGAATATGATCCAACGACTTGAGCAGCAACTTTTGCTCCATTTTTGACACGTAGGACCATCTCACCTTCTCTCAGCATTCTACTTCTTTCTAGGCCCTGCATTGAAATGCATATATAAGCACTAGAGCCAGAGTCTAAAATCCAACTGAAAGTAGATGAAACCGTTATGTTAGATTCAATAATGAGTATAGGCTTACCTTCAAAAGGTGCAACCTCCTTCTATTTGTTTAGGCTCTCCAGGTAGAGAGGACAATTCCTTTTCTAGTGGCCATCTATATTGCAGTGGAAACATTTTCCTTTGCTAACCTTGGCTTTCTTGGGAGTGTCCTTCTTCTTCTGTTTGCTTTCCTTCTTCTACTTCTTTGCAGGTTTCTTTTTCTTCTAAGTAGACTTTCTTTTAGAGAAAGACTGCTCCACAGAGTAAACAGAGCCCCTTGAACTCTTCAGGGTCCCCTCATTGCTTACCAACATGTTCAACAATTCAGGCAAAGTGTAGTTCAACTTGTTTATATTATAGTTCATAATAAATTGAGCATATGAACTAGTCAAGGACTGGAGAATCAAATCCACCTAAAGCTCCTTATGAATAGGAATGCCCAGCTTCTCAAGCTGTTCGATGTCCTTGATCATTGTCAAACAATGATCGTGCATTGACTGCCCTTCACGCATCTTATTGTTGAAAAGCCTTTTCGACACTTCGAAGCGTGCATTCCGACTTTGTTCACCATATAACTCTTGTAGGTAAATCAGAATCGATTTAGCAGTTGGCATATCCTCATGTTGGATCTGCAATTCATTTGGCATTGAGACCAACATAAAACACATAACCTTATTATCATCTTCTATCCATTTCTCATATGTAGTCGTTTGACGAGCATTTGGATGGTCAGGTAAGACGGGGTTCTTGATCAAGCACATAGCCAAACTTCTCAGAACTTAAAATAATTTTGAAGTTTCTTAACCAATCTTTAAAATTGAGGCCTACTAGTCAGTTTGTCTCTATAATACGGACTAAGGGATTTGAAGTAGACATTATTAACTACAAGAGTAGAAGATTCAAATTAGATGCTTTATACTTAATTATAAAAATTATTCTAAGATCTTTAAAAAATAATTTTAGAACTCCTACTATTTTTTTAGATCTCTCACACTCCCCGTGGAGATGCAAAAACCCTATGACTCTAGGTTTCTAGTGAGGCTACAGTCCCATCAATGTGCGGCACCTCACCGTATCCGGTTATTAGTAACACGCTACACCAATAAGTGGCCAACTCTTGTCCAATATATCTAATACAAGTTGTAGCTCTTGGTCTCTAAATCATGGAACCTCAACATGCCCATTTATTGGTCCAATCATCAGTTAAGTCAGACCCACCATTCCTGCTAGACAAAGCCGTCATTGAGTCCCTCAACGTGCCCATTTATTGGACCTAACCCCATCAGTACCTAGCAACATCTCATGCCTCATAGGGTGGTTATGTCTTCCCGATGCAACCAGACCACTATAACCAGACGAGAATAATCAACACCAGTAGGACACCAGCACACCTACAATGGTGGATGACCTATGACTTAATATTTATTAGGAGCTTAGGTTCAGGTCTCTTCTAAATTGATCAGCCAAATCATGACTAACCAATTATATTAAGTCAGTACAATCTCATGTTTGACTAATTACATTCAGTCAGCACAATCTCATATCTGAGTAAAGTTAGTTAGCATGGGTGAACTCAAATCAAAAGTGACCTTTTTAAAAACTTAATCAACCAAATTGGCTAGGTCAGTTTGATCAATGGGAGGGTTCTGCCAATGTACCATCTTTCCACCAAACTAGTTGGTTGAGAAAGAGTTAGCCCCAATTAAAACCATATCGAAACCTTCCTTAGATACCAATTGACTGACAAGATTCATTTAGGTCATCTAATGATCTGCGCTTATCACTGAGCCAAATTAGGTCTTAACTTATCAATTCAAATGAATCGATTTGACCATACTACATCTAAAATCAATTTTGAGCACACTTGACCTAACCCTAATCATCATCCGATTAGGTTAAGTCACTTTCTCAAAATCATATTAGGGTTACTTGTTGATCTAATCAAGCCATAATTCCCGCAGCCCAATCTCTAGACCTAATTTGTTCAACCTAAATCCTCATGCACCTAATTTGATTTTCTTAATCAAATCAATTTTAAAATTAGGTTTAAGTGCATGACATTAATGGCTTATGATCGTAAATCATATTAAGATCTAAATCTTAATTTTGTGCATCTCATACAACAACATTCATAATCACAAATCGATCAAAACCATTTTGAAAACTCCTTTTCAAAACCAGGTATACATCAAAGTAGGACAACCTTTGCACTATAGGGATAAACCCTATAGCAGGGCAACCTTATGTCACTTTGTGCAATCCTTGATCAATTAAATTTCAGATTATTAAATTTAATTTCAGATCTGAAAATTATGATTTTATTTCAAAAAATATTTTTCAAAATATAAAATTCTATGCTAGAACAATCTCATGTTCAACATAGATCTGAAAAATCATAATCTTTCTAATTGATCTGAATATTTCTCAAATCTGATTCTCATGCATGCATGTTAAAAGGAGAACCATGGCTCTGATACCACTGTTGAAATTCTTCCAGGAACAGAAAAATTATAATCGAAGAGGCATCAACAGCCTGTCACAGCGGAAGCAGATATAAAAATAATTTATATCTAATTATGCAATTCATTAATAAATCCAATTTATTTATCATAAATTTTTAACATGCTGCAACATATGAGAAAAATATCAGATATGAAATAAAAATTACTTTAAGCATAAAATACTTACTTGGATCACTATCCAGGATTGCTCTGAAAAGCATGCAGATCCGCTACTGAAAAGCCAGGATTCTGTCAAAGCCGCGCAAACGCCCGGCCTCTGCTGGTATCCACATGAAACTCTCGCAACTGAGTCGTAGAGGGCATCGGACTGCTAGATCCTTGCAGCCCTATCCTTTTTTAACAAATCACCTGCTTTAAAAACTGTGTCGATCCGAATTCGAACCAATTTTTTGCTTCTGTCTTACAAATCAATCTATGCAAGACCTTTGGACCATTTTCTCTCTTCTTCCTCTTATGTAGAAGACCTCTCAATACTCTTGAAGATCACAAGAAAGAAATATAGTGGAAGGGAGAAGAGAAGATGGCACCAGGAGAGAGACTCTCTGGTATTAGTGCCCAAAAGAAGAGAAGACGCCCAAAAATATTCATGCTAATATTTCTTATGGTCGGCCACCCCTCTCTCTTCCCCTTTTTATAAATCATGGTAATTTATCTCTTTTATTTCTCCATGCCTAAATAAAAGGAATTTGATTTATCTGGTTTAGGTTTTAAGAGGAATAGAAGAGAAGAACTCTTCCTCCTCTCTTATTCTCTCACGCCAAAACCATATTAGCGCCCACTATTTCACGCCCCAACCTTTTTTTTATCGCACAAACACAAAGGGCACCACATAGGCGTGTGGAGGAAAGGGGAGACAAAGAGAGAGAGAGTCCCAATCTAACTGGACTCTAGGTCATGGTCCAAATGTAATGATTTTACAGTCAAACTGAAGTCGATTTTAAATCCGATCGAACCATTTCGAAGCTGACATTGACCCAACTCAACTAGGATTAATTAATTGAGTCTAACTCAATTAAATTAAATCTAATTTAATTTAATTAGCAATTAATCCATAACTAATTAATTATAATATTTATAATTAGGTCAAATCTTAATTATAACACTTACAATTAGGCCAAATTGATTTGCTGATTGGTTACTTGAGCTCCTAATGTATGTGACCCCTCAGGTCCTATCCTGTCTGGTACTGAGACATGCTATAATCTTCATTATACAACATCGAAACTCCTTTCGATAGACTGAAACAATTTCAGCTCAATCCTAATTAGGATCATCGATCCAAAAACGATCCTAACAGGCTCTCATAATCCACTTGTGACACCTAGCAGTATGTAGTGGCAACCCAGCAGAATAAGATTGGAACCCCTAGGTATAGTTACCATGTGATTTGGTTCCTCTATCAAAATCCTGACATGATGTTGGTTATGGATGCTCATCAAACCCATCAGTCATATGCTTAACCTAATTGACTCAAGTCCAATTGTTATACTAATGAAAACACCTTTTCATTATCACCCTACTATGGTCATAGATTTCTGGACTTAGTCTCATTAAGCTTGCATAGGATTATTCCTTACTACTAAGGCTGATAGATCCCTATAAGTGAATACCCTACTCCTACAATAAACTTACTATAGCCAACGAACATCGCAAGGTCCCGTATGGATAGGAACCATGTGATTATACTGTCAAACTACAGAAACCTTATTATGAGTAGCTGAGACACTCTAGGTCAAGGAACTATTCACACGACTACAGCATCAGGAAGTTATCGACGAGTGAGTAGCCATTCGTATAACTTCCTGTACTTGGTCATGCTTAGTATCGTTGATCTCTATCAACTACCTGCACTCTCACTCCAGTGTCACCATACTGTAGGTCAAAGACTCATCTATCCTAAAAGGGAAGTGATCTGTATATCGGTTTTAACGGATCAATCACCATCCTCGTATATTCCAACAATCGAGAGCTTTTAGGAGTTAATCTATAAAGACACATGCCTCAGATTCTCAACTCTTGAGAAATGTGTCATTGTCCATTAACTCCATGGACGATTCATAGACAACAATATGAATGAAACTAATGTCCTTTTATTAACAAGAAAAATTAAGTACAAAGTTCATGCCCTAAAATTAAAATATGTCAAGCCAACATAGCTTTCAGGGCATACATCTAACAAGTGGCTCCCTAGATCATGATGAAAGTTTTGTAACTTTCTAGATGGCCTAATAGATCTGTGGTGCCATCGTAGAGATCCATTTATGGCATGCAAAATCAAGTTAGAGCTTGCTCGTCAGTGATTCATTTGGTGAAAATAATGAGGATATCTCCTAGCATAGATCCTAATCACACCCAGCATTATGCATTTATTTTTTATTTTATTTTATCTGAGTGTATGGGGATTGGATATATTATTTTATTTTCATTATTCTTGTATCCAGCTCATGCACAGATCTTAAGGCATGAACATTGAATTAGTTTGGAGTCTATTTTAGATTAGCCTAGTTATTTTAAATTAGTCTGGAGTCCTATAGTTCTGGTTAAATTGGTCTTCAACTAGCTAAGGACAAAAATCTATTTAAAATATTCTTGTATTTGAAATAATGAAATAGAAAAAATTATTGAAATAATTTTGAATTTTGTCCCGACTTCCCCCCTTCCTCCTCTCCTCTTCTTCTCCCCTCCTCTTCTTCTCACTCCTCTTCTCCCAATTCTTCTCCTTTTTCTTTCTCTTCACTTTCCTCTCTCTCTCTCCCCTCCTTCCCTAATCATCTTCTTCCTCTTGTTACTTTTCACTTTCTGGTTCTTCTTGTTCCTCTTTCTTCTTCATCCTCTGAATCTTCTTCCCCTACTTCTCTATTATCCTTTCCTCATGCTATCTATAGTGGTTTGTGAGTCAAACTCCTTAAACCCATTATCAAATCATCAACAAGCCACTAAAGTCCCTGATATCATTCTCCTGTTTCAACCTATCACCTCCAAATAACCACGACCGAACCTACTGTTCAGCCGCTCATCGTCGTCGCTCGTCCCTTCGATGTGCCACCTCCCTCCCATCTGAAGAGATCCATGGCCAAGCCGACAATGACCGTCCCCTCACGAACACCGACCACCCAAAATTGCTCCACTTGCAACCAAAAAAAACCTATCCCTCCACCATTCTTGGGCTTGTCCAACCACTGGACCCCTCCAAACACCCCACCATTGTCCCCCACTCGTGAAGCCTCAGATAGCTACTAGTCACCGATGAAATTCCCATCCGAATCCATAACTACTGACTGGAACACCCCATCCTCCCTCGTCAACATCAACAATCGGCCTTCTGACCACAACCCCTCTAGCAATCGCCGGAATAGAGCCGAGCCTCCCTCTTCCTGTGTCGCTACTTTCATTCCTAGCATCATCACCAGTGAAAGCTTGTCGGATTTTCCCTCCTCCGAAGTCCCTCCCTTGTTCCACCATTTGTCAGTTCATAGGGAAGGAGAGCTCTCGCACGAACGTGAACGCAGAGTCTACATTCTGAGCCGACTTCAAGTTTAAAGGGAAAAATAGGAAAAAAAAAGGAAAGGAAAGGAAAAAAAAAAAACTTGGATTAGTTTGATTAATTGGATCTATCTCTAAGTTTAGCTAACCTAGTCTATTGATCATTTTTTAATGACCAACGATCCAACCTCTTAAAATAATTGATTTGTGTATTGATTAGATCATCCCATATCAGAAAAGTGGCTAGGTGTTGAATTCCAGGTTACTGGATGGTCCTTTCTGATACATCTAGAGCCATTCGAGCCAGCAGTCAAGCTCTTGGAGCTTCCACTCATAGTCATTTAGTTACTGAGACTCTTCCTTTTGATGAGCATAACATGGAGTGGAACCTTCATTGGATGACTGAGAAGGTGATCAATGATGTTTGCCTTTGTCAAGGTTCAATCAAAGACATGATTGGTGCTCCAAATGAGAAGATTGATGCACCGATGGACATGGCTCCTCCTGTCGATGAGGAGATCATCAAGGATGTGGTGAACGGTTGCCTGAGTCGATGGCTGTGTCATGATGGTGAAGCAAAATGATGATCTTGGTATGATCGGGCCACCAGAGGTGGTTGTGATTCCGTCAGTTGCTACTAGGGCCTTTCAGCTACTTGCTATAGACCCTGTACCGCCATAGCTAGAGATGCACTTGCATTTGAAGGGTGGTGAATTGATTTTGGTCTACCACAATGACCGAAGGTGTAGTGATAGACTCCACCCGGCTCAGATTTTCATCCTATTGCAAAGATGGGGTGGTGGTGCCTTCAGAAACATTTCTCGCCACTCTGATTATAAGCATACTACTCTCTTGGAGAATTAGGATTAAAAAGCTATTAATGGGCTATTCCACTTCCTAGCATACTAATCTATTACTGCCAAGCTCCTTGAGATGCATGCACCTAGCTGGCCAGTAGGATGTACCTAAAAAAAGTGCCTGGTGTTCGAGAAGATAGGGGATTCTTCAGTAGGGAATCCTCCAATGCTTAAGTTAGAAGAGCTTAAGGGCATAGATATTTTGAGCAACATCTTGGTAGAGTGAGCGGAAAGACTTATCCCCAGAGACACTTTGTTTCCTCTCATTTGTAAGGGCGATCATGGTAGTTATTAGAAGTGGCAGTTGTTCTTTGAGGGCATGCAGCTCAGAATGTGAGGTAACTATTGTCGTCATGGCTTACTAGATGGTTATCAGGTTGGTAGTTGCATGTCATGGACAAGCATGAAGCACCCTGGTCGTTGACTCCCATAGTTGGATTATGACTTGATCGTCAGCAGCCTTTTTGAGCTCCTGGCTAACTTGGACCCTTGAAGTTTTAGCCTTATTGATCTAGTCAGCTAGAGACCTGGTCAGCTGGATTTCTGCCTTAGTCCAACTTAATGATTTTCATCTCCTTCTGCTAGGTGCAGTCTTACTGGTGAAGGATCGATTTACTATTGCATTGAATGTTGAACCATTGGCATGGGTCGTCGTAGACTTGGGATTATTCTCCAACACTAAGTAATATTGGATTTTAAACAATATCATCTCTCTTGCACTAATTTTCTCATATGCCATGTGACAAAATGATTCTTTCCTCTTATTTACTATACTTTTACTATTACAGTAGATACCGACTATAATATTAGAGAAGAGGTTGACTGATTGGAGTTACCATTGGAGTAACCTACAAAAAGATTCATAATCAAGAGGAGTCTCAGTGCAGATACTTCAACGCTTAAGTTAGTAATCTAGAACAGATAGGAAGTAGTGAGCATGAAAAAGATTACTTACTAGAGATCCTTGGGGCCTGGGACTTTATAAGAGAGAACTGAGCAGAATGGGCAATCCCAAAAATATTGGGCCATGATTGTGCCATTATAGGATTATCACCATAATTTGCTTTCAAGGATCATGAGGAAAATACGATTTCTGGCAGTATCATTAATGCTTACAGCTATTCCCATAAAAAAGGAGGCCATTACTGGTGACAGCAAGTACGAGATTTTAGCCTTTATATGCTCCTCACATGAAGATATTTATCATTTTTGGCATTTTCTACATAGTTGCCATATATGTCAAAAGGCTATTAATAGAGGTGTTAGAGCAGGACACGTGGATAATAAGGCTCAAGTGGAACTTGGTAGCTTGGCATAAAAAGGTCTTAGTTTTGCTTATAAGTCAGCCAATCCAATCTGAGACTTTTATGAAGATGCTTCAGCCACTATGCCTCAACTTAATGTCTTAGCCCGATATGAAGATGCCTCAGCCACTATAGGTCTGAGGCTCCAAAAATATCCTCCCGTAAAAGTACCTCCTACTCTCGAGTCTGAGCTTGGAAGGAAACAGATGAAGGATGTATCACTGAATCTGTATCTCAAACCTAGAGATGCTCACTTTCAAGCTGATAAGGTATCATATCTTGCATAAATTATACCAATTTATCATTATTTGCTAGCCAATAAGCATTGGTCTGCCATGGTTTTGCAAAATTTGTCCACGAAGGCCATATTAAGAAGGCTAATAATAACACTATTATAGCGAAGGAGGCCAAGTAAAAGGCCATAAAATAAAAGGCTAAAGAAGCAATCTCCAAGATTAAAGTCGATTATAAGGCTAAGATGGATAATGACAAATTGAAGACTTTGCTTGGAAAAAATAAGACTGAGATAATAATTCAAGAATGTTGATTCTAATCCAAGCGATTATTTAAGAATGGTGAGTCAATTCAAGACAAAAATTAGAGAATGCCGAGTCAATTCGAGGCACATGTTAGAGAATGCCTAGCCTATCCATTGCATATATTAGAGAATGCTAAGCCAGTCCATGGTATATATTAGAGAATGCTGAGCCAATCCAAGGCATATATTAGAGAATGCCAAGCCAATTCATGGCATATATCAAAAAATGTTGATCTTCCATTCTTTGAGTCGGGCCAAAGGCTTTCGAAAGTTAATGTTGAGAGGCCTGGCCAAAGCCTCATAAACGTTGCAATTATAGCTCAGCCAAAGATTTTGAGTATTAGACATCGAGCAAATAGCTCTCTACTGTTATCCCAGCCTAAGGTTTTTGGATATTGAAATTGAGGCTCGATCAAAGGCTTTCAAGTATTGGACATAGAGCGCATAGCTCTCCAACATTATTCTGGTCCAAGACTTTCGGGAGTTAAAATTAAGAGGCCTAGCCTAAGGCTTTTAGGGGTTGAAATTGAGGCTCGACCAAAGGCTTTCAAGCATTACATGTCTGGCACGTAGCTCTCCAACATTGTCCCGGCCCAAGGTTTTTGGAAGTTGAAATTGAAAGGTTTAGTCCAAGGCTTTCAAGCATTGAAATTTAGGTTCAATCAAAGACTTTTGAGTGTTAGACATCGGGCATGTAGCTCTTTGATGCTGTCTCAGTACAAAGCTTTCGGGAGTTGAAATGAGAGACCTGGCACAAAGCCTTTAGATATTGAAATTAAGGCTCGATTGAAGTCTTTCGAGCATTGGATGTTGGGCTCATAGCTCTTTAATGTTGTCCCGACCCAAGAATTTCTGGAGTTAAAGTTATGGCTTAGTCCAAAACTTTTGAGTATTGAACATCCGGGGCATAGCTCTCTAACATTATCCCAGTTTAAGGATTTCGGAAGTTGAAGTTATAGCTTGGCCTAAGGCTTTCGAGCATTGAACGTTGGATGCGTAGTTCTCTGACATTATCCCAATCCAAGTTTTTGGGAGTTGAAATTATGGCTCAGTCCAAGGCTTTTGAGTGTTGGATATCGGGCACGTAGCTCTACGATATTATCCTGGCCCAAGACTTTCGAGCATTTAACATCTGATACATAGCTCTCCGATATTGTTCTAGTCCAAGGCTTTCAAGAGTTGAAGTTATGGCTCAGCACAATACTTTCAAGTATTGGATGTTGGGCATGTAGCTCTCCAATATTATCCTAGTCCAAGGCTTTTAGGAGTTAAAATTATAACTCAGTCCAAGGCTATCGAGTGTTGAACGTCAAGCACATAGCTCTCCAACGTTATCCTGGCTTAAGGGTTTCGGGAGTTCAAGTTATGACTTGGTGCAAGACTTTCGAGTATTAGACATTGGCCGCATAGCTTTCCGACATTATCCTAGCCAAAGGCTTTTGGAAGTTAAAATTATAGCTTGATCCAAGGCTTCAAGCATTGGACATCGGGCTATGCTTGGACATCGGGCGCATAGCTCTCTGATGTTGTTCCAATTCAATACTTTTAAGAGTTGAAATTATTGCTTAGTCCAAGACTTTTGAGTATTGGATGTTGAGTGTATAGCTCTCTGACGTTATCTCAGCCCAAGGCTTTCCAGTGTTGGACGTCGTGCATGTAGCTCTCCAAAGTTATCTCAACCTAAGGCTTTTGGAAGTTGAAATTATAGCTTAGTCCAAAGCTTTCGAGCATTGGATGTCGGGCAAATAGCTCTCCAATGTTGTCTCCTTCCAAGGCTTTCGGGAGTTAAAATTATGGCTCGGTCCAAGACTTTCGAGTATTGGATGTTGGGTGCATAGCTCTTCAATATTGTCCAAGGCTAAGGCTATCAGGAGTTGAAATTATGGCTCAGTCCAAGGCTTTTGAGCATTGGACATTAAGCACGTAGCTCTCTGATGTTGTCCGGGTCCAAAACTTCCAAGAGTTGAAGTTATGGCTTGGTCTAAGACTTTCGAGCATTAGATATCGGGCGCATAGCTCTCCGACGTTGTCCCAGCTCAAGGCTTTTGGGAGTTGAAATTATGGCTCAGCCCAAGGTTTCAGTGTTGGACGTTAGGCATGCAGCTCTTCAATATTGTCTCCACTCAAGGCTTTTAGGAATTGAAATCAAGAGGCCTAGCCCAAGGCTTTCAGGTATTAAAATTAAAGCTCGGTCAAAAGCTTTCGAGCATTAGACATCAGGTGCATAGCTCCCTGACACTGTCTTGGCCCAAGGCTTTTGGGAGATGAAATTGAGAGACTTGGTCTAAGACTTTCAGGCATTGAAATTGAGGCTCAACCAAAGGTTTTCGAGTTTTGAACGTCATGCAAAATGGCTTTTTGATGTATAAGGAGAGTAGGACCTCTGACTTGCTAGATTTACAAGAAGACATAATAATTACAAATTATTTATTTAAATAAAAAAAGCACTTTACTGGTGGTATACCTGAAGGTTTTTAGATTTTCATGAGCAGAACAAAGGATTTCCGTCTAGCTATATCATGCAACAAGCTATCAGGCTATGCAAGCTTCTGGATGTACTACTAAACCACCCCTAGTAATGATATCCACCATCTTGGATCTTATTTAGTTCTTCGTAGCCTTTTATAATCCTATGGACTATTAGGAGGTTAGCTCTTGAAGATCGGCCCCCATAGTGGTTAGGCTAAGGTCGAGGGTCTACCAGGATGAAGGCAAACTGGGCCGGAAAGATCAACCAGGTCAAAGGTCCTCCTGGCTAGGGGTCAGCAAGGATGAAGATCAACTAGCTGAAGATCATCCAAGCATAGGGAGGAGTTGGCAAAGAGGCCATTAAGGAGCCAGAATACAAAGGAGCTATCAAAAAAGGAGTCAACGAGGAAGCTACTGAGGATTCCGATCATAGTAACTTTACTGTCGAGGCCCTTCAGGCCAAGAATCAACCAAGATGAAGATCAACTAGCTGAAAATCATCCAGGCTGAGGGTTGCGATCATAGTGACTTTGCTGCCGAGGCACATACAAATGTAGCCAAGATTGAGGTCCAACCTTGGAGACTTCGTGGCTGAGGTAGAGTAATCAAAGGCTTTCTAGTGTTGGGCTAGCCATTAAGGGTCCCAAGTTCTACAAGTTTCTAGATTTTTCATCGAACCACCCTCTAGTGATGATATTTTCCATTCTGAATCTTATTTGGTTCTCCATTGCCTTTTGTAATTCTATGAATCTTGGCCAGGCTAAGGTTGAGGGTCAGCCAAGATGAACATCAACAGATAGGACTAGCAAGAATAGATAGATGGGAGTTCTTCAAAAAAATTAAATTTAGATGAGAGTTCAGATAATGAGTCGATGGAGGAGAATATCTTGAAAAGTAAGTATGTTAAGTCCCATGTATGCCTTCGACATGCAAAAGGATCTACATGCCTGGCTTTTGGATTCACTACCGAACTACCCCCCGCAACATGCTACAGGTTAGTTCTCCATAGCTTTTTATAGGTTTGTAGATCTTAACTAGGTCGAGACCGAGGGTCAGCCAGGATGAGGATCAACTGAATAAAGATTACCTAGGCCAAGGGAGGAGTTGGTGAGGAGGTGACTAAGGATCTCGATCATGATGACTTTGCTGTCGAGACACTCGTCGATGCAACAAAGATCGAGCTTCGATCCTGGTGACTTTGCGACTGGGGCACTCACCGATGTAGTCAAAAATGACCTAAAAGAGGCCTTTTGAGATCGAGGTGGTGGTCCAACAATGCCATCGAGGTTGAAAGGAAGGAGGCGGTACAAGTGGCATAGTCGGAATGATCATTGATCCCTCCAGGTCCAAGCCAAGGGAAGCTTTCTGCGACCGAGGTGGTTACCGAATTGGATAAGACCAAGCCAAGATAAGCCTTCTATGGCTGAGGGGGTTGCTGATGATGCCACTAGGGTTGAGGATAGCCCAGAGGAAGAAGATAAAGCCCTTGTAGTAGGGTGACAAAGGGTCATGGTCGCATCCTGTCCAGCCATATGGAGGCTGATGTCGATAAGAACACATGCGAGGAAGGCAAGGTAGAGGCAGAGGCCAAGAAAGTTGTAGACCAGGGATGCCGAAGGTAGCAAGTGAACTTAATTATGGGAGAAGCATGAGCCGGTATAGAGGACCAACCAGTGGAAAGCTTATGTGCATGGCCTACAGTATCACCTTCTATGCAAATATTATAGATGCAAAGAGATCATGAGTTCTAGTAATTTTGCCAAAGTGCCGCAGGGCATCCCCTTGGTTATTGTTGCTCGATGGACAAGGCTATCATCGATTCACCTAGAAAAGAGCTGGCTTACCGAGGTATGGCTGAGGTTGAAGGATGGTGGAGCCGAAGCCATCACTAGTGCAGTCAAAACTGAGCTCCATCTACAATGACTTGGCAGCTGAGGCAGTCAACCAAAGAAGGGCTACCCTGCTTATGACACTGCTGGGTGGCTGCCAAACCAAAGGATGCAACTTGGGTGATCCAGTAGAAGAGGCACATGCTCGGCAACCCCCATATCTTTCATCAAGAAAAAAATAAAATAACATTAATAGAGATTTATTTAGATCCTTACAGATTTAGGGTGCAACAAAACCATGCAGTCTTTGCCCATGCATTCCTCTAGGTTGGGGCCCTTCTTATAGTTTGATGAAGGCCACGTTCTTCGCCCGGCCTAGTATAAAACATAGTGTGCCAGTCAGTATGATATGACAGTCTGGAAAAGGTGGAGCTGGAGGCATAGCTGAGGAGGACACCGGAGCTAATGAAGAATTCTAGGAAGGAGGTGGAGTTGCGGGCTGAGGTGTTCATTGAGCCATCTGTTGAGATGGAAAATTGCTTGGAAGAAGAAGATGCAAAGCCCTTACGACCAACTCGGAGGAGGCAAGGGGTGATCTCGATGAGGGCATCAACGAGGAGGGTGAGTCCAGGCCAGAAAGGTTATAGATGGCACCACTGACACTACCAGCGATGGAGCTCGGGCAGACTTTCTACCTGCGGAGAGGAGACGAGCTGATGGCTCCTACAGGCAGAGAGGAGATGAGCCGGTGGCTCCCGTGGGTAGAGAGGAGACGAGCTAGTGGGCCTCCCGTAGTCTTCCTCCCAGTGGCAATAAGCAATGCATGCGATGTGAAAGTGGCGGCCAACACGGGGCTTTATAGGAGAGAGTTGACCAAAATGGGCAATCCCAAAAATGTCGGGCAATGTTTTTGCTATTGCAGAGTATCGCCATAATCCATCCACTCTCAAGGATCATGAGAGGGGATGCAGTTTTTGGTAGTGTCATTAATGCTGACAGCTATTACTGTGAAAGGAGAAGGCTATTACAGTGATAGCAAGCATAGAATTTTAGTATTTATATTTTCTCCATGTGGGGATATTTATCATTTTTGGCTTCTTCTGCACGGTTGCCATATATGTCAGGAGGCTATTAATAGAGATATCAGAGCGGACCACATGGACAATACGGTTTAAGTGGAACCTAGTAGCTTGGCATGAGAAGATCTTAGTTCTGCATATAGGTCAACCAACCTAATCTAAGACTTATATAAAGATGCCTTAGCCATTATATCTAAACTTAATACCTCACCCTGGCATGAAGATGCCTCAGCTACTATAAGTTCGAAACTCCAAAAATATCTCCCAGTAATATTTACTATTCTAACAATCATATTAATAGCATATCAAAACTAAACCATCATGAGGGACCATATTGACCATGCTTAACCAATTTAATGGAACCCAACTTGATCCATCTTATCACGACCCTAAAACCTAAAGCCGAAGCATGGCTTTTACGGAGTGTTATTCTAGCAATTTTTTTTGCTTCGAAGAGAATATTCCTGAGATGCCCCTGAAGTCAAGTCTGGACGATATGTAAATGGGGAGTCGGTTACAAAGATTTTGAAGAGGGTTAGATCAGGAGCCAGAGAGACAGCAAGATAACCAATGGCTATTAAACCCAACCCAAAATGATTACAATCTAAATCTCCCCCATTCTCATTTAGAAAGCCACCACATATATTCGAAGGCAAGATTTATCCGCTAGTTTTTCTCTATTTTTCTCTGATTTTTTTCCTTTTATAATCCTTAGAGAGATAAAAAAAGTGATTTTTTGAAAGGAGTTATTATGATGCTCCTAAATATTTTTTATCATAAAAATTATTTACAGTATTTCAATATTATTTTTAATATTTTATTATTAAAGCTCCTCCATGCCACCCCCCACACCCCCTACTATGGGGCTTGTGGCTCATCGCCCCGCTCGTCCCTGCTCGCAGCTCCTCCGCACCACCCCCCACCCCCTTCCAGTGGTGCTTGCATGCTGCTCGTCACCCTCCAACTCTTCCACATCCCGCACCGCCCCCTTGCTACTTGTCAACCTACTGCGCCAATCCTCCCAGGCAGCTTTTCCGTGAACCACACCACTCTCTCGTGGCTCATCGCCCTACTACACCCCCTCCCCCGATAGCTCTTTTGCGACCCTCCCCACCGTCAAAACTTTTTTCTTGGCCCGCACCCCTGATAGTGTTTGTGGCTCATAGCCCCACCACTCCTCCCCCACCTCCCAGCTCTTGCATAGCCCACACCTCCCTTGCAGCATCTACGACTCGTCACCCAACTATCCCTAACTCTGAAGCTCTTCCTTGATGCCTATAGATCGTCACACTATTGCACCTTTACTTGCTGCTGTTCTATGTCACTCCACCAGCTGCTCATAGCTTCTCCACACCATCCCACCCCATCTACAGCTCCTCTGCAACCCCTTACTTGAGGCTCATCCATGTCGCCCTACTTCGCTGCTCATGATGAAAACTACCTTTTATTCAGGCGCTGTTCATGATGAAGAAGCCCAGAGATACTTTGATTAAAAAATATTTTTAATCTATCTATATGGAATAATCATAAATTTTGAAATATTTACGGTACTAACCATGTACATTGACTTTTGACTTTCAATCAATTAAAATCTAAATTATTTTTTATCCAATAATTAAAAATAATAAATAATAAAAATACTAAACTAGTTTATGGAGTACCTAATTTTTTATCCAATAATTAAAAATAATAAATAATAAAAATACTAAACTAGTTTATGGAGTACCTAACAAAAACCCTTTTTGCCCCTATCTAGCATGTATGTGAGCACCGAATACAGGGAGCGAAGGAAGCTTTGGTATGAGATTTCCAAGCTGGTGTCTCAGGGCATCCCTTTCCTTATTGCTGATGACTTCAATTACATTGTAGGGTCCTATAAAAAGATGGAAGGTAGGCAGTTTATGGATAGCATTGATTATAGAGAGTTTAGATATTTTATGGACAATACTAGTCTGATTAATGCTCTCTCCCGTGCTCTGAAAGGTGCGGTCCAGGGATCATTATTGGAGCCCTATTGGCCTGCCCTTAGAGCCCAACCTTTCTCTCATCTTCTTTTTGCAGATAATTTTCTTCTCATTGAGTGGGCTTCACTCTAAAATGCGAGATACTTCGCTACCATTATTAAGTCCTATTGTTGTGGGTCTAACCAGTTGGTGAATTTGCAGAAGTCCACTACTATTTTTAGCCCTAGAATGAAGGCCCAAATGAAGCAGGCGATCCTTGCCAGATTCGGGATTTCTAAGTAGACTAGGACTTTTACCTACCTTGGTGTTCCTATGACTGGTCGGAAGTACTAGAGGATGGAGTGCAGGCCCATGGTGCAGTGGGTCCATGATCATCTTGAGGGTTGGCGAGCTACTACCCTTTCTATGATAGGCAGGCTTACTCTTATTAGATATGTCTTGAGTTTCATTCTTGTTTACCTCCTGGCAAATATTGTGCCGCCAAGCTCTTGCCTTAGGAGATGGAGCAAGTCTTCCATAATTTTTTGTAGAGTTCTAAACATGACAATCATGGGCTTCACCTGGTGTCCTGGGATATAATCTATTAGCTAGTTAAGGATAGAAGCCTTGGGATCCAATCGCTTCCAGTTAAGAGGGAGGTGTTGATTGCCAAGCATGCAGTGAAATATCTTCTTTAACCTGACTGTTTATGGAGCAAGGTGAAGAGGGCCCATTATGGAGCTGGAGCTAGGAGTCCTAGATTGAGACCACTCATGGCTGCTCTTCTATTTGGAGGGAGATCTGTGCCCGTGGTCCTACTATGCTAGCCCAGATTAGATGTTTGATTGGGGATGGATCCACGGTTGATATGAATCAGGATACATGGATCTTCAGTATATCCTTGAATAGGTGGCCGACATATGTTAGCATGAAGATGGTTGACAACCTTTGGGTTTATGACTTGCTGGTGAATAACAGTAGGACTTGGAGAGCTTAAAAGGTTACTAGACTCTTTAGGAGCCAACTGGCTAATTGAATTCTCACCATCCCGATTCTGATCCACTATAGCCAGGATCGAGGGAGTGGGGCCGCTCTTGTTGCCCCAAGATTCCTTCTAGCACTCTATCTGATATGTACAGGATCCCTTCATATACGAGGATTGTGGCTGCCTGAATTTGGAGACTGCCTGTTTATCCGAGAGTGCACCTCTTCTTTGGAAGGTGGCTTGGGGTCGCCTCCCCATGAGGGCATTGCTCAGGCGCAGAGGTATGGACCTATCGATGGTTTGCCCAGTTTGTGGTTTAGAGGATAAGTCTACTAAGCATGCCATCCTACGTTGTCCTAGGACGAGGTTGATTTGGAATATTTCTAGGAGATGGCCTTGAAAAGAGGACGATGGATCTTGGTTGTATCCTTTCCTCGACATGATCCAATAGTGTTCGGTCGAGGTTGGTCGCCAACTTACCTATATCACTTATTAGATTTGGCTGTTCAGGAACAGCTTGGTCTTTGAGGCAGTGCTCACTCCGACACGTCAAGTTTTTCAGAGAACCATGTTCATGGCTATGGAGTATCACCACTTTGACACTGCTATATCTCTTATGGCCCCGGATTCCTGGAACTTCCATGCTGTCTCCACAGCAACCCGGAAGGCTATCTACGTTTCCTAAGAGCTCCCTCTTCTAGGATTTGTTAAGGTAAACTTTGATGTTAACGTTTGTGATACTTCAGGCGGTGCTGGGTTTGTTATCCGAGATGCTGAGGGCAGGTTGTTGGCAGCATGGGACTTCTTTCTCCATAAGTCTCCGATTCTAGAAGCTAAACTCAGAGCTATGTGGATGTGTATCACCTAAACTAGGCAGGAATTGCATTCTGAAAGTATTCTCATTGAGAGAAATTCTATAATTATTATTGGATAGATTCAAAATAGATCGAAACATCAAGAGGTCCACCCTCTCTTTCGTGATATTTAGCAATCTCTTGGATTATCTATGATGGCATCGATTCGTCGTGTCTAAAGGGAGATGAATATTTCAGTTGATAAAATTGCCTTGTTTATTACTGAGCATTCTGGTTTGGTGCACTTAATGCAGGGAATAACTTCTTTTGGCGTTTAGTTTCGCTGTTTGTTATATTATTTGTTACGTGGAATAACGTGGTTGGTGGCATGGCTGGAATTATTTGGCCATGAAGTAGCCAAGCTTGCTTTTGTGGTAGGTTTTAGTAGTAATAAAAAGCCTGAAGAGGCAATGATTTGGGGAGTGAATGTGGCCAGTTCTAGGGATTCATAGGTAACCCGTCAAAACCTCGCCTAAATCCTGCCTTCCGTCCCCTCTTCAGCTTCCCTCCAGGAAACACTAAATATAGGTTCGTCTTGCACCCCCGGCCATCGCTTGGGTAGAGGGAGAAGTAGGAGGAGCCCCAGCAATTAAGCACTTGGACCGGGCTCGGTCGGTGACCGAGCGAGGATGGCATCGGCCGACGAGAAGTCGCTCTCCCCCAAGAACCGGCTTAAGCTCTTGTGCAGCTACGGCGGCAAGATCTTGCCGCGACCATCCGACGGCCAGCTTAGGTGCGTCGGCGGCGAGACCCGCCTCCTAGCCGTCCCTCGCTCCATCTCCTTTTCAGGCGAGTCCACCAGCCAAGATTGCATTTCATTCCTTTGTTTATATTTCTATGATCTGACCGTGATGATGAAGATGGCAGATCTGAAGATGAGGGTCGGGGAGATGTTCAACAACGCGGAGGTGGTGATGAAGTACCGGATCATGCCGGAGGACCTGGATGTGTTCGTGAGCGTCACGTGCGACGAGGACCTCCGCCACATGCTCGACGAGTACGACCGGCAAGTGCCCCGCTCCCCCTCCAACTCCCCGCGGTTCCGCCTCTTCATCTTCTCCGCCGCTCCCCCGCGCCTCTCCTCCATCTCCGACCTTTCCGCCACTTCCCTCCAGCAGCGCTACGTCGAGGTCATCAACGGCGTCTCCCCCGCCGCCATCTGCACCTGCTCCCTCATGACCATCTCCTCCGCCTTCCCCTCCCCCACCTCCCGCGACGCCTTCCCCGCCGCCCGGCCCAACGTCCTCTTCGCCGCCGGCGGAGGCGGCGAGGGGTTGCATTGGGTCCAGAGCACTCCGAACCTGGGCCGGGCGCCATGCCGGATGGCCAATGGGGTCGTCGGCAACGGCCTGGGACCGCTCCACGGCTGCCAGCAGCAGCACCACCGCCACCGTCACCATAACCATGGCCAGCAGGGCCCGCCGGTGTCCGTTGGCGGGGTGCTGTGGAGGATGGGGAGTGCGCCCGTCCGGTACGAGGCGCGTATGCGTGGATGTGGGTGCCAGGGGATGGCTCCGGCGCACCCGCGGAGGTACCACCACCCTCAACCGGCGGGGCCCGCCTTGGGGAGCGGGGGATGCGTTCGGTTTGGACACGCGGCGCAGGCGGGCGCCGTCCTTTCGCCGAGGGACGGCCCGCCGCACCGCTTGCCTTTCGGTGTTCCCGCTCGTAAACCTACAGCCCCCTTGCGGGAATGAGTGGCATGCGAGTTGGTACGGAAGGCATGCGTGCGGTGATTCGAGAGGTTTTCCGAGTCCCCGTCAAGGGTTGGAAGAGAATCAATGGTGTTGTTTAGGTTGACTGCAGCTTTGAAGCAGCATCGGCCGGTCAGCGGCGACCGACCGGCGTAGATTTTTTTATTAAAAAGATTAAAACAAAAAAAAAAAATTCCTGTGCATCTTCAGTGTATATCACTTCTTTTCTTTTCTTTAATATATATATATATTTTTTTTTTTTTAAAAAAAGAGAGATAGAGTCGATGAAAACAAATAGCGGGATGTATCCGGTATATTTGAGCTGAAAAAAAAAAAAAAAAATAGGTCATTTTATTAATGGTGCAGGATGTATCCCGTCTATTTGAGCTGGAAAAAAAAAAGAATTAGATCATTTTATTGATGGTACTGTGATGAAGCAGGTGGATCCACACGTACTGAGCTCGGTTGGGCCAGTCGAATTAATAAACTCCAGATCATGGAGCCTGGTAACACAACAAGCTGACTCGTATAATAGTCGACAAACTCGCTTTCATAACGTATTTATTCGATTGACTTCATAGCAGGTGAATAATTTCAAAACGGGACCGGTAAGAAAAGATAAGGTTGTTATAATATGAATAATTTCAAAACGGGGCCGGTATAAAACGATAAGGTTGTTATAATCGAACAACATCACAAATACTACTTGTTAAGATAAACCGTCAGAGATTATTCTAACAGTAATTAGTTATCAAAAATTTATCTTAACCAATTTTTATTAAGATTAATGCCTGTAAAAGCTAAGCGAAGCTAAGTGCTATCTATTCATTCCATTTTGCTTCTTTTTTGATTTTCCATCTGTTGCTTGAGCCCTACTGATTTAGGCATTGGAATGTTTCCATCAGAAAATCTCTGGTTTGAGATTTTTTTTTGCAGGATCCTGGAGCGAATGTCTAGTAGTTTAAAGGCTACAACCTGATTCATGGGGCTCAATGTCATTAGATGGTATCACAACAAACTAAAGCATTAAATCTAGTAGGTTTTGTTGAGCTAGAACATGTTTGATGTTACTTTTACTTTTAATTTTTTAATTAAAAAACTGGAAGTTAGGTCTTTTTAGCTCCTTAAAAACATTTTTTTAAAAAAAATTCTTGTAATAGCATTTAATCAGACAATGCTATTGCGAATCTGTTTTTTTTTTAAATATCCTAAAATTTATGAAACAAATTTTTTTAGACAACACTTAATTTATTTTAAGATTGCAAAAACAAAAATTTAAAAAAAGAAGAAGAAGCAAGAAACAGTGTTATTATTTGATTTTATATACCATTTAACCATCTTATAATATGGGCTAATTATGGGCTTGTCTGGCCCAATATGCACTCATGATCCCCCTCTTCTCGTGTGGTTTCCGTT
Source organism: Areca catechu (assembly GCA_021397845.1). Classification (NCBI taxonomy): domain Eukaryota; kingdom Viridiplantae; phylum Streptophyta; class Magnoliopsida; order Arecales; family Arecaceae; genus Areca; species Areca catechu. The sequence continues at coordinate 47,665,419 of CM038047.1, read as the reverse complement.
TAACATTTTGGGTTCAGTTTGTTGCCTACAACTCTTGAAGTATATTTCATTGCTTCATTTGCCTACAACTCTTGAAGTATATTTCATTGCTTCATTTGCTCCTCAAATTAGTCTTCAGGCTTTTTGGGTCCTCGAATGTATAAAAAAACTTCTTGCTAGATAAATTGCATTTTCCACAAATTGTCACCGTTTAGTCTTTTCCCTTTTAAATGAGTAAGTTTCGGTAAGTTTCGGCTCTTTGAAATCCCCAGCATGGGTTTTCTATGACTGCTTTTTGAAATGGGGCCTATCTTTTATACTTTGTTCAAAAATGTGTTCTGCTCGATGGTATGCTCTAATATATTGACCAATGATCTCAATGATAGACAGAAATTTTTCAATAACACTTTTTTACGGCCTTTCTAGGTTTTCTAAACATGACATGATAAAAAATACATCAAAATGATAATTAAATAAAGATTATTATCTCAGTCAATATATTGATATTTATCAGTCGAGATCCCGGAATGGCTTGATATTATCCTAAATGTGAAAAATAAATGATCAAATATCTAAATAAAAGGTCATGTTTATAAACATGATTTGCAGACTACATGACATGATTTAGAGAGCCAGTACCACTTGTTCATAAAAAGAATCAAATATTCTACCAAATTTATACTCGTAATCACATGGTTCCAAAATAGGCAATTTCAACATGATTCATAGTCAGCCAAAACCATTGAATTTTGGTTCATATCTGTTGAGATTATACCTATTGGAAGAAATCCTACATGGGCTAAAAGATAGAAGGCCTAGATCAATAAATTTGGTTAAGACGGTCCGACTGTATATCCTATGACCGTTATCGAATTGGAGCCTTGATAAGCAAAGGACTACCTTTCAGCCTCAAAATTATTGGATAATTTGACATGTTGGTCGAACAGTCTAAGTCAACATACCTAATCAAAGACACATAATCTTCAAATTAGCAAGCTTGATTAGCAGTCATGTTATATGTTCTCTAACCATTCATCGGATTGGGATCTTAGTCAATAGAAGGCTTTCCTTTAGTTTTAATGTTATCGGATAAGTCAACGTGTTTAGCACATAGTCGGTCCCACCATTCAACCGATCCCTCATCAGAGAAGCTGTTGCTTTTCTTGGCTGACTGGATTGAGCTAAGCCCCAACTACCGAGTATCCTCATCCGAGCAAGTGTCTATGGTGACTGATGCCTCATTAGTTGGTTCTCCTAAAGCCATCAACATACACATGCCAACCATTCATCGGATCTGACCCTTGATCGGCTAATGATTTCCTCTTGGCTCCTACATCCTTGGACATGACTCGACCACATACTCAGTGCATAAGCAGCTCACCTATCCGTCCGACCTCTCATTAGAGACTACTATCTTGTCCGATCAATCAGACCTAGCCAAGTGCCGCCCACCAATCACCTTCATCCGACCCAACCTCGGCAATGTCCAGCCTCTCATCAATTGGTCCTTAGAAGGCCATCAGCGTATGTATGCCTTTATCCAGTGCAATCCAATCAAGCACCTTCTTGCCAACCACTCGGCTTTGATAGGAGCATTTAGACCAATCCTTGATTCTTGTATCAAGTGGATAGCGGATCCTTGGCAATATTTCTGTCTGAACCTTCTGAAGGTAAACATGACCAAAGCTCACCTTCATGCCCCCAATTTTATGGTCAAAAGATTACATCATACCTTATGATCACTAATCATTCGTCATATCTTCGTAATTAAGGAAAGCATGTCTGGACCCATGCAATGATCAATATTGCCATTAAGAAATATTGCCAATTTTACACAAAGAATAAGATTCCAATTTAAACAAAACAGACAATCCTTATGAATGGGAAACCCTTGATAACCCTCATGATAAGCCATGTCACTTACCAAATCCATTGAGATCTTTGTTATTCCGAAAATATCCTTATCTTTCATTTATAAAAAAGGATTCCCTGGGAGTTTCCAAGGTATGCAAAAAAAATTTGTATCGCACTTGTCATACTACTGTCATGCTAGAATACTGTCTTGAGCATCAGAAGGCCCATACCAGATTAGGACTTGTTGTAGATTCCACCTCCGAGACATCTTCCTACACCATTAGCTTCAACATTCCTGGTGCTTGATGGATTGTGGCACCAACAGAATAAAGGAAGGGCCTGATACAATTTTAAGAAGCTCAAATTAAAGATAGACTAACAATGTCATCCAAAAAAAATTTATCCCGCCGCATTAACACCACCACCTCCGGCTGGTGGAGAGCCAAGCCAACAACCAGGCCTCACTAACACCGGCAGGGACTTCTCCATCTCCATAGATGACAGCAATTAGTGTAGAGCAATTCAATTTGCTCTTTCAGTAGGTCTAAAATTTGGTGGTGGCTATTCAAGCTATTCAAGCTATCCTCGCACTACATCCTATAATGCAACCTCTTTCTGTGGCACCACTTGCAGTCTCACATCCTGTGGCATAATCAATTTCCACACTATTTCCTGTGGCACCATGACCAGATCTAGTGCCATGGCCACCAAAGCAATCGTAGGCCCTTTCCAAAGATTTAGAAAAGAGGCCGGCCTGCCAAAGTCATCCTAGAAGCCCAGAACGAAGGAGATGGCGGTGCAAGAGCCTTTGGTCGGGGCATGGCTCAACTTTAGGCCAACGATCTTCCCAGCAATCGAACGCTCCTACCATCCAAGATCCCGAGGTCAAGTGAAAACTTCGAGAACTTGATTAGTGGATCAAAGCGATCAGCATCCATTCCTTAGAGCCGCACAATGGGCTCAACAATGCTCCACCTTTCAATGCCAAAATAATACGGACACTACTTCCTCGACATTTCAAGTTTTCTCAACTAGAGAGTTATAACAAGATGACCGACCCTGTCAATCATGTGGAGAACTTTAAGGTGATGATGATATTCCATGGAGCTATTGATAGCATCCTCTATCAAGCCTTCCCATCTATGCTAAAGGGAGCAGCTCGATATTGGTATTCAGTTTTAAAACCAGGATCGGTTCACTCTTTTGAACAACTGAACTGGTCCTTCGCTGGCCATTTTGTTAGTAGCCGATGGTAATAGAAGCTGTTAGACTTCCTCCATACCCTCAAGCAGAAAGAGGAAGAGTCGATATGAGCCTTCATCTGTCACTTCAACATAACTACTCTGGAGGTTTGCACCTAGATCAGTCAATCTCTATGACCACTTTGATGAGTGGATTACAAAATAATGATGTCAAGAAGTCATTAATAAAGACTTATCCCTGTTACAGCCGTAACGATGACGTGGCATGTCTCAGATTTCGCTGGGCGTGATTCGAGCCACGTGGAGTTTTTTCGGCAAAATTAGGTGTGGCTCCGCCTTGGCCGAAGTCGAGGTCGGTCCAGGCCTTCCTGCCGCTCTGCCAGGTGTCCACCCAGGAGGGGTCCACCTCGGCCGAAGCCGGCGGCCTCCCTGCTCCCTCACTAGGTGGCACCCTGTGACGGTCCCATCTCGGCCGAGGTCGAACCGGGCCCCTCGCTCCTTCGCCAGGTGGCGCCCGGAGACGGGACCACCACGGCCGAAGTCGAGCGCTCCTCTGCCGCTCCGCCAGGTGTCCATCCAGGAGGGGTCCACCTCGGTCGAAGCCGACGGCCTCCCTACTCCCTCGCCAGGTGGCACCCTGAGACGGTCCCACCTCGACCGAGGTCGAGCCGGGCCCCTCGCTCCTTCGCCAGGTGGCGCCCGGAGATGGGACCACCTCGGTCGAAGTCGAGCACCTCTCTGCCGCTCCGCCAGGTATCCACCCAGGAGGGGTCCACCTCGGTCGAAGCCGGCGGCCTCCCTGCTCCCTCGCCAGGTGGCACCCTGAGACGGTCCCACCTCGGCCGAGGTCGAGCTGGGCCCCTCGCTCCTTCGCCAGGTGGCGCCCGGAGACGGGACCACCTCGGTCGAAGTTGAGCGCCCCTCTGCCGCTCCGCCAGGTGTCCACCCAGGAGGGGTCCACCTCGGTCGAAGCCGGCGGCCTCCCTGCTCCCTCGCCAGGTGGCACCCTGAGACGGTCCCACCTCGATCGAGGTCAAGCCGGGCCCCTCGCTCCTTCGCCAGGTGGCGCCCGGAGACGGGACCACCTCGACCGAAGTCGAGCGCCCCTCTGCCGCTCCGCTAGGTGTCCACCCAAGAGGGGTCCACCTTGGCCGAAGCCGGCGGCCTCCCTGCTCCCTCGCCAGGTGGCACCCTGAGACGGTCCCACCTCGACCGAGGTCAAGCCAGGCCCCTCGCTCCTTCGCCAGGTGGCACCCGGAGATGGGACCACCTCGGTCGAAGTCGAGCGCCCCTCTGCCGCTCCGCTAGGTGTCCACCCAGGAGGGGTTCACCTCGGTCGAAGCCGGCGGCCTCCCTGCTCTCTCGCCAGGTGGCATCCTGAGACGGTCCCACCTCGACCGAGGCAGGCCAACTTATGCGGAGAAGCTTCCAAGGAGCAGGAGGATGAGCTCCAAGATTGCCCCTCGAGCCGTGCGCGCCACACCCCGAGAACAGTGCCGGTACGGTCGGCAGTGACACGCGAAACATCGCTTACAACGGCTCGACAGGTCCCGCAGTCGAGAGGAGAAATCCTGACAAAACAGGACCCAATAACAGGTTTCGTCGGTGCCTGGGAAGAAGAGCGCTCGTGCTCTGCCCAAGGCCTGGTCGGCGGTCTGATCGACGCCCCCCTTTTGCTCTTTCCTCGCTAGGCTCGGCAAGCGAGGCGGGGAAGCCGCCTAGTCCTATGATCCAGAAGGGGAAAGAGATGGAGGGAAGGGGTTGGAAGCAACGAAAGAGCCTCCCAAGGATGGCAAACGAAAGAAAAGCATGAGGAGTTAAAAGGAAGGGAAGGATAGACGACAAGGTAAGCGAGAAACAAAAGGCTGAGAGAGGAGATTCCATTCCAAGAGCAGGATCCAAGATCCCGAGAGGGGACCTTTGGCGTGAGCTCGGTGGAGGAACTCGACCGGATTTCTATCCCTCCCGAAATCTTACTTGCCAGCACAATCTCTAGGTCTAGGACTCCTTCGGGGGCCCGTCTCGGAGATTCTGTTCCCTCTCGCCGCTTACTAACTTGACCGTCGGAGCTCCCTCGCCGGGATCCCCGGCCAGGGTTTCTGACCTTGCCTTGCAGGTTTAAAGAGCCAGGAGACCCCAGGGACGAGACGGTCCAGTCGGATCGGCGGCTCCGAAGCCATAGGCGTGGCGACGAGATCGGCAACAATCCCCAAGATTTCATTGATATACTGGTCTAGATAGAGAAGTACACGTGAATGGAGCCTACTTTCATACAGGAAGAAACCCCCACAACTTCTTTAATAGGGGTGGAAAACTAGAGGCCAAGCAAAAATATTGTCCAAGATGGGAGGAAAGAGCCTGACAATGCTCCAGGTCCCCTCCATGGCAATGAAAAAATGGATCCCATCTTGGAATCACCTACTCAAGAGCCCTTATAGAGGGGATCAACGTACATCACCACCAAGAAAATATGATATCTATATCCCACTGAATGCGCCAAGGACGAAGGTGCTAATGGAGATCAAAGGGCAACTCCTGGAGGCCAAGAAGCTATGGTTTTCCTGCTCAGAGGAACCCAAATAAATTCTGCTTATACCATTGGGATCATGGCCATGATATTGAGGAGTGTATTCAACTTCGAATGAGATTGAGCTCATCAAACATGGTGACCTTTATCGGTTCATTCGATACAGGAGGGAGCAGGAGAATCAATAGAAATTAGCTTGACCAGCTGAACAACCACAACGAGCCAAGCACAAAGGCGATGAACCCCTATCTGAGATAGTGAACACTATCATTCGGGGGTGCCATAGCAAAGACCCTGATGATGAAGAAAGAGTGATGAAGAGGCAGGATAGAGAACCAATAACTTTTACTGAGGAAGACCAAGGGATCTAGTTCCAGCATGAGGATGCGATAGTTGTATCTTTAAATGTGAACAACTTTATCATGTGGTGTGATATGTGCCACCTACCATGCCAATCACCCCCATATGTACACATTGGCCTTTCATGCAATGGGGTATGGACATTCTTAGTCCATTTTCACCTATCTTAAAATAGCAAAAATTTCTACTGGCCACTGCAGACTATTTCACCAAATGAATAAAAGCCAAGCCACTAGCCTATATCATTGAGACAAAAGTGATGGATTTTGTATGGAAAGCCATAATCTACCAGCTCTGTATATCCTAGGTATTGATCATTGACAATGAGAGATAATTCATGGAGGCTAGATTTGTAGAATTTTGCAAAGAGCATGGGATTTTACATCATCTCACCTCTATAGCTTATCCTCAGGCAAATGGAGAAGCAAAGGTGACAAACTGAACCCTCCTCCAAGGTATAAAGAAGAGATTAGGCAAAGCCAAAGATTCGTGGATCAATGAACTTCACCATATGCTCTGGGCATATCAGATGACATCAAGAGTCCCAACAGGAAAGATGCTCTTTAGCCTGGTTTCAAAACTGAAGCTATGATACCGGTTGAGCTTAGGGTCCCATCAGTGTAGATCAAAAATTTTGATAAGCAAACCCACATAGAAAGATGACTTGCAGACTTGGACCTGTTGGATGAAACTCAAGAGAGAGCATTCATCAAAATTGCAGCTTGTCAACATAAAGTTGCCCGATATCTCAACTCCAAAGTTCAGAGTAAAACTTTTAAAGTTGGTGATTTGGTGCTATGTTGAGTGAAGGTCTTCAAACCTAATCAAAGAGGCAAACTGTAACCAAATTAAGAAGGCCCGTATTAAGTGGAAGAGGTTGTCAAGCTAGGAACTTACCGACTAAAGAAATTGGATAAAACTTCCTTGATTCGACCATGGAATTTGGCTAACCTTCGAATATATTATCAGTAATGTAACCTTTCATACTCTAAATTTTTTTTCTTTAGATAATATGTGCATTCTTGTTAATTAATAGGAAATCGAAGGAGCCTTCAATTTACATTAAAAAATTAAAGACCTTTTTACACCCTTGGCTCCAAATGACCATTGATCAGTTAGAGCCCAAACACCATTCAGTACTCTTGGCTCCAAATGACCATCTATCGATTAGAGTCCCAGGGCCTTTCAATGCCCTTGGCTCTAGATGAGCTTTGATTGGTCAAAATCCAAAGGCCATTCAACACCCTTGGCTCAAAATGACCCTTGATCGATCAAAGCCCAAAGCCCACTCAACACCCCTAGCTCCAAGTGGCCCTTGATCAATCAAAGCCCAAAGGCCATTCAATGCCCCTGGCTCTGAGTGATCCTTGATCAGTTAGAGCCCAAAGATCATTTTTTCAGCACCCTAGGCTCCAAATAATCTTTGATCAGTCAGAGCCTAAAGGTCACTTAGTATCCTTAGCTCCAAGTGATCTTTGATCAGTCAAAGCTAAAAGGCCACTCAATGCCCCTGGCTCCAAGTGACCCTTGATCGGTTAGAGTTCTTCTTGGCAACTTCTAGCTCCAATGACCTTTGATTGGTCGAAACCTCAATGGTTGTCAATTAGCCCTAGCTCTAAGTGGCCATTGATTGGCTCGAGCCCTTAATTATTTTCGATCATATTAAGTCCCTATGATCTTTGACTGGCCCTATAATGGGGTCTCTGATCAACTTTAGATCTAAGAAAAATGTTTTTGTTTGACTTCACTACAACCTATGATTGGCCTATCTGATCTAATCATGATGGCCTATGGTCTAATAATCAACGAGGGTTTACAAAAAGAATCTTTGATTGGCTCAGCAAGCAAAGGTCTTGATATGGATAATGGACTATTGTCTAGCTACGAAATAAAATTAACAATCATCGTGGTACAACAAGCAAAGGTAGGCATGCATAAAAGATTCTTCATTAAGTCAAATGTGCTCGAAGGCTATAAAGATTTTTCATCAAGTCATGCATGCTCGAAGGCAAAAAAAGGATCATCACCAAAAATAAATGACAGCAACAAAAAAAAGGGGAGAAAAAAAAAACTCCTACAAGGAATTAATTTGCCCTAGCCTCTAAGCCTACCTGCCAATCTTCACAAGGAATTTGTTTGTGTTCTTCTCTAGAGGAAGCATGCAGGAGAGTTCAAGATCTGGATAGAGTATTTGGATCTTATCCCTGCAGGCACCATGATCAACGATGTCGGCAAAATTGAACATGTCATGTATTCTTCCCTTCATGCTATCATCTATCTTGGGAATACCCCATGCACTCAAAGTCTTTTTTGCTTGATGCTCCTCCATCGAAGCTTGATCCCTGCTCAGCTAGGGAGTGACTATGGTGACTTATTTTAATTTAGCCTTAGAGCCGTCCACTGCATCTTTATCTTTCACTACCTACCTAAGGATGGAAATCTTCTTCTAAGCACTGTGCAACTCATTCTAAACTTGTACCATATGAGCAGCCAACCCCCATCTTACCTCTCCAGTGGTGAGCAGGGACTCTAGGGCAGAGATCTCTCCCTCAACGAAGTGAAATTAGACATAGACTTGGACTACCTTTGCAGCCGCATCCCAAGTTACCTTTTTGGCTATCTTAGATAGCCTCTTTAATTCCTTGACAAATTTAACCTTCTTAGTAGCATGTGCCTTGTCCCTCTGCCAAATTGCCGCACATAGACATTCAATCTCCTTGTTAGCTTTTTCAAGCACCCTTTGCACCTTTAACAACTTCTTCTAATCGATGGCTTTCCTGGTTAGCCCTTTTACCTCCTCTTCTAGCTATTGATGTAGGCCCTGATTTCTATCGCTGATGGGAGGGGCTTAGCTACCATAGGCTCACCAAATGATGGCTCGACACCACGAACATGATAATGCAACTAAGCAAGCAAATAAACAATGTAATACACTTAAAAGATAGAAAAATTTTATTTTATTTCATTTATAAAAAATATCTAAAAATTTTATTTTATTTCATTTATAAAAAATATCTTTTTTAGGAGTAAAAAAGAAAAAAGAAAGAGAAAATTATAGATATTTTAATCCCCAACATTCTCTTGGGGATCGGTGATGCTAGAAGCAGCCTCAGAGGGAGCAGTGGCCATTTCATCAAGGGTGACCTCGAGTGTGGAAATCGGCATGATATTTTCATATTTGGAGGGGGCAGCCTCTTCCTCGGACTCCTCATCCAAGTGGGAGAGGTCTAACTCCCAGTACTCAATCGTGACCAGAAGATGGTACTCATTCCGATCCAACTTGAAGCCCTCATGGAAAGCCTCATTGCTGAACTGGTGGCTGTTGTCGTAGAATTTCTCTGACATCCTGAAGGCTGCCATTGTCCAAGCTTTTCAGCTATGAAATCTACGAAGACCTTGTATGCATTCATGGCCTTCTCCCCTACCTTCCTCTCCACTTTGACCAACTCCTTGGCATTAGCCGCCTTCACCTCCCTTTTCTCCTTATCCAAGGCTAGGTCAGCTTCTACCTTAGCAAGCATCCCTTCATGCACTCAAATTTGACCTTTGCCATCTTAGCCCTTCTACAGGCCTTCATGACGATGTTCTCGGCTTGTTTTTGCTAGTTGACAACCTTCACTCCGGTGATCAACCGATTGGTCAGGGTGATCACTAAATGCATCAGTTGCATTGAGACTAAGCATTAAAGAAAAGGCAAAGAGAAAAAGAAAAAAGAAAAAAAGAATTAGCTAAGGAGGTACCTGATGCATGATGGTCACCGAGTTCCTCCTCACAGTTCAGAGGTTCATCCCCTCCATTCTCCCTAACTCTACAAGGAGCAAGGTCCTCTCAACCAACTCCCGAATGGACCTCCAATCTAGGAAGGTTGCATGATATGGGACTTGGTTAGGGGAGAATCAGAGTCCATTGAATCCCCCGCTAGAGTCGACTCACTCAAAATGGAGGATGAGCATTGATCGGCTAGTGCTGGGGTCAGAATTGACAAGGGTGGCTGAGCAGCAGTCACCAAAACTATGAGCTTGACTTGGGAGGCTTGTCCGATTAAAGTGTCCTTCAGGTCGGTATCCACAAACCTTATTTTCTTTAATACGGTAACGGTGGCTCGAGCCTTCTTCTTTTAAGGAAGGGTCTTCCTCAATTCAACCAAGTTCTTAGGCATCATATCTGTAATCATGCAACACTGATCAAAACAAGGAAGAGAACAAAAAAAAGAGTGAAAAGATAAAAACAGATCCCAAACTCACCCCTGGGATCGGCTCGACTGAGCCCTATGCTGAAGGTGTCCTCAGATAAGAGTTGCTCTACAAGGAGAACCTTATACTCTAGATAATTTTAAAATACCCCTCTTGCTCATCATCTAAAGTTGGGATTTCGAGGGTGGAAGCCTCTAGTAGACCCCAGCTCAGCAATTCCTAGCTATTGATAGAGGAACAGGAAATGAATAAAAATCGATTGCTCCTTCCATCCATGAATGGTGGAAGGAGTGCCCTTGATCAGAAGGAAGACCCTCTGAGTAAAGAAATACCACCAGTTCTTGGTATGGGGATGCCTCTTAATACTATAGAAGAAGCGAAACAAGGAAAGAGAAGGCTGAACCTCGATCGACAAGCAAACAATAAGAAACCCTATAACTAATCTAAGGGAATTTAGGATTATGGTATACAAGAAAATATTGTAAAATCTAATAAGATCAAGGAGAAAAGAAGGAATGAGAAACCTTAGCCTAGCTTCAAATGCCTCCTCGTACACTCCAAGCCTAACCAGAGGTAGGTTATTCACCGGTGCATTAGATTTGGGGAGCTCCAAATTGAGCTCCCTCAGGACTCCGTACAAAACTTGAATCTCAATTAAATCATTTGCATTCATCATGGACTAATATGCGTGAGGCTCGAAGGTCTTTAGTTTGGTGCATCCCTTGATAGAAGCCTTAGGGTTCTATGATCTTACTTTTTCGAAATCCCATTCCAAATGTGACCTCTCCCTCTCAGAACTCTAAGAACGAGAGGACCCAGCTGGGAATAGAGAGAAGGTAGAGAAAGTTGAAGATGATGGAGGACCTCCTAAAAAGATATCCAGCGAGAAAAGCACATAAAGGGAAGAAGAGAGAGTAGGAGGCCGGTGACTGGAGCAGGGTGTAATAGGAGGAGTGCTCTAGATGTTCTAAAGGAGAAGTTCCAAAAAGTAAGAGTAGGTGAAAAATCCAAGTTGAAGAAGAAACCCCCTTTTATATTAGGAGATAGAATTTCAAAATCCTAAACCACTCCAAATTGATTGGCATGCACCATGTGGAGACCCCATGTTGGTTCCTTGCAACCATCAGTTGCTAAGATTAAATGTAGCATGATAACTGAAGCATCTACTGGATTTGCAAATTGGAGTCCATGATTACTTTTATCCACTCAAATCCCTCTCAAAAGCTATGTGCAGCCCTTCGATCAAAAGGACCCTTTATATCCCTGGCATTTTTTGAACATATACTTCTATAGCTCAACCAAAACTTGGACTATGGAGTAGGGGATATCTATTGAAAAAAATTCTGTGTAGACCAAAAAATATAAAGCCTAGATTAATAAGACTAGCTGGATGGCCTGACTACATATCATTCGACCATTCATCAGATTAAAGCATTGATCAGAAGAGGACTGCCTCTCGATCCCAATACTATAGGATAATTTGACATGCTGGCCAGATAGCCTAAGTAAACATGCTTAATTAAAGATGCAAAACCTCCAAGTCAACAAGCCTGATTGGATGGTTCTGCTATATGTCCTCCGACTATTCATCGGATTATGATCTTGGTCGGCAAAAGGCTTCCTTTTTGCTTCAATGTTATCAAACAAGTCAACATGTTTAATACATGGTATGTCCCACCACTTAACGGATCCCTCATTGGAGAAGCTAATGACTTTCCTAGCCAACCGGATCCAGCTAAGTACCAACTGCCGAGTATCCTCATCCAAGCAAGCCTCAGTGGTGACTGGTGCCTCATCAGCTGGTTCTTTAAAAGCCATCAATATACACATCGACTATTCATTGGATCCAACCCATGATCGGCTAATGATTCCCTCATGACTTCCATATCCCTAGACATGGCTCGACTTCATGCTCGATGCATGGGCAGCTCGTATATCCATCCGACCAATTACTAGAAAAATTGTTGTCTCATCTAGTTAACCGAACCAAGCCAAGTGCCACATGGCAATTATCTTCATCCAACCCAGCCTCGGCAATGACTAACCCCTCATCAGTTGGTCCATAGAAGGTCATCGGCATATGTATGCCTTTGTCCAGGGCAATCTGATCAAACACCTTCTTGCCGACCACTCCTCGGCTTTGATAGGAGCTCTCAGACCAATCCTTGATTTTTGTGTCAGGTGATGAGTAGATCCTTAGTTAATATTTCCACATGGACTTTTCGAAGGCCAACTCAACCAATGCTCGATTCTATGCCCCCAATTATATGGCCAAAAGGTTACATCATGTCTTATGATCGTTAATCACCATCATATTTTTGCAATTAATGGGAGCATGCCTGGATCTATGCAATGGTCATGCCTGGATCCATGAAATGGTCAACATCATTATTAAGAAACATTGCTAATTTAATGCAAAGGACAAGGTTCCAATTAAAATAAAATAGACATCCTTTGCGAACAAAAAATCTCCTAGCAACCCATGTGATAAACCCTATCACTTCTTACCAAATTTACTGAGATCTTTATCATTATGAAAATGCTATTATCTTTCATCTATAAAAAGGGATCCCCTGAGAGCTCCCAAGATATATAAAAAAAAACTTTACCTCATACTCCTTATACAGTTGTCATGTTGGAATACTGACTTGAGCATCGGAGGGCCTATGCCAAAATACCTTCCAGCTAGAGCTTTTTATAAGTTCCGCCTCCTGGAAATCTTCCTGCACCACCAGCTCCAGTATTTCGATGCCTGACAAATTCCAGTGCCAACAATATCCATTTAAAATTGTCGATATTATGATCAACAATATAAATCTAAATTCAACACACCCTGTCATCCATTTTGACATGATATAGCTGTTGGAACCCTAAGTTTTGAGAACTTAGTACATAGTTAAAAGGACTCCAAATTTGTGATCTTTTGTTTCTCGGTGTTTTGCAAAATGCATGATGTTAATAGTATGGATCAACATTTAGTACTCCATTAGTTGAAAGGATAATTTTTCAACTCTCTTTATAATGATGGTGACACATATATTTGTAGTTCAGCTCCTTCATATACCAAGACTAGTATTTGACACATGCAATGCATGTGAGTGGAGACGAACGGGCTCCTGAGCACAGCCTCATGGGTGCCGCTCAAGAGTTTGCTTTGATAGACATGGCACCCAATTTTTGAAACCACTGACACCCTATCATGCTTGACTAATTTCATGCAATACAACTTGCATCATGTGTGCTGATTAGTTGGTGATTTTGATGCAAACGGTAGTCCGTTATTCGATAAAATGTAAGCATGATCTAGGTCACAAGTTACTTCAGGTTTTGAATAGTTCAGGTTTAGGTTAGTTCGGAAAGTATATATGAAGAGCTGAAGTCGAACAGTACATTGACTTCAAGAAGATGGTATTTGGTAGATACCAACTTCTGAACATAAAATGAGACCACACAGAAAAAACATCTCCTTGTGCATAGGAATGTGCTCCTTAAATAACTCCACTGCAGTTGGTTTTTATTCTTTGCACAAGTAGTAGATCAAATAATAAAATAAATATTATAAACTATTTAAATAAAGAGCTCAGGATTCTTATAAGAAGATAGATATTTCTATCTTTAGGAAGAGTAAAAAATGTGGTAGTTGTTCTCTAATATATCATTTGCCTATCATACTATAATACTAATCGGAACGTTAGATGGTCTGACATTAATTCCACTATTCTAGTTAGAGTTTGTCTCATTGCATCCAAACATGTTTTTAGAGAAAATCTTTTTTTTTTTTCTTTGATAGAATGGGAAGTAGAGAAGCCACTCAGATATTATTAAGTGAGTAAAAATAGAAGATATGTACAGCGCCTGCTAGGCTCATGGATTATCCCAACAGTCCCCATTATAGTTCACAACAATCCAGAAATTATAGCGCCAGCAACGATGGTTAAGTACGTCAACACTCTACGTAGCAGAGAATAAAACAACAATATTCTGAAAGTTCAGAATTGTGGACCACATGCTAGTTGGAAGGCAGAATAACAACTTCTCAGCATTGTACCAGTGGAGTTTCACAGGAATTAAATCATGATAAAAATGAATGGAGTCCTAGACTGCTGTAAAAAGAAACGAGTAACAAAGCTGTAAATGAGGCTTCAAAACAGTTATCATTGACTTCCATTAGGTTGGCTGTTGGTGAAGGGGTTGAAGAGAGGTCCATGACTAGTCATGCCCATCTTTGCTCTTCAGACTGCAGAGATGAATTCATCTATGAGAAGTGTGTAAAAATTTCCAAGCTACTGCAAACTGGGAACAGTTTTTTTCCTGAATATTCTTGAGTTCCATTCTTTCCAGAGTTCCGAACAAAGTATTGGGATTAATTGTTCAGCTGCTCTTCTAACAAGACTGGCAAATTTCTTTCTTCTCCGGTCAGTCCAAATGGAATGTAGTCTTGGAGGCCAACCTCTTATCCTCAGGTGCACTTTCAAAACCAATCCAAATGCAATGGACAAAGGGGCATTTAAGCGAAAAATGAGTAATGGATTCTGAACTTGCACCATACAGGACGCATCCCAAATTTGTATGCCATCCTTTCCTTGCCATTATATCTCAAGAGTGCAATCTATTTTGAAGTGCCAACCGAAGAAACATCTTCACTTTCTCTGGTATTGCAGCTTTCCAGATTGCTTTGTAGTAAGGACAAGAATCCCACCATTATTGATAAAGCTATAGAAGGAGTCAACAAAGAAAAATCCATTAGTGGTGAGCTTCCAAGTGGGTACACCTACAATTCTTAAGGGTCTTATGCTAGCCAGGCAATTTCTGAGTACATCCAGTCAAAGAACCTCTGATTTTGATTTTCTAAGACAGATCTTTTTGACCATTGTGAGGCCACTGAGTAGTTTGGTTTGACAGCTAATGAAGTACAATTTCTCAAAGAGATAAGCTAAATATATTGACCCACACCATTCATTCTCCCAAAATCTAATTTTTGAACCTTCACCTAGTCTACATGAGAGAACTCCAAAAAGGCATTAAGATGTTTGCAAACATCCTTCCAAATGGCGACATATTTTTATAAGATCTTTTCACTCGCATGCCAAATCTTTTCCTAATTACATAGTATGCATGTTTGATTTGTTTCCACCACGGGGAGCCCTAGTGAGTTGGGATAGTTTGTGCAGAATAAAAGAAAAAGGCTGATTGGGGATCAGAAATATCGAGCAAGTGAATTTTGCTCTACTGGAAAAGTGGGTGTAGAAGTTCATGGTTGGATAGGGAAGGGTCTTATGCTAGCCAGGCAATTTCTGAGTACATCCAGTCAAAGAACCTCTGATTTTGATTTTCTAAGACAGATCTTTTTGACCATTGTGAGGCCACTGAGTAGTTTGTTTTGACAGCTAATGAAGTACAATTTCTCAAAGAGATAAGCTAAATATATTGACCCACACCATTCATTCTCCCAAAATCTAATTTTTGAACCTTCACCTAGTCTACATGAGAGAACTCCAAAAAGGCATTAAGATGTTTGCAAACATCCTTCCAAATGGCGACATATTTTTATAAGATCTTTTCACTCGCATGCCAAATCTTTTCCTAATTACATAGTATGCATGTTTGATTTGTTTCCACCACGGGGAGCCCTATCCAACCATGAACTTCTACACCCACTTTTCCAGTAGAGCAAAATTCACTTGCTCGATATTTCTGATCCCCAATCAGCCTTTTTCTTTTATTCTGCACAAACTATCCCAACTCACTAGGCAATAGAAACCACTAGTCTTCTGATCTCCTACCCTTCCACGGAAAGGATTGATGCATCCATGGATTTTAAGAAGCACCCACTTTGGAAGTTTAAACATTGGCATAAAGTAAGAAGGTAGCGCAGTCAACATATATAGGGTTAATCAAAATAATTCTACCACCCCAAGAGAGATGCTTCCCTTTCCAGGATGCTAATCTTGAGCTAAGTTTTTTTAGTAATGGTAGCCAACATTGTTTGGAAACCTTCTAATCACAAAGCGAAAAGCCAAGATATGTGAATGGTAGACCCCCTCTTTTATGGTTCATCATAGATGCAAACATGTTAGCCTCATTATCAAGCATATTCATACACACATGGTTCTTAAATCAGAAACCCTTTAAAAGCTAAGAGCACTGCCTTCACCTCAATAAAGCTTTTGTTTCCCTGGAGGTGTTGTAGCAGATACCAGCTCTAAGATCGAAAAAGAGGTTGACTAGCTAGAATTGCCATTGGAGTAACCTCCAAAAAGGTCCACGGTCGAGAGTAGCCCTGGTGCGAACATTCCAATACTCAAGTTAGCGATCTGAAATAGATAGAAAATAGTGAGCATAGAAAAGATTACTTATCAGAGAACCTTGAGGCTTGGAGATTTTATAGGAGAGAGCTAAGCAGAATGGACGATCTCGAAAATATTAGGCCATGATTGCATTCTTGCAAAATTATCGTTGTGATCCACTTTCAAGGATCATGAGGAAGGATGCAGTTTCTAACAGTGTTAATAATGCTGATAGATGTTCCCACAAAAGGGGGAAGCTATTACTAGTGACAGCAGGCATGAGATTTTAGCCTTTATATGCTCTCCACATAGGGATATTTATTTTTTTGGCCTCTTCTATATGATTGCCACAGGTATCAGGAGGTCATTAATAGATATATCAGAGCAGGCCATATGGGTGATAAGGCTCAAGTAAAATCCAGTAGCTTGGCATAAAAAGGTCTTAGTTCTGCATACAGGTTAGCCAACCTAATCTAAGACTTATATGAAGATACCTTGGCCATTATGTCTCAGCTTCATGCCTCAGCCCGGCAAGAAGATGCCTCACCACTATAGGTCCAAGGCTCCAAAAATATCCTCCTATAACATTACCCCTTACTCTCGAGTCTGAGCTTGGAAGGGATCAGATGAAGGGAATATCTCTGAATCTGTATCTCGGACCTAAAGATGCTCGCTTCCAAGCTGACAAGGTATCATATCTTGTATAAGCATAAGGCTGGAAGTGGGCCGGGTCGAGCCACATCCCTATCCGAGCCCGGTCCAAAAAAAATTTAGGCTTCGGGTCAGGCTTAAGCCCAATTTATTTTGAAAAAATCCAGCCCGAGCCTAACCCGAGCCCGATTGGGTCGGCCCGAACTAAGCTTTGATTTAGGTCGGCCCTAATTAAAGCCCGATTGGACCTATCAAATTGAAAATGCAATAATAAAATGAAGTTCTTTTAACTATTGGTACATATTTTGGCCCAAATTGAAGTCCGATTGGGCCTGCCAAATTGAAGATGAAATGATAAAATGAAGTTCTTTTAACAACTGGTACATATTCAAAAAAAAATTTAAAAGATTAAAATCCTAAAACTATTGAGCTAGCAGGCTGGGTTTGGGCAGGGCCTTTTTCGGGCCGGGTTCGGGCCGACCTGGGCTAAACAGGAGCTCGAGCCCTGCTTGAAAATTAAATGAATTCTATTTTTAGGCCCAAGCCTAGTTCCATCCCTACATAAGTGGCACCAGTATATCATCATTTGCCAACTAGTAAGCATTGGTCCATCATGGTTTTGTAAAATTTATCCATGAAGGTCACACTAAGAAGGCTATTAATAACACTATGTGGTGAACAAGGCCAAGTGAAAGGCCAAATAATAAAAGGCTAAAGAAAAGGTCTCCAAGATTAAAGCCAATTATAAGGCTAAGATGGCTAATAAAAAACTGAAGGCTCTGCTTAGAAAAAATAAGACTGAGGTAATAATTCGAGAATGTCAATTCCAATTTGAGTGATTATTTAAAAATTATGAGTTAATTTGAGATAAAAATTAGAGAATATTGAGTCAATCCAAGGCAAATAGTAGAGAATGCCTAGCTAATCCATGGCATATATTAGATAATGCTAAACCAATCCATGGCATATATTAGAGAATGTCGAGCCAATCCAAGAAATATATTAGATAATACTGAGCAATCCGAGGCATAAATTAAAGAATGCCGATCTTCCAGTCTTCGAGTCGGGCCAAAGGCTTTCAGAAGTTGGTGTTGAGAGGCCTGGCCAAAGGCTTATAGGCATTGTAATTATGGCTCGGTCAAAGGCTTTTGAGCACTGGATGTCAGGCAAATAGCTCTTCGACATTATCCCGATCCAAGACTTTCAAGAGTTGAAATTCAGAGGCCTAGCCCAAGGCTTTCAGGTATTAAAAATGAGGCTCGACCAAAGGCTTTCGAGTATTGGACATCGACTGCATAGTTCTTTGAAATTATTCTGGTCCAAGGCTTTCAGGAGTTGAAATTGAGAGGCCTAGTCCAAGGCTTTCAAGTATTGAAATTGAGGGTCAGCCAAAGGCTTTCAAGCATAAGATGTTGGTTATGTAGCTCTCCGATGTTATTCTAGTCCAAGGTTTTCAGGAGTTGAAATTGAGTGGCTTGACCTAAGGTTTTCAAGCATTAAAATTAAGACTCGGTTAAAGATTTTTGAGTATTGGATGTCGGGCATATAGCTCTCCAGTGTTGTCTTGGCTTGAGGCTTTTGGAAGTTGAAATTGAGAGGCATGGCCTAAGACTTTCAAGCATTAAAATTGAGGCTCGGTCAAAGGCTTTTAAGTATTGAACAGCATGCCAATGACTTTTCGATGTATAAGGAGAGTGGGACCTTTGACTTGTTAAATTGACAAGAAGACACAATAATTGTAAATCATTTATTTAAATAGGAAAAGTACTTTTTTGGTGATACATCTGAAGGTTTTTTGATCTCCATGAGTAACATAAAGGCTTTCCATCCAGCTGTGTCAGGTGATAGGCTATCGAGCTATGTATGCTTCTAGATGTACTCTAGAACCACCTTCTAGTAACGATATTCACTATCCTAGATCTTTTTTAGTTCTCCATGGCCTTTTGTAATCTAGCAGACTGCTAGGAGGTCAGCTCCAAGAGATCAGCCCCCATATTATCCAGCTTGAGGTTGAGGGTCAACCAGAATAAATACCAATTAGACTGAAGAGATCAACCAGGTCGAAGATCCTCCGAGTCAGGGATCATTCAAAATGAAGATCAACTGGCTGAAGATCACCTAGGCCTAGGAAGGAGTTACTGAAGAGGTTGCTGAGGAGCCTGAACACAAAGGAGTTATCAAAGAAGGAGTCAGCAAGGGAGCTACCGAGGATTTTGATCATAGTAACTTTACTATTGAGGCTCTCCAGACCAAGGATCAGCCAAAATGAAGATCAACTAGCTGAACATCACCCAGGCCAAGGGTTCCGATTATAGTGGCTTTGCTGCCGAGGCATATATAGATGCAACCAAGATCAAGCTCCGACCTTGTAGACTTCATGGCCAAGGTGGAGTAATCAAAGGCTTTATAGTGTTAGGCTTATCATTGAAGTTCCTGAGTTCCATAAATTTCTAGATTTTCCATTGAACCATCCTCCAATGATGATATTCACCATTTTGAATCTTATTTGGTTCTTTATGGCCTTTTGTTATTCTGCAAACCTTGGCTAAGTTGAGTTCGAGGGTCAGCCAAGATAAAAATCAACTAGGCTGAGCAAATGAATCAGGTCGAGGGTCCTCTAGGTTGAAGGTCAGCCAGGATGAAAATTAATTGATGGGACCTACAAGAATGGACAGATAAGAGTTCTCCGAAAAAAATAAATTTAGATAGGAGTTCAGATGATTAGTCGATGGATGAGAATGTCTTGAAAAGATAGTATAATAAGTCCTATGTGAATGCCTTCAACATGAGAGAGGGTCCGTATGCTTGGCTTTTAGATTCACTACCGAACTATCCCCCAATAACATGCTAGAGGTTGGTTCTTTGTAGCTTTTTATAGGTTCGTAGATCTTGACCAGGCCAAGTCCAAGGATCAGCCAGGATGTGGATCAACTAATTGAGGATCACCCAAGCCAAGGGAGTTGGTGAAGAGGTGATCAAGGATCCCGATCATATGACATTGCTACCAAGACACTCACCGATGCAGCCAAGATCAAGCTTCGACCCTTGTGACTTTGCAACTTGGGCGATCACTGTTGCAGCTGGAAACAAGCTGAAAGAAACCTTTTGAGATTGAGGCAGTGGTGCTACAACACCATCGAGGATGAAAGGAAGGAGGTGGCACAAGTGGCACAGTCAAGGTGATCACTGATCTGTCCAGGTCTGAGCTGAGGAAAGATTTTTGTGGCCAAGGTGGTTGCCAAACTAGCTAAGACTAAGCCAAGATAGGCCATCTATGCCTGAGAAGGTTGCTGATGATGCCAATAAGGTTCAGGATAGCCCAAAGGAGAAAGATAAACCTCTTATAGCAGGGTGATAGAGGATCATGATCACATCCTATCCGACCATATGAAGGCTGGTGCTGACAAAAACATGGGCAAGGAAGGCAAGGCAGAGGTGGAGGCCAAGAAACTTGTAGATCGAGGATGCCAAAGGCAACAAGTGAACATAATTATGGGAGAAACATGAGCCGGTGTAGAGGACTAGCCAGTGAAAAGCTTATGTGCATGGCCTACAGCATCACCTTCCATGTAGATGTGCCTATGCAGAGAGATCATGAATTCCGGTAATCTTGTCAAAGTTTAACAGGGGTCCCCTTGGTTATTATTGCTTGATGACCATGGTTATCACTGATCCTTCTAGAGAAGAGCTGGCTTGCCGAGGTGTGGCTAAGGCTTAAGGATGTTGGAGCTAAAACCATCAGTAGTGTAGTCCAAACTGAGCTTCATGTACAATGACTTGGTGGCTGATGCAATCAACCAAATAAGGGCTGCCCCGTTGATGATGTCACTGGGGTGGCTACCAAACCAAAGGATGAAGCCTAAGCGATATAGTAAAAGAGGCACATGTTCGACAACCCCTACATCTTTCATCAAGAAAACATAAAATAACATTAATAGAGATTTATTTGGATCCATATAGATTTAGGATACAATAAGACCACCCGGCCTTTGTGTGAGCATTCCTCCAGATTGGGGACCTTCTTATAGTTTGATGAAGGCCACATTCTTCACCCAGCACCGCCACAAAATATAATGTGCTAATCGGTATGATACTACTATCTGGGAAAGGTGGAGCTGGAGACGTAGCCTAGGAGGATGCCGGAGTCGATGAAGACCTTCATGAAAGAGGTGGTGTTGGGTTTGCCCTTGATTTTGATGATTAACAAATTGTTAAGTACATATTTTGTACTAATATTTCAAATATAGTTATGAGTTTCAGGATACAGGCACCTCAAATTCTCAAAAGGAAAGTATCTTGAAAGATTGACAAAATTCATGTCTTAAGAAGTCTTCTCACCATGCAAAAGGGCTAAAAAATGTTTAATTATTGTTTACAAAAGTGCATCTAATGTTTGATTATATATCCTTATGTTTTTTAGAGATTTGACACTCATTTTGGCAATTTCAGACTCAAGTGTTGACTCAAGTATTGCCAAGTGTCGACACTTCAATGAATGGCATGCAAAAATCCTTGTTTGGCATGCCAAGTATCGACACCTAAGTTTCAATTATCGACACCTGAGTTCCAAGTATCGACACCTGGAATCCAAGTATCGACTCAAGGCCTGAGATTTTTTGAAAATCCAGAACATGCCATTTGGAAGATTTTTGTATCAACTGTCGACACCTAAGCTCCAAGTATCGACACTTGAAATTCAAGTGTCGACACCTGAGAACCAAGTATCAACACCTGAGAGCCAGTGTCAACTCATGGGTTCTGACATCTCTAACGGATCTATTTTTCTGAGTTACAGATTTATTTTTTCAAGCTCCCAATGGCTAGTTTTGATTCTCCAACAGTCTCAAACCATTTTTTGGAAGTTTTTGAAGTATTTAAGCTTCACCAAACTCATTTATGAAGCATTGAACTCTATTGAATTCCATTGAATACTCAAAAGTCAATATTCCCTCAAGAACTTCACTTCAAAAGTCATAAAAGGAGATATTCCCTGAAAAAGCTTACAAGCCTATCCTTTCATCCTTCCAAAAAGAGAGCTTGGAGAAGACTCCAAAGAGAAGACAAGACAAGCATCTACTAGAGCCTCAAAGCATCACTTTCAACTCCTTGAAGAGAGTTTGTTGTATTTTATTTATTGTATCTCTGAATTTATTCATTGTTTGACCTAGCTTTCAAGGGTTTCTTGAAAGTAAGTTGTTGTAGTTGTTGGTGAGCCAAAGGGACAAAACCAACTAGGGTTTGACTTGTGAGCTCGAAGACAAAGCAAGTTGTAAAGGTTGTTGGTGAGCCTAGGTGACAAAACCAACTTATGTTTTGACTTGTGAGCCTTGTAAAATAAGTCGGCTGTAATCTTGGAGAGATTATAGTAGAATTTCCAAGGGTGACTTGAAGAGTGGATGTAGGTGCTTGGTTTGCACCGAACCACTATAAAACTTGTGTTTGTGTATGATTGCTATTCTTATTTCTTGCTCTTGCATTTAATTTTTTTATATCCACTGTACATCTTTGAGTTATTCACATTGCTCACAAATACTTCAAAGACCAGCACATAATTATTTTAATTTTTTAAAGATCCAATTCACTCCCTCTCTTGGACTCCATTTCTAAGCAATAAGTGGCATTAGAGCATCGGTACTCTACTTGTAGGTCCAATGATCTTGAGTGAAAGATCATGGCAGCCCCAATAGGTATGGGTGTTGTAAAAGGTCAAGCCTCTAACTGTCCCTACTTATTTAATGGCATAAATTACACGTATTGGAAGACACGCATGCACATTTTCATTCAGCCATTAATTATAATCTTTGGAGGACTATTATTAAAGGTCCTCATCAGCCTACTATCTTGATTAATAGCATTCCCACTCCCAAAATGGAAGATGATTGGGATGAGAATGACATTAAGCAAATAGAGCTTAATGCGAAGGCTATGAATTTATTATTTTGCTCTTTGGATCCGAGTGAATTCTATAGAATCTCAAATTGTCTCTCTGCTAAGAAAATATGGGACACACTTGAAGTCACCCATGAGGGTACACATCAAGTGAAAACTACTAAAGTAACATGCTCATTCACATATATGAAATGTTCAAAATGGAACCTACTGAATATATTAGTGAGATGTATACTATGTTCACTAATATTATGAATGGCATGAGAAGTTTAGGAAAGATTGTTTCTAACGGTGAACTTGTAAATAAACTCCTCAGGTCTCTTTTGGCTTCTTGGGATGCAAAGGTCACTGCTATAGAAAAAGCCAAGGACATCAATACTCTTCCTCTCGAGCAATTGTTGGGCTCATTGATGACCTATGAGCTCTCATTAAAGTAAAAGAATATGGACGTTGATAAGAAGAAAAAAGTTATTGCTTTCAAGTCCACCACAAAAGAAGAGTTAAGTGATGATTCCGAAAAAGAAGATGAAGAAGATGAGACGGCTCTCAAGGCTAGAAAGTTTTGGAGGTTCATGAGAAAAAAGAAGTATAACTTCAAGAAGAAATCTCAAAAGGGAGAGCCTAGCAAAGAGAAGGACAAAAAAAAAGAAAAGGAGCAGCCCACATGTTTTGAATGCAAGAAACCGGGCCACTTCAAGATGGACTGCCCCTACTCAAGAAAAGTAGAAGAAGATTGAGAAAGAAAGTCATGATGACAACCTGGAGCAACAGGAGGATTCAAGCTCCGAAGAAGAACAACAAGAGGTTGCAAATTTTTGTCTAATGGCTAACAATGATGAGGTAACATCTGAACCTGAAGAAGAGTTAACATTTGATGAGTCGCATGAAGTTTTTGATGAACCTGTTATCGAATTTCAAAAACTTAAATCAAAGCATAAAGAACTAAAGAAGCAAAATTTGGATTTAGTTAAAACAAATGATAAGTTTTCAATTGAAAATGATTGCTTGCTTCTTCGAAACAAAAAGCTAAATGATAAAATTATTCTTATTGAAAAGGAAAAGAAAGATTTGAAAAAGAAAAACTCCCTTGCTTCAAATGAAAATTTTACAAAACAAAACAAGAAGATTTTGGAAGAAAACATGAAATATAAAAATGAACTTGAAAAATTAAAACCTTTTGTTGAAAAATTTACTTATAGTTCTAAAAAACTAAATATGCTTTTAAACAACCAAAGAGCTATTTTCAACAAGGCCGGTTTGGATTTCAAAACACAAAAGAAACAAAATTTTTTTAAGAATTTCTTTGTACCTGCTTTCTCTTCAATTACTTGTTATTCATGTGGTAAAGTAGGACATAAATCATATCTATGTAATAAAAAAAAAATTAGCAAAGTTAAAAAAATTGGGATTCCAAAAGGAACCATCACCACTAACCTTAAAGGACCTAAGATGACTTGGATATCTAAAGTCTCCACATGATTTTATTATAGGTGTGTCTTGCAACCAACAAAAGAAGATTGTGGTACCTTGACAGTGGTTGCTCAAGGCACATGATTGGAGATGTGGAGCAGTTTTCTTCACTTGAGTATTGAAGTGGTGGTAATGTTACTTTGGGTGATAATGGAAAGGGCAAGATTGTCAGAATTGGTAAAGTCCATATCACCCCTTCTACTTTTATAGATAATGTTTTATATGTTGATGGTTTAAAGCATAATTTACTTAGCATTAGTCAGTTTTGTGATAAGAATTTTAAAATTATTTTTAAATCTTTCATGTGCATTGTTTCTAGTCTAGATGACAATGGCATCAAGTTTATTGGTCATAGGCATGGCAACATTTATATAGTAGATCTAGATGATCTACATGTTCAAAATGATCAATGCCTAGTGGCAATGGATGCCAAGATCAATGAAACTAGTTGGCTTTGGCATCATATACTAGACATGCTAGCATGCATTTGATTTCAAAACTTTGTAAAAAAGATTTGATAAAAGATTTGCCAAAACTTAGTTTTGAAAAAGATAAGATTTGCACTGCTTGTCAACTTGGAAAACAAACAAAATCATCTTTAGTTTTGAAAAAGATAAGATTTGCACTGCTTGTCAACTTGGAAAACAAACAAAATCATCTTTCAAATCTAAAGGAGTAGTCTCTACATCTAGACCCTTAGAATTACTTCATATGGATCTCTTTGGACCAACTAGAACATCTAGTTTGGGAGGTAAGAAGTATGGTCTAGTTATTGTAGACGATTTTTTTTATTTTACTTGAGTGATATTTTTAGCTCATAAAGATGAAACCTTTTCAGCATTCATTAGATTTCATAAAAGAGTTTCAAATGAAAAAGGTGTTTCAATTATTTTTTTAAGAAGTGATCATTGTATAGAATTTGAAAATCATGAATTTGAAAAGTATTGTAGTGAAAATGACATTCATCACAACTTTTCTGCACCTAGGACACCTCAACAAAATAGGGTGGTAGAAAGAAAAAATAGAACACTTTAAGAAATGGCACGCACCATGCTTTGCAAAAATAATTTACCTAGATATTTTTGGACGGAAGCCATAAATACAACATGTTATGTTTTAAATCGTGTTTTGATCCGACCTATTTTAAAGAAAATACTTTATGAGCTTTGGAAGGATAGAAAACCATCAATCAAATATTTTTGGGTTTTTGGATGCCGTTGTTTCATCCTAAACAATGGTAAGGATAATCTAAGCAAATTTGATGCCATGTTAGATGAGGGTATCTTTTTAGACTACTCTACATCTAGCAAGGCATACAGGGTCTTCAACAGAAGGATACTTGTTGTTGAAGAATCCATCCATGTGGTGTTTGATGAAACTAACCAAAAATCTTCTAGAAAAGAAGATATTCTTGATGATGATACAGGTATCAATAGACATGAAGAAGTGAACAACTATGAAGAACCCACCAAGGAGCAAGTTGACAATGAAAGAGATCAAGCACAAGGAAATGAAAACACATCTACAGTTAATTCTCTACCTAAAGAATGGAGGTATGCTCATGGACACTCCAAAGAACTTATCATTGGTGATCAATCAAAAGGTGTAAGTACTCATTCATCTCTTATAAATATATGTGATTACTTAGCTTTTGTATCTCAAGTGGAACCTAAATCTATTGAAGAAGCTGAAAATGATTGCAATTGGATTAATGCTATTCAAGATGAACTAAATCAATTCAAAAGAAACAATATTTGGACTTTGGTTGATAGACCTACTAATGTTTCAATAATTGACACAAAATGGGTTTTTAGAAATAAGCTTGATGAAAATGGTATTGTCACTAGAAATAAAGCTAGACTAGTTGCCAAAGGATACAATCAGGAGAGAGGGATTGATTTTGATGAAACCTTTGCTCCTGTGGCTAGACTTGAGGCAATTAGGCTATTATTGGTATTTGCATATTTTATGAATTTTAAATTATTTCAAATGAATGTCAAAAGTGCCTTCTTAAATGATTTTATCGAAGAAGAGGTTTATGTTGAACAACCCCCAGGTTTTGAAAATCATGAATTTCCAAACCATGTATTTAAACTTCATAAAGCTTTGTATGGTTTGAAACAAGCTCCAAGAGCTTGGTATGATCGATTGAGTTCATTTTTGCTTAAAAATAATTTTATTAGAGGTAATGTAAATACTACTTTATTTCTAAAAAGGAAGAATGATGATCTTCTAGTAGGTCAAGTTTATGTGGATGATATCATATTCAGTGCTACTAATGAGTGTCTTTGTCAAGAGTTTGCTAAGTTGATGCCGGGTGAGTTCGAGATGAGCATGATGGAAGAACTCAATTTCTTTCTCGAACTTCAGATAAAGCAAACAAAAAAGGGGATTTTCATCAATCAAGCTAAGTACATAAAAGAAATACTAAAGAATTTTGGGATGGGGAGCACCAAGCCATTAGGTATGCCTATGAGCTCCTCTTGTAGACTTGACAAAGATGAATCAAGTAAATCTGTAGACCAAAAACTATATCATAATATGATTGGTTCATTATTATATCTAACTACTAGTAGGCCAGATATTATGTTTAGTATTTGTATGTGTGCTAGATATTAGTCTGACCCTAAAGAATCTCATCTTTTGGCTGTTAAACGTATACTTAGATATATGTCTGGCTCTGTTGATATTAGTCTTTGGTATTCTAGAGATTCATCATTTGAATTGATTACTTATTCTGATGCTGATCTTGCTGAGTTCAAACTTGATCGAAAAAGTACTAGTTGAACTTGTCAGTTTCATGGAATCAATTTGATTTCTTGGAGTAGCAAGAAACATAATTCAGTTGCTCTATCTACAGCAGAAGCCAAATATATAACAGCTGGAAGCTGTTGTGCTCAAATTCTATGGATCAAACAACAACTCGAAGATTTTGGCACCAAACTAACTAAGATACCCATAAGATGTGACAATACTAGTGCAATCAATTTAATTAAGAATCCTGTGCAACATTCAAGAAGTAAACACATTGAAATAAGACATCACTTCATAAGAGATAATGTGCAAAACTCTAATGTGATGCTTAAATTTGTTGGTACTGATGTTCAATTAGCTGATATTTTTACCAAACCTTTGAGTGAAGAAAGATTTAGCATGATTAGAAGAGAGTGAGAAATCATAGATCCCTTTTCTTAGAACTCTCTCAAACCTTATCCATGCCAAATTGTTAGTGCTCAAATTCATATTCTTTAAGTCCAAAACTCCTCATTAGAGTTCCCTAATTTTTAATGAATTTATTGGATTTTTTTAGGGTTTTCTTGGCCAAGTGTCGACACTTGAAAAATCCCACGTGTCGACACTTGGGTGGAAAGTTTAGTTTTTCTAGGGCTTCACCAAACCTTTTGTTTTTATATTTCCCTCCTTCCACTCATGCCCTAGTGGTCCCCCAACCGTCCGTAGGCCACGAAATAGTGTTCTTCCCCCCGTGCCTTCCATTTTTTTTGGTAAATCCCTTCATCTTCTTTCATTTTCTTTGGTAAATCCATGGTTTTTCAACCGATTCTTCACCGTTTTCCATGATTTTCCCTCTTTCCCTTCGAAAATTAGCCTTTTGTCTTTGGTTCTTGGGATTGTGCTCGGGTTCTTGGTCTTTTCCTCTTTTGGACTGATTTTCCACTTTATTTTTTCTGGTTCATGCCTTGTTTTTGCACGATTCCTTACGATTTAACTATTGCATTAAAATTTTTTGGCCAATTTCAACACCATTTGATTTCTTCCCTTTTGAACCAAACCCTAATTGTTTTTCTTTGAATCCTTATTGATTTAAACCAAAACCAAGCACTGTTTTCTCTCTTTTTTGCTCACTTTTTTGGTCGATCACTTGTTTTTGGCTCTTTTTCTCCCTATTTCTCCTCAACTCCCATTTGACTGTTCCCTACTCCATATCTTTACCCTTTCTACTTCCTTCCCTCAGCTGGTTATCATAGCTCCCAAGAAGCAATTGGCTTATAAAAGGAAACCAAGACATGCTTCAGTAAAAAGGAGAACGAAAGCTAGAAATGATAGCGGACATCAGACTGGTAGTTCAGCAGCTCCAGCTTCACCTTCAGCAGAGAGGATGTCTGGGAAGGTGATCGCAGCTGGCAGGCAAGTGGATCTTGGATTTTTTGATAGATAGGGCTTTCAGATTGGGCAGGTTCTTCAGGATGCTGGGTTTATCTCCTTCTGCACCATGCAGGAGAAGTATTATCCACACCTGGTCTGAGAGTTCTGCGGGAGTCTCGACTGCCGATGGATGCTTTGGAGTGCGACAGTGAGGGGCATCCAGATTCCACTTTTAGCGGAGGTACTGAGTCGCTTCTGGAGATCCCGCACCGTGGGATTGTTACTACTACTATTGAGGATTGTAAGGAGGCATTCAGATGCATCTTAGAGTGAGAGGATGTTCGTGGCATGGCTACAGTCATCGTGAACCAGTTGTCTGTAGAGATGCATCTACTTCACCATATCACTGCCCGGATCCGTCTGCCGAAGACCAGGAGGTTTGACTTTATCATAGAGCATGAGTTGATGGTGATGACTTGTTTGATTCAGAGGATAGAGATCGACCTTCCAGCATTGATACTTGTTCAGATGAGAGACGCCGCCACTCAGAGGAGACATTGCTTACCCTACGGTATGACATTGACATGCTTGTTCCGAGCTCACTCAGTTCCTTTGGAGGGGGAGACCTCCAAGGATATCCTTCATATGGATGTATATGACGAGCGATCACTCCACCGTATGGGGTACAGATTGATCTTTGGTCGCTGGGTACGTAGAGAGTCTGGCCAGGAGCTAGATGAGGAGGATGAGATTCGTGATGCTGAGGCAGGGCCATCAGTTACACCTCCTCGACTAGCAGCAGCACCCAGTAAGACTGAGCCAGTCACTCCAGCTCCAGCTCCAGCTCCAGCCACTTCACCAATCGATGCTCCTCCTTCCACTATTATTGGTTCATCATTCGAGGAGCTAGTCAAATAGAAGTTTACAGACATCAGAAGCGAGATGATAGGCTTAGGTGTCTGTACCACTCAGTTGCGTATTAAGATAGAGGGCCTTAGAGCCCATACTGCTGAGGAGCATGCTGAGATGCATCGGACCATGGAGGCAGGATTTGCACGATTAAGGAGTTATTGAGATCCCTCTTACCTATAGCAGCAACACCTGCAGACCCACCTCCTGATGATGATGATGATGATGATGATGATGATGATGATGATGATGATGATGATGATGATGGTGACCACCCAAACGGACACGATAACATAGTTGATAGTGGTGACCGAGATGATGGTGGTGATGATAGAGGCACAGATGTTATTGACAGTGATAGTGATGATAGGGCAGAGGACTTTGAGCTGGTCAGCCGAGAGACTCAGACACCTGCTATTCCACCTGTTGATCCTTCTGACACACCGATCTCCATTGCTCCTATTTTCATAACACCCGCTGAGGCTCTTCCACCGCCATCCACACGTTCATCCAGGGTTATACCCCGTATAGGACCTTCCACTAGGACTAGGAGTCGTAGTATCATGAAGACCCCTAAAGCCCTAGTTCATAGGTCTAGGATTATCGGATCTATATCATTTGAGATCCCATCTGATGAGGATTAGCCTCACAGATGACTACTCTGTTGTTTGATGTATTAGTACTTATCTTATGTTTCATGTTTATGGGCTTCACTATGTTGTATGTTTCAGTGTATGCTGATTGTTTCAGCAAATTTTGTACTGAAATCACTCTTTTATATATCTATATTCTACTTTCTCACTTGATTATCAATCTTGTTCATTTACTCTAATGATGATTGAATTTATAATGTTTAAATTTTGCTCTAACTATATTGGCTCTGATACCTTACTCCTTGGCTCTGATACCTGTTAATTGTTGCAAAACTAATCTTGTATCATGGCCCTTCTTTGTGTTAATGCATTTATTGAGGGAGAGTTTACTCCCTTTATTGCTTAATGATTGACAAAATGGGGGAGTAAGATATAAAGTTTCAAATTCTATATTTCTTCAATTAAAAAAAGCTCTAAAATAACTCTGATACAAAATAGTTCTTCAATTAAGAAATGCTCTGATACAAAATGTTTCATATATGCTCTGATACAAAATGTTTATTATCTTAACTCACTAAGGGGGAGAGTAAATTTAATTTCCATACTTAACCTATACCTCTCCTCTATGAAGATTGTGTTGTATGAGCTTTAAGTTCATGTTTATGAGTTATCATATCTAAAAATTGAATTTGAATACTTATATACTCAAGGTTTTGTCATCATCAAAAAGGGGGAGATTGTTGGGTTTGCCCTTAATTTTGATGATTAAGAAAATATTAAGTACATATTTTGTACTAATGTTTCAAATATAGTTAGGAGTTTCAGGTTATAGGTACCTCAAATTTTCAAAAGGAAAGTATCTTGAAAGATGGGCAAAACTCATGTCTTAAGAAGTCTTCTCACCATACAAAAGGGCTAAAAAATGTTTAATTTTTGTTTACAAAAGTGTATCTAACGTTTGATTATATATCCTTATGTTTTTGAGAGATTTGACACTCATTTTGGCAATTTCAAACTCAAGTGTCAACACTTCAGTGAATGGCATGCAAAAATCCTTGTCTGGCACACCAAGTGTTGATACCTGAGTTTCAAGTGTCGACACCTGAGTTCCAAGTATCGACACCTAGAATCCAAGTGTCGACTCAAGGCCTGAGACTTTGAAAATCGAAAACATGCTATTTGGAGGATTTTTGTATCAAGTGTCGACACCTGAGCTCCAAGTGTCGACACCTGAAATTCAAGTATCGACACCTGCAGGACCAAGTGTTGACACCTGAGAGCCAAGTGTCGACTCATGGGTTCTGACAACTCTAACGGATCTATTTTTCTGAGTTACAGATTTGTCTTTTCAAGCTCCCAATGGTTAGTTTTGATTCTCCAATGATCTCAAATCATTTTTTGAAAGTTTTTGAAGTATTTAAAATTTACCAAACTCATTCATGAAGCATTGAACTCTATTGAGTTCCATTGAACACTCAAAAGTTAATATTCCCTCAAGAACTTCACTTCAAAAGCCATAAAAAGAGAAATTTCCTAAAAAAGCTTACAAGCCTTTCCTTTCATCCTTCCAAAAAGAGAGCTTGAAGAAGATTCCAAAGAGAAGACAAGACAAGCATCTATTAGAGCCTCAAAGCTTCACTTTCTACTCTTTAAAGAGAGTTTGTTGTATTTTATTTATTGTATCTCTGAATTTATTCATTGTTTGACCTAACTTTCAAGGATCTCTTGAAAGTAGGTTGTTGTAGTTGTTGGTGAGCCAAAGGGACAAAACCAACTAGGGTTTGACTTGTGAGCTCGAAGATAAAACAAGTTGTAAAGGTTGTTGGTGAGCATAAGTGACAAAACCAACTTAGGTTTTGACTTGTGAGGCTTGTAAAACAAGTTGGCTGTAATCTTGGAGAGATTATAGTGAAATTCCTAAGGGTGGCTTGGGAAGTGGACGTAAGTGCTTGGTTTGCACCGAATCGCTATAAAACTTATATTTGTGTGTGATTGCTATTCTTATTTCTTGCACTTGCATTTAATTTTTTTATATCTGCTGCACATCTATAAGTTATTCACATTGCTCACAAACACTTTAAAGACCATCACATAATTGCTTTAATTTTTTAAAGACCCAATTTACCCCCCCTCTTGGACTCCATTTCTGGGCAACAGGTGGAACCAACCAAAACCAAGCCAAAGGTGAAGCTGAGGCAATGGCAAGATGAGGCCTTTCCTTGATCGAGGCGGTCGCCAAGCCAACCAAAGAGCCGGAGGGACTCCTCATAGCTGAGACGGTCATCAATGATGCTATCGAGGTTGAAGATAGGGCAGTTGTTGATCTAGCTAAAACCTCTATGATCGAGGTGTTTGTCGAGCCATCCATCGAGGTTGAAAATTGCTCAGAAGAAGATACAAAGCCCTCGTGGCCAGCTCAGAGGGGGCAAGGAGTGATGCTGATGAGGGCATTAATGAGGAGGGCGAGCCACGTGCTATGGAGGTTATATATGGCACCACCGATGATACTGGTGATAGAGTCCGGGTGGACTTCTAGCCTACAAAGAGGAGAAGAGCCAGTGGCTCCCGTAAGCAGAGAGGAGATGAGCTAGTGGGCTTCCCATAATATTCCTCTCAATGGCTGTAAGCGAAGCATGAGACATGAAAGTTACAGCTAACACGGGGTTCTCCATTCATGGTTTTGATCACCATTTTCGATGATGGCAAAATAGCAGGTCCCGGTATTTGTCACATGGGTCATGGCAAAAATGGTGGTGGTAGCTTCTAATAGCAACCCACAGGGAGTAGATAACAGAGACCTCTAGCTTTCTACAAGGAGGAGGCGACAGAGATGGTCTAGCTATTGGATTATGATTGCACAAAGGAAGACTAGATTTCAAAATTTTAATCCTTGAAATCCTGGTCAACTGAAACCCTAGACCCAGGGTTCCATTGATTATATCAATTAATAGGGCAAATATTAAGAAATAGAAGAATACCTATAATACTAATATCCTTTCTTCCACTAGGAACACAAGTGTATGCCCTCCAAAGATGATCCACAAAGGAACTGGATCAAGAAAGCACTTCTTTTTCTTGCTCGACTCTTTCAAGCAACATTTCTTCCTTTAGCAGCATTTCTTCTCTTCTAGGATATTTTTTCTTTCGAAGAGTAGCTCAAAACCTCTCTAAAAACTCTCTTACTATCCTATTATCCTTTCTAATCTCTTCCTAAGCCCTTATCTTAAAATGGCAGGTTTATCTTAAAATAAAAGATTTGTCCTAACAAGGAAAGGAAGAGAGTTGTCAAGACAAACTTCGAATGCTTTGGTTTCAATCACTGAAGTTTTTAAATAGGAAGAGAGGAGGTACCTAAAATATCCTTTCATCAGCCTCTAATATGATATTTAACTTATCAGATAAGACCCTTCAAGCAGAAGGGGTCTCTAGGTATAAAGATGCAAAGCGAAACATTATTTTACTAATATTTTGCACCAAGAGTTGCCTATCTCAACTCTTAAAAAAAAATTTGATAATTAATCTTTAATTTCAGAATTAAAGATTTAGTCCAACACCTTAATAGATATATAAACTAGAAAGGTTTATCTAAAAAAATATGATTGATATGCAGAAGGACTCCAGCCCATCCCATGCGCCAATATTCCAAGCATCGCATCCCTTCACGAAATCATGCCCATAATTACTTAATTTGATTGGTCAAATCTAGTCCAAATGGACATGTATTGAGAGGATAAGGGCTAAAGTTTATGACTAAAAAGGTAATTTAATTGTAGGACTCTTGGTCCTCTGTGCCCCTTAATATGTGCGTATGCCAATATTGACTCTTGGTTTAAAACGGGCTATAAAATCAGGATAAATTCTAATTTGGCTGCTCCACTTAAGGCTCAACCAAATTTAAGTCCCATTCAAATTAGTTAGTCCAAATAGCAGGCATTTAAATCTAATCTAATTAGTTTAGGAGTTAGGCTAGCCAACATATGCTAGTATGTTAATCAGCTACCTAGAAGATGATATGATAACAAAACATGACTGACATCTAGAAACATGTCATGCTTACCCAGAAGATGATGATTTGATTGAAATTTCCAAAATACCCTTCAATGGCAATTTACCATTCAATTCAATCCTTCGATCTTCCTTTATCCCAAATAAGTGATGGATATGAAAAATTGTTAAACTCTCATACTTTATTCATTTGAATATCAAATCACTAATAAAGACTCAATTGATGAAAGATTAGAAATCCTTTTCTAATTTCATCCTACTTTGATCAAAGACTTCCTGAGTTATCATTTGATGAGATTGCATAGGATAAATACTCCTCTTACTAGGAGCTTACTAAGAGTGATTGAATCCTTGTTAACCTACTCATAATCTTCATACACAATTCACCATATCTATGAATATTCCATATATGACTAAGTCATAAATGAGTATGAACCAAAACATGAATTCATGTGTACAAGATACTATGGTGATCTTAGGTCTAAGGATCACTTGCATAACTTCTACTAAGAGAATCTGTTGCCGTCTAGATCGCCATGGCCTGTAACTTTGATGTGTCGTGGATGTGTCAAACTCCCTCTGGATGCTTGGTTCTCTTTCTGGTCAACCTCTTGGTCAGCTTGTCCTATAAAAAAGAGGAGACCCAGACCAGAAATTTTGGTGGGGATACTCTAGTGATCAAGTCAGTTGGGATGATCAAGGGAAATAGATCCTCTGTGATGGAGAATTGGGGTACCTCCATGTAGAGAAAAAAAAAGATTTAAGTGATGGAATGAGTGCGAGGTTAGAGTGTAGGGAGGTTCTCTCTTTTGGTTCCTTATCCTTTTCCTCTCTTTTCCTTACCAGTTGCTCTCCCTCCTTTGTCAAAGGTCTCTTCTTCCATTTTATATAGGATTAATGGCCCAGACTGGATCTGGGGCTTCATCGGGATGTCGCTTTCTCGGTACTCTCCTTTGAGAGGGTTAGTCTTTGTCAACGGCCTCCCTCCCCTCGAATCGATCCTCGAACAGAGATCTTTCTATTGAGGGTGTTCGTTGGCATGATATAGGTCTTGTCCCTCTGGTGGAGCAGTTTTTCATGGGAGGCGCGGGTACCATACTGTTGAGCCTCAAGCCATGGTGGAGCATTTCTATTTTGGGGGGACCGTTGATGTGTTGCAGGGCCTAAGACCTTAATAGGATACTCCTCTTGGAGGAGGTACAGGTGGCGTGTCGTGGGAACTGAAGCCCTGATTGCATGGCTGGGGGTGCAAGTGGCGTGCCATAGGGCCTAGACCATGGTAGAGCACGTGTTGCGTAAAGCATACAGGTGGCATGTTGTAGAGCTTGGAGCTCCCTCACCATGGTTTGAACTCCCTCTGGTCTTTTTCCCTCGCTCCCGGCTGACCCTTTGGTGGTTGATGACATCCTTTAGTCTTGGGTGGGAGCTTTGTCTTAGAAAATAGGAGCTCAACCCTAGAAGGTGGGAGCACGACCTCAGCCAGGAGCTTGACCTCGATTGGAAGCTTGATCTCGGAAGGTGGGAGCATGACCTCGACCAGGAGCTCGATCTCGGATGGGAGATGGCCCCGACCGGTGGCTCGACCTTGACTAAGAGCATGGCCTCGACCGGGAACTCAACCTTGGATGGGAGCTGACCTCGACCGGGGGCTCGACCAAGGAAGGCAGAGCACGGCCTCGATCGTGAGCTTAACCTCGGATGGGAGCTAACCTTGACCGAGGGCTCGACCTCGGAAGGCGGGAGCACAACCTCGACTAAGAGCTTGACCTCGGATGGGAGCTAATCTCGGTCAGGGATTGACCTTGGAAGGCAGGAGCACGGCCTCGGCTAGGAGTTCGACCTCGGATAGGAGCTGACCTCGATTGGGGGCTCAACCTCGAAAGGCGAGAGCATGACCTCAGCCAGGAGCTCGACCTCGGATGGTTGCTACCTTAACGGGGTCTCAACCTCGGGACTTCATTTGGCCACTATATCCATATGGCACACCCTGCTAGTGTGGCTGCCAGCCGAGTCTAATGCAGGTTCCATGTCAGTGATTATGCCACATCAGGTGCCCCCCACTCTCAAGCCCAGAGTACATCATGGTGCACGGAGCGAAGGGAGTTATGATGATGCTGACATGGAGGGGTACTCATCCTACGCTATTAATGCCTCGATCGTCGGCATCCCGAAGATCATTGCTTTTGCATCAATGAGGGGATGCCATGTCAGCCTAGCTAGAAGGGACATAATTGCTGCGCCGACCCTGAAGTAATTTTCTTCGAATCAAGGAGTCATCTCCAGTGGATCTTGACACGTGGCAGACACTCGTTGGTCAGAGAGAGGAAAGGATGCATGTTTTCGACCAGTACGATGCAACGAGGGGTCGACAGGCTTTTTGAAAGGAGTCTGCCTTTCTGCGTCGCTCCTTAAGAACTTCTCGAGCAAGGGGGGTGAAGGTTTGTAGAGTTCTTTCTTCCTTCCCAGTTTCATCTCCTTGATCTAGAGTCTGAAGTCCTTTGCAGGTTAGTCCTCCCCTTTCTTCTTTCCCCCCTTTCTGCCTATGCTGAAGGGGATCCCGTCTTTAGGTCCTCTATTCTTAAAAATTGAGTTCTTTCAATTCATGGACTTCTTTTCTATAAAATACTGATAAAAAATATCAATTTTTAATAAATATAGATTAATTTATAGTTATTTTAATAATTAAATTAGAATATTTAGTAGACTTATCAGATCTTCCTCGGGAAATCCAGCGATTAGCTCGACGGGGTGAGGAAGACCGTCGATAAAGAGGGCTCTACTAGTGGGGTGAAGGAGACCATTAGCGATCCTCTGTTGGTGGAAGGACCTTTCCTAAAAGGATCAATTGCTGGCACGAGCAATGGCAACAGGAACAGCTACGATCCCTAGTTGTTGCTGTGTGGCCATAAAGCACTGCTGGTGTTGCAACTCCTGGACCACCATTACATATTTTTTAACTTGCCAGGTAAGGATGGCAAGTGGATCCTACTAGGTCAATGGTGATGGAGGTGGTGGAGTTGGTGGCTCCACCTCCTGACTATGCTGGTCATCATGCCATAAAGGATTTCCCATATGACTGGTGGAGGCATCTTGAGCACGTGTTGCCACCATAGCTTCAATCTCCGATGAGTGGATATCCACCATGTCATTATTGCTTATTCAAGATTATGGGTAATCTTAAGTTGTCGGGCCCCTACCTGGCATGCTAATCTATTGCCATTCGTTCACCTATCATTAAACTCTAGTGATGAAGGGAGAGCACACCGATCTCCTCTGATAGGGACTGAGGGTCTTCTGGGATTGTTCCGCTTCGATGACCTATTAAAAGTCTCTTTGGTTAGGGTTTCTGGTAAGAACACTCTAATGCTCAAGTTAGTGATTAAAAATTATGAGGTTATAGTAGCCGAAGCTGAGAGCCTATGGTAATCTTGTTAGTATCAGAACGAGAATGTTGAGAATGTGTGGAATCTACCTCCACCGAAGTCTCTCTTACCTATTTATATTGTTATGTGCTGTTACAGAATGCCATTATAGAGGTGCCTTTCTCTGACAAACATAACAAACTTGGCTCAGATGGCAAGATCCTATCCCCTGGCATGTCAATTTAAGGAATCTTTTTTTTACCAGGATTTATCGGGATCATGTCCACCATGATTTATGCCATGATAGTTGTGATTCGCCGAATCATTGACTACCTAGGTGATGTCGTCGCAAGGCAGGAAAGGAGACCTGCCGATGTGCCAGGGCTTACCAGATCGATATGACCGGCTAGTTGGCAGGGTTGAACAGGAAGTTGGCGAGACTAGGAGTGAGGGTGTCATGCTAAGCGATCATGATTGTTCCCTCCATCGAGCCTGGGGTCGACTAGTCGGCTCGGATGTGGTTAGCCCATTGGTGGATCCTGCTTCTAGTTATCCACGGATGGTGGGTTAGTCAGCTTCAGCATCCTGGATACAGCTATCAGTCTACTCAAGTCAAATCGAGCATCGTAGTTTGCCATGGATGGCGGGGCATCTGATGGTCTAAGAGGTCTTAGGGTCCATGTCAGCAGCTACCACATCAAAGGACAATCATAGTTTAAGAATCTTTCTTAGATTTCTTAAGTTACTCACCCATGTGGCTGCTGGGTTGGGCTCATCGCTAATCCTTTTCCACTAGTTGTACACAACATCTTCAAGGTCTAGTTCTTTGACCCACCAAGCCTCAAATCTAAAAATTTTTGGACAATGAAACTTGATGATGCAACTAAGGGCAATGGATATATGATCAGAAGCAGAAGAGGACAAGGTCCTTTTTAATAGAAGTGTGGAAGAGATCTTTCCACTCCGGTAATAAAAGAAATATATCCAACCGAGCAACTGAAGGGTTTTCTTGTCTATTAGTCCAAGTAAAATCTCTACCTTCAAATACGCAGGTTTGGCTACTGAAATGAAGTCCATACAAAATATTAAATTATCTCTAAGACACTATGGATTACCTCTTCTTTCAGTTTTGCTTTTGGTGATGTTAAAATCCAATGATCTAAGGTGCTGTGGACAGCCTAGCCTGGTCTTTGTTTCCATTTGATACCCTTCCTTATGAAGCAATTCCTTGTTGGGATTATTGGTCATTACCTTTCTTTGAAGGAGGATATGAATCCTGTATAAAATAGGTATGGCCCCTAAGACAATGATATGAAATATTAATAAAAAATCTCTATTCTTTTCTCCTCTAATTCAACTTGGTATCAGAGCCAGCAATCTATTCCTTCTTATTCTCATCTATTCCAACCTTATTCCTAACCTATTCCAATCTTATACCTAACTTATTCCTATCTTCTTCCCTACGCCCGCTGCCATTGAGCCACCATCTTCTTCTGCTTCTCCAATGAACCCTGCTCATACGCCGTCGCTCTGCACCCAGCACCCACATCACCATCGCCTGGCGCCGCCCACAACCTCCACTTCCACCCCTTCCAGCGCCTCGTCCATGAGATCGCGCAGGACTTCAAGACCGACCTCCTCCTCCGCTCTACACTGCGTTGATCTGCCCTTCCAGCATTGCCCTGCACAGCGCTGCCTCGTCGCCCTCGCCCTGCACAGTGCCGATCCATCACCCTCTCCCTGATCCGTCGTCGCCTTGCACAGCGCTGCCCTGCACAGCACTGCCGATCCACGCCCACCCAGCGTCCACGGCGCCCATGCTTGCCCAGCACCCCTGCTGCTGCATCCTCCGATGCCCACAGCGCTCGCGCCCCTGTTGCTGCGTCCTTCGATGCCCACGCCGGCACCCTTGCTACTGCATCCTCCGATGCCCACGCCGCCCATGCCCGCCCGGAAGCCTCCTGTTGCGTCATGCACCATGAAGCCTCCTGCTGCTGCATCCTTCGATGAGCCCAAGCCCATGTCGAGCCTGCGACGCA
Source organism: Areca catechu (assembly GCA_021397845.1). Lineage (NCBI taxonomy): Eukaryota > Viridiplantae > Streptophyta > Magnoliopsida > Arecales > Arecaceae > Areca > Areca catechu. Next base: position 47,625,995 of record CM038047.1, on the reverse strand, counting down.
TCCCGCGACGAAGACGAGGACAAGGCCGAGACCGTGTCCCGTACCTTGCACCGTGCACCATGAAGTCTCTTGCTAACAGATCTCTATGGCCGAAGACAACTGGCCCAAACATTTTCCATGACTTATTTTTAGGTAACCATATTTAGCAGCCTTATTTTTCTAGCCCTACTTTGAGCAACTTTAAGCAGCTATTTTTTTTGTGGTGATCTATACCCGACTCTCGGATGGTGATGGATAATCCATCTCTTCTGATTTCTTCGGCCTGATTAGATGGACCTCTTACTTATCTTATGTGGTCTCAAAATGTGCGGTTATATATTAAAGCTCGTGGATTTGAGGGATTTCTCACCGGAGCTACTGAAAAGCCGCAATTAGGAAACAATGCATTATCAAAATGGGAATAAGAGAACTCTCTTATGATGGCTTAGCTTCTTAACTCTATGGTACCTTCAATTGCTCAAGGTATGTTCTTCCTTGACACCGCCCGAGAAATTTGGGAGGCTAATGCTCGAACTTACTCCCAACAGGGCAACACTGCTCAAGCTTTTGAGATCAAATATCGGGTACGTGCACTACGATAAGGCAAACTCTCTATTACTGCCTATATGGCCGAACTCCAGTGGATGTGGTCTGAGCTAGATTTTTATCATCCCTTCAAAGCCTGTTGCTCGCAAGATGCCCTTGAGTTCAAGAAATACAATGATGAAGAACGAATCTTTGATTTTCTTGCTAGACTCGATGATGACTTTGACCCAATCAGAGTTCAGATTTTGGGTCGAGTACGGATTTTCCCTCTCTTGAACAGGTCTTCTCCCTTGTTTTGAGTGAAGAAACTCGTCATCGGGTGATGATTCCTCTTACAGATATAGCCCGATCTGCACTGGTAGTTCAATCTCCATCAAATTCTCGTGGTAGCTGAGATATGCGAGTATGCTCATATTGTCACAAAACAGGACATGTATGTGATGGCTGTTGGTAACTGCATGGTCGTCCCTCCGGGCATGGTTGGGGTGGCCGTCATGAAGGAGGACGTTCTGGTGGATCCACTAGTCATTCTCAGGCACATCTTTCTGAGCACCCAGAAGGGGGTGCCTCATCTGCCAAGGTGTTGCCTCCTGCTTCCTTATCTATTGATACCGGACGCTCACTCTCTACTGATGAAATGCTCCGCCACATGATGGATCGGCTCAATATTTCTTCTAGTAGTGCTCCATCATCTACTAACGGTTTGCCAAGCAGTTCTTCCAGTTCTCCTCCCATTTTTTATTCTCATTTTGCACAATCCCATATCTCTCGTATCAAGTCTAGTACAGTAAATATTGCTAACTTTGATACCTCTAAGACATGGATAATTGATTCTAGTGCCACTATGCATATGATAGGTAATTCTAATATTTTTCAGTCTTACTCATTATATTCGGACAGAGTTCGTATAGCTGATGGCTCTTTCCGGCCTGTGTCTGGGAAAGGTTCCATCAATTGTACACCAACTATACAACTCTCTTCGCTTTACATGTCCCTAGTTTTCCTACTAATCTTCTCTCCATCCATTCAATTATCAATGATCTGAATTGTACAGTTACTTTTTTTCCTACTCATTATGTTTTCCAGAAGTTGACAATGGGGGAGACAATTAGGTATGGTAAAATGCATAACGGGCTCTACTACTTGGATGAAGGAGAACTAAAGACTCATTCTCAGCAAGTTGGTATGGTTGTTTCATCCTCTGATAATGCTTTGCAAGAACTTCAGTTACAGCACCGTCAGCTCGGCCATATCTCCTTTTCTATGTTATCATACTCATTTCCTAGTTTATATCATTTTTATGCTAAAGAAAAGTTAGTTTGTGATGCATGTGAGTATGCTAAGCACATGCGCACTACTTATCCGGCTTCAGGAACTCGTAATAAGAAGCCTTTTGAAATTGTTCACTATGATGTGTGGGGACCCTGTCGTCCTACTTATTTTTCTGGACATCATTATTTTGTTACTTTTATTGATTGTTACAGTAGAGTAACCTGGGTATATCTTCAACGGTCTAAAGATGAAGTGATCCGTTGCTTTAAAGAATTTCATAAGCTCGTGGATACCCAATTCAGTACTAAGATTAAAATACTGAGATCTGATAATGGCATAGAATATATGTATAAGAAGTTTCATGAATACCTTACTACTCATGTCATTGTCCACCAGACTACTAATGTTGATACCCCTGCCCAGAATGGTGTTGCTGAACGAAAGAATCGACACCTTTTAGAAGTTGCTAGATCCTTATTATTTGCTATGCGGGTTCCAAAAACTTTATGGAGTAAAGCAGTTCTCACTGCAGCTTATCTGATCAACCGCATGCCTCTTCGCACTCTGGAGTACCAGGCACCTCTTGCATCTCTTCAAGAGGAGTCTTCTTTAATTGTACCCCCTCGAGTCTTCGGATGTACATGTTTTGTCCGGGATCATCGTCCTACAATTGGCAAGCTTGATCTCAAATCTCTGAAATGTGTCTTTGTGGGCTATCCTATTACACAAAAGAGCTATAAGTGCTATTACCCTCCTGAAAAGCACATATTTGTCAGTATGGATATGACCTTTCGAGAGACTGAATCTTATTATGATGCTGTTCCAATAACTCAGCCTCCTACTCCTCTACCCTTTGTCTAACAGTTTATTTGCTCCCTCAATTCCCTTCTAGAGCTACTGGTCGAGAGGAAAAGATTACAGTGTCTGAGGAGCAAGAATACACTGGTGAGCAGTCAGATAATGACTCTAATTGACAAGGAGAATCTGCATCTGAGCCCATTGTGCATTCTATTACTACCTAGCAATCTTCTTCTGACTCAGCTCCAGCATCTTCATGTGACAATGGTAATATTTTCTCTGCTCCTACTTTAAATCTACCTATTGCTTATAGAAAAGCTTCTCATCCTCATATTATTCCTTCTCGATATCATTATGATATTGCTAATTTTGTTTCCTATGAGTCTATTTCACCTACATATAGGTCATTTATTGCATCTTTAGAATCTATCTTTATACCATCATACTGGAAGGAAGCTATGTCAGATCCTAAGTGGAAAGGAGCAATGCTTAAAGAAATGCAAGCCTTGAAAAAAAATCAGACTTGGGAGCTTGTTCCCTTACCTACTAGAAAATATGTAGTAGGTTGCAAATGGGTTTATACTGTGAAGCAGACCCCTGAAGGCAAAGTTGATCGCTATAAAGCATGTCTTGTTACCAAAGGTTATGCACAAACCTACGGCATTGACTATGAAGAGACCTTTGCCCCTGTAGCAAAGATCAACACCATTCGGACCCTCATATCTTGTGCAACAAATCTTAACTGGAGTCTATTTCAACTAGATGTAAAAAATATCTTCTTACATGGTGATCTTCAAGAGGAGGTGTATATGAAAATTCCTCCTGGATTTACTAGTGTAGAAACTGCTGGCAAGGTCTGCCATCTGTGCCGGTCACTCTATGGATTAAATCAGTCACCCAGGGCATGGTTTGATCACTTTCGTCGTGCCATGCTTGAAATGGGTTACCTCCAAAGTAATGCTGATCATACCATGTTCTTCTGCCATAATAAAGGCAAGGTTGCTATCCTAATTGTCTATGTAGATGATATCATCCTTACTAGAGATGATCTTCCAGAGCTGGCTCGTTTGAAGACTTAATTGGCACAATCTTTTAAAGTCAAGGATTTGGGTAATTTACGATACTTCCTTGGAATCGAAGTGGCCAGGTCATCCCATGGCATATTTCTTTCACAGCGAAAATACATCTTGGATTTATTGACTGAGACAGGAATGTTGGGATGTCGACCTGCTACTAGTCCTATTGAGCAGAATCATCGTCTTACTGTTGACAGTGGTAAGCTAGTAGATCGTGAGCGATATCAGCGTCTTGTCGATAGATTGATCTATCTCTCCCATACAAGACCTGATATAGCCTTTGCAGTCAGTGTTGTAAGTCAATACATGCATGATCCCCATGAGCACCATCAGGAAGCTATGTACAGGATCCTTCAATATCTTAAGAGCTGCCCAGGACGAGGTCTTCTCTTCTCTCGTCATGAACATCTTAAAGTTGAAGCCTATTCAGATGCTGACTGGGCAGGTTCTATAGATGATCGGCGATCCACTTCGAGCTATTGTACTTTTGTTGGTGGAAATCTTGTAACTTGGCACAGTAAGAAACAAGATGTTGTCGCTCGATCTAGTGCAGAGACTGAATACCGAGCTATGGCTCAAGGCATTTGTGAGATTTTATGGTTGAAAAGGTTGCTTGCTGAATTATACCTTCTTCAATCTTCTCCCTTCTCTCTGTTCCGTGACAACCATGCGGCCATTAACAATGTAAATAATCCTGTTTAACATGACAGAACTAAGCACATAGAGATTGACCACCATTTCATCAAGGAGAAACTTGATCAGAAAGTTATACATCTATCATTTATTAAATATATAGAACAATTGGCAGACATATTGACAAAGGATCTTGGTGGTTCTATGTTTTCTTCAATTTGTAGCAAGATGAAGCTTCGTGATATCTTCGCCTCATCTTGAAGGGGAGTGTGGACAGCCTAGCCCGGTCTTTGTTTCCATTTGAGACCCTTCCTTATGAAGCAATTCCTTGTTAAGCCATTCCTTGTTGGGATTATTGGTCATTACCTTCCTTCGAAGAAGAATATGAATCATGTATAAAATGGATATGACCCCTAAGACAATGATATAAAATATTAATAAAAAATTTCTATTTTTTTCTTCTCTAATTCAACTGGTCCATACAAAAGTTTTCTAACATTAATCAATTCCTGAGAGAAGGCTTCTCTCGAATGTCTCTCATTGGGTCCATAAACTATTGTTGCCAATTGGTTCCTCCGAAGTTTGATGCAGAATAGCTCTACTAACAGAGAGAACGTTCTCTTAAGCACATTCTTGGCAGTAAACAACAGTGAATTCTATCAAACTAAAATTCTCCCTGATAATCCATCTAAATCAAGACAAGCCTAGCCATCCAATCTGCTTCCATCCAGAGCTCTTAGATAAGCTTGAGAAGGTGCAATCACCTTAGATTCTTATAGAAGTAAAATATCACAAGAAGAAGAGTAGATGAGGTCCCTCACAGCTTTCTTCTTACCCCTTGCCCCAAATCCCTTGATATTCTAGCTTCCAATTGTCATGGCATTTTACAGTACAACCTTGGAGTGTAGCAAAGAAAAAGTGGCAAGATAAAATTCTCAGTCAGCAAAGACCAATTACGGCATTCATTCACACACTGGACAAACAATTAATAAAGATCGCAGCTTCATTAATCCATATAACAAGCAAACTTCACAGGAAACAAACACCCATGAATGAGACGAAAAAGAGAGTTCATCATCCCATTGCCATACAATTCTTGCTGGGGTGCCAACTTAGCAAAATCCAACATAAAAACAAGCTTACAACCATCAAAAACACTCTTCGTTGCTAACAGATACCAACCCCCATAATTGAAGAAAAATAAAAAACAGCCACAAATAAAAAAGCTAACGTAGAAACCAGAACACATATAAAGGAGACTTCATGATGCTAGATTTACCGATAACAAGGTCACAACCTTCAGCATATTCACTTCACCTGCACCCCTACCTTCTCCCTTTCTAGGTCAAGCAAAGTGCTCACCATCTCCTTGGAGATATCTTCATTGGAGTTTGGAGAAGAGACCACGGGCCTTCCCCCATTCAAGCAGCAGCTTGTGTGGGAGGGAATTCAGAGGAAGAGCTTGGTCAATATTTCCTTCAGCTTCCTTGTTCTCCTTCTTGCATCTTCTAGCCGGCACCGGCTTCAGAGTAGCTTCCTAGATTGCTCCAATGGCTTTCACTCTGGTGGGCTTTCAAGTCCAAAGGTTAGCCAATGGAGAGACTACATGAGCCACAAGTTCTATCGAAGCCAAAATCATCACATCCACCACTTTAACATGGCTATCAATGACAAGATTTCCTGAATTAATTGCAGGTGTCCCTATGACCACATCCATGTCCTTTTCAACATCCACGTTATCCTCCACATTGACCACGGGTGTCTCTTCCTTTTCTTCGGTTGGAGAAGTCCGACCTGCTTCCATTTCCTTCAATTCATCCTTTTTCTTGAAGTCTGAACACCTTTTTTTTTCAACGTCGGCCATGGCATACAACATCTCCAAAATAACATTGAATGAGATCAATTCCTCTAGCTGATGCTAAGGGGAGGCAGCACCCAAAGCAGTTGGTCTTGGGTCATCTTCAAGTATAGCAAGAGATATGGTGCTATCAAAGTAAATGAGGTTAGCCACAATCCTGCCATTCTCGAGCCCCATGTTGCTTGCTTTCGATTTTTATTTCCTATCTTTGTTTGGCTCACCTTTTGAAAGTGAACTAGGTTCGGTCTAGCAATTCAAAACCTCTTCTCTGATCGGCTTCACAACTGCCCCACTTGCTTGTTGGAGGTAGTCAGGGCCGAGGAGCCACAGCCTCCACGGAAGGTGGAGTAGGGGATGGCTTATTTTCGGGATCATTTTTTGAGACATTCTCGCGGACCCTATCCAACGCCGACATGATTTCAGTCCAAGTCAATCTCGGCTTGTTCGAAGCTTCTACCAACTCTGGCAACCCCTTATCAGGGTCAACAAAACCTTTAGGTCCCATGCATGGCAAGAGAGTTCAATGGCTCTCCCAAGCTCACTTCTCTGTGCTTTCGGTTGCGTTTGCTCATTGAGGATGGCAAAAGAAGAACCTCCATGATGGTTATCAAATAGACCACTTCTAGAAGAGATGTCCATGTCAGCCACTCCTGGTCGAACCTGCGCACAATGTTTGAAGGCAGGGGGTGGCTGCTCGAGCATCTACTATATTGATGGTGAATTTGCAAGAAGCATCACCCAAGATCACCTTCACAGTGTGGAGGAATCTTCAATCCACTCACAGAAAGTAGATTCCTCAGGACAGGACAGTTCTCTCTCAATCTAGTGCGAGTTATTATTTTTAATATATATAAAATATATATATATAATTTAAAAATATTTTTTCATGAAGTAGTAGAATAAATTTGGTATAATAAAATAATTTAAAATATAATAAAATAAGTTTAGAAGTCTGGCCTGAAAGGCGGATAAAACTACTATTTTAAAGAAGATTTCGTTCCTTTATCATGCGAAGAATAATTAAACCATGCACTCTCCTCAAAGATACAATCCGAAAGTCAACACTCTAACATCCATCGATGGCATGATCTCGAATAGACACCGATCAACTCATCTTTAGCCCAAATTTTTAAAATAAAAAAATACAGGAAAGAGAACGAATTTTAGATTTTTTTGGAAAAAAAGAATGTATGAAAGGGAGAGTTTGGAATTCTTGGATACCTTAAAATGCGGGATAGAGACCTATTTATAAGCTCAAAATAACCCCAGAAGAAATTTCAAAGAAATCCTCAAACTAGCCATTGTTACATTAAATAAGAAAATAATAAAATAGCTGTCAAATGCATGCAACCTGCATGTGGCATGCGTGCGGATCGTGTGCATGTTGCGAGTGGGCACAAGGGGAGAGTTGAGAGGTTTTATTTTTTTTCTCGATAATGTCCAGTCAATAATCTTCCATAAAAAATAAAATTAAATTAAAATTTAATATTATTAAACTCGATAAATAATTTAAAAATAAGAGATCTTTAGACTTTTACTGTGCTTAGTGCAAGTACCTTCTAGGTTTGAACTTACATTTAGTATAAAATATACAGGGTATAAAAATAAGTTGATTATAATATGAGGTAATGCTATCTAGGCCATATGCTTGTCTTGATTTTCATGAGAGTTACTAAAGATTCGTCCTGGTCTCATAGTTGCAGCCTCATGATTACTTTTACTAAGGTAGATCCTCTAAGATATGTGCAACAGAATCATACCTCACTGAATTCATAGTCTTGGAGCTATTAAGAGCTATGCTCAACCTAATCATCATAATAAAGTACCACACCATAGGAATACAATAAAGACAGACTCCAAATCGATGCTCCCAAACGTCATCTCATATGTCGTTTCCTTTCGAATCTTAACCATGGGGTTATTATGACGATAGGGATCCACTTTGGGGTCTAATATATGGATTTAAGCTCCATCCCCCTCGATATCTCAGATACCGCAATCTTTGAAAGGCCTTTAATCAAAAGATCTGTCAGATTATTTTTTGATCTTATAAATTATAGTGATATCATTTCTTTTATTTTATTTCTTATGGCTTTATACCTGATCAGGATATGATTATTCATCATTTTATTAGTTATCTATTGATTTAACAGATCAATTAGAACTCTACAATCACAATTTTAAAAAAAAATTGAAATTTTTGATGAAAAAACTATTATATCATTTATTAAATTGTTTAACCATTATGCTTCAGTACATACAGTGTCAAGAGCAATTAATTCAGATTCCAATATACTTCTAGTGATATTATTTATTTACAAGAGTTCCATGATATTACAGCTCCTCCTAACAAGAAGAGATATCCACTGGTGGACTTATCATCTAAGTTATCTGTTATCCAATCGATATTATTATAATCCTCAAGTATTTCTGGATAACCAGAATATATTGAAGTATAATATAAGGTTCCCTAAAGATATCCAAAGATTCTTTCTATAACTTTTTAATATTCTTTACTAGGATTACTAGTATACCTATTTAGTTTGCCTACTACATAAACTATATCTAGATGGATTTTATTTGAAATATATAATTGGGATCCTATCCTTTGGAAATATCCTAATTGATTAATAGGTTCTTCTAAATTTTTAATTAAGTGAGAGCTATGATCATAAGAGATAGAGATAGGATTTAAATCAAAATATTCAAATTTCTTAAGCATTTTTTCTATTGAGTGTGCTAGATTTATTGCCATTCCACTATCTACTTTTTTAAACTTCATTTCTAAAATTACATCAACTTCTTTTAAGTCTTTCATATCAAAATTATTTGATAAATAATTTTTAATTTCTTGAATTATTTTTATTGATGTTCCAAATAATAATAATATATCATCTACATATAAATATAATATTATAAAATCCATTATCTATCTTTTATAATATACATATTTATCATATTTATTTAGGTTTATGTGAATTTTTTTTTTCTAATTCTTTATTTAAGAATGCAGTTTTTACATCTATTTGATGGATTGTTAATTTATGGATTAAAGCTAAAGCTATTAAGGTTTTTAGGATAGTTATTCTAGCTACAGGAGAATATGTATCAAAGTAATCTATGTTTTTTTTTTATTAAATTATTTTACTACTAACCTAGCTTTGTATCTTTCTATCATTCCATCTGACCTTAATTTCATTTTAAAAATTTATTTTGTTCCTATATGTTTGTTTCATGGAAGTAAATCAGTTAAAATCCAAGTTTTATTTTCTAATATTGTTTGAATTTCACTATCTATGGCTTCTTTCTAATATGATGATTCTGATGATGACATTGTCTCATCATATGTAGAAGGTTCACCCTTTACTAAGAATATGAAGAAGTCTTCTTCAAAATCTTTTTCAACTTTTTTTTACTTCTTAATTCAGATTTGATTTTTAGTTCTAATTCGATAGCTCTAGAAAAAGATAGTTTACATTCTAGGGGTCTAAAAATTTTAGTCTTAAAAGAAAATATATCCTTGAAGAAAGTGGCATCTCTAACTTCTAAGATTGAATTGTCTACTATATCACTAACTTCTGATTTTATTACAAAAAAGCTATAGGCATTGCTATTTTGGGCATAGCCTATAAATACAGCATCTATGGTCTTAGATTCTAGTTTTCTCTTTTTGGGTTCTGGGTTCTAGGTTATGAGTCCTTTCTTTTCAAAGTTCATAAGGAGTTTTACCACTATCCTCAATAGGTGTCATATTTAGGATGAAGTAAGAAAATAGAATAGTTTTTCCCATAAGTTCTCGGGTAAACCGAAGCTGATGAGCATAGCACTTATCATATCCATGAGAATACAGTTTTTACATTCATCTACACCATTGGACTGTGAAAAGTAAGGAGCATTCACTTGATAAATTATACCATGTTCTTGACAGAATTGAAAAAATTCATTCGAGATATACTCCCCTCCTTTATCAAATCTAAGAATTTTAATTTTTCGTTTCTTGTTGACTTTCTAATTTACTCTTATAGATTTTTAACTTATTAAAAATCTTATTTTTAGATTTAATTAGATAATAGTAGAAATAATTAAAAAAATCATCTATAATGGTCGTTATGTACCTATTGCCACCACAAGTTGTAGTCTGAGTAGAGTCACATACAATACTATATATCAACTCTAAGATTAAAGAATTTTTTTTAACTGATTTGAATAGTTTTCTTGATTGTTTAGATTCAGCACATATTTCATAATTAGATAAATTTAAGTTTGATTTAGGAATTGGTTTTAATTCCATTATATGTTTAATATTATCTAAGTGTACATGACCTAACTTATCATGTCACAGATTTTGTTTAAACTTATTTATAAAATAAATTTGATTCTCAATTTTATTAATGAAAGAATTTATTATATTCAGTTTGAATAAGCATTCACTTACATATCCTTTTTCTATGAAAGCATTATTCTTAGTTATAACTTTATTACAATCAAGGATAATTTTGTATCCCCTCTGACCAGCTGAGATCTATTAGCAAGGTTCTTTCTAAGATCTAGAACATGTAACACATCCATCAGGGTAAGAACTTTTTCTAATATCATTTTCAGGTTGACTCGACCTTGTCGCATGATCCTGGTCACTGTGTTGTTCCCTAGTATTGCCCAGAAATGGAGCCCAAGAGAAGGGGTGAATTGGATCTTTTAAAAATTTAAAATAATAGTGTGCAGGCCTTGTAGTGTTTGTGAGTTATGAAATTGATGCACTAAGTTATATGCAATAAATAGAGTGCAATAAGTAAAGAGGAAGAGATAGAAGAGATAATCACATACAAATACAAAGTTTATAATAGTTCGGTGCAAACCTAGCACCCACATCTACTCCCTAAGCCACCCTTGGAAATTTCACTATAATCTCTCCAAGATTACAGTCGACTTATTTTTTCAAAGGCTCACAAGTCAAAATCTATGTTGGTTTTATCACCTAGGCTCACCAACAAACCTTTACACTTGTTTTGTCTTCGGGCTCACAAGTTAACTCTAGTTGGTTTTATCACCTTGGCTCACCAACAAACCACAACAACCTTCTTTCAAGACACCCTTGAAAAGATGGTCAAATCAAAAGAGAATTTCAGATATACAATTCAAAATAAACAAGACAAACTCTCTTCAAGAGTAGAATGGAATCTTTGAGGCTCTAATTGATGCTTCTCTTGTCTTCTTCTCCTTGGAATATTCTTCAAGCTCTTCTCTTGGAATGTTGAAATGATAGGCTTGTAGGCTATTTCTGAGAATCACTCTTTAAATGTTTTTTTGAAGTAAAGTTCTTGAGGGAATATTGGCTTTTAAGCTTTCAATGGACTTCAATGCTTCAAGAATGAGTTTTGGTGAAGCTTAAATACTTCAAAAACTTCTAAAAAATGGTTTATGACCGTTTAAGCTTCGAATCTAGCCGTTAGGAGCTTGAATAGACACTTCTACAACTCAGAAAAATAGATCTATTAGGCCTGTCAGAACTCGAGTGTCGACACTTGGTTTATCAGGTGTCGACACTTGACTTCCAGGTATCGACACTTGAACTTTCAAGTATCGATACTTGATTCACATGTGTCGATACTTGACACAAAAACACTCCAATGGCCATGTTCTAGATTTTCAAAAAGTCTCAGGCCTTGAGTCGATACTTGGGAACTTAAGTGTCGACACTTGAGTTTCAGGTATCGACACTTGAATTCTGGGTGTCGACACTTGGTGTGCCAAGGAGTTTTTCTGCATGCCAAGAGTTGAAGTATTGACACTTGACTTCCCAGGTGTCGACACTTGGTTCTGAAAAGTTCACAATTAAGTACAAATTAATCCAAAAACACAAGTGTTGAATATAAAACTTAAAATCGATGTAAATAACAAATAAATGAACTCTTTTAAGCCCTTTTTGCATGGAGAAGACTTCTCAAATCATGAAATATGCTTCGTGCCACAGCATGCCATGATATTTTAATTTTGAGAATTTGAGGTGCTTGTTTCCTAAAAACTCATAACTAGAAATAAACATTAGTACACAATATGTACTCAACGTTTTGTTATTCATCAAAATCACTAGGTGGAGCCAACAATCTCCTCCTTTTTGATGATGACAAAATCTTGAGTATCTCAACATTTAATTTCAAATTTCAGATTTGATAATTCATGAATATGATTTCAAGCTATTACACCCATAACTTCATAGTTAAGAAGGATGAATCTCTCCTTTAGTTAGACAATTCTAATCATAACAAGTAGAATATTGGTATCAGATCTATGTAATATTGGTATCAGATCAAATTTAAAATTTATAAAAATAAAAGATTATACTCTCCCTTTTTATCAATCATTAGAAAAAGGGAGTAAACTCTCCCTCAAAACGAGCATGGAGACAAAAAGTAGTAGAGTATCAGAGTTGATTCAAGAGTTAATAGGTATCATAGCCAAAATGTGTATCTATCAAGTAAATGTAAACAATCAAGCTATCAAGATCAATCATAGTGATTCACAAATTGTAAATATCAAGTAATGCATATATATATATCTGTCAAGTAATATTTTCAGTACAAAATTTGCTGACTCATCAGCAACACTAAAACAAACAAAATACATCATGAGACATAAATCATAAGTAACATGAGTTATAAATAGCATACAACACAATAAACATCTGTGAGGCTAATCCTCATCAGATGGGATCTCAAAAGATATAGGACCTGTAATCCTAAACCTATGGGCTAGACCACTAGGAGTTTTCAAAATACCACGACTCCGAGTCCTAGTAGAAGGTCCAAAACAGGGTACAACCCTAGAAGCTCTAGTAGAGGGAGGGGGAAGAGTCTTAGCAGGAGTGACAAAGACTGGATCAGTGGAGACAGGTGTGCCAGTCGAATCAGTGGGAGGAATAACAGGAGACTGTAGCTCTCGGCTGACTACCTCATATCCATCTACGCCATCACCACTGTCACTAACACTGTCGTCATCAATAACAACAGTATCTTTGTCCTCAATGCCATCAGCATGGTCACCACCATCAATAGTGTCATCATGTCCATTTTGGTGGTCATCGGGATCATCATCATCACTAGCATCAGGAGGTAGAGCTGCAGGTGCTGCTGGAGGTAGAAGGGATCTCAGTAAGTCCTCAATACGAGCAAAACCCTCCTCCATAGTCTGACGAATCTCCGCATGCTCCATGGTAGTGTGTGCTCGAAGACCCTCAATCTCGATGCATAACTGGGTCATGCGGACACCCAATCCAATCATCTCACTCCGGAGATCTGTGAACTGCTATCTCGCATGCTCCTCAAAGGATATGTCCATAGAAGGTGGAGGAGCACCCGAAGATGTAGCTGTCGGAGTCATCGGCTCTGCCTCTGATGCATGAGCAGCCTGAGGAGGTGAACTAACTAGCCTTGATGGCCCAGCCTCTGCCTCTCGAATCTCGTCCTCCTCATCTGGCTCCTGGCTAGACTCTCTCCGAACCCACCAACCTACGACCAGTCTGTATCCCATGCGATGTAGTGACCTCTCGTCATGGACGTCTGTGTGCAGAATCTCCTTGGGATCTCCCCCTCCAAGGATACTCCACAAGCTCTAAATAGTCTGGTCAGCCCCATACCGTAGGGTAAACAGTGTCATCGCTGGGTCGCAGCATCTCTCATTTGTACTAGCATCATGGATGGTATATCGACCTGAGTCCTCTGAGTTAAGCATACCATCAGCATCAGCTCTCTCTCGGTGATGAAGTCAAAGCGCCTAGTCTTCAGAAGCAATATCCGAGCTGTAATATGGTGCAGAAGGTGCATCTCCACTGAAAGCTAGTTTGCGGTGATCACCATCACTCCGCGAACATCCTCACGCTCAAGAATGCACCTAAAGGTAGCCTCTCTGTTCTTTACAAGGAAAATACTGATACCATAATGGGGAATCTGCCAAACCTTGCTCAGAAGCTCCTCAGTCAAAAGAATCTCTACACCCCTGACCGTAGTCCTCCACAGCAATCGGCGACAGCCCAAGGTGCCATAAAACTCATGCACTAGATGAGGGTAATACCTTTCCTACATGGTGCAGAAGGTACCAGTCTTGCATCAGTGAGTGTCTGTCTGATCTGGAAATGTTGTCGGTCGAAGAACTCGAGGTCAATCCATCGTCCTGAAGCTACAGCCTTCCCTGCCATCCTCTCAGCAGGGGAACCTGGGGTAGCTGAACTATTGGCCTCTCCTATATCATGTCTAGTCTTGGTCTTCCTCTCAGATCCCTAACTAGGTCTCCTAATAGCTAATCTCTTTCTTGGACCCATCATAATCAAACTGAACAAGAAAGGAAGAAAATAAATAACCTAGGGGTGTATAAGTTTTAATCAGGTTAAGAACATAGGATAAAGGAGACTATGTCTACCTTAGAATACTGGCTTTCAAGAGAAGCAAGAATAGGTTTTGAAAACTGGGATTAACCAAATTTGAGTTGTAAAATACAAGAAATCGAGGTTGAAATACCTTTAACATAAGAAATCGGGGGTAAAATACCTTTAAATACAAGAAATCGAGGGTTATAAGGACATTTTAGGGTTATAAAACTAATCCCAATATATATAAAATGTATATAAAATATATTTAGGTTGCAAAAATTATATTCAAAATACAGAAAATATATTTTATAAGGCTAGTGAACTAGGTTTAGCTGAATATGTGGGATTTGGGTTAAAACAAATTAGGGTTTTAGATTAAACAACAAAGTAGTGAAGATGAGGGTAAAATGTTATGAAAACATCACAAATATTCTTTTCAAAACAAGGAAAATGCAACAAATAGTTTAGAAAACCAGATTTTAGATGAAAACCATGATTATTTCGGCCAAAAATCAATCGAACAGTGATTTTCTGAAAAAATGGATGGAATGAGTGGGAAATCGGCCAAAAATTCATGAGAAAACCAAGAGGAATGCATTCAAGCATGATTCCTTCTAAATGGAATCTTCCAAACGACTAAAAATGTTGAAAAATCCAATCAAAATTCATTGAAAATGGATTGAAAAACCTATACCTAGGTTACACAGTTCCAAAACAACAAAAAAATGAGAAGGGAAATACCTGATTTTAGTTGGAGCAAATGGGAAATGAGTTGATTTGGATGGAGTGGAGCTTGGGGGACCACTAGAGCTCAAGAGAAAAAGAGGGAAATCAAAATACAAAGCCCTCGGTCCATCCTAAAAAGACAAAAATTTTTTGCGAGTGTCGACACTTGGGATTTCTCAAGTGTCGACACTTGGGATTTCTTAAGTGTCGACACTTATGATTTCTCAAGTGTCGACACTTGGTCAGGTGTCGACACTTCGCAAAATCCAAGTGTTGACACTTGGCCAAGAAAGTCCCCAAAAAATATGTAAAAATCTTGAAAAATTCAAGGATGTTTTAAAAAGCTTTTGGGACTAAACACAAGTGATTTTTGACTAAAATAACTTGGGTAAGATAAAATTTGAGAGAGTTCTAGGAGAATGGATCAATGATACCTAACTCTCTTCTAATCAGACAAAATCTCTCTTCACTCAATGGTTTGGTAAACACATCGGCTAATTGATCATCAGTACACATAAATTCAAGTATTATATTAGAGTTTTGTACATGATCTCTTATGAAATGATGTCTTATTTCAATGTGTTTACTTCTTGAATATTGCACAGGATTCTTAGTTAGATTGATTGCACTAGTATTGTCACATCTTATGGGTGTCTTAATTAGTTTAATGTCAAAATCTTCGAGTTGTTGTTTGATCCATAGAATTTGAGCATAACAGCTTCCAGCTGCTATATATCTGGCTTCAGCCGTAGATAGAGCAACTAAATTATGTTTCTTGCTGCTCCATGAGATCAAATTTATTCCAAAAAACTGATAAGTTCCACTAGTACTTTTACGATCAAGTTTATACCCAGCAAAGTCAGCATCAGAATAAGCAATCAATTCAAATGAAGAATCTCTAGAGTACCAAAAACCAATTTCAATTGAGCCAGATAGAAATCTAAGTATATGTTTAATAGCCAAAAGATGAGACTCTTTAGGATTAGACTGATATCTAGCACATATACAAATACTAAATATGATATCTAGCCTACTGGCAGTAAGATATAACAATGAACCAATCATGCCACGATATAATTTTTGGTCTACAGATTTACCTGATTCATCCTTGTCAAGTCTACAAGAGGAGCTTATAGGAGTATCTAATGGCTTGGTGCTCTCCATCCCAAACTTCTTGAGTATTTCTTTTGTGTACTTGGCTTGGTTGATGAAGATCCCCTCTTTGGTTTACTTTATTTGGAGTCCGAGGAAGAAGTTTAGTTCTCCCATCATACTCATCTCGAGCTCACCCTGCATTAACCTTGCAAACTCTTGACAAAGAGATTCGTTAGTAGCACCGAATATATATCATCCATATATATTTGTACTACTAAGAGATCTTCATTCCTTTTCTTCAAAAATAAAATTTTGTCAACATTATCTCTAGTAAAATCATTTTTGAGCAAGAAAGAACTTAAACGATAATACCAAGCTCTATGAGCTTGTTTCAAACCATGCAAAGCTTTATAAAATTTGAAAACATGGTTTGGAAATTCAGGATTTTTAAAATCATGTGGTTGTTCAACATAAACTTCTTCGATAAAACCATTCAAAAAGGTACTTTTAACATCCATTTAAAATAATTTAAAGTCCATAAAACAAGCAAAAGCCAACAATAGCCTAATTGTCTCAAGTCTAGCCACAGGAGCAAAGGTTTCATCAAAATCAATCCATTCCTCCTAATTGTATCCTTTAGCAACTAGTCTAGCCTTATTTCTTGTAACAACACCATTTTCATCAAGTTTGTTTCTAAAAACCCATTTGATGTCAATAATTGAAACATTTGAAGGCCTATCTACAAGAGTCCAAACATTGTTTCTTTTAAATTGGTTAAGTTTGTCTTGCATAGCATTTATCCAATTACTATCATTTTCAGCTTTTTCAATAGTCTTAGATTCAATTTGAGATACAAATGCTAAGTAATCACAAATATTTCTAAGGGATGAACAAGTACTTACACCTTAGATGGATCACCAATGATAAGTTCTTTTGGGTGTCCATGAGCATACCTTCATTCTTTAGGTAGAGGATCAACAATAGATGTGTTTTCATCAACTTGTGCTTGATCTCCTTCATTGTTTTGATCACCTTTTTATTCCTTGGTAGGCTCTTCATTGTTATTCACTTCTTCAATTCTTTTAGTACCTATTTCATTAGAATGCACATCTTCTTTTCTAGAAGATTTCTGGTCAGACTCATCAAATATTACATGTATGGATTCTTCAACAACAAGAGTTCTTCTGTTGAAGACCATGTATGCCTTGCTAGATATAGAGTAGCCAAGATAGACACCCTCATCTGACTTGGCATCAAATTTACTCAAATTGTCTTTACCAATGAACTTGATGCCATTGTCATCTAAACTAGAAACAATGCACAAAGAAGATTCGAAAGTAACTTTGAAATCCTTGTCACAAAACAAACTAATGCTAAGCAAGTTATATTTCAAACCATCTACATATAAAACATTATCAATATAAGTAGAAGGGGTGATATGGACTTTACCAATTCCAACAATTTTTCCCTTTTCATTATCACCAAATGTCACATTACCACCATTTTGATATACGAGTGATGAGAACTGCTCCACATCTCCGGTCATATGCCTTGAGCAACCGCTATCGAGGTACCACATTCTTTTCTTATTGGTTGCAAGGCATACCTGCAATAAAAATCAGGTGGAGACTTTAGGTACCTAAGTCATCTTGGATCCTTTCAGGTTAGTGGTAATGGTTCCTTTTGGAATCCAGATTTTTTTAACATTACTCAACCTTCTCTTATTGCACATGTAAGATTTATGCCTTATAGTACCACAAGCATAACAAGTAATGGATGATGATGCAGGAACAAATAAATTTTTGAAAAACTTTTGTTTCTTTTAAGTTTTAAAACCTAAACCGGCTTTATCAAAAATAGCTTTTGATTATTTAAAAATATATTTAATCTTTCAGAACTGTATATAAATTTATCAACAAAAGGTTTTAACTTATCAATTTCTTCTTTATATTTTTTATTTTCATCCAAAATTTTCTTGTTCTGATTTGAAAAATTTTCATTTGAAATAGAAATGTTCTTCTTTTTCAAAACTTCTTTTTCTTTTTCAAGAACATTAATCTTATCATTTAACTTTTTATTTTGAAAAAGTAGGTTATCATTTTCATTTGAAAACTTGTCATTAGCTTTGAGTAAAACTAGATTTTGCCTTTTTAGTTCTTTATGTTTTGATTTTAGTTTTTGAATTTCTATAACTAACTCATCAAAAACTTCATGCAGTTCATCAAATGTAAATTCATTTTCAGTTTTAGATAGTACCTCGTCATGATCCGCCATCAGACAGAAGTTTGCAACTTCTTGCTGTTCTTCTTTAGAGCTGGAATCGTCGCTGTCACTCCAGGTTGCCATCATGGCTTTCTTTCTTAACTTTTTCCTGCTTTTCTTAAGTAAGGGGCAGTTTATCTCGAAGTGGCCCAGTTTTTTGCATCGAAGTACGTGGGCTGCTCCTTGTCTTTCTCCTTTTCTTTATCTTTGCTTGGCTCACCTTTCAGAGGTTTCTTCTTGAAGTTGTACTTTTTTTTCATCATGAACTTTCTGAACTTTCTTGCCATAAGAGCTATCTCATCATCTTCATCTTCTTCTTTGGTTTCATCGCTTGACTCTTCTTTTGCGGTAGATTTGAAAGCGATGACCTTCTTCTTCTTTTCTACATCCACATTCATCTGTTTCAGGGAGAGCTCATAAGTCATCAATAAGCCTAATAGTTGCTCGAGGGGTAGAGTGTTGACATCCTTGGCTTTCTTTATGGCCATCACTTTGGCATCCCATGAAGTCAAAAAAGACCTGAGAAGTTTATTTACAAGTTCACCATTAGATACAATCTTTCCTAAATTTCTCATGCCATTCACAATATTTGTGAATCTAGTATACATCTCACTTATAGATTCAGTAGGTTCCATCTTAGATATTTCATATGTGTGAATGAGCATGTTAACCTTAGTTTTTTTCACTTGGTGTATACTCTCATGGGTAACCTCAAGTGTGTCCCAAATCTCCTTAGCGGAGAGAAAATTAGATATTCTATTGAATTCACTAGGATCAAGAGAGCAATACAATAGATTCATAGACTTTGCATTAAGCTCTATTTGCTTAATGTCATTCTCATCCCAATCATCTTCCATTTTTGGAGTGAGAATGCTATTAATCAACATAGTAGGATGATAAGGACCTTTTATGATTGTCCTCCGAAGATTATAATCCATGGCTTGAATGAATATGTGCATGCGAGTTTTCCAATAAGAATAATTCATGCCATTAAATAGTGGGGGACGATTTGAAGCTTGACCTTCAGCAACATCCATTCTAATTGGGGCTGCCATGATCTTTTACTCAAGATCCTTGAACCTACAAGAGAGTATCGATGCTCTGATACCACTTGTTGCCTAGTAATGGAGCCCAAGAGGGGGGTGAATTGGATCTTTTAAAAATTTAAAGCAATAGTGTGCAGGCCTTATGGTGTTTGTGAGTTATGAAATTGATGCACTAAGTTATATGCAGCAGAAAGCAATAAATATAGTGCAATAAGTAAAGAGAAAGAGATAGAAGAGACAATCACACACAAACATAAAGTTTATAGTAGTTTGGTGCAAACCTAGTACCTACATCCACTTCTCAAGCCACCCTTGAAAATTCCACTATAATCTCTCCAAGATTACAGCCGACTTATTTTTTCAAAGGCTCACAAGTCAAAACCTATGTTGGTTTTATCATCTAGGCTCACCAACAAACCTTTACACTTATTTTATCTTCGGGCTCACAAGTTAATCCTAGTTAGTTTTATCACCTTGGCTCACCAACAAACCATAACAACCTTCTTTCAAGACACCCTTGAAAGCAAGGTCAAAGCAAAAGAGAATTTCAGATATACAATTCAAAATAAACAAGACAAACTCTCTTCAAGAGTAGAATGGAATCTTTGAGGCTCTAATTGATGATTCTCTTGTCTTCTTCTCCTTGAAATATTCTTCAAGCTCTTCTTTTGGAATGTTGAAATGATAGGCTTATAGACTTTTTCTGGGAATCACTCTTTAAATAGTTTTTTGAAGTGAAGTTCTTGAAGGAATATTGGCTTTTGAGCTTTTAATGGATTTCAATGCTTCAAGAATGAGTTTCGTGAAGCTTAAATACTTCAAAAACTTCTAAAAAATGGTTTGTGACCATTTGAGCTTCGAATCTAGCCATTGGGAGCTTGAAAAGATACTTCTGCAACTCAGAAAAATAGATCCGTTAGGCCTGTCAGAATTCGAGTGTTGATACTTGGTTTGTCAGGTGTCGACACTTGGCTGTCAGGTATCGACACTTGACTTCCAGGTGTCGACACTTGAACTTTCAAGTGTCGACACTTCAGCTCTAGGTGCGCAGAAAAACACTCCAATGGCCATGTTCTGGATTTTCAAAAAGTCTCAGGTCTTGAGTCGACACTTGGAAACTTAAGTGTCGACACTTGAGTTTCAGGTGTCGACACTTAAATTTTGGGTGTCGACACTTGCCATGCCAAGGAGTTTTTCTGCACACCAAGAGCTGAAGTGTCGACACTTGACTTTCCAGGTGTTGACACTTGGTTCTGAAAATTTCATAATTAAATGCAAATTAACCCAAAAACACAAGTGTTGAATATAAAACTTAAAACCAATGTAAATAATAAATAAATGAACTCTTTTAAGCCCTTTTTGCATGGAGAAGACTCCTCAAATTACGAAATATACTTCGTGCCATAGCATGCCATGATACTTTAATTTTGAGAATTTGAGGTGCTTGTTTCATGAAAACTCACAACTAGAAATAAACATTAGTACACAATATGTACTTAACATTTTGTTATTCATCAAAATCACTAGGTGGAGCCAACACCTAGGATCATGCCTCCTCCACTTGAGTATTGATAAATAATGAACCAGAAGCGATTAAAACAAATATGAATATTAGCTCATAAATCTAATTATTAATCAACGTTGGAAGAAGTAACATTAATTTCAGGGTTTAAGCTTATTGACCTAAAGGCGGAGTCTTCTGGACCTTCAACTACATGGGCTTGAGGTCTGGAGGAAGTAGAAGGTTTGCAGAGAGGCTTCTTCTTTTGATTAAAGCAGTCTCTTGCAAGATGGTTTATCTTTCCGTACATAAACAGAACCTTTCAATTGCACCTTGGACAGGCTTGTTGGATCTAGTATTATTAGCTTTAAAGGTTTTATCCTTGGATTTGAACTGGTTTGGGTTAGGACGGTAAGATTGGTTTGACTGGTATTGGTGGTTTGGTTGAAATCTAGGTTTTGATTTTGGTTTGATATTGTTATTGGTCTGGTATTATTGGGTTAGGTTAGCTTGGACATCTAGAATTCTAGTTTGCTGGTGTTGCCACCTGGATCGTCGTGACTTACAGCTCTTGCATGGCGTCAGGTGGTGGTCTCTTACCGATTGCCTTCCCCCCCTCTCAGGAACTTTTTCTTCTATTTTATGTGAGATATGTCACCCAGACCAAATCTGGGGCTTCCCTCAGATGTCATTTTCCTGATGCCCCCTTTGGAGAGGGTCTTTCCACCGCCCGCCGTCCTTTCCCCTTCTAACTGGTCCTTTGAGGGAGGTCCTCCTATTGGGGGTTGCTTACCGGCGTGGCACAGAGCTTGTCCCTTCGATGGTGTAGTTCTCCATGGGAGGGGAGGGTGTCATGTCATTAAGCCCTAAGCCACGGTGGGATGTTTCTATTCTCGGAAGAACCGTCGGAGCATCGTAGGGCCTATGGCCTTGATGAAATACTCTACTTGGGGAGGTTCAGGTTAACTCTACTCGTAATCGAGGATACCAAAGATACCTGGTCCGCTGGCTAGGAAGGCCAGATTCTGATGACTCTTGGATCTCCCGAGAAGAGTTACAAGAGCTGGACCCAGACCTCTTGGAGAGATACCAGAGCCAACTTGATCCATACTCGACAGGGTCGAGTTCCTCCCACCCTGGGAGAATTGGTGCGGGCACCAGACTCAGAAGAAGACTTCAGTGCTCCATCTGGATCTCTGATTAACCTTGCCCGAAGAATTAGGGTTTTTGGTTTGTAATAAGAGTTGACTAGATCAACTCAATTTAAGCTTGAGTCTACATTACCTGCATTTTATTTTGTTGAGTCATGTTGACTCAGTAGTGGACTAGGGTTTCAACCTGGGATGTTACATTTTCTCCCAAGACCAGGCAAGTGGACACCACACTCCCAGCCACACTCCCAGTCCAAGGGGCGCCATATCCACATCCAGCAGCCTTTGGTCCCCACTCCACAGATGGCAACTTCCTTCTCTCATGTGCCAGATAAAGAAAAGTCCACCAAGAGACCACAAATCAAGGGGGGCGGCCAAGACTTTCCCAAGAAATCCAAAGCAAAGAAGGGAAGAAATTCTCTTGGAAGAGAATTTCAAGGGGGCGCCCACTACCTGCCAAAGACAACCAAAACAAAGATGGGAAGGACCTTGACTTAGGGAGGAAGAAAAGGAGGAGTCCAAAAGAGTTGATCCATGGAAGGGAAGAAATTTTTCTTGAAGATCCAAGCAAGGTGGCGCCATCTACCTGCCTTATATAACCCAAATCCAATTTTTTTGGTACCTTGGCCGACCATATGTGAATGATTTGCCCTAATTTGTAGATTCCCTCCTTTAGTCCCACATGGGAAGATATGAAACCCTTCTCCCTTGTAAAGCCTTATAAATTAGACCCCTCTTGTAAGTTTAAAAAAAAAGATGAATGAAAGAAATTTTTTTATGAGCAAACTTGTGTTTTCTCTTTTCTGCACTTGCTTTCAAGTGTTGAGCTCCGTGAGGGAGTAAATCCGGGTTCCCCTGGAACCTTGAGGAGGTGAGAGATCTCCAAAACCCCAAACCCTAGGTTAGCCACTCCACTCCCAAACCCTAGCCGCCATCACCCTTCTCTTTCCACCAAGCCCTAGTCTATTTCCCTTCTCTCGGCCACCATCTCCAAGTCCAGGCCGACCACCAGCATCCAGCTCCAGTCCAGATACTGCAGATCTACAGCAATTCTAAGAGGAAGTCAGATCGGCCTCCAGGAGAATTCGATTTCAGCAACTTCGGCTTTCAAGTTCTTCAACCTGGTAAGATCTTTTCTTGAGTTTCTGAATTCCTTCACTTGTTCCTCTTCTTTCCTAGATCTTGAGTCCAGGAGAAGCCGACCAAACCTCGAGACCAGTATTGGAGGATCCATTGCGAAGATAGCCGACTCCGAGGATCCCACAATCTGCTCGAGAGAGTTCTTCCACCAAAATCCTGAGAAGATCACTGTCTGGTTAGTAAACCATCTCTTCTCTCTATTTCTGTTCTGTTGAAAGTTCAGAGCGAAACCCTAGGTCTGGGAGTTTCTTAACCCCCAGCGATCCGTTACTTCTGAACTATTCTGATAATTTAGTTTCCTCTAAATTGTGCTTTCAATCCTTACCTAGTTTCCTTCAACGTAGTTTAGCTTTACTTTGAGTCGAAGCCAATTTCTGAAATATATATATATATATATATAAAAAAATTAATCTTAATTTTACTTCCGCATACGCTTCTTTGTTCTGCATCATTTTTGGTATCAGAGCCCTGTCTAGGGTTTCTGTTTGATTGCCTGTTTGAGTCCCTCTCTTTTTACTTTGTCTGCTCGAAGTAGACTCCCCAGGACGTCCGGTCCTAGGAACGAAGCGAGGTGCAAACCTCCTTTTCCCATTCCACGGGGTGTTCCTAGGGCGTGTAGGGGATCCGTTGGGTTACAACTTCGTAGCAGAAATTGTAAACGGGGAAGTGCTCTGTTTTCAGCCCGTAATTTCCCTGTTGCAGGAATTATTTCTCACTGCAGGTAATTCCAAATTTAGTGATTTTTATTTTGCTGAAACCAGTATAATTGAAATTAATTTGCATAATTTTCTCATGATTTATTGGTTTCCATGTGATTTCTGAGAATTAAATTACTGCAACTCTATTTTTGTGTTCTGCAATCCATTTAATTTTAAGTGTTCATCTCTTAATTCAACTTAAGGGCATTTGAGCATCTAAGATAAGGGGAGGAGTTGATAACCTCTCCTTAGCCCAAAACCACCACCCCTTCATTCGAACCTAAGCCTTTAATCTAAAATTTATTAGACCTAATTTGCCCTAGTGGGCTAGGGACATCAACAAGTCGGGTCAAGGCTAGTGTTGAGTCAGTTTGTCTGGTTACTCTGTGTGTGCTTTGTACTCAGTGTCTAGAACGGTAGTTCAGGGATTCCATCCCGAAGGGCTTGTGTGCTGGTCCGCCTACCTGGCCAATCTCTGATTGGTGTCTAGGATTGGCATTCAGGGACCTAACACTCCCCTTACACCTGCCTGGCTGAGTCCTGAGTTACTACAGGCTAGCTTGCCACTCTGATTGGGTACCTAGTTTGGGCTCTAGGTCTAGTTAGCCCGTAGTCATTCAGTTGAGTCTCATTTTGTGTGCCTGATTGCATCATGTCTACCCGGAATGGAGTACCCTACCAACCTGGTCAAGCCCAACCTGATTTAGAGGCCATGGTTAAAGCTCTTACTGAGAGTATGAACAAATTAAGTCAGGATATGAATGAGAATTTTGCCCAGCTTAGGGATCGAGTCCAAGTACTTGAGGAACCTAGGCATCGGAATTGGGCTCCTGTCCCAGATTTTAATGTGCCTCAACCTCACCCACACCAAGAGCCTAGAAGACCTTTATACCGAGATCCTGAACCTAATCATAGGAGACCTGACCCAGAACCTGAGGATAGAGATGATAGGTTCATTCGGAACATTAAGTTAGATGCACCCACTTTTGATGGTAGCCTAAATCCTAAGGTGTATTCTGATTGGGAGGGTGAGATGGACCAGTACTTTGAGTGGTATGCCATGTCTGAGGAAAGGAAATTCAAGTTTGCCAAGATGAAATTAATACGTCAAGCTAGGTTATACTGGGGGAACATTGAGCTGACCACTAGAAGACGAAATGTAGAGCCCATAACCACTTGGCAGGGTATGAAAGAGAAACTTAGAGACAAGTACCTACCCATTTCATACCAGCAAAATCTGTTAGACCAATGGCAGACTTTGAAACAAGGGAACCGATCTGTTTCAGACTACATAACCACCTTTGATGAATACTTGATGAGATGTGATGTGAGTGAAGCCCATGAGGTCACTTTGTCTAGATTTAGGGCTGGACTTAGGGAAGATATTAAGAGAGAGTTGTTTCTGAGAGAGGTTACTGACCTAGACCAAGCCTATCAGATTGCACTGAACATTGAGAAGTTTCAGAGAGGACCCATGCCATCTAGGGTTAGTGCCCCAATCCCAAGAAATGGACCTAGCCAGGTTACCCCTAGCAAGCCTAATCAGGGTATCCCCACCCCTAGGCCCATGGACAAAGGTAAGGCACCTGACACCCAGAGAACCCCTAGTATCGTCTGTTTTAAGTGCCAGAAGCCCGATCATATCTCCACTCAGTGCACAGCCATAGCTTGTTTTAAGTGTCATAAGGTAGGTCATGTTTCTAGCCAGTGCCCTCGTAGATCCCTATATATAGAAGAGGGAGGAGAAGAGAGTTCCGAGCCTAATGAGGAGTTTGAAGAAGAAGTTTATGAGGCCGGAATGAATTTGGTTGATGAGTATGAAGGAGAGGAAGAATCCACTGAATCTGACCACTTAGGGGTTGTGAGATGCATCCTGTCCCAGACTAAAGTTCAAGAAGATTGGCGTAGGACTAACATCCTACAGACTTTCCTTAAACTAGGGGATAAGGTATGTAAAATCATCATAGATAGTGGGAGCTGTGTGAATGCCTTTTCTACTAGCACTGTCAAAATGTTAGGCTTAACCCCAGTCCCCCACCCCAACCCCTATAAGGTTTCTTGGGTAGACTCTACCTCTATACCCATCCAGTCTAGATGTCAGGTCCAAATCCAAATGCAATCCTATCAAGAGAAGATTTGGTGTGATGTCTTGCCCATGGGGGTGAGCAGTATAATTCTTGGACGACCTTGGTTGTATGATCATGATGCCACCCTCTTAGGAAAATCCAACACCTGTGTCTTTAGTTTCAATGGGAAGAAAATCACAATTCATTCAGTCCCTCCTAAGGACAAGGTAGCTAAAGGAACCAGTAAGGTTAGGGAGATGAAGACTGGAGTGAACCTAATTAGTGCCAAGGATCTAGAACAAGAAATTCATAGTGGTTCACCCATTTGGATGTTGACTGCTAAGGAACTTAGGACTCCTACACCCTCAGAGCCTCCTCAGGAAGTTAAGCCTTTATTAGAAGAATTTGAGGATGTTTTTCCCGAGGATCTGCCAGACCACCTTCCACCTCTTAGGGATATTCAGCATTCCATAGATTTAGTCCCAGGAGCTACTTTACCCAACTTGCCCCATTATAGGATGAATCCATCTAAGCATAAAGAACTGCAGAAGCAGGTTGGCGAATTGTTGAGGAAGGGGTTCATTAGAGAGAGTCTTAGCCCTTGTGCAGTCCCTGTACTTCTAACCTCGAAGAAGGATGGCACGTGGAGGATGTGTGTTGACAGTCGTGCCATCAATAAAATCATAATCAAGTATAGGTTCCCCATCCCTAGACTAGATGACATGCTTGATATGATGGCCGGTGCCATGGTCTTTTCTAAAATTGATCTCAAGAGCGGCTATCATCAGGTTAGGATTAGACCAGGGGATGAGTGGAAAACAGCCTTCAAAACTAAGGATGGTCTCTATGAATGGGTTGTTATGCCTTTTGGGTTGTCCAATGCCCCTAGTACTTTCATGAGGATTATGACCCAGGTACTTAGAGCTTTCATAGGGAAGTTTGTAGTGGTCTATTTTGATGACATCCTGATCTATAGTAAGACCCCTGCAGATCACCTAGGCCACCTTAGACAGGTCTGTCAAGTTTTGAGGAATGATAGTCTCTACGGTAATCTCAAAAAGTGTGAATTTATGACCAGTAGAATTATCTTCCTTGGATTTGTTGTAACCCCTGACGGCGTGGCTGCCGACCCTGAAAAGATTAGGTCCATAGTAGAATGGCCAGAGCCGACCAGTGTGCATGAAGTCAGAAGTTTCCATGGCTTGGCTACCTTCTATAGGCGATTCATCAAGGAGTTTAGTACTGTAGTTGCTCCTATCACAGACTGCATCAGGAAGGGAGAGTTTCAGTGGACCAAAGCAGCCCATAAAGCCTTCCTAGATCTTAAGGATAGGATGACCCAGGCACCCATTTTGAGACTACCAGACTTTTCAAAGGTATTTGAGGTTGCCTGTGATGCTTCAGGAGTAGGTATAGGTGGAGTCCTAAGCCAAGAGAACCATCCCGTAGCATTCTTTAGTGAAAAACTTAATGATGCTAAGCTTAGGTATTCTACCTATGATAAGGAATTTTATGCGGTAGTGCAAGCTTTGCGTTACTGGAGACATTATTTACTACCGCAAGAATTTGTGCTGTTTTCAGACCATGAGGCTCTTAGATTCTTGAATTCTCAGAAGAAGCTTAACCCTAGGCATGCTAAGTGGGTAGAGTATATCCAGTCCTATACTTTTGTTTTGAAGCATAAGGCTGGGTCTGAAAATAAGGTAGCTGATGCCCTTAGTCGTCGATCTTTGTTGTTGAATTCTGTTAGGGCTGAAGTCATAGGGTTTGAGCAAATCAAAGAAGAATATAAGTCATGTCCGGATTTCAAGACTGTGTACCAGGATCTAACTCAAGGACCATCTAATGAACATAAGGATTATTCCCTTTTAGATGGCTTTCTGTTCTTTAAGAATAGGCTTTGCATCCCTAGAACCTCTCTTAGGGAATTCTTGATTTGGGAAACTCATGCAGGAGGTTTAGCTGGCCATTTCGGAAAAGATAAGACCACCCTGGCTATTGAAGACCATTTTTTCTGGCCTAGCTTAAAAAGAGATGTAGCACACATTGTGGCTAGGTGTCGGACCTGCGCTGTTGCCAAACAGCGAAAACAGAACACCGGCCTTTATACCCCACTCCCTGTCCCAGATCGTCCTTGGAAAGATGTGAGCATGGACATTGTGTTAGGTTTGCCTAAGACCCAGAGGAGGCATGACTCTATCTGTGTTGTAGTAGACCGATTTTCCAAGATGGCCCATTTCTTGCCTTGTTCCCAAACATTTGATGCGTCTAAGGTAGCCACCCTATTTTTTAATGAGATAGTTCGACTCCATGGCCTACCCAAGACCATTGTTTCTGATAGGGATGTTCGGTTCACCAGCTATTTCTGGAAAACCCTTTGGCATAAGTTAGGGACGAAACTTAAGTTTTCAACTGCCTATCATCCCCAGACTGACGGCCAAACCGAAGTAGTGAACCGTAGTTTAGGCAATCTGCTAAGGTGTCTTGTTGGTGAAAACATTAGGAACTGGGATTTGTACTTACCTAGAGCTGAATTTGCATATAATGACTCGGTCAATAGGTCTACGGGAAAGAGTCCATTTGAAATTGTGCATGGTTACAAACCCCACACACCTCTTGACCTAGCTCCTTTACCAGTCCACACACGGGTCTCCGAGTCTGCCGAAGTTTTTGCACAGCATATAAAAGACTTGCATAAAGAAATTCAAGCCAAAATAAATTTAAGTAACGAAACTTATAAGAAATTGGCTGATTCTCAAAGGCGAGTCAAAACTTTTGACGAAGGAGACTATGTAATGATTAGGTTAAGGCCTGAACGGTTTCCTCCTGGAACCGTTAGAAAGTTACATGCTAGGGGAGCTGGACCATTTAGAGTGGTAAAGAGAGTAGGATCCAATGCCTATGTGCTCGAGTTGCCTCCAGAACTAGGCATTAGCTCCACTTTCAACATTACAGACCTAGTAGAGTATAGGGAGCCAGCTGTGATTCCCAGTGAGGCTTTTGAACCTAATCTTGCTCTTGAGAGTGAACCTGACCCTGTGTGTCCACCAACAAATTGGCCTGTGAGGAAAGAGCAGATTGAAAAGATCCTGGATGATCAGGTTATCTCTACTCGTAATCGAGGATACCAAAGATACCTGGTCCGCTGGCTAGGAAGGCCAGATTCTGATGACTCTTGGATCTCCCGAGAAGAGTTACAAGAGCTGGACCCAGACCTCTTGGAGAGATACCAGAGCCAACTTGATCCATACTCGACAGGGTCGAGTTCCTCCCACCCTGGGAGAATTAGTGCGGGCACCAGACTCAGAAGAAGACTTCAGTGCTCCATCTGGATCTCTGATTAACCTTGCCCGAAGAATTAGGGTTTTTGGTTTGTAATAAGAGTTGACTAGATCAACTCAATTTAAGCTTGAGTCTACATTACCTGCATTTTATTTTGTTGAGTCATGTTGACTCAGTAGTGGACTAGGGTTTCAACCTGGGATGTTACATTTTCTCCCAAGACCAGGCAAGTGGACACCACACTCCCAGCCACACTCCCAGTCTAAGGGGCGCCATATCCACATCCAGCAGCCTTTGGTCCCCACTCCACAGATGGCAACTTCCTTCTCTCATGCGCCAGATAAAGAAAAGTCCACCAAGAGACCACAAATCAAGGGGGGCGGCCAAGACTTTCCCAAGAAATCCAAAGCAAAGAAGGGAAGAAATTCTCTTGGAAGAGAATTTCAAGGGGGCGCCCACTACCTGCCAAAGACAACCAAAACAAAGATGGGAAGGACCTTGACTTAGGGAGGAAGAAAAGGAGGAGTCCAAAAGAGTTGATCCATGGAAGGGAAGAAATTTTTCTTGAAGATCCAAGCAAGGTGGCGCCATCTACCTGCCTTATATAACCCAAATCCAATTTTTTTGGTACCTTGGCCGACCATCTGTGAATGATTTGCCCTAATTTGTAGATTCCCTCCTTTAGTCCCATATGGGAAGATATGAAACCCTTCTCCCTTGTAAAGCCTTATAAATTAGACCCCTCTTGTAAGTTTAAAAAAAAAGATGAATGAAAGAAATTTTTTTATGAGCAAACTTGTGTTTTCTCTTTTCCGCACTTGCTTCCAGGTGTTGAGCTCCATGAGGGAGTAAATCCGGGTTCCCCTGGAACCTTGAGGAGGTGAGAGATCTCCAAAACCCCAAACCCTAGGTTAGCCACTCCACTCTCAAACCCTAGCCGCCATCACCCTTCTCTTTCCACCAAGCCCTAGTCTATTTCCCTTCTCTCGGCCACCATCTCCAAGTCCAGGCCGACCACCAGCATCCAGCTCCAGTCTAGATACTGCAGATCTACAACAATTCTAAGAGGAAGTCAGATCGGCCTCCAGGAGAATTCGATTTCAGCAACTTCGGCTTTCAAGTTCTTCAACCTGGTAAGATCTTTTCTTGAGTTTCTGAATTCCTTCATTTGTTCCTCTTCTTTCCCAGATCTTGAGTCCAGGAGAAGCTGACCAAACCTCGAGACCAGTATTGGAGGATCCATTGCGAAGATAGCCGACTCCGAGGATCCCACAATCTGCTCGAGAGAGTTCTTCCACCAAAATCCTGAGAAGATCACTGTCTGGTTAGTAAACCATCTCTTCTCTCTATTTCTATTCTGTTGAAAGTTCAGAGCGAAACCCTAGGTCTGGAAGTTTCTCAACCCCCAGCGATCCGTTAGTTCTGAACTACTCTGATAATTTAGTTTCCTCTAAATTGTGCTTTCAATCCTTACCTAGTTTCCTTCAACGTAGTTTAGCTTTACTTTGAGTCGAAGCCAATTTCTGAAATATATATATATATAAAAAAAAAGAATTAATCTTAATTTTACTTCCGCATACGCTTCTTTATTCTTTGTTCTGCATCACCATTGATTTTGTCACAAAGGCTCCCCAACAAATGTCTATTCTAGTTTCAATTCCCTTGAAACTAGAAAACAATAACAAGAATCAAGTAGAATGTATGAAATATAGAAAAGCGTTCAAATAAAAGCTAATATCTCTTTGAAGCTCTTTGAATGCTGTTGAAGATGCTTGTCCTTGAGTTGTTGAAGCCTTAAATGATTTTGAATGGCTGAACTTGAATACTTTGAATGCTTGAAGGCTCAACTTCTCTCAAAGGTAATGAACTCTCAATAGATAATCAATTAATTCTTATTAGTTTCTTCCCTCTTGAGTTTAAACCACTTTAAATACTTTTCCAAACATCAAATGATAGTTTTTAACCATTGGAGAGGTGAAACTAGTTGTTGGGGGGCGAAAAAGATAACTCTGCACTTCAAAAAAAACTAGCCATTACTGTTTGCAAAACTGCAAGTATCGATACTTCAAGTCATGAGTCGACACCTTGAGTCGATACTTGGTCTCCATAAGTCGACATTTAGTTCAAAAAATATTTCTTAAAGCTCTCTAAAAATCTCAGATGAGCCAACACTTCTTCTGATGAGTTGATACTTGAGTCGACACTTGGCTTCCATGAGTCGACACTTGAGGGAAGTCTAAAATTCTGCAAGTTCTGTCTAACTTTTATCTCAGGCCTTGAGTCGACACCTTGAGTCGACACTTCGAGTTCCATAAGTCGATACTTCGAGTGTGCCATCTAAAACTTCTTCTGTATATCATCTTAAGCTTTTGTGAGCCAACACTATGAGTCGATACTTTATATCCATGAGTCGACACTCGGCTGAAATATTCTGAAACTCAATTAAAACTCTACTGAATCTTCTTCAAACTTAAAACTTAAATCCTTTCATATCATTATTGTGTACTTAAGTCCATTTAACTTTAAAATTTCATCCATAAGGAGACTTCTTCAACTATTGGATAAGTAATTCAACCAACTAACTTGATGAGTACCTTTTTCTAATAAAACATACTTCAACAAATAGTTAGTACTCAAATATATTTAAGTATTTTGTTAATCATCAAAATCAATACAAGAGTCAATACATGAGCTCGACCCTGGCCGGGAGCTGGCCTCAGATGGAGGGCTCGTCCTATAAGCACGACCTCGGCTGGGAGCTGACCTCGGTAGGAGGGCTCGCCTTGGCAGCATGAGCATGACTCCGGTCGAGAGTTGACCTCGGTAGGAGGGCTCACCTTGACAGCATGAGCATGACTCCGGCCAGGAGCTAACCTCAATAGGAGGGCTTGCCTTGGTAGCATGAGCATGACTCCGGCCAGGAGCTGACCTCGGCAGGAGGGCTTGCCTTGGTAGCATGAGCATGACTCCGATTGGGAGCTGATCTCGATAGGAAGGCCTGCCTTGATAGCATGAGCATGACTCCAGCTGGCAGCTGACCTTGGTAGGAGGGCTTGTCTTGGTGGCATGAGCATGACTCCGATCAGGAGCTGACCTTGACAGGAGTGCTCACCTTGGCAGCATGAGCACGACTCTTAACCTTGGTAGGAGAGCTCGCTTTGGTAGCATGAGCATGACTCCGGTCGAGAGCTGACCTCGGTAGGAGGGCTCGCCTTGGTAGGATGAGCACGACTCTGACCGGGAGCTGATCTCGGTAGGAGGGCTCGTCTTAGCAGGATGAGCATGACTCTGACCTGGAGCTGACCTCGGTAGGAGGGCTTACCTTGGCAGGATGAGCATGACTCTGGCTGGGAGCTGACCTCGGTAGAGGGCTCGCCTTGTTAGGATGAGCACGACTCCGACCAGGAGCTGACCTCGGTAGGAGGGCTTGCCTTAACAGCATGAGCACGACTCCAACTTGAAGCTGACCTCGACAGAAGGGCTTGCCTTAGCAACAATTAGGCACCACATCCAGGTGGCACACTCTGCCCGCATGGCTACCAGCTAGTGCCCACATGGCCTCCACGTCAACAAATGCTACCACATCAGCTGGGTTTTACATCTATGTTAGTCTTCTATCTTGATTAAATTCAAAAGTTGGGCTAGGATTAGCTCTCCTTGCTTTTGGAGTTGACTTTTAACAAAGCCATTCTAGGAAGGTGGTATTTTATTTAAAAGGCTAAAAACCTTAAATCCTTCTAAAAACTTATCTTCATTAGCTTGAAGTTTCCTAAGATACTCTTGGAATTGATGAAACTGGTCATTGATAGATTTATCTTCTACTATATTATACCTAAAGAATGATACAATGTTGAATCATTCAATCCCAACATCATCAAAGCCATACTCAAACTTTAAGATATCTCATAATTCTTCGCACTCTTTGCTGACATGTATATATCATAGAGTGAGTCAAAAAGAGTACCAAGGATTCTACTTTTGCATGGATAATTCTCTTTTAGGATAGTAGGTATGATTGAACTAGAAAAACTGGTGGACTAGTCGATCACTGACCAAAATCGTAAGATGGTTAGCCAAAAACTTTATTTGACTTTGCCACCTTCTAAAATAGGATCCTTCAAATTTTTTGGGTTTTAGGCTAATTATGTCATTCTTAAGGGTTGTCATTGAATCCAAGTCAAGTTCAGAGAGAAAGACTTGAAAAATAAAATTAAATTTATTAAAAATTTGTTTAAATAATTTAAATAATTTTATATAATTTTATGTTCATTTATTTATTTATTTTGTATATATTTCTAAAAATGTCTCTTATTTTTTTTGAAAATTGAAGATTATACATGATCACTAATATGATTAGACCTATGATTTGTTAAGATTTTTATTTAAATTATTTATCTTTAAATCCTAAAGACTTTGATTAATTGATTTATATAGTCTTTTAAAAATTAATTTATATGATGCAGTACAGGTTTAGTGAGGATCTTCAATTAATTTTGTATAATACAAAAAGAATAGATATTATACTATAAATAATCAAAAATATATATATATATATAATATGTAAAATAAATAAACTATAATTAAATATAAATAATTATGCATGCACTACAAACTATTTAAAAATCTTCTTTAGACTATTATTTTTAATGTATGAAATATATATATGTATTTATATAATTTTAAAGTATTTAAAACTAATTTTTCTTTTTCATGGTGTATATGGTAAAATAAATTTGGTATAATAAAATAATTTAAAATATAACAGAATAAAGTTAGGAAGTCTGACCTGGGAGATGGATAGAAGTACTATCCTAAAGGAGATTCGGTCTCCTTCTTGTGTGAAGAACAATTGGATCATACACTCTGGTCTACGGTATAATCCAAAAACTAACACTCCAACACCGTTAATGATATGATCTCGAATGGACGTTGATCAGCTCGTCTTTTGTTTAAATTTTTAAAGTAAAAAATATATAAGAGAGGGAAAGAATTTTAGATTTTTTTTAGAAAAAAAGAATGTATGAGTGGAAAAGTTTGGGATTCTTGGATATCTTGTAGAACTGGAATAAAAATCTATTTATATGCTCAAATTCTAAAAAAACTTAAAAAATCCTCAAACTAACTATTATTATATTTGTTGCTGCCTAGATCATCATGGCCTATAGCTCTGACATGTCACGGACTTGTCGGGCTCCCGTTGGGTGCTTGGTCCCCTTTCCTGGTCATCTCTAGAACTAGTGTGACCTACAAAAGAGAGGAGACTCAGGCCATAAATTCTGGCAGGGACACTCTAATGATCAACTCAGTTGGGACGATCAAGAAGAATAGAGCCTCTATAATGAAGAGCATGGATCTCTCTGTGTAGAGGATGAAAGATAAGATGTAAGAAATGGAAAGATAGGGTCAAGTGGATATCAGAGAGTTGGGAGGTTTTCTTGGCTGGTTCCTTGCCCGTTTGCTCTCTGAGTCTTACCAGTTGTCTCCCTCCCCTCGAGGATCCTTTCTTATATTTCATATGAAAAGGATGGCTCAGACCAAGTTTGGGACTTCACTGAGATGTCCCTTTTCTGGTAATCCTTTCAGGAGGGATTTTCTTTGTCCGCGGCCTCCCTCCTATCAAACTGGTCCTCAAAAGGAGATCCTTCTATTACGGGCATTCATCGGCATAGTACAGATCTTGTCTCTCTAGTGGTGCAGTTTTTCATGGATGGGGCGGGCGCTGTGCCACTGAGCCCCAAGCCATGGTAGGGCATTTCTATTCCAGTAGGGATCGTCGGGGTGTTCCAGGGCCTGGGCCTTAATGGAATATTCCTCTTGGAGAGGTACAGGTTCTGTGTCATGAGAGTTGGAGCCCCATGGTTGCACGGTCGTGGATGTGATGGCACGCTACAGGGCTGGAGCCTGGTGGAGCATACATTGCATAGAATGTGCGGGTGGTGTGTTTGCAGCGTTTGAGTTTCTGGTAGGGTTTTCGCCACCTTCTGGAGGTTGCAGATAACTGGGAGCTTCCATGACATGGTTTGAACCTATATTGATCTTCTATCTCTTTTGCTTTTGGTGGGAACTTCGGTCCTGGCTAGATGGGGGAGCTCTATCCCTGGAGCTTGACCCCGAAAAGCATGAGGACAACCTCGACCGAGAGCTCGATCCCGGATGGGAGCTGACCTCGACCGAGGGCTTGCCCTCAACAGGATAATGGGAGCTCTATCTTGGGAGCTAGACCCCAAAAAGCATGAACACGACCTCGACCGGGAGCTCGACCTCGGATGGGAGCTGACCTCGATCGGGGGCTCACCCTTAGTAGGATAGGGGATCTCTATCTCGAGAGCTCGACCTTGGAAAGCAAGAGCACGACCTCGATCGGTAGCTTGACCCCGGATGGGAGCTGACTTCGACCGGGGGCTCGCCCTCGGCATGATAGGGGGAGCTCTATCTCGGGAGCTCGACCCCAAAAAGCATGAGCATGCCTCAACTAGGAGATCAACCCCATATGGGAGCTGACCTCGACTAGAGGCTTGCCCTCAGTAGGGTAGGGGGAGCTTGATCTCGGGAGCTCGACCCCGGAAAGTTTGAGCATGATCCCGGTCGGGAGCTCGACCATGGATGGGAGTTAACCTCGACGTGGGCTCAACCTCAGTAGGATAGGGGGAGCTCTATCTCGGGAGCTCGAACCCGGAAAGCATGAGCACAACCTCGATCGAGAGCTAAACCTTGGATGGGAGCTGACCTCGATCGGGGACTCTCCCTCGGCAAGATAAGGGGAGCTCTATCTTGGGAGCTGGACCCTGGAAAGCATGAGCACGACCTCGACCGGGAGCTCGACCCCGGATGGGAGCTGACCTCGATAGGGGCCTTGCCCTCAAATCTTCATTTAGTTGTCACATCCAGATGGCATTTTCTGCTAGCATGGCCGCCAGCTAGGTAGTCATGGGCTCAACGTTAGTAGTAATGCCACATCAGGTGGGGGCTCACCCTTTATAGGATAGGGGAGCTCTATCTTAGAAGCTCGACCCCAGAAAGCATGAGCATGACCTCGACTGGAAGCTCAACCCCGAATGGGAGCTAACCTTAACCGGGGCCTCACCCTTAGATCTTCATTTGGTCGCCACATCCAGATGGCATTTTTGGCTAGCATGGTTGCCAGCTGGTGTAGTCATGGGCTCCACGTCAGCGGTAATGCCACATCAGGTGCCCCCCACTCTGGAGCCCGAAGAACGATATGGTGCTCGGGACGAAAGAAACAAGTCTTCTTTGCAGAGTTCCCCTCTCCCCTAGTCTTCATGCTCCAGCATCCGAAGTCTTAGCAGGTTAGTCTCTTCTTCTCCTTTCTTCCTCTTTCTTCTTCATTTTCATGGTCTTCTCCCTCGGCTTGTGCTGAAGAAGGGTTCCCATTAAGTTTCTAGGCTTCTGCTTCTCCTTTGTCTTCTTTCCTCCCACTCCTTATGAGTTCTTCTGGCAGAGGGCACCGCCACCTGGATCATTCTGGTGAGGCGGGGCCATCTCATCCGAGGCCTCCTTCCTCAGATAGCGAGGAGGAGGAAGTCCCTATAGTGACCCGCAGGGATCCTCGCAGGATAGGGATTATTATTGGACCCCCTGCGGCTCCTCCCCCTCCTCCTTCTCCTTCTCCTCCCATTTGGGCGTCAGCCGGTCCCGCCAGCATTACTTCGGTGATGATTGGTGAGGATCTCCTCTGCATCCGGAGAGTGTATGGGATCCTGATTCTATCTGTCTCTCAGTCTCGAGATCGAAGGAACGGGTCACTTCTAGTGGCCCAGGCTGGATCGCCTTGTACAAAGATTTTTTCTTCAAGGGCCTCCATCTTCCTCTTCACCCCTTCTTTCTCTCTTTTCTGATCAATTATCGCCTGGTCCTGGCCTGATATGGCTATATCCACTGATGTGGAATCCATCTAGGCACCAGTTGTCAGCCAGCAGATGGAGGCGCTACCTAAGCCTGGTGCCCAAGCAAGGAGCCGAAGTGGATCCCCTACCGAGGTCAGCTCTCGATCGAGGTCAAACTCAAGCTGCCACCAAGTAAAGAACGAGAGGCAATAGAGATTCAAATCATGGTGGGAAAGAGGGTCGCCTTCACCTAGACCCCACCTCTGAGATAGTATAACTGACAAGGGAGCTCGACCCCAGAAAGCATGAGCACAATCTCGGCCGGGAGCTTGACCCCGGATGGGAGTGACCTCGGCTGGGGGCTCGCCCTTAGCAGGATAAGGGGAGCTCTATCTCGGGAGCTCAACCCCGAAAAGCATGAGCATGATCTCGGCCAGAGCTCGACCCAGGATGGGAGCTGACCTCAGTCAAGGTCTCGCCCTCAGTAGGATAGGGGGAGCTCTATCTCAGGAGCTTGACCCCGGAAAGCATGAGCATGACCTCGACCGGGAGCTCCACCCCAGATGGGAGCTAACCTCAACCAGGGGCTCGCCCTCAGCAGGATAGGGGGAGCACTATCTCGGGAGCTCGACCTCGGAAAGCATGAGCATGACCTCGGTTGGGAGCTCGACCCTGGATAGGAGCTGACCTTGGTGGGGGCTTGCCCTCATAGGATAGGGGGAGCTCTATCTTGAGAGCTTGACCTCGAAAAGCATGAGTATGACCTCGATCGGGAGCTCGACCTCTGATGGGAGCTGATCTTAGCCGGGGGCTCTCCCTCAGCAGGATATGGCGAGCTCGAGAGCTCGACTCTGGAAAGCATGAGCACGACCTCGACCGGAAGCTCGACCCTGGATGGGAGCTAACCTTGACCGGGGGCTCACCCTCAGCAGGATAGGGGGAGCTCTATCTCGAGAGCTCAACCCCGGAAAGCATAAGCATGACCTCGACCGGGAGCTCGACCTTGAATGGGAGCTGACCTCAGTCGAGAGCTCGTCCTTAGTAAGATAGGGGGACTTCTATCTCGGGAGCTCGACCCCAGAAAGCATGAGCACGACCTCGACTGGGAGCTCGACCCTGGATAGGAGCTGACCTTGATCGGGGGCTAGCCCTCGCAGGATAGGGGGAGCTCTATCTTGGGAGCTCGACCTCAAAAAGCATGAGCACGACCTTAGCCGGGAGCTGACCTCGGCTGGGGGATCGCCCTCGATAGGATAGGGGGAGCTCTATCTCGGGAGCTCGATCCTGGAAAGCATAAACAAGACCTCGACCGGGAGCTCGACCCTGGATGGGAGCTGACCTCGACTGAGGGCTCGCCCTTGACAGGATAGGGGGAACTCTATCTCAATAGCTCGACCATGGAAAGCATAAGCTCAAATTCGACCGGGAGCTCCACCCTGATGGGAGCTGACCTCGACCGAGGGCTCACCCTCGACAAGATAAGGGGAGTTCTATCTTGGGAGCTCGACCCTGGAAAGCATGAACACGACCTTGACCAGAAGCTCAACCCCGGATGGGAGCTAACCTCGATCGAGGGCTCGCCCTCGGTAGTATAGGGGTAGCTCTATCTCAATAGCTTAACCCCAGAAAGCATAAGCTCGAACTCAATCGGGAGCTCGAGAGCTGATCTCGGTCGGGGGCTCGCCCTCAACAGGATAGGGGGAGCTCTATCTCGGGAGCTCGACCCCGGAAAGCATGAGCACAACCTCGACCGGGAGCTCGATCCCAAATGGGAGCTGACCTTGGTCGGGGGCTCGCCCTCAGCAGGATAGGGGAGCTCTATCTTGGGAGCTCGACTTTGAAAAGCATGAGCACGATCTCGACCGGGGCATATAGCTAATCTAACCTAATCTAACCTAATCTAACCTAATGCTCTGATACCAACATGATGGGGCATATAGCTCTGATACCAATAAGATGATGCGGAATGATGCGATGCAGTGTAAGATGATCTACTTTTAGTCTAAGATATTTTAAAGAGCAATGATCATAGTATAACATACTAAAGAGATTAAAGAAAGGAACTAACTACTTACCCGCAATCTGATCCGCAAGCTATAATGAATAAGGATCGATGGCTAGGAAACCATCTAAGATTAGGCTATTCCATGCTTCAACTACCAAATCTAATGAGAAAGGATTGGTTGCTTACCCCAATGGAGATTCTCTTTGACTCGAGATAGATTGGTTGCTTGGTTGCTTAGATCTTGCAGTAGGATTAAGATCGGGACTCCAAATTTTAGATCTACTGTCAGATCTTGGTTTGGAAGCAAAGGATCCATCCTCTAAAGTCCTTGAACACCTAGGATCTACAGAGAAGGCAGCAAACGAAACTTTAAGAATAAAGTAAATCAGTTCAAAATGGAAAAAAAGGAAGGGTTGGTTGCGTAGAGCTTGAAGAAGATCGGTAGCAATTTATCAAATATGGCAGAACCTCCACTCAAGGACCTCACCACCTTGAGCTCTCAAGGACCTCCTCGCCTTGAGCTCTTAAGGACCTCCCCGCCCTTAGAGAAAATCACTAAAGCCTAACCCAGCTTTGTGGAAGAAAAAATGCAGCATTTCATTTCATGAATCAATAATTAATTACAAGGGGTATGGGGTCCTATTTATAGGGTTCTTCACATATGAAGATATCATAGGACTCCTTTGAATTCAAATTATATTTAAATTTAAATACTCCTTGGCTTCTTGGCTTCTTCCTTGAATTTGAAATTTAAATCCCTTTTTTTTATGGCTTGGGCGACTTCATGAAAAAATGTGCGACAAATGGAGATGGGGTGCTAATCTTCTTAATTGGCATGAAATCTGATTTTTAATCTCTTGATCGGCAACAAGGGATAAGTAATAGCTTCAAAGGTTTGAATCCTTCATTTGAAATTGAATTTAGAAAGAAGATAACTCCTCCCTTTAAATTTTGGATGAACCTCCACTTATCTTGGACACCTCCTCCCATTTAACTTTTGAATGAATCAAGGGTGACCGTCATCTGGAGTTGGCAACAAGAGAGAATGAGGGGGGGCGCAAGATAAAAAGCAGTCCCTCTACTTTACTCCTCTTAATTAGCGCCTCCTTGAAATCTTAAATGGGCGATGAAAATAAATGGGATAGGGAACCTTTCTTGGATAAAGATGACATTCAAATTGTCTTCTTGTCTTGATGTCTGGATGTCCTAATGTCTGAATGTCCTAATGTCTAGATGTCCAAATGTCTAGATGTCCGGATGTCCAGATGTCTGAATGTCTGGTGAAAAATTTGGACAACCCTTTTTTGACCTAGAATTGATCCACCAAGATAACGATGACTTGGATCTTGGATACCTATGACACCCCTTGACTTATTCAAGCACTAATTACAGGACTCAAATTGGACAATTCACCAAACAAAGTAAATTAATGCTATTTACAAGACTCTTAAACCAATTGATGGACTCAATGGACTCAATTAGTAACTCAACAACCCTAATTGACCAAATTACACTCAATTTGATCAAATTATAACTTAATTTGACAAACTCAAAACAACTGGGACTCGAGTGTTCTTTGTGAAGAACACATAGACTTACTCATTGGTGATCCAAATTGAATTGGAAAAGGTTTGCTTTCTCTTCCTGGCTCTTGTGTCCTCACCACCGACCCAAGACTTTTGGAAGTTGAAATTGAAAGGCCTAGTCCAAGGCTTTCAAGCATTGAAATTTAGGTTCAATCAAAGGCTTTTAAGTGTTGGACATTGGGCATATAGCTCTTTGATGCTGTCCTAGTCCAAGGCTTTCGGAAGTTGAAATGAGAGACCTGGCACAAGGCCTTTAGATATTGAAATTGAGGCTCGATTGAAGGCTTTCGAGCATTGGATGTCAGGCTCATAGCTCTTTGATGTTGTCCCAACCCAGGGCTTTCTAGAGTTAAAGTTATGGCTCAGTCCAAAACTTTCAAGTATTGAACATCCGGGGCATATCTCTCTAACATTATCCCAGTTTAAGGATTTTGGAAGTTGAAGTTATAGCTCAGCCTAAGGCTTTCGAGCATTGAATGTTGGATGCATAGTTCTATGATATTATCCAAATCCAAGTTTTTGGGAGTTGAAATTATGGCTCGGCCCAAGACTTTTGAGTGTTGGACATCGGGCACATAGCTCTCCGATATTATCCTGGTCCAAGACTTTCGAGCATTGAACATCGGGTACATAGCTCTCTGATATTGTTCTAGTCCAAGGCTTTCAAGAGTTGAAGTTATGGCCTTGCATAAGACTTTCAAGTATTGGATGTTGGGCAAGTAGCTCTCGAACATTGTCCTAGTCCAAGGCTTTCAGGAGTTAAAATTTAAACTCAGCCCAAGGCTATCGAGTGTTGAACGTCGGGCACATAGCTCTCCAACATTTTCTTGGCCTAAGGGTTTCGGGAGTTCAAGTTATGACTTGATCCAAGACTTTCAAGTATTAGATATTGGGTACATAGCTTTTTGACATTGTCCTATCTAAAGACTTTTGGAAGTTAAAATTATGGCTCGATCCAAGGTTTTCAAGTATTAAAATTTAGGTTCAATCAAAGGCTTTTAAGTATTGGACATTG
Organism: Areca catechu; assembly: GCA_021397845.1. NCBI lineage: Eukaryota > Viridiplantae > Streptophyta > Magnoliopsida > Arecales > Arecaceae > Areca > Areca catechu. The sequence continues at coordinate 47,584,054 of CM038047.1, read as the reverse complement.
GGCATGTAGCTCTTTGATATTGTCCTAGTCCAAGGCTTTCGGAAGTTGAAATGAGAGACCTGGCACAAGGCCTTTAGATATTGAAATTGAGGCTCGATTGAAGGCTTTCGAGCATTGGATGTCAGGCTCATAGCTCTCTGATGTTGTCCCAACCCAGGGCTTTCTAGAGTTAAAGTTATGGCTCAGTCCAAAACTTTCAAGTATTGAACATCCGGGGCATATCTCTCTAACATTATCCCAGTTTAAGGATTTTGGAAGTTGAAGTTATAGCTCAGCCTAAGGCTTTCGAGCATTGAATGTTGGATGCATAGTTCTCTGATATTATCCAAATCCAAGTTTTTGGGAGTTGAAATTATGGCTCGGCCCAAGACTTTTGAGTGTTGGACATCGGGCACATAGCTCTCCGATATTATCCTGGTCCAAGACTTTCGAGCATTGAACATCGGGTACATAGCTCTCTGATATTGTTCTAGTCCAAGACTTTCAAGAGTTGAAGTTATGGCCCAGCATAAGACTTTCAAGTATTGGATGTTGGGCAAGTAGCTCTCGAACATTGTCCTAGTCCAAGGCTTTCAGGAGTTAAAATTATAACTCAGCCCAAGGCTATCGAGTGTTGAACGTCGGGCACATAGCTCTCCAACATTATCTTGGCCTAAGGGTTTTGGGAGTTCAAGTTATGACTTGATCCAAGACTTTCGAGTATTAGACATTGGGTACATTGCTTTTTGACATTGTCCTATCCAAAGACTTTTGGAAGTTAAAATTATGGCTCGATCCAAGGTTTTCAAGTATTGGACATCAGGTGCATAGCTCTCCGATGTTGTCCCAGTTCAACGCTTTTGAGAGTTGAAATTATTGCTTAGTCCAAGACTTTTGAGTATTGGATGTCGAGTGTATAGCTCTCTAATGTTATCTTGGCCCAAGGCTTTCCAGTGTTGGATGTCGAGTATGTAGCTCTCCAAAGTTATCTCAACCTAAGGCTTTTGAAAGTTGAAATTATGGCTTAGTCCAAAGCTTTTGAGCATTGGATGTCGGGCAAATAGCTCTCCAATGTTCTCTCCTCCCAAGGCTTTCGGGAGTTAAAATTATGGCTCTGTCCAAGACTTTCGAGTATTGGATGTTGGGTGCATAGCTCTTCAATATTGTCCCAGGCTAAGGCTATGAGGAGTTGAAATTATGGCTTAGTCCAAGGTTTTCGAGCATTGGACATCAAGCACGTAGCTCTCCAATGTTGTCCCAGTCCAAAACTTCCAAGAGTTAAAGTTATGGCTTGGTCCAAGACTTTCGAGCATTAGATAGCGGGCGCATAGCTCTTCGACGTTGTCCTAACTCAAGGCTTTTGGGAGTTGAAATTATGGCTCAGCCTAAGGTTTCGAGCGTTGGATGTTAGGCATGCGCTCTTCGACATTGTTCTCACTCAAGGCTTCTAGGAGTTGAAATTAAGAGGCCTAGCCCAAGGCTTTCAGGTATTGAAATTAAGGCAGGGTCAAAAGCTTTCGAGCATTAGACATCAGGTGCGTAGCTCCCTGACATTGTCTTGGCCCAAGGCTTTCAGGAGTTGAAATTGAGAGGCTTGGTCCAAGACTTTCAGGCATTGAAATTAAGGCTCGACCAAAGGTTTTTGAGTATTGAACGTCATGCCAACGACTTTTCGATGTATAAGGAGAGTAGGACCTTTGACTTGCTAGATTCACAAGAAGAATAATAATTATAAATTATTTATTTAAATAAAAAAAGTACCTTACTGGTGGTATACCTAAAGGTTTTTAGATTTTCATGAGCAAGGCAAAGGATTTCTGTCCAGCTATATCAGGCAACAAGCTATCAGGCTATGCAAGCTTCTGGATGTACTACTGAACCACCCCCAGTAATGATATCCACCATCTTGGATCTTATTTAGTTCTTCATAATCCAACGGACTATTTGGAGGTCAGTTCTCGAAGATCGGCCCCCTTATTGGTTAGGCCAAGGTCGAGGGTCTACCAGGATGAAGACAAATTGGGCCGAAAAGATCAACCAGGTTAAGGGTCCTCCCGGCTAGGGGTCAGCAAGGATGAAGATAACTAGCTAAAGATCATCCAAGCATAGGGAGGAGTTGGCAAAGAGGCCATTAAGGAGCCAGAATACAAAGGAGCTATCAAAAAAGGAGTCAACTAGGGAGCAACTAAGGATTTAAATCATAGTAACTTTACTGTCGAGGCCCACCAGGCCAAGGATCAGCCAAGATGAAGATCAACTAGCTGAAGATCACCCAGGTTGAGGGTTCTAATCATAGTTACTTTGCTGCCGAGGCACATACAGATGTAGCCAAGATCAAGGTCCAACCTTGGAGACTTCATGGCTGAGGTAGAGTAATCAAAGGCTTTCTAGTGTTGGGCTAGCCATTGAGGGTCCTGAGTTCTACAGGTTTCTAGATTTTTCATCGAACCACCCTCTAGTGATGATATTTACCATTCCAAATCTTATTTGGTTCTCCATGGCCTTTTGTAATTCTATGGATCTTGTCCAGGCTAAGGTCAAGGGTCAACCAAGATGAACATCAACAGATAGGACCTACAAGAACATATAGATGGGAGTTCTCCAAAAAAATTAAATTTAGACAAGAGTTCAGATAATGAGTTGATGGAGGAGAATATCTTGCAAAGCAAGTATGTTAAGTCCCATGTGAATGCCTTTGATATGCAAAGGATCTACATGCCTGGCTTTTGGATTCACTACCGAACTACCCCCCGCAACATGCTACAGGTTAGTTCTCCATAGCATTTTATATGTTTGTAGATCTTGACTAAGCCGAGACCGAGGGTCAGCCAGGATGAGAAACAACTAAATAAAGATCACCTAGGCCAAGGGATGAGTTGGTGAGGAGGCGACCGAGGATCTCGATCATGATGACTTTGCTATCGAGATACTTGTCGATGCAACAAAGACCGAGCTTCGATCCAGGTGACTTTGCGACTGGGGTGCTCACCGATGTAGTCAAAAATGAGCTAAAAGAGGCCTTTTGAGATCGAAGCGGTGGTCCAACAATGCCATCGAGGTTGAAAGGAAGGAGGCAGTACAAGTGGCATAGTTGGGATGATCACTGAGCCCTCCAGGTCCAAGCCAAGGGAAGCTTTATGTGACCGAGGTGGTTACCGAATTGGATAAGAGCAAGCCAAGATAAGCCTTCTACGGCTGAGGGGGTTGCTGATGATGCTACTAAGGTTGAGGATAGCCCAGAGGAGGAAGATAAAGCCCTTGTACCAAGGTAACAAAGGGTCATGATCGCATCCTGTCCAGCCATATGGAGGCTGGTGTCGATAAGAACACATGCAAGGAAGGCAAGGTAGAGGCGGAGGCCAAAAAAGTTGAAGACCAGGGATGCCGAAGGTAGCAAGTGAACTTAATTATGGGAGAAGCATGAGCTGGTATATAGGACCAACCAGTGGAAAGCTTATGTGCATGGCTTATAGTATCACCTTCTATGCAAATATTACATATGCAAAGAGATCATGAGTTCTAGTAATCTTGCCAAAGTGCCACAGGGCATCCCCTTGGTTATTGTTGCTTGATGGACAAGGCTATCATCGATCCACCTAGAAAAGAGCTGGCTTATCGAGGTGTGGCCGAGGTTGAAAGATGGTGGAGCCGAAGCCATCACTAGTGTAGTCAAAATCGAGCTCCATCTACAATGACTTGGCAACCGAGGCAGTCAACCAAAGAAGGGTTGCCCCGCTAATGACATTGCTGGGTGGCTACCAAACCAAAGGATGCAACTTGGGTGATCCAGTTGAACAGGCATATGCTCGGCAACCCCCATATCTTTCATCGAGAAAAAAATAAAATAACATTAATAGAGATTTATTTAGATCCTTACAGATTTAGGGTGCAACAAGACCACCCAGTCTTTGCCCAGGCATTCCTCTAGGTTGGGGCCCTTCTTGTAGTTTGATGAAGGCCATGTTCTTCACCAGGTCTAGTATAAAACATAGTGTGCCAGTCAGTGTGATATGACAGTCTAGGGAAGGTGGAGCTGGAGGCATAGCCGAGGAGGACATTGGAGCAAATGAAGAATTCTAGGAAGGAGGTGGAGTTGCAGGCCGAGGTGTTCACTGAGCCATCTATTGAGATTGAAAATTGCTTGGAAGAAGAAGATGCAAAGCCCTTACGGCCAACTCGGAGGAGGCAAGGGGTGATCTCGATGAGGGCATCGACGAGGAGGGTGAGTCTATGCCAGAAAGGTTATAAATGGCACCATCGACACTACCGGCGATGGAGCTCGGGCAGACTTTCTACTTGCGGAGAGGAGACGAGTTGATGGCTCCTACAGGCAGAGAGGAGATGAGCCGGTGGCTCCTGTGGGCAGAGAGGAGATGAGCTAGTGGGCTTCCCGTAGTCTTCCTCCTAGTGACAGTAAGCAATGCATGCGATGTGAAAGTGGTGGCCAACACGGGGTTCTCCGTTCATGATTCTGATCACCATTTCAAGTGATGGCAAAGAAGCAAGTCCTGACATTTGTCACATGGGTCATGGTGGAAACAACGGTGGCAGCTTCTAGAAGCTTCCCATGGAGAGGAGATGGTAGACGCCGACAGCTTTCTATAAGGAGGAGGTGGTAGAGACGGTCAAGTGGCTGCCTATGGGGAGGAGATGGTTGACGAAAAAATGAGGTAGAGGGGAAGATATGAAGACTTCAAAAACTTTGTTTCAAAAAAGTACTCGAGATAAAGATGCCACCCCCTTCTCTCTTTCTTCCTTTCTTATATCATAGAAATGGAAATGATACGAGTTAGAGAGAGACGCCACCTCTCTCTCTTTCTTTTTATATTGGAAACCATCTTTGGATGAAATAAAATAAAAGGAAATTAATAAATTAAAACTTCATGTTGTATTCATCAATGGCCACCATCTCTAAGTTCGCTCCGATTTTGGAGCCTACTCCATTGCATATGCCTTTTATGCTCAAGACTTCATAAAGGAAGAGATGCCATGAAAAGTAGCCATTATCGTTGAGCCTCAGCAAGGGGCTATTGCTGTGAAATAGGAGCAAGCTGTCCCTCCTACGAGGAGTTGTTATTCTGCGACATGATAGTGACTGGGATGTGCACCTGCTGGAATAATGCATTGAACTGATCCATGCTTATCTTTACGATCGATGGAGGTGGCGGTATCAATTGTGATGGCGACATAGGGACCTTTTTTTTTTAAAACGAGCTCCCTTATTTTTGAAAGAGGCATCATTGGAATGCTGTGGAGAAACCCTGCATGGTGCCATCGTATGCTCACTTAGCTTTCCAAAAGATGGACCTGGACCCTTCCTCTAGCACCAATCTATTACAATAGATACCGGCTCTGAGATCAAAGAAGATGTCAAGTGGCTAGAGTCACTGCTGGAATAACATGCAAAAAGATCCACAGCTGGAAGGAGTCCCAGCATGGATACTCTGATGCTCAAGTCAGTGATCTGGAATAAATAAGCAGTAAGAATGAAAAAAATTACTTACAAAAGGTCATTTGGGCCTAGGGGCTTTATAGGAGAGAGCTGACCAAAATGGGCAATCCCAAAAATGTTGGGCCATGTTTTTGCTATTGCAGATTATTGCCATAATCCACTCTCAAGGATCACGAGAGGGGATGCAGTTTTTGGTAGTGTCATTAATGCTGATAACTATTCCCGTGAAAAGAGAAGGCCATTACTAGTGATAGCAGGCATGGGATTTTAACCTTTATATTTTCTCCATGTGGAGGTATTTATTATTTTTGGCTTCTTTTGCACGGTTGCTATATATGTTAGGAGGCTATTAATAGAGGTATCAGAGCAGGCCACGTGGACAATACGGCTTAAGTGGAACCTGGCAGCTTGGCATGAGAAGATCTTAGTTTTGCATACAGGTCAACCAACCTAATCTAAGCCTTATATAAAGATGCCTCGGCCATTATATCTAAACTTAATACCTCACCCTGGCATGAAGATGCCTCAGCTCTATAAGTCCGAAACTCCAAAAATATCTCCTCAGAACATTTACTATTCTAACAATCCTATTAATAGCATATCAAAACTAAACCATCATGAGGGACCATGTTGACCATGCTTAACCAATTTTATGGAACCCAACTTGATCCATCTGATCACGACCCTAAAACCTAAAGCCGAAGCATGGCTTTTGTGGAGTATTATTCAAGCAATTTTCTTTGCTTCGAAGATTCCTGAGATGCCCCTGAAGTCAAGTCTGGACGATATGTAAATGGGGAGTCGGTTACAAAGATTTTGAAGAGGGTTAGATTAGGAGCCAGAGAGATAGCAAGAGAACCAATGGCTATTAAACCCAACCCAAAATGATTACAATCTAAATCCCTCCCATTCTCGTTTAGAAAGCCACCACATATATTCGAAGGCAAGATTTATCCGCTAATTTTTCTCTATTTTTCTCTGATTTTTTTCCTTTTATAATCCTTTGAGAGATAAAAAAAAAGTGATTTTTTAAAAGGAGTTATTATGATGCTCCTAAATATTTTTTATCATAAAAATTATTTATAGTATTTCAATATTATTTTTAATATTTTATTATTAAAGCTCCTTCATGCCACCCCCCACACCCCCTCCTATGGGGCCTGTGGCTCATCGTCCCGCTCATCCACGGCACTCGCAGCTCCTCCGCGCTACCCCCCACACCCCCTTCCAGTGGTGCCTGCATGCTGCTCGTCGCCCTCTAGCTCTTCCACATCCCGCATTGCCCCCTTGCTACTTATCAACCTACCGCGTCAATCCTCCCAGGCAGCTCTTCCATGAACCACACCACTCTCTCATGGCTCATCGCCCTACTGCACCCCCTCCCCCGATAGCTCTTTCGTGACCCTACCCACCATCAAAACATTTTCCTGGCCCGCACCCCCTGACAGTGTTTGAGGCTTACAGCCCCACCACTCCTCCCCCACCTCCCAGCTCTTGCATAGCCCACACCTCCCTTGCAGCATCTATGACTCATCACCCAACTACCCCTAACTATGAAGCTCTTCCTTGATGCCTACAACTCGTCACACTATTGCACCCCTACATGCCACTGTTCTATGTCGCTCCACCTGCTACTCATAGCTTCTCCGCACCATCCCACTACACCTACAGCTCTTCTGCAACCCCTTACCTGAGGCTCATCCATGTCGCCCTACTCTGCCGCTCATGATGAAAACTACCTTTTATTCAAGCACTGTTCATGATGAAGAAGCCCAGAGATAATTTGATTAAAAAATATATTTTAATCTATCTATATGGGATAATCATAAATTTTGAAATATTTATGGTACTAACCATGTACATTGACTTTTGACTTTCAATCAATTAAAATCTAAATTATTTTTTTATCCAATAATTAAAAATAATAAATATTAAAAATACTAAACCAGTCTATGGAGTACCTAACAAAAACCCTTTTTTGGCCCTACTAGCATGTATGTGAGCACCGAATACAGGGAGCGAAGGAAGCTTTGGTATGAGATTTCCAAGCTTGTATTAGGCATCCTTTCCCTTTTGCTGGTGACTCAAAACATTGTAGGGTCCTATAAAAGGATGGAAGGCAGGTAATTTATGGACAACTTCCTCTATTAGAGTTTAGAAAGTTTATAAGGTACTGTCTGATGATCTTGGTATGCTAGTTCTTTCTTCACTTGGTGTGCATCGATCTGTTATAACCAAAGTTTGGAGATGAATTGATCGGTGCTTTGGACTCCTGGCTGAGACTAATTTTTTTCAGGCACCATGTTCATTACTTTTCCCAATATTGCAGCAGATCAGTGCCCACACCTTATTAATTGATGGTTAGTTATTAAAACCATTCCACCTTGCAAAGTTAACTAACCTTCATCGATTTGATCAAGATTTTTAGGGTGCCAATTCATGAGGATGTGAGGTACCGGATGACCTGGAGATTTGAGCTGGCTAGCGTAGGCTCCTTCGATGGAACCAAAACTGAGGTTGGTGACATCTTTTAGATGGATTGAGAAGGTGGAGGCCGATATTATTGATCTTTAGAGGCAAGAGGATCTAGAGGGGGATCTCTAGGAGGCTGACCTAGGGATGCTTCGTCGCAGCCTCTCGCCCCACCATTCTTTGCTGAGATTGCAGGAGACTACATGGAGGCAGAGTCTCAAATTCAATGGATCAAGGAAGGTGACTGGAATAATAGATTCTTTCACCAGTTTACTATAATCCGAAGGTTGACCAACCATATCAGGTAGCTGAGAGAGGATAATGGTATGTTGGTGATTGATAGTGATCAGATAAGGAGGCAGATTCTTCAATATTTTAGGTCAAGGTAGACCCTTCCTCTGGGAGAATATTCCTCTCCAAGGGATCCATCCGATGGACCACATCTTTGATCAGGAGAACTCAAACCTGACTCACCCCGTGTCTACTCTGGAGGTGTAGGAAGCCCTTTGGTCCCTCAAGAAGGACAAAGCCCCGGGCCGGATGGTTTTTCTTTTCCTTTCTTTCACCGGTACTAGTTCATTATTGGAGGTGAGGTGATCGAGGTGATGCAGGTGATCTTTCTTTTTGGCATCCCTGTTGAGTAGGAGAGGAAACTTTGATTACTTCTTATTCCTAAGAGACCTGATGCTTTGCCTAGCCACTTTAGACTGATCAATCTTTGTATCACCCTTTACAAGGTTGGTGCAAGGTTTCTGGTCAGGCGATTGCAGTTGATTGCCTTGTCTCATCATTTCTGAGCAAGGTGTCTTGTCAATGATGCTGTATCACTGATAATGTTCTTCTTGCCCAGGAGTTCATGCATAACCTTAGGCGTGCCCCCTCACGGTAGAGTCTTATGAAGACCAAGTTGGATATGGAGCGAGTTTAAGACCAGATGTGTTGGCACTTCCTTCAAAGGACTATTTATGATTTTAGTTTCTAGCATAGGTGGATCGGTTGGATCATGGACTGTGTGGAAGTCCCTAGTTTCACCATCTTGTTAATGGTGCACCGACTAAGTACTTTCTCTTAACATTTGGTCTTTACTAAGGTTGTCCTCTATCTCTTTACATGTTCATTTTATGTGTTGATACACTCTTTCGTGCTCTGGGGGGTGCGGTCCAAGGATCATTATTGGAGCCCTATTTGGTGTGGGCACCAGAATCAGGAAGAGACTCCAACCAATTCAAGTCAAATCCGAGTCCTTATGGTTGGATGAGTAAAAGAAAGTCCTGTAATTTTTTTATTTTTGAGTCCAAATAATTATGTAATTCGAGTCCATTTCAATTTTATGTGGGACCAGTCCAGCCTGATTAACCTTGTATTTGAGAGTTGGATCCAAATGAGTCAAGTCCAATCCATGAAGAATCAAACCAAACCACATTTGAAGACTAAAGAAGACTCAAGACTTATACTCCAAAGCAAGACCAAAGCCACCTCAAGTGGGGACCACATGCCACATGACACATGCCACCTCATCATCAAGGTTGCTGCCACATCACACATGCCACCTCACCATCCAAGATTGCTGCCACATCACACATGCCACCTCACCATCCAAGGTTGCCGCCCAAGAGAAAAGGGGAATTTGAAATTGAATTGGCTACAACCTCCTCCACAACTTCCTCCACTCTTCATGGGACGCCCCATATTTTTCTCCACAAATTTTTCTCCATGATATTTGGTGTAGTTGAATTCAAAATGGCTTAATAGTCTATAAAAGACTCTTAGTCTTCTTGTAAAAGGATGATGGAAAAGAAAAATTAAAAATTTTCTTCTATGTGAGTTCTATGTGCCTAAGTGGTAGTTTTAAATTCTTCTCCCTATCCCACGCCAACCCTACTTTCTCCTCTCCATCTCCAATGCCTAAGACACTCTCCTCTTCTCTCCAATCTCAAGCTAGCTCTTCAATATTCAAGGTTGATCAAGAAGACCATCACAAGGAGGCCGGCCTAATCCATTTCAAGTGATCTACCATGGCGCCAAGATTATTCTTCAACAATGCTTCCTCGACTCTTCTTTAGTTTCTCTCTCATTCATGACTACGTATTTTTACCAAGTTCTTAATCTTGAGGTTTCTTTGTGTAGGGTCTCCGGGATTCCGAATTTAAGAGGAAGGAATTACTTGCCACAATCCAGAAAAACAAGAAACGCCCTCAATTTGTAGTATGGTCTTGTCATTTGGGAGGTCTCTTCATGAGTGATCTTGATCTACTTGAAAGATTAATGCCAGGTATGTTCTAGTATCGATTAGGTCTGAAATATTAAATTTGTCTAGCTTAACTTGTGTGGTTCGAATCTTATTCCTATTTCTTTGTTATTTTGATAGTCTCATTAATTAGGTTTACGTTTGATCGTTCGAGTTCTCTTCATTAGACCTCCTTTGATATTATATGCTGAACTAATCATATGCAAATAAGAAAATTGCTAAGTTAATCTATGCTAATCTCCTTTAGGGTTGCATCGTTGCATTCTCAACTTGCATGTTCCCCACCAATCTTGGTATCAGAGCATGGTAGAATAAGTTCCTGATTGCATAGCATTAAGTCCTTGAAGTACTTGGATTGGGGGCGTTACCAGGCCGTCCGGTCTTAGGAGAAGTAGGGTTTAAACACCCTCTCTTCCCATTCCACGAGGATCTCCTAAGGTGTGTCGGGGTGCCATTGTGATTGACCCGTGAAAAGAAAGCCAAAGGACTTCTTAGATTTCATTTGTGAATTTTGCATTGGGCACGTTCTGTTTTTCTGCTTGCTGTATTTTCTGTAGGCTGACTGTAATCCGCCTGCAACTCCAAAGGCAAGTATCACATTCCTCATTGAATTTTTTTTTCCTGCTCCATTTTAAGTTTCTTATCACCTTTATAAATTTCAATATGAGAAAAATTTACAAAAAAAATGAAAATTCTTGCAGTCCATCAGTGTTATTAGGTTTTCTGTTCTTTTCTGTTCCTTTTCATTATCTTAATTTCAGAATCTGCCTAGAATAGTACAGATTTTATTTTGAATTTTTGTTTCATCTGGTATGTCATCTAGAAGTTAGGAGTTTTCTGTGATTTTTTTAGATTTTTTTGACATTTTTTTCTTGCACTTATCAACACCATTTTTAAACTGCAACACACTACTTCTGCACCTGAAATTTGAAATTTGCATGCATCTCATGACAAATCAAATTAAGGGCGTGAAATTGACATAGGGTCATGATTTCATCACCTGTCCCTAGCCCAAAAATCACCAAATTGCATATCTATCCAATCCCTAACTAAAATTGATTAGACATTAATTGTCCTAGTGGGTTAGGAACATCAATTTGGTCGAGTCCGGGTTATTGTCAACTCATTGTGTCAACTAGTCTTGTGTGTGCCCTATACTTGTGTCTAGAATTGGGACTAAGGGCTTGGGTGCTGATCCATCTATCGGGCCAATTCCACCGGGCCTAGGTAGGCCAGACAGGATCTCACACCTCTCCTTGTTCTAAAACCTGGCCAAGTATAGAGTTACTACAATCTAGCTTGCCACCTTGATTAGGCAACTAGCTTGGAACTCTAGGTCCAGTTCAATTCAATTGGGAAAGCTTGTGCAACCCATTTCTTCATCTATTATTGAAAGCTGGTGTCAAGGATAGAGGTTAAGTGGCTCAAGCCTAAGAGGTTCTTGTGGTTTTAATTAGGACCCAGTGAAAGCTGGGGGAACCTCCCACAGACCCACCTCCTGACTGGCCTGTGGAAGAGAGTAGCTGTTGATTTGATTGTATCTAGTCAACTCAGTTTATTTGGACTAACCGGTTTAGAAAACTCTAGTTCGGGTCTAGGTCTAATTGTTTGCATGACAACTAGGTCAGGCACACCTTATCACCCTTCCCAAGACCAACCAAGTTCATCCATGGACACTAGTATGGAAACCTTTATGAGATCTATGATTGAGCGACTTGAACGTTTGGATGCTAGGTTTGACCAGTTCGAGGAAAGGATAGGAACCCTAGAGGAATCTAGGTTGATCCCAATTGAACCACCTTCACCCAGATTACCTTCAGTTTGCCCTAGAGCCCAACGACAGGAACATACACCTGATCCAATTCATAGAAGGCCACATCAAGATTATACTGATCACACTCCAGAGCCAAATCCTAGAAGACCTCGCCATGATACTTTTGATCAGGATGATCGGGCCTTAAGGAATACGTCTAGATGCACCAACCTTTGAGGGAAGCCTAGATCCTAAGGTGTACATAGACTGGGAGGCTGACATGGATCATATTTTGACTGGTATGATATGTCTGAAGAGAGAAGATTCAAGTTTGCGAAAATCAGACTAGTCCGTCAGGCTAGGTTGTATTGGGGAAATGTCGAACGCATAGCTAGGCAGAGGGGAGACTTACCTATAGTGACCTGGAGAGACATGAAGAGAAAGCTTAGAGAGAAATATTTGCCTATGTCTTATCAGCAAAGGTTGTTAGATTAGTGGCAACGATTGACACAAGGAAATAAGACCGTTTCTGAGTACATTGCTAATTTGATGAGTTTGTAATGCGATGCAACGTAGTCGAGTCTGAGGCAGCCACATTGTCGAGGTTTAGATCAGGATTGAATGAAGATATAAAAGGGAAACTGTTTTTAAGAGAAGTCCATGATTTAGATCAGGCATACCAAGTTGCCATGGACTATGAGAGATTTCAAAGGAGAGCTACATTTAGGTGACCTGAACCCATTAGGTTTAATTCCCCTGTTAATCGAACTAGTTCAGTCCCTGGTACAACCAATATACCAAGATCCAGCTCGAATCCACCCCTAGGCACAACCCTGCCATTCCCCAATTCCTAGAGAAGACAAAGGAAAGAGCCATGAAGTTCGAGGTGAGAGGGAGCGAGTTTGCTATAAGTGTCGTAAACCAGGTCATTTCATGAGCCAATGTCCCTCTAGAGCTTTACATATAGGGGAGGCAGAAGAAGGTGAATCAGAACCCTGGAGAATGATGAAGAGGAGGTTTATGAAGCAGGGGATTGCTTGGCTGATGAGTATGAAGGAGATGAAGAAAATGTAGATTCATCAGATATGTTAGGAGTTGTGAGATGTATCATGACATAGACCAAGGAGCAGGAAGACTGGCGTAGGACTAGCATCCTACACATTTTCAAAATAGGAGAAAAGGTCTATAAAATCGTGATCGATAGTGGAAGCTGTGTCAATGCCATTTCCACTAGTGCAGCCAAGAGTCTAGGATTACCCACTGAACCACATCCCAATCCATATAAGGTATCCTGGATCGATTCCACTTCTATCCCAATCAAGTAGAGATATCAGGTCCGAATCCAACTTCAGTCCTATTAGGAACGAATCTGGTGTGATGTACTCCCTATGGGAGTAAGTAGCATCATCCTAGGTAGGCCATGGCTGTTTGACCATGATGTGATAATTTTTGTCGATCAAATTCCTGTGCTTTCAATTTCAATGGCAAGAAAATTGTCATTCATCCAACCCAGCCTAAGGACAACACCAAAAGAGGAGTAGCAGCCTGAAAGAAAAAAGGACTGGATTAAATTTGATAGGTGCAAGAGAATTAGAAAAAGACATTAATAAGGGAGCACCTATTTGGATGGTAGATGCTAAGGAAACTATGGACCACACCCCTGTAGAACACCCTCAAGAGGTGGTCCAATTATTGAAAGACTTTGAAGACGTGTTTCCGAGGATCTCCCGACATCTTCCACCTTTAAGGGACATACAGCATGCCATAGATTTAGTCCCTGGCGCAACTTTACCTAATTTGCCTCATTATAGGATGAATCCAACTGAACATCAGGAGTTACAAAGGCAAGTTAGTGAACTTCTTAGAAAGGGGTTTGTTAGAGAAAGTTTAAGCCCTTGTGCAGTCCCTGCCTTGTTAACCCCTAAAAAAGATGGTACCTGGAGGATGTGTGTAGACAGCCGTGCCATCAACAAGATTACTGTCAAATATAGGTTTCCAATCCCGAGACTGGATGATATGTTAGATATGATAGCCGGATCAACAATTTTCTCCAAGATAGACTTAAAGAGTGGCTATCACCAGGTTAGGTTAGGCCTGGAGATGAATGGAAGACCGCTTTTAAGACTAAAGATGGATTATATGAGTGGTTAGTCATGCCGTTCGGTCTGTCCAATGCACCCAGCACCTTTATGAGAATTATGAATCAGGTGTTGAAAACTTTCATCGGGAAATTTGTGGTGGTCTACTTTGATGACATTCTTATCTATAGCAAGACTAAGTGATGCAGAATGGAAGCTCTGATACCAAAAATGATGCAGAACAAAGAACAAAGAAGCGTATGCGGAAGTAAATTTAAGATTAATTCTTTTTTTTTTTTTATTTCAAAAATTGGCTTTGACTCAAAGTAAAGCTAAACTAAGTTGAAGGAAACTAGGTAAGGATTGAAAGCACAATTTAGATGAAACTAAATTATCAGAGTAGTTCAGAAGTAACGGATCGCTGGGGTTGAGAAACTCCCAGACCTAGGGTTTCGCTCTGAACTTTCAACAGAACAGAAATAGAGAGGAGAGATGGTTTCCTAACCAGACAGTGATCTTCTCAGGATTTTGGTGGAAGAACTCTCTCGAGCGGATTGTGGGATCCTCGGAGTCGGCTATCTTCGTAATGGATCCTCCAATACTGATTTTGTGGTTTGGTCGGCTTCTCCTGGACTCAAGATCTGGGAAGAAGAGGAACAAGTGATGGAATTCAGATACTCAAGAAAAGATTTACCAGGTTGAAGAACTTGAAAGCTGAAGTTGCTGAAATCAGGATTCTCCTGGAGGTCGATCTGACTTCCTCTTAGAATTGCTGTAGATCTGAAGTATCTGGAATGGAGCTGGATGCTGGTGGCCGGCCTGGACTTGGAGAGGGTGGCCATGAGAAGTGGAATAGACTAGGGCTTGGTGGAAAGAGAAGGGTGATGGCGGCTAGGGTTTGGGAGTGGAGTGGCTAACCTAGGGTTTGGGTTTTGGAGATCTCACACCTCCTCAAAGTTCCTGGGAAACCGGATTTACTCCCTCATGGAGCTCAACACCTGGATGCAAGTGCGGAAGAGAGAAAACACAAAGTTTGCTCACAAAAAAATTTGGTTTCATTCATCTTTTTTTTTTCAAGAGTTACATAGAGTTGAATATATAGACATAACAAAGAAATAAAATTTCATACACTTTCCATGTGGGACTAATAGGACTAACCCACACTTTAGGCATCAAATTCTCTTCCCAAGACTCCTTCCATGAGTGGGCAGCCCAAAAACTCCAAGAAAAACTTGAAAATCAACTCCAAATGGCAGGTTATGGGGGTGTCTCCTAGTATCTCTCCATGAATCAAGAATTTTCCTTCATGGTTTGGCTCTTTTGGACACCTTCTAGTCTTGCTCCACAAGTTTAGGCTTCTTCCTTTCATGGCTTTGGCACTTTAGGAAACTTTTGGGTGCCTCCTTGATTTTCTCCCCAAGACATGCTCTCTTCCCTTTTATAACTTGGGTTTTTATGGAACATTGTGGGGCACCTCCTTGATCCTCTCTTCAAGAAAAATTCTTGCCATCTTGGCTTGGGTTTATCTGGAAAGAAGTTGGCTCCTCCTTGGATTGAGGTATCTTGATGGATTTCTCCCCCAAGTGGCACATGAAAGAAGGGACCTGCTTTCTTGTGGTGTGTGGGGAAGGCACACTGGATGGAGATGTGGCGCCTCCTGGACTCTGGCGTGTGGCTGGGAGTGTGGCACCCACTTGCTTGGTCCTGGGAGAAAATGTGGCACCTTGGAGAAGACCTAGAACATGACTCAACAAAATTTAAATTGTCAGGGAAATACAGACTCAAACTAAAATTGAGTTGACCAAGTCAACCCTTATTACAAACCAGAAACCCTAATTCTTCGGGCAATGTCAATCAAAGATCCAGATGGAGCCCTGAAGTCTTCTTCAGTCTGGTGCCCGCACCAATTCTCCCAGGGTGGGAGGAACTCGACCCTGTCGAGTATGGATCAAGTTGGCTCTGGTATCTCTCCAAGAGGTCTGGGTCCAACTCTTGTAATTCTTCTCGGGAGATCCAAGAGTAATCAGAATCTGGCCTTCCTAGCCAGCGGACCAGGTATCTTTGTATCCTCGATTACGAGTAGAGATAACCTGATCATCCAGGATCTTTTCAATCTGCTCTTTCCTCACAGGCCAGTTTGTTGGTGGACACACAGGGTCAGGTTCACTCTCAAGAGCAGGATTAGGTTCAAAAGCCTCACTGGGAATCACAGCTGGCTCCCTATACTCTACTAGGTCTGTAATGTTGAAAGTGGAGCTAATGCCTAGTTCTGGAGGTAACTCGAGCACATAGGCATTGGATCCTACTCTCTTCACCACTCTAAATGGTCCAGCTCCTCTAGCATGTAACTTTCTAACGGTTCCAGGAGGAAACCATTCAGGCCTTAACCTAATCATTACATAGTCTCCCTCAACAAAAGTTTTGACTTGCCTTTGAGAATCAGCCAACTTCTTATAAGTTTCATTACTTAAATTTATTTGGCATGAATTTCTTTATGCAAGTCTTTTACATGCTATGCAAGTGCATCAAGAGACTTGTGTGTGTGGACTAATAGTGAAATCAGATCAAGTGGTGTGTGAGGCTTGTATCCATGAACAATTTCAAAGGGACTCTAGCCTATAGACCTATTGATCGAAACATTATATGCAAATTTAGCCCTGGGTAAATACAAATCCCAACTCCTGGTATTCTCACTTAACCAAAATCTGAGACAATGTCCTAAACTCGACTGACGATGCATTCCTAAAGAATGGACTTTATTCAAAGGAACCCTAGGTCTAAACCTAACAAACTACGGCTCTCTAGGTTTGATCTTGGGTCGGAGGATGGCATGCAGAGCATGAAAACTTATCATGGGTGCCTAGTAGGTGCCATAAGGTCTTCCAGAAGTAGGTGGCAAACCTAATAGGTTCTGACACGTGGTTCACTCTAAAGACTTCGACAAAGTATACTTGGATGGTGTAAGAAGCATTGGAAGTCCTAGAGAAAGGGAGGAAATATGAGGTGGAGTCTTGAATTACCTACTGATTAAAGGTAGTGACCTGAAGGTTTGAATGGTGATCTATGAGTGTCAACTGGTCATCCTTACGAAAGGAAAAGTTTGCTATTCCTAGGAATGGATCAAGAGATGGTTCAGGGAGTAGCCTAGGACAAGTGATTGCAATAGTTAAGGTTTGTTCTCTAAACAAACAATGATCCACTTTCTCAAGAAATGGATTAAAGAATGATTCATGGAAGGGCCTATGGATGATGACCTCAAGACTTGAAATTTGACCTATGGGTGAGGAAAGGTATACTCTATAGAAGGGTAGGTCAGTCATGCGAAGGAAGGGGTCTGGGGTCATAAGGAGGACTTTACAGGACTGGGAGAATCAATCCGCTCAAGACAAGGATGTTCAACTGAGATTATGGAGAGACCTTAGTGGCTGGGCATGGGACAAGGTCCAATTGTAAGAGGCTTGATTCAGTCATCTTAAGGAGAGATCTACCATTGGTGGGCAAACTTAAACAGTTCAGTGCAAAGATCTTCAATTGGTACTTGGGGAATGACTGTCATTAGAGGGTACGAACTGATAGCTCGGGCTAACACTATGAGTTCTTCCTGGGGGTATTTGACTAAAGGAACCTGATTCTCACAAATCTCTTGAATTTCTGAACTAGGTCCTACCACTTGGTTGCTCTCCAAGGTCTCCTCAGGTAAGGAACCAATAGTATCGATGTCACATTCTTCAAGTTCTTCCCCCTCATATTCATCAACTAGACTCAAGCCAGCATCATATACTTTCTCGTTGCCATCTTCAATGGGTTTCGGGTCAGTGGTAATCGGGTCAACTGATTCTAGGCTTGTCATACCTAACCTTTCTTCCTCATTGGTAGGCTTGGGTTCTCCCATTAATGTCATCCTTAGGATTCTTACCACTTAGCTGTGCACAAGCCAGTCCTATGCATGGGCACTGACTAGATTTATGGCCTCTTTCTCCACAAAATAAACATTCTTGCGATATAGGAACCTGGGTCACACTGGGTTTCAAGCTAGTAGAGACCTTACTTGGGCATGGATGTGGATCTAAATGGTTTGATCTAGAAGACTTGGGTTGTTGAGTGACTGGTCTAGAATATTGTAAGGACCTCTCATAGACACGATCCACACTATAGATATCATGGTTAGGCTTCCTAAGGTTATGCTCGGGATCACGGTATAAGGTCCTCCTAGGCTCCTGGTATGGATGAGGTTGGGGCCTATTAAATTTTGGATCAGGGATCCAATTTTGATGTCTACGTTTCTCAAGGACTTGGACTTGATCCCTAAGCTGGGTAAAATTCTTATGGACTTGTTCTTTACACTGGGTAACAGTAGCAGTCAAATCCTGGCTTAACTTGTTCATGCTCTCAGTAAGAGCTCTAACCATGGCCTCTAAATCAGGTTGGGTTTGACCAGGTTGGTAGGGCACTCCATTCCGGGTAGACATGATGCAAGCAAACACACAAAATGAGACTCAACTGAACGACTATGGGCTAACTAGACCTAGAGCCCAAACTAGATGCCCAATCAGAGTGGCAAGCTAGCCTGTAGTAACTCAGGACTCAGCCAGGCAGGTGTAAGGGGAGTGTTAGGTCCCTAATTGCCAATCCTAGACACCAATCAGTGATTGGCCAGGTAGGCGGACCAGCACACAAGCCCTTCGGGACGTAGTCCCTGAACCACCGTTCTAGACACTGAGTACAAAGCACACACAGAGTAACTAGACAAACTGACTCAACACTAGCCTTGACCCGACTTGTTGATGTCCCTAGCCCACTAGGCAAATTAGGTCTAATCAATTTTTAGATTAAAGGCTTAGGTTCGAATGAGTGGGTGGTGGTTTTGGGCTAAGGAGAGGTTATCAACTCCTCCCCTTATCTTAGATGCTCAAATGCCCTTAAGATGAATTAAGAGATGAACACTCAAAAATAATTAGATTGCAGAACACAAAAATAGAGTTGCAGTAATTTAATTCTCAGAAATCGCATGGAAACCAATAAATCATAGGAAAATTATGCAAATTAGATTCAATTATATGGTTTCAGCAAAACAAAAATCACCAAATTTTAATTTACCTGCAGTTAGAAATAATTCCTGTAACAGGGCAATTATGGATGAAAATAGAGCACTTCCCCGTTTACAATTCCTGCTACGAAGTTATAACCCAACGGATCCCCTACATGCCCTAGGAACACCCCGTGGAATGGGAAGAGGAGGTTTGCACCTCGCTTCATTCCTAGGACCGGACGTCCTAGGGAGTCTACTTCGAGCAGACAAAGTAAAAAGAGAGAGACTCAAACAAGCAATCAAACAGAAACCCTAGACAGGGCTCTGATACCAAAAATGATGCAGAATGGAAGCTCTGATACCAAAATGATGCAGATAAAGAACAAAGAAGCGTATGCGGAAGTAAATTTAAGATTAATTCTTTTTTTTTTTTATTTCAAAAATTGGCTTTGACTCAAAGTAAAGCTAAACTAAGTTGAAGGAAACTAGGTAAGAATTGAAAGCACAATTTAGATGAAACTAAATTATCAGAGTAGTTCAGAAGTAACGGATCACTGGGGGTTGAGAAACTCCCAGACCTAGGGTTTCGCTCTGAACTTTCAACAGAACAGAAATAGAGAGGAGAGATGGTTTACTAACCAGACAGTGATCTTCTCAGGATTTTGGTGGAAGAACTCTCTCGAGCAGATTGTGGGATCCTCGGAGTCGGCCATCTTCGCAATGGATCCTCCAATACTGATCTTGTGGTTTGGTCAGCTTCTCATGGACTCAAGATCTGGGAAAGAAGAGGAACAAGTGATGGAATTCAGATACTCAAGAAAAGATTTACCAGGTTGAAGAACTTGAAAGCTGAAGTTGCTGAAATCAGGATTCTCCTGGAGGCCGATCTGACTTCCTCTTAGAATTGCTGTAGATCTGAAGTATCTGGACTGGAGCTGGATGCTGGTGGCCGGCCTGGACTTGGAGAGGGTGGTCGTGAGAAGTGGAATAGACTAAGGCTTAGTGGAAAGAGAAGGGTGATGGCGGCTAGGGTTTGGGAGTGGAGTGGCTAACCTAGGTTTGGGTTTTGGAGATCTCACACCTTCTCAAAGTTCCTGGGGAACCCGGATTTACTCCCTCACGGAGCTCAACACCTGGATGCAAGTGCGGAAGAGAGAAAAACACAAAGTTTGCTCACAAAAAAACTTTTTTCATTCATCTTTTTTTTTTCAAGAGTTACATAGAGTTGAATATATAGACATAACAAAGAAATAAAATTTCATACACTTTCCATGGGACTAATAGGACTAACCCACACTTTAGGCATCAAATTCTCTTCCCAAGACTCCTTCCATGAATGGGCAGCCCAAAAACTCCAAGAAAACTTGAAAATCAACTCCAAATGACAGGTTATGGGGGTGTCTCCTAGTATCTCTCTATTAATCAAGGATTTTTCCTTCATGGTTTGGCTCTTTTGGACACCTCATAGTATTGCTCCACAAGTTTAGGCTTCTTCCTTTCATGGCTTTGGCACTTTAGGAAACTTTTGGGTGCCTCCTTGATTTCTCCCCAAGACATGCTCTCTTCCTTTTATAACTTGGGTTTTTATGGAACATTGTGGGGCACCTCCTTGATCCTCTCTTCAAGAAAAATCTTGCCATCTTGGCTTGGGTTTATCTGGAAAGAAGTTGGCTCCTCCTTGGATTGAGGTATCTTGATGGATTTCTCCCCCAAGTGGCGCATGAAAGAAGGGACCTGCTTTCTTGTGGTGTGGGGACCAAGGTACACTGGATGGAGATGTGGCGCCTCCTGGACTCTGGCGTGTGGCTGGGAGTGTGGCGCCCACTTGCTTTGTCCTGGGAGAAAATGTGGCACCTTGGAGAAGACCTAGAACATGACTCAACAAAATTTAAATTGTAGGGAAATACAGACTCAAACTAAATTGAGTTGACCAAGTCAACCCTTATTACAAAACCAGAAAACCCTAATTCTTCGGGCAATGTCAATCAGAGATCCAAATGGAGCCCTGAAGTCTTCTTCTGAGTCTGGTGCCCGCACCACTAAGGCAGACCATTTAACCCACCTAAGGCAAGTTTGCCAAGTCCTTAGAAAGGATAGCCTCTATGCCAATATCAAGAAGTGTGATTTCTTAACACATAGAGTTATCTTTCTAGGATTCATAGTAACATCTGAAGGAGTGTCTGCTGACCCTGCGAAAATTAAGTCAATAGTAGAGTGGCCTGTACCCAAGAGTATCCATGATGTCCGTAGTTTCCATGGTTTAGCCACCTTCTATAGGAGATTCATTAGAGGGTTCAGTACGATAGTGGCTCCAATCACTGATTGTATTAGGAAAGGAACTTTTGAATGGACTAAAGCAGCAGACAAAGCCTTCCTAACAATTAAGAAAAAAAATGACACACACACCCGTCTTGAGGTTACCCGATTTTACCAAAGTGTTCGAGGTTGCTTGTGATGCTTCTGGGGTAGGAATTGGAGGTGTCTTGAGTCAAGAGAATCACCCAGTAGCATATTTCAGTGAGAAGTTAAATGAAGCGAGACTAAGGTATTCCACCTATGATAGGGAGATGTATGCGGTAGTTCAGGCATTACGTTATTGGAGGCATTATCTTCTACCGCAAGAGTTTGTCCTATTTTCTGACCATGAAGCTCTTAGGTTCCTTAGTTCTCAGAAGAAATTGAACCCTAGGCACGGGAAATGGGTAGAGTTCATACAAGCTTATACATTCGTACTGAAACATCGTGCCGGAACTGAAAATAGGGTTGCTGATGCGTTGAGTCGTTCAATGTTGTTGAATTCTGTGAGCACTGAGGTAGTAGGGTTTGAAAGATTAAAAGAGGAATATCCTACATGCCCTGATTTTGGTGACATCTATCGATCCCTTCAACAAGGACCATCTAGTGAGCATAGTGATTATACCATTTTAGATGGATACCTTTTCAGAGGAAATCAGTTGTGTATTCCCAAGACCTCTATTAGGGAATTTTTGATCTGGGAAGTTCATGCTGGGGGCTTAGCGGGACATTTTGGTAGGAATAAGACCATCTTAGCAATAGAAGACCAATTCTTTTGGCCTGGTCTCAAAAGAAATGTGGCCCAGATTGTAGCTCAGTGCCGTACCTGTGCTATTGCAAAACAGCAAAGACAGAACACCGTCTGTACACACCCTTACCTGTCCCCGATTGTCCATGGCAGGATATCAGCATGGATTTTGTAGTAGGCCTCCCTAAGACGTCTAGGAAGTATGTTCTGCCTTTGTGGTTGTCGATCGTTTCTCCAAGATGGCTCACTTCATTCCTTGTTCTCAAACTTTAGATGCTTCGAAGGTGGCCAAGCTTTTTCTCGATCAGGTTGTTAGGCTTCATGGTTTACCCAAACCATTGTGTCCGATAGAGATGTCAAATTTACTAGCTATTTCTGGAAAACCCTCTGGCACATGCTCGGTACCAAGCTGAAATTCTCTACTGCCTATCATCCTCAAACCAATGGCCAGACTGAGGTAGTAAACCGAAGCTTAGAAAATCTGTTGAGATGCTTAGTTGGTGACAACCTAGGAAACTGGGACCTATTACTTCCTCGTGCTGAATTTGCCTATAACAGCTCAGTTAATAGTCTATTGGGAAAAGTCCGTTCGAAGTGGTCCACGGATACAGACCTAGAAAGCCTTTAGACCTAGCTCCTTTACCCACACATGCACGGGTGTCCGAGTCTGCCGAGTCATATGCACAGCATATTAGGGAATTGCATAAGGAGATTAGCCAAAAGATTCAAGCGAGCAATGAACTCTATCAGCATATGACTAATTCACATAAACGATTAAAAGAATTTAATGAAGGGGACTCCGTCATGATCAAACTTAAACCTGAAAGGTTTCCGCCGGGAACTATGAAGAAACTCCATGCCCGAGGAGCCGGACCTTTCAAAATAATAAAGAAAATTGGACCAAATGCTTATGTATTAGAATTACCACCAAGTTATGGCATTAGTTCAACATTTAACGTTTCAGACTTAAAAGAATCAGAGAACCTGCATTGATACCTAGTGAGATTTTTGGTCCTAATGTTTCTTTTGAGAGTGAAACACCAAATGAGTGTCCACCACCAAGTGTTCCTGAGAGAAAGGAGAGAATTGAAAGGATCTTGGATGACCAGATCATTACTACTAGGAATAGAGGCTACCAACGTTATCTGGTTAGATGGCAAGGATGTCCTGAATCTGAAGACCCCTGGATTTCCCGAGAGGACCTACAACAAATCGACCCGGATGCATTAGAAGCTTATCAAGCCAACCCTCACTCGATAGGGTCGAGTTCCTCCCACCCCGGGAGAATTGGTGTGGGCACCAGAATCAGGAAGAGACTCCAACCAATTCAAGTCAAATCCGAGTCCTTATGGTTGGATGAGTAAAAGAAAGTCCTATAATTTTTTTATTTTTGAGTCCAAATAATTATGTAATTCGAGTCCATTTCAATTTTATGTTGGGACTAGTCCAGCCTGATTAACCTTGTATTTGAAAGTTGGGTCCAAATGAGTCAAGTCCAATCCATGAAGAATCAAACCAAACCATATTTGAAGACTAAAGAAGACTCAAGACTTATACTCCAAAGCAAGACCAAAGCCACCTCAAGTGGGGACCACATGCCACATGACACATGCCACCTCATCATCTAAGGTTGCTGCCACATCACACATGCCACCTCACCATCCAAGATTGCTGCCACATCACACATGCCACCTCACCATCCAAGGTTGCCGCCCAAGAGAAGAAAAGGAGAATTTGAAATTGAATTGGCTACAACCTCCTCCACAACTTCCTCCACTCTTCATGGGACGCCCCATATTTTTCTCCACAAATTTTCTCCTGATATTTGGTGTAGTTTGAATTCAAAATGGCTTAATAGTCTATAAAAGACTCTTAGTCTTCTTGTAAAAGGATGATGGAAAAGAAAAATTAAAAATTTTCTTCTATGTGAGTTCTATGTGCCTAAGTGGTAGTTTTAAATTCTTCTCCCTATCCCACGCCAACCCTACTTTCTCCTCCTCCATCTCCAATGCCTAAGACACTCTCCTTCTTCTCCAATCTCAAGCTAGCTCTTCAATATTCAAGGTTGATCAAGAAGACCATCACAAGGAGGCCGGCCTAATCCATTTCAAGTGATCTACCATGGCGCCAAGATTATTCTTCAACAATGCTTCCTCGACTCTTCTTTAGTTTCTCCATTTCGTGACTAACGTATTTTTACCAAGTTCTTAATCTTGAGGTTTCTTTGTATAGGGTTCTCCGGGATTCCGAATTTAAGAGGAGGAATTACTTGCCACAATCTAGAAAACAAGAATGCCCTCAATTTGTAGTATGGTCTTGTCATTTGGGAGGTCTCTTCATGAGTGATCTTGATCTACTTGAAAGATTAATGCCAGGTATGTTCTAGTGTCGATTAGGTCTGAAATATTAAATTTGCCTAGCTTAACTTGTGTAGTTCGAATCTTATTCCTATTTCTTTGTTATTTTGATAGTCTCATTAATTAGGTTTACGTTTGATCGTTCGAGTTCTCTTCATTAGACCTCCTTTGATATTATATGCTGAACTAATCATATGCAAATAAGAAATTGCTAAGTTAATCTATGCTAATCTCCTTTAGGGTTGCATCGTTGCATTCTCAACTTGCATGTTCCCCACCACTATTGGCCTGCCCTTGGAGTCCAACCTTTCTCTCATCTTCTTTTTGCAGATAATTTTCTTCTCATCGAGTGGGCTTCACTCCAAAATGTGAGATCCTTCACCACCATTATTGACTCCTATTGCTGTGGGTCTAACCAGTTGGTGAATTTGCAGAAGTCTACTACTATTTTCAACCCCAGAATGAAGGCCCAAATGAAGCAGGCAATCCTTGCCAGATTGGAGATTTCTAAGTAGACTAGGACTTTTACCAACCTTGGTGTTCCTATGACTGGTCGGAAGTACTAAAGGATGGAGTGCAGGCCCATGGTGCAGTGGGTCCATGATCATCTCGAGGGTTGGCGAGCCACTATCCTTTCTATGATGGGCAGGCTCACTCTTATTAGATCTGTCTTGAGTTCCATCCTTGTTTACCTCGTGGCAAATAATGTGCTGTCAAGCTCTAGCCTTAGGAGATGGAGCAACTCTTCCAGAATTTTTTGTAGAGTTCTGAACATGACAATCATGGGCTTCACCTGGTGTCCTGGGATACAATCTATTAGCTAATTAGGGATAGAGGCCTTGGGATCCAATCGCTTCTAGTTAAGAGGGAGGTGTTGATTGCCAGGCATGCAGTGAAATATCTTCTTTAACCTGACTATTTATGGAGCAGAGTGAAGAGGGCTCGCTATGGAGCATGGAGCTAGGGGTCCCAGATTGAGACCACTCATGGCTGCTCTTCTATTTGGAGGGAGATCTGTGCCCATGGTCCTACTATGCTAGCCCATATTAGATGTTTAATTGGTTATGGGTCCACGGTTGATATGAGTCAGGATACATGGATCTTCAGTATATCCTTGTACAGGTGGCCGACCTATGTTAGCATGGAGATGGTTGATAACCTTTGGATTTATGACTTGCTGGTGGATGACAGTAGCACTTGGAGAGCTTAGGAGGTTACTAGACTCTTCAAGAGCCAACTAGCTAATTGAATTCTCACCATCCCGATTCTAATCCACTATAGCCAGTATCGAGGGTGTGAGGCCACTCTTGTTGCCCCAAGTTTCCTTCTAGCACTCTATCTGATATGTACAGGACCCCTTCAGATATAAGGATTGTGGCTGCCTGGATCTGGAGACTGCCTGTTCATCCGAGAGTACACCTCTTTTTTTGGAAGGTAGCTTGGGGTCGCCTCCCCATAAGGGCATTGCTCAGTGCAGAGGTATGGACCTATCGATGGTTTGCCCGGTTTGTGGTTTAGAAAATAAGTCTACTAAGCATGCCATCCCGCATTGTCCTAGGAAGGTTGATTTGGAGTTTTCTAGGAGATGGCCTTGGAAAGAGGATGATGGATCTTGGTTGTATCCTTTCCTCGACATGTTCCAATAGTGTTCGATCGAGGTTGGTCACCAACTTGCCTATATCACTTATTAGATTTGGCTGTTCAGGAATAGCTTGGTCTTTGAGGCAGTGCTCACTCCGACGTATCGAGTTTTTCAGAGAACCATGTTCATGGCTATGGAGTATCACCACTTTGACACTGCTATATCCCTTATGGGCCCAGATTCCTGGAACTTCCATGCTGTCTCCACAGCAACCTGGAGGGCTATCTACATTTCTTAAGAGCTACCTCTTTGGGATTTGTTAAGGTAACTTTGATGGTAACGTTCGTGATGCTTCAGGCGGTGCTGGGTTTGTTATTCGAGATGCTGAGGGCAGGTTGCTGGCAGCAAGGGGCTTCTTTCTCCATGAGCCTTCGATTCTAGAAGCTAAACTCAAAGCTATGTTGGTGGGTATCACCTAAACTAGGTAGGAATTGCATGCTGAAAGGATTCTCATTGAGAGAGATTCTATAATTATCATTGGATAGATTCAGGATAGATCGAAGTAGCATGAGGTCCACCCTCATCATCGTGATATTTGGCAATCTTTTGGGCTGTTTATTATAGCATCGGTTCGTCATGTCTAAAAGGAGGTGAATAGTTCAATTGATTGGATTGATTCTATAATTGTCATTAGATAGATTCAGGATAGATCGAAGCAGCATGAGGTCCACCCTCATCATCGTGATATTTGGTAATCTTTTAGGCTGTTTATGATAGCATCAATTCGTCATGTCTAAAAAGAGGTGAATAGTCCAGTTGATAGGATTGCCTATTTTATTGCTGAGCATTCTGGTTTGGTACATTTAATACAGGGAATAACTTCTTTTGGCGTTTAGTTTACGTTGTTTGTTATATTATTTGTTACGTGTAATAACGTGGTTGGTGGAATGGCTGGAATTATTTGGCCATGAAGTTGCCAAGCTAGCATTTGTGGTAGGTTTTAGTAGTCTAATAAAAAGCCTGAAGAGGCGATGATTTGGGGAGTGAATGTGGCCAGTTCTAGGGATTCACAGGTAACCCGTCAAAACCTCGCCTGAATCCTGCCTTCCGTCCCCTCTCCAGCTTCCCTCCAGGAAACACAAAACATAGGTTCGTCTTGCACCCCCGGCCCTCGCTTGGCTAGAGGGAGAAGCAGGAGGAGCCCCAGCAAGCACTTGGACCGGCCTCGGTCGGTGACCGAGCGAGGATGGCATCGGCCGACGAGAAGTCGCACTCCCCCAAGAACCGGCTTAAGCTGCTGTGCAGCTACGGCGGCAAGATCTTGCCGCGACCATCCGACGGCCAGCTTAGGTGCGTCGGCGGCGAGACCCGCCTCTTAGCCGTCCCTCGCTCCATCTCCTTTTCAGGCGAGTCCACCATATCAACGGCCAAGGTTGCATTTCATTCCTTTGATTATATTTCTATGATCTGACCGTGATGATGAAGATGGTAGATCTGAAGATGAGGGTCGGGGAGATGTTCAACAACGCGGAGGTGGTGATGAAGTACCGGATCATGCCGGAGGACCTGGATGTGTTCGTGAGCATCACGTGCGACGAGGACCTCCGCCATATGCTCGACGAGTACGACCGGCAAGAGCCCCGCTCCCCCTCCAACTCCTCGCGGTTCCGCCTCTTCATCTTCTCCGCCGCTCCCCCGCGCCTCTCCTCCATCTCCGACCTTTCGGCCACTTCCCTCGAGCAGCGCTACGTCGAGGTCATCAACGGCGTCTCCCCCGCCGCCATCTCCACCTGCTCCCTCATGACCATCTCCTCCGCCTTCACCTCCCCCACCTCCCGCGACGCCTTCCCCGCCGCCCGGCCCAACGTCCTCTTCGCCGCCGGCGGAGGCGGCGAGGGGTTGCATTGGGTCCAGAGCACTCCGAACCTGGGCCGGGCGCTATGCCGGATGGCCAACGGGGTCGTCGGCAACGGCCTGGGACCGCTCCACGGCTGCCAGCAGCAGCAGCACCACCACCGCCACCGTCACCATAACCATGGCCAGCAGGGCCCACCGGTGTCCGTTGGCGGGGTGCTGCGGAGGATAGGGAGTGCGCCCGTGCCGTACGAGGCGCGTGTGCGCGGATGTGGGTGCCAGCGGATGGCTCCGCCGCATGTGAGGAGGTACCACCACCTTCAATCGGCGGGGCCCGCCTTAGGGAGCGGGGGATGCGTGTGGTTTGGACACGCGGCGGAGGCGGGCGGCGTCCTTTCGCCGAGGGACGGTCCGCCGCACAGCTTGCCTTTCGGTGTTCCCGCCCGTAAACCCACCGCCCCTTGCGGGAATGAGTGGCATGCGAGTTAACCTCAGCAGAGTTTTTCTTCTTTTGTTTTTTTTTTTTTTGTTTTTTTCTTTTTGTTTTTTTTTTTTTTTTTTTTGGCCTTCTCGTTTCACCGTAGGAAGAGAGTCAATGGTCTTGTTTAGGTTTTGACTGCAGCTTTGAAGCAGCATCGGCCGGTCAGGAGCGACCGACCGGCGTAGATTTTTTTATTAAAAAGACTAAAACGAAAAAAAAAATTCCTATGCATCTTCAGTGTATATCTTGTTCTTAAAAGAGATAGAAGTCGATGAAAACAAAAAAGAGATAGAGTCACTTGTTCAAAAAAAAAAAAAAAAAAAAAAAAAAAAAAAAAAAAAAGAAAAAAGAAAAAAAAGGAGAGATAGAGCCGATGAAAACAAATAGCGGGATATCCCGTCTATTTGAGCTGAAAAAAAAAAGAAAGAAAAGGATTAGGTCATTTTGTTAATGGTGCAGGATGTATCCCGTCTATTTGAGTTGAAAAAAAAAAAAAAAAATCATTTTATTGATGGTGCTGTGATGAAGCAGATGGATCCACGCGTACTGAGCTCGATTGGACCGGTCGAACTAATAAACTCCAGATCATGGAGCCTAGTAACACAACAAGCCGTCTCATATAATAGCCGACAAACTCGCTTTCATAACGTATTTATTCAATTGACTTTATGACAGGTGAATAATTTCAAAACGAGGCCGGTAAGAAAAGATAAGGTTGTTGAATAATTTCAAAACGGGCCAGGTAAGAAAAGATAAGGTTGTTATAACCAACAACATCATAAATACTACTCCTCGTTAAGATAAACCATCAGAGATTATTCTAACAGTAATTAGTTATAAAAAATTTATCTTAAGATTAATGCCTATAAAACTAAGCGAAGCTAAGTGCTATCTATCCATTTCATTTTGCTTTTCTTTTGATTTTCTATATGTTGCTTGAGCCCTATTGATTTAGGCATTGGAATATTTCCATCGGAAAATCTCTGGTTTGAGGTTTTTTTTTGCAGGATCCTGGAGCGAATGTCTAGTAGTTTGGAGGCTACAATCTGATTCGTGGGGCTCAAAGTCATTAGATGGTATCGCAACAAACTAAAGCATTAAATCTAGTAGATTTTGTTGAGCTAGAACATGTTTGATGTTACTTTTACTTTTAAATTTTTTAATTAAAAAACTGGAAGTTAGGCCTTTTTAGCTCCTTCTAAAAGCAATCTTTTAAAAAAATTCTTGTAATAGCATTTAATCAGACAATGCTATTGGGAATCTTATTTTTTTTAAATATCCTAAAATTTATGAAAAAAATTTTTTAGACAACACTTCATTTATTTAAGATTGCAAAAACAAAAATTTAAAAAAGAAGAAGAAGCAAGAAACAATGTTATTATTTGATTTTATATACCATTTAACCATCTTATAATATGGGCTAATCATGGGCTTGTCCAGCCCAATATGCATTTGTGACTCTCGTGTGGTTTCCGTTTAACATTTTGGGTTCAGTTCGTTGCCTACAACTCTCGAAGTATATTTTATTGCTTCATTTGCTCCTCAAATTAGACTTCAGGCTTTTGGGTCCTCGAATGTATAAAAAAACTTCTTGCTAGATAAATTGCATTTTCCACAAATTGTCACCGTTTAGTCTTTTCCCTTTTAAATGAGTAAGTTTTGGCTCTTTGAAATCCCAGCATGGATTTTCTATAATTGCTTTTTGAAATGGGGCCTATCTTTTATACATTGTTCAAAAATATGCTCTGCTCAATGGCATGCTCTATATATTGACCAATGATCTCAATAATAGACAGAAATTTTCCAAAAACACTTTTTTATGGCCTTCCAAGGTTTTCTAAACGTGACATGATAAAAAATGCATCAAAATGATAATTAAACAAAGATTATTATCTCGATCAATATATTGATATATATCAGTTGATATCCCGGAACGGTTTGGTATTATCCTAAATGTGCAAAATAAATGATCGAATATCTATACAAAAGGTTACATTTATAAACATGATTTGCAGACTACATGACATGATTTAGAGAGCTAGTACTACTTGTTCACAAAAAGAATCAAATATTCTATCAAATTTATACTCATAATCACATGGTTCTGAAATAGGCAATTTCAACATGATTCATGTCAGCCAAAACCATTGAATTTTGGTTCATACCTGTTGAGATTATACCTATTGAAAGAAATCCTATATAGGCTAAAAGATATAAGGCCTACTATGTGCATCCTCCTCGTATCAACTCAGTTTCTGAATACTCACTGCCTGCTGATGGTTTACTCTACTATGTGCAACCTTCTTGTTTTTTCCTGTTGTAAGTGTCTTATGAAGTCTAAAGACATGATGTTTCTAGGGAATATATTCTGTATTATCTTTCTGTTATTGTTCAGAACTCTGTAAACAATATATTTGTTTAATATATGGAGCGGAGGCTCCTCTCTTTCTACCAAAAAAAAAAAAGATATAAGGCCTAGATCAATAAACTTGATTAAGATGGTCCGACTGTATATCCTATGACCATTTATCGAATTGGAGCCATGATCATCAGAGAACTACCTTTCAGCCTCAATACTATTGGATAATTTGATATGTTGGTCGAACAGTCTAAGTAAACATACCTAATCAAAGATGCAAAATCTCCAAATCAGCAAGCTTGATTAGCGGTCATACTAATGTCCTCTAACCATTCATCGAATTGGGACCTTAGTCGATAGAAGGCTTTCCTTTGATTTTAATGTTATCGGATAAGTCAACGTGTTTAGCACATAGTCAGTCCCACCATTCAACCGATCCGATCCCTCATCAAAGAAGCTGTTGCTTTTCTTGGCTGACTGGATTGAGCTAAGCACCAACTACCGAGTATCCTCGTCCGAGCAAGTGTCTATGGTGACTGATGCCTCATTAGTTGGTTCTTTTAAAGCCATCAATATACACATGCCAACCATTCATCGGATCCGACATTTGATCGGCTAATGATTTCCTCTTGGCTCCCACATCCTTGGACATGGCTCGACTACATACTCAGTGCATAAGCAGCTCACCTATCCGTCCGACCTCTCATTAGAGACTACTATCTTGTCCGATCAATCGGACCTAGCCAAGTGCCGCCCACCAATCACCTTCATCCGACCCAACCTCGGCAGTGTCCAGCCCCTCATCAATTGGTCCTTAGAAGGCCATCAGCATATGTTTGCCTTTGTCTAGTGCAATCCAATCAAGCACCTTCTTGCCAACCACTCGACTTTGATAGGAGCATTTAGACCAATCCCTGATTCTTGTATCAAGCGGCAAGCGGATCCTTGGCAATATTTCTATCTGAACCTTCTGAAGGTAAATATGACCAAAGCTCACTTTCATGCCCCTAATTTTGTGGCCAAAAGATTACATCACGCCTTATGATCACTAATCACTTGTCATATCTTCGTAATTAAGGAAAGCATGTCTGGACCCATGCAATGGTCAATATCGCCATTAAGAAATATTGCCAATTTCACACAAAGAATAAGATTCCAATTAAAATAGAACAGACAATCCTTATGAATGGGAAACCCTTGATAACCTTCATGATAAGCCATGTCACTTACCAAATCCATTGAGATCTTTGTTATTTGAAAATGTCCTTATCTTTCATCTATAAAAAAGGATTTCCTGGGAGTTTCCAAGGTATGCAAAAAAAATTGTATCGCACTTGTCATACTGCTGTCATGCTAGAATACTGACTTGAGTATCAAAAGGCCCATACCAGATTAGGACTTGTTGTAGATTCCACCTCTCGACATCTTCCTACACCATTAGCTTCAGCATTCCTGGTGCTTGATGGATTCTGGCACCAACAGAATAAAGGAAGGGCCTGATACAATTTTAAGAAGTGCAAATTAAAGATAGACTAACAATGTCATCCAAAAAAGTTTTATCCTACCGCATTAACACCACCACCTCCGGCTGGTGGAGAGCCAAGCCAACAACCAGGCCTCTCTAACACTGGCAGGGACTTCTCCATCTCCATAGACGGCAGCAGTTAGTGCAGAGCAATTCAATTTTCTCTTTCAGTAGGTCTAAAATTTGGTGGTAGCCATTCAATCTATTCAAGCTATCCTCGCATTACTCCCTGCAATGCAACCTCTTTCTGTGGCACCACTTGCAGTCTCACAACCTGTGGCATAATCAGTTACCACACTATTTCCTAGGCACCATGACCAGATCTGGTGCCATGGCTACCAAAGCAATTGTACGCCCTTTCCAAAGATTCAGAAAGGAGGCCGGCCTGCCAAAGTCATCCTAGAAGCCTAGAACCACGGAGATGGCGGTGCAAGAGCCTTCGATTCAACTTTAGGCCAACGATCTTCCCAATAATCGGAGGCTCTTACCATCCAAGATCCCGAGGTCGAGTGGAAACTTCAAGAACTTGATCAGTGGATCAAAGCGATCAGCAACCATTCCTTAGAGCCACACGAAGGGCTCAACAATGCTCCACCTTTCAATGCCAAAATAATGCAGACACTACTTGCTCAACATTTCAAGTTTTCTCAACTGGAGAGTTATAACAAGATGATCGACCCCGTCGATCATGTGGAGAACTTCAAGGTGATGATGATACTCCATGGAGCCATTGATACCATCCTATATCAAGCCTTCCCATCTACGCTAAAGAGAGAAGCTCAATATTGGTATTCAGTTCTAAAACCAGGATCATTCACTCTTTTGAACAACTGAACTAGTCCTTCGCTGGCCATTTTGTCAGTAGTCGATGGTAATAGAAGTTGTTAGACTTCCTCCATACCCTCAAGTAAAAAGAGGAAGAGTCGATCTGAGCCTTCATTTGTCACTTCAACATAACTACTTTGGAGGTCTGCACCTAGATCAGTCAATCTCTATGATCACTTTGATGAGCGGATTACAAAAAAATGATGTCAAGAAGTCATTAATAAAGACTTATCCCTAAGATTTCATTAATATACTGGTCTAGATAGAGAAGTACACATGAATGGAGCATGCTTTCATACAGGAAGAAACCCCCACCACATCCTTAATAGGGGTGGAAAACTAAAGGCCAAGCAAAAATATTTTCCAAGATGGGAGGAAAGAGCCTGACAACGCTCCAGGTCCCCTCCATGGCAACGAAAAAATGGATCCCATCTTGGAATCGCCTACTCAAGAGCCCTTATAGAGGGGATCAATGTACATCGCCACCAAGAAAATATGATATCTATATCCCACTGAATGCGCCAAGGACGAAGGTGCTAATGGAGATCAAAGGGCAACTCTTGCAGGCCAGGAAGTTATGGTTTCCCTGCTCAAAGGAACCCAAATAAATTCTGCTTATACTACTGGGATCATGACCATGATATTGAGGAGTGTATTCAACTTCGAATGAGATTGAGCTCATCAAATATGTTGACCTTTATCGGTTCATTCGACATAGGAGGGAGTAGGAGAATCAATAGAAATTACCTTGACTAGCTGAATAACCACAACGAGCCAAGCACAAAGGCGATGAACCCCCATCCAGGATAGTGAACACTATCATTCGGGGTGCCATAGCAAAGACCCTGATGATGAAGAAAGAGTGATGAAGAGGCAGGATAGAGAACCAAGAGCTTTTATTGAGGATGACCAAGGGATCTGGTTCCAGCATGAGGATGCGATAGTTGTATCTTTAAATATTGAAAACTATGATGTACACCATATTTTGATTGATAATAGAATCTCCACTAATATTTTGTACTTTGATGCTAGGAAAGATGAGCTCCCCACTAGTCAGATTTACCAAATATGCAATTTTGGTGGAAGGAGAATCACCTTACCAGTAAAAATGGGACAATATCCTCATTGATCCATTATCTAAGTTGACTTCTTGGTCATCCGAGCACCCTTGACATACAATGCCATTTTTGAATGACCAGGCTTAAATACCTTCCTAGCTATCTATCAACATACTACTTGAAGATAAAATTCCTGACAACATGTGTGATCGAAGAGGTCTGTAGAGATCAAACTTGGCATATCACTACTACCACATCACACTCCAAGGAGCCGAAGTTGCCAATACCTATATGGTCGAGGGGCTGGATACCCATGACAAGTTAGTTGAGTAGCAAGGAGAACCAATCAAGAACCTTATCCCTATATTACTGGAAGATGGGAATGAGGAGCATATGGTCTAGAATGGATCCAATATAGATCAGGTAACAAAAATTAACTAATATCATTTTGCATAAGAACACTAAGGTTTTTGCCTAGGCATTAGCAAACAGCTAGGCATCGACCCTTCAATGATGGTACACTAGTTAAACTAGATCTAAAGCACAATCATTCAAGCAAAAGAAGTGAAGATTCGCATCCAAGTGATAGGAGGTGATAGCCAAAGAGGCCAATAATTTACTTAATGCAGGTTTTATTAGAGAGATCACCTAACTGGAATGGATCTCCAACGTGATCATGGTGAAGAAGGCAGAACGGGAAGTGATGGATCTGTATTGACTTCATTGATTTAAATAAGGAATGCCCAAAAGATAGTTACCTATTACTGAGGATAGATCAGGTGTGGATCCACTTCAGGCCATGATCTTCTCAGTTTTATAGATGCTTTTTCTAGCTATAACCAAATCCAGATGGCTCTTGAAGATGAGGAGAAGATTGCTTTCATCACCGACCAAGGTCTTTTCTATTATAGGATTATACTGTTTGGTTTAAAAAATGCATGTACAAGGGAGATCCAAGATCTTTTGCATGAAGGAAAGCTTTACAAAAAGATCTTTTTCTCTTTCCCTTCTCAAATGCTTGCGTTCATCCAAAGCCAATTATACTCTAAGGGAGATCCCAGAAGGATTATGCAAGAGTCACATGGGGAAGGGCATTGGTTTACAAACTCCTCCAATAAGGTTACTACTAGCCAGCAATGCAGAAAGATGTGAAGAACTTTATCATGTGGTGTGATATGTGCCACCTACCATGCCAATCACCCCCATATATATACATTGGCCTTTCATGCAATGGGGTATGGACATTCTTAGTCCATTTTTACCTATCTTAAAATAGCAAAAGTTTCTACTACCACCGCGGACTATTTCACCAAATGGATAAAAGCCAAGCCACTAGCCTGTATTACTGAGACAAAAGTGATGGATTTTGTATGGAAAGCCATAATCTACCAGCCTGTATATCCCAAGTATTGATCATTGACAATGAGAGATAATTCATGGAGGCTAGATTTGTAGAATTTTGCAAAGAGCATGGGATTATAAATCATCTCACCTTTGTAGCTCATCCTCAGGCAAATGGAGAAGCAAAGGTGACAAACCGGACCCTCCTCCAAGGCATAAAGAAGAGATTAGGCAAAGCCAAAGGTTCGTGGATCGATAAACTTCACTATATGCTTTGGGCATATCAGATGACATCAAGAGTCCCACCAGGAAAGGTGCTCTTTAGCCTGGTTTCAAAACTGAAGCTATGATATCGGTTGAGCTTAGAGTCCCATCAGTGTAGATCAAAAATTTTGATAAGCAAACCCACTTAGAAAGATGACTTGCAGACTTGGACCTGTTAGATGAAACTCAAGAGAGAGCATTCATCAAAATGACAGCATGTCAACATAAAGTTGCCTGATATTTCAACTCCAAAGTTCGGAGTAAAACTTTTAGAGTTGGTGATCTGGTGCTACGTTGAGTGAAGGTCTTCTAACCTAATCAAAGAGGCAAACTGTAACCAAATTAAGAAGGCCCGTATTAAGTGGAAGAGGTTGTCAAGCTAGGAACTTATCGACTAAAGTAACTGGATAAAACTTCCTTGCTTCAACCATGGAATTTGGCTAACCTTCGAATATATTATCAATAATGTAACCTTTTATACTCAATAAATTTTTTTCTTTAGATAATGTGTGCATTCTTGTTAATTAATAGGAAATCGAAGGAGCCTTCAGTTGACTTTAAAAAATTAAAGACCTTTTAATACCCTTGGCTCCAAATGACCATTGATCAGTTAGAGCCCAAACACCATTCAGTACTCTTGGCTCCAAATGACCATCTATCGATCAGAGCCCCAGGACCTTTTAATGCCCCTGGCTCTAGATGACCTTTGATTGTTTAAAATCCAAAGGCCATTCAGCACCCCTGGCTCAAAATGACCCTTGATTGGTCAAAGCCCACTCAGCACCCCTAGCTCCAAGTGGCCTTTGATCAATCAAAGCCCAAAGGCCATTGAATGCCCTTGGCTCTGAGTGATCCTTGATCAGTTAGAGCCCAAAAACCATTTTTTCAACACCCTAGGTTCCAAATAATCTTTGATCAGTTAGAGCCTAAAGGTCACTTAGTATCCTAATCTCCAAGTGATCTTTGATCAGTCAAAGCCAAAAGGCCACTCAATGCCCTTGGCTCCAAGTGACCCTTGATCGGTCAGAGTTCTTCTTGGTAACTTCTAGCTCCAAATGACCTTTGATTGGTCGAAACCTCAACGGTCCTCAATCCGCCCTAGCTCTAAGTGGCCATTGATTGGCTTGAGCCCTTAATGATTTTCAATCAGATTAAGTCCCTATGATCTTTTACTGGCCCTATAATGAGGTCTCTGATCAACTTTAGATCTAAAAAATGCTTTTGTTTGACTTCACTACAACCTATGATTGGCCTATCTGATCTAATCATGATGGCCTATGGTCTAATAATCAACGAGGGTTTACAAAAGAACCTTTGATTGGCTCAGCAAGCAAAGGTCTTGATATGGATAATGTACTATTGTCTAGCTACGAAATAAAATTAACAATCATCGTGGTACAACAAGCAAAGGTAGGCATGCAGAAAAGATTCTTCATTAAGTCAAACATGCCCGAAGGCTATAAAGATTTTTCATCAAGTCAAGCATGCCTGAAGGCAAAAAAGGATCACCACCAAAAATAAATGATAGCAACAAAAAAAAGGGGAGAAAAAAAAACTCCTAAAAGGAATTAATTTGCCCTAGCCTCTAAGCCTACCTATCAATCTTCACAAGGAATTTGTTTGTGTTCTTCTCTAGAGGAAGCATGCAGGAGAGTTCAAGATCTGGATAAAGTATTTGGATCATATCCCTGTAGGCACCATGATCAACGATGTCAGCAAAATTGAACATGTCATGTATTCTTCCCTTCATGCTATCATCTATCTTAGGAATACCCCATGCACTTAGAGTCTTCCTTGCTCGATGCTCCTCCATCGAAGCTTGATCCCTGCTCGGCTAGGGAGCGACTATGGTGACTTATTTTAATTTAACCTCAGAGCCATCCGCTGCATCTTTATCTTTCATTACCTACCTAAGGATGGA
Organism: Areca catechu; assembly: GCA_021397845.1. Classification (NCBI taxonomy): domain Eukaryota; kingdom Viridiplantae; phylum Streptophyta; class Magnoliopsida; order Arecales; family Arecaceae; genus Areca; species Areca catechu. The sequence goes on along the minus strand of CM038047.1, from coordinate 47,546,433 downwards.
AATCTTCTTCTAAGCACTATGCAACTCATTCTAAACTTGTACCATATGAGCAGCCAACCCCCATCTTACCTCTCTAGTGGTGAGCAGGGACTCTAGGGCGGAGATCTCTCACTCAACAGAGTGAAATTAGCCATAGACTTGGACTACCTTGGCAACCGCATCCCAATTTACCTTTTTGGCTATCTTAGATAGCCTCTTTAATTCCTTGACAAATTTAACCTTCTCAGTAGCATGTGCCTTGTCCCTCTGCCAAATTTCCGCACATAGACATTCAATCTCCTTGTTAGCTTTTTCAAGCACCCTTTGCACCTTTAACAACTTCTTCTAATCGATGGCTTTCCTGGTCAACCTTTTACCTCCTCTTCTAGCTATTGATATAGGCCCTGATTTCTATCGCTGATGGGAGGGGCTTAGCTACCATAGGCTCACCCGATGATGGCTCGCACCATGAACATGATAATGCAACTAAGCTAGCAAATAAAATGTAATACACTTAAAAGATAGAAAAATTTTATTTTATTTCATTTATAAAAAATATCTTTTTTTAGGAGTAAAAAAGAAAAAAGAAAGGAAAATTATTGATATTTTAATCCCCAACATTCTTTTGGGGATTGGCGATGCTGGAAGCAGCCTCAGAGGGAGCAGTGGCCATTTTATCAAGGGTGACCTCGAGTGTGGAAATCGGCATGATATTTTCATATTTGGAGGGAGCAACCTCTTCCTCGGACTCCTCATCCAGGTGGGAGAATTCTAACTCCCGGTACTCAATCATGACCAAAAGATGGTACTCATTCCGATCCAACTTGAAGCCCTCATTGAAAGCCTCCTTACTGAACTGGTGGCGGTTGTCGTAGAATTTCTCTGACATCCTGAAGGCTGCCATTGTCCAAGCTTTTCAGCTATGAAATCTGCTGAGACCTTGTATGTATTCATGGCCTTCTCCCCTGCCTTCCTCTCCACTTTAACCAACTCCAAGGCCTTAGCCGTCTTCACCTCCCTTTTCTCCTTATCCAAGGCCAGGTCAGCTTCTACCTTAGCAAGCATCCCTTCATGCACTCATATTTGACCTTTGCTATCTTAGCCCTTCTATAAGCCTCCATGGCGATGTTCTCGGCTTATTTTTGCTAGTTGACCACCTTCACTCCGGTGATCAACCGATTGGCCAGGGTGATCACTAAATGCATCAGCTGCATTGAGACTAAGCATTAAAGAAAAGGCAAAGGAAAAAAGAAAAAGAAAAAAAGAATTAGCTAAGGAGGTGCCTGATGCATGATGGTCACCGAGTTCCTCCTCACAGTTCAGAGGCTCATACCCTCCATTCTCCCTAACTCTACAAGGAGCAAGGTCCTCTCAACCAACTCCCAAATGGCCCTCCAATGTAGGAAGGTTGCATGATATGGGATCTTGGTTAGGGGAGAATCAGAGTCCATTGAATCCCCCGCTAGAGTTGACTCACTCAAAATGGAGGATGAGCATTGATCGGCTAGTGCTGGGGTCGGAATTGACAAGGGTGGCTGAGCAGCAGTCACCAAAACTATGAGCTTGACTTGGGGGGCTTGTCCGGTTAAAGTGTCTTTCAGGTCGGCATTCACAAACCTTACTTTCTTTAGTACGGTAACGGTGGCTCAAGCCTTCCTCTTTTAAGGAAGGGTCTTCCACAATTCGACCAGTTCTTAGGCCTCATATCTGTAATCATGCAACACTGATCAAAACAAGGAAGAGAATAAAAAAAAGAGTGAAAAGTTAAAATAGATACCAAACTCATCCTTGGGATCAGCCCGACTGAGCCCTATGCTGAAGGTGTCCTCAGATAAGAGTTGCTCTACAAGGAGAACCTTATACTCTAGATAATTTTAAAATACCCCTCTTGCTCATCACCTAAAGTTGGGATTTCGAGGGTGGAAGCCTTTAGTAGACCCCAGCTCAGCAATTCCTAGCTATTGATAGAGGAACAGGAAACGAATAAAAGTCGATCGCTCCTTCCATCCATGAATGGTGGAAGGAGTGCCCTTGATCAGAAGGAAGACCCTCTGAGTAGAGAAATACCACCAGTCCTTGGTATGGGGATGCCTCTTAATACTATAGAAGAAGCAAAACAAGGAAAGAGAATGCCGAACCTCGACCGACAAGCAAACAATAAGAAACCCTATAACTAATCTAAGGAAGTTTAAGATTATGGTACACAAGAATATATTGTAAAATCTAATAAAATCAAGGAGAAAAGAAGGAATGGAAAACCTTAGCCTAGCTTCGAATGCCTCCTCGTACACTCCAAGCCTAGCCAGAGGTGGGTTATTTACCGGTGCATTAGATTTGGGGAGCTCCAAATTAAGCTCCCTCAGGACTCCGTACAAAACTTGAATCTTAATTAAATCATTTGCATTCATCATAGACCAATATGCATGAGGCCCGAAGGTCTCTAGTCTGGTGCATCCCTTGATCGAAGCTGTTGACTTTGATCTTGATTTTGATGATTGACAAAATGTTTAAGTATATATGAGTACTAATTATATTTTAAGTGTGTTTATCAGATCTTAGTACTCATCCATGTTGAATGAAGAAATGCTTGTATTTCAGTTGAAAAGGTCCTTAAATCAATGAAAAATCAAGTATATAGACTTTGGAATTGATATGGAAGAACTTGAAGAGGTTAAAATTTGATTTTGGTCAAGTTTCAGCAAGCTCTGCATTGGCACAAGGAAGTGTGGACACCTGGAATTGAAGTGTCGACACCTGAAGAACATGAAGTGTCGACACCTGCAAATGAAGTGTCGACTCAAGGCTTAAAATTTTTGAAAATACAGAACTATGCCATTTAGAGATTTTTGTCTCAAGTGTCGACTCAAAAAATAAAGTGTTGACACTTGAAAATGAAGTGTCGACACCTGGAGGTGAAGTGTCGATACTTGAAAATGAAGTGTCGACACTTGGACTATAACGACTAGTTTTCTAGGCTATAGAACTTCTCCAACTTGATTTCAAATGGCTATATTTTTATCCCCAATGGTCATAAACGATCATCTATGAATTGGAGGGCTATATAAACATCAAAAATCAAATGGGGATGTAATCTTTTGGTAAGATTATTGAATATCCTTCAAGGATTCAAGAGTTGAGTGGTTCAAGCCTTCAAACTTCCAAGTTTCAAAGAGAGCATCCAAGTTTAAATCATCAAGCAGCATTCAAAGGCTTCAACAACTTGAAGACAAGTTCTTCATCGACATTCAAAGAGCTTCAAAGAGATATTTTTTTTATTTTAGAAAGTTTTAATTGTATTCTTTCATATTTGCTCTTACATTATTTTATTTGAGGTTCTTGGTAAGCCTGTAAAACCAAGGATGGTTGTTGGTGAGCCTTTAAACCAACTAGGATTTTATTTGTGAGCCCGAAGATAAAACAAGTTATTTAGATTCTTGGTTAGCTCGTAAAATCAAAGGTTGTTGGTGAGCCTTGAAACCAACTAGAATTTTACTTGTGAGCTCGAAGACAAAACAAGTTGTTTAAATTCTTGGTTAGCCTGTAAAATCAAGGATGGTTATTGGTGAGCCTTGAAACCAACTATGGTTTTACTTGTGAGCCCGAAGACAAAATAAGTTGTAAAGGTTGTTGGTGAGCCTAGATTACAAAACCAAACTTAGTAAAATTTTCAAGGGGATCTTGGAGAGTGGATGTAGGTGCCTTGGAGTGCACCGAACCATTATAAATTTTTTTGTATTTGTGTGATTGATTTCTTTGTGTATTTACTTTGTTAATTCTGCTGCATATTATTTTGAAGCACACAAATACATTGCCAAAATACAAGCATTAAATTGATCTAGCACATACTTGCTTTAGTTTATTAAAATTATTTGAAAGTTTTATAAAACCCAATTCACCCCCCCTCTTGGGTTGCACCCTTTCTGGGCAACAAGTGATATCAGAGCCTGGAACCCAAAATTGTTAGTATCTAAACCTTGTGCTTTGTAAAGAATCCAACAATTTTGAGTTAAAAGATCATGGCAACCCTTGTAGGTATTAGTGTTAGACCACCATTTTTCAATAGCACAAATTATACTTTTTGGAAAACTCGCATACACATCTATATTCAATCTATTAGTTATCATCTTTGAAAAATTATTGTTAATGGTTCTCATATTCCTTCCATGTTTGTTAATGGCATTTCCATTCCAAAGCTCAAAGAGGATTGGAATGAATATGACATTAAGCAATCTGAAATTAATACTAAAGCAATGAACTTTCTTTATTGTGCATTGGACTTTAATGAATTTAATAGGATCTCCACATGCACATCGGCGAAGAAAATATGGGACATACTTGAAGTTACTCATGAGGGTACTCTTCAAGTGAAGAATACTAAAATTAATTTGCTTATATATTCTTTTGAAATCTTTGAAATGATGCACTATGAATCTATATCTGATATGTATACTAGATTCATGACTATTATTAATGAATTGAAAAGTCTTGGCAAAGTCTATACTAATGCTGATTTGGTGAATAAAATTCTTAGATCTTTGCCAATATCATGGGATCCAAAGGTCACGGCGATCCAAGAAGCTAAAGATGTAGAAACCTTACCTTTGGAGGAACTTATTGATTCACTCATGATCCATGAGTTGAATTTGTGGCAAAAGATAGTGGATGCTGATGTAAAGAAGAAAATAATCGCTTTTAAATCCACTACACATGATGAGTCTTCTAGTGAGGAGTTGGAAGATAGTGAGATAAGATGAGATGAGATTTTTGGCTCATAAATTTCAAAGATTCATGAGTAAAAGGGCCAAAAGGAAATATACAAAGAAGGCAATGATGGCTACATGGAGTGAAAGTGAAGACTTTAGTTCAAAAGAATAACAAATTCAAAAATCAGCCCATCTTTGCTTCATAGCAAATGAGAAAAAGGTATGTGCTGAAAATGAATATGATTCTACCTTTGATGAATTACATGATGCATTCAATAATCTTGTGCATGAATACATATTGCAAAAAATTGAACACAAGAATTAAAAAGGCATGTAGATTTCTTTCTCTTGAGAACACCAATCTTGCTAATAAAAATAATGATTTAAATGCCAAGATTGATATTTTGAAAAATAAAAGAATAATTTTTTTAAAGAAAAAAATTTAGAAAAGAAAATGATGTTTTGAAAGATTTATGCGATAAATTTTTGAATGAAAAAATATTTTGATTTAATAAAAGAAGCAAAATTTTTGAAAAATTTGCTTATTCCTGCTTCTTCCAATTTGACTTGTAGATCTGAATTTAATACATATCCTTGTAGATCAAGAAAAGTTTGGATTCCAAAAGGAACTATATTTACTAATCCTAAAGGATCCAAGAAAGTTTGGGTACCAAAATTGTCCATCTAGTTTATTTTGCAGGAATGTCTTGCAGCCCAACATGAAGAAATGAAGTTTTTGAAAAATGGCTATACAAGACAACATGAAAATGGACAAGCTATATTTTGGACTAAATGGCAAAGGAAGGATTATCTATATTAATAAATTCTAAACATTTCCTTCCATAATTGAAAATGTAGTTGAATATTTGTTATAATATTGTATTAATTATTTTGAAAAATTATTTTGAATATTTAATAAGAATCAAGTTTAGACTTATAGTCATTAGTTATGATCATGAACTTCTTGATTTTGATGAATTTCATGCTATCATGATTAAACTTGTGATTGTAAGAACTTCACTTATTTTGATTAATATATTAAATTATTTCATGAAAAATACTTTTAAAGATGCATATTAATTTGAAAATTGTTTCAATTGATTAATTAGAATCAAGCTTAAACTAATAGTCATTTGTGTAATCATGAATTTTTTATGTTGATGGATTTTATGCTCTCATGATTAAACTTGTGATTATTAAACTTTCACTTGATTTTGATTAATATAGTTTTTAAATTATTTCAAGTAAAATATTATGTTTTATGTGTTTTCATTTTTGACATCTATGCATAAGCTAAAAATTATTTGGATCAAGTATAACTGGTAGTTAAGGGTTACATTTAAGAAGAAGGTATGCATATTGATAAATCCTTGCTCTAGTAGCTAGACTTGCTATTAAATCACTTCTAGCATTTGTATGGATATCCAATCATTTTAAATGAATTTGAAATCATGCCAAAAATTTTTAAATTGTATCAATGCTTTGCTGTTTGAAAATCATGAATAACTTGAAAATTTTAAATCTTGATGCATGTGCTTTCATATTTTATTCTTCAAATAAATGTATATTTTTAAGGAGCAATAACATTTAGGAGGAGCATCCAAAGATTGTTATCATTATATACATATATGATGCTTTCAATATTTTGATATCATGCTTTACTTATATTGCTCTGATACTCTTTCTCCTTATTTTCAAATCTAATCCTTTGAGGAGAGTTACATTCAAGTGGTATCATATTCAATTGGTATCAAAATTTATTTTTAAAAGAATTCCTAGTAACTGCTTTGGATTGGGTTAGTCACCATGGCCGTCCGATCATAGGAGCTAAGTAGGGTTTAAAGACCCTCTCTTTCCATTCACTGGGATCTCTTATGACGTGTTGGGGTGCCGCTGTGACCTTATCCCATGAACGAGTAAGGTGAATGGATAATTTGCTTATCAAAGTTTATATATATTGAATTATTTTGTTTTGGCATGTGCATATTATTTTTGTGGTATCATGTTCAATCGTATCATATTTCAATTGGTGTCATATTTCAAGTGCTATATCATGTTCAATCTATAACAATTTCAAGTGGTATCATGATTAATTAATTTCATATATTGATTTTGATGATCTACTTGCTATTCTTTCCACCTTCATTCTCATTTTTATATTTCCTTTCATCCTTTTTCATGATATCAAAAGGGGGAGAAAAATGTTAAGTATAAAAAGGAAAAGATTGGATAAACATGAAAAATCATATGAGAATTGAAACAAAGTACAAAAGGGAGAGAAGAAAGTAATAAGTTTTTATCTTAAGGGAATAATCAGTAAGATAGAAAAAATTTGAGAATTTTGCATATTTTGAAAAATATTTTAAAAATATTTAAAAATTTTGTAGATCATATATTGAGGGGGAGCTTGATGCTTATTGATTTTGAGCTTACATGTTTATACTATTGTTAATCTTTTTAAGCTTACCCTATTCCTATACTTAAAAGTTTTGTCATCATCAAAAAGGAGGAGATTGTTGACTCTGATCTTGATTTTGATGATTGACAAAATGTTTAAGTATATATGAGTACTAATTATATTTTAAGTGTATTTATCAGATCTTAGTACTCATCCATGTTGAATGAAGAAATGCTTGTATTTATGTTGAAAAAGTCCTTAAATCAATGGAAAATCAAGTATATGGACTTTGGAATTGATATGGAAGAACTTGAAGAGGTTAAAATTTGATTTTGGTCAAGTTTCAGCAAGTTTCTGCATTGGCACAAGGAAGTGTTGACACCTGGAATTGAAGTGTCGACACCTGAAGAAAATAAAGTGTCGACACCTATAAATGAAGTGTCGACTCAAGGCCTGAGAATTTTGAAAATACAGAACTATGCCATCTAGAGGTTTTTGTCTCAAGTGTCGACTCAAGGAAATGAAGTATCGACACTTGAAAATGAAGTATCGATACCTAGAGGTGAAGTGTCGATACTTGAGAATGAAGTGTTGACACCTAGAGGTGAAGTGTCGACACTTGGACTATAACAGCTAGTTTTTTGGGCTGCAGAACTTCTTCAACTTGCTTTCAAACGACTATATTTTCATCCACAACGGTCATAAATGGTCATCTATGATTTGGAGGGCTATATAAATATCAAAAATCAAATAGAGATGTAATCCTTTGGTATGATTATTGAATATCCTCCAAGAATTCAAGAGTTGAGTGGTTCAAGCCTTCAAGCTTCCAAGTTTCAAAGAGAGCATCCAAGTTCAAATCATCAAGTAGTATTCAAAGGCTTCAACAACTTGAAAACAAGTTCTTCATCAACATTCAAAGAGCTTCAAAAAATATTTTCTTTATTTTAGAAAGCTTTAATTGTATTCTTTCATATTTGCTCTTACATTATTTTACTTGAGGTTCTTGGTTAGCCCGTAAAACTAAGAGTGGTTGTTGGTGAGCCTTTAAACCAACTAGGATTTTACTTGTGAGCCCGAAGATAAAACAAGTTGTTTAGGTTCTTGGTTAGCCTATAAAATCAAGGTGGTTGTTGGTGAGCCTTGAAACCAACTAGGATTTTACCTGTGAGCCCGAAGACAAACAAGTTGTTTAGATTCTTTGTTAGCCCATAAATCAAGGATGGTTATTGGTGAGCTTTAAACCAACTAGGATTTTACTTGCAACCGAAGACCAAACAAGTTAAAGGTTGTTGGTGAGCCTAGATTACAAAACCAAACTTAGTGAATTTCCAAGATGATCTTGGAGAGTGGATGTAGGTGCCTTGGAGTGCACCAAACCACTATAAATTTCTTTATGTTTGTGTGATTGATTTCTTTGTGCATTTACTTTGTTAATTCCGCTGCATATTATTTTGAAGCACACAAATACATTGCCAAAACACAAGATTAAATTGATCTAGCACAAACTTGCTTTAGTTTATTGAAAATTGTTTGAAAGTTTTATAAACCCAATTCACCCCCCTCTTGGGTTGCACCCTTTCTGGGCAACAAGTGGTATCAGAGCCCGTAACCCAAAATTATTGGTATCTAAACATTGTGCTTTGCAAAGAATCCAATAATTTTGAGTTAAAAGATCATGGAAATCTTGTAGGTATTAGTGTTAGACCACCATTTTTCAATGGCACAAATTACATTTTTTGGAAAACTCGCATGCGCATCTAAATTCAATCTATTAGTTATCATCTTTGAAAAATTGTTTTAATGGTCCTCATATTCTTTCTATGTTTGTTAATGGCATTTCCATTCCAAAGCTCGAAGAGGATTAGAATGAATATGACATTAAGCAATCTGAAATTAATGCTAAAACAATGAACTTGCTTTATTGTACATTGGACTTTAATATATTTAATATGATCTCCACATATCGACGAAAGAAATATGGGACACACTTGAAGTTACTCAAGAGGGTACTCTTCAAGTGAAGAATACTAAATTAATTTTCTTATACATTCTTTTGAAATCTTTGAAATGATGCACTATGAATCTATATTTGATATGTATACTAGATTCATGACTATTATTAATGAATTGAAAAGTCTTGGCAAAGTCTATACTAATGCTGATTTGGTGAATAAAACTCTTAGATCTTTGCCAATATCATGGGATCCAAACGTGACAGTGATCCAAGAAGCTAAAGATATAGAAACCTTATCTTTAGAAGAGCTTATTGGTTCACTCATGACTCATGAGTTAAATTTGTGGCACAATGTAGTGGATGCTGATGTAAAGAAGAAAATAATCACTTTTAAATCCACTACACATGAGTCTTCTAGTGAGGAGTCGGAAGACAGTGAAGATGAAGATGAGATAGAATTTTTAGCTTATAAATTTCAAAGATTCATGAGAAAAAGGGCCAAAAGAAATACATGAAGAAGGCAATGATGGCTACATGGAGCGAAAGTGAAGACTCTAGTTCAGAAGAAGAACAAATTCAAAAATCAGCCCATCTTTACTTCATGGCAAATGAGAAAAGGTATGTGCTGAAAATGATTATGATTTTACCTTTGATGAATTATATGATGCATTCAATGATCTTGTGCATGAATACAAATTGCATAAAATTGAGCAGAAGAAATTAAAAAGGCATGTCGATTCCTTTTCTCTTGAGAACACCAATCTTGCCAATGAAAATGATGATTTAAATGCCAATATTGATATTTTAAAAATGAAAAAAATTTTTTTAAAGAAAAAAATTTTTTTTAAAAAAATGATATTTAAAGATTTATGTGATAATTTTTAATGAGAAAAATATTTTGATTGAAGAAAAGAAGCAAAATTTTTGAAGAATTTGCTTATTCTTGCTTCTTCCAATTTGACTTGTAGATCTGGATTTAATGGATATCCTTGTAGATCAAGAAAAGTTTGGGTTCCAAAAAAATATATTTACTAATCCTAAAGGATCCAAGAAAGTTTGGATACCAAAATTATTCATCTAGTTTATTTTACAGGAATGTCTTGCAGCCCAATATGAAAAAAGGAAGTTTTTGAAAAATGGCTGTATAAGACAACATGAAGAGTGGACAAGCTACATTTTGAACTAAATGGTAAAGGAGGATTATCTATATTGATAAATTCTAAACATTTCCTTCCATAATTGAAAATATAGTTGAATATTTGTTATAAATATTGCATCAATTATTTTGAAAAACTATTTTGAATATTTAATAAGAATCAAGTTTAGACTTATAGTCATTGGTTGTGATCATGAACTTCTTGATGTTGATGAATTTCATACTATCATGATTAAACATGTGATTGTAAGAACTTCACTTGATTTTGATTAATGTATCTTAAATTATTTTATGAAAAATACTTTTAAAGATGCTTATTGATTTGGAAATTATTTCAATTGATTAATTAAAATCAAGCTTAAACTAATAGTTATTTGTTGTAATCATGAATTTTTTATGTTGATGGATTTCATGCTCTCATGATTAAACTTGTGATTATTAGACTTTCACTTGATTTTGATTAATATAGTTTTTAAATTATTTCTAGTAAAATATTATGATTTATATGTTTTCATTTTTGACATCTATGCATAAGTTAGAATGATTTGGATCAAGTATAGAACTGGTAGTTAAGGGTTACATTTAAGAAGAAGGTATATATATTGATAAACCCTTGCTCTGGTAGCTAGACTTGCTATTAAATTACTTTAGCATTTGTATGGATATCAAATCATTTTATATGAATTTGAAATCATGCTAAAATTTTTAAATGGTATTAATGCTTTGCAATTTGAAAATTATGAATAACTTGAAAATTTTCAAATCTTGATTAATGTGCTTTCATGTTTTATTCCTCAAATAAATGCATTTTTTAAGGAGGAATAACATTTGGGGGGAGCATCCAAAGATTTATTATCATTATATACATATATGATGCTTTCAATATTTTTGATATCATGCTTTACTTATATTGCTCTGATACTCCTTCTCCTTGTTTTCAAATCTAATCTTTTGAGGAGAGTTACATTCAAGTGGTATCATATTCAATTGGTATCAAAATTTATTTTTAAAAGAATTCCTAGTAACTACTTTGGATTGGGTTAGTCACCATGGTCGTCCGGTAATAGGAGCTAAGTAGGGTTTAAAGACCCTCTCTTTCCATTCACTGGGGTCTCTTATGACGTGTTGGGGTGCCGCTATGACCTTATCCCATGAACGAGTAAGGTGAATGGATAATTTGCTTATCAAAGTTTATATATATTGAATTATTTTGTTTTGGCATGTGCATATCATTGTGGTATCATGTTCAATCATATCATATTTCAAGTGGTATCATATTTCAAGTGCTATATTATGTTCAATCTATAACAATTTCAAGTGGTATCATGATTATTAATTTCATATATTGATTTTGATGATCTACTTGCTATTCTTTCCACCTTCATTCTTATTTTTGTATTGTCTTTCTCCTTTTTTCATGACGTCAAAAAATGGAAGAAAATGTTAAGTATGAAAAATGAAAAGATTGGATAAATATGAAAATCATATGAGAAATGAAAGAATGTGCAAAAGGGAGAGAAGAAACAAATAAGTTTTTATCTTAAGGGAAGAATCAGTAAGATAGAGAAAATTTAAAATTTTTGCATATTTTGAAAAATATTTTGAAGAGTTTTTAAAATTTTGTGGATCATATATTGAGGGGGAGGTTGATGCTTATTGATTTTGAGCTTACATATTTATACTATTGTTAATCTTTTTAAGCTTACCCTATTCCTATACTTAAAGGTTTTGTCATCATCAAAAAGGGGGAGTTGTTGACTATGGTCTTGATTTTGATGATTGATAAAATGTTTAAGTATATATGAGTACTAATTATATTTTAAGTTATTTATCAGATCTTAGTACTCATCCATGTTGAATGAAAAAATGCTTGTATTTCAGTTGAAAAAGTTATTAAATCAATGGAAAATCAAGTATATGGACTTTGGAATTGGTATGGAAGAACTTGAAGAGGTTAAAATTTGATTTTGGTCAAATTTCAGCAAGTTTCTATATTGGCATAAGGAAGTGTCGACACCTGAAATTGAAGTGTCGATACCTAAAGAAAATAAAGTGTTGACACCTGCAAATGAAGTATCGACTCAAGGCTTGAGAATTTTAAAAATATAGAATTATGCCATCTGGAGGTTTTTGCCTCAAGTGTCGATTCAAGAAAATGAAGTGTTGACACTTGAAAATGAGGTGTCGACACCTGGAGCTGAAGTGTTGACACTTGAGAATGAAGTGTCGACTCCTGGAGGTGAAGTGTCAATACCTGGACTGTAATGGCTAGTTTCTGGGCTGCAGAACTTCTCCAACATGCTTTCAAATGGCTATATTTAATTCCCAATGGTCATAAACAGTCATTTATGCTTTGGAGGGCTATATAAACATCAAAAATCAAATGGGGATGCAATCCTTTGGTAAGATTATTGAATATCCTTCAAGGATTCAAGAGTTGAGTGGTTCAAGCCTTCAAGCTTCCATGTTTTAATGAGAGCATCCAATTTAAATCATCAAGCAGCATTCAAAGGCTTTAACAACTTAAAGACAAGTTCTTCATCAACATTCAAAGAGCTTCAAAGAGATATTTGCTTTATTTTAGAAAGCTTTAATTGTATTCTTTCATATTTGCTCTTACATTGTTTTATATTTCTCCCCTTTTTTTTGTTGCTATCATTTATTTTTGGTGGTGATCCTTTTTTGCCTTCAGGCATGCTTGACTTGATGAAAAATCTTTATAGCCTTCGGGCATGTTTGACTTAATGAAGAATCTTTTCTGCATGCCTACCTTTGCTTGTTGTACCACGATGATTGTTAATTTTATTTCGTAGCTAGACAATAGTACATTATCCATATCAAGACCTTTGCTTGCTGAGCCAATCAAAGGTTCTTTTGTAAACCCTCGTTGATTATTAGACCATAGGCCATCATGATTAGATCAGATAGGCCAATCATAGGTTGTAGTGAAGTCAAACAAAAGCATTTTTCTTAGATCTAAAGTTGATCAGAGACCTCATTATAGGGCCAGTAAAAGATCATAGGGACTTAATCTGATTGAAAATCATTAAGGGCTCAAGCCAATCAATGGCCACTTAGAGCTAGGGCGGATTGAGGACCGTTGAGGTTTCGACCAATCAAAGGTCATTTGGAGCTAGAAGTTACCAAGAAGAACTCTGACGATCAAGGGTCACTTGGAGCCAAGGGCATTGAGTGGCCTTTTGGCTTTGACTGATCAAAGATCACTTGGAGATTAGGATACTAAGTGACCTTTAGGCTCTAACTGATCAAAGATTATTTGGAACCTAGGGTGTTGAAAAAATGGTTTTTGGGCTCTAACTGATCAAGGATCACTCAGAGCCAAGGGCATTCAATGGCCTTTGGGCTTTGATTGATCAAAGGCCACTTGGAGCTAGGGGTGCTGAGTGGGCTTTGACCAATCAAGGGTCATTTTGAGCCAGGGGTGCTGAATGGCCTTTGGATTTTAAACAATCAAAGGTCATCTAGAGCCAGGGGCATTAAAAGGTCCTGGGGCTCTGATCGATAGATGGTCATTTGGAGCCAAGAGTACTGAATGGTGTTTGGGCTCTAACTGATCAATGGTCATTTGGAGCCAAGGGTATTAAAAGGTCTTTAATTTTTAAAGTCAACTGAAGGCTCCTTCGATTTCCTATTAATTAACAAGAATGCACACATTATCTAAAGAAAAAAAATTTATTGAGTATAAAAGGTTACATTATTGATAATATATTCGAAGGTTAGCCAAATTCCATGGTTGAAGCAAGGAAGTTTTATCCAGTTACTTTAGTCGATAAGTTCCTAGCTTGACAACCTCTTCCACTTAATACGGGCCTTCTTAATTTGGTTACAGTTTGCCTCTTTGATTAGGTTAGAAGACCTTCACTCAACGTAGCACCAGATCACCAACTCTAAAAGTTTTACTCGAACTTTGGAGTTGAAATATCGGGCAACTTTATGTTGACATGCTGTCATTTTGATGAATGCTCTCTCTTGAGTTTCATCTAACAGGTCCAAGTCTGCAAGTCATCTTTCTAAGTGGGTTTGCTTATCAAAATTTTTGATCTACACTGATGGGACTCTAAGCTCAACCGATATCATAGCTTCAGTTTTGAAACCAGGCTAAAGAGCACCTTTCCTGGTGGGACTCTTGATGTCATCTGATATGCCCAAAGCATATAGTGAAGTTTATCGATCCACGAACCTTTGGCTTTGCCTAATCTCTTCTTTATGCCTTGGAGGAGGGTCCGGTTTGTCACCTTTGCTTCTCCATTTGCCTGAGGATGAGCTACAAAGGTGAGATGATTTATAATCCCATGCTCTTTGCAAAATTCTACAAATCTAGCCTCCATGAATTATCTCTCATTGTCAATGATCAATACTTGGGATATACAGGCTGGTAGATTATGGCTTTCCATACAAAATCCATCACTTTTGTCTCAGTAATACAGGCTAGTGGCTTGGCTTTTATCCATTTGGTGAAATAGTCCGCGGTGGTTAGTAGAAACTTTTGCTATTTTAAGATAGGTAAAAATGGACTAAGAATGTCCATACCCCATTGCATGAAAGGCCAATGTATATATATGGGGGTGATTGGCATGGTAGGTGGCACATATCACACCACATGATAAAGTTCTTCACATCTTTCTGCATTGCTGGCTAGTAGTAACCTTATTGGAGGAGTTTGTAAACCAATGCCCTTCCCCATGTGACTCTTGCATAATCCTTCTGGGATCTCCCTTAGAGTATAATTGGCTTTGGATGAACGCAAGCATTTGAGAAGGAAAAAGAAAAAGATCTTTTTGTAAAGCTTTCCTTCATGCAAAAGATCTTGGATCTCCCTTGTACATGCATTTTTTAAACCAAACAGTATAATCCTATAATAGAAAAGACCTTGGTCGGTGATGAAAGCAATCTTCTCCTCATCTTCAAGAGCCATCTGGATTTGGTTATAGCTAGAAAAAGCATCTATAAAACTGAGAAGATCATGGCCTGAAGTGGATCCACCACCTGATCTATCCTCAGTAATAGGTAACTATCTTTTGGGCATTCCTTATTTAAATCAATGAAGTCAATACAGATCCATCACTTCCCGTTCTGCCTTCTTCACCATGATCACGTTGGAGATCCATTCCAGTTAGGTGATCTCTCTAATAAAACCTGCATTAAGTAAATTATTGGCCTCTTTGGCTATCACCTCCTATCACTTGGATGCGAATCTTCACTTCTTTTGCTTGAATGATTGTGCTTTAGATCTAGTTTAACTAGTGTACCATCATTGAAGGGTCGATGCCTAGCTGTTTGCTAATGCCTAGGCAAAAACCTTAGTGTTCTTATGCAAAATGATATTAGTTAATTTTTGTTACCTGATCTATATTGGATCCATTCTAGACCATATGCTCCTCATTCCCATCTTCCAGTAATATAGGGATAAGGTTCTTGATTGGTTCTCCTTGCTACTCAACTAACTTGTCATGGGTATCCAGCCCCTCAACCATATAGGTATTGGCAACTTCGGCTCCTTGGAGTGTGATGTGGTAGTAGTGATATGCCAAGTTTGATCTCTACAGACCTCTTCGATCACACATGTTGTCAGGAATTTTATCTTCAAGTAGTATGTTGATAGATAGCTAGGAAGGTATTTAAGCCTGGTCATTCAAAAATGGCATTGTATGTCAAGGGTGCTCGGATGACCAAGAAGTCAACTTAGATAATGGATCAATGAGGATATTGTCCCATTTTTACTGGTAAGGTGATTCTCCTTCCACCAAAATTGCATATTTGGTAAATCTGACTAGTGGGGAGCTCATCTTTCCTAGCATCAAAGTACAAAATATTAGTGGAGATTCTATTATCAATCAAAATATGGTGTACATCATAGTTTTCAATATTTAAAGATACAACTATCGCATCCTCATGCTGGAACCAGATCCCTTGGTCATCCTCAATAAAAGCTCTTGGTTCTCTATCCTGCCTCTTCATCACTCTTTCTTCATCATCAGGGTCTTTGCTATGGCACCCCCGAATGATAGTGTTCACTATCCTGGATGGGGGTTCATCGCCTTTGTGCTTGGCTCGTTGTGGTTATTCAGCTAGTCAAGGTAATTTCTATTGATTCTCCTACTCCCTCCTATGTCGAATGAACCGATAAAGGTCAACATATTTGATGAGCTCAATCTCATTCGAAGTTGAATACACTCCTCAATATCATGGTCATGATCCCAGTAGTATAAGCAGAATTTATTTGGGTTCCTTTGAGCAGGGAAACCATAACTTCCTGGCCTGCAAGAGTTGCCCTTTGATCTCCATTAGCACCTTCGTCCTTGGCGCATTCAGTGGGATATAGATATCATATTTTCTTGGTGGCGATGTACATTGATCCCCTCTATAAGGGCTCTTGAGTAGGCGATTCCAAGATGGGATCCATTTTTTCGTTGCCATGGAGGGGACCTGGAGCGTTGTCAGGCTCTTTCCTCCCATCTTGGAAAATATTTTTGCTTGGCCTTTAGTTTTCCACCCCTATTAAGGATGTGGTGGGGGTTTCTTCCTGTATGAAAGCATGCTCCATTCATGTGTACTTCTCTATCTAGACCAGTATATTAATGAAATCTTAGGGATAAGTCTTTATTAATGACTTCTTGACATCATTTTTTTGTAATCCGCTCATCAAAGTGATCATAGAGATTGACTGATCTAGGTGCAGACCTCCAAAGTAGTTATGTTGAAGTGACAAATGAAGGCTCAGATCGACTCTTCCTCTTTTTACTTGAGGGTATGGAGGAAGTCTAACAACTTCTATTACCATCGACTACTGACAAAATGGCCAGCGAAGGACTAGTTCAGTTGTTCAAAAGAGTGAAATGATCCTGGTTTTAGAACTGAATACCAATATTGAGCTTCTCTCTTTAGCGTAGATGGGAAGGCTTGATATAGGATGGTATCAATGGCTCCATGGAGTATCATCATCACCTTGAAGTTCTCCACATGATCGACGGGGTCGATCATCTTGTTATAACTCTCCAGTTGAGAAAACTTGAAATGTTGAGCAAGTAGTGTCTGCATTATTTTGGCATTGAAAGGTGGAGCATTGTTGAGCCCTTCGTGTGGCTCTAAGGAATGGTTGCTGATCGCTTTGATCCACTGATCAAGTTCTTGAAGTTTCCACTGACCTCGGGATCTTGGATGGTAAGAGCCTCCGATTATTGGGAAGATCGTTGGCCTAAAGTTGAATCGAAGGCTCTTGCACCGCCATCTCCGTGGTTCTAGGCTTCTAGGATGACTTTGGCAGGCCGGCCTCCTTTCTGAATCTTTGGAAAGGGCGTACAATTGCTTTGGTAGCCATGGCACCAGATCTGGTCATGGTGCCCTAGGAAATAGTGTGGTAACTGATTATGCCACAGGTTGTGAGACTGCAAGTGGTGCCACAGAAAGAGGTTGCATTGCAGGGAGTAATGCGAGGATAGCTTGAATAGATTGAATGGCTACCACCAAATTTTAGACCTACTGAAAGAGAAAATTGAATTGCTCTGCACTAACTGCTGCCGTCTATGGAGATGGAGAAGTCCCTGCCAGTGTTAGAGAGGCCTGGTTGTTGGCTTGGCTCTCCACCAGCCGGAGGTGGTGGTGTTAATGCGGTAGGATAAAACTTTTTTGGATGACATTGTTAGTCTATCTTTAATTTGCACTTCTTAAAATTGTATCAGGCCCTTCCTTTATTCTGTTGGTGCCAGAATCCATCAAGCACCAGGAATGCTGAAGCTAATGGTGTAGGAAGATGTCGAGAGGTGGAATCTACAACAAGTCCTAATCTGGTATGGGCCTTTTGATACTCAAGTCAGTATTCTAGCATGACAGCAGTATGACAAGTGCGATACAAATTTTTTTTGCATACCTTGGAAACTCCCAGGAAATCCTTTTTTATAGATGAAAGATAAGGACATTTTCAGAATAACAAAGATCTCAATGGATTTGGTAAGTGACATGGCTTATCATGAAGGTTATCAAGGGTTTCCCATTCATAAGGATTGTCTGTTCTATTTTAATTGGAATCTTATTCTTTGTGTGAAATTGGCAATATTTCTTAATGGCGATATTGACCATTGCATGGGTCCAGACATGCTTTCCTTAATTACGAAGATATGACAAGTGATTAGTGATCATAAGGCGTGATGTAATCTTTTGGCCACAAAATTAGGGGCATGAAAGTGAGCTTTGGTCATATTTACCTTCAGAAGGTTCAGATAGAAATATTGCCAAGGATCCGCTTGCCGCTTGATACAAGAATCAGGGATTGGTCTAAATGCTCCTATCAAAGTCGAGTGGTTGGCAAGAAGGTGCTTGATTGGATTGCACTAGACAAAGGCAAACATATGCTGATGGCCTTCTAAGGACCAATTGATGAGGGGCTGGACACTGCCGAGGTTGGGTCGGATGAAGGTGATTGGTGGGCGGCACTTGGCTAGGTCCGATTGATCGGACAAGATAGTAGTCTATAATGAGAGGTCGGACGGATAGGTGAGCTGCTTATGCACTGAGTATGTGGTCGAGCCATGTCCAAGGATGTGGGAGCCAAGAGGAAATCATTAGCCGATCAAATGTCGGATCCGATGAATGGTTGGCATGTGTATATTGATGGCTTTAAAAGAACCAACTAATGAGGCATCAGTCACCATAGACACTTGCTCGGACGAGGATACTCGGTAGTTGGTGCTTAGCTCAATCCAGTCAGCCAAGAAAAGCAACAGCTTCTTTGATGAGGGATCGGTTGAATGGTGGGACTGACTATGTGCTAAACACGTTGACTTATCCGATAACATTAAAATCAAAGGAAAGCCTTCTATCGACTAAGGTCCCAATTCGATGAATGGTTAGAGGACATATAGTATGACCGCTAATCAAGCTTGCTGATTTGGAGATTTTGCATCTTTGATTAGGTATGTTTACTTAGACTGTTCGACCAACATATCAAATTATCCAATAGTATTGAGGCTGAAAGGTAGTTCTCTGATGATCATGGCTCCAATTCGATAAATGGTCATAGGATATACAGTCGGACCATCTTAATCAAGTTTATTGATCGAGGCCTTATATCTTTTTTTTTTTGGTAGAAAGAGAGGAGCCTCCGCTCCATATATTAAACAAATATATTGTTTACAGAGTTCTGAACAATAACAGAAAGATAATACAGAATATATTCCCTAGAAACATCATGTCTTTAGACTTCATAAGACACTTACAACAGGAAAAAACAAGAAGGTTGCACATAGTAGAGTAAACCATCAGCAGGCAGTGAGTATTCAGAAACTGAGTTGATACGAGGAGGATGCACATAGTAGGCCTTATATCTTTTAGCCTATATAGGATTTCTTTCAATAGGTATAATCTCAACAGGTATGAACCAAAATTCAATGGTTTTGGCTGACATGAATCATGTTGAAATTGCCTATTTCAGAACCATGTGATTATGAGTATAAATTTGATAGAATATTTGATTCTTTTTGTGAACAAGTAGTACTAGCTCTCTAAATCATGTCATGTAGTCTGCAAATCATGTTTATAAATGTAACCTTTTGTATAGATATTCGATCATTTATTTTGCACATTTAGGATAATACCAAACCGTTCCGGGATATCAACTGATATATATCAATATATTGATTGAGATAATAATCTTTGTTTAATTATCATTTTGATGCATTTTTTATCATGTCACGTTTAGAAAACCTTGGAAGGCCATAAAAAAGTGTTTTTGGAAAATTTCTGTCTATTATTGAGATCATTGGTCAATATATAGAGCATGCCATTGAGCAGAGCATATTTTTGAACAATGTATAAAAGATAGGCCCCATTTCAAAAAGCAATCATAGAAAATCCATGCTGGGATTTCAAAGAGCCAAAACTTACTCATTTAAAAGGGAAAAGACTAAACGGTGACAATTTGTGGAAAATGCAATTTATCTAGCAAGAAGTTTTTTTATACATTCGAGGACCCAAAAGCCTGAAGTCTAATTTGAGGAGCAAATGAAGCAATAAAATATACTTCGAGAGTTGTAGGCAACGAACTGAACCCAAAATGTTAAACGGAAACCACACGAGAGTCACGAATGCATATTGGGCTGGACAAGCCCATGATTAGCCCATATTATAAGATGGTTAAATGGTATATAAAATCAAATAATAACATTGTTTCTTGCTTCTTCTTCTTTTTTAAATTTTTTGTTTTTGCAATCTTAAAATAAATGAAGTGTTGTCTAAAAAATTTTATTTCATAAATTTTAGGATATTTAAAAAAAATAAGATTCCCAATAGCATTGTCTGATTAAATGCTATTACAAGAATTTTTTTAAAAGATTGCTTTTAGAAGGAGCTAAAAAGGCCTAACTTCCAGTTTTTTAATTAAAAAATTTAAAAGTAAAAGTAACATCAAACATGTTCTAGCTCAACAAAATCTACTAGATTTAATGCTTTAGTTTGTTGCGATACCATCTAATGACTTTGAGCCCCACGAATCAGATTGTAGCCTCCAAACTACTAGACATTCGCTCCAGGATCCTGCAAAAAAAACCTCAAACCAGAGATTTTCCGATGGAAATATTCCAATGCCTAAATCAATAGGGCTCAAGCAACATATAGAAAATCAAAAGAAAAGCAAAATGAAATGGATAGATAGCACTTAGCTTCGCTTAGTTTATAGGCATTAATCTTAAGATAATTTTTTATAACTAATTACTGTTAGAATAATCTCTGATGGTTTATCTTAACGAGGAGTAGTATTTATGATGTTGTTCGGTTATAACAACCTTATCTTTTCTTACCTGGCCGTTTTGAAATTATTCAACAACCTTATCTTTTCTTACCGGCCTCGTTTTGAAATTATTCACCTGTCATAAAGTCAATTGAATAAATACGTTATGAAAGCGAGTTTGTCGGCTATTATATGAGACGGCTTGTTGTGTTACTAGGCTCCATGATCTGGAGTTTATTAGTTCGACCGGTCCAATCGAGCTCAGTACGCGTGGATCCATCTGCTTCATCACAGCACCATCAATAAAATGATTTTTTTTTTTTTTTTTTCAACTCAAATAGACGGGATACATCCTGCACCATTAACAAAATGACCTAATCCTTTTTCTTTCTTTTTTTTTTCAGCTCAAATAGACGGGATACATCCCGCTATGTTTTCATCGGCTCTATCTCTCTTTTTCTTTTTTTTTTTTTTTTTTTTTTTTTTTTTTTTTTTTTTTTTTTTTTTTTTTTGAACAAGTGACTCTATCTCTTTTTGTTTTCATCGACTTCTATCTTTTAAGAACAAGATATACACTGAAGATGCATAGGAATTTTTTTTTTCGTTTTAGTCTTTTTAATAAAAAAATCTACGCCGGTCGGTCGCTCCTGACCGGCCGATGCTGCTTCAAAGCTGCAGTCAAAACCTAAACAAGACCATTGACTCTCTTCCTACGGTGAAACGAGAAGGCAAAAGAAAAAAAAAAAAAAAAAAAAAAAAAGAAAAAGAAAAAAAAAAAAAACAAAAGAAGAAAAACTCTGCTGAGGTTAACTCGCATGCCACTCATTCCCGCAAGGGGCGGTGGGTTTACGGGCGGGAACACCGAAAGGCAAGCTGTGCGGCGGACCGTCCCTCGGCGAAAGGACGCCGCCCGCCTCCGCCGCGTGTCCAAACCACACGCATCCCCGCTCTCTAAGGCGGGCCCCGCCGATTGAAGGTGGTGGTACCTCCTCACATGCGGCGGAGCCATCCGCTGGCACCCACATCCGCGCACACGCGCCTCGTACGGCACGGGCGCACTCCCCATCCTCCGCAGCACCCCGCCAACGGACACCGGTGGGCCCTGCTGGCCATGGTTATGGTGACGGTGGCGGTGGTGGTGTGTGCTGCTGCTGGCAGCCGTGGAGCGGTCCCAGGCCGTTGCCGACGACCCCGTTGGCCATCCGGCATAGCGCCCGGCCCAGGTTCGGAGTGCTCTGGACCCAATGCAACCCCTCGCCGCCTCCGCCGGCGGCGAAGAGGACGTTGGGCCGGGCGGCGGGGAAGGCGTCGCGGGAGGTGGGGGAGGTGAAGGCGGAGGAGATGGTCATGAGGGAGCAGGTGGAGATGGCGGCGGGGGAGACGCCGTTGATGACCTCGACGTAGCGCTGCTCGAGGGAAGTGGCCGAAAGGTCGGAGATGGAGGAGAGGCGCGGGGGAGCGGCGGAGAAGATGAAGAGGCGGAACCGCGAGGAGTTGGAGGGGGAGCGGGGCTCTTGCCGGTCGTACTCGTCGAGCATATGGCGGAGGTCCTCGTCGCACGTGATGCTCACGAACACATCCAGGTCCTCCGGCATGATCCGGTACTTCATCACCACCTCCGCGTTGTTGAACATCTCCCCGACCCTCATCTTCAGATCTACCATCTTCATCATCACGGTCAGATCATAGAAATATAATCAAAGGAATGAAATGCAACCTTGGCCGTTGATATGGTGGACTCGCCTGAAAAGGAGATGGAGCGAGGGACGGCTAAGAGGCGGGTCTCGCCGCCGACGCACCTAAGCTGGCCGTCGGATGGTCGCGGCAAGATCTTGCCGCCGTAGCTGCACAGCAGCTTAAGCCGGTTCTTGGGGGAGTGCGACTTCTCGTCGGCCGATGCCATCCTCGCTCGGTCACCGACCGAGGCCGGTCCAAGTGCTTGCTGGGGCTCCTCCTGCTTCTCCCTCTAGCCAAGCGAGGGCCGGGGGTGCAAGACGAACCTATGTTTTGTGTTTCCTGGAGGGAAGCTGGAGAGGGGACGGAAGGCAGGATTCAGGCGAGGTTTTGACGGGTTACCTGTGAATCCCTGGAACTGGCCACATTCACTCCCCAAATCATCGCCTCTTCAGGCTTTTTATTAGACTACTAAAACCTACCACAAATGCTAGCTTGGCAACTTCATGGCCAAATAATTCCAGCCATTCCACCAACCACGTTATTACACGTAACAAATAATATAACAAACAACGTAAACTAAACGCCAAAAGAAGTTATTCCCTGTATTAAATGCACCAAACCAGAATGCTCAGCAATAAAATAGGCAATCCTATCAACTGGACTATTCACCTCCTTTAGACATGACGAATTGATGCTATCATAAACAGCCTAAAATATTACCAAATATCATGATGATGAGGGTGGACCTCATGCTGCTTCGATCTATCCTGAATCTATCTAATGACAATTATAGAATCAATCCAATCAATTGAACTATTCACCTCCCTTTAGACATGACGAACCGATGCTATAATAAACAGCCCAAAAGATTGCCAAATATCACGATGATGAGGATGGACCTCATGCTACTTCGATCTATCCTGAATCTATCCAATGATAATTATAGAATCTCTCTCAATGAGAATCCTTTCAGCATGCAATTCCTACCTAGTTTAGGTGATACCCACCCACATAGCTTTGAGTTTAGCTTCTAGAATCGAAGGCTCATGGAGAAAGAAGCCCCTGCTGCCAGCAACCTGCCCTCAGCATCTCGAATAACAAACCCAGCACCGCCTGAAGCATCACGAACGTTACCATCAAAGTTTACCTTAACAAATCCCAAAAGAGGTAGCTCTTAAGAAATGTAGATAGCCCTCCAGGTTGCTGTGGAGACAGCATGGAAGTTCCAGGAATCTGGGCCCATAAGGGATATAGCAGTGTCAAAGTGGTGATACTCCATAGCCATGAACATGGTTTCTCTGAAAAACTCGATATGTCGGAGTGAGCACTGCCTCAAAGACCAAGCTATTCCTGAACAGCCAAATCTAATAAGTGATATAGGCAAGTTGGTGACCAACCTCGATCGAACACTATTGGAACATGTCGAGGAAAGGATACAACCAAGATCCATCATCCTCTTTCCAAGGCCATCTCCTAGAAAACTCCAAATCAACCTCGTCCTAGGACAATGCGGGATGGCATGCTTAGTAGACTTATTTTCTAAACCACAAACCGGGCAAACCATCGATAGGTCCATACCTCTGCACTGAGCAATGCCCTTATGGGGAGGCGACCCCAAGCTACCTTCCAAAAAAAGAGGTGTACTCTTGGATGAACAGGCAGTCTCCAGATCCAGGCAGCCACAATCCTTATATCTGAAGGGGTCCTGTACATATCAGATAGAGTGCTAGAAGGAAACTTGGGGCAACAAGAGTGGCCTCACACCCTCGATACTGGCTATAGTGGATTAGAATCGGGATGGTGAGAATTCAATTAGCTAGTTGGCTCTTGAAGAGTCTAGTAACCTCCTAAGCTCTCCAAGTGCTACTGTCATCCACCAGCAAGTCATAAATCCAAAGGTTATCAACCATCTCCATGCTAACATAGGTCGGCCACCTGTACAAGGATATACTGAAGATCCATGTATCCTGACTCATATCAACCGTGGACCCATAACCAATTAAACATCTAATCTGGGCTAGCATAGTAGGACCATGGGCACAGATCTCCTCCAAATAGAAGAGCAGCCATGAGTGGTCTCAATCTGGGACCCCTAGCTCCATGCTCCATAGCGAGCCCTCTTCACTCTGCTCCATAAATAGTCAGGTTAAAGAAGATATTTCACTGCATGCCTGGCAATCAACACCTCCCTCTTAACTAGAAGCGATTGGATCCCAAGGCCTCTATCCCTAATTAGCTAATAGATTGTATCCCAGGACACCAGGTGAAGCCCATGATTGTCATGTTCAGAACTCTACAAAAAATTCTGGAAGAGTTGCTCCATCTCCTAAGGCTAGAGCTTGACAGCACATTATTTGCCACGAGGTAAACAAGGATGGAACTCAAGACAGATCTAATAAGAGTGAGCCTGCCCATCATAGAAAGGATAGTGGCTCGCCAACCCTCGAGATGATCATGGACCCACTGCACCATGGGCCTGCACTCCATCCTTTAGTACTTCCGACCAGTCATAGGAACACCAAGGTTGGTAAAAGTCCTAGTCTACTTAGAAATCTCCAATCTGGCAAGGATTGCCTGCTTCATTTGGGCCTTCATTCTGGGGTTGAAAATAGTAGTAGACTTCTGCAAATTCACCAACTGGTTAGACCCACAGCAATAGGAGTCAATAATGGTGGTGAAGGATCTCACATTTTGGAGTGAAGCCCACTCGATGAGAAGAAATTATCTGCAAAAAGAAGATGAGAGAAAGGTTGGACTCCAAGGGCAGGCCAATAGTGGTGGGGAACATGCAAGTTGAGAATGCAACGATGCAACCCTAAAGGAGATTAGCATAGATTAACTTAGCAATTTTCTTATTTGCATATGATTAGTTCAGCATATAATATCAAAGGAGGTCTAATGAAGAGAACTCGAACGATCAAACGTAAACCTAATTAATGAGACTATCAAAATAACAAAGAAATAGGAATAAGATTCGAACTACACAAGTTAAGCTAGGCAAATTTAATATTTCAGACCTAATCGACACTAGAACATACCTGGCATTAATCTTTCAAGTAGATCAAGATCACTCATGAAGAGACCTCCCAAATGACAAGACCATACTACAAATTGAGGGCGTTTCTTGTTTTCTAGATTGTGGCAAGTAATTCCTTCCTCTTAAATTCGGAATCCCGGAGAACCCTATACAAAGAAACCTCAAGATTAAGAACTTGGTAAAAATACGTTAGTCACGAAATGGAGAAACTAAAGAAGAGTCGAGGAACCATTGTTGAAGAATAATCTTGGCGCCATGGTAGATCACTTGAAATGGATTAGGCCGGCCTCCTTGTGATGGTCTTCTTGATCAACCTTGAATATTGAAGAGCTAGCTTGAGATTGGAGAAGAAGGAGAGTGTCTTAGGCATTGGAGATGGAGGAGGAGAAAGTAGGGTTGGCGTGGGATAGGGAGAAGAATTTAAAACTACCACTTAGGCACATAGAACTCACATAGAAGAAAATTTTAATTTTTCTTTTCCATCATCCTTTTACAAGAAGACTAAGAGTCTTTTATAGACTATTAAGCCATTTTGAATTCAAACTACACCAAATATCAAGGAGAAAAATTTGTGGAGAAAAATATGGGGCGTCCCATGAAGAGTGGAGGAAGTTGTGGAGGAGGTTGTAGCCAATTCAATTTCAAATTCTCCTTTTCTTCTCTTGGGCGGCAACCTTGGATGGTGAGGTGGCATGTGTGATGTGGCAGCAATCTTGGATGGTGAGGTGGCATGTGTGATGTGGCAGCAACCTTAGATGATGAGGTGGCATGTGTCATGTGGCATGTGGTCCCCACTTGAGGTGGCTTTGGTCTTGCTTTGGAGTATAAGTCTTGAGTCTTCTTTAGTCTTCAAATATGGTTTGGTTTGATTCTTCATGGATTGGACTTGACTCATTTGGACCCAACTTTCAAATACAAGGTTAATCAGGCTGGACTAGTCCCAACATAAAATTGAAATGGACTCGAATTACATAATTATTTGGACTCAAAAATAAAAAAATTATAGGACTTTCTTTTACTCATCCAACCATAAGGACTCGGATTTGACTTGAATTGGTTGGAGTCTCTTCCTGATTCTGGTGCCCACACCAATTCTCCCGGGTGGGAGGAACTCGACCCTATCGAGTGAGGGTTGGCTTGATAAGCTTCTAATGCATCCGGGTCGATTTGTTGTAGGTCCTCTCGGGAAATCCAGGGGTCTTCAGATTCAGGACATCCTTGCCATCTAACCAGATAACGTTGGTAGCCTCTATTCCTAGTAGTAATGATCTGGTCATCCAAGATCCTTTCAATTCTCTCCTTTCTCTCAGGAACACTTGGTGGTGGACACTCATTTGGTGTTTCACTCTCAAAAGAAACATTATGACCAAAAATCTCACTAGGTATCAATGCAGGTTCTCTATATTCTTTTAAGTCTGAAACGTTAAATGTTGAACTAATGCCATAACTTGGTGGTAATTCTAATACATAAGCATTTGGTCCAATTTTCTTTATTATTTTGAAAGGTCCGGCTCCCGGGCATGGAGTTTCTTCATAGTTCCCGGCGGAAACCTTTCAGGTTTAAGTTTGATCATGACGGAGTCCCCTTCATTAAATTCTTTTAATCGTTTATGTGAATTAGTCATATGCTGATAGAGTTCATTGCTCGCTTGAATCTTTTGGCTAATCTCCTTATGCAATTCCCTAATATGCTGTGCATATGACTCGGCAGACTCGGACACCCGTGCATGTGTGGGTAAAGGAGCTAGGTCTAAAGGCTTTCTAGGTCTGTATCCGTGGACCACTTCGAACGGACTTTTCCCAATAGACTATTAACTGAGCTGTTATAGGCAAATTCAGCACGAGGAAGTAATAGGTCCCAGTTTCCTAGGTTGTCACCAACTAAGCATCTCAACAGATTTTCTAAGCTTCGGTTTACTACCTCAGTCTGGCCATTGGTTTGAGGATGATAGGCAGTAGAGAATTTCAGCTTGGTACCGAGCATGTGCCAGAGGGTTTTCCAGAAATATAGTAAATTTGACATCTCTATCGGACACAATGGTTTTGGGTAAACCATGAAGCCTAACAACCTGATCGAGAAAAAGCTTGGCCACCTTCGAAGCATCTAAAGTTTGAGAACAAGGAATGAAGTGAGCCATCTTGGAGAAACGATCGACAACCACAAAGGCAGAACATACTTCCTAGACATCTTAGGGAGGCCTACTACAAAATCCATGCTGATATCCTGCCATGGACAATCGGGGACAGGTAAGGGTGTGTACAGACGGTGTTCTGTCTTTGCTGTTTTGCAATAGCACAGGTACGGCACTGAGCTACAATCTGGGCCACATTTCTTTTGAGACCAGGCCAAAAGAATTGGTCTTCTATTGCTAAGATGGTCTTATTCCTACCAAAATGTCCCGCTAAGCCCCCAGCATGAACTTCCCAGATCAAAAATTCCCTAATAGAGGTCTTGGGAATACACAACTGATTTCCTCTGAAAAGGTATCCATCTAAATGGTATAATCACTATGCTCACTAGATGGTCCTTGTTGAAGGGATCGATAGATGTCACCAAAATCAGGGCATGTAGGATATTCCTCTTTTAATCTTTCAAACCCTACTACCTCAGTGCTCACAGAATTCAACAACATTGAACGACGACTCAACGCATCAGCAACCCTATTTTCAGTTCCGGCACGATGTTTCAGTACGAACGTATAAGCTTGTATGAACTCTACCCATTTCCCGTGCCTAGGGTTCAATTTCTTCTGAGAACTAAGGAACCTAAGAGCTTCATGGTCAGAAAATAGGACAAACTCTTGCGGTAGAAGATAATGCCTCCAATAACGTAATGCCTGAACTACCGCATACAGCTCCCTATCATAGGTGGAATACCTTAGTCTCGCTTCATTTAACTTCTCACTGAAATATGCTACTGGGTGATTCTCTTGACTCAAGACACCTCCAATTCCTACCCCAGAAGCATCACAAGCAACCTCGAACACTTTGGTAAAATCGGGTAACCTCAAGACGGGTGTGTGTGTCATTTTTTTTCTTAATTGTTAGGAAGGCTTTGTCTGCTGCTTTAGTCCATTCAAAGTTCCTTTCCTAATACAATCAGTGATTGGAGCCACTATCGTACTGAACCCTCTAATGAATCTCCTATAGAAGGTGGCTAAACCATGGAAACTACGGACATCATGGATACTCTTGGGTACAGGCCACTCTACTATTGACTTAATTTTTCAGGGTCAGCAGACACTCCTTCAGATGTTACTATGAATCCTAGAAAGATAACTCTATGTGTTAAGAAATCACACTTCTTGATATTGGCATAGAGGCTATCCTTTCTAAGGACTTGGCAAACTTGCCTTAGGTGGGAATGGTCTGCCTTAGTGGTGCGGGCACCAGACTCAGAAGAAGACTTCAGGGCTCCATTTGGATCTCTGATTGACATTGCCCGAAGAATTAGGGTTTTCTGTTTTGTAATAAGGGTTGACTTGAACTCAATTTTAGTTTGAGTCTGTATTTCCCTGCAATTTAAATTTTGTTGAGTCATGTTCTAGGTCTTCTCCAAGGTGCCACATTTTCTCCCAGGACAAAGCAAGTGGGCGCCACACTCCCAGCCACACGCCAGAGTCCAGGAGGCGCCACATCTCCATCCAGTGTGCCTTGGTCCCCACACCACAAGAAAGCAGGTCCCTTCTTTCATGCGCCACTTGGGGGAGAAATCCATCAAGATACCTCAATCCAAGGAGGAGCCAACTTCTTTCCAGATAAACCCAAGCCAAGATGGCAAGAATTTTTCTTGAAGAGAGGATCAAGGAGGTGCCCCATAATGTTCCATAAAAAACCAAGTTATAAAAGGGAAGAGAGCATGTCTTGGGGGAAAATCAAGGAGGCACCCAAAAGTTTCCTAAAGTGCCAAAGCCATGAAAGGAAGAAGCCTAAACTTGTGGAGCAATACTATGAGGTGTCCAAAAGAGCCAAACCATGAAGGGAAATCTTTGATTAATAGAGAGATACTAGGAGACACCCCCATAACCTGTCATTTGGAGTTGATTTTCAAGTTTTCTTGGAGTTTTTGGGCTGCCCATTCATGGAAGGAGTCTTGGGAAGAGAATTTGATGCCTAAAGTGTGGGTTAGTCCTATTAGTCCACATGGAAAGTGTATGAAATTTATTTCTTTGTTATGTCTATATATTCAACTCTATGTAACTCTTGAAAAAAAAAAAGATGAATGAAACCAAGTTTTTTTGTGAGCAAACTTTGTGTTTTCTCTCTTCCGCACTTGCATCCAGGTGTTGAGCTCCGTGAGGGAGTAAATCCGGGTTCCCCAGGAACTTTGAGAAGGTGTGAGATCTCCAAAACCCAAACCTAGGTTAGCCACTCCACTCCCAAACCCTAGCCGCCATCACCCTTCTCTTTCCACTAAGCCCTAGTCTATTCCACTTCTCACGACCACCCTCTCCAAGTCCAGGCCGGCCACCAGCATCCAGCTCCAGTCCAGATACTTCAGATCTACAGCAATTCTAAGAGGAAGTCAGATCGGCCTCCAGGAGAATCCTGATTTCAGCAACTTCAGCTTTCAAGTTCTTCAACCTGGTAAATCTTTTCTTGAGTATCTGAATTCCATCACTTGTTCCTCTTCTTTCCCAGATCTTGAGTCCATGAGAAGCCGACCAAACCACAAGATCAGTATTGGAGGATCCATTGCGAAGATGGCCGACTCCGAGGATCCCACAATCTGCTCGAGAGAGTTCTTCCACCAAAATCCTGAGAAGATCACTGTCTGGTTAGTAAACCATCTCTCCTCTCTATTTCTGTTCTGTTGAAAGTTCAGAGCGAAACCCTAGGTCTGGGAGTTTCTCAACCCCCAGTGATCCGTTACTTCTGAACTACTCTGATAATTTAGTTTCATCTAAATTGTGCTTTCAATCTTACCTAGTTTCCTTCAACTTAGTTTAGCTTTACTTTGAGTCAAAGCCAATTTTTGAAATAAAAAAAAAAAGAATTAATCTTAAATTTACTTCCGCATACGCTTCTTTGTTCTTTATTCTGCATCATTTTTGGTATCAGAGCTTCCATTCTGCATCATTTTTGGTATCAGAGCCCTGTCTAGGGTTTCTGTTTGATTGCTTGTTTGAGTCTCTCTCTTTTTACTTTGTCTGCTCGAAGTAGACTCCCCAGGATGTCCGGTCCTAGGAATGAAGCGAGGTGCAAACCTCCTCTTCCCATTCCACGGGGTGTTCCTAGGGCATGTAGGGGATCCGTTGGGTTATAACTTCGTAGCAGGAATTGTAAACGGGGAAGTGCTCTGTTTTCATCCCATAATTGCCCTGTTACAGGAATTATTTCTCACTGCAGGTAAATTAAAATTTGGTGATTTTTGTTTTGCTGAAACCATTATAATTGAATCTAATTTGCATAATTTTCCTATGATTTATTGGTTTCCGTGCGATTTCTGAGAATTAAATTACTGCAACTCTTTTTGTGTTCTGCAATCTAATTATTTTTGAGTGTTCATCTCTTAATTCATCTTAAGGGCATTTGAGCATCTAAGATAAGGGGAGGAGTTGATAACCTCTCCTTAGCCCAAAACCACCACCCACTCATTCGAACCTAAGCCTTTAATCTAAAATTGATTAGACCTAATTTGCCCTAGTGGGCTAGGGACATCAACAAGTCGGGTCAAGGCTAGTGTTGAGTCAGTTTGTCTAGTTACTCTGTGTGTGCTTTGTACTCAGTGTCTAGAACGGTAGTTCAGGGACTACGTCCCGAAGGGCTTGTGTGCTGGTCCGCCTACCTGGCCAATCACTGATTGGTGTCTAGGATTGGCAATTAGGGACCTAACACTCCCCTTACACCTGCCTGGCTGAGTCCTGAGTTACTACAGGCTAGCTTGCCACTCTGATTGGGCATCTAGTTTGGGCTCTAGGTCTAGTTAGCCCATAGTCGTTCAGTTGAGTCTCATTTTGTGTGTTTGCTTGCATCATGTCTACCCGGAATGGAGTGCCCTACCAACCTGGTCAAACCCAACCTGATTTAGAGGCCATGGTTAGAGCTCTTACTGAGAGCATGAACAAGTTAAGCCAGGATTTGACTGCTACTGTTACCCAGTGTAAAGAACAAGTCCATAAGAATTTTACCCAGCTTAGGGATCAAGTCCAAGTCCTTGAGAAACGTAGACATCAAAATTGGATCCCTGATCCAAAATTTAATAGGCCCCAACCTCATCCATACCAGGAGCCTAGGAGGACCTTATACCGTGATCCCGAGCATAACCTTAGGAAGCCTAACCATGATATCTATAGTGTGGATCGTGTCTATGAGAGGTCCTTACAATATTCTAGACCAGTCACTCAACAACCCAAGTCTTCTAGATCAAACCATTTAGATCCACATCCATGCCCAAGTAAGGTCTCTACTAGCTTGAAACCCAGTGTGACCCAGGTTCCTATATCGCAAGAATGTTTATTTTGTGGAGAAAGAGGCCATAAATCTAGTCAGTGCCCATGCATAGGACTGGCTTGTGCACAGCTAAGTGGTAAGAATCCTAAGGATGACATTAATGAGGGAGAACCCAAGCCTACCAATGAGGAAGAAAGGTTAGGTATGACAAGCCTATAATCAGTTGACCCGATTACCACTGACCCGAAACCCATTGAAGATGGCAACGAGAAGTATATGATGCTGGCTTGAGTCTAGTTGATGAATATGAGGGGGAAGAACTTGAAGAATGTGACATCGATACTATTGGTTCCTTACCTGAGGAGACCTTGGAGAGCAACCAAGTGGTAGGACCTAGTTCAGAAATTCAAGAGATTTGTGAGAATCAGGTTCCTTTAGTCAAATACCCCCAGGAAGAACTCATAGTGTTAGCCCGAGCTATCAGTTCGTACCCTCTAATGACAGTCATTCCCCAAGTACCAATTGAAGATCTTTGCACTGAACTGTTTAAGTTTGCCACCTTATGGTAGATCTCTCCTTAGGATGACTGAATCAAGCCTCTTACAATTGGACCTTGTCCCATGCCCAGCCACTAAGGTCTCTCCCATAATCTCAGTTGAACATCCTTGTCTTGAGCGGATTGATTCTCCCAGTCCTGTAAAAGTCCTCCTTATGACCCCAGACCCCTTCCTTCGCATGACTGACCTACCCTTCTATAGAGTATACCTTTCCTCACCCATAGGTCAAATTTCAAGTCTTGAGGTCATCATCCATAGGCCCTTCCATGAATCATTCTTTAATCCATTTCTTGAGAAAGTGGATCATTGTTTGCTTAGAGAACAAACCTTAACTATTGCAATCACATGTCCTAGGCTACTCCCCGAACCATCTCTTGATCCATTCCTAGGAATAGCAAACTTTTCCTTTCGTAAGGATGACCAGTTGACACTCATAGATCACCATTCAAACCTTCAGGTCACTACCTTTAATCAGTAGGTAATTCAAGACTCCACCTCATATTTCCTCCCTTTCTCTAGGACTTCCAATGCTTCTTACACCATCCAAGTATACTTTGTCGAAGTCTTTAGAGTGAACCACGTGTCAGAACCTATTAGGTTTGCCACCTACTTCTGGAAGACCTTATGGCACCTACTAGGCACCCATGATAAGTTTTCATGCTCTGCATGCCATCCTCCGACCCAAGATCAAACCTAGAGAGCCGTAGTTTGTTAGGTTTAGACCTAGGGTTCCTTTGAATAAAGTCCATTCTTTAGGAATGCATCGTCAGTCGAGTTTAGGACATTGTCTCAGATTTTGGTTAAGTGAGAATACCAGGAGTTGGGATTTGTATTTACCCAGGGCTAAATTTGCATATAATGTTTCGATCAATAGGTCTATAGGCTAGAGTCCCTTTGAAATTGTTCATGGATACAAGCCTCACACACCACTTGATCTGATTTCACTATTAGTCCACACACACAAGTCTCTTGATGCACTTGCATAGCATGTAAAAGACTTGCATAAAGAAATTCATGCCAAAATAAATTTAAGTAATGAAACTTATAAGAAGTTGGCTGATTCTCAAAGGCAAGTCAAAATTTGTTGAGGGAGACTATGTAATGATTAGGTTAAGGCCTGAATGGTTTCCTCCTGGAACCGTTAGAAAGTTACATGCTAGAGGAGCTGGACAATTTAGAGTGGTGAAGAGAGTAGGATCCAATGCCTATGTGCTCGAGTTACCTCCAGAACTAGGCATTAGCTCCACTTTCAACATTACAGACCTAGTAGAGTATAGGGAGCCAGCTGTGATTCCCAGTGAGGCTTTTGAACCTAATCCTGCTCTTGAGAGTGAACCTGACCCTGTGTGTCCACCAACAAACTGGCCTGTGAGGAAAGAGCAGATTGAAAAGATCCTGGATGATCAGGTTATCTCTACTCGTAATCGAGGATACCAAAGATACCTGGTCCGCTGGCTAGGAAGGCCAGATTCTGATTACTCTTGGATCTCCCGAGAAGAATTACAAGAGTTGGACCCAGACCTCTTGGAGAGATACCAGAGCCAACTTGATCCATACTCGACAGGGTCGAGTTCCTCCCACCCTGGGAGAATTGGTGCGGGCACCAGACTCGAAGAAGACTTCAGGGCTCCATCTGGATCTTGATTGACATTGCCCGAAGAATTAGGGTTTTCTGGTTTGTAATAAGGGTTGACTTGGTCAACTCAATTTTAGTTTGAGTCTGTATTTCCCTACAATTTAAATTTTGTTGAGTCATGTTCTAGGTCTTCTCCAAGGTGCCACATTTTCTCCCAGGACCAAGCAAGTGGGCGCCACACTCCCAGCCACACGCCAGAGTCCAGGAGGCGCCACATCTCCATCCAGTGTGCCTTGGTCCCCACACCACAAGAAAGCAGGTCCCTTCTTTCATGTGCCACTTGGGGGAGAAATCCATCAAGATACCTCAATCCAAGGAGGAGCCAACTTCTTTCCAGATAAACCCAAGCCAAGATGGCAAGAATTTTTCTTGAAGAGAGGATCAAGGAGGTGCCCCACAATGTTCCATAAAAACCCAAGTTATAAAAGGGAAAGAGCATGTCTTGGGGAGAAAATCAAGGAGGCACCCAAAAGTTTCCTAAAGTGCCAAAGCCATGAAAGGAAGAAGCCTAAACTTGTGGAGCAAGACTAGAAGGTGTCCAAAAGAGCCAAACCATGAAGGGAAAATTCTTGATTCATGGAGAGATACTAGGAGACACCCCCATAACCTGCCATTTGGAGTTGATTTTCAAGTTTTCTTGGAGTTTTTGGGCTGCCCACTCATGGAAGGAGTCTTGGGAAGAGAATTTGATGCCTAAAGTGTGGGTTAGTCCTATTAGTCCCACATGGAAAGTGTATGAAATTTTATTTCTTTGTTATGTCTATATATTCAACTCTATGTAACTCTTGAAAAAAAAAAGATGAATGAAACCAAATTTTTTTGTGAGCAAACTTTGTGTTTTCTCTCTTCCGCACTTGCATCCAGGTGTTGAGCTCCATGAGGGAGTAAATCCGGGTTTCCCAGGAACTTTGAGGAGGTGTGAGATCTCCAAAACCCAAACCCTAGGTTAGCCACTCCACTCCCAAACCCTAGCCGCCATCACCCTTCTCTTTCCACCAAGCCCTAGTCTATTCCACTTCTCATGGCCACCCTCTCCAAGTCCAGGCCGGCCACCAGCATCCAGCTCCATTCCAGATACTTCAGATCTACAGCAATTCTAAGAGGAAGTCAGATCGACCTCCAGGAGAATCCTGATTTCAGCAACTTCAGCTTTCAAGTTCTTCAACCTGGTAAATCTTTTCTTGAGTATCTGAATTCCATCACTTGTTCCTCTTCTTTCCCAGATCTTGAGTCCAGGAGAAGCCGACCAAACCACAAGATCAGTATTGGAGGATCCATTACGAAGATAGCCGACTCCGAGGATCCCACAATCCGCTCGAGAGAGTTCTTCCACCAAAATCCTGAGAAGATCACTGTCTGGTTAGGAAACCATCTCTCCTCTCTATTTCTGTTCTATGAAAGTTCAGAGCGAAACCCTAGGTCTGGGAGTTTCTCAACCCCAGCGATCCGTTACTTCTGAACTACTCTGATAATTTAGTTTCATCTAAATTGTGCTTTCAATCCTTACCTAGTTTCCTTCAACTTAGTTTAGCTTTACTTTGAGTCAAAGCCAATTTTTGAAATAAAAAAAAAAAAGAATTAATCTTAAATTTACTTCCGCATACGCTTCTTTGTTCTTTGTTCTGCATCATTTTTGGTATCAGAGCTTCCATTCTGCATCACTTAGTCTTGCTATAGATAAGAATGTCATCAAAGTAGACCACCACAAATTCCCGATGAAAGTTTTCAACACCTGATTCATAATTCTCATAAAGGTGCTGGGTGCATTGGACAGACCGAACGGCATGACTAACCACTCATATAATCCATCTTTAGTCTTAAAAGCGGTCTTCCATTCATCTCCAGGCCTAACCCTAACCTGGTGATAGCCACTCTTTAAGTCTATCTTGGAGAAAATTGTTGATCCGGCTATCATATCTAACATATCATCCAGTCTCGGGATTGGAAACCTATATTTGACAGTAATCTTGTTGATGGCACGGCTGTCTACACACATCCTCCAGGTACCATCTTTTTTAGGGGTTAACAAGGCAGGGACTGCACAAGGGCTTAAACTTTCTCTAACAAACCCCTTTCTAAGAAGTTCACTAACTTGCCTTTGTAACTCCTGATGTTCAGTTGGATTCATCCTATAATGAGGCAAATTAGGTAAAGTTGCGCCAGGGACTAAATCTATGGCATGCTGTATGTCCCTTAAAGGTGGAAGATTGTCGGGAGATCCTCGGGAAACACGTCTTCAAAGTCTTTCAATAATTGGACCACCTCTTGAGGGTGTTCTACAGGGGTGTGGTCCATAGTTTCCTTAGCATCTACCATCCAAATAGGTGCTCCCTTATTAATGTCTTTTTCTAATTCTCTTGCACCTATCAAATTTAATCTAGTCCTTTTTTCTTTCAGGCTGCTAACTCCTCTTTTGGTGTTGTCCTTAGGCTGGGTTGGATGAATGACAATTTTCTTGCCATTGAAATTGAAAGCACAGGAATTTGATCGACCAAAAATTATCACATCATGGTCAAATAGCCATGGCCTACCTAGGATGATGCTACTTACTCCCATAGGGAGTACATCACACCAGATTCGTTCCTAATAGGACTGAAGTTGGATTCGGACCTGATATCTCTACTTGATTGGGATAGAAGTGGAATCGATCCAGGATACCTTATATGGATTGGGATGTGGTTCAGTGGGTAATCCTAGACTCTTGGCTGCACTAGTGGAAATGGCATTGACACAGCTTCCACTATCGATCACGATTTATAGACCTTTTCTCCTATTTTGACAAATGTGTGTAGGATGCTAGTCCTACGCCAGTCTCCTGCTCCTTGGTCTATGTCATGATACATCTCACAACTCCTAACATATCTGATGAATCTACATTTTCTTCATCTCCTTCATACTCATCAGCCAAGCAATCCCCTGCTTCATAAACCTCCTCTTCATCATTCTCCAGGGGTTCTGATTCACCTTCTTCTGCCTCCCCTATATGTAAAGCTCTAGAGGGACATTGGCTCATGAAATGACCTGGTTTACGACACTTATAGCAAACTCGCTCCCTCTCACCTCGAACTTCATGGCTCTTTCCTTTGTCTTCTCTAGGAATTGGGGGAATGGCAGGGTTGTGCCTAGGGGTTGGATTCGAGCTGGATCTTGGTATATTGGTTGTACCAGGGACTGAACTAGTTCGATTAACAGGGGAATTAAACCTAATGGGTTCAGGTCACCTAAATGTAGCTCCTTTGAAATCTCTCATAGTCCATGGCAACTTGGTATGCCTGATCTAAATCATGGACTTCTCTTAAAAACAGTTTCCCTTTTATATCTTCATTCAATCCCGATCTAAACCTCGACAATGTGGCTGCCTCAGACTCGACTACGTTGCATCGCATTACAAACTCATCAAATTTAGCAACGTACTCAGAAACGGTCTTATTTCCTTGTGTCAATCGTTGCCACTAATCTAACAACCTTTGCTGATAAGACATAGGCAAATATTTCTCTCTAAGCTTTCTCTTCATGTCTCTCCAGGTCACTATAGGTAAGTCTCCCCTCTGCCTAGCTATGCGTTCGACATTTCTCCAATACAACCTAGCCTGACGGACTAGTCTGATTTTCGCAAACTTGAATCTTCTCTCTTCAGACATATCATACCAGTCAAAATATTATCCATGTCAGCCTCCCAGTCTATGTACACCTTAGGATCTAGGCTTCCCTCAAAGGTTGGTGCATCTAGACGTATATTCCTTAAGGCCCGATCATCCTGATCAAAAGTATCATGGCGAGGTCTTCTAGGATTTGGCTCTGGAGTGTGATCAGTATAATCTTGATGTGGCCTTCTATGAATTGGATCAGGTGTGTATGTCCTGTCGTTGGGCTCTAGGGCAAACTGAAGGTAATCTGGGTGAAGGTGGTTCAATTGGGATCAACCTAGATTCCTCTAGGGTTCCTATCCTTTCCTCGAACTGGTCAAACCTAGCATCCAAACGTTCAAGTCGCTCAATCATAGATCTCATAAAGGTTTCCATACTAGTGTCCATGGATGAACTTGGTTGGTCTTGGGAAGGGTGATAAGGTGTGCCTGACCTAGTTGTCATGCAAACAACTAGACCTAGACCCGAACTACGAGTTTTCTAAACCGGTTAGTCCAAATAAACTGAGTTGACTAGATACAATCAAATCAACAGCTACTCTCTTCCACAGGCCAGTCAGGAGGTGGGTCTGTGGGAGGTTCCCCCAGCTTTCACTGGGTCCTAATTAAAAACCACAAGAACCTCTTAGGCTTGAGCCACTTAACCTCTATCCTTGACACCAGCTTTCAATAATAGATGAAGAAATGGGTTGCACAAGCTTTCCCAATTGAATTGAACTGGACCTAGAGTTCCAAGCTAGTTGCCTAATCAAGGTGGCAAGCTAGATTGTAGTAACTCTATACTTGGCCAGGTTTAGAACAAGAGGTGAGAGTGTGAGTCCTGTCTCTGGCCTACCTAGGCCCGGTGGAATTGGCCCGATAGATGGATCAGCACCCAAGCCCTTAGTCCCAATTCTAGACACCAAGTAATAGGGCACACACAAGACTAGTTGACACAATGAGTTGACAATAACCCGGACTCGACCAAATTGATGTTCCTAACCCACTAGGACAATTAATGTCTAATCAATTTTAGTTAGGGATTGGATAGATATGCAATTTGGTGATTTTGGGCTAGGGAGGGTGATGAAATCTGACCCTATGTCAATTTCACGCCCTTAATTTGATTTGTCATGAGATGCATGCAAATTTCAAATTTCAGGTGCAGAAGTAGTGTGTTACAGTTTAAAAAGTGGTGTTGATAAGTGCAGAAAAAAATGTCAAAAAAATCTAAAAAAATCATAGAAAACTCCTAACTTCTAGATGACATACCAGATGAAACAAAATTCAAAATAAAATCTGTACTATTCTAGGCAGATTCTGAAATTAAGATAATGAAAAGGAACAGAAAAGAACAGAAACCCTAATAACACTGATGGACTGCAAGAATTTTCATTTTTTTTGTAAATTTTTTCTCATATTGAAATTTATAAAGGTGATAAGAAACTTAAAATGGAGCAGGAAAAAAAATATTTCAATGAGGAATGTGATACTTGCCTTTGGAGTTGCAGGCGGATTACAGTCAGCCTACAGAAAATACAGCAAGCAGAAAAACAGAACGTGCCCAATGCAAAATTCACAAATGAAATCTAAGAAGTCCTTTGGCTTTCTTTTTCACGGGTCAATCACAATGGCACCCCGACACACCTTAGGAGATCCTCGTGGAATGGGAAGAGAGGGTGTTTAAACCCTACTTTCTCCTAAGACCGGACGGCCTGGTAACGCCCCCAATCCAAGTACTTCAAGGACTTAATGCTATGCAATCAGGAACTTATTCTAC
Organism: Areca catechu; assembly: GCA_021397845.1. NCBI lineage: Eukaryota > Viridiplantae > Streptophyta > Magnoliopsida > Arecales > Arecaceae > Areca > Areca catechu. Next base: position 47,506,794 of record CM038047.1, on the reverse strand, counting down.
CATGCTCTGATACCAAGATTGGTGGGGAACATGCAAGTTGAGAATGCAACGATGCAACCCTAAAGGAGATTAGCATAGATTAACTTAGCAATTTTCTTATTTGCATATGATTAGTTCAGCATATAATATCAAAGGAGGTCTAATGAAGAGAACTCGAACGATCAAACGTAAACCTAATTAATGAGACTATCAAAATAACAAAGAAATAGGAATAAGATTCGAACCACACAAGTTAAGCTAGACAAATTTAATATTTCAGACCTAATCGATACTAGAACATACCTGGCATTAATCTTTCAAGTAGATCAAGATCACTCATGAAGAGACCTCCCAAATGACAAGACCATACTACAAATTGAGGGCGTTCTTGTTTTCTGGATTGTGGCAAGTAATTCCTTCCTCTTAAATTCGGAATCCCGGAGAACCCTACACAAAGAAACCTCAAGATTAAGAACTTGGTAAAAATACGTTAGTCATGAAATGGAGAAACTAAAGAAGAGTCGAGGAAGCATTGTTGAAGAATAATCTTGGCGCCATGGTAGATCACTTGAAATGGATTAGGCCGGCCTCCTTGTGATGGTCTTCTTGATCAACCTTGAATATTGAAGAGCTAGCTTGAGATTGGAGAAGAAGGAGAGTGTCTTAGGCATTGGAGATGGAGAAGGAGAAAGTAGGGTTGGCGTGGGATAGGGAGAAGAATTTAAAACTACCACTTAGGCACATAGAACTCACATAGAAGAAATTTTTAATTTTTCTTTTCCATCATCCTTTTACAAGAAGACTAAGAGTCTTTTATAGACTATTAAGCCATTTTGAATTCAACTACACCAAATATCATGGAGAAAAATTTGTGGAGAAAAATATGGGGCGTCCCATGAAGAGTGGAGGAAGTTGTGGAGGAGGTTGTAGCCAATTCAATTTCAAATTCCCCTTTTCTTCTCTTGGGCGGCAACCTTGGATGGTGAGGTGGCATGTGTGATGTGGCAGCAATCTTGGATGGTGAGGTGGCATGTGTGATGTGGCAGCAACCTTGGATGATGAGGTGGCATGTGTCATGTGGCATGTGGTCCCCACTTGAGGTGGCTTTGGTCTTGCTTTGGAGTATAAGTCTTGAGTCTTCTTTAGTCTTCAAATGTGGTTTGGTTGATTCTTCATGGATTGGACTTGACTCATTTGGATCCAACTCTCAAATACAAGGTTAATCAGGCTGGACTAGTCCCAACATAAATTGAAATGGACTCGAATTACATAATTATTTGGACTCAAAAATAAAAAAATTACAGGACTTTCTTTTACTCATCCAACCATAAGGACTCGGATTTGACTTGAATTGGTTGGAGTCTCTTCCTGATTCTGGTGCCCACACCAAATAGGGCTCCAATAATGATCCTTGGACCGCCCCCAGAGCACGAAAGAGTGTATCAACACATAAAATGAACATGTAAAGAGATAGAGGACAACCTTAGTAAAGACCAAATGTTAAGAGAAAGTACTTAGTCGGTGCACCATTAACCAAGATGGTGAAACTAGGGACTTCCACACAGTCCATGATCCAACCGATCCACCTATGCTAGAAACTAAAATCATAAATAGTCCTTTGAAGGAAGTGCCAACACATCTGGTCTTAAACTCGCTCCATATCCAACTTGTCTTCATAAGACTCTACCGTGAGGGGGCACGCCTAAGTTATGCATGAACTCCTGGGCAAGAAGAACATTATCAGTGATACAGCATCCATTGACAAAGACACCTTGCTCAGAAATGATGAGACAAGGCACAATCAACTGCAATCGCCTGACCAGAACCCTTGCACAAACCTTGTAAAGGGTGATACAAAGATTGATCAGTCTAAAGTGGCTAGGCAAAGCATCAGGTCTCTTAGGAATAAGAGTAATCAAGTTTTCCTACTCAACAGGGATGCCAAAAAGAAAGATCACCTGCATCACCTCGATCACCTCACCTCCAATAATGAACTAGTACCGGTGAAAGAAAGGAAAAGAAAAACCATCCGGCCCGGGGCTTTGTCCTTCTTGAGGGACCAAAGGGCTTCCTACACCTCCAGAGTAGACACGGGGTGAGTCAGGTTTGAGTTCTCCTGATCAAAGATGTGGTCCATCGGATGGGATCCCTGGAGAGGAATATCCTCTCCCAGAGGAAGGGTCTACCTTGACCTAAAATATTGAAGAATCTGCCTCCTTATCTGATCACTATCAATCACCAACATACCATTATCCTCTCTCAGCTACCTGATATGGTTGGTCAACCTTCGGATTATAGTAAACTAGTGAAAGAATCTATTATTCCAGTCACCTTCCTTGATCCATTGAATTTGAGACTTCTGCCTCCATGTAGTCTCCTGCAATCTCAGCAAAGAGTGGTGGGGCGAGAGGCTGCGACGAAGCATCCCTAGGTCAGCCTCCTAGAGATCCCCCTCTAGATCCTCTTGCCTCTAAAGATCAATAATATCGGCCTCCACCTTCTCAATCCATCTAAAGATGTCACCAACCTCAGTTTGGTTCCATCGAAGGAGCCTACGCCTAGCCAGCTCAAATCTCCAGGTCATCCGGTACCTCACATCCTCATGAATTGGCACCCTCTAAACCATCTTGATCAAATCGATAGAAGGTCCCAAACTTTTCAAGGTGGAATGGTGGTTTAGGTAGACTCGTACCATCAATAGTAATAAGGTGTGGCAGTGATCTGCTGCAATCCTTGGGAGTACTGAACATGGTGCCTAAAAAAATTACTGCATCCAGCCAGAGTACCAAGCACCCGATCAATCATCTCCCAAACTTTGGTAGTACCAGATCGATTGCTACACCAAGTGAAGCAAGAACTAGCATAACCAAGATCAATCAGACCAGTATTGCCTATAAACTTTCTAAACTCTCTAGAGTCAAGTTGTCCATAAACTACCTGCCTTCCATCTTTTTATAGGACCCTACAATGTAATTGAAGTCACCAGCAACAAGGAAAAGGATGCCCTAAGACACCAGCTTGGAAATCTCATACAAAGCTTCCTTCGCTCCTGTATTCGGTGCTCACATACATGCTAGATAGGGGCAAAAAGGGTTTTTGTTAGGTACTCCATAGACTGGTTTAGTATTTTTAATATTTATATTTTTTAATATTGGATAAAAAAATAATTTAGATTTTAATTGATTGAAAGTCAAAAGTCAATGTACATGGTTAGTACCATAAATATTTCAAAATTTATGATTATCCCATATAGATAGATTAAAAATATTTTTTAATCAAATTATCTCTGGGCTTCTTCATCATGAACAGTGCTTGAATAAAAGGTAGTTTTCATCATGAGCGGCAGAGTAGGGCGACATGGATGAGCCTCAGGTAAGGGGTTGCAGAAGAGCTGTAGGTGTAGTGGGATGGTGCGGAGAAGCTATGAGTAGCAGGTGGAGCGACATAGAACAGTGGCATGTAGGGGTGCAATAGTGTGACGAGTTGTAGGCATCAAGGAAGAGCTTCATAGTTAGGGGTAGTTGGGTGATGAGTCATAGATGCTGCAAGGGAGGTGTGGGCTATGCAAGAGCTGGGAGGTGGGGGAGGAGTGGTGGGGCTGTAAGCCTCAAACACTGTCAGGGGGTGCGGGCCAGGAAAATGTTTTGATGGTGGGTAGGGTCACGAAAGAGCTATCGGGGGAGGGGGTGCAGTAGGGCGATGAGCCATGAGAGAGTGGTGTGGTTCAGGAAGAGCTGCCTGGGAGGATTGACGCGGTAGGTTGATAAGTAGCAAGGGGGCAATGCGGGATGTGAAGAAGAGCTAGAGGGCGACGAGCAGCATGCAGGCACCACTGGAAGGGGTGTGGGGGGTAGCGCGGAGGAGCTGCGAGTGCCGTGGATGAGCGGGACGATGAGCCACAGGCCCCATAGGAGGGGGTGTGGGGGGTGGCATGAAGGAGCTTTAATAATAAAATATTAAAAATAATATTGAAATACTATAAATAATTTTTATGATAAAAAAATATTAGGAGCATCATAATAACTCCTTTTAAAAAATCACTTTTTTTTTATCTCTCAAAGGATTATAAAAGGAAAAAATCAGAGAAAAATAGAGAAAAATTAGCGGATAAATCTTGCCTTCGATATATGTGGTGGCTTTCTAAACGAGAATGGGAGGGATTTAGATTGTAATCATTTTGGGTTGGGTTTAATAGCCATTGGTTCTCTTGCTATCTCTCTGGCTCCTAATCTAACCCTCTTCAAAATCTTTGTAACCGACTCCCCATTTACATATCGTCCAGACTTGACTTCAGGGGCATCTCAGGAATCTTCGAAGCAAAGAAAATTGCTTGAATAATACTCCACAAAAGCCATGCTTCGGCTTTAGGTTTTTAGGGTCGTGATCAGATGGATCAAGTTGGGTTCCATAAAATTGGTTAAGCATGGTCAACATGGTCCCTCATGATGGTTTAGTTTTGATATGCTATTAATAGGATTGTTAGAATAGTAAATGTTCTGAGGAGATATTTTGGAGTTTCGGACTTATAGAGCTGAGGCATCTTCATGCCAGGGTGAGGTATTAAGTTTAGATATAATGGCCGAGGCATCTTTATATAAGGCTTAGATTAGGTTGGTTGACCTGTATGCAAAACTAAGATCTTCTCATGCCAAGCTGCCAGGTTCCACTTAAGCCGTATTGTCCACGTGGCCTGCTCTGATACCTCTATTAATAGCCTCCTAACATATATAGCAACCGTGCAAAAGAAGCCAAAAATAATAAATACCTCCACATGGAGAAAATATAAAGGTTAAAATCCCATGCCTGCTATCACTAGTAATGGCCTTCTCTTTTCACGGGAATAGTTATCAGCATTAATGACACTACCAAAAACTGCATCCCCTCTCGTGATCCTTGAGAGTGGATTATGGCAATAATCTGCAATAGCAAAAACATGGCCCAACATTTTTGGGATTGCCCATTTTGGTCAGCTCTCTCCTATAAAGCCCCTAGGCCCAAATGACCTTTTGTAAGTAATTTTTTCATTCTTACTGCTTATTTATTCCAGATCACTGACTTGAGCATCAGAGTATCCATGCTGGGACTCCTTCCAGCTGTGGATCTTTTTGCATGTTATTCCAGCAGTGACTCTAGCCACTTGACATCTTCTTTGATCTCAGAGCCGGTATCTATTGTAATAGATTGGTGCTAGAGGAAGGGTCCAGGTCCATCTTTTGGAAAGCTAAGTGAGCATACGATGGCACATGCAGGGTTTCTCCACAGCATTCCAATGATGCCTCTTTCAAAAATAAGGGAGCTCGTTTTAAAAAAAAGGTCCCTATGTCGCCATCACAATTGATACCGCCACCTCCATCGATCGTAAAGATAAGCATGGATCAGTTCAATGCATTATTCCAGCAGGTGCACATCCCAGTCACTATCATGTCGCAGAATAACAACTCCTCGTAGGAGGGACAGCTTGCTCCTATTTCACAGCAATAGCCCCTTGCTGAGGCTCACGATAATGGCTACTTTTCATGGCATCTCTTCCTTTATGAAGTCTTGAGCATAAAAGCATATGCAATGGAGTAGGCTCCAAATCGGAGCGAACTTAGAGATGGTGGCCATTGATGAATACAACATGAAGTTTTAATTTATTAATTTCCTTTATTTTATTTCATCCAAAGATGGTTCCAATATAAAAAGAAAGAGAGAGAGGTGCGTCTCTCTCTAACTCGTATCATTTCCATTTCTATGATATAAGAAAGGAAGAAAGAGAGAAGGGGGTGGCATCTTATCTCGAGTACTTTTTTGAAACAAAGTTTTTGAAGTCTTCATATCTTCCCCTCTACCTCATTTTTTCGTCAACCATCTCCTCCCCATAGGCAGCCACTTGACCGTCTCTACCACCTCCTCCTTATAGAAAGCTGTCGGCGTCTACCATCTCCTCTCCATGGGAAGCTTCTAGAAGCTGCCACCGTTGTTTCCACCATGACCCATGTGACAAATGTCAGGACTTGCTTCTTTGCCATCACTTGAAATGGTGATCAGAATCATGAACGGAGAACCCCGTGTTGGCCACCACTTTCACATCGCATGCATTGCTTACTGTCACTAGGAGGAAGACTACGGGAAGCCCACTAGCTCATCTCCTCTCTGCCCACAGGAGCCACCGGCTCATCTCCTCTCTGCCTGTAGGAGCCATCAACTCGTCTCCTCTCCGCAAGTAGAAAGTCTGCCCGAGCTCCATCGCCGGTAGTGTCGATGGTGCCATTTATAACCTTTCTGGCATAGAACCCTCCTCGTCGATGCCCTCATCGAGATCACCCCTGCCTCCTCCGAGTTGGCGTAAGGGCTTTGCATCTTCTTCTTCCAAGCAATTTTCAATCTCAATAGATGGCTCAGTGAACACCTCGGCCTGCAACTCCACCTCCTTCCTAGAATTCTTCATTTGCTCCAATGTCCTCCTCGGCTATGCCTCCAGCTCCACCTCCCTAGACTGTCATATCACACTGACTGGCACACTATGTTTTATACTAGACCTGGTGAAGAACATGGCTTCATCAAACTACAAGAAGGGCCCCAACCTAGAGGAATGCCTGGGCAAAGACTGGGTGGTCTTGTTGCACCCTAAATCTGTAAGGATCTAAATAAATCTCTATAATGTTATTTTATTTTTTCTCGATGAAAGATATGGGGGTTGCCGAGCATATGCCTGTTCAACTGGATCACCCAAGTTGCATCCTTTGGTTTGGTAGCCACCCAGCAATGTCATTAGCGGGGCAACCCTTCTTTGGTTGACTGCCTCGGTTGCCAAGTCATTGTAGATGGAGCTCGATTTTGACTACACTAGTGATGGCTTCGGCTCCACCATCTTTCAACCTCGGCCACACCTCGATAAGCCAGCTCTTTTCTAGGTGGATCGATGATAGCCTTGTCCATCAAGCAACAATAACCAAGGGGATGCCCTGTGGCACTTTGGCAAGATTACTAGAACTCATGATCTCTTGCATATGTAATATTTGCATAGAAGGTGATACTATAAGCCATGCACATAAGCTTTCCACTGGTTGGTCCTATATACCAGCTCATGCTTCCCATAATTAAGTCACTTGCTACCTTCGGCATCCCTGGTCTTCAACCTTTTTGGCCTCCGCCTCTACCTTGCCTTCCTTGCATGTGTTCTTATCGACACCAGCCTCCATATGGCTGGACAGGATGCGATCATGACCCTTTGTTACCTTGGTACAAGGGCTTATCTCCTCTCTGGGCTATCCTCAACCTTAGTAGCATCATCAGCAACCCCCAGCCGTAGAAGGCTTATCTTGGCTTGCTCTTATCCAATTCGGTAACCACCTCGGTCACATAAAGCTTCCTTGGCTTGGACCTGGAGGGCTCAGTGATCATCCCAACTATGCCACTTGTACTGCCTCCTTCCTTTCAACCTCGATGGCATTGTTGGACCACCGCTTCGATCTCAAAAGCCTCTTTTAGCTCATTTTTGACTACATCGGTGAGCACCCCAGTCGCAAAGTCACTGGATCGAAGCTCGTCTTTGTTGCATCGACAAGTATCTCGATAGCAAAGTCATCATGATCGAGATCCTCGGTCGCCTCCTCACCAACTCATCCCTTGGCCTAGGTGATCTTTATTTAGTTGTTTCTCATCCTGGCTGACCCTCGGTCTCGGCTTAGTCAAGATCTACAAACATATAAAATGCTATGGAGAACTAACCTGTAGCATGTTGCGGGGGGTAGTTCGGTAGTGAATCCAAAAGCCAGGCATGTAGATCCTTTGCATATCAAAGGCATTCACATGGGACTTAACATACTTGCTTTGCAAGATATTCTCCTCCATCAACTCATTATCTGAACTCTTGTCTAAATTTAATTTTTTTGGAGAACTCCCATCTATATGTTCTTGTAGGTCCTATCTGTTGATGTTCATCTTGGTTGACCCTTGACCTTAGCCTGGACAAGATCCATAGAATACAAAAGGCCATGGAGAACCAAATAAGATTTGGAATGGTAAATATCATCACTAGAGGGTGGTTCGATGAAAAATCTAGAAACCTGTAGAACTCAGGACCCTCAATGGCTAGCCCAACACTAGAAAGCCTTTGATTACTCTACCTCAGCCATGAAGTCTCCAAGGTTGGACCTTGATCTTGGCTACATCTGTATGTGCCTCGGCAGCAAAGTAACTATGATTAGAACCCTCAACCTGGGTGATCTTCAGCTAGTTGATCTTCATCTTGGCTGATCCTTGGCCTGGTGGGCCTCGACAGTAAAGTTACTATGATTTAAATCCTTAGTTGCTCCCTAGTTGACTCCTTTTTGATAGCTCCTTTGTATTCTGGCTCCTTAATGGCCTCTTTGCCAACTCCTCCCTATGCTTGGATGATCTTAGCTAGTTATCTTCATCCTTGCTGACCCCTAGCCGGGAGGACCCTTAACCTGGTGATCTTTTCGGCCCAATTTGTCTTCATCCTGGTAGACCCTCGACCTTGGCCTAACCAATAAGGGGGCCGATCTTCGAGAACTGACCTCCAAATAGTCCGTTGGATTATGAAGAACTAAATAAGATCCAAGATGGTGGATATCATTACTGGGGTGGTTCAGTAGTACATCCAGAAGCTTGCATAGCCTGATAGCTTGTTGCCTGATATAGCTGGACAGAAATCCTTTGCCTTGCTCATGAAAATCTAAAACCTTTAGGTATACCACCAGTAAGGTACTTTTTTTATTTAAATAATAATTTATAATTATTATTCTTCTTGTGAATCTAGCAAGTCAAAGGTCCTACTCTCCTTATACATCGAAAAGTCGTTGGCATGACGTTCAATACTCAAAACCTTTGGTCGAGCCTTAATTTCAATGCCTGAAAGTCTTGGACCAAGCCTCTCAATTTCAACTCCTGAAAGCCTTGGGCCAAGACAATGTCAGGGAGCTACGCACTGATGTCTAATGCTCGAAAGCTTTTGACCCTGCCTTAATTTCAATACCTGAAAGCCTTGGGCTAGGCCTCTTAATTTCAACTCCTAGAAGCCTTGATGAGAACAATGTCGAAGAGCGCATGCCTAAATCCAACGCTCGAAACCTTAGGCTGAGCCATAATTTCAACTCCCAAAAGCCTTGAGTTAGGACAACGTCGAAGAGCTATGCGCCCGCTATCTAATGCTCGAAAGTCTTGGACCAAGCCATAACTTTAACTCTTGGAAGTTTTGGACTGGGACAACATTGGAGAGCTACGTGCTTGATGTCCAATGCTCGAAACCTTGGACTAAGCCATAATTTCAACTCCTCATAGCCTTAGCCTGGGACAATATTGAAGAGCTATGCACCCAACATCCAATACTCGAAAGTCTTGGACAGAGCCATAATTTTAACTCCCGAAGGCCTTGGAGGAGGAGAAACATTGGAGGAGCTATTTGCCCGACATCCAATGCTCAAAAGCTTTGGACTAGCCATAATTTCAACTTTCAAAGCCTTAGGTTGAGATAACTTTGGAGAGCTACATACTCGACATCCAACACTGGAAAGCCTTGGGCCAAGAAACATTAGAGGAGCTATACACTCGACATCCAATACTCAAAGTCTTGGACTAAGCAATAATTTCAACTCTCAAAAGCGTTGAACTGGGACAACATCGGAGAGCTATGCACCTGATGCCCAATACTTAAAACCTTGGATCGAGCCATAATTTTAACTTCAAAAGTCTTTGGATAGGACAATGTCAAAAAGCAATGTACCCAATGTCTAATACTCGAAAGTCTTGGATCAGTCATAACTGAACTCCCAAAACCCTTAGGCCAAGAGAATGTTGGGAGACTATGGCACGACGTTCAACACTCGATAGCCTTGGGCTGAGTTATATTTTAACTCCTGAAAGCCTGGACTAGGACAATGTTCGAGGAGCTAGATGCGCCCAACATCCAATACTTGAAAGTCTTATGCGGGGACATAACTTCAACTCTTGAAAGCTTGGACGAGAACAAATCAGAGAGCTATGTACCCGATGTTCAATGCTCGAAAGTTTGGGAAAGGATATAGCGGAGAGAGTTGTGCCCGATGTCCAACACTCAAAAGTCTGGGCCGAGCCATAATTAACTCCCAAAAAAATTGGATTGGATAATATCATAGAAACTATGCATCAAACTTCATGCTCAAAGCCTTAGGCTGAGCTATAACTTCAACTTCCAAATCCTTAAACTGGGATAATGTTAGAGAGATATGCCCGGTGTCAATACTTGAAAGTTTTGGACGAGCCATAACTTAACTCTAGAAAGCCCTGGGTTGGGACAACATCAAAGAGCTGAGCCTGACATCCAATGCTCGAAAGCCTTCAATCGAGCCTCAATTTCACTATATAAAGGCTTGTGCCAGGTCTCTCCTTTCAAACTTCGAAAGCTTGGAACTAGGACAATATCAAAGAGCTAACATGGCCAATGTCCAAATACTTGAAAAGCCTTTGATGATTGAACCTAAATTTTAATACTTGAAAACCTTGGATCGAGCCATAATTTTAACTTCCAAAAGTCTTTAGATAGGACAATGTCAAAAAGCTATGTACCCAATATCTAATACTCGAAAGTCTTGGATCAAGTCATAACTTGAACTCCCGAAACCCTTAGGCCAAGAAAATGTTGGAGAGCTATGTGCCCGACGTTCAACACTCGATAGCCTTGGGCTGAGTTTAAATTTTAACTCCTGAAAGCCTTGGACTAGGACAATGTTCGAGAGCTACTTGCCCAACATCCAATACTTGAAAGTCTTATGCAAGGCCATAACTTCAACTCTTGAAAGCCTTGGACTAGAACAATATCAGAGAGCTATGTACCCGATGTTCAATGCTCGAAAGTCTTGGACCAGGATAATATCGGAGAGCTATGTGCCCGATGTCCAACACTCAAAAGTCTTGGGCTGAGCCATAATTTCAACTCCCAAAAACTTGGATTTGGATAATATCATAGAACTATGCATCCAACATTCAATGCTCGAAAGCCTTAGGCTGAGCTATAACTTCAACTTCCAAAATCCTTAAACTGGGATAATGTTAGAGAGATATGCCCCGGATGTTCAATACTTGAAAGTTTTGGACTGAGCCATAACTTTAACTCTAGAAAGCCCTGGGTTGGGACAACATCAGAGAGCTATGAGCCTGACATCCAATGCTCGAAAGCCTTCAATCGAGCCTCAATTTCAATATCTAAAGGCCTTGTGCCAGGTCTCTCATTTCAACTTCCGAAAGCCTTGGACTAGGACAGCATCAAAGAGCTATATGCCCAATGTCCAACACTTAAAAGCCTTTGATTGAACCTAAATTTCAATGCTTGAAAGCCTTGGACTAGGCCTTTCAATTTCAACTTCCAAAAGTCTTGGGTCGGTGGTGAGGACACAAGAGCCAGGAAGAGAAAGCAAACCTTTTCCAATTCAATTTGGATCACCAATGAGTAAGTCTATGTGTTCTTCACAAAGAACACTCGAGTCCCAGTTGTTTTGAGTTTGTCAAATTAAGTTATAATTTGATCAAATTGAGTGTAATTTGGTCAATTAGGGTTGTTGAGTTACTAATTGAGTCCATTGAGTCCATCAATTGGTTTAAGAGTCTTGTAAATAGCATTAATTTACTTTGTTTGGTGAATTGTCCAATTTGAGTCCTGTAATTAGTGCTTGAATAAGTCAAGGGGTGTCATAGGTATCCAAGATCCAAGTCATCGTTATCTTGGTGGATCAATTCTAGGTCAAAAAAGGTTGTCCAAATTTTTCACCAGACATTCAGACATCTAGACATCCGGACATCTAGACATTTGGACATCTAGACATTAGGACATTCAGACATTAGGACATCCAGACATCAAGACAAGAAGACAATTTGAATGTCATCTTTATCCAAGAAAGGTTCCCTATCCCATTTATTTTCATCGCCCATTTAAGATTTCAAGGAGGTGCTAATTAAGAGGAGTAAAGTAGAGGGACTGCTTTTTATCTTGCGCCCCCCCTCATTCTCTCTTGTTGCCAACTCCAGATGACGGTCACCCATGATTCATTCAAAAGTTAAATGGGAGGAGGTGTCCAAGATAAGTGGAGGTTCATCCAAAATTTAAAGGGAGGAGTTATCTTCTTTCTAAATTCAATTTCAAATGAAGGATTCAAACCTTTGAAGCTATTACTTATCCCTTGTTGCCGATCAAGAGATTAAAAATCAGATTTCATGCCAATTAAGAAGATTAGCACCCCATCTCCATTTGTCGCACATTTTTTCATGAAGTCGCCCAAGCCATAAAAAAAAGAAATTTAAATTTCAAATTCAAGGAAGAAGCCAAGAAGCCAAGGAGTATTTAAATTTAAATATAATTTGAATTCAAAGGAGTCCTATGATATCTTCATATGTGAAGAACCCTATAAATAGGACCCCATACCCCTTGTAATTAATTATTGATTCATGAAATGAAATGCTGCAATTTTTCTTCCACAAAGCTGGGTTAGGCTTTAGTGATTTTCTCTAAGGGCGGGGAGGTCCTTAAGAGCTCAAGGCGAGGAGGTCCTTGAGAGCTCAAGGTGGTGAGGTCCTTGAGTGGAGGTTCTGCCATATTTGATAAATTGCTACCGATCTTCTTCAAGCTCTACGCAACCAACCCTTCCTTTTTTTCCATTTTGAACTGATTTACTTTATTCTTAAAGTTTTGTTTGCTGCCTTCTCTGTAGATCCTAGGTGTTCAAGGACTTTAGAGGATGGATCCTTTGCTTCCAAACCAAGATCTGACAGTAGATCTGAAATTTGGAGTCCCGATCTTAATCCTACTGCAAGATCTAAGCAACCAAGCAACCAATCTATCTCGAGTCAAAGAGAATCTCCATTGGGGTAAGCAACCAATTCTTTCTCATTAGATTTGGTAGTTGAAGCATGGAATAGCCTAATCTTAGATGGTTTCCTAGCCATCGATCCTTATTCATTATAGCTTGCGGATCAGATTGCGGGTAAGTAGTTAGTTCCTTTCTTTAATCTCTTTAGTATGTTATACTATGATCATTGCTCTTTAAAATATCTTAGACTAAAAGTAGATCATCTTACACTGCATCGCATCATTCCGCATCATCTTATTGGTATCAGAGCTATATGCCCCATCATGTTGGTATCAGAGCATTAGGTTAGATTAGGTTAGATTAGGTTAGATTAGCTATATGCCCCGGTCGAGATCGTGCTCATGCTTTTCAAAGTCGAGCTCCCAAGATAGAGCTCCCCTATCCTGCTGAGGGCGAGCCCCGACCAAGGTCAGCTCCCATTTGGGATCGAGCTCCCGGTCGAGGTTGTGCTCATGCTTTCCGGGGTCGAGCTCCCGAGATAGAGCTCCCCCTATCCTGTTGAGGGCGAGCCCCCGACTGAGATCAGCTCTCAAGCTCCCGATTGAGTTCGAGCTTATGCTTTCTGGGTTTAAGCTATTGAGATAGAGCTACCCCTATACTACCGAGGGTGAGCCCTCGATCGAGGTTAGCTCCCATCCGGGGTTGAGCTTCTGGTCAAGGTCGTGTTCATGCTTTCCAGGGTCGAGCTCCCAAGATAGAACTCCCCTTATCTTGTCGAGGGTGAGCCCCCGGTCGAGGTCAACTCCCATCAGGGTGGAGCTCCCGGTCGAATTTGAGCTTATGCTTTCCATGGTCGAGCTATTGAGATAGAGTTCCCCCTATCCTGTCAAGGGCGAGCCCTCAGTCGAGGTCAGCTCCCATCCAGGGTCGAGCTCCCGGTCGAGGTCTTGTTTATGCTTTCCGGGATCGAGCTCCCGAGATAGAGCTCTCCCTATCCTATCGAGGGTGATCCCCCAGCCGAGGTCAGCTCCCGGCTAAGGTCGTGCTCATGCTTTTTGAGGTCGAGCTCCCAAGATAGAGCTCCCCTTATCCTGCGAGGGCTAGCCCCCGATCAAGGTCAGCTCCTATCCAGGGTCGAGCTCCCAGTCGAGGTCGTGCTCATGCTTTCTGGGGTCGAGCTCCCGAGATAGAAGTCCCCCTATCTTACTAAGGACGAGCTCTCGACTGAGGTCAGCTCCCATTCAAGGTCGAGCTCCCGGTCGAGGTCATGCTTATGCTTTCCGGGGTTGAGCTCTCGAGATAGAGCTCCCCCTATCCTGCTGAGGGTGAGCCCCCGGTCAAGGTTAGCTCCCATCCAGGGTCGAGCTTCCGGTCGAGGTCGTGCTCATGCTTTCCAGAGTCGAGCTCTCGAGCTCGCCATATCTGCTGAGGGAGAGCCCTCGGCTAAGATCAGCTCCCATCAGAGGTCGAGCTCCCGATCGAGGTCATACTCATGCTTTTCGAGGTCAAGCTCTCAAGATAGAGCTCCCCCTATCCTATGAGGGCAAGCCCCCACCAAGGTCAGCTCCTATCCAGGGTCGAGCTCCCAACCGAGGTCATGCTCATGCTTTCCGAGGTCGAGCTCCCGAGATAGTGCTCCCCCTATCCTGCTGAGGGCGAGCCCCTGGTTGAGGTTAGCTCCCATCTGGGTGGAGCTCCCGGTCGAGGTCATGCTCATGCTTTCCGGGGTCAAGCTCCTGAGATAAAGCTCCCCCTATCCTACTGAGGGCGAGACCTTGACTGAGGTCAGCTCCCATCCTGGGTCGAGCTCCTGGCCGAGATCATGCTCATGCTTTCCGGGGTTGAGCTCCCGAGATAGAGCTCCCCTTATCCTGCTAAGGGCGAGCCCCCAACCGAGGTCAGCTCCCATCCGGGGTCAAGCTCCCGGCCGAGATTGTGCTCATGCTTTCTGGGGTCGAGCTCCCCTGTCAGTTATACTATCTCAGAGGTGGGGTCTAGGTGAAGGCGACCCTCTTTCCCACCATGATTTGAATCTCTATTGCCTCTCGTTCTTTACTTGGTGGCAGCTTGAGTTTGACCTCGATCGAGAGCTGACCTCGGTAGGGGATCCACTTCGGCTCCTTGCTTGGGCACCAGGCTTAGGTAGCGCCTCCATCTGCTGGCTGACAACTGGTGCCTAGATGGATTCCACATCAGTGGATATAGCCATATCAGGCCAGGACCAGGCGATAATTGATCAGAAAAGAGAGAAAGAAGGGGTGAAGAGGAAGATGGAGGCCCTTGAAGAAAAAATCTTTGTACAAGGCGATCCAGCCTGGGCCACTAGAAGTGACCCGTTCCTTCGATCTCGAGACTGAGAGATAGATAGAATCAGGATCCCATACACTCTCCGGATGCAGAGGAGATCCTCACCAATCATCACCGAAGTAATGCTGGCGGGACCAGCTGACGCCCAAATGGGAGGAGAAGGAGAAGGAGGAGGGGGAGGAGCCGCAGGGGGTCCAATAATAATCCCTATCCTGCGAGGATCCCTGCGGGTCACTATAGGGACTTCCTCCTCCTCGCTATCTGAGGAAGGAGGCCTCGGATGAGATGGCCCGCCTCACCAGAATGATCCAGGTGGCGGTGCCCTCTGCCAGAAGAACTCATAAGGAGTGGGAGGAGGAAAGAAGAAAAAGGAGAAGCAGAAGCCTAGAAACTTAATGGGAACCCTTCTTCAGCACAAGCCGAGGGAGAAGACCATGAATGAAGAAGAAAGAGAAGAAGAAAGGAGAAGAAGAGACTAACCTGCTAAGACTTCGGATGCTGGAGCATGAAGACTAGGGGAGAGGGGAACTCTGCAAAGAAGACTTGTTTCTTTCGTCCCGAGCACCATATCGTTCTTCGGGCTCCAGAGTGGGGGGCACCTGATGTGGCATTACCGCTGACGTGGAGCCCATGACTACACCAGCTGGCAACCATGCTAGCCAAAAATGCCATCTGGATGTGGCGACAAAATGAAGATCTAAGGGTGAGGCCCCGGTTAAGGTTAGCTCCCATTCGGGGTTGAGCTTCCAGTCGAGATCATGCTCATGCTTTCTGGGGTCGAGCTTCTAAGATAGAGCTCCCCTATCCTATAAAGGGTGAGCCCCCACCTGATGTGGCATTACTACTAACGTTGAGCCCATGACTACCTAGCTGGCGGCCATGCTAGCAGAAAATGCCATCTGGATGTGACAACTAAATGAAGATTTGAGGGCAAGGCCCCTATCGAGGTCAGCTCCCATCCGGGGTCGAGCTCCCGGTCGAGGTCGTGCTCATGCTTTCCAGGGTCCAGCTCCCAAGATAGAGCTCCCCTTATCTTGCCGAGGGAGAGTCCCCGATCGAGGTCAGCTCCCATCCAGGGTAGCTCTCGATCGAGGTTGTGCTCATGCTTCCGGGTTCGAGCTCCGAGATAGAGCTTTCCGTATCGGTAGAGCCCCCTACTACTGAGAGCCCACGTCGAGGTTAACTCCCATCCATGGTCGAGCTCCCGACCGGGATCATGCTCAAACTTTCCGGGGTCGAGCTCCCGAGATAAAGCTCCCCCTACCCTACTGAGGGCAAGCCTCTAGTCGAGGTCAGCTCCCATATGGGGTTGATCTCCTAGTTGAGGCTATGCTCATGCTTTTTGGGGTCGAGCTCCCGAGATAGAGCTCCCCCTATCATGCCGAGGGCGAGCCCCCGGTCGAAGTCAGCTCCCATCCGAGGTCAAGCTACCGATCGAGGTCGTGCTCTTGCTTTCCAAGGTCGAGCTCTCGAGATAGAGATCCCCTATCCTACTAAGGGTGAGCCCCCGATCGAGGTCAGCTCCCATTCGAGGTCGAGCTCCCGGTCGAGGTCGTGTTCATGCTTTTTGGGGTCTAGCTCCCAAGATAGAGCTCCCATTATCCTGCTGAGGGAAAGCCCTCGGTCGAGGTCAGCTCCCATTCGGGATCGAGCTCTCGGTCGAGGTTGTCCTCATGCTTTTCGGGGTCAAGCTCCAGGGATAGAGCTCCCCCATCTAGCCAGGACCGAAGTTCCCACCAAAAGAAAAAGAGATAGAAGATCAATATAGGTTCAAACCATGTCATGGAAGCTCCCAGTTATCTGCAACCTCCAGAAGGTGGCGAAAACCCTACCAGAAACTCAAACGCTGCGAACACACCACCCGCACATTCTATGCAATGTATGCTCCACCAGGCTCCAGGCCCTGTAGCGTGCCATCACATCCACGACCGTGCAACCATGGGGCTCCAACTCTCATGACACAGAACCTGTACCTCTCCAAGAGGAATATTCTATTAAGGCCCAGGCCCTGCAACACCTCGACGATCCCTACTGGAATAGAAATGCCCTACCATGGCTTGGGGCTCAGTGGCACAGCGCCCGCCCCATCCATGAAAAACTGCACCACTAGAGAGACAAGATCTGTACTATGCCGGTGAATGCCCGTAATAGAAGGATCTCCTTTTGAGGACCAGTTTGATAGGAGGGAGGCCGCGGACAAAGAAAATCCCTCCTGAAAGGATTACCAGAAAAGGGACATCTCAGTGAAGTCCCAAACTTGGTCTGAGCCATCCTTTTCATATGAAATATAAGAAAGGATCCTCGAGGGGAGGGAGACAACTGGTAAGACTCAGAGAGCAAACGGGCAAGGAACCAGCCAAGAAAACCTCCCAGCTCTCTGATATCCACTTGACCCTGTCTTTCCATTTCTTACATCTTATCTTTCATCCTCTACACAGAGAGATCCATGCTCTTCATTATAGAGGCTCTATTCTTCTTGATTGTCCCAACTGAGTTGATCATTAGAGTGTCCCTGCCAGAATTTATGGCCTGAGTCTCCTCTCTTTTGTAGGTCACACTAGTTCTAGAGATGACCAGGAAAGGGGACCAAGCACCCAACGGGAGCCCGACAAGTCCGTGACATGTCAGAGCTATAGGCCATGATGATCTAGGCAGTAACAAATATAATAATAGTTAGTTTGAGGATTTTTTAAGTTTTTTTAGAATTTGAGCATATAAATAGATTTTTATTCCAGTTCTATAAGATATCCAAGAATCCCAAACTTTTCCACTCATACATTCTTTTTTTCTAAAAAAAATCTAAAATTCTTTCCCTCTCTTATATATTTTTACTTTAAAAATTTAAACAAAAGACGAGCTGATCAACGTCCATTCGAGATCATATCATTAACGGTGTTGGAGTGTTAGTTTTGGATTATACCGTAGACCAGAGTGTATGATCCAATTGTTCTTCACACAAGAAGGAGACCGAATCTCCTTTAGGATAGTACTTCTATCCATCTCCCAGGTCAGACTTCCTAACTTTATTCTGTTATATTTTAAATTATTTTATTATACCAAATTTATTTTACCATATACACCATGAAAAAGAAAAATTATTTTAAATACTTTAAAATTATATAAATACATATATATATTTCATACATTAAAAATAATAGTCTAAAGAAGATTTTTAAATAGTTTGTAGTGCATGCATAATTATTTATATTTAATTATAGTTTATTTATTTTACATATATATATATATATATTTTTTTGATTATTTATAGTATAATATCTATTCTTTTTGTATTATACAAAATTAATTGAAGATCCTCACTAAACCTGTACTGCATCATATAAATTAATTTTTAAAAGACTATATAAATCAATTAATCAAAGTCTTTAGGATTTAAAGATAAATAATTTAAATAAAAATCTTAACAAATCATAGGTCTAATCATATTAGTGATCATGTATAATCTTCAATTTTCAAAAAAAATAAGAGACATTTTAGAAATATACACAAATAAATAAATAAATGAACATAAAATTATATAAAATTATTTAAATTATTTAAACAAATTTTTAATAAATTTAATTTTATTTTTCAGGTCTTTCTCTCTGAACTTGACTTGGATTCAATGACAACCCTTAAGAATGACATAATTAGCCTAAAACCCAAAAAATTTGAAGGATCCTATTTTAGAAGGTGGCAAAGTCAAATAAAGTTTTTGGCTAACCATCTTACGATTTTGGTCAGTGATCGACTAGTCCACCAGTTTCTCTAGTTCAATCATACCTACTATCCTAAAAGAGAATTATCCATGCAAAAGTAGAATCCTTGGTACTCTTTTTGACTCACTCTATGATATATACATGTCAGCTAAGAGTGCGAAGAATTATGAGATATCTTAAAGTTTGAGTATGGCTTTGATGATATTGGGATTGAATGATTCAACATTGTATCATTCTTTAGGTATAATATAGTAGAAGATAAATCTATCAATGACCAGTTTCATCAATTCCAAGAGTATCTTAGGAAACTTCAAGCTAATGAAGATAAGTTTTTAGAAGGATTTAAGGTTTTTAGCCTTTTAAATAAAATACCACCTTCCTAGAATGGCTTTGTTAAAAGTCAACTCCAAAAGCAAGGAGAGCTAATCCTAGCCCAACTTTTGAATTTAATCAAGATAGAAGACTAACATAGATGTAAAACCCAGCTGATGTGGTAGCATTTGTTGACGTGGAGGCCATGTGGGCACTAGCTGGTAGCCATGCGGGCAGAGTGTGCCACCTGGATATGGTGCCTAATTATTGCTAAGGCAAGCCCTTCTGTCGAGGTCAGCTTCAAGTTGGAGTCGTGCTCATGCTGTTAAGGCAAGCCCTCCTACCGAGGTCAGCTCCTGGCCGGAGTCGTGCTCATCCTAACAAGGCGAGCCCTCTACCGAGGTCAGCTCCCAGCCAGAGTCATGCTCATCCTGCCAAGGTAAGCCCTCCTACCGAGGTCAGCTCCAGGTCAGAGTCGTGCTCATCCTGCTAAGACGAGCCCTCCTACCGAGATCAGCTCCCGGTCAGAGTCGTGCTCATCCTACCAAGGTGAGCCCTCCTACCAAGGTCAGCTCTCGACCGGAGTCATGCTCATGCTACCAAAGCGAGCTCTCCTACCAAGGTTAAGAGTCGTGCTCATGCTGCCAAGGTGAGCACTCCTGTCAAGGTCAGCTCCTGATCGGAGTCATGCTCATGCCACCAAGACAAGCCCTCCTACCAAGGTCAGCTGCCAGCTGGAGTCATGCTCATGCTATCAAGGCAGGCCTTCCTATCGAGATCAGCTCCCAATCGGAGTCATTCTCATGCTACCAAGGCAAGCCCTCCTGCCGAGGTCAGCTCCTGGCCGGAGTCGTGCTCATGCTACCAAGGCAAGCCCTCCTATTGAGGTTAGCTCCTGGCCGGAGTCATGCTCATGCTGTCAAGGTGAGCCCTCCTACCGAGGTCAACTCCCGACCGGAGTCATGCTCATGCTGCCAAGGCGAGCCCTCCTACCGAGGTCAGCTCCCAGCCGAGGTCGTGCTTATAGGACGAGCCCTCCATCTGAGGCCAGCTCCCGGCCAGGGTCGAGCTCATGTATTGACTCTTGTATTGATTTGATGATTAACAAAATACTTAAATATATTTGAGTACTAACTATTTGTTGAAGTATGTTTTATTAGAAAAAGGTACTCATCAAGTTAGTTGGTTGAATTACTTATCCAATAGTTGAAGAAGTCTCCTTATGGATGAAATTTTAAAGTTAAATGGACTTAAGTACATAATAATGATATGAAAGGATTTAAGTTTTAAGTTTGAAGAAGATTCAGTAGAGTTTTAATTGAGTTTCAGAATATTTCAGCCGAGTGTCGACTCATGGATATAAAGTATCGACTCATAGTGTTGGCTCACAAAAGCTTAAGATGATATACAGAAGAAGTTTTAGATGGCACACTCGAAGTATCGACTTATGGAACTCGAAGTGTCGACTCAAGGTGTCGACTCAAGGCCTGAGATAAAAGTTATACAGAACTTGCAGAATTTTAGACTTCCCTCAAGTGTCAACTCATGGAAGCCAAGTGTCGACTCAAGTATCAACTCATCAGAAGAAGTGTTGACTCATCTGAGATTTTTAGAGAGCTTTAAGAAATATTTTTTGAACTAAATGTCGACTTATGGAGACCAAGTATCGACTCAAGGTGTCGACTCATGACTTGAAGTATCGATACTTGCAGTTTTGCAAACAGTAATGGCTAGTAGTTTTTTTTGAAGTGCAGAGTTATCTTTTTCGCCCCCCAACAACTAGTTTCACCTCTCCAATGGTTAAAAACTATCATTTGATGTTTGGAAAAGTATTTAAAGTGGTTTAAACTCAAGAGGTAAGAAACTAATAAAAATTAATTGATTATCTATTGAGAGTTCATTACCTTTGAGAGAAGTTGAGCCTTCAAGCATTCAAAGTATTCAAGTTCAGCCATTCAAAATCATTTAAGGCTTCAACAACTCAAGGACAAGCATCTTCAACAGCATTCAAAGAGCTTCAAAGAGATATTAGCTTTTATTTGAAAGCTTTTCTATATTTCATACATTCTACTTGATTCTTGTTATTGTTTTCTAGTTTCAAGGGAATTGAAACTAGAATAGACATTTGTTGGGGAGCCTTTGTGACAAAATCAATGGTGATGTAGAACAAAGAACAAAGAAGCGTATGCGGAAGTAAAATTAAGATTAATTCTTTTTTTTTTTATATATATATATTTCAGAAATTGGCTTCGACTCAAAGTAAAGCTAAACTACGTTGAAGGAAACTAGGTAAGGATTGAAAGCACAATTTAGAGGAAACTAAATTATCAGAGTAGTTCAGAAGTAACGGATCGCTAGGGGTTGAGAAACTCCCAGACCTAGGGTTTCGCTCTGAACTTTCAACAGAATAGAAATAGAGATAAGAGATGGTTTACTAACCAGACAGTGATCTTCTCAGGATTTTGGTGGAAGAACTCTCTCGAGTAGATTGTGGGATCCTCGGAGTCGGCTATCTTTGCAATGGATCCTCCAATACTGGTCTCGAGGTTTGGTCGGCTTCTCCTGGACTCAAGATCTAGGAAAGAAGAGGAACAAGTGAAGGAATTCAGAAACTCAAGAAAAGATCTTACCAGGTTGAAGAACTTGAAAGCCGAAGTTGCTGAAATCGAATTCTCCTGGAGGCCGTTCTGACTTCCTCTTAGAATTGTTGTAGATCTGCAGTATCTAGACTGGAGCTGGATGCTGGTGGTCGGCCTGGACTTGGAGATGGTGGCCGAGAGAAGGGAAATAGACTAGGGCTTGGTGGAAAGAGAAGGGTGATGGCAGCTAGGGTTTGGGAGTGGAGTGGCTAACCTAGGGTTTGGGTTTTGGAGATCTCTCACCTCCTCAAGGTTCCAGGGGAACCTGGATTTACTCCCTCATGGAGCTCAACACCTGGAAGCAAGTGCGGAAAAGAGAAAACACAAGTTTGCTCATAAAAAAATTTCCTTCATTCATCTTTTTTTTAAACTTACAAGAGGGGTCTAATTTATAAGGCTTTACAAGGGAGAAGGGTTTCATATCTTCCCATGTGGGACTAAAGGAGGGAATCTATAAATTAGGGCAAATCATTCACAGATGGTCGGCCAAGGTACCAAAAAAATGGATTTTGGTTATATAAGGCAGGTAGATGGCGCCACCTTGCTTGGATCTTCAAGAAAAATTTCTTCCCTTCCATGGATCAACTCTTTTGGACTCCTCCTTTTCTTCCTCCCTAAGTCAAGGTCCTTCCCATCTTTGTTTTGGTTGTCTTTGGCAGGTAGTGGGCGCCCCCTTGAAATTCTCTTCCAAGAGAATTTCTTCCCTTCTTTGCTTTGGATTTCTTGGGAAAGTCTTGGCCGCCCCCCTTGATTTGTGGTCTCTTGGTGGACTTTTCTTTATCTGGCGCATGAGAGAAGGAAGTTGCCATCTGTGGAGTGGGGACCAAAGGCTGCTGGATGTGGATATGGCGCCCCTTGGACTGGGAGTGTGGCTGGGAGTGTGGTGTCCACTTGCCTGGTCTTGGGAGAAAATGTAACATCCCAGGTTGAAACCCTAGTCCACTACTGAGTCAACATGACTCAACAAAATAAAATGCAGGTAATGTAGACTCAAGCTTAAATTGAGTTGATCTAGTCAACTCTTATTACAAACCAAAAACCCTATTCTTCCAAGGTTAATCAGAGATCCAGATGGAGCACTGAAGTCTTCTTCTAAGTCTGGTGCCCGCACCAATTCTCCCAGGGTGGGAGGAACTCGACCCTGTCGAGTATGGATCAAGTTGGCTCTGGTATCTCTCCAAGAGGTCTGGGTCCAGCTCTTGTAACTCTTCTCGGGAGATCCAAGAGTCATCAGAATCTGGCCTTCCTAGACAGCGGACCAGGTATCTTTGGTATCCTCGATTACGAGTAGAGATAACCTGATCATCCAGGATCTTTTCAATCTACTCTTTCCTCATAGGCCAATTTGTTGGTGGACACACAGGGTCAGGTTCACTCTCAAGAGCAAGATTAGGTTCAAAAGCCTCACTGGGAATCACAGCTGGCTCCCTATACTCTACTAGGTCTGTAATGTTGAAAGTGGAGCTAATGCCTAGTTCTGGAGGCAACTCGAGCACATAGGCATTGGATCCTACTCTCTTTACCACTCTAAATGGTCCAGCTCCCCTAGCATGTAACTTTCTAACGGTTCCAGGAGGAAACCGTTCAGGCCTTAACCTAATCATTACATAGTCTCCTTCGTCAAAAGTTTTGACTCGCCTTTGAGAATCAGCCAATTTCTTATAAGTTTCGTTACTTAAATTTATTTTGGCTTGAATTTCTTTATGCAAGTCTTTTATATGCTGTGCAAAAACTTCGGCAGACTCGGAGACCCGTGTGTGGACTGGTAAAGGAGCTAGGTCAAGAGGTGTGTGGGGTTTGTAACCATGCACAATTTCAAATGGACTCTTTCCCGTAGACCTATTGACCGAGTCATTATATGCAAATTCAGCTCTAGGTAAGTACAAATCCCAGTTCCTAATGTTTTCACCAACAAGACACCTTAGCAGATTGCCTAAACTACGGTTCACTACTTCGGTTTGGCCGTCAGTCTGGGGATGATAGGCAGTTGAAAACTTAAGTTTCGTCCCTAACTTATGCCAAAGGGTTTTCCAGAAATAACTGGTGAACCGAACATCCCTATCAAAAACAATGGTCTTGGGTAGGCCATGGAGTCGAACTATCTCATTAAAAAACAGGGTGGCTACCTTAGACGCATCAAATGTTTGGGAACAAGGCAAGAAATGGGCCATCTTAGAAAATCGGTCTACTACAACACAGATAGAGTCATGCCTCCTCTGGGTCTTAGGCAAACCTAACACAATGTCCATGCTCACATCTTGCCAAGGACGATCTGGGACAGGGAGTGGGGTATAAAGGCCGGTGTTCTATTTTCGCTGTTTGGCAACAGCGCAGGTCCGACACCTAGCCACAATGTGTGCTACATCTCTTTTTAAGCTAGGCCAGAAAAAATGGTCTTCAATAGCCAGGGTGGTCTTATCTTTTCCGAAATGGCCAGCTAAACCTCCCGCATGAGTTTCCCAAATCAAGAATTCCCTAAGAGAGGTTCTAGGGATGCAAAGCCTATTCTTAAAGAACAGAAAGCCATCTAAAAGGGAATAATCCTTATGTTCATTAGATGGTCCTTAAGTTAGATCCTGGTACACAGTCTTGAAATCCGGACACGACTTATATTCTTCTTTGATTTGCTCAAACCCTATGACTTCAGCCCTAACAGAATTCAACAACAAAGATCGACGACTAAGGGCATCAGCTACCTTATTTTCAGACCCAGCCTTATGCTTCAAAACAAAAGTATAGGACTGGATATACTCTACCCACTTAGCATGCCTAGGGTTAAGCTTCTTCTGAGAATTCAAGAATCTAAGAGCCTCATGGTCTGAAAATAGCATAAATTCTTGCGGTAGTAAATAATGTCTCCAGTAACGCAAAGCTTGCACTACCGCATAAAATTCCTTATCATAGGTAGAATACCTAAGCTTAGCATCATTAAGTTTTTCACTAAAGAATGCTACGGGATGGTTCTCTTGGCTTAGGACTCCACCTATACCTACTCCTGAAGCATCACAGGCAACCTCAAATACCTTTGAAAAGTCTGGTAGTCTCAAAATGGGTGCCTGGGTCATCCTATCCTTAAGATCTAGGAAGGCTTTATGGGCTGCTTTGGTCCACTGAAATTCTCCCTTCCTGATGCAGTCTGTGATAGGAGCAACTACAGTAATAAACTCCTTGATGAATCGCCTATAGAAGGTAGCCAAGCCATGGAAACTTCTGACTTCATGCACACTGGTCGGCTCTGGCCATTCTACTATGGACCTAATCTTTTCAGGGTCGGCAGCCACGCCGTCAGGGGTTACAACAAATCCAAGGAAGATAATTCTACTGGTCATAAATTCACACTTTTGAGATTACCGTAGAGACTATCATTCCTCAAAACTTGACAGACCTGTCTAAGGTGGCCTAGGTGATCTGCAGGGGTCTTACTATAGATCAGGATGTCATCAAAATAGACCACTACAAACTTTCCTATGAAAGCTCTAAGTACCTGGGTCATAATCCTCATGAAAGTACTAGGGGCATTGGACAACCCAAAAGGCATAACAACCCATTCATAGAGACCATCCTTAGTTTTGAAGGCTGTTTTCCACTCATCCCCTGGTCTAATCCTAACCTGATGATAGCCGCTCTTGAGATCAATTTTAGAAAAGACCATGGCACGGCCATCATATCAAGCATGTCATCTAGTCTAGGGATGGGGAACCTATACTTGATTATGATTTTATTGATGGCACGACTGTCAACACACATCCTCCACGTGCCATCCTTCTTCGGGGTTAGAAGTGCAGGGACTGCACAAGGGCTAAGACTCTCTCTAATGAACCCCTTCCTCAACAATTCGCCAACCTGCTTCTGCAGTTCTTTATGCTCAGATGGATTCATCCTATAATGGGGCAAGTTAGGTAAAGTAGCTCCTGGGACTAAATCTATGGAATGCTGAATATCCCTAAGAGGTGGAAGGTGGTCTGGCAGATCCTCGGGAAAAACATCCTCAAATTCTTCTAATAAAGGCTTAACTTCCTGAGGAGGCTCTGAGGGTGTAGGAGTCCTAAGTTCCTTAGCAGTCAACATCCAAATGGGTGAACCACTATGAATTTCTTGTTCTAGATCCTTGGCACTAATTAGGTTCACTCCAGTCTTCATCTCCCTAACCTTACTGGTTCCTTTAGCTACCTTGTCCTTAGGAGGGACTGAATGGATTGTGATTTTCTTCCCATTGAAACTAAAGACACAGGTGTTGGATTTTCCTAAGAGGGTGGCATCATGATCATACAACCAAGGTCGTCCAAGAATTATACTGCTCACCCCCATGGGCAAGACATCACACCAAATCTTCTCTTGATAGGATTGCATTTGGATTTGGACCTGACATCTAGACTGGATGGGTATAGAGGTAGAGTCTACCCAAGAAACCTTATAGGGGTTGGGGTGGGGGACTGGGGTTAAGCCTAACATTTTGACAGTGCTAGTAGAAATGGCATTCACATAGCTCCCACTATCTATGATGATTTTACATACCTTATCCCCTAGTTTAAGAAAAGTCTGTAGGATGTTAGTCCTACGCCAATCTTCTTGAACTTTAGTCTGGGACAGGATGCATCTCACAACCCCTAAGTGGTCAGATTCAGTGGATTCTTCCTCTCCTTCATACTCATCAACCAAATTCATTCCGGCCTCATAAACTTCTTCTTCAAACTCCTCATTAGGCTCGGAACTCTCTTCTCCTCCCTCTTCTATATATAGGGATCTACGAGGGCACTGGCTAGAAACATGACCTACCTTATGACACTTAAAACAAGCTATGGCTGTGCATTGAGTGGAGATATGATCGGGCTTCTGGCACTTAAAACAGACGATACTAGGGGTTCTCTGGGTGTCAGGTGCCTTACCTTTGTCCATGGGCCTAGGGGTGGGGATACCCTGATTAGGCTTGCTAGGGGTAACCTGGCTAGGTCCATTTCTTGGGATTGGGGCACTAACCCTAGATGGCATGGGTCCTCTCTGAAACTTCTCAATGTTCAGTGCAATCTGATAGGCTTGGTCTAGGTCAGTAACCTCTCTCAGAAACAACTCTCTCTTAATATCTTTCCTAAGTCCAGCCCTAAATCTAGACAAAGTGACCTCATGAGCTTCACTCACATCACATCTCATCAGGTATTCATCAAAGGTGGTTATGTAGTCTGAAACAGATCGGTTCCCTTGTTTCAAAGTCTGCCATTGGTCTAACAGATTTTGCTGGTATGAAATGGGTAGGTACTTGTCTCTAAGTTTCTCTTTCATACCCTGCCAAGTGGTTATGGGCTCTACATTTCGTCTTCTAGTGGTCAGCTCAATGTTCTCCAGTATAACCTAGCTTGACGTATTAATTTCATCTTGGCAAACTTGAATTTTTTTTCCTCAGACATGGCATACCACTCAAAGTACTGGTCCATCTCACCCTCCCAATCAGAATACACCTTAGGATTTAGGCTACCATCAAAAGTGGGTGCATCTAACTTAATGTTCCGAATGAACCTATCATCTCTATCCTCAGGTTCTGGGTCAGGTCTCCTATGATTAGGTTCAGGATCTCGGTATAAAGGTCTTCTAGGCTCTTGGTGTGGGTGAGGTTGAGGCACATTAAAATCTGGGTCAGGAGTCCAATTCCGATGCCTAGGTTCCTCAAGTACTTGGCTCAATCCCTAAGCTGGGAAAAATTCTCATTCATATCCTGACTTAATTTGTTCATACTCTCAGTAAGAGCTTTAACCATGGCCTCTAAATCAGGTTGGGCTTGACCAGGTTGGTAGGGTACTCCATTCCGGGTAGACATGATGCAATCAGGCACACAAAATGAGACTCAACTGAATGACTACGGGCTAACTAGACCTAGAGCCCAAACTAGGTGCCCAATCAGAGTGGCAAGCTAGCCTGTAGTAACTCAGGACTCAGCCAGGCAGGTGTAAGGGGAGTGTTAGGTCCCTGAATGCCAATCCTAGACACCAATCAGAGATTGGCCAGGTAGGCGGACTAGCACACAAGCCCTTCGGGATGGAATCCCTGAACTACCGTTCTAGACACTGAGTACAAAGCATACACAGAGTAACCAGACAAATTGACTCAACACTAGCCTTGACCCGACTTGTTGATGTCCCTAGCCCACTAGGGCAAATTAGGTCTAATAAATTTAGATTAAAGGCTTAGGTTCGAATGAAGGGGTGGTGGTTTTGGGCTAAGGAGAGGTTATCAACTCCTCCCCTTATCTTAGATGCTCAAATGTCCTTAAGTTGAATTAAGAGATGAACACTTAAAATTAAATGGATTGCAGAACACAAAAATAGAGTTGCAGTAATTTAATTCTCAGAAATCACATGGAAACCAATAAATCATGAGAAAATTATGCAAATTAATTTCAATTATACTGGTTTCAGCAAAACAAAAATCACTGAATTTGGAATTACTTGCAGTGAGAAATAATTCCTGCAACAGGAAAATTATGGGCTAAAAATAGAGCACTTCCCTGTTTACAATTTCTGCTACGAAGTTGTAACCCAACGGATCCCCTACACGCCCTAGGAACACCCCGTGGAATGGGAAAAGGAGGTTTGCACCTCGCTTCGTTCCTAGGACCGGACGTCCTGGGGAGTCTACTTCGAGCAGACAAAGTAAAAAGAGAGGGACTCAAACAGGCAATCAAACAGAAACCCTAGACAGGGCTCTGATACCAAAAATGATGCAGAACAAAGAACAAAGAAGCGTATGCGGAAGTAAAATTAAGATTAATTCTTTTTTTATATATATATATATTTTCAGAAATTGGCTTCGACTCAAAGTAAAGCTAAACTACGTTGAAGGAAACTAGGTAAGGATTGAAAGCACAATTTAGAGGAAACTAAATTATCAGAATAGTTCAGAAGTAACGGATCGCTGGGGGTTGAGAAACTCCCAGACCTAGGGTTTCGCTCTGAACTTTCAACAGAACAGAAATAGAGAGAAGAGATGGTTTACTAACCAGACAGTGATCTTCTCAGGATTTTGGTGGAAGAACTCTCTCGAGCAGATTGTGGGATCCTCGGAGTCGGCTATCTTCGCAATGGATCCTCCAATACTTGTCTCGAGGTTTGGTCGGCTTCTCCTGGACTCAAGATCTGGGAAAGAAGAGGATCAAGTGAAGGAATTCAGAAACTCAAGAAAAGATCTTACCAGGTTGAAGAACTTGAAAGCCGAAGTTGCTGAAATCGAATTCTCCTGGAGGCCGATCTGACTTCCTCTTAGAATTGTTGTAGATCTGCAGTATCTGGACTGGAGCTGGATGCTGGTGGTCGGCCTGGACTTGGAGATGGTGGCCGAGAGAAGGGAAATAGACTAGGGCTTGGTGGAAAGAGAAGGGTGATGGCGGCTAGGGTTGGGAGTGGAGTGGCTAACCTAGGGTTTGGGGTTTTGGAGATCTCTCACCTCCTCAAGGTTCCAGGGGAACCCGGATTTACTCCCTCACGGAGCTCAACACCTGGAAGCAAGTGCAAAAAAGAGAAAACACAAGTTTGCTCATAAAAAATTTCTTTCATTCATCTTTTTTTTTAAACTTACAAGAGGGGTCTAATTTATAAGGCTTTACAAGGGAGAAGGGTTTCATATCTTCCCATGTGGGACTAAAGGAGGGAATCTACAAATTAGGGCAAATCATTCACATATGGTCGGCCAAGGTACCAAAAAAATTGGATTTGGATTATATAAGGCAGGTAGATGGCGCCACCTTGCTTGGATCTTCAAGAAAAATTTCTTCCCTTCCATGGATCAACTCTTTTGGACTCCTCCTTTTCTTCCTCCCTAAGTCAAGGTCCTTCCCATCTTTGTTTTGGTTGTCTTTGGCAGGTAGTGGGCGCCCCCTTGAAATTCTCTTCCAAGAGAATTTCTTCCCTTCTTTGCTTTGGGTTTCTTGGGAAAGTCTTGGCCGCCCCCCTTGATTTATGGTCTCTTGGTGGACTTTTCTTTATCTGGCGCATGAGAGAAGGAAGTTGCCATCTGTGGAGTGGGGACCAAAGGCTGCTGGATGTGGATATGGCACCCCTTGGACTGGGAGTGTGGCTGGGAGTGTGGTGTCCACTTGCCTGGTCTTGGGAGAAAATGTAACATCCCAGGTTGAAACCCTAGTCCACTACTGAGTCAACATGACTCAACAAAATAAAATGCAGGTAATGTAGACTCAAGCTTAAATTGAGTTGATCTAGTCAACTCTTATTACAAACCAAAAACCCTAATTCTTCGGGCAAGGTTAATCAGAGATCCAGATGGAGCTCTGAAGTCTTCTTCTGAGTCTAGTGCCCGCACCAAATGGAGGGTTTTGGTTAGCCTAAGTGACAAAATCAAGGAGGTTGTTGGTGAGCCTAAGTTACAAAACCAACTAGATTTTTGGTTAGCCCATAAAACTGAAGGGGTTTGACTTGTGTTCCCAATGAAAATAAGTTGGATTTTGATTAATGAGCCCGAAAAACTAATCGGCTATAATCAAGGAAGATTATAGTAAAATTCCCAAGTGGACCTTGGAAAGTGGATATAGGTGCCCTGGTGTGCACCAAACCACTATAAATTATTATGTTTGTGGTTGCTTGCTCTCTTATTGTTTGTCTTTATTTACTTTGCATTTACTTACTTGTTTCCACTGCATACTCTTAAATAGCACACAAACACTTGAAATTCACTAGCACCTAAAAAGTTTTTGAATTGGCACATACTTGCAAAAGTTTTTAAAACCCAATTCACCGCCCTTTTGGATTGCTTGCTGGGAAACATCATGCTTCCTGAGGTGGGGCTCCTGAAGCGGGCCCCTTCCCTGCCTTGCGGAGGATAGAATTCCCACTAGCAACGAAGGAGGAGAGAATCAACAACATTTCAAATCACACCAAGGGGAGCCTCCGTCCACCTACAACCTTAGGAGGTGGCATATGCCCCACCATTAAATCAAGCAATGCAACACGTTACCCGCATGCTCCACGCAAAGCATGCCCCTCCAAGTCCTAGATCCTGTAGCATGCCACCATGTCGACGATCATGCAACTGGGGACCTTAACCCTCACAACATAAACCTGAACCTCCCCAAGTGGAGTATTTCATCAAGGCCACAAGCCCTACAATGCTCTGACGGTCCCTCTGAGAATAAAAACATCCCACCATGGCTCGGGGCTCAGTGGCATGATGCCTACCCCTCCCACAGGGAACTACACCACCGAAGGGACAAGCTCTATGCCACATCGACAAGCAACCCCAATAGGAGGACCTTCCTCAAAGGACCAATCGAAAGGGGGAAGGACAGTGGGTAGCAAAAAGACCCTCTCCAAAGGGGGCAACAGGAAAAGGACATCTGAGGGAAGCCCCATATCTGGTCTGGGACATAGATCTCACATAAAATAGAAGAAAGAATCCCCGAGAGGGGGGCAGGCAATCAGTAAGAGATAGAGAGCAAACGGGCAAGGAACTAGCTAGCAGAACCTCCCAAGCTCTCTGATCCCAACTCCACCTTGTCTTTATATCTCAGTTCAATCCTTCACCCTATATGCATGGAGAGTCTCCAAGCTCTCTGCCATAGAGGTTCTCTTTTCCTAGGTCGTCTCACTGACTTGACCGTCAAAGTGTCCCCGCTGGAATCTCTAGCCCGGGTCTCCTCATTTTTGCAAACCCTTCGGACCAAATAGCCGATCTAGAGAGGAGAGGCACATTCACCACCCGATGGAGCTATGGGCCAAGCTGAGATTGAAGAGCTCCCATGATGGTGGCCATCTTAGACCGGGTGCATGCGGAAGATGTCAATTGGGAGAACCATCTACCGGTGCCATACAAGAGCTGCAGGAAATGGCAGACCTTTGGTGGAAAAGCCACCACCCGATGCCATAAGAGCTATAGGCCACGACGATCCAGGTGACAACAAATTGGCATGCCAGGTAGGGAAAGTAGATCTGAGGCTAAGAGGATCATGGCAAAGGCTAGAGATCAGAGCTCTTCAACTGGTGGAGCAACAGTAGCCATCTCTATCCCTTGGGGGGCAGACGGGGGTACGAGAGCTCCCTCTCGGGGCTCTAAGGGGTGGTCTCGAGAAAAGCTCAAGCATGGCTAGCCGAAGTTGGGATCACCTCCAAGAGATGCCATCTTCCAATATGCCGCCCCCGATCTTCGGCACGATCAGGTGGAGAATGTGCCGAAGTCAGGAAGAAAGGGAAAAAAGGGTCTAATGATAGTTGAGAGAAAGGTCCATGCTTGTGGTCTTTTCAAACACCTGCCACTCTCTGTGGTACTCTCCAGCTAGACCCAAATCCATAGCTTAATAGCTCGTCGGAGCCTACCAAGTCTTGTTACAGTCTACAGAAACCTGAGAGGCTCGCTGCTCACTACTCGCAAGGTTTCTTGATAAAAGCCAAAGCCAGGACATCCCAGAAGTCTTGTAATCAATTCATCGGGACCCTCAGTCTAGCTATCTCAAGCCAGGAAACTGCAGAAGCCCCGTATCTACTGCCTAACTCATAGTCCGGAGATGCCAACCGAGAAATCCTAGAAATCCTTCCATCTACCGTACGACTCACAGTTTGGCACCTCAAGTCAGAAAACTCCAGAAGCCCCGCATCTACTGCCTAACTCATAGTTTGGAGATGCCAGCTAGAAAATTCTAGAAATTCTGCCATCTACCGCTTACAGTTCTGCACCTTAAGCTGGGAAACTCCAGAAGCCCCGCATCTACTGCCCTACTCACAGTCCGGAGATGCCAGCTGGGAAATCCCAAAAATCTTATCATCTATCGTTTGACTCACAGTTAGGCACCTCAAGCTAGAAAACTCTAGAAGCCCTGCATCTATTGCTTTACTCACAGTATGGAGATGCCAGTCGAGAAATCCCAAAAATCTCGCCATCTATCGCCTGACTCATAATTCAGCACCTCATGCTAGGAAACTCTAGAAGCCCCGCATCTACTGCCCAACTCACAGTCCAGAGATGTCAGCCGAGAAATCCCAAAAATCCCACCATCTACTGCTTCACTCACAGTTTGGCACCTCAAGCCATGAAATTCCAGAAGCCCTGCACTCAAGGTCAAGAGACGCCATCAGTCCTGCCTCTGAGGTCAAGAGACACCATCATTCCCGCCTTCGAGGTCGAAGATTTCAGAATCTTTGCTCCCAAAGCTGGGGCACTCTAGAAGCACCACATCTAGCTACCCTGTTCATAGTCCGTAGATGTTTGCCAGAAAACTCTTGAAGTCCCATCATCTACTGCTTGACTCATAGCATGGCCAGCCAAATCAAGAAGTTTCAGGACTCCAGCATCACCCCACAATAGCCAGGGGCCTAGGTTGGGCTCATGGCAACCATGAAAGTCTACCTCCCTATCACGAGGACTTAAGAAGCAGAAGGAGGAGAAAAAGAATAGAAGACAAAACAGGAAAAACACAAGGCATTTTAATTGAAGGGAAAAGAAAGATTGCATCCATCGAAGTGTCCTTGACATCAGAAAGAGGCCTCCAACAACCTGGGAAGCCATACGAAAGATTCAAGTAAAAAAAAAGAAAAGAAAGGAAAGAAGAAAGACGTGCAATGATTAAGGAAAGGAAGAGCCTTCATTGCTAAAAAATCTTTTACATCGTGGTGACCCCGACAGGTTGGGAAGTCTCCCAAAAACTCAGTTACAAAATAAGAAAGAAAAAGAAAATAGGCTTAGGCCTCCCTCGCTGCTCTTTACCCGACCAATGGGCAGGTCCTCTCAGCGCTGGCGTGGTGTTGGGGTTCCGGCTTTGGACTCTACCCTTGAGACCAGATGGAGGCATTCCAGTCCCTTCTACCCAAGAGGATGAGCGCCCATCCTCCAGAGCCTTCTGGACCCTTGATGACAAGGGTCCAGCACTGCATCCATCACCTCGTTCTTGAAGGTCACCGATCTTATGAACCTCGAGGTGGCTTCAGCAGCTTCGTGTTAGGCAACCTCCATCAACGCACGACGGCCATGGCCTTCTCCATAACGACCATGACCTGGGCCACCCCCACATCCATTGCACCTGGAAGGCCTACTAGTGGGCTACCTCCATCACTGAGGTGGCCACCATTTTTGCCCTCCAAGGGTCTCCCCCTTCTCATCCTTTGGGGTAGCTTCAAGCTCGGCAAATTTTTTCTCCAGGTCCGACGCCCTTACCTTAGCACCGGATGATTGCTCCTGAAGAGCCTTTACTTGGCCCTTCAATTCTTGGGCTCCCTCAGCACAGGCTGAGAGAGAGGGGTTGAAGGAGAAGAGCATGAGAGGAAGAACCTGGCCTACTAAGAATTCCAAACCCTAGAATAGGAGGGGGACTAGAGAAGAAGGAAAGGACTCAGTGGAAGCTTGGTTCCTCGCGCTCGAAGATCCTTTAAAAAGGCAAGGGGGAAGATCCTTTGCAATAAAGCCCACCGCCCACCATCGCCTCGTGCCAATCAGAGGCATGCACCTCTTCAACTCCCTGGCTAACTAGGGGTCACCACGTACCAGCATCAGACGACCCCGATGCTTTAGGTCAAGGGTGGTTGCTTCGGTCCAAATGAAGCATTAATGATCCCTTTATCGGAAGACCGGGCACAACACTGCTCCATTAATGCGAGAGCATGATCTTCGGGATGCGAGTTCTCGAGGCATTGATGGTGCAAGGGATGTGCCTCTCCACGTTAGCATGATCATTACTCTCCCGCCCTGATTGCCACATCATTCTCTGGGCTTGAGAGTGGGGGGCATCTGATGTGGTAGCATCTGCTGATGTAGAGGCCATGTGGGCAGGTAGCAGCCATGCGGGCAGAGTGCTGGCATGCGGTGCCTAATTGCAGCAAGCTAGGCTCGCGCTGCTAGAGTCGCGCTCATGCTATCAGGCAAGCCCTCTTGAGGTTAGTTCCCAGCCGGAGTCATGTTCATGCGTTCAAGGTGAGCCATCTTGCCGAAGTCAACTCCCAGCCGGAGTCATGCTCATGCTACCAAGGCGAGCCCTCCTACCGAGGTCAGCTCCCAACCGGAGTCATGCTTATGTTGCCAAGGCGAGCCCTCCTACCAAGGTCAGCTCTCGATCGAAGTCATGCTCATGCTGCCAAGGCAAGCCCTCATGCCGAGGTTAGCTCCTGGCTGTAGTCATGCTCATGCTACCAAGACGAGCCCTCCTACCGAGGTCAGCTCCCGATCGGAGTCATGCTCGTACTGCCAAGACGAGCCCTCCTGCCGAGATCAATTCCTGGCTAGAGTCATGCTCATGCTGCCAAGATGAGCCCTCCTGCCGAGGTCAGCCCGGCCAGAATCTTGCTCATGCTGCCAAGGCGAGCTCTCCTACCGAGGTCAACTCCCAACTAGGATCGTTCTCATAGGATGAGCCCTCCATCTGAGGCTAGCTCCCGGCCAGGGTCGAGCTCATGCTTCTTGAGGTGGGGCTCCTGAAGCGGTCCCCATCCCTACCTTGTGGAGGACAGAATTCCTGCCAGCAATGAAGGAGGGGAGGATCAATAGAAATTCAAATCACAGCAAGGGGAGCCCCCATCTACATGCAACCTCTGGGAGGTGGTGCATACCCCGCCATTAATTCAATCTCTGCAATGCATCACCCGCATGCTCTGTACAAGGCATGCACCTCCAAGTCCCAGATCTTGTAGCGTGTCGCCATGTCGACGATCGTGCAACCAGGGGCCTTAACCCTCTCGACACGAAACCTGAACCTCCCCAAGTAGAGTATTTCATCAAGGCCACAGGCCCTACGATGCTCCGACGGTTCTTCCAAGAATAGAAACATCCCACCGTGGCTTAGGGCTTAATGACACGACACCCTCCCCTCCCATGGGGAACTACACCATCGAAGGGACAAGCTCTGTGCCACGCCGGTAAGCAACCCCAATAGGAGGACCTCCCTCAAAGGACCAGTTAGAAGGGGAAAGGATGGCGGGCGGTGGAAAGACCCTCTCCAAAGGGGGCATCAGGAAAATGACATCTGAGGGAAGCCCCAGATTTGGTCTGGGTGACATATCTCACATAAAATAGAAGAAAAAGTTCCTGAGAGGGGGGGAAGGCAATCGGTAAGAGACCACCACCTGACGCCATGCAAGAGCTGTAAGTCACGACGATCCAGGTGGCAACACCAGCAAACTAGAATTCTAGATGTCCAAGCTAACCTAACCCAATAATACCAGACCAATAACAATATCAAACCAAAATCAAACCTAGATTTCAACCAAACCACCAATACCAGTCAACCAATCTTACCGTCCTAACCCAAACCAGTTCAAATCCAAGGATAAAACCTTTAAAGCTAATAATACTAGATCCAACAAGCCTGTCCAAGGTGCAATTGAAAGGTTCTGTTTATGTACGGAAAGATAAATCATCTTGCAAGAGACTGCTTTAATCAAAAGAAGAAGCCTCTCTGCAAACCTTCTACTTCCTCCAGACCTCAAGCCCATGTAGTTGAAGGTCCAGAAGACTCCGCCTTTAGGTCAATAAGCTTAAACCCTGAAATTAATGTTACTTCTTCCAACGTTGATTAATAATTAGATTTATGAGCTAATATTCATATTTGTTTTAATCGCTTCTGGTTCATTATTTATCAATACTCAAGTGGAGGAGGCATGATCCTAGGTGTTGGCTCCACCTAGTGATTTTGATGAATAACAAAATGTTGAGTACATATTGTGTACTAATGTTTATTTCTAGTTGTGAGTTTTCATGAAACAAGCACCTCAAATTCTCAAAATTAAAGTATCATGGCATGCTATGGCACGAAGTATATTTCGCAATTTGAGGAGTCTTCTCCATGCAAAAAGGGCTTAAAAGAGTTCATTTATATTATTTACATTGGTTTTAAGTTTTATATTCAACACTTGTGTTTTGGGTTAATTTGCATTTAATTATGAAATTTTCAGAACCAAGTGTCAACACCTGGAAAGTCAAGTGTCGACACTTCAGCTCTAGGTGCGCAGAAAAACTCCTTGGCATGGCAAGTGTCGACACCCAGAATTTAAGTGTCGACACCTGAAACTCAAGTGTCGACACTTAAGTTTCCAAATGTCGACTCAAGACCTGAGACTTTTTGAAAATCCAGAACATGGCCATTGGAGTGTTTTTCTGCACACCTAGAGCTGAAGTGTCGACACTTGAAAGTTCAAGTGTCAACACCTGGAAGTCAAGTGTCGATACCTGACAGCCAAGTGTCGACACCTGACAAACCAAGTATCAACACTCGAATTCTGACAGGCCTAACGGATCTATTTTTCTGAGTTGCAGAAGTATCTTTTCAAGCTCCCAATGGCTAGATTCAAAGCTCAAATGGTCACAAACCATTTTTTAGAAGTTTTTGAAGTATTTAAGCTTCACGAAACTCATTCTTGAAGCATTGAAATCCATTAAAAGCTCAAAAGCCAATATTCCTTCAAGAACTTCACTTCAAAAAACTATTTAAAGAGTGATTCCCAGAAAAAGTCTATAAGCCTATCATTTCAACATTCCAAAGAAGAGCTTGAAGAATATTTCAAGGAGAAGAAGATAAGAGAATCATCAATTAGAGCCTCAAAGATTCCATTCTACTTTTGAAGAGAGTTTGTCTTGTTTATTTTGAATTGTATATCTGAAATTCTCTTTTGCTTTGACCTTGCTTTCAAGGGTGTCTTGAAAGAAAGAAGGTTGTTATGGTTTGTTGGTGAGCCAAGGTGATAAAACTAACTAGGATTAACTTGTGAGCCCGAAGACAAAATAAGTGTAAAGGTTTGTTGGTGAGCCTAGGTGATAAAACCAACATAGGTTTTGACTTGTGAGCCTTTGAAAAAATAAGTCGGCTGTAATCTTGGAGAGATTATAGTGGAATTTTCAAGGGTGGCTTGAGAAGTGGATGTAGGTACTAGGTTTGCACCAAACTACTATAAACTTTATGTTTGTGTGTGATTGTCTCTTCTATCTCTTTCTCTTTACTTATTGCACTATATTTATTGCTTTCCGCTGCATATAACTTAGTGCATCAATTTCATAACTCACAAACACCATAAGGCCTGCACACTATTGCTTTAAATTTTTAAAAGATCCAATTCACCCCCCTCTTGGGCTCCATTACTAGGCAATAAGTGGTATCAGAGCATCGATACTCTCTTGTAGGTTCAAGGATCTTGAGTAAAAGATCATGGCAGCCCCAATTAGAATGGGTGTTGCTGAAGGTCAAGCTTCAAATCATCCCCCACTATTTAATGGCATGAATTATTCTTATTGGAAAACTTGCATGCACATATTCATTCAAGCCATGGATTATAATCTTCGGAGGACAATCATAAAAGGTCCTTATCATCCTACTATGTTGATTAATAGCATTCTCACTCCAAAAATGGAAGATGATTGGGATGAGAATGACATTAAGCAAATAGAGCTTAATGCAAAGTCTATGAAGCTATTGTATTGCTCTCTTGATCCTAGTGAATTCAATAGAATATCTAATTTTCTCTCCGCTAAGGAGATTTGGGACACACTTGAGGTTACCCATGAGAGTATACACCAAGTGAAAAAAACTAAGGTTAACATGCTCATTCACACATATGAAATATCTAAGATGGAACCTACTGAATCTATAAGTGAGATGTATACTAGATTCACAAATATTGTGAATGGCATGAGAAATTTAGGAAAGATTGTATCTAATGGTGAACTTGTAAATAAACTTCTCAGGTTTTTTTGACTTCATGGGATGCCAAAGTGACGGCCATAAAGAAAGCCAAGGATGTCAACACTCTACCCCTCGAGCAACTATTAGGCTTATTGATGACTTATGAGCTCTCCCTGAAACAGATGAATGTGGATGTAGAAAAGAAGAAGAAGGTCCTCGCTTTCAAATCTACCGCAAAAGAAGAGTCAAGCGATGAAACCAAAGAAGAAGATGAAGATGATGAGATAGCTCTTATGGCAAGAAAGTTCAGAAAGTTCATGATGAAAAAAAAGTACAACTTCAAGAAGAAACCTCTGAAAGGTGAGCCAAGCAAAGATAAAGAAAAGGAGAAAGACAAGGAGCAGCCCACGTACTTCGATGCAAAAAACTGGGCCACTTCGAGATAGACTGCCCCTTACTTAAGAAAAGCAGGAAAAAGTTAAGAAAGAAAGCCATGATGGCAACCTGGAGTGACAGCGACGATTCCAGCTCTAAAGAAGAACAGCAAGAAGTTGCAAACTTCTGTCTGATGGCGGATCATGACGAGGTACTATCTAAAACTGAAAATGAATTTACATTTGATGAACTGCATGAAGTTTTTGATGAGTTAGTTATAGAAATTCAAAAACTAAAATCAAAACATAAAGAACTAAAAAGGCAAAATCTAGTTTTACTCAAAGCTAATGACAAGTTTTCAAATGAAAATGATAACCTACTTTTTCAAAATAAAAATTTAAATGATAAGATTAATGTTCTTGAAAAGAAAAAGAAGTTTGAAAAAGAAGAACATTTCTATTTCAAATGAAAATTTTTCAATTCAGAACAAGAAAATTTTGGATGAAAATAAAAAATATAAAGAAAGAAATTGATAAGTTAAAACCTTTTGTTGATAAATTTATATACAGTTCTGAAAGATTAAATATATTTTAAATAATCAAAAGCTATTTTTGATAAAGCCGGTTTAGGTTTTAGAACTCAAAAGAAACAAAAGTTTTTCAAAAATATTTGTTCCTGCATCATCATCCATTACTGTTATGCTTGTGGTACTATAAGGCATAAATCTTACATGTGCAATAAGAGAAGGTTGAGTAATGTTAAAAAAATCTGGGTTCCAAAAGGAACCATTACCACTAACCTGAAAGGATCCAAGATGACTTAGGTACCTAAAGTCTCCACCTGATTTTTATTGCAGGTATGCCTTGCAACCAATAAGAAAAGAATGTGGTACCTCGATAGCGGTTGCTCAAGGCATATGACCGGAGATGTGGAGCAGTTCTCATCACTCGTATATCAAAATGGTGGTAATGTGACATTTGGTGATAATGAAAAGGGCAAAATTGTTGGAATTGGTAAAGTCCATATCACCCCTTCTACTTATATTGATAATGTTTTATATGTAGATGGTTTGAAATATAACTTGCTTAGCATTAGTTTGTTTTGTGACAAGGATTTCAAAGTTACTTTCGAATCTTCTTTGTGCATTGTTTCTAGTTTAGATGACAATGGCATCAAGTTCATTGGTAAAGACAATTTGAGTAATTTGATGCCAAGTCAGATGAGGGTGTCTATCTTGGCTACTCTATATCTAGCAAGGCATATATGGTCTTCAACAGAAGAACTCTTGTTGTTGAAGAATCCATACATGTAATATTTGATGAGTCTGACCAGAAATCTTCTAGAAAAGAAGATGTGCATTCTAATGAAATAGGTACTAAAAGAATTGAAGAAGTGAATAACAATGAAGAGCCTACCGAGGAATAAAAAGGTGATCAAAACAATGAAGGAGATCAAGCACAAGTTGATGAAAACACATCTATTGTTGATCCTCTACCTAAAGAATGAAGGTATGCTCATGGACACCCAAAAGAACTTATCATTGGTGATCCATCTAAGGTGTAAGTACTTGTTCATCCCTTAGAAATATTTATGATTACTTAGCATTTGTATCTCAAATTGAATCTAAGACTATTGAAAAAGCTGAAAATGATAGTAATTGGATAAATGCTATGCAAGACAAACTTAACCAATTTAAAAGAAATAATGTTTGGACTCTTGTAGATAGGCCTTCAAATGTTTCAATTATTGACATCAAATGGGTTTTAGAAACAAACTTGATGAAAATGGTGTTGTTACAAGAAATAAGGCTAGACTAGTTGCTAAAGGATACAATTAGGAGGAATGGATTGATTTGATGAAACCTTTGCTCCTGTGGCTAGACTTGAGACAATTAGGCTATTGTTGGCTTTTGCTTGTTTTATGGACTTTAAATTATTTTAAATGGATGTTAAAAGTACCTTTTTGAATGGTTTTATCGAAGAAGTTTATGTTGAACAACCACATGATTTTAAAAATCCTGAATTTCCAAACCATGTTTTCAAACTTTATAAAGCTTTGCGGTTTGAAACAAGCTCATAGAGCTTGGTATTATCGTTTAAGTTCTTTCTTGCTCAAAAATGATTTTACTAGAGATAATGTTGACAAAATTTTATTTTGAAGAAAAAGAATGAAGATCTCTTAGTAGTACAAATATATATGGATGATATATATTCGGTGCTACTAACGAATCTCTTTGTCAAGAGTTTGCAAGGTTAATGCAGGGTGAGCTCGAGATGAGTATGATGGGAGAACTAAACTTCTTCCTCGGACTCCAAATAAAGTAAACCAAAGAGGGGATCTTCATCAACCAAGCCAAGTACATAAAAGAAATACTCAAGAAGTTTGGGATGGAGAGCACCAAGCCATTAGATACTCCTATAAGCTCCTCTTGTAGACTTGACAAGGATGAGATAAGGTAAATCTGTAGACCAAAAATTATATCGTGGCATGATTGGTTCATTGTTATATCTTACTGCCAGTAGGCTAGATATCATATTTAGTATTTGTATATGTGCTAGATATCAGTCTAATCCTAAAGAGTCTCATCTTTTGGCTATTAAACGTATACTTAGATTTCTATCTGGCCCAATTGAAATTGGTTTTTGGTACTCTAGAGATTCTTCATTTGAATTGATTGCTTATTCTGATGCTGACTTTGCTGGGTATAAACTTGATCGTAAAAGTACTAGTGGAACTTATCATTTTTTTGGAGTAAATTGATCTCATGGAGCAGCAAGAAACATAATTTAGTTGCTCTATCTACGGCTGAAGCCAAATATATAGCAGCTGGAAGCTGTTATGCTCAAATTCTATGGATCAAACAACAACTCGAAGATTTGACATTAAACTAATTAAGACACCATAAGATGTGACAATACTAGTGTAATCAATCTAACTAAGAATCCTGTGCAATATTCAAGAAGTAAACACATTGAAATAAGACATCATTTCATAAGAGATCATGTACAAAACTCTAATATAATACTTGAATTTATGTGTACTGATGATCAATTAGCCGATGTGTTTACCAAACCATTGAGTGAAGAGAGATTTTGTCTGATTAGAAGAGAGTTAGGTATCATTGATCCATTCTCCTAGAACTCTCTCAAATTTTATCTTACCCAAGTTATTTTAGTCAAAAATCACTTGTGTTTAGTCCCAAAAGCTTTTAAAACATCCTTGAATTTTTCAAGATTTTTACATATTTTTTGGGGACTTTCTTGGCCAAGTGTCAACACTTGGATTTTGCGAAGTGTCGACACCTGACCAAGTGTCGACACTTGAGAAATCCCAAGTGTCGACACTTGAGAAATCCCAAGTGTCGACACTTGAGAAATCCCAAGTGTCGACACTCGAGAAAATTTTTTGTCTTTTAGGATGGACCGAGGGCTTTGTATTTTGATTTCCCTCTTTTTCTCTCGAGCTCTAGTGGTCCCCCAAGCTCCACTCCATCCAAATCAACTCATTTCCCATTTGCTCCAACTAAAATCAGGTATTTCCCTTCTCATTTTTTGTTGTTTTGGAACTGTGTAACCTAGGTATAGGTTTTTCAATCCATTTTCAATGAATTTTGATTGGATTTTTCAACATTTTTAGTCGTTTGGAAGATTCCATTTAGAAGGAATCATGCTTGAATGCATTCTCTTGGTTTTCTCATGGATTTTTGGCCGATTTCCCACTCATTCCATCCATTTTTCAGAAAATCACTGTTCGATTGATTTTTGGCCGAAATAATCATGGTTTTCATCTAAAATCTGGTTTTCTAAACTATTTGTTGCATTTTCCTTGTTTTGAAAAGAATATTTGTGATGTTTTCATAACATTTTACCCTCATCTTCACTACTTTGTTGTTTAATCTAAAACCCTAATTTGTTTTAACCCAAATCCCACATATTCAGCTAAACCTAGTTCACTAGCCTTATAAAATATATTTTCTGTATTTTGAATATAATTTTTGCAACCTAAATATATTTTATATACATTTTATATATATTGGGATTAGTTTTATAACCCTAAAATGTCCTTATAACCCTCGATTTCTTGTATTTAAAGGTATTTTACCCCCGATTTCTTATGTTAAAGGTATTTCAACCTCGATTTCTTGTATTTTACAACTCAAATTTGGTTAATCCCAGTTTTCAAAACCTATTCTTGCTTCTCTTGAAAGCCAGTATTCTAAGGTAGACATAGTTTCCTTTTCCTATGTTCTTAACCTGATTAAAACTTATACACCCCTAGGTTATTTATTTTTTCCTTTCTTGTTCAGTTTGATTATGATGGGTCCAAGAAAGAGATTAGCTATTAGGAGACCTAGTTAGGGATCTGAGAGGAAGACCAAGACTAGACATGATATAGGAGAGGCCAATAGTTCAGCTACCCCAGGTTCCCTGCTGAGAGGATGGCAGGGAAGGCTGTAGCTTCAGGACGATGGATTGACCTCGAGTTCTTCGACCGACAACATTTCCAGATCAGACAGACACTCACTGATGCAAGACTGGTACCCTTCTGCACCATGTAGGAAAGGTATTACCCTCATCTAGTGCGTGAGTTTTATGGCACCTTGGGCTGTCGCCGATTGCTGTGGAGGACTACGGTCAGGGGTGTAGAGATTCTTTTGACTGAGGAGCTTCTGAGCAAGGTTTGGCAGATTCCCCATTATGGTATCAGTATTTTCCTTGTAGAGAACAGAGAGGCTACCTTTAGGTGCATTCTTGAGCGTGAGGATGTTCGCGGAGTGATGGTGATCACCGCAAACTAGCTTTCAGTGGAGATGCACCTTCTGCACCATATTACAGCTCGGATATTGCTTCTGAAGACTAGGCGCTTTGACTTCATCACGAGAGAGAGCTGATGCTGATGGTATGCTTGACTCAGAGGACTCAGGTCGATATACCATCCA
Source organism: Areca catechu (assembly GCA_021397845.1). NCBI lineage: Eukaryota > Viridiplantae > Streptophyta > Magnoliopsida > Arecales > Arecaceae > Areca > Areca catechu. The sequence continues at coordinate 47,463,154 of CM038047.1, read as the reverse complement.
TGATGCTAGTACAAATGAGAGATGCTGCGACCCAGCGATGACACTGTTTACCCTACGGTATGGGGCTGACCAGACTATTTAGAGCTTGTGGAGTATCCTTGGAGGGGGAGATCCCAAGGAGATTCTGCACACAGACGTCCATGACGAGAGGTCACTACATCGCATGGGATACAGACTGGTCGCAGGTTGGTGGGTTCGGAGAGAGTCTAGCCAGGAGCCAGATGAGGAGGACGAGATTCGAGAGGCAGAGGCTGGGCCATCAAGGCTAGTTAGTTCACCTCCTCAGGCTGCTCATGCATCAGAGGCAGAGCCGATGACTCCGACAGCTACATCTTCGGGTGCTCCTCCACCTTCTATGGACATATCCTTTGAGGAGCATGCGAGATAGCAGTTCACAGATCTCCGGAGTGAGATGATTGGATTGGGTGTCCGCATGACCCAGTTATGCATCGAGATTGAGGGTCTTCGAGCACACACTACCATGGAGCATGCTGAGATTCGTCAGACTATGGAGGAGGGTTTTGCTCGTATTGAGGACTTACTGAGATCCCTTCTACCTCCAGCAGCACCTGCAGCTCTACCTCCTGATGCTAGTGATGATGATGATCCCGATGACCACCAAAATGGACATGATGACACTATTGATGGTGGTGACCATGCTGATGGCATTGAGGACAAAGATACTGTTGTTATTGATGACGACAGTGTTAGTGACAGTGGTGATGGCGTAGATGGATATGATGTAGTCAGCCGAGAGCTACAGTCTCCTGTTATTCCTCCCACTGATTCGACTGGCACACCTGTCTCCACTGATCCAGTCTTTGTCACTCCTGCTAAGACTCTTCCCCTCCCTCTACTAGAGCTTCTAGGGTTGTACCCTGTTTTGGACCTTCTACTAGGACTCGGAGTCGTGGTATTTGAAAACTCCTAGTGGTCTAGCCCATAGGTTTAGGATTACAGGTCCTATATCTTTGAGATCCCATCTGATGAGGATTAGCCTCACAGATGTTTATTGTGTTGTATGCTATTTATAACTCATGTTACTTATGATTTATGTCTCATGATGTATTTTGTTTATTTTAGTGTTGCTGATGAGTCAGCAATTTTGTACTGAAAATATTACTTGACATATATATATATATGCATTATGATATTTACAATTTGTGAATCACTATGATTGATCTTGATAGCTTGATTGTTTACATTTACTTGATAGATACACATTTTGGCTATGATACCTATTAACTCTTGAATCAACTCTGATACTCTACTACTTTTTGTCTCCATGCTCGTTTTGAGGGGGAGTTTACTCCCTTTTTCTAATGATTGATAAAAAGGGAGAGTATAATCTTTATTTTTATAAATTTTAAATTTGATCTGATACCAATATTACATAGATCTGATACCAATATTCTACTTGTTATGATTAGAATTGTCTAACTAAGGGGGAGATTCATCCTTCTTAACTATGAAGTTATGGGTGTAATAGCTTGAAATCATATTCATGAATTATCAAATCTGAAATTTGAAATTAAATGTTGAGATACTCAAGGTTTTGTCATCATCAAAAAGGAGGAGATTGTTGGCTCCACCTAGTGATTTTGATGAATAACAAAACGTTGAGTACATATTGTGTACTAATGTTATTTCTAGTTATGAGTTTTTAGGAAACAAGCACCTCAAATTCTCAAAATTAAAATATCGTGGCATGCTGTGGCACGAAGCATATTTCATGATTTGAGAAGTCTTCTCCATGCAAAAAGGGCTTAAAAGAGTTCATTTATTGTTATTTACATCGATTTTAAGTTTTATATTCAACACTTGTGTTTTTGGATTAATTTGTACTTAATTGTGAACTTTTCAGAACCAAGTGTCGACACCTGGGAAGTCAAGTGTCAATACTTCAACTCTTGGCATGCAGAAAAACTCCTTGGCACACCAAGTGTCGACACCCAGAATTCAAGTGTCGATACCTGAAACTCAAGTGTCGACACTTAAGTTCCCAGTATCGACTCAAGGCCTGAGACTTTTTGAAAATCTAGAACATGGCCATTGGAGTGTTTTTGTGTCAAGTATCGACACATGTAAATCAAGTATCGATACTTGAAAGTTCAAGTGTCGATACCTGGAAGTCAAGTGTCGACACCTGATAAACCAAGTGTCGACACTCGAGTTCTGACAGGCCTAATAGATCTATTTTTCTGAGTTGTAGAAGTGTCTATTCAAGCTCCTAACGGCTAGATTCGAAGCTTAAACGGTCATAAACCATTTTTTAGAAGTTTTGAAGTATTTAAGCTTCACCAAAACTCATTCTTGAAGCATTGAAGTCCATTGAAAGCTTAAAAGCCAATATTCCCTCAAGAACTTTACTTCAAAAAAACATTAAAGAGTGATTCTCAGAATAGCCTACAAGCCTATCATTTCAACATTCCAAGAGAAGAGCTTGAAGATATTCCAAGGAGAAGAAGACAAGAGAAGCATCAATTAGAGCCTCAAAGATTCCATTCTACTCTTGAAGAGAGTTTGTCTTGTTTATTTTGAATTGTATATCTGAAATTCTCTTTTGATTTGACCATCTTTTCAAGGGTGTCTTGAAAGAAGGTTGTTGTGGTTTGTTGGTGAGCCAAGGTGATAAAACCAACTAGAGTTAACTTGTGAGCCCGAAGACAAAACAAGTGTAAGGTTGTTGGTGAGCCTAGGTGATAAAACCAACATAGATTTTGACTTGTGAGCCTTTGAAAAAATAAGTCGACTGTAATCTTGGAGAGATTATAGTGAAATTTCAAGGGTGGCTTAGGGAGTAGATGTGGGTGCTAGGTTTGCACCGAACTATTATAAACTTTGTATTTGTATGTGATTATCTCTCTATCTCTTCCTCTTTACTTATTGCACTCTATTTATTGCATATAACTTAGTGCATCAATTTCATAACTCACAAACACTACAAGGCCTGCACACTATTACTTTAAATTTTTAAAAGATCCAATTCACCCCTCCTCTTGGGCTCCATTTCTGGGCAATACTAGGGAACAACACAGTGACAGGATCATGCGACAAGGTCGAGTCAACCTGAAAATGATATTAGAAAAAGTTCTTACCCTGATGGATGTGTTACATGTTCTAGATCTTAGAAAGAACCTTGCTAATAGATCCAGCTGGTCAGAGGGGATACAAAATTATCCTTGATTGTAATAAAGTTATAACTAAGAATAATGCTTCATAGAAAAAGGATATGTAAGTGAATGCTTATTCAAACTGAATGTAATAAATTCTTTCATTAATAAAATTGAGAATCAAATTATTTTATAAATAAGTTTAAACAAAATCTGTGACATGATAAGTTAGGTCATGTACACTTAGATAATATTAAACATATAATGGAATTAAAACCAATTCCTAAATCAAACTTAAATTTATCTAATTATGAAATATGTGCTGAATCTAAACAATCAAGAAAACTATTCAAATCAGTTAAAAAAAATTCTTTAATCTTAGAGTTGATATATAGTATTGTATGTGACTCTACTCAGACTACAACTTGGGTGGCAATAGGTACATAACGACCATTATAGATGATTTTTTTTAATTTTTTTATTTCTATATTATCTAATTAAATCTAAAAATAAGATTTTTAATAAGTTAAAAATCTATAAGAGTAAATTAGAAAGTCAACAAGAAACGAAAAATTAAAATTCTTAGATTTGATAAAGGAGGGGAGTATATCTCGAATGAATTTTTTCAATTCTGTCAAGAACATGGTATAATTTATCAAGTGAATGCTCCTTACTTTTCACAGTCCAATGGTGTAGATGAATGTAAAAACTGTATTCTCATGGATATGATAAGTGCTATGCTCATCAGCTTCGGTTTACCCGAGAATTATGGGAAAAAACTATTCTATTTCTTACTTCATCCTAAATATGACACCTATTGAGGATAGTGGTTAAAACTCCTTATGAACTTTGAAAAGAAAGGACTCATAACCTAGAACCCAGAACCCAAAAGAGAAAACTAGGATCTAGAGTTTAAGCTTCGAATCTAGCCGTTAGGAGCTTGAATAGACACTTCTACAACTCAGAAAAATAGATCTATTAGGCCTGTCAGAACTCGAGTGTCGACACTTGGTTTATCAGGTGTCGACACTTGACTTCCAGGTATCGACACTTGAACTTTCAAGTATCGATACTTGATTACATGTGTCGATACTTGACACAAAAACACTCCAATGGCCATGTTCTAGATTTTCAAAAAGTCTCAGGCCTTGAGTCGATACTTGGGAACTTAAGTGTCGACACTTGAGTTTCAGGTATCGACACTTGAATTCTGGGTGTCGACACTTGGTGTGCCAAGGAGTTTTTCTGCATGCCAAGAGTTGAAGTATTGACACTTGACTTCCCAGGTGTCGACACTTGGTTCTGAAAAGTTCACAATTAAGTACAAATTAATCCAAAAACACAAGTGTTGAATATAAAACTTAAAATCGATGTAAATAACAAATAAATGAACTCTTTTAAGCCCTTTTTGCATGGAGAAGACTTCTCAAATCATGAAATATGCTTCGTGCCACAGCATGCCACGATATTTAATTTTGAGAATTTGAGGTGCTTGTTTCCTAAAAACTCATAACTAGAAATAAACATTAGTACACAATATGTACTCAACGTTTTGTTATTCATCAAAATCACTAGGTGGAGCCAACAATCTCCTCCTTTTTGATGATGACAAAACCTTGAGTATCTCAACATTTAATTTCAAATTTCAGATTTGATAATTCATGAATATGATTTCAAGCTATTACACCCATAACTTCATAGTTAAGAAGGATGAATCTCCCCCTTAGTTAGACAATTCTAATCATAACAAGTAGAATATTGGTATCAGATCTATGTAATATTGGTATCAGATCAAATTTAAAATATAAAAATAAAAGATTATACTCTCCCTTTTATCAATCATTAGAAAAAGGGAGTAAACTCCCCCTCAAAACGAGCATGGAGACAAAAAGTAGTAGAGTATCAGAGTTGATTCAAGAGTTAATAGGTATCATAGCCAAAATGTGTATCTATCAAGTAAATGTAAACAATCAAGCTATCAAGATCAATCATAGTGATTCACAAATTGTAAATATCAAGTAATGCATATATATATATCTGTCAAGTAATATTTTCAGTACAAAATTTGCTGACTCATCAGCAACACTAAAATAAACAAAATACATCATGAGACATAAATCATAAGTAACATGAGTTATAAATAGCATACAACACAATAAACATCTGTGAGGCTAATCCTCATCAGATGGGATCTCAAAAGATATAGGACCTGTAATCCTAAACCTATGGGCTAGACCACTAGGAGTTTCAAAATACCACGACTCCGAGTCCTAGTAGAAGGTCCAAAACAGGGTACAACCCTAGAAGCTCTAGTAGAGGGAGGGGGAAGAGTCTTAGCAGGAGTGACAAAGACTGGATCAGTGGAGACAGGTGTGCCAGTCGAATCAGTGGGAGGAATAACAGGAGACTGTAGCTCTCGGCTGACTACATCATATCCATCTACGCCATCACCACTGTCACTAACACTGTCGTCATCAATAACAACAGTATCTTTGTCCTCAATGCCATCAGCATGGTCACCACCATCAATAGTGTCATCATGTCCATTTTGGTGGTCATCGGGATCATCATCATCACTAGCATCAGGAGGTAGAGCTGCAGGTGCTGCTGGAGGTAGAAGGGATCTCAGTAAGTCCTCAATACGAGCAAAACCCTCCTCCATAGTCTGACGAATCTCAGCATGCTCCATGGTAGTGTGTGCTCGAAGACCCTCAATCTCGATGCATAACTGGGTCATGCGGACACCCAATCCAATCATCTCACTCCGGAGATCTGTGAACTGCTATCTCGCATGCTCCTCAAAGGATATGTCCATAGAAGGTGGAGGAGCACCCGAAGATGTAGCTGTCGGAGTCATCGGCTCTGCCTCTGATGCATGAGCAGCCTGAGGAGGTGAACTAACTAGCCTTGATGGCCCAGCCTCTGCCTCTCGAATCTCGTCCTCCTCATCTGGCTCCTGGCTAGACTCTCTCCGAACCCACCAACCTGCGACCAGTCTGTATCCCATGCGATGTAGTGACCTCTCGTCATGGACGTCTGTGTGCAGAATCTCCTTGGGATCTCCCCCTCCAAGGATACTCCACAAGCTCTAAATAGTCTGGTCAGCCCCATACCGTAGGGTAAACAGTGTCATCGCTGGGTCGCAGCATCTCTCATTTGTACTAGCATCATGGATGGTATATCGACCTGAGTCCTCTGAGTCAAGCATACCATCAGCATCAGCTCTCTCTCGGTGATGAAGTCAAAGCGCCTAGTCTTCAGAAGCAATATCCGAGCTGTAATATGGTGCAGAAGGTGCATCTCCACTGAAAGCTAGTTTGCGGTGATCACCATCACTCCGCGAACATCCTCACGCTCAAGAATGCACCTAAAGGTAGCCTCTCTGTTCTCTACAAGGAAAATACTGATACCATAATGGGGAATCTGCCAAACCTTGCTCAGAAGCTCCTCAGTCAAAAGAATCTCTACACCCCTGACCGTAGTCCTCCACAGCAATCGGCGACAGCCCAAGGTGCCATAAAACTCACGCACTAGATGAGGGTAATACCTTTCCTACATGGTGCAGAAGGGTACCAGTCTTGCATCAGTGAGTGTCTGTCTGATCTGGAAATGTTGTCGGTCGAAGAACTCGAGGTCAATCCATCGTCCTGAAGCTACAGCCTTCCCTGCCATCCTCTCAGCAGGGGAACCTGGGGTAGCTGAACTATTGGCCTCTCCTATATCATGTCTAGTCTTGGTCTTCCTCTCAGATCCCTAACTAGGTCTCCTAATAGCTAATCTCTTTCTTGGACCCATCATAATCAAACTGAACAAGAAAGGAAGAAAATAAATAACCTAGGGGTGTATAAGTTTTAATCAGGTTAAGAACATAGGATAAAGGAAACTATGTCTACCTTAGAATACTGGCTTTCAAGAGAAGCAAGAATAGGTTTTGAAAACTGGGATTAACCAAATTTGAGTTGTAAAATACAAGAAATCGAGGTTGAAATACCTTTAACATAAGAAATCGGGGGTAAAATACCTTTAAATACAAGAAATCGAGGGTTATAAGGACATTTTAGGGTTATAAAACTAATCCCAATATATATAAAATGTATATAAAAATATTTAGGTTGCAAAAATTATATTCAAAATACAGAAAATATATTTATAAGGCTAGTGAACTAGGTTTAGCTGAATATGTGGGATTTGGGTTAAAACAAATTAGGGTTTTAGATTAAACAACAAAGTAGTGAAGATGAGGGTAAAATGTTATGAAAACATCACAAATATTCTTTTCAAAACAAGGAAAATGCAACAAATAGTTTAGAAAACCAGATTTTAGATGAAAACCATGATTATTTCGGCCAAAAATCAATCGAACAGTGATTTTCTGAAAAAATGGATGGAATGAGTGGGAAATCGGCCAAAAATCCATGAGAAAACCAAGAGGAATGCATTCAAGCATGATTCCTTCTAAATGGAATCTTCCAAACGACTAAAAATGTTGAAAAATCCAATCAAAATTCATTGAAAATGGATTGAAAAACCTATACCTAGGTTACACAGTTCCAAAACAACAAAAAAATGAGAAGGGAAATACCTGATTTTAGTTGGAGCAAATGGGAAATGAGTTGATTTGGATGGAGTGGAGCTTGGGGGACCACTAGAGCTCGAGAGAAAAAGAGGGAAATCAAAATACAAAGCCCTCGGTCCATCCTAAAAAGACAAAATTTTTCGCGAGTGTCGACACTTGGGATTTCTCAAGTGTCGACACTTGGGATTTCTCAAGTGTCGACACTTGGGATTTCTCAAGTGTCGACACTTGGTCAGGTGTCGACACTTCGCAAAATCCAAGTGTTGACACTTGGCCAAGAAAGTCCCCAAAAAATATGTAAAAATCTTGAAAAATTCAAGGATGTTTTAAAAAGCTTTTGGGACTAAACACAAGTGATTTTTGACTAAAATAACTTGGGTAAGATAAAATTTGAGAGAGTTCTAGGAGAATGGATCAATGATACCTAACTCTCTTCTAATCAGACAAAATCTCTCTTCACTCAATGGTTTGGTAAACACATCGGCTAATTGATCATCAGTACACATAAATTCAAGTATTATATTAGAGTTTTGTACATGATCTCTTATGAAATGATGTCTTATTTCAATGTGTTTACTTCTTGAATATTGCACAGGATTCTTAGTTAGATTGATTACACTAGTATTGTCACATCTTATGGGTGTCTTAATTAGTTTAATGTCAAAATCTTCGAGTTGTTGTTTGATCCATAGAATTTGAGCATAACAGCTTCCAGCTGCTATATATTTGGCTTCAGCCGTAGATAGAGCAACTAAATTATGTTTCTTGCTGCTCCATGAGATCAAATTTACTCCAAAAAAATGATAAGTTCCACTAGTACTTTTACGATCAAGTTTATACCCAGCAAAGTCAGCATCAGAATAAGCAATCAATTCAAATGAAGAATCTCTAGAGTACCAAAAACCAATTTCAATTGGGCCAGATAGAAATCTAAGTATACGTTTAATAGCCAAAAGATGAGACTCTTTAGGATTAGACTGATATCTAGCACATATACAAATACTAAATATGATATCTAGCCTACTGGCAGTAAGATATAACAATGAACCAATCATGCCACGATATAATTTTTGGTCTACAGATTTACCTGATTCATCCTTGTCAAGTCTACAAGAGGAGCTTATAGGAGTATCTAATGGCTTGGTGCTCTCCATCCCAAACTTCTTGAGTATTTCTTTTGTGTACTTGGCTTGGTTGATGAAGATCCCCTCTTTGGTTTACTTTATTTGGAGTCCGAGGAAGAAGTTTAGTTCTCCCATCATACTCATCTCGAGCTCACCCTGCATTAACCTTGCAAACTCTTGACAAAGAGATTCGTTAGTAGCACCGAATATATATCATCCATATATATTTGTACTACTAAGAGATCTTCATTCTTTTTCTTCAAAAATAAAATTTTGTCAACATTATCTCTAGTAAAATCATTTTTGAGCAAGAAAGAACTTAAACGATAATACCAAGCTCTATGAGCTTGTTTCAAACCATGCAAAGCTTTATAAAGTTTGAAAACATGGTTTGGAAATTCAGGATTTTTAAAATCATGTGGTTGTTCAACATAAACTTCTTCGATAAAACCATTCAAAAAGGTACTTTTAACATCCATTTAAAATAATTTAAAGTCCATAAAACAAGCAAAAGCCAACAATAGCCTAATTGTCTCAAGTCTAGCCACAGGAGCAAAGGTTTCATCAAAATCAATCCATTCCTCCTAATTGTATCCTTTAGCAACTAGTCTAGCCTTATTTCTTGTAACAACACCATTTTCATCAAGTTTTTTCTAAAAACCCATTTGATGTCAATAATTGAAACATTTGAAGGCCTATCTACAAGAGTCCAAACATTATTTCTTTTAAATTGGTTAAGTTTGTCTTGCATAGCATTTATCCAATTACTATCATTTTCAGCTTTTTCAATAGTCTTAGATTCAATTTGAGATACAAATGCTAAGTAATCATAAATATTTCTAAGGGATGAACAAGTACTTACACCTTAGATGGATCACCAATGATAAGTTCTTTTGGGTGTCCATGAGCATACCTTCATTCTTTAGGTAGAGGATCAACAATAGATGTGTTTTCATCAACTTGTGCTTGATCTCCTTCATTGTTTTGATCACCTTTTTATTCCTCGGTAGGCTCTTCATTGTTATTCACTTCTTCAATTCTTTTAGTACCTATTTCATTAGAATGCACATCTTCTTTTCTAGAAGATTTCTGGTCAGACTCATCAAATATTACATGTATGGATTCTTCAACAACAAGAGTTCTTCTGTTGAAGACCATAATGCCTTGCTAGATATAGAGTAGCCAAGATAGACACCCTCATCTGACTTGGCATCAAATTTACTCAAATTGTCTTTACCAATGAACTTGATGCCATTGTCATCTAAACTAGAAACAATGCACAAAGAAGATTCGAAAGTAACTTTGAAATCCTTGTCACAAAACAAACTAATGCTAAGCAAGTTATATTTCAAACCATCTACATATAAAACATTATCAATATAAGTAGAAGGGGTGATATGGACTTTACCAATTCCAACAATTTTGCCCTTTTCATTATCACCAAATGTCACATTACCACCATTTTGATATACGAGTGATGAGAACTGCTCCACATCTCCGGTCATATGCCTTGAGCAACCGCTATCGAGGTACCACATTCTTTTCTTATTGGTTGCAAGGCATACCTGCAATAAAAATCAGGTGGAGACTTTAGGTACCTAAGTCATCTTGGATCCTTTCAGGTTAGTGGTAATGGTTCCTTTTGGAACCCAGATTTTTTTAACATTACTCAACCTTCTCTTATTGCACATGTAAGATTTATGCCTTATAGTACCACAAGCATAACAAGTAATGGATGATGATGCAGGAACAAATATAATTTTTGAAAAACTTTTGTTTCTTTGAGTTCTAAAACCTAAACCGGCTTTATCAAAAATAGCTTTTGATTATTTAAAAATATATTTAATCTTTCAGAACTGTATATAAATTTATCAACAAAAGGTTTTAACTTATCAATTCTTCTTTATATTTTTATTTTCATCCAAATTTTCTTGTTCTGAATTGAAAATTTTCATTTGAAATAGAAATGTTCTTCTTTTTCAAAACTTCTTTTTCTTTTCAAGAACATTAATCTTATCATTTAAATTTTTATTTTGAAAAGTAGGTTATCATTTTCATTTGAAAACTTGTCATTAGCTTTGAGTAAAACTAGATTTTGCCTTTTTAGTTCTTTATGTTTTGATTTTAGTTTTTGAATTTCTATAACTAACTCATCAAAAACTTCATGCAGTTCATCAAATGTAAATTCATTTTCAGTTTTAGATAGTACCTCGTCATGATCCGCCATCAGACAGAAGTTTGCAACTTCTTGCTGTTCTTCTTTAGAGCTGGAATCGTCGCTGTCACTCCAGGTTGCCATCATGGCTTTCTTTCTTAACTTTTTCCTGCTTTTCTTAAGTAAGGGGCAGTCTATCTCGAAGTGGCCCAGTTTTTTGCATCGAAGTACGTGGGCTGCTCCTTGTCTTTCTCCTTTTCTTTATCTTGCTTGGCTCACCTTTCAGAGGTTTCTTCTTGAAGTTGTACTTTTTTTTCATCATGAACTTTCTGAACTTTCTTGCCATAAGAGCTATCTCATCATCTTCATCTTCTTCTTTGGTTTCATCGCTTGACTCTTCTTTTGCGGTAGATTTGAAAGCGAGGACCTTCTTCTTCTTTTCTACATCCACATTCATCTGTTTCAGGGAGAGCTCATAAGTCATCAATAAGCCTAATAGTTGCTCGAGGGGTAGAGTGTTGACATCCTTGGCTTTCTTTATGGCCGTCACTTTGGCATCCCATGAAGTCAAAAAAGACCTGAGAAGTTTATTTACAAGTTCACCATTAGATACAATCTTTCCTAAATTTCTCATGCCATTCACAATATTTGTGAATCTAGTATACATCTCACTTATAGATTCAGTAGGTTCCATCTTAGATATTTCATATGTGTGAATGAGCATGTTAACCTTAGTTTTTTCACTTGGTGTATACTCTCATGGGTAACCTCAAGTGTGTCCCAAATCTCCTTAGCGGAGAGAAAATTAGATATTCTATTGAATTCACTAGGATCAAGAGAGCAATACAATAGCTTCATAGACTTTGCATTAAGCTCTATTTGCTTAATGTCATTCTCATCCCAATCATCTTCCATTTTTGGAGTGAGAATGCTATTAATCAACATAGTAGGATGATAAGGACCTTTTATGATTGTCCTCCGAAGATTATAATCCATGGCTTGAATGAATATGTGCATGCAAGTTTTCCAATAAGAATAATTCATGCCATTAAATAGTGGGGGATGATTTGAAGCTTGACCTTCAGCAACACCCATTCTAATTGGGGCTGCCATGATCTTTTACTCAAGATCCTTGAACCTACAAGAGAGTATCGATGCTCTGATACCACTTATTGCCTAGTAATGGAGCCCAAGAGGGGGGGTGAATTGGATCTTTTAAAAATTTAAAGCAATAGTGTGCAGGCCTTATGGTTTTGTGAGTTATGAAATTGATGCACTAAGTTATATGCAGCGGAAAGCAATAAATATAGTGCAATAAGTAAAGAGAAAGAGATAGAAGAGACAATCACACACAAACATAAAGTTTATAGTAGTTTGGTGCAAACCTAGTACCTACATCCACTTCTCAAGCCACCCTTGAAAATTCCACTATAATCTCTCCAAGATTACAGCCGACTTATTTTTTCAAAGGCTCACAAGTCAAAACCTATGTTGGTTTATCACCTAGGCTCACCAACAAACCTTTACACTTATTTTGTCTTCGGGCTCACAAGTTAATCCTAGTTAGTTTTATCACCTTGGCTCACCAACAAACCATAACAACCTTCTTTCAAGACACCCTTGAAAGCAAGGTCAAAGCAAAAGAGAATTTCAGATATACAATTCAAAATAAACAAGACAAACTCTCTTCAAAAGTAGAATGGAATCTTTGAGGCTCTAATTGATGATTCTCTTATCTTCTTCTCCTTGAAATATTCTTCAAGCTCTTCTTTTGGAATGTTGAAATGATAGGCTTATAGACTTTTTCTGGGAATCACTCTTTAAATAGTTTTTTGAAGTGAAGTTCTTGAAGGAATATTGGCTTTTGAGCTTTTAATGGATTTCAATGCTTCAAGAATGAGTTTCGTGAAGCTTAAATACTTCAAAAACTTCTAAAAAATGGTTTGTGACCATTTGAGCTTTGAATCTAGCCATTGGGAGCTTGAAAAGATACTTCTGCAACTCAGAAAAATAGATCCGTTAGGCCTGTCAGAATTCGAGTGTTGATACTTGGTTTGTCAGGTGTCGACACTTGGCTGTCAGGTATCGACACTTGACTTCCAGGTGTTGACACTTGAACTTTCAAGTGTCGACACTTCAGCTCTAGGTGTGCAGAAAAACACTCCAATGGCCATGTTCTGGATTTTCAAAAAGTCTCAGGTCTTGAGTCGACATTTGGAAACTTAAGTGTCGACACTTGAGTTTCAGGTGTCGACACTTAAATTCTGGGTGTCGACACTTGCCATGCCAAGGAGTTTTCTGCGCACCTAGAGCTGAAGTGTCGACACTTGACTTTCCAGGTGTTGACACTTGGTTCTGAAAATTTCATAATTAAATGCAAATTAACCCAAAAACACAAGTGTTGAATATAAAACTTAAAACCAATGTAAATAATAAATAAATGAACTCTTTTAAGCCCTTTTTGCATGGAGAAGACTCCTCAAATTGCGAAATATACTTCGTGCCATAGCATGCCATGATACTTTAATTTTGAGAATTTGAGGTGCTTGTTTCATGAAAACTCACAACTAGAAATAAACATTAGTACACAATATGTACTCAACATTTTGTTATTCATCAAAATCACTAGGTGGAGCCAACACCTAGGATCATGCCTCCTCCACTTGAGTATTGATAAATAATGAACCAGAAGCGATTAAAACAAATATGAATATTAGCTCATAAATCTAATTATTAATCAACGTTGGAAGAAGTAACATTAATTTCAGGGTTTAAGCTTATTGACCTAAAGGCGGAGTCTTCTGGACCTTCAACTACATGGGCTTGAGGTCTGGAGGAAGTAGAAGGTTTGCAGAGAGGCTTCTTCTTTTGATTAAAGCAGTCTCTTGCAAGATGATTTATCTTTCCGTACATAAACAGAACCTTTCAATTGCACCTTGGACAGGCTTGTTGGATCTAGTATTATTAGCTTTAAAGGTTTTATCCTTGGATTTGAACTGGTTTGGGTTAGGACGGTAAGATTGGTTTGACTGGTATTGGTGGTTTGGTTGAAATCTAGGTTTTGATTTTGGTTTGATATTGTTATTGGTCTGGTATTATTGGGTTAGGTTAGCTTGGACATCTAGAATTCTAGTTTGCTGGTGTTGCCACCTGGATCGTCGTGACTTACAGCTCTTGCATGGCGTCAGGTGGTGGTCTCTTACCGATTGCCTTCCCCCCTCTCAGGAACTTTTTCTTCTATTTTATGTGAGATATGTCACCCAGACCAAATCTGGGGCTTCCCTCAGATGTCATTTTCCTGATGCCCCCTTTGGAGAGGGTCTTTCCACCGCCCGCCATCCTTTCCCCTTCTAACTGGTCCTTTGAGGGAGGTCCTCCTATTGGGGGTTGCTTACCGGCGTGGCACAGAGCTTGTCCCTTCGATGGTGTAGTTCCCCATGGGAGGGGAGGGTGTCGTGTCATTAAGCCCTAAGCCACGGTGGGATGTTTCTATTCTGAAGAACCGTCGGAGCATCGTAGGGCCTGTGGCCTTGATGAAATACTCTACTTGGGGAGGTTCAGGTTTCGTGTCGAGAGGGTTAAGGCCCCTGGTTGCACGATCGTCGACATGGCGACACGCTACAAGATCTGGGACTTGGAGGTGCATGCCTTGTACAGAGCATGCGGGTGATGCATTGCAGAGATTGAATTAATGGCGGGGTATGCACCACCTCCCAGAGGTTGCATGTAGATGGGGGCTCCCCTTGCTGTGATTTGAATTTCTATTGATCCTCCCCTCCTTCATTGCTGGCAGGAATTCTGTCCTCCACAAGGTAGGGATGGGGACCGCTTCAGGAGCCCCACCTCAGGAAGCATGAGCTCGACCCTGGCCGGGAGCTAGCCTCAGATGGAGGGCTCATCCTATGAGAACGATCCTAGTTGGGAGTTGACCTCGGTAGGAGAGCTCGCCTTGGCAGCATGAGCAAGATTCTGGCCGGGAGCTGACCTCGGCAGGAGGGCTCATCTTGGCAGCATGAGCATGACTCTAGCCAGGAATTGATCTCGGCAGGAGGGCTCGTCTTGGCAGTACGAGCATGACTCCGATCGGGAGCTGACCTCGGTAGGAGGGCTCGTCTTGGTAGCATGAGCATGACTACAGCCAGGAGCTAACCTCGGCATGAGGGCTTGCCTTGGCAGCATGAGCATGACTTCGATCGAGAGCTGACCTTGGTAGGAGGGCTCGCCTTGGCAACATAAGCATGACTCCGGTTGGGAGCTGACCTCGGTAGGAGGGCTCGCCTTGGTAGCATGAGCATGACTCCGGCTGGGAGTTGACTTCGGCAAGATGGCTCACCTTGAACGCATGAACATGACTCCGGCTGGGAACTAACCTCAACAGGAGGGCTTGCCTTGATAGCATGAGCGCGACTCTAGTCGGGAGCTAACCTTGGCTGTAATTAGGCACCGCATCCAGGTGGCACTCTGCCCGCATGGCTGCTAGCCAGTGCCCACATGGCCTCTACATCAGCAGATGCTACCACATCAGATGCCCCCCACTCTCAAGCCCAGAGAATGATGTGGCAATCAGGGCGAGGAGAGTAATGATCATGCTAACGTGGAGAGGCACATCCCTTGCACCATCAATGCCTCGAGAACTCGCATCCCGAAGATCATGCTCTCGCATTAATGGAGCAGTGTTGTGCCCGGTCTTCCGATAAAGGGATCATTAATGCTTCATTTGGACCGAAGCAACCACCCTTGACCTAAAGCATCGGGGTCGTCTGATGCTGGTACGTGGTGACCCCTAGTTAGCCAGGGAGTTGAAGAGGTGCATGCCTCTGATTGGCACGAGGCGATGGTGGGCGGTGGGCTTTATTGCAAAGGATCTTCCCCCTTGCCTTTTTAAAGGATCTTCGAGCGCGAGGAACCAAGCTTCCACTGAGTCCTTTCCTTCTTCTCTAGTCCCCCTCCTATTCTAGGGTTTGGAATTCTTAGTAGGCCAGGTTCTTCCTCTCATGCTCTTCTCCTTCAACCCCTCTCTCTCAGCCTGTGCTGAGGGAGCCCAAGAATTGAAGGGCCAAGTAAAGGCTCTTCAGGAGCAATCATCCGGTGCTAAGGTAAGGGCGTCGGACCTGGAGAAAAAATTTGCCGAGCTTGAAGCTACCCCAAAGGATGAGAAGGGGGAGAACCCTTGGAGGGCAAAAATGGTGGCCACCTCAGTGATGGAGGTAGCCCACTAGTAGGCCTTCCAGGTGCAATGGATGTGGGGGTGGCCCAGGTCATGGTCGTTATGGAGAAGGCCATGGCCGTCGTGGCGTTGATGGAGGTTGCCTAACACGAAGCTGCTGAAGCCACCTCGAGGTTCATAAGATCGGTGACCTTCAAGAACGAGGTGATGGATGCAGTGCTGGACCCTTGTCATCAAGGGTCCAGAAGGCTCTGGAGGATGGGCGCTCATCCTCTTGGGTAGAAGGGACTGGAATGCCTCCATCTGGTCTCAAGGGTAGAGTCCAAAGCCGGAACCCCAAGCACCACGCCAGCGCTGAGAGGACCTGCCCATTGGTCGGGTAAAGAGCAGCGAGGGAGGCCTAAGCCTATTTTCTTTTTCTTTCTTATTTTGTAACTGAGTTTTTGGGAGACTTCCCAACCTGTCGGGGTCACCACGATGTAAAAGATTTTTTAGCAATGAAGGCTCTTCCTTTCCTTAATCATTGCACGTCTTTCTTCTTTCCTTTCTTTTCTTTTTTTTTACTTGAATCTTTCGTATGGCTTCCCAGGTTGGAGGCCTCTTTCTGATGTCAAGGACACTTCGATGGATGCAATCTTTCTTTTCCCTTCAATTAAAATGCCTTGTGTTTTTCCTGTTTTGTCTTCTATTCTTTTTCTCCTCCTTCTGCTTCTTAAGTCCTCGTGATAGGGAGGTAGACTTTCATGGTTGCCATGAGCCCAACCTAGGCCCCTGGCTATTGTGGGGTGATGCTGGAGTCCTGAAACTTCTTGATTTGGCTGGCCATGCTATGAGTCAAGCAGTAGATGATGGGACTTCAAGAGTTTTCTGGCAAACATCTACGGACTATGAACAGGGTAGCTAGATGTGGTGCTTCTAGAGTGCCCCAGCTTTGGGAGCAAAGATTCTGAAATCTTCGACCTCGAAGGCGGGAATGATGGTGTCTCTTGACCTCAGAGGCAGGACTGATGGCGTCTCTTGACCTTGAGTGCAGGGCTTCTGGAATTTCATGGCTTGAGGTGCCAAACTGTGAGTGAAGCAGTAGATGGTGGGATTTTTGGGATTTCTCGGCTGACATCTCTGGACTGTGAGTTGGGCAGTAGATGCGGGGCTTCTAGAGTTTCCTAGCATGAGGTGCTGAATTATGAGTCAGGCGATAGATGGCGAGATTTTTGGGATTTCTCGACTGGCATCTCCATACTGTGAGTAAAGCAATAGATGCAGGGCTTCTAGAGTTTTCTAGCTTGAGGTGCCTAACTGTGAGTCAAACGATAGATGATAAGATTTTTGGGATTTCCCAGCTGGCATCTCCGGACTGTGAGTAGGGCAGTAGATGCGGGGCTTCTGGAGTTTCCCAGCTTAAGGTGCAGAACTGTAAGCGGTAGATGGCAGAATTTCTAGAATTTTCTAGCTGGCATCTCCAAACTATGAGTTAGGCAGTAGATGCGGGGCTTCTGGAGTTTTCTGACTTGAGGTGCCAAACTGTGAGTCGTACGGTAGATGGAAGGATTTCTAGGATTTCTCGGTTGGCATCTCCGGACTATGAGTTAGGCAGTAGATACGGGGCTTCTGCAGTTTCCTGGCTTGAGATAGCTAGACTGAGGGTCCCGATGAATTGATTACAAGACTTCTGGGATGTCCTGGCTTTGGCTTTTATCAAGAAACCTTGCGAGTAGTGAGCAGCGAGCCTCTCAGGTTTCTGTAGACTGTAACAAGACTTGGTAGGCTCCGACGAGCTATTAAGCTATGGATTTGGGTCTAGCTGGAGAGTACCACAGAGAGTGGCAGGTGTTTGAAAAGACCACAAGCATGGACCTTTCTCTCAACTATCATTAGACCCTTTTTCCCTTTCTTCCTGACTTCGGCACATTCTCCACCTGATCGTGCCGAAGATCGGGGGCGGCATATTGGAAGATGGCATCTCTTGGAGGTGATCCCAACTTCGGCTAGCCATGCTTGAGCTTTTCTCGAGACCACCCCTTAGAGCCCCGAGAGGGAGCTCTCGTACCCCCGTCTGCCCCCCAAGGGATAGAGATGGCTACTGTTGCTCCACCAGTTGAAGAGCTCTGATCTCTAGCCTTTGCCATGATCCTCTTAGCCTCAGATCTACTTTCCCTACCTGGCATGCCAATTTGTTGTCACCTGGATCGTCGTGGCCTATAGCTCTTGTGGCATCGGGTGGTGGCTTTTCCACCAAAGGTCTGCCATTTCCTGCAGCTCTTGTATGGCACCGGTAGATGGTTCTCCCAATTGACATCTTCCGCATGCACCCGGTCTAAGATGGCCACCATCATGGGAGCTCTTCAATCTCAGCTTGGCCCATAGCTCCATCGGGTGGTGAATGTGCCTCTCCTCTCTAGATCGGCTATTTGGTCCGAAGGGTTTGCAAAAATGAGGAGACCCGGGCTAGAGATTCCAGCGGGGACACTTTGACGGTCAAGTCAGTGAGACGACCTAGGAAAAGAGAACCTCTATGGCAGAGAGCTTGGAGACTCTCCATGCATATAGGGTGAAGGATTGAACTGAGATATAAAGACAAGGTGGAGTTGGGATCAGAGAGCTTGGGAGGTTCTGCTAGCTAGTTCCTTGCCCGTTTGCTCTCTATCTCTTACTGATTGCCTGCCCCCCTCTCGGGGATTCTTTCTTCTATTTTATGTGAGATCTATGTCCCAGACCAGATATGGGGCTTCCCTCAGATGTCCTTTTCCTGTTGCCCCCTTTGGAGAGGGTCTTTTTGCTACCCACTGTCCTTCCCCCTTTCGATTGGTCCTTTGAGGAAGGTCCTCCTATTGGGGGTTGCTTGTCGATGTGGCATAGAGCTTGTCCCTTCGGTGTGTGTAGTTCCCTGTGGGAGGGGTAGGCATCATGCCACTGAGCCCCGAGCCATGGTGGGATGTTTTTATTCTCAGAGGGACCGTCAGAGCATTGTAGGGCTTGTGGCCTTGATGAAATACTCCACTTGGGGAGGTTCAGGTTTTATGTTGTGAGGGTTAAGGTCCCCAGTTGCATGATCGTCGACATGGTGGCATGCTACAGGATCTAGGACTTGGAGGGGCATGCTTTGCGTGGAGCATGCGGGTAACGTGTTGCATTGCTTGATTTAATGGTGGGGCATATGCCACCTCCTAAGGTTGTAGGTGGACGGAGGCTCCCCTTGGTGTGATTTGAAATGTTGTTGATTCTCTCCTCCTTCGTTGCTAGTGGGAATTCTATCCTCCGCAAGGCAGGGAAGGGGCCCGCTTCAGGAGCCCCACCTCAGGAAGCATGATGTTTCCCAGCAAGCAATCCAAAAGGGCGGTGAATTGGGTTTTAAAAACTTTTGCAAGTATGTGCCAATTCAAAAACTTTTTAGGTGCTAGTGAATTTCAAGTGTTTGTGTGCTATTTAAGAGTATGCAGTGGAAACAAGTAAGTAAATGCAAAGTAAATAAAGACAAACAATAAGAGAGCAAGCAACCACAAACATAATAATTTATAGTGGTTTGGTGCACACCAGGGCACCTATATCCACTTTCCAAGGTCCACTTGGGAATTTTACTATAATCTTCCTTGATTATAGCCGATTAGTTTTTCGGGCTCATTAATCAAAATCCAACTTATTTTCATTGGGAACACAAGTCAAAACCCCTTCAGTTTTATGGGCTAACCAAAAATCTAGTTGGTTTTGTAACTTAGGCTCACCAACAACCTCCTTGATTTTGTCACTTAGGCTAACCAAAACCCTCCATTTGGTGCGGGCACTAGACTCAGAAGAAGACTTCAGAGCTCCATCTGGATCTCTGATTAACCTTGCCCGAAGAATTAGGGTTTTTGGTTTGTAATAAGAGTTGACTAGATCAACTCAATTTAAGCTTGAGTCTATATTACCTGCATTTTATTTTGTTGAGTCATGTTGACTCAGTAGTGGACTAGGGTTTCAACCTGGGATGTTACATTTTCTCCCAAGACCAGGCAAGTGGACACCACACTCCCAGCCACACTCCCAGTCCAAGGGGTGCCATATCCACATCCAGCAGCCTTTGGTCCCCACTCCACAGATGGCAACTTCCTTCTCTCATGCGCCAGATAAAGAAAAGTCCACCAAGAGACCATAAATCAAGGGGGGCGGCCAAGACTTTCCCAAGAAACCCAAAGCAAAGAAGGGAAGAAATTCTCTTGGAAGAGAATTTCAAGGGGGCGCCCACTACCTGCCAAAGACAACCAAAACAAAGATGGGAAGGACCTTGACTTAGGGAGGAAGAAAAGGAGGAGTCCAAAAGAGTTGATCCATGGAAGGGAAGAAATTTTTCTTGAAGATCCAAGCAAGGTGGCGCCATCTACCTGCCTTATATAATCCAAATCCAATTTTTTTGGTACCTTGGCCGACCATATGTGAATGATTTGCCCTAATTTGTAGATTCCCTCCTTTAGTCCCACATGGGAAGATATGAAACCCTTCTCCCTTGTAAAGCCTATAAATTAGACCCCTCTTGTAAGTTTAAAAAAAAAGATGAATGAAAGAAATTTTTTTATGAGCAAACTTGTGTTTTCTCTTTTTTGCACTTGCTTCCAGGTGTTGAGCTCCGTGAGGGAGTAAATCCGGGTTCCCCTGGAACCTTGAGGAGGTGAGAGATCTCCAAAACCCCAAACCCTAGGTTAGCCACTCCACTCCCAAACCCTAGCCGCCATCACCCTTCTCTTTCCACCAAGCCCTAGTCTATTTCCCTTCTCTCGGCCACCATCTCCAAGTCCAGGCCGACCACCAGCATCCAGCTCCAGTCCAGATACTGCAGATCTACAACAATTCTAAGAGGAAGTCAGATCGGCCTCCAGGAGAATTCGATTTCAGCAACTTCGGCTTTCAAGTTCTTCAACCTGGTAAGATCTTTTCTTGAGTTTCTGAATTCCTTCACTTGATCCTCTTCTTTCCAGATCTTGAGTCCAGGAGAAGCCGACCAAACCTCGAGACAAGTATTGGAGGATCCATTGCGAAGATAGCCGACTCCGAGGATCCCACAATCTGCTCGAGAGAGTTCTTCCACCAAAATCCTGAGAAGATCACTGTCTGGTTAGTAAACCATCTCTTCTCTCTATTTCTGTTCTGTTGAAAGTTCAGAGCGAAACCCTAGGTCTGGGAGTTTCTCAACCCCCAGCGATCCGTTACTTCTGAACTATTCTGATAATTTAGTTTCCTCTAAATTGTGCTTTCAATCCTTACCTAGTTTCCTTCAACGTAGTTTAGCTTTACTTTGAGTCGAAGCCAATTTCTGAAATATATATATATATATAAAAAAAAGAATTAATCTTAATTTTACTTCCGCATACGCTTCTTTGTTCTTTGTTCTGCATCATTTTTGGTATCAGAGCCCTGTCTAGGGTTTCTGTTTGATTGCCTGTTTGAGTCCCTCTCTTTTTACTTTGTCTGCTCGAAGTAGACTCCCCAGGACGTCCGGTCCTAGGAACGAAGCGAGGTGCAAACCTCCTTTTCCCATTCCACGGGGTGTTCCTAGGGCGTGTAGGGGATCCGTTGGGTTACAACTTCGTAGCAGAAATTGTAAACAGGGAAGTGCTCTATTTTTAGCCCATAATTTTCCTGTTGCAGGAATTATTTCTCACTGCAAGTAATTCCAAATTCAGTGATTTTTGTTTTGCTGAAACCAGTATAATTGAAATTAATTTGCATAATTTTCTCATGATTTATTGGTTTCCATGTGATTTCTGAGAATTAAATTACTGCAACTCTATTTTTGTGTTCTGCAATCCATTTAATTTTAAGTGTTCATCTCTTAATTCAACTTAAGGACATTTGAGCATCTAAGATAAGGGGAGGAGTTGATAACCTCTCCTTAGCCCAAAACCACCACCCTTCATTCGAACCTAAGCCTTTAATCTAAAATTATTAGACCTAATTTGCCCTAGTGGGCTAGGGACATCAACAAGTCGGGTCAAGGCTAGTGTTGAGTCAATTTGTCTGGTTACTCTGTGTATGCTTTGTACTCAGTGTCTAGAACGGTAGTTCAGGGATTCCATCCCGAAGGGCTTGTGTGCTAGTCCGCCTACCTGGCCAATCTCTGATTGGTGTCTAGGATTGGCATTCAGGGACCTAACACTCCCCTTACACCTGCCTGGCTGAGTCCTGAGTTACTACAGGCTAGCTTGCCACTCTGATTGGGCACCTAGTTTGGGCTCTAGGTCTAGTTAGCCCGTAGTCATTCAGTTGAGTCTCATTTTGTGTGCCTGATTGCATCATGTCTACCCGGAATGGAGTACCCTACCAACCTGGTCAAGCCCAACCTGATTTAGAGGCCATGGTTAAAGCTCTTACTGAGAGTATGAACAAATTAAGTCAGGATATGAATGAGAATTTTTCCCAGCTTAGGGATTGAGTCCAAGTACTTGAGGAACCTAGGCATCGGAATTGGACTCCTGACCCAGATTTTAATGTGCCTCAACCTCACCCACACCAAGAGCCTAGAAGACCTTTATACCGAGATCCTGAACCTAATCATAGGAGACCTGACCCAGAACCTGAGGATAGAGATGATAGGTTCATTCGGAACATTAAGTTAGATGCACCCACTTTTGATGGTAGCCTAAATCCTAAGGTGTATTCTGATTGGGAGGGTGAGATGGACCAGTACTTTGAGTGGTATGCCATGTCTGAGGAAAAAAAATTCAAGTTTGCCAAGATGAAATTAATACGTCAAGCTAGGTTATACTGGGAGAACATTGAGCTGACCACTAGAAGACGAAATGTAGAGCCCATAACCACTTGGCAGGGTATGAATGAAAGAAACTTAGAGACAAGTACCTACCCATTTCATACCAGCAAAATCTGTTAGACCAATGGCAGACTTTGAAACAAGGGAACCGATCTGTTTCAGACTACATAACCACCTTTGATGAATACCTGATGAGATGTGATGTGAGTGAAGCTCATGAGGTCACTTTGTCTAGATTTAGGGCTGGACTTAGGAAAGATATTAAGAGAGAGTTGTTTCTGAGAGAGGTTACTGACCTAGACCAAGCCTATCAGATTGCACTGAACATTGAGAAGTTTCAGAGAGGACCCATGCCATCTAGGGTTAGTGCCCCAATCCCAAGAAATGGACCTAGCCAGGTTACCCCTAGCAAGCCTAATCAGGGTATCCCCACCCCTAGGCCCATGGATAAAGGTAAGGCACCTGACACCCAGAGAACCCCTAGTATCGTCTGTTTTAAGTGCCAGAAGCCCGATCATATCTCCACTCAATGCACAGCCATAGCTTGTTTTAAGTGTCATAAGGTAGGTCATGTTTCTAGCCAGTGCCCTCGTAGATCCCTATATATAGAAGAGGGAGGAGAAGAGAGTTCCGAGCCTAATGAGGAGTTTGAAGAAGAAGTTTATGAGGCCGGAATGAATTGGTTGATGAGTATGAAGGAGAGGAAGAATCCACTGAATCTGACCACTTAGGGGTTGTGAGATGCATCCTGTCCCAGACTAAAGTTCAAGAAGATTGGCGTAGGACTAACATCCTACAGACTTTTCTTAAACTAGGGGATAAGGTATGTAAAATCATCATAGATAGTGGGAGCTATGTGAATGCCATTTCTACTAGCACTGTCAAAATGTTAGGCTTAACCCCAGTCCCCCACCCCAACCCCTATAAGGTTTCTTGGGTAGACTCTACCTCTATACCCATCCAGTCTAGATGTCAGGTCCAAATCCAAATGCAATCCTATCAAGAGAAGATTTGGTGTGATGTCTTGCCCATGGGGGTGAGCAGTATAATTCTTGGACGACCTTGGTTGTATGATCATGATGCCACCCTCTTAGGAAAATCCAACACCTGTGTCTTTAGTTTCAATGGGAAAAAAATCACAATCCATTCAGTCCCTCCTAAGGACAAGGTAGCTAAAGGAACCAGTAAGGTTAGGGAGATGAAGACTGGAGTGAACCTAATTAGTGCCAAGGATCTAGAACAAGAAATTCATAGTGGTTCACCCATTTGGATGTTGACTGCTAAGGAACTTAGGACTCCTACACCCTCAGAGCCTCCTCAGGAAGTTAAGCCTTTATTAGAAGAATTTGAGGATGTTTTTCCCGAGGATCTGCCAGACCACCTTCCACCTCTTAGGGATATTCAGCATTCCATAGATTTAGTCCCAGGAGCTACTTTACCTAACTTGCCCCATTATAGGATGAATCCATCTGAGCATAAAGAACTGCAGAAGCAGGTTGGCGAATTGTTGAGGAAGGGGTTCATTAGAGAGAGTCTTAGCCCTTGTGCAGTCCCTGCACTTCTAACCCCGAAGAAGGATGGCACGTGGAGGATGTGTGTTGACAGTCGTGCCATCAATAAAATCATAATCAAGTATAGGTTCCCCATCCCTAGACTAGATGACATGCTTGATATGATGGCCGGTGCCATGGTCTTTTCTAAAATTGATCTCAAGAGCGGCTATCATCAGGTTAGGATTAGACCAGGGGATGAGTGGAAAACAGCCTTCAAAACTAAGGATGGTCTCTATGAATGGGTTGTTATGCTTTTGGGTTGTCCAATGCCCCTAGTACTTTCATGAGGATTATGACCCAGGTACTTAGAGCTTTCATAGGAAAGTTTGTAGTGGTCTATTTTGATGACATCCTGATCTATAGTAAGACCCCTGCAGATCACCTAGGCCACCTTAGACAGGTCTGTCAAGTTTTGAGGAATGATAGTCTCTACGGTAATCTCAAAAGTGTGAATTTATGACCAGTAGAATTATCTTCCTTGGATTTGTTGTAACCCCTGACGGCGTGGCTGCCGACCCTGAAAAGATTAGGTCCATAGTAGAATGGCCAGAGCCGACCAGTGTGCATGAAGTCAGAAGTTTCCATGGCTTGGCTACCTTCTATAGGCGATTCATCAAGGAGTTTATTACTGTAGTTGCTCCTATCACAGACTGCATCAGGAAGGGAGAATTTCAGTGGACCAAAGCAGCCCATAAAGCCTTCCTAGATCTTAAGGATAGGATGACCCAGGCACCCATTTTGAGACTACCAGACTTTTCAAAGGTATTTGAGGTTGCCTGTGATGCTTCAGGAGTAGGTATAGGTGGAGTCCTAAGCCAAGAGAACCATCCCGTAGCATTCTTTAGTGAAAAACTTAATGATGCTAAGCTTAGGTATTCTACCTATGATAAGGAATTTTATGCGGTAGTGCAAGCTTTGCGTTACTGGAGACATTATTTACTACCGCAAGAATTTATGCTATTTTCAGACCATGAGGCTCTTAGATTCTTGAATTCTCAGAAGAAGCTTAACCCTAGGCATGCTAAGTGGGTAGAGTATATCCAGTCCTATACTTTTGTTTTGAAGCATAAGGCTGGGTCTGAAAATAAGGTAGCTGATGCCCTTAGTCGTCGATCTTTGTTGTTGAATTCTGTTAGGGCTGAAGTCATAGGGTTTGAGCAAATCAAAGAAGAATATAAGTCGTGTCCGGATTTCAAGACTGTGTACCAGGATCTAACTTAAGGACCATCTAATGAACATAAGGATTATTCCCTTTTAGATGGCTTTCTGTTCTTTAAGAATAGGCTTTGCATCCCTAGAACCTCTCTTAGGGAATTCTTGATTTGGGAAACTCATGCGGGAGGTTTAGCTGGCCATTTCGGAAAAGATAAGACCACCCTGGCTATTGAAGACCATTTTTTCTGCCTAGCTTAAAAAGAGATGTAGCACACATTGTGGCTAGGTGTCGGACCTGCGCTGTTGCCAAACAGCGAAAATAGAACACCGGCCTTTATACCCCACTCCCTGTCCCAGATCGTCCTTGGCAAGATGTGAGCATGGACATTGTGTTAGGTTTGCCTAAGACCCAGAGGAGGCATGACTCTATCTGTGTTGTAGTAGACCGATTTTCTAAGATGGCCCATTTCTTGCCTTGTTCCCAAACATTTGATGCGTCTAAGGTAGCCACCCTGTTTTTTAATGAGATAGTTCGACTCCATGGCCTACCCAAGACCATTGTTTTGATAGGGATGTTCGGTTCACCAGTTATTTCTGGAAAACCCTTTGGCATAAGTTAGGGACGAAACTTAAGTTTTCAACTGCCTATCATCCCCAGACTGACGGCCAAACCGAAGTAGTGAACCGTAGTTTAGGCAATCTGCTAAGGTGTCTTGTTGGTGAAAACATTAGGAACTGGGATTTGTACTTACCTAGAGCTGAATTTGCATATAATGACTCGGTCAATAGGTCTACGGGAAAGAGTCCATTTGAAATTGTGCATGGTTACAAACCCCACACACCTCTTGACCTAGCTCCTTTACCAGTCCACACACGGGTCTCCGAGTCTGCCGAAGTTTTTGCACAGCATATAAAAGACTTGCATAAAGAAATTCAAGCCAAAATAAATTTAAGTAACGAAACTTATAAGAAATTGGCTGATTCTCAAAGGCGAGTCAAAACTTTTGACGAAGGAGACTATGTAATGATTAGGTTAAGGCCTGAACGGTTTCCTCCTGGAACCGTTAGAAAGTTACATGCTAGGGGAGCTGGACCATTTAGAGTGGTAAAGAGAGTAGGATCCAATGCCTATGTGCTCGAGTTGCCTCCAGAACTAGGCATTAGCTCCACTTTCAACATTACAGACCTAGTAGAGTATAGGGAGCCAGCTGTGATTCCCAGTGAGGCTTTTGAACCTAATCTTGCTCTTGAGAGTGAACCTGACCCTGTGTGTCCACCAACAAATT
The DNA here is from genome assembly GCA_021397845.1 of Areca catechu. Classification (NCBI taxonomy): domain Eukaryota; kingdom Viridiplantae; phylum Streptophyta; class Magnoliopsida; order Arecales; family Arecaceae; genus Areca; species Areca catechu. The sequence continues at coordinate 47,436,286 of CM038047.1, read as the reverse complement.
GGCCTATGAGGAAAGAGTAGATTGAAAAGATCCTGGATGATCAGGTTATCTCTACTCGTAATCGAGGATACCAAAGATACCTGGTCCGCTGTCTAGGAAGGCCAGATTCTGATGACTCTTGGATCTCCCGAGAAGAGTTACAAGAGCTGGACCCAGACCTCTTGGAGAGATACCAGAGCCAACTTGATCCATACTCGACAGGGTCGAGTTCCTCCCACCCTGGGAGAATTGGTGCGGGCACCAGACTTAGAAGAAGACTTCAGTGCTCCATCTGGATCTCTGATTAACCTTGCCCGAAGAATTAGGGTTTTTGGTTTGTAATAAGAGTTGACTAGATCAACTCAATTTAAGCTTGAGTCTACATTACCTGCATTTTATTTTGTTGAGTCATGTTGACTCAGTAGTGGACTAGGGTTTCAACCTGGGATGTTACATTTTCTCCCAAGACCAGGCAAGTGGACACCACACTCCCAGCCACACTCCCAGTCCAAGGGGCGCCATATCCACATCCAGCAGCCTTTGGTCCCCACTCCACAGATGGCAACTTCCTTCTCTCATGCGCCAGATAAAGAAAAGTCCACCAAGAGACCACAAATCAAGGGGGGCGGCCAAGACTTTCCCAAGAAATCCAAAGCAAAGAAGGGAAGAAATTCTCTTGGAAGAGAATTTCAAGGGGGCGCCCACTACCTGCCAAAGACAACCAAAACAAAGATGGGAAGGACCTTGACTTAGGGAGGAAGAAAAGGAGGAGTCCAAAAGAGTTGATCCATGGAAGGGAAGAAATTTTTCTTGAAGATCCAAGCAAGGTGGCGCCATCTACCTGCCTTATATAACCAAAATCCAATTTTTTTGGTACCTTGGCCGACCATCTGTGAATGATTTGCCCTAATTTATAGATTCCCTCCTTTAGTCCCACATGGGAAGATATGAAACCCTTCCCTTGTAAAGCCTTATAAATTAGACCCTCTTGTAAGTTTTAAAAAAAAGATGAATGAAGGAAATTTTTTTATGAGCAAACTTGTGTTTTCTCTTTTCCGCACTTGCTTCCAGGTGTTGAGCTCCATGAGGGAGTAAATCCAGGTTCCCCTGGAACCTTGAGGAGGTGAGAGATCTCCAAAACCCCAAACCCTAGGTTAGCCACTCCACTCCCAAACCCTAGCTGCCATCACCCTTCTCTTTCCACCAAGCCCTAGTCTATTTCCCTTCTCTCGGCCACCATCTCCAAGTCCAGGCCGACCACCAGCATCCAGCTCCAGTCTAGATACTGCAGATCTACAACAATTCTAAGAGGAAGTCAGAACGGCCTCCAGGAGAATTCGATTTCAGCAACTTCGGCTTTCAAGTTCTTCAACCTGGTAAGATCTTTTCTTGAGTTTCTGAATTCCTTCACTTGTCCTCTTCTTTCCTAGATCTTGAGTCCAGGAGAAGCCGACCAAACCTCGAGACCAGTATTGGAGGATCCATTGCAAAGATAGCCGACTCCGAGGATCCCACAATCTACTCGAGAGAGTTCTTCCACCAAAATCCTGAGAAGATCACTGTCTGGTTAGTAAACCATCTTATCTCTATTTCTATTCTGTTGAAAGTTCAGAGCGAAACCCTAGGTCTGGGAGTTTCTCAACCCCTAGCGATCCGTTACTTCTGAACTACTCTGATAATTTAGTTTCCTCTAAATTGTGCTTTCAATCCTTACCTAGTTTCCTTCAACGTAGTTTAGCTTTACTTTGAGTCGAAGCCAATTTCTGAAATATATATATATATAAAAAAAAAAAGAATTAATCTTAATTTTACTTCCGCATACGCTTCTTTGTTCTTTGTTCTACATCACCATTGATTTTGTCACAAAGGCTCCCCAACAAATGTCTATTCTAGTTTCAATTCCCTTGAAACTAGAAAACAATAAAAGAATCAAGTAGAATGTATGAAATATAGAAAAGCTTTCAAATAAAAGCTAATATCTCTTTGAAGCTCTTTGAATGCTGTTGAAGATGCTTGTCCTTGAGTTGTTGAAGCCTTAAATGATTTTGAATGGCTGAACTTGAATACTTTGAATGCTTGAAGGCTCAACTTCTCTCAAAGGTAATGAACTCTCAATAGATAATCAATTAATTTTTATTAGTTTCTTACCTCTTGAGTTTAAACCACTTTAAATACTTTTCCAAACATCAAATGATAGTTTTTAACCATTGGAGAGGTGAAACTAGTTGTTGGGGGGCGAAAAAGATAACTCTGCACTTCAAAAAAAACTAGCCATTACTGTTTGCAAAACTGCAAGTATCGATACTTCAAGTCATGAGTCGACACCTTGAGTCGATACTTGGTCTCCATAAGTCGACATTTAGTTCAAAAAATATTTCTTAAAGCTCTCTAAAAATCTCAGATGAGTCAACACTTCTTCTGATGAGTTGATACTTGAGTCGACACTTGGCTTCCATGAGTTGACACTTGAGGGAAGTCTAAAATTCTGCAAGTTCTGTATAACTTTTATCTCAGGCCTTGAGTCGACACCTTGAGTCGACACTTCGAGTTCCATAAGTCGATACTTCGAGTGTGCCATCTAAAACTTCTTCTGTATATCATCTTAAGCTTTTGTGAGCCAACACTATGAGTCGATACTTTATATCCATGAGTCGACACTCGGCTGAAATATTCTGAAACTCAATTAAAACTCTACTGAATCTTCTTCAAACTTAAAACTTAAATCCTTTCATATCATTATTATGTACTTAAGTCCATTTAACTTTAAAATTTCATCCATAAGGAGACTTCTTCAACTATTGGATAAGTAATTCAACCAACTAACTTGATGAGTACCTTTTTCTAATAAAACATACTTCAACAAATAGTTAGTACTCAAATATATTTAAGTATTTTGTTAATCATCAAAATCAATACAAGAGTCAATACATGAGCTCGACCCTGGCCGGGAGCTGGCCTCAGATGGAGGGCTCGTCCTATAAGCACGACCTCGGCTGGGAGCTGACCTCGGTAGGAGGGCTCGCCTTGGCAGCATGAGCATGACTCCGGTCGGGAGTTGACCTCGGTAGGAGGGCTCACCTTGACAGCATGAGCATGACTCCGGCCAGGAGCTAACCTCAATAGGAGGGCTTGCCTTGGTAGCATGAGCACGACTCCGGCCAGGAGCTGACCTCGGCAGGAGGGCTTGCCTTGGTAGCATGAGAATGACTCCGATTGGGAGCTGATCTCGATAGGAAGGCCTGCCTTGATAGCATGAGCATGACTCCAGCTGGCAGCTGACCTTGGTAGGAGGGCTTGTCTTGGTGGCATGAGCATGACTCCGATCAGGAGCTGACCTTGACAGGAGTGCTCACCTTGGCAGCATGAGCACGACTCTTAACCTTGGTAGGAGAGCTCGCTTTGGTAGCATGAGCATGACTCCGGTCGAGAGCTGACCTTGGTAGGAGGGCTCACCTTGGTAGGATGAGCACGACTCTGACCGGGAGCTGATCTCGGTAGGAGGGCTCGTCTTAGCAGGATGAGCACGACTCTGACCTGGAGCTGACCTCGGTAGGAGGGCTTACCTTGGCAGGATGAGCATGACTCTGGCTGGGAGCTGACCTCGGTAGAGGGCTCGCCTTGTTAGGATGAGCACGACTCCGGCCAGGAGCTGACCTCGGTAGGAGGGCTTGCCTTAACAGCATGAGCACGACTCCAACTTGAAGCTGACCTCGACAGAAGGGCTTGCCTTAGCAATAATTAGGCACCATATCCAGGTGGCACACTCTGCCCGCATGGCTACCAGCTAGTGCCCACATGGCCTCCACGTCAACAAATGCTACCACATCAGCTGGGTTTTACATCTATGTTAGTCTTCTATCTTGATTAAATTCAAAAGTTGGGCTAGGATTAGCTCTCCTTGCTTTTGGAGTTGACTTTTAACAAAGCCATTCTAGGAAGGTGGTATTTTATTTAAAAGGCTAAAAACCTTAAATCCTTCTAAAAACTTATCTTCATTAGCTTGAAGTTTCCTAAGATACTCTTGGAATTGATGAAACTGGTCATTGATAGATTTATCTTCTACTATATTATACCTAAAGAATGATACAATGTTGAATCATTCAATCCCAATATCATCAAAGCCATACTCAAACTTTAAGATATCTCATAATTCTTCGCACTCTTAGCTGACATGTATATATCATAGAGTGAGTCAAAAAGAGTACCAAGGATTCTACTTTTGCATGGATAATTCTCTTTTAGGATAGTAGGTATGATTGAACTAGAGAAACTGGTGGACTAGTCGATCACTGACCAAAATCGTAAGATGGTTAGCCAAAAACTTTATTTGACTTTGCCACCTTCTAAAATAGGATCCTTCAAATTTTTTGGGTTTTAGGCTAATTATGTCATTCTTAAGGGTTGTCATTGAATCCAAGTCAAGTTCAGAGAGAAAGACCTGAAAAATAAAATTAATTTATTAAAAATTTGTTTAAATAATTTAAATAATTTTATAATTTTATGTTCATTTATTTATTTATTTTGTATATATTTCTAAAAATGTCTCTTATTTTTTTTGAAAATTGAAGATTATACATGATCACTAATATGATTAGACCTATGATTTGTTAAGATTTTTATTTAAATTATTTATCTTTAAATCCTAAAGACTTTGATTAATTGATTTATATAGTCTTTAAAAATTAATTTATATGATGCAGTACAGGTTTAGTGAGGATCTTCAATTAATTTTGTATAATACAAAAAGAATAGATATTATACTATAATAATCAAAAAAAAAAATATATATATATATAATATGTAAAATAAATAAACTATAATTAAATATAAATAATTATGCATGCACTACAAACTATTAAAAATCTTCTTTAGACTATTATTTTTAATGTATGAAATATATATATGTATTTATATAATTTTAAAGTATTTAAAAATAATTTTTCTTTTTCATGGTGTATATGGTAAAATAAATTTGGTATAATAAAATAATTTAAAATATAACAGAATAAAGTTAGGAAGTCTGACCTGGGAGATGGATAGAAGTACTATCCTAAAGGAGATTCGGTCTCCTTCTTGTGTGAAGAACAATTGGATCATACACTCTGGTCTACGGTATAATCCAAAAACTAACACTCCAACACCGTTAATGATATGATCTCGAATGGACGTTGATCAGCTCGTCTTTTGTTTAAATTTTAAAGTAAAAAATATATAAGAGAGGGAAAGAATTTTAGATTTTTTTTAGAAAAAAAGAATGTATGAGTGGAAAAGTTTGGGATTCTTGGATATCTTATAGAACTGGAATAAAAATCTATTTATATGCTCAAATTCTAAAAAACTTAAAAAATCCTCAAACTAACTATTATTATATTTGTTACTGCCTAGATCATCATGGCCTATAGCTCTGACATGTCACGGACTTGTCGGGCTCCCGTTGGGTGCTTGGTCCCCTTTCCTGGTCATCTCTAGAACTAGTGTGACCTACAAAAGAGAGGAGACTCAGGCCATAAATTCTGGCAGGGACACTCTAATGATCAACTCAGTTGGGACAATCAAGAAGAATAGAGCCTCTATAATGAAGAGCATGGATCTCTCTGTGTAGAGGATGAAAGATAAGATGTAAGAAATGGAAAGACAGGGTCAAGTGGATATCAGAGAGCTGGGAGGTTTTCTTGGCTGGTTCCTTGCCCGTTTGCTCTCTGAGTCTTACCAGTTGTCTCCCTCCCCTCGAGGATCCTTTCTTATATTTCATATGAAAAGGATGGCTCAGACCAAGTTTGGGACTTCACTGAGATGTCCCTTTTCTGGTAATCCTTTCAGGAGGGATTTTCTTTGTCCGCGGCCTCCCTCCTATCAAACTGGTCCTCAAAAGGAGATCCTTCTATTACGGGCATTCACCGGCATAGTACAGATCTTGTCTCTCTAGTGGTGCAGTTTTTCATGGATGGGGCGGGCGCTGTGCCACTGAGCCCCAAGCCATGGTAGGGCATTTCTATTCCAGTAGGGATCGTCGAGGTGTTGCAGGGCCTGGGCCTTAATAGAATATTCCTCTTGGAGAGGTACAGGTTCTGTGTCATGAGAGTTGGAGCCCCATGGTTGCACGGTCGTGGATGTGATGGCACGCTACAGGGCCTGGAGCCTGGTGGAGCATACATTGCATAGAATGTGCGGGTGGTGTGTTCGCAGCGTTTGAGTTTCTGGTAGGGTTTTCGCCACCTTCTGGAGGTTGCAGATAACTGGGAGCTTCCATGACATGGTTTGAACCTATATTGATCTTCTATCTCTTTTTCTTTTGGTGGGAACTTCGGTCCTGGCTAGATGGGGGAGCTCTATCCCTGGAGCTTGACCCCGAAAAGCATGAGGACAACCTCGACCGAGAGCTCGATCCCGAATGGGAGCTGACCTCGACCGAGGGCTTTCCCTCAGCAGGATAATGGGAGCTCTATCTTGGGAGCTAGACCCCAAAAAGCATGAACACGACCTCGACCGGGAGCTCGACCTCGAATGGGAGCTGACCTCGATCGGGGGCTCACCCTTAGTAGGATAGGGGATCTCTATCTCGAGAGCTCGACCTTGGAAAGCAAGAGCACGACCTCGATCGGTAGCTTGACCTCGGATGGGAGCTGACTTCGACGGGGGCTCGCCCTCGGCATGATAGGGGAGCTCTATCTCGGGAGCTCGACCCCAAAAAGCATGAGCATAGCCTCAACTAGGAGATCAACCCCATATGGGAGCTGACCTCGACTAGAGGCTTGCCCTCAGTAGGGTAGGGGGAGCTTTATCTCGGGAGCTCGACCCCGGAAAGTTTGAGCATGATCCCGGTCGGGAGCTCGACCATGGATGGGAGTTAACCTCGACGTGGGCAACCTCAGTAGGATAGGGGGAGCTCTATCTCGGGAGCTCGAACCCGGAAAGCATGAGCACAACCTCGATCGAGAGCTAAACCCTGGATGGGAGCTGACCTCGATCGGGGACTCTCCTCGGCAAGATAAGGGGAGCTCTATCTTGGGAGCTGGACCCTGGAAAGCATGAGCACGACCTCGACCGGGAGCTCGACCCCGGATGGGAGCTGACCTCGATAGGGGCCTTGCCCTCAAATCTTCATTTAGTTGTCACATCCAGATGGCATTTTCTGCTAGCATGGCCGCCAGCTAGGTAGTCATGGGCTCAACGTTAGTAGTAATGCCACATCAGGTGGGGGCTCACCCTTTATAGGATAGGGGAGCTCTATCTTAGAAGCTCGACCCCAGAAAGCATGAGCATGATCTCGACTGGAAGCTCAACCCCGAATGGGAGCTAACCTTAACCGGGGCCTCACCCTTAGATCTTCATTTTGTCGCCACATCCAGATGGCATTTTTGGCTAGCATGGTTGCCAGCTGGTGTAGTCATGGGCTCCACGTCAGCGGTAATGCCACATCAGGTGCCCCCACACTCTGGAGCCCGAAGAACGATATGGTGCTCGGGACGAAAGAAACAAGTCTTCTTTGCAGAGTTCCCCTCTCCCTAGTCTTCATGCTCCAGCATCCGAAGTCTTAGCAGGTTAGTCTCTTCTTCTCCTTTCTTCCTCTTTCTTCTTCATTTTCATGGTCTTCTCCCTCGGCTTGTGCTGAAGAAGGGTTCCCATTAAGTTTCTAGGCTTCTGCTTCTCCTTTTTCTTCTTTCTCCCACTCCTTATGAGTTCTTCTGGCAGAGGGCACCGCCACCTGGATCATTCTGGTGAGGCGGGGCCATCTCATCCGAGGCCTCCTTCCTCAGATAGCGAGGAGGAGAAGTCCCTATAGTGACCCGCAGGGATCCTCGCAGGATAGGGATTATTATTGGACCCCCTGCGGCTCCTCCCCCTCCTCCTTCTCCTTCTCCTCCCATTTGGGCGTCAGCTGGTCCCGCCAGCATTACTTCGGTGATGATTGGTGAGGATCTCCTCTGCATCCGGAGAGTGTATGGGATCCTGATTCTATCTATCTCTCAGTCTCGAGATCGAAGGAACGGGTCACTTCTAGTGGCCCAGGCTGGATCGCCTTGTACAAGATTTTTTCTTCAAGGGCCTCCATCTTCCTCTTCACACCTTCTTTCTCTCTTTTCTGATCAATTATCGCCTGGTCCTGGCCTGATATGGCTATATCCACTGATGTGGAATCCATCTAGGCACCAGTTGTCAGCCAGCAGATGGAGGCGCTACCTAAGCCTGGTGCCCAAGCAAGGAGCCGAAGTGGATCCCCTACCGAGGTCAGCTCTCGATCGAGGTCAAACTCAAGCTGCCACCAAGTAAAGAACGAGAGGCAATAGAGATTCAAATCATGGTGGGGGAAAGAGGGTCGCCTCACCTAGACCCCACCTCTGGATAGTATACTGACAGGGGAGCTCGACCCCAGAAAGCATGAGCACAATCTCGGCCGGGAGCTTGACCCCGGATGGGAGCTGACCTCGGTTGGGGGCTCGCATTAGCAGGATAAGGGGAGCTTATCTCGGGAGATCAACCCCGGAAAGCATGAGCATGATCTCGGCCAGGAGCTCGACCCAGGATGGGAGCTGACCTCAGTCAAGGTCTCGCCCTCAGTAGGATAGGGGGAGCTTTATCTCAGGAGCTGACCCCGGAAAGCATGAGCATGACCTCGACCGGGAGCTCCACCCAGATGGGAGCTAACCTCAACCAGGGGCTCGCCCTCAGCAGGATAGGGGGAGCACTATCTCGGGAGCTTCTTAACCTCGGAAAGCATGAGCATGATGTCGGTTGGGAGCTCGACCCTGGATAGGAGCTGACCTTGGTGGGGGCTTGCCCTCATAGGATAGGGGGAGCTCTATCTTGAGAGCTTGACCTCGAAAAGCATGAGTATGACCTCGATCGAGAGCTCGACCTCTGATGGGAGCTGATCTTAGCCGGGGGCTCTCCCTCAGCAGGATATGGCAAGCTCGAGAGCTCGACTCTGGAAAGCATGAGCACGACCTCGACCGGGAGCTCGACCCTGGATGGGAGCTAACCTCGACCGGGGGCTCGCCCTCAGCAGGATAGGGGGAGCTCTATCTCGAGAGCTCAACCCCGGAAAGCATAAGCATGACCTCAACCGGGAAATCGACCTTGAATGGGAGCTGACCTCAGTCAAGAGCTCGCCCTTAGTAGGATAGGGGGACTTCTATCTCGGGAGCTCAACCCCAGAAAGTATGAGCACGACCTCGACTGGGAGCTCGACCCTGGATAGGAGCTGACCTTGACCGGGGGCTAGCCCTCGCAGGATAGGGGGAGCTCTATATTGGGAGCTCGACCTCGAAAAGCATGAGCACGACCTTAGCTAGGAGCTGACCTCGGCTGGGGGATCGCCCTCGATAGGATAGGGGGAGCTCTATCTCGGGGGCTCGATCCCGGAAAGCATGAACAAGACCTCGACCGGGAGCTCGACCCTGGATGGGAGTTGACCTCGATTGAGGGCTCGCCCTTGATAGGATAGGGGGAACTCTATCTCAATAGCTCGACCATGGAAAGCATAAGCTCGAATTCGACCGGGAGCTCCATCCTGATGGGAGCTGACCTCGACCGGGGCTCACCCTCGACAAGATAAGGGGAGTTCTATCTTGGGAGCTCGACCCTGGAAAGCATGAACACGACCTTGACCAGGAGCTCAACCCGGATGGGAGCTGACCTCGATCGAGGGCTCGCCCTCGGTAGTATAGGGGTAGCTCTATCTCAATAGCTTAACCCCAGAAAGCATAAGCTCGACCTCAATCGGGAGCTCGACCCTGGATGAGAGCTGACCTCGGTCGGGGGCTCGCCCTCAACAGGATAGGGGGAGGTCTATCTCAGGAGCTCGACCCGGAAAGCATGAGCACAACCTCGACCGGGAGCTCGATCCCAAATGGGAGCTGACCTTGGTCGGGGGCTCGCCCTCAGTAGGATAGGGAAGCTCTATCTTGGGAGCTCGACTTCGGATAGCATGAGCACGATCTCGACTGGGGCATATAGCTAATCTAACCTAATCTAACCTAATACTCTGATACCAACATGATGGGGCATATAGCTCTGATACCAATAAGATGATGCGGAATGATGCGATGCAGTGTAAGATGATCTACTTTTAGTCTAAGATATTTTAAAGAGCAATGATCATAGTATAACATACTAAAGAGATTAAAGAAAGGAACTAACTACTTACTCGCAATCTGATCCGCAAGCTATAATGAATAAGGATCGATGGCTAGGAAACCATCTAAGATTAGGCTATTCCATGCTTCAACTACCAAATCTAATGAGAAAGGATTGGTTGCTTATCCCAATGGAGATTCTCTTTGACTCGAGATAGATTGGTTGCTTGGTTGCTTAGATCTTGCAGCAGGATTAAGATCGGGACTCCAAATTTCAGAACTACTGTCAGATCTTGGTTTGGAAGCAAAGGATCCATCCTCTAAAGTCCTTGAACACCTAGGATCTATAGAGAAGGCAGCAAATGAAACTTTAAGAATAAAGTAAATCAGTTCAAAATGGAAAAAAAGGAAGGGTTGGTTGCGTAGAGCTTGAAGAAGATCGGTAGTAATTTATCAAATATGGCAGAACCTCCACTCAAGGACCTCACCACCTTGAGCTCTCAAGGACCTCCTCGCCTTGAGCTCTTAAGGACCTCCCCGCCCTTAGAGAAAATCACTAAAGCCTAACCCAGCTTTGTGGAAGAAAAATTGCAGCATTTCATTTCATGAATCAATAATTAATTACAAGGGATATGGGGTCCTATTTATAGGGTTCTTCACATATGAAGATATCATAGGACTCCTTTGAATTCAAATTACATTTAAATTTAAATACTCCTTGGCTTCTTGGCTTCTTCCTTGAATTTGAAATTTAAATCCCTTTTTTTATGGCTTGGGCGACTTCATGAAAAAATGTGCGACAAATGGAGATGGGGTGCTAATCTTCTTAATTGGTGTGAAATCTGATTTTTAATCTCTTGATCGGCAACAAGGGATAAGTAATAGCTTCAAAGGTTTGAATCCTTCATTTGAAATTGAATTTAGATAGAAGATAACTCCTCCCTTTAAATTTTGGATGAACCTCCACTTATCTTGGACACTTCCTCCCATTTAACTTTTGAATGAATCATGGGTGACCGTCATCTGGAGTGGGCAACAAGAGAGAATGAGGGGGGGCGCAAGATAAAAAGCAGTCCCTCTGCTTTACTCCTCTTAATTAGCGCCTCCTTGAAATCTTAAATGGGCGATGAAAATAAATGGGATAGGGAACCTTTCTTGGATAAAGATGACATTCAAATTGTCTTCTTGTCTTGATGTCTGGATGTCCTAATGTCTGAATGTCCTAATGTCTAGATGTCCAAATATCTAGATGTCCGGATGTCCAGATGTCTGAATGTCTGGTGAAAAATTTGGACAACCCTTTTTGACCTAGAATTGATCCACCAAGATAACGATGACTTGGATCTTGGGTACCTATGACATCCCTTGACTTATTCAAGCACTAATTACAGGACTCAAATTGGACAATTCACCAAACAAAGTAAATTAATGCTATTTACAAGACTCTTAAACCAATTGATGGACTCAATGGACTCAATTGGTAACTCAACACCCTAATTGACCAAATTACACTCAATTTGATCAAATTATAACTTAATTTGACAAACTCAAAACAACTGGGACTCGAGTGTTCTTTGTGAAGAACACATGGACTTACTCATTGGTGATCCAAATTGAATTGGAAAAGGTTTGCTTTCTCTTCCTGGCTCTTGTGTCCTCACCACCGATCCAAGACTTTTGGAAGTTGAAATTGAAAGGCCTAGTCCAAGGCTTTCAAGCATTGAAATTTAGGTTCAATCAAAAGCTTTTAAGTGTTGGACATTGGGCATATAGCTCTTTGATGCTGTCCTAGTCCAAGGCTTTCGGAAGTTGAAATGAGAGACCTGGCACAAGGCCTTTAGATATTGAAATTGAGGCTCGATTGAAGGCTTTCAAGCATTGGATGTCAGGCTCATAGCTCTCTGATGTTGTCCCAACCCAGGGCTTTCTAGAGTTAAAGTTATGGCTCAGTCCAAAACTTTCAAGTATTGAACATCCGGGGCATATCTCTCTAACATTATCCCAGTTTAAGGATTTTGGAAGTTGAAGTTATAGCTCAGCCTAAGGCTTTCGAGCATTGAATGTTGGATGCATAGTTCTATGATATTATCCAAATCCAAGTTTTTGGGAGTTGAAATTATGGCTCGGCCCAAGACTTTTGAGTGTTGGACATCGGGCATATAGCTCTCCGATATTATCCTGGTCCAAGACTTTCGAGCATTGAACATTGGGTACATAGCTCTCTGATATTGTTCTAGTCCAAGGCTTTCAAGAGTTGAAGTTATGGCCTAGCATAAGACTTTCAAGTATTGGATGTTGGGCAAGTTGCTCTCGAACATTGTCCTAGTCCAAGGCTTTCAGGAGTTAAAATTTAAACTCAGCCCAAGGCTATCGAGTGTTGAATGTCGGGCACATAGCTCTCCAGCATTTTCTTGGCCTAAGGGTTTCGGGAGTTCAAGTTATGACTTGATCCAAGACTTTCGAGTATTAGATATTGGGTACATAGCTTTTTGACATTGTCCTATCCAAAGACTTTTGGAAGTTAAAATTATGGCTCGATCCAAGGTTTCAAGTATTAAAATTTAGGTTCAATCAAAGGCTTTTAAGTGTTGGACATTGGGCATGTAGCTCTTTGATGCTGTCCTAGTCCAAGGCTTTCGGAAGTTGAAATGAGAGACCTGGCACAAGGCCTTTAGATATTGAAATTAAGGCTCGATTGAAGGCTTTCGAGCATTGGATGTCAGGCTCATAGCTCTCTAATGTTGTCCCAACCCAGGGCTTTCTAGAGTTAAAGTATGGCTCAGTCCAAAACTTTCAAGTATTGAACATCCGGGGCATATCTCTCTAACATTATCCCAGTTTATGGATTTGGAAGTTGAAGTTATAGCTCAGCCTAAGGCTTTCGAGCATTGAATGTGGATGCATAGTCTCTGATATTATCCAAATCCAAGTTTTTGGGAGTTGAAATTATGGCTCGGCCTAAGACTTTTAAGTGTTGGACATCGGGCACATAGCTCTCCGATATTATCCTGGTCCAAGACTTTCGAGCATTGAACATCGGGTACATAGCTCTCTGATATTGTTCTAGTCCAAGGCTTTCAAGAGTTGAAGTTATGGCCCAGCATAAGACTTTCAAGTATTGGATGTTGGGCAAGTAGCTCTCGAACATTGTCCTAGTCCAAGGCTTTCAGGAGTTAAAATTATAACTCAGCCCAAGGCTATCGAGTATTGAACGTCGGGCACATAGCTCTCCAACGTTATCTTGGCCTAAGGGTTTCGGGAGTTCAAGTTATGACTTGATCCAAGACTTTCGAGTATTAGACATTGGGTACATTGCTTTTGACATTGTCCTATCCAAAGACTTTTGGAAGTTAAAATTATGGCTCGATCCAAGGTTTTCAAGTATTGGACATCGGGTACATAGCTCTCCGATGTTGTCCCAGTTCAACGCTTTTGAGAGTTGAAATTATTGCTTAGTCCAAGACTTTTGAGTATTGGATGTCGAGTGTATAGCTCTCTGATGTTATCTTGGCCCAAGGCTTTCCAGTGTTGGATGTCGAGTATGTAGCTCTCCAAAGTTATCTCAACCTAAGGCTTTTGAAAGTTGAAATTATGGCTTAGTCCAAAGCTTTTGAGCATTGGATGTCGGGCAAATAGCTCTCCAATGTTGTCTCCTCCCAAGGCTTTCGGGAGTTAAAATTATGGCTCTGTCCAAGACTTTCGAGTGTTGGATGTTGGGTGCATAGCTCTTCAATATTGTCCCAGGCTAAGGCTATGAGGAGTTGAAATTATGGCTTAGTCCAAGGCTTTCAAGCATTGGACATCAAGCACGCAGCTCTCCAATGTTGTCCTGGTCCAAAACTTCCAAGAGTTAAAGTTATGGCTTGGTCCAAGACTTTCGAGCATTAGATAGCGGGCGCATAGCTCTCCGACGTTGTCCTAACTCAAGGCTTTTGGGAGTTGAAATTATGGCTCAGCCTAAGGTTTCGAGCGTTGGATGTTAGGCATGCGCTCTTCGACATTGTTCTCACTCAAGGCTTCTAGGAGTTGAAATTAAGAGGCCTAGCCCAAGGCTTTCAGTATTGAAATTAAGGCAGGGTCAAAAGCTTTCGAGCATTAGACATCAGGTGCGTAGCTCCCTGACATTGTCTTGGCCCAAGGCTTTCGGGAGTTGAAATTGAGAGGCTTGGTCCAAGACTTTCAGGCATTGAAATTAAGGCTCGACCAAAGGTTTTTGAGTATTGAACGTCATGCCAACGACTTTTCGATGTATAAGGAGAGTAGGACCTTTGACTTGCTAGATTCACAAGAAGAATAATAATTATAAATTATTTATTTAAATAAAAAAAGTACCTTACTGGTGGTATACCTAAAGGTTTTTAGATTTTCATGAGCAAGGCAAAGGATTTCTGTCCAGCTATATCAGGCAACAAGCTATCAGGCTATGCAAGCTTCTGGATGTACTACTGAACCACCCCAGTAATGATATCCACCATCTTGGATCTTATTTAGTTCTTCATAATCCAACGGACTATTTGGAGGTCAGTTCTCGAAGATCGGCCCCCTTATTGGTTAGGCCAAGGTCGAGGGTCTACCAGGATGAAGACAAATTGGGCCGAAAAGATCAACCAGGTTAAAGGTCCTCCGGCTAGGGGTCAGCAAGGATGAAGATAACTAGCTAAAGATCATCCAAGCATAGGGAGGAGTTGGCAAAGAGGCCATTAAGGAGCCAGAATACAAAGGAGCTATAAAAAAGGAGTCAACTAGGGAGCAACTAAGGATTTGAATCATAGTAACTTTACTGTCGAGGCCCACCAGGCCAAGGATCAGCCAAGATGAAGATCAACTAGCTGAAGATCACCCAGGTTGAGGGTTCCAATCATAGTTACTTTGCTGCCGAGGCACATACACATGTAGCCAAGATCGAGGTCCAACCTTGGAGACTTCATGGCTGAGGTAGAGTAATCAAAGGCTTTCTAGTGTTGGGCTAGCCATTGAGGGTCCTGAGTTCTACAGGTTTCTAGATTTTTCATCGAACCACCCTCTAGTGATGATATTTACCATTCCAAATCTTATTTGGTTCTCCATGGCCTTTTGTAATTCTATGGATCTTGTCCAGGCTAAGGTCGAGGGTCAGCCAAGATGAACATCAACAGATAGGACCTACAAGAACATATAGATGGGAGTTCTCCAAAAAAATTAAATTTAGACAAGAGTTCAGATAATGAGTTGATGGAGGAGAATATCTTGCAAAGCAAGTATGTTAAGTCCCATGTGAATGCCTTTGACATGCAAAGGATCTACATGCCTGGCTTTTGGATTCACTACCGAACTACCCCCCGCAACATGCTACAGGTTAGTTCTCCATAGCATTTTATATGTTTGTAGATCTTGACTAGGCCGAGACCGAGGGTCAGCCAGGATGAGAATCAACTAAATAAAGATCACCTAGGCCAAGGGATGAGTTGGTGAGGAGGCGACCGAGGATCTCGATCATGATGACTTTGCTATCGAGATACTTGTCGATGCAACAAAGACCGAGCTTCGATCCAGGTGACTTTGCGACTGGGGTGCTCACCGATGTAGTCAAAAATGAGCTAAAAGAGGCCTTTTGAGATCGAAGCGGTGGTCCAACAATGCCATCGAGGTTGAAAGGAAGGAGGCAGTACAAGTGGCATAGTTGGGATGATCACGGAGCCCTCCAGGTCCAAGCCAAGGGAAGCTTTATGTGACCGAGGTGGTTACCGAATTGGATAAGAGCAAGCCAAGATAAGCCTTCTACGGCTGAGGGGGTTGCTGATGATGCTACTAAGGTTGAGGATAGCCCAGAGGAGGAAGATAAAGCCCTTGTACCAAGGTAACAAAGGGTCATGATCGCATCCTGTCCAGCCATATGGAGGCTGGTGTCGATAAGAACACATGCGAGGAAGGCAAGGTAGAGGCGGAGGCCAAAAAAGTTGAAGACCAGGGATGCCGAAGGTAGCAAGTGAACTTAATTATGGGAGAAGCATGAGCTGGTATAGAGGACCAACCAGTGGAAAGCTTATGTGCATGGCTTATAGTATCACCTTCTATGCAAATATTACATATGCAAAGAGATCATGATTTCTAGTAATCTTGCCAAAGTGTCGCAGGGCATCCCCTTGGTTATTGTTGCTCGATGGACAAGGCTATCATCGATCCACCTAGAAAAGAGCTGGCTTATCGAGGTGTGGCCAAGGTTGAAAGATGGTGGAGCCGAAGCCATCACTAGTGTAGTCAAAATCGAGCTCCATCTACAATGACTTGGCAACCGAGGCAGTCAACCAAAGAAGGGTTGCCCCGCTAATGACATTGCTGGGTGGCTACCAAACCAAAGGATGCAACTTGGGTGATCCAGTTGAAGAGGCATATGCTCGGCAACCCCCATATCTTTCATCGAGAAAAAAATAAAATAACATTAATAGAGATTTATTTAGATCCTTACAGATTTAGGGTGCAACAAGACCACCCAGTCTTTGCCCAGGCATTCCTCTAGGTTGGGGCCCTTCTTGTAGTTTGATGAAGGCCATGTTCTTCGCCAGGTCTAGTATAAAACATAGTGTGCCAGTCAGTGTGATATGATAGTCTAGGGAAGGTGGAGCTGGAGGCATAGCCAAGGAGGACATTGGAGCTAATGAAGAATTCTAGGAAGGTGGTGGAGTTGCAGGCCGAGGTGTTCACTGAGCCATCTGTTGAGATTGAAAATTGCTTGGAAGAAGAAGATGCAAAGCCCTTACGGCCAACTCGGAGGAGGCAAGGGGTGATCTCGATGAGGGCATCGACAAGGAGGGTGAGTCCAGGCCAGAAAGGTTATAAATGGCACCATCGACACTACCGGCGATGGAGCTCGGGCAGACTTTCTACTTGCGGAGAGGAGACGAGTTGATGGCTCCTACAGACAGAGAGGAGATGAGCCGGTGGCTCCTGTGGGCAGAGAGGAGATGAGCTAGTGGGCTTCCCGTAGTCTTCCTCCTAGTGACAGTAAGCAATGCATGCGATGTGAAAGTGGTGGCCAACACGGGGTTCTCCGTTCATGATTCTGATCACCATTTCAAGTGATGGCAAAGAAGCAAGTCCTGACATTTGTCACATGGGTCATGGTGGAAACAATGGTGGCAGCTTCTAGAAGCTTCCCATGGAGAGGAGATGGTAGACGCCGACAGCTTTCTATAAGGAGGAGGTGGTAGAGACGGTCCAGTGGCTGCCTATGGGGAGGAGATGGTTGATGAAAAAATGAGGTAGAGGGGAAGATATGAAGACTTCAAAAACTTTGTTTCAAAAAAAGTACTCGAGATAAAGATGTCACCCCCTTCTCTCTTTCTTCCTTTCTTATATCATAGAAATGGAAATGATACGAGTTAGAGAGAGACGCCACCTCTCTCTCTTTCTTTTTATATTGGAAACCATCTTTGGATGAAATAAAATAAAAGGAAATTAATAAATTAAAACTTCATGTTGTATTCATCAATGGCCACCATCTCTAAGTTCGCTCCGATTTTGGGGCCTACTCCATTGCATATGCCTTTTATGCTCAAGACTTCATAAAGGAAGAGATGCCATGAAAAGTAGCCATGATCGCTGAGCCTCGGCAAGGGGCTATTGCTGTGAAATAGGAGCAAGCTGTCCCTCCTACGAGGAGTTGTTATTCTGCGACATGATAGTGACTGGGATGTGCACCTGCTGGAATAATGCATTGAACTGATCCATGCTTATCTTTACGATCGATAGAGGTGGCGGTATCAATTGTGATGGCGACATGGGGACCTTTTTTTTTTTAAACGAGCTCCCTTATTTTTGAAAGAGGCATCATTGGAATGCTGTGGAGAAACCCTGCATGGTGCCATCGTATTCTCACTTAGCTTTCCAAAAGATGGACCTGGACCCTTCCTCTAGCACCAATCTATTACAATAGATACCGACTCTGAGATCGAAGAAGATGTCAAGTGGCTAGAGTTACTGCTGGAATAACATGCAAAAAGATCCACAGCTGGAAGGAGTCCCAGCGTGGATACTCTGATGCTCAAGTCAGTGATCTAGAATAAATAAGCAGTAAGAATGAAAAAAATTACTTACAAAAGGTCATTTGGGCCTAGGGGCTTTATAGGAGAGAGCTGACCAAAATGGGCAATCCCAAAATGTTGGGCCATGTTTTTGCTATTGTAGATTATTGCCATAATCCACTCTCAAGGATCACGAGAGGGGATGCAGTTTTTGGTAGTGTCATTAATGCTGATAACTATTCTTGTGAAAAGAGAAGGCCATTACTAGTGATAGCAGGCATGGGATTTTAACCTTTATATTTTCTCCATGTGGAGGTATTTATTATTTTTGGCTTCTTTTGCACGGTTGCTATATATGTTAGGAGGCTATTAATAGAGGTATCAGAGCAGGCCACGTGGACAATACGGCTTAAGTGGAACCTGGCAGCTTGGCATGAGAAGATCTTAGTTTTGCATACAGGTCAACCAACCTAATCTAAGCCTTATATAAAGATGCCTCGGCCATTATATCTAAACTTAATACCTCACCCTGGCATGAAGATGCCTCAGCTCTATAAGTCTGAAACTCCAAAAATATCTCCTCGGAACATTTACTATTCTAACAATCCTATTAATAGCATATCAAAACTAAACCATCATGAGGGACCATGTTGACCATGCTTAACCAATTTTATGGAACCCAACTTGATCCATCTGATCACGACCCTAAAACCTAAAGCCGAAACATGGCTTTTGTGGAGTATTATTCAAGCAATTTTCTTTGCTTCGAAGATTCCTGAGATGCCCCTGAAGTCAAGTCTGGATGATATGTAAATGGGGAGTCGGTTACAAAGATTTTGAAGAGGGTTAGATTAGGATCCAGAGAGATAGCAAGAGAACCAATGGCTATTAAACCCAACCCAAAATGATTACAATCTAAATCCCTCCCATTCTCGTTTAGAAAGCCACCACATATATTCGAAGGCAAGATTTATCCGCTAGTTTTTCTCTGATTTTTTTCCTTTTATAATCCTTAGAGAGATAAAAAAAAAGTGATTTTTTAAAAGGAGTTATTATGATGCTCCTAAATATTTTTTATCATAGAAATTATTTACAGTATTTCAATATTATTTTAATATTTTATTATTAAAGCTCTTCCATGCCACCCCCACACCCCTCCTATGGGGCCTGTGGCTCATCACCCCGCTCATCCTCGGCACTCGCAGCTCCTCCGCGCTACCCCCCCCACCCCCTTCCAGTGGTGCCTGCATGCTGCTCGTCGCCCTCTAGCTCTTCCACATCCCGCATCGCCCCTTGCTACTTGTCAACCTACCGTGTCAATCCTCCCAGGCAGCTCTTCCATGAACCACACCACTCTCTCGTGGCTCATCACCCTACTGCACCCCCTCCCCGATAGCTCTTTCGTGACCCTACCCACCATCAAATCATTTTCTTGGTCCGCACCCCCTGACAGTGTTTGTGGCTCACAGCCCCACCACTCCTCCCCACCTCCCAGCTCTTGCATAGCCCACACCTCCCTTGCAGCATCTATGACTCATCACCCAACTACCCCTAACTATGAAGCTCTTCCTTGATGCCTACAACTCGTCACACTATTGCACCCCTACATGCCATGTTCTATGTCGCTCCACCTGCTACTCATAGCTTCTCCGCACCATCCCACTCCACCTACAGCTCTTCTGCAACCCCTTACCTGAGGCTCATCCATGTCGCCCTACTCTGCCGCTCATGATGAAAACTGTCTTTTATTCAAGCACTGTTCATGATGAAGAAGCCCAGAGATACTTTGATTAAAAAATATATTTTAATCTATCTATATGGGATAATCATAAATTTTGAAATATTTATGGTACTAACCATGTACATTGACTTTTGACTTTCAATCAATTAAAATCTAAATTATTTTTTTATCCAATAATTAAAAATAATAAATAATAAAAATACTAAACCAGTCTATGAGTACTAACAAAACCCTTTTGCCCCAATCTAGCATGTATGTGAGTACCGAAACAACAAGCTTTATGTCCAATCTAGCATGAGTGACCGAATCGAGCGAGGATCTTATGATAGATGCTTGCTTGTGGTGATTGGTGTGGTGATGAGAGTAGCTGTTGGTGAGCTTGATGTGAGTAGGAATAGTGTATTGTATGTTTGTTTTTAATTATGGTGATTAATATTTGTTGAGTCAGTGATTGAGTTGCATTTAGTCACCAATTTTGTTGAGTCATGTTGACTCAGTGCAAGTCCCAATGTGGTTTCAATTTGTCCAAAATGGTGCCACATTTGTCTTCCAATCAAATCAAGGTTTAAGCAAGTGGAGGCCACACTCCAAGCCACACGCCCAGCCACACTCCGAGCACACGCCAGAGTCCAGGAGGCGCCACAGAGGCATCCCAGTGTCATGGTCCCCACATCCAAAGAAGAAAAAATCAAATTGGAGGCTACTTTAAAGGAGGCGCCCATACCTGCCTATTTACCTAAGCAAAGAAGGAAGAAGACTTCTCTTGGAGAAGAAATCAAAGAAGGACATCCAACTACTAATTGAAGTTCAAATCAAAATCAAAGAGCTTAACTTGGAGTGGAAGAAAAGAAGAAATACCATAAGAAGAAGAGGACTCCAAATCCAAATCCAACTCCAAAGGAGGCACCAAAAAAATTCAAAAAAAATTCCTTTATGGCCGTCCCAATTTTTTTTGAACTCTTGGTCGGCCAAGAGAGAAGATTTTCTACCTAATCTAGTGGTTGGAGGAGTTTAGTCCTACATGGGAATTTGTACAAGCTTGGAGAAAATTTTAGGTCTATATAATAGACCTCTCTTTGTAACTTTAGAAAATCAATGAAGAAAATTATTTTTTTTGCTATTCTCTTGTGTTGAGTGACCTAGGTTTCTCTTCTTCCGCACTATTCTAAGTGTTGAGCTCCGTGAGGGGGTAATCCGGGTTCCATTGGAGCCTTGAGGAGGTGAGAGATCTCCATCTTTATCCAAAACCCTAGGTTAGCCACTTGAAATTCCAAAACCCTAACCACCTTCATTATTTTCAATCCATCAAACCCTAGATCCATCCATCTCCCACGGCTCTCTCTCTCTACAAGTCCAGGCCATCCACCTTCATCCAGATCCAGTCCGGCAACTTCAGATCCAGAGCAAGTTCCAAGGAAAATCACATCAACATCCAGGAGAATCCAGTTTTCAGCAGTTTCAATCTTCAAGTTCATCAACCTGGTAAATCTTTCCCTTGACTCTCTGATTCCATCAATTGTTTTTTTCTCTTCCAGATCTTGAGTTCAGGAGAAGCCAACCCGCCAAAGGACTAGTATTGGAGGATCCATTACGAAGATATCTGAATCCGGGATCCATCAATCTGCTCGGGAGAGTTCCTCCACCAAAACCTGTGAAGATCATTGTCTGGTTAGATAAACCATCTCTTCTCGTTATTTCTGTTCTTTTGAAAGTTCGGAGCGAAACCCTAGGTCTGGGAGTTTCTCAACCCCCAGCGATCCGTTGCTTCTGAACTACTCTGATAATTTAGTTTCCTTAAAATTGTGCTTTCAATTATCATATTAGTATCTTTCAATGTTAGGTTAACTTTTCTTTGATTTGAAGCCAACTTCTACAAACATATAAAAACAACAAAAAAATAGTTAATCTTAATTTACTTCCGCATCGCATCCCTTTATTTGTTCTGCATCATTTTTGGTATCAGAGCCCAGTCTAGGATTTCTGATTTGCTTGCTTGCTTTGATTGTTCTCTTTTTATTTTGTCTGCTCGAAGTAGACTCCCCAGGACGTCCGGTCCTAGGAACTAAGCGAGGCGCAAGCCTCCTCCCATTCACGGGGTGTTCCTAGGGCGTGTAGGGGATCCATTGGATTATAACTTCGTAGCAGGGATTATAAACGGGGAAGGCAATCTAGTTGCAGCCCGTAATTACCCTGTTGTCTGAATTATTTCTCCCTGCATAAAACTCCGAATTGCATGATTTTTGCTTCGTTGAAACCAGTATAATTAAACCTATTTTCCATAATTTTTCTGTGATTTATTGGTTTCGGTAAAAATTCTGAGCATTAAAATACAGCAACTCTTTTTTGTGTTCTGCAATTCAATTCTTTTTGGAGTGATCATCTCATAATTTACTTAAGGGCAATTGAGCATCTAAGATAAGGGGAGGAGTTGATTACCTCTCCTTAGCCCAAAACCATCATCCAATCATTCGAACCTAGACCTAATTTAAAATCGGTTAGACCTAATTTGCCCTAGTGGGCTAGGGACACCAATTGGTCGGGTCTAGGCTAGTGTTGAGTTAGTTTGCTGAGTTATTCTGTGTGTGCTTAGCACTCAGTGTCTAGAACGGTGGTTCAGGGATCCATTCCCGAAGGGCTTGTGTGCTGGTCCGCCTACCTGGCCAATCACTGATTGGTGTCTAGGATTGGCATTCAGGGACCTAACACTCCCCTTACACCTGCCTGGCTGAGTCCTGAGTTACTACAGGCTAGCTTGCCACTCTGATTGGGCATCTAGTTTGGACTCTAGGTCTAGTGATCCAGTAGTCGATTTAGTCTAGTCTCATTTTGTGTGCTTGCTTGAATCATCATGTCTACCAGAAACGGAGTGCCATATCAACCTGGTCAAACCCAACCTGATTTAGAGGCCATGATCAAAACTCTTACTGAAAGTATGGCTAAAATGAATCAGGATATGACAAACACTGTGGCCCAGTTTAGCGCACAAATTCATGAGGATCTTACCCAACTTAGGGACCGAGTCCAAGTACTTGAAGAACCTAGGCATCGGAATTGGACTCCTGACCCCGATTTTAATGTGCCTCAACCTTACCCACATCAGGAGCCTAGAAGGCCTTTATATAGAGATCCTGAACCTAATCATAGGAGGCCTGACCCAGAGCCTGAAGATAGAGATGATAGGTTCATCAGGAACATCAAATTAGATGCACCCACTTTTGATGGTAGTCTGAACCTAAGGTGTATTCTGATTGGGAGGGTGAGATGGACCAATACTTTGAGTGGTATGCTATGTCTGAGGAGAGGAAATACAAGTTTGCCAAGATGAAATTAGTGCGTCAAGCTAGGTTATACTGGGGGAACATTGAGCTAACCACTAGGAGACGGAATGTTGAGCCCATAACCACT
Source organism: Areca catechu (assembly GCA_021397845.1). Classification (NCBI taxonomy): domain Eukaryota; kingdom Viridiplantae; phylum Streptophyta; class Magnoliopsida; order Arecales; family Arecaceae; genus Areca; species Areca catechu. The sequence goes on along the minus strand of CM038047.1, from coordinate 47,413,085 downwards.
TGGCAGGGTATGAAAGAAAAACTGAGAGATAAATACCTACCCATTTCATACCAGCAAAACCTGTTAGACCAATGGCAAAACCTGAAACAAGGAAACCGATCTGTCTCAGACTACATAACTACTTTTGATGAATACCTAATGAGATGTGATGTGAGTGAAGCCCACGAAGTCACTTTGTCTAGATTTAGGGCTGGACTGAGGGAAGAAATCAAGAGAGAACTATTTCTGAGAGAGGTTACTGATCTAGACCAAGCCTACCAGATTGCACTGAACACTGAGAAATTTCAGAGAGGACCTATACCTTCTAGGGTTAGTGTCCCAATCCCAAGGAATGGACCTAGCCAAGTTATCCCTAGTAAACCTTTTCAGGGTACTTCTACCCCTAGGCCCATGGACAAAGGTAAGGCACCTGACACCCAGAGAACCCCTAGTTCAAATATCACCTGTTTTAAGTGTCAGAAACCAGGTCACATTTCCAGTCAGTGTACCGCCATAGCCTGTTTCAAGTGTCATAAGGTAGGTCATGTTGCTAGCCAGTGCCCTCGGAGATCCCTTTACATAGAAGAGAGAGAGAATGATAATTCCGAGCCCAGTGAGGAATTTGAAGAAGAAGTTTATGAGGCCGGAATGAATTTGGTTGAGGAGTATGAAGGAGAGGAGGAACCCAATGAATCTGACCAATTAGGAGTTGTAAGATGCATCCTATCCCAGAATCTAGTTCAAGAGGATTGGCGTAGGACTAACATCCTACAGACTTTTCTTAAATTAGGGGATAAGGTATGTAAGATCATCATAGATAGTGGGAGCTGTGTAAATGCCATCTCTACTAGCACTGTCAAGATGTTAGGCTTAATCCCAGTTCCCCATCCCAACCCCTATAAGGTTTCTTGGGTAGATTCTACCTCCATACCCATCCAGTCTAGATGTCAAGTCCAAATCCAAATGCAATCTTATCATGAAAAGATTTGGTGCGATGTCTTACCCATGGGGGTGAGCAGTATAATTCTCGGAAGACCTTGGTTGTATGATCATGATGCCACCCTCTTAGGAAAATCCAATACCTGTGTCTTTAGTTTCAATGGGAAGAAGATTACGATCCATTCAGTTCCCCCTAAGGACAAGGTAACTAAAGGAGCCGGTAAGGTTAAGGAGATGAAAACTGGAGTGAACCTAATCAGTGCTAAGGATCTAGAACAAGAAATTCATAGTGGTTCACCCATCTGGATGTTGACTGCTAAGGAACTTAGAACTTCGGAACCCTCAGAGCCTCCTCAAGAAGTTAAACCTGTGTTAAAAGAATTTGAGGATGTCTTTCCCGAGGATTTGCCAGACCACCTTCCACCTCTTAGGGATATCCAGCATGCCATAGATCTAATCCCAGGAGCGACTTTGCCCAACTTGCCCCATTACAGGATGAATCCATCTGAGCATGAAGAACTGCAAAAGCAGGTTGGAGAATTATTGAGGAAGGGGTTTATTAGAGAAAGTCTTAGCCCTTGTGCAGTCCCAGCCTTACTGACCCCAAAGAAAGATGGCACGTGGAGGATGTGTGTTGACAGTCGTGCCATCAATAAAATTACAATCAAATATAGGTTTCCCATCCCTAGATTAGATGACATGCTTGATATGATGGCTGGTGCAATGGTTTTTTCTAAGATTGATCTCAAAAGCGGCTATCATCAGGTTAGGATTAGACCCGGGGATGAATGGAAAACTGCTTTCAAAACTAAGGATGGTCTTTATGAATGGGTTGTTATGCCTTTTGGGTTGTCCAATGCCCCTAGTACCTTCATGAGAATTATGACCCAGGTACTTAGAGCTTTCATAGAAAAATTTGTAGTGGTCTATTTTGATGACATCCTGATCTATAGTAAGACCCTAGCAGATCACCTAGGCCACCTTAGAGCAGTCTACCAAGTTTTGAGGAATGAGAGACTCTACGGTAATCTTAAGAAGTGTGAATTCATGACTAGTAGAGTTATCTTTCTTGGTTTTGTAGTAACCCCTGACGGCGTGGCGGCCGATCCTGAGAAAATTAGGTCCATAGTAGACTGGCCAGAGCCAACCAATGTGCATGAAGTTAGAAGTTTCCACGGCTTGGCTACCTTCTATAGGCGATTCATCAAGGGGTTTAGTACTTTAGCTGCTCCTATCACTGATTGTATTAGGAAGGTAGAATTTCATTGGACTAAGTCAGCCCATAAAGCCTTCCTAGATCTTAAGGAGAAAATGACCCAGGCACCCATTCTGAGATTACCCGATTTTTCTAAAGTATTTGAGGTTGCCTGTGATGCTTCAGGTGTAGGAATAGGTGGAGTCCTAAGCCAAGAGAATCATCCCATAGCATTCTTTAGTGAAAAACTTAATGATGCTAAGCTTAGGTATTCTACCTATGATAAGGAATTTTATGCGGTGGTGCAAGCTTTGCGTTACTGGAGACATTATTTGCTACCGCAGGAATTGTACTATTTTCGGACCATGAGGCTCTTAGATTTCTGAACTCCCAAAAGAAGCTTAACCCTAGCATGCTAAGGATAGAAGTAATCCATATATTCTGTCCTGAAACATAAGGCTGGAGTTGAGAATAAGGTAGCTGATGCCCTTAGTCACCGATCCCTGTTATTAACTTCTGTTAGAACTGAGGTCATAGGGTTTGAGCAAATCAAAGAGGAATATGAGTCTTGTCCGGATTTCACAACTGTGTATCAGGATCTAGTTCAAGGACCATCTAGTAATCACCAGGATTATACCCTTGTAGATGGTTTTTGTTCTTCAAAAATAGGCTTTGCATCCCTAGAACTTCTCTTAGGGAATTTTTGATTTGGGAAATCCATGCTGGAGGTTTAGCCGGCCATTTTGGAAAAGACAAGACCATTCTAGCTATTGAAGACCACTTTTTCTGGCCTAGCTTGAAAAGGGATGTAGCTAATATTGTAGCTAGATGTCGAACCTGCGCTGTTGCCAAACAGCGAAAACAAAACACTGGCCTTTATACCCCACTCCCTGTCCAGATCGTCCTTGGCAAGATGTGAGTATGGATTTTGTGTTAGGTTTACCTAACACCCAGGAGGATGTCTGTGTAGTCGTCTCTAAAATGGACATGTGCTTGTTCCAAACCTTCGATGCGTCTAAGCCCATGGTTACTGATCTAGGTAGCCACACTTTCTTCATGAGATAGTTAGACTCCATGGCCTACCTAAGACAATCGTTTCAGATAGGGATGTCCGGTTCACCAGTTACTTTTGGAAGACCCTTTGGCATAAGTTAGGGACAAAACTTAAGTTTTCAACTGCCTATCATCCCCAAACTGATGGCCAAACTGAAGTAGTGAACCGTAGCCTAGGAAATCTGCTGAGATGTCTTGTTGGTGAAAACACCAGAAATTGGGATTTATACCTACCAAGGGCAGAATTTGCGTACAATGACTCGGTCAATAGGTCTACGGGTAAGAGTCCATTTGAAATTGTACATGGGTACAAACCTCACACACCTCTTGACCTAGTCCCTTTACCTGTCCACACTCGAGTCTCCGAATCTGCTGAGAATTTTGCACAGCATGTAAAAGACTTGCATAAAGAAATTCATGCCAAAATAAATTTAAGTAATGAAACTTATAAGAAGTTGGCTGATACTCAAAGGCGAGTCAAATCTTTTGTTGAGGGAGACTATGTGATGATTAGGTTAAGGCCTGAACGGTTTCCTCCTGGAACCGTTAGAAAGTTACATGCTAGGGGAGCTGGACCATTTAGAGTGGTAAAGAGAGTAGGATCCAATGCCTATGTGCTCGAGTTGCCTCCAGAACTAGGCATTAGCTCTACTTTCAACATTACAGACTTAGTAGAGTACAGGGAGCCAGCTGTGATTCCTAGTGAGCCTTTTGAGCCTAACCCTATCATTGAGAGTGATCCCGACCCTGTGTGTCCACCAACAAACTGGCCTGTGAGGAAAGAGCAGATTGAAAAGATCCTGGATGATCAGGTTATCTCTACTCGTAATCGAGGATACCAAAGGTACCTGGTCCGCTGGCAAGGAAGGCCAGATTCTGATGACTCTTGGATCTCCCGAGAAGAATTACAAGAATTGGACCCAGACCTCTTGGAGAGATACCAGAGCCAACTTGAGCCTTACTCGACAGGGTCGAGTTCCTCCCACCCGGGAGAATTGGTGCGGGCACCAGACTCAGAAGAAGACTTCAGAGCTCCATTTGGATCTCTGATTGACATTGTCCGAGAAATTAGGGTTTGTAATAAAGGTTGACCTGGTCAACCAGTTTATTTATTTTATTTATTGAGTCACCATTTAAATTTTGTTGAGTCATGTTGACTCAGTGCAAGTCCCAATGTGGTTTCAATTTGGTCCAAAATGGTGCCACATTTGTCTTCCAATCAAATCAAGGTTTAAGCAAGTGGAGGCCACACTCCAAGCCACACGCCCAGCCACACTCCGAGCACACGCCAGAGTCCAGGAGGCACCACAGAGGCATCCCAGTGTCATGGTCCCCACATCCAAAGAAGAAAAAATCAAATTGGAGGCTACTTTAAAGGAGGCGCCCATACCTGCCTATTTTACCTAAGCAAAGAAGGAAGAAGACTTCTCTTGGAGAAGAAATCAAAGAAGGACATCCAACCTACTCCTAATTGAAGTTCAAATCAAAATCAAAGAGCTTAACTTGGAGTGGGAAGAAAAGAAGAAATACCATAAGAAGAAGAGGACTCCAAATCCAAATCCAACTCCAAAGGAGGCACCAAAAAAATTCAAAAAAAATTCCTTTATGGCCGTCCCAATTTTTTTTTGAACTCTTGGTCGGCCAAGAGAGAAGATTTTCTACCTAATCTAGTGGTTGGAGGAGTTTAGTCCTACATGGGAATTTGTACAAGCTTGGAGAAAATTTTAGGTCTATATAATAGACCTCTCTTTGTAACTTTAGAAAATCAATGAAGAAAATTATTTTTTTTGCTATTCTCTTGTGTTGAGTGACCTAGGTTTCTCTTCTTCCACACTATTCTAAGTGTTGAGCTCCGTGAGGGGGTAATCCGGGTTCCATTGGAGCCTTGAGGAGGTGAGAGATCTCCATCTTTATCCAAAACCCTAGGTTAGCCACTTGAAATTCCAAAACCCTAACCACCCTTCATTATTTTCAATCCATCAAACCCTAGATCCATCCATCTCCCACGGCCTCTCTCTCTACAAGTCCAGGCCATCCACCTTCATCCAGATCCAGTCCGGCAACTTCAGATCCAGAGCAAGTTCCAAGGAAAATCACATCAACATCCAGGAGAATCCAGTTTTCAGCAGTTTCAATCTTCAAGTTCATCAACCTGGTAAATCTTTCCCTTGACTCTCTGATTCCATCAATTGTTTTCTTCTCTTCCAGATCTTGAGTTCAGGAGAAGCCAACCCGCCAAAGGACTAGTATTGGAGGATCCATTACGAAGATATCTGAATCCGGGATCCATCAATCTGCTCGGGGAGAGTTCCTCCACCAAACCTGTGAAGATCATTGTCTGGTTAGATAAACCATCTCTTCTCGTTATTTCTGTTCTTTTGAAAGCTCGGAGCGAAACCCTAGGTCTGGGAGTTTCTCAACCCCCAGCGATCCGTTGCTTCTGAACTACTCTGATAATTTAGTTTCCTTAAAATTGTGCTTTCAATTATCATATTAGTATCTTTCAATGTTAGGTTAACTTTTCTTTGATTTGAAGCCAACTTCTACAAACATATAAAAACAACAAAAAATTAGTTAATCTTAATTTACTTCCGCATCGCATCCCTTTATTTGTTCTGCATCAGACTTCAATTACATTGTAGGGTCCTATAAAAAGATGGAAGGCAGGTAGTTTATGGACAACATTGACTCTAAAGAGTTTAGAAAGTTTATAGGCAATACTGGTCTGATTGATCTTGGTTATGCTAGTTCTTGCTTCACTTGGTGTAGCAATCGATCTGGTACTACCAAAGTTTGGGAGATGATTGATCGGGTGCTTGGTACTCTGGCTGGATGCAGTAATTTTTTTAGGCACCATGTTCAGTACCTCCCAAGGATTGCAGCAGATCACTGCCCACACCTTATTACTATTGATGGTACGAGTCTACCTAAACCACCATTCCACCTTGAAAAGTTTGGGACCTTCTATCGATCTGATCAGGATGGTTTAGAGGGTGCCAATTCATGAGGATGTGAGGTACCGGATGACCTGGAGATTGGAGCTGGCTAGGCGTAGGCTCCTTCGATAGAACCAAACTGAGGTTGGTGACATCTTTAGATGGATTGAGAAGGTGGAGGCCGATATTATTGATCTTTAGAGGCAAGAGGATCTAGAGGGGGATCTCTAGGAGGCTGACCTAGGGATGCTTCGTCGCAGCCTCTCGCCCCACCACTCTTTGTTGAGATTGCAGGAGACTACATGGAGGCAGAAGTCTCAAATTCAATGGATCAAGGAAGGTGACTGGAATAATAGATTCTTTCACCAGTTTACTATAATCCGAAGGTTGACCAACCACATCAGGTAGCTGAGAGAGGATAATGGTATGTTGGTGACTGATAGTGATCAGATAAGGAGGCAGATTCTTCAATATTTTAGGTCAAGGTAGACCCTTCCTCTGGGAGAGGATATTCCTCTCCAGGGATCCCATCCGATGGACCACATCTTTGATCAGGAGAACTCAAACCTGACTCACCCCGTGTCTACTCTGGAGGTGTAGGAAGCCCTTTGGTCCCTCAAGAAGGACAAAGCCCCGGGCCCGGATGGTTTTTCTTTTCCTTTCTTTCACCAGTACTGGTCCATTATTGGAGGTGAGGTGATCAAGGTGATGCAGGTGATCTTTCTTTTGGCATCCCTGTTGAGTAGGAGAAAACTTTGATTACTCTTATTCCTAAGAGACCTGATGCTTTGCCTAGCCACTTTAGACTGATCAATCTTTGTATCACCCTTTACAAGGTTTGTGCAAGGGTTCTGGTCAGGCGATTGCAGTTGATTGTGCCTTGTCTCATCATTTCTGAGCAAGGTGTCTTTGTCAATGGATGCTGTATCACTGATAATGTTCTTCTTGCCCAGGAGTTCATGCATAACCTTAGGCGTGCCCCCTCATGATAGAGTCTTATGAAGACCAAGTTGGATATGGAGCGAGTTTAAGACCAGATGTGTTGGCACTTCCTTCAAAGGACTATTTATGATTTTAGTTTCTAGCATAGGTGGATCGGTTGGATCATGGACTGTGTGGAAGTCCCTAGTTTCACCATCTTGGTTAATGGTGCACTGACTAAGTACTTTCTCTTAACATTTGGTCTTTACTAAGGTTGTCCTCTATCTCTTTACATGTTCATTTTATGTGTTGATACACTCTTTCGTGGTCTGGGGGGTGCGGTCCAGGGATCATTATTGGAGCCCTATTGGCCTGCCCTTGGAGTCCAACCTTTCTCTCATCTTCTTTTTGCAGATAATTTTCTTCTCATCGAGTGGGCTTCACTCCAAAATGTGAGATCCTTCACCACCATTATTGACTCCTATTGCTGTGGGTCTAACCAGTTGGTGAATTTGCAGAAGTCTACTACTATTTTCAACCCCAGAATGAAGGCCCAAATGAAGCAGGCGATCCTTGCCAGATTGGAGATTTCTAAGTAGACTAGGACTTTTACCTACCTTGGTGTTCCTATGACTGGTCGGAAGTACTAAAGGATGGAGTGCAGGCCCATGGTGAAGTGGGTCCATGATCATCTCGAGGGTTGGCGAGCCACTATCCTTTCTATGATGGGCAGGCTCACTCTTATTAGATCTGTCTTGAGTTCCATCCTTGTTTACCTCATGGCAAATAATGTGCTGTCAAGCTCTAGCCTTAGGAGATGGAGCAACTCTTCCAGAATTTTTTGTAGAGTTCTAAACATGACAATCATGGGCTTCACCTGGTGTCCTGGGATACAATCTATTAGCTAATTAGGGATAGAGGCCTTGGGATCTAATCGCTTCTAGTTAAGAGGGAGGTGTTGATTGCCAGGCATGCAGTGAAATATCTTCTTTAACCTGACTATTTATGGAGCAGAGTGAAGAGGGCTCGCTATGGAGCATGGAGCTAGGGGTCCCAGATTGAGACCACTCATGGCTGCTCTTCTATTTGGAGGGAGATCTGTGCCCATGGTCCTACTATGCTAGCCCAGATTAGATGTTTAATTGGTTATGGGTCCACGGTTGATATGAGTCAGGATACATGGATCTTCTAGTATATCCTTGTACAGGTGGCCGACCTATGTTAGCATGGAGATGGTTGATAACCTTTGGATTTATGACTTGCTGGTGGATGACAGTAGCACTTGGAGAGCTTAGGAGGTTACTAGACTCTTCAAGAGCCAACTAGCTAATTGAATTCTCACCATCCCGATTCTAATCCACTATAGCCAGTATCGAGGGTGTGAGGCCACTCTTGTTGCCCCAAGTTTCCTTCTAGCACTCTATCTGATATGTACAGGACCCCTTCAGATATAAGGATTGTGGCTGCCTGGATCTGGAGACTGCCTGTTCATCCGAGAGTACACCTTTTTTTTTGGAAGGTAGCTTGGGGTCGCCTCCCCATAAGGGCATTGCTCAGTGCAGAGGTATGGACCTATCGATGGTTTGCCCGGTTTGTGGTTTAGAAATAAGTCTACTAAGCATGCCATCCCGCATTGTCCTAGGACGAGGTTGATTTGGAGTTTTCTAGGAGATGGCCTTGGAAAGAGGATGATGGATCTTGGTTGTATCCTTTCCTCGACATGTTCCAATAGTGTTCGATCGAGGTTGGTCACCAACTTGCCTATATCACTTATTAGATTTGGCTGTTCAGGAATAGCTTGGTCTTTGAGGCAGTGCTCACTCCGACGTATCGAGTTTTTCAGAGAACCATGTTCATGGCTATGGAGTATCACCACTTTGACACTGCTATATCCCTTATGGGCCCAGATTCCTGGAACTTCCATGCTGTCTCCACAGCAACCCGGAGGGCTATCTACATTTCTTAAGAGCTACCTCTTTTGGGATTTGTTAAGGTGAACTTTGATGGTAACGTTCGTGATGCTTCAGGCGGTGCTGGGTTTGTTATTCGAGATGCTGAGGGCAGGTTGCTGGCAGCAAGGGGCTTCTTTCTCCATGAGCCTTCGATTCTAGAAGCTAAACTCAAAGCTATGTGGGTGGGTATCACCTAAACTAGGTAGGAATTGCATGCTGAAAGGATTCTCATTGAGAGAGATTCTATAATTATCATTGGATAGATTCAGGATAGATCGAAGTAGCATGAGGTCCACCCTCATCATCGTGATATTTGGCAATCTTTTGGGCTGTTTATTATAGCATCGATTCGTCATGTCTAAAGGGAGGTGAATAGTTCAATTGATTGGATTGATTCTATAATTATCATTAGATAGATTCAGGATAGATCGAAGCAGCATGAGGTCCACCCTCATCATCATGATATTTGGTAATCTTTTAGGCTGTTTATGATAGCATCAGTTCGTCATGTCTAAAGGGAGGTGAATAGTCCAGTTGATACGATTGCCTATTTTATTGCTGAGCATTCTGGTTTGGTGCATTTAATACAGGGAATAACTTCTTTTGGCGTTTAGTTTACGTTGTTTGTTATATTATTTGTTACGTGTAATAACGTGGTTGGTGGAATGGCTGGAATTATTTGGCCATGAAGTTGCCAAGCTAGCATTTGTGGTAGGTTTTAGTAGTCTAATAAAAAGCCTGAAGAGGCGATGATTTGGGGAGTGAATGTGGCCAGTTCCAGGGATTCACAGGTAACCCGTCAAAACCTCGCCTGAATCCTGCCTTCCGTCCCCTCCCAGCTTCCCTCCAGCTTCCCTCCAGGAAACACAAAACATAGGTTCGTCTTGCACCCCCGGCCCTCGCTTGGCTAGAGGGAGAAGCAGGAGGAGCCCCAGCAAGCACTTGGACCGGCCTCGGTCGGTGACCGAGCGAGGATGGCATCGGCCGACGAGAAGTCGCACTCCCCAAGAACCGGCTTAAGCTGCTGTGCAGCTACGGCGGCAAGATCTTGCCGCGACCATCCGACGGCCAGCTTAGGTGCGTCGGCGGCGAGACCCGCCTCTTAGCCGTCCCTCGCTCCATCTCCTTTTCAGGCGAGTCCACCATATCAACGGCCAAGGTTGCATTTCATTCCTTTGTTTATATTTCTATGATCTGACCGTGATGATGAAGATGGTAGATCTGAAGATGAGGGTCGGGGAGATGTTCAACAACGCGGAGGTGGTGATGAAGTACCGGATCATGCCGGAGGACCTGGATGTGTTCGTGAGCATCACGTGCGACGAGGACCTCCGCCATATGCTCGACGAGTACGACCGGCAAGAGCCCCGCTCCCCCTCCAACTCCTCGCGGTTCCGCCTCTTCATCTTCTCCGCCGCTCCCCCGCGCCTCTCCTCCATCTCCGACCTTTCCGCCACTTCCCTCGAGCAGCGCTACGTCGAGGTCATCAACGGCGTCTCCCCCGCCGCCATCTCCACCTGCTCCCTCATGACCATCTCCTCCGCCTTCACCTCCCCCACCTCCCGCGACGCCTTCCCCGCCGCCCGGCCCAACGTCCTCTTCGCCGCCGGCGGAGGCGGCGAGGGGTTGCATTGGGTCCAGAGCACTCCGAACCTGGGCCGGGCGCTATGCCGGATGGCCAACGGGGTCGTCGGCAACGGCCTGGGACCGCTCCACGGCTGCCAGCAGCAGCAGCACCACCACCGCCACCGTCACCATAACCATGGCCAGCAGGGCCCACCGGTGTCCGTTGGCGGGGTGCTGCGGAGGATGGGGAGTGCGCCCGTGCCGTACGAGGCGCGTGTGCGCGGATGTGGGTGCCAGCGGATGGCTCCGCCGCATGTGAGGAGGTACCACCACCTTCAATCGGCGGGGCCCGCCTTAGGGAGCGGGGGATGCGTGTGGTTGGACACGCGGCGGAGGCGGGCGGCGTCCTTTCGCCGAGGGACGGTCCGCCGCACAGCTTGCCTTTCGGTGTTCCCGCCCGTAAACCCACCGCCCCTTGCGGGAATGAGTGGCATGCGAGTTAACCTCAGCAGAGTTTCTTTCTTTTTTTTTTTTTTTTTTCTTTTTCTTTTTGTTTTTTTTTTTTTCTTTGGACTTCTCGTTTCACCGTAGGAAGAGAGTCAATGGTCTTGTTTAGGTTTTGACTGCAGCTTTGAAGCAGCATCGGCCGGTCAGGAGCGACCGACCGGCGTAGATTTTTTATTAAAAAGACTAAAACGAAAAAAAAAAATTCCTATGCATCTTCAGTGTATATCTTGTTCTTAAAGAGATAGAAGTCGATGAAAACAAAAAAGAGATAGAGTCACTTGTTCAAAAAAAAAAAAAAAAAAAAAAAAAAAAAAAAAAAAAAAAAGAAAGAAGAAGAAGAAGGAGGAGAGATAGAGCCGATGAAAACAAATAGCGGGATGTATCCCGTCTATTTGAGATGAAAAAAAAAAAAAGGAAAAAGAATTAGGTCATTTTGTTAATGGTGCAGGATGTATCCCGTCTATTTGAGTTGAAAAAAAAAAAAAAAAAATCATTTTATTGATGGTGCTGTGATGAAGCAGATGGATCCACGCGTATTGAGCTGGTTGGACTGGTCGAACTAATAAACTCCAGATCATGAAGCCTAGTAACACAACAAGCCGACTCATATAATAGCCGACAAACTCGCTTTCATAACGTATTTATTCAATTGACTTCATGGCAGGTGAATAATTTCAAAACGGAGCCGGTAAGAAAATATAAGGTTGTTATAATGTGAATAATTTCAAAACGGGCCAGGTAAGAAAAGATAAGGTTGTTATAACCGAACAACATCATAAATACTACTCCTCGTTAAGATAAACCATTAGAGATTATTCTAACCGTAATTAGTTATCAAAAATTTATCTTAAGATTAATGCCTATAAAAACTAAGTGAAGCTAAGTGCTATCTATCCATTTCATTTTGCTTTTCTTTTGATTTTCTATCTGTTGCTTGAGCCCTATTGATTTAGGCATTGGAATATTTCCATCGAAAAATCTCTGGTTTGAAGTTTTTTTTTGCAGGATCCTGGAACGAATGTCTAGTAGTTTAGAGGCTACAATCTGATTCGTGGGGCTCAAAGTCATTAGATGGTATCGCAACAAACTAAAGTATTAAATCTAGTAGATTTTGTTGAGCTAGAACATGTTTGATGTTACTTTTACTTTTAAATTTTTTAATTAAAAAACTGGAAGTTAGGCCTTTTTAGCTCCTTCTAAAAGTAATCTTTTAAAAAAATTCTTGTAATAGCATTTAATCAGACAATGCTATTGGGAATCTTATTTTTTTAAAATATCCTAAAATTTATGAAAAAATTTTTTAGACAACACTTCATTTATTTTAAGATTGCAAAAACAAAAATTTAAAAAGAAGAAGAAGCAAGAAACAATGTTATTATTTGATTTTATATACCATTTAACCATCTTATAATATGGGCTAATCATGGGCTTGTCCAGCCCAATATGCATTCGTGATTCTCGTGTGGTTTCCGTTTAACATTTTGGGTTCAGTTCGTTGCCTACAACTCTCGAAGTATATTTATTGCTTCATTTGCTTCTCAAATTAGACTTCAGGCTTTGGGTCCTCGAATGTATAAAAAAACTTCTTGCTAGATAAATTGCATTTTCCACAAATTGTCACCGTTTAGTCTTTTCCCTTTTAAATGAGTAAGTTTTGGCTCTTTGAAATCCCAGCATGGATTTTCTATGATTGCTTTTTGAAATGGGGCCTATCTTTTATACATTGTTCAAAAATGTGCTCTGCTCAATGGCATGCTCTATATATTGACCAATGATCTCAATAATAGACAGAAATTTTCCAAAAACACATTTTTATGGCCTTCCAAGGTTTTCTAAACGTGACATGATAAAAAATGCATCAAAATGATAATTAAACAAAGATTATTATCTCAATCAATATATTGATATATATCAGTTGATATCTCGAAACGGTTTGGTATTATCCTAAATGTGCAAAATAAATGATCGAATATCTACACAAAAGGTTACATTTATAAACATGATTTGCAGACTACATGACATGATTTAGAGAGCTAGTACTACTTGTTCACAAAAAGAATCAAATATTCTATCAAATTTATACTCATAATCACATGGTTCTGAAATAGGCAACTTCAACATGATTCATGTCAGCCAAAACCATTGAATTGGTTCATACATACCTGTTGAGATTATACCTATTGAAAGAAATCCTATATAGGCTAAAAGATATAAGGCCTACTATGTGCATCCTCCTCGTATCAACTCAGTTTCTGAATACTCACTGCCTGCTGATGGTTTACTCTACTATGTGAAACCTTCTTGTTTTTTCCTATTGTAAGTGTTTTATGAAGTCTAAAGACATGATATTTCTAGGGAATATATTCTGTATTATCTTTCTGTTATTGTTCAGAACTCTGTAAATAGTATATTTGTTTAATATATGGAGCGGAGGCTCCTCTCTTTCTACCAAAAAAAAAAAAAAGATATAAGGCCTGGATCAATAAACTTGATTAAGATGGTCCGACTGTATATCCTATGACCATTTATCTAATTGGAGCCATGATCATCAGAGAACTACCTTTTAGCCTCAATACTATTGGATAATTTGATATGTTGGTCGAATAGTCTAAGTCAACATACCTAATCAAAGATGCAAAATCTCCAAATCAGCAAGCTTGATTAGCGGTCATACTATGTCCTCTAACCATTCATCGAATTGGGACTTTAGTCGATAGAAGGCTTTCCTTTGATTTTAATGTTATCGGATAAGTCAACGAGTTTAGCACATAGTCAGTCCCACCATTCAACCGATCCCTCATCAGAGAAGCTGTTGCTTTTCTTGGCTGACTGGATTGAGCTAAGCACCAACTACCGAGTATCCTCGTCCGAGCAAGTGTCTATGGTGACTGATGCTCTTAGTTGGTTCTTTTAAAGCCATCAATATACACATGCCAACCATTCATCGGATCCGACATTTGATCGGCTAATGATTTCCTCTTGGCTCCCACATCCTTGGACATGGCTCGACCACATACTCAGTGCATAAGCAGCTCACCTATCCGTCCGACCTCTCATTAGAGACTACTATCTTGTCCGATCAATCGGACCTAGCCAAGTGCCGCCCACCAATCACCTTCATCCGACCCAACCTCGGCAGTGTCCAGCCCCTCATCAATTGGTCCTTAGAAGGCCATCAGCATATGTTTGCCTTTGTCTAGTGCAATCCAATCAAGCACCTTCTTGCCAACCACACAACTTTGATAGGAGCATTTAGACCAATCCCTGATTCTTGTATCAAGCGGCAAGCGGATCCTTGGCAATATTTCTATCTGAACCTTCTGAAGGTAAATATGACCAAAGCTCACTTTCATGCCCCTAATTTTGTGGCCAAAAGATTACATCACGCCTTATGATCACTAATCACTTGTCATATCTTCGTAATTAAGGAAAGCATGTCTGGACCCATGCAATGGTCAATATGCCATTAAGAAATATTGCCAATTTCACACAAAGAATAAGATTCCAATTAAAATAGAACAGACAATCCTTATGAATGGGAAACCCTTGATAACCTTCATGATAAGCCATGTCACTTACCAAATCCATTGAGATCTTTGTTATTCTGAAAATGTCCTTATCTTTCATCTATAAAAAAGGATTTCCTGGGAGTTTCCAAGGTATGCAAAAAAAATTTGTATCGCACTTGTCATACTGCTGTCATGCTAGAATACTAACTTGAGTATCAAAAGGCCCATACCAGATTAGGACTTGTTGTAGATTCCACCTCTCGACATCTTCCTACACCATTAGCTTCAGCATTCTTGGTGCTTGATGGATTCTGGCACCAACAGAATAAAGGAAGGGCCTGATACAATTTTAAGAAGTGCAAATTAAAGATAGACTAACAATGTCATCCAAAAAAGTTTTATCCTACCGCATTAACACCACCACCTCCGGTTGGTGGAGAGCCAAGCCAACAACCAGGCCTCTCTAACACTGGCAGGGACTTCTCCATCTCCATAGACGGCAGCAGTTAGTTAGTGCAGAGCAATTCAATTTTCTCTTTCAGTAGGTCTAAAATTTGGTGGTAGCCATTCAATCTATTCAAGCTATCCTCGCATTACTCCCTGCAATGCAACCTCTTTCTGTGGCACCACTTGCAGTCTCACAACCTGTGGCATAATCAGTTACCACACTATTTCCTAGGGCGCCATGACCAGATCTGGTGCCATGGCTACCAAAGCAATTGTACGCCCTTTCCAAAGATTCAGAAAGGAGGCCGGCTTGCCAAAGTCATCCTAGAAGCCTAGAACCAGGAGATGGCGGTGCAAGAGCCTTCGGTTCAACTTTAGGCCAACGATCTTTCCAATAATCGGAGGCTCTTACCATCCAAGATCCCGAGGTCGAGTGGAAACTTCGAGAACTTGATCAGTGGATCAAAGCGATCAGCAACCATTCCTTAGAGCCACACGATGGGCTCAACAATGCTCCACCTTTCAATGCCAAAATAATGCAGACACTACTTGCTCAACATTTCAAGTTTTCTCAACTGGAGAGTTATAACAAGATGATCGACCCCGTCGATCATGTGGAGAACTTCAAGGTGATGATGATACTCCATGGAGCCATTGATACCATCCTATATCAAGCCTTCCCATCTATGCTAAAGAGAGCAGCTCATATTGGTATTCAGTTCTAAAACCAGGATCGGTTCACTCTTTGAACAACTGAACTAGTCCTTCGCTGGCCATTTTGTCAGTAGTCGATGGTAATAGAAGCTGTTAGACTTCCTCCATACCCTCAAGCAAAAAGAGGAAGAGTCGATCTGAGCCTTCATTTGTCACTTCAACATAACTACTTTGGAGGTCTGCACCTAGATCAGTCAATCTCTATGATCACTTTGATGAGCGGATTACAAAAAAATGATGTCAAGAAGTCATTAATAAAGACTTATCCCTAAGATTTCATTAATATACTGGTCTAGATAGAGAAGTACACATGAATGGAGCATGCTTTCATACAGGAAGAAACCCCCACCACATCCTTAATAGGGGTGGAAAACTAAAGGCCAAGCAAAAATATTTTCCAAGATGGGAGGAAAGAGCCTGACAACGCTCCAGGTCCCCTCCATGGCAACGAAAAAATGGATCCCATCTTGGAATCGCCTACTCAAGAGCCCTTATAGAGGGGATCAATGTACATCGCCACCAAGAAAATATGATATCTATATCCCACTGAATGCGCCAAGGATGAAGGTGCTAATGGAGATCAAAGGGCAACTCTTGCAGGCCAGGAAGTTATGGTTTCCCTGCTCAAAGGAACCCAAATAAATTCTGCTTATACTACTGGGATCATGACCATGATATTGAGGAGTGTATTCAACTTCGAATGAGATTGAGCTCATCAAATATGTTGACCTTTATCGGTTCATTCGACATAGGAGGGAGTAGGAGAATCAATAGAAATTACCTTGACTAGCTGAATAACCACAACGAGCCAAGCACAAAGGCGATGAACCCCCATCCAGGATAGTGAACACTATCATTCGGGGGTGCCATAGCAAAGACCCTGATGATGAAGAAAGAGTGATGAAGAGGCAGGATAGAGAACCAAGAGCTTTTATTGAGGATGACCAAGGGATCTGGTTCCAGCATGAGGATGCGATAGTTGTATCTTTAAATATTGAAAACTATGATGTACACCATATTTTGATTGATAATAGAATCTCCACTAATATTTTGTACTTTGATGCTAGGAAAGATGAGCTCCCCACTAGTCAGATTTACCAAATATGCAATTTTGGTGGAAGGAGCATCACCTTACCCGTAAAAATGGGACAATATCCTCATTGATCCATTATCTAAGTTGACTTCTTGGTCATCCGAGCACCCTTGACATACAATGCCATTTTTGAATGACCAGGCTTAAATACCTTCCTAGCTATCTATCAACATACTACTTGAAGATAAAATTTCTGACAACATGTGTGATCGAAGAGGTCTGTAGAGATCAAACTTGGCATATCACTACTACCACATCACACTCCAAGGAGCCGAAGTTGCAATACCTATATGGTCGAGGGGCTGGATACCCATGACAAGTTAGTTGAGTAGCAAGGAGAACCAATCAAGAACCTTATCCCGATATTACTGGCAGATGGGAATGAGGAGCATATGGTCTAGAATGGATCCAATATAGATCAGGTAACAAAAATCAACTAATATCATTTTGCATAAGAACACTAAGGTTTTTGCCTAGGCATTAGCAAACAGCTAGGCATCGACCCTTCAATGATGGTACACTAGTTAAAATATCTAAAGCACAATCATTCAAGCAAAAGAAGTGAAGATTCGCATCCAAGTGATAGGAGGTGATAGCCAAAGAGGCCAATAATTTACTTAATGCAGGTTTTATTAGAGAGATCACCTAACTGGAATGGATCTCCAACGTGATCATGGTGAAGAAGGCAGAACGGGAAGTGATGGATCTGTATTGACTTCATGATTTAAATAAGGAATGCCCAAAAGATAGTTACCTATTACTGAGGATAGATCAGGTGGTGGATCCACTTCAGGCCATGATCTTCTCAGTTTTATAGATGCTTTTTCTAGCTATAACCAAATCCAGATGGCTCTTGAAGATGAGGAGAAGATTGCTTTCATCACCGACCAAGGTCTTTTCTATTATAGGATTATACTGTTTGGTTTAAAAAATGCATGTACAAGGGAGATCCAAGATCTTTTGCATGAAGGAAAGCTTTACAAAAAGATCTTTTTCTCTTTCCCTTCTCAAATGCTTGTGTTCATCCAAAGCCAATTATACTCTAAGGGAGATCCCAGAAGGATTATGCAAGAGTCCCATGGGGAAGGGCATTGGTTTACAAACTCCTCCGATAAGGTTACTACTAGCCAGCAATGCAGAAAGATGTGAAGAACTTTATCATGTGGTGTGATATGTGCCACCTACCATGCCAATCACCCCCATATATATACATTGGCCTTTCATGCAATGGGGTATGGACATTCTTAGTCCATTTTTACCTATCTTAAAATAGCAAAAGTTTCTACTAACCACCGCGGACTATTTCACCAAATGGATAAAAGCCAAGCCACTAGCCTGTATTACTGAGACAAAAGTGATGGATTTTGTATGGAAAGCCATAATCTACCAGCCTGTATATCCCAAGTATTGATCATTGACAATGAGAGATAATTCATGGAGTCTAGTTTGTAGAATTTTGCAAAGAGCATGGGATTATAAATCATCTCACCTTTGTAGCTCATCCTCAGGCGAATGGAGAAGCAAAGGTGACAAACCGGACCCTCCCAAGGCATAAAGAAGAGATTAGGCAAAGCCAAAGGTTCGTGGATCGATGAACTTCACTATATGCTTTGGGCATATCAGATGACATCAAGAGTCCCAACAGGAAAGGTGCTCTTTAGCCTGGTTTCAAAATGAAGCTATGATATCGGTTGAGCTTAGAGTCCCATCAGTGTAGATCAAAAATTTTGATAAGCAAACCCACTTAGAAAGATGACTTGCAGACTTGGACCTGTTAGATGAAACTCAAGAGAGAGCATTCATCAAAATGACAGCATCTCAACATAAAGTTGCTCGATATTTCAACTCCAAAGTTCGGAGTAAAACTTTTAGAGTTGGTGATCTGGTGCTACGTTGAGTGAAGGTCTTCTAACCTAATCAAAGAGGCAAACTGTAACCAAATTAAGAAGGCCCGTATTAAGTGGAAGAGGTTGTCAAGATAGGAACTTATCGACTAAAGCAACTGGATAAAACTTCCTTGCTTCAACCATGGAATTTGGCTAACCTTCGAATATATTATCAATAATGTAACCTTTTATACTCAAAAATTTTTTTTTTAGATAATGTGTGCATTCTTGTTAATTAATAGGAAATCGAAGGAGCCTTCAGTTGACTTTAAAAAATTAAAGACCTTTTAATACCCTTGGCTCCAAATGACCATTGATCAGTTAGAGCCCAAACACCATTCAGTACTCTTGGCTCCAAATGACCATCTATCGATCAGAGCCCCAGGACCTTTCAATGCCCCTGGCTCTAGATGACCTTTGATTGTTTAAAATCCAAAGGCCATTCAGCACCCCTGGCTCAAAATGACCCTTGATTGGTCAAAGCCCAAAGCCCGCTCAGCACCCTAGCTCCAAGTGGCCTTGATCAATCAAAGCCCAAAGGCCATTGAATGCCCTTGGCTCTGAGTGATCCTTGATCAATTAGAGCCCAAAGACCATTTTTTAACACCCTAGGTTCCAAATAATCTTTGATCAGTTAGAGCCTAAAGGTCACTTAGTATCCTAATCTCCAAGTGATCTTTGATCAGTCAAAGCCAAAAGGCCACTCAATGCCCTTGGCTCCAAGTGACCCTTGATCGGTCAGAGTTCTCTTGGTAACTTCTAGCTCCAAATGACCTTTGATTGGTCGAAACCTCAACGGTCCTCAATCTGCCCTAGCTCTAAGTGGCCATTGATTGGCTTGAGCCCTTAATGATTTTCAATCAGATTAAGTCCCTATGATCTTTTACTGGCCCTATAATGAGGTCTCTGATCAACTTTAGATCTAAGAAAAATGCTTTTGTTTGACTTCACTACAACCTATGATTGGCCTATCTGATCTAATCATGATGGCCTATGGTCTAATAATCAATGAGGGTTTACAAAAGAACCTTTGATTGGCTCAGCAAGCAAAGGTCTTGATATGGATAATGGACTATTGTCTAGCTACGAAATAAAATTAACAATCATCGTGGTACAACAAGCAAAGGTAGGCATGCAGAAAAGATTCTTCATTAAGTCAAACATGCCCGAAGGCTATAAAGATTTTTCATCAAGTCAAGCATGCCTGAAGGCAAAAAAGGATCACCACCAAAAATAAATGATAGCAACAAAAAAAAGGGGAGAAAAAAAAAACTCCTAAAAGGAATTAATTTGCCCTAGCCTCTAAGCCTACCTATCAATCTTCACAAGGAATTTGTTTGTGTTCTTCTCTAGAGGAAGCATGCAGGAGAGTTCAAGATCTGGATAAAGTATTTGGATCATATCCCTGTAGGTACCATGATCAACGATGTCAGCAAAATTGAACATGTCATGTATTCTTCCCTTCATGCTATCATCTATCTTAGGAATACCCCATGCACTTAGAGTCTTCCTTGCTCGATGCTCCTCCATCGAAGCTTGATCCCTGCTCGGCTAGGGAGCGACTATGGTGACTTATTTTAATTTAACCTCAGAGCCATCCGCTGCATCTTTATCTTTCATTACCTACCTAAGGATGGAAATCTTCTTCTAAGCACTATGCAACTCATTCTAAACTTGTACCATATGAGCAGCCAACCCCCATCTTACCTCTCTAGTGGTGAGCAGGGACTCTAGGGCGGAGATCTCTCACTCAACAGAGTGAAATTAGCCATAGACTTGGACTACCTTGGCAACCGCATCCCAATTTACCTTTTTGGCTATCTTAGATAGCCTCTTTAATTCCTTGACAAATTTAACCTTCTCAGTAGCATGTGCCTTGTCCCTCTGCCAAATTTCCGCACATAGACATTCAATCTCCTTGTTAGCTTTTTCAAGCACCCTTTGCACCTTTAACAACTTCTTCTAATCGATGGCTTTCCTGGTCAACACTTTTACCTCCTCTTCTAGCTATTGATATAGGCCCTGATTTCTATCGCTGATGGGAGGGGCTTAGCTACCATAGGCTCACCCGATGATGGCTCGGCACCATGAACATGATAATGCAACTAAGCTAGCAAATAAACAATGTAATACACTTAAAAGATAGAAAAATTTTATTTTATTTCATTTATAAAAATATCTTTTTTTAGGAGTAAAAAAGAAAAAGAAAGGAAAAATTATTGATATTTTAATCCCCAACATTCTTTTGGGGATTGGCGATGCTGGAAGTAGCCTCAGAGGGAGCAGTGGCCATTTTATCAAGGGTGACCTCGAGTGTGGAAATCGGCATGATATTTTCATATTTGGAGGGAGCAACCTCTTCCTCGGACTCCTCATCCAGGTGGGAGAATTCTAACTCCCAGTACTCAATCATGACCAGAAGATGGTACTCATTCCAATCCAACTTGAAGCCCTCATTGAAAGCCTCCTTACTGAACTGGTGGCGGTTGTCGTAGAATTTCTCTGACATCCTGAAGGCTGCCATTGTCCAAGCTTTTCAGCTATGAAATCTGCTGAGACCTTGTATGTATTCATGGCCTTCTCCCCTTCCTTCCTCTCCACTTTAACCAACTCCAGGGCCTTAGCCGTCTTCACCTCCCTTTTCTCCTTATCCAAGGCCAGGTCAGCTTCTACCTTAGCAAGCATCCCTTCATGCACTCATATTTGACCTTTGCTATCTTAGCCCTTCTACAAGCCTCCATGGCGATGTTCTCGGCTTATTTTTGCTAGTTGACCACCTTCACTCCGGTGATCAACCGATTGGCCAGGGTGATCACTAAATGCATCAGCTGCATTGAGACTAAGCATTAAAGAAAAGGCAAAGGAAAAAAGAAAAAAGAAAAAAAGAATTAGCTAAGGAGGTGCCTGATGCATGATGGTCACCGAGTCCTCCTCACAGTTCAGAGGCTCATCCCTCCATTCTCCCTAACTCTACAAGGAGCAAGGTCCTCTCAACCAACTCCCGAATGGCCCTCCAATGTAGGAAGGTTGCATGATATGGGATCTTGGTTAGGGGAGAATCAGAGTCCATTGAATCCCCCGCTAGAGTTGACTCACTCAAAATGGAGGATGAGCATTGATCGACTAGTGCTGGGGTCGGAATTGACAAGGGTGGCTGAGCAGCAGTCACCAAAACTATGAGCTTGACTTGGGGGGCTTGTCCGGTTAAAGTGTCTTTCAGGTCGGCATTCACAAACCTTACTTTCTTTAATACGGTAACGGTGGCTCAAGCCTTCCTCTTTTAAGGAAGGGTCTTCCTCAATTCGACCAAGTTCTTAGGCCTCATATCTGTAATCATGCAACACTGATCAAAACAAGGAAGAGAATAAAAAAAAGAGTGAAAAGTTAAAATAGATACCAAACTCACCTGGGATCAGCCCGACTAAGCCCTATGCTGAAGGTGTCCTCAGATAAGAGTTGCTCTACAAGGAGAACCTGATACTCTAGATAATTTTAAAATACCCCTCTTGCTCATCACCTAAAGTTGGGATTTCGAGGGTGGAAGCCTTTAGTAAACCCAGCTCAGCAATTCCTAGCTATTGATAGAGGAACAGGAAACGAATAAAAGTCGATCGCTCCTTCCATCCATGAATGGTGGAAGGAGTGCCCTTGATCAGAAGGAAGACCCTCTGAGTAGAGAAATACCACCAGTCCTTGGTATGGGGATGCCTCTTAATACTATAGAAGAAGCAAACAAGGAAAGAGAATGCCGAACCTCGACCGACAAGCAAACAATAAAAAACCCTATAACTAATCTAAGGGAGTTTAAGATTATGGTACACAAGAAAATATTGTAAAATCTAATAAAATCAAGGAGAAAAGAAGGAATGGAAAACCTTAGCCTAGCTTCGAATGCCTCCTCGTACACTCCAAGCCTAGCCAGAGGTGGGTTATTTACCGGTGCATTAGATTTGGGAGCTCCAAATTAAGCTCCCTCAGGACTCCGTACAAAACTTGAATCTTAATTAAATCATTTGCATTCATCATAGACCAATATGCATGAGGCCTGAAGGTCTCTAGTCTGGTGCATCCCTTGATCGAAGCTGTTGACTTTGATCTTGATTTTGATGATCGACAAAATGTTTAAGTATATATGAGTACTAATTATATTTTAAGTGTGTTATCAGATCTTAGTACTCATCCATGTTGAATGAAAAAAATGCTTGTATTTCAGTTGAAAAGGTCCTAAATCAATGGAAAATCAAGTATATAGACTTTGGAATTGATATGGAAGAACTTGAAGAGGTTAAAATTTGATTTTGGTCAAGTTTCAGCAAGCTCTGCATTAGCACAAGGAAGTGTGGACACCTGGAATTGAAGTGTCGACACCTGAAGAACATGAAGTGTCAACACCTACAAATGAAGTGTCGACTCAAGGCCTAAAATTTTGAAAATATAGAACTATGCCATTTAGAGATTTTTGTCTCAAGTGTCGACTCAAGAAAATAAAGTGTTGACACTTGAAAATGAAGTGTCGACACCTGGAGGTGAAGTGTCGACACTTGAAAATGAAGTGTCGACACTTGGACTATAACGACTAGTTTTCTAGGCTATAGAACTTCTCCAACTTGCTTTCAAATGGCTATATTTTATCCCCAATGGTCATAAATGATCATCTATGAATTGGAGGGCTATATAAACATCAAAAATCAAATGGGAATGTAATCCTTTGGTAAGATTATTGAATATCCTTCAAGAATTCAAGAGTTGAGTGGTTCAAGCCTTCAAACTTCCAAGTTTCAAAGAGAGCATCCAAGTTTAAATCATCAAGCAGCATTCAAAGGCTTCAACAACTTGAAGACTAGTTCTTCATCGACATTCAAAGAGCTTCAAAGAGATATTTTTTTTATTTTAGAAAGTTTTAATTGTATTCTTTCATTTGCACTTACATTATTATTTGAGGTTCTTGGTAAGCCCGTAAAACCAAGGATGGTTGTTGGTGAGCCTTTAAACCAACTAGGATTTTATTTATGAGCCCGAAGATAAAACAAGTTATTTAGATTCTTGGTTAGCCGTAAAATCAAAGGTGGTTGTTGGTGAGCCTTGAAACCAACTAGAATTTTACTTATGAGCTCGAAGACAAAACAAGTTGTTTAAATTCTTGGTTAGCCTGTAAAATCAAGGATGGTTATTGGTGAGCCTTGAAACCAACTATGGTTTTACTTGTGAGCCCAAAGATAAAATAAGTTGTAAAGGTTGTTGGTGAGCCTAGATTACAAAACCAAACTTAGTAAAATTTTCAAGGGGATCTTGGAGAGTGGATGTAGGTGCCTTGGAGTGCACCGAACCATTATAAATTTTTTTGTATTTATGTGATTGATTTCTTTGTGTATTTACTTTGTTAATTCTGCTGCATATTATTTTGAAGCACACAAATACATTGCCAAAATACAAGCATTAAATTGATCTAGCACATACTTGCTTTAGTTTATTAAAAATTATTTGAAAGTTTTATAAAACCCAATTCACCCCCCCTCTTGGGTTGCACCCTTTCTGGGCAACAAGTGATATCAGAGCCTGGAACCCAAAATTGTTAGTATCTAAACCTTGTGCTTTGTAAAGAATCCAACAATTTGAGTTAAAAGATCATGGCAACCCTTGTAGGTATTAGTGTTAGACCACCATTTTTCAATAGCAAATTATACTTTTTGGAAAACTCGCATGCGCATCTATATTCAATCTATTAGTTATCATCTTTGAAAAATTATTGTTAATGGTTCTCATATTCCTTCCATGTTTGTTAATGGCATTTCCATTCCAAAGCTCAAAGAGGATTGGAATGAATATGACATTAAGCAATCTGAAATTAATACTAAAGCAATGAACTTTCTTTATTGTGCATTGGACTTTAATGAATTTAATAGGATCTCCACATGCACATTGGCGAAGAAAATATGGGACATACTTGAAGTTACTCATGAGGGTACTCTTCAAGTGAAGAATACTAAATTAATTTGCTTATATATTCTTTTGAAATCTTTGAAATGATGCACTATGAATCTATATCTGATATGTATACTAGATTCATGACTATTATTAATGAATTGAAAAGTCTTGGCAAAGTCTATACTAATTCTGATTCGGTGAATAAAATTCTTAGATCTTTGCCAATATCATGGGATCCAAAGGTCACGGCGATCCAAAAGCTAAAGATGTAGAAACCTTACCTTTGGAGGAGCTTATTGATTCACTCATGATCCATGAGTTGAATTTGTGGCAAAAGATAGTGGATGCTGATGTAAAGAAGAAATAATCATTTTTAAATCCACTACACATGATGAGTCTTCTAGTGAGGAGTTGGAAGATAGTGAAGATGAAGATGAGATGAGATTTTTGGCTCATAAATTTCAAAGATTCATGAGTAAAAGGGCCAAAAGGAAATATACAAAGAAGGCAATGATGGCTACATGGAGTGAAAGTGAAGACTTTAGTTCAAAAGAATAATAAATTCAAAAATCAGCCCATCTTTGCTTCATAGCAAATGAGAAAAAGGTATGTGCTGAAAATGAATATGATTCTACCTTTGATGAATTACATGATGCATTCAATAATCTTGTGCATGAATACATATTACAAAAAATTGGACACAAGAAATTAAAAAGGCATGTAGATTTCTTTTCTCTTGAGAACACCAATCTTGCTAATAAAAATGATGATTTAAATACCAAGATTGATATTTTGAAAAATAAAAAGAATAATTTTTTTAAAGAAAAAAAATTTAGAAAAGAAAATGATGTTTGAAAGATTTATGCGATAAATTTTGAATGAAAAAAATATTTTGATTTAATAAAAGAAGCAAAATTTTTGAAAAATTTGCTTATTCCTGCTTCTTCCAATTTGACTTGTAGATCTGAATTTAATACATATCCTTATAGATCAAGAAAAGTTGGATTCCAAAAGGAACTATATTTACTAATCCTAAAGGATCCAAGAAAGTTTCGGTACCAAAATTGTCCATCTAGTTTATTTTGCAGGAATGTTTGCAGCCCAACATGAAGAAATGAAGTTTTTGAAAAATGGCTATACAAGACAACATGAAGAATGGACAAGCTATATTTGGACTAAATGGCAAAGGAAGGATTATCTATATTAGTAAATTCTAAACATTTTCTTCCATAATTGAAAATGTAGTTGAATATTTGTTATAAATATTGTATTAATTATTTTGAAAAATTATTTTGAATATTTAATAATAATCAAGTTTAGACTTATAGTCATTAGTTATGATCATGACTTCTTGATTTTGATGAATTTCATGCTATCATGATTAAACTTGTGATTGTAAGAACTTCACTTGATTTTGATTAATGTATATTAAATTATTTCATGAAAAATACTTTTAAAGATGCATATTAATTTGAAAATTGTTTCAATTGATTAATTAGAATCAAGCTTAAACTAATAGTCATTTGTGTAATCATGAATTTTTTATGTTGATGGATTTTATGCTCTCATGATTAAACTTGTGATTATTAAACTTTCACTTGATTTTGATTAATATAGTTTTTAAATTATTTCAAGTAAAATATTATGTTTTATATGTTTTCATTTTTGACATCTATGCATAAGCTAAAAATTATTGGATCAAGTATAGAACTGGTAGTTAAGGGTTACATTTAAGAAGAAAGTATGCATATTGATAAACCCTTTCTCTAGTAGCTAGACTTGCTATTAAATCACTTCTAGCATTTGTATGGATATCCAATCATTTAAATGAATTTGAAATCATGCCAAAAATTTTTAAATTGTATCAATGCTTTGCTGTTTGAAAATCATGAATAACTTGAAAAATTTTCAAATCTTGATGCATGTGCTTTCATATTTTATTCTTCAAATAAATGTATATTTTTAAGGAGGAATAACATTTAGGAGGAGCATTCAAAGATTTGTTATCATTATATACATATATGATGCTTTCAATATTTTTGATATCATGCTTTACTTATATTGCTCTGATACTCTTTCTCCTTATTTTCAAATCTAATCCTTTGAGGAGAGTTACATTCAAGTGGTATCATATTCAATTTGTATCAAATTTATTTTTAAAAGAATTCCTAGTAACTGCTTTGGATTGGGTTAGTCACTGGCCGTCCGATCATAGGAGCTAAGTAGGGTTTAAAGACCCTCTCTTTCCATTCACTGGGATCTCTTATGACGTGTTGGGGTGCCGCTGTGACCTTATCCCATGAACGAGTAAGGTGAATGGATAATTTGCTTATCAAAGTTTATATATATTGAATTATTTTGTTTTGGCATGTGCATATTATTTTTGTGGTATCATGTTCAATGTATCATATTTCAATTGGTATCATATTTCAAGTGCTATATCATGTTCAATCTATAACAATTTCAAGTGGTATCATGATTAATTAATTTCATATATTGATTTTGATGATCTACTTGCTATTCTTTTCACCTTCATTCTCATTTTTATATTGCCTTTCATCCTTTTCATGATGTCAAAAAGGGGGAGAAAAATGTTAAGTATGAAAAAGGAAAAGATTGGATAAACATGAAAAATCATATGAGAAATGAAACAAAGTACAAAAGGGAGAGAAGAAAGTAATAAGTTTTTATCTTAAGGGAATAATCAGTAAGATAGAAAAAATTTGAGAATTTTGCATATTTTGAAAATATTTTGAAAAAATTTTAAAAATTTTGTAGATCATATATTGAGGGGGAGCTTGATGCTTATTGATTTTGAGCTTACATGTTTATACTATTGTTAATTTTTAAGCTTACCCTATTCCTATACTTAAAATTTTGTCATCATCAAAAAGGAGGAGATTGTTGACTCTGATCTTGATTTTGATGATTGACAAAATGTTTAAGTATATATGAGTACTAATTATATTTTAAGTGTATTTATCAGATCTTAGTACTCATCCATGTTGAATGAAAAATGCTTGTATTTATGTTGAAAAAGTCCTTAAATCAATGAAAAATCAAGTATATGGACTTTGGAATTGATATGGAAGAACTTGAAGAGGTTAAAATTTGATTTTGGTCAAGTTTCAGCAAGTTTCTGCATTGGCATAAGGAAGTGTTGACACCTGGAATTGAAGTGTCGACACCTGAAGAAAATAAAGTGTCGACACCTATAAATGAAGTGTCGACTCAAGACCTGAGAATTTTGAAAATACAGAACTATGCCATCTAGAGGTTTTTGTCTCAAGTGTCGACTCAAGGAAATGAAGTATCGACACTTGAAAATGAAGTATCAATACCTAGAGGTGAAGTGTCGATACTTGAGAATGAAGTGTTGACACATAGAGGTGAAGTGTCGACACTTGGACCATAACAGCTAGTTTTTGGACTGCAGAACTTCTCCAACTTGCTTTCAAACGACTATATTTCATCCACAACGGTCATAAATGGTCATCTATGATTTGGAGGGCTATATAAATATCAAAAATCAAATAGAGATGTAATCCTTTGGTATGATTATTGAATATCCTCCAAGAATTCAAGAGTTGAGTGGTTCAAGCCTTCAAGCTTCCAAGTTTCAAAGAGAGCATCCAAGTTCAAATCATCAAGTAGTATTCAAAGGCTTCAACAACTTGAAAACAAGTTCTTCATCAACATTCAAAGAGCTTCAAAGAGAATATTTGTTTTATTTTAGAAAGCTTTAATTGTATTCTTTCATATTTGCTCTTACATTATTTACTTGAGGTTCTTGGTTAGCCCGTAAAACTAAGAGTGGTTGTTGGTGAGCCTTTAAACCAACTAGGATTTACCTGTAAGCCCGAAGATAAAACAAGTTGTTTAGGTTCTTGATTAGCCTATAAAATCAAGGGTGGTTGTTGGTGAGCCTTGAAACCAACTAGGATTTTACCTGTGAGCCCGAAGATAAAACAAGTTGTTTAGGTTCTTTGTTAGCCCATAAAATCAAGGATGGTTATTGGTGAGCCTTTAAACCAACTAGGATTTTACTTGCGAGCCCGAAGATAAAACAAGTTATAAAGGTTGTTGGTGAGCCTAGATTATAAAACCAAACTTAGTGAAATTTCCAAGAAGATCTTGGAGAGTGGATGTAGGTCCTTGGAGTGCACCAAACCACTATAAATTTCTTTATGTTTGTGTGATTGATTTCTTTGTTCATTTACTTTGTTAATTCCGCTGCATATTATTTTGAAGTACACAAATACATTGCCAAAACACAAGCATTAAATTGATCTAGCACAAACTTGCTTTAGTTTATTGAAAATTATTTGAAAGTTTTATAAAACCCAATTCACCCCCCTCTTGGGCTGCACCCTTTCTGGGCAACAAGTGGTATCAGAGCCCGTAACCAAAAATTATTGGTATCTAAACATTGTGCTTTGCAAAGAATCCAATAATATTGAGTTAAAAGATCATGGAAATCCTTGTAGGTATTAGTGTTAGACCACCATTTTTCAATGGCACAAATTACACTTTTTGGAAAACTCACATGCGCATCTAAATTCAATCTATTAGTTATCATCTTTGAAAAATTATTGTTAATGGTCCTCATATTCTTTCTATGTTGTTAATGGCATTTCCATTCCAAAGCTCGAAGAGGATTAGAATGAATATGACATTAAGCAATCTGAAATTATTGCTAAAACAATGAACTTGCTTTATTGTACATTGGACTTTAATATATTTAATATGATCTCCACATGCACATCGACGAAAAAATATGGTACACACTTGAAGTTACTCAAGAGGGTACTCTTCAAGTGAAGAATACTAAAATTAATTTTCTTATACATTCTTTTGAAATCTTTGAAATGATGCACTATGAATCTATATTTGATATGTATACTAGATTCATGACTATTATTAATGAATTGAAAAGTCTTGGCAAAGTCTATACTAATGCTGATTTGGTGAATAAAACTCTTAGATCTTTGCCAATATCATGGGATCCAAACGTGACGGTGATCTAAGAAGCTAAAGATATAGAAACCTTATCTTTATAAGAGCTTATTGGTTCACTCATGACTCATGAGTTAAATTTGTGGCAAAATGTAGTGGATGCTAATGTAAAGAAGAAAATAATCGCTTTTAAATCCACTACACATGATGAGTCTTCTAGTGAGGAGTCGGAAGACAGTGAAGATGAAGATGAGATAGAATTTTTAGCTTATAAATTTCAAAGATTCATGAGAAAAAGGGCCAAAAAGAAATACACGAAGAAGGCAATGATGGCTACATGGAGCGAAAGTGAAGACTCTAGTTCAGAAGAAGAACAAATTCAAAAATCAGCCCATCTTTACTTCATGGCAAATGAGAAAAAAGTATGTGCTGAAAATGATTATGATTTTATCTTTGATGAATTATATGATGCATTCATGATCTTGTGCATGAATACAATTGCATAAAATTGAGCAGAAGAAATTAAAAAGGCATGTCGATTCCTTTTCTCTTGAGAACACCAATCTTGCCAATGAAAATGATGATTTAAATGCCAATATTGATATTTTAAAAAATGAAAAAAGATAATTTTTTAAAGAAAAAGAATTTTTAGAAAAAAAATGATATTTGAAAGATTTATGTGATAAATTTTTAATGAGAAAAATATTTTTATTGAAGAAAAGAAGCAAAATTTTTGAAGAATTTGCTTATTCTTGCTTCTTCCAATTTGATTTGTAGATCTGGATTTAATGGATATCCTTGTAGATCAAGAAAAGTTTGGGTTCCAAAAAAAATTATATTTACTAATCCTAAAGGATCCAAGAAAGTTTGGATACCAAAATATTCATCTAGTTTATTTGCAGGAATGTCTTGCAGCCCAATATGAAAAAGGAAGTTTTTGAAAAATGGCTGTATAAGACAACATAAAGAGTGGACAAGCTACATTTTGAACTAAATGATAAAGGAAGGATTATATATTGATAAATTCTAACATTTCCTTCATAATTGAAAATATAGTTGAAATTTTTATAAATATTGCATCAATTATTTTGAAAAACTATTTTGAATATTTAATAAAAATCAAGTTTAGACTTATAGTCATTGGTTGTGATCATGAACTCTTGATGTTGATGAATTTCATACTATCATGATTAAACATGTGATTGTAAGAACTTCACTTGATTTTGATTAATGTATCTTAAATTATTTTATGAAAAATACTTTTAAAGATGCTTATTGATTTGGAAATTATTTCAATTGATTAATTAAAATCAAGCTTAAACTAATAGTTATTTGTTGTAATATGAATTTTTTATGTTGATGGATTTCATGCTCTCATGATTAAACTTGTGATTATTAGACTTTCACTTGATTTTGATTAATATAGTTTTTAAATTATTTCTAGTAAAATGTTATGATTTATATGTTTTCATTTTTGACATCTATGCATAAGTTAGAAATGATTTGGATCAAGTATAGAACTGGTAGTTAAGGGTTACATTTAAGAAGAAGGTATGTATATTGATAAACCCTTGCTCTGGTAGCTAGACTTGCTATTAAATTACTTCTAGCATTTGTATGGATATCAAATCATTTTATATGAATTTGAAATCATGCTAAAAATTTTTAAATGTATTAATGCTTTGCAGTTTGAAAATTATGAATAACTTGAAAATTTTCAAATCTTGATTAATGTGCTTTCATGTTTTATTCCTCAAATAAATGCATTTTTTAAGGAGGAATAACATTTGGGGGGAGCATCCAAAGATTTATTATCATTATATACATATATGATGCTTTCAATATTTTTGATATCATGCTTTACTTATATTGCTCTGATACTCCTTCTCCTTGTTTTCAAATCTAATCTTTTGAGGAGAGTTACATTCAAGTGGTATCATATTCAATTGGTATCAAAATTTATTTTAAAAGAATCCTAGTAACTACTTTGGATTGGGTTAGTCACCATGGTCGTCCGGTAATAGGAGCTAAGTAGGGTTTAAAGACCCTCTCTTTCCATTCACTGGGGTCTCTTATGACGTGTTGGGGTGCCGCTATGACCTTATCCCATGAACGAGTAAGGTGAATGGATAATTTGCTTATCAAAGTTTATATATATTGAATTATTTTGTTTTGGCATGTGCATATCATTTTTGTGGTATCATGTTCAATCATATCATATTTCAAGTGGTATCATATTTCAAGTGCTATATTATGTTCAATCTATAACAATTTCAAGTGGTATCATGATTAATTAATTTCATATATTGATTTTGATGATCTACTTACTATTTTTTCCACCTTCATTCTTATTTTTGTATTGCTTTCTCCATTTTTCATGATGTCAAAAAATGGAAGAAAAATGTTAAGTATGAAAAATGAAAAGATTGGATAAATATGAAAAATCATATGAGAAATGAAAGAATGTGCAAAAGGAGAGAAGAAACAAATAAGTTTTTATCTTAAGGGAAGAATCAGTAAGATAGAGAAAATTTAAAAATTTTGCATATTTGAAAAATATTTTGAAGAGTTTTTAAAAATTTTGTGGATCATATATTGAGGGGGAGGTTGATGCTTATGATTTTGAGCTTACATATTTATACTATTGTTAATCTTTTTAAGCTTACCCTATTCCTATACTTAAAGGTTTTGTCATCATCAAAAAGGGGGAGTTGTTGACTATGGTCTTGATTTTGATGATTGATAAAATGTTTAAGTATATATGAGTACTAATTATATTTTAAGTTATTATCAGATCTTAGTACTCATCCATGTTGAATGAAAAAATACTTGTATTTCAGTTGAAAAAGTTATTAAATCAATGAAAAATCAAGTATATGGACTTTGGAATTGGTATGGAAGAACTTGAAGAGGTTAAAATTTGATTTGGTCAAATTTCAGCAAGTTTCTATATTGGCATAAGGAAGTGTCGACACCTGAAATTGAAGTGTCGATACCTAAAGAAAATAAAGTGTTGACACCTGCAAATGAAGTATCGACTCAAGGCTTGAGAATTTTAAAAATACAGAATTATGCCATCTGGAGGTTTTGCCTCAAGTGTCGATTCAAGAAAATGAAGTGTTGACACTTGAAAATGAGGTGTCGACACCTGGAGCTGAAGTGTTGACACTTGAGAATGAAGTGTCGACTCCTGAGGTGAAGTGTCAATAGCTGGACTGTAATGGCTAGTTTCTGGGCTGCAGAACTTCTCCAACATGCTTTCAAATGGCTATATTTTAATTCCCAACGATCATAAACAGTCATTATGCTTTGGAGGGCTATATAAACATCAAAAATCAAATGGGGATGCAATCCTTTGGTAAGATTATTGAATATCCTTCAAGGATTCAAGAGTTGAGTGGTTCAAGCCTTCAAGCTTCCATGTTTTAATGAGAGCATCCAAGTTTAAATCATCAAGCAACATTCAAAGGCTTTAACAACTTAAAGACAAGTTCTTCATCAACATTCAAAGAGCTTCAAAGAGATATTTGCTTTATTTTAGAAAGCTTTAATTGTATTCTTTCATATTTGCTCTTACATTGTTTTACTTGAGGTTCTTGGTTAGCCTGTAAAACTAAGGGTGGTTGTTGGTGAGCCTTGAAACTAACTAGGATTTTACTTGTGAGCCCGAAGACAAAACAAGTTGTAAAGATTGTTGGTGAGCCTAGATTACAAAATCAAACTTAGTGGAATTCTCAAGGGGATATTAGGGAGTGGATGTAGATACCTGGAGTGCACCGAACCACTATAAATTTCTTTGTATTTGTGTGATTGATTTCTTTATGCATTTACTTTGTTAATTCCGCTGCATATTATTTTGAAGCACACAAATACATTGCCAAAACACAAGCATTAAATTGATCTAGCACCTACTTGCTTTAGTTTATTGAAAATTGTTTGAAAGTTTTTTAAAACCCAATTTACCCCCCTCTTGGGTTGCACCCTTTCTGGGCAACAGAAGCCTTAGGGTTCCATGATCTTACTATCTCGAAATCCCATTCCAAATGTGACCTCTCCCTCTTAGAACTCTCGAAATGAGAGGACCCAGCTGGGAATAGAGAGAAGGCAGAGAAAGTTGAAGATGATGGAGGACCTCCTAAAAAGATATCCAGCGAGAAGAGCACAGAAAAGGAAGAAGAGAGAGTAGGAGGCCGGTGACTGGAGCAGGGGGTAATAGGAGGAGCGCTCTGGATGTTCTAAAGGAGAAGCTCCAAAAAGTAAGAGTAGGTGAAAAATCCAAGTTGAAGAAGAAACCCCCTTTTATATTAAGAGAGAGAATTTCAAAATCCTAAACCACTCCAAATTGATTGGCATGCACCGTGTGGAGACCCCATTGGTTCCCTGCAGCCATCAGTTGCTAAGATTAAATGTAGCATGATAACTGAATCATCTACTGGATTTGCAAATTGGAGTCCAAGATTATTTTTATCCACTCAAATCCCTCTCAAAAGCTACGTGCAGCCCTTCGATCAAAAGGACCCTTCATATCCCTAGCATTTTTTGAACACATACTTCTATAGCTCAACCAAAACTTGGACCATGGAGTAGGGGATATCTATTAGAAAAAATTCTGTGCAAACCAAAAATATAAAGCCTAGATTAATAAGACTAGCTGGATGGCTTGACTACATATCATTCGACCATTCATCAGATTAAAGCCTTGATCAAAAGAGGATTGCCTCTCGATCCAATATTATAGGATAATTTGACATGCTGGCCAGATAGCCCAAGTAAACATGCTTAATGAAAGTTGCAAAACCTCCAAGTCAACAAGCCTGATCAGATGGTTCTGCTATATGTCCTCCGACCATTCATCGGATTATGACCTGGTCGGCAAAAGGCTTCCTTTTTGCTTCAATGTTATCAAACAAGTCAACATGTTAGTACATGTTTGTCCCACTTCTTAACGGATCCCTCATCGGAGAGGCTAATGACTTTCCTAGCCAACTGGATCTAGCTAAGTACCAACTGTCGAGTATCCTCATCCAAGCAAGCCTCAGTGGTGACTGGTGCCTCATCAGCTGGTTCTTTAAAAGCTATCAATATACACACCGACCATTCATTGGATCCAACCCATGATCGGCTAATGATTCCCTCCTGACTTTCATATCCCTAGACATGGCTTGACTTCATGCTCGATGCATGGGCAGCAGCTCGTCTATCCATCCACCAATTACTAGAGAAATTGTTGTCTCATCTAGTTAACCGAACCAAGCCAAGTGCCACCTGGCAATTATCATCATCCAACCCAGCCTCAGCAATGACTAACCCCTCATCAGTTCATCCTTAGAAAGTCATCGACATATGTATGCCTTTGTCCAGGGCAATATGATCAAACACCTTCTTGCCGACCACTCCTCGGCTTTGATAGGAGCTTTTAGACCAATCCCTGATTTTTGTGTCAGGCAGTGAGCAGATCCTTAGTTAATATTCCCACCTGGACTTTTCGAAGGCCAACTGATGGGGGATGAATTTGATGAAATGGGTGTGTGGAGATGTGATCTACTTACCTAGCAACAACATATCAGCATTAGAGCTCCAGATATGGCGGATTCATGGGTAGAAGGGATGAAGAATTTCGAGCTAGGAACTAGGTGAGCAGAAAATTTGAGACCCTTGTACAAGCTTCCTTTCAAAAAAATAAAAAGAGAGGATCTAAGGACATAGAAACCCTCAAACTACGATAAGCTACCTTGAAGAACCTTAGATCTAAGGATCAAGAGGGTCTTTCCCAACAATGAAGAGAAATCAAAACTCAAATGGAAGGGAAGCACTCACTACTCAAAAATTGAAGGCTAGAGACAAGATCTATACTCCCTTCTTGATTCATCATTGGAGCTTTGATCATTGGCATGGAGCCTTCATCTTCATCTTCAAATCACCAAGAAAAACATGCAAAGAGTCAAGGTAAGTCAAAATTCAAAGAAATTAAGAGAAAAAGGAAGGAATCAACAAAGAGAAGTAAAGAGAGTTGCTGGAATTTTGGGCAGCACTTCCTCTTCTTCTTGGACTACTTGGATCTTATGTAGACAAACTTGAAAATGAAACTTTGGCCCTCCAAACTCAAATCACTCACTCAAATTCAAGATCAAACTCATCACTCCAACTCAAAGTTAAAGGAAAACACTCAAAATTCTAAGAAGAACTAAAGAACTTGGCAAAGTGGAAGAGAACACAAACAAGTAAGCTTTCATTCAACTCAAGTCATTCATTGCTTTACAATAGGAGGCCTTGGTCCTATTTATAGGCCAAGGGCAACCATAAGGGTGGGTTAAGGAGCCAACTAATTCATATTTAGTTGGTAATTAATTACATGATTAGTTCCTAGTCTAACTAATCCTAATAAGAGAAAGTCCTAGAAGCTCCATGTGGCGCCATCTCCTTGCAACACTTGTCTTCATCTAATCCTTCCACATGTTCTTTAAGATTTGGTCTTTCAATTAGGCTTCAAGGTAGAAGATTATTCATAGCTTGGCTAGCCCATAGGCTTGGAAAAGGAATCTTCACTTGATTTTGGCTTTAAAATAATTCAATCTTGCTTCATGGAATTAGGAGTCTTCAAGAGGTGCTATATATATTTATGAAAACCTGAAAAAAAGAAAGATTGGATTACAACCAAAGATTATTAGTTACAATTTCTTCTCTTGCCAATGTCCTCATTACCAACTCAACCAATGCTCGTTTCTATGCCCTCAATTATGTGGCCAAAAGGTCACATCATGTCTTATGATCGTTAATCACCGTCATATCTTGCAATTAATGGGAACATGCCTGGATCTATTCAATGATCATGCTTGGATCCATGAAATGGTCAACATCGCTATTAAGAAACATTGCTAATTTGATGCAAAGGACAAGGTTCCAATTAAAATAAAATAGACATCCTTGCAAAATAAATCTCTTAGCAACCCATGTGATAAACCCTATCACTTTTACCAAATCCACTGAGATCTTATCATTCTGAAAATGCTATTATCTTCATCTATAAAAAGGGACCCTCTGAGAGCTCCAAGATATACAAAAAAAACTTTACCTCATACTTCTTACACTTGTCATGTTGGAATACTGTCTTGAGCATCGGAGGGCTATGCCAAAACACCTTCCAACTAGAGCTTTTTGTAAGTTCCGCCTCCTAAAAATCTTCCTGCACCACCAGCTTCAGCATTCCGATGCTTGACAAATTCCAGTGCCAACAATACCCATTTAAGATTGTGGATATTATGATCACAATATAAATCTAAATTCAATACACCCTTCATCCATTTTGACATGATATAGCTGTTGGAACCCTAAGTTTTGAGAACTTACTACATAGTTAAAAGGATTCCAAATTTGTGATCTTTTGTTTCTCGGTGTTTGCAAAATGCATGATGTTAATAGTATGGATCAACATTTAGTACTCCATTAGTTGAAAGGATAATTTTTCAACTCTCTTTATAATGATGGTGACACATATATTTGTAGTTCAGCTCCTTCATATACCAAGAGTAGTATTTGACACATGCAATGCATGTGAGTGGAGACGAATGGGCTCCTGAGCACAGCCTCATGGGTGCCACTCAAGAGTTTGCTTTGATAGACGTGACACCCAATTTTTGAACCACTGACACCCTATCATGCTTGACTAATTTCATGCTATACAACTTGCATCATGTGTGCTGATTAGTTGGTGATTTTGATGCAAATGAGAGTCCGATATTCGATAAAATTTAAGCATGATCTAGGTCACAAGTTACTTCAGGTTTGAATAGTTCAGGTTTAGGTTAGTTCATAAAGTATATATGAAGAGCTGAAGTGAACACATTGACTTCAAGAAGATGGTATTGGTAAGACCAACTTCTGAATATAAAATTAGACCACACAGAAAAAACATCTCTTTGTGCATAGGAATGTGCTCCTTAAATAACTCCACTGCAGTTGGTTTTATTCTTTGCACAAGTAGTAGATCAAATAATAAAATAAATATTATAAACTATTTAAATAAAGAGCTCAAGATCTCATAAGAAGATAGATATTTCTATCTTAGGAAGAGTAAGAAATTGGTAGTTGTTCTCTGATATATCATTGCCTAGATACTATAATACTAATTCGAATGAGTAATGGATCCCGCCCATGTGGTGGGACCCGTCCTATTAAAAGGGCTATTTAAGGCCTGTGGAGACTCGGAAGGGTGGGAGCGAGCGTGAGTGAATGTGGAAAGGAAATTGAGTGGGGCTGAGAGAGAAACAAAGTTGAAAAATATATTTGATCTTCCAGTCTTGATCGGATAATAATTCAAAACCCGATCAAGATGGAAATGTTAGTATGTTGTTCACGGCAGCGAGCTTTACAAAGTGAAACAGTCGGAAGCTGTGATTCCTCTTGTGTAATCAGCAAATGGTGACTTGGTGAGATCTTCCCTATTTTCTTCCTGTTTCCTCAGTATATTTAAATTTTATACTGAGAGGACATCATATACTATTTGCGAGGGCCTCTGGTATTAGAGAGAAATCTGCTGTACCCATTATGTGATTATAGTGGAAGTTTTGATCTAGTTGCAGGCCCTGTGGTTTTTACCTCTATATTGGAGGGTTTTCTACGTAAATCCGGTTTTTGTACTTGGTTTGATTTGTTTGCTGAATGAATTGTTGTAAGTTATTACCTATTTTAATTAGACACACAGGAATTAAAATTTATCCTGGGTATATTATGTGATCATGCTTTAATCCCAACAATTGGTATCAAAGCCAGGTTAGGCTAGTAATTGTGCTAATTAAAATGGAGGAGAAATCCAGTATGGTTAAATTAACTTTAGAAAATTATTCCTTATGGAGGATGATGATGGAAGATTTATTATATTGCCAAGATCTGTTTGAGCCAATTGAATTGCAGGGAATAATGCCAAACAATGTGAAAGCTGATGAGTGAAAAAGGTTGAATAGGAAAGCCACGGCTACGATCAGACAATGGATTGATGTGAGTATGATCCATGATGTTGCAATAGAAATGGATGCTTATCATGTTTGGAAGAAGCTAGAAGATTTATATCAGCAAAAGAATGCATATAATAAAGCCTACTTGATCAGAAGACTGGTGAACTTGAAGTATAAAGATGGGCAAAATGCTTCAGAGCATTTAAATAATTTCCAAGAGATCCTAAATCAGTTGGCTACAATAAAGTTGCTTCTTGATGATGAGGTATAGGCATTGATCTTGCTGAGTTCCTTACCAGATAGCTGGAAGACGTTAGTGGTGATGCTGAGTAATTCCACTACCAGTGATAAACTTACTATAACTATGGTCAAGGATCGTATATTAAATGAAGCAAATAGACAAAAGGAGCAGGGTTTGATAGATACAAATTCTGAGGCATTGGTTATAGAGAGAGGGGGAGAAGTAAAAATAGATCCTTCCATGGTAAAAGAGAT
The DNA here is from genome assembly GCA_021397845.1 of Areca catechu. Lineage (NCBI taxonomy): Eukaryota > Viridiplantae > Streptophyta > Magnoliopsida > Arecales > Arecaceae > Areca > Areca catechu. The sequence goes on along the minus strand of CM038047.1, from coordinate 47,374,061 downwards.
GATGGGTCCCATGATAAAAATAATCATGAAAAACCCAGAGGTCGGTCAAAGTCCAGAAAGGATGTTACTTGCTACTACTATAAAAGGCCAGGACATTTTTAGAGAGAGTAAAGAAAATACAAAAAGGATCAGGATAAAACTAATGGAAAGAAAGAAAAGACATAGAGTATGACTGCATTTGCATTTGATGATGAGGTCATGATTTCCTGTGATGATGCATGTATTAACCTCACATGTCAAGAACCTAGTTAGGTAATTGATTCAGCTACCACATATCATGTTACATCTCGGAGAGACTTCTTCTCATCCTACTCCAAAGGTGATTTTGGGCATGTTAGGATGGGAAATGATGCAGTAGCTAACATTATTAGCATGGAAGATGTTTGATTGGAGACCAATACCGGGTGCAGACTGTTATTAAGAAATGTAAGGCATGCTCCTAATATCTGATTGCATTTGATTTCTACATGTGTCCTAGATGATGAGGGCACTTCAGTCACTTTGGCGAAGGAAAATGAAAGCTCACTAAAGGTTCCCTGGTTGTAGCAAAAGGCAAGAAAGATGGCTTTTATAGATTGTAGGCTAAAGTACGCAGTGGAGTGGTGAATGCAGTTGAAGAAACCTCCATAGATGTATGGCATCGATGGCTTTGTCATCTTGAGTGAGAAGGGACTTGAGACTCTATTCAGGCACAACCTGTTTTATTTAAAAGGTATGCACCTGAGACCTTACATTTACTGTTTACATGGCAAGTAGCATAAAGTTTTATTTCATAAGCATCCTTTCATAGAAGATCGCATGTGCTAGATTTAGTTCACACTGATATATGCTTTATGATCATAAAGATACATGGTGGTGCATTTATTTTGTCACCTTTATTAATGACCATTCTCGAAAGTTATGGGCCTTTGCTTTGAGATTTAAAGACCAGGTAATAGATGTCTTTAAAGAATTCCATGCCAGTGTTGAAAGGAAGAAAGGAAGAAAACTAAAATGCATCTGAGCAGATAATGGTGGTTGTTGCTGCCCGGATCGTCGTGGCCCATAGCTGCTGATGGTGCCGGGTGTTTCGCATCCGCCCGTGGGAGATGCCTCTGGTGCCTCGAGACCTGCAAGAAAGCCAACGTCAGTGACCCGGGCCAGGGATTCCGGCGGGGGCACTCCAACGATCAAGTTAGTGAGATCTAGGGGAACAGATCCTCATGGTCGAGCCCCTCTGGATGAGCTCCATGCTAGGAGGAGTGAATATAGTGTGAGTGAAAGATGAGGACGAGCTGGGAGTGGTGTTGGTCGAGGTGGTCTTGCGCTCCTCTCTGGCCTTCCTCCCTTGTGTCGCTCTGGTTCCTCTCTTGGCTTGAAACGTATGCTATAGGTGTTATTCTTTGAGGTTAGATTCTGATACCTCTTTTGCTTATTTTTTGGTGGGAGTTTCTACCTTGGTTTGCTTCGGGATCTCCCCTGCTGTCATGTACGGCGAGGTACCGTGACGTGGACGGGACGTCTCTCCTATTTTGACAGTTGGGGAAGTCTCCATAGATTTCTGACATTCCTTCTACTTATCCCTCTCCTGGGAGTCTGACAGGGCCTCGATCGACGGGCTGCCGGTCTTGGGATCCATGCTCTCTGGTAGGGTCTTTTCTCCGGTTGTACGGTAGATCGGTGGAGGGTATAGCGCCTTGATTATGGCATGGTTGGTGTCGTACGGCCCTTGGGAGCATCGCCACTGTCCTTGGAGGAGAGGTATGGCTCCCTTAGCGACGGTGCATTGGCTTGAACAGAGGGCCGAGTTGGAGAGGCAGGGCCCGTCTTCGGTAGACTCGCCTTGGTGCTGCTTGGCAGGACGGGAGGTCGATCGAGCTCGGTTGTGGAGGGGCGCCTCATGGCGGAGGAGGCTGAGCTCGACTCCTGACCACGGGGCCCGACCTCAGACGAGCTCGGTGTCGGGGTGCCACCCAATCTAGGGGACCTGAGCTAGGAGGGGCGCCTCGTGGCGGAGGAGGCTGAACTCGACTCCTCACCACGGGGCCCGATCTCGAGGGGTCCACCTCAGGTGGGAACTCGGACTTGGCTCCGGCCTAGGCGTTCCGGGCTTGTGGGAACGGGCCTGGCGGAGGACAGAGCTTGCCTTCGGCGAGCAAAGGTGTCGCTTCAGGGAAGCTCAGCTCGGCAAAGGCTCTCATGTTGAAAGCTTGCCGTGGCATCTAATGGGGACTCCACGTCAACTGCCTCATGCCACGTCAGCATTTTGCCCACATCATTTGCCCCCCATGCCCGAGGCCTATTGACGCGCGGCGCTTGGGGCGAAGGGTGTAATTATGGCGCTAACGTGGAAAGGTGGAGAAATCGGGTGCAATAATGGCCAAAATCGGCGGTGCCTCGCTTTACAGTCCTACGAGCTTGTGGGAGGATGCCACATGGCCACGCAGGAGGGGGGCCATCGAGGCAGGCACGGAAGTCAGAGCGACTGCAATCGGATGGGCGCGCGGGCCCAATGGATGGTCGACACATGGCAGGCACCTTCTTGGGGGCTGCAAAGGTACGGTCGGGCATAAGTTGCTTGGGGAGGAGGGGTAAGTCTTTTCGAAGCTTACCCTCGTTCAAGCTTTGCGCGCCCAGCACCCCGCAGGAGCATTCTTTCTTTTCTTCCTCCCTTCTGGCCACCGACGACTCCCTAGAGTTCTTGCAGATTAGCCTCCCTTTCTTCTCATCCTCTAGGGGTCGTCTTAGGGTTCCTCCTGTCCCTTCCTTTCTTCTTCCTTCTTTCTTTCCTCCATGGATCGTTTTAGTCTGGAGTTCCGTCCTTCTTGCCAAGCCGAAGACGGACCCTCCCGGCCGAGGACTCCCTCCTCCTCCCACCGGAGGGATGGAGGTGGCGAGGTTTGAATTTAGTAGGCGACCCGCCCAGGGCCCGATGATCATCAGGGAACCCGAGTCTTCTCCTCCTCCTCCTCGAGTCCTTCTAAAGCCTGAGCCTTCTTGGTCGACGGGTCCCGAGGGGATTGCCTCGATGATTACCTCTGAAGATCTTCTGGCCATCCGGGAAGCCTATGGGATTTCTGAGTCCGTCCATCTCTCCGTTCCTCGCCCAAGGGAGCGGGCGACTTCTGGTGGTCCTAGATGGATCGCCCTTTATGAAGAGGCCTTCACTGGGGGCCTCCATTTTTCTCCCCACCCCTTCTTCCTTTCATTCCTGGCTAATTATCGCCTTGTCCCGGCTCAGTTGGTCCCTAACGCCATTAGGACCATCTTTGCCTTCATAGTTTGTGTCACTTTCATAGGATTGTTGCCCATTTTCTCTTTTTAGTACCTTTTTCACCTTGAAACGCCACCCCACCGAGGAGGGGTGGTGGTCTCTTTCTTCTCGCCCTTAGGGAATAAAGTTTGTCCTCCCCTCTTCCATTAAGGGATGGAAGAGTAGGTTTTTCTTTGCTTCCATAGAGGAGGTTGACTGGGTTTGGAGTGACCCAGATCGGTCCCCAAATCAGAATTCTGCTGTCGAGGAGGCCGACATCGAACTGTACAAGCAGCTCAGATCGATGGAGATCCCCTCGCTCGAGGTTTTGCTATCCGAACAAAATCTCTGCGAGGCTAGAGTGGGCCCGGTGCAGGAGTCGGGTGTGTCCCACTTGGCCATCCCCTTTTCGTTTTCATTCTTCATTTTTTCTTTTCTTCTCTCTCTTTTTTTTTTTTTTTTTTTTGGGGGGGGGGGGGGGGTGGGGTTTGACCTTATTTCTATCTTGGTGCAGCAATGAAGTTCTCGATGGATGAGCTACTCTCATTCTCTGAGGAGCGGGAACAGGCCACTGAGGCCGCCGAGCCAGCGTCGAAGAGAGAGCCGAATGAGGAGGACGGGCGAGGCCGGTGCAGGCTGGGGCAGATGCACTGGTGCAGGAGTGCAGGCGAAAAAGGGCGGTTAGCCCATCCTGAAGCCTCCTGTGGTAGCGTCCGAGCCTGAGGTGGTTGTCCGTGCAAGGTCAGCCGCCGCTGCTGCCAGGTCGGCGCCCCCCACCTAGGAGGTTGCCAGCATGGAGGGGGACGGGGGGGCACGAGAAGCCAGGCTGGCATCCCAAGTCCGGTCCGATGTGGTGCCGATCTCGTAGTTGGCACCAAGGGAGTCTTCTGCCACCGAAGGAGCCAAACCGGTGGGAACACAGGAGGGACACCACCGAGTCCCTTTCTGGCTGGGCCCGAACGTGTCCTTGATGAAGGACGTGAGTCTAGCAGAGCGCATGATGGACTTCTCTGTCCAGTCATGCGACAAGCACGAGGGGAGTGGGCGACTCCTCGGTGACGTCATCATGGCGTCGTTCGCCCAGCTATACGCTGTAAGTAGCTCTCCTTTACCTTGACATCTTCTTGCCTTCTCCTCTTTTAGTTTGTTGCTGACTTGGCTCTTCTTACTGCAGCAAGGGCGGGAGCTGATCCTCATAAGGGATTACTGCCGCAACTGGGCACAGAGGGACAGAGAGCAGGGAGCCGAGCTCACGTCCCTCATGGCTGAAGTAGGCCGCAAGGATGCAGAGGTTCGGGAGGCTAGCCAGAAGGTGAAGAGCCTCTAGATCGAAGCTACTGATGCAGCCAGAATAAGGAAGGAGCTCGACAGCGAGCTCGAGTCCAAGCGGGCCCAGCTGAAGGAGCTTCAGGCCGAGTTGGAGGTGGCCAGAGAGATGGCCACCTCCGCTGAGAAGAAGGTGGCCACGGTCGAGAAGAGAGCTGCCGATGCAGAGGAGAAGGTCGCTCTTTCCCACCGTTCCACTGAATCCGCCGAGAAGGCGCTAGCGATGGCCGTCGTCTGTCTGAGCACCTGAAGGCGGAGCTCGAAGAGGTCCGGCATCGGGCCGAGGCTGCAGAGAAGGTAGCCACTGACGCTGTGGCTGCTTTCAAGGCAACCCTGGAGTACCTCAAGGACTTCCGGGAAGCAACGACAGACTCCTTCACCAAGGGGTTCGCATACTGCCGGTCCCAGCTACAGGGGGTTCTGTCCAAGGAGCAGCTGGCTGCACTCCGCGTCCTGGGGAAGAAGGCTTCCTCTGCAATGACGACGGTGGCAACAAAGCAGGGAGCTGCTCTGATCGAGGCTCGGGCTCCAGCGACCTCGAAAGCGCCCAGCTCTAGGGAACCGACACCGACGACGGTGAGGGCAGCACCTGCACCGTAGTTGAAGGCAGCTGATCCGGCCTCGGCAGCTTCAGCGGCTGAACCCGTTCCTCCTACAGAGGTGGAGGAGGGAGAGGTCCCGGCCGTGCGCCGCCGGGGAAGGAGCCAGCCCCTTAGAATAGGATCTTTCTTCTTTTTCACTTGTACTTTTTTCTTTTTTCTTGACTGGGTCACCCGGCCTGTCGGGGCCCGGAAGATAATGTAATCAGCTCTTTCGATAATGAAACTCACTTTTTCGATCATGGTGTCTCCATCATCTACAATATGGAATGTCCCCTCTCTTTCTTCTCCTCCCTTTCTTTGCTACTTCTTTTTCGGTGCAGGGACGTCCGAGAGAGGAGTTGAGGACTCCAACCAGCATAGACCCGGCATTGAGCTTGAGGTCATGCCGGTGAGGGATGTTGACCTTGGATTCAATTGCTTAGGGGCATAACTCAGTGGTCGCCATCTTGGAGCTAGGCTCGGAGGCATCGAAGGATGAGATCCTTGGTGTTGAAAGTTTGAATCTAGAACCTTAGTGTCTTGAAGCCAATCTCAGGGATGTTGACTCTTGAGGATTGCGGCGCTAGGGATCTGAGTTCTAGGCCTTGGCATCGTGGAGTTGGGCTCGGAGGCACTAAGTTCCTGGGAGCTTCCCAGGTCCTTTGCCAGGGAGCTGGGCTCGTCGATGCCGGAGGGTCATCCGGTCTTTGATGCCGGGGAGCTAGGCTCGCCGGTGCTTGGGGGCTTCCCAGGTCTTTGTGCCAGAGGACTCTTCTTTGGACTTTGTTGTCGGGGAGCTATGCTCGCCGGTGCTTGGGGGCTTCCCAGGTCTTTGTGCCAGAGGACTCTTCTCTGGGCTTTGTTGCCGGGGAGCTAGGCTCGTCGATGCCTGTGGGCTTCCCAGGTCTTTTATGCTGGAGGGTCATCCGGTCTTGGATTGGTGACGATGCTGTCCAGCCCAGGGGACCTGAGCTTGGAGGAGCGCCTCGTGGCAGAGGAGATTGAGCTTGGCTCGTAACCACAGGGCCCAATCTCGAGGGGCCCGCCTTGGGTGAAGTTTGCGCTCGACTCTGACCTAGGCATCCCGGGCTCGCGGGAGCTGACCTGGTGGAGGACGGGGCCCGGCTTCGGCTAGTGCAGTTATGCCGAGCTCGGGAGTGTTGTTGATGACGAACTGCACGATTCTGAGATGTCCTTGGCTGGAGGTCTGAGCTTCGGTCTTGGGGTAGGTGTCTTGGAGCTGGGTTCGAGGATGATGATGTTGGAGAGCCACGTGGCTCGGAGCTGCCCTTGGCCGAAGATCTGAGCTCCGATCTTGAGCGGGCGTCCTGGAGCTAGGCTCGAAGATGATGATATTTTAATGATCCGAGGACATGGCTTAGAAGATGTCGCCTTGGAGCTGGGCTCGGAGGCGTTGAGTGCCTGGGGGCTTCCCAGGTCCTTCGTCGGGGAGCTGGGCTCGTCGGTGCTGGAGGATCGTCCGGTCTTTGTTGCCGGGGAGCTAGGCTCACCGGTGCTTGGGGGCTTCCCAGGTCTTTGTGCCAGAGGACTCTTCTCCCGGCTTTATTGCTGGGGAGCTAGGCTCACCGGTGCCTGGGGATTCCCAGGTCTTTGGTGCTGGAGGGTCATCCGGTCTTTAATCGGCGACGATGCTACTCGGCCCAAGGGACCTAAGCTCGGAGGGGTGCCTCACGGCGGAGGAGGCTAAGCTCAACTCCTAGCCACGGGTCCTGATCTCGAGGACCCACCTTGGGTGGAGGCTCGTGGTCGGCTCTGGCCTAGGTGTCCCAGGCTTGCGAGAGCGGACCTTGCGGAGGATAGGGCCCGGCTTCGACTATCATCGTGATGCTGAGCCCGAGAGCTTCAATAATTCGAGATGGTGCCTTGGATCTAGGCTTGACGACGCATTAATTGACAATTCCCTTGGCCGGAGATCTGAGCCGGTCTTGGGCTAGCATCTTGGAGCTGGGCTCGGGGACGTTGATAATTTGAGAAGATGCCTTGGAGCTGGCTCGAAGAAGATTGGTTGAGAATTTCCTTGGCCGGGGATCTGGGCTCCGGTCTTGGGCTGGCGTCCTGGAGCTGGGCTCGGGGACGTTGATATTTGATGAGGCATCTTGGAGCTGGGCTCGAAGATGTATTGATTGCCTAGGAGCTTCCCAGGTCCTTCACCGGGGAGCTGGGCTCGCCGGTGTCGAAGGGTCGTCCAGTCTTTGATGCCGAGGAGCTAGGCTCGCCGGTGCCTGGGGGCTTCCCAGGTCTTTCGTGCCGCGAGACTTTTCTCGGGCTTCGACGGGCGTCCTGGAGCTGGGCTCAGGGATGTCGGTGTTGGCAGCTACATGGCTCGGAAGGTTTTTCCTTGGAGCTAGGCTCGGAGGCGTTGAGTGCCTGGGGGCTTCCCCGGTCCTTCGTCGTGGAGCTGGGCTCGCCGATTCCGAAGGGTCTCGGCCACTTTGTAGGGGCCTTCCCCATTCAGCGAGAGTTTACCGCACTCTCTGTGTGGAGACGCCTCAGCTCGGCACGACACCAGGTTGCCGGGTCGGAAAGTTTTCAACTTCACCCGGGAGTTATGGTGTCGGGTGACCCGTTACCGGTGGGCTACTATCCAAAGCCAGGCTCTGGCCTTCTTTTCTTCGGGGAGGTCCAGGTTGAGGAGGGGGTACGCCGAGCTCAACTGGAATCACTATCTCTGTGCTGAAGACGAGGTCGAAAGGCGCTTTGCCCGTTGTCATTTTGGGCGTTGTGTGGCAAGCTCACAGGACGCTCGAAAGCTTTTGCACCCCCTGCCCCTCGGGCCTTCTTGGGGGCACACCCAGTCCCCCAGTGTATCATCCCCATCGGCCTCTCAGTGGGGCGATTGCCGACCGCTGGGACAGGTGGAAGGGCGATGAGTGCCTGGGATTCCAACTGAGATCTGCCCCCCACGTACCTTCCAAGTTAGCCTCTCTGGTGAGCTCCTCAATCTCCCACTTGAGGTCGCGACATTCCTCGGTGCTGTGACCGTGGTCGCGATGATGAAAGCGACAGTACTTTGACTTGTCACGGGTGGCGGACGGCTTTAGTGGTGGTGGGCGCCTCAAGTAGTCCTCGCCCTCGATCTCCATAAGAATTTTGTCCTCGGGACGAGGAGAGGGGTGTAGGCCTCTTCCGGAATGAGAGTCCTCCTCAGTCTTGGTCGGTCCTTCCAGGAGCTTTGAGCTTGGGGTGCTAGCTTCTGGGTCCCGAACACTTCAGCAGGGGCCGTCTTCTTCAGGAATCCTCCGTCGAGCTCCTGCCTCGTACGGTCGCCTCCTCAACGCGAACGTACTTTTGGGCCCAGAGAAGGAGCTCGGCGTAGGCCTTGGGGGACTTCTTATCCAACGAATAAGTCAGGTGGGAGGTTCTGAGCCCTCGCTTTAGCCCCAACATGGCCACTGGCTCTTCAAGATTGTAGATCTCCAACACAACAGCCTTGAAGTGGGCCACGTAGTCTTGCAAGGGCTCGCGGTCCTGCTACCGGATGGAGAAGAGGATGTCTGCCTCTCGTGGCAACTTCCTGCAATCATCGAAGTGAGCCACGAACTTCTGCCCTAGCTGGACGAAGGAGCTGATGCTTTCCGGCTCGAGGCGAGTGAACCATACTCGAGCGGCCTTCCAAAGGGTAGCAGGGAAGGCGATGCATAGAAGGGCGTCAGTGGCCCCCTGGACCCTCATGAGAGTCCGGTAGCTTTCCAGGTGGTCCAGGGGGTCGATGGTACCCTCGTAAGGATCCACCTGTGGCATCCAGAACCGGTACGGGATCGGCTCCATTTGGGTTTCTTGGAAGAATGGGGGACGGGCGTTGTAGCCCGCTGGCTCACTAGCAGAGCCCGGCATGCTGGCGAACCGGCGATCAAACTCCACCAGCTTGCGTTCATGCTCCTCCAGGCACCTACCCGTCGCGTGCCTGGCAGCTTCATCAGAGAACCCCTCCATCGAAGGAGACGGAGAAGGTGACATGGATGCGCGGCACCCGTGGTAGGGGGTCTTACTTTTCTTGCCTCGGCGGGGTCTGGGCACCTCCCACCCGAGGTTTAGTGAGCGACTCTCTCCGTCGGTAGAGCCGCTCGTTGTCTTTTTGTCAGAGCTTGATGGCTGCCCCGGTTGTCAGTGGTGGCCCACGGCTGCGATGACCTTCCTTGGAAGGAGCGCAGGTTGTCGCGGGGAGTGCGGCATGGGCCACCGGGGTCCTTAGCTACTGGTGGGTAGCCACAGACAATTGCTGATGCTGAAGCTGGCGCACTACCGTGGCAAGAACTTGCATCTGCTAGGCAAGTGCAGCCAGCTGGGCTTCTGATGAAGGTGGCTGGACCGGAGTAGGTGGCTCCACTTCTGTCTCCGGTCCATGCGGGTTCCCATGAGAAGGGGATGCCTCCGCACGGCTGGAAGAAGCTCCCCAGACCCGGGTGGTCACCATCCCCCGGTGGTCCGACTGAGCGGGGCTTGAACTGGATCAAATGTCATTCTGTGCCCCTACCTGGCGCGCTAATATGTTGCCACCCGGATCGTCGTGGCCCATAGCTACTGGTGGCGTCGGGTGTTCTGCGTCTGCCCACGGAAGATGCCTCCGGTGCCTCGGGACCTGCAAGAAAGCCAACGTCAGTGACCCGGGTCGGGGATTCCGGTGGGGGCACTCCGATGATCAAGTCAGTGACGATCCAGGGAAACAGATCCTCCTGATAGAGCCCCTCTGGATGAGCTCCATGCTAGGAGGAGTGAATATAGTGTGAGTGAAAGATGAGGACGAGCTGGGAGTGGTGTTGGCTGAGGTGGTCTTACCCTCCTCTCTGGCCTTCCTCCCTTGTGTCGCTCTAGTTCCTCTCTTGGCTTGAAAAGTATGCTATGGGTGTTGTTCTTTGAGGTTAGATGCTGATACCTCTTTTGCTTATTTTTTGGTGGGAGTTTCTACCTTGGTTTGGTTCGGGATCTCCCCCTGCTGTCGTGTACGGTGAGGTACCGTGACATGGACGGGATGTCTCTCCTGTTTTGATAGTCGGGGAAGTCTCCGTAGATTTCTGACATTCCTTCTGCTTATCCCTCTCCTGGGAGTCTGATAGGGCCTCGATCGATGGGCCGCCGGTCTTGGGACCGTGCTCTTCGGTAGGATCTTTTCTCCAGTTGTATGGCAGATCGACGGAGGGTATGGCACCTTGATTGTGGCATGGTTGGTGTCGTACGGCCCTCGGGAGCATCGCCACTGTCCTTGGAGGAGAGGTATGGCTCGTATGGCCCTTGGCGGCGGCGCATTGGCTTGAACAGAGGGCCGAGCTAGAGAGGCAGGGCCCGTGTTCGGTAGACTCGCCTTGGTGCTGCTTGGCAGGATGGAGGTCGATCGAGCTCGTCACAGAGGGGCGCCTCGTGGCAAAGGAGGCTGAGCTCGACTCTTGACCACGGGGCCCGACCTTAGACGAGCTCAGTGTTGGGGTGCCGCTAGTCTAGGGGACTTGAGCTCGGAGGGGCACCTCGTGGTGGAGGAGGCTGAGCTCGACTCCTGACCACGGGGCCTGATCTCAAGGGGTCCGCCTCAGGTGGGAACTCGGACTCGGCTCTGGCCTAGGCATTCCGGGCTTGCGGGAACGGGCCCGGCGGAGGATGGAGCTTGCCTTCGGCGAGCAAAGGTGTCGCTTCAGGGAAGCTCAGCTCGGCAAAGGGCTCATGTTGAAAGCTTGCCGTGGCATCTGATGGGGACTCCACGTCAGTTGCCTCGTGCCACGTCAGCATTCTGGCCACATCAGTGGTGAATACCGGGGTCCGTTCGAGAGATACTGCAGACAACATGGTATTAGATTGGAGAAGACTATTCCCAAGACACCTAACAAAATGGAGTGGTAGAGAGGAAGAATCGCACCATTGTTGAAAGAATCGGTGCATGCTTGCATTCTCATTCAAAGTTACCTAGTTCCTTTTGGAGTGAAGCTATGAGGACTGCAGTTGATCTAATTAATCTTTCTCCTTCATATGCCCTTGATGGTGATATTCCTGAGAAGGTATGGATAGGAAAATCAGTTTCCTATGATTATCTCAAAGTATTTGGATGCAGGGCCTTTGTTCATATTCCAAAAGATGAATGGTCAAAACTTGACAGCAAGTCAAAGGAGTGTATTTTTCTTGGATATGGATGTGAGCAGTTTGGATACAGGCTATGGGATCCAGTAGAGAAGAAGCTGATTAGAAGCAGAGATGTAGTATTCTTTGAAGATCAAACAACTGAGGATGTGGAAAATAAAAATAAGCCAAAGTCTACTACAAAATTATTTGTTGACCCTTCTCCTATGTCTCAAGCCAGAGTAGATGATAATGGACAGGCTGTAGATGATGGTGATGCGATGGATGATGAGCCTATACATGGTGATAGTGCTACACATGAGCAAAGTGAGCAGGCTCCTACACAGCAAATGGTAGAACGGCAGTTGAGAAGGTCTACTAGAGAGCACCGGTCTTCTCAAAGATACCCTCCACATGAGTATGTAATGGTGACTGATGGAGGAGAGCCAAAATACATTTAGGAGGCTATGTCACATGCACAAAAAGAAAAGTGGTTTGAAGCCATGCAAGAAGAGATGAAATCCTTATATGAGAACCACACATTTGATCTAGTGGAGCTGCCTAAGGGGAAGAGAGCATTGAAGAATAAATAGGTGTTCATACTCAAGATAAAGGAACACAGCTCACAACCAACGTATAAAGCAAGACTGGTTGTGAAGGGCTTCAATCAACAGAAAGGTATTGACTTTGAAGAGATATTTCACCCATGGTCAAGATGTCTTCGATCTAGGTTGTACTTAGCTTGGCAGCCAGTCTGAATTTGGAGATTGAGTACCTTGATGTGAAGACAGTATTTCTTCATGATGACCTTGAAGAGGAAATCTATATGGAGTAGCCAGATGGGTTATAGCTAAAGGCAAGGAAAACCTGGTATGCAAACTAAAGAAGAGCTATATGGTTTGAAATAAGCTCCTCAACAGTGGTATAAGAAATTTGATTCCTTCATGGTAGATCATGGGTATGACAGAACCACTTCTGACCATTGTATTTTGTAAAGAGGTTTGGTGATGATGATTTTATTATTCTCCTGTTATATGTTGAAGACATGCTGATTGTTGGCCACGATGCCAAGAGGATTCAGAACTTGAAGACTGAATTGAGCAAGTGCTTTGCTATGAAAGACTTGGGATCAGCGAAGCAGATACTTGCATGAGGATTGCTCGTGACAAGAAGAATAATAAACTATGGCTATCCCAGGAGAAATACATAGAGAAGGTGTTAGAGCAGTTCCAGATGAGCAACTCCAAGCCGGTTAGCTCTTCACTTGCAGGTCACTTCTAATTGAGTTACAAACAGTGTCCTACTAGTGAGGAAGAAAAGGAGAAAATGCAGAACATTCCCTATGCATCCATAGTTGGCAGTTTGATATACGCCATGGTATGCACTAGATCGGATATTGCTCATGCCGTTGGTGTCGTCAGTCGATTTCTCTCCAATCCTGGGAAGGAGCATTGGACTGCAGTGAAATAGATTCTCAGGTACCTCAGAAGAACTTCTAGAATATGTCTATGCTTTGATACAGATAACCTGTATTAGATGGATATACAGATGCAGACATGGCTGGTGATGTTGATCCAGAAAATCCACATCGGGATATTTGATGACCCTTTCAGGGGGGGAGCTGTCTCATGGCAGTCCAAACTGCAGAAATGTGTTGCTCTGTCAAGTACAGAGGCAGAGTATACTGCAGTGACAGAAGCCAGCAAGGAGCTATTGTGGATGAAAAAGTTATTGAAAGAACTTGATCTAAAGCAAGAAAGATTTATCTATTGTGACAGTCAGAGTGCAATTATCTCAGCAAGAATTCAGCTTTCATTCGAGGTCGAAGCACATGATGTGAGTATCACTGGATACGAGATGCTTTGCAGATGAAGTTGCTACAGTTGGAAAGATTCAATAGATGATAATGCTTCAAATATGCTGACTAAGTCATTACCTGCAGAGAAGCTTGTGGTCCCCCTACATGGGTCTGATGTGGGGCGAATTGTTGTGGATCCACGCCCATGTGGTGGGACCCGCCCTATTAAAGGGCGATTTAGGGACTGTGGAGACTTGGAAGGGGGGAGCGAGCAGAGTGCGATAGTGGAAAGAAATCGAGCGGTGCCGAGAAAGGAAAACAAAAGAGGAAAAATATTTTGATCCTTCCAGGTATGATCGGACGGTAATTCAAAAACCGATCAAGATGAAAGTTAGTATATATTCATGGCAGTAGTGAGATTACAAAGTGAACAGTTCGGATCGCGTGATTCTTTTGTAATCGACAATATTTGGCTTTGGTGAGATCGTCCCATTTTCTTTTATATTCCTCAATAATATTTATATTTATACAGAGAGATCATCATATACCATTTGTAGAGCCTCTAGTTGGTTAGAGGGTAAGAAAAATCTACTCTTCCATCCCTTAATGGAAGAGGGGAGGACAAACTTTATTCCCTAAGGGCGGGAAGAAAGAGACCACCACCCCTCCTCGGTGGGGTGGCGTTTCAAGGTAAAAAAAGTACTAAAAAGAGAAAAACGGGCAACAATCCTGTGAAAGTGACACAAACTATGAAGGCAAAGATGGTCCTAATGGCGTTGGGGACCAACTGAGCCGGGACAAGGCGATAATTAGCCAGGAATGAAAGGAAGAAGGGGTGGGGAGAAAAATGGAGGCCCCCAGTGAAGGTCTCTTCATAAAGGGCGATCCATCTAGGACCACCAGAAGTCGCCCGCTCCCTTGGGCGAGGAACGGAGAGACGGACGGACTTAGAAATCCCATAGGCTTCCCTGATGGCCAGCAGATCTTCAGAGGTAATCACTGAGGCAATCCCCTCGGGACCCGTCGACCAAGAAGGCTCAGGCTTTAGAAGGACTCGAGGAGGAGGAGGAGAAGACTCGGGTTCCTTGATGATCATCAGGCCCTGGGCGGGCCGCCTACTAAATTCAAACCTCGCTGCCTCCATCTCCTCGTGGGAGGAGGAGGGAGTCCTCGACCGGGAGGGTCCGTCTTCATTGGCAAGAAGGACGGAACTCCAGACTAAAATGATCCATGGAGGAAAGAAAGAAGGAAGAAGAAAGGAAGGGACAGGAGGAACCCTAAGACGACCCCTAGAGGATGAGAAGAAAGGGAGGCTAATCTGCAAGAACTCTAGGGAGTCGCCGGTGGCCGGAAGGGAGGAAGAAAAGAAAGAATGCTCCTACGGGGTGCTGGGTGCGCAAAGCTTGAACGAGGGTAAGCTTCGAAAAGACTTACCCCTCCTCCCCAAGCAACTTACGCCCGACCGTACCTTTGCAGCCCCCAAGAAGGTGCCCACCACGTGTCGACCATCCATTGGGCCCGCGCGCCCATCCGATTGCAGTCGCTCGACTTCCGTGCCTGCCTCGATGGCCCCCCTCCTGCGTGGCCATGTGGCATCCTACCACAAGCTCGTAGGACCGTAAAGCGAGGCGCCGCCGATTTTGGCCATTATTGCACCCGATTTCTCCACCTTTCCACGTTAGCGCCATAATTACACCCTTCGCCCCAAGCGCCGCGCGTCAATAGGCCTCGGGCGTGGGGGGCAAATGATGTGGGCAAAATGCTGACGTGGCATGAGGCAGTTGACGTGGAGTCCCCATTAGACGCCACGGCAAGCTTTCAACATGAGAGCCTTTGCCGAGCTGAGCTTCCCTGAAACGACACCTTTGCTCGCCGAAGGCAAGCTCCGTCCTCCGCCAGGCCCGTTCCCGCAAGCCCGGAACGCCTAGGCCGGAGGCAAGTCCGAGTTCCCACCTGAGGTGGACCCCTCGAGATCGGGCCCCGTGGTGAGGAGTCGAGTTCAGCCTCCTCCGCCACGAGGCGCCCCTCCTAGCTCAGGTCCCCTAGATTGGGTGGCACCCCGACACCGAGCTCGTCTGAGGTCGGGCCCCGTGGTCAGGAGTCGAGCTCAGCCTCCTCCGCCATGAGGCGCCCCTCCGCAACCGAGCTCGGTCGACCTCCGTCCTGCCAAGCAGCACCAAGGCGAGTCTACCGAAGACGGGCCCTACCTCTCCAACTCGGCCCTCTGTTCAAGCCAATGCGCCGGCCGCTAAGGGAGCCATACCTCTCCTCCAAGGACAGTGGCGATGCTCCCGAGGGCCGTACGACACCAACCATGCCATAATCAAGGCACTATACCCTCCACCGATCTACCGTACAACCGGAGAAAAGACCCTACCGGAGAGCATGGATCCCAAGATCGGTGGCCCGCCGATCGAGGCCCTGTCAGACTCCCAGGAGAGGGATAAGTAGAAGGAATGTCAGAAATCTACGGAGACTTCCCCAACTGTCAAAATAGGAGAGACGTCCCGTCCACGTCACGATACCTCGCCGTACACGACAGTAGGGGGAGATCCCGAAGCAAACCAAGGTAGAAACTCCCGTCAAAGAATAAGCAAAAGAGGTATCAGAATCTAACCTCAAAGAATAACACCCATAGCATACGTTTCAAGCCAAGAGAGGAACCAGAGCGACACAAGGGAGGAAGGCCAGAGAGGAGCGCAAGACCACCTTGACCAACACCACTCCCAGCTCGTCCTCATCTTTCACTCACACTATATTCACTCCTCCTAGCATGGAGCTCATCCAGAGGGGCTCGACCATGAGGATCTATTCCCCTAGATCTCACTGACTTGATCGTTGGAGTGCCCCCGCCGGAATCCTCGGCCCGGGTCACTGACGTTGGCTTTCTTGCAGGTCTCGAGGCACCAGAGGCATCTCCCACGGGCGAACGCGAAACACCCGGCACCATCAGCAGCTACGGGCCACGACGATCCGGGCAGCAACAACCACCATTATCTGCTCAGATGCATTTTAGTTTTCTTCCTTTCTTCCTTTCAACACTAGCATGGAATTCTTTAAAGACATCTATTACCTGGTCTTTAAATCTCAAAGCAAAGGCCCATAACTTTCGAGAATGGTCATTAATAAAGGTGACAAAATAAATGCACCACCATGTATCTTTATGGTCATAAAGCATATATCAGTGTGAACTAAATCTAGCACATGCGATCTTCTATGAAAGGGATGCTTATGAAATAAAACTTTATGCTACTTGCCATGTAAACAATAAATGTAAGGTCTCAGGTGCATACCTTTTAAATGAAACAGGTTGTGCCTGAATAGAGTCTCAAGTCCCTTCTCACTCAGATGACCAAGCCATCGATGCCATACATCTATGGAGGTTTCTTCAACTGCATTCACCACTCCACTGCGTACTTTAGCCTACAATCTATAAAAGCCATCTTTCTTGCCTTTTGCTACAACCAGGGAACCTTTAGTGAGCTTCCATTTTCCTTCGCCAAAGTGACTGAAGTGCCCTCATCATCTAGGACACATGTAGAAATCAAATGCAATCAGATATTAGGAGCATGCCTTACATTTCTTAACAACAGTCTGCACCCGGTATTGGTCTCCAATCAAACATCTTCCATGCTAATAATGTTAGCTACTGCATCATTTCCCATCCTAACATGCCCAAAATCACCTTTGGAGTAGGATGAGAAGAAGTCTCTCCGAGATGTAACATGATATGTGGTAGCTGAATCAATTACCTAACTAGGTTCTTGACATGTGAGGTTAATACATGCATCATCACAGGCAATCATGACCTCATCATCAAATGCAAATGCAGTCATACTCTATGTCTTTTCTTTCTTTCCATTAGTTTTATCCTGATCCTTTTTGTATTTTATTTACTCTCTCTAAAAATGTCCTGGCCTTATAGTAGTAGCAAGTAACATCCTTTCTGGACTTTGACCGGCTCTGGATTTTTCATGATTATTTTTATCATGGGACCCATCATCTCTTTTACCATGGAAGGATCTATTTTTACTTCTCCCCCTCTCTCTATAACCAATGCCTCAGAATTTGTATCTATCAAACCCTGCTCCTTTTGTCTATTTGCTTCATTTAATATACGATCCTTGACCATAGTTAGAGTAAGTTTATCACTGGTAGTGGAATTACTCAGCATCACCACTAACGTCTCCCAGCTATCTGGTAAGGAACTCAGCAAGATCAATGCCTATACCTCATCATCAAGAAGCAACTTTATTGTAGCCAACTGATTCAGGATCTCTTGGAAATTATTTAAATGCTCTGAAGCATTTTGCCCATCTTTATACTTCAAGTTCACCAGTCTTCTGATCAAGTAGGCTTTATTCTGTGCATTCTTTTGCTGATATAAGTCTTCTAGCTTCTTCCAAACATGATAAGCATCCATTTCTATCGCAACATCATGGATCATACTCACATCAATCCATTGTCTGATCGTAGCCGTGACTTTCCTATTCAACCTTTTTCACTTATCAGCTTTCACATTGTTTGGCATTATTCCCTGCAATTCAATTGGCTCAAACAGATCTTAGCAATATAATAAATCTTCCATCATCATCCTCCATAAGGAATAATTTGATGAAGTTAATTTAACCATACTGGATTTCTCCTCCATTTTAATTAGCACAATTACTGCCTAACCTAGCTTTGATACCAATTTTGGGATTAAAGCATGATCACAAATAATTATACCCAGGATAAATTTTAATTCCTGTGTGTTAATTAAAATAGGTAATAACTCAACAATATCAATTCAGCAAAAATAAATCAAACCAAGCAAAAAAACCGGATTTACGTAGAAAACCCTCCAATATAGAGGTAAAAACCACAGGGCCTGCAACTAGATCAAACTTCCACTATAATCAAATAATGGGTACAGCAAGATTTTTCTCTCTAATAAACTAGAGGCTCTCCAAATAGTATATGATGATCATCTCAGTATAAAATTTAAATATTACTGAGGAATACAGGAAGAAAATAGGGAAGATCTCACCAGAGTCAAATATTTGTTGATTACACAAGAGGAATCACAGCAATCCGAACTGTTCACTTTGTAAAGCTCGCTGCCGTGAACAACATACTAAAATTTCATCTTGATCGGGTTTTGAATTATTATCCGATCAAGACTGGAAGGATCAAAATATATTTTTCCAACTTTGTTTCTCTCTCAGCACCACTCATTTCTTTCCACTATTTCACGCTCGCTCCCCCCTTCCGAGTCTCCACAGGCCTTAAATAGCCCTTTTAATAGGACGGGTCCCACCACATGGGCGGGATCCATTACTCATTCGAATTAGTATTATAGTATGCTAGGCAAATGATATATCAGAGAACAACTACCACATTTCTTACTCTTCCTAAAGATAGAAATATCTATCTTCTTATGAGAATCTTGAGCTCTTTATTTAAATAGTTTATAATATTTATTTTATTATTTGATCTACTACTTGTGCAAAGAATAAAAACCAACTGCAGTGGAGTTATTTAAGGAGCACATTCCTATGCACAAAGAGATGTTTTTTCTGTGTGGTCTAATTTTATATTCAGAAGTTGGTATCTACCAAATACCATCTTCTTGAAGTCAATGTGTTCAACTTCAGCTCTTCATATATACTTTATGAACTAACCTAAACCTGAACTATTCAAAACCTGAAGTAACTTGTGACCTAGATCATGCTTAAATTTTATCGAATATCGGACTATCATTTGCATCAAAATCACCAACTAATCAGCACACATGATGCAAGTTGTATAGCATGAAATTAGTCAAGCATGATAGGGTGTCAGTGGTTTCAAAAATTGGGTGTCACGTCTATCAAAGCAAACTCTTGAGTGGCACCCATGAGGCTGTGCTCAGGAGCCCATTCGTCTCCACTCACATGCATTGCATGTGTCAAATACTACTCTTGGTATATGAAGGAGCTGAACTACAAATATATGTGTCACCATCATTATAAAGAGAGTTGAAAAATTATCCTTTCAACTAATGGAGTACTAAATGTTGATCCATACTATTAACATCATGCATTTTGCAAAACACCGAGAAACAAAAGATCACAAATTTGGAATCCTTTTAACTATGTAGTAAGTTCTCAAAACTTAGGGTTCCAACAGCTATATCATGTCAAAATGGATGACAGGGTGTATTGAATTTAGATTTATATTGTTGATCATAATATCCACAATCTTAAATGGGTATTGTTGGCACTGGAATTTGTCAAGCATCGGAATGCTGAAGCTGGTGGTGCAGGAAGATTTTTAGGAGGCGGAACTTACAAAAAGCTCTAGTTGGAAGGTGTTTTGGCATAGGCCCTCCGATGCTCAAGACAGTATTCCAACATGACAAGTGTAAAGAAGTATGAGGTAAAGTTTTTTTTGTATATCTTGGGAGCTCTCAGAGGGTCCCTTTTTATAGATGAAAGATAATAGCATTTTCAGAATGATAAAGATCTCAGTGGATTTGGTAAGAAGTGATAGGGTTTATCACATGGGTTGCTAAGAGATTTATTGTTTGCAAAGGATGTCTATTTTATTTTAATTGGAACCTTGTCCTTTGCATCAAATTAGCAATGTTTCTTAATAGCGATGTTGACCATTTCATGGATCCAAGCATGATCATTGAATAGATCCAGGCATGTTCCCATTAATTGCAAAGATATGACGGTGATTAACGATCATAAGACATGATGTGACCTTTTGGCCACATAATTGAGGGCATAGAAACGAGCATTGGTTGAGTTGGTAATGAGGACATTGGCAAGAGAAAGAAATTGTAAACTAATAATCTTTGGTTGTAATCCAATCTTTCTTTTTTTTCAGGTTTTCAAATATATATAGCACCTCTTGAAGACTCCTAATTCCATGAAGCAAGATTGAATTATTTTAAAGCCAAAATCAAGTGAAGATTCCTTTTCCAAGCCTATGGGCTAGCCAAGCTATGAATAAATCTTCTACCTTGAAGCCTAATTGAAAGACCAAATCTTAAAGAACATGTGGAAGGATTAGATGAAGACAAGTGTTGCAAGGAGATGGCGCCACATGGAGCTTCTAGGACTTTCTCTTATTAGGATTAGTTAGACTAGGAACTAATCATGTAATTAATTACCAACTAAATATGAATTAGTTGGCTCCTTAACCCACCCATTATGGTTGCCCTTGGCCTATAAATAGGACCAAGGCCTCCTATTGTAAAGCAATGAATGACTTGAGTTGAATGAAAGCTTACTTGTTTGTGTTCTCTTCCACTTTGCCAAGTTCTTTAGTTCTTCTTAGAATTTTGAGTGTTTTCCTTTAACTTTGAGTTGGAGTGATGAGTTTGATCTTGAATTTGAGTGAGTGTTTGAGTTTGGAGGGCCAAAGTTTCATTTTCAAGTTTGTCTACATAAGATCCAAGTAGTCCAAGAAGAAGAGGAAGTGCTGCCCAAAAATTCCAGCAACTCTCTTTACTTCTCTTGTTGATTCCTTCCTTTTTTCTCTTAATTTCTTTGAATTTTGACTTACCTTGACTCTTTGCATGTTTTTCTTGGTGATTTGAAGATGAAGATGAAGGCTCCATGCAATGATCAAAGCTCCAATGATGAATCCAAGAAGGGAGTATAGATCTTGTCTCTAGCCTTCAATTTTGAGTAGTGAGTGCTTCCCTTCCATTTGAGTTTTGATTTCTCTTCATTGTTGGGAAAAGACCCTCTTGATCCTTAGATCTAAGGTTCTTCAAGGTAGCTTATCGTAGTTTGAGGGTTTCTATGTCCTTAGATCCTCTTTTTTATTTTTTTGAAAGGAAGCTTGTACAAGGGTCTCAAATTTTCTGCTCACCTAGTTCCTAGCTCGAAATTCTTCATCCCTTCTACCCATGAATCCAGCCATATCTGGAGCTCTAATGCTGATATGTTGTTGCTAGGTAAGTAGATCACATCTCCACACACCCATTTCATCAAATTCATCCCCATCAGTTGGCCTTCGAAAAGTCCAGGTGGGAATATTAACTAAGGATCTGCTCACTGCCTGACACAAAAATCAGGGATTATCAAAGCTCCTATCAAGAGGAGTGGTCGGCAAGAAGGTGTTTGATCATATTGCCCTGGACAAAGGCATACATATGTCGATGACTTTCTAAGGATGAACTGATGAGGGGTTAGTCATTGCTGAGGCTGGGTTGGATGATGATAATTGCCAGGTGGCACTTGGCTTGGTTCGGTTAACTAGATGAGACAACAATTTCTCTAGTAATTGGTTGGATGGATAGACGAGCTGCCCATGCATCGAGCATGAAGTCAAGCCATGTCTAGGGATATGGAAGTCAGGAGGGAATCATTAGCCGATCATGGGTTGGATCCAATGAATGGTCGGTGTGTATATTGATAGCTTTTAAAGAACCAGCTGATGAGGCACCAGTCACCACTGAGGCTTGCTTGGATGAGGATACTCGACAGTTGGTACTTAGCTAGATCCAGTTGGCTAGGAAAGTCATTAGCCTCTCCGATGAGGGATCCGTTAAGAAGTGGGACAATCATGTACTAAACATGTTGACTTGTTTGATAACATTGAAGCAAAAAGGAAGCCTTTTGCCGACCAAGGTCATAATCCGATGAATGGTCGGGACATATAGCAGAACCATCTGATCAGGCTTGTTGACTTGGAGGTTTTGCAACTTTCATTAAGCATGTTTACTTGGGCTATCTGGCCAGCATGTCAAATTATCCTATAATATTGGGATCGAGAGGCAATCCTCTTTTGATCAAGGCTTTAATCTGATGAATGGTCGAATGATATGTAGTCAAGCCATCCAGCTAGTCTTATTAATCTAGGCTTTATATTTTTTGGTTTGCACAGAATTTTTTCTAATAGATATCCCCTACTCCATAGTCCAAGTTTTGGTTGAGCTATAGAAGTATGTGTTCAAAAAATGCTAGGGATATGAAGGGTCCTTTTGATCGAAGGGCTGCACGTAGCTTTTGAGAGGGATTTGAGTGGATAAAAATAATCTTGGACTCCAATTTGCAAATCCAGTAGATGATTCAGTTATCATGCTACATTTAATCTTAGCAACTGATGGCTGCAGGGAACCAACATGGGGTCTCCACACGGTGCATGCCAATCAATTTGGAGTGGTTTAGGATTTTGAAATTCTCTCTCTTAATATAAAAGGGGGTTTCTTCTTCAACTTGGATTTTTCACCTACTCTTACTTTTTGGAGCTTCTCCTTTAGAACATCCAGAGCGCTCCTCCTATTACCCCCTGCTCCAGTCACCGGCCTCCTACTCTCTCTTCTTCCTTTTCTGTGCTCTTCTCGCTGGATATCTTTTTAGGAGGTCCTCCATCATCTTCAACTTTCTCTGCCTTCTCTCTATTCCCAGCTGGGTCCTCTCATTTCGAGAGTTCTAAGAGGGAGAGGTCACATTTGGAATGGGATTTCGAGATAGTAAGATCATGGAACCCTAAGGCTTCTGTTGCCCAGAAAGGGTGCAACCCAAGAGGGGGGTAAATTGGGTTTTAAAAAACTTTCAAACAATTTTCAATAAACTAAAGCAAGTAGGTGCTAGATCAATTTAATGCTTGTGTTTTGGCAATGTATTTGTGTGCTTCAAAATAATATGCAGCGGAATTAACAAAGTAAATGCATAAAGAAATCAATCACACAAATACAAAGAAATTTATAGTGGTTCGGTGCACTCCAAGGTATCTACATCCACTCCCTAATATCCCCTTGAGAATTCCACTAAGTTTGATTTTGTAATCTAGGCTCACCAACAATCTTTACAACTTGTTTTGTCTTCGGGCTCACAAGTAAAATCCTAGTTAGTTTCAAGGCTCACCAACAACCACCCTTAGTTTTACAGGCTAACCAAGAACCTCAAGTAAAACAATGTAAGAGCAAATATGAAAGAATACAATTAAAGCTTTCTAAAATAAAGCAAATATCTCTTTGAAGCTCTTTGAATGTTGATGAAGAACTTGTCTTTAAGTTGTTAAAGCCTTTGAATGTTGCTTGATGATTTAAACTTGGATGCTCTCATTAAAACATGGAAGCTTGAAGGCTTGAACCACTCAACTCTTGAATCCTTGAAGGATATTCAATAATCTTACCAAAGGATTGCATCCCCATTTGATTTTTGATGTTTATATAGCCCTCCAAAGCATAGATGACTGTTTATGATCGTTGGGAATTAAAATATAGCCATTTGAAAGCATGTTGGAGAAGTTCTGCAGCCCAGAAACTAGCCATTACAGTCCAGCTATTGACACTTCACCTCCAGGAGTCGACACTTCATTCTCAAGTGTCAACACTTCAGCTCCAGGTGTCGACACCTCATTTTCAAGTGTCAACACTTCATTTTCTTGAATCGACACTTGAGGCAAAAACCTCCAGATGGCATAATTCTGTATTTTTAAAATTCTCAAGCCTTGAGTCGATACTTCATTTGCAGGTGTCAACACTTTATTTTCTTTAGGTATCGACACTTCAATTTCAGGTGTCGACACTTCCTTATGCCAATATAGAAACTTGCTGAAATTTGACCAAAATCAAATTTTAACCTCTTCAAGTTCTTCCATACCAATTCCAAAGTCCATATACTTGATTTTCATTGATTTAATAACTTTTTCAACTGAAATACAAGTATTTTTTCATTCAACATGGATGAGTACTAAGATCTGATAAATAACTTAAAATATAATTAGTACTCATATATACTTAAACATTTTATCAATCATCAAAATCAAGACCATAGTCAACAACTCCCCCTTTTTGATGATGACAAAACCTTTAAGTATAGGAATAGGGTAAGCTTAAAAAGATTAACAATAGTATAAATATGTAAGCTCAAAATCAATAAGCATCAACCTCCCCCTCAATATATGATCCACAAAATTTTTAAAAACTCTTCAAAATATTTTTCAAAATATGCAAAATTTTTAATTTTCTCTATCTTACTGATTCTTCCCTTAAGATAAAAACTTATTTGTTTCTTCTCTTCTTTTGCACATTCTTTCATTTCTCATATGATTTTTCATATTATCCAATCTTTTCATTTTTCATACTTAACATTTTTCTTCCATTTTTTGACGTCATGAAAAAAGGAGAAAGGCAATACAAAAATAAGAATGAAGGTGGAAAAAATAGTAAGTAGATCATCAAAATCAATATATGAAATTAATTAATCATGATACCACTTGAAATTGTTATAGATTGAACATAATATAGCACTTGAAATATGATACCACTTGAAATATGATATGATTGAACATGATACCACAAAAATGATATGCACATGCCAAAATAAATAATTCAATATATATAAACTTTGATAAGCAAATTATCCATTCACCTTACTCGTTCATGGGATAAGGTCATAGCGGCACCCCAACACGTCATAAGAGATCCCAGTGAATGGAAAGAGAGGGTCTTTAAACCCTACTTAGCTCCTATTACCGGACGACCATGGTGACTAACCCAATCCAAAGTAGTTACTAGGAATTCTTTTAAAAATAAATTTTGATACCAATTGAATATGATACCACTTGAATGTAACTCTCCTCAAAAGATTAGATTTGAAAACAAGGAGAAGGAGTATCAGAGCAATATAAGTAAAGCATGATATCAAAAATATTGAAAGCATCATATATGTATATAATGATAATAAATCTTTGGATGCTCCCCCAAATGTTATTCCTCCTTAAAAAATGCATTTATTTGAGGAATAAAACATGAAAGCACATTAATCAAGATTTGAAAATTTTCAAGTTATTCATAATTTTCAAACTGCAAAGCATTAATACCATTTAAAAATTTTTAGCATGATTTCAAATTCATATAAAATGATTTGATATCCATACAAATGCTAAAAGTAATTTAATAGCAAGTCTAGCTACCAGAGCAAGGGTTTATCAATATACATACCTTCTTCTTAAATGTAACCCTTAACTACCAGTTCTATACTTGATCCAAATCATTTCTAACTTATGCATAGATGTCAAAAATGAAAACATATAAATCATAATATTTTACTAGAAATAATTTAAAAACTATATTAATCAAAATCAAGTGAAAGTCTAATAATCACAAGTTTAATCATGAGAGCATGAAATCCATCAACATAAAAAATTCATGATTACAACAAATAACTATTAGTTTAAGCTTGATTTTAATTAATCAATTGAAATAATTTCCAAATCAATAAGCATCTTTAAAAGTATTTTTCATAAAATAATTTAAGATACATTAATCAAAATCAAGTGAAGTTCTTACAATCACATGTTTAATCATGATAGTATGAAATTCATCAACATCAAGAAGTTCATGATCACAACCAATGACTATAAGTCTAAACTTGATTTTTATTAAATATTCAAAATAGTTTTTCAAAATAATTGATGCAATATTTATAACAAATATTCAACTATATTTTCAATTATGGAAGGAAATGTTTAGAATTTATCAATATAGATAATCCTTCCTTTACCATTTAGTTCAAAATGTAGCTTGTCCACTCTTATGTTGTCTTATACAGCCATTTTTCAAAAACTTCCTTTTTTCATATTGGGCTGCAAGACATTCCTGTAAAATAAACTAGATGAATAATTTGGTATCCAAACTTTCTTGGATCCTTTAGGATTAGTAAATATATTTTTTTTGGAACCCAAACTTTTCTTGATCTACAAGGATATCCATTAAATCCAGATCTACAAATCAAATTGGAAGAAGCAAGAATAAGCAAATTCTTCAAAAATTTTGCTTCTTTTCTTCAATAAAAATATTTTTCTCATTAAAAAATTTATCACATAAATCTTTCAAAATATCATTTTTTTCTAAAAATTCTTTTTCTTTAAAAAAATTATTTTTTTCATTTTTTAAAATATCAATATTGGCATTTAAATCATCATTTTCATTGGCAAGATTGGTGTTCTCAAGAGAAAAGGAATCGACATGCCTTTTTAATTTCTTCTGCTCAATTTTATGCAATTTGTATTCATGCACAAGATCATTGAATGCATCATATAATTCATCAAAGGTAAAATCATAATCATTTTCAGCACATACCTTTTTTCTCATTTGCCATGAAGTAAAGATGGGCTGATTTTTGAATTTGTTCTTCTTCTAAACTAGAGTCTTCACTTTCGCTCCATGTAGCCATCATTGCCTTCTTCATGTATTTCTTTTTGGCCCTTTTTCTCATGAATCTTTGAAATTTATAAGCTAAAAATTCTATCTCATCTTCATCTTCACTGTCTTCCGACTCCTCACTAGAAGACTCATCATGTGTAGTGGATTTAAAAGTGATTATTTTCTTCTTTACATCAGCATCCACTACATTTTGCCACAAATTTAACTCATGAGTCATGAGTGAACCAATAAGCTCTTCTAAAGATAAGGTTTCTATATCTTTAGCTTCTTAGATCACTGTCACGTTTGGATCCCATGATATTGGCAAAGATCTAAGAGTTTTATTCACCAAATCAGCATTAGTATAGACTTTGCCAAGACTTTTCAATTCATTAATAATAGTCATGAATCTAGTATACATATCAAATATAGATTCATAGTGCATCATTTCAAAGATTTCAAAAGAATGTATAAGAAAATTAATTTTAGTATTCTTCACTTGAAGAGTACCCTCTTGAGTAACTTCAAGTGTGTACCATATTTCTTTCGTCGATGTGCATGTGGAGATCATATTAAATATATTAAAGTCCAATGTACAATAAAGCAAGTTCATTGTTTTAGCAATAATTTCAGATTGCTTAATGTCATATTCATTCTAATCCTCTTCGAGCTTTGGAATGGAAATGCCATTAACAAACATAGAAAGAATATGAGGACCATTAACAATAATTTTTCAAAGATGATAACTAATAGATTGAATTTAGATGCGCATGTGAGTTTTCCAAAAATGTAATTTGTGCCATTGAAAAATGGTGGTCTAACACTAATACCTACAAGGATTTCCATGATCTTTTAACTCAATATTATTGGATTCTTTGCAAAGCACAATGTTTAGATACCAATAATTTTTGGTTACGGGCTCTGATACCACTTGTTGCCCAGAAAGGGTGCACCAAGAGGGGGGTGAATTGGGTTTTATAAAACTTTCAAACAATTTTCAATAAACTAAAGCAAGTTTGTGCTAGATCAATTTAATGCTTGTGTTTTGGCAATGTATTTGTGTACTTCAAAATATATGCAGCGGAATTAACAAAGTAAATGAACAAAGAAATCAATCACACAAACATAAAGAAATTTATAGTGGTTTGGTGCACTCCAAGGAACCTACATCCACTCTCCAAGATCTTCTTGGAAATTTCACTAAGTTTGGTTTTGTAATCTAGGCTCACCAACAACCTTTATAACTTGTTTTGTCTTCGGGCTCGCAAGTAAAATCCTAGTTGGTTTAAAGGCTCACCAATAACCATCCTTGATTTTATGGGCTAACAAAGAACCTAAACAACTTGTTTTATCTTCGGGCTCACAGGTAAAATCCTAGTTGGTTTCAAGGCTCACCAACAACCACCCTTGATTTTATAGGCTAATCAAGAACCTAAACAACTTGTTTTATCTTCGGGCTTACAGGTAAAATCCTAGTTGGTTTAAAGGCTCACCAACAACCACTCTTAGTTTTACGGGCTAACCAAGAACCTCAAGTAAAATAATGTAAGAGCAAATATGAAAGAATACAATTAAAGCTTTCTAAAATAAAACAAATATCTCTTTGAAGCTCTTTGAATGTTGATGAAGAACTTGTTTTCAAGTTGTTGAAGCCTTTGAATACTACTTGATGATTTGAACTTGGATGCTCTCTTTGAAACTTGGAAGCTTGAAGGCTTGAACCACTCAACTCTTGAATTCTTGGAGGATATTCAATAATCATACCAAAGGATTACATCTCTATTTGATTTTTGATATTTATATAGCCCTCCAAATCATAGATGACCATTTATGACCGTTGTGGATGAAAATATAGTCGTTTGAAAGCAAGTTGGAGAAGTTCTGCAGTCCCAAAAAACTAGCTGTTATAGTCCAAGTGTCGACACTTCACCTCTATGTGTCAACACTTCATTCTCAAGTATCGACACTTCACCTCTAGGTATTGATACTTCATTTTCAAGTGTCGATACTTCATTTCCTTGAGTCGACACTTGAGACAAAAACCTCTAGATGGCATAGTTCTGTATTTTCAAAATTCTCAGGCCTTGAGTCGACACTTCATTTATAGGTGTCGACACTTTATTTTCTTCAGGTGTCGACACTTCAATTCCAGGTGTCAACACTTCCTTGTGCCAATGCAGAAACTTGCTGAAACTTGACCAAAATCAAATTTTAACCTCTTCAAGTTCTTCCATATCAATTCCAAAGTCCATATACTTGATTTTTCATTGATTTAAGGACTTTTTCAACATAAATACAAGCATTTTTTCATTCAACATGGATGAGTACTAAGATCTGATAAATACACTTAAAATATAATTAGTACTCATATATACTTAAACATTTTGTCAATCATCAAAATCAAGATCAGAGTCAACAATCTCCTCCTTTTTGATGATGACAAACTTTTAAGTATAGGAATAGGGTAAGCTTAAAAAGATTAACAATAGTATAAACATGTAAGCTCAAAATCAATAAGCATCAAGCTCCCCCTCAATATATGATCTACAAAATTTTTAAAAATTTTTCAAAATATTTTTCAAAATATGCAAAATTCTCAAATTTTTTCTATCTTACTGATTATTCCCTTAAGATAAAAACTTATTACTTTCTTCTCTCCCTTTTGTACTTTGTTTCAATTCTCATATGATTTTTCATGTTTATCCAATCTTTTCCTTTTTCATACTTAACATTTTCTCCCCCTTTTTGACATCATGAAAAAGGATGAAAGGCAATATAAAAATGAGAATGAAGGTGAAAAGAATAGCAAGTAGATCATCAAAATCAATATATGAAATTAATTAATCATGATACCACTTGAAATTGTTATAGATTGAACATGATATAGCACTTGAAATATGACACCAATTGAAATATGATACGATTGAACATGATACCACAAAAATAATATGCACATGCCAAAACAAAATAATTCAATATATATAAACTTTGATAAGCAAATTATCCATTCACCTTACTCGTTCATGGGATAAGGTCACAGCGGCACCCCAACACGTCATAAGAGATCCCAGTGAATGGAAAG
This sequence comes from Areca catechu, assembly GCA_021397845.1. Lineage (NCBI taxonomy): Eukaryota > Viridiplantae > Streptophyta > Magnoliopsida > Arecales > Arecaceae > Areca > Areca catechu. The sequence goes on along the minus strand of CM038047.1, from coordinate 47,344,844 downwards.
AGAGGGTCTTTAAACCCTACTTAGCTCCTATGATCGGACGGCCATGGTGACTAACCCAATCCAAAGCAGTTACTAGGAATTCTTTTAAAAATAAATTTTGATACAAATTGAATATGATACCACTTGAATGTAACTCTCCTCAAAGGATTAGATTTGAAAATAAGGAGAAAGAGTATCAGAGCAATATAAGTAAAGCATGATATCAAAAATATTGAAAGCATCATATATGTATATAATGATAACAAATCTTTGGATGCTCCTCCTAAATGTTATTGCTCCTTAAAAATATACATTTATTTGAAGAATAAAATATGAAAGCACATGCATCAAGATTTGAAATTTTCAAGTTATTCATGATTTTCAAACAGCAAAGCATTGATACAATTTAAAATTTTTGGCATGATTTCAAATTCATTTAAAATGATTGGATATCCATACAAATGCTAGAAGTGATTTAATAGCAAGTCTAGCTACTAGAGAAAGGTTTATCAATATGCATACTTTCTTCTTAAATGTAACCCTTAACTACCAGTTCTATACTTGATCCAAATAATTTTTAGCTTATGCATAGATGTCAAAAATGAAAACACATAAAACATAATATTTTACTTGAAATAATTTAAAACTATATTAATCAAAATCAAGTGAAAGTTTAATAATCACAAGTTTAATCATGAGAGCATAAAATCCATCAACATAAAAAATTCATGATTACACAAATGACTATTAGTTTAAGCTTGATTCTAATTAATCAATTGAAACAATTTTCAAATTAATATGCATCTTTAAAAGTATTTTTCATGAAATAATTTAATATACATTAATCAAAATTAAGTGAAGTTCTTACAATCACAAGTTAATCATGATAGCATGAAATTCATCAAAATCAAGAAGTCATGATCATAACTAATGACTATAAGTCTAAACTTGATTCTTATTAAATATTCAAAATAATTTTTCAAAATAATTAATACAATATTTATAACAAATATTCAACTACATTTTCAATTATGGAAGAAAATGTTTAGAATTTATTAATATAGATAATCCTTCCTTTGCCATTTAGTCCAAATATAGCTTGTCCATTCTTCATGTTGTCTTGTATAGCCATTTTTCAAAAACTTCATTTCTTCATGTTGGGCTGCAAAACATTCCTGCAAAATAAACTAGATGGACAATTTTGGTACCGAAACTTTCTTGGATCCTTTAGGATTAGTAAATATAGTTCCTTTTGGAATCCAAACTTTTCTTGATCTACAAGGATATGTATTAAATTCAGATCTACAAGTCAAATTGGAAGAAGCAGGAATAAGCAAATTTTTCAAAAATTTTGCTTCTTTTATTAAATCAAAATATTTTTTTCATTCAAAAATTTATCGCATAAATCTTTCAAAACATCATTTTCTTTTCTAAATTTTTTTTCTTTAAAAAAATTATTCTTTTTATTTTTCAAAATATCAATCTTGGCATTTAAATCATCATTTTTATTAGCAAGATTGGTGTTCTCAAGAGAAAAGAAATCTACATGCCTTTTTAATTTCTTGTGTTCAATTTTTTGCAATATGTATTCATGCACAAGATTATTGAATGCATCATGTAATTCATCAAAGGTAGAATCATATTCATTTTCAGCACATACCTTTTTCTCATTTGCTATGAAGCAAAGATGGGCTGATTTTTGAATTTGTTATTCTTTTGAACTAAAGTCTTCACTTTCACTCCATGTAGCCATCATTGCCTTCTTTGTATATTTCCTTTTGGCCCTTTTACTCATGAATCTTTGAATTTATGAGCCAAAAATCTCATCTCATCTTCATCTTCACTATCTTCCAACTCCTCACTAGAAGACTCATCATGTGTAGTGGATTTAAAATGATTATTTTCTTCTTTACATCAGCATCCACTATCTTTTGCCACAAATTCAACTCATGGATCATGAGTGAATCAATAAGCTCCTCCAAAGGTAAGGTTTCTACATCTTTAGCTTTTTGGATCGCCGTGACCTTTGGATCCCATGATATTGGCAAAGATCTAAGAATTTTATTCACCGAATCAGATTAGTATAGACTTTGCCAAGACTTTTCAATTCATTAATAATAGTCATGAATCTAGTATACATATCAGATATAGATTCATAGTGCATCATTTCAAAGATTTCAAAAGAATATATAAGCAAATTAATTTTAGTATTCTTCACTTGAAGAGTACCCTCATGAGTAACTTCAAGTATGTCCCATATTTTCTTCGCCGATGTGCATGTGGAGATCCTATTAAATTCATTAAAGTCCAATGCACAATAAAGAAAGTTCATTGCTTTAGTATTAATTTCAGATTGCTTAATGTCATATTCATTCCAATCCTCTTTGAGCTTTGGAATGGAAATGCCATTAACAAACATGGAAGGAATATGAGAACCATTAACAATAATTTTTCAAAGATGATAACTAATAGATTGAATATAGATGTGCATGCGAGTTTTCCAAAAAGTATAATTTGTGCTATTGAAAAATGGTGGTCTAACACTAATACCTACAAGGGTTGCCATGATCTTTTAACTCAAAATTGTTGGATTCTTTACAAAGCACAAGGTTTAGATACTAACAATTTTGGGTTCCAGGCTCTGATATCACTTGTTGCCCAGAAAGGGTGCAACCCAAGAGGGGGGGTGAATTGGGTTTTATAAAACTTTCAAATAATTTTTAATAAACTAAAGCAAGTATGTGCTAGATCAATTTAATGCTTGTATTTTGGCAATGTATTTGTGTGCTTCAAAATAATATGCAGCAGAATTAACAAAGTAAATACACAAAGAAATCAATCACACAAATACAAAAAAATTTATAATGGTTCGGTGCACTCCAAGGCACCTACATCCACTCTCCAAGATCCCCTTGAAAATTTTACTAAGTTTGGTTTTGTAATCTAGGCTCACCAACAACCTTTACAACTTATTTTCTTTGGGCTCACAAGTAAAACCATAGTTGGTTTCAAGGCTCACCAATAACCATCCTTGATTTTACAGGCTAACCAAGAATTTAAACAACTGTTTTGTCTTCGAGCTCACAAGTAAAATTCTAGTTGGTTTCAAGGCTCACCAACAACCACCTTTGATTTTACGGGCTAACCAAGAATCTAAATAACTTGTTTTATCTTCGGGCTCACAAATAAAATCCTAGTTGGTTTAAAGGCTCACCAACAACCATCCTTGGTTTTACGGGCTTACCAAGAACCTCAAATAAAATAATGTAAGTGCAAATATGAAAGAATACAATTAAAACTTTCTAAAATAAAAAAAATATCTCTTTGAAGCTCTTTGAATGTCGATGAAGAACTAGTCTTCAAGTTGTTGAAGCCTTTGAATGCTGCTTGATGATTTAAACTTGGATGCTCTCTTTGAAACTTGGAAGTTTGAAGGCTTGAACCACTCAACTCTTGAATTCTTGAAGGATATTCAATAATCTTACCAAAGGATTACATTCCCATTTGATTTTTGATGTTTATATAGCCCTCCAATTCATAGATGATCATTTATGACCATTGGGGATAAAAATATAGCCATTTGAAATCAAGTTGGAGAAGTTCTATAGCCTAGAAAACTAGTCGTTATAGTCCAAGTGTCGACACTTCATTTTCAAGTGTCGACACTTCACCTCCAGGTGTCGACACTTCATTTTCAAGTGTCAACACTTTATTTTCTTGAGTCGACACTTGAGACAAAAATCTCTAAATGGCATAGTTCTATATTTCAAAATTTTTAAGCCTTGAGTCGACACTTCATTTGCAGGTGTTGACACTTCATGTTCTTCAGGTGTCGACACTTCAATTCCAGGTGTCCACACTTCCTTGTGCAATGCAGAGCTTGCTGAAACTTGACCAAAATCAAATTTTAACCTCTTCAAGTTCTTCCATATCAATTCCAAAGTCTATATACTTGATTTTTCATTGATTTAAGGACCTTTTCAACTGAAATACAAGCATTTTTCATTCAACATGGATGAGTACTAAGATCTGATAAACACACTTAAAATATAATTAGTACTCATATATACTTAAACATTTTGTCGATCATCAAAATCAAGATCAAAGTCAACAGCTTCGATCAAGGGATGCACCAGACTAGAGACCTTCAGGCCTCATGCATATTGGTCTATGATGAATGCAAATGATTTAATTAAGATTCAAGTTTTGTACGGAGTCCTGAGGGAGCTTAATTTGGAGCTCCCCAAATCTAATGCACCGGTAAATAACCCACCTCTGGCTAGGCTTGGAGTGTACGAGGAGGCATTCGAAGCTAGGCTAAGGTTTTCCATTCCTTCTTTTCTCCTTGATTTTATTAGATTTTACAATATTTTCTTGTGTACCATAATCTTAAACTCCCTTAGATTAGTTATAGGGTTTTTATTGTTTGCTTGTCGGTCGAGGTTCGGCATTCTCTTTCCTTGTTTTGCTTCTTCTATAGTATTAAGAGGCATCCCCATACCAAGGACTGGTGGTATTTCTCTACTCAGAGGGTCTTCCTTCTGATCAAGGGCACTCCTTCCACCATTCATGGATGGAAGGAGCGATCGACTTTTATTCGTTTCCTGTTCCTCTATCAATAGCTAGGAATTGCTGAGCTGGGGTTTACTAAAGGCTTCCACCCTCGAAATCCCAACTTTAGGTGATGAGCAAGAGGGGTATTTTAAAATTATCTAGAGTATCAGGTTCTCCTTGTAGAGCAACTCTTATCTGAGGACACCTTCAGCATAGGGCTTAGTCGGGCTGATCCCAGGGATGAGTTTGGTATCTATTTTTAACTTTTCACTCTTTTTTTTATTCTCTTCCTTGTTTTGATCAGTGTTGCATGATTACAGATATGAGGCCTAAGAACTTGTCGAATTGTGGAAGACCCTTCCTTAAAAGAGGAAGGCTTGAGCCACCGTTACCGTACTAAAGAAAGTAAGGTTTGTGAATGCCGACCTGAAAGACACTTTAACCGGACAAGCCCCCAAGTCAAGCTCATAGTTTTGGTGACTGCTGCTCAGCCACCCTTGTCAATTCCGACCCCAGCACTAGCCGATCAATGCTCATCCTCCATTTTGAGTGAGTCAACTCTAGCGGGGGATTCAATGGACTCTGATTCTCCCCTAACCAAGATCCCATATCATGCAACCTTCCTACATTGGAGGGCCATTTGGGAGTTTGTTGAGAGGACCTTGCTCCTTGTAGAGTTAGGGAGAATGGAGGGGATGAGCCTCTGAACTGTGAGGAGGAACTCGGTGACCATCATGCATCAGGCACCTCCTTAGCTAATTCTTTTTTTCTTTTTTCTTTTTTCCTTTGCCTTTTCTTTAATGCTTAGTCTCAATGCAGCTGATGCATTTAGTGATCACCCTGGCCAATCGGTTGATCACCGGAGTGAAGGTGGTCAACTAGCAAAAATAAGCCGAGAACATCGCCATGGAGGCTTGTAGAAGGGCTAAGATAGCAAAGGTCAAATATGAGTGCATGAAGGGATGCTTGCTAAGGTAGAAGCTGACCTGGCCTTGGATAAGGAGAAAGGGAGGTGAAGACGGCTAAGGCCTGGAGTTGGTTAAAGTGGAGAGGAAGGAAGGGGAGAAGGCCATGAATACATACAAGGTCTCAGCAGATTTCATAGCTGAAAAGCTTGGACAATGGCAGCCTTCAGGATGTCAGAGAAATTCTACGACAACCGCCACCAGTTCAGTAAGGAGGCTTTCAATGAGGGCTTCAAGTTGGATTGGAATGAGTACCATCTTTGGTCATGATTGAGTACGGGAGTTAGAATTCTCCCACCTGGATGAGGAGTCCGAGGAAGAGGTTGCTCCCTCCAAATATGAAAATATCATGCCGATTTCCACACTCGAGGTCACCCTTGATAAAATGGCCACTGCTCCCTCTGAGGCTGCTTCCAGCATCGCCAATCCCCAAAAGAATGTTGGGGATTAAAATATCAATAATTTTCCTTTCTTTTTCTTTTTTACTCCTAAAAAAGATATTTTTTATAAATGAAATAAAATAAAATTTTTCTATCTTTTAAGTGTATTACATTGTTTATTTGCTAGCTTAGTTGCATTATCATGTTCATGGTGCCGAGCCATCATCGGGTGAGCCTATGGTAGCTAAGCCCCTCCCATCAGCGATAGAAATCAGGGCCTATATCAATAGCTAGAAGAGGAGGTAAAAGTGTTGACCAGGAAAGCCATCGATTAGAAGAAGTTGTTAAAGGTGCAAAGGGTGCTTGAAAAAGCTAACAAGGAGATTGAATGTCTATGTGCGGAAATTTGGCAGAGGGACAAGGCACATGCTACTGAGAAGGTTAAATTTGTCAAGGAATTAAAGAGGCTATCTAAGATAGCCAAAAAGGTAAATTGGGATGCGGTTGCCAAGGTAGTCCAAGTCTATGGCTAATTTCACTCTGTTGAGTGAGAGATCTCCGCCCTAGAGTCCCTGCTCACCACTAGAGAGGTAAGATGGGGTTGGCTGCTCATATGGTACAAGTTTAGAATGAGTTGCATAGTGCTTAGAAGAAGATTTCCATCCTTAGGTAGGTAATGAAAGATAAAGATGCAGCGGATGGCTCTGAGGTTAAATTAAAATAAGTCACCATAGTCGCTCCCTAGCCGAGCAGGGATCAAGCTTCGATGGAGGAGCATCGAGCAAGGAAGACTCTAAGTGCATGGGGTATTCCTAAGATAGATGATAGCATGAAGGGAAGAATACATGACATGTTCAATTTTGCTGACATCGTTGATCATGGCCTACAGGGATATGATCCAAATACTTTATCCAGATCTTGAACTCTCCTGCATGCTTCCTCTAGAGAAGAACACAAACAAATTCCTTGTGAAGATTGATAGGTAGGCTTAGAGGCTAGGGCAAATTAATTCCTTTTAGGAGTTTTTTTTTCTCCCCTTTTTTTGTTGCTATCATTTATTTTTGGTGGTGATCCTTTTTTGCCTTCAGGCATGCTTGACTTGATGAAAAATCTTTATAGCCTTCGGGCATGTTTGACTTAATGAAGAATCTTTTCTGCATGCCTACCTTTGCTTGTTGTACCACGATGATTGTTAATTTTATTTCGTAGCTAGACAATAGTCATTATCCATATCAAGACCTTTGCTTGCTGAGCCAATCAAAGGTTCTTTTGTAAACCCTCGTTGATTATTAGACCATAGGCCATCATGATTAGATCAGATAGGCCAATCATAGGTTGTAGTGAAGTCAAACAAAAGCATTTTTCTTAGATCTAAAGTTGATCAGAGACCTCATTATAGGGCCAGTAAAAGATCATAGGGACTTAATCTGATTGAAAATCATTAAGGGCTCAAGCCAATCAATGGCCACTTAGAGCTAGGGCAGATTGAGGACCGTTGAGGTTTCGACCAATCAAAGGTCATTTGGAGCTAGAAGTTACCAAGAAGAACTCTGACCGATCAAGGGTCACTTGGAGCCAAGGGCATTGAGTGGCCTTTTGGCTTTGACTGATCAAAGATCACTTGGAGATTAGGATACTAAGTGACCTTTAGGCTCTAACTGATCAAAGATTATTTGGAACCTAGGGTGTTAAAAAATGGTCTTTGGGCTCTAACTGATCAAGGATCACTCAGAGCCAAGGGCATTCAATGGCCTTTGGGCTTTGATTGATCAAGGGCCACTTGGAGCTAGGGGTGCTGAGCGGGCTTTGGCTTTGACCAATCAAGGGTCATTTTGAGCCAGGGGTGCTGAATGGCCTTTGGATTTTAAACAATCAAAGGTCATCTAGAGCCAGGGGCATTGAAAGGTCCTGGGGCTCTGATCGATAGATGGTCATTTGGAGCCAAGAGTACTGAATGGTGTTTGGGCTCTAACTGATCAATGGTCATTTGGAGCCAAGGGTATTAAAAGGTCTTTAATTTTTTAAAGTCAACTGAAGGCTCCTTCGATTTCCTATTAATTAACAAGAATGCACACATTATCTAAAGAAAAAAAAATTATTGAGTATAAAAGGTTACATTATTGATAATATATTCGAAGGTTAGCCAAATTCCATGGTTGAAGCAAGGAAGTTTTATCCAGTTGCTTTAGTCGATAAGTTCCTAGCTTGACAACCTCTTCCACTTAATACGGGCCTTCTTAATTTGGTTACAGTTTGCCTCTTTGATTAGGTTAGAAGACCTTCACTCAACGTAGCACCAGATCACCAACTCTAAAAGTTTTACTCCGAACTTTGGAGTTGAAATATCGAGCAACTTTATGTTGACATGCTGTCATTTTGATGAATGCTCTCTCTTGAGTTTCATCTAACAGGTCCAAGTCTGCAAGTCATCTTTCTAAGTGGGTTTGCTTATCAAAATTTTTGATCTACACTGATGGGACTCTAAGCTCAACCGATATCATAGCTTCAGTTTTGAAACCAGGCTAAAGAGCACCTTTCCTGTTGGACTCTTGATGTCATCTGATATGCCCAAAGCATATAGTGAAGTTCATCGATCCACGAACCTTTGGCTTTGCCTAATCTCTTCTTTATGCCTTGGAGGAGGGTCCGGTTTGTCACCTTTGCTTCTCCATTCGCCTGAGGATGAGCTACAAAGGTGAGATGATTTATAATCCCATGCTCTTTGCAAAATTCTACAAACTAGCCTCCATGAATTATCTCTCATTGTCAATGATCAATACTTGGGATATACAGGCTGGTAGATTATGGCTTTCCATACAAAATCCATCACTTTTGTCTCAGTAATACAGGCTAGTGGCTTGGCTTTTATCCATTTGGTGAAATAGTCCGCGGTGGTTAGTAGAAACTTTTGCTATTTTAAGATAGGTAAAAATGGACTAAGAATGTCCATACCCCATTGCATGAAAGGCCAATGTATATATATGGGGGTGATTGGCATGGTAGGTGGCACATATCACACCACATGATAAAGTTCTTCACATCTTTCTGCATTGCTGGCTAGTAGTAACCTTATCGGAGGAGTTTGTAAACCAATGCCCTTCCCCATGGGACTCTTGCATAATCCTTCTGGGATCTCCCTTAGAGTATAATTGGCTTTGGATGAACACAAGCATTTGAGAAGGGAAAGAGAAAAAGATCTTTTTGTAAAGCTTTCCTTCATGCAAAAGATCTTGGATCTCCCTTGTACATGCATTTTTTAAACCAAACAGTATAATCCTATAATAGAAAAGACCTTGGTCGGTGATGAAAGCAATCTTCTCCTCATCTTCAAGAGCCATCTGGATTTGGTTATAGCTAGAAAAAGCATCTATAAAACTGAGAAGATCATGGCCTGAAGTGGATCCACCACCTGATCTATCCTCAGTAATAGGTAACTATCTTTTGGGCATTCCTTATTTAAATCATGAAGTCAATACAGATCCATCACTTCCCGTTCTGCCTTCTTCACCATGATCACGTTGGAGATCCATTCCAGTTAGGTGATCTCTCTAATAAAACCTGCATTAAGTAAATTATTGGCCTCTTTGGCTATCACCTCCTATCACTTGGATGCGAATCTTCACTTCTTTTGCTTGAATGATTGTGCTTTAGATCTAGTTTAACTAGTGTACCATCATTGAAGGGTCGATGCCTAGCTGTTTGCTAATGCCTAGGCAAAAACCTTAGTGTTCTTATGCAAAATGATATTAGTTGATTTTTGTTACCTGATCTATATTGGATCCATTCTAGACCATATGCTCCTCATTCCCATCTGCCAGTAATATCGGGATAAGGTTCTTGATTGGTTCTGCTTGTACTAACTAACTTGTCATGGGTATCCAGCCCCTCGACCATATAGGTATTGGCAACTTCGGCTCCTTGGAGTGTGATGTGGTAGTAGTGATATGCCAAGTTTGATCTCTACAGACCTCTTCGATCACACATGTTGTCAGAAATTTATCTTCAAGTAGTATGTTGATAGATAGCTAGGAAGGTATTTAAGCCTGGTCATTCAAAAATGGCATTGTATGTCAAGGGTGCTCGGATGACCAAGAAGTCAACTTAGATAATGGATCAATGAGGATATTGTCCCATTTTTACTGGTAAGGTGATTCTCCTTCCACCAAAATTGCATATTTGGTAAATCTGACTAGTGGGGAGCTCATCTTTCCTAGCATCAAAGTACAAAATATTAGTGGAGATTCTATTATCAATCAAAATAGGTGTACATCATAGTTTTCAATATTTAAAGATACAACTATCGCATCCTCATGCTGGAACCAGATCCCTTGGTCATCCTCAATAAAAGCTCTTGGTTCTCTATCCTGCCTCTTCATCACTCTTTCTTCATCATCAGGGTCTTTGCTATGGCCCCCGAATGATAGTGTTCACTATCCTGGATGGGGGTTCATCGCCTTTGTGCTTGGCTCGTTGTGGTTATTCAGCTAGTCAAGGTAATTTCTATTGATTCTCCTACTCCCTCCTATGTCGAATGAACCGATAAAGGTCAACATATTTGATGAGCTCAATCTCATTCGAAGTTGAATACACTCCTCAATATCATGGTCATGATCCCAGTAGTATAAGCAGAATTTATTTGGGTTCCTTTGAGCAGGGAAACCATAACTTCCTGGCCTGCAAGAGTTGCCCTTTGATCTCCATTAGCACCTTCGTCCTTGGCGCATTCAGTGGGATATAGATATCATATTTTCTTGGTGGCGATGTACATTGATCCCCTCTATAAGGGCTCTTGAGTAGGCGATTCCAAGATGGGATCCATTTTTTCGTTGCCATGGAGGGGACCTGGAGCGTTGTCAGGCTCTTTCCTCCCATCTTGGAAAATATTTTTGCTTGGCCTTTAGTTTTCCCCCCTTAAGGATGTGGTGGGGGTTTCTTCCTGTATGAAAGCATGCTCCATTCATGTGTACTTCTCTATCTAGACCAGTATATTAATGAAATCTTAGGGATAAGTCTTTATTAATGACTTCTTGACATCATTTTTTTGTAATCCGCTCATCAAAGTGATCATAGAGATTGACTGATCTAGGTGCAGACCTCCAAAGTAGTTATGTTGAAGTGACAAATGAAGGCTCAGATCGACTCTTCCTCTTTTTACTTGAGGGTATGGAGGAAGTCTAACAACTTCTATTACCATCGACTACTGACAAAATGGCCAGCGAAGGACTAGTTCAGTTGTTCAAAAGAGTGAACCGATCCTGGTTTTAGAACTGAATACCAATATTGAGCTTCTCTCTTTAGCGTAGATGGGAAGGCTTGATATAGGATGGTATCAATGGCTCCATGGAGTATCATCATCACCTTGAAGTTCTCCACATGATCGACGGGGTCGATCATCTTGTTATAACTCTCCAGTTGAGAAAACTTGAAATGTTGAGCAAGTAGTGTCTGCATTATTTTGGCATTGAAAGGTGGAGCATTGTTGAGCCCTTCGTGTGGCTCTAAGGAATGGTTGCTGATCGCTTTGATCCACTGATCAAGTTCTTGAAGTTTCCACTCGACCTCGGGATCTTGGATGGTAAGAGCCTCCGATTATTGGAAGATCGTTGGCCTAAAGTTGAATCGAAGGCTCTTGCACCGCCATCTCCGTGGTTCTAGGCTTCTAGGATGACTTTGGCAAGCCGGCCTCCTTTCTGAATCTTTGGAAAGGGCGTACAATTGCTTTGGTAGCCATGGCACCAGATCTGGTCATGGTGCCCTAGGAAATAGTGTGGTAACTGATTATGCCACAGGTTGTGAGACTGCAAGTGGTGCCACAGAAAGAGGTTGCATTGCAGGGAGTAATGCGAGGATAGCTTGAATAGATTGAATGGCTACCACCAAATTTTAGACCTACTGAAAGAGAAAATTGAATTGCTCTGCACTAACTGCTGCCGTCTATGGAGATGGAGAAGTCCCTGCCAGTGTTAGAGAGGCCTGGTTGTTGGCTTGGCTCTCCACCACCGGAGGTGGTGGTGTTAATGCGGTAGGATAAAACTTTTTTGGATGACATTGTTAGTCTATCTTTAATTTGCACTTCTTAAAATTGTATCAGGCCCTTCCTTTATTCTGTTGGTGCCAGAATCCATCAAGCACCAAGAATGCTGAAGCTAATGGTGTAGGAAGATGTCGAGAGGTGGAATCTACAACAAGTCCTAATCTGGTATGGGCCTTTTGATACTCAAGTTAGTATTCTAGCATGACAGCAGTATGACAAGTGCGATACAAATTTTTTTTGCATACCTTGGAAACTCCCAGGAAATCCTTTTTTATAGATGAAAGATAAGGACATTTTCAGAATAACAAAGATCTCAATGGATTTGGTAAGTGACATGGCTTATCATGAAGGTTATCAAGGGTTTCCCATTCATAAGGATTGTCTGTTCTATTTTAATTGGAATCTTATTCTTTGTGTGAAATTGGCAATATTTCTTAATGGCAATATTGACCATTGCATGGGTCCAGACATGCTTTCCTTAATTACGAAGATATGACAAGTGATTAGTGATCATAAGGCGTGATGTAATCTTTTGGCCACAAAATTAGGGGCATGAAAGTGAGCTTTGGTCATATTTACCTTCAGAAGGTTCAGATAGAAATATTGCCAAGGATCCGCTTGCCGCTTGATACAAGAATCAGGGATTGGTCTAAATGCTCCTATCAAAGTCGTGTGGTTGGCAAGAAGGTGCTTGATTGGATTGCACTAGACAAAGGCAAACATATGCTGATGGCCTTCTAAGGACCAATTGATGAGGGGCTGGACACTGCCGAGGTTGGGTCGGATGAAGGTGATTGGTGGGCGGCACTTGGCTAGGTCCGATTGATCGGACAAGATAGTAGTCTCTAATGAGAGGTCGGACGGATAGGTGAGCTGCTTATGCACTGAGTATGTGGTCGAGCCATGTCCAAGGATGTGGGAGCCAAGAGGAAATCATTAGCCGATCAAATGTCGGATCCGATGAATGGTTGGCATGTGTATATTGATGGCTTTAAAAGAACCAACTAATGAGGCATCAGTCACCATAGACACTTGCTCGGACGAGGATACTCGGTAGTTGGTGCTTAGCTCAATCCAGTCAGCCAAGAAAAGCAACAGCTTCTCTGATGAGGGATCGGTTGAATGGTGGGACTGACTATGTGCTAAACTCGTTGACTTATCCGATAACATTAAAATCAAAGGAAAGCCTTCTATCGACTAAAGTCCCAATTCGATGAATGGTTAGAGGACATATAGTATGACCGCTAATCAAGCTTGCTGATTGGAGATTTTGCATCTTTGATTAGGTATGTTTACTTAGACTGTTCGACCAACATATCAAATTATCCAATAGTATTGAGGCTGAAAGGTAGTTCTCTGATGATCATGGCTCCAATTCGATAAATGGTCATAGGATATACAGTCGGACCATCTTAATCAAGTTTATTGATCCAGGCCTTATATCTTTTTTTTTTTTTGGTAGAAAGAGAGGAGCCTCCGCTCCATATATTAAACATATACTATTACAGAGTTCTGAACAATAACAGAAAGATAATACAGAATATATTCCCTAGAAACATCATGTCTTTAGACTTCATAAAACACTTACAACAGGAAAAACAAGAAGGTGCACATAGTAGAGTAAACCATCAGCAGGCAGTGAGTATTCAGAAACTGAGTTGATACGAGGAGGATGCACATAGTAGGCCTTATATCTTTTAGCCTATATAGGATTTCTTTCAATAGGTATAATCTCAACAGGTATGAACCAAAATTCAATGGTTTTGGCTGACATGAATCATGTTGAAGTTGCCTATTTCAGAACCATGTGATTATGAGTATAATTTGATAGAATATTTGATTCTTTTTGTGAACAAGTAGTACTAGCTCTCTAAATCATGTCATGTAGTCTGCAAATCATGTTTATAAATGTAACCTTTTGTGTAGATATTCGATCATTTATTTTGCACATTTAGGATAATACCAAACCGTTTCGGGATATCAACTGATATATATCAAATATTGATTGAGATAATAATCTTTGTTTAATTATCATTTTGATGCATTTTTTATCATGTCACGTTTAGAAAACCTTGGAAGGCCATAAAAATGTTTTTGGAAAATTTCTGTCTATTATTGAGATCATTGGTCAATATATAGAGCATGCCATTGAGCAGAGCATATTTTTGAACAATGTATAAAAGATAGGCCCCATTTCAAAAAGCAATCATAGAAAATCCATGCTGGGATTTCAAAGAGCCAAAACTTACTCATTTAAAAGGGAAAAGACTAAACGGTGACAATTTGTGGAAAATGCAATTTATCTAGCAAGAAGTTTTTTTATACATTCGAGGACCCAAAAGCCTGAAGTCTAATTTGAGAAGCAAATGAAGCAATAAATATACTTCGAGAGTTGTAGGCAACGAACTGAACCCAAAATGTTAAACGGAAACCACACGAGAGTCACGAATGCATATTGGGCTGGACAAGCCCATGATTAGCCCATATTATAAGATGGTTAAATGGTATATAAAATCAAATAATAACATTGTCTTGCTTCTTCTTCTTTTTTAAAATTTTTGTTTTTGCAATCTTAAAATAAATGAAGTGTTGTCTAAAAATTTTATTTCATAAATTTTAGGATATTTAAAAAAAATAAGATTCCCAATAGCATTGTCTGATTAAATGCTATTACAAGAATTTTTTTAAAAGATTATTTAGAAGGAGCTAAAAAGGCCTAACTTCCAGTTTTTTAATTAAAAAATTAAAAGTAAAAGTAACATCAAACATGTTCTAGCTCAACAAAATCTACTAGATTTAATGCTTTAGTTTGTTGCGATACCATCTAATGACTTTGAGCCCCACGAATCAGATTGTAGCCTCTAAACTACTAGACATTCGCTTCCAGGATCCTGCAAAAAAAAACTTCAAACCAGAGATTTTCGATGGAAATATTCCAATGCCTAAATCAATAGGGCTCAAGCAACAGATAGAAAATCAAAAGAAAAGCAAAATGAAATGGATAGATAGCACTTAGCTTCGCTTAGTTTTTATAGGCATTAATCTTAAGATAAATTTTTTATAACTAATTACGGTTAGAATAATCTCTGATGGTTTATCTTAACGAGGAGTAGTATTTATGATGTTGTTGGTTATAACAACCTTATCTTTTCTTACCTGGCCCGTTTGAAATTATTCACATTATAACAACTTATATTTCTTACCGGCTCGTTTTGAAATTATTCACCTGCATGAAGTCAATTGAATAAATACGTTATGAAAGCGAGTTTGTCGGCTATTATATGAGACGGCTTGTTGTGTTACTAGGCTCATGATCTGGAGTTTATTAGTTCGACCAGTCCAATCGAGCTCAGTACGCGTGGATCCATCTGCTTCATCACAGCACCATCAATAAAATGATTTTTTTTTTTTTTTTCAACTCAAATAGACGGGATACATCCTGCACCATTAACAAAATGACCTAATTCTTTTTCCTTTTTTTTTTTCAGCTCAAATAGACGGGATACATCCCGCTATTTGTTTCATCGGCTCTATCTCTCCTTCTTCTTCTTCTTTCTTTTTTTTTTTTTTTTTTTTTTTTTTTTTTTTTTTTTTTTTTTTGAACAAGTGACTCTATCTCTTTTTGTTTTCATCGACTTCTATCTCTTTTAAGAACAAGATATACACTGAAGATGCATAGGAATTTTTTTTTTCGTTTTAGTCTTTTTAATAAAAAATCTACGCCGGTCGGTCGCTCCTGACCGGCCGATGCTGCTTCAAAGCTGCAGTCAAAACCTAAACAAGACCATTGACTCTCTTCCTACGGTGAAACGAGAAGTCCAAAGAAAAAAAAAAAACAAAAAGAAAAAGAAAAAAAAAAAAAAACAAAAGAAGAAAAACTGCTGAGGTTAACTCGCATGCCACTCATTCCCGCAAGGGGCGGTGGGTTTACGGGCGGGAACACCGAAAGGCAAGCTGTGCGGCGGACCGTCCCTCGGCGAAAGGACGCCGCCCGCCTCCGCCGCGTGTCCAAACCACACGCATCCCCCGCTCCCTAAGGCGGGCCCCGCCGATTGAAGGTGGTGGTACCTCCTCACATGCGGCGGAGCCATCC
Organism: Areca catechu; assembly: GCA_021397845.1. Taxonomy (NCBI): domain Eukaryota; kingdom Viridiplantae; phylum Streptophyta; class Magnoliopsida; order Arecales; family Arecaceae; genus Areca; species Areca catechu. Next base: position 47,328,839 of record CM038047.1, on the reverse strand, counting down.
GCTGGCACCCACATCCGCGCACACGCGCCTCGTACGGCACGGGCGCACTCCCCATCCTCCGCAGCACCCCGCCAACGGACACCGGTGGGCCCTGCTGGCCATGGTTATGGTGACGGTGGCGGTGGTGGTGCTGCTGCTGCTGGCAGCCGTGGAGCGGTCCCAGGCCGTTGCCGACGACCCCGTTGGCCATCCGGCATAGCGCCCGGCCCAGGTTCGGAGTGCTCTGGACCCAATGCAACCCCTCGCCGCCTCCGCCGGCGGCGAAGAGGACGTTGGGCCGGGCGGCGGGGAAGGCGTCGCGGGAGGTGGGGGGGGAGGTGAAGGCGGAGGAGATGGTCATGAGGGAGCAGGTGGAGATGGCGGGGGGGGAGACGCCGTTGATGACCTCGACGTAGCGCTGCTCGAGGGAAGTGGCGAAAGGTCGGAGATGGAGGAGAGGCGCGGGGGAGCGGCGGAGAAGATGAAGAGGCGGAACCGCGAGGAGTTGGAGGGGGAGCGGGGCTCTTGCCGGTCGTACTCGTCGAGCATATGGCGGAGGTCCTCGTCGCACGTGATGCTCACGAACACATCCAGGTCCTCCGGCATGATCCGGTACTTCATCACCACCTCCGCGTTGTTGAACATCTCCCCGACCCTCATCTTCAGATCTACCATCTTCATCATCACGGTCAGATCATAGAAATATAAACAAAGGAATGAAATGCAACCTTGGCCGTTGATATGGTGGACTCGCCTGAAAAGGAGATGGAGCGAGGGACGGCTAAGAGGCGGGTCTCGCCGCCGACGCACCTAAGCTGGCCGTCGGATGGTCGCGGCAAGATCTTGCCGCCGTAGCTGCACAGCAGCTTAAGCCGGTTCTTGGGGGAGTGCGACTTCTCGTCGGCCGATGCCATCCTCGCTCGGTCACCGACCGAGGCCGGTCCAAGTGCTTGCTGGGGCTCCTCCTGCTTCTCCCTCTAGCCAAGCGAGGGCCGGGGGTGCAAGACGAACCTATGTTTTGTGTTTCCTGGAGGGAAGCTGGAGGGAAGCTGGAGAGGGGACGGAAGGCAGGATTCAGGCGAGGTTTTGACGGGTTACCTGTGAATCCCTGGAACTGGCCACATTCACTCCCCAAATCATCGCCTCTTCAGGCTTTTTATTAGACTACTAAAACCTACCACAAATGCTAGCTTGGCAACTTCATGGCCAAATAATTCCAGCCATTCCACCAACCACGTTATTACACGTAACAAATAATATAACAAACAACGTAAACTAAACGCCAAAAGAAGTTATTCCCTGTATTAAATGCACCAAACCAGAATGCTCAGCAATAAAATAGGCAATCGTATCAACTGGACTATTCACCTCCCTTAGACATGACGAATTGATGCTATCATAAACAGCCTAAAAGATTACCAAATATCATGATGATGAGGGTGGACCTCATGCTGCTTCGATCTATCCTGAATCTATCTAATGACAATTATAGAATCAATCCAATCAATGAACTATTCACCTCCCTTTAGACATGACGAATCGATGCTATAATAAACAGCCCAAAAGATTGCCAAATATCACGATGATGAGGGTGGACCTCATGCTACTTCGATCTATCCTGAATCTATCCAATGATAATTATAGAATCTCTCTCAATGAGAATCCTTTCAGCATGCAATTCCTACCTAGTTTAGGTGATACCCACCCACATAGCTTTGAGTTTAGCTTCTAGAATCGAAGGCTCATGGAGAAAGAAGCCCCTGCTGCCAGCAACCTGCCCTCAGCATCTCGAATAACAAACCCAGCACCGCCTGAAGCATCACGAACGTTACCATCAAAGTTCACCTTAACAAATCCCAAAAGAGGTAGCTCTTAAGAAATGTAGATAGCCCTCCGGGTTGCTGTGGAGACAGCATGGAAGTTCCAGGAATCTGGGCCCATAAGGGATATAGCAGTGTCAAAGTGGTGATACTCCATAGCCATGAACATGGTTCTCTGAAAAACTCGATACGTCGGAGTGAGCACTGCCTCAAAGACCAAGCTATTCCTGAACAGCCAAATCTAATAAGTGATATAGGCAAGTTGGTGACCAACCTCGATCGAACACTATTGGAACATGTCGAGGAAAGGATACAACCAAGATCCATCATCCTCTTTCCAAGGCCATCTCCTAGAAAACTCCAAATCAACCTCGTCCTAGGACAATGCGGGATGGCATGCTTAGTAGACTTATTTTCTAAACCACAAACCGGGCAAACCATCGATAGGTCCATACCTCTGCACTGAGCAATGCCCTTATGGGGAGGCGACCCCAAGCTACCTTCCAAAAAAAAAAGGTGTACTCTCGGATGAACAGGCAGTCTCCAGATCCAGGCAGCCACAATCCTTATATCTGAAGGGGTCCTGTACATATCAGATAGAGTGCTAGAAGGAAACTTGGGGCAACAAGAGTGGCCTCACACCCTCGATACTGGCTATAGTGGATTAGAATCGGGATGGTGAGAATTCAATTAGCTAGTTGGCTCTTGAAGAGTCTAGTAACCTCCTAAGCTCTCCAAGTGCTACTGTCATCCACCAGCAAGTCATAAATCCAAAGGTTATCAACCATCTCCATGCTAACATAGGTCGGCCACCTGTACAAGGATATACTAGAGATCCATGTATCCTGACTCATATCAACCGTGGACCCATAACCAATTAAACATCTAATCTGGGCTAGCATAGTAGGACCATGGGCACAGATCTCCCTCCAAATAGAAGAGCAGCCATGAGTGGTCTCAATCTGGGACCCCTAGCTCCATGCTCCATAGCGAGCCCTCTTCACTCTGCTCCATAAATAGTCAGGTTAAAGAAGATATTTCACTGCATGCCTGGCAATCAACACCTCCCTCTTAACTAGAAGCGATTAGATCCCAAGGCCTCTATCCTAATTAGCTAATAGATTGTATCCCAGGACACCAGGTGAAGCCCATGATTGTCATGTTTAGAACTCTACAAAAAATTCTGGAAGAGTTGCTCCATCTCCTAAGGCTAGAGCTTGACAGACATTATTTGCCATGAGGTAAACAAGGATGGAACTCAAGACAGATCTAATAAGAGTGAGCTGCCATCATAGAAAGGATAGGGCGCCAACCCTCGAGATGATCATGGACCCACTTCACCATGGGCCTGCACTCCATCTTTAGTACTTCCGACCAGTCATAGGAACACCAAGGTAGGTAAAAGTCTAGTCTACTAGAAATCTCCCAATCTGGCAAGGATCGCCGTTCATTGGGCCTTCATTCTGGGGTTGAATAATAGTAGTAGACTTCTGCAATTCACCAACTGGTTAGACCCACAGCAATAGGAGTCAATAATGGTGGTGAAGGATCTCACATTTTGGAGTGAAGCCCACTCGATGAGAAGAAAATTATCTGCAAAAAGAAGATGAGAGAAAGGTTGGACTCCAAGGGCAGGCCAATAGGGCTCCAATAATGATCCCTGGACCGCACCCCCCAGACCACGAAAGAGTGTATCAACACATAAATGAACATGTAAAGAGATAGAGGACAACCTTAGTAAAGACCAAATGTTAAGAGAAAGTACTTAGTCAGTGCACCATTAACCAAGATGGTGAAACTAGGGACTTCCACACAGTCCATGATCCAACCGATCCACCTATGCTAGAAACTAAAATCATAAATAGTCCTTTGAAGGAAGTGCCAACACATCTGGTCTTAAACTCGCTCCATATCCAACTTGGTCTTCATAAGACTCTATCATGAGGGGGCACGCCTAAGGTTATGCATGAACTCCTGGGCAAGAAGAACATTATCAGTGATACAGCATCCATTGACAAGACACCTTGCTCAGAAATGATGAGACAAGGCACAATCAACTGCAATCGCCTGACCAGAACCCTTGCACAAACCTTGTAAAGGGTGATACAAAGATTGATCAGTCTAAAGTGGCTAGGCAAAGCATCAGGTCTCTTAGGAATAAGAGTAATCAAAGTTTTCTCCTACTCAACAGGGATGCCAAAAAGAAAGATCACCTGCATCACCTTGATCACCTCACCTCCAATAATGGACCAGTACTGGTGAAAGAAAGAAAAGAAAAACCATCCGGGCCCGGGGCTTTGTCCTTCTTGAGGGACCAAAGGGCTTCCTACACCTCCAGAGTAGACACGGGGTGAGTCAGGTTTGAGTTCTCCTGATCAAAGATGTGGTCCATCGGATGGGATCCCTGGAGAGGAATATCCTCTCCCAGAGGAAGGTCTACCTTGACCTAAAAATTGAAGAATCTGCCTCCTTATCTGATCACTATCAGTCACCAACATACCATTATCCTCTCTCAGCTACCTGATGTGGTTGGTCAACCTTCGGATTATAGTAAACTGGTGAAAGAATCTATTATTCCAGTCACCTTCCTTGATCCATTGAATTTGAGACTTCTGCCTCCATGTAGTCTCCTGCAATCTCAACAAAGAGTGGTGGGGCGAGAGGCTGCGACGAAGCATCCCTAGGTCAGCCTCCTAGAGATCCCCCTCTAGATCCTCTTGCCTCTAAAGATCAATAATATCGGCCTCCACCTTCTCAATCCATCTAAAGATGTCACCAACCTCAGTTTGGTTCTATCGAAGGAGCCTACGCCTAGCCAGCTCCAATCTCCAGGTCATCCGGTACCTCACATCCTCATGAATTGGCACCCTCTAAACCATCCTGATCAGATCGATAGAAGGTCCCAAACTTTTCAAGGTGGAATGGTGGTTTAGGTAGACTCGTACCATCAATAGTAATAAGGTGTGGGCAGTGATCTGCTGCAATCCTTGGGAGGTACTGAACATGGTGCCTAAAAAAATTACTGCATCCAGCCAGAGTACCAAGCACCCGATCAATCATCTCCCAAACTTTGGTAGTACCAGATCGATTGCTACACCAAGTGAAGCAAGAACTAGCATAACCAAGATCAATCAGACCAGTATTGCCTATAAACTTTCTAAACTCTTTAGAGTCAATGTTGTCCATAAACTACCTGCCTTCCATCTTTTTATAGGACCCTACAATGTAATTGAAGTCTGATGCAGAACAATAAAGGGATGCGATGCGGAAGTAAATTAAGATTAACTAATTTTTTTGTTGTTTTTATATGTTTGTAGAAGTTGGCTTCAAATCAAAGAAAAGTTAACCTAATATTGAAAGATACTAATATGATAATTGAAAGCACAATTTTAAGGAAACTAAATTATCAGAGTAGTTCAGAAGCAACGGATCGCTGGGGGTTGAGAAACTCCCAGACCTAGGGTTTCGCTCCGAGCTTTCAAAAGAACAGAATAACGAGAAGAGATGGTTTATCTAACCAGACAATGATCTTCACAGGTTTTGGTGGAGGAACTCTCCGAGCAGATTGATGGATCCCGGATTCAGATATCTTCGTAATGGATCCTCCAATACTAGTCCTTTGCGGGTTGGCTTCTCCTGAACTCAAGATCTGGAAGAGAAGAAAAACAATTGATGGAATCAGAGAGTCAAGGGAAAGATTTACCAGGTTGATGAACTTAAAGATTGAAACTGCTGAAAACTGGATTCTCCTGGATGTTGATGTGATTTTCCTTGGAACTTGCTCTGGATCTGAAGTTGCCGGACTGGATCTGGATGAAGGTGGATGCCTGGACTTGTAGAGAGAGAGGCCGTGGGAGATGGATGGATCTAGGGTTTGATGGATTGAAAATAATGAAGGGTGGTTAGGGTTTTGGAATTTCAAGTGGCTAACCTAGGGTTTTGGATAAAGATGGAGATCTCTCACCTCCTCAAGGCTCCAATGGAACCCGGATTACCCCCTCACGGAGCTCAACACTTAGAATAGTGTGGAAGAAGAGAAACCTAGGTCACTCAACACAAGAGAATAGCAAAAAAAATAATTTTCTTCATTGATTTTCTAAAGTTACAAAGAGAGGTCTATTATATAGACCTAAAATTCTCCAAGCTTGTACAAATTCCCATGTAGGACTAAACTCCTCCAACCACTAGATTAGGTAGAAAATCTTCTCTCTTGGCCGACCAAGAGTTCAAAAAAAAATTGGGACGGCCATAAAGGAATTTTTTTTGAATTTTTTGGTGCCTCCTTTGGAGTTGGATTTGGATTTGAGTCCTCTTCTTCTTATGGTATTTCTTCTTTTCTTCCACTCCAAGTTAAGCTCTTTGATTTTGATTTGAACTTCAATTAGGAGTAGTTGGATGTCCTTCTTTGATTTCTTCTCCAAGAGAAGTCTTCTTCCTTCTTTGCTAGGTAAATAGGCAGGTATGGGCGCCTCCTTTAAAGTAGCCTCCAATTGATTTTTTCTTCTTGGATGTGGGGACCATGACATGGGATGCCTCTGTGGTGCCTCCTGGACTCTGGCGTGTGCTCGGAGTGTGCTGGCGTGGCTGGAGTGTGGCCTCCACTTGCTTAAACTTGATTTGATTGGAAGACTGTGCACCATTTTGGACCAAATGAAACCACATTGGGACTTGCACTGAGTCAACATGACTCAACAAAATTAAATGGTGACTCAATAATAAAATAAATAACTGGTTGACCAGTCAACCTTTATTACAAACCCTAATTTCTGTCTGTTTCATTTCTGTGGATCTGGAAGCTTATGTATGCTCTGTGTGTCCTCCGACTCGGGGTGGGAACTCGACCTGTGGCGTAAGGCTCAAGTTGGTGTCTCCACTATTCCCAAGAGTCTGGGTCCAATTTGAACTCTTTGGCCATCCAAATATGCTCTGCACTTCCAGCTGCTACACCAATCACCTCTAAGTCCAATGATAATCAAAACACTGTCATCAGCACTTTTCAATCTCCTCACTCATCACCTGTGTGTTTCTTCACTGTCTGTGTCACTCCATCCTGTCTCTCTCACCTGTCACTAATCAATCTACTCCTCCAGTGTACTCCAATACTCTATAATGTCGATAATCTCTCATCTGCTTCTGCCATCAGGTACCTTTGGTATCCACTCGATTACATAGAGATACCTAGATCCTATCAGGATCTTTCAATCTGCTCTTTCCTCACAGGCCATTTGTTGGTGGACACACAGGGTCGGGATCACTCTCAATGATAGGGTAGGCTCAAAAGCTCACTAGGATCACAGCTGGCTCCCTGTACTCTACTAAGTCTGTAATGTTGAAAGTAGAGCTAATGCCTAGTTCTGGAGGCAACTCGAGCACATAGGCATTGGATCCTACTCTCTTTACCACTCTAAATGGTCCAGCTCCCCTAGCATGTAACTTTCTAACGGTTCCAGGAGGAAACCGTTCAGGCCTTAACCTAATCATCACATAGTCTCCCTCACAAAAATTGACTCGCCTTTGAGTATCAGCCAACTTCTTATAAGTTTCATTACTTAAATTTATTTTGGCATGAATTTCTTTATGCAAGTCTTTTACATGCTGTGCAAAATTCTCAGCAGATTCGGAGACTCGAGTGTGGACAGGTAAAGGGACTAGGTCAAGAGGTGTGTGAGGTTTGTACCCATGTACAATTTCAAATGGACTCTTACCCGTAGACCTATTGACCGAGTCATTGTACGCAAATTCTGCCCTTGGTAGGTATAAATCCCAATTTCTGGTGTTTTCACCAACAAGACATCTCAGCAGATTTCCTAGGCTACGGTTCACTACTTCAGTTTGGCCATCAGTTTGGGGATGATAGGCAGTTGAAAACTTAAGTTTTGTCCCTAACTTATGCCAAAGGGTCTTCCAAAAGTAACTGGTGAACCGGACATCCCTATCTGAAACGATTGTCTTAGGTAGGCCATGGAGTCTAACTATCTCATTGAAGAAAAGTGTGGCTACCTTAGACGCATCAAAGGTTTGGGAACAAGGCAAGAAGTGGGCCATTTTAGAGAATCGGTCGACTACGACACAGATAGAATCATGTCTCCTCTGGGTGTTAGGTAAACCTAACACAAAATCCATACTCACATCTTGCCAAGGACGATCTGGGACAGGGAGTGGGGTATAAAGGCCAGTGTTTTGTTTTCGCTGTTTGGCAACAGCGCAGGTTCGACATCTAGCTACAATATTAGCTACATCCCTTTTCAAGCTAGGCCAGAAAAATGGTCTTCAATAGCTAGAATGGTCTTGTCTTTTCCAAAATGGCCGGCTAAACCTCCAGCATGGATTTCCCAAATCAAAAATTCCCTAAGAGAAGTTCTAGGGATGCAAAGCCTATTTTTGAAGAACAAAAAACCATCTACAAGGGTATAATCCTGGTGATTACTAGATGGTCCTTGAACTAGATCCTGATACACAGTTGTGAAATCCGGACAAGACTCATATTCCTCTTTGATTTGCTCAAACCCTATGACCTCAGTTCTAACAGAAGTTAATAACAGGGATCGGTGACTAAGGGCATCAGCTACCTTATTCTCAACTCCAGCCTTATGTTTCAGGACAAAAGTATAGGACTGGATATATTCTACCCACTTAGCATGCCTAGGGTTAAGCTTCTTTTGGGAGTTCAGAAATCTAAGAGCCTCATGGTCCGAAAATAGTACAAATTCCTGCGGTAGCAAATAATGTCTCCAGTAACGCAAAGCTTGCACCACCGCATAAAATTCCTTATCATAGGTAGAATACCTAAGCTTAGCATCATTAAGTTTTTCACTAAAGAATGCTATGGGATGATTCTCTTGGCTTAGGACTCCACCTATTCCTACACCTGAAGCATCACAGGCAACCTCAAATACTTTAGAAAAATCGGGTAATCTCAGAATGGGTGCCTGGGTCATTTTCTCCTTAAGATCTAGGAAGGCTTTATGGGCTGACTTAGTCCAATGAAATTCTACCTTCCTAATACAATCAGTGATAGGAGCAGCTAAAGTACTAAACCCCTTGATGAATCGCCTATAGAAGGTAGCCAAGCCGTGGAAACTTCTAACTTCATGCACATTGGTTGGCTCTGGCCAGTCTACTATGGACCTAATTTTCTCAGGATCGGCCGCCACGCCGTCAGGGGTTACTACAAAACCAAGAAAGATAACTCTACTAGTCATGAATTCACACTTCTTAAGATTACCGTAGAGTCTCTCATTCCTCAAAACTTGGTAGACTGCTCTAAGGTGGCCTAGGTGATCTGCTAGGGTCTTACTATAGATCAGGATGTCATCAAAATAGACCACTACAAATTTTTCTATGAAAGCTCTAAGTACCTGGGTCATAATTCTCATGAAGGTACTAGGGGCATTGGACAACCCAAAAGGCATAACAACCCATTCATAAAGACCATCCTTAGTTTTGAAAGCAGTTTTCCATTCATCCCCGGGTCTAATCCTAACCTGATGATAGCCGCTTTTGAGATCAATCTTAGAAAAAACCATTGCACCAGCCATCATATCAAGCATGTCATCTAATCTAGGGATGGGAAACCTATATTTGATTGTAATTTTATTGATGGCACGACTGTCAACACACATCCTCCACGTGCCATCTTTCTTTGGGGTCAGTAAGGCTGGGACTGCACAAGGGCTAAGACTTTCTCTAATAAACCCCTTCCTCAATAATTCTCCAACCTGCTTTTGCAGTTCTTCATGCTCAGATGGATTCATCCTGTAATGGGGCAAGTTGGGCAAAGTCGCTCCTGGGATTAGATCTATGGCATGCTGGATATCCCTAAGAGGTGGAAGGTGGTCTGGCAAATCCTCGGGAAAGACATCCTCAAATTCTTTTAACACAGGTTTAACTTCTTGAGGAGGCTCTGAGGGTTCCGAAGTTCTAAGTTCCTTAGCAGTCAACATCCAGATGGGTGAACCACTATGAATTTCTTGTTCTAGATCCTTAGCACTGATTAGGTTCACTCCAGTTTTCATCTCCTTAACCTTACCGGCTCCTTTAGTTACCTTGTCCTTAGGGGGAACTGAATGGATCGTAATCTTCTTCCCATTGAAACTAAAGACACAGGTATTGGATTTTCCTAAGAGGGTGGCATCATGATCATACAACCAAGGTCTTCCGAGAATTATACTGCTCACCCCCATGGGTAAGACATCGCACCAAATCTTTTCATGATAAGATTGCATTTGGATTTGGACTTGACATCTAGACTGGATGGGTATGGAGGTAGAATCTACCCAAGAAACCTTATAGGGGTTGGGATGGGGAACTGGGATTAAGCCTAACATCTTGACAGTGCTAGTAGAGATGGCATTTACACAGCTCCCACTATCTATGATGATCTTACATACCTTATCCCCTAATTTAAGAAAAGTCTGTAGGATGTTAGTCCTACGCCAATCCTCTTGAACTAGATTCTGGGATAGGATGCATCTTACAACTCCTAATTGGTCAGATTCATTGGGTTCCTCCTCTCCTTCATACTCCTCAACCAAATTCATTCCGGCCTCATAAACTTCTTCTTCAAATTCCTCACTGGGCTCGGAATTATCATTCTCTCTCTCTTCTATGTAAAGGGATCTCCGAGGGCACTGGCTAGCAACATGACCTACCTTATGACACTTGAAACAGGCTATGGCGGTACACTGACTGGAAATGTGACCTGGTTTCTGACACTTAAAACAGGTGATATTTGAACTAGGGGTTCTCTGGGTGTCAGGTGCCTTACCTTTGTCCATGGGCCTAGGGGTAGAAGTACCCTGAAAAGGTTTACTAGGGATAACTTGGCTAGGTCCATTCCTTGGGATTGGGACACTAACCCTAGAAGGTATAGGTCCTCTCTGAAATTTCTCAGTGTTCAGTGCAATCTGGTAGGCTTGGTCTAGATCAGTAACCTCTCTCAGAAATAGTTCTCTCTTGATTTCTTCCCTCAGTCCAGCCCTAAATCTAGACAAAGTGACTTCGTGGGCTTCACTCACATCACATCTCATTAGGTATTCATCAAAAGTAGTTATGTAGTCTGAGACAGATCGGTTTCCTTGTTTCAGGTTTTGCCATTGGTCTAACAGGTTTTGCTGGTATGAAATGGGTAGGTATTTATCTCTCAGTTTTTCTTTCATACCCTGCCAAGTGGTTATGGGCTCAACATTCCGTCTCCTAGTGGTTAGCTCAATGTTCCCCCAGTATAACCTAGCTTGACGCACTAATTTCATCTTGGCAAACTTGTATTTCCTCTCCTCAGACATAGCATACCACTCAAAGTATTGGTCCATCTCACCCTCCCAATCAGAATACACCTTAGGGTCAGACTACCATCAAAAGTGGGTGCATCTAATTTGATGTTCCTGATGAACCTATCATCTCTATCTTCAGGCTCTGGGTCAGGCCTCCTATGATTAGGTTCAGGATCTCTATATAAAGGCCTTCTAGGCTCCTGATGTGGGTAAGGTTGAGGCACATTAAAATCGGGGTCAGGAGTCCAATTCCGATGCCTAGGTTCTTCAAGTACTTGGACTCGGTCCCTAAGTTGGGTAAGATCCTCATGAATTTGTGCGCTAAACTGGGCCACAGTGTTTGTCATATCCTGATTCATTTTAGCCATACTTTCAGTAAGAGTTTTGATCATGGCCTCTAAATCAGGTTGGGTTTGACCAGGTTGATATGGCACTCCGTTTCTGGTAGACATGATGATTCAAGCAAGCACACAAAATGAGACTAGACTAAATCGACTACTGGATCACTAGACCTAGAGTCCAAACTAGATGCCCAATCAGAGTGGCAAGCTAGCCTGTAGTAACTCAGGACTCAGCCAGGCAGGTGTAAGGGGAGTGTTAGGTCCCTGAATGCCAATCCTAGACACCAATCAGTGATTGGCCAGGTAGGCGGACCAGCACACAAGCCCTTCGGGAATGGATCCCTGAACCACCGTTCTAGACACTGAGTGCTAAGCACACACAGAATAACTCAGCAAACTAACTCAACACTAGCCTAGACCCGACCAATTGGTGTCCCTAGCCCACTAGGGCAAATTAGGTCTAACCGATTTTAAATTAGGTCTAGGTTCGAATGATTGGATGATGGTTTTGGGCTAAGGAGAGGTAATCAACTCCTCCCCTTATCTTAGATGCTCAATTGCCCTTAAGTAAATTATGAGATGATCACTCCAAAAAGAATTGAATTCCAGAACACAAAAATAGAGTTGCTGTATTTTAATGCTCAGAATTTTTACCGAAACCAATAAATCACAGAAAAATTATGGAAAATAGGTTTAATTATACTGGTTTCAACGAAGCAAAAATCATGCAATTCGGAGTTTTATGCAGGGAGAAATAATTCAGACAACAGGGTAATTACGGGCTGCAACTAGATTGCCTTCCCCGTTTATAATCCCTGCTACGAAGTTATAATCCAATGGATCCCCTACACGCCCTAGGAACACCCCGTGGAATGGGAGGAGGAGGCTTGCGCCTCGCTTAGTTCCTAGGACCGGACGTCCTGGGGAGTCTACTTCGAGCAGACAAAATAAAAAGAGAACAATCAAAGCAAGCAAGCAAATCAGAAATCCTAGACTGGGCTCTGATACCAAAATGATGCAGAACAAATAAAGGGATGCGATGCGGAAGTAAATTAAGATTAACTAATTTTTTTGTTGTTTTTATATGTTTGTAGAAGTTGGCTTCAAATCAAAGAAAAGTTAACCTAACATTGAAAGATACTAATATGATAATTGAAAGCACAATTTTAAGGAAACTAAATTATCAGAGTAGTTCAGAAGCAACGGATCGCTGGGGGTTGAGAAACTCCCAGACCTAGGGTTTCGCTCCGAACTTTCAAAAGACAGAAATAACGAGAAGAGATGGTTTATCTAACCAGACAATGATCTTCACAGGTTTTGGTGGAGGAACTCTCCCGAGCAGATTGATGGATCCCGGATTCAGATATCTTCGTAATGGATCCTCCAATACTAGTCCTTTGGCGGGTTGGCTTCTCCTGAACTCAAGATCTGGAAGAGAAGAAAAACAATTGATGGAATCAGAGAGTCAAGGGAAAGATTTACCAGGTTGATGAACTTGAAGATTGAAACTGCTGAAAACTGGATTCTCCTGGATGTTGATGTGATTTTCCTTGGAACTTGCTCTGGATCTGAAGTTGCCGGACTGGATCTGGATGAAGGTGGATGGCCTGGACTTGTAGAGAGAGAGAGGCCGTGGGAGATGGATGGATCTAGGGTTTGATGGATTGAAAATAATGAAGGGTGGTTAGGGTTTTGGAATTTCAAGTGGCTAACCTAGGGTTTTGGATAAAGATGGAGATCTCTCACCTCCTCAAGGCTCCAATGGAACCCGGATTACCCCCTCACGGAGCTCAACACTTAGAATAGTGCGGAAGAAGAGAAACCTAGGTCACTCAACACAAGAGAATAGCAAAAAAAATAATTTTCTTCATTGATTTTCTAAAGTTACAAAGAGAGGTCTATTATATAGACCTAAAATTTTCTCCAAGCTTGTACAAATTCCCATGTAGGACTAAACTCCTCCAACCACTAGATTAGGTAAAAATCTTCTCTCTTGGCCGACCAAGAGTTCAAAAAAAATTGGGACGGCCATAAAGGAATTTTTTTTGAATTTTTTTGGTGCCTCCTTTGGAGTTGGATTTGGATTTGGAGTCCTCTTCTTCTTATGGTATTTCTTCTTTTCTTCCACTCCAAGTTAAGCTCTTTGATTTTGATTTGAACTTCAATTAGGAGTAGGTTGGATGTCCTTCTTTGATTTCTTCTCCAAGAGAAGTCTTCTTCCTTCTTTGCTTAGGTAAAATAGGCAGGTATGGGCGCCTCCTTTAAAGTAGCCTCCAATTTGATTTTTTCTTCTTTGGATGTGGGGACCATGACACTGGGATGCCTCTGTGGCGCCTCCTGGACTCTGGCGTGTGCTCGGAGTGTGGCTGGGCGTGTGGCTTGGAGTGTGGCCTCCACTTGCTTAAACCTTGATTTGATTGGAAGACAAATGTGGCACCATTTTGGACCAAATTGAAACCACATTGGGACTTGCACTGAGTCAACATGACTCAACAAAATTTAAATGGTGACTCAATAAATAAAATAAATAAACTGGTTGACCAGGTCAACCTTTATTACAAACCCTAATTTCTCGGGCAATGTCAATCAGAGATCCAAATAGAGCTCTGAAGTCTTCTTCTGAGTCTGGTGCCCGCACCAAAGTCACCAGCAACAAGGAAAAGGATGCCCTAAGACACCAGCTTGGAAATCTCATACCAAAGCTTCCTTCGCTCCCTGTATTCGGTACTCACATACATGCTAGATTGGGGCAAAAAGGGTTTTTGTTAGGTACTCCATAGACTGGTTTAGTATTTTTATTATTTATTATTTTTAATTATTGGATAAAAAAATAATTTAGATTTTAATTGATTGAAAGTCAAAAGTCAATGTACATGGTTAGTACCATAAATATTTCAAAATTTATGATTATCCCATATAGATAGATTAAAATATATTTTTTAATCAAAGTATCTCTGGGCTTCTTCATCATGAACAGTGCTTGAATAAAAGACAGTTTTCATCATGAGCGGCAGAGTAGGGCGACATGGATGAGCCTCAGGTAAGGGGTTGCAGAAGAGCTGTAGGTGGAGTGGGATGGTGCGGAGAAGCTATGAGTAGCAGGTGGAGCGACATAGAACAGTGGCATGTAGGGGTGCAATAGTGTGACGAGTTGTAGGCATCAAGGAAGAGCTTCATAGTTAGGGGTAGTTGGGTGATGAGTCATAGATGCTGCAAGGGAGGTGTGGGCTATGCAAGAGCTGGGAGGTGGGGGAGGAGTGGTGGGGCTGTGAGCCACAAACACTGTCAGGGGTGCGGACCAAGAAAATGATTTGATGGTGGGTAGGGTCACGAAAGAGCTATCGGGGAGGGGGTGCAGTAGGGTGATGAGCCACGAGAGAGTGGTGTGGTTCATGGAAGAGCTGCCTGGGAGGATTGACACGGTAGGTTGACAAGTAGCAAGGGGGCGATGCGGGATGTGGAAGAGCTAGAGGGCGACGAGCAGCATGCAGGCACCACTGGAAGGGGGTGGGGGGGGTAGCACGGAGGAGCTGCGAGTGCCGAGGATGAGCGGGGTGATGAGCCACAGGCCCCATAGGAGGGGGTGTGGGGGGTGGCATGGAAGAGCTTTAATAATAAAATATTAAAAATAATATTGAAATACTGTAAATAATTTCTATGATAAAAAATATTTAGGAGCATCATAATAACTCCTTTTAAAAAATCACTTTTTTTTTATCTCTCTAAGGATTATAAAAGGAAAAAAATCAGAGAAAAACTAGCGGATAAATCTTGCCTTCGAATATATGTGGTGGCTTTCTAAACGAGAATGGGAGGGATTTAGATTGTAATCATTTTGTTGGGTTTAATAGCCATTGGTTCTCTTGCTATCTCTCTGGATCCTAATCTAACCCTCTTCAAAATCTTTGTAACCGACTCCCCATTTACATATCATCCAGACTTGACTTCAGGGGCATCTCAGGAATCTTCGAAGCAAAGAAAATTGCTTGAATAATACTCCACAAAAGCCATGTTTCGGCTTTAGGTTTTAGGGTCGTGATCAGATGGATCAAGTTGGGTTCCATAAAATTGGTTAAGCATGGTCAACATGGTCCCTCATGATGGTTTAGTTTTGATATGCTATTAATAGGATTGTTAGAATAGTAAATGTTCCGAGGAGATATTTTTGGAGTTTCAGACTTATAGAGCTGAGGCATCTTCATGCCAGGGTGAGGTATTAAGTTTAGATATAATGGCCGAGGCATCTTTATATAAGGCTTAGATTAGGTTGGTTGACCTGTATGCAAAACTAAGATCTTCTCATGCCAAGCTGCCAGGTTCCACTTAAGCCGTATTGTCCACGTGGCCTGCTCTGATACCTCTATTAATAGCCTCCTAACATATATAGCAACCGTGCAAAAGAAGCCAAAATAATAAATACCTCCACATGGAGAAAATATAAAGGTTAAAATCCCATGCCTGCTATCACTAGTAATGGCCTTCTCTTTTCACAAGAATAGTTATCAGCATTAATGACACTACCAAAAACTGCATCCCCTCTCGTGATCCTTGAGAGTGGATTATGGCAATAATCTACAATAGCAAAAACATGGCCCAACATTTTTGGGATTGCCCATTTTGGTCAGCTCTCTCCTATAAAGCCCCTAGGCCCAAATGACCTTTTGTAAGTAATTTTTTTCATTCTTACTGCTTATTTATTCTAGATCACTGACTTGAGCATCAGAGTATCCACGCTGGGACTCCTTCCAGCTGTGGATCTTTTTGCATGTTATTCCAGCAGTAACTCTAGCCACTTGACATCTTCTTCGATCTCAGAGTCGGTATCTATTGTAATAGATTGGTGCTAGAGGAAGGGTCCAGGTCCATCTTTTGGAAAGCTAAGTGAGAATACGATGGCACCATGCAGGGTTTCTCCACAGCATTCCAATGATGCCTCTTTCAAAAATAAGGGAGCTCGTTTAAAAAAAAAAGGTCCCCATGTCGCCATCACAATTGATACCGCCACCTCTATCGATCGTAAAGATAAGCATGGATCATTCAGCATTCACATTATCCAGCAGGTGCACATCCCAGTCACTATCATGTCGCAGAATAACAACTCCTCGTAGGAGGGACAGCTTGCTCCTATTTCACAGCAATAGCCCCTTGCCGAGGCTCAGCGATCATGGCTACTTTTCATGGCATCTCTTCCTTTATGAAGTCTTGAGCATAAAAGGCATATGCAATGGAGTAGGCCCCAAAATCGGAGCGAACTTAGAGATGGTGGCCATTGATGAATACAACATGAAGTTTTAATTTATTAATTTCCTTTTATTTTATTTCATCCAAAGATGGTTTCCAATATAAAAGAAAGAGAGAGAGGTGGCGTCTCTCTCTAACTCGTATCATTTCCATTTCTATGATATAAGAAAGGAAGAAGAGAGAAGGGGGTGACATCTTTATCTCGAGTACTTTTTTGAAACAAAGTTTTTGAAGTCTTCATATCTTCCCCTCTACCTCATTTTTTCATCAACCATCTCCTCCCCATAGGCAGCCACTGGACCGTCTCTACCACCTCCTCCTTATAGAAAGCTGTCGGCGTCTACCATCTCCTCTCCATGGGAAGCTTCTAGAAGCTGCCACCATTGTTTCCACCATGACCCATGTGACAAATGTCAGGACTTGCTTCTTTGCCATCACTTGAAATGGTGATCAGAATCATGAACGGAGAACCCCGTGTTGGCCACCACTTTCACATCGCATGCATTGCTTACTGTCACTAGGAGGAAGACTACGGGAAGCCCACTAGCTCATCTCCTCTCTGCCCACAGGAGCCACCGGCTCATCTCCTCTCTGTCTGTAGGAGCCATCAACTCGTCTCCTCTCCGCAAGTAGAAAGTCTGCCCGAGCTCCATCGCCGGTAGTGTCGATGGTGCCATTTATAACCTTTCTGGCCTGGACTCACCCTCCTTGTCGATGCCCTCATCGAGATCACCCCTTGCCTCCTCCGAGTTGGCCGTAAGGGCTTTGCATCTTCTTCTTCCAAGCAATTTTCAATCTCAACAGATGGCTCAGTGAACACCTCGGCCTGCAACTCCACCACCTTCCTAGAATTCTTCATTAGCTCCAATGTCCTCCTTGGCTATGCCTCCAGCTCCACCTTCCCTAGACTGTCATATCACACTGACTGGCACACTATGTTTTATACTAGACCTGGCGAAGAACATGGCCTTCATCAAACTACAAGAAGGGCCCCAACCTAGAGGAATGCCTGGGCAAAGACTGGGTGGTCTTGTTGCACCCTAAATCTGTAAGGATCTAAATAAATCTCTATTAATGTTATTTTATTTTTTTCTCGATGAAAGATATGGGGGTTGCCGAGCATATGCCTCTTCAACTGGATCACCCAAGTTGCATCCTTTGGTTTGGTAGCCACCCAGCAATGTCATTAGCGGGGCAACCCTTCTTTGGTTGACTGCCTCGGTTGCCAAGTCATTGTAGATGGAGCTCGATTTTGACTACACTAGTGATGGCTTCGGCTCCACCATCTTTCAACCTTGGCCACACCTCGATAAGCCAGCTCTTTTCTAGGTGGATCGATGATAGCCTTGTCCATCGAGCAACAATAACCAAGGGGATGCCCTGCGACACTTTGGCAAGATTACTAGAACTCATGATCTCTTTGCATATGTAATATTTGCATAGAAGGTGATACTATAAGCCATGCACATAAGCTTTCCACTGGTTGGTCCTCTATACCAGCTCATGCTTCTCCCATAATTAAGTTCACTTGCTACCTTCGGCATCCCTGGTCTTCAACTTTTTTGGCCTCCGCCTCTACCTTGCCTTCCTCGCATGTGTTCTTATCGACACCAGCCTCCATATGGCTGGACAGGATGCGATCATGACCCTTTGTTACCTTGGTACAAGGGCTTTATCTTCCTCCTCTGGGCTATCCTCAACCTTAGTAGCATCATCAGCAACCCCCTCAGCCGTAGAAGGCTTATCTTGGCTTGCTCTTATCCAATTCGGTAACCACCTCGGTCACATAAAGCTTCCCTTGGCTTGGACCTGGAGGGCTCCGTGATCATCCCAACTATGCCACTTGTACTGCCTCCTTCCTTTCAACCTCGATGGCATTGTTGGACCACCGCTTCGATCTCAAAAGGCCTCTTTTAGCTCATTTTTGACTACATCGGTGAGCACCCCAGTCGCAAAGTCACCTGGATCGAAGCTCGGTCTTTGTTGCATCGACAAGTATCTCGATAGCAAAGTCATCATGATCGAGATCCTCGGTCGCCTCCTCACCAACTCATCCCTTGGCCTAGGTGATCTTTATTTAGTTGATTCTCATCCTGGCTGACCCTCGGTCTCGGCCTAGTCAAGATCTACAAACATATAAAATGCTATGGAGAACTAACCTGTAGCATGTTGCGGGGGTAGTTCGGTAGTGAATCCAAAAGCCAGGCATGTAGATCCTTTGCATGTCAAAGGCATTCACATGGGACTTAACATACTTGCTTTGCAAGATATTCTCCTCCATCAACTCATTATCTGAACTCTTGTCTAAATTTAATTTTTTTGGAGAACTCCCATCTATATGTTCTTGTAGGTCCTATCTGTTGATGTTCATCTTGGCTGACCCTCGACCTTAGCCTGGACAAGATCCATAGAATTACAAAAGGCCATGGAGAACCAAATAAGATTTGGAATGGTAAATATCATCACTAGAGGGTGGTTCGATGAAAAATCTAGAAACCTGTAGAACTCAGGACCCTCAATGGCTAGCCCAACACTAGAAAGCCTTTGATTACTCTACCTCAGCCATGAAGTCTCCAAGGTTGGACCTCGATCTTGGCTACATGTGTATGTGCCTCGGCAGCAAAGTAACTATGATTGGAACCCTCAACCTGGGTGATCTTCAGCTAGTTGATCTTCATCTTGGCTGATCCTTGGCCTGGTGGGCCTCGACAGTAAAGTTACTATGATTCAAATCCTTAGTTGCTCCCTAGTTGACTCCTTTTTTTATAGCTCCTTTGTATTCTGGCTCCTTAATGGCCTCTTTGCCAACTCCTCCCTATGCTTGGATGATCTTTAGCTAGTTATCTTCATCCTTGCTGACCCCTAGCCGGGAGGACCTTTAACCTGGTTGATCTTTTCGGCCCAATTTGTCTTCATCCTGGTAGACCCTCGACCTTGGCCTAACCAATAAGGGGGCCGATCTTCGAGAACTGACCTCCAAATAGTCCGTTGGATTATGAAGAACTAAATAAGATCCAAGATGGTGGATATCATTACTGGGGGTGGTTCAGTAGTACATCCAGAAGCTTGCATAGCCTGATAGCTTGTTGCCTGATATAGCTGGACAGAAATCCTTTGCCTTGCTCATGAAAATCTAAAAACCTTTAGGTATACCACCAGTAAGGTACTTTTTTTATTTAAATAAATAATTTATAATTATTATTCTTCTTGTGAATCTAGCAAGTCAAAGGTCCTACTCTCCTTATACATCGAAAAGTCGTTGGCATGACGTTCAATACTCAAAAACCTTTGGTCGAGCCTTAATTTCAATGCCTGAAAGTCTTGGACCAAGCCTCTCAATTTCAACTCCCGAAAGCCTTGGGCCAAGACAATGTCAGGGAGCTACGCACCTGATGTCTAATGCTCGAAAGCTTTTGACCCTGCCTTAATTTCAATACCTGAAAGCCTTGGGCTAGGCCTCTTAATTTCAACTCCTAGAAGCCTTGAGTGAGAACAATGTCGAAGAGCGCATGCCTAACATCCAACGCTCGAAACCTTAGGCTGAGCCATAATTTCAACTCCCAAAAGCCTTGAGTTAGGACAACGTCGGAGAGCTATGCGCCCGCTATCTAATGCTCGAAAGTCTTGGACCAAGCCATAACTTTAACTCTTGGAAGTTTTGGACCAGGACAACATTGGAGAGCTGCGTGCTTGATGTCCAATGCTTGAAAGCCTTGGACTAAGCCATAATTTCAACTCCTCATAGCCTTAGCCTGGGACAATATTGAAGAGCTATGCACCCAACATCCAACACTCGAAAGTCTTGGACAGAGCCATAATTTTAACTCCCGAAAGCCTTGGGAGGAGACAACATTGGAGAGCTATTTGCCCGACATCCAATGCTCAAAAGCTTTGGACTAAGCCATAATTTCAACTTTCAAAAGCCTTAGGTTGAGATAACTTTGGAGAGCTACATACTCGACATCCAACACTGGAAAGCCTTGGGCCAAGATAACATCAGAGAGCTATACACTCGACATCCAATACTCAAAAGTCTTGGACTAAGCAATAATTTCAACTCTCAAAAGCGTTGAACTGGGACAACATCGGAGAGCTATGTACCCGATGTCCAATACTTGAAAACCTTGGATCGAGCCATAATTTTAACTTCCAAAAGTCTTTGGATAGGACAATGTCAAAAAGCAATGTACCCAATGTCTAATACTCGAAAGTCTTGGATCAAGTCATAACTTGAACTCCCGAAACCCTTAGGCCAAGATAACGTTGGAGAGCTATGTGCCCGACGTTCAATACTCGATAGCCTTGGGCTGAGTTATAATTTTAACTCCTGAAAGCCTTGGACTAGGACAATGTTCGAGAGCTACTTGCCCAACATCCAATACTTGAAAGTCTTATGCTGGGCCATAACTTCAACTCTTGAAAGCCTTGGACTAGAACAATATCAGAGAGCTATGTACCCGATGTTCAATGCTCGAAAGTCTTGGACCAGGATAATATCGGAGAGCTATGTGCCCGATGTCCAACACTTAAAAGTCTTAGGCCGAGCCATAATTTCAACTCCCAAAAACTTGGATTTGGATAATATCAGAGAACTATGCATCCAACATTCAATGCTCGAAAGCCTTAGGCTGAGCTATAACTTCAACTTCCAAAATCCATAAACTGGGATAATGTTAGAGAGATATGCCCCGGATGTTCAATACTTGAAAGTTTTGGACTGAGCCATAACTTTAACTCTAGAAAGCCCTGGGTTGGGACAACATTAGAGAGCTATGAGCCTGACATCCAATGCTCGAAAGCCTTCAATCGAGCCTTAATTTCAATATCTAAAGGCCTTGTGCCAGGTCTCTCATTTCAACTTCCGAAAGCCTTGGACTAGGACAGCATCAAGAGCTACATGCCCAATGTCCAACACTTAAAAGCCTTTGATTGAACCTAAATTTTAATACTTGAAAACCTTGGATCGAGCCATAATTTTAACTTCCAAAAGTCTTTGGATAGGACAATGTCAAAAAGCTATGTACCCAATATCTAATACTCGAAAGTCTTGGATCAAGTCATAACTTGAACTCCCGAAACCCTTAGGCCAAGAAAATGCTGGAGAGCTATGTGCCCGACATTCAACACTCGATAGCCTTGGGCTGAGTTTAAATTTTAACTCCTGAAAGCCTTGGACTAGGACAATGTTCGAGAGCAACTTGCCCAACATCCAATACTTGAAAGTCTTATGCTAGGCCATAACTTCAACTCTTGAAAGCCTTGGACTAGAACAATATCAGAGAGCTATGTACCCAATGTTCAATGCTCGAAAGTCTTGGACCAGGATAATATCGGAGAGCTATATGCCCGATGTCCAACACTCAAAAGTCTTGGGCCGAGCCATAATTTCAACTCCCAAAAACTTGGATTTGGATAATATCATAGAACTATGCATCCAACATTCAATGCTCGAAAGCCTTAGGCTGAGCTATAACTTCAACTTCCAAAATCCTTAAACTGGGATAATGTTAGAGAGATATGCCCCGGATGTTCAATACTTGAAAGTTTTGGACTGAGCCATAACTTTAACTCTAGAAAGCCCTGGGTTGGGACAACATCAGAGAGCTATGAGCCTGACATCCAATGCTTGAAAGCCTTCAATCGAGCCTCAATTTCAATATCTAAAGGCCTTGTGCCAGGTCTCTCATTTCAACTTCCGAAAGCCTTGGACTAGGACAGCATCAAAGAGCTATATGCCCAATGTCCAACACTTAAAAGCTTTTGATTGAACCTAAATTTCAATGCTTGAAAGCCTTGGACTAGGCCTTTCAATTTCAACTTCCAAAAGTCTTGGATCGGTGGTGAGGACACAAGAGCCAGGAAGAGAAAGCAAACCTTTTCCAATTCAATTTGGATCACCAATGAGTAAGTCCATGTGTTCTTCACAAAGAACACTCGTCGAGTCCCAGTTGTTTTGAGTTTGTCAAATTAAGTTATAATTTGATCAAATTGAGTGTAATTTGGTCAATTAGGGTTGTTGAGTTACCAATTGAGTCCATTGAGTCCATCAATTGGTTTAAGAGTCTTGTAAATAGCATTAATTTACTTTGTTTGGTGAATTGTCCAATTTGAGTCCTGTAATTAGTGCTTGAATAAGTCAAGGGATGTCATAGGTACCCAAGATCCAAGTCATCGTTATCTTGGTGGATCAATTCTAGGTCAAAAAAGGGTTGTCCAAATTTTTCACCAGACATTCAGACATCTGGACATCCGGACATCTAGATATTTGGACATCTAGACATTAGGACATTCAGACATTAGGACATCCAGACATCAAGACAAGAAGACAATTTGAATGTCATCTTTATCCAAGAAAGGTTCCCTATCCCATTTATTTTCATCGCCCATTTAAGATTTCAAGGAGGCGCTAATTAAGAGGAGTAAAGCAGAGGGACTGCTTTTTATCTTGCGCCCCCCCTCATTCTCTCTTGTTGCCCACTCCAGATGACGGTCACCCATGATTCATTCAAAAGTTAAATGGGAGGAAGTGTCCAAGATAAGTGGAGGTTCATCCAAAATTTAAAGGGAGGAGTTATCTTCTATCTAAATTCAATTTCAAATGAAGGATTCAAACCTTTGAAGCTATTACTTATCCCTTGTTGCCGATCAAGAGATTAAAAATCAGATTTCACACCAATTAAGAAGATTAGCACCCCATCTCCATTTGTCGCACATTTTTTCATGAAGTCGCCCAAGCCATAAAAAAAAGGGATTTAAATTTCAAATTCAAGGAAGAAGCCAAGAAGCCAAGGAGTATTTAAATTTAAATGTAATTTGAATTCAAAGGAGTCCTATGATATCTTCATATGTGAAGAACCCTATAAATAGGACCCCATATCCCTTGTAATTAATTATTGATTCATGAAATGAAATGCTGCAATTTTTCTTCCACAAAGCTGGGTTAGGCTTTAGTGATTTTCTCTAAGGGCGGGGAGGTCCTTAAGAGCTCAAGGCGAGGAGGTCCTTGAGAGCTCAAGGTGGTGAGGTCCTTGAGTGGAGGTTCTGCCATATTTGATAAATTACTACCGATCTTCTTCAAGCTCTACGCAACCAACCCTTCCTTTTTTTCCATTTTGAACTGATTTACTTTATTCTTAAAGTTTCATTTGCTGCCTTCTCTATAGATCCTAGGTGTTCAAGGACTTTAGAGGATGGATCCTTTGCTTCCAAACCAAGATCTGACAGTAGTGTTCTGAAATTTGGAGTCCCGATCTTAATCCTGCTGCAAGATCTAAGCAACCAAGCAACCAATCTATCTCGAGTCAAAGAGAATCTCCATTGGGATAAGCAACCAATCCTTTCTCATTAGATTTGGTAGTTGAAGCATGGAATAGCCTAATCTTAGATGGTTTCCTAGCCATCGATCCTTATTCATTATAGCTTGCGGATCAGATTGCGAGTAAGTAGTTAGTTCCTTTCTTTAATCTCTTTAGTATGTTATACTATGATCATTGCTCTTTAAAATATCTTAGACTAAAAGTAGATCATCTTACACTGCATCGCATCATTCCGCATCATCTTATTGGTATCAGAGCTATATGCCCCATCATGTTGGTATCAGAGCATTAGGTTAGATTAGGTTAGATTAGCTATATGCCCCAGTCGAGATCGTGCTCATGCTATCCGAAGTCGAGCTCCCAAGATAGAGCTTCCCTATCCTACTGAGGGCGAGCCCCCGACCAAGGTCAGCTCCCATTTGGGATCGAGCTCCCGGTCGAGGTTGTGCTCATGCTTTCCGGGGTCGAGCTCCTGAGATAGACCTCCCCCTATCCTGTTGAGGGCGAGCCCCCGACCGAGGTCAGCTCTCATCCAGGGTCGAGCTCCCGATTGAGGTCGAGCTTATGCTTTCTGGGGTTAAGCTATTGAGATAGAGCTACCCCTATACTACCGAGGGCGAGCCCTCGATCGAGGTCAGCTCCCATCCGGGTTGAGCTCCTGGTCAAGGTCGTGTTCATGCTTTCCAGGGTCGAGCTCCCAAGATAGAACTCCCCTTATCTTGTCGAGGGTGAGCCCCCGGTCCGAGGTGGCAGCTCCCATCAGGATGGAGCTCCCGGTCGAATTCGAGCTTATGCTTTCCATGGTCGAGCTATTGAGATAGAGTTCCCCCTATCCTATCAAGGGCGAGCCCTCAATCGAGGTCAACTCCCATCCAGGGTCGAGCTCCCGGTCGAGGTCTTGTTCATGCTTTCCGGGATCGAGCCCCCGAGATAGAGCTCCCCCTATCCTATCGAGGGCGATCCCCCAGCCGAGGTCAGCTCCTAGCTAAGGTCGTGCTCATGCTTTTCGAGGTCGAGCTCCCAATATAGAGCTCCCCCTATCCTGCGAGGGCTAGCCCCCGGTCAAGGTCAGCTCCTATCCAGGGTCGAGCTCCCAGTCGAGGTCGTGCTCATACTTTCTGGGGTTGAGCTCCCGAGATAGAAGTCCCCCTATCCTACTAAGGGCGAGCTCTTGACTGAGGTCAGCTCCCATTCAAGGTCGATTTCCCGGTTGAGGTCATGCTTATGCTTTCCGGGGTTGAGCTCTCGAGATAGAGCTCCCCCTATCCTGCTGAGGGCGAGCCCCGGTCGAGGTTAGCTCCCATCCAGGGTCGAGCTCCCGGTCGAGGTCGTGCTCATGCTTTCCAGAGTCGAGCTCTCGAGCTTGCCATATCCTGCTGAGGGAGAGCCCCCGGCTAAGATCAGCTCCCATCAGAGGTCGAGCTCTCGATCGAGGTCATACTCATGCTTTTCGAGGTCAAGCTCTCAAGATAGAGCTCCCCCTATCCTATGAGGGCAAGCCCCACCAAGGTCAGCTCCTATCCAGGGTCGAGCTCCCAACCGACATCATGCTCATGCTTTCCGAGGTTAAGCTCCCGAGATAGTGCTCCCCTATCCTGCTGAGGGCGAGCCCCTAGCTGAGGTTAGCTCCCATCTGGGGTGGAGCTCCTGGTCGAGGTCATGCTCATGCTTTCCGGGATCAAGCTCCTAAGATAGATCTCCCCCTATCCTACTGAGAGCGAGCCCTTGACTGAGGTCAGCTCCCATCCTGGGTCGAGCTCCTGGCCGAGATCATGCTCATGCTTTCTGGGGTTGAGCTCCCGAGATAGAGCTCCCCTTATCCTGCTAAGGGCGAGCCCCCAGCCGAGGTCAGCTCCCATCCGGGGTCAAGCTCCCGGCCGAGATTGTGCTCATGCTTTCTGGGGTCGAGCTCCCCTGTCAGTTATACTATCTCAGAGGTGGGATCTAGGTGAAGGCGACCCTCTTTCCCACCATGATTTGAATCTCTATTGCCTCCCGTTCTTTACTTGGTGGCAGCTTGAGTTTGACCTCGATCGAGAGCTGACCTCGGTAGGGGATCCACTTCGGCTCCTTGCTTGGGCACCAGGCTTAGATAGCGCCTCCATCTGCTGGCTGACAACTGGTGCCTAGATGGATTCCACATCAGTGGATATAGCCATATCAGGCCAGGACCAGGCGATAATTGATCAGAAAAGAGAGAAAGAAGGGGTGAAGAGGAAGACGGAGGCCCTTGAAGAAAAAATCTTTGTACAAGGCGATCTAGCCTGGGCCACTAGAAGTGACCCGTTCCTTCGATCTCGAGACTGAGAGACAGATAGAATCAGGATCCCATACACTCTCTGGATGCAGAGGAGATCCTCACCAATCATCACCGAAGTAATGCTGGCGGGACCGGCTGACGCTCAAATGGGAGGAGAAGGAGAAGGAGGAGGGGGAGGAGCCGCAGGGGGTCCAATAATAATCCCTATCATGCGGGGATCCCTGCGGGTCACTATAGGGACTTCCTCCTCCTCGCTATCTGAGGAAGGAGGCCTCGGATGAGATGGCCCTGCCTCACCAGAATGATCCAGGTGGCGGTGCCCTCTGCCAGAAGAACTCATAAGGAGTGGGAGGAAAGAAGACAAAGGAGAAGCAGAAGCCTAGAAACTTAATGGGAACCCTTCTTCAGCACAAGCCGAGGGAGAAGACCATGAAAATGAAGAAGAAAGATGAAGAAAGGAGAAGAAGAGACTAACCTGCTAAGACTTCGGATGCTGGAGCAAGAAGACTAGGGGAGGGGGAACTCTGCAAAGAAGACTTGTTTCTTTCGTCCCGAGCACCATATCGTTCTTCGGGCTCCAGAGTGGGGGGCACCTGATGTGGCATTACCGCTGACGTGGAGCCCATGACTACACCAGCTGGCAACCATGCTAGCCAAAAATGCCATCTGGATGTGGCGACCAAATGAAGATCAAGGGTGAGGCCCCGGTTAAGGTTAGCTCCCATTCGAGGTTGAGCTTCCAGTCGAGGTCATGCTCATGCTTTCTAGGGTCGAGCTTCTGAGATAGAGCTCCCCTATCCTATAAAGGGTGGCCCCCACCTGATGTGGCATTACTACTAATGTTGAGCCCATGACTACCTAGCTAGCGGCCATGCTAGCAGAAAATGCCATCTGGATGTGACAACTAAATGAAGATTTGAGGGCGAGGCCCCTATCGAGGTCAGCTCCCATCCGGGGTCGAGCTCCCGGTCGAGGTCGTGCTCATGCTTTCCAGGGTCTAGCTCCCAAGATAGAGCTCCCCTTATCTTGCCGAGAGAGAGTCCCCGATCGAGGTCAGCTCCCATCCGGGGTTTAGCTCTCGATCGAGGTTGTGCTCATGCTTTCCGGGGTCGAGCTCCCGAGATAGAGCTCCCCCTATCCTACTGAGGTTGAGCCCACGTCGAGGTTAACTCCCATCCATGGTCGAGCTCCCGACCGGGATCATGCTCAAACTTTCCGGGGTCGAGCTCCCGAGATAAAGCTCCCCCTACCCTATTGAGGGCAAGCCTCTAGTCGTGGTCAGCTCCCATCTGGGGTTGAGCTCCTAGTTGAGGTTGTGCTCATGCTTTTTGGGGTCGAGTTCCCGAGATAGAGCTCCCCCTATCATGCCGAGGGCGAGCCCCCGGTCGAAGTCAGCTCCCATCCGGGGTCAAGCTACCGATCGAGGTCGTGCTCATGCTTTCCAAGGTCGAGCTCTCAAGATAGAGATCCCCTATCCTACTAAGGGTGAGCCCCCGATCGAGGTCAGCTCCCATCCGAGGTCGAGCTCCCGGTCGAGGTCGTGTTCATGCTTTTTGGGTCAAGCTCCCAAGATAGAGCTCCCATTATCCTACTGAGGGCAAGCCCCCGGTCGAGGTCAGCTCCCATCCGGGATCGAGCTCTCGGTCGAGGTTGTCCTCATGCTTTTCGGGGTCGAGCTCCAGGGATAGAGCTCCCCCATCTTGCCAGGACCGAAGTTCCCACCAAAAGCAAAAGAGATAGAAGATCAATATAGGTTCAAACCGTGTCGTGGAAGCTCCCAGTTATCTGCAACCTCCAGAAGGTGGCGAACACCCTACCAGAAACTCAAACTCTGCAAACACACCACCCGCACATTCTATGCAATGTATGCTCCACCAGGCTCCAGGCCCTGCAGCGTGCCGTCACATCCACGACCGTGCAACCATGGGGCTCCAACTCTCATGACACGGAACCTGTACCTCTCCAAGAGGAATATTCCATTAAGGCCTAGGCCCTGCAACACCCCGACGATCCCTACTGGAATAGAAATGCCCTACCATGGCTTGGGGCTCAGTGGCACAGCGCCCGCCCCATCCATGAAAAACTGCACCACTAGAGAGACAAGATCTGTACTATGCCGGTGAATGCCCGTAATAGAAGGATCTCCTTTTGAGGACCAGTTTGATAGGAGGGAGGCCGCGGACAAAGAAAATCCCTCCTGAAAGGATTACCAGAAAAGGGACATCTCAGTGAAGTCCCAAACTTGGTCTGAGCCATCCTTCTCATATGAAATATAAGAAAGGATCCTCGAGGGGAGGGACAACTGGTAAGACTCAGAGAGCAAACGGGCAAGGAACCAGCCAAGAAAACCTCCCAGCTCTCTGATATCCACTTGACCCTGTCTTTCCATTTCTTACATCTTATCTTTCATCCTCTACATAGAGAGATCCATGCTCTTCATTATAGAGGCTCTATTCTCCTTGATCGCCCCAACTGACTTGATCATTAGAGTGTCCCTGCCAGAATTTATGGCCTGAGTCTCCTCTCTTTTGTAGGTCACACTAGTTCTAGAGATGACCAGAAAAGGGGACCAAGCACCCAAAGGGAGCCCGACAAGTCCGTGACATGTCAGAGCTATAGGCCATGATGATCTAGGCAGCAACAAATATAATAATAGTTAGTTTGAGGATTTTTTAAGTTTTTTTTAGAATTTGAGCATATAAATAGATTTTTATTCCAGTTCTACAAGATATCCAAGAATCCCAAACTTTTCCACTCATACATTCTTTTTTTCTAAAAAAAATCTAAAATTCTTTCCCTCTCTTATATATTTTTTACTTTAAAAATTTAGACTAAAGACGAGCTGATCAACGTCCATTCGAGATCATATCATTAACGGTGTTGGAGTGTTAGTTTTTGGATTATACCGTAGACCAGAGTGTGTGATCCAATTGTTCTTCACACAAGAAGGAGACCGAATCTCCTTTAGGATAGTACTTCTATCCATCTCCCAGGTCAGACTTCCTAACTTTATTCTGTTATATTTAAATTATTTTATTATACCAAATTTATTTTACCATATACACCATGAAAAAGAAAAATTATTTTTAAATACTTTAAAATTATATAAATACATATATATATATTTCATACATTAAAAATAATAGTCTAAAGAAGATTTTTAAATAGTTTGTAGTGCATGCATAATTATTTATATTTAATTATAGTTTATTTATTTTACATATTTATATTTATATATATATATATATTTGATTATTTATAGTATAATATCTATTCTTTTTGTATTATACAAAATTAATTGAAGATCCTCACTAAACCTGTACTGCATCATATAAATAAATTTTTAAAAGACTATAAAATCAATTAATCAAAGTCTTTAGGATTTAAAGATAAATAATTTAAATAAAATCTTAACAAATCATAGGTCTAATCATATTAGTGATCATGTATAATCTTCAATTTTCAAAAAAAATAAGAGACATTTTTAGAAATATATACAAACTAAATAAATAAATGAACATAAAAATATATTAAATTATTTAAACAAATTTTTAATAAATTTATTTTTATTTTTCAGGTCTTTCTCTCTCAACTTGACTTGGATTCAATGGCAACCCTTAAGAATTGCATAATTAGCCTAAAACCCAAAAAATTTGAAGGATCCTATTTTAGAAGGTGGCAAAGTCAAATAAAGTTTTTGGCTAACCATCTTACGATTTTGGTCAGTGACCGACTAGTCCACCAGTTTCTCTAGTTCAATCATACCTACTATCCTAAAAGAGAATTTTTCATGCAAAAGTAGAATCCTTGGTACTCTTTTTGACTCACTCTATGATATATACATGTCAGCTAAGAGTGCGAAGGATTATGAGATATCTTAAAGTTTGAGTATGGCTTTGATGATGTTGGGATTGAATGATTCAACATTGTATCATTCTTTAGGTATAATATAGTAGAAGATAAATCTATCAATGACCAGTTTCATCAATTCCAAGAGTATCTTAGGAAACTTCAAGCTAATGAAGATAAATTTTTAGAAGGATTTAAGGTTTTTAGCCTTTTAAATAAAATACCACCTTCCTAGAATGGCTTTGTTAAAAGTCAACTCCAAAAGCAAGGAGAGCTAATCCTAGCCCAACTTTTGAATTTAATCAAGATAGAAGACTAACATAGATGTAAAACCCAGCTGATGTGGTAGCATTTGTTGACGTGGAGGCCATGTGGGCACTAGCTGGTAGCCATGCGGGCAGAGTGTGCCACCTGGATGTGGTGCCTAATTGTTGCCAAGGCAAGCCCTTCTGTC
Organism: Areca catechu; assembly: GCA_021397845.1. Taxonomy (NCBI): domain Eukaryota; kingdom Viridiplantae; phylum Streptophyta; class Magnoliopsida; order Arecales; family Arecaceae; genus Areca; species Areca catechu. Next base: position 47,298,307 of record CM038047.1, on the reverse strand, counting down.
GAGGTCAGCTTCAAGTCGGAGTCGTGCTCATGCTGTTAAGGCAAGCCCTCCTACCGAGGTCATCTCCCGGCCGGAGTCGTGCTCATCCTAACAAGGCGAGCCCTCTACCGAGGTCAGCTCCCAGCTAGAGTCATGCTCATCCTGCCAAGATGAGCCCTCCTACCGAGGTCAGCTCCAGGTCAGAGTCATGCTCATCCTGCCAAGACGAGCCCTCCTACCGAGATCAGCTCCCGGTCAGAGTCGTGCTCATCCTACCAAGGCGAGCCCTCCTACCGAGGTCAGCTCTCGATCGGAGTTATGCTCATGCTACCAAGGCGAGCTCTCCTACCAAGGTTAAGAGTCGTGCTCATGCTGCCAAGGTGAGCACTCTTGCCAAGGTTAGCTCTTGATCGGAGTCATGCTCATGCCGCCAAGACAAGCCCTCCTACCAAGGTCAGCTGCCAGCTGGAGTCATGCTCATGCTATCAAGGCAGGCCTTCCTATCGAGATCAGCTCCCAATCGGAGTCATGCTCATGCTACCATGGCAAGCCCTCCTGCCAAGGTCAGCTCCTGGCCGGAGTCGTGCTCATGCTACCAAGGCAAGCCCTCCTATTGAGGTTAGCTCCTGGCCGGAGTCATGCTCATGCTGTCAAGGTGAGCCCTCCTACCGAGGTCAACTCCCGACCGGAGTCATGCTCATGCTGCCAAGGCGAGCCCACCTGCCGAGGTCAGCTCCCAGCCGAGGTCGTGCTTATAGGACGAGCCCTCCATCTGAGGCCAGCTCCCGGCCAGGGTCGAGCTCATGTATTGACTCTTGTATTGATTTTGATGATTAACAAAATACTTAAATATATTTGAGTACTAACTATTTGTTGAAGTATGTTTTATTAGAAAAAGGTACTCATCAAGTTAGTTGGTTGAATTGCTTATCCAATAGTTGAAGAAGTCTCCTTATGGATGAAGTTTTAAAGTTAAATGGACTTAAGTACATAATTATGATATGAAAGGATTTAAGTTTTAAGTTTGAAGAAGATTCAGTAGAGTTTTAATTGAGTTTCAGAATATTTCAGCCGAGTGTCGACTCATGGATATAAAGTATCGACTCATAGTGTTGGCTCACAAAAGTTTAAGATGATACATAGAAGAAGTTTTAGATGGCACACTCGAAGTATCGACTTATGGAACTCGAAGTGTCGACTCAAGGTGTCGACTCAAGGCCTGAGATAAAAGTTATACAGAACTTGCAGAATTTCAGACTTCCCTCAAGTGTCGACTCATGGAAGCCAAGTGTCGACTCAAGTATCAACTCATCAGAAGAAGTGTTGACATATCTGAGATTTTTAGAGAGCTTTAAGAAATATTTTTTGAACTAAATGTCGACTTATGGAGACCAAGTATCGACTCAAGGTGTCGACTCATGACTTGAAGTATTGATACTTGCAGTTTTGCAAACAGTAATGGCTAGTTTTTTTTGAAGTGAAGAGTTATCCTTTTCGCCCCCCAACAACTAGTTTTCACCTCTCCAATGGTTAAAAACTATCATTTGATGTTTGGAAAAGTATTTAAAGTGGTTTAAAAAACTCAAGAGGGAAGAAACTAATAAGAATTAATTGATTATCCATTGAGAGTTCATTACTTTTGAGAGAAGTTGAGCTTTCAAGCATTCAAAGTATTCAAGTTCAGCCATTCAAAATCATTTAAGGCTTCAACAACTCAAGGACAAGCATCTTCAACAGCATTCAAAGAGCTTCAAAGAGATATTAGCTTTTATTTGAAAGCTTTTCTATATTTCATACATTCTACTTGATTCTTGTTATTGTTTTCTAGTTTCAAGGGAATTGAAACTAGAATAGACATTTGTTGGGGAGCCTTTGTGACAAAATCAATGGAGGGTTTTGGTTAGCCTAAGTGACAAAATCAAGGAGGTTGTTGGTGAGCCTAAGTTACAAAACCAACTAGATTTTTGGTTAGCCCATAAAACTGAAGGGCTTTTGACTTGTGTTCCCAATGAAAATAAGTTGGATTTTGATTAATGAGCCCGGAAAACTAATCGGCTATAATCAAGGAAGATTATAGTGAAATTCCCAAGTGGATCTTGGAAAGTGGATATAGGTGCCTTGGTGTGCACCAAACCACTATAAATTATTATGTTTGTGGTTGCTTGCTCTCTTATTGTTTGTCTTTATTTACTTTGTATTTACTTACTTGTTTCCACTGCATACTCTTAAATAGCACACAAACACTTGAAATTCACTAGCACCTAAAAAGTTTTTGAATTGGCACATACTTGCAAAAGTTTTTAAAACCCAATCACCGCCCTTTTGGATTGCTTGCTGGGAAACATCATGCTTCCTGAGGTGGGGCTCCTGAAGCGGGCCCCTTCCCTGCCTTGCAGAGGATAGAATTCCCACTAGCAATGAAGGAGGAGAGAATCAACAACATTTCAAATCACACCAAGGGGAGCCTCCATCCACCTACAACCTCAGGAGGTGGCATATGCCCCACCATTAAATCAAGCTCTGCAACGCGTTACCCGCATGCTCCGCGCAAAGCATGCCCCTCCAAGTCCTAGATCCTGTAGCATGCCACCATGTTGACGATCATGCAACTGGGGGCCTTAACCCTCACAACATAAAACCTGAACCTCCCCAAGTGGAGTATTTCATCAAGGCCACAAGCCCTACGATGCTCTGACGGTCCCTCTGAGAATAAAAACATCCCACCATGGCTCGGGGCTCAGTGGCATGATGCCTACCCCTCCCATAGGGAACTACACCATCGAAGGGACAAGCTCTATGCCACATCGACAAGCAACCCCCAATAGGAGGACCTTCCTCAAAGGACCAATCGAAAGGGGGAAGGATAGTGGGTAGCAAAAAGACCCTCTCCAAAGGGGGCATCAGGAAAAGGACATCTGAGGGAAGCCCCATATCTGGTCTGGGACATAGATCTCACATAAAATAGAAGAAAGAATCCCCGAGAGGGGGGGCAGGCAATCAGTAAGAGATAGAGAGCAAACGGGCAAGGAACTAGCTAGCAGAACCTCCCAAGCTCTCTGATCCCAACTCCACCTTGTCTTTATATCTCAGTTCAATCCTTCACCCTCTATGCATGGAGAGTCTCCAAGCTCTCTGCCATAGAGGTTCTATTTTCCTAGGTCATCCCACTGACTTGACCGTCAGAGTGTCCCCACTGGAATCTCTAGCCCGGGTCTCCTCATTTTTGCAAACCCTTCGGACCAAACAGCCGATCTAGAGAGGAGAGGCGCATTCACCACCCGATGGAGCTATGGGCCAAGCTGAGATTGAAGAGCTCCCATGATGGTGGCCATCTTAGACCGGGTGCATGCGGAAGATGTCAATTGGGAGAACCATCTACCGGTGCCATGCAAGAGCTGCAGGAAATGGCAGACCTTTGGTGGAAAAGCCACCACCCGATGCCACAAGAGCTATAGGCCACGACGATCCAGGTGGCAACAAATTGGCATGCCAGGTAGGGAAAGTAGATATGAGGCTAAGAGGATCATGGCAAAGGCTAGAGATCAGAGCTCTTCAACTGGTGGAGCAACAGTAGCCATCTCTATCCCTTGGGGGGCAGACGGGGGTACGAGAGCTCCCTCTCGGGACTCTAAGGGGTGGTCTCGAGAAGAGCTCAAGCATGGCTAGCCGAAGTTGGGATCACCTCCAAGAGATGCCATCTTCCAATATGCCGCCCCCGATCTTCGGCACGATCAGGTGGAGAATGTGCCGAAGTCAGGAAGAAAGGGAAAAAAGGGTCTAATGATAGTTGAGAGAAAGGTCCATGCTTGTGGTCTTTTCAAACACCTGCCACTCTCCGTGGTACTCTCCAGCTAGACCCAAATCCATAGCTTAATAGCCCGTCGGAGCCTACCAAGTCTTGTTACAGTCTACCAAAACCTGAGAAGGCTCGCTGCTCACTACTCGCAAGGTTTCTTGATAAAAGCCAAAGCCAGGACATCCCAGAAGTCCTGTAATCAATTCATCGGGACCCTCAGTCTAGCTATCTCAAGCCGGGAAACTGCAGAAGCCCCGCATCTACTGCCTAACTCATAGTCCGGAGATGCCAACCGAGAAATCCTAGAAATCCTGCCATCTACCGTATGACTCACAGTTTGGCACCTCAAGTCAGAAAACTTCAGAAGCCCCGCATCTACTGCCTAACTCATAGTTTGGAGATGCCAGCCAGAAAATTCTAGAAATTCTACCATCTACCGCTTACTCACAGTTCGGCACCTCAAGCTGGGAAACTCCAGAAGCCCCGCATCTACTGCCCTACTCACAGTCCGGAGATGCCAGCTGGGAAATCCCAAAAATATTATCATCTATCGTTTGACTCACAGTTAGGCACCTCAAGCTAGAAAACTCTAGAAGCCCTGCATCTATTCTTTACTCACAGTATGGAGATGCCAGTCGAGAAATCCCAAAAATCTCGCCATCTATCGCCTGACTCATAATTCAGTACCTCATGCTAGGAAACTCTAGAAGCCCCACATCTACTGCCCAACTCACAGTCCAGAGATGTCAGCCGGGAAATCTCAAAAATCCCACCATCTACTGCTTCACTCACAGTTTGGCACCTCAAGCCAAGAAATTCCAGAAGCCCTGCACTCAAGGTCAAGAGACGCCATCAGTCCTGCCTCGAGGTCAAGAGACACCATCATTCCCGCCTTCAAGGTTGAAGATTTCAGAATCTTTGCTCCCAAAGCTGGGGCACTCTAGAAGCACCGCATCCAGCTACCCTGTTCATAGTCCATAGATGTTTGCCAGAAAACTCTTGAAGTCCCATCATCTATTGCTTGACTCATAGCATGGCCAGCCAAATCAAGAAGTTTCAGGACTCCAGCATCACCCCACAATAGCCAGGGGCCTAGGTTGGGCTCATGGCAACCATGAAAGTCTACCTCCCTATCACGAGGACTTGAGAAGCAGAAGGAGGAGAAAAAGAATAGAAGACAAAACAGGAAAAACACAAGGCATTTTAATTGAAGGGAAAGAAAGATTGCATCCATCGAAGTGTCCTTGACATCAGAAAGAGGCCTCCAAAAACCTGGGAAGCCATACGAAAGATTCAAGTAAAAAAAAAGAAAAGAAAGGAAAGAAGAAAGACGTGCAATGATTAAGGAAAGGAAGAGCCTTCATTGCTAAAAAATCTTTTACATCGTGGTGACCCCTGACAGGCTGGGAAGTCTCCCAAAAACTCAGTTACAAAATAAGAAGGAAAAAGAAAATAGGCTTAGGCCTCCCTCGCTGCTCTTTGCCCAACCAATGGGCAGGTCCTCTCAGCGCTGGCGTGGTGCTTGGGGTTCCAGCTTTGGACTCTACCCTTGAGACCAGATGGAGGCATTCCAGTCCCTTCTACCCAAGAGGATGAGCGCCCATCCTCCAGAGCCTTCTGGACCCTTGATGACAAGGGTTCAGCACTGCATCCATCACCTCGTTCTTGAAGGTCACCTATCTTATGAACCTCGAGGTGGCTTCAGCAGCTTCATGTTAGGCAACCTCCATCAACGCCACGACGGCCATGGCCTTCTCCATAACGACCACGACCTGGGCCACCCCCACATCCATTGCACCTGGAAGGCCAACTAGTGGGCTACCTCCATCGCTGAGGTGGCCACCATTTTTGCCCTCCAAGGGTTCTCCCCCTTCTCATCCTTTGGGGTAGCTTCAAGCTCGGCAAATTTTATCTCCAGGTCCGACGCCCTCACCTTAGCACCGGCTGATTGCTCCTGAAGAGCCTTTACTTGGCCCTTCAATTCTTGGGCTCCCTCAGCACAGGCTAAGAGAGAGGGGTTGAAGGAGAAGAGCATGAGAGGAAGAACCTGGCCTACTAAGAATTCCAAACCCTAGAATAGGAGGGGGACTAGAGAAGAAGGAAAGGACTCAGTGGAAGCTTGGTTCCTCGCGCTCGAAGATCCTTTAAAAAGGCAAGGGGGAAGATCCTTTGCAATAAAGCCCACCGCCCACCATCGCCTCGTGCCAATCAGAGGCATGCACCTCTTCAACTCCCTGGCTAACTAGGGGTCACCACGTACCAGCATCAGACGACCCCGATGCTTTAGGTCAAGGGTGGTCGCTTCGGTCCAAATGAAGCATTAATGATCCCTTTATCGGAAGACTGGGCACAACACTGCTCCATTAATGCGAGAGCATGATCTTCGGGATGTGGGTTCTCGAGGCATTGATGGTGCAAGGGATGTGCCTCTCCACGTTAGCATGATCATTACTCTCCTCGCCTTGATTGCCACATCATTCTCTGGGCTTGAGAGTGGGGGGCATCTGATGTGGTAGCATCTGCTGATGTGGAGGCCATGTGGGCACTGGCTAGCAGCCATGCGGGCAGAGTGCCACCTGGACGCGGTGCCTAATTACAGCCAAGGTTAGCTCCCGACTAGAGTCGCGCTCATGCTATCAAGGCAAGCCCTCCTGTTGAGGTTAGTTCCCAACCAGAGTCATGTTCATGCGTTCAAGCGAGCCATCCTGCCGAAGTCAACTCCCAGCCGGAGTCATGCTCATGCTACCAAGGTGAGCCCTCCTACCGAGGTCAGCTCCCAACCGGAGTCGTGCTTATGTTGCCAAGGCGAGCCCTCCTACCAAGGTCAGCTCTCGATCAAAGTCATGCTCATGCTGCCAAGGCAAGCCCTCCTGCCGAGGTTAGCTCCTGGCTGTAGTCATGCTCATGCTACCAAGGCGAGCCCTCCTACCGAGGTCAGCTCCCGATCAGAGTCATGCTCGTACTGCCAAGGTGAGCCCTCCTGCCGAGATCAATTCCTGGCTAGAGTCATGCTCATGCTGCCAAGGCGAGCCCTCCTGCCGAGGTCAGCTCCCGACCGGAATCTTGCTCATGCTACCAAGGCGAGCTCTCCTACCGAGGTCAACTCCCAACTAGGATCGTTCTCATAGAATGAGCCCTCCATCTGAGGCTAGCTCCCGGCCAGGGTCGAGCTCATGCTTCCTGAGGTGGGGCTCCTGAAGCGGTCCCCATCCCTACCTTGTGGAGGACAGAATTCCTGCCAGCAATGAAGGAGGGGAGGATCAATAGAAATTCAAATCACAGCAAGGGGAGCCCCCATCTACCTGCAACCTCTGGGAGGTGGTGCATACCCCGCCATTAATTCAAGCTCTGCAATGCATCACCCGCATGCTCTGTATAAGGCATGCACCTCCAAGTCCTAGATCTTGTAGCGTGTCGCCATGTCGACGATCGTGCAACCAGGGGCCTTAACCCTCTCGACACGAAACCTGAACCTCCCCAAGTAGAGTATTTCATCAAGGCCACAGGCCCTACGATGCTCTGACGGTTCTTCCGGGAATAGAAACATCCCACCGTGGCTTGGGGCTTAATGACACGACACCCTCCCCTCCCATGGGGAACTACACCATCGAAGGGACAAGCTCTGTGCCACGCCGGTAAGCAACCCCCAATAGGAGGACCTCCCTCAAAGGACCAGTTAGAAGGGGAAAGGATGGCAGGCGGTGGAAAGACCCTCTCCAAAGGGGGCATCAGGAAAATGACATCTGAGGGAAGCCCCAGATTTGGTCTGGGTGACATATCTCACATAAAATAGAAGAAAAAGTTCCTGAGAGGTGGGGAAGGCAATCGATAATAGACCACCACCCGACGCCATGCAAGAGCTGTAAGTCACGACGATCCAGGTGGCAACACCAGCAAACTAGAATTCTAGATGTCCAAGCTAACCTAACCCAATAATACCAGACCAATAACAATATCAAACCAAAATCAAAACCTAGATTTCAACCAAACCACCAATACCAGTCAAACCAATCTTACCATCCTAACCCAAACCAGTTCAAATCCAAGGATAAAACCTTTAAAGCTAATAATACTAGATCCAACAAGCCTGTCCAAGGTGCAATTGAAAGGTTCTGTTTATGTATGGAAAGATAAACCATCTTGCAAGAGACTGCTTTAATCAAAAGAAGAAGCCTCTCTGCAAACCTTCTGCTTCCTCCAGACCTCAAGCCCATGTAGTTGAAGGTCCAGAAGACTCCGCCTTTAGGTCAATAAGCTTAAACCCTGAAATTAATGTTACTTCTTCCAACATTGATTAATAATTAGATTCATGAGCCAATATTCATATTTGTTTTAATCGCTTCTGGTTCATTATTTATCAACACTCAAGTGGAGGAGGCATGATCCTAGGTGTTGGCTCCACCTAGTGATTTTGATGAATAACAAAATGTTGAGTACATATTGTGTACTAATGTTTATTTCTAGTTGTGAGTTTTCAGGAAACAAGCACCTCAAATTCTCAAAATTAAAGTATCATGGCATGCTATGGCACAAAGTATATTTGCGCAAAGTTTCTCCATGCAAAAAAGGGCTTAAAAGAGTTCATTTATTTGTTATTTACATTGATTTTAAGTTTTATATTCAACACTTGTGTTTTTGGATTAATTTGCATTTAAATATGAATTTTTCAGAACCAAGTGTCAACACCTGGGAAGTCAAGTGTCGACACTTCAGCTCTAGGCGCGCAGAAAAATTCCTTGGCATGGCAAGTGTCGACACCCAGAATTCAAGTGTCGATACCTGAAACTCAAGTGTCGACACTTAAGTTTCCAAGTGTCGACTCAAGGCCTGAGACTTTTTGAAAATCCAGAACATGGCCATTGGAGTGTTTTTGTGTCAAGTGTCGACACTTGTGAATCAAGTGTTGACACTTGAAAGTTCAAGTGTCGACACCTGGAAGTCAAGTGTCGATACCTGACAGCCAAGTGTCGACACCTGACAAACCAAGTATCGACACTCGGATTCTGACAGGCCTAACAGATCTATTTTTGTGAGTTACAGAAGTATCTTTTCAAGCTCCCAATGGCTAGATTCGAAGCTCAAACGGTCACAAACCATTTTTTAGAAGTTTTTGAAGTATTTAAGCTTCACAAAACTCATTCTTGAAGCATTGAAGTCCATTAAAAGCTCAAAAGCCAATATTCCTTCAAGAACTTCACTTCAAAAAACTATTTAAAGAGTGATTCCCAGAAAAAGTCTACAAGCCTATCATTTCAACATTCCAAAAGAAGAGCTTGAAGAATATTCCAAGGAGAAGAAGACAAGAGAAGCATCAATTAGAGCCTCAAAGATTCCATTCTACTCTTGAAGAGAGTTTGTCTTATTTATTTTGAATTGTATATCTGAAATTCTCTTTTGCTTTGACCTTGCTTTCAAGGGTGTCTTGAAAGAAGGTTGTTATGGTTTGTTGGTGAGCCAAGGTGATAAAACCAACTAGGATTAACTTGTGAGCCCGAAGACAAAATAAGTGTAAAGGTTTGTTGGTGAGCCTAGGTGATAAAACCAACATAGGTTTTGACTTGTGAGCCTTTGAAAAAATAAGTCGGCTGTAATCTTGGAGAGATTATAGTGGAATTTCCAAGGATGGCTTGAGAAGTGGATGTAGGTACTAGGTTTGCACCAAACTACTATAAACTTTATGTTTGTGTGTGATTGTCTCTTCTATCTCTTTCTCTTTACTTATTGCACTATATTTATTGCTTTCCGCTGCATATAACTTAGTGCATCAATTTCATAACTCACAAACACCACAAGGCCTGCACACTATTGCTTTAAATTTTTAAAAGATCCAATTCACCCCCCCTCTTGGGCTCCATTACTAGGCAATAAGTGGTATCAGAGCATCGGTACTCTCTTGTAGGTTCAAGGATCTTGAGTAAAAGATCATGGCAGCCCCAATTAGAATGGGTGTTGCTGAAGGTCAAGCTTCAAATCGTCCCCCACTATTTAATGGCATGAATTATTCTTATTGGAAAACTCGCATGCGTATATTCATTTAAGCCATGGATTATAATCTTTGGAGGACAATCATAAAAGGTCCTTATCAGCCTACTATGTTGGTTAATAGCATTCTCACTCCAAAAATGGAAGATGATTGGGATGAGAATGATATTAAGCAAATAGAGCTTAATGCAAAGGCTATGAATCTATTATATTGCTCTCTTGATCCTAGTGAATTCAATAGAATATCTAATTTTCTCTCCGCTAAGGAGATTTGAGACACACTTGAGGTTACCCATGAGAGTACACACCAAGTGAAAAAAGCTAAGGTTAACATGCTCATTCACACATATGAAATATCTAAGATGGAACCTACTAAATCTATAAGTGAGATGTATACTAGATTCACAAATATTGTGAATGGCATGAGAAATTTAGGAAAGATTGTATCTAATGGTGAACTTGTAAATAAACTTCTCAGGTCTTTTTTGACTTCATGGGATGCCAAAGTGACGGCCATAGAGAAAGCCAAGGATGTCAATACTCTACCCCTCGAGCAACTATTAGGCTTATTGATGACTTATGAGCTCTCCCTGAAACAGATGAATGTGGATGTAGAAAAGAAAAAGAAGGTCATCGCTTTCAAATATACCGCAAAAGAAGAGTCAAGCGATGAAACCAAAGAAGAAGATGAAGATGATGAGATAGCTCTTATGGCAAGAAAGTTCAGAAAGTTCATGATGAAAAAAAAGTATAACTTCAAGAAGAAACCTCTGAAAGGTGAGCCAAGCAAGGATAAAGAAAAGGAGAAAGACAAGGAGCAGCCCACGTACTTCGATGCAAAAAACTGGGCCACTTCGAGATAGACTGCCCCTTACTTAAGAAAAGCAGGAAAAAGTTAAGAAAGAAAGCCATGATGGCAACCTGGAGTGACAGCGACGATTCTAGCTCTAAAGAAGAACAGCAAGAAGTTGCAAACTTCTGTCTGATGGCGGATCATGACGAGGTACTATTTAAAACTGAAAATGAATTTACATTTGATGAACTGCATGAAGTTTTTGATGAGTTAGTTATAGAAATTCAAAACTAAAATCAAAACATAAAGAACTAAAAAGGCAAAATCTAGTTTTACTCAAAGCTAATGACAAGTTTTCAAATGAAAATGATTGCCTACTTCTTCAAAATAAAAAGTTAAATGATAAGATTAATGTTCTTGAAAAAGAAAAAGAAGTTTTGAAAAAGAAGAACATTTCTATTTCAAATGAAATTTTTCAAATCAGAACAAGAAAATTTTGGATGAAAATAAAAATATAAAGAAGAAATTGATAAGTTAAAACCTTTTGTTGATAAATTTATATACAGTTCTGAAAGATTAAATATATTTTTAAATAATCAAAAGCTATTTTTGATAAAGCCGGTTTAGGTTTTAGAACTCAAAAGAAACAAAAGTTTTTCAAAATTTATTTGATCATGCATCATCATCCATTACTTGTTATGCTTGTGGTACTATAAGGCATAAATCTTACATGTGCAATAAGAGAAGGTTGAGTAATGTTAAAAAATCTGGGTTCCAAAAGGAACCATTACCACTAACCTGAAAGGATCCAAGATGACTTAGGTACCTAAAGTCTCCACCTGATTTTTATTGCAGGTATGTCTTGCAACCAATAAGAAAAGAATGTGGTACCTCGATAGCTGTTGCTCAAGGCATATGACCGGAGATGTGGAGCAGTTCTCATCACTCGTATATCAAAATGGTGGTAATGTGACATTTGGTGAAAATGAAAAGGGCAAAATTGCTGGAATTGGTAAAGTCTATATCACCCCTTCTTCTTATATTGATAATGTTTTGTATGTAGATGGTTTGAAATATAACTTGCTTAGCATTAGTTTGTTTTGTGACAAGGATTTCAAAGTTACTTTCGAATCTTCTTTGTGCATTGTTTCTAGTTTAGATGACAATGGCATCAAGTTCATTGGTAAAGACATTTTGAGTAAATTTGATGCCAAGTCAGATGAGGGTGTCTATCTAGGCTACTCTATATCTAGCAAGGCATACAGGGTCTTCAACAGAAAAACTCTTGTTGTTGAAGAATCCATACATGTAATATTTGATGAGTCTGACCAGAAATCTTCTAGAAAAGAAGATGTGCATTCTAATGAAATAGGTACTAAAAGAATTGAAGAAATGAATAACAATGAAGAGCCTACCAAGGAATAAAAAGGTGATCAAAACAATGAAGGAGATCAAGCACAAGTTGATGAAACACATCTATTGTTGATCCTCTACCTAAAGAATGAAGGTATGCTCATGGACACCCAAAAGAACTTATCATTGGTGATCCATCTAAGGTGTAAGTACTTGTTCATCCCTTAGAAATATTTATGATTACTTAGCATTTGTATCTCAAATTGAACCTAAGACTATTGAAAAAGCTGAAAATGATAGTAATTGGATAAATGCTATGCAAGACAAACTTAACCAATTTAAAAGAAATAATGTTTGGACTCTTGTAGATAGGCCTTCAAATGTTTCAATTATTGACATCAAATGGGTTTTTAGAAACAAACTTGATGAAAATGATGTTGTTACAAGAAATAAGGCTAGACTAGTTGCCAAAGGATACAATTAGGAGGAATGGATTGATTTTGATGAAACCTTTGCTCCTGTGGCTAGACTTGAGACAATTAGGCTATTGTTGGCTTTTGCTTGTTTTATGGACTTTAAATTATTTTAAATGGATGTTAAAAGTACCTTTTTGAATGGTTTTATCGAAGAAGAGGTTTATGTTGAACAACCACATGATTTTAAAAATCCTAAATTTCCAAACCATGTTTTCAAACTTCATAAAGCTTTGCATGGTTTGAAACAAGCTCATAGAGCTTGGTATTATCGTTTAAGTTCTTTCTTGCTCAAAAATGATTTTACTAGAGATAATGTTGACAAAATTTTATTTTTGAAGAAAAGGAATGAAGATCTCTTTGTAGTACAAATATATATGGATGATATATATTCGGTGCTACTAACGAATCTCTTTGTCAAGAGTTTGCAAGGTTAATGCAGGGTGAGCTCGAGATAAGTATGATGGGAGAACTAAACTTCTTCCTCGGACTCCAAATAAAGTAAACCAAAGAGGGGATCTTCATCAACCAAGCCAAGTACACAAAAGAAATACTCAAGAAGTTTGGGATGAAGAGCACCAAGCCATTAGATACCCCTATGAGCTCCTCTTGTAGACTTGACAAGGATGAATCAGGTAAATCTGTAGACCAAAAATTATATCGTGGCATGATTGGTTCATTATTATATCTTACTGCCAGTAGGCTAGATATCATATTTTGTATTTGTATATGTGCTAGATATCAGTCTAATCCTAAAGAGTCTCATCTTTTGGCTATTAAACGTATACTTAGATTTCTATCTTGCTTAATTGAAATTGGTTTTTGGTACTCTAGAGATTCTTCATTTGAATTGATTGCTTATTCTGATGCTAACTTTGCTGGGTATAAACTTGATCGTAAGAGTACTAGTGGAACTTATCAGTTTTTTGGAGTAAATTTGATCTCATGGAGCAGCAAGAAACATAATTTAGTTGCTCTATCTACGGCTGAAGCCAAATATATAGCAGCTGGAAGCTGTTATGCTCAAATTCTATGGATCAAACAACAACTCAAAGATTTTGACATTAAACTAATTAAGACACCCATAAGATGTGACAATACTAGTGCAATCAATCTAACTAAGAATCCTGTGCAATATTCAAGAAGTAAACACATTGAAATAAGACATCATTTCATAAGAGATCATGTACAAACTCTAATATAATACTTGAATTTATGTGTACTGATGATCAATTAGCCGATGTGTTTACCAAACCATTGAGTGAAGAGAGATTTTGTCTGATTAGAAGAGAGTTAGGTATCATTGATCCATTCTCCTAGAACTCTCTCAAATTTTATCTTATCCAAGTTATTTTAGTCAAAAATCACTTGTGTTTAGTCCCAAAAGCTTTTTAAAACATCCTTGAATTTTTGAAGATTTTTATATATTTTTTGGGGACTTTCTTGGCCAAGTGTCAACACTTGGATTTTCCGAAGTGTCGACACCTGACCAAGTGTCGACACTTGAGAAATCCCAAGTGTCGACACTCGCGAAAAATTTCTGTCTTTTTAGGATGGACCGAGGGCTTTGTATTTTGATTTCCCTCTTTTTCTCTCGAGCTCTAGTGGTCCCCCAAGCTCCACTCCATCCAAATCAACTCATTTCCCATTTGCTCCAACTAAAATCAGGTATTTCCCTTCTCGTTTTTTGTTGTTTTGGAACTGTGTAACCTAGGTATAGGTTTTTCCGTCCATTTTCAATGAATTTGATTGGATTTTTCAACATTTTTAGTCGTTTGGAAGATTCCATTTAGAAGGAATCATGCTTGAATGCATTCCTCTTGGTTTTCTCATGGGTTTTTGGCCGATTTCCCACTCATTCCATCCATTTTTTCAGAAAATCACTGTTGGATTGATTTTTGGCCGAAATAATCATGGTTTTCATCTAAAATCTGGTTTTCTAAACTATTTGTTGCATTTTCCTTGTTTTGAAAAGAATATTTGAGATGTTTTCATAACATTTACCCTCATCTTCACTACTTTGTTGTTTAATCTAAAATCCTAATTTGTTTTAACCCAAATCCCACATATTCAGCTAAACCTAGTTCACTAGCCTTATAAAATATATTTTCTGTATTTTGAATATAATTTTTGCAACCTAAATATATTTTATATACATTTTATATATATTGGGATTAGTTTTATAACCCTAAAATGTCCTTATAACCCTTGATTTCTTGTATTTAAAGATATTTTACCCCCGATTTCTTATGTTAAAGGTATTTCAACCTCGATTTCTTGTATTTTACAACTCAAATTTGGTTAATCCCAGTTTTCAAAACCTATTCTTGCTTCTCTTGAAAGCCAGTATTCCTCTTTAAGGTAGACATAGTCTCCTTTATCCTATGTTCTTAACCTGATTAAAACCTATACACCCCTAGGTTATTTATTTTCTTCCTTTCTTGTTCAGTTTGATTATGATGGGTCCAAGAAAGAGATTAGCTATTAGGAGACCTAATCAGGGATCTGAGAGGAAGACCAAGACTAGACATGATATAGGAGAGGCCAATAGTTCAGCTACCCCAGGTTCCCCTACTGAGAGGATGGCAGGGAAGGCTGTAGCTTCAGGACGACGGATTGACCTCGAGTTCTTCGACCGACAACATTTCCAGATCAGACAGACACTCACTGATGCAAGACTGGTACCCTTCTGCACCATGTAGGAAAGGTATTACCCTCATCTAGTGTGTGAGTTTTATGGCACCTTGGACTGTCGCCGATTGCTGTGGAGGACTACGGTCAGGGGTGTAGAGATTCTTTTGACTGAGGAGCTTCTGAGCAAGGTTTGGAAGATTCCCCATTATGGTATCAGTATTTTCCTTGTAGAGAACAGAAAGGCTGCCTTTAGGTGCATTCTTGAGCATGAGGATGTTTGCGGAGTGATGGTGATCACCGCAAACTAGCTTTCAGTGGAGATACACCTTCTGCACCATATCACAGCTCGGATATTGCTTCTGAAGACTAGGCGCTTTGACTTCATCACCGAGAGAGAGCTAATGCTGATGGTATGCTTGACTCAGAGGACTCAGGTCGAAATACCATCCATGATGCTAGTACAAATGAGAGATGCTGCGACCCAGCGATGACACTGTTTACCCTACGGTATGGGGCTGACCAGACTATTTAGAGCTTGTAGAGTATCCTTGGAGGGGGAGATCCCAAGGAGATTCTGCACACAGACGTCCATGACGAGAGGTCGTTACATCGCATGGGATACAGATTGGTCGTAGGTTGGTGGGTTCGGAGAGAGTCTAGCCAGGAGCCAAATGAGGAGGACGAGATTCGAGAGGCAGAGGCTGGGCCATCAAGGCTAGTTAGTTCACCTCCTCAGGCTGCTCATGCATCAGAGGCAGAGCCGATGACTCCGACAGCTACATCTTCGGGTGCTCCTCCACCTTCTATGGACATATCCTTTGAGGAGCATGCGAGATAGCAGTTCACAGATCTCCGGAGTGAGATGATTGGACTGGGTGTCCGCACGACCCAATTATGCATCGAGATTGAGGGTCTTCGAGCACACACTACCATGGAGCATGCTGAGATTCGTCAGACTATGGAGGAGGGTTTTGCTCGTATTGAGGACTTACTGAGATCCCTTCTACCTCCAGCAGCACCTGCAGCTCCACCTCCTGATGCTAGTGATGATGATGATCCCGATGACCACCAAAATGGACATGATGATACTATTGATGGTGGTGACCATGCTGATGGCATTGAGGACAAAGATACTGATGTTATTGATGACGACAGTGTTAGTGACAGTGGTGATGGCGTAGATGGATATGAGGTAGTCAGCCGAGAGCTGCAGTCTCCTGTTATTCCTCCCGCTGATTCGACTAGCACACATGTCTCCACTGATCCAGTCTTTGTCACTCCTGCTAAGACTCTTCCCCCTCCCTTTACTAGAGCTTCTAGGGTTGTACCCTGTTTTGGACCTTCTACTAGGACTCGGAGTCGTGGTATTTTGAAGACTCCTAGTGGTCTAGCCCATAGGTTTAGGATTACAGGTCCTATATCTTTTGAGATCCATCTGAGGATTAGCCTCACAGATGTTTATTGTGTTGTATGCTATTTATGACTCATGTTACTTATGATTTATGTCTCATGATGTATTTTGTTTGTTTTAGTGTTGCTGATGAGACAGCAAATTTTGTACTGTATTACTGACTATGCATATATATATATATATATTATTACTGATATTACTTATATATACTATCATGATATCTTGACAGATCTTGACATTGTTGTTACATTTACTTGATAGATACACATTTTGGCTATGATACCTGTTAACTCTTGAATCAACTTTGATACTCTACTACTTTTTGTCTCCATGCTCGTTTTGAGGGGGAGTTTACTCCCTTTTTCTAATGATTGATAAAAAGGGAGAGTATAATCTTTTATTTTTATAAATTTTAAATTTGATCTGATACCAATATTACATAGATCTGATACCAATATCTACTTGTTCTGATTAGAATTGTCTAACTAAGGGGGAGATTCATCCTTCTTAACTATGAAGTTATGGGTGTAATAGCTTGAAATCATATTCATGAATTATCAAATCTGAAATTTGAAATTAAATGTTGAGATACTCAAGGTTTTGTCATCATCAAAAAGGAGGAGATTGTTGGCTCCACCTAGTGATTTTGATGAATAACAAAATGTTGAGTACATATTGTGTACTAATGTTTATTTCTAGTTATGAGTTTTTAGGAAACAAGCACCTCAAATTTTCAAAATTAAAGTATCGTGGCATGCTGTGGCACGAAGCATATTTCATGATCTGAGGAGTCTTCTCCATACAAAAAGGGCTTAAAAGAATTCATTTATTTGTTATTTACATCGATTTTAAGTTTTATATTCAACACTTGTGTTTTTGGATTAATTTGTACTTAATTGTGAACTTTTCAGAACCAAGTGTCGACACCTGGGAAGTCAAGTGTCAACACTTCAACTCTTGGAATGCAGAAAAACTCCTTGGCACACCAAGTGTCGACACCCAGAATTCAAGTGTCGACACCTGAAACTCAAGTGTCGACACTTAAGTTCCCAAGTGTCGACTCAAGGCCTGAGACTTTTTGAAAATCTAGAACATGGCCATTGGAGTGTTTTTGTATCAAGTATCGACACCTGTGAATCAAGTATCGATACTTGAAAGTTCAAGTGTCGATACCTGGAAGTCAAGTGTCGACACCTGATAAACCAAGTGTCGACACTCGAGTTCTGACAGGCCTAATAGATCTATTTTTCTGAGTTGTAGAAGTGTCTTTTCAAGCTCCTAACGGCTAGATTCGAAGCTTAAACGGTCATAACCATTTTTTAGAAGTTTTTGAAGTATTTAAGCTTCACCAAACTCATTCTTGAAGCATTGAAGTCCATTGAAAGCTTAAAAGCCAATATTCCCTCAAGAACTTCATTTCAAAAAAAACATTTAAAGAGTAATTCTCAGAAATAGCCTACAAGCCTATCATTTCAACATTCCAAGAGAAGAGCTTGAAGAATATTCCAAGGAGAAGAAGACAAGAGAAGCATCAATTAGAGCCTCAAAGATTCCATTCTACTCTTGAAGAGGGTTTGTCTTGTTTATTTTGAATTGTATATCTGAAATTCTCTTTTGATTTGACCATCTTTTCAAGGGTGTCTTGAAAGAAGGTTGTTGTGGTTTGTTGGTGAGCCAAGGTGATAAAACCAACTAGAGTTAACTTGTGAGCCCGAAGACAAAACAAGTGTAAAGGTTTGTTGGTGAGCCTAGGTGATAAAACCAACATAGATTTTGACTTGTGAGCCTTTGAAAAATAAGTTGACTGTAATCTTGGAGAGATTATAGTAAAATTTCCAAGGGTGGCTTAGGGAGTGGATGTAGGTGCTAGGTTTGCACCGAACTATTATAAACTTTGTATTTGTATGTGATTATCTCTTCTATCTCTTCCTCTTTACTTATTGCACTCTATTTATTGCATATAACTTAGTGCATCAATTTCATAACTCACAAACACCACAAGGCCTGCACACTATTGCTTTAAATTTTAAAAGATCCAATTCACCCCCCCTCTTGGGCTCCATTTCTGGGCAACACTAGGGAACAACACAGTGACCAGGATCATGCGACAAGGTCGAGTCAACCTGAAAATGATATTAGAAAAAGTTCTCACCCTGACGGATGTGTTACATGTTCTAGATCTTAGAAAGAACCTTGCTAATAGATCTCAGCTGGTCAGAGGGATACAAATTATCCTTGATTGTAATAAAATTATAACTAAGAATAATGCTTTCATAGAAAAAGGATATGTAAGTGAATGCTTATTCAAACTGAATGTAATAAATTCTTTCATTAATAAAATTGAGAATCAAATTTATTTTATAAATAAGTTTAAACAAAATCTGTGACATGATAAGTTAGGTCATGTACACTTAGATAATATTAAACATATAATGGAATTAAAACCAATTCCTAAATCAAACTTAAATTTATCTAATTATGAAATATGTGCTGAATCTAAACAATCAAGAAAACTATTCAAATCAGTTAAAAAAAATTCTTTAATCTTAGAGTTGATATATAGTATTGTATGTGACTCTACTCAGACTACAACTTGTGATGGCAATAGGTACATAACGACCATTATAGATGATTTTTTTAATTATTTCTACTATTATCTAATTAAATCTAAAAATAAATTTTTAATAAGTTAAAAATCTATAAGAGTAAATTAGAAAGTCAACAAGAAAAGAAAAATTAAAATTCTTAGATTTGATAAAGGAGGGGAGTATATCTCGAATGAATTTTTCCAATTCTGTCAAGAACATGGTATAATTTATCAAGTGAATGCTCCTTACTTTTCACAGTCCAATGGTGTAGATGAATGTAAAAAATGTATTCTCATGGATATGATAAGTGCTATGCTCATCAGCTTCGGTTTACCCAAGAACTTATGGAAAAACTATTCTATTTTCTTACTTCATCCTAATATGACACCTATTGAGGATAGTGGTAAAACTCCTATGAACTTTGAAAGAAAGGACTCATAACCTAGAACCCAGAACCCAAAAAGAGAAAACTAGAATCTAAGACCATATTTACTGTTGCTCCACCAGTTGAAGAGCTCTGATCTCTAGCCTTTGCCATGATCCTCTTAGCCTCATATCTACTTTCCTACCTGGCATGCCAATTTGTTGCCACCTGGATCGTCGTGGCCTATAGCTCTTGTGGCATCGGGTGGTGGCTTTTCCACCAAAGGTCTGCCATTTCCTGCAGCTCTTGCATGGCACCGGTAGATGGTTCTCCCAATTGACATCTTCCGCATGCACCCGGTCTAAGATGGCCACCATCATGGGAGCTCTTCAATCTCAGCTTGGCCCATAGCTCCATCGGGTGGTGAATGCGCCTCTCCTCTCTAGATCGGCTGTTTGGTCCGAAGGGTTTGCAAAAATGAGGAGACCCGGGCTAGAGATTCCAGTGGGGACACTCTGACGGTCAAGTCAGTGGGATGACCTAGGAAAATAGAACCTCTATGGCAGAGAGCTTGGAGACTCTCCATGCATAGAGGGTGAAGGATTGAACTGAGATATAAAGACAAGGTGGAGTTGGGATCATAGAGCTTGGGAGGTTCTGCTAGCTAGTTCCTTGCCCGTTTGCTCTCTATCTCTTACTGATTGCCTGCCCCCCCTCTCGGGGATTCTTTCTTCTATTTTATGTGAGATCTATGTCCCAGACCAGATATGGGGCTTCCCTCAGATGTCCTTTTCCTGATGCCCCCTTTGGAGAGGGTTTTTTGCTACCCACTATCCTTCCCCCTTTCGATTGGTCCTTTGAGGAAGGTCCTCCTATTGGGGGTTGCTTGTCGATGTGGCATAGAGCTTGTCCCTTCGATGGTGTAGTTCCCTATGGGAGGGGTAGGCATCATGCCACTGAGCCCCGAGCCATGGTGGGATGTTTTTATTCTCAGAGGGACCGTCAGAGCATCGTAGGGCTTGTGGCCTTGATGAAATACTCCACTTGGGGAGGTTCAGGTTTATGTTGTGAGGGTTAAGGCCCCCAGTTGCATGATCGTCAACATGGTGGCATGCTACAGGATCTAGGACTTGGAGGGGCATGCTTTGCGCGGAGCATGCGGGTAACGCGTTGCAGAGCTTGATTTAATGGTGGGGCATATGCCACCTCCTGAGGTTGTAGGTGGATGGAGGCTCCCCTTGGTGTGATTTGAAATGTTGTTGATTCTCTCCTCCTTCATTGCTAGTGGGAATTCTATCCTCTGCAAGGCAGGGAAGGGGCCCGCTTCAGGAGCCCCACCTCAGGAAGCATGATGTTTCCCAGCAAGCAATCCAAAAGGGCGGTGATTGGGTTTTAAAAACTTTTGCAAGTATGTGCCAATTCAAAAACTTTTTAGGTGCTAGTGAATTTCAAGTGTTTGTGTGCTATTTAAGAGTATGCAGTGGAAACAAGTAAGTAAATACAAAGTAAATAAAGACAAACAATAAGAGAGCAAGCAACCACAAACATAATAATTTATAGTGGTTTGGTGCACACCAAGGCACCTATATCCACTTTCCAAGATCCACTTGGGAATTTCACTATAATCTTCCTTGATTATAGCCGATTAGTTTTCCGGGCTCATTAATCAAAATCCAACTTATTTTCATTGGGAACACAAGTCAAAAGCCCTTCAGTTTTATGGGCTAACCAAAAATCTAGTTGGTTTTGTAACTTAGGCTCACCAAACAACCTCCTTGATTTTGTCACTTAGGCTAACCAAAACCCTCCATTGATTTTGTCACAAAGGCTCCCCAACAAATGTCTATTCTAGTTTCAATTCCCTTGAAACTAGAAAACAATAACAAGAATCAAGTAGAATGTATGAAATATAGAAAAGCTTTCAAATAAAAGCTAATATCTCTTTGAAGCTCTTTGAATGCTGTTGAAGATGCTTGTCCTTGAGTTGTTGAAGCCTTAAATGATTTTGAATGGCTGAACTTGAATACTTTGAATGCTTGAAAGCTCAACTTCTCTCAAAAGTAATGAACTCTCAATGGATAATCAATTAATTCTTATTAGTTTCTTCCCTCTTGAGTTTAAACCACTTTAAATACTTTTCCAAACATCAAATGATAGTTTTTAACCATTGGAGAGGTGAAACTAGTTGTTGGGGGGCGAAAAGGATAACTCTTCACTTCAAAAAAAACTAGCCATTACTGTTTGCAAAACTGCAAGTATCAATACTTCAAGTCATGAGTCGACACCTTGAGTCGATACTTGGTCTCCATAAGTCGACATTTAGTTCAAAAAATATTTCTTAAAGCTCTCTAAAAATCTCAGATATGTCAACACTTCTTCTGATGAGTTGATACTTGAGTCGACACTTGGCTTCCATGAGTCGACACTTGAGGGAAGTCTGAAATTCTGCAAGTTCTGTATAACTTTTATCTCAGGCCTTGAGTCGACACCTTGAGTCGACACTTCGAGTTCCATAAGTCGATACTTCGAGTGTGCCATCTAAAACTTCTTCTATGTATCATCTTAAACTTTTGTGAGCCAACACTATGAGTCGATACTTTATATCCATGAGTCGACACTCGGCTGAAATATTCTGAAACTCAATTAAAACTCTACTGAATCTTCTTCAAACTTAAAACTTAAATCCTTTCATATCATAATTATGTACTTAAGTCCATTTAACTTTAAAACTTCATCCATAAGGAGACTTCTTCAACTATTGGATAAGCAATTCAACCAACTAACTTGATGAGTACCTTTTCTAATAAAACATACTTCAACAAATAGTTAGTACTCAAATATATTTAAGTATTTTGTTAATCATCAAAATCAATACAAGAGTCAATACATGAGCTCGACCCTGGCCGGGAGCTGGCCTCAGATGGAGGGCTCGTCCTATAAGCACGACCTCGGCTGGGAGCTGACCTCGGCAGGTGGGCTCGCCTTGGCAGCATGAGCATGACTCCGGTCGGGAGTTGACCTCGGTAGGAGGGCTCACCTTGACAGCATGAGCATGACTCCGGCCAGGAGCTAACCTCAATAGGAGGGCTTGCCTTGGTAGCATGAGCACGACTCCGGCCAGGAGCTGACCTTGGCAGGAGGGCTTGCCATGGTAGCATGAGCATGACTCCGATGGGAGCTGATCTCGATAGGAAGGCCTGCCTTGATAGCATGAGCATGACTCCAGCTGGCAGCTGACCTTGGTAGGAGGGCTTGTCTTGGCGGCATGAGCATGACTCCGATCAAGAGCTAACCTTGGCAAGAGTGCTCACCTTGGCAGCATGAGCACGACTCTTAACCTTGGTAGGAGAGCTCGCCTTGGTAGCATGAGCATAACTCCGATCGAGAGCTGACCTCGGTAGGAGGGCTCGCCTTGGTAGGATGAGCACGACTCTGACCGGGAGCTGATCTCGGTAGGAGGGCTCGTCTTGGCAGGATGAGCATGACTCTGACCTGGAGCTGACCTCGGTAGGAGGGCTCATCTTGGCAGGATGAGCATGACTCTAGCTGGGAGCTGACCTCGGTAGAGGGCTCGCCTTGTTAGGATGAGCACGACTCCGGCCGGGAGATGACCTCGGTAGGAGGGCTTGCCTTAACAGCATGAGCACGACTCCGACTTGAAGCTGACCTCGACAGAAGGGCTTGCCTTGGCAACAATTAGGCACCACATCCAGGTGGCACACTCTGCCCGCATGGCTACCAGCTAGTGCCCACATGGCCTCCACGTCAACAAATGCTACCACATCAGCTGGGTTTTACATCTATGTTAGTCTTCTATCTTGATTAAATTCAAAAGTTGGGCTAGGATTAGCTCTCCTTGCTTTTGGAGTTGACTTTTAACAAA
Organism: Areca catechu; assembly: GCA_021397845.1. Taxonomy (NCBI): domain Eukaryota; kingdom Viridiplantae; phylum Streptophyta; class Magnoliopsida; order Arecales; family Arecaceae; genus Areca; species Areca catechu. The sequence goes on along the minus strand of CM038047.1, from coordinate 47,275,051 downwards.
GCCATTCTAGGAAGGTGGTATTTTATTTAAAAGGCTAAAAACCTTAAATCCTTCTAAAAATTTATCTTCATTAGCTTGAAGTTTCCTAAGATACTCTTGGAATTGATGAAACTGGTCATTGATAGATTTATCTTCTACTATATTATACCTAAAGAATGATACAATGTTGAATCATTCAATCCCAACATCATCAAAGCCATACTCAAACTTTAAGATATCTCATAATCCTTCGCACTCTTAGCTGACATGTATATATCATAGAGTGAGTCAAAAAGAGTACCAAGGATTCTACTTTTGCATGAAAAATTCTCTTTTAGGATAGTAGGTATGATTGAACTAGAGAAACTGGTGGACTAGTCGGTCACTGACCAAAATCGTAAGATGGTTAGCCAAAAACTTTATTTGACTTTGCCACCTTCTAAAATAGGATCCTTCAAATTTTTGGGTTTTAGGCTAATTATGCAATTCTTAAGGGTTGCCATTGAATCCAAGTCAAGTTGAGAGAGAAAGACCTGAAAAATAAAAATAAATTTATTAAAAATTTGTTTAAATAATTTAATATATTTTATGTTCATTTATTTATTTAGTTTGTATATATTTCTAAAATGTCTCTTATTTTTTTTGAAAATTGAAGATTATACATGATCACTAATATGATTAGACCTATGATTTGTTAAGATTTTATTTAAATTATTTATCTTTAAATCCTAAAGACTTTGATTAATTGATTTATATAGTCTTTTAAAAATTTATTTATATGATGCAGTACAGGTTTAGTGAGGATCTTCAATTAATTTTGTATAATACAAAAAGAATAGATATTATACTATAAATAATCAAATATATATATATATATATAAATATAAAATATGTAAAATAAATAAACTATAATTAATATAAATAATTATGCATGCACTACAAACTATTTAAAAATCTTCTTTAGACTATTATTTTTAATGTATGAAATATATATATATGTATTTATATAATTTTAAAGTATTTAAAAATAATTTTTCTTTTTCATGGTGTATATGGTAAAATAAATTTGGTATAATAAAATAATTTAAAATATAACAGAATAAAGTTAGGAAGTCTGACCTGGGAGATGGATAGAAGTACTATCCTAAAGGAGATTCGGTCTCCTTCTTGTGTGAAGAACAATTGGATCACACACTGGTCTACGGTATAATCCAAAAACTAACACTCCAACACCGTTAATGATATGATCTCGAATGGACGTTGATCAGCTCGTCTTTAGTCTAAATTTTAAAGTAAAAAATATATAAGAGAGGGAAAGAATTTTAGATTTTTTTAGAAAAAAAGAATGTATGAGTGGAAAAGTTTGGGATTCTTGGATATCTTGTAGAACTGGAATAAAAATCTATTTATATGCTCAAATTCTAAAAAAAACTTAAAAAATCCTCAAACTAACTATTATTATATTTGTTGCTGCCTAGATCATCATGGCCTATAGCTCTGACATGTCACGGACTTGTCGGGCTCCCTTTGGGTGCTTGGTCCCCTTTTCTGGTCATCTCTAGAACTAGTGTGACCTACAAAAGAGAGGAGACTCAGGCCATAAATTCTGGCAGGGACACTCTAATGATCAAGTCAGTTGGGGCGATCAAGGAGAATAGAGCCTCTATAATGAAGAGCATGGATCTCTATGTAGAGGATGAAAGATAAGATGTAAGAAATGGAAAGACAGGGTCAAGTGGATATCAGAGAGCTGGGAGGTTTTCTTGGCTGGTTCCTTGCCCGTTTGCTCTCTGAGTCTTACCAGTTGTCTCCCTCCCCTCGAGGATCCTTTCTTATATTTCATATGAGAAGGATGGCTCAGACCAAGTTTGGGACTTCACTGAGATGTCCCTTTTCTGGTAATCCTTTCAGGAGGGATTTTCTTTGTCCGCGGCCTCCCTCCTATCAAACTGGTCCTCAAAAGGAGATCCTTCTATTACGGGCATTCACCGGCATAGTACAGATCTTGTCTCTCTAGTGGTGCAGTTTTTCATGGATGGGGCGGGCGCTGTGCCACTGAGCCCCAAGCCATGGTAGGGCATTTCTATTCCAGTAGGGATCGTCGGGGTGTTGCAGGGCCTAGGCCTTAATGGAATATTCCTCTTGGAGAGGTACAGGTTCCGTGTCATGAGAGTTGGAGCCCCATGGTTGCACGGTCGTGGATGTGACGGCACGCTGCAGGGCCTGGAGCCTGGTGGAGCATACATTGCATAGAATGTGCGGGTGGTGTGTTTGCAGAGTTTGAGTTTCTGGTAGGGTGTTCGCCACCTTCTGGAGGTTGCAGATAACTGGGAGCTTCCACGACACGGTTTGAACCTATATTGATCTTCTATCTCTTTTGCTTTTGGTGGGAACTTCGGTCCTGGCAAGATGGGGGAGCTCTATCCCTGGAGCTCGACCCGAAAAGCATGAGGACAACCTCGACCGAGAGCTCGATCCCGGATGGGAGCTGACCTCGACCGGGGGCTTGCCCTCAGTAGGATAATGGGAGCTCTATCTTGGGAGCTTGACCCCAAAAAGCATGAACACGACCTCGACCGGGAGCTCGACCTCGGATGGGAGCTGACCTCGATCGGGGGCTCACCCTTAGTAGGATAGGGGATCTCTATCTTGAGAGCTCGACCTTGGAAAGCATGAGCACGACCTCGATCGGTAGCTTGACCCCGGATGGGAGCTGACTTCGACCGGGGGCTCGCCCTCGGCATGATAGGGGGAGCTCTATCTCGGGAACTCGACCCCAAAAAGCATGAGCACAACCTCAACTAGGAGCTCAACCCCAGATGGGAGCTGACCACGACTAGAGGCTTGCCCTCAATAGGGTAGGGGGAGCTTTATCTCGGGAGCTCGACCCCGGAAAGTTTGAGCATGATCCCGGTCGGGAGCTCGACCATGGATGGGAGTTAACCTCGACGTGGGCTCAACCTCAGTAGGATAGGGGGAGCTCTATCTCGGGAGCTCGACCCCGGAAAGCATGAGCACAACCTCGATCGAGAGCTAAACCCGGATGGGAGCTGACCTCGATCGGGGACTCTCTCTCGGCAAGATAAGGGGAGCTCTATCTTGGGAGCTAGACCCTGGAAAGCATGAGCACGACCTCGACGGGAGCTCGACCCCGGATGGGAGCTGACCTCGATAGGGGCCTCGCCCTCAAATCTTCATTTAGTTGTCACATCCAGATGGCATTTTCTGCTAGCATGGCCGCTAGCTAGGTAGTCATGGGCTCAACATTAGTAGTAATGCCACATCAGGTGGGGGCCACCCTTTATAGGATAGGGGAGCTCTATCTCAGAAGCTCGACCCAGAAAGCATGAGCATGACCTCGACTGGAAGCTCAACCTCGAATGGGAGCTAACCTTAACCGGGGCCTCACCCTTGATCTTCATTTGGTCGCCACATCCAGATGGCATTTTTGGCTAGCATGGTTGCCAGCTGGTGTAGTCATGGGCTCCACGTCAGCGGTAATGCCACATCAGGTGCCCCCCACTCTGGAGCCCGAAGAACGATATGGTGCTCGGGACGAAAGAAACAAGTCTTCTTTGCAGAGTTCCCCTCTCCCCTAGTCTTCTTGCTCCAGCATCCGAAGTCTTAGCAGGTTAGTCTCTTCTTCTCCTTTCTTCATCTTTCTTCTTCATTTTCATGGTCTTCTCCCTCGGCTTGTGCTGAAGAAGGGTTCCCATTAAGTTTCTAGGCTTCTGCTTCTCCTTTGTCTTCTTTCCTCCCACTCCTTATGAGTTCTTCTGGCAGAGGGCACCGCCACCTGGATCATTCTGGTGAGGCAGGGCCATCTCATCCGAGGCCTCCTTCCTCAGATAGCGAGGAGGAGGAAGTCCCTATAGTGACCCGCAGGGATCCCGCATGATAGGGATTATTATTGACCCCCTGCGGCTCCTCCCCTCCTCCTCCTTCTCCTCCCATTTGAGCGTCAGCCGGTCCCGCCAGCATTACTTCGGTGATGATGGTGAGGATCTCCTCTGCATCCAGAGAGTGTATGGGATCCTGATTCTATCTGTCTCTCAGTCTCGAGATCGAAGGAACGGGTCACTTCTAGTGGCCCAGGCTAGATCGCCTTGTACAAAGATTTTTTCTTCAAGGGCCTCCGTCTTCCTCTTCACCCCTTCTCTCTCTTTTCTGATCAATTATCGCCTGGTCCTGGCCTGATATGGCTATATCCACTGATGTGGAATCCATCTAGGCACCAGTTGTCAGCCAGCAGATGGAGGCGCTATCTAAGCCTGGTGCCCAAGCAAGGAGCCGAAGTGGATCCCCTACCGAGGTCAGCTCTCGATCGAGGTCAAACTCAAGCTGCCACCAAGTAAAGAACGGGAGGCAATAGAGATTCAAATCATGGTGGGAAAGAGGGTCGCCTTCACCTAGATCCCACCTCTGAGATAGTATAACTGACAGGGGAGCTCGACCCCAGAAAGCATGAGCACAATCTCGGCCGGGAGCTTGACCCCGGATGGGAGCTGACCTCGGCTGGGGGCTCGCCCTTAGCAGGATAAGGGGAGCTCTATCTCGGGAGCTCAACCCCAGAAAGCATGAGCATGATCTCGGCCAGGAGCTCGACCCAGGATGGGAGCTGACCTCAGTCAAGGGCTCGCTCTCAGTAGGATAGGGGGAGATCTATCTTAGGAGCTTGATCCCGGAAAGCATGAGCATGACCTCGACCAGGAGCTCCACCCAGATGGGAGCTAACCTCAGCTAGGGGCTCGCCCTCAGCAGGATAGGGGGAGCACTATCTCGGGAGCTTAACCTCGGAAAGCATGAGCATGATGTCGGTTGGGAGCTCGACCCTGGATAGGAGCTGACCTTGGTGGGGGCTTGCCCTCATAGGATAGGGGGAGCTCTATCTTGAGAGCTTGACCTCGAAAAGCATGAGTATGACCTCGATCGAGAGCTCGACCTCTGATGGGAGCTGATCTTAGCCGGGGGCTCTCCCTCAGCAGGATATGGCAAGCTCGAGAGCTCGACTCTGGAAAGCATGAGCACGACCTCGACGGGAGCTCGACCCTGGATGGGAGCTAACCTCGACCGGGGGCTCGCCCTCAGCAGGATAGGGGGAGCTCTATCTCGAGAGCTCAACCCCGGAAAGCATAAGCATGACCTCAACCGGGAAATCGACCTTGAATGGGAGCTGACCTCAGTCAAGAGCTCGCCCTTAGTAGGATAGGGGGACTTCTATCTCGGGAGCTCAACCCCAGAAAGTATGAGCACGACCTCGACTGGGAGCTCGACCCTGGATAGGAGCTGACCTTGACCGGGGGCTAGCCCTCGCAGGATAGGGGGAGCTCTATATTGGGAGCTCGACCTCGAAAAGCATGAGCACGACCTTAGCTAGGAGCTGACCTCGGCTGGGGGATCGCCCTCGATAGGATAGGGGGAGCTCTATCTCGGGGGCTCGATCCCGGAAAGCATGAACAAGACCTCGACCGGGAGCTCGACCCTGGATGGGAGTTGACCTCGATTGAGGGCTCGCCCTTGATAGGATAGGGGGAACTCTATCTCAATAGCTCGACCATGGAAAGCATAAGCTCGAATTCGACCGGGAGCTCCATCCTGATGGGAGCTGACCTCGACCGGGGGCTCACCCTCGACAAGATAAGGGGAGTTCTATCTTGGGAGCTCGACCCTGGAAAGCATGAACACGACCTTGACCAGGAGCTCAACCCCGGATGGGAGCTGACCTCGATCGAGGGCTCGCCCTCGGTAGTATAGGGGTAGCTCTATCTCAATAGCTTAACCCCAGAAAGCATAAGCTCGACCTCAATCGGGAGCTCGACCCTGGATGAGAGCTGACCTCGGTCGGGGGCTCGCCCTCAACAGGATAGGGGGAGGTCTATCTCAGGAGCTCGACCCCGGAAAGCATGAGCACAACCTCGACCGGGAGCTCGATCCCAAATGGGAGCTGACCTTGGTCGGGGGCTCGCCCTCAGTAGGATAGGGAAGCTCTATCTTGGGAGCTCGACTTCGGATAGCATGAGCACGATCTCGACTGGGGCATATAGCTAATCTAACCTAATCTAACCTAATACTCTGATACCAACATGATGGGGCATATAGCTCTGATACCAATAAGATGATGCGGAATGATGCGATGCAGTGTAAGATGATCTACTTTTAGTCTAAGATATTTTAAAGAGCAATGATCATAGTATAACATACTAAAGAGATTAAAGAAAGGAACTAACTACTTACTCGCAATCTGATCCGCAAGCTATAATGAATAAGGATCGATGGCTAGGAAACCATCTAAGATTAGGCTATTCCATGCTTCAACTACCAAATCTAATGAGAAAGGATTGGTTGCTTATCCCAATGGAGATTCTCTTTGACTCGAGATAGATTGGTTGCTTGGTTGCTTAGATCTTGCAGCAGGATTAAGATCGGGACTCCAAATTTCAGAACTACTGTCAGATCTTGGTTTGGAAGCAAAGGATCCATCCTCTAAAGTCCTTGAACACCTAGGATCTATAGAGAAGGCAGCAAATGAAACTTTAAGAATAAAGTAAATCAGTTCAAAATGGAAAAAAAGGAAGGGTTGGTTGCGTAGAGCTTGAAGAAGATCGGTAGTAATTTATCAAATATGGCAGAACCTCCACTCAAGGACCTCACCACCTTGAGCTCTCAAGGACCTCCTCGCCTTGAGCTCTTAAGGACCTCCCCGCCCTTAGAGAAAATCACTAAAGCCTAACCCAGCTTTGTGGAAGAAAAATTGCAGCATTTCATTTCATGAATCAATAATTAATTACAAGGGATATGGGGTCCTATTTATAGGGTTCTTCACATATGAAGATATCATAGGACTCCTTTGAATTCAAATTACATTTAAATTTAAATACTCCTTGGCTTCTTGGCTTCTTCCTTGAATTTGAAATTTAAATCCCTTTTTTTATGGCTTGGGCGACTTCATGAAAAAATGTGCGACAAATGGAGATGGGGTGCTAATCTTCTTAATTGGTGTGAAATCTGATTTTAATCTCTTGATCGGCAACAAGGGATAAGTAATAGCTTCAAAGGTTTGAATCCTTCATTTGAAATTGAATTTAGATAGAAGATAACTCCTCCCTTTAAATTTTGGATGAACCTCCACTTATCTTGGACACTTCCTCCCATTTAACTTTTGAATGAATCATGGGTGACCGTCATCTGGAGTGGGCAACAAGAGAGAATGAGGGGGGGCGCAAGATAAAAAGCAGTCCCTCTGCTTTACTCCTCTTAATTAGCGCCTCCTTGAAATCTTAAATGGGCGATGAAAATAAATGGGATAGGGAACCTTTCTTGGATAAAGATGACATTCAAATTGTCTTCTTGTCTTGATGTCTGGATGTCCTAATGTCTGAATGTCCTAATGTCTAGATGTCCAAATATCTAGATGTCCGGATGTCCAGATGTCTGAATGTCTGGTGAAAAATTTGGACAACCCTTTTTTGACCTAGAATTGATCCACCAAGATAACGATGACTTGGATCTTGGGTACCTATGACATCCCTTGACTTATTCAAGCACTAATTACAGGACTCAAATTGGACAATTCACCAAACAAAGTAAATTAATGCTATTTACAAGACTCTTAAACCAATTGATGGACTCAATGGACTCAATTGGTAACTCAACAACCCTAATTGACCAAATTACACTCAATTTGATCAAATTATAACTTAATTTGACAAACTCAAAACAACTGGGACTCGAGTGTTCTTTGTGAAGAACACATGGACTTACTCATTGGTGATCCAAATTGAATTGGAAAAGGTTTGCTTTCTCTTCCTGGCTCTTGTGTCCTCACCACCGATCCAAGACTTTTGGAAGTTGAAATTGAAAGGCCTAGTCCAAGGCTTTCAAGCATTGAAATTTAGGTTCAATCAAAAGCTTTTAAGTGTTGGACATTGGGCATATAGCTCTTTGATGCTGTCCTAGTCCAAGGCTTTCGGAAGTTGAAATGAGAGACCTGGCACAAGGCCTTTAGATATTGAAATTGAGGCTCGATTGAAGGCTTTCAAGCATTGGATGTCAGGCTCATAGCTCTCTGATGTTGTCCCAACCCAGGGCTTTCTAGAGTTAAAGTTATGGCTCAGTCCAAAACTTTCAAGTATTGAACATCCGGGCATATCTCTCTAACATTATCCCAGTTTAAGGATTTTGGAAGTTGAAGTTATAGCTCAGCCTAAGGCTTTCGAGCATTGAATGTTGGATGCATAGTTCTATGATATTATCCAAATCCAAGTTTTTGGGAGTTGAAATTATGGCTCGGCCCAAGACTTTTGAGTGTTGGACATCGGGCATATAGCTCTCCGATATTATCCTGGTCCAAGACTTTCGAGCATTGAACATTGGGTACATAGCTCTCTGATATTGTTCTAGTCCAAGGCTTTCAAGAGTTGAAGTTATGGCCTAGCATAAGACTTTCAAGTATTGGATGTTGGGCAAGTTGCTCTCGAACATTGTCCTAGTCCAAGGCTTTCAGGAGTTAAAATTTAAACTCAGCCCAAGGCTATCGAGTGTTGAATGTCGGGCACATAGCTCTCCAGCATTTTCTTGGCCTAAGGGTTTCGGGAGTTCAAGTTATGACTTGATCCAAGACTTTCGAGTATTAGATATTGGGTACATAGCTTTTTGACATTGTCCTATCCAAAGACTTTTGGAAGTTAAAATTATGGCTCGATCCAAGGTTTTCAAGTATTAAAATTTAGGTTCAATCAAAGGCTTTTAAGTGTTGGACATTGGGCATGTAGCTCTTTGATGCTGTCCTAGTCCAAGGCTTTCGGAAGTTGAAATGAGAGACCTGGCACAAGGCCTTTAGATATTGAAATTAAGGCTCGATTGAAGGCTTTCGAGCATTGGATGTCAGGCTCATAGCTCTCTAATGTTGTCCCAACCCAGGGCTTTCTAGAGTTAAAGTTATGGCTCAGTCCAAAACTTTCAAGTATTGAACATCCGGGGCATATCTCTCTAACATTATCCCAGTTTATGGATTTTGGAAGTTGAAGTTATAGCTCAGCCTAAGGCTTTCGAGCATTGAATGTTGGATGCATAGTTCTCTGATATTATCCAAATCCAAGTTTTTGGGAGTTGAAATTATGGCTCGGCCTAAGACTTTTAAGTGTTGGACATCGGGCACATAGCTCTCCGATATTATCCTGGTCCAAGACTTTCGAGCATTGAACATCGGGTACATAGCTCTCTGATATTGTTCTAGTCCAAGGCTTTCAAGAGTTGAAGTTATGGCCCAGCATAAGACTTTCAAGTATTGGATGTTGGGCAAGTAGCTCTCGAACATTGTCCTAGTCCAAGGCTTTCAGGAGTTAAAATATAACTCAGCCCAAGGCTATCGAGTATTGAACGTCGGGCACATAGCTCTCCAACGTTATCTTGGCCTAAGGGTTTCGGGAGTTCAAGTTATGACTTGATCCAAGACTTTCGAGTATTAGACATTGGGTACATTGCTTTTTGACATTGTCCTATCCAAAGACTTTTGGAAGTTAAAATTATGGCTCGATCCAAGGTTTTCAAGTATTGGACATCGGGTACATAGCTCTCCGATGTTGTCCCAGTTCAACGCTTTTGAGAGTTGAAATTATTGCTTAGTCCAAGACTTTTGAGTATTGGATGTCGAGTGTATAGCTCTCTGATGTTATCTTGGCCCAAGGCTTTCCAGTGTTGGATGTCGAGTATGTAGCTCTCCAAAGTTATCTCAACCTAAGGCTTTTGAAAGTTGAAATTATGGCTTAGTCCAAAGCTTTTGAGCATTGGATGTCGGGCAAATAGCTCTCCAATGTTGTCTCCTCCCAAGGCTTTCGGGAGTTAAAATTATGGCTCTGTCCAAGACTTTCGAGTGTTGGATGTTGGGTGCATAGCTCTTCAATATTGTCCCAGGCTAAGGCTATGAGGAGTTGAAATTATGGCTTAGTCCAAGGCTTTCAAGCATTGGACATCAAGCACGCAGCTCTCCAATGTTGTCCTGGTCCAAAACTTCCAAGAGTTAAAGTTATGGCTTGGTCCAAGACTTTCGAGCATTAGATAGCGGGCGCATAGCTCTCCGACGTTGTCCTAACTCAAGGCTTTTGGGAGTTGAAATTATGGCTCAGCCTAAGGTTTCGAGCGTTGGATTTAGGCATGCGCTCTTCGACATTGTTCTCACTCAAGGCTTCTAGGAGTTGAAATTAAGAGGCCTAGCCCAAGGCTTTCAGGTATTGAAATTAAGGCAGGGTCAAAAGCTTTCGAGCATTAGACATCAGGTGCGTAGCTCCCTGACATTGTCTTGGCCCAAGGCTTTCGGGAGTTGAAATTGAGAGGCTTGGTCCAAGACTTTCAGGCATTGAAATTAAGGCTCGACCAAAGGTTTTTGAGTATTGAACGTCATGCCAACGACTTTTCGATGTATAAGGAGAGTAGGACCTTTGACTTGCTAGATTCACAAGAAGAATAATAATTATAAATTATTTATTTAAATAAAAAAGTACCTTACTGGTGGTATACCTAAAGGTTTTTAGATTTTCATGAGCAAGGCAAAGGATTTCTGTCCAGCTATATCAGGCAACAAGCTATCAGGCTATGCAAGCTTCTGGATGTACTACTGAACCACCCCCAGTAATGATATCCACCATCTTGGATCTTATTTAGTTCTTCATAATCCAACGGACTATTTGGAGGTCAGTTCTCGAAGATCGGCCCCCTTATTGGTTAGGCCAAGGTCGAGGGTCTACCAGGATGAAGACAAATTGGGCCGAAAAGATCAACCAGGTTAAAGGTCCTCCCGGCTAGGGGTCAGCAAGGATGAAGATAACTAGCTAAAGATCATCCAAGCATAGGGAGGAGTTGGCAAAGAGGCCATTAAGGAGCCAGAATACAAAGGAGCTATAAAAAAAGGAGTCAACTAGGGAGCAACTAAGGATTTGAATCATAGTAACTTTACTGTCGAGGCCCACCAGGCCAAGGATCAGCCAAGATGAAGATCAACTAGCTGAAGATCACCCAGGTTGAGGGTTCCAATCATAGTTACTTTGCTGCCGAGGCACATACACATGTAGCCAAGATCGAGGTCCAACCTTGGAGACTTCATGGCTGAGGTAGAGTAATCAAAGGCTTTCTAGTGTTGGGCTAGCCATTGAGGGTCCTGAGTTCTACAGGTTTCTAGATTTTTCATCGAACCACCCTCTAGTGATGATATTTACCATTCCAAATCTTATTTGGTTCTCCATGGCCTTTTGTAATTCTATGGATCTTGTCCAGGCTAAGGTCGAGGGTCAGCCAAGATGAACATCAACAGATAGGACCTACAAGAACATATAGATGGGAGTTCTCCAAAAAAATTAAATTTAGACAAGAGTTCAGATAATGAGTTGATGGAGGAGAATATCTTGCAAAGCAAGTATGTTAAGTCCCATGTGAATGCCTTTGACATGCAAAGGATCTACATGCCTGGCTTTTGGATTCACTACCGAACTACCCCCCGCAACATGCTACAGGTTAGTTCTCCATAGCATTTTATATGTTTGTAGATCTTGACTAGGCCGAGACCGAGGGTCAGCCAGGATGAGAATCAACTAAATAAAGATCACCTAGGCCAAGGGATGAGTTGGTGAGGAGGCGACCGAGGATCTCGATCATGATGACTTTGCTATCGAGATACTTGTCGATGCAACAAAGACCGAGCTTCGATCCAGGTGACTTTGCGACTGGGGTGCTCACCGATGTAGTCAAAAATGAGCTAAAAGAGGCCTTTTGAGATCGAAGCGGTGGTCCAACAATGCCATCGAGGTTGAAAGGAAGGAGGCAGTACAAGTGGCATAGTTGGGATGATCACGGAGCCCTCCAGGTCCAAGCCAAGGGAAGCTTTATGTGACCGAGGTGGTTACCGAATTGGATAAGAGCAAGCCAAGATAAGCCTTCTACGGCTGAGGGGGTTGCTGATGATGCTACTAAGGTTGAGGATAGCCCAGAGGAGGAAGATAAAGCCCTTGTACCAAGGTAACAAAGGGTCATGATCGCATCCTGTCCAGCCATATGGAGGCTGGTGTCGATAAGAACACATGCGAGGAAGGCAAGGTAGAGGCGGAGGCCAAAAAAGTTGAAGACCAGGGATGCCGAAGGTAGCAAGTGAACTTAATTATGGGAGAAGCATGAGCTGGTATAGAGGACCAACCAGTGGAAAGCTTATGTGCATGGCTTATAGTATCACCTTCTATGCAAATATTACATATGCAAAGAGATCATGATTCTAGTAATCTTGCCAAAGTGTCGCAGGGCATCCCCTTGGTTATTGTTGCTCGATGGACAAGGCTATCATCGATCCACCTAGAAAAGAGCTGGCTTATCGAGGTGTGGCCAAGGTTGAAAGATGGTGGAGCCGAAGCCATCACTAGTGTAGTCAAAATCGAGCTCCATCTACAATGACTTGGCAACCGAGGCAGTCAACCAAAGAAGGGTTGCCCCGCTAATGACATTGCTGGGTGGCTACCAAACCAAAGGATGCAACTTGGGTGATCCAGTTGAAGAGGCATATGCTCGGCAACCCCCATATCTTTCATCGAGAAAAAAATAAAATAACATTAATAGAGATTTATTTAGATCCTTACAGATTTAGGGTGCAACAAGACCACCCAGTCTTTGCCCAGGCATTCCTCTAGGTTGGGGCCCTTCTTGTAGTTTGATGAAGGCCATGTTCTTCGCCAGGTCTAGTATAAAACATAGTGTGCCAGTCAGTGTGATATGATAGTCTAGGGAAGGTGGAGCTGGAGGCATAGCCAAGGAGGACATTGGAGCTAATGAAGAATTCTAGGAAGGTGGTGGAGTTGCAGGCCGAGGTGTTCACTGAGCCATCTGTTGAGATTGAAAATTGCTTGGAAGAAGAAGATGCAAAGCCCTTACGGCCAACTCGGAGGAGGCAAGGGGTGATCTCGATGAGGGCATCGACAAGGAGGGTGAGTCCAGGCCAGAAAGGTTATAAATGGCACCATCGACACTACCGGCGATGGAGCTCGGGCAGACTTTCTACTTGCGGAGAGGAGACGAGTTGATGGCTCCTACAGACAGAGAGGAGATGAGCCGGTGGCTCCTGTGGGCAGAGAGGAGATGAGCTAGTGGGCTTCCCGTAGTCTTCCTCCTAGTGACAGTAAGCAATGCATGCGATGTGAAAGTGGTGGCCAACACGGGGTTCTCCGTTCATGATTCTGATCACCATTTCAAGTGATGGCAAAGAAGCAAGTCCTGACATTTGTCACATGGGTCATGGTGGAAACAATGGTGGCAGCTTCTAGAAGCTTCCCATGGAGAGGAGATGGTAGACGCCGACAGCTTTCTATAAGGAGGAGGTGGTAGAGACGGTCCAGTGGCTGCCTATGGGGAGGAGATGGTTGATGAAAAAATGAGGTAGAGGGGAAGATATGAAGACTTCAAAAACTTTGTTTCAAAAAAGTACTCGAGATAAAGATGTCACCCCCTTCTCTCTTTCTTCCTTTCTTATATCATAGAAATGGAAATGATACGAGTTAGAGAGAGACGCCACCTCTCTCTCTTTCTTTTTATATTGGAAACCATCTTTGGATGAAATAAAATAAAAGGAAATTAATAAATTAAAACTTCATGTTGTATTCATCAATGGCCACCATCTCTAAGTTCGCTCCGATTTTGGGGCCTACTCCATTGCATATGCCTTTATGCTCAAGACTTCATAAAGGAAGAGATGCCATGAAAAGTAGCCATGATCGCTGAGCCTCGGCAAGGGGCTATTGCTGTGAAATAGGAGCAAGCTGTCCCTCCTACGAGGAGTTGTTATTCTGCGACATGATAGTGACTGGGATGTGCACCTGCTGGAATAATGCATTGAACTGATCCATGCTTATCTTTACGATCGATAGAGGTGGCGGTATCAATTGTGATGGCGACATGGGGACCTTTTTTTTTTTAAACGAGCTCCCTTATTTTTGAAAGAGGCATCATTGGAATGCTGTGGAGAAACCCTGCATGGTGCCATCGTATTCTCACTTAGCTTTCCAAAAGATGGACCTGGACCCTTCCTCTAGCACCAATCTATTACAATAGATACCGACTCTGAGATCGAAGAAGATGTCAAGTGGCTAGAGTTACTGCTGGAATAACATGCAAAAAGATCCACAGCTGGAAGGAGTCCCAGCGTGGATACTCTGATGCTCAAGTCAGTGATCTAGAATAAATAAGCAGTAAGAATGAAAAAAATTACTTACAAAAGGTCATTTGGGCCTAGGGGCTTTATAGGAGAGAGCTGACCAAAATGGGCAATCCCAAAAATGTTGGGCCATGTTTTTGCTATTGTAGATTATTGCCATAATCCACTCTCAAGGATCACGAGAGGGGATGCAGTTTTTGGTAGTGTCATTAATGCTGATAACTATTCTTGTGAAAAGAGAAGGCCATTACTAGTGATAGCAGGCATGGGATTTTAACCTTTATATTTTCTCCATGTGGAGGTATTTATTATTTTTGGCTTCTTTTGCACGGTTGCTATATATGTTAGGAGGCTATTAATAGAGGTATCAGAGCAGGCCACGTGGACAATACGGCTTAAGTGGAACCTGGCAGCTTGGCATGAGAAGATCTTAGTTTTGCATACAGGTCAACCAACCTAATCTAAGCCTTATATAAAGATGCCTCGGCCATTATATCTAAACTTAATACCTCACCCTGGCATGAAGATGCCTCAGCTCTATAAGTCTGAAACTCCAAAAATATCTCCTCGGAACATTTACTATTCTAACAATCCTATTAATAGCATATCAAAACTAAACCATCATGAGGGACCATGTTGACCATGCTTAACCAATTTTATGGAACCCAACTTGATCCATCTGATCACGACCCTAAAACCTAAAGCCGAAACATGGCTTTTGTGGAGTATTATTCAAGCAATTTTCTTTGCTTCGAAGATTCCTGAGATGCCCCTGAAGTCAAGTCTGGATGATATGTAAATGGGGAGTCGGTTACAAAGATTTTGAAGAGGGTTAGATTAGGATCCAGAGAGATAGCAAGAGAACCAATGGCTATTAAACCCAACCAAAATGATTACAATCTAAATCCCTCCCATTCTCGTTTAGAAAGCCACCACATATATTCGAAGGCAAGATTTATCCGCTAGTTTTTCTCTGATTTTTTCCTTTTATAATCCTTAGAGAGATAAAAAAAAGTGATTTTTTAAAAGGAGTTATTATGATGCTCCTAAATATTTTTTATCATAGAAATTATTTACAGTATTTCAATATTATTTTTAATATTTTATTATTAAAGCTCTTCCATGCCACCCCCCACACCCCCTCCTATGGGGCCTGTGGCTCATCACCCCGCTCATCCTCGGCACTCGCAGCTCCTCCGTGCTACCCCCCCACCCCCTTCCAGTGGTGCCTGCATGCTGCTCGTCGCCCTCTAGCTCTTCCACATCCCGCATCGCCCCTTGCTACTTGTCAACCTACCGTGTCAATCCTCCCAGGCAGCTCTTCCATGAACCACACCACTCTCTCGTGGCTCATCACCCTACTGCACCCCCTCCCCCGATAGCTCTTTCGTGACCCTACCCACCATCAAATCATTTTCTTGGTCCGCACCCCCTGACAGTGTTTGTGGCTCACAGCCCCACCACTCCTCCCCCACCTCCCAGCTCTTGCATAGCCCACACCTCCCTTGCAGCATCTATGACTCATCACCCAACTACCCCTAACTATGAAGCTCTTCCTTGATGCCTACAACTCGTCACACTATTGCACCCCTACATGCCACTGTTCTATGTCGCTCCACCTGCTACTCATAGCTTCTCCGCACCATCCCACTCCACCTACAGCTCTTCTGCAACCCCTTACCTGAGGCTCATCCATGTCGCCCTACTCTGCCGCTCATGATGAAAACTGTCTTTTATTCAAGCACTGTTCATGATGAAGAAGCCCAGAGATACTTTGATTAAAAAATATATTTTAATCTATCTATATGGGATAATCATAAATTTGAAATATTTATGGTACTAACCATGTACATTGACTTTTGACTTTCAATCAATTAAAATCTAAATTATTTTTTTATCCAATAATTAAAAATAATAAATAATAAAAATACTAAACCAGTCTATGGAGTACCTAACAAAAACCCCTTTTTGCCCCAATCTAGCATGTATGTGAGTACCGAATACAGGGAGCGAAGGAAGCTTTGGTATGAGATTTCCAAGCTGGTGTCTTAGGGCATCCTTTTCCTTGTTGCTGGTGACTTTTGCGGGCACCAGACTCAGAAGAAGACTTCAGAGCTCTATTTGGATCTCTGATTGACATTGCCCGAGAAATTAGGGTTTGTAATAAAGGTTGACCTGGTCAACCAGTTTATTTATTTTATTTATTGAGTCACCATTTAAATTTTGTTGAGTCATGTTGACTCAGTGCAAGTCCCAATGTGGTTTCAATTTGGTCCAAAATGGTGCCACATTTGTCTTCCAATCAAATCAAGGTTTAAGCAAGTGGAGGCCACACTCCAAGCCACACGCCCAGCCACACTCCGAGCACACGCCAGAGTCCAGGAGGCGCCACAGAGGCATCCCAGTGTCATGGTCCCCACATCCAAAGAAGAAAAAATCAAATTGGAGGCTACTTTAAAGGAGGCGCCCATACCTGCCTATTTTACCTAAGCAAAGAAGGAAGAAGACTTCTCTTGGAGAAGAAATCAAAGAAGGACATCCAACCTACTCCTAATTGAAGTTCAAATCAAAATCAAAGAGCTTAACTTGGAGTGGAAGAAAAGAAGAAATACCATAAGAAGAAGAGGACTCCAAATCCAAATCCAACTCCAAAGGAGGCACCAAAAAATTCAAAAAAAATTCCTTTATGGCCGTCCCAATTTTTTTTTGAACTCTTGGTCGGCCAAGAGAGAAGATTTTCTACCTAATCTAGTGGTTGGAGGAGTTTAGTCCTACATGGGAATTTGTACAAGCTTGGAGAAAATTTTAGGTCTATATAATAGACCTCTCTTTGTAACTTTAGAAAATCAATGAAGAAAATTATTTTTTTTGCTATTCTCTTGTGTTGAGTGACCTAGGTTTCTCTTCTTCCGCACTATTCTAAGTGTTGAGCTCCGTGAGGGGGTAATCCGGGTTCCATTGGAGCCTTGAGGAGGTGAGAGATCTCCATCTTTATCCAAAACCCTAGGTTAGCCACTTGAAATTCCAAAACCCTAACCACCCTTCATTATTTTCAATCCATCAAACCCTAGATCCATCCATCTCCCACGGCCTCTCTCTCTCTACAAGTCCAGGCCATCCACCTTCATCCAGATCCAGTCCGGCAACTTCAGATCCAGAGCAAGTTCCAAGGAAAATCACATCAACATCCAGGAGAATCCAGTTTTCAGCAGTTTCAATCTTCAAGTTCATCAACCTGGTAAATCTTTCCCTTGACTCTCTGATTCCATCAATTGTTTTTCTTCTCTTCCAGATCTTGAGTTCAGGAGAAGCCAACCCGCCAAAGGACTAGTATTGGAGGATCCATTACGAAGATATCTGAATCCGGGATCCATCAATCTGCTCGGGAGAGTTCCTCCACCAAAACCTGTGAAGATCATTGTCTGGTTAGATAAACCATCTCTTCTCGTTATTTCTGTTCTTTTGAAAGTTCGGAGCGAAACCCTAGGTCTGGGAGTTTCTCAACCCCCAGCGATCCGTTGCTTCTGAACTACTCTGATAATTTAGTTTCCTTAAAATTGTGCTTTCAATTATCATATTAGTATCTTTCAATGTTAGGTTAACTTTTCTTTGATTTGAAGCCAACTTCTACAAACATATAAAAACAACAAAAAAATTAGTTAATCTTAATTTACTTCCGCATCGCATCCCTTTATTTGTTCTGCATCATTTTTGGTATCAGAGCCCAGTCTAGGATTTCTGATTTGCTTGCTTGCTTTGATTGTTCTCTTTTATTTTGTCTGCTCGAAGTAGACTCCCCAGGACGTCCGGTCCTAGGAACTAAGCGAGGCGCAAGCCTCCTCCTCCCATTCCACGGGGTGTTCCTAGGGCGTGTAGGGGATCCATTGGATTATAACTTCGTAGCAGGGATTATAAACGGGGAAGGCAATCTAGTTGCAGCCCGTAATTACCCTGTTGTCTGAATTATTTCTCCCTGCATAAAACTCCGAATTGCATGATTTTTGCTTCGTTGAAACCAGTATAATTAAACCTATTTTCCATAATTTTTCTGTGATTTATTGGTTTTGGTAAAAATTCTGAGCATTAAAATACAGCAACTCTGTTTTGTGTTCTGGAATTCAATTCTTTTTGGAGTGATCATCTCATAATTTACTTAAGGGCAATTGAGCATCTAAGATAAGGGGAGGAGTTGATTACCTCTCCTTAGCCCAAAACCATCATCCAATCATTCGAACCTAGACCTAATTTAAAATCGGTTAGACCTAATTTGCCCTAGTGGGCTAGGGACACCAATTGGTCGGGTCTAGGCTAGTGTTGAGTTAGTTTGCTGAGTTATTCTGTGTGTGCTTAGCACTCAGTGTCTAGAACGGTGGTTCAGGGATCCATTCCGAAGGGCTTGTGTGCTGGTCCGCCTACCTGGCCAATCACTGATTGGTGTCTAGGATTGGCATTCAGGGACCTAACACTCCCTTACACCTGCCTGGCTGAGTCCTGAGTTACTACAGGCTAGCTTGCCACTCTGATTGGGCATCTAGTTTGGACTCTAGGTCTAGTGATCCAGTAGTCGATTTAGTCTAGTCTCATTTTGTGTGCTTGCTTGAATCATCATGTCTACCAGAAACGGAGTGCCATATCAACCTGGTCAAACCCAACCTGATTTAGAGGCCATGATCAAAACTCTTACTGAAAGTATGGCTAAAATGAATCAGGATATGACAAACACTGTGGCCCAGTTTAGCGCACAAATTCATGAGGATCTTACCCAACTTAGGGACCGAGTCCAAGTACTTGAAAAACCTAGGCATCGGAATTGGACTCCTGACCCCGATTTTAATGTGCCTCAACCTTACCCACATCAGGAGCCTAGAAGGCCTTTATATAGAGATCCTGAACCTAATCATAGGAGGCCTGACCCAGAGCCTGAAGATAGAGATGATAGGTTCATCAGGAACATCAAATTAGATGCACCCACTTTTGATGGTAGTCTGAACCCTAAGGTGTATTCTGATTGGGAGGGTGAGATGGACCAATACTTTGAGTGGTATGCTATGTCTGAGGAGAGGAAATACAAGTTTGCCAAGATGAAATTAGTGCGTCAAGCTAGGTTATACTGGGGGAACATTGAGCTAACCACTAGGAGACGGAATGTTGAGCCCATAACCACTTGGCAGGGTATGAAAGAAAAACTGAGAGATAAATACCTACCCATTTCATACCAGCAAAACCTGTTAGACCAATGGCAAAACCTGAAACAAGGAAACCGATCTGTCTCAGACTACATAACTACTTTTGATGAATACCTAATGAGATGTGATGTGAGTGAAGCCCACGAAGTCACTTTGTCTAGATTTAGGGCTGGACTGAGGGAAGAAATCAAGAGAGAACTATTTCTGAGAGAGGTTACTGATCTAGACCAAGCCTACCAGATTGCACTGAACACTGAGAAATTTCAGAGAGGACCTATACCTTCTAGGGTTAGTGTCCCAATCCCAAGGAATGGACCTAGCCAAGTTATCCCTAGTAAACCTTTTCAGGGTACTTCTACCCCTAGGCCCATGGACAAAGGTAAGGCACCTGACACCCAGAGAACCCCTAGTTCAAATATCACCTGTTTTAAGTGTCAGAAACCAGGTCACATTTCCAGTCAGTGTACCGCCATAGCCTGTTTCAAGTGTCATAAGGTAGGTCATGTTGCTAGCCAGTGCCCTCGGAGATCCCTTTACATAGAAGAGAGAGAGAATGATAATTCCGAGCCCAGTGAGGAATTTGAAGAAGAAGTTTATGAGGCCGGAATGAATTTGGTTGAGGAGTATGAAGGAGAGGAGGAACCCAATGAATCTGACCAATTAGGAGTTGTAAGATGCATCCTATCCCAGAATCTAGTTCAAGAGGATTGGCGTAGGACTAACATCCTACAGACTTTTCTTAAATTAGGGGATAAGGTATGTAAGATCATCATAGATAGTGGGAGCTGTGTAAATGCCATCTCTACTAGCACTGTCAAGATGTTAGGCTTAATCCCAGTTCCCCATCCCAACCCCTATAAGGTTTCTTGGGTAGATTCTACCTCCATACCCATCCAGTCTAGATGTCAAGTCCAAATCCAAATGCAATCTTATCATGAAAAGATTTGGTGCGATGTCTTACCCATGGGGGTGAGCAGTATAATTCTCGGAAGACCTTGGTTGTATGATCATGATGCCACCCTCTTAGGAAAATCCAATACCTGTGTCTTTAGTTTCAATGGGAAGAAGATTACGATCCATTCAGTTCCCCCTAAGGACAAGGTAACTAAAGGAGCCGGTAAGGTTAAGGAGATGAAAACTGGAGTGAACCTAATCAGTGCTAAGGATCTAGAAAAGAAATTCATAGTGGTTCACCCATCTGGATGTTGACTGCTAAGGAACTTAGAACTTCGGAACCCTCAGAGCCTCCTCAAGAAGTTAAACCTGTGTTAAAAGAATTTGAGGATGTCTTTCCCGAGGATTTGCCAGACCACCTTCCACCTCTTAGGGATATCCAGCATGCCATAGATCTAATCCCAGGAGCGACTTTGCCCAACTTGCCCCATTACAGGATGAATCCATCTGAGCATGAAGAACTGCAAAAGCAGGTTGGAGAATTATTGAGGAAGGGGTTTATTAGAGAAAGTCTTAGCCCTTGTGCAGTCCCAGCCTTACTGACCCCAAAGAAAGATGGCACGTGGAGGATGTGTGTTGACAGTCGTGCCATCAATAAAATTACAATCAAATATAGGTTTCCCATCCCTAGATTAGATGACATGCTTGATATGATGGCTGGTGCAATGGTTTTTTCTAAGATTGATCTCAAAAGCGGCTATCATCAGGTTAGGATTAGACCCGGGGATGAATGGAAAACTGCTTTCAAAACTAAGGATGGTCTTTATGAATGGGTTGTTATGCCTTTTGGGTTGTCCAATGCCCCTAGTACCTTCATGAGAATTATGACCCAGGTACTTAGAGCTTTCATAGAAAAATTTGTAGTGGTCTATTTTGATGACATCCTGATCTATAGTAAGACCCTAGCAGATCACCTAGGCCACCTTAGAGCAGTCTACCAAGTTTTGAGGAATGAGAGACTCTACGGTAATCTTAAGAAGTGTGAATTCATGACTAGTAGAGTTATCTTTCTTGGTTTTGTAGTAACCCCTGACGGCGTGGCGGCCGATCCTGAGAAAATTAGGTCCATAGTAGACTGGCCAGAGCCAACCAATGTGCATGAAGTTAGAAGTTTCCACGGCTTGGCTACCTTCTATAGGCGATTCATCAAGGGGTTAGTACTTTAGCTGCTCCTATCACTGATTGTATTAGGAAGGTAGAATTTCATTGGACTAAGTCAGCCCATAAAGCCTTCCTAGATCTTAAGGAGAAAATGACCCAGGCACCCATTCTGAGATTACCCGATTTTTCTAAAGTATTTGAGGTTGCCTGTGATGCTTCAGGTGTAGGAATAGGTGGAGTCCTAAGCCAAGAGAATCATCCCATAGCATTCTTTAGTGAAAAACTTAATGATGCTAAGCTTAGGTATTCTACCTATGATAAGGAATTTTATGCGGTGGTGCAAGCTTTGCGTTACTGGAGACATTATTTGCTACCGCAGGAATTTGTACTATTTTCGGACCATGAGGCTCTTAGATTTCTGAACTCCCAAAAGAAGCTTAACCCTAGGCATGCTAAGTGGGTAGAATATATCCAGTCCTATACTTTGTCCTGAAACATAAGGCTGGAGTTGAGAATAAGGTAGCTGATGCCCTTAGTCACCGATCCCTGTTATTAACTTCTGTTAGAACTGAGGTCATAGGGTTTGAGCAAATCAAAGAGGAATATGAGTCTTGTCCGGATTTCACAACTGTGTATCAGGATCTAGTTCAAGGACCATCTAGTAATCACCAGGATTATACCCTGTAGATGGTTTTTGTTCTTCAAAAATAGGCTTTGCATCCCTAGAACTTCTCTTAGGGAATTTTTGATTTGGGAAATCCATGCTGGAGGTTTAGCCGGCCATTTTGGAAAAGACAAGACCATTCTAGCTATTGAAGACCACTTTTTCTGGCCTAGCTTGAAAAGGGATGTAGCTAATATTGTAGCTAGATGTCGAACCTGCGCTGTTGCCAAACAGCGAAAACAAAACACTGGCCTTTATACCCCACTCCCTGTCCCAGATCGTCCTTGGCAAGATGTGAGTATGGATTTGTGTTAGGTTTACCTAACACCCAGAGGAGACATGATTCTATCTGTGTCGTAGTCGACCGATTCTCTAAAATGGCCCACTTCTTGCCTTGTTCCCAAACCTTTGATGCGTCTAAGGTAGCCACACTTTTCTTCAATGAGATAGTTAGACTCCATGGCCTACCTAAGACAATCGTTTCAGATAGGGATGTCCGTTCACCAGTTACTTTTGGAAGACCCTTTGGCATAAGTTAGGGACAAAACTTAAGTTTTCAACTGCCTATCATCCCCAAACTGATGGCCAAACTGAAGTAGTGAACCGTAGCCTAGGAAATCTGCTGAGATGTCTTGTTGGTGAAAACACCAGAAATTGGGATTTATACCTACCAAGGGCAGAATTTGCGTACAATGACTCGGTCAATAGGTCTACGGGTAAGAGTCCATTTGAAATTGTACATGGGTACAAACCTCACACACCTCTTGACCTAGTCCCTTTACCTGTCCACACTCGAGTCTCCGAATCTGCTGAGAATTTTGCACAGCATGTAAAAGACTTGCATAAAGAAATTCATGCCAAAATAAATTTAAGTAATGAAACTTATAAGAAGTTGGCTGATACTCAAAGGCGAGTCAAATCTTTTGTTGAGGGAGACTATGTGATGATTAGGTTAAGGCCTGAACGGTTTCCTCCTGGAACCGTTAGAAAGTTACATGCTAGGGGAGCTGGACCATTTAGAGTGGTAAAGAGAGTAGGATCCAATGCCTATGTGCTCGAGTTGCCTCCAGAACTAGGCATTAGCTCTACTTTCAACATTACAGACTTAGTAGAGTACAGGGAGCCAGCTGTGATTCCTAGTGAGCCTTTTGAGCCTAACCCTATCATTGAGAGTGATCCCGACCCTGTGTGTCCACCAACAAACTGGCCTGTGAGGAAAGAGCAGATTGAAAAGATCCTGGATGATCAGGTTATCTCTACGTAATCGAGGATACCAAAGGTACCTGGTCCGCTGGCAAGGAAGGCCAGATTCTGATGACTCTTGGATCTCCCGAGAAGAATTACAAGAATTGGACCCAGACCTCTTGGAGAGATACCAGAGCCAACTTGAGCCTTACTCGACAGGGTCGAGTTCCTCCCACCCCGGGAGAATTGGTGCGGGCACCAGACTCAGAAGAAGACTTCAGAGCTCCATTTGGATCTCTGATTGACATTGTCCGAGAAATTAGGGTTTGTAATAAAGGTTGACCTGGTCAACCAGTTTATTTATTTTATTTATTGAGTCACCATTTAAATTTTGTTGAGTCATGTTGACTCAGTGCAAGTCCCAATGTGGTTTCAATTTGGTCCAAAATGGTGCCACATTTGTCTTCCAATCAAATCAAGGTTTAAGCAAGTGGAGGCCACACTCCAAGCCACACGCCCAGCCACACTCCGAGCACACGCCAGAGTCCAGGAGGCACCACAGAGGCATCCCAGTGTCATGGTCCCCACATCCAAAGAAGAAAAAATCAAATTGGAGGCTACTTTAAAGGAGGCGCTCATACCTGCCTATTTTACCTAAGCAAAGAAGGAAGAAGACTTCTCTTGGAGAAGAAATCAAAGAAGGACATCCAACCTACTCCTAATTGAAGTTCAAATCAAAATCAAAGAGCTTAACTTGGAGTGGAAGAAAAGAAGAAATACCATAAGAAGAAGAGGACTCCAAATCCAAATCCAACTCCAAAGGAGGCACCAAAAAAATTCAAAAAAAATTCCTTTATGGCCGTCCCAATTTTTTTTTGAACTCTTGGTCGGCCAAGAGAGAAGATTTTCTACCTAATCTAGTGGTTGGAGGAGTTTAGTCCTACATGGGAATTTGTACAAGCTTGGAGAAAATTTTAGGTCTATATAATAGACCTCTCTTTGTAACTTTAGAAAATCAATGAAGAAAATTATTTTTTTGCTATTCTCTTGTGTTGAGTGACCTAGGTTTCTCTTCTTCCACACTATTCTAAGTGTTGAGCTCCGTGAGGGGGTAATCCGGGTTCCATTGGAGCCTTGAGGAGGTGAGAGATCTCCATCTTTATCCAAAACCCTAGGTTAGCCACTTGAAATTCCAAAACCCTAACCACCCTTCATTATTTTCAATCCATCAAACCCTAGATCCATCCATCTCCCACGGCCTCTCTCTCTACAAGTCCAGGCCATCCACCTTCATCCAGATCCAGTCCGGCAACTTCAGATCCAGAGCAAGTTCCAAGGAAAATCACATCAACATCCAGGAGAATCCAGTTTTCAGCAGTTTCAATCTTTAAGTTCATCAACCTGGTAAATCTTTCCCTTGACTCTCTGATTCCATCAATTGTTTTTCTTCTCTTCCAGATCTTGAGTTCAGGAGAAGCCAACCCGCCAAAGGACTAGTATTGGAGGATCCATTACGAAGATATCTGAATCCGGGATCCATCAATCTGCTCGGGAGAGTTCCTCCACCAAAACCTGTGAAGATCATTGTCTGGTTAGATAAACCATCTCTTCTCGTTATTTCTGTTCTTTTGAAAGCTCGGAGCGAAACCCTAGGTCTGGGAGTTTCTCAACCCCCAGCGATCCGTTGCTTCTGAACTACTCTGATAATTTAGTTTCCTTAAAATTGTGCTTTCAATTATCATATTAGTATCTTTCAATATTAGGTTAACTTTTCTTTGATTTGAAGCCAACTTCTACAAACATATATAAAAAACAACAAAAAATTAGTTAATCTTAATTTACTTCCGCATCGCATCCCTTTATTTGTTCTGCATCAGACTTCAATTACATTGTAGGGTCCTATAAAAAGATGGAAGGCAGGTAGTTTATGGACAACATTGACTCTAAAGAGTTTAGAAAGTTTATAGGCAATACTGGTCTGATTGATCTTGGTTATGCTAGTTCTTGCTTCACTTGGTGTAGCAATCGATCTGGTACTACCAAAGTTTGGGAGATGATTGATCGGGTGCTTGGTACTGGCTGGATGCAGTAATTTTTTTAGGCACCATGTTCAGTACCTCCCAAGGATTGCAGCAGATCACTGCCCACACCTTATTACTATTGATGGTACGAGTCTACCTAAACCACCATTCCACCTTGAAAAGTTTGGGACCTTCTATCGATCTGATCAGGATGGTTTAGAGGGTGCCAATTCATGAGGATGTGAGGTACCGGATGACCTGGAGATTGGAGCTGGCTAGGCGTAGGCTCCTTCGATAGAACCAAACTGAGGTTGGTGACATCTTTAGATGGATTGAGAAGGTGGAGGCCGATATTATTGATCTTTAGAGGCAAGAGGATCTAGAGGGGGATCTCTAGGAGGCTGACCTAGGGATGCTTCGTCGCAGCCTCTCGCCCCACCACTCTTTGTTGAGATTGCAGGAGACTACATGGAGGCAGAAGTCTCAAATTCAATGGATCAAGGAAGGTGACTGGAATAATAGATTCTTTCACCAGTTTACTATAATCCGAAGGTTGACCAACCACATCAGGTAGCTGAGAGAGGATAATGGTATGTTGGTGACTGATAGTGATCAGATAAGGAGGCAGATTCTTCAATATTTTAGGTCAAGGTAGACCCTTCCTCTGGGAGAGGATATTCCTCTCCAGGGATCCCATCCGATGGACCACATCTTTGATCAGGAGAACTCAAACCTGACTCACCCCGTGTCTACTCTGGAGGTGTAGGAAGCCCTTTGGTCCCTCAAGAAGGACAAAGCCCCGGGCCGGATGGTTTTTCTTTTCCTTTCTTTCACCAGTACTGGTCCATTATTGGAGGTGAGGTGATCAAGGTGATGCAGGTGATCTTTCTTTTTGGCATCCCTGTTGAGTAGGAGAAAACTTTGATTACTCTTATTCCTAAGAGACCTGATGCTTTGCCTAGCCACTTTAGACTGATCAATCTTTGTATCACCCTTTACAAGGTTTGTGCAAGGGTTCTGGTCAGGCGATTGCAGTTGATTGTGCCTTGTCTCATCATTTCTGAGCAAGGTGTCTTTGTCAATGGATGCTGTATCACTGATAATGTTCTTCTTGCCCAGGAGTTCATGCATAACCTTAGGCGTGCCCCCTCATGATAGAGTCTTATGAAGACCAAGTTGGATATGGAGCGAGTTTAAGACCAGATGTGTTGGCACTTCCTTCAAAGGACTATTTATGATTTTAGTTTCTAGCATAGGTGGATCGGTTGGATCATGGACTGTGTGGAAGTCCCTAGTTTCACCATCTTGGTTAATGGTGCACTGACTAAGTACTTTCTCTTAACATTTGGTCTTTACTAAGGTTGTCCTCTATCTCTTTACATGTTCATTTTATGTGTTGATACACTCTTCGTGGTCTGGGGGGTGCGGTCCAGGGATCATTATTGGAGCCCTATTGGCCTGCCCTTGGAGTCCAACCTTTCTCTCATCTTCTTTTTGCAGATAATTTTCTTCTCATCGAGTGGGCTTCACTCCAAAATGTGAGATCCTTCACCACCATTATTGACTCCTATTGCTGTGGGTCTAACCAGTTGGTGAATTTGCAGAAGTCTACTACTATTTTCAACCCCAGAATGAAGGCCCAAATGAAGCAGGCGATCCTTGCCAGATTGGAGATTTCTAAGTAGACTAGGACTTTTACCTACCTTGGTGTTCCTATGACTGGTCGGAAGTACTAAAGGATGGAGTGCAGGCCCATGGTGAAGTGGGTCCATGATCATCTCGAGGGTTGGCGAGCCACTATCCTTTCTATGATGGGCAGGCTCACTCTTATTAGATCTGTCTTGAGTTCCATCCTTGTTTACCTCATGGCAAATAATGTGCTGTCAAGCTCTAGCCTTAGGAGATGGAGCAACTCTTCCAGAATTTTTGTAGAGTTCTAAACATGACAATCATGGGCTTCACCTGGTGTCCTGGGATACAATCTATTAGCTAATTAGGGATAGAGGCCTTGGGATCTAATCGCTTCTAGTTAAGAGGGAGGTGTTGATTGCCAGGCATGCAGTGAAATATCTTCTTTAACCTGACTATTTATGGAGCAGAGTGAAGAGGGCTCGCTATGGAGCATGGAGCTAGGGGTCCCAGATTGAGACCACTCATGGCTGCTCTTCTATTTGGAGGGAGATCTGTGCCCATGGTCCTACTATGCTAGCCCAGATTAGATGTTTAATTGGTTATGGGTCCACGGTTGATATGAGTCAGGATACATGGATCTTCTAGTATATCCTTGTACAGGTGGCCGACCTATGTTAGCATGGAGATGGTTGATAACCTTTGGATTTATGACTTGCTGGTGGATGACAGTAGCACTTGGAGAGCTTAGGAGGTTACTAGACTCTTCAAGAGCCAACTAGCTAATTGAATTCTCACCATCCCGATTCTAATCCACTATAGCCAGTATCGAGGGTGTGAGGCCACTCTTGTTGCCCCAAGTTTCCTTCTAGCACTCTATCTGATATGTACAGGACCCCTTCAGATATAAGGATTGTGGCTGCCTGGATCTGGAGACTGCCTGTTCATCCGAGAGTACACCTTTTTTTTTGGAAGGTAGCTTGGGGTCGCCTCCCCATAAGGGCATTGCTCAGTGCAGAGGTATGGACCTATCGATGGTTTGCCCGGTTTGTGGTTTAGAAAATAAGTCTACTAAGCATGCCATCCCGCATTGTCCTAGGACGAGGTTGATTTGGAGTTTTCTAGGAGATGGCCTTGGAAAGAGGATGATGGATCTTGGTTGTATCCTTTCCTCGACATGTTCCAATAGTGTTCGATCGAGGTTGGTCACCAACTTGCCTATATCACTTATTAGATTTGGCTGTTCAGGAATAGCTTGGTCTTTGAGGCAGTGCTCACTCCGACGTATCGAGTTTTTCAGAGAACCATGTTCATGGCTATGGAGTATCACCACTTTGACACTGCTATATCCCTTATGGGCCCAGATTCCTGGAACTTCCATGCTGTCTCCACAGCAACCCGGAGGGCTATCTACATTTCTTAAGAGCTACCTCTTTTGGGATTTGTTAAGGTGAACTTTGATGGTAACGTTCGTGATGCTTCAGGCGGTGCTGGGTTTGTTATTCGAGATGCTGAGGGCAGGTTGCTGGCAGCAAGGGGCTTCTTTCTCCATGAGCCTTCGATTCTAGAAGCTAAACTCAAAGCTATGTGGGTGGGTATCACCTAAACTAGGTAGGAATTGCATGCTGAAAGGATTCTCATTGAGAGAGATTCTATAATTATCATTGGATAGATTCAGGATAGATCGAAGTAGCATGAGGTCCACCCTCATCATCGTGATATTTGGCAATCTTTTGGGCTGTTATTATAGCATCGATTCGTCATGTCTAAAGGGAGGTGAATAGTTCAATTAATTGGATTGATTCTATAATTATCATTAGATAGATTCAGGATAGATCGAAGCAGCATGAGGTCCACCCTCATCATCATGATATTTGGTAATCTTTTAGGCTGTTTATGATAGCATCAGTTCGTCATGTCTAAAGGGAGGTGAATAGTCCAGTTGATACGATTGCCTATTTTATTGCTGAGCATTCTGGTTTGGTGCATTTAATACAGGGAATAACTTCTTTTGGCGTTTAGTTTACGTTGTTTGTTATATTATTTGTTACGTGTAATAACGTGGTTGGTGGAATGGCTGGAATTATTTGGCCATGAAGTTGCCAAGCTAGCATTTGTGGTAGGTTTTAGTAGTCTAATAAAAAGCCTGAAGAGGCGATGATTTGGGGAGTGAATGTGGCCAGTTCCAGGGATTCACAGGTAACCCGTCAAAACCTCGCCTGAATCCTGCCTTCCGTCCCCTCTCCAGCTTCCCTCCAGCTTCCCTCCAGGAAACACAAAACATAGGTTCGTCTTGCACCCCCGGCCCTCGCTTGGCTAGAGGGAGAAGCAGGAGGAGCCCCAGCAAGCACTTGGACCGGCCTCGGTCGGTGACCGAGCGAGGATGGCATCGGCCGACGAGAAGTCGCACTCCCCCAAGAACCGGCTTAAGCTGCTGTGCAGCTACGGCGGCAAGATCTTGCCGCGACCATCCGACGGCCAGCTTAGGTGCGTCGGCGGCGAGACCCGCCTCTTAGCCGTCCCTCGCTCCATCTCCTTTTCAGGCGAGTCCACCATATCAACGGCCAAGGTTGCATTTCATTCCTTTGTTTATATTTCTATGATCTGACCGTGATGATGAAGATGGTAGATCTGAAGATGAGGGTCGGGGAGATGTTCAACAACGCGGAGGTGGTGATGAAGTACCGGATCATGCCGGAGGACCTGGATGTGTTCGTGAGCATCACGTGCGACGAGGACCTCCGCCATATGCTCGACGAGTACGACCGGCAAGAGCCCCGCTCCCCCTCCAACTCCTCGCGGTTCCGCCTCTTCATCTTCTCCGCCGCCCCGCGCCTCTCCTCCATCTCCGACCTTTCCGCCACTTCCCTCGAGCAGCGCTACGTCGAGGTCATCAACGGCGTCTCCCCCGCCGCCATCTCCACCTGCTCCCTCATGACCATCTCCTCCGCCTTCACCTCCCCCACCTCCCGCGACGCCTTCCCCGCCGCCCGGCCCAACGTCCTCTTCGCCGCCGGCGGAGGCGGCGAGGGGTTGCATTGGGTCCAGAGCACTCCGAACCTGGGCCGGGCGCTATGCCGGATGGCCAACGGGGTCGTCGGCAACGGCCTGGGACCGCTCCACGGCTGCCAGCAGCAGCAGCACCACCACCGCCACCGTCACCATAACCATGGCCAGCAGGGCCCACCGGTGTCCGTTGGCGGGGTGCTGCGGAGGATGGGGAGTGCGCCCGTGCCGTACGAGGCGCGTGTGCGCGGATGTGGGTGCCAGCGGATGGCTCCGCCGCATGTGAGGAGGTACCACCACCTTCAATCGGCGGGGCCCGCCTTAGGGAGCGGGGGATGCGTGTGGTTTGGACACGCGGCGGAGGCGGGCGGCGTCCTTTCGCCGAGGGACGGTCCGCCGCACAGCTTGCCTTTCGGTGTTCCCGCCCGTAAACCCACCGCCCCTTGCGGGAATGAGTGGCATGCGAGTTAACCTCAGCAGAGTTTTTCTTCTTGTTTTTTTTTTTTTTCTTTTTCTTTTTGTTTTTTTTTTTTCTTTGGACTTCTCGTTTCACCGTAGGAAGAGAGTCAATGGTCTGTTTGTTTAGAGTTTTGACTTTGAAGCAGCATCGGCCGGTCAGGAGCGACCGACCGGCGTAGATTTTTAAAGACTATTAAAAAAAAAAAAAAAAAAAAACTATGCATCTTCAGTGTATATCTTGTTCTTAAAAGAGATAGAAGTCGATGAAAACAAAAGAGATAGAGTCACTTGTTCAAAAAAAAAAAAAAAAAAAAAAAAAAAAAAAAAAAAAGAAGAAAGAAGAAGAAGAAGGGAGAGATAGAGCCGATGAAAACAAATAGCGGGATGTATCCCGTCTATTTGAGATGAAAAAAAAAAAAAGGAAAAAGAATTAGGTCATTTTGTTAATGGTGCAGGATGTATCCCGTCTATTTGAGTTGAAAAAAAAAAAAAAAAAATCATTTTATTGATGGTGCTGTGATGAAGAGATGGATCCACGCGTGAGCTGGTTGGACTGGTTGAACTAATAAACTCCAGATCATGAAGCCTAGTAACACAACAAGCCGACTCATATAATAGCCGACAAACTCGCTTTCATAACGTATTTATTCAATTGACTTCATGGCAGGTGAATAATTTCAAAACGGAGCCGGTAAGAAAATATAAGGTTGTTATAATGTGAATAATTTCAAAACGGGCCAGGTAAGAAAAGATAAGGTTGTTATAACCGAACAACATCATAAATACTACTCCTCGTTAAGATAAACCATTAGAGATTATTCTAACCGTAATTAGTTATCAAAAATTTATCTTAAGATTAATGCCTATAAAAACTAAGTGAAGCTAAGTGCTATCTATCCATTTCATTTTGCTTTTCTTTTGATTTTCTATCTGTTGCTTGAGCCCTATTGATTTAGGCATTGGAATATTTCCATCGAAAAATCTCTGGTTTGAAGTTTTTTTTTGCAGGATCCTGGAACGAATGTCTAGTAGTTTAGAGGCTACAATCTGATTCGTGGGGCTCAAAGTCATTAGATGGTATCGCAACAAACTAAAGTATTAAATCTAGTAGATTTTGTTGAGCTAGAACATGTTTGATGTTACTTTTACTTTTAAATTTTTTAATAAAAAACTGGAAGTTAGGCCTTTTTAGCTCCTTCTAAAAGTAATCTTTTAAAAAAATTCTTGTAATAGCATTTAATCAGACAATGCTATTGGGAATCTTATTTTTTTTAAAATATCCTAAATTTATGAAACAAAATTTTTAGACAACACTTCATTTATTTTAAGATTGCAAAAACAAAAAATTTAAAAAAGAAGAAGAAGCAAGAAACAATGTTATTATTTGATTTTATATACCATTTAACCATCTTATAATATGGGCTAATCATGGGCTTGTCCAGCCCAATATGCATTCGTGATTCTCGTGTGGTTTCCGTTTAACATTTTGGGTTCAGTTCGTGCCTACAACTCTCGAAGTATATTTTATTGCTTCATTTGCTTCTCAAATTAGACTTCAGGCTTTTGGGTCCTCGAATGTATAAAAAAACTTCTTGCTAGATAAATTGCATTTTCCACAAATTGTCACCGTTTAGTCTTTTCCCTTTTAAATGAGTAAGTTTTGGCTCTTTGAAATCCCAGCATGGATTTTCTATGATTGCTTTTTGAAATGGGGCCTATCTTTTATACATTGTTCAAAAATGTGCTCTGCTCAATGGCATGCTCTATATATTGACCAATGATCTCAATAATAGACAGAAATTTTCCAAAAACACATTTTTATGGCCTTCCAGGTTTTCTAAACGTGACATGATAAAAAATGCATCAAAATGATAATTAAACAAAGATTATTATCTCAATCAATATATTGATATATATCAGTTGATATCTCGAAACGGTTTGGTATTATCCTAAATGTGCAAAATAAATGATCGAATATCTACACAAAAGGTTACATTTATAAACATGATTTGCAGACTACATGACATGATTTAGAGAGCTAGTACTACTTGTTCACAAAAAGAATCAAATATTCTATCAAATTTATACTCATAATCACATGGTTCTGAAATAGGCAACTTCAACATGATTCATGTCAGCCAAAACCATTGAATTTTGGTTCATACCTGTTGAGATTATACCTATTGAAAGAAATCCTATATAGGCTAAAAGATATAAGGCCTACTATGTGCATCCTCCTCGTATCAACTCAGTTTCTGAATACTCACTGCCTGCTGATGGTTTACTCTACTATGTGAAACCTTCTTGTTTTTTCCTATTGTAAGTGTTTTATGAAGTCTAAAGACATGATATTTCTAGGGAATATATTCTGTATTATCTTTCTGTTATTGTTCAGAACTCTGTAAATAGTATATTTGTTTAATATATGGAGCGGAGGCTCCTCTCTTTTACCAAAAAAAAAAAAAAAGATATAAGGCCTGGATCAATAAACTTGATTAAGATGGTCCGACTGTATATCCTATGACCATTTATCTAATTGGAGCCATGATCATCAGAGAACTACCTTTTAGCCTCAATACTATTGGATAATTTGATATGTTGGTCGAATAGTCTAAGTCAACATACCTAATCAAAGATGCAAAATCTCCAAATCAGCAAGCTTGATTAGCGGTCATACTATATGTCCTCTAACCATTCATCGAATTGGGACTTTAGTCGATAGAAGGCTTTCCTTTGATTTTAATGTTATCGGATAAGTCAACGAGTTTAGCACATAGTCAGTCCCACCATTCAACCGATCCCTCATCAGAGAAGCTGTTGCTTTTCTTGGCTGACTGGATTGAGCTAAGCACCAACTACCGAGTATCCTCGTCCGAGCAAGTGTCTATGGTGACTGATGCCTCATTAGTTGGTTCTTTTAAAGCCATCAATATACACATGCCAACCATTCATCGGATCCGACATTTGATCGGCTAATGATTTCCTCTTGGCTCCCACATCCTTGGACATGGCTCGACCACATACTCAGTGCATAAGCAGCTCACCTATCCGTCCGACCTCTCATTAGAGACTACTATCTTGTCCGATCAATCGGACCTAGCCAAGTGCCGCCCACCAATCACCTTCATCCGACCCAACCTCGGCAGTGTCCAGCCCCTCATCAATTGGTCCTTAGAAGGCCATCAGCATATGTTTGCCTTTGTCTAGTGCAATCCAATCAAGCACCTTCTTGCCAACCACACAACTTTGATAGGAGCATTTAGACCAATCCCTGATTCTTGTATCAAGCGGCAAGCGGATCCTTGGCAATATTTCTATCTGAACCTTCTGAAGGTAAATATGACCAAAGCTCACTTTCATGCCCCTAATTTTGTGGCCAAAAGATTACATCACGCCTTATGATCACTAATCACTTGTCATATCTTCGTAATTAAGGAAAGCATGTCTGGACCCATGCAATGGTCAATATTGCCATTAAGAAATATTGCCAATTTCACACAAAGAATAAGATTCCAATTAAAATAGAACAGACAATCCTTATGAATGGGAAACCCTTGATAACCTTCATGATAAGCCATGTCACTTACCAAATCCATTGAGATCTTTGTTATTCTGAAAATGTCCTTATCTTTCATCTATAAAAAAGGATTTCCTGGGAGTTTCCAAGGTATGCAAAAAAAATTGTATCGCACTTGTCATACTGCTGTCATGCTAGAATACTAACTTGAGTATCAAAAGGCCCATACCAGATTAGGACTTGTTGTAGATTCCACCTCTCGACATCTTCCTACACCATTAGCTTCAGCATTCTTGGTGCTTGATGGATTCTGGCACCAACAGAATAAAGGAAGGGCCTGATACAATTTTAAGAAGTGCAAATTAAAGATAGACTAACAATGTCATCCAAAAAAGTTTTATCCTACCGCATTAACACCACCACCTCCGGTTGGTGGAGAGCCAAGCCACAACCAGGCCTCTCTAACACTGGCAGGGACTTCTCCATCTCCATAGACGGCAGCAGTTAGTGCAGAGCAATTCAATTTTCTCTTTCAGTAGGTCTAAAATTGGTGGTAGCCATTCAATCTATTCAAGCTATCCTCGCATTACTCCCTGCAATGCAACCTCTTTCTGTGGCACCACTTGCAGTCTCACAACCTGTGGCATAATCAGTTACCACACTATTTCCTAGGGCGCCATGACCAGATCTGGTGCCATGGCTACCAAAGCAATTGTACGCCCTTTCCAAAGATTCAGAAAGGAGGCCGGCTTGCCAAAGTCATCCTAGAAGCCTAGAACCAAGGAGATGGCGGTGCAAGAGCCTTCGGTTCAACTTTAGGCCAACGATCTTTCCAATAATCGGAGGCTCTTACCATCCAAGATCCCGAGGTCGAGTGGAAACTTCGAGAACTTGATCAGTGGATCAAAGCGATCAGCAACCATTCCTTAGAGCCACACGATGGGCTCAACAATGCTCCACCTTTCAATGCCAAAATAATGCAGACACTACTTGCTCAACATTTCAAGTTTTCTCAACTGGAGAGTTATAACAAGATGATCGACCCCGTCGATCATGTGGAGAACTTCAAGGTGATGATGATACTCCATGGAGCCATTGATACCATCCTATATCAAGCCTTCCCATCTATGCTAAAGAGAGCAGCTCAATATTGGTATTCAGTTCTAAAACCAGGATCGGTTCACTCTTTTGAACAACTGAACTAGTCCTTCGCTGGCCATTTTGTCAGTAGTCGATGGTAATAGAAGCTGTTAGACTTCCTCCATACCCTCAAGCAAAAAGAGGAAGAGTCGATCTGAGCCTTCATTTGTCACTTCAACATAACTACTTTGGAGGTCTGCACCTAGATCAGTCAATCTCTATGATCACTTTGATGAGCGGATTACAAAAAATGATGTCAAGAAGTCATTAATAAAGACTTATCCCTAAGATTTCATTAATATACTGGTCTAGATAGAGAAGTACACATGAATGGAGCATGCTTTCATACAGGAAGAAACCCCCACCACATCCTTAATAGGGGTGGAAAACTAAAGGCCAAGCAAAAATATTTTCCAAGATGGGAGGAAAGAGCCTGACAACGCTCCAGGTCCCCTCCATGGCAACGAAAAAATGGATCCCATCTTGGAATCGCCTACTCAAGAGCCCTTATAGAGGGGATCAATGTACATCGCCACCAAGAAAATATGATATCTATATCCCACTGAATGCGCCAAGGATGAAGGTGCTAATGGAGATCAAAGGGCAACTCTTGCAGGCCAGGAAGTTATGGTTTCCCTGCTCAAAGGAACCCAAATAAATTCTGCTTATACTACTGGGATCATGACCATGATATTGAGGAGTGTATTCAACTTCGAATGAGATTGAGCTCATCAAATATGTTGACCTTTATCGGTTCATTCGACATAGGAGGGAGTAGGAGAATCAATAGAAATTACCTTGACTAGCTGAATAACCACAACGAGCCAAGCACAAAGGCGATGAACCCCCATCCAGGATAGTGAACACTATCATTCGGGGGTGCCATAGCAAAGACCCTGATGATGAAGAAAGAGTGATGAAGAGGCAGGATAGAGAACCAAGAGCTTTTATTGAGGATGACCAAGGGATCTGGTTCCAGCATGAGGATGCGATAGTTGTATCTTTAAATATTGAAAACTATGATGTACACCATATTTTGATTGATAATAGAATCTCCACTAATATTTTGTACTTTGATGCTAGGAAAGATGAGCTCCCCACTAGTCAGATTTACCAAATATGCAATTTTGGTGGAAGGAGCATCACCTTACCCGTAAAAATGGGACAATATCCTCATTGATCCATTATCTAAGTTGACTTCTTGGTCATCCGAGCACCCTTGACATACAATGCCATTTTTGAATGACCAGGCTTAAATACCTTCCTAGCTATCTATCAACATACTACTTGAAGATAAAATTTCTGACAACATGTGTGATCGAAGAGGTCTGTAGAGATCAAACTTGGCATATCACTACTACCACATCACACTCCAAGGAGCCGAAGTTGCTAATACCTATATGGTCGAGGGGCTGGATACCCATGACAAGTTAGTTGAGTAGCAAGGAGAACCAATCAAGAACCTTATCCCGATTACTGGCAGATGGGAATGAGGAGCATATGGTCTAGAATGGATCCAATATAGATCAGGTAACAAAAATCAACTAATATCATTTTGCATAAGAACACTAAGGTTTTTGCCTAGGCATTAGCAAACAGCTAGGCATCGACCCTTCAATGATGGTACACTAGTTAAACTATATCTAAAGCACAATCATTCAAGCAAAAGAAGTGAAGATTCGCATCCAAGTGATAGGAGGTGATAGCCAAAGAGGCCAATAATTTACTTAATGCAGGTTTATTAGAGAGATCACCTAACTGGAATGGATCTCCAACGTGATCATGGTGAAGAAGGCAGAACGGGAAGTGATGGATCTGTATTGACTTCATGATTTAAATAAGGAATGCCCAAAAGATAGTTACCTATTACTGAGGATAGATCAGGTGGTGGATCCACTTCAGGCCATGATCTTCTCAGTTTTATAGATGCTTTTTCTAGCTATAACCAAATCCAGATGGCTCTTGAAGATGAGGAGAAGATTGCTTTCATCACCGACCAAGGTCTTTTCTATTATAGGATTATACTGTTTGGTTTAAAAAATGCATGTACAAGGGAGATCCAAGATCTTTTGCATGAAGGAAAGCTTTACAAAAAGATCTTTTTCTCTTTCCCTTCTCAAATGCTTGTGTTCATCCAAAGCCAATTATACTCTAAGGGAGATCCCAGAAGGATTATGCAAGAGTCCCATGGGGAAGGGCATTGGTTTACAAACTCCTCCGATAAGGTTACTACTAGCCAGCAATGCAGAAAGATGTGAAGAACTTTATCATGTGGTGTGATATGTGCCACCTACCATGCCAATCACCCCCATATATATACATTGGCCTTTCATGCAATGGGGTATGGACATTCTTAGTCCATTTTTACCTATCTTAAAATAGCAAAAGTTTCTACTAACCACCGCGGACTATTTCACCAAATGGATAAAAGCCAAGCCACTAGCCTGTATTACTGAGACAAAAGTGATGGATTTTGTATGGAAAGCCATAATCTACCAGCCTGTATATCCCAAGTATTGATCATTGACAATGAGAGATAATTCATGGAGTCTAGTTTGTAGAATTTTGCAAAGAGCATGGGATTATAAATCATCTCACCTTTGTAGCTCATCCTCAGGCGAATGGAGAAGCAAAGGTGACAAACCGGACCCTCCTCCAAGGCATAAAGAAGAGATTAGGCAAAGCCAAAGGTTCGTGGATCGATGAACTTCACTATATGCTTTGGGCATATCAGATGACATCAAGAGTCCCAACAGGAAAGGTGCTCTTTAGCCTGGTTTCAAAACTGAAGCTATGATATCGGTTGAGCTTAGAGTCCCATCAGTGTAGATCAAAAATTTTGATAAGCAAACCCACTTAGAAAGATGACTTGCAGACTTGGACCTGTTAGATGAAACTCAAGAGAGAGCATTCATCAAAATGACAGCATCTCAACATAAAGTTGCTCGATATTTCAACTCCAAAGTTCGGAGTAAAACTTTTAGAGTTGGTGATCTGGTGCTACGTTGAGTGAAGGTCTTCTAACCTAATCAAAGAGGCAAACTGTAACCAAATTAAGAAGGCCCGTATTAAGTGGAAGAGGTTGTCAAGATAGGAACTTATCGACTAAAGCAACTGGATAAAACTTCCTTGCTTCAACCATGGAATTTGGCTAACCTTCGAATATATTATCAATAATGTAACCTTTTATACTCAATAATTTTTTTCTTTAGATAATGTGTGCATTCTTGTTAATTAATAGGAAATCGAAGGAGCCTTCAGTTGACTTTAAAAAATTAAAGACCTTTTAATACCTTGGCTCCAAATGACCATTGATCAGTTAGAGCCCAAACACCATTCAGTACTCTTGGCTCCAAATGACCATCTATCGATCAGAGCCCCAGGACCTTTCAATGCCCCTGGCTCTAGATGACCTTTGATTGTTTAAAATCCAAAGGCCATTCAGCACCCCTGGCTCAAAATGACCCTTGATTGGTCAAAGCCCAAAGCCCGCTCAGCACCCCTAGCTCCAAGTGGCCCTTGATCAATCAAAGCCCAAAGGCCATTGAATGCCCTTGGCTCTGAGTGATCCTTGATCAATTAGAGCCCAAAGACCATTTTTTAACACCCTAGGTTCCAAATAATCTTTGATCAGTTAGAGCCTAAAGGTCACTTAGTATCCTAATCTCCAAGTGATCTTTGATCAGTCAAAGCCAAAAGGCCACTCAATGCCCTTGGCTCCAAGTGACCCTTGATCGGTCAGAGTTCTTCTTGGTAACTTCTAGCTCCAAATGACCTTTGATTGGTCGAAACCTCAACGGTCCTCAATCTGCCCTAGCTCTAAGTGGCCATTGATTGGCTTGAGCCCTTAATGATTTTCAATCAGATTAAGTCCCTATGATCTTTTACTGGCCCTATAATGAGGTCTCTGATCAACTTTAGATCTAAGAAAAATGCTTTTGTTTGACTTCACTACAACCTATGATTGGCCTATCTGATCTAATCATGATGGCCTATGGTCTAATAATCAATGAGGGTTTACAAAAGAACCTTTGATTGGCTCAGCAAGCAAAGGTCTTGATATGGATAATGGACTATTGTCTAGCTACGAAATAAAATTAACAATCATCGTGGTACAACAAGCAAAGGTAGGCATGCAGAAAAGATTCTTCATTAAGTCAAACATGCCCGAAGGCTATAAAGATTTTTCATCAAGTCAAGCATGCCTGAAGGCAAAAAAGGATCACCACCAAAAATAAATGATAGCAACAAAAAAAAGGGGAGAAAAAAAAAACTCCTAAAGGAATTAATTTGCCCTAGCCTCTAAGCCTACCTATCAATCTTCACAAGGAATTTGTTTGTGTTCTTCTCTAGAGGAAGCATGCAGGAGAGTTCAAGATCTGGATAAAGTATTTGGATCATATCCCTGTAGGTACCATGATCAACGATGTCAGCAAAATTGAACATGTCATGTATTCTTCCCTTCATGCTATCATCTATCTTAGGAATACCCCATGCACTTAGAGTCTTCCTTGCTCGATGCTCCTCCATCGAAGCTTGATCCCTGCTCGGCTAGGGAGCGACTATGGTGACTTATTTTAATTTAACCTCAGAGCCATCCGCTGCTTTATCTTTCATTACCTACCTAAGGATGGAAATCTTCTTCTAAGCACTATGCAACTCATTCTAAACTTGTACCATATGAGCAGCCAACCCCCATCTTACCTCTCTAGTGGTGAGCAGGGACTCTAGGGCGGAGATCTCTCACTCAACAGAGTGAAATTAGCCATAGACTTGGACTACCTTGGCAACCGCATCCCAATTTACCTTTTTGGCTATCTTAGATAGCCTCTTTAATTCCTTGACAAATTTAACCTTCTCAGTAGCATGTGCCTTGTCCCTCTGCCAAATTTCCGCACATAGACATTCAATCTCCTTGTTAGCTTTTTCAAGCACCCTTTGCACCTTTAACAACTTCTTCTAATCGATGGCTTTCCTGGTCAACACTTTTACCTCCTCTTCTAGCTATTGATATAGGCCCTGATTTCTATCGCTGATGGGAGGGGCTTAGCTACCATAGGCTCACCCGATGATGGCTCGGCACCATGAACATGATAATGCAACTAAGCTAGCAAATAAACAATGTAATACACTTAAAAGATAGAAAAATTTATTTTATTTCATTTATAAAAAATATCTTTTTTAGGAGTAAAAAAGAAAAAAGAAAGGAAAAATTATTGATATTTTAATCCCCAACATTCTTTTGGGATTGGCGATGCTGGAAGTAGCCTCAGAGGGAGCAGTGGCCATTTTATCAAGGGTGACCTCGAGTGTGGAAATCGGCATGATATTTTCATATTTGGAGGGAGCAACCTCTTCCTCGGACTCCTCATCCAGGTGGGAGAATTCTAACTCCCAGTACTCAATCATGACCAGAAGATGGTACTCATTCCAATCCAACTTGAAGCCCTCATTGAAAGCCTCCTTACTGAACTGGTGGCGGTTGTCGTAGAATTTCTCTGACATCCTGAAGGCTGCCATTGTCCAAGCTTTTCAGCTATGAAATCTGCTGAGACCTTGTATGTATTCATGGCCTTCTCCCTTCCTTCCTCTCCACTTTAACCAACTCCAGGGCCTTAGCCGTCTTCACCTCCCTTTTCTCCTTATCCAAGGCCAGGTCAGCTTCTACCTTAGCAAGCATCCCTTCATGCACTCATATTTGACCTTTGCTATCTTAGCCCTTCTACAAGCCTCCATGGCGATGTTCTCGGCTTATTTTTGCTAGTTGACCACCTTCACTCCGGTGATCAACCGATTGGCCAGGGTGATCACTAAATGCATCAGCTGCATTGAGACTAAGCATTAAAGAAAAGGCAAAGGAAAAAAGAAAAAAGAAAAAAAGAATTAGCTAAGGAGGTGCCTGATGCATGATGGTCACCGAGTTCCTCCTCACAGTTCAGAGGCTCATCCCCTCCATTCTCCCTAACTCTACAAGGAGCAAGGTCCTCTCAACCAACTCCCGAATGGCCCTCCAATGTAGGAAGGTTGCATGATATGGGATCTTGGTTAGGGAGAATCAGAGTCCATTGAATCCCCCGCTAGAGTTGACTCACTCAAAATGGAGGATGAGCATTGATCGACTAGTGCTGGGGTCGGAATTGACAAGGGTGGCTGAGCAGCAGTCACCAAAACTATGAGCTTGACTTGGGGGGCTTGTCCGGTTAAAGTGTCTTTCAGGTCGGCATTCACAAACCTTACTTTCTTTAATACGGTAACGGTGGCTCAAGCCTTCCTCTTTTAAGGAAGGGTCTTCCTCAATTCGACCAAGTTCTTAGGCCTCATATCTGTAATCATGCAACACTGATCAAAACAAGGAAGAGAATAAAAAAAAGAGTGAAAAGTTAAAAATAGATACCAAACTCATCCCTGGGATCAGCCCGACTAAGCCCTATGCTGAAGGTGTCCTCAGATAAGAGTTGCTCTACAAGGAGAACCTGATACTCTAGATAATTTTAAAATACCCCTCTTGCTCATCACCTAAAGTTGGGATTTCGAGGGTGGAAGCCTTTAGTAAACCCCAGCTCAGCAATTCCTAGCTATTGATAGAGGAACAGGAAACGAATAAAAGGTCGATCGCTCCTTCCATCCATGAATGGTGGAAGGAGTGCCCTTGATCAGAAGGAAGACCCTCTGAGTAGAGAAATACCACCAGTCCTTGGTATGGGGATGCCTCTTAATACTATAGAAGAAGCAAAACAAGGAAAGAGAATGCCGAACCTCGACCGACAAGCAAACAATAAAAAACCCTATAACTAATCTAAGGGAGTTTAAGATTATGGTACACAAGAAAATATTGTAAAATCTAATAAAATCAAGGAGAAAAGAAGGAATGGAAAACCTTAGCCTAGCTTCGAATGCCTCCTCGTACACTCCAAGCCTAGCCAGAGGTGGGTTATTTACCGGTGCATTAGATTTGGGAGCTCCAAATTAAGCTCCCTCAGGACTCCGTACAAAACTTGAATCTTAATTAAATCATTTGCATTCATCATAGACCAATATGCATGAGGCCTGAAGGTCTCTAGTCTGGTGCATCCCTTGATCGAAGCTGTTGACTTTGATCTTGATTTTGATGATCGACAAAATGTTTAAGTATATATGAGTACTAATTATATTTTAAGTGTGTTTATCAGATCTTAGTACTCATCCATGTTGAATAAAAAAATGCTTGTATTTCAGTTGAAAAGGTCCTTAAATCAATGGAAAATCAAGTATATAGACTTTGGAATTGATATGGAAGAACTTGAAGAGGTTAAAATTTGATTTTGGTCAAGTTTCAGCAAGCTCTGCATTAGCACAAGGAAGTGTGGACACCTGGAATTGAAGTGTCGACACCTGAAGAACATGAAGTGTCAACACCTACAAATGAAGTGTCGACTCAAGGCCTAAAAATTTTGAAAATATAGAACTATGCCATTTAGAGATTTTTGTCTCAAGTGTCGACTCAAGAAAATAAAGTGTTGACACTTGAAAATGAAGTGTCGACACCTGGAGGTGAAGTGTCGACACTTGAAAATGAAGTGTCGACACTTGGACTATAACGACTAGTTTTCTAGGCTATAGAACTTCTCCAACTTGCTTTCAAATGGCTATATTTTTATCCCCAATGGTCATAAATGATCATCTATGAATTGGAGGGCTATATAACATCAAAAATCAAATGGGAATGTAATCCTTTGGTAAGATTATTGAATATCCTTCAAGAATTCAAGAGTTGAGTGGTTCAAGCCTTCAAACTTCCAAGTTTCAAAGAGAGCATCCAAGTTTAAATCATCAAGCAGTATTCAAAGGCTTCAACAACTTGAAGACTAGTTCTTCATCGACATTCAAAGAGCTTCAAAGAGATATTTTTTTTATTTTAGAAAGTTTTATTGTATTCTTTCATATTTGCACTTACATTATTTTATTTGAGGTTCTTGGTAAGCCCGTAAAACCAAGGATGGTTGTTGGTGAGCCTTTAAACCAACTAGGATTTTATTTATGAGCCCGAAGATAAAACAAGTTATTTAGATTCTTGGTTAGCCCGTAAAATCAAAGGTGGTTGTTGGTGAGCCTTGAAACCAACTAGAATTTTACTTATGAGCTCGAAGACAAAACAAGTTGTTTAAATTCTTGGTTAGCCTGTAAAATCAAGGATGGTTATTGGTGAGCCTTGAAACCAACTATGGTTTTACTTGTGAGCCCAAAGATAAAATAAGTTGTAAAGGTTGTTGGTGAGCCTAGATTACAAAACCAAACTTAGTAAAATTTCAAGGGGATCTTGGAGAGTGGATGTAGGTGCCTTGGAGTGCACCGAACCATTATAAATTTTTTTGTATTTATGTGATTGATTTCTTTGTGTATTTACTTTGTTAATTCTGCTGCATATTATTTTGAAGCACACAAATACATTGCCAAAATACAAGCATTAAATTGATCTAGCACATACTTGCTTTAGTTTATTAAAAATTTTGAAAGTTTTATAAAACCCAATTCACCCCCTCT
Organism: Areca catechu; assembly: GCA_021397845.1. NCBI lineage: Eukaryota > Viridiplantae > Streptophyta > Magnoliopsida > Arecales > Arecaceae > Areca > Areca catechu. The sequence continues at coordinate 47,231,508 of CM038047.1, read as the reverse complement.
TGGGTTGCACCCTTTCTGGGCAACAAGTGATATCAGAGCCTGGAACCCAAAATTGTTAGTATCTAAACCTTGTGCTTTGTAAAGAATCCAACAATTTTGAGTTAAAAGATCATGGCAACCCTTGTAGGTATTAGTGTTAGACCACCATTTTTCAATAGCATAAATTATACTTTTTGGAAAACTCGCATGCGCATCTATATTCAATCTATTAGTTATCATCTTTGAAAAATTATTGTTAATGGTTCTCATATTCCTTCCATGTTTGTTAATGGCATTTCCATTCCAAAGCTCAAAGAGGATTGGAATGAATATGACATTAAGCAATCTGAAATTAATACTAAAGCAATGAACTTTCTTTATTGTGCATTGGACTTTAATGAATTTAATAGGATCTCCACATGCACATTGGCGAAGAAGAAAATATGGGACATACTTGAAGTTACTCATGAGGGTACTCTTCAAGTGAAGAATACTAAAATTAATTTGCTTATATTCTTTTGAAATCTTTGAAATGATGCACTATGAATCTATATCTGATATGTATACTAGATTCATGACTATTATTAATGAATTGAAAAGTCTTGGCAAAGTCTATACTAATTCTGATTCGGTGAATAAAATTCTTAGATCTTTGCCAATATCATGGGATCCAAAGGTCACGGCGATCCAAAAGCTAAAGATGTAGAAACCTTACCTTTGGAGGAGCTTATTGATTCACTCATGATCCATGAGTTGAATTTGTGGCAAAAGATAGTGGATGCTGATGTAAAGAAGAAAATAATCATTTTTAAATCCACTACACATGATGAGTCTTCTAGTGAGGAGTTGGAAGATAGTGAAGATGAAGATGAGATGAGATTTTTGGCTCATAAATTTCAAAGATTCATGAGTAAAAGGGCCAAAAGGAAATATACAAAGAAGGCAATGATGGCTACATGGAGTGAAAGTGAAGACTTTAGTTCAAAAGAATAATAAATTCAAAAATCAGCCCATCTTTGCTTCATAGCAAATGAGAAAAAGGTATGTGCTGAAAATGAATATGATTCTACCTTTGATGAATTACATGATGCATTCAATAATCTTGTGCATGAATACATATTACAAAAAATTGGACACAAGAAATTAAAAAGGCATGTAGATTTCTTTTCTCTTGAGAACACCAATCTTGCTAATAAAAATGATGATTTAAATACCAAGATTGATATTTTGAAAAATAAAAAGAATAATTTTTTTAAAGAAAAAAAATTTAGAAAAGAAAATGATGTTTGAAAGATTTATGCGATAAATTTTTGAATGAAAAAATATTTTGATTTAATAAAAGAAGCAAAATTTTTGAAAAATTTGCTTATTCCTGCTTCTTCCAATTTGACTTGTAGATCTGAATTTAATACATATCCTTATAGATCAAGAAAAGTTTGGATTCCAAAAGGAACTATATTTACTAATCCTAAAGGATCCAAGAAAGTTTCGGTACCAAATTGTCCACCTAGTTTATTTTGCAGGAATGTTTTGCAGCCCAACATGAAGAAATGAAGTTTTTGAAAAATGGCTATACAAGACAACATGAAGAATGGACAAGCTATATTTTGGACTAAATGGCAAAGGAAGGATTATCTATATTAGTAAATTCTAAACATTTTCTTCCATAATTGAAAATGTAGTTGAATATTTGTTATAAATATTGTATTAATTATTTTGAAAAATTATTTTGAATATTTAATAATAATCAAGTTTAGACTTATAGTCATTAGTTATGATCATGACTTCTTGATTTTGATGAATTTCATGCTATCATGATTAAACTTGTGATTGTAAGAACTTCACTTGTTTTGATTAATGTATATTAAATTATTTCATGAAAAATACTTTTAAAGATGCATATTAATTTGAAAATTGTTTCAATTGATTAATTAGAATCAAGCTTAAACTAATAGTCATTTGTGTAATCATGAATTTTTATGTTGATGGATTTTATGCTCTCATGATTAAACTTGTGATTATTAAACTTTCACTTGATTTTGATTAATATAGTTTTTAAATTATTTCAAGTAAAATATTATGTTTATATGTTTTCATTTTTGACATCTATGCATAAGCTAAAAATTATTTGGATCAAGTATAGAACTGGTAGTTAAGGGTTACATTTAAGAAGAAAGTATGCATATTGATAAACCCTTTCTCTAGTAGCTAGACTTGCTATTAAATCACTTCTAGCATTTGTATGGATATCCAATCATTTAAATGAATTTGAAATCATGCCAAAAATTTTTAAATTGTATCAATGCTTTGCTGTTTGAAAATCATGAATAACTTGAAATTTTCAAATCTTGATGCATGTGCTTTCATATTTTATTCTTCAAATAAATGTATATTTTAAGGAGGAATAACATTTAGGAGGAGCATTCAAAGATTTGTTATCATTATATACATATATGATGCTTTCAATATTTTGATATCATGCTTTACTTATATTGCTCTGATACTCTTTCTCCTTATTTTCAAATCTAATCCTTTGAGGAGAGTTACATTCAAGTGGTATCATATTCAATTTGTATCAAAATTTATTTTTAAAAGAATTCCTAGTAACTGCTTTGGATTGGGTTAGTCACTATGGCCGTCCGATCATAGGAGCTAAGTAGGGTTTAAAGACCCTCTCTTCCATTCACTGGGATCTCTTATGACGTGTTGGGGTGCCGCTGTGACCTTATCCCATGAACGAGTAAGGTGAATGGATAATTTGCTTATCAAAGTTTATATATATTGAATTATTTTGTTTTGGCATGTGCATATTATTTTTGTGGTATCATGTTCAATTGTATCATATTTCAATTGGTATCATATTTCAAGTGCTATATCATGTTCAATCTATAACAATTTCAAGTGGTATCATGATTAATTAATTTCATATATTGATTTTGATGATCTACTTGCTATTCTTTTCACCTTCATTCTCATTTTTATATTGCCTTTCATCTTTTTCATGATGTCAAAAAGGGGGAGAAAAATGTTAAGTATGAAAAAGGAAAAGATTGGATAAACATGAAAAATCATATGAGAAATGAAACAAAGTACAAAAGGGAGAGAAGAAAGTAATAAGTTTTTATCTTAAGGGAATAATCAGTAAGATAGAAAAAATTTGAGAATTTTGCATATTTTGAAAAATATTTTGAAAAATTTTAAAAAATTGTTGAGATCATATATTGAGGGGGAGCTTGATGCTTATTGATTTTGAGCTTACATGTTTATACTATGTTAATCTTTTTAAGCTTACCCTATTCCTATACTTAAAATTTTGTCATCATCAAAAAGGAGGAGATTGTTGACTCTGATCTTGATTTTGATGATTGACAAAATGTTTAAGTATATATGAGTACTAATTATATTTTAAGTGTATTTATCAGATCTTAGTACTCATCCATGTTGAATGAAAAATGCTTGTATTTATGTTGAAAAAGTCCTTAAATCAATGAAAAATCAAGTATATGGACTTTGGAATTGATATGGAAGAACTTGAAGAGGTTAAAATTTGATTTTGGTCAAGTTTCAGCAAGTTTCTGCATTGGCATAAGGAAGTGTTGACACCTGGAATTGAAGTGTCGACACCTGAAGAAAATAAAGTGTCGATACCTATAAATGAAGTGTCGACTCAAGACCTGAGAATTTTGAAAATACAGAACTATGCCATCTAGAGGTTTTTGTCTCAAGTGTCGACTCAAGAAATGAAGTATCGACACTTGAAAATGAAGTATCAATACCTAGAGGTGAAGTGTCGATACTTGAGAATGAAGTGTTGACACATAGAGGTGAAGTGTCGACACTTGGACCATAACAGCTAGTTTTTGGACTGCAGAACTTCTCCAACTTGCTTTTCAAACGACTATATTTCATCCACAACGGTCATAAATGGTCATCTATGATTTGGAGGGCTATATAAATATCAAAAATCAAATAGAGATGTAATCCTTTGGTATGATTATTGAATATCCTCCAAGAATTCAAGAGTTGAGTGGTTCAAGCCTTCAAGCTTCCAAGTTTCAAAGAGAGCATCCAAGTTCAAATCATCAAGTAGTATTCAAAGGCTTCAACAACTTGAAAACAAGTTCTTCATCAACATTCAAAGAGCTTCAAAGAGATATTTGTTTTATTTTAGAAAGCTTTAATTGTATTCTTCATATTTGCTCTTACATTATTTTACTTGAGGTCTTGGTTAGCCCGTAAAACTAAGAGTGGTTGTGGTGAGCCTTTAAACCAACTAGGATTTTACCTGTAAGCCCGAAGATAAAACAGTTGTTTAGGTTCTTGATTAGCCTATAAAATCAAGGGGTTGTTGGTGAGCCTTGAAACCAACTAGGATTTTACCTGTGAGCCCGAAGATAAAAACAAGTTGTTTAGGTTCTTTGTTAGCCCATAAAATCAAGGATGGTTATTGGTGAGCCTTAAACCAACTAGGATTTTACTTGCGAGCCCGAAGATAAAACAAGTTATAAAGGTTGTTGGTGAGCCTAGATTATAAAACCAAACTTAGTGAAATTTCCAAGAAGATCATGGAGAGTGGATGTAGGTAGGTTCCTTGGAGTGCACCAAACCACTATAAATTTCTTTATATTTGTGTGATTGATTTCTTTGTTCATTTACTTTGTTAATTCCCTGCATATTATTTTGAAGTACACAAATACATTGCCAAAACACAAGCATTAAATTGATCTAGCACAAACTTGCTTTAGTTTATTGAAAATTATTTGAAAGTTTTATAAAACCCAATTCACCCCCCTCTTGGGCTGCACCCTTTCTGGGCAACAAGTGGTATCAGAGCCCGTAACCAAAAATTATTGGTATCTAAACATTGTGCTTTGCAAAGAATCCAATAATATTGAGTTAAAAGATCATGGAAATCCTTGTAGGTATTAGTGTTAGACCACCATTTTTCAATGGCACAAATTACACTTTTTGGAAAACTCACATGCGCATCTAAATTCAATCTATTAGTTATCATCTTTGAAAAATTATTGTTAATGGTCCTCATATTCTTTCTATGTTTGTTAATGGCATTTCCATTCCAAAGCTCGAAGAGGATTAGAATGAATATGACATTAAGCAATCTGAAATTATTGCTAAAACAATGAACTTGCTTTATTGTACATTGGACTTTAATATATTTAATATGATCTCCACATGCACATCGACGAAAGAAATATGGTACACACTTGAAGTTACTCAAGAGGGTACTCTTCAAGTGAAGAATACTAAAATAATTTTCTTATACATTCTTTGAAATCTTTGAAATGATATACTATGAATCTATATTTGATATGTATACTAGATTCATGACTATTATTAATGAATTGAAAAGTCTTGGCAAAGTCTATACTAATGCTGATTTGGTGAATAAAACTCTTAGATCTTTGCCAATATCATGGGATCCAAACGTGACGGTGATCTAAGAAGCTAAAGATATAGAAACCTTATCTTTATAAGAGCTTATTGGTTCACTCATGACTCATGAGTTAAATTTGTGGCAAAATGTAGTGGATGCTAATGTAAAGAAGAAAATAATCGCTTTTAAATCCACTACACATGATGAGTCTTCTAGTGAGGAGTCGGAAGACAGTGAAGATGAAGATGAGATAGAATTTTTAGCTTATAAATTTCAAAGATTCATGAGAAAAAGGGCCAAAAGAAATACACGAAGAAGGCAATGATGGCTACATGGAGCGAAAGTGAAGACTCTAGTTTAGAAGAAGAACAAATTCAAAAAATCAGCCCATCTTTACTTCATGGCAAATGAGAAAAAAAGTATGTGCTGAAAATGATTATGATTTTATCTTTGATGAATTATATGATGCATTCAATGATCTTGTGCATGAATACAAATTGCATAAAATTGAGCAGAAGAAATTAAAAAGGCATGCGATTCCTTTTCTCTTGAGAACACCAATCTTGCCAATGAAAATGATGATTTAAATGCCAATATTGATATTTTAAAAAATGAAAAAAGATAATTTTTTTAAAGAAAAAGATTTTTAGAAAAAAATGATATTTGAAAGATTTATGTGATAAATTTTTAATGAGAAAAATATTTTTATTGAAGAAAAGAAGCAAAATTTTTGAAGAATTTGCTTATTCTTGCTTCTTCCAATTTGATTTGTAGATCTGGATTTAATGGATATCCTTGTAGATCAAGAAAAGTTTGGGTTCCAAAAAAATTATATTTACTAATCCTAAAGGATCAAGAAAGTTTGGATACCAAAATTATTCATCTAGTTATTTTGCAGGAATGTCTTGCAGCCCAATATGAAAAAAAGGAAGTTTTTGAAAAATGGCTGTATAAGACAACATAAAGAGTGGACAAGCTACATTTTGAACTAAATGATAAAGGAAGGATTATCTCATTGATAAATTCTAAACATTTCCTTCCATAATTGAAAATATAGTTGAATATTTGTTATAAATATTGCATCAATTATTTTGAAAAACTATTTTGAATATTTAATAAAAATCAAGTTAGACTTATAGTCATTGGGTTGTGATCATGAACTTCTTGATGGTGATGAATTTCATACTATCATGATTAAACATGTGATTGTAAAAATCACTTGATTTTGATTAATGTATCTTAAATTATTTTATGAAAATACTTTTAAAGATGCTTATTGATTTGGAAATTATTTCAATTGATTAATAAAATCAAGCTTAAACTAATAGTTATTTGTTGTAATTATGAATTTTTATGTGGATGGATTTCATGCTCTCATGATTAAACTTGTGATTATTAGACTTTCACTTGATTTTGATTAATATAGTTTTTAAATTATTCTAGTAAATGTTATGATATATGTTTTATTTTGACATCTATGCATAAGTTAGAAATGTTTGGATCAAGTATAGAACTGGTAGTTAAGGGTACATTTAAGAAGAAGGTATGTATATGATAAACCCTTGCTCTGGTAGCTAGACTTGCTATTAAATACTTCTAGCATTTGTATGATATCAAATCATTTTATTGAATTTGAAATCATGCTAAAAAATTTTTAAATTGTATTAAGCTTTGCAGTGAAAATATGAATAACTTGAAAATTTTCAAATCTGATTAATGTGTTTCATGTTTTATTCCTCAAATAAAGCATTTTTTTAGAGGAGGAATCCATTTGGGGGGAGCATCCAAAGATTTATTATAATTATTCTCAATAGATGCTGTCAATATTTTGATATCATGCTTTACTTATGCTCTGATACTCATTTCCTTGTTGTAAAATCTAATCTTTTGAGGAGAGTTACACAAGTTGGTATCATAGTCAATTGGTACAAAATTATTTTTAAAAGAATTATAGAACTACTTGGATGGGGTTAGTCACCATGGTCGTCCGGTAATAGGAGCTAAGTAGGGTTTAAAGACCCTCTTTCCATTCACTGGGATCTCTTATGGACGTGTTAGGGTGCCGCTATGACCTATCCATGAACGAGTAAGGTGAATGGATAATGTTCGCTTACAAAGTTGATATATATTGAATATTTTATTTTGGCAGAGAGTGCCAACCACACGACTTTGATAGGAGCATTTAGACCAATCCCTGATTCTTGTATCAAGCGGCAAGCGGATCCTTGGCAATATTTCTATCTGAACCTTCTGAAGGTAAATATGACCAAAGCTCACTTTCATGCCCCTAATTTTGTGGCCAAAAGATTACATCACGCCTTATGATCACTAATCACTTGTCATATCTTCGTAATTAAGGAAAGCATGTCTGGACCCATGCAATGGTCAATATCGCCATTAAGAAATATTGCCAATTCACACAAAGAATAAGATTCCAATTAAAATAGAACAGACAATCCTTATGAATGGGAAACCCTTGATAACCTTCATGATAAGCCATGTCACTTACCAAATCCATTGAGATCTTTGTTATTCTGAAAATGTCCTTATCTTTCATCTATAAAAAAGGATTTCCTGGGAGTTTCCAAGGTATGCAAAAAAAATTTGTATCGCACTTGTCATACTGCTGTCATGCTAGAATACTGACTTGAGTATCAAAAGGCCCATACCAGATTAGGACTTGTTGTAGATTCCACCTCTCGACATCTTCCTACACCATTAGCTTCAGCATTTCTGGTGCTTGATGGATTCTGGCACCAACAGAATAAAGGAAGGGCCTGATACAATTTTAAGAAGTGCAAATTAAAGATAGACTAACAATGTCATCCAAAAAAGTTTTATCCTACCGCATTAACACCACCACCTCCGGTTGGTGGAGAGCCAAGCCAACAACCAGGCCTCTCTAACACTGGCAGGGACTTCTCCATCTCCATAGACGGCAGCAGTTAGTGCAGAGCAATTCAATTTTCTCTTTCAGTAGGTCTAAAATTTGGTGGTAGCCATTCAATCTATTCAAGCTATCCTCGCATTACTCCCTGCAATGCAACCTCTTTCTGTGGCACCACTTGCAGTCTCACAACCTGTGGCATAATCAGTTACCACACTATTTCCTAGGGCACCATGACCAGATCTGGTGCCATGGCTACCAAAGCAATTGTACGCCCTTTCCAAAGATTCAGAAAGGAGGCCGGCCTGCCAAAGTCATCCTAGAAGCCTAGAACCACGGAGATGGCGGTGCAAGAGCCTTCGATTCAACTTTAGGCCAACGATCTTCCAATAATCGGAGGCTCTTACCATCCAAGATCCCGAGGTCGAGTGGAAACTTCAAGAACTTGATCAGTGGATCAAAGCGATCAGCAACCATTCCTTAGAGCCACACGATGGGCTCAACAATGCTCCACCTTTCAATGCCAAAATAATGCAGACACTACTTGCTCAACATTTCAAGTTTTCTCAACTGGAGAGTTATAACAAGATGATCGACCCGTCGATCATGTGGAGAACTTCAAGGTGATGATGATACTCCATGGAGCCATTGATACCATCCTATATCAAGCTTCCCATCTACGCTAAAGAGAGAAGCTCAATATTGGTATTCAGTTCTAAAACCAGGATCGTTCACTCTTTTGAACAACTGAACTAGTCCTTCGCTGGCCATTTTGTCAGTAGTCGATGGTAATAGAAGTTGTTAGACTTCCTCCATACCCTCAAGCAAAAGAGGAAGAGTCGATCTGAGCCTTCATTTGTCACTTCAACATAACTACTTTGGAGGTCTGCACCTAGATCAGTCAATCTCTATGATCACTTTGATGAGCGGATTACAAAAAAATGATGTCAAGAAGTCATTAATAAAGACTTATCCCTAAGATTTCATTAATATACTGGTCTAGATAGAGAAGTACACATGAATGGAGCATGCTTTCATACAGGAAGAAACCCCCACCACATCCTTAATAGGGGTGGAAAACTAAAGGCCAAGCAAAAATATTTTCCAAGATGGGAGGAAAGAGCCTGACAACGCTCCAGGTCCCCTCCATGGCAACGAAAAAATGGATCCCATCTTGGAATCGCCTACTCAAGAGCCCTTATAGAGGGGATCAATGTACATCGCCACCAAGAAAATATGATATCTATATCCCACTGAATGCGCCAAGGACGAAGGTGCTAATGGAGATCAAAGGGCAACTCTTGCAGGCCAGGAAGTTATGGTTTCCCTGCTCAAAGGAACCCAAATAAATTCTGCTTATACTACTGGGATCATGACCATGATATTGAGGAGTGTATTCAACTTCGAATGAGATTGAGCTCATCAAATATGTTGACCTTTATCGGTTCATTCGACATAGGAGGGAGTAGGAGAATCAATAGAAATTACCTTGACTAGCTGAATAACCACAACGAGCCAAGCACAAAGGCGATGAACCCCCATCCAGGATAGTGAACACTATCATTCGGGGGTGCCATAGCAAAGACCCTGATGATGAAGAAAGAGTGATGAAGAGGCAGGATAGAGAACCAAGAGCTTTTATTGAGGATGACCAAGGGATCTGGTTCCAGCATGAGGATGCGATAGTTGTATCTTTAAATATTGAAAACTATGATGTACACCATATTTGATTGATAATAGAATCTCCACTAATATTTGTACTTTGATGCTAGGAAAGATGAGCTCCCCACTAGTCAGATTTACCAAATATGCAATTTTGGTGGAAGGAGAATCACCTTACCAGTAAAAATGGGACAATATCCTCATTGATCCATTATCTAAGTTGACTTCTTGGTCATCCGAGCACCCTTGACATACAATGCCATTTTTGAATGACCAGGCTTAAATACCTTCCTAGCTATCTATCAACATACTACTTGAAGATAAAATTCCTGACAACATGTGTGATCGAAGAGGTCTGTAGAGATCAAACTTGGCATATCACTACTACCACATCACACTCCAAGGAGCCGAAGTTGCCAATACCTATATGGTCGAGGGGCTGGATACCCATGACAAGTTAGTTGAGTAGCAAGGAGAACCAATCAAGAACCTTATCCCTATATTACTGGAAGATGGGAATGAGGAGCATATGGTCTAGAATGGATCCAATATAGATCAGGTAACAAAAATAACTAATATCATTTTGCATAAGAACACTAAGGTTTTTGCCTAGGCATTAGCAAACAGCTAGGCATCGACCCTTCAATGATGGTACACTAGTTAAACTATATCTAAAGCACAATCATTCAAGCAAAAGAAGTGAAGATTCGCATCCAAGTGATAGGAGGTGATAGCCAAAGAGGCAATAATTTACTTAATGCAGGTTTTATTAGAGAGATCACCTAACTGGAATGGATCTCCAACGTGATCATGGTGAAGAAGGCAGAACGGGAAGTGATGGATCTGTATTGACTTCATGATTTAAATAAGGAATGCCCAAAAGATAGTTACCTATTACTGAGGATAGATCAGGTGGTGGATCCACTTCAGGCCATGATCTTCTCAGTTTTATAGATGCTTTTTCTAGCTATAACCAAATCCAGATGGCTCTTGAAGATGAGGAGAAGATTGCTTTCATCACCGACCAAGGTCTTTCTATTATAGGATTATACTGTTTGGTTTAAAAAATGCATGTACAAGGGAGATCCAAGATCTTTTGCATGAAGGAAAGCTTTACAAAAAGATCTTTTTCTCTTTCCCTTCTCAAATGCTTGTGTTCATCCAAAGCCAATTATACTCTAAGGGAGATCCCAGAAGGATTATGCAAGAGTCCCATGGGGAAGGGCATTGGTTTACAAACTCCTCCAATAAGGTTACTACTAGCCAGCAATGCAGAAAGATGTGAAGAACTTTATCATGTGGTGTGATATGTGCCACCTACCATGCCAATCACCCCCATATATATACATTGGCCTTTCATGCAATGGGGTATGGACATTCTTAGTCCATTTTTACCTATCTTAAAATAGCAAAAGTTTCTACTAACCACCGCGGACTATTTCACCAAATGGATAAAAGCCAAGCCACTAGCCTGTATTACTGAGACAAAAGTGATGGATTTTGTATGGAAAGCCATAATCTACCAGCCTGTATATCCCAAGTATTGATCATTGACAATGAGAGATAATTCATGGAGTCTAGTTTGTAGAATTTTGCAAAGAGCATGGGTATAAATCATCTCACCTTTGTAGCTCATCCTCAGGCAAATGGAGAAGCAAAGGTGACAAACCGGACCCTCCTCCAAGGCATAAAGAAGAGATTAGGCAAAGCCAAAGGTTCGTGGATCGATAAACTTCACTATATGCTTTGGGCATATCAGATGACATCAAGAGTCCCAACAGGAAAGGTGCTCTTTAGCCTGGTTTCAAAACTGAAGCTATGATATCGGTTGAGCTTAGAGTCCCATCAGTGTAGATCAAAAATTTTGATAAGCAAACCCACTTAGAAAGATGACTTGCAGACTTGGACCTGTTAGATGAAACTCAAGAGAGAGCATTCATCAAAATGACAGCATGTCAACATAAAGTTGCTCGATATTTCAACTCCAAAGTTCGGAGTAAAACTTTTAGAGTTGGTGATCTGGTGCTACGTTGAGTGAAGGTCTTCTAACCTAATCAAAGAGGCAAACTGTAACCAAATTAAGAAGGCCCGTATTAAGTGGAAGAGGTTGTCAAGCTAGGAACTTATCGACTAAAGTAACTGGATAAAACTTCCTTGCTTCAACCATGGAATTTGGCTAACCTTCGAATATATTATCAATAATGTAACTTTTATACTCAATAATTTTTTTTCTTTAGATAATGTGTGCATTCTTGTTAATTAATAGGAAATCGAAGGAGCCTTCAGTTGACTTTAAAAAATTAAAGACCTTTTAATACCCTTGGCTCCAAATGACCATTGATCAGTTAGAGCCCAAACACCATTCAGTACTCTTGGCTCCAAATGACCATCTATCGATCAGAGCCCCAGGACCTTTCAATGCCCCTGGCTCTAGATGACCTTTGATTGTTTAAAATCCAAAGGCCATTCAGCACCCCTGGCTAAAATGACCCTTGATTGGTCAAAGCCCAAGCCACTCAGCACCCCTAGCTCCAAGTGGCCCTTGATCAATCAAAGCCCAAAGGCCATTGAATGCCCTTGGCTCTGAGTGATCCTTGATCAGTTAGAGCCCAAAGACCATTTTTTCAACACCCTAGGTTCCAAATAATCTTTGATCAGTTAGAGCCTAAAGGTCACTTAGTATCCTAATCTCCAAGTGATCTTTGATCAGTCAAAGCCAAAAGGCCACTCAATGCCCTTGGCTCCAAGTGACCCTTGATCGGTCAGAGTTCTTCTTGGTAACTTCTAGCTCCAAATGACCTTTGATTGGTCGAAACCTCAACGGTCCTCAATCGCCCTAGCTCTAAGTGGCCATTGATTGGCTTGAGCCCTTAATGATTTTCAATCAGATTAAGTCCCTATGATCTTTTACTGGCCCTATAATGAGGTCTCTGATCAACTTTAGATCTAAGAAAAATGCTTTTGTTTGACTTCACTACAACCTATGATTGGCCTATCTGATCTAATCATGATGGCCTATGGTCTAATAATCAACGAGGGTTTACAAAAGAACCTTTGATTGGCTCAGCAAGCAAAGGTCTTGATATGGATAATGTACTATTGTCTAGCTACGAAATAAAATTAACAATCATCGTGGTACAACAAGCAAAGGTAGGCATGCAGAAAAGATTCTTCATTAAGTCAAACATGCCCGAAGGCTATAAAGATTTTTCATCAAGTCAAGCATGCCTGAAGGCAAAAAAGGATCACCACCAAAAATAAATGATAGCAACAAAAAAAAGGGGAGAAAAAAAAAACTCCTAAAAGGAATTAATTTGCCCTAGCCTCTAAGCCTACCTATCAATCTTCACAAGGAATTTGTTTGTGTTCTTCTCTAGAGGAAGCATGCAGGAGAGTTCAAGATCTGGATAAAGTATTTGGATCATATCCCTGTAGGCACCATGATCAACGATGTCAGCAAAATTGAACATGTCATGTATTCTTCCCTTCATGCTATCATCTATCTTAGGAATACCCCATGCACTTAGAGTCTTCCTTGCTCGATGCTCCTCCATCGAAGCTTGATCCCTGCTCGGCTAGGGAGCGACTATGGTGACTTATTTTAATTTAACCTCAGAGCCATCCGCTGCATCTTTATCTTTCATTACCTACCTAAGGATGGAAATCTTCTTCTAAGCACTATGCAACTCATTCTAAACTTGTACCATATGAGCAGCCAACCCCCATCTTACCTCTCTAGTGGTGAGCAGGGACTCTAGGGCGGAGATCTCTCACTCAACAGAGTGAAATTAGCCATAGACTTGGACTACCTTGGCAACCGCATCCCAATTTACCTTTTTGGCTATCTTAGATAGCCTCTTTAATTCCTTGACAAATTTAACCTTCTCAGTAGCATGTGCCTTGTCCCTCTGCCAAATTTCCGCACATAGACATTCAATCTCCTTGTTAGCTTTTTCAAGCACCCTTTGCACCTTTAACAACTTCTTCTAATCGATGGCTTTCCTGGTCAACACTTTTACCTCCTCTTCTAGCTATTGATATAGGCCCTGATTTCTATCGCTGATGGGAGGGGCTTAGCTACCATAGGCTCACCCGATGATGGCTCGGCACCATGAACATGATAATGCAACTAAGCTAGCAAATAAACAATGTAATACACTTAAAAGATAGAAAAATTTTATTTTATTTCATTTATAAAAAATATCTTTTTTAGGAGTAAAAAAGAAAAAAGAAAGGAAAAATTATTGATATTTTAATCCCCAACATTCTTTTGGGGATTGGCGATGCTGGAAGCAGCCTCAGAGGGAGCAGTGGCCATTTTATCAAGGGTGACCTCGAGTGTGGAAATCGGCATGATATTTTCATATTTGGAGGGAGCAACCTCTTCCTCGGACTCCTCATCCAGGTGGGAGAATTCTAACTCCCGTACTCAATCATGACCAAAAGATGGTACTCATTCCGATCCAACTTGAAGCCCTCATTGAAAGCCTCCTTACTGAACTGGTGGCGGTTGTCGTAGAATTTCTCTGACATCCTGAAGGCTGCCATTGTCCAAGCTTTTCAGCTATGAAATCTGCTGAGACCTTGTATGTATTCATGGCCTTCTCCCCTGCCTTCCTCTCCACTTTAACCAACTCCAGGGCCTTAGCCGTCTTCACCTCCCTTTTCTCCTTATCCAAGGCCAGGTCAGCTTCTACCTTAGCAAGCATCCCTTCATGCACTCATATTTGACCTTTGCTATCTTAGCCCTTCTATAAGCCTCCATGGCGATGTTCTCGGCTTATTTTTGCTAGTTGACCACCTTCACTCCGGTGATCAACCGATTGGCCAGGGTGATCACTAAATGCATCAGCTGCATTGAGACTAAGCATTAAAGAAAAGGCAAAGGAAAAAAGAAAAAAGAAAAAAAGAATTAGCTAAGGAGGTGCCTGATGCATGATGGTCACCGAGTTCCTCCTCACAGTTCAGAGGCTCATACCCTCCATTCTCCCTAACTCTACAAGGAGCAAGGTCCTCTCAACCAACTCCCAAATGGCCCTCCAATGTAGGAAGGTTGCATGATATGGGATCTTGGTTAGGGGAGAATCAGAGTCCATTGAATCCCCCGCTAGAGTTGACTCACTCAAAATGGAGGATGAGCATTGATCGCTAGTGCTGGGGTCGGAATTGACAAGGGTGGCTGAGCAGCAGTCACCAAAACTATGAGCTTGACTTGGGGGCTTGTCCGGTTAAAGTGTCTTTCAGGTCGGCATTCACAAACCTTACTTTCTTTAGTACGGTAACGGTGGCTCAAGCCTTCCTCTTTTAAGGAAGGGTCTTCCACAATTCGACCAAGTTCTTAGGCCTCATATCTGTAATCATGCAACACTGATCAAAACAAGGAAGAGAATAAAAAAAAGAGTGAAAAGTTAAAAATAGATACCAAACTCATCCCTGGGATCAGCCCGACTGAGCCCTATGCTGAAGGTGTCCTCAGATAAGAGTTGCTCTACAAGGAGAACCTGATACTCTAGATAATTTTAAAATACCCCTCTTGCTCATCACCTAAAGTTGGGATTTCGAGGGTGGAAGCCTTTAGTAAACCCCAGCTCAGCAATTCCTAGCTATTGATAGAGGAACAGGAAACGATAAAAGTCGATCGCTCCTTCCATCCATGAATGGTGGAAGGAGTGCCCTTGATCAGAAGGAAGACCCTCTGAGTAGAGAAATACCACCAGTCCTTGGTATGGGGATGCCTCTTAATACTATAGAAGAAGCAAAACAAGGAAAGAGAATGCCGAACCTCGACCGACAAGCAAACAATAAAAAACCCTATAACTAATCTAAGGGAGTTTAAGATTATGGTACACAAGAAAATATTGTAAAATCTAATAAAATCAAGGAGAAAAGAAGGAATGGAAAACCTTAGCCTAGCTTCGAATGCCTCCTCGTACACTCCAAGCCTAGCCAGAGGTGGGTTATTTACCGGTGCATTAGATTTGGGGAGCTCCAAATTAAGCTCCCTCAGGACTCCGTACAAAACTTGAATCTTAATTAAATCATTTGCATTCATCATAGACCAATATGCATGAGGCCCGAAGGTCTCTAGTCTGGTGCATCCCTTGATCGAAGCTGTTGACTTTGATCTTGATTTTGATGATTGACAAAATGTTTAAGTATATATGAGTACTAATTATATTTTAAGTGTTTATCAGATCTTAGTACTCATCCATGTTGAATGAAAAAATGCTTGTATTTCAGTTGAAAAGGTCCTTAAATCAATGAAAATCAAGTATATAGACTTTGGAATTGATATGGAAGAACTTGAAGAGGTTAAAATTTGATTTTGGTCAAGTTTCAGCAAGCTCTGCATTGGCACAAGGAAGTGTGGACACCTGGAATTGAAGTGTCGACACCTGAAGAACATGAAGTGTCGACACCTGCAAATGAAGTGTCGACTCAAGGCCTAAAAATTTTGAAAATACAGAACTATGCCATTTAGAGATTTTTGTCTCAAGTGTCGACTCAAGAAAATAAAGTGTTGACACTTGAAAATGAAGTGTCGACACCTGGAGGTGAAGTGTCGATACTTGAAAATGAAGTGTCGACACTTGGACTATAACGACTAGTTTTCTAGGCTATAGAACTTCTCCAACTTGATTTCAAATGGCTATATTTTTATCCCCAATGGTCATAAACGATCATCTATGAATTGGAGGGCTATATAAACATCAAAAATCAAATGGGAATGTAATCCTTTGGTAAGATTATTGAATATCCTTCAAGATTCAAGAGTTGAGTGGTTCAAGCCTTCAAACTTCCAAGTTTCAAAGAGAGCATCCAAGTTTAAATCATCAAGCAGCATTCAAAGGCTTCAACAACTTGAAGACAAGTTCTTCATCGACATTCAAAGAGCTTCAAAGAGATATTTTTTTTATTTTAGAAAGTTTTAATTGTATTCTTTCATATTTGCTCTTACATTATTTTATTTGAGGTTCTTGGTAAGCCCGTAAAACCAAGGATGGTTGTTGGTGAGCCTTTAAACCAACTAGGATTTTATTTGTGAGCCCGAAGATAAAACAAGTATTTAGATTCTTGGTTAGCTCGTAAAATCAAAGGTGGTTGTTGGTGAGCCTTGAAACCAACTAGAATTTTACTTGTGAGCTCGAAGACAAAACAAGTTGTTTAAATTCTTGGTTAGCCTGTAAAATCAAGGATGGTTATTGGTGAGCCTTGAAACCAACTATGGTTTTACTTGTGAGCCCAAAGATAAAATAAGTTGTAAAGGTTGTTGGTGAGCCTAGATTACAAAACCAAACTTAGTAAAATTTTCAAGGGGATCTTGGAGAGTGGATGTAGGTGCCTTGGAGTGCACCGAACCATTATAAATTTTTTTGTATTTGTGTGATTGATTTCTTTGTGTATTTACTTTGTTAATTCTGCTGCATATTATTTTGAAGCACACAAATACATTGCCAAAATACAAGCATTAAATTGATCTAGCACATACTTGCTTTAGTTTATTAAAAATTATTTGAAAGTTTTATAAAACCCAATTCACCCCCCCTCTTGGGTTGCACCCTTTCTGGGCAACAAGTGATATCAGAGCCTGGAACCCAAAATTGTTAGTATCTAAACCTTGTGCTTTGTAAAGAATCCAACAATTTTGAGTTAAAAGATCATGGCAACCCTTGTAGGTATTAGTGTTAGACCACCATTTTTCAATAGCACAAATTATACTTTTTGGAAAACTCGCATACACATCTATATTCAATCTATTAGTTATCATCTTTGAAAAATTATTGTTAATGGTTCTCATATTCCTTCCATGTTTGTTAATGGCATTTCCATTCCAAAGCTCAAAGAGGATTGGAATGAATATGACATTAAGCAATCTGAAATTAATACTAAAGCAATGAACTTTCTTTATTGTGCATTGGACTTTAATGAATTTAATAGGATCTCCACATGCACATCGGCGAAGAAAATATGGGACATACTTGAAGTTACTCATGAGGGTACTCTTCAAGTGAAGAATACTAAAATTAATTTGCTTATATATTCTTTTGAAATCTTTGAAATGATGCACTATGAATCTATATCTGATATGTATACTAGATTCATGACTATTATTAATGAATTGAAAAGTCTTGGCAAAGTCTATACTAATGCTGATTTGGTGAATAAAATTCTTAGATCTTTGCCAATATCATGGGATCCAAAGGTCACGGCGATCCAAAAAGCTAAAGATGTAGAAACCTTACCTTTGGAGGACTTATTGATTCACTCATGATCCATGAGTTGAATTTGTGGCAAAAGATAGTGGATGCTGATGTAAAGAAGAAAATAATCATTTTAAATCCACTACACATGATGAGTCTTCTAGTGAGGAGTTGGAAGATAGTGAAGATGAAGATGAGATGAGATTTTTGGCTCATAAATTTCAAAGATTCATGAGTAAAAGGGCCAAAAGGAAATATACAAAGAAGGCAATGATGGCTACATGGAGTGAAAGTGAAGACTTTAGTTCAAAAGAATAACAAATTCAAAAATCAGCCCATCTTTGCTTCATAGCAAATGAGAAAAAGGTATGTGCTGAAAATGAATATGATTCTACCTTTGATGAATTACATGATGCATTCAATAATCTTGTGCATGAATACATATTGCAAAAAATTGGACAAGAAATTAAAAAGGCATGTAGATTCTTTTCTCTTGAGAACACCAATCTTGCTAATAAAAATAATGATTTAAATGCCAAGATTGATATTTTGAAAAATAAAAAGAATAATTTTTTAAAGAAAAAAAATTTAGAAAGAAAATGATGTTTTGAAAGATTTATGCGATAAATTTTTGAATGAAAAAAATATTTTGATTTAATAAAAGAAGCAAAATTTTTGAAAAATTTGCTTATTCCTGCTTCTTCCAATTTGACTTGTAGATCTGAATTTAATACATATCCTTGTAGATCAAGAAAAGTTTGGATTCCAAAAGGAACTATATTTACTAATCCTAAAGGATCCAAGAAAGTTTGGGTACCAAAATTGTCCATCTAGTTTATTTTGCAGGAATGTTTGCAGCCCAACATGAAGAAATGAAGTTTTTGAAAAATGGCTATACAAGACAACATGAAAAAATGGACAAGCTATATTTTGGACTAAATGGCAAAGGAAGGATTATCTATATTAATAAATTCTAAACATTTTCTTCCATAATTGAAAATGTAGTTGAATATTTGTTATAAATATTGTATTAATTATTTTGAAAAATTATTTTGAATATTTAATAAGAATCAAGTTTAGACTTATAGTCATTAGTTATGATCATGACTTCTTGATTTTGATGAATTTCATGCTATCATGATTAAACTTGTGATTGTAAGAACTTCACTTAATTTTGATTAATGTATATTAAATTATTTCATGAAAAATACTTTTAAAGATGCATATTAATTTGAAAATTGTTTCAATTGATTAATTAGAATCAAGCTTAAACTAATAGTCATTTGTGTAATCATGAATTTTTTATGTTGATGGATTTTATGCTCTCATGATTAAACTTGTGATTATTAAACTTTCACTTGATTTTGATTAATATAGTTTTTAAATTATTTCAAGTAAAATATTATGTTTTATGTGTTTTCATTTTTGACATCTATGCATAAGCTAAAAATATTTGGATCAAGTATAGAACTGGTAGTTAAGGGTTACATTTAAGAAGAAAGTATGCATATTGATAAACCTTGCTCTAGTAGCTAGACTTGCTATTAAATCACTTCTAGCATTTGTATGGATATCCAATCATTTTAAATGAATTTGAAATCATGCCAAAAATTTTTAAATTGTATCAATGCTTTGCTGTTTGAAAATCATGAATAACTTGAAAAATTTCAAATCTTGATGCATGTGCTTTCATATTTTATTCTTCAAATAAATGTATATTTTAAGGAGCAATAACATTTAGGAGGAGCATTCAAAGATTTGTTATCATTATATACATATATGATGCTTTCAATATTTTTGATATCATGCTTTACTTATATTGCTCTGATACTCTTTCTCCTTATTTTCAAATCTAATCCTTTGAGGAGAGTTACATTCAAGTGGTATCATATTCAATTGTATCAAAATTTATTTTTAAAAGAATTCCTAGTAACTGCTTTGGATTGGGTTAGTCACCATGGCCGTCCGATCATAGGAGCTAAGTAGGGTTTAAAGACCCTCTCTTTCCATTCACTGGGATCTCTTATGACGTGTTGGGGTGCCGCTGTGACCTTATCCCATGAACGAGTAAGGTGAATGGATAATTTGCTTATCAAAGTTTATATATATTGAATTATTTTGTTTTGGCATGTGCATATTATTTTGTGGTATCATGTTCAATGTATCATATTTCAATTGGTGTCATATTTCAAGTGCTATATCATGTTCAATCTATAACAATTTCAAGTGGTATCATGATTAATTAATTTCATATATTGATTTTGATGATCTACTTGCTATTCTTTTCACCTTCATTCTCATTTTTATATTTCCTTTCATCCTTTTTCATGATATCAAAAAGGGGGAGAAAAATGTTAAGTATGAAAAAGGAAAAGATTGGATAAACATGAAAAATCATATGAGAAATGAAACAAAGTACAAAAGGGAGAGAAGAAAGTAATAAGTTTTTATCTTAAGGGAATAATCAGTAAGATAGAAAAAATTTGAGAATTTTGCATATTTTGAAAAATATTTGAAAAATTTTTAAAAATTTTGTAGATCATATATTGAGGGGGAGCTTGATGCTTATTGATTTTGAGCTTACATGTTTATACTATTGTTAATCTTTTTAAGCTTACCCTATTCCTATACTTAAAAATTTTGTCATCATCAAAAAGGAGGAGATTGTTGACTCTGATCTTGATTTTGATGATTGACAAAATGTTTAAGTATATATGAGTACTAATTATATTTTAAGTGTATTTATCAGATCTTAGTACTCATCCATGTTGAATGAAAAAATGCTTGTATTTATGTTGAAAAAGTCCTTAAATCAATGAAAAATCAAGTATATGGACTTTGGAATTGATATGGAAGAACTTGAAGAGGTTAAAATTTGATTTTGGTCAAGTTTCAGCAAGTTTCTGCATTGGCACAAGGAAGTGTTGACACCTGGAATTGAAGTGTCGACACCTGAAGAAAATAAAGTGTCGACACCTATAAATGAAGTGTCGACTCAAGACCTGAGAATTTTGAAAATACAGAACTATGCCATCTAGAGGTTTTTGTCTCAAGTGTCGACTCAAGGAAATGAAGTATCGACACTTGAAAATGAAGTATCAATACCTAGAGGTGAAGTGTCGATACTTGAGAATGAAGTGTTGACACATAGAGGTGAAGTGTCGACACTTGGACTATAACAGCTAGTTTTTTGGGCTGCAGAACTTCTCCAACTTGCTTTCAAACGACTATATTTTCATCCACAACGGTCATAAATGGTCATCTATGATTTGGAGGGCTATATAAATATCAAAAATCAAATAGAGATGTAATCCTTTGGTATGATTATTGAATATCCTCCAAGAATTCAAGAGTTGAGTGGTTCAAGCCTTCAAGCTTCCAAGTTTCAAAGAGAGCATCCAAGTTCAAATCATCAAGTAGTATTCAAAGGCTTCAACAACTTGAAAACAAGTTCTTCATCAACATTCAAAGAGCTTCAAAGAAATATTTGTTTTATTTTAGAAAGCTTTAATTGTATTCTTTCATATTTGCTCTTACATTATTTTACTTGAGGTTCTTGGTTAGCCCGTAAAACTAAGAGTGGTTGTTGGTGAGCCTTTAAACCAACTAGGATTTTACCTGTGAGCCCGAAGATAAAACAAGTTGTTTAGGTTCTTGTTAGCCTATAAAATCAAGGGTGGTTGTTGGTGAGCCTTGAAACCAACTAGGATTTTACCTGTGAGCCCGAAGATAAACAAGTTGTTTAGGTTCTTTGTTAGCCCATAAAATCAAGGATGGTTATTGGTGAGCCTTTAAACCAACTAGGATTTACTTGCGAGCCCGAAGATAAAACAAGTTATAAAGGTTGTTGGTGAGCCTAGATTACAAAACCAAACTTAGTGAAATTTCCAAGAAGATCTTGGAGAGTGGATGTAGGTGCCTTGGAGTGCACCAAACCACTATAAATTTCTTTATGTTTGTGTGATTGATTTCTTTGTGCATTTACTTTGTTAATTCCGCTGCATATTATTTTGAAGCACACAAATACATTGCCAAAACACAAGCATTAAATTGATCTAGCACAAACTTGCTTTAGTTTATTGAAAATTGTTTGAAAGTTTTATAAAACCCAATTCACCCCCCTCTTGGGTTGCACCCTTTCTGGGCAACAAGTGGTATCAGAGCCCGTAACCCAAAATTATTGGTATCTAAACATTGTGCTTTGCAAAGAATCCAATAATTTTGAGTTAAAAGATCATGGAAATCTTTGTAGGTATTAGTGTTAGACCACCATTTTTCAATGGCACAAATTACATTTTTTGGAAAACTCGCATGCGCATCTAAATTCAATCTATTAGTTATCATCTTTGAAAAATTATTGTTAATGGTCCTCATATTCTTTCTATGTTTGTTAATGGCATTTCCATTCCAAAGCTCGAAGAGGATTAGAATGAATATGACATTAAGCAATCTGAAATTAATGCTAAAACAATGAACTTGCTTTATTGTACATTGGACTTTAATATATTTAATATGATCTCCACATGCACATCGACGAAAGAAATATGGGACACACTTGAAGTTACTCAAGAGGGTACTCTTCAAGTGAAGAATACTAAAATTAATTTTCTTATACATTCTTTTGAAATCTTTGAAATGATGCACTATGAATCTATATTTGATATGTATACTAGATTCATGACTATTATTAATGAATTGAAAAGTCTTGGCAAAGTCTATACTAATGCTGATTTGGTGAATAAAACTCTTAGATCTTTGCCAATATCATGGGATCCAAACGTGACAGTGATCTAAGAAGCTAAAGATATAGAAACCTTATCTTTAGAAGAGCTTATTGGTTCACTCATGACTCATGAGTTAAATTTGTGGCAAATGTAGTGGATGCTGATGTAAAGAAGAAAATAATCACTTTTAAATCCACTACACATGATGAGTCTTCTAGTGAGGAGTCGGAAGACAGTGAAGATGAAGATGAGATAGAATTTTTAGCTTATAAATTTCAAAGATTCATGAGAAAAAGGGCCAAAAAGAAATACATGAAGAAGGCAATGATGGCTACATGGAGCGAAAGTGAAGACTCTAGTTCAGAAGAAGAACAAATTCAAAAATCAGCCCATCTTTACTTCATGGCAAATGAGAAAAAGGTATGTGCTGAAAATGATTATGATTTTACCTTTGATGAATTATATGATGCATTCAATGATCTTGTGCATGAATACAAATTGCATAAAATTGAGCAGAAGAAATTAAAAAGGCATGTCGATTCCTTTTCTCTTGAGAACACCAATCTTGCCAATGAAAATGATGATTTAAATGCCAATATTGATATTTTAAAAAATGAAAAAAATAATTTTTTTAAAGAAAAAGAATTTTTAGAAAAAGATTTATGTGATAAATTTTTTAATGAGAAAAATATTTTGATTGAAGAAAAGAAGCAAAATTTTTGAAGAATTTGCTTATTCTTGCTTCTTCCAATTTGACTTGTAGATCTGGATTTAATGGATATCCTTGTAGATCAAGAAAAGTTTGGGTTCCAAAAAAAATTATATTTACTAATCCTAAAGGATCCAAGAAAGTTTGGATACCAAAATTATTCATCTAGTTTATTTTACAGGAATGTCTTGCAGCCCAATATGAAAAAAGGAAGTTTTTGAAAAATGGCTGTATAAGACAACATGAAGAGTGGACAAGCTACATTTTGAACTAAATGGTAAAGGAAGGATTATCTATATTGATAAATTCTAAACATTTCCTTCCATAATTGAAAATATAGTTGAATATTTGTTATAAATATTGCATCAATTATTTTGAAAAACTATTTTGAATATTTAATAAGAATCAAGTTTAGACTTATAGTCATTGGTTGTGATCATGAACTTCTTGATGTTGATGAATTTCATACTATCATGATTAAACATGTGATTGTAAGAACTTCACTTGATTTTGATTAATGTATCTTAAATTATTTTATGAAAAATACTTTTAAAGATGCTTATTGATTTGGAAATTATTTCAATTGATTAATTAAAATCAAGCTTAAACTAATAGTTATTTGTTGTAATCATGAATTTTTTATGTTGATGGATTTCATGCTCTCATGATTAAACTTGTGATTATTAGACTTTCACTTGATTTTGATTAATATAGTTTTTAAATTATTTCTAGTAAAATATTATGATTTATATGTTTTCATTTTTGACATCTATGCATAAGTTAGAAATGATTTGGATCAAGTATAGAACTGGTAGTTAAGGGTTACATTTAAGAAGAAGGTATGTATATTGATAAACCCTTGCTCTGGTAGCTAGACTTGCTATTAAATTACTTTTAGCATTTGTATGGATATCAAATCATTTTATATGAATTTGAAATCATGCTAAAAATTTTTAAATGGTATTAATGCTTTGCAATTTGAAAATTATGAATAACTTGAAAATTTTCAAATCTTGATTAATGTGCTTTCATGTTTTATTCCTCAAATAAATGCATTTTTTAAGGAGGAATAACATTTGGGGGGAGCATCCAAAGATTTATTATCATTATATACATATATGATGCTTTCAATATTTTTGATATCATGCTTTACTTATATTGCTCTGATACTCCTTCTCCTTGTTTTCAAATCTAATCTTTTGAGGAGAGTTACATTCAAGTGGTATCATATTCAATTGGTATCAAAATTTATTTTTAAAAGAATTCCTAGTAACTACTTTGGATTGGGTTAGTCACCATGGTCGTCCGGTAATAGGAGCTAAGTAGGGTTTAAAGACCCTCTCTTTCCATTCACTGGGGTCTCTTATGACGTGTTGGGGTGCCGCTATGACCTTATCCCATGAACGAGTAAGGTGAATGGATAATTTGCTTATCAAAGTTTATATATATTGAATTATTTTGTTTTGGCATGTGCATATCATTTTTGTGGTATCATGTTCAATCATATCATATTTCAAGTGGTATCATATTTCAAGTGCTATATTATGTTCAATCTATAACAATTTCAAGTGGTATCATGATTAATTAATTTCATATATTGATTTTGATGATCTACTTGCTATTCTTTCCACCTTCATTCTTATTTTTGTATTGTCTTTCTCCTTTTTTCATGACGTCAAAAAATGGAAGAAAAATGTTAAGTATGAAAAATGAAAAGATTGGATAAATATGAAAAATCATATGAGAATGAAAGAATGTGCAAAAGGGAGAGAAGAAACAAATAAGTTTTTATCTTAAGGGAAGAATCAGTAAGATAGAGAAAATTTAAAAATTTTGCATATTTTGAAAAATATTTTGAAGAGTTTTTAAAAATTTTGTGGATCATATATTGAGGGGGAGGTTGATGCTTATTGATTTTGAGCTTACATATTTATACTATTGTTAATCTTTTTAAGCTTACCCTATTCCTATACTTAAAGGTTTTGTCATCATCAAAAAGGGGGAGTTGTTGACTATGGTCTTGATTTTGATGATTGATAAAATGTTTAAGTATATATGAGTACTAATTATATTTTAAGTTATTTATCAGATCTTAGTACTCATCCATGTTGAATGAAAAAATGCTTGTATTTCAGTTGAAAAAGTTATTAAATCAATGGAAAATCAAGTATATGGACTTTGGAATTGGTATGGAAGAACTTGAAGAGGTTAAAATTTGATTTTGGTCAAATTTCAGCAAGTTTCTATATTGGCATAAGGAAGTGTCGACACCTGAAATTGAAGTGTCGATACCTAAAGAAAATAAAGTGTTGACACCTGCAAATGAAGTATCGACTCAAGGCTTGAGAATTTTAAAAATATAGAATTATGCCATCTGGAGGTTTTTGCCTCAAGTGTCGATTCAAGAAAATGAAGTGTTGACACTTGAAAATGAGGTGTCGACACCTGGAGCTGAAGTGTTGACACTTGAGAATGAAGTGTCGACTCCTGGAGGTGAAGTGTCAATACCTGGACTGTAATGGCTAGTTTCTGGGCTGCAGAACTTCTCCAACATGCTTTCAAATGGCTATATTTTAATTCCCAACGGTCATAAACAGTCATCTATGCTTTGGAGGGCTATATAAACATCAAAAATCAAATGGGGATGCAATCCTTTGGTAAGATTATTGAATATCCTTCAAGGATTCAAGAGTTGAGTGGTTCAAGCCTTCAAGCTTCCATGTTTTAATGAGAGCATCCAAGTTTAAATCATCAAGCAGCATTCAAAGGCTTTAACAACTTAAAGACAAGTTCTTCATCAACATTCAAAGAGCTTCAAAGAGATATTTGCTTTATTTTAGAAAGCTTTAATTGTATTCTTTCATATTTGCTCTTACATTGTTTTACTTGAGGTTCTTGGTTAGCCTGTAAAACTAAGGGTGGTTGTTGGTGAGCCTTGAAACTAACTAGGATTTTACTTGTGAGCCCGAAGACAAAACAAGTTGTAAAGATTGTTGGTGAGCCTAGATTACAAAATCAAACTTAGTGGAATTCTCAAGGGGATATTAGGGAGTGGATGTAGATACCTTGGAGTGCACCGAACCACTATAAATTTCTTTGTATTTGTGTGATTGATTTCTTTATGCATTTACTTTGTTAATTCCGCTGCATATTATTTTGAAGCACACAAATACATTGCCAAAACACAAGCATTAAATTGATCTAGCACCTACTTGCTTTAGTTTATTGAAAATTGTTTGAAAGTTTTTTAAAACCCAATTTACCCCCCTCTTGGGTTGCACCCTTTCTGGGCAACAGAAGCCTTAGGGTTCCATGATCTTACTATCTCGAAATCCCATTCCAAATGTGTCCTCTCCCTCTTAGAACTCTCGAAATGAGAAGACCCAGCTGGGAATAGAGAGAAGGCAGAGAAAGTTGAAGATGATGGCGGACCTCCTAAAAAGATATCCAGCGAGAAGAGCACAGAAAAGGAAGAAGAGAGAGTAGGAGGCCGGTGACTGGAGCAGGGGGTAATAGGAGGAGCGCTCTGGATGTTCTAAAGGAGAAGCTCCAAAAAGTAAGAGTAGGTGAAAAATCCAAGTTGAAGAAGAAACCCCCTTTTATATTAAGAGAGAGAATTTCAAAATCCTAAACCACTCCAAATTGATTGGCATGCACCGTGTGGAGACCCCATGTTGGTTCCCTGCAGCCATCAGTTGCTAAGATTAAATGTAGCATGATAACTGAATCATCTACTGGATTTGCAAATTGGAGTCCAAGATTATTTTTATCCACTCAAATCCCTCTCAAAAGCTACGTGCAGCCCTTCGATCAAAAGGACCCTTCATATCCCTAGCATTTTTTGAACACATACTTCTATAGCTCAACCAAAACTTGGACTATGGAGTAGGGGATATCTATTAGAAAAAATTCTGTGCAAACCAAAAAATATAAAGCCTAGATTAATAAGACTAGCTGGATGGCTTGACTACATATCATTCGACCATTCATCAGATTAAAGCCTTGATCAAAAGAGGACTGCCTCTCGATCCCAATATTATAGGATAATTTGACATGCTGGCCAGATAGCCCAAGTAAACATGCTTAATGAAAGATGCAAAACCTCCAAGTCAACAAGCCTGATCAGATGGTTCTGCTATATGTCCTCCGACCATTCATCGGATTATGACCTTGGTCGGCAAAAGGCTTCCTTTTTGCTTCAATGTTATCAAACAAGTCAACATGTTTAGTACATGATCTGTCCCACTTCTTAACGGATCCCTCATCGGAGAGGCTAATGACTTTCCTAGCCAACTGGATCTAGCTAAGTACCAACTGTCGAGTATCCTCATCCAAGCAAGCCTCAGTGGTGACTGGTGCCTCATCAGCTGGTTCTTTAAAAGCTATCAATATACACACCGACCATTCATTGGATCCAACCCATGATCGGCTAATGATTCCCTCCTGACTTCCATATCCCTAGACATGGCTTGACTTCATGCTCGATGCATGGGCAGCTCGTCTATCCATCCAACCAATTACTAGAGAAATTGTTGTCTCATCTAGTTAACCGAACCAAGCCAAGTGCCACCTGGCAATTATCATCATCCAACCCAGCCTCAGCAATGACTAACCCCTCATCAGTTCATCCTTAGAAAGTCATCTACATATGTATGCCTTTGTCCAGGGCAATATGATCAAACACCTTCTTGCCGACCACTCCTCGGCTTTGATAGGAGCTTTTAGACTAATCCCTGATTTTTGTGTCAGGCAGTGAGCAGATCCTTAGTTAATATTCCCACCTGGACTTTTCGAAGGCCAACTGATGGGGGATGAATTTGATGAAATGGGTGTGTGGAGATGTGATCTACTTACCTAGCAACAACATATCAGCATTAGAGCTCCAGATATGGCTGGATTCATGGGTAGAAGGGATGAAGAATTTCGAGCTAGGAACTAGGTGAGCAGAAAATCTGAGACCCTTGTACAAGCTTCCTTTCAAAAAAATAAAAAAGAGGATCTAAGGACATAGAAACCCTCAAACTAAGATAAGCTACCTTGAAGAACCTTAGATCTAAGGATCAAGAGGGTCTTTTCCCAACAATGAAGAGAAATCAAAACTCAAATGAAAGGGAAGCACTCACTACTCAAAAATTGAAGGCTAGAGACAAGATCTATACTCCCTTCTTGGATTCATCATTGGAGCTTTGATCCTTAGCATGGAGCCTTCATCTTCATCTTCAAATCACCAAGAAAAACATGCAAAGAGTCAAGGTAAGTCAAAATTCAAAGAAATTAAGAGAAAAAAGGAAGGAATCAACAAGAGAAGTAAAGAGAGTTGCTGGAATTTTTGGGCAGCACTTCCTCTTCTTCTTGGACTACTTGGATCTTATGTAGACAAACTTGAAAATGGAACTTTGGCCCTCCAAACTCAAAGCACTCACTCAAATTCAAGATCAAACTCATCACTCCAACTCAAAGTTAAAGGAAAACACTCAAAATTCTAAGAAGAACTAAAGAACTTGGCAAAGTGGAAGAGAACACAAACAAGTAAGCTTTCATTCAACTCAAGTCATTCATTGCTTTACAATAGGAGGCCTTGGTCCTATTTATAGGCCAAGGGCAACCATAATGGGTGGGTTAAGGAGCCAACTAATTCATATTTAGTTGGTAATTAATTACATGATTAGTTCCTAGTCTAACTAATCCTAATAAGAGAAAGTCCTAGAAGCTCCATGTGGCGCCATCTCCTTGCAACACTTGTCTTCATCTAATCCTTCCACATGTTCTTTAAGATTTGGTCTTTCAATTAGGATTCAAGGTAGAAGATTTCTTCATAGCTTGGCTAGCCCATAGGCTTGGAAAAGGAATCTTCACTTGATTTTGGCTTTAAAATAATTCAATCTTGCTTCATGGAATTAGGAGTCTTCAAGAGGTGCTATATATATTTGTGAAAACCTGAAAAAAAAGAAAGATTGGATTACAACCAAAGATTATTAGTTTACAATTTCTTTCTCTTGCCAATGTCCTCATTACCAACTCAACAAATGCTCGTTTCTATGCCCTCAATTATGTGGCCAAAAGGTCACATCATGTCTTATGATCGTTAATCACCGTCATATCTTTGCAATTAATGGGAACATGCCTGGATCTATTCAATGATCATGCTTGGATCCATGAAATGGTCAACATCGCTATTAAGAAACATTGCTAATTTGATGCAAAGGACAAGGTTCCAATTAAAATAAAATAGACATCCTTTGCAAACAATAAATCTCTTAGCAACCCATGTGATAAACCCTATCACTTCTTACCAAATCCACTGAGATCTTTATCATTCTGAAAATGCTATTATCTTTCATCTATAAAAAGGGACCCTCTGAGAGCTCCCAAGATATACAAAAAAAACTTTACCTCATACTTCTTTACACTTGTCATGTTGGAATATTGTCTTGAGCATCGGAGGGTCTATGCCAAAACACCTTCCAACTAGAGCTTTTTGTAAGTTCCGCCTCCTAAAAATCTTCCTGCACCACCAGCTTCAGCATTCCGATGCTTGACAAATTCCAGTGCCAACAATACCCATTTAAAATTGTGGATATTATGATCAACAATATAAATCTAAATTCAATACACCCTTTCATCCATTTTGACATGATATAGCTGTTGGAACCCTAAGTTTTGAGAACTTACTACATAGTTAAAAGGATTCCAAATTTGTGATCTTTTGTTTCTCGGTGTTTTGCAAAATGCATGATGTTAATAGTATGGATCAACATTTAGTACTCCATTAGTTGAAAGGATAATTTTTCAACTCTCTTTATAATGATGGTGACACATATATTTGTAGTTCAGCTCCTTCATATACCAAGAGTAGTATTTGACACATGCAATGCATGTGAGTGGAGACGAATGGGCTCCTGAGCACAGCCTCATGGGTGCCACTCAAGAGTTTGCTTTGATAGACGTGACACCCAATTTTTGAAACCACTGACACCCTATCATGCTTGACTAATTTCATGCTATACAACTTGCATCATGTGTGCTGATTAGTTGGTGATTTTGATGCAAATGATAGTCCGATATTCGATAAAATTTAAGCATGATCTAGGTCACAAGTTACTTCAGGTTTTGAATAGTTCAGGTTTAGGTTAGTTCAGAAAGTATATATGAAGAGCTGAAGTCGAACACATTGACTTCAAGAAGATGGTATTTGGTAGATACCAACTTCTGAATATAAAATTAGACCACACAGAAAAAACATCTCTTTGTGCATAGGAATGTGCTCCTTAAATAACTCCACTGCAGTTGGTTTTTATTCTTTGCACAAGTAGTAGATCAAATAATAAAATAAATATTATAAACTATTTAAATAAAGAGCTCAAGATTCTCATAAGAAGATAGATATTTCTATCTTTAGGAAGAGTAAGAAATGTGGTAGTTGTTCTCTGATATATCATTTGCCTAGCATACTATAATACTAATTCGAATGAGTAATGGATCCCGCCCATGTGGTGGGACCCGTCCTATTAAAAGGGCTATTTAAGGCCTGTGGAGACTCGGAAGGGGGGAGCGAGCGTGAAATAGTGGAAAGAAATCGAGTGGGGCTGAGAGAGAAACAAAAATGGAAAAATATATTTTGATCCTTCCAGGTCTTGATCGGATAATAATTCAAAACCCGATCAAGATGAAATTTTAGTATGTTGTTCACGGCAGCGAGCTTTACAAAGTGAACAGTTCGGATTGCTGTGATTCCTCTTGTGTAATCAGCAAATGTTTGACTCTGGTGAGATCTTCCCTATTTTCTTCCTGTATTCCTCAGTAATATTTAAATTTTATACTGAGATGATCATCATATACTATTTGGAGAGCCTCTAGTTTGTTAGAGAGAAAAATCTTGCTGTACCCATTATTTGATTATAGTGGAAGTTTGATCTAGTTGCAGGCCCTGTGGTTTTTACCTCTATATTGGAGGGTTTTCTACGTAAATCCGGTTTTCTTGTACTTGGTTTGATTTGTTTTTGCTGAATTGATATTGTTAAGTTATTACCTATTTTAATTAGCACACAGGAATTAAAATTTATCCTGGGTATAATTATTTGTGATCATGCTTTAATCCCAACAATTGGTATCAAAGCCAGGTTAGGCAGTAATTGTGCTAATTAAAATGGAGGAGAAATCCAGTATGGTTAAATTAACTTTAGAAAATTATTCCTTATGGAGGATGATGATGGAAGATTTATTATATTGCCAAGATCTGTTTGAGCCAATTGAATTGCAGGGAATAATGCCAAACAATGTGAAAGCTGATGAGTGAAAAAGGTTGAATAGGAAAGCCACGGCTACGATCAGACAATGGATTGATGTGAGTATGATCCATGATGTTGCAATAGAAATGGATGCTTATCATGTTTGGAAGAAGCTAGAAGATTTATATCAGCAAAAGAATGCACAGAATAAAGCCTACTTGATCAGAAGACTGGTGAACTTGAAGTATAAAGATGGGCAAAATGCTTCAGAGCATTTAAATAATTTCCAAGAGATCCTAAATCAGTTGGCTACAATAAAGTTGCTTCTTGATGATGAGGTATAGGCATTGATCTTGCTGAGTTCCTTACCAGATAGCTGGAAGACGTTAGTGGTGATGCTGAGTAATTCCACTACCAGTGATAAACTTACTATAACTATGGTCAAGGATCGTATATTAAATGAAGCAAATAGACAAAAGGAGCAGGGTTTGATAGATACAAATTCTGAGGCATTGGTTATAGAGAGAGGGGGAGAAGTAAAAATAGATCCTTCCATGGTAAAAGAGATGATGGGTCCCATGATAAAAATAATCATGAAAAATCCAGAGGTCGGTCAAAGTCCAGAAAGGATGTTACTTGCTACTACTATAAAAGGCCAGGACATTTTTAGAGAGAGTAAAGAAAATACAAAAAGGATCAGGATAAAACTAATGGAAAGAAAGAAAAGACATAGAGTATGACTGCATTTGCATTTGATGATGAGGTCATGATTGCCTGTGATGATGCATGTATTAACCTCACATGTCAAGAACCTAGTTAGGTAATTGATTCAGCTACCACATATCATGTTACATCTCGGAGAGACTTCTTCTCATCCTACTCCAAAGGTGATTTTGGGCATGTTAGGATGGGAAATGATGCAGTAGCTAACATTATTAGCATGGAAGATGTTTGATTGGAGACCAATACCGGGTGCAGACTGTTATTAAGAAATGTAAGGCATGCTCCTAATATCTGATTGCATTTGATTTCTACATGTGTCCTAGATGATGAGGGCACTTCAGTCACTTTGGCGAAGGAAAATGAAAGCTCACTAAAGGTTCCCTGGTTGTAGCAAAAGGCAAGAAAGATGGCTTTTATAGATTGTAGGCTAAAGTACGCAGTGGAGTGGTGAATGCAGTTGAAGAAACCTCCATAGATGTATGGCATCGATGGCTTTGTCATCTGAGTGAGAAGGGACTTGAGACTCTATTCAGGCACAACCTGTTTTATTTAAAAGGTATGCACCTGAGACCTTACATTTACTGTTTACATGGCAAGTAGCATAAAGTTTTATTTCATAAGCATCCTTTTCATAGAAGATCGCATGTGCTAGATTTAGTTCACACTGATATATGCTTTATGATCATAAAGATACATGGTGGTGCATTTATTTTGTCACCTTTATTAATGACCATTCTCGAAAGTTATGGGCCTTTGCTTTGAGATTTAAAGACCAGGTAATAGATGTCTTTAAAGAATTCCATGCCAGTGTTGAAAGGAAGAAAGGAAGAAAACTAAAATGCATCTGAGCAGATAATGGTGGTTGTTGCTGCCCGGATCGTCGTGGCCCGTAGCTGCTGATGGTGCCGGGTGTTTCGCATCCGCCCGTGGGAGATGCCTCTGGTGCCTCGAGACCTGCAAGAAAGCCAACGTCAGTGACCCGGGCCGGGATTCCGGCGGGGGCACTCCAACGATCAAGTTAGTGAGATCTAGGGGAACAGATCCTCATGGTCGAGCCCCTCTGGATGAGCTCCATGCTAGGAGGAGTGAATATAGTGTGAGTGAAAGATGAGGACGAGCTGGGAGTGGTGTTGGTCGAGGTGGTCTTGCGCTCCTCTCTGGCCTTCCTCCCTTGTGTCGCTCTGGTTCCTCTCTTGGCTTGAAACGTATGCTATGGGTGTTATTCTTTGAGGTTAGATTCTGATACCTCTTTTGCTTATTTTTTGGTGGGAGTTTCTACCTTGGTTTGCTTCGGGATCTCCCCCTGCTGTCATGTACGGCGAGGTACCGTGACGTGGACGGGACGTCTCTCCTATTTTGACAGTTGGGGAAGTCTCCATAGATTTCTGACATTCCTTCTACTTATCCCTCTCCTGGGAGTCTGACAGGGCCTCGATCGGCGGGCTGCCGGTCTTGGGATCCATGCTCTCTGGTAGGGTCTTTTCTCCGGTTGTACGGTAGATCGGTGGAGGGTATAGCGCCTTGATTATGGCATGGTTGGTGTCGTACGGCCCTTGGGAGCATCGCCACTGTCCTTGGAGGAGAGGTATGGCTCCCTTAGCGGCCGGTGCATTGGCTTGAACAGAGGGCCGAGTTGGAGAGGCAGGGCCCGTCTTCGGTAGACTCGCCTTGGTGCTGCTTGGCAGGACGGAGGTCGATCGAGCTCGGTTGCGGAGGGGCGCCTCATGGCGGAGGAGGCTGAGCTCGACTCCTGACCACGGGGCCCGACCTCAGACGAGCTCGGTGTCGGGGTGCCACCCAATCTAGGGGACCTGAGCTAGGAGGGGCGCCTCGTGGCGGAGGAGGCTGAACTCGACTCCTCACCACGGGGCCCGATCTCGAGGGGTCCACCTCAGGTGGGAACTCGGACTTGGCTCCGGCCTAGGCGTTCCGGGCTTGTGGGAACGGGCCTGGCGGAGGACGGAGCTTGCCTTCGGCGAGCAAAGGTGTCGCTTCAGGGAAGCTCAGCTCGGCAAAGGCTCTCATGTTGAAAGCTTGCCGTGGCATCTAATGGGGACTCCACGTCAACTGCCTCATGCCACGTCAGCATTTTGCCCACATCATTTGCCCCCCATGCCCGAGGCCTATTGACGCGCGGCGCTTGGGGCGAAGGGTGTAATTATGGCGCTAACGTGGAAAGGTGGAGAAATCGGGTGCAATAATGGCCAAAATCGGCGGTGCCTCGCTTTACAGTCCTACGAGCTTGTGGGAGGATGCCACATGGCCACGCAGGAGGGGGGCCATCGAGGCAGGCACGGAAGTCAGAGCGACTGCAATCGGATGGGCGCGCGGGCCCAATGGATGGTCGACACATGGCAGGCACCTTCTTGGGGGCTGCAAAGGTACGGTCGGGCGTAAGTTGCTTGGGGAGGAGGGGTAAGTCTTTTCGAAGCTTACCCTCGTTCAAGCTTTGCGCGCCCAGCACCCCGCAGGAGCATTCTTTCTTTTCTTCCTCCCTTCTGGCCACCGACGACTCCCTAGAGTTCTTGCAGATTAGCCTCCCTTTCTTCTCATCCTCTAGGGGTCGTCTTAGGGTTCCTCCTGTCCCTTCCTTTCTTCTTCCTTCTTTCTTTCCTCCATGGATCGTTTTAGTCTGGAGTTCCGTCCTTCTTGCCAAGCCGAAGACGGACCCTCCCGGCCGAGGACTCCCTCCTCCTCCCACGCGGAGATGGAGGTGGCGAGGTTTGAATTTAGTAGGCGACCCGCCCAGGGCCCGATGATCATCAGGGAACCCGAGTCTTCTCCTCCTCCTCCTCGAGTCCTTCTAAAGCCTGAGCCTTCTTGGTCGACGGGTCCCGAGGGGATTGCCTCGATGATTACCTCTGAAGATCTTCTGGCCATCCGGGAAGCCTATGGGATTTCTGAGTCCGTCCATCTCTCCGTTCCTCGCCCAAGGGAGCGGGCGACTTCTGGTGGTCCTAGATGGATCGCCCTTTATGAAGAGGCCTTCACTGGGGGCCTCCATTTTTCTCCCCACCCCTTCTTCCTTTCATTCCTGGCTAATTATCGCCTTGTCCCGGCTCAGTTGGTCCCTAACGCCATTAGGACCATCTTTGCCTTCATAGTTTGTGTCACTTTCATAGGATTGTTGCCCATTTTTCTCTTTTTAGTACCTTTTTCACCTTGAAACGCCACCCCACCGAGGAGGGGTGGTGGTCTCTTTCTTCCCGCCCTTAGGGAATAAAGTTTGTCCTCCCCTCTTCCATTAAGGGATGGAAGAGTAGGTTTTTCTTTGCTTCCATAGAGGAGGTTGACTGGGTTTGGAGTGACCCAGATCGGTCCCCAAATCAGAATTCTGCTGTCGAGGAGGCCGACGTCGAACTGTACAAGCAGCTCAGATCGATGGAGATCCCCTCGCTCGAGGTTTTGCTGTCCGAACAAAATCTCTGCGAGGCTAGAGTGGGCCCGGTGCAGGAGTCGGGTGTGTCCCACTTGGCCATCCCCTTTTTCGTTTTCATTCTTCATTTTTTCTTTTCTTCTCTTCTCTTTTTTTTTTTTTTTTTTGGGGGGGGGGGGGGGGGTGGGTTTGACCTTATTTCTATCTTGGTGCAGCAATGAAGTTCTCGATGGATGAGCTGCTCTCATTCTCTGAGGAGCGGGAACAGGCCACTGAGGCCGCCGAGCCAGCGTCGAAGAGAGCCCGAATGGAGGACGGGGCGAGGCCGGTGCAGGCTGGGGCAGATGCACTGGTGCAGGAGTGCAGGCGAAAAAGGGCGCCGAGCCCATCCTGAAGCCTCCTGTGGTAGCGTCCGAGCCTGAGGTGGTTGTCCGTGCAAGGTCAGCCGCCGCTGCTGCCAGGTCGGCGCCCCCCACCTAGGAGGTTGCCAGCATGGAGGGGGACGGGGGGGCACGAGAAGCCAGGCTGGCATCCCAAGTCCGGTCCGATGTGGTGCCAATCTCGTAGTTGGCGCCAAGGGAGTCTTCTGCCACCGAAGGAGCCAAACCGGTGGGAACACAGGAGGGACACCACCGAGTCCCTTTCTGGCTGGGCCCGAACGTGTCCTTGATGAAGGACGTGAGTCTAGCAGAGCGCATGATGGACTTCTCTGTCCAGTCATGCGACAAGCACGAGGGGAGTGGGCGACTCCTCGGTGACGTCATCATGGCGTCGTTCGCCCAGCTATACGCTGTAAGTAGCTCTCCTTTACCTTGACATCTTCTTGCCTTCTCCTCTTTTAGTTTGTTGCTGACTTGGCTCTTCTTACTGCAGCAAGGGCGGGAGCTGATCCTCATAAGGGATTACTGCCGCAACTGGGCACAGAGGGACAGAGAGCAGGGAGCCGAGCTCACGTCCCTCATGGCTGAAGTAGGCCGCAAGGATGCAGAGGTTCGGGAGGCTAGCCAGAAGGTGAAGAGCCTCTAGATCGAAGCTACTGATGCAGCCAGAATAAGGAAGGAGCTCGACAGCGAGCTCGAGTCCAAGCGGGCCCAGCTGAAGGAGCTTCAGGCCGAGTTGGAGGCGGCCAGAGAGATGGCCACCTCCGCTGAGAAGAAGGTGGCCACGGTCGAGAAGAGAGCTGCCGATGCAGAGGAGAAGGTCGCTCTTTCCCACCGTTCCACTGAATCCGTCGAGAAGGCGCTAGCGATGGCCGTCCGTCTGTCTGAGCACCTGAAGGCGGAGCTCGAAGAGGTCCGGCATCGGGCCGAGGCTGCAGAGAAGGTAGCCACTGACGCTGTGGCTGCTTTCAAGGCAACCCTGGAGTACCTCAAGGACTTCCGGGAAGCAACGACAGACTCCTTCACCAAGGGGTTCGCATACTGCCGGTCCCAGCTACAGGGGGTTCTGTCCAAGGAGCAGCTGGCCGCACTCCGCGTCCTGGGGAAGAAGGCTTCCTCTGCAATGACGACGGTGGCAACAAAGCAGGGAGCTGCTCTGATCGAGGCTCGGGCTCCAGCGACCTCGAAAGCGCCCGGCTCTAGGGAACCGACACCGACGACGGTGAGGGCAGCACCTGCACCGTAGTTGAAGGCAGCTGATCCGGCCTCGGCAGCTTCAGCGGCTGAACCCGTTCCTCCTACAGAGGTGGAGGAGGGAGAGGTCCCGGCCGTGCGCCGCCCGGGGAAGGAGCCAGCCCCTTAGAATAGGATCTTTCTTCTTTTTTCACTTGTACTTTTTTTTTTTCTTGACTGGGTCACCCGGCCTGTCGGGGCCCAGGAAGATAATGTAATCAGCTCTTTCGATAATGAAACTCACTTTTTCGATCATGGTGTCTCCATCATCTACAATATGGAATGTCCCCTCTCTTTCTTCTCCTCCCTTTCTTTGCTACTTCTTTTTCGGTGCAGGGACGTCCGAGAGAGGAGTTGAGGACTCCAACCAGCATAGACCCGGCATTGAGCTTGAGGTCATGCCGGTGAGGGATGTTGACCTTGGATTCAATTGCTTAGGGGCATAACTCAGTGGTCGCCATCTTGGAGCTAGGCTCGGAGGCATCGAAGGAGATCCTTGGTGTTGAAAGTTTGAATCTAGAACCTTAGTGTCTTGAAGCCAATCTCAGGGATGTTGACTCTTGAGGATTGCGGCGCTAGGGATCTGAGTTCTAGGCCTTGGCATCGTGGAGTTGGGCTCGGAGGCACTAAGTTCCTGGGAGCTTCCCAGGTCCTTTGCCAGGGAGCTGGGCTCGTCGATGCCGGAGGGTCATCCGGTCTTTGATGCCGGGGAGCTAGGCTCGCCGGTGCTTGGGGGCTTCCCAGGTCTTTGTGCCAGAGGACTCTTCTTTGGACTTTGTTGTCGGGGAGCTATGCTCGCCGGTGCTTGGGGGCTTCCCAGGTCTTTGTGCCAGAGGACTCTTCTCTGGGCTTTGTTGCCGGGGAGCTAGGCTCGTCGATGCCTGTGGGCTTCCCAGGTCTTTTATGCTGGAGGGTCATCCGGTCTTGGATTGGTGACGATGCTGTCCAGCCCAGGGGACCTGAGCTTGGAGGAGCGCCTCGTGGCAGAGGAGATTGAGCTTGGCTCGTAACCACAGGGCCCAATCTCGAGGGGCCCGCCTTGGGTGGAAGTTTGCGCTCGACTCTGACCTAGGCATCCCGGGCTCGCGGGAGCTGACCTGGTGGAGGACGGGGCCCGGCTTCGGCTAGTGCAGTTATGCCGAGCTCGGGAGTGTTGTTGATGACGAACTGCACGATTCTGAGATGTCCTTGGCTGGAGGTCTGAGCTTCGGTCTTGGGGTAGGTGTCTTGGAGCTGGGTTCGAGGATGATGATGTTGGAGAGCCACGTGGCTCGGAGCTGCCCTTGGCCGAAGATCTGAGCTCCGATCTTGAGCGGGCGTCCTGGAGCTAGGCTCGAAGATGATGATATTTTAATGATCTGAGGACATGGC
The DNA here is from genome assembly GCA_021397845.1 of Areca catechu. Lineage (NCBI taxonomy): Eukaryota > Viridiplantae > Streptophyta > Magnoliopsida > Arecales > Arecaceae > Areca > Areca catechu. The sequence goes on along the minus strand of CM038047.1, from coordinate 47,192,640 downwards.
TTAGAAGATGTCGCCTTGGAGCTGGGCTCGGAGGCGTTGAGTGCCTGGGGGCTTCCCAGGTCCTTCGCCGGGGAGCTGGGCTCGTCGGTGCTGGAGGATCGTCCGTTCTTTGTTGCCGGGGAGCTAGGCTCACCGGTGCTTGGGGGCTTCCCAGGTCTTTGTGCCAGAGGACTCTTCTCCCGGCTTTATTGCTGGGGAGCTAGGCTCACCGGTGCCTGGGGACTTCCCAGGTCTTTGGTGCCGGAGGGTCATCCGGTCTTTAATCGGCGACGATGCTACTCGGCCCAAGGGACCTAGCTCGGAGGGGTGCCTCACGGCGGAGGAGGCTAGGCTCAACTCCTAGCCACGGGTCCTGATCTCGAGGGCCCCACCTTGGGTGGAGGCTCGTGGTCGGCTCTGGCCTAGGTGTCCCAGGCTTGCGAGAGCGGACCTTGCGGAGGATAGGGCCCGGCTTCGACTATCATCGTGATGCTGAGCCCGAGAGCTTCAATAATTCGAGATGGTGCCTTGGATCTAGGCTTGACGACGCATTAATTGACAATTCCCTTGGCCGGAGATCTGAGCTCCGGTCTTGGGCTAGCATCTTGGAGCTGGGCTCGGGGACGTTGATAATTTGAGAAGATGCCTTGGAGCTGGGCTCGAAGATGTATTGGTTGAGAATTTCCCTTGGCCGGGGATCTGGGCTCCGGTCTTGGGCTGGCGTCCTGGAGCTGGGCTCGGGGACGTTGATAATTTGATGAGGCATCTTGGAGCTGGGCTCGAAGATGTATTGATTGCCTAGGAGCTTCCCAGGTCCTTCACCGGGGAGCTGGGCTCGCCGGTGTCGAAGGGTCGTCCAGTCTTTGATGCCGAGGAGCTAGGCTCGCCGGTGCCTGGGGCTTCCCAGGTCTTTCGTGCCGCGAGACTTTTCTCCGGGCTTCGACGGGCGTCCTGGAGCTGGGCTCAGGGATGTCGGTGTTGGCAAGCTACATGGCTCGGAAGGTTTTTCCTTGGAGCTAGGCTCGGAGGCGTTGAGTGCCTGGGGGCTTCCCCGGTCCTTCGTCGTGGAGCTGGGCTCGCCGATTCCGAAGGGTCTCGGCCACTTTGTAGGGGCCTTCCCCATTCAGCGAGAGTTTACCGCACTCTCTGTGTGGAGACGCCTCAGCTCGGCACGACACCAGGTTGCCGGGTCGGAAAGTTTTCAACTTCACCCGGGAGTTATGGTGTCGGGCGACCCGTTACCGGTGGGCTACTATCCAAAGCCAGGCTCTGGCCTTCTTTTCTTCGGAGGTCCAGGTTGAGGAGGGGGTACGCCGAGCTCAACTGGAATCACTATCTCTGTGCCGAAGACGAGGTCGAAAGGCGCTTTGCCCGTTGTCATTTTGGGCGTTGTGTGGCAGGCTCACAGGACGCTCGAAAGCTTTTGCACCCCCTGCCCCTCGGGCCTTCTTGGGGGCACACCCAGTCCCCCAGTGTATCATCCCCATCGGCCTCTCAGTGGGGCGATTGCCGACCGCTGGGACAGGTGGAAGGGCGATGAGTGCCTGGGATTCCAACTGAGATCTGCCCCCCACGTACCTTCCAAGTTAGCCTCTCTTGGTGAGCTCCTCAATCTCCCACTTGAGGTCGCGACATTCCTCGGTGCTGTGACCGTGGTCGCGATGAAAGCGACAGTACTTTGACTTGTCACGGGTGGCGGACGGCTTTAGTGGTGGTGGGCGCCTCAAGTAGTCCTCGCCCTCGATCTCCATAAGAATTTTTGTCCTCGGGGCGAGGAGAGGGGTGTAGGCCTCTTCCGGAATGAGAGTCCTCCTCAGTCTTGGTCGGTCCTTCCAGGAGCTTTGAGCTTGGGGTGCTAGCTTCTGGGTCCCGAACACTTCAGCAGGGGCCGTCTTCTTCAGGAATCCTCCGTCGAGCTCCCGCCTCGTACGGTCGCCTCCTCAACGCGAACGTACTTTTGGGCCCAGAGAAGGAGCTCGGCGTAGGCCTTGGGGGACTTCTTATCCAACGAGTAAGTCAGGGGGAGGTTCTGAGCCCTCGCTTTAGCCCCAACATGGCCACTGGCTCTTCAAGATTGTAGATCTCCAACACAACAGCCTTGAAGTGGGCCACGTAGTCTTGCAAGGGCTCGCGGTCCTGCTACCGGATGGAGAAGAGGATGTCTGCCTCTCGTGGCAACTTCCTGCAATCATCGAAGTGAGCCACGAACTTCTGCCCTAGCTGGACGAAGGAGCTGATGCTTTCCGGCTCGAGGCGAGTGAACCATACTCGAGCGGCCTTCCAAAGGGTAGCAGGGAAGGCGATGCATAGAAGGGCGTCAGTGGCCCCCTGGACCCTCATGAGAGTCCGGTAGCTTTCCAGGTGGTCCAGGGGGTCGATGGTACCCTCGTAAGGATCCACCTGTGGCATCCGAACCGGTACGGGATCGGCTCCATTTGGGTTTCTTGGAAGAATGGGGGACGGGCGTTGTAGCCCGCTGGCTCACTAGCAGAGCCCGGCATGCTGGCGAACCGGCGATCAAACTCCACCAGCTTGCGTTCATGCTCCTCCAGGCACCTACCCGTCGCGCGCCTGGCAGCTTCATCAGAGAACCCCTCCGCCGAAGGAGACGGAGAAGGTGACATGGATGCGCGGCACCCGTGGTAGGGGGTCTTACTTTTCTTGCCTCGGCGGGGTCTGGGCACCTCCCACCCGAGGTTTAGTGAGCGACTCTCTCCGTCGGTAGAGCCGGCTCGTTGTCTTTTTGTCAGAGCTTGATGGCTGCCCCGGTTGTCAGTGGTGGCCCACGGCTGCGATGACCTTCCTTGGAAGGAGCGCAGGTTGTCGCGGGGAGTGCGGCATGGGCCACCGGGGTCCTTAGCTACTGGTGGGTAGCCACAGACAATTGCTGATGCTGAAGCTGGCGCACTACCGTGGCAAGAACTTGCATCTGCTAGGCAAGTGCAGCCAGCTGGGCTTCTGATGAAGGTGGCTGGACCGGAGTAGGTGGCTCCACTTCTGTCTCCGGTCCATGCGGGTTCCCATGAGAAGGGGATGCCTCCGCACGGCTGGAAGAAGCTCCCCAGACCCGGGTGGTCACCATCCCCCCGGTGGTCCGACTGAGCGGGGCTTGAACTGGATCAAATGTCATTCTGTGCCCCTACCTGGCGCTAATATGTTGCCACCCGGATCGTCGTGGCCCATAGCTACTGGTGGCGTCGGGTGTTCTGCGTCTGCCCACGGAAGATGCCTCCGGTGCCTCGGGACCTGCAAGAAAGCCAACGTCAGTGACCCGGGTCGGGGATTCCGGTGGGGGCACTCCGATGATCAAGTCAGTGACGATCCAGGGAAACAGATCCTCCTGATAGAGCCCCTCTGATGAGCTCCATGCTAGGAGGAGTGAATATAGTGTGAGTGAAAGATGAGGACGAGCTGGGAGTGGTGTTGGCTGAGGTGGTCTTACCCTCCTCTCTGGCCTTCCTCCTTGTGTCGCTCTAGTTCCTCTCTTGGCTTGAAAAGTATGCTATGGGTGTTGTTCTTTGAGGTTAGATGCTGATACCTCTTTTGCTTATTTTTTGGTGGGAGTTTCTACCTTGGTTTGGTTCGGGATCTCCCCCTGCTGTCGTGTACGGTGAGGTACCGTGACATGGACGGGATGTCTCTCCTGTTTTGATAGTCGGGGAAGTCTCCGTAGATTTCTGACATTCCTTCTGCTTATCCCTCTCCTGGGAGTCTGATAGGGCCTCGATCGATGGGCCGCCGGTCTTGGGACCGTGCTCTTCGTAGGATCTTTTCTCCAGTTGTATGGCAGATCGACGGAGGGTATGGCACCTTGATTGTGGCATGGTTGGTGTCGTACGGCCCTCGGGAGCATCGCCACTGTCCTTGGAGGAGAGGTATGGCTCGTATGGCTCCCTTGGCGGCCGGCGCATTGGCTTGAACAGAGGGCCGAGCTAGAGAGGCAGGGCCCGTGTTCGGTAGACTCGCCTTGGTGCTGCTTGGCAGGATGGAGGTCGATCGAGCTCGTCACAGAGGGGCGCCTCGTGGCAAAGGAGGCTGAGCTCGACTCTTGACCACGGGGCCCGACCTTAGACGAGCTCAGTGTTGGGGTGCCGCCTAGTCTAGGGGACTTGAGCTCGGAGGGGCACCTCGTGGTGGAGGAGGCTGAGCTCGACTCCTGACCACGGGGCCTGATCTCAAGGGGTCCGCCTCAGGTGGGAACTCGGACTCGGCTCTGGCCTAGGCATTCCGGGCTTGCGGGAACGGGCCCGGCGGAGGATGGAGCTTGCCTTCGGCGAGCAAAGGTGTCGCTTCAGGGAAGCTCAGCTCGGCAAAGGCGCTCATGTTGAAAGCTTGCCGTGGCATCTGATGGGGACTCCATGTCAGCTGCCTCGTGCCACGTCAGCGTTCTGGCCACATCAGTGGTGAATACCGGGGTCCGTTCGAGAGATACTGCAGACAACATGGTATTAGATTGGAGAAGACTATTCCCAAGACACCTTAACAAAATGGAGTGGTAGAGAGGAAGAATCGCACCATTGTTGAAAGAATCCGGTGCATGCTTTCTCATTCAAAGTTACCTAGTTCCTTTTGGAGTGAAGCTATGAGGACTGCAGTTGATCTAATTAATCTTTCTCCTTCATATGCCCTTGATGGTGATATTCCTGAGAAGGTATGGATAGGAAAATCAGTTTCCTATGATTATCTCAAAGTATTTGGATGCAGGGCCTTTGTTCATATTCCAAAAGATGAATGGTCAAAACTTGACAGCAAGTCAAAGGAGTGTATTTTTCTTGGATATGGATGTGAGCAGTTTGGATACAGGCTATGGGATCCAGTAGAGAAGAAGCTGATTAGAAGCAGAGATGTAGTATTCTTTGAAGATCAAACAATTGAGGATGTGGAAAATAAAAATAAGCCAAAGTCTACTACAAAATTATTTGTTGACCCTTCTCCTATGTCTCAAGCCAGAGTAGATGATAATGGATAGGCTGTAGATGATGGTGATGCGATGGATGATGAGCCTATACATGGTGACAGTGCTACACATGAGCAAAGTGAGCAGGCTCCTACACAGCAAATGGCAGAACAGAAGTTGAGAAGGTCTACTAGAGAGCACCGGTCTTTTCAAAGATACCCTCCACATGAGTATGTAATGGTGACTGATGGAGGAGAGCCAAAATACATTTAGGAGGCTATGTCACATGCACAAAAAGAAAAGTGGTTTGAAGCCATGCAAGAAGAGATGAAATCCTTATATGAGAACCACACATTTGATCTAGTGGAGCTGCCTAAGGGGAAGAGAGCATTGAAGAATAAATAGGTGTTCATACTCAAGATAGAGGAACACAGCTCACAACCAAGGTATAAAGCAAGACTAGTTGTGAAGGGCTTCAATCAACAGAAAGGTATTGACTTTGAAGAGATATTTTCACCCATGGTCAAGATGTCTTCGATCTAGGTTGTACTTAGCTTGGCAGCCAGTCTGAATTTGGAGATTGAGTACCTTGATGTGAAGACAGTATTTCTTCATGATGACCTTGAAGAGGAAATCTATATGGAGCAGCCAGATGGGTTTGTAGCTAAAGGCAAGGAAAACCTGGTATGCAAACTAAAGAAGAGCTTATATGGTTTGAAATAAGCTCCTCAACAGTGGTATAAGAAATTTGATTCCTTCATGGTAGATCATGGGTATGACAGAACCACTTCTGACCATTGTATTTTTGTAAAGAGGTTTGGTGATGATGATTTTATTATTCTCCTGTTATATGTTGAAGACATGCTGATTGTTGGCCACGATGCCAAGAGGATTCAGAACTTGAAGACTGAATTGAGCAAGTGCTTTGCTATGAAAGACTTAGGATCAGCGAAGCAGATACTTGGCATGAGGATTGCTCGTGACAGGAAGAATAATAAACTATGGCTATCCCAGGATAAATACATAGAAGAAGGTGTTAGAGCAGTTCCAGATGAGCAACTCCAAGCCGGTTAGCTCTCCACTTGCAGGTCACTTCTAATTGAGTTACAAACAGTGTCCTACTAGTGAGGAAGAAAAGGAGAAAATGCAGAACATTCCCTATGCATCCATAGTTGGCAGTTTGATATACGCCATGGTATGCACTAGATCGGATATTGCTCATGCCGTTGGTGTCGTCAGTCGATTTCTCTCCAATCCTGGGAACGAGCATTGGACTGCAGTGAAATAGATTCTCAGGTACCTCAGAAGAACTTCTAGAATATGTCTATGCTTTGATACAGATAAACCTGTATTAGATGGATATACAGATGCAGACATGGCTGGTGATGTTGATTCTAGAAAATCCACATCGGGATACTTGATGACCTTTTCAGGGGGTGCTGTCTCATGGCAGTCCAAACTGCAGAAATGTGTTGCTCTGTCAAGTACAGAGGCAGAGTATACTGCAGTGACAGAAGCCAGCAAGGAGCTATTGTGGATGAAAAAGTTTATTGAAGAACATGGTCTAAAGCAAGAAAGATTTATTCTGTATTGTGACAGTCAGAGTGCAATTCATCTCAGCAAGAATTCAGCTTTTCATTCGAGGTCGAAGCACATTGATGTGAGGTATCACTGGATACGAGATGCTTTGCAGATGAAGTTGCTACAGTTGGAAAGATTCATATAGATGATAATGCTTCAGATATGCTGACTAAGCCATTACCTGCAGAGAAGTTTGCTGGTCCTCCCTACATGGGTGTGAGGGGGAGAATTGTTGTGGATCCCGCCCATGTGGTGGGACCCGCCCTATTAAAAGGGCGATTTATGGACTGTGGAGACTTGGAAGGGGGGAGCGAGCGTGCGATAGTGGAAAGAAATCGAGCGGTGCCGAGAAAGAAACAAAAGAGGAAAAATATATTTTGATCCTTCCAGGTATTGATCGGACGGTAATTCAAAACCCGATCAAGATGAAAGTTTAGTATATTATTCATGGCAGTGAGATCTACAAAGTGAACAGTTCGGATCGCTGTGATTCCTTTTGTGTAATCGACAAATATTTGGCTTTGGTGAGATCTTCCCTATTTTCTTTCTATATTCCTCAATAATATTTATATTTTATACAGAGATGATCATCATATACCGTTTGTAGAGCCTCTAGTTTGTTAGAGAGAAAAATCTTGTTGTACCCATTATTTGATTATAGTAGAAGTTTGATCTGGTTCCAGGCCCTGTGATTTTTACCTCCACATTGTAGGGTTTTTCATGTAAATCTGATTTTTTTGTGCTTGGTTTGATTTGCTTTTGCTAGATTGATATTGTTGAGTTATTGTTTATTTTAATTAGCACACATGGGTTAAAATTTATCCTGGATATAATTATTTGTGATCGTGCTTTAACTCCAACAGAACGTTAGATAGTCTGACTTTAATTCTACTATTCTAGTTAGAGTCTGTCTCATTCCATCCAAACATGTTTTTAGAGAATCTTTTTTTTTTTTCTTTGATAGAATGGGAAGTAGAGAAGCCACTCAGATATTATTAAGGGAGTAAAAATAGAAGATATGTACAGCGCCTACTAGGCTCATGGATTATCCTAACAGTCCCCATTACAGTTCACAACAATCCAGATATTATAGCGTCAGCAACGATAGTTAAGTACGTCAACACTCTACGTAGCAGAGAATAAAACAACAATATTCTGAAAGTTCAGAATTGTGGACCACATGCTAGTTGGAAGGCAGAATAACAACTTCTCAGCATTGTACCAGTGGAGTTTCACAGGAATTAAATCATGATAAAAATGAATGGAGTCCTAGACTGCTGTAAAAAGAAACGAGTAACAAAGCTGTAAATGAGGCTTCAAACAGTTATCATTGACTTCCATTAGGTTGGCTGTTGGTGAAGGGGTTGAAGAGAGGTCCATGACTAGTCATGCCCATCTTTGCTCTTCAGACTGCAGAGATGAATTCATCTATGAGAAGTGTGTAAAAATTTCCAAGCTACTGCAAACTGGGAACAGTTTTTTTCCTGAATATTCTTGAGTTCCATTCTTTCCAGAGTTCCGAACAAAGTATTGGGATTAATTGTTCAGCTGCTCTTCTAACAAGACTGGCAAATTTCTTTCTTCTCCGGTCAGTCCAAATGGAATGTAGTCTTGGAGGCCAACCTCTTATCCTCAGGTGCACTTTCAAAACCAATCCAAATGCAATGGACAAAGGGGCATTTAAGCGAAAAATGAGTAATGGATTCTGAACTTGCACCATACAGGACGCATCCCAAATTTGTATGCCATCCTTTCCTTGCCATTATATCTCAAGAGTGCAATCTATTTTGAAGTGCCAACCGAAGAAACATCTTCACTTTCTCTGGTATTGCAGCTTTCCAGATTGCTTTGTAGTAAGGACAAGAATCCCACCATTATTGATAAAGCTATAGAAGGAGTCAACAAAGAAAAATCCATTAGTGGTGAGCTTCCAAGTGGGTACATCTACAATTCTTAAGGGTCTTATGCTAGCCAGGCAATTTCTGAGTACATCCAGTCAAAGAACCTCTGATTTTGATTTTCTAAGACAAAGATCTTTTTGACCATTGTGAGGCCACTGAGTAGTTTGATTTGACAGCTAATGAAGTACAATTTCTCAAAGAGATAAGCTAAATATATTGACCCACACCATTCATTCTCCCAAAATCTAATTTTTGAACCTTCACCTAGTCTACATGAGAGAACTCCAAAAAGGCATTAAGATGTTTGCAAACATCCCTCCAAATGGCGACATATTTTTATAAGATATTTTCACTCGCATGCCAAATCTTTTCCTAATTACATAGTATGCATGTTTGATTTGTTTCCACCACGGGGAGCCCCATCCAACCATGAACTTCTACACCCACTTTTCCAGCAGAGCGAGATTCACTTGCTCGATATTTCTGATCCCCAATCAGCCTTTTTCTTTTATTCTACACAAACTATCCCAACTCACTAGGCAATAGAAACCACTAGTCTTCTGATCTCCTACCCTTCCACGGAAAGGATTGATGCATCCATGGATTTTAAGAAGCACCCACTTTGGAAGTTTAAACATTGGCATAAAGTAAGAAGGTAGCGCAGTCAACATATATGGGGTTAATCAAAATAATTCTACCACCCCAAGAGAGATGCTTCCCTTTCCAGGATGCTAATCTTGAGCTAAGTTTTTCTAGTAATGGAAGCCAACATTGTTTGGAAACCTTCTAATCACAAAGCGAAAAGCCAAGATATGTGAATGGTAGACCCCCTCTTTTGTGGTTCATCATAGATGCAAACAGGTTAGCCGCATTAGCAAGCATATTCATACACACATGGTTCTTAAATCAGAAACCCCTTTAAAAGCTAAGAGCACTGCCTTCACCTCATTAAAGTTTTTGTTTCCCTGAACAAAATAGGAGGTGTTGTAGAAGATACTGGCTCTAAGATCGGAGAAGAGGTTGACTAGCTAGAATTGCCATTGGAGTAACCTTCAAAAAGGTCCATAGTCGAGAGCAGCCCTGATGCGAACATTCCAATACTCAAGTTAGCGATCTGAAATAGATAGAAAATAGTGAGCATAGAAAAGATTACTTATTAGAGAACCTTGAGGCTTGGAGACTTTATAGGAGAGAGCTAAGCAGAACGGACGATCTCGAAAATATCAGACCATGATTGCATTGTTGCAAAATTATCGTTGTGATTCGCTTTCAAGGATCATGAGGAAGGATGTAGTTTCTAGCAGTGTTAATAATGCTGATAGATGTTCCCATAAAAGGAGGAAGTTATTACTAGTGACAGCAGGCATGAGATTTTAGCCTTTATATGCTCCCCACATAGGGATATTTATTATTTTTGGCTTCTTCTGCATGATTGCACATGTATCAGGAGGCCATTAATAGATACATCAGAGCGGGCCATATGGGTGATAAGGCTCAAGTAAAACCCGGTAGCTTGGCATAAAAAGGTCTTAGTTCTGCATACAGGTTAGCCAACCTAATTTAAGACTTATATGAAGATACCTTGGCCATTATGTCTTAGCTTCATGCCTCAGCCCGGCATGAAGATGCCTCGCCACTATAGCTCCAAAAATATCCTCTTATAATAGTACCTTTTACTCTCGAGTTTGAGCTTGGAAGGGATCAGATGAAGGGAATATCACTGAATCTGTACCTCGGACCTAGAGATGCTCGCTTCCAAGCTGACAAGGTATCATATCTTGCATAAGCATAAGGCTAGAAGTGGATCGGGCCGAGCCATACCCCTACCTGAGCTTGGTCCAAAAAAAATTTAGGCTTCGAGCTAGGCTTAAGCCCAATTTATTTTGAAAAAATCTGGTCCGAACCCGACCCGAGCTCGATTGGGTCGATCCAAACTAAGCTTTGATTTAGGTCGGCCCGAATTAAAGCCCGATTGGACCTATCAAATTGAAAATATAATAATAAAATGAAGTTCTTTTAACTACTGGTATATATTTTGGCCCGAATTGAAGTCTGATTAGGCCTGCCAAATTAAAGATGAAATGATAAAATGAAGTTCTTTTAACTACTGGTATATATTCCAAAAAAAATTTAAAAGATTAAAATTCTAAAACTATCAGGCTAGCAGGCTGGGTTTGGGCAAGGCCTTTTTCAAGCCAGGTTCAGGCCGGCCCGGGCCAAGCGGGAGCCCGAGTCCTACTTGAAAATTAAATTCTATTTTTAGGCCCAAGCCCAGTTCCAGCCCTATATAAGTGGCACTAGTATATCATCATTTGCTAACTAGTAAGCATTGGTCCATTATGGTTTTGTAAAATTTATCCATGAAGGTCACATTAAGAAGGCTATTAATAACACTATGCGGTGAACAAGGCCAAGTGAAAGGCCAAATAATAAAAGTCTAAAGAAAAGGTCTCCAAGATTAAAGCCAATTATAAGGCTAAGATGGTTAATAAAAAATTGAAGGCTCTTGCTTAGAAAAAATAAGACTAAGGTAATAATTCGAGAATGTCAATTCCAATATGAGTGATTATTTAAAAATGATGAGTTAATTTGAAATAAAAATTAGAGAATACCAAGTCAATCCAAGGCAAATATTAGAGAATGCCTAGCTAATCTATGGCTTATATTAGATAATGCTAAACCAATCCATGGCATATATTAGAGAATATAGAGCCAATCCAAGGAATATATTAGATAATTCTGAGAAATCTGAGATATATATTAAAGAATGCCGATCTTCCAGTCTTCGAGTCGGGCCAAAGGCTTTCAAAAGTTGGTGTTGAGAGGCCTGGCCAAAGGCTTATAGGCATTGCAATTATGGCTCGGCCAAAGGCTTTTGGGCATTAGATGTCAGGCAAATAGCTCTCTGACATTGTTCCGATCCAAGACTTTCGAGAGTTGAAATTGAGAGGCCTAGCCCAAGGCTTTCAGGTATTGAAAATGAGGCTCGACCAAAGACTTTCGAGTGTTGGACATCGGGTTCATAGTTCTTTGATATTATTCCAGTCCAAGGCTTTCAGGAGTTGAAGTTGAGAGGCCTAGTCCAAGGCTTTCAAGTATTGAAATTGAGACTCAGTCAAAGGCTTTCGAGCATTGGATGTTGGTTATGTAGCTCTCCGATATTGTTCTAGTCCAAGATTTCCGGGAGTTGAAATTGAGTAGCTTGACCTAAAGCTCTCAAGCATTAAAATTGAGACTTGATTAAAGATTTTTGAGCATTGGATGTCGGGCATGTAGCTCTCCAATGTTGTCTCGGCTCGAGGCTTTTGGAAGTTGAAATCGAGAGGTATGGCGTAAAACTTTCAGGTATTAAAATTGAGGCTCGGCCAAAGGCTTTCAAGCATTGAACAGCATGCCAATGACTTTTCGATGTATAAGGAGAGTGGGACCTTTGACCTGTTAAATTGACAAGAAGACAAAATAATTGTAAATCATTTATTTAAATAGGAAAAGTACTTTATTGGTGATACATCCGAAGTTTTTTTGATCTCCATGAGTAAGGTAAAGGCTTTGCATGCAGCTGTGTCGGGTGATAGGCTATCGAGTTATGTATGCTTCTGGATGTACTCTGGAACCACCTTCCAATAACGATATTCACTATCCTAGACTTATTTAGTTCTCCGTGGCCTTTTGTAATCTAGCAGACTGCTAGGAGGTCAGCTCCGAGAGATCAGCCCCCATATTATCCAGGCCGAGGTTGAGGGTCTACCAGAATAAAGACCAACTAGACTGAAGAGATCAACTAGGTCAAAGATCCTCTGGGCCAGGGGTCATTCAGGATGAAGATCAACTGGCTGAAGATCACCTAGGCCTAGGAAGGAGTTATTGAAGAGACTGCTGAGGAGCCAGAACATAAAGGAGTTATCAAAGAAGGAGTCAACAAGGGAGCTACCGAGGATTTCGATCATAGTAACTTTGCTATCAAGGCTCTCCAGGTCAAGGATCAGCCAAAATGAAGATCAACTAGTTGAACATCACCCAGGCCGAGGGTTCCGATCATAGTGGCTTTGCTGCTGAGGCACATATGGATGCAACCAAGATCAAGCTCCAACCTTGTAGACTTCATGGCCAAGGTGGAGTAAACAAAGGCTTTCTGGTGTTAGGATTATCATTGAAGGTCCCGAGTTCCATAAATTTCTAGATTTTTTATTGAACCATCCTCCAATGATGATACCATTCTGGATCTTATTTGGTTCTTTATGGCCTTTTGTAATTCTGCAAACCTTGGCTAAGTTGAGTTCGAGGGTTAGCCAAGATGAAAATCAACTAGGCTGAGCAAATGAATCAAGTTGAGTGTCCTCTAGGCTGAAGGTCAGCTAGGATGAAAATTAATTGATGGGACCTACAAGAACGGACAGATAAGAGTTCTCCGAAAAAAATAAATTTAGATAGGAGTTCAGATGATTAGTCGATGGATGAGAATGTCTTGAAAAGATAGTATATTGAGTCCTATGTGAATGCCTTCAACGTGGGAGAGGGTCCATATGCTTGGCTTCTAGATTCACTACCGAACTATCCCCCAATAACATGCTAGAGGTTGGTTCTTCATAGCTTTTTATAGGTTTGTAGATCTTGACCATGCCAAGTCCAAGGATCAACCAGGATGAGGATCAACTAATTGAGGATCACCCAAGCCAAGGGAGGAGTTGGTGAGGAGGTGATCGAGGATCCCGATCATAATGACATTGCTACCAAGACACTCACTGATACAGCCAAGATCGAGCTTCGACCCTTGTGACTTTGCAACTTGGACGGTCACTGATGCAACTAGAAAAAAGCTGAAAGAAACCTTTTGAGATTGAGGCAGTGGTGCTACAACACCATCGAGGATGAAAGAAAGGAGGTGGCACAAGTGGCACAATCAAGGTGATCACCGATCTGTCCAGGTCTGAGCCGAGGAAAGATTTTCGTGGCCAAGGTGGTTGCCAAACTAGATAAGATTGAGCCAATATAGGCCATCTATGCATGAAAAGGTTGTTGATGATGCCACTAAGATTGAGGATGTTGGGAATTGTGTCCCAAAGCCAATCGCCTGGGTTGTAGGCGGTTGAGCTCAGTATTGTACTATTTCTTTGAATTAATAAAATATTTTTTTGCAGCTCATCACATATTGTATTTTCTTGAAATGAACTCTTTCCATGTGATGAAGTCCTTAGGACTACACTGACTTCGATACAGAGAGGATGTATCGAGTGGTCCTTAAACCCTGTTCACAACCAAAGGATATATTATACTGGACGGCAATATATCAAGTATAGGTTGTTGTAGTTCATATCATTTGGTTGTCCTCTTGACCAAATGAATGTGGTGACACTGATGTGATCTGCAAGTGGGATATGTGATATCTTATTGAACGTGACTCCATGCAGCCCCTTTTCTGCCAAAGGGATACTCACGATTGGATATGGGTATAATGTCCCTCTGACCTGAGGTCATCACGGTAGCTTGCAAGCAACTCCCTGTGCTTTGGTGCCAGACTACTCGAATTTTTAATCCGGTGATGGAAGATTTCTGGGTACAGGCAAGTACTTGTGGAGCAGTGATGGACCAAGATGGAATTGACCTGTCCAAATAGTTTGGATTGAATATCTCGCAGTATCTTAATTTAGCAAATCCTCGGCTGGGGTAGTCCTAGTGAAGAGTCACTGGGCTTGCGAGGTTGAGACACGTAGTGACTGACTCTGTCTGGGTTGGCAGCCCATCTCAGTCATCCTGAGCATTAGAGGTCAAAGGGATGAATTATACGGTACCCATATGCCAGAGGTTCGATAGTTTGCTCCGCATCTTCCCTATCCGGATGTCGGGACCCATTGCTAGATGGTTTCCTGTGCTGGTACTAGAATTGTTCTAGTGCTACCGTTTAGGTTCGAACCTATGAGGTCACTCACCACAGCGTATTACTCTCTGATCCGATACCGATTATGATTAGGAATCGTCTCAATTTATGGTCACGGTATTTATTTTTGAGCACTATTTTCCTCATCTTGCCCTTGTTTGTGTCAACCGAAAATTGTTCTGGGTTGACCAGCACTACGCCAGGTTTTTTCTGAATCAGTTTTGAACTGATTTAGAGTTCGTTTCGGCCTTCAATTGGTTGTGAACCAATTGAACCATTTTTTGGGCTCGGACCGGTTCAATTGGATTGAACCACCGTTGGTTTTTAAATGGGTTTGAACCAAATGGCTTGGACCGTTTTTGAACCGGTGTTTTCTCCCTTGGACCGGTTTCCACGTTGGAATACTCTTTATGCTAGAAAGAAGTATTAGCGTTTGGAGAAAACCAAGCGTCCGAAGGCCAAACAACACCGTGCGCTGGCATCCCTTCCTCTCCTCTATCGGCTGCCTTAAATCCCTATTTATTGTGGGTGTAACACAGGCTTTTGCCCTTCCCTCTCCCAGCCTCCCTGTCTCCCTCTCCCAGCTGCCTTTAAATACCAATGCCCAAGCCCTGTTTCAGGCGGCTTCTTTCACCGTGCAACAGCAATCCAAAATTTTCTGGGGCAAGGTTTCTCCATTTTTGAGAGCTTAGTGTTTGTACGAGTTAGGCTGGGATTTGGAGAGTGTGAGAAAGTGTTTTGAAGGGCCATTTCTTTGCTCTTTTGTTCCTGAGAACCAAGTATCAACACCTGAGAGCCAGTGTCAACTCATGGGTTCTGACAACTCTAACGGATCTATTTTTCTGAGTTACAGATTTATTTTTTCAAGCTCCCAATGGCTAGTTTTGATTCTCCAACAGTCTCAAACCATTTTTTGGAAGTTTTTGAAGTATTTAAGCTTCACCAAACTCATTTATGAAGCATTGAACTCTATGAATTCCATTGAATACTCAAAAGTCAATATTCCCTCAAGAACTTCACTTCAAAAGTCATAAAAGGAGATATTCCCTGAAAAAGCTTACAAGCCTATCCTTTCATCCTTCCAAAAAGAGAGCTTGGAGAAGACTCCAAAGAGAAGACAAGACAAGCATCTACTAGAGCCTCAAAGCATCACTTTCAACTCTTTGAAGAGAGTTTGTTGTATTTTATTTATTGTATCTCTGAATTTATTCATTGTTTGACCTAGCTTTCAAGGGTTTCTTGAAAGTAAGTTGTTGTGTTGTTGGTGAGCCAAAGGGACAAAACCAACTAGGGTTTGACTTGTGAGCCGAAGACAAAGCAAGTTGTAAAGGTTGTTGGTGAGCCTAGGTGACAAAACAACTTATGTTTTGACTTGTGAGCCTTGTAAAATAAGTCGGCTGTAATCTTGGAGAGATTATAGTAGAATTTCCAAGGGTGACTTGAAGAGTGGATGTAGGTGCTTGGTTTGCACCGAACCACTATAAAACTTGTGTTTGTGTATGATTCTATTCTTATTTCTTGCTCTTGCATTTAATTTTTTATATCCACTGTACATCTTTGAGTTATTCACATTGCTCACAAATACTTCAAAGACCAGCACATAATTATTTTAATTTTTAAAGATCCAATTCACTCCCTCTTTGGCTCCATTTCTAGCAATAAGTGGCATTAGAGCATCGGTACTCTACTTGTAGGTCCAATGATCTTGAGTGAAAGATCATGGCAGCCCCAATAGGTATGGGTGTTGTAAAGGTCAAGCCTCTAACTGTCCCACTTATTTAATGGCATAAATTACACGTATTGGAAGACACGCATGCACATTTTCATTCAGCCATTAATTATAATCTTTGGAGGACTATTATTAAAGGTCCTCATCAGCCTACTATCTTGATTAATAGCATTCCCACTCCCAAAATGGAAGATGATTGGGATGAGAATGACATTAAGCAAATAGAGCTTAATGCGAAGGCTATGAATTATTATTTTGCTTTGGATCCGAGTGAATTCTATAGAATCTCAAATTGTCTCTCTGCTAAGAAATATGGGACACACTTGAAGTCACCCATGAGGGTACACATCAAGTGAAAACTACTAAAGTAACATGCTCATTCACATATATGAAATGTTCAAAATGGAACCTACTGAATATATTAGTGAGATGTATACTATGTTCACTAATATTGTGAATGGCATGAGAAGTTTAGGAAAGATTGTTTCTAACGGTGAACTTGTAAATAAACTCCTCAGGTCTCTTTTGGCTTCTTGGGATGCAAAGGTCACTGCTATAGAAAAAGCCAAGGACATCAATACTCTTCCTCTCGAGCAATTATTGGGCTCATTGATGACCTATGAGCTCTCATTAAAGTAAAAGAATATGGACGTTGATAAGAAGAAGAAAGTTATTGCTTTCAAGTCCACCACAAAAGAAGAGTTAAGTGATGATTCCGAAAAAGAAGATGAAGAAGATGAGACGGCTCTCAAGGCTAGAAAGTTTAGGAGGTTCATGAGAAAAAAGAAGTATAACTTCAAGAAGAAACCTCAAAAGGGAGAGCCTAGCAAAGAGAAGGACAAAAAAAAAGAAAAGGAGCAGCCCACATGTTTTGAATGCAAGAAACCGGGCCACTTCAAGATGGACTGCCCCTACTCAAGAAAAGTAGAAGAAGATTGAGAAAGAAAGTCATGATGACAACTTGGAGCAACAGGAGGATTCAAGCTCCGAAGAAGAACAACAAGAGGTTGCAAATTTTGTCTAATGGCTAACAATGATGAGGTAACATCTGAACTTGAAGAAGAGTTAACATTTGATGAGTCGCATGAAGTTTTTGATGAACTTGTTATCGAATTTCAAAAACTTAAATCAAAGCATAAAGAACTAAAGAAGCAAAATTTGGATTTAGTTAAAACAAATGATAAGTTTTATTGAAAATGATTGCTTGCTTCTTCGAAACAAAAAGCTAAATGATAAAATTATTCTTATTGAAAAGGAAAAGAAAGATTTGAAGAAGAAAAACTCCCTTGCTTCAAATGAAAATTTTACAAAACAAAACAAGAAGATTTTGGAAGAAAACATGAAATATAAAAATGAACTTGAAAAATTAAAACCTTTTGTTGAAAAATTTACTTATAGTTCTAAAAAACTAAATATGCTTTTAAACAACCAAAGAGCTATTTTCAACAAGGCCGGTTTGGATTTCAAAACACAAAAGAAACAAAATTTTTTTAAGAATTCTTTGTACCTGCTTTCTCTTCAATTACTTGTTATTCATGTGGTAAAGTAGGACATAAATCATATCTATGTAATAAAAAAAAATTAGCAAAGTTAAAAAAATTGGGATTCCAAAAGGAACCATCACCACTAACCTTAAAGGACCTAAGATGACTTGGATATCTAAAGTCTCCACATGATTTTATTATAGGTGTGTCTTGCAACCAACAAAAGAAGATTGTGGTACCTGACAGTGGTTGCTCAAGGCACATGATGGAGATGTGGAGCTGTTTTCTTCACTTGAGTATTGAAGTGGTGGTAATGTTACTTTGGGTGATAATGGAAAGGGCAAGATTGTCAGAATTGGTAAAGTCCATATCACCCCTTCTACTTTTATAGATAATGTTTTATATGTTGATGGTTTAAAGCATAATTTACTTAGCATTAGTCAGTTTTGTGATAAGAATTTAAAATTATTTTAAATCTTTCATGT
Organism: Areca catechu; assembly: GCA_021397845.1. Classification (NCBI taxonomy): domain Eukaryota; kingdom Viridiplantae; phylum Streptophyta; class Magnoliopsida; order Arecales; family Arecaceae; genus Areca; species Areca catechu. The sequence continues at coordinate 47,174,709 of CM038047.1, read as the reverse complement.
GCATTGTTTCTAGTCTAGATGACAATGGCATCAAGTTTATTGGTCATAGGCATGGCAACATTTATATAGTAGATCTAGATGATCTACATGTTCAAAATGATCAATGCCTAGTGGCAATGGATGCCAAGATCAATGAAACTAGTTGGCTTTGGCATCATATACTAGACATGCTAGCATGCATTTGATTTCAAAACTTTGTAAAAAAGATTTGATAAAAGATTTGCCAAAACTTAGTTTTGAAAAAGATAAGATTTGCACTGCTTGTCAACTTGGAAAACAAACAAAATCATCTTTAGTTTTGAAAAAGATAAGATTTGCACTGCTTGTTAACTTGGAAAACAAACAAAATCATCTTTCAAATCTAAAGGAGTAGTCTCTACATCTAGACCCTTAGAATTCATATGGACTCTTTGGACCAACTAGAACATCTAGTTTGGGAGGTAAGAAGTATGGTCTAGTTATTGTAGACGATTTTTTTTACTTTACTTGAGTGATATTTTTAGCTCATAAAGATGAAACCTTTTCAGCATTCATTAGATTTCATAAAAGAGTTTCAAATGAAAAAGGTGTTTCAATTATTTTTTTAAGAAGTGATCATGGTATAGAATTTGAAAATCATGATTTTGAAAAGTATTGTAGTGAAAATGACATTCATCACAACTTTTCTGCACCTAGGACACCTCAACAAAATAGGGTGGTAGAAAGAAAAAATAGAACACTTTAAGAAATGGCACGCACCATGCTTTGCAAAAATAATTTACCTAGATATTTTGGACGGAAGCCATAAATACAACATGTTATGTTTTAAATCGTGTTTTGATCGACCTATTTTAAAGAAAATACTTTATGAGCTTTGGAAGGATAGAAAACCATCAATCAAATATTTTGGGTTTTTGGATGCCGTTGTTTCATCCTAAACAATGGTAAGGATAATCTAAGCAAATTTGATGCCATGTTAGATGAGGGTATCTTTTTAGACTACTCTACATCTAGCAAGGCATACAGGGTCTTCAACAGAAGGATACTTGTTGTTGAAGAATCCATCCATGTGGTGTTTGATGAAACTAACCAAAAATCTTCTAGAAAAGAAGATATTCTTGATGATGATACAGGTATCAATAGACATGAAGAAGTGAACTATGAAGAACCCACCAAGGAGCAAGTGACAATGAAAGAGATCAAGCACAAGAAAATGAAAACACATCTACAGTTAATTCTCTACCTAAAGAATGGAGGTATGCTCATGGACACTCCAAAGAACTTATCATTGGTGATCCATCAAAAGGTGTAAGTACTCATTCATCTCTTAGAAATATATGTGATTACTTAGCTTTTGTATCTAAGTGGAACCTAAATCTATTGAAGAAGCTGAAAATGATTGCAATGGATTAATGCTATTCAAGATGAACTAAATCAATTCAAAAGAAACAATATTTGGACTTTGGTTGATAGACCTACTAATGTTCAATAATTGACACAAAATGGGTTTTTAGAAATAAGCTTGATGAAAATGGTATTGTCACTAGAAATAAAGCTAGACTAGTTGCCAAAGGATACAATCAGGAGAGAGGGATTGATTTTGATGAAACCTTTGCTCCTGTGGCTAGACTTGAGGCAATTAGGCTATATTGGTATTTGCATATTTTATGAATTTTAAATTATTTCAAATGGATATCAAAAGTGCCTTCTAAATGATTTTATCGAAGAAGAGGTTTATGTTGAACAACCCCCAGGTTTTGAAAATCATGAATTTCCAAACCATGTATTAAACTTCATAAAGCTTTGTATGGTTTGAAACAAGCTCCAAGAGCTTGGTATGATCGATTGAGTTCATTTTTGCTTAAAAATAATTTTATTAGAGGTAATGTAAATACTACTTTATTTCTAAAAAGGAAGAATGATGATCTTCTAGTAGGTCAAGTTTATGTGGATGATATCATATTCAGTGCTACTAATGAGTGTCTTTGTCAAGAGTTTGCTAAGTTGATGCCGGGTGAGTTCGAGATGAGCATGATGGAAGAACTCAATTCTTTCTAACTTCAGATAAAGCAAACAAAAGAGGGGATTTTCATCAATCAAGCTAAGTACATAAAAGAAATACTAAAGAATTTTGGGATGGGGAGCACCAAGCCATTAGGTATGCCTATGAGCTCCTCTTGTAGACTTGACAAAGATGAATCAAGTAAATCTGTAGACCAAAAACTATATCATAATATGATTGGTTCATTATTATATCTAACTACTAGTAGGCCAGATATTATGTTTAGTATTTGTATGTGTGCTAGATATTAGTCTGACCCTAAAGAATCTCATCTTTTGGCTGTTAAACGCATACTTAGATATATGTCTGGCTCTGTTGATATTGGTCTTTGGTATTCTAGAGATTCATCATTTGAATTGATTACTTATTCTGATGCTGATCTTGCTGAGTTCAAACTTGATCGAAAAAGTACTAGTTGAACTTGTCAGTTTCACGGAATCAATTTGATTTCTTGGAGTAGCAAGAAACATAATTCAGTTGCTCTATCTACAGCGGAAGCCAAATATATAACAGCTGGAAGCTGTTGTGCTCAAATTCTATGGATAAAACAACAACTCGAAGATTTTGGCACCAAACTAACTAAGATACCCATAAGATGTGACAATACTAGTGCAATCAATTTAATTAAGAATCCTGTGCAACATTCAAGAAGTAACATATTGAAATAAGACATCACTTCATAAGAGATAATGTGCAAAACTCTAATGTGATGCTTAAATTGTTGGTACTGATGTTCAATTAGCTGATATTTTTACCAAACCTTTGAGTGAAGAAAGATTTAGCATGATTAGAAGAGAGTGAGAAATCATAGATCCCTTTTCTTAGAACTCTCTCAAACCTTATCCATGCCAAATTGTTAGTGCTCAAATTCATATTCTTTAAGTCCAAAACTCCTCATTAGAGTTCCCTAATTTTTAATGAATTTATTGGATTTTTCTAGGATTTTCTTGGCCAAGTGTCGACACTTGAAAAATCCCACGTGTCGACACTTGGGTGGAAAGTTTAGTTTTTCTAGGGCTTCACCAAACCTTTGTTTTTATATTTCCCTCCTTCCACTCGTGCCCTAGTGGTCCCCCAACCGTCCGTAGGCCACGAAATAAGTTCTTCCCCCGTGCCTTCCATTTTTTTTGGTAAATCCCTTCATCTTCTTTCATTTTCTTGGTAAATCCATGGTTTTTCAACCGATTCTTCACCGTTTTCCATGATTTTCCCTCTTCCCTTCGAAAATTAGTCTTTTGTCTTTGGTTCTTGGGATTATGCTCGGGTTCTTGGTCTTTTCTCTTTTGGACTGATTTTCCACTTTATTTTTTCTGGTTCATGCCTTGTTTTTGCACGATTCCTTACGATTTAACTATTGCATTAAAATTTTTTGGCCAATTTCAACACCATTTGATTTCTTCCCTTTTGAACCAAACCCTAATTGTTTTCTTTGAATCTTATTGATTTAAACAAAACCAAGCACTGTTTTCTCTCTTTTTGCTCACTTTTTTGGTCGATCACTTGTTTTTGGCTCTTTTTCTCCCTATTTCTCCTCAACTTCCATATGACTGTTCCCTACTCCATATCTTTACCCTTTCTACTTCCTTCCCTCAGCTGGTTATCATAGCTCCCAAGAAGCAATTGGCTTATAAAAGGAAACCAAGACATGCTTCAGTAGAAAGGAGAACGAAAGCTAGAAATGACAGCGGACGTCAGACTGGTAGTTCAGCAGCTCCAGCTTCACCTTCAGCAGAGAGGATGTCTGGGAAGGTGATCGCAGCTGGCAGGCAAGTGGATCTTGGATTTTTTGATAGATAGGGCTTTCAGATTGGGCAGGTTCTTCAGGATGCTGGGTTGATCTCCTTCTGCACCATGCAGGAGAAGTATTATCCACACCTGGTCCGAGAGTTCTGTGGGAGTCTCGACTGCCGATGGATGCTTTGGAGTGCGACAGTGAGGGGCATCCAGATTCCACTTTCAGCGGAGGTACTGAGTCGCTTCTGGAGATCCCGCACCGTGGGATTGTTACTACTACTGTTGAGGATTGTAAGGAGGCATTCAGATGCATCTTAGAGTGAGAGGATGTTCGTGGCATGGCTACAGTCATCGTGAACCAGTTGTCTGTAGAGATGCATCTACTTCACCATATCACTGCCCGGATCCGTCTGCCGAAGACCAGGAGGTTTGACTTATCATAGAGCATGAGTTGATGGTGATGACTTGTTTGATTCAGAGGACAGAGATCGACCTTCCAGCATTGATACTTGTTCAGATGAGAGACGCCGCCACTCAGAGGAGACATTGCTTACCCTACGGTATGACATTGACATGCTTGTTCGAGCTCACTCAGTTCCTTTGGAGGGGGAGACCTCCAAGGATATCCTTCATATGGATGTATATGACGAGCGATCACTCCACCGTATGGGGTACAGATTGATCTTTGGTCGCTGGGTACGTAGAGAGTCTGGCCAGGAGCTAGATGAGGAGGATGAGATTCGATGCTGCTGCAGGCAGGTTACCATCCTCTTCGACCTCCTCAGACAGCAGCAGCACCCAGTGAGACTGAGCCAGTTACTCCAGCTCCAGCTCCAGCTCCAGCCACTTCACCAATCGATGCTCCTCCTTCCACTATTATTGGTTCATCATTCGAGGAGCTAGTCAAACAGAAGTTTACAGACATCTGAAGCGAGATGATAGGCTTAGGTGTCTGTACCACTCAGTTGCGTATTAAGATAGAGGGCCTTAGAGCCCATACTGCTGAGGAGCATGCTGAGATGCATCGGACCATCGAGGCAGGATTTGCACGATTAAGGAGTTATTGAGATCCCTCTTACCTATAGCAGCAACACCTGCAGACCCACCTCCTGATGATGATGATGATGATGATGATGATGATGATGATGATGATGATGATGATGGTGACCACCCAAACGGACACGATAACATAGTTGATAGTGGTGACCGAGATGATGGTGGTGATGATAGAGGCACAGATGTTATTGACAGTGATAGTGATGACAGGGCAGAGGACTTTGAGCTGGTCAGCCGAGAGACTCAGACACCTGCTATTCCACCTATTGATCCTTCTGACACACCGATCTCCATTGCTCCTATTTTCATAACACCCGCTGAGGCTCTTCCACCGCCATCCACACGTTCATCCAGGGTTATACCCCGTATAGGACCTTCCACTAGGACTAGGAGTCGTAGTATCATGAAGACCCCTAAAGCCCTAGTTCATAGGTCTAGGATTACCGGATCTATATCATTTGAGATCCCATCTGATGAGGATTAGCCTCACAGATGACTACTCTGTTGTTTGATGTATTAGTACTTATCTTATGTTTCATGTTTATGGGCTTCACTATGTTGTATGTTTCAGTGTATGCTGATTGTTTCAGCAAATTTTGTACTGAAATCACTCTTTTATATATCTATATTCACTTTCTCACTTGATTATCAATCTTGTTCATTTACTCTAATGATGATTGAATTTATAATGTTTAAATTTTGCTCTAACTATATTGGCTCTGATACCTTACTCCTTGGCTCTGATACCTGTTAATTGTTGCAAAACTAATCTTGTATCATGGCCCTTCTTTGTGTTAATGCATTTATTGAGGGAGAGTTTACTCCCTTTATTGCTTAATGATTGACAAAATGGGGGAGTAAGATATAAAGTTTCAAATTCTATATTTCTTCAATTAAAAAAAGCTCTAAAATAACTCTGATACAAAATAGTTCTTCAATTAAGAAATGCTCTGATACAAAATGTTTCATATATGCTCTGATACAAAATGTTTATTATCTTAACTCACTAAGGGGGAGAGTAAATTTAATTTCCATACTTAACCTATACCTCTCCTCTATGAAGATTGTGTTGTATGAGCTTTAAGTTCATGTTTATGAGTTATCATATCTAAAAATTGAATTTGAATACTTATATACTCAAGGTTTTGTCATCATCAAAAAGGGAGAGATTGTTGGGTTTGCCCTTAATTTTGATGATTAAGAAAATATTAAGTACATATTTTGTACTAATGTTTCAAATATAGTTAGGAGTTTCAGGTTATAGGTACCTCAAATTTTCAAAAGGAAAGTATCTTGAAAGATGGGCAAAACTCATGTCTTAAGAAGTCTTCTCACCATACAAAAGGGCTAAAAAATGTTTAATTATTGTTTACAAAAGTGTATCTAACGTTTGATTATATATCCTTATGTTTTTGAGAGATTTGACACTCATTTTGGCAATTTCAGACTCAAGTGTCAACACTTCAGTGAATGGCATGCAAAAATCCTTGTCTGGCACACCAAGTGTTGATACCTGAGTTTCAAGTGTCGACACCTGAGTTCCAAGTGTCGACACCTAGAATCCAAGTGTCGACTCAAGGCCTGAGACTTTGAAAATCGAAAACATGCTATTTGGAGGATTTTTGTATCAAGAGTCGACACCTGAGCTCCAAGTGTCGACACCTGAAATTCAAGTATCGACACCTGCAGGATCAAGTGTTGACACCTGAGAGCCAAGTGTCGACTCACGGGTTCTGACAACTCTAACGGATCTATTTTTCTGAGTTACAGATTTGTCTTTTCAAGCTCCCAATGGCTAGTTTTGATTCTCCAATGATCTCAAATCATTTTTTGAAAGTTTTTGAAGTATTTAAAATTTACCAAACTCATTCATGAAGCATTGAACTCTATTGAGTTCCATTGAACACTCAAAAGTTAATATTCCCTCAAGAACTTCACTTCAAAAGCCATAAAAAGAGAAATTCCCTAAAAAAGCTTACAAGCCTTTCCTTTCATCCTTCCAAAAAGAGGGCTTGAAGAAGATTCCAAAGAGAAGACAAGACAAGCATCTATTAGAGCCTCAAAGCTTCACTTTCTACTCTTTAAAGAGAGTTTGTTGTATTTTATTTATTGTATCTCTGAATTTATTCATTATTTGACCTAACTTTCAAGGATCTCTTGAAAGTAGGTTGTTGTAGTTGTTGGTGAGCCAAAGGGACAAAACCAACTAGGGTTTGACTTGTGAGCTCGAAGATAAAACAAGTTGTAAAGGTTGTTGGTGAGCATAAGTGACAAAACCAACTTAGGTTTTGACTTGTGAGGCTTGTAAAACAAGTTGGCTGTAATCTTGGAGAGATTATAGTGAAATTCCTAAGGGTGGCTTGGGAAGTGGACGTAAGTGCTTGGTTTGCACCGAATCGCTATAAAACTTATGTTTGTGTGTGATTGCTATTCTTATTTCTTGCTCTTGCATTTAATTTTTTTATATCTGCTACACATCTATAAGTTATTCACATTGCTCACAAACACTTTAAAGACCAGCACATAATTGCTTTAATTTTTTAAAGACCCAATTTACCCCCCTCTTGGACTCCATTTCTGGGCAACAGGTGGAACCAACCAAAACCAAGCCAAAGGTGAAGCTGAGGCAATGGCAAGATGAGGCCTTTCCTTGATCGAGGCGGTCGCCAAGCCAACCAAAGAGCCGGAGGGACTCCTCATAGCTGAGATGGTCATCAATGATGCTATCGATGTTGAAGATAGGGCAGTTGTTGATCTAGCTAAAACCTCTATGATCGAGGTGTTTGTCGAGCCATCCATCGAGGTTGAAAATTGCTCAGAAGAAGATACAAAGCCCTCGTGGCCAGCTCAGAGGAGGCAAGGAGTGATGCTGATGAGGGCATTGATGAGGAGGGCGAGCCACGTGCTATGGAGGTTATAGATGGCACCACCGATGATACTGGTGATAGAGTCCGGGTGGACTTCTAGCCTACAAAGAGGAGAAGAGCCAGTGGCTCCCGTAAGCAGAGAAGAGACGAGCTAGTGGGCTTCCCATAATATTCCTCTCAATGGCTGTAAGCGAAGCATGAGACATGAAAGTTACAGCTAACACGGGGTTCTCCATTCATGGTTTTGATCACCATTTTCGATGATGGCAAAATAGCAGGTCCCGGTATTTGTCACATGGGTCATGGCAAAAATGGTGGTGGTAGCTTTTAATAGCAACCCACAGGGAGTAGATAACAGAGACCTCTGGCTTTTTACAAGGAGGAGGCGACAAAGATGGTCTAGCTATTGGATTATGATTGCACAATGGAAGACTAGATTTCAAAATTTTAATCCTTGAAATCCTGGTCAACTGAAACCCTAGACCTAGGATTCCACTGATTATATCAATTAATAGGGAAAATATTAAGAAATAGAAGAATACCTGTAATACTAATATCCTTTCTTCCACTAGGCACACAAGTGTATGCCCTCCAAAGATGATCCACAAAGGAACTGGATCAAGAAAGCACTTCTTTTTCTTGCTCGACTCTTTCAAGCAACATTTCTTCCTTTAGCAGCATTTCTTCTCTTCTAGGATATTTTTTCTTTCGAAGAGTAGCTCAAAACCTCTCTAAAAACTCTCTTACTATCCTATTATCCTTTCTAATCTCTTCCTAAGCCCTTATCTTAAAATAGCGGGTTTATCTTAAAATAAAAGATTTGTCCTAACAAGGAAAGGAAGAGAGTTGTCAAGACAAACTTCGAATGCTTTGGTTTCAATCACTGAAGTTTTTAAATAGGAAGAGAGGAGGTACCTAAAATATCCTTTCATCAGCCTCTAATCTGATATTTAACTTATCAGATAAAACCCTTCAAGCAGAAGGAGTCTCTAGGTATAAAGATGCAAAGCGAAACATTATTTCACTAATATTTTGCACCAAGAGTTGCCTATCTCAACTCTTAAAAAAAAATTTGATAATTAATCTTTAATTTCAGAATTAAAGATTTAGTCCAACACCTTAATAGATATATAAACTAGAAAGGTTTATCTAAAAAAATATGATTGATATGCAGAAGGACTCCAGCCCATCCCATGCGCCAATATTCCAAGCATCGCATCCCTTCACGAAATCATGCCCATAATTACTTAATTTGATTGATCAAATCTAGTCCAAATGGACATGTATTAGAGAGGATAAGGGCTAAAGTTTATGACTAAAAAGGTAATTTAATTATAGGACTCTTGGTCCTCTGTGCCCCTTAATGTGTGCGTATGCCAATATTGACTCTTGGTTTAAAACGGGCTATAAAATCAGGATAAATTCTAATTTGGCTGCTCCACTTAAGGCTCAACCAAATTTAAGTCCCATTCAAATTAGTTAGTCCAAATAGCAGGCATTTAAATCTAATCTAATTAGTTTAGGAGTTAGGCTAGCCAACATATGCTAGTATGTTAATCAGCTACCTAGAAGATGATATGATAACAAAACATGACTGACATCTAGAAACATGTCATGCTTACCCAGAAGATGATGATTTGATTGAAATTTCCAAAATACCCTTCAATGGCAATTTACCATTCAATTCAATCCTTCGATCTTCCTTTATCCCAAATAAGTGATGGATATGAAAAATTGTTAAACTCTCATACTTTATTCATTTGAATATCAAATCACTAATAAAGACTCAATTGATGAAAGATTAGAAATCCTTTTCTAATTTCATCCTACTTTGATCAAAGACTTCCTGAGTTATCATTTGATGAGATTGCATGGGATAAATACTCCTCTTACTAGGAGCTTACTAAGAGTGATTGAATCCTTGTTAACCTACTCATAATCTTCATACACAATTCACCATATCTATGAATATTCCATATATGACTAAGTCATAAATGAGTATGAACCAAAACATGAATTCATGTGTACAAGATACTATGGTGATCTTAGGTCTAAGGATCACTTGCATAACTTCTACTAAGAGAATCTGTTGCCGTCTAGATCGCCATGGCCTGTAACGTTGATGTGTCGTGGATGTGTCAAACTCCCTCTGGATGCTTGGTTCTCTTTCTGGTCAACCTCTTGGTCAGCTTGTCCTATAAAAAAGAGGAGACCCGGACCAGAAATTTTGGTGGGGATACTCTAGTGATCAAGTCAGTTGGGATGATCAAGAGGAATAGATCCTCTGTGATGGAGAATTGGGGTACCTCCATGTAGAGAAAAAAAAAGATTTAAGTGATGGAATGAGTGCGAGGTTAGAGTGTAGGGAGGTTCTCTCTTTTGGTTCCTTATCCTTTTGCTCTCTTTGCCTTACCAGTTGCTCTCCCTCCTTTGTCAAAGGTCCCTTCTTCCATTTTATATAGGATTAATGGCCCAGACTGGATCTGGGGCTTCATCGGGATGTCGCTTTCTCGGTACTCTCCTTTGAGAGGGTTAGTCTTTGTCAACGGCCTCCCTCCCCTCGAATCGATCCTCGAACAGAGATCTTTCTATTGAGGGTGTTCGTTGGCATGATATAGGTCTTGTCCCTCTGGTGGAGCAGTTTTTCATGGGAGGCGCGGGTACCATACTGTTGAGCCTCAAGCCATGGTGGAGCATTTCTATTTTGGGAGGACCGTTGATGTGTTGCAGGGCCTAAGACCTTAATAGGATACTCCTCTTGGAGGAGGTACAGGTGGCGTGTCGTGGGAACTGAAGCCCTGATTGCATGGCTGGGGGTGCAAGTGGCGTGCCATAGGGCCTAGACCATGGTAGAGCACGTGTTGCGTAAAGCATACAGGTGGCATGTTGTAGAGCTTGGAGCTCCCTCGCCATGGTTTGAACTCCCTCTGGTCTTTTTCCCTCGCTCCCGGCTGACCCTTTGGTGGTTGATGACATCCTTTAGTCTTGGGTGGGAGCTTTGTCTTAGAAAATAGGAGCTCAACCCTAGAAGGTGGGAGCACGACCTCAGCCAGGAGCTTGACCTCGACTGGGAGCTTGATCTCGGAAGGTGGGAGCATGACCTCGACCAGGAGCTCGATCTCGGATGGGAGATGGCCCCGACCGGTGGCTCGACCTTGACTAAGAGCATGGCCTCGACCGGGAACTCAACCTTGGATGGGAGCTGACCTCGACCGAGGGCTCGACCAAGGAAGGCAGAGCACGGCCTCGATCGTGAGCTTAACCTCGGATGGGAGCTAACCTTGACCGAGGGCTCGACCTCGGAAGGCGGGAGCACAACCTCGGCCAGGAGCTTGACCTCGGATGGGAGCTAATCTCGGTCAGGGATTGACCTTGGAAGGCAGGAGCACGGCCTCGGCTAGGAGTTCGACCTCGGATAGGAGCTGACCTCGATTGGGGGCTCAACCTCGAAAGGCGAGAGCATGACCTCAGCCAGGAGCTCGACCTCGGATGGTTGCTACCTTAACGGGGTCTCAACCTCGGGACTTCATTTGGCCACTATATCCATGTGGCACACCCTGCTAGTGTGGCTTTCAGCCGAGTCTAATGCAGGTTCCATGTCAGTGATTATGCCACATCAGGTGCCCCCCACTCTCAAGCCCAGAGTACATCATGGTGCACGGAGCGAAGGGAGTTATGATGATGCTGACATGGAGGGGTACTCATCCTACGCTATTAATGCCTCGATCGTCGGCATCCCGAAGATCATTGCTTTTGCATCAATGAGGGGATGCCATGTCAGCCTAGCTAGAAGGGACATAATTGCTGCGCTGACCCTGAAGTAATTTTCTTCGAATCAAGGAGTCGCCTCCAGTGGATCTTGACACGTGGCAGACACTCGTTGGTCAGAGAGAGGAAAGGATGCATGTTTTTGATCAGTACGATGCAACGAGGGGTTGGCAGGCTTTTTGAAAGGAGTCTGCCTTTCTGCGTCGCTCCTTAAGAACTTCTCGAGCAAGGGGGGTGAAGGTTTGTAGAGTTCTTTCTTCCTTCCCAGTTTCATCTCCTTGATCTAGAGTCTGAAGTCCTTTGCAGGTTAGTCCTCCCCTTTCTTCTTTCCCCCCTTTCTGCCTATGCTGAAGGGGATCCCGTCTTTAGGTCCTCTATTCTTAAAAATTGAGTTCTTTCAATTCATGGACTTCTTTTCTATAAAATACTGATAAAAAATATCAATTTTTAATAAATATAGATTAATTTATAGTTATTTTAATACTTAAATTAGAATATTTAGTAGACTTATCAGATCTTCCTCGGGAAATCCAGCGATTAGCTCGACGGGGAGAGGAAGACAGTCGATAAAGAGGGCTCTACTAGTGGGGTGAAGGAGACCATTAGCGATCCTCTGTTGGTGGAAGGACCTTTCCTAAAAGGATCAATTGCTGGCACGAGCAATGGCAACAGGAACAGCTACGATCCCTAGTTGTTGCTGTGTGGCCATAAAGCACTGCTGGTGTTGCAACTCCTGGACCACCATTACATGTTTTTTAACTTGCCAGGTGAGGATGGCAAGTGGATCCTACTAGGTCAATGGTGATGGAGGTGGTGGAGTTGGTGGCTCCACCTCCTGACTATGCTGGTCATCATGCCATAAAGGATTTCCCATATGACTGGTGGAGGCATCTTGAGCACGTGTTGCCACCATAGCTTCAATCTCCGATGAGTGGATATCCACCATGTCATTATTGCTTATTCAAGATTATGGGTAATCTTAAGTTGTCGGGCCCCTACCTGGCATGCTAATCTATTGCCATTCGTTCACCTATCATTAAACTCTAGTGATGAAGGGAGAGCACACCGATCTCCTCTGATAGGGACTGAGGGTCTTCTGGGATTGTTCCGCTTCGATGACCTATTAAAAGTCTCTTTGGTTAGGGTTTCTAGTAAGAACACTCTAATGCTCAAGTTAGTGATTAAAAATTATGAGGTTATAGTAGCCGAAGCTGAGAGCCTATGGTAATCTTGTTAGTATCAGAACGAGAATGTTGAGAATGTGTGGAATCTACCTCCACCGAAGTCTCTCTTACCTATTTATATTGTTATGTGCTGTTACAGAATGCCATTATAGAGGTGCCTTTCTCTGACAAACATAACAAACTTGGCTCAGATGGCAAGATCCTATCCCCTGGCATGTCAATTTAAGGAATCTTTTTTTTACCAGGATTTATCGGGATCATGTCCACCATGATTTATGCCATGATAGTTGTGATTGGCCGAATCATTGACTACCCAGGTGATGTCGTCGCAAGGCAGGAAAGGAGACCTGCCGATGTGCCAGGGCTTACCAGATCGATACAACCGGCTAGTTGGCAGGGTTGAACAGGAAGTTGGCGAGACTAGGAGTGAGGGTGTCATGCTAAGCGATCATGATTGTTCCCTCCATCGAGCCTGGGGTCGACTAGTCGGCTCGGATGTGGTTAGCCCATTGGTGGATCCTGCTTCTAGTTATCCACGGATGGTGGGTTAGTCAGCTTCAGCATCCTGGATACAACTATCAGTCTACTCAAGTCAAATCGAGCATCGTAGTCTGCCATGGATGGCGGGGCATCTGATGGTCTAAGAGGTCTTAGGGTCCATGTCAGCAGCTGCCACATCAAAGGACAATCATAGTTTAAGAATCTTTCTTAGATTTCTTAAGTTACTCACCCATGTGGCTGCTGGGTTGGGCTCATCGCTAATCCTTTTCCACTAGTTGTACACAACATCTTCAAGGTCTAGTTCTTTGACCCACCAAGCCTCAAATCTAAAAATTTTTGGACAATGAAACTTGATGATGCAACTAAGGGCAATGGATATATGATCAGAAGCAGAAGAGGACAAGGTCCTTTTTAATAGAAGTGAGGAAGAGATCTTTCCACTCCGGTAATAAAAGAAATATATCCAACCGAGCAACTGAAGGGTTTTCTTGTCTATTAGTCCAAGTAAAATCTCTACCTTCAAATACGCAGGTTTGGCTACTGAAATGAAGTCCATACAAAATATTAAATTATCTCTAAGACACTACGGATTACCTCTTCTTTCAGTTTTGCTTTTGGTGATGTTAAAATCCAATGATCTAAGGTCCTGTGGACAGCCTAGCCTGGTCTTTGTTTCCATTTGATACCTTTCCTTATGAAGCAATTCCTTGTTGGGATTATTGGTCATTACCTTTCTTTGAAGGAGGATATGAATCCTGTATAAAATAGGTATGGCCCCTAAGACAATGATATGAAATATTAATAAAAAATCTCTATTCTTTTCTCCTCTAATTCAACTTGGTATCAGAGCCAGCAATCTATTCCTTCTTATTCTCATCTATTCCAACCTTATTCCTAACCTATTCCAATCTTATACCTAACTTATTCCTATCTTCTTCCCTACGCCCGCTGCCATTGAGCCACCATCTTCTTCTGCTTCTCCAATGAACCCTGCTCATACGCCGTCGCTCTACGCCCAGCACCCACATCACCATCGCCTGGCGCCGCCCACAACCTCCACTTCCACCCCTTCCAGCGCCTCGTCCGTGAGATCGCACAGGACTTCAAGACCGACCTCCTCCTCCGCTCTACACTGCGTTGATCTGCCTTTCCAGCATTGCCCTGCACAGCGCCGCCTCGTCGCCCTCGCCCTGCACAGTGCCGATCCATCACCCTCTCCCTGATCCGTCGTCGCCTTGCACAGCGCTGCCCTGCACAGCACTGCCGATCCACGCCCACCCAGCGTCCACGGCGCCCATGCTTGCCCAGCACCCCTGCTGCTGCATCCTCCGATGCCCACACCGCTCGCGCCCCTGTTGCTGCGTCCTCCGATGCCCACGCCGGCACCCTTGCTACTGCATCCTCCGATGCCCACGCCACCCATGCCCGCCCCGAAGCCTCTTGTTGCGTCATGCACCATGAAGCCTCCTGCTGCTGCATCCTTCGATGAGCCCAAGCCCATGTCGGGCCTGCGACGCATCCCGCGACGAAGACGAGGACAAGGCCGAGACCGTGTCCCGTACCTTGCACCGTGCACCATGAAGTCTCTTGCTACCAGATCTCTATGGCCGAAGACAACAGGCCCAAACATTTTCCATGACTTATTTTTAGGTAACCATTTTAGCAGCCTTATTTTTCTAGCCCTACTTTAAGCAACTTTAAGCAGCTATTTTTTTGTGGTGATCTATACTCGACTCTCGGATGGTGATGGATAATCCATCTCTTCTGATTTCTTCGGCCCGATTAGATGGACCTCTTACTTATCTTATGTGGTCTCAAAATGTGCGGTTATATATTAAAGCTCGTGGATTTGAGGGATTTCTCACCGGAGCTACTGAAAAGCCGCAATTAGGAAACAATGCATTATCAAAATGGGAATAAGAGAACTCTCTTATGATGGCTTAGCTTCTTAACTCTATGGTACCTTCAATTGCTCAAGGTATGTTCTTCCTTGACACCGCCCGAGAAATTTGGGAGGCTGATGCTCGAACTTACTTCCAACAGGGCAACACTGCTCAAGCTTTTGAGATCAAATACTGGGTACGTGCACTACGACAAGGCAAACTCTCTATTACTCCCTATATGGCCGAACTCCAGTGGATGTGGTCTGAGCTAGATTTTTATCATCCCTTCAAAGCCTGTTGCTCGCAAGATGCCCTTGAGTTCAAGAAATACAATGATGAAGAACGAATCTTTGATTTTCTTGCTAGACTCGATGATGACTTTGACCCAATCAGAGTTCAGATTTTGGGTCGAGTATGGATTTGCCCTCTCTTGAACAGGTCTTCTCCCTTGTTTTGAGTGAAGAAACTCGTCATCGGGTGATGATTCCTCTTACAGATATAGCCCGATATGCACTGGTAGTTCAATCTCCATCAAATTCTCGTGGTAGCTGAGATATGCGAGTATGCTCATATTGTCACAAAACAGGACATGTATGTGATGGCTGTTGGTAACTGCATGGTCGTCCCTCCGGGCGTGGTTGGGGTGGCCGTCATGAAGGAGGACGTTCTGGTGGATCCACTAGTCATTCTTAGGCACATCTTTCTGAGCACCCAGAAGGGGGTGCCTCATCTGCCAAGGTGTTGCCTCCTGCTTCCTTATCTATTGATACCGGACGCTCACTCTCTACTGATGAAATGCTCTGCCACATGATGGATCGGCTCAATATTTTTTCTAGCAATGCTCCATCATCTACTAATGGTTTGCCAAGCAGTTCTTCCAGTTCTCCTCCCATTTTTTATTCTCATTTTGCACAATCCCATATCTCTCGTATCAAGTCTAGTACAGTAAATATTGCTAACTTTGATACCTCTAAGACATGGATAATTGATTCTAGTGCCACTATGCATATGATAGGTAATTCTAATATTTTTCAGTCTTACTCATTATATTCGGACAGAGTTCGTATAGCTGATGGCTCTTTCCGGCCTGTGTCTGGGAAAGGTTCCATCAATTGTACACCAACTATACAACTCTCTTCGCTTTACATGTCCCTAGTTTTCCTACTAATCTTCTCTCCATCCATTCAATTATCAATGATCTAAATTGTACAGTTACTTTTTTTCCTACTCATTATGTTTTCCAGAAGTTGACAATGGGGGAGACAATTAGGTATGGTAAAATGCATAACGGGCTCTACTACTTGGATGAAGGAGAACTAAAGACTCATTCTCAGCAAGTTGGTATGGTTGTTTCTGATAAATCTTGGATTTACACGATTATTTTAAGTATTTTAGTTAATTATTGGTGCTAACATTCTTTTAATAACCTAATTTCATAATTAATTTGGACTTTCTTGCAAAACTAATTATTTTAAAAATATATTTGAAAAGTGTGAAATTAGAGTACGTTCATGACAAATAAATTTCAAGTCAAAGCACCACACACCCATTTAAATGATTAATAAAACATTTAATAATTATAATTATTGATCATGGAATTGGTAAAATTAATAAAATTGAAATCCACCAATAGGTAGAGCTTGATTTATGGAATCCAACGACACAAACGGTACTTAAATCAGGTTTGAAATGAAGAAGTTATGAATTTTCTAAGATTTTTGCATACATTTTGATGCTGCACGGTTTTTGGAGTAGCCGATCCTTGTTTTTTTATTTTGCATTTGGTTCACCGGCAGCCATGGCTGCCATGGCTGCCGGTCCACGAAATAGGCCATGGACCACGGCCCTCCAGAGGCGCCGAAATTCGCCGGGAAGCACGCCGGCGGTGTCCCTGGCCGGAGGAGAAGCTCCGGCGATGCTTTGACGGTCGGTGGCGGTGTTTTTCGACGGCAAAAGAGAGGAGGCAGCCCATGTTCCCCATGGCCACCTCCTCCCCACGGCCACCTCCTCCACGGCGGCCACCTCCTTCACGCGCAGCCACCCACCTCCTCCACGCGCAGCCATGCATGCCCTCCATGGCGGCCACCTCCTCCACGCATGGCGGCCACCTCCTCCACGCACGGCGGCCACCTCCTCCACGCGCAGCCACCCACCTCCTCCACGGCGGCCAGCTCCTCCACGCGCAGCCACGCACGCCCTCCATGGCGGCCAGCTCCTCCACGCGCAGCCATGCACGCCCTCCACGGCGGCCACCTCCTCCACGCGCAGCCCACGGGCATTCTTCACGGGCAGCAGCGCGTTGCCGAGCTCCTCCACGCGCCGTCCGCAGGTGTTCTCCACGGTGGCGCAGTCCACGGCCGGGCAAGCACTCCACGCGCAGGCTGAGCTCCTCCACGCGCACGTCCGCGGGCGTTCTCCACGATGGCTCCACGCACACGGCCATGCTTCTCCACGGGCGTTGCCAAGCGGTCGTCGCGGCATAAGCTGGGCGTTCTCCACGAGCTCCGCGGCGTAATCAATGGAGCAACAATGGCAGTCACGTTTTTTTTGTCCCACATCGCTAGTGTGTAACGAGCTCCCCTCTCCGATCAATTATAAAATGAACCCCATTGTGCAAGATAGAGGATCCGGAAGAAAAAAGAAGGTACAGGGTAAAGGGCATTGCTTGGGTTACGTGTTGACTTTTGGGAGTGAGGTTTCTCAAAGGAGAGCGTGTCCCTACACCATCTTCCAGCCTTCTCTCTCTGAGATCAGGATCCGAAGAAGAAGACGCAGAGAAAGCCCAGTTCGCTCCACGGAGTATGAAGGAAGGAGCTATCTTCCTGACGAGGCTGCGCCGATCTGTTCTTATCTTTGTTACTTATTTTGTTAATTTAATTTTTTTTTTGCATTGTATCTAGACATTAAATTTCAATCAATGCAATATTTTTTTTACTCCTGTCTTTCATCTTGTCTGCACGTAGATGCTAGGATCTAAATAATAGATCCTAGTACCAAGTTTACTTTTCCTAGAATTTTAATTTTTTTATACTTTTTGACTTCAAATATTTTTTTTTTACAAGATCAAAAAGATTTCAAATCCTAAACACCGCCTTCTCTGTGGATTCGACCCGACTCCTCTTGCTACGCATTTTTAAATATTTTAAGAAGTCGGATTTTAAACTGATAGCCACGGTGTTTTAACGACAACCCCGCGGATCTACCAAGTTTTTGGCGCCGTTGCCGGGGAGGGCGTTAAAATAATAGTTTTTGATCTTTTTGATTTTTTTATACCATGCTAACTTTTCTTTTTCTTGCAGATTAAAAAAAAAAGGGGGGGAGAAAAGCAGAAGAGGAAGGAAGTCTCCCAATCAGTAAACTTTCTTTCCTCTTTTACATATTAATTATTTATCTTTTTAGTTTATTTTTTTATCTCCAAAAAAAAAAAAAAATCAAATTTCAAATTTTTTTAAAAAAATTTCAAATTTCAAATTTTAAAAAAAAATTTCAAATTTCAAATTTTTAAAAAAAAATTCAAATTTCAAATTTTAAAATTTTTTTTTCAAATTTCAAACAATTTTTTTTTTTTTTTGTTTTTCATTTTTAGATTCATTTAGGTAAATTTATCTTTTCTGCAAAATCCAAAAAAAAATCGCCCAGACATTTCATAATTTATTAAGATTAGAAACTTAATCACAAAATTAAAAAAAAATTATATAGCTTTAATTTAATTTTGTGTGTTTATAACTTTTATTTTGGACATCCTATTGCATTTCATAATCTCATAATCATCTTAAGGGCACTTATCCATAAACAAGATAAGGTGGGGAGTTCAATACCCTTCCTTAGCCCACAAACCATCACCCCTCATTTTGCATACCTAAGCCTTCTAAATAAAATTAACTAGACGTCAGCCCTAAGGAACTCGAGCTCAATAGGACAGGGCACCCGGAAGAGTTGGACCGGGTCAAGATTAGTTGGTTGACTGGTGTCTAGGAAAGGGGTTCAGGGATTACGTCCCGAAGGAAGGTGGTTGGATCCGCTTACCTGGCCAATTTTCAATTGGTGTCTAAGGCAAGCAAAGAGAGAAACTCCACCGACCTTACCCTTACCTGGCCAGTTAGCTAATTGGTCTTTGACTTGGAGGGCTCCAAGGTGGTCTTGGAAGTTAGGAGCTGTCTAGAATTAGGGAGCCTAGGATAGAAATCTGTTTGATAAGTGTTTGAAAATAACAAAAAAATCATATATATATAAAATAAAATAAAAAAATTTTTTGGGTTGCACTGTTTCATGCACGGTAGAAGATCTCTATTTCCAGACCTAGTTGACTTCAACCCTGAAATTGAACGGCTGATCCATAGTACACCAAAAAATCAAATGGCTGGAAACCCAGAAGAACCACCTAGACAGATGAAGGAATACTTTATTCCTTCCACCTACAACCCATCGACTTGTATCCATTTACCTGAAATACCTGCTAGACAATATGAGATCAAGTCTGCCACAATCCAGATGCTCCCTTCCTTTTATGGGAATACCAATGAAGATCCTTATAAGCATCTAGATGAGTTTTTAGAAATCTGTTCTACAGTGAAGATCCAAGATTTCACTGATGATGCCCTTAGGCTAACCTTGTTCCCCTTCTCACTTAAGGATAAGGCCAAGTACTGGCTTGGCACACTAGGGAAACCAATTCGAACTTGGGCTGAAATGCAGCACGAGTTCCTTAAGAAATTCTATCCTATAGGTCGAACCAACACCATGAGGCGAGCCATCACTGGATTTGCTCAGCTTCCTGGTGAACAAATTCATGAATCATGGGAGAGACTTAAGGAACTCCTTAGAAAATGCCCACATCATGGTCTGTCTAAGTGGCAAATTGTCCAAGCTTTTTATGAGGGATTAGGAGACCAGTATAGACAGATGGTGGATGCATCTTGTGGAGGTGCATTCATGAGTAGAAGTGAGGATGAGGCCTATACCTTGTTTGAAACCCTAAGTGAAAATTCGATCAACCATGCTTCTTTGACTTCATATGAAAGATCGATTCCTCACCAAAAGCGGGCAGGGATTTATGAAATTACACATTCAAATTCCAATGTCAACTTGAACCTAATATCCCAAAGATTAGATACAGTCGACCTCCTTTCTCAAAAGTTGGACCAAGTCCTAGCCCTCAGTCAACAATCTCAATCTCCTGCACAATACCCATCACACCCATCACAATACCCATCACCCTCTAATCATCAGGAGATTTGTTCTATCTGTGCTAGCCCAGCCCATCACATGAATGAATGTCCTACGGTTGCACAGTTACCACCTTTCATCCAAGAACAAGTCCAAGCTGCTCAAGGTTGCTCCAAGCCGGGTAATGACCCATTTTCAAATACTTATAACCCGGGTTGGAGAAACCATCCTAATTTTTCTTGGAAACCACAACAGACTCAGGTTCAGACCCAAACTCCTCCTGCACGGAACTTTCAAAATAGGCCCCCATACCAAAACTATGCCTATAATAGAGGTCAGCCTAGTCAGCCTGCTCAGCCACCATATCATCATCAGTCATCATATCAACCTCCTCAACAGACCAATCTAGCCGACGATAGGTTTGATCAACTTCAACAATTAATCATGACCCAACAACAATCTATCGCCAGGTTAGAAGTTCAAATAGGACAGTTAGCTGAATCTACTATGAGGAGAGAACCAGGTCAACTACCGAGTCAACCAATACCGAATCCTAGAAACAACCCACTCATTCTTCAGCCTAATGTTCCACCTAAGAACCCTCAATTTGAGAATGCTAAAGCAATTTCTGAGCTTAGAAGTGGTAGGATTTTTAGGGACCCATATCAAAACCAGGAGAGAGAGGCTAGTACTGATGCTAGCAAGAATGAGAAGTTAGAAGATGAGACTAACCATGTAGAAGAGCCTGAGCCCGGGACTAGTACTAATACTGGTTCCGATTTAAATGAGAAAGGGAAGAAGAAAGCAGATGAATTACCTGAGACTTATAAACCTAGAGTCCCATTCCCTTCAGCCCTAGAAGCTGGCTTTTCCCGTAAAAAGCAAGGAGCACGCAACGAGGAGCTAATGGAATTATTCAAGCAAGTTCATATTAATTTACCCCTCCTCGATGCAATTCAGCACGTTCCAGCTTATGCTAAATTTCTCAAAGAACTCTGCACCCAAAAGCGTGAGCCACGAACCATAAAGAGAATCATTTTGTCTGAGGATGTAAGTGCAGTTTTGTTGAATCAATTACCTCAGAAAATGAAAGACCCCGGTGCTCCTTTGATTTCTTGTGTTATAGGAGGCATTACCTTTGACCGAGCCCTGTTAGACCTAAGAGCTAGTGTGAACCTTCTTCCAACCTCGGTCTATGAAAAATTTGGGATAGGTGAACTAAAACCCACGTCAGTCATTCTTCAACTAGCCGATAGATCTGTCAAGACACCACGTAGTTTGATTGAGGATGTCTTAGTTAGAGTGAACCAATGTTATTTCCCAGTAGACTTCCTTATACTAGACATGGAACCATCCCAAGAGCTAAATCAGAATCCCATAATCTTAGGTCGTCCATTCCTAGCCACTGCCAATGCCAATATCAATTGTAAAACGGGAGCTATGGACATTTCTTTTGGGGATCAAAAGGTGAGAATCAATATTTTTAATGCCTCAAAGTTTGCTCGAGAGGAGGAAAATTGTTCTGTGATTAGTTTAGTAGATGAGATTGTTGAGTCTGAATTTTCCTCTAATTTGATGGAAGATGATGAGCCTATTGCTGAAACCCAAGTCCAAGAGGTAAATGCCCTACCTGATTCACCTCAACCTTCACCACCTTGGTCAATGCAAACTGAATCCTTACCTGACCTAGGAACTGAGCCTTTGCACCCTTCGATTCAGGCCCCACCACAACTTGAACTAAAAACTTTGCCTGAATCACTTAAGTATGTGTTTTTAGGACCTGACAAAACCCTGCCTGTGATCATTGCTTCTGACCTAACCATTGAGCAGGAAAACCAATTGATAGATGTTCTGAAAACACATAGGGAGGCCATAGGTTGGGCCATTGCTGATTTAAAAGGCATTAGTCCATCAATTTGTATGCACCATATCTATACTGAGGATAGTGCCAAGCCTACTAGAGAAATGCAAAGACGGCTCAACCCAAACATGCAAGAAGTGGTCAAGAAGGAAGTGATTAAATGGTTAGATGCTGGTATTATTTATCCTATTTCTGATAGCCATTGGGTGAGTCCTACTCAAGTCGTTCCAAAGAAATCTGGACTCACGGTTGTCCGTACTGACCATGGGGATTTAGTGCCAACACGACTTTCTACTGGGTGGCGTGTCTGTATAGATTATAGAAAACTTAATGCAGCTACCCGTAAAGACCACTTTCCCTTACCATTTATTGATCAGATCCTAGAAAGATTAGCTGGCCAGCAATACTTTTGCTTCTTAGATGGATACTCAGGATACAACCAGGTAGCCATCTATCCAGGAGACCAGGAAAAGACCACCTTCACATGTCCCTTTGGAACCTTTGCTTTCCGTAGAATGCCTTTCGGTTTGTGTAATGCACCTGCAACCTTTCAAAGGTGCATGATATCAATTTTCTCGAACATGGTAGGAGATTTCTTGGAAATTTTTATGGATGATTTTTCAGTCTTTGGAGAATCTTTTGAGAGTTGCCTCAATAATTTGAAGAAAATTTTAAAACGATGTATTGAGGCTAATTTAGTTCTGAGCTGGGAGAAGAGCCATTTCATGGTTCGAGAAGGGATTGTTTTAGGACATATTGTATCTAAGAGAGGGATCGAGGTAGATAAAGCAAAGGTTGAATTGATCTCTAAACTTCCTCCACCCATCTCTATCAAACAAATTCGATCTTTTCTCGGCCATGTAGGATTCTATCGTCGCTTCATCAAAGACTTTTCCAAAATTTCCCGTCCTTTGTGTAATCTGCTCGCCAAGGACATTCCTTTCAATTTTGATGAAGATTGTCTTAAGGCTTTTAAGTTTCTAAAGGAAGCTGTGACCCAAGCCCCAACCATCCAACCCCCAGATTGGTCACTACCTTTTGAAATCATGTGTGATGCTTCAGACTTTGCCATAGGAGCTGTCTTGGGCCAAAGGGTAAACAAATGTCCCATAGTGATTTATTATGCTAGTAGAACTTTGAATGATGCCCAAAAAAATTATACCACTACTGAAAAGGAGTTGCTAGCCGTGGTGTTTGCCCTGAAAAAGTTTAGATCATATCTTTTAGGTTCCAAGATTGTGGTTTATTCGGATCACTCAGCTTTGAGATACCTGCTCTCAAAGAAAGATGCTAAACCATGATTGATTAGATGGATCTTACTGCTACAAGAGTTTGATATTGAAATTCGAGACAAGAAAGGATCCGAGAATGTTGTAGCAGACCATCTATCTAGGATTTTAGTTGAAGAGTGTGAACCTGCATCAATTGAAGAATCTTTTCCAGATGAACAACTCTTAGCAGTTTCACATGCAAAGGCCCCTTGGTTTGCAGATATTGTGAACTACTTAGTGGTTGGACAAATCCCTGATGGCTGGTCCAAGAATGAAAAGGATCGATTCTTTGCTCAAATTAAATACTACTTTTGGGAAGATCCTGAACTCTTTCGAATCTGTGCTGATCAAATCATCCGTAGGTGTGTTCCTGAATCTGAACATCTGAGTATTTTGAATTTTTGCCACACCCTTGCCTGCGGAGGACATTTTTCTGGTCGAAAAATTGTGGCTAAAGTTTTGCAAAGTGGATTTTACTGGCCGACTTTGTTTAAGGATGCCTATACTTTTGGCAAAGAATGTCTTAAATGTCAAGCCTTAGGAAATATTTCAAGAAAAGACATGATGCCTTTAAATCCAATCTTGGTAGTTGAAATCTTTGACGTTTGGGGAATTGATTTTATGGGACCCTTTCCACCCTCTAATGGTTTTGAATATATTTTGGTGGCTGTCGATTATGTTTCTAAATGGATTGAGGCAATGGCTACACGAACCAATGATCATAAGGTAGTCATAAAGTTTGTTCAAAAGAATATCTTCTCTAGGTTCGGATTTCCTCATGCCATCATTAGTGACGGAGGTGCCCATTTCACAAACTACCAATTTCGAATGCTTTTGCAAAAATATGGGGTCACACATAAAGTAGCTACACCTTATCACCCGCAAACAAGTGGCCAAGTAGAAGTATCCAATAGGGAGATCAAGAACATTTTGCAAAAGACTATTAGGCCCGATCGTAGAAACTGGTCAGATCGATTAGATGATGCATTATGGGCCTATCGAACAGCTTACAAGAATCCCATTGGAATGTCTCCCTATAGGTTGATCTTTGGAAAAGCATGTCATCTTCCGGTAGAACTTGAACATAGAGCATATTGGGCGATTAAGCAATTAAATTTTGATTTAAAGCAAGCTGGTTCTAACCGGATGTTGCAACTGAGTGAACTAGATGAACTGAGACGAGAGGCTTATGAAAACTCGCGTATTTATAAAGAGAAAATGAAAGCCTTTCATGATCAGTTTATTTCTAGGAAGATCTTTAAGCCAAATCAACAAGTCTGGCTATTTAATTCAAGGCTTCGATTATTTCCTGGAAAATTGAGATCTAGATGGGATGGACCTTACATTGTTAACCAAGTTTTCCCCCATGGTGCTATCAAAATTTATGATCCTAGGTCAGGAAACTTCTTTAAGGTAAATGGTCAACGTTTAAAACCATACATTGAAGGAATATCAACAAATCGAACCATTGACCAAGTAACATTAACTGACCCACACTAAACTGAGCTGCATTATGTCTGGCTGAAGACATTAAACTTAGCGCTCGTTGGGAGGCAACCCAATATGTACTCTTTTTTTTTTAAATAAATAAAAAAAAAAATTTGCAGCCTCTACATTGTTCACGAGCTCCTCTTCTCAGGTATCCCTTTACATTTTTAGTTCTTTTCATACCATTAGGGACAATGGTATTTAAGTTGGGGGGTCAGGACAAATATTTTTTAATTTTTTAATTTAAAATAATAATAATAATAATAATAAAAATAAAAAAATAAATAATAAAAAAATAAATAATAATAATAATAATAATAATAAATAAATAATAAATAAATAATTTTTTTTTAAAAAAAAAAGTTTTCATGTGTCAAAAATAAATCTGGAGCACGATAGACTAGGAAAAGTAATAAGAGTTAGAGAGTGTTGCTAATGACTGTTAGCGAGTCAAGAAGTAGACTAGCGTGTCAGACTTTTAGGGCCTACTTAGATCACCTAAAGGCTATTAGCACTTCCATTGCACATGCACGCTGACGAGACAAAGTAAGTATTAGTTGTAAGGACAATTGAGGACTTAATTATCACTAAAAACTGGTAATTGATATATATCCCAATTTAAAATTTTTTTTGAATTGAGGAAAGAGCTACCTACCTGAAATAAAAGTGCAAAACATAGAGTATATGTGGATCGCCCTAAACTTAGTAACCGGGTCTCTGCACCTAAGTCAAGTGTGGAGGTTCGCGTCAAACGGTGAAGGGAAGGCCAGGATGCTCAGCAAAAAAAAAAAAAAAAAAAAAAAAAAAAAAATCAGGTAGTGTGAAAGCTAACTCAGTTCATAAGCTTAATTTAGGGATGTATAGAAAATTAACCAAAGTAAGTGTTAATCAAAGATACATTTGTTCTTGCAAACTAGTACCAAAATGTTAAGTTAGTCATCACAAACACAAGTGCTGTAGATCTTTAGATGAACTCTAAGAAAGTTTCTAATTATGCTGACTGCAAAATTTATTTCTGAAACTCAATACTTAATTAGTGATACTTGCTAGATCTTTTTACTTTCAAACCTTGATCTATTTTTGCAAAGGATGATCTTTATGTCATATAGTTATACTTTTTGCATTGCTAAGGGACTAGCAATATTTAAGTTGGGGGGTGTGATAAATCTTGGATTTACACGATTATTTTAAGTATTTTAGTTAATTATTGGTGCTAACATTCTTGTAATAACCTAATTTCATAATTAATTTGGACTTTCTTGCAAAACTAATTATTTTAAAAATATATTTGAAAAGTGTGAAATTAGAGTACGTTCATGAATAATAAATTTCAAGTCAAAGCACCACACACCCATTTAAATGATTAATAAAACATTTAATAATTATAATTAATGATCATGGAATTGGTAAAATTAATAAGATTGAAACCCACCAATAGGTAGAGCTTGATTTATGGAATCCAACGACGCAAACGGTACTTAAATCAGGTTTGAAATGAAGAAGTTATGAATTTTCTAAGATTTTTGCACACATTTTGATGCTGCACGGTTTTTGGAGCAGCCGATCCTTGTTTTTTTATTTTGCATTTGGTTCACCGGCAGCCATGGCTGCCATGGCTGCCGATCCACGAAATAGGCCGTGGACCACGGCCCTCCAGAGGCGCCGAAATTCGCCGGGAAGCACGCCGGCGGTGTCCCTGGCCGGAGGAGAAGCTCCGGCGATGCTTTGACGGTCGGTGGCGGTGTTTTTCGATGGCAAAAGAGAGGAGGCAGCCCATGTTCCCCATGGCCACCTCCTCCCCACGGCCACCTCCTCCACGGCGGCCACCTCCTCCACGCGCAGCCACCCACCTCCTCCATGCGCAGCCACGCATGCCCTCCACGGCGGCCACCTCCTCCACGCACGGCGGCCACCTCCTCCACGGCGGCCAGCTCCTCCACGCGCAGCCACGCACGCCCTCCACGGCGGCCAGCTCCTCCACGCGCAGCCATGCACGCCCTCCACGGCGGCCACCTCTTCCACGCGCAGCCCACGGGCATTCTTCACGGGCAGCAGCGCGTTGCCGAGCTCCTCCACGCGCCGTCCGTAGGTGTTCTCCACGGTGGCGCAGTCCACGGCCGGGCAAGCACTCCACGCGCAGGCTGAGCTCCTCCACGCGCACGTCCGCGGGCGTTCTCCACGATGGCTCCACGCGCACGGCCATGCTTCTCCACGGGCGTTGCCAAGCGGTCGTCGCGGCATAAGCTGGGCGTTCTCCATGAGCTCCGCGGCGTAATCAATGGAGCAACAATGGCAGTCACGTTTTTTTTGTCCCACATCGCTAGTGTGTAACGAGCTCCCCTCTCCGGTCAATTATAAAATGAACCCCATTGTGCAAGATAGAGGATCCGGGAGAAAAAAGAAGGTACAAGGTAAAGGGCATTGCTTGGGTTACGGGTTGACTTTTGGGAGTGAGGTTTCTCAAAGGAGAGCGTGTCCCTACACCATCTTCCAGCCTTCTCTCTCTGAGATCAGGATCCGAAGAAGAAGACGCAGAGAAAGCCCAGTTCGCTCCACGGAGTATGAAGGAAGGAGCTATCTTCCTGACGAGGCTGCGCCGATCTGTTCTTATCTTTGTTACTTATTTTGTTAATTTAATTTTTTTTTTTGCATTTTATCTAGACATTAAATTTCAATCAATGCAATATTTTTTTTACTCCTGTCTTTCGTCTTGTCTGCACGTAGATGCTAGGATCTAAATAATAGATCCTAGTACCAAGTTTACTTTTCCTAGAATTTTAATTTTTTTATACTTTTCGACTTCAAATATTTTTTTTTACAAGATCAAAAAGATTTCAAATCCTAAACACCGCCTTCTCTGTGGATTCGACCCGACTCCTCTTGCTACGCATTTTTAAATATTTTAAGAAGTCGGATTTTAAACTGATAGCCACGGTATTTTAACGACAACCCCGCGGATCTACCAGTTTCATCCTCTGATAATGCTTTGCAAGAACTTCAGTTACAGCACCGTCAGCTCGGCCATATCTCCTTTTCTATGTTATCATACTCATTTCCTAGTTTATATCATTTTTATCCTAAAGAAAAGTTAGTTTGTGATGCATGTGAGTATGCTAAGCACACGCGCACTACTTATCCGGCTTCAGGAACTCGTAATAAGAAGCCTTTTGAAATTGTTCACTATGATGTGTGGGGACCCTGTCGTCCTACTTATTTTTCTGGACATCATTATTTTGTTACTTTTATTGATTGTTACAGTAGAGTAACCTGGGTATATCTTCAACGGTCTAAAGATGAAGTGATCCATTGCTTTAAAGAATTTCATAAGCTCGTGGATACCCAATTCAGTACTAAGATTAAAATACTGAGATCTGATAATGGCATAGAATATATGTATAAGAAGTTTCATGAATACCTTACTACTCATGTCATTGTCCACCAGACTACTTATGTTGATACCCCTGCCCAGAATGGTGTTGCTGAACGAAAGAATCGACACCTTTTAGAAGTTGCTAGATCCTTATTATTTGCTATGCGGGTTCCAAAAACTTTATGGAGTAAAGCAGTTCTCACTGCAGCTTATCTGATCAACCGCATGCCTCTTCGCACTCTGGAGTACCAAGCACCTCTTGCATCTCTTCAAGGGGAGTCTTCTTTAATTGTACCCCCTCGAGTCTTCGGATGTACATGTTTTGTCCGGGATCATCGTCCTACAATTGGCAAGCTTGATCCCAAATCTCTGAAATGTGTCTTTGTGGGCTATCCTATTACACAAAAGAGCTATAAGTGCTATTACCCTCCTGAAAAGCACATATTTGTCAGTATGGATATGACCTTTCGAGAGACTGAATCTTATTATGATGCTGTTCCAATAACTCAGCCTCCTACTCCTCTACCCTTTGTCCATCAGTTTATTTGCTCCCTCAATTCCCTTCTAGAGCTACTGGTCGAGAGGGAAAGATTACAGTGTCTGAGGAGAAAGAATACACTGGTGAGCAGTCAGATAATGACTCTATTTGACAAGGAGAATCTGCATCTGAGCCCATTGTGCATTCTATTACTACCTAGCAATCTTCTTCTGACTCAGCTCCAGCATCTTCATGTGACAATGGTAATATTTTCTCTGCTCCTACTTTAAATCTACCTATTGTTTATAGAAAAGCTTCTCATCCTCATATTATTCCTTCTCGATATCATTATGATATTGCTAATTTTGTTTCCTATGAGTCTATTTCACCTACATATAGGTCATTTATTGCATCTTTAGAATCTATCTTTATACCATCATACTGGAAGGAAGCTATGTCAGATCCTAAGTGGAAAGGAGCAATGCTTAAAGAAATGCAAGCCTTGAAAAAAAATCAGACTTGGGAGCTTGTTCCCTTACCTACTAGAAAATATGTAGTAGGTTGCAAATGGGTTTATACTGTGAAGCAGACCCCTGAAGGCAAAGTTGATCACTATAAAGCATGTCTTGTTGCCAAAGGTTATGCACAAACCTACGGCATTGACTATGAAGAGACCTTTGCCCCTGTAGCAAAGATCAACACCATTCGGACCCTCATATCTTGTGCAGCAAATCTTAACTGGAGTCTATTTCAACTAGATGTAAAAAATATCTTCTTACATGGTGATCTTCAAGAGGAGGTGTATATGAAAATTTCTCCTGGATTTACTAGTGTAGAAACTGCTGGCAAGGTCTGCCATCTGTGCCGGTCACTCTATGGATTAAATCAGTCACCCAGGGCATGGTTTGATCGCTTTCGTCGTGCCATGCTTGAAATGGGTTACCTCCAAAGTAATGCTGATCATACCATGTTCTTCTGCCATAATAAAGGCAAGGTTGCTATCCTAATTGTCTATGTAGATGATATCATCCTTACTAGAGATGATCTTCCAGAGCTGGCTCGTTTGAAGACTCAATTGGCACAATCTTTTAAAGTCAAGGATTTGGGTAATTTACGATACTTCCTTGGAATCGAAGTGGCCAGGTCATCCCATGGCATATTTCTTTCACAGCGAAAATACATCTTGGATTTATTGACTGAGACAGGAATGTTGGGATGTCGACCTGCTACTAGTCCTATTGAGCAGAATCATCGTCTTACTGTTGACAGTGGTAAGCTAGTAGATCGTGAGCGATATCAGCGTCTTGTCGGTAGATTGATCTATCTCTCCCATACAAGACCTGATATAGCCTTTGCAGTCAGTGTTGTAAGTCAATACATGCATGATCCCCATGAGCACCATCAGGAAGCTATGTACAGGATCCTTCAATATCTTAAGAGCTGCCCAGGACGAGGTCTTCTCTTCTCTCGTCATGAACATCTTAAAGTTGAAGCCTATTCAGATGCTGACTGGGCAGGTTCTATAGATGATCGGCGATCCACTTCGAGCTATTGTACTTTTGTTGGTGGAAATCTTGTAACTTGGCACAATAAGAAACAAGATGTTGTCGCTCGATCTAGTGCAGAGACTGAATACCGAGCTATGGCTCAAGGCATTTGTGAGATTTTATGGTTGAAAAGTTGCTTGCTGAATTATACCTTCTTCAATCTTCTCCCTTCTCTCTGTTCTGTGACAACCATGCGGCCATTAACAATGTAAATAATCTTGTTTAACATGACAGAACTAAGCACATAGAGATTGACCACCATTTCATCAAGGAGAAACTTGATCAGAAAGTTATACATCTATCATTTATTAAATATATAGAACAATTGGCAGACATATTGACAAAAGATCTTGGTGGTTCTATGTTTTCTTCAATTTGTAGCAAGATGAAGCTTCGTGATATCTTCGCCTCATCTTGAAGGGGAGTGTGGACAGCCTAGCCCGGTCTTTGTTTCCATTTGAGACCCTTCCTTATGAAGCAATTCCTTATTAAGCCATTCCTTGTTGGGATTATTGGTCATTACCTTCCTTCGAAGAAGAATATGAATCCTGTATAAAATGGATATGACCCCTAAGACAATGATATAAAATATTAATAAAAAATTTATATTTTTTTCTTCTCTAATTCAACTGGTCCATACAAAAGTTTTCTAACATTAATCAATTCCTGAGAGAAGGCTTCTCTCGAATGTCTCTCATTGGGTCCATAAACTATTGTTGCCAATTGGTTCCTCCGAAGTTTGATGCAGAATAGCTCTACTGACAGAGAGAACGTTCTCTTAAGCACATTCTTGGCAGTAAACAACAGTGAATTCTATCAAACTAAAATTCTCCCTGATAATCCATCTAAATCAAGACAAGCCTAGCCATCCAATCTGCTTCCATCCAGAGCTCTTAGATAAGCTTGAGAAGGTGCAATCACCTTAGATTCTTATAGAAGTAAAATATCACAAGAAGAAGAGTAGATGAGGTCCCTCACAGCTTTCTTCTTACCCCTTGCCCCAAATCCCTTGATATTCTAGCTTCCAATTGTCATGGCATTTTACAGTACAACCTTGGAGTGTAGCAAAGAAAAAGTGGCAAGATAAAATTCTCAGTCAGCAAAGACCAATTACGGCATTCATTCACACACTGGACAAACAATTAATAAAGATCGCAGCTTCATTAATCCATATAACAAGCAAACTTCACAGAAACAAACACCCATGAATGAGACGAAAAAGAGAGTTCATCATCCCATTGCCATACAATTCTTGCTGGGGTGCCAACTTAGCAAAATCCAACATAAAAACAAGCTTACAACCATCAAAAACACTCTTCGATGCTAACAGATACCAACCCCCATAATTGAAGAAAAATAAAAAACAGCCACAAATAAAAAAGCTAACGTAGAAACCAGAACACATATAAAGGAGACTTCATGATGCTAGATTTACCGATAACAAGGTCACAACCTTCAGCATATTCACTTCACCTGCACCCCTACCTTCTCCCTTTCTAGGTCAAGCAAAGTGCTCACCATCTCCTTGGAGATATCTTCATTGGAGTTTGGAGAAGAGACCACGGGCCTTCCCCCATTCAAGCAGCAGCTTGTGTGGGACGGAATTCAGAGGAAGAGCTTGGTCAATATTTCCTTCGGCTTCCTTGTTCTCCTTCTTGCATCTTCTAGCCGGCACCGGCTTCAGAGTAGCTTCCTAGATTGCTCCAATGGCTTTCACTCTGGTGGGCTTTCAAGTCCAAAGGTTAGCCAATGGAGAGACTACATGAGCCACAAGTTCTATCGAAGCCAAAATCATCACATCCACCACTTTAACATGGCTATCAATGACAAGATTTCCTGAATTAATTGCAGGTGTCCCTATGACCGCATCCATGTCCTTTTCAACATCCACGTCATCCTCCACATTGACCACGAGTGTCTGTTCCTTTTCTTCGGTTGGAGAAGTCCGACCTGCTTCCATTTCCTTCAATTCATCCTTTTTCTTGAAGTCTGAACACCTTTTTTTTTCAACGTCGGCCATGGCATACAACATCTCCAAAATAACATTGAATGAGATCAATTCCTCTAGCTGATGCTAAGGGGAGGCAGCACCCAAAGCAGTTGGTCTTGGGTCATCTTCAAGTATAGCAAGGGATATGGTGCTATCAAAGTAAATGAGGTTAGCCACAATCCTGCCATTCTCGAGCCCCATGTTGCTTGCTTTCGATTTTTATTTCCTATCTTTGTTTGGCTCACCTTTTGAAAGTGAACTAGGTTCGGTCTAGCAATCCAAAACCTCTTCTCTGATCGGCTTCACAACTGCCCCACTTGCTTGTTGGAGGTAGTCAGGGGCCGAGGAGCCACAGCCTCCACGGAAGGTGGAGTAGGGGATGGCTTATTTTCGGGATCATTTTTTGAGACATTCTCGCGGACCCTATCCAACGCCGACATGATTTCAGTCCAAGTCAATCTCGGCTTGTTCGAAGCTTCTACCAACTCTGGCAACCCCTTATCAGGGTCAACAAAACCTTTAGGTCCCATGCATGGCAAGAGAGTTCAATGGCTCTCCCAAGCTCACTTCTCTGTGCTTTCGGTTGCGTTTGCTCATTGAGGATGGCAAAAGAAGAACCTCCATGATGGTTATCAAGTAGACCCGCTTCTAGAAGAGATGTCCATGTCAGCCACTCCTGGTCGAACCTGCGCACAATGTTTGATGGCGGGGGGTGGCTGCTCGAGCATCTACTATATTGATGGTGAATTTGCAAGAAGCATCACCCAAGATCACCTTCACAGCGTGGAGGAATCTTCAATCCACTCACAGAAAGTAGATTCTTCTAGACAGGACAGTTCTCTCTCAACCAATCTGGTGCGAGTTATTATTTTTAATATATAATTATATATATATATATATACTTAAAAATATTTTTTTTATGATGTACATAGTAGAATAAATTTGGTATAACAAAATAATTTAAAATATAACAGAATAAGATTAGGAGTCTAGCTTGGAAGATGGATAAAACCACTGTTTTAAAGAAGATTTGGTTCCTTTCCAATCAATAATCTTCCATAAAAATTAAAATTTAATAGTATTAAACTCGATAAATAATTTAAAAATAAGAGATCTTTAAACTTTTACTGTGCTTAGTGCAAGTACCTTCTACATTTGAACTTACATTTAGTATAAAATATACACAGTATAAAAATAAGTTGATCATAATGTGGGGTAATGCTATCTAGGCCATATGCTTGTCTTGATTTTCATGAGAGTTACTAGAGATTCGTCCTGGTCCCAAAGTCACGGCCTCATGACTACTTTTACTAAGGTAGATCCTCTAAGATACATGCAACAGAATCGTATCTCACTGAACTCATAGTCTTGGAACTATTAAGAGCTATGCTTAACCTAATCATCATAATAAAGTACATACTATAGGGATAAGATAAATACAGACTCCAAATCGGTGCTCCCAAACGTCATCTCAGATATTGTTTCCTTTTGAATCTTAATCATGGGGTTAATATGACGATAGGGATCCACTTTGGGGCCTAATATATGGACTTAAGCTCCATCCCCCTCGATATCTCAGATACCGCAGTCTTTAAAAGGTCTTTAATCAAAAGATCTGCCAAATTATTTTTTGATCTTATAAATTATAGTGATATCATTTCTTTTATTTTATTTCTTATGGCTTTATACCTGATCAGGATATGATTATTCATCATTTTATTAGTTATCTGTTGATTTAACAGATCAATTAGAGCTCTATAATCATAATTTAAAAAATTTTTTGAAATTTTCGATGAAAAAACTATTATATCATTTATCAAGTCGTTTAACCATTATGCTTCAGTACATGCAGTGTCAAGAGCAATTAATTCAGATTCCAATATACTTTTAGTGATTATTATTTATTTACAAGAGTTCCAAGATACTACAGCTCCTCCAAATAAGAAGAGATACCCACTGGTGGACTTAACATCTAAGTTATCTGTTATCCAATCGATATTATTATAACCCTCAAGTATTTCTGGATAACTAGAATATGCTGAAGTATAATATAAGGTTCCCTTAAGATACCCAAAGATTCTTTCTAGAACTTTTCAATATTCTTTACTAGGATTACTAACATACCTACTTAGTTTGCCTACTACATAAACTATATCTAGATGGATTTTATTTGAAATATATAATTGGGATCCTATCCTTTGAAAATATCCTAATTGATTAACAGGTTCTTCTATATTTTTAATTAAGTGAGAGCTATGATCATAAAGGATAGAGATGGGATTTAAATCAAAATATTCAATTTTTTTAAGCATTTTTTCTATTAAGTGTGCTAGATTTATTGCCATTCCACTATCTACTTTTTTAAACTTCATTTCTAAAATTACATCAACTTCTCTTAAGTCTTTCATATCAAAATTATTTGATAAATAACTTTTAATTTCTTAAATTATTTTTATTAATATTCCAAATAATAATAATATATCATCTATATATAAATATAATATTATAAAATCCATTATCTATCTTTTATAACATATATATTTATCATATTTTTACTTCTTAATTCAGATTTGATGTTTAGTTTTAATTCTATAGCTCTAGAAAAAGATAGTTTACATTCTAGGGGTCTAAAAATTTTAGTCTTAAAAAGAAATATATCCTTGAAGAAAGAGGCATCTCTAACTTCTAAGATTGAATTGTCTGCTATATCACTAACTTTTGATTTTATTACTAAAAGTCTATAGGCATTGCTATTTTGGGCATAGCCTATAAATACAGCATCTATGGGCTTAGATTCTAGTTTTCTTTTTTTGGGTTCAGGGAATTAACCTTAGCTAGGCACCCCACACTTTGAGAAAATCTAGGTTGAGTCTTTTCTTTTCAAAGTTCATAAGGAGTTTTACCACTATCCTTAATAGATATCTTATTTAGGATAAAGCAAGAAGATAGAAGAGTTTTTTCCATAAGTTATCGGGTAAACCGAAGTTGATAAGCATAGCACTTATCATATCCATGAGGATATGGTTTTTTCACTCAGCTACACCATTGGACTGTGGAAAGTAAGGAGCAGTCACTTGATAAATTATACCATGATCTTGATAGAATTGGAAGAATTCATTCGAGATATACTCCCCTCCTCTATCAAACCTAAGAATTTTAATTTTTCTTTTCTTGTTGATTTTCTATTTCACTCTTATAAATTTTAAATTATTACAAATTTTATTTTTAGATTTAATTAGATAATAGTAGCAATATTTTAAAAAATTTTATTTTTAGATTTGAATAGTTTTCTTGGTTGTTTAGATTCAGCACATATTTCATACTTAGATAAATTTAAGTTTGATTTAGGAATTAGTTTTAATTCCATCATATGTTTAATATTTTCTAAGTGTACATGACCTAATCTATCATGCCACAAATTTTGTTTAGACTTATTTATAAAATAAATTTGATTCTCAATTTTATTAATGAAAGAATTTATTACATTCAGTTTGAATAAGCATTCACTTACAAATCCTTTTTCTATGAAAGCATTATTCTTAGTTACAACTTTATTACAATCAAGGATAATTTTGTATCCCCTCTGACCAGCTGAGATCTATTAGCAAGGTTCTTTATAAGATCTAGAACATGTAACACATCCGTCAGGGTGAGAACTTTTTCTAATATCATCTTCAGGTTGACTCGACCTTGTCGCATGATCCTGGTGGCTATGTTGTTCCCTAGGGTCACACCTCCTCCACTTGAGTCTTGAAAAGTAGTGAACTAGAAGTGATCAAAACAAATATGAATATTAGCTCATGAATCTAATCATTAATCAACGTTGAAAGAAGTAATATTAATTTCAGGGTTTAAGCTTACTGGCCTAAAGGTGGAGTCTTCTGGACCTTCAACTACATGGGCTTGAGGTCTGGAGGAAATAGAAGGTTTGCAGAGAGGCTCCTTCTTTTGATTAAAGCAGTCTCTTGCAAGATGGTTTATCTTTCCATATATAAAACAGAACCTTTCAATTGCAGCTTAGACGGGCTTGTTGGATCTAATATTATTAGCTTTAAATGTTTTATCCTTGGGTTTAAACTTGTTTGGGTTAGGACAGTAAGATTGGTTTGACTGGTATTGGTGGTTTGGTTGAAACCTAGGTTTTGATTTTGGTTTGATATTGTTATTGGTCTGGTATTATTGGGTTAGGTTAGCTTGGACATATGGAATTCTAGTTTGCTGGTGTTGCCGCCTGGATCATGGTGGCCTATAGCTCTTGCATGGTATCGGGTGGTGGCTTTCTCGCCAATGGTCCATCGTTGCCTGCGACTCTTGCATGGTGCCGGCAGGCGGTTCTCCCAGCAAGCATCTTCCGCGTGCACCCGGTCTAAGATGGCCACCACTGTGGGAGCTCTTCGGTCTCAGCTTGGCCCGTAGCTCCGTCGAGTGGCGAATGCGCCTCTCCTCTCCAGATCGACTGCTTGGTCCGAAGGCTCTACAAAAATAAGAAGACCCAGGTCAGGGATTCCGGCGGGGACACTTCGACGATCAAGTCAGTGGGATGATCTAGGAGAACAGAACCTCTATGGCGGAGAGCTTAGAGACTCTCCATCCGTAGAGGGTGAAAGATTGAATTGAGATGTAAAGACGAGGTGGAGTTGAAATTAGAGAGCTTGGGAGGTACTTTGGGCTAGTTCCTTGCCCGTTAGCTCTCTGTTTCTTATCGATTGCCTTCCCCCCCTCTTGGAAATTCTTTCTTCTGTTTTATGTGAGATACATGGCCCAAACCAAATCAGGGGCTTCCCTCAAATGTCCTTTTCCTAATGCCCCATTTGGAGAGGGTCTTTCCGTAGCCTGCCGTCCTTCCCCATTCGGACCGATCCTTTGAGGGAGGTCCTTTTATTGGGGGTTGCTTGCCGGCGTGGCATAGAGCTTGTCCCTTCGATGGTGTAGTTCCCCATGGGAGGGGTGGGCATCGTGCCATTAAGCCCCAAGCCATGGTGGGATATTTCTATTCCCGGAAGAACCGTCGGAGCATCGCAGGGCCTGTGGCCATGATGAAATACTTTACTTAGGAAGGTTCAAGTTTTGTATCACGAGGGTTAAGGCTCCCGGTTGCACGATCATCAACATGGCGGCATGCTACAGGATCTGGGGCCTGAAGGAGCATGCCTTGTGCAGAGCATGCGAGTGGCACATTGCAGAGCTTGAATTAATGGTGGGGCATGCGCCACCTCCTAGAGGTTGCAGGTGGACGGGGGCTCCCCTTACTGTGATTTGAATTTTTGATGATCCTCCCCTCCTTCATTGCTGGCAGGAATTCTGTCCTCCATAAGGCAGGGAAGGGGACCACTTTAGGAGCCCCACCTCAGGAAGTATAAGCTTGACCCTGGCCGGGAGATGGCCTCAAACGGAGGGCTCACCCTATAAGCATGACCCCGGCTGGGAGCTGACGTCGGCAGAAGGGCTCACCTTGATAGCATGAGCACGATTCCAGCTGGGAGCTAACCTTGGCAAGAGGGCTCATCTTGGCAGCATGAGAATTACTCCGGTCGGGAGCTGACCTTGGCAGGAGGGCTCGCCTTGATAGCATGAGTATGACTCTGGTCGGGAGCTGACCTCGGTAGGAGGGCTCACCTTGGCAGCATGAGCACGACTCCGGTCGAAAGCTGACCTCAGCAGGAGGGCTCGCCTTGGCAGCATGAGCATGACTCCGGCCGAGAGCTGACCTCGATAGAAAGGCTCGCCTTGGTAGCATAAGCACAACTCCGATCAGGAGCTGACCTCGACAAGAGGGCTCATCTTGGTAGCATGAGCACGACTCCAGTTGGGAGCTGACCTCCGTAAGAGGGCTCGCCTTGGTAGCATGAGCAAGACTCCAGCTATGAGCTGACCTCAGCAGGATGGCTTGCCTTGAATGCATGGGCATGACTCTGGCCGGGAGCTGACCTCGGCAGGAGGGCTTGCCTTGACAGCATGAGCACGACTCCGGCCGGGAGCTGACCTCGGCAGGAGGGCTCATCCTGGCAGCAATTAGGCACCACATCCAGGTGGCACTCTCTGCCCGCACGGCTGCCAGCCAGTGCCCACATGGCCTCCATGTCAGCAGATGCTCCACATCAGATGCCCCCCACTCTCAAGCCCAAAGAACGATATGGCACTCAGGGCGAGGAGAGTAATGATCATGCAGACATGGAGAGGCGCATCCTTTGAGCCATCAATGCCTCGAGCGCCCGCATTCCAAAGATTGTGCTCTTATGTTAATGGAGCAGCGTTGTGCCTGGTCTTCCAATAAAGGGATCATTAATGCTTCATTTGGACCGAAGCAACCACCCTTGACCCAAAGCATCGGGGCCATCTGATGCTGATACGTGGCAACTCCTAGTTGGCCAGGGAGTTGAAGAGGTGCATGCCTCCGATTAGCATGAGGCGATGGTGGGCGGTGGGCTTTATTGCAAAGGACCTTTCCCCTTGCCTTTTTAAAGGATCTTCGAGCACGAGCGACCAAGCTTCCACTGAGTCCTTTCCTTATTATTTATTCCCCCTCCTATTCCAGGGTTTGGGATTCTTAGTAAGCCAGGCTCTTCCCCTTATGCTCTTCTCCTTCAACCCCTCTCCCTTGGCCTGTGCTGAGGGAGCCCAAGAATTGAAGGGCCAAGTAAAGGCTCTTCAGGAGCAATCGACTGGCGCTAAGGCGAGGGTGTCAGACTTGGAGAAAAAATCCACCAAGCTCAAAGCTACCCCGAAGGATGAGAAGGGGGAGAGCCCTCGGAGGGCAAAAAAGGTGGCCACCTCAGCAACGGAGGTAGCCCACCCACAGGCCTTCCAGGTGCAACGAATGAGGGGGCGGCCCAGGTCGTGGTCGCTATGGAGAAGGCTACGGCCGTCGTGGCATTGTTGGAGGTGGCCTAACATGAAGCTGCTGAAGCCACCCCGAGGTTCACAAGATCGGTGACCTTCAAGAACGAGGTGGTGGATGCAGTGCTGGACCCTTGTCATCAGGGGTCTAAAAGGCTCCGAAGGACGGGCGCCCGCCCTCTCGGGTAGAAGGGACTGGAATGCCTCCATCTGATCCTGGGGGTAGAATCCAGAGCCAGAACCCCAAGCGCTGTGCCAATGATGAGAGGACCTACCCATTGGTCGGGCAAGGAGTGGCGAGGGAGGCCTAAGCCTATTTTTATTTTCCTTCTTATTTTGTAACTGAGTTTTTGGGAGACTTCCCGGCCTGTCTGGGGTCACCACGATGTAAAATGTTTTTGATCAATGAAGGCTCTTCCTTTCCTTAATCATTGCATGTCTTTCTTCTTTTCCTTTTTTTTTACTTGAATCTTTCGTATGGCTTCCCGGGTTGTTGGGGGCCTCTTTTTGATGTCAAGGACACTTGGATGGATGCAATCTTTCTTTTCCCTTCAACTGAATTGCCTTGTGTTTTTCCTATTTTATCTTCTATTCTTTTTCTCCTTCTGCATCTCAAGTCCTCGTGATAGGGAGGTAGACTTTAATGGTTGCCGTGAGCCTAACCTAGGCCCTTGGCTATTGTGGGACGATGCTGGAGTCCTGGAACTTCTTGATTTGGCTAGCCATGCTATGAGTCAGGTAGTAGATGGCGGGACTTCAAGAATTTTCCGACAAACATCTCCAGACTATGAGCAGGGTAGCTAGATGCGGGGCTTCTGGAGTGCCCCAACTTTGGAAGCAAAGATTTTGGGATCTCCGGCTCCAGAGTGCAGGACTACTAGCATCCCCTGACCCTAGAGGTGGGACCGATGGTGTCTCCTGACCTTAGAGGCGAGACTGATGGTGTCTCTTGACCTCGGAGGTGAGAATGATGGTGTCTCTTGACCTCGAAGGTGGGACTGATGGCGTCTCTTGACCTTAAGTGCGGGGCTTCTAGAATTTCCTATCTTAAGGTGCCGAACTATGAGTCAAGCAGTAGATGGCGAGATTTCTAGGATTTCCCGACTGGCATCTCTAGACTGTGAGTTGGGCAGTAGATGCGGGGCTTCTGGAGTTTCCTGGCATGAGGTGTCGAACTGTGAGTCAGGCGATAAATGGCGAGATTTTTGGGATTTCTCGGTTGGCATCTCCAAACTGTGGTAAGGCAATAGATGCAGGGCTTCTAAAGTTTTCTGGCTTGAGGTGCCGAACTATGAGTCAAGCAGTAGATAACAAGATTTTTGAGATTTCCAGCTGGCATCTCCGGACTGTGAGTAGGGCAGTAGATGTGGGGCTTCTAGAGTTTTCCAGCTTGAGGTGCCGAACTGTGAGTCAAGCGGTAGATGGTGGATTTTCTCTAATTTTCTGGCTCGCATCTCCGAACTGTGAGTTGGATAGTAGATGCAGGGCTTCTGGAGTTTTCTGGCTTGAGGTGCCAAACTGTGAGTCAGGTGATAGATGGCAGGATTTCTGGGATTTTCCGGCTGGCATCTTTGGACTGTGAGTTGGGCAGTATATGCGGGGCTTCTGCAGTTTCTCAGCTTGAGATCACCGGATTGAGGGTCCGTCAGATTGATTACGGGACTTCTGGGATGTTCTGGCTTTGGCTTTTGTCAAAAAACCTTGCAAGCAATGAGCAACGAGCCTTCTCAGGTTCCGATAGACTGTAACAAGACTTGGCAGGCTCCGACGGTTTATTAAGCTATGGATTTGGGTCTAGCTGGAGAGTACCACGGAGAGTGGCGTGTGTTTGAAAAGACCACAAGCACGGACCTTTCTCTCAACTATCATTAGACCCCTTTTTTCTTTTCTTCCCGACTTCAGCACATTCTCCACCTGATTGTGCCGAAGATCGAGGGCAGCATATTGGAAGGTGGCATCTTTTGGAAGTGATCCCAACTTTGGCTAGCCGTGCTATAGCTCTTCTCAAGACCACCTCTTGGAGCCCCGAGGGGGAGCTCTCGTGCCCCCGGTCTGCCCCCCCCAGGGATAGAGATGGCTATTGTTGCTCCACCAGTTGAAAATCTTTGATCTCTAGCCTTTGCCATGATCCTCTTAGCCTCAAAACTTCTTTCCCTACCTGGTGCGCCAATCTGTTGCCGCCTGGATCGTCATGGCCTATAGCTCTTGTGTGGCCTCGGGTGGTGGCTTTCCCACCAATAGTCTGCCATTGCCTGCCACTCTTGCATGGCACTAGTAGATGGTTCTCCCGGCTGGCATCTTCCGAATGCACCCGATCTAAGATGGCTGCTGTCATGGGAGCTCTTCGATCTCAGCTTGGCCCATAGCTCCATCGGGTGGCGAATGTGCCTCTCCTCTCCAGATCGACTGCTTGATCTGAAGGCTCTGCAAAAACGAGAAGACCCAGGCTGGAGATTCCAACGGGGACACTTTGACGGTCAAGTTAGTGGGACGATCTAGAAAAATAGAACCTCTATGATGGAGAGCTTGGAGACTTTCCATGCGTATAGGGTGAAAGATTGAACTGAGATGTAAAGACAAGGTGAAGTTGGGATCAGAGAGTTTAGGAGGTTTTGCTGGCTAGTTCCTTGCTCGTTAGCTCTCTGTCTCTTACTGATTGCCTGCCCCCCTCTCGGGGATTCTTTCTTCTATTTTATTTGAGATCTGTGGCCCAGACCAGATATGGGGCTTCCCTTAGATGTCCTTTTCCTGATGCCCACTTTGGAGAGGGTCTTTTCACTACCCGCTATCCTTTCCCCTTCGGACTGGTCCTTTGAGGAAGGTCCTCCTATTGGGGGTTGCTTGTCGATATGGCACAGAGCTTGTCCCTTCGGTGGTGTAGTTCCCCGTGGAAGGGGCGGGCACCATGCTACTAAGCCCCGAGCCATGGTGGGATGTTTCTATTCCCAAAGGGATCGTCGGAGCATCGCAGGGCTTGTGGCTTTGATGAAATACTCCACTTGGGGAGGTTCAAGTTTCGTGTCATAAGGGTTAAGGCTCCTGGTTGCACAATCATTGACATGGTGGCATGCTACAGGATCTAGGGCCTGGAGGGGCACGCCTTGCATAGAGCATGCGGGTGATGCATTGTAGAGCTTGAATTAATGATGGGGCATACGCCACCTCCTAGAGGTTGTAGGTGGACGGAGGCTCCCTTTACTGTGATTTGAATTTCTATTGATTATCCCCTCCTTCATTGCTAGTGAGAATTCTGTCCTCTGCAAGACAGGGAAGGGGCCCGCTTTAGGAGCCCCACCTCAGGAAGCATGATGTTGCCTAGCAAGCAACCCAAGAGGGAGGTGAATTGGGTTTTAAAAACTTTTGCAAGTATGTGCCAATTCAAAAACTTTTTAGGTGCTAGTGAATTTCAAGTGTTTGTATGCTATTTAAGAGTATGCAGCGGAAACAAGTAAATGCAAAGTAAATAAAGACAAACAATAAGAGAGCAAGCAACCACAAACACAATAATTTATAGTGGTTTGGTGCACACCGAAGCACCTACATCCACTCCCTAAGGTCCACTTGAAAATTTCACTATAATATTCCTTGATTACAGTCAATTAGTTTTTCGAGCTCACAAATCAAAACCCAACTTGTTTTCATCGGGAACACAAGTCAAAATCCCTCCAATTTTACGGGCTAACCAAAAATCTAGTTGATTTTGTAACTTAGGCTCACCAACAATCTCCTTGATTTTGTCACTTAGGCTAACCAAAAACCTCCATTGGTTTTGTCACAAAGGCTTACCAACAAACCTTAACTCTAGTTTCAATTCCCTTTAAACTAGAAAATAATAACAAGAATCAAGTAGAATGTATGAAATATAGAAAAGCTTTCAAATAAAAGCAAATATCTCTTTAAAGCTCTTTGAATGCTGTTGAAGATGCTTGTCCTTGAGTTGTTGAAGCCTTAATGATTTTGAATAGCTGAACTTGAATGCTTTGAATGCTTGAAGGCTCAACTTCTCTCAAAAGTAATGAACTCTCAATGGATAATCAATTAATTCTCATTAGTTTCTTCCCTCTTGAGTTTAATTTACTTTAAATACTTTTTCAAATATCAAATGACAGTTTTTGACCATTGGAGAGGTGAAACTAGTCGTTGGGGGACAAAAAGGATAATTCTATGCTTCAAAAAAAACTAGCCATTACTGTTCAGCAAAATTGCAAGTGTCGACACTTCAAGTCATGAGTCGACACTTAGTCTCTATGAGTTGACACTTAGTTCAAAAAATATTTCTTGAAGCTCTCTAAAAATCTCAAGTTAGTTGACACTTCTTCTGGTGAGTCAATACTTAAGTCGACACTTGGCTTCCATGAGTTGATACTTGAGGGAAGTCTGAAATTCAGCAAGTTCTGTATAACTTTTATCTCAAGCCTTGAATCGATCTTTGAGTTGACATCTTGAGTTGACACTCGAGCTCCATGAGTCGATACTTCGAGTGTGCCATCTGAAACTTCTTCTGCATATCTGCTAAAGCTTTTGTAAGTCGATACTATGAGTCAATACTTTACATCCATGAGTCGATACTTGACTGAAATATTCTGATACTCAATTAAAACTCTACTGAATCTTCTTCAAACTTAAAACTTAAGTCCTTTCATATCATTCTTATGTACTTAGTCCATTTAACTTTAAAATTTCATCCATAAGGAGACCTCTTCAACTATTGGATAAGCAATTCAACCAACTAACTTAATGAGTACCTTTTTCTGATAAAACATACTTTAACAAATAGTTAGTACTCAAATATACTTAAATATTTTGTTAATCATCAAAATCAATACAGGAGTCAACATATGAGCTTGACCTTGGCCGGGAGCTGGCCTCAGATGGAAGGCTTGCCTTATAAGCACGATCCTGGCTGGGAGCTGACCTTGGTAGGAGGGCCCGTCTTGGCAGTATGAGCACGACTCCGGCCAAGAGCTGACCTTGGTATGATGGCTTGCCTTGGCAGCATGAGCATGACTTCGATCGGGAGGTGACCTCAGTAGGAGGGCTCACCTTGGTAGCATGAGCATGACTCCGACTAGGAGCTAACCTCGGCAGGAAGGCTTGCCTTGATATCATGAGCATGACTCCGACCAGGAGCTAACCTCAGCAGGAGGGCTCGCCTTGGTGACATGAGCATGACTTCTATTAGGAGTTGACCTTGGCAGGAGGGCTCACCTTGGCAGCATGAGCACGACTCCTGACCTCGGTAGGAGGGCTCGCCTTGGTAGCATGAGCACGACTCTGGCCAGGAGCTGACCTCGATAGGAGGGCTCGCCTTGGCAGGATGAGCACGACTCTGGCCAGGAGCTGATCTCGATAGGATGGCTCGCCTTGGCAGGATGAGCACGACTCTGACTGGGAGCTAGCCTCGGTAGGAGGGCTCGTCTTGGCAGGATGAGCATGACTTCGGTCAGGAGCTGATCTTA
This sequence comes from Areca catechu, assembly GCA_021397845.1. Taxonomy (NCBI): domain Eukaryota; kingdom Viridiplantae; phylum Streptophyta; class Magnoliopsida; order Arecales; family Arecaceae; genus Areca; species Areca catechu. The sequence goes on along the minus strand of CM038047.1, from coordinate 47,130,208 downwards.
GTAGGAGGGCTCACCTTGGCAGGATGAGCACGACTCTAGCCGGGAGCTGACCTCGATAGGAGGGCTCGCCTTGATAGCATGAGTATGACTCCGGCCGGGAGCTGACCTCAACAGGAGGGCTTGCCTTGACAGCATGAGATGACTCTGACCAGAAGCTGACCTCGGCAGGAAGGCTCGCCTTGGCAATAATTGGGCTCCGCATCCAAGTGGCACTCTCTACCCGCATGGCTACCAGCTAGTGCCCGCATGGCTGCCAACCAGTACCCACATGGCCTCCACGTCAGCTGGATTTTACATCTATGTTGGTCTTCTATCCTGATTAAATTCAAAAGTTTGGCTAGGATTAGCTCTTCTTGCTTTTGGAGTTGACTTTTAACAAAGCCATTCTAGGAAGGAGGTATTTTATTTAAAAGGCTAAAAACCTTAAATCCTAAAAATTTATCTTCATTAGCTTGAAGTTTTCTAAGATACTCTTGGAATTGATGAAACTGGTCATTGATAGATTTATCTTCTACTATATTATACCTAAAGAATGATACAATATTGAATCATTCAATCCCAACAACATCAAAGCCATACTCAAACTCTAAGATATCTCACAATTACTTTGCACTCTTAGCTGACAGGTATATATCATAGAGTGAGTCGAAAAGAGTACCAAGGATTCTACTTTTGCATGGGTAATTTTTTTTTGGGATAGTAGGTATGGTTGAATTAGAAAAACTGGTAAACTAGTTGATCACTGACCAAAATCGTAAGATGGTTAGCCAAAAACTTTATTTGGCTTTGCCACATTCTAAAATAGGATCCTTCAATTTTTTTGGATTTTAGGCTAATGATGTCATTCTTAAGGGTTGCCATTGAATCCAAGTCAAGTTCAGAAAGAAAGATCTAAAAAATAAAATAATTTTATTAAAGATTTATTTAAATAATTTAAATATTTTACTATTTTTTATTTATTTATTTATTTATTTATTTTTCTTGTATATGTTTCTAAAAATGTCTCTTATTTTTTTTGAAAATTGAAGTTTTTACATGATCACCAACATGATTAGACATGTGATTTGTTAAGATTTTTATTTAAATTATTTATCATTAAATCCTAAAGACTTTGATTAATTTATTTATATATTCTTTTAAAAATTAATTTATATGATGCAGTACAGGTTTAGTAAGGATCTTCAATTAATTTTGTATAATACAAAAAGAATAGATATTATGCTATAAATAATCAGAAAAAATTATATATATATAATATGTAAAATAAATAAACTATAATTAAATATAAATAATTATACGTGCACTACAAACTATTTATAAATCTTCTTTAGACTATTATTTTTAATGTATGGAATATATATATGTATTTATATAATTTTATAATATTTAAAAATAATTTTTCTTTTTCATGGTGTATGTGGTAAAATAAATTTGGTATAATAAAATAATTTAAAATATAACAGAATAAGGTTAGGAATTCTGATCTAGGAGATGGATGAAGTACTATCCTAAAGGAGATTCGGTCTCCTTCTCGTGCGAAGAACAATTGGATCTCACACTCTCGTCTAAGGTATAATCTAAAAACTAACACTCCAACACCTTTAATGATATGATCTCGAATGGACGTTGATTAGCTTATCTTTAGTTTAAATTTTTAAAGTAAAAAAAATATAAGAGAGGGAAAGAATTTTAGATTTTTTTAGAAAAAAAGAATGTATGAGTGGAAAAGTTTGTGATTCTTAGATATCTTGTAAAACTAGAATAAAAATCTATTTGTATGCCCAAATTCTAAAAGAAATTTAAAAAATCCTCAAACTAACTATTATTATATTTGTTGCCACCTAGATCATCGTGGCCTATAGCTCTGACATGTCGCGAACTCGTCGGGCTCCCATTAGGTGCTTGGTCCCCTTCCTCGATCAACTCCAAAACTGGCGTGACCTACAAAAGAGAGGAGACTCGGGCCAAGAATTCTGGTGGAGACACTCCGATGATCAAGTCAGTTAGGACGATCAAGGAAAACAGAGCCTCTATAATGGAGAGCTTGGGATCTCTCCGTGTAGAGGATGAAAGATAAAATGTAAGAAATGGAAAGACAAGGTTGAGTGGAGATCAGAGATCTTGACCCTGGAAAGCATGAGCACGACCTCGGCCGGGAGCTCGACCCTAGATGGGAGCTGATCTCGATTGGAGGCTCGTCCTCAGCAGGATAGGGGGAGCTCTATCTCGGGAGTTCGACCCCAGAAAGCACAAGCATGACCTCGACCGGGAGCTCGATCCTAGATGGGAGCTGACCTCGACCATGGGCTCACCCTCAGCAGGATAGGGGGAGCTCTATCTCGGGAGCTCGACCCCAGAAAGTATGAGCACGATCTCGACCGGGAGCTCAACCCTGGATGGAAGCTGACCTCGGTCGGGGGCTTGCCCTTGGCAAGATAGGGGGAGCTATATCTCGGGAGCTGGACCCTAGAAAGTATAAGCACGACCTCAACCGGGAGCTCAGCCCTGGATGGGAGCTGACCTCGACCGGAGGCTCGCCCTCAAATCTTCATTTGGTTGCCACATCCAGATGGCATTTTTTGCTAGCGTGGCCGCCAGCTAGTGTAGTCATGGGCTCCACATTAGTGGTAATGCCACATCAATGGGGGCTCACCCTCAGTAGGATAGGGGAGCTCTATCTCGAAAGCTCGACCCCAAAAAGCATGAGCATGACCTCGACCGGGAGCTCAACCCTGGATGGGAGCTAACCTCAACCGGGGGCTCGCCTTCAGATCTTCATTTGGTCACCGCATCCAGATGGCATTTTTTGCTAGCATGGTCGCCAGCTAGTGTTGTCTGGGCTCCATGTCAACGGTAATGCCACATCAGGTGCCCCCCACTCTTGAGCCCAGAGAACGATACGATGCTTGGGGCGAAGGAGACAAGTCTTCTCTGCAGAGTCCCCCTCTCCCCAAGTCTTCTTGCTCCAGCATCCGAAGTCTTAGCAGGTTAGTCCCTTCTTCTCCTTTCTTCCTCTTTCTTCTTCATGGTCTTCTCCCTCAGCCTGTGCTGAAGGAGGGTTCCCATTAGGTTTCTAGGCTTCTGCTTCTCCTTTGTCTTCTTTCCTCCCACTCCTTATGAGTTCTTCCGGTAGAGGGCACGGCCACTTAGATCATTCTGGTGAGGCAGGGCCGTCTCGTCTGAAGCCTCCTTCCTTGGATAGCAAGGAGGAGGAAGTCCCTATAGTGACCCGCAGGGGTCCCCACCGGACAGAGATTGTTATTGGACCCCCTGCGGCTCCTCCCCCTCCTTCTCCTTCTCCTCCCATCTAGGAGTTAGCCAGTCCTGCCAGCATTGCTTCGGTGATGACTGGCGAGGATCTCCTTTGCATCCGGAGAGCATATGGGATTCCTGATCCCATCTGGCTCTCAGTCCCGAGATCGAAGGAATGGGTTATTTCTAGTAGCCCAAGCCGGATTGCCTTGTATGAATATTTTTTCTTTGGGGGCCTTCGTCTTCCTCTTCACCCCTTCTTTTTCTCTTTTCTAAGCAATTATCGCCTTATCCCAGCCTGATACAACTGTATCCACTGACATGGAATCCATCTAGGAACCAGTTGTCAGCCAGCAGATGAAGGCACCACCTAAGCCTGGCGCCTAAGCAAGGAGCCGAAGTGGATCCCCTACCGAGGTCAGCTCCCGGTCGAGGTCGAACTCAAGCTGCCACCAAGTAAAGAATGAGAGGCAACAAAGATTCAAATCATGGCAGGAAAGAGGGTCACCTTCACCCAGACCCCGTCTCTGACATAGTACAACTGACAGGCGGCAATCCATCACCTGAGGCCTATGGAGGAAGATGCCTCGTTAGAGCACCAGGGCTCTCTCAAACCCCAGTTTACACCGATCAGGAAGGACCGTCCCTTTCAAGGTACGGTGCTTCCCAGTCTGCCATTTGCACCATCCATAAGTAGGGGGCCGTGCCAGAGGATTCAGACCATGGGGCGGTCGCCACATGCTAATGCTTCACCAGGTTTTCCAAAACATGGCGACTAACCAGAGCATCAGAGCTAGCAACATATTCCCCACCTCAAAGGGGCTAACAGGAGCTCATGCACAGTTCCCGTATGCTGCCAGGTGTCACCCCTAGGACTCCCCCAAAAAGGGGAACACCTGGAAAGCAAGCAAGAGGTTGCACACAGCCTCTCCATAAAAAAATAAAAGAGGGGCCTCCGAATGAAAGGAGAGATCAAGAGGCAAAACCAGCATGGGATAAGGAAGGTAATGGTTGGCACACAGAAGGAGAGAGCAAACCAGATGCAATGCTCTAGGGGCTACCAGGGAATTCGTCGAAAGAATCCCACGAACACAGCCGACCCTGCTCTAGTCCTCCTGCTCTACTAACTCCATACACTCACTTTCTTTTCTAAAAAACATGATCCCCGAAGGTGGAAACCTCACTGGAATCCACCGAGGGGGATCTGTTCCCCTGGATTGCCCATTGACTTGATCGTCGGAGTGCCCCCACCAGAATCCCTGGCTCGGGTCTCTTTTCTTTTGCAGGGGTCCGAGAATGCATTGGGGATCCCAAGCGAGGGGAGCGACGCCCGATGCCACGCTAGAGCTATAGGCCACGATGATCTAGGTGGCAATAGATTGGCATGACAGGTAGGGGGTAGACGTAGGATGCAAAAAAGTCAATCAAACTAGTCCCCCACCATAAAAGCGGATTCACTTGAGGCATGGTGGTAACACGCACACGGGAGGCCTCCGCTAGCCATGTGGAGGGCCCTCCTTCCCATGGAGGCCCATGTAGCCCAAAGGAGGAGCTCCCCGCTCCACCACAACTACCTCTGATGGATGTCCAACCCACAGCACTTGCCCAGCAAATGCAAGTGCTGTCCGTGGCGGTGCGGCAGTTACAACACCAACGATGGCCCCTGGCAATCCAGCAGTAGCCAGGGACCTCTGCGACTCGAGTTGCCACCCTCTACGGTAGTGCACGTACCTTCCAAGAAAGGCCTTCGCTATCATAGACCATGACTGATCTCCTGGGGAGGCTCCGAATGATGCGGCAAGCATATGATTAATGTTTTGAATATGGTTTGTAGAGCAATGAAACCTAATTACACTAGCATTGTACTCATCATAATAAGACTTAAGGATTATAAGAAATTGGACTTTTACTTGATTAGATACAATCCTAAACTAAGAAGGAAGAAGATCTAGACAATAGGGGCTAATGATTGTGGACTTACCTTGATGAGCTTTCCAACCTTCTTTTGATTCATACCTTGAAACTACCAATGCTCAGAACTGAAGAATCTGGATAATAGAGATCAGAACCCTGGACTTGGGGCTTCAGCTTGTTTGTTCTTTGTTAAGGTGAACCCAGCCCACAACTCAAAGACTTCGAAGGACCCTGCAATGAAGATCAAAGTTAAGGAAGAATGATAGGAACATATATAAGGGATGGAAGAATTGATGAACTAAGAACAGAAATTTGAGTAGATCTGGCCGACTCCAATGCCTTCACTTGAGCTTGGAAGATGCTTTGCTAGGGAAAAAAGAATGGCTTTGGCGTGGAGGAAGAGGATGGAAAACTTTCATATAAGAAAAAAATACAAGACAACTTCTACTTCCAAAATTTCAACTTCAATTTTCATTCATTCCCAAAATCAATCCCTTTTACAATGGGCGTCCAAGGCTTTTTAATAGCCTCACAAAGCTAGCTTTTGAAATTTAAAAACTCCCCAAATCGAGGAGGATTACAAGGGGGGTTGGAGGATTTGGTGGAGAGTTTGGAGGGATGTGGGGGGGGGTTGGAGGATTTGGTGGAGGACTTGGAGGGATGTGGCCAACCTCCTTGAATTTGAATCTCCCTTGTTGGCGCCCAAAGGGTGATGAGGTGGCTGGTGAAGTGGCACCTGATGACGTGGCATGGTGAGGTGGTCTTCTACTTGGATAAGAATGACATGTGGCGCCCAGTGGTCCTAGTTGATGGTCCTTTTCTCTTGCTTGGTTGATGTGTCTTCTCTTCTTCATGTGGTCAAATTCCGGGGTCTAGAATTTGAGTCTTGTTGCTGGCTTTCATGGCTTTAAGACTTGATTAGACTTAACTCAACTGAATTAGACTTAACTCAACTGAACTGACTTGACTGACCTAGACTTTAAAACTTGAAATGGACTTACAAGAAATGAAATTTTAAAAGTAATTACAGGACTCAATAAACACTCTTGATTTGAAACTCAAAATTAATTACAGGACTCTTGAAAAGGAAATGACTCTTGAAAATAAAATATTTTTGAACTAAAGGATACAAGGTAACCTAATTATCTTCGATCCAAATTGGGATAAGGCTAACCTTGTTAGAGTGAAGTTTCTTTCGACTTCTGGTGTCCACACCAATTCTCCTAGGGTGGGCAGAACTCGACCCAGTCGAGTATGGTTCAGTTTTTCCCTGGTAATGCTCGAACAAGTCTGGGTTAAGTCTTTGCAGGTCCTCTCGAGTAATCCAAGAGTTGTCGGACTCAGGTCGACCTTGCCATTGAACCAGGTATCGCTGATAGTCCTTATTCCTGGTAGTAATGATCTTGTCATCCAGGATTCTCTCAATCCTCTCTCTCTGCTCAGGTAAGGTTAGTGGTGGACACTCGAAAATATGTTCACTCTCAATGAAAGTTTCAGGCTCAAAAGGCTCACTAGGTATTAGTAGTGGTTCTTTGTATTCTACTAGGTCTGAAACATTGAAGGTTGTACTAATACCCATATCAGGTGGAAGTTCCAAAACATATGCATTAGGCCCTATTTTCTTTAAGATCTTAAAAGGTCCCGCTCCACGAGCATGCAGCTTCTTTATGGTTCCAGGGGGAAACCGTTCAGGGTTGAGCCTAATCATCGCATAATCCCCTTCACAGAATTCTTTAGCCCTCTTATGTGAGTCAGCTAAGTGTTTGTAAGTTTCATTGCTCAGGTTGATCTTATTACTGATTTCTTTATGTAGATTTATGACATGCTGTGCAAAAGACTCAGCAGACTCAGAGACTCGTGTGTGAATAGGTAGTGGGATTAGATCTAAAGGCTTCCTAGGCTTGCAACCATGGACTATCTCAAAGGGACTTTTGCCCGTAGATCGATTGACCGAACTGTTGTAAGCGAACTCAGCACGTGGCAATAACAAATCCCAGTTTCCTAGACTTTCTCCCACTAGGCATCTCAGCAAGTTCCCTAGACTTCTATTTACAACCTCGGTTTGTCCATCAGTCTGGGGATGGTAGGCAGTGGAGAATTTCAATCTGGTTCCTAATAGGTGCCAAAGGGTTTTCCAGAAGTAACTTGTGAAGCGGACATCCCTATCAGAAACAATGGTTTTTGGTAACCCGTGGAGTCTGACTACTTGATCAAGAAAGAGTTTGGCTATCCTAGAGGCATCGGAAGTTTGGGTGCAAGGTATGAAATGGGCCATTTTTGAAAACCGGTCGACCACCACAAAGATTGAATCATGTTTTCGAATGGTCTTGGGTAATCCTAGAACAAAGTCCATGCTTAGATCCTGCCATGGACACTCAGGTACAGGTAATGGAGTGTATAGCCCGGTATTCTTCTTTTGTTGCTTTGCAACAGCACATGTCCTACATCGGGCTACAAGGTTTACTACTTGTTTCTTAAGACCTGGCCAGTAAAATTGTTCCTCAACAGCCAAGATAGTCTTGTTTCGTTCGAAGTGGCCAGCCAAACCTCCTGCATGTATCTCCCAAACTAAAAAATCTCTTAAGGAGGTTCTTGGGATGCAAAGCCTATTCTCTCTAAAAAGATAACCATCTAGAAGGGTATAGTCACTATGATCACTAGATGGTCCTTGACGCAAAACCTGATAAATTTCACCAAAATCTGGACAGGTTTCGTACTGCTCCTTAAGTCTTTCAAACCTATGACTTCAGTACTGACTGAGGTTAAAAGTAACGTTCTACGACTTAGGGCATCAGCTACCTTATTATCGGTTCCTGATTGATGCTTTAGGACAAACGTATAGGATTGGATGTACTCTACCCATTTGGCATGCCTAGGATTTAGTTTCTTTTGGGAACTCAAAAACCTAAGGGCTTCATGGTCTGAAAATAAAACAAATTCTTGCGGTAGGAGATAATGCCTCCAATACCTTAATGCTTGCACTACCGCATAAAGCTCCCGATCATATGTGGAGTATTTCTTCCTGGCTTCATTCAATTTCTCACTAAAGAATGCTACGGGATGGTTCTCTTGACTCAAAACTCCACCAATACCTACTCCCGAAGCATCGCATGCTACTTCAAAGACCTTAGAAAAATCGGGTAGTCTTAAGACTGGTGCTTGGGTCATCTTATCTTTGATGTGAAGGAAGGCCTTATCAACTGACTTCGTCCATTCAAAGTGGCCCTTCCTAATACAATCCGTGATAGGAGCAACTATGGTGCTAAACCCTCTAATAAATCTTCGATAAAACGTAGCGAGGCCATGAAAACTTCTTACTTCATGAATATTATTGGGTGTTGGCCACTCTACAATTGCCTTAACCTACTCAGGGTCAGCGGATACTCCTTCAGGGGTCACAACAAATCCTAGGAAGATAACTCTAGTAGTCATGAAAGCACATTTCTTTAGATTGGCATAGAGGTTATCTTTCCTAAGTGCTAAACATACCTGCCTCAGATGTTGTTGATGATCTTCTCTAGTCCTACTATAGATAAGTATGTCGTCAAAGTAAACGACAACAAATTTTCCAATAAAGGCTCGTAGGACTTGGTTCATGATTTGCATAAAAGTGCTAGGGGCGTTTGATAACCCAAAAGGCATGACTACCCATTCAAATAACCCGTCCTTAGTTTTAAAGGCAGTCTTCCATTCATCCCCTGGTCTGATCCTAACTTGGTGATAGCCGCTCTTCAGGTCAATCTTAGAAAATATAGTTGCACCGGCCATCATATCTAACATATCATCCAAGCGGGGAATGGGAAACCTATACTTCACCGTGATTTTATTTATGGCACGACTATCAACACACATTCTCCATGTGCCATCTTTCTTAGGGGTAAGTAAGGTTGGGACTGCGCATGGACTCAAACTCTCCCTAATGAATCCTTTTTTTAGGAGTTCTCCTACTTGACGTTGTAATTCTTGGTGCTCGGTAGGGTTCATTCTATAATGGGGAAGGTTCGGTAGGGTTGCTCCGGGGACTAAGTCTATCGCATGTTGTATATCCCTAAGAGGTGGGAGTTGGTCGGGCAAGTCATCGGGGAACACGTCTTTGAACTCCTCTAGCACTTGACTGACTTCTTGAGGTTGTTCTTTTGAAAGAGGTTCTTGATGATCCTTAATGGTTAAAATCCAAACAGGTGACCCATTGCTAATTTCTTTCTCCATTTCTCTAGCAGTGATCACGTTTATCCCCTTTTTCTTATCACTCAATTGGCTTGATCCTCTCTTAATGGGGTTCTTAGGTGGAGAAGAATGGATTACAATCTTCTTTCCATTATGAGTAAACGAGCATAAATTAGAACGACCATAGAGTGTTACGTCAAGATCGTACAACCATGGTCGGCCTAAAATTATGCTACTTACTCCCATTGGAAGTACATCACACCATACTTTCTCCAGGTAAGATTGGAACTGAATGATTACTAGGCACCTAGACTTAATGGAAATCGTGGTTGAGTCTGTCCAGGATACCTTATAGGGATTAGGATGGGGTACGGTGGGCAATCCTAGGTTTTTAACTGTGTTGGTGGATATGGCATTGACACAGCTACCGCTATCTAAAATGACTTTGCATACTTTCTCACCTATCTTAATGAATGTTTGTAGGATGCTAGTCCTACGCCAATCTTCTTGGGTTTTAGCTTGGGTGAGAATACACCTAACCACTCCTAACAGATCTTGATCTACCAGGACTTCCTCATTCTCATACTCTTCAGCCAAGTTCTCATCTGCCTGGTATACTTCCTCCTCAAATTCACCTTGGGATTCTACAGCTTCCTCTTCTACTTCGCCTATGTGTAGGGCTCTATTAGGACAGTTGCTAGAATAGTGACCCACTTTGTTACACTTGAAACATGCGTTTGGAGTTCTTTGGATCTCAGGTGTTTTCCCCTTGTCATCTCTACGGGTCACAGGCACATTAGGATTGGGTCGGTTGAATCTAGGCTGATTGGATCCTGACTGTTGATAAGGTGCACTAGTCCTAGGGGCTTCGGGCCTACGATAGACTGGACCTCTATGGAATCTCTCAGCATCCCTAGCTATTTGATAGGCCAATTCTAGGTCATGTACCTCTCGCATGAACAATTCTCTTTGAATTTCTTCCCTCAGTCCGGCTCTAAATCTAGACAAGGTCACCGACTCAGATTCATCAACATTGCACCTCATAACAAATTCGTCAAACTTCGCTATGTACTCTGCGACACTCCTATTTCCTTGAATAAGTCTGCCATTGATCTAGGAGTCTTTGGTGGTAGGACATAGGAAGGTATTTCTCCCTAAGCCTAAGTTTCATAGCTGGCCAGGTCACTATGGGCACATCACCTCTCTGTCTAGTAAGTCTCTCAATGTTTCCCCAATATAACCTAGCTTGGCGCCAAGTTTAAGCTTTGCAAACTTACACTTGCGCTCTTCGCTCATCTCAAACCAGTCAAAATACTGGTCCATCTCACCTTTCTAATCAATGTAGATCTTTGGATCTAAAATTCCATCAAAGGTGGGAGCTTCTAGCCTAATGTTCTTCATGGTTCGGTCATCTTGATCAAAGTGAATTGGGGTGGGTCTCCTGACATTGGGTTCATAGTTAGGCTCATGATGGAATCTCCTTGGGTTGGGCTCGATGGTTTGACCAGGGTGGGGTCCTCTAGGAATTGGATCATAAAACTGATCTTGGGGAGCTCTCCTAGGGTTTGTTTCGTAGAGAGGGTTTTGATATGGAATCCTTCTAGGATTCAATGGGGTCTCGAGTTCAGGTGCAAGACTTGGCTCAGGCTCAGTCTGGGCTTTATGATTGCTTTCTGGGGTTCTAGCCTCTAACTGATCCAACCTAGTAGTGATGTGGGCTAACTGCTCATTCATGTCTTGGTTGGTTTGTGCCACATTCTGATTTGTTTGGGCCAATTGCTCAGTTAAACTCTTAGTCAGTTGGGCCACTTGATCATTTAGGCCTTTGATCAAATTTCCTAAGTTTTGGTCCATGGCTACACTTGACTGGGCTTGGATTGGTGAATACGGTGTTCCTGCTCTAGTTGTCATGCATGCAAATGGACTCAAGTTCGAGCTAAGGTTTCCTAGACCTAGAGCACAAATTAGAAGTCTAATTAAGTGAACCAACTAGCTAGTAGTACTTATGGGACTTAGCCAGGTAGGTGGAGGGGAGTGTAGGTCCCTGATTGCCAACCTTAGACACCAATCTGAGATTGGCCAGGTAGGCGGACCAAATCACAAGCCCTGATGCACCAATCCTAGACACCAAGCCAGTAAGCACACACCAATTAGCTGACACAGTTAACTTGACCCTAACCTGAACCCAACTTGTTGGTGTCCCTAACCCACTAGGGCAATTAACGTTCTACTCAATTTTAATTAACGGGCTGGGATCGATATGCTGGTTGGTGATTTTTGGGCTAGGAACAGGTGATGAAACCCTGACCCTATGTCAAATTGATGCCCTTAATTTGATTTCTCATGAGATGAATGAAATGCAAATGTGCTGCAGAAGTGTGTTGCAATTTGAAAGTGGTGTGGAAAACATGATAAAAAAAATGTCCAGAAATTCTGAAAAATTCACAAAGGATTCCTAACTTATATGTTTCAATGTAGATGAAAGGAATTTTAAAACTAAAATCTATACTAATCTAAGCAGATCCTACAAATGAAGATAAATAAAAAGGACAGAACATAACCCTAATGACAGTGTCGAACTGCAGAAATTTTTATTTTTTTTATAATTTTTTTCTGATGATGAAATTTAATATGGTGATAACTGACTTAAAAAGGAACAAGAAAAAAAAATATTTCAATAAAAAATCAGTGACTTGCCTTTGGAGCTGCAAACGGATTACAGTAAACAGATGCAAATTTTTAAAAAACAGAACCTAATCAAACAAGTGCAATGGCTTACCCAAAACTTCAATCTAAAAACTCACATCCGGCCAGGGGCTCATTATTCCCATGGGTCGTGACAGTGTACTGGAGTACACCCGCTCAGGAGGCGTGAATTTTAGATCTTGCTTGGATTTAAAGAAAACTATTCTACCCTAATGCAACCATGCTCTGATACCAAGATGATGCGGCAAGCATATGATTAATGTTTTGAATATGGTTTGTAGAGCAATGAAACCTAATTACACTAGCATTGTACTTATCATAATAAGACTTAAGGATTATAAGAAATTGGACTTTTACTTGATTAGACACAATCCTAAACTAAGAAGGAAGAAGATCTAGACAATAGGGGCTAATGATTGTGGACTTACCTTGATGAGCTTTCCAACCTTCTTTTGATTCATACCTTGAAACTACCAATGCTCAGAACTGAAGAATCTGGATAACAGAGATCAGAACCCTGGACTTGGGGCTTCAGCTTGTTTGTTCTTTGTTAAGGTGAACCCAGCCCACAACTCAAAGACTTCGAAGGACCCTGCAATGAAGATCAAAGTTAAGGAAGAAGGATAGGAACATATAGAAGGGATGGAAGAATTGATGAACTAAGAACAAAAATTTGAGTAGATCTGGCCGACTCCAATGCCTTCACTTGAGCTTGGAAGATGCTTTGCTAGGGAAAAAAGAATGGCTTTGGCGTGGAGGAAGAGGATGGAAAACTTTCACATAAGAAAAAAATACAAGACAACTTCTACTTCCAAAATTTCAACTTCAATTTTCATTCATTCCCAAAATCAATCCCTTTTACAATGGGCGTCCAAGGCTTTTTAATAGCCTCACAAAGCTAGCTTTTGAAATTTAAAAACTCCCCAAATCGAGGAGGATTACAAGGGGGGTTGGAGGATTTGGTGGAGAGTTTGGAGGGATGTGGGGGGGGGGTTGGAGGATTTGGTGGAGGACTTGGAGGGATGTGGCCAACCTCCTTGAATTTGAATCTCCCTTGTTGGCGCCCAAAGGGTGATGAGGTGGCTGGTGAAGTGGCACCTGATGACGTGGCATGGTGAGGTGGTCTTCTACTTGGATAAGAATGACATGTGGCGCCCAGTGGTCCTAGTTGATGGTCCTTTTCTCTTGCTTGGTTGATGTGTCTTCTCTTCTTCATGTGGTCAAATTCTGGGGTCTAGAATTTGAGTCTTGTTGCTGGCTTTCATGGCTTTAAGACTTGATTAGACTTAACTCAACTGAATTAGACTTAACTCAACTGAACTGACTTGACTGACCTAGACTTTAAAACTTGAAATGGACTTACAAGAAATGAAATTTTAAAAGTAATTACAGGACTCAATAAACACTCTTGATTTGAAACTCAAAATTAATTACAGGACTCTTGAAAAGGAAATGACTCTTGAAAATAAAATATTTTTGAACTAAAGGATACAAGGTAACCTAATTATCTTCGATCCAAATTGGGATAAGGCTAACCTTGTTAGAGTGAAGTTTCTTTCGGCTTCTGGTGTCCACACCACCGAAGGCATGCAGGCCCGGGCCAAACCCCAGTTTTCGAGTGGGGCCCAAGCCAAAGAGCGGTTCCATTTCGGAAGAAGTATGCACCTCTCTCCTCACTCCGAGATTGAAGACCCTCATGGAGAGTGAGGGCGAGTCCTACCTATGCCACCCTCCCCTACTAGGGCCGTCTGGTGGCTGTGACAAGATGAAATATGGCCGGCTCCACCACGACCATGGCCACGACACCGAGGGCTGCCCCACCTCAAAAGAGAGATCAAAGATCTAATAAGGAGAGGACACCTCAAGAAGTTCGTGGGGGGCACGACCCCTGCAAAGCCCCAGGCACTTATGGCTTTTTCTCCTACCCCTGCAATCGACAACCGCCCACCGGGAAGCCTGTGGGCATGATGTACTAGGGGGCAAGCTCCCCCCAAACTGGGAAGGCCCCTACGGAGTAGTCGAGGTCCTTCCACCTGCAGCCTACCACCTCGTCAACATCAACGGCAACGAAAGCCCAAGGGCTTACCTTCAAAAATGTAAGGCTCCCCCCTTTTTCAATAAAGTTTCCTTCCAGTGCAATGTTGTCTTTGCTCTACAGTAAAACCATTGCCCGACTCCAAGCCTAGCGATCCAAAATCGGGAGCCACAGCACCCCATACCAAAGCCGGTAGCCACCAGCACCCCGCATTTAAGCCTGAAAACTTTCAAAGCCCGGTACTATAAGCCTGGAAACTCCTGAAGCCCAGCATTCTAAGCCCAAAAACTTTTGAAGCTCAGCACTCTAAGTTGGGATGTAGCACCCCACTGGGAGTCACCAGTGCCCCGCATTTTAGCCTAAAAACTTTCGAAGCCCAACACTCTAAGCCCGAAAACTTTCAAAGCCTAGCACTCTAAGTCCAGAAACTTTCAAAGCCTGGCACTCTAAGTCGAGATGTAGCACCTTGCCGGGAGCCACCAGCGCCCGGCATTTAAACCCAAAAACTTTTGAAGCCCATCACTCTAAGTCAGGAAACTCCCAAAATCGAGAAACTCTCAAAGCCCCACATCTGTCACCATGCTCACAGTCCGAAGATGTCAGCGGGACCCCTCAAAAGTTTTGCCATCTATTGCCTGACTCACAGCCCGACACCTAAAGCTGAAAAACTTCTGAAGCCTCGCACCTATCGCCGTGCTCACAGTCCAGAGATTCCAGCAGGACATCCCAGAAGTTTTGCTATCTACTGCCTGACTCACAGCCCGGCACCTCAAGCCAGGAAACTCCTGAAGCCCCGCACCTATCACCGTGCTCACAGTTTAAAGATGCCAACGGGACCCCAGAAGTTTTGCCATCTACCGCTTGACCATAGCTTGGCACCTCAAGCCGGGAAACTCCTGAGCCCCACACCTGTGCTGTGCTCACAATCCGGAGATATCAGTGAGACCCCCCAAGAGTCCCACCATCTATCGCCTAACTCACAGCCAGACACCTCAAGCTGGAAAACTCCAGAAGTCTTGCATTCGGCCCACTGGACTCCTAGTCCGGAGATGGCAAAGTGGGGCACTCCCAAAGGCCCATATTTCATCGACCGGATCTAGAGCCAATGAGGACCATCTCAGGGCTCGTCATGCCAAGTTCCCCAACTTGACAGTCTCTCAGGGCTGCACAGGCCCCCTCCCTCAAGCCATTCGCCAGCCCCTGGCTCAATTGAAGAGGTTTAAGGCAACCATAAAAATAAAAACTCAATGAAGGGAAGAGGACATCATTGATGTTGCATAAAAAAGATACATCATCAGAGGACCCCCAACAAGCCGGGAGGTTCCCAAAAAGAAAAAACAAAGAAAGAAAAAGAAAGAGAAAAGGGCAGGTTCCAGAGGGAGATCGGAGCCATCCCTCAGCAAGCTCCTTCCCGGGATGGTACAGAGGCATGCCAACATCCTCTTGGGCCTCCACAGCCCCCGCCGGTGAGACTTCCTTAGCAATAGGAGCAGGCCCCACCTCAGCCACGGTTATGGGAGTCGTAGCTCTACTTGAGCCTTCATCAAGGCCGTCCGAGACCATAATCTCGTCCAACCTTAGCTTTGGGAAGCAATAGGCCACCAAGGACTTACAAACCCTGAATCTTTTGGTGAAGGAATCCATGGCCGCCTCCCAGACTTCATCAGCAAACTACATCGAGGCCCTGAATCTAGGCACTGCCTTGGCAGCCTCCATCAAAGCCATCACCCTAGTAGCTTTCTCCTCGATTGCCAACAGCCAAGCTTGTGCTGCCTCCAGCTGCGCTTGGAGGTCGCTCATCAGCTCTTCCGCTCAGGAAGCATTGGCCTTGAGCTCCTCCCACCGGTGGAAGGCCCGATCCCTTTCTCGAGCCAAGGATGCTTCGAGGTCCTTGACCTGATTCTCAACATCGACCATTATGGCCTGGAGGATCTTATTATTCTCCTACAAGGCCCGGGCCTTGTCGGCCTGCTCCTGGGCCTCAGCCGCTAGTGATATCCTCTCCCGCTCTTGCTAGGTGCAGTAGTCACGAACGAGAAGAATGTCAGTTTCAATCTGCATTATCAAAGGTGTCAGCCATGACAGTCAAACTTAAGCAATAGAAAGGTAGAAGACTACCGTGAAAAAGAGGGGAAGTGTGCCAAGAAGGCCCTCTGCCAGCATCCTGCCTCCCCTCTCGTGGTGGTCACGTGACTGGATTGCGAATTCCATCATGCGCTCTGCAAGCACAAGATCTTGGGTGACCACCAAATTTGGCCTCACCCCAAGTGTTTCCCTCCAGACAGTGGCCCTCCTTGGTGCTAAGGGTGCCACCGCATCCGGGGGAGTCACCTTCGAAGGCATTCCATCTGGTGGTGGAAAGCTCATCGCCGTAGGTGATGGCACCGGTGACAGTTGCTCCACCACCCTTTCTCCCTCTGCATCCACCTCGATGACCATAGGAGGGTGGGCCACAGCTACTTTAGCCGACCTGGCCAGCATGCTCGTGCTAGATTCTCAGGCCAGAAGCTCAGCCCGCTACCCCAAAGGCCCAAAGGCCGGTTCGACTACCTGCCCTGCAGGGCCAAAGACTGAAGCAGGCCCTGCCTCCTGGCTGGGCTCAATCCGGGCCCTCTTAGGTGGAGCCTCCCTAGGCTCGGATGGCAAGCTCTTCTTATGGGCAAACTCCAGAAGCTCCTGCACCGAGAATCTCATGCCTGCAGGAAGAAGAAGACAAAGTTTAGTAACAGTCCGAAAAGGACTCATCGAAGAAGAGATACCCCTCCAAACTCACCTAGTCCCGAGATTAGGCCGATCCTGACGTTGAATAAGTTCTGCTCTGATAGTAAAACTTCAGGAGGGGGGATCTGATAAAAAATGAGCTGGTTGTATACCTCCCGATCAAAGGCCTCAACCTGGGATTTTGGTTCGGGGTCTAGTCTAGGTCACTCCAGACCCAATCCACCCCTTCAATAGAAGCAAAGAAGAATTTTCTCTTCCACCCCTTGATGGAAGAGGGGTGCTGAAACTTTATCCCCCTCGGGCGAGGATAAATGCACCACCACTCATCCTCGGTCAGGTAGCATTTCAGGATAAAAAAGGCCCTGAACAAGGAGAAGCGAACGATAATCCTATGAAAGTGGTAGAAAACAATGAAGTAGTTGATGACCCTAATGGCGTTGGGAGCCAATTGGACCGAAACAAGATGGTAGTTGCTTAGGAAGGAGAGAAAGAATGGATGAAAAGGCAAGCGAAGGCCCTCGAGAAAGAACTCATAGAGGGCTATTCGCCCTAGGCCACTAGAGGCGACCCATTTTCCTGGTCACGAAACTGAGAGCCGGACAGAGTCTGGGATCCCGTAGGTGGTCTGGATCACAGAGAGATCCTCCCGGGTTATCATCGAAGATACACCCGAAGGCCCAGTCGGACGGGAAGACCTAGAAGAAGGAATGGGAGTAGAAGAGTCGGGAGGAGTAGGAGGGGCCATGTCCCCGTCGATGACTACTCCGATCGGGCGAAGGCTTCTATGGATGGTGGGAAAGGCCTCCTCCTCCTCGCCTAAAGATGGAGTCGTCAGCCAAGAAGACCCCGCCCTATAAGGGTCGCCAGAAGATTGGTGGTACCGATCGAACAGAGCCATCCGAGATCAGAAAAAGAAGGAGGTGCACAGGGAAAGGAGACCTAGGAGCCCTACAAGAAGAATTATCCTAGACGAAGAGAAAGGAGAAGGCCAAAGGAGACTAACCTGGTTGTTAAGGAAAAAGATAGTCAAGAGAAGGAAGAAGCTCTGGCCAAGCGATGAGCAGAAAAGTTCTAAAAGAGGTAATCAAGGAAAAAAAGCTTACCCTCTCTTCAAGGCTGCCAGACTATAGCTGTATGTCCTTTCAGCACTCCTGCCATCGGATGGACACCACATGGCAACATCAACCAAAGGCAATGCCTTGATGCAGCGGCAACAGCCTTGAGTCGTACATCCACCATTATGCTTCCTCGGACATGCTGACGTGGCATCCCCATACTGGTCTCAGGGCATGGCGTGCGAAGTGGCGGCGATCATGGCATTGAATGGTGCCAAATCTCAGCCTTTCCATGTCAGCTCTGCAATTACCTCAGCCCCGAGCATGACATTCTATCCAGACTTGGGAATAGGAGACCAACATCCTTGGGTCCCGCACGGATCCATTTGATGGAGACTGCAATCGTAAGCTCCGTCCCATCAAGTCCCTCTGCTTGGCTGGCTCCCCTCAGGTCGAGACTCCAGCCGAAGTCAGACTCCACCTCGAAGACCTTCTGCTAGGCTGGCTCCCCCGAGGTCAAGACTCCAGTAGAAGCCTAGTTCTAGTAGAAGCCTAGTTCCACCCTGAAGACCTTCGCTGGGCTGGCTCTCCCCAGGTCCAGACTCTAGCAGAAGCCAAATCTCACTCCAAGTCTTCCCGCCAATCTAGTTTCTCCAAAGTGCACACTCGCAAATTTTGCAGTTGCAGCCCCCGGTGGGCCTACTTTAGAGCAACTTAGGCGGAGAAGAAGAAGAAGGAGACGAGAAGAAGAGACATGTAGTAGTCAAAGCAAAAGTCTTCATTGATCAAAAGTCTCTTACATCCTATGGAGGTTCTCGATAGGCCAGGAAGCCCCCGGAGGTCTAAGTTATAAGTAAGAAAGGATCCTCCCTGGCAATGCCCCCGGAAGCAGCTGGGGGTGCGCCAGTCATTTTTTCAAATGGGCTTTCCGGGAAGGAGGGCAGTAGTGCCTCCACCTCTAGCACCCCATCCTCTCCAGGAAGTCACCGGGTCTCCAGAGCTTGGCATCGGCTCAACTTGGAGGATACAAGTATCTTTCCACAAGTGAATATCTGAGGAAGGGGTACAACGACGCATCCTCCTCGACCGCACTGTCCTTCTTGGATTTCACCAATTTGGTGATTCCAAGACTAGCTACAGCCGCTCCTCGTCGGGCCACTCCCAGTAGCACCATGATAACCATGGCCCTCACCACAGTGACTATGTCCACGATCGTCCCCTCATTCAGTCGCATGACTAGGTGCATCCAGGAGGTTCGTAGATCGACTATTCCTATCATGCAAGCAACTGCCTTCTCTGCCCCTCGGGGCCTCTCCACTTTCTCCTCCTTCAGAGGAATCTCAAGCTCAGTGAACTTCATCTCCGACCTGGATGCCCCTGCCTGGACACCGACCGGACATCCCCGGAAAAGCATCATGTAGCCTCCCGAACTTGAAGCTCACCAGAAGACCTCCCTTGGCACAAGCTAGGAGAGAAGAGTCAAAGAGAAGAGGATGTTCTGCCAAGGCCCATCCCCCTGCACTTAAAAAGGTGGGGGATGGCCTCTCTACAACGGATCCTATGACCCCTTGTATCGATTGAAGGTACGTGCCTCATTAATTGCCAGGCCAGCCAAAAGATGCCACGTGCCATCACCAGATGACCCGCGCGCCTCATCCTCAGAGGAATCTGCATCGATCCAGGAGAAGCATTTATGGCCACCATCGGAAAGCTAAAGCGCCACGAAACCCCCATCAATGTGGAGGCAAGGTCCTCGAATCACAGACACATAGAGATGTCAGCAACGTAAAGGGATGCCCCGGTCCATATCAGCATGATCATTACTCTCCATGCCTCGAGCGCCGCATCGTCTTCTGGGCTCGAGAGTGGGGGAAAAATGATACGGCTGTATCCGCTGATATGGAATCCATCTAGGTGCCAGTTGTCAGTGAGCAGATGGAGGCACCACCTAAGCCTGGCACCCAAGCAAGGAGCCGAAGTGGATCCCCTGTCGAGGTCAGCTCCTGGTCGAGGTCGAACTTAAGCTGCCACCAAGCAAAGAATGGGAGGCAATAGAGATTCAAATCATGGCAAGAAAGAGGGTCGCCTTCACCCAGACCCCGCCTCTGAGACAGTACAACTGATAGGTGGCAGCCCATCGCTTGAGGCCTGTGGAGGAAGGCACCTCGTCGAAGCACTAATGCCTTCTCAAACCCTAGTTTACACCGATTAGAAAGGAACATCCCTTTCAAGGAACGACGCTCCCTAGTCCACCATCTGCACTATCCACAAGTAGGAGGCCACGCTAGAGAATTCAGATCCTTGGGTGGCTACCCGCATGCTAATGCTTCACCAGGTTTCCCGAAACATGGTGACCAACTAGAGTATCAGAGCCAGCAACATGATTTCCCACCTCAAAGGGGCTAACAGGAGCTCACGCACAGTTCTCGCATGCTGCCAAGTGTCACCCCTTGAGACTCCCCCGAAAAGGGGAACACTTGGAAACCAAGCAAGAGGTCACACATAGCCTCTCCATACAAAAACAAAAGAGGGGCCTCTAAACAAAAGGAGAGAATAAGAGGCAAAACCAGCAAGGGGTAAGGGATGTAATGGTTGGCACACATAAGGGGAGAGCAAACTAGATGCAATGCTCTGGGAGCTACTGGGAAATTCGTCAGAAGAATCCCATCGACACAGCCGACCGTGCTCTAGTCCTCCTCTACTAACTCCTTATACTCACTTTCTTTTCTAAAAAGCATGACCCCCGAACGTGGAAACCTCATCGAAATCCACCAAGAGGGATCTGTTCCCCGGGATCGCCCACTGACTTGATTATCGAAGTGCCCCCATCGAAATCCCAGCTCGAGTCTCTTTTCTTTTGCAGGGATCCGAGAATGCACAAGGGATTCCAAAAGATGGGGGCGATGCCCAACACCGCGCCAGAGCTATAGGCCACGACGGTCTAGGTGGCAACATGGCCCAACTTGCTCCCAATACTGTTAGGACCATTTTTTTGTTTCATTGTCCTTTGTCACTTCCATGGGATTGTTGCTTGTTTCTCTCTCTTCAAGATTTTCTTCACCCTAAAGTGCCATCCAATTGACAATGGGTGGTGGTTCATGGCCCCCCACCCACGGGCCATCAAGCTTGACCTACCCTCTTCCATCAAGGGGTGGAAGAACATGTTCATGTTCATCTTGATTGAGGGGGTGGACTGGGTTTAGAGTGACTCGAACCACTCCCCCAACTGGCAGTCTATAGACGAGCCGGTCAACAAGGAAGTGTACAACCGGCTCGTCACTTCTGAGGTCCCACATCTCCGGGACCTGTTGACCGAGCAGAACCTTGTCAATGCCGAGGTCAGCTAGGTCCAAACTCAGGGAAAGGCTCACTACCGGGCTTCCTTTCCTCCCAAGTTAACCAGGCTACAACTGAGGACTAACCGAATTCTCTTATCTTGCAGGGATGAAGTTCACCATGAGCGAGCTCCTCGGTAAGTCCAAAAAAAGAGCCACCTATGCAGGGCCCGAAGGGGAGCCTACGAAGAAAGCTCAGGAGGATCCGAGATCGAGGCCCTGCGAGGAGCCCAGGAGGAGGGGACCTGCGGCCGCATCGACGCCCCTGGGCCAAGGGTCCAGCCTCTAGCCCACAGGCCCAAGAGCGAGGCCTGAATCACGGAGGGGGCCACGCCATCAACCCCAGTGGCCCCTCCACGTACTGAAGCTCCACCCCAACCAAAAGTGGTGGAGGTGGTGGGAGACACCATCACGAAGAGTCCAGCCCCACCACCTGGAGGTAGAGCCACTGGTGACCAGCCAACTGCTATCGTGCCTCCACCAGCAACCACTTCGGAACCCTCGAAGCCATCTACGATGCTGGATCCGGGAAAAAAAAAGGTGTCAATCTACCTACCCCTGGATGCGAGGCTGACATAGGACAGGAAGTTGGTGGAAGAGATTCTGAATGCCCTTGTCTAGCCACTGGACTGTCAGGATAAGAGTGGCCTCCAACTGGTGGACGTCTTTACCGGGGTGTTCCCCCAACTCATTTCAGTAAGTCATCTTCTTAACTATTTTGTTCTTCCCTCCTACCTGTGGAGGTGCTGACTAATATTCTCTATGCAGGTGGCCACTGATGTTCAGCTCCTTCGAGATTCCTGCCAGGGACTGATGAGGCGTAACTACCATCTTCGCAAGGAGAGGGATGAAGCTCAGGCTCAGACTGCCCAGGCTCAAGAACTAGAGGGTCAGGTGAAGGCCCTTCAGGACCAGCTAGCCAGCTCCCAAGCAAAGGTGACGGAGCTGGAGAAGAGATCCGCTGAGCTTGATTGAGCTCTGAAGGCCAAGAGGGGGAAGATCCTCCATCTGGTAGAGAAGGAAGCAAACTCTACGATTGAGGTGGCCCGCCTGGAGGGGAAGATGCAAACCCTCTAGGCATAGCTCAAGAAGGACGACCCCCGACCGCGGCGGCCTTGGAGAAGGCCACGATGGCTGTGGCATTGATGAAGGCAGCCAAGAAGGAAGCCACCGAGGCCATCCCCCGCTTCAAAGCATCCGAAGCCTTCAAGGACGAGGTCACCGAAGCTGTCTTGGACCCTACCACAAGGGGTTCAACAACTACAAGGATAAGGTTGTCCGCCTCTTCGGGCTGAAAGGACTGGACAACATCCAGCCTGAGCTACCACTTCCCGGGGTGCCTAGAGCTTCTACGGCTGAAGTGGAGCTGGAGCCAAAATCAGAGCCCAGGGTGGAAGTCGAGGCCGGACTTGCTACCCGAAGTGCCCCTGGTCTGATGCTACACCAGTGTCAGGGGGAGCCACTCGTTGGCCGGGGAAGGAGCCAGCAAGTGAGGCTTGAATTTTTTTCCTTTTCTTTTTATAACTTAATTTTTTGCAAGACTTCCCAGCCTGTCAGGGGTCTTTACTTTGTAACATTTTTTTATCAATGAAGATATTGTTGTTCCTTCAATTGTCAAGCACTTCTTTTCTCTTACTTTGTGATCAAATTCATCGAATGGCTTCCCAGCATGTCGGGAGCCTTGACTGATGTAAGAAGTACTTTGATAGATATATACAATTTTTTTCTTAACTGATGTGTCTTCTATTCTTTCACACTTTCTCTCTCTTTTTTTTGCATTGACATACTTTGAAGCACTTCCAAGGGATCTCCTAAGTTGTAAAAGACTTACTTCCATAACGAAGAATAGGCATCGCTCAGGCTACGAAGGGCTTGCTTCTAGTTAGGGTACTTTGTTTGCTTTTTTGTTCTTTCAGCTCTTCTATCTTTTTGCATGATAGGAAGGTTGGCTCCATGGTGGCTATGTGCGAGCCTGTCCATGTCTTGGTAGTCCTGGGCTGATTTTGGAGCCTTGGGGCTGGCATGGAGAACTTTGAGAACACTCCATCCCTACTCTGCTGGTCTTTGAGTCTTGTGGTTTCGAGTGCAGGGCCTCTGGAGTGTCCTTGCTTATTTTGCCGAACTATGAGTCAAGTAGTAGATAGCAGGACTTCAGAGGCTTCCCGACTCTCCAGACTGTGAGTAAGGCAATTGAGTGCTGGGCTTCAGGAATCTTTTGACTTTGAGTGTGGGGCTTCGTAAGTATCCTATCTTTTGAGTGCTGGGCTTCGTAAGTTTTTTGGCTTTTAAGCATGGAGCTTCGTAAGTTTCCCGGCTTTGAGTGCGGGGCTTCATAAGTTTCCTGGCTTTTAAGTACGGGGCTTCGTAAGTTTCCTGGCTTTTATCGTCAGACTTGGAGTTGAGCGAGGGAGTTCCTACAAAGGTAGAAAATAGTGTTGCACCAAAAAGAAACTTTAATAATTGAAAAAACACCTTACATTATTGGTAATACATCCTCAGATTGTTGGCATTCCATGTTTTATGGAATCGATCACCATTGAGCGTGGCGAGATAGTAGGCTCCATTTGGCAGAACCTCGATCACCTTATAGGGGCCTTCCCAGTTTGGGGATAACTTACCACATTTCCCTAGTTGGGATGCTTTTGCTCGCCTAAGTACCAGGTCACCTAGGTAGCATCTTGGGCCTGATGCGGGCGTTGTAGTAGCACACCACTCATTGTCGATATGCCACTATCTGGAGTCAGGCTTTGTCTCTCGTCTCATCCAGAAGGTCTAGGTTGAGAAGGAGGTGGGCCGGATTCTTTGTCTCATTGTATTGCTCTACCCGCAGCGTAGGCAAACCTACCTCCACTAGAATTACAGCTTCTGAACCAAAAACAAGGTTGAAGGGTGTCTCACCTGTTGCTGTCCAAGGCATGGTGTGGTAGGCCCACAGCACACTGAAAAGTTCTTCCATCCATCGATCCTTGGCCTCATCCAATCTGGTGCGGAGCCCTTGTAAGATGGTTCGGTTGGTTACCTCAGCCTCCCCGTTGGTCTGAGGATGAGCCATTGAAGTGAAGTGATGGTAGATGTTGAGGTCGATGCAAAACTCTTCAAAAGCTTGGTTGTCAAAATGTCGCTCGTTGTCAGTGATGATCGAGTGTGGGAGTCCGAAATAGTAGATGAGCGACTTCCAAAAGAATGATCTGACCATGGCCTCAATGATCCATGCCAGAGATTCAACCTCGACTTATTTGGTGAAGTAGTCGATGGCTACAATCAAATACTTTCATTGGCCATACGCGAGAAGAAAGGGATCTAGGATGTCCATTCCCCAATGGGAGAACAGCCACGGGGATGATAGCTGGGAGAACGGGGTAGCCGGTTGATGCTGGATGTGGGCGTGACGTTGGCAACAATTACATTTTCTCAAAAAATCAACGGCGTCCTCTCGCATGGTCTCCCAGAAGTACCCTTGCCAGAGTGCTTTGTAAGCTAACATCCTGCCCCCCACGTGATTCCAGCAGACGCCTTCGTGTATTTCTTGAAGCACGTAGGCAGCTTCTGTGGATCCAAATACTTCAGCATGGGGTAGGAGTAAGACCTAAAATAGAACTGCCCATCTATCAACACATACCATGCAGCCTTCTTCTTAAGGAGGCCGGCTTCCTTGCAATCTTCGGGTAGGGTGCCAGTGGTAATGTATTTGATGTAGGGGTCCATCCAGCTGGTTTCGGTAGTGACCTGTTGGGCCTTTGCTTCAGACTCGAAGTTGGGGGTCTCCAGATATTCTATGAAGGTACATCCCAACAATAAATCTGGCAGGGTTGCTAACCTGGAGAAGACATCGGCTCGAGCGTTCTCCACCCGAGGGATATAGGAAATGCTGAAGTATTGGAGGTTCACTGTGTATGATTGTACCTTATCCAAATACTTTGCCATCATGGGATCTTGAGCTTCAAACTCGTCGAAGACCTACCCCACCATGAGCTATGAGTCTATAAAGACTTTCAGGCACTTGACATCCAACTCGCGGGATACCTTCAATCCCGTGAGGAGTGCCTCGTACTCAACCTGATTGTTAGTTGCCTTGAAGAGGAAACATAGCACACATTTAGTGACGACTCCGTTGGGGTTGGCGAGGATGAGCCCGGCTCCACTCCCTCCGGTGTTGGATGCACCATCAATGTGGAGGATCCATGTCATCACTCTTGGGGTCGAGTCTGGCCCAGGTTTGGCTTGCTGGTCTGCCTCCTCCAGGTCTTCGGCCACCCATGTGCATTCCACCAGGAAATTGGTAAGGACTTGGGCCTTTTGCACCGATTGTGGATGGTAGGTGATGTTGAACTTATTGTGCTTTACCACCCACTTGGCCAGGCACCCCAACATGTCAGGGTGGCTGAGAATGGCCCTCAGGGGCTGATCAATGAGGACGACGATTGGATGTGCTTGGGAATAAGCCCTGAGATGCTGCACAAACATAATAATGCAAAGATAATCTTTTTGGATCGAGTGTACCTGGTTCAGCATCGTGGAGCAGCTTGTTGGTGAAGTAGACTGGCCATTGGGTGCCATCCTTGTTAGTGCAGACCAGCATCGAGCAGACCACCTCTAGTGAGATCGCCAAGTATATGAGGAGCTCTTCCCCGAGCTCTGGTCTGGATAGCAATGGAGGGGAGGTGAGAAGCTTTTTCAGCACTTCAAAAGCCTCCCAACATTCCTCAATCCAGGCAAAGTCATGCATCTTGCGCAGCACCTTGAAGAAAGGCTGGTAGCACTCGATGGAATGCGAGATGAAATGGCTCAACACCGCTATGCATCCAGTCAGGTGCTGAACCTCCTTCTTAGAGATAGGGTGCCTCATGTTTGTGATCGCCTAGATCTTCTTTGGGTTCGCTTCTATCCCCCTTTGGGTGATCATGAACCCCAGGATCTTTCCCGTCGCAATGCCAAATGCGCATTTAGCAGGGTTCAGCTTCATCTAGTAGAGGCAAAGGTTGTCAAAGGCCTCTACAAGTCGATGATGTGGTTCGACTCCTGGATGCTCATAACAAGCATGTCATCCATGTATACCTACATGTTGTGACCGATCTGGTCTTTAAAGACCCTATTATTCAGATACTGGTACGTGGTCCCTGCATTCTTGAGATTAAATGGCATCATCTTATAGCAATACATACCTCCATCGATCACAAATGCTATGTGCTCCTCATCCTCCACATGCATGCAGATTTGATTGTATCCAAAGAACGCATCCATGAGCTAAGGAGCTTGTGGCCCAAGGTCACATCCACCAGCTGGTCAATCTTAGAAAGCAGAAAGCTATCCTTCGGACACACCCGGCTGAGGTCAGTGTAATCTATGCAAATCCTCCACTTTCTGGAAGCTTTCTTGACCATTACTACATTAGCAAGCCTGTCCAGATATCGTACCTCATGAATGAAGCCTATTGCGAGTAGCTTTTTGACTTCCTCATCAATCACCTTCCACCACTCTGAGGCAAAGCTCCTTTTCTGCTGCCGGACTGGGTGATAGTTGGGGTCAATGTTTTTAACCTATGGGTGATCACCTCGGGCACGATCCCGGGCATGTGCGCTACAGTCCAGGCAAAGATATCTACATTGGCCTGCAAAAAGCCGAGCAGACGGGATCTCTCCTCTTCAGGCAATAAGGCTCCCACTTGTACCGTCTTCAGGGGATCCTACCCCAGGAGGAAAGCTAGTAGGGATTTGACCGGCTCACCCTTCGACTCCTACTTCATCGAGCCTAACTGGTTGATGACTGGATCCTGCATAGCCTCTCACACTCCCGGGACTGTCTGCATCAGTGCTGGATTGGTTACCGAGATCCTCTCATCTCTCCGATCCCCCAGGGAGTGGGGAACTAGATGAGGAGACGCCGGGTGGAGATGGTGGCATCAAGTAGGTTGAATCCAGGACACCCCAGGATCGCATTGTAAGGAGAGGGAAGTCTCACAACGATGAATATCATCCGTACAGTGCTTTGTCGAGATGGCATCCCAGTGGTTATTGGGAGTGTAATCTCTCCTTCAACTCCAACCGAATCCCAGGTGAAGCCCACTAAGGGTGTGAACACTGGCTTGATTTGGTTAGTGAACAAGTTTATCCTTGCAAAAGCATCATAAAAAAGGATGTCAATAGAGCTTCCACTATTAACCATAATTCTTTTTATAGGGTATTTCACTATCATCATTTCTACAATGACAGTGTCATTATTTGGGTTATCTACCCTTGCCGACCCTTCTCCCTTGTAGGGGAGTACAACATCACTCCCCTCTCTCCCCCTAGCCCTCTTCGAGCTTCTCCCTGCCCCCTAAGAGATCATTCTGACCGGGAACTCGATGGGGTGATTGTCGATGGTGAGCGATCGAGGTTCTTCATTCTGGGCCATTGGAGGTGCTCCTCCCTCCATGTACTTCCCAAGGTAGCCACATTTGATCAAAACTTCTATCTCCCTCTTCAGGTGGTGGCATTCCTTAGTATCATGGCCATAATCCCGGTGGGAGCGGCAGTCGCGAGATCTGTCACATCCAGTGGATGGCCTCAATGGGGGAGGATGGTGTAGGAAGCACTCACCCTCAATCTCCATCAGAATCTTTGCTCTTGGGGCAAGGAGAGGAGTGAACTTTTCTTCCTTGGTGGGGTCAACTCTGGGCCTGGCCCTTGGCTACGGGGTCGATGTGGCCTTCGAGGGCGGGGGGCTAGATGCCTCCTCCATGGCTTGTCTCTTCAGCAACCTCTCATCTAGCTCCCTTCTAGTGTGGTCAGCCTCCTCCGCACGGATGTACTTATAGATATGGAGGAAGAGCTACGAGTAAATCTTTGGAGGCTTCTTGTCAAGGAAGTAGGTGAAGCAGGAGATCCTGAGTCCCCTTTTTAGGGCCAGTATGGTGACTAGTTCATCGAGGTGATAGATCTCCAAGGTAGTAGCTTTATACCAGGACACGAGTCCTAAAGGGGCTCTCAATCTTGCTGGCGGATCGAGAAGAGACTGTCGACTTCACGTGGAACCTTTCTGTATGTATCAAAATATGCCATGAACTTTTTCTCCAACTAGGTGAAGGAGTCAATGCTTTCTGACTCGAGTCTAGAGAACCAGGCTCGAGCAGCCTTCTGAAGGGTAGCCGAAAGGCAATACAGAAAAGAGCATCGATGGCCCCCTGGATCCTCATAAGGGTCTTGTAGCTTTTCAGGTGGTCTAGGGGGTCGGTTGTCCCATCGTAGGGTTCAACCAGGGGCATACGGAACTGGCTAGGGATCGATTTCTCTTGGATTCTATGAGAGAAGGGTGGACAAGTGTTGTAACCCATGGGCTCATTGGGAGAGCCTTGAATCTCAGCAAATCGGCGGGACAGGTTAGCTAGCTTGCGCTCCTACTCTTCGAGGTGCCTTTCCGCTTGGCGGTGGATGGCCTTGTCTGTGGACCCTTCGATGGAGGCCATTAAGGGTGAAGGAGGTGCGGAGTGGAGGAACTCTCACCTAAGTTCCCGGCCATGCCGGTGCCGTCGAATCGAGCATGCACTATGGTTCGAGGCCGGGGAGCGGCTCTCCCAACCGGTCAGGCCATCATGCTGTTTCTTCCCGACCATCTGGTGGTCTCCCCATGGGTGGGAGACCGCATGTAATGGCCCCTTCCAGAAGGACCGTAGGCTGATAGGGGATCAACGGCGTGGGCCATTGGCATCCTTGGCTGATGTTGCATTGCTAGGGACCGGTGTCTCTAGTGGAGCTGGCGCATTGTTGTAGCCAGGGCATGGACCTGCTAGGCAAGTGCGGTGATATGAGGATCTACCGGAGCGGTAGTGATGGAGCAGGGAGCTCCCCCTTAGGGCTCTGTGGGTCTCCATGATGATGGGGGGCCCTTGCACGGCTGGTGAAAGCCTCCTGTCCACACGTTGTCACCATGAGACCGTGGATGTCCACGGGTGTCCTTGTGGTGGGGGACTTACTGCCGGAACTTCCATAGTCGATGGCATTTCTATGTCTCCCCCTACCTGGCATGCCTATCTGTTGCCACCTAGATCATCGTGGCCTGTAGCTCTGACATGTCACGGACTCGTCGAGCTCCCGTTGGGTGCTTGGTCCCCTTCCCCAGTCAGCTTCAGAACCAGCATGACCTGTAAAAGAGAGGAGACCCAGGCTAGAAATTTTGATGGGGGCACTCCGATGATCAAGTCAGTTATGATGATCAAGGAGATCAAAGCCTCTATAATAGAGAGTTTGGGATATCTCTGTGTAGAGGATGAAGATGAAATGTAAGAAATGGAAAAACAAGGTCAAGTGGAGATCAGAGAGATGGAGATTTTCTTGGCTAGTTCCTTGCCCATTTGTTCTCTGAGTCTTACCAGTTGTCACCCTCCTCTTAGGGGTCCTTTCTTCTATTTTATATGAGAAGGATGGCCCAGACCAAGTATGGGGCTTCACTGAGATGTCCCTTTCTTGGTATCCCTTTCGCAAGGAATTTTCTTTGTCCACAGTCTCCCCCCAATCGGACTAATCCTCGGAAGAAGATCCTTTTATTGGGGGCGTTCGCCAGCAAAATACAGATCTTGTCCCTCTAGTGGAGCAGTTTTCCATGGGAGGGGCGAGCACCGTGCCGCTGAGCCCCGAGCCACGGTGGGGCAACTTTATTCTAGGAGGGACCGTCGGAGTGTCGCAGGGCCTGGGGCCTTAATAGAATACTCCTTTTGGAGGAGGTACAGGTTTCGTGTCATGAGGGTTGGAGCCCCCCGGTTGGAGCCCCCCGGTTGCACAGTCATGGACATGGTGGCACGCTACAGGGCATAGAGCCTGGTGGAGCACGCATTGCACAGAATGTGTGGGAGGCATTTTTGCAGAGTTTGAGTTTTTGATAGGGTGTGCCCACCTCTTGGAGGTTGCAGATAGCTGGGAGCTTCCATGGCATGGTCTAAACCTTTACTGATATTCTATCTCTTTTGCTTCTGGCGAGAACTTTGGCCTGGCTGGATGGGGAGAGCTCTATCTCGGGAGCTCGACCCCTGAAAGTATGAGCACAATCTCGACTGGGAGCTCAAACCCGGATGGGAGCTGACCTCGACCGAGGGCTCTCCCTTAACAGGATAGGGGGAGCTCTATCTCGGGAGCTCGATCCCGGAAAGCATGAGCACGGCCTTAGCCGGGAGCTCGACCCAAGATTGGAGCTGACCTCGACCGGGGGTTCGCCCTCAACAGGATAGAGGGAGCTCTATCTCGGGAGCTTGACCCCAGAAAGCATGAGCATGATCTCGACCAGGAGCTCAACCCCGGATGGAAGCTGACCTCGACCGGGGACTCGCCCTCAACAGGATAGGGGGAACTCTATATTGGAAGCTCGACCTCGAAAAGCATGAGCACGACCTTGGCGGGAGCTTGACCCCGGATGGGAGCTAACCTCAGCTAGGGGCTTTCCCTCAGCAGGATAGGGGGAGCTCTATCTCAGGAGCTTGACCACAAAAAGCATGAGCACGACCTTGGTCGGGAGCTCGACCCCAGATGGGAGCTGACCTCGATCGAGGGCTCGCCCTCAGCAGGATAGGGGGAGCTCGGGAGCTCGACCCAGGAAAGCATGAGCATGACCTCGGCCGGGAGCTTGACCCCGGATGGGAGCTGACCTTGGCTGGGGGCTCATCCTCAGCAGGATAGGGGGAGCTCTATCTCGGGAACTCGACCCCGGAAAGCATGAGCATGACTTCGGCTAAGAGCTCTACCCCGGTTGGGAGCTGACCTCGGCCAAGGGCTCGCCCTCAGCAGGATAAGGGGGAGCTCTTTCTCGGAAGCTCGACCCCGGAAAGCATGAGCACGACCTCGGCTGGGAGCTTGACCCCGGATGGGAGCTGACCTCGACCGGGGGCTCGCCCTCGACAGGATAAGGAGAGATCTATCTCGAGAGCTCAACCTCGAAAAGCATGAGCACGATCTCAGCCGGGAGCTTGATCTCGGATGGGAGCTGACCTCGGCTAGGAGCTCGCCCACGGCAGGATAGGGGGAGCTCTATCTTGGTAGCTCGACCCCGGAAAGCATGAATACGACCTCGACCAGGAGCTCGACCCCGGATGGGAGCTGACCTCGACCAAGGGCTCACCCTCGGTAGGATAGGGGGAGTGATGCAGGACTAAAGATGCATGCAAAGTATTTTTTTGTTATTAAGTATTGAGTTAGGAGATTATATCCCAAAAATAGAGCTAAGATCTAAAGCAGGGAATTCCATAGAAAATTTGAAGCAGATGCATGCAAAGTAGATCGTAAAACTGATAGAAAAAAGGATCGTCGAGGCTAAGAAACCCCGGTAGGGCTAGCTCTCTTATAATACTCCTACTAGTGAGTCGAGGGAGTGTACCTGACAGGGATTTGATGATGAATCCTTGAAAAGTTCGCTCTATGCTCCTGGATGCAGCCTAGAAGATTAAGTCGAAGACCCCGCGAATCCATGGCTTTCAATCCGGTGACCCGAAAGCGATCCGGCTAGAATCTTGGATTCATGGACTCCAATGGACTTGCAAATCACCTATCAGGGGTTAGAAAATGATGTAGAAACAAATCAAATGGATGAAAGAAAGAAGAGAAGAAAGGGATTTGGTGTTGGCGTCCAAGGTTGAAGAAGGTTGCTCTCTAGGGTTTTGATGGATGCTTGGAAGTAGGGCGCAGAAAGCTTGAAGAAGGATGGGGTTCACACAGATTCCCCTAGCACACAATAAGCACATAGCAGTTGGTAGAAAACTCAATATATTTCATGAAAAGATTAAAATTTCATACAAAATGGTCCCTAATATAGAGCCATGAAACTTAGAGCCTAAGCAAATGCAAAAGAAGAACATATGAGGTGCCCACTTCTTTTCCTAAAGTGTGGGGCTGAATACAAGGAAGGAGGCTCTCTCATGCCATACAAAACTCCTCCAATTCAAGTAAGTATTGGGCGGCCAAGAGGAGACCATGAGGGGCACCAAAAATCTTCCTTCTTGAGTTGGATATGGTCCACAATATTCCTAAGCAGGCGTCCATGAATCTGGGGCTTGAAGTATATCCATAGGCATGTGGACTTCTTGTGCTTGAGGCTTGGAAGGGATGTGCTGGCATGTGGACATCAACTCCTGAAGCATGGGCCGACTTCAAGTTCCTCTAAGTAGTCCTAGGGTGTCATCATCCAGGGTGTGACTAGGACTCTATGCGGCTGCCGAGGTGACACACCAGGTATTTGTCCTTCACAAGCTTGGGTCTTCTCAGATTGAACTCAACTTGATGATTACAAGACTCAAAAGAAAAGGCTTAACATGAGCTGACCATATCCCAAGATTGCTCCAAAACCCTAATACAGAACTGATGAGGGACATAGACTCGATGTACCCTGGGTTATTTGGAAAAGGGAAAAACACCTAAACAAACTAGGACCGTGGGAGGGCTAAGAAAACTCCTGGGACTAGGGTGACACTGAAACTAAAACCCTAAAATAGCTGGTCTCTTTTGTTTTCAATTTTCTTGGTAGAGGTGATGAAGGAATGATAGAGATGGGAGACTGGAAACGGGAACTCATGGCCCTAGGACTCACTCTAACGGGGAGCTCTCCTCAAACCCATAATGCACACAGCAGGGCTCTCAAAGGGCATCCCGCTAGGGTGACTCTCAAAGGATATGAGGGGATAAGAAAATGGGATAGGGGATAACTAGGGCGCTCTCATCGAACCCATAATGCACACAGCAGGGAACGAAGGTAAATGGGCCTCAGCCCAGAACCAGAACCAGTGGCTAAAATTTCTTTTCAAACTTATTCATTACAAGGGGAGAGGGAGCCTTTATATAGAAAAACCAAACCCCTCACTTACTTAGCCTACAAGAAATCCAAAAAAAATCACATCAAAATCCATGCTACATCAATATTGGTGCTGATCTGCTCTGGAAAGCATGTCGACTTGATGATCTGCTCTGAAAAGCATGCTGCTTGGGTTGCTCCAGAAAGCGTGCAGAACCATCTCACGGACATGCACAGAGGGAACGATCTTCGTCGAGCACCGGCAGATGGCCAGCGACCGTGAAGCGGGTGGTGGACGGGGCCGGCAGATGGCGTGCGGCGGACAGCGGGCGGCAGGCTGCAGGCGGGGTGGCGGTACAGGGGTGGCACGGCACACCCTGGGTGTGCCGTTTGGTCTCCCACGGTCGTGGGGCCCCGGGTGCCAGCGAGGACCTCTGGCGACCGGGCCTTGGCTGACGGATGGTGGCAAGCGGGCGGCGGCGATGGCGTTAGGCGACGTGCAGCAGCATCACACGGACGGATGCATCCGTTAGTCTTCCCCATAGCCGTGGGGGTCCTAGGCGCCGGCGAGGGCCCCCCGACGGCTAGGCATGAGCCGGCGGACGGCGAGCGGGCAGCCGACAGCAGGCCGGCGACAGCGATGGCAGTGGCGGTTGTGGGCAGGCGGCGGATAGATGCCTTCAGTCCATTAATCTTCCCACGACCTTAGGCAGCGGGCGGCCGGCTTTTCCGACGAGGGCAGGGCCGACGAGCACCGACGGCAGTCTCGCAGGGGCGGCCGGGGGTCGGGCAACCCAGATCTGGGGGCGACGGGGTGGTTGGCTATGGTTTGGGAGGTTTTAAAAAATCACCGGAAGAAGATGAAATAAGGCTGGAATAAAGTAGGGATAGGTTTGGGATAAACAAGAATAGCGGGGATAGGTGGAATAGCGGTAATAGGAAAATAAGAAAATACGAGAAAATTAAGAAAAATGGAAAAAGAACCTGGACCTGCCCTGATCCCCATCAAGAACTCAATCAAAAATAGGACTCAGGACTCAAACCCTAATTTGGGTATAAAGGGCCATGCTTTTATTACAGGACTCAATAAAACTCTAAAAACTCAGTCAGATAACCATAGAAGATTTAAAAGCCTTTGCCTGAGTATGGTACCTCTGGTGTCCGCACCAGGGAGCTCTATCTCGGTAGCTCGACCCCGGAAAGCATGAGCTCGACCTCGATCGGGAGCTCGACCCCGGATGAGAGCTGATCTCAATCGGGGTCTCTCCCTCGGTAGGATAGGGGGAGCTCGATCTCAGGAGCTCAACCCTGGAAAGCATGAGCACAACCTCGACCGGGAGCTCGACCCTGAATGGGAGCTGACCTCGACCGAGGGCTCGCCCTCAGCAAGATAGGGGAGCTCTATCTCGGGATCTCGACCCTAGATAGCATGAACATGACCTCAGCCGAGAGCTCGACCCCAGATGGAAGCTGACCTCGACCGGGGGCTCGCCCTCAACAGGATAGGGGGAGCTCTATCTCGGGAGCTCGACCCCGAAAAGCATAAGCACGACCTCGGCCAGGAGCTCGACCCCGAATGGGAGCTGACCTCGACCGGGGGCTCGCCGTCGGATCTTCATTTGGTCATCGCCTCCAAATAGCATTTTCCGCTAGCATGGCCGCGTGTAGTCATAGGCTCCACGTCAGCAGTAATGCCACATCATGTGGGGGCTCGCCCTCAATAGGATAAAGGAAGCTCTATCTCAGGAGCACGATCCCGGAAAGCATGAGGACGACCTCGACCGGGAGCTCGACCCCGGATAGGAGCTGACCTTGGTCGGGGGCATTGGTGCGGCACCAAGATCAGGAAGAAACTTCAACCAGTATAGATAAAGCTAGACTCCTTATGGATAGAAGATTGAGAGTCTGAATCCTGTAATAAGTTTAATGGAGTCCTGTTTTTATTTCATTTGGATAACTGAGTCCTGTATTTACCTCAACTAGGTTCTTTATTGCAATTGAGTCAAGAGTAGTTCAGTCCGAATCAAATCTAGTTTCAGCACAACAAGTTCAAACTAGTTTCATGCACAACAAGTCCAAATTTGGAAAGTGGGCGCATGGACCATGGGTTCACTACCTTGGAAGCCATTTCATCACTCCACTTTGCCACATCACCTGGACACCTCATCTTTGATTGGCACCCAAGAGAAGAAGGAATTCGAATTTCAAATGAAGCCTCAATCTCCTCCATATTCAGCGCCCCACATCAAGAAATCACCCATTATTCTCTCCTTCATTTGATGTAATTCAAATTTTGAATTTCAAAAAGGATTGGAAGTCTATAAAAAGACTCCACACCTTCTTGTAAGAATAATGCTGGAATTTAATGAGAAAAAAGTTTTCTTGAAAGAAAGATCCCTTGCTTGAATGCTTGGTCCCCTGTGAGAGGGTGGGCGTGAGGCCTAGAGTGCTCTTCTTCTTCCAACTTCCCTCTTCATACCTACCTCCCTCTCTTCCCTCTTAGTTCATTCGGCCAACACAAGGAGCTTGCAAGAGTCTACATCTCCTCCACCTCTTTGATGAAATCAATCATCCAAGGAGATTCCCCAAGTTCCTGCCACGAGTCATCATCCGAATGAAGCCAAAGAGGATCTTCAACAAGACTACTTCAAGCTTCCTTCCACTATTCCCCTTACTTCTCCATCTCAACCTTTTCCTCTAATCCTCCCTTTCATCTTTTTGTTACAGGATCCCCGGGTTTCTAGATTCCTAAGAAGAAGGTCTCCCGTGCCAAGGAATCGGATACAAGAAACCTTGCAACCTAAGGAATCTCCCCGTCATCCCGGAATGTTCTGCTTTGAGTGTTCCCAGTGCAAAGATCATAGCTATTAATTGCCGGATAACCCTCTTTAAATGTTTTTTCAGATCTGCAATTATTATATTACTGAACCCTAATCTGAGTAGTTTCTTAACCACGAAGGTCCTCCTCCTTATTTTCTTTGATCGGTTTCGTTCTAGTTAAGTTTAATATTTAGATTCCCATCTTTAAATTCCTACTTCATTACTTGAGTTGCTGTATTTATTTACTTCATCTTTCATTTGATTATTATTGTTTTTTTTTTTATGAAACGCATCATCTCATATTTGTCCCACATTACTTGCCCTCATATTTTCATTTGGTTGCCGCATCCAAATGACATTTTCCGCTAACATGGCCGCCAGTTGATGTAGTCATGGACTCCACGTCAGCGATAATACCTAATCAATATTAAATAAAATAATAAATAAAATAATTATTAACTATTAAATTTAAAATTAATTTATTTATTTAAAAAATTGGTTAAATGCATGCGACCCGCGTGCGCGCGAATTGGGCACACGTTGCAAGCGGGTGCGGGGGGTAGACCCGAGTAATGTCCGGTCAACACTAGCAGTCTCCAAGAGACCAAAACCAGAGATGATTCTCCTCACAGATTCAGTATCCCATGCATTAGAGAGGAAGGCTAAACAACTGTAACAGGATTTGTATTTGAAGGTAGTGATGGACTGCTTTGTCCCTGTAAGACCATGGCTTGATAGAAAAATGCAGGTATATTGGTATCTCATGATCCCTTAGGCGGTGAGCACCAAGTAAACAATGATCTAGATGGAAAGAGAACAAGAAGGGAGTTATCCCCCAAGTCCACCGGATCCTAGTCGAAAGAATGGCGAAACCTAGCTCCTAAGCATCCTTGCAACCCCTGGTGGACCCGCTCTATCGAAGTCCTCCTCTGAAGTGTGTGATTTTCATGACACAAGCCCTTACTAGATCATTGTATCGTTGAACATGCCATTCTTCTATTGGGAGAAAGTCTTGCAGCCCCTCGGTTCATCCATGGAAGTAAGTCTACTCCACAAAGTACATCTTCTTCTTCTTAGATCCACGGGTTGTTGTGGAACAGATCGCAGTGGAATATGAAATTCATAAAAAAAAAAGGAAAACCTGGCAAAATAAATCAAGAACAAGTAAACACAAAGGGATTACATGGTTCGGAGACTCCTGCTCTTACGTCCATGGCCGCACAAGAACAAATCTTCAATATAGAAAAGATTTACAAGAAGTTTACAGGAAGCTCACCCCAGCCCTCAAACAGGAGGAAGAAAAGAAAAAAATAAAAAATACTCCCAAAAAATATCTCTCACCCAGAAATAATTTTTTGATGGAAGATCTCTTGTCTCCCCATAGTTTTCTCTCTTTCTCTCTCTTTCTCTACCTTTTTCTCTCTTGGAAATTGTCTTCAGGGGCTCTCTACATCCTCTATGTCTTTACAGGTTCCCAAGATACCTCTCTGGCTACTACGGCGGCTCTGATATAAAGAGCCTAGAAGAAAACCCGACTCCTGGTCAACCAAAATACCTAGAACATCCAGGAACCAACTCCAGCCATCCGATCAAAGATCAAGAGCCCAGATTGTGCCAAAAACAGCACCAGATCAAGCCCAAAAGAGATCGGATCCATGTCAGCCGTCCGATCGAGCCATCGGACGGTCAGGATCGAAAGAAGACCCGTGGACCATGCATGCACCGCACGAAATGCCCGGGGAAACATGCGAGAAATGAGGGGAAATGCCCAAAAGGACTGCCGCCGCGCGCGCATCGCGTGGGCCTGGGTCGCGCATCGCGCGCCCGCCGCACCTCGTGCGCCCACGCGTGCACTCACCGTGCATGCCCGCGCTCACCTGCGCCGGGCCTAGGCCTGGGCTTCGCGCGCCCGCATGCGTGCTCCTGGGCCATGCACGTGGGTCGGGCCGGGCCTGGCCCAATCCGGCCAGTCCAATCATTTTTTTTCTTTTTTTTTTGATTTTCTTTCCTTGGGCTGGGCTTCTAGACTGCTGGGCTGATGCTAGATAAGGCTCCAATGCCTAACAACTCTCCCACTTAGAGACTTAGATACAATATCAGCATCCATCTGAAAAACAAAACAAACTTCCAAAACAAAAGAAATTAGTATCTTGTGCGGCGCCTCCAATCAACTAGCTCCGGAGGCCAATTGAGGCCATACACAGCCCCAATTTCTCTGCAGTGATCACCTTTGTCAGAATATCTACTAAATTCTTTGAGCTATGAATTTTTTCAGTGATAGACATCTATCTTCAAGCAATATCCTGATGAAATGATATCTCAGCTGTATATACTTCGTTCTCGCATGGAACATTGGATTCTTCGCAAGATGAATAGCACTCTAACTGTCACAGAACAGTACACTGCAGCTCTACTCTCTACCAAGCTCCTTCAGCAAATTTTGTAGCCAGATCATCTCCTTACTAGCTTCAGTGATTGCCACATACTCTGCCTCGATGGTGGAAAAAGCCACGATCTTCTGTAGTTGCGAGATCTAGCTCATCGCTGTCCCGCCAATGGTATACATATATCTAGTTGTGCTCCTTTTCATGTCGGCATCACCACCCAGGTCCGCATCTACATATCCCTGTAAAGTCAAACTGCCCCTCCTGTAGCATAGGCCGACATCCTTGGTACCTTTAAAATATCATAGGATCCATTTGACAGCTTCCCAGTGTTGCTTGCCCAGATTTTCCATGTACTTGCTCACAACTCCCACTGCATGTGCAATATCCAGCCTTGTGCAAACCATCGCGTACATCAAGCTGCCAACGGCTGAAGCATACGGAGCCCTTGCCATTGTCTTCAGCTCATCATCAACCTTGGGTGACTGTTCCTTCGAAAGCTTGAAATGTGCGGCCAAAGGTGTCTTCACCGACTTTGCATCTGACATGTTAAATCTGTCCAACACCTTTTCAATACAGCTACTCTGAATCAACTTCAGTATGTCCACCGCTCTGTCTCTTTCGATCCTCAACCCAAGTATCTGCTTTGCTGTGCCCATGTTCTTCATTGCAAATTCTTTAGACAGCTCCCGCTTCCATCTTTCAATCTCTTACATGTCTGGCCCAGCAATCAACATATCATCAACATACAAGAGTAATATCATGAAACTGTCTTCGAGTATCTTGAAATAACAGCAATGATCCTCCTGGCATCTAGCAAAATCATTGTTAATCATGAATCCATCAAACTTCTTGTACCATAACTTGGGGGCTTGTTTTAAACCATACAAGCTTTTCCTCAGCTTGCATAATTGATCTTCTTTATCAGGGACCTCGAAGCCAACAAGCTGTTGCATGTAAATGTCTTCATCTATCTCACCATGCAGAAAGGCAGTAGTAACATCCAGTTGCTCTAGGTGTAAGTCCTCCACAACTACAATGCTTAGAACAACTCGAATCATAGAGAGCTTAACAACAGTAGAAAAAATCTCGG
The DNA here is from genome assembly GCA_021397845.1 of Areca catechu. Lineage (NCBI taxonomy): Eukaryota > Viridiplantae > Streptophyta > Magnoliopsida > Arecales > Arecaceae > Areca > Areca catechu. Next base: position 47,090,981 of record CM038047.1, on the reverse strand, counting down.
TATAATCTATACCCTCTTTCTGTTGGAATCCTTTCACGATAGCCTTGCCTTATACCTCTTACTACCATCGGGTTCCTCTTTGATCTTGTAGACCGATTTATTATGCAATTCTTTCTTTCCATTTGGTAGTGTGCTGAGCTCTCACGTCTTGTTCTTTATCAAGGATTGCATTTCATCCTTCATCGCCAGCTCCCACTTGATCGAATCTTTGCTCTTCATGGTCTCATCAAAGCACTCTAGCTCCCCTCCATCTGTCAATAGCAGGTAATGTAACGAGGGTGAGTACCTTACACGTAGTTTCGGGGTCCTTGCAGATCTTCTCAGTTGAGGTGTCACTGGCTCAGGCTCAGGAACTCTTGCTCCCTCGGCAATGTCCTCCTCAGTGATCTCTTCCAACTCTACTTGCTCTTTCTCCCTATCTGCCTCTTCTGCTCTATCTGGAACACCTCGATCCTTGTACAAGCTTCACTCATTGAACACCACGTCCTTGCTCCTGATGATTTTCTTGTCCTCCTCGCTCTAGAGCTTATAACCAAAATCATCAGTGCCATAACCAATGAAGAAGCACTTCTTCGACTTTGCATCTAGCTTGTCTCTCTTCTCTGCATTGACATGGACATAGGAGACATAGCCAAAGACCTTCAAGTGAGATAAGTTTGCTGATTTACCTGTCCACTCTTCTTCAGGGATCTTACAATCAAAAGGGATGGAGGGACCTCTATTAATCAGGTAGGCAGCAGTGCTAACTGCCTCAGCCCAAAATATCTTGGACAATCCAGCATGGAGCCTCATGCTCCTCGCTCTCTCGTTCAGGGTACGGTTCATGCGCTCAACTATCCCGTTTTATTGTGGCATACTCGGGATAGTCTTCTCCATCTTGATCCCATTAACTGCGTAGAACTCCTTGAACTCAGTACTATTATGCTCGTCTCCATTATCTGACCTTAGGCACTTGATCTTTTGTCTAGACTCATTTTCTACAAAACTTTTTCACTTCCTGAAAGTGTCATACACATTAGATTTATTCTGCAAAAAATAAATCCATACCTTCCTAGTGGAATCGTCAATAAATGTCACATAATAACTTGAGCCTCCAAGAGATGCAACTGGAGAGGGACCCCACACATCGATGTGAACTAGCTCCAGCTTTTTCAATCTTGGTACTCTGCTTGTCTTGATAAAGCTGACTCTCTTCTACTTTCCAAGAACACAATGCTCGCAGAAACCAACATCCGTCATCTTCAGACCAGCTAGCTTGCCCTTCTTCTGTAATACTTGCATTCCTTTTTGCCCCATGTGACCCAGATGGTAGTGCCACAACTCCAAGTCTGCCTGTGCCAAAGCCACTGCATCTTTCATGTTACCAGTCATATAGAGGGTGCCCAACTTGCTTCCACGTGCTATCACCATAGCACCCTTGACGATCTTCCAGGAGCTGCCAACAAAAGTTATGACATAACCCTTCGAGTCTAGTTGCGCGACTGAGATCAAGTTTCTCTTTAAACCAGGGACGTGTCTGACATTCTTCAGCTTCCATACCGACTGATTCGGCATCTTGATATGAGCATCACCTCTCCCCATGATGTCCAAAGGCTCATCATCTGCCAGATAAACCTTTCCGAAATTACTAGCTGTATAATTTCTCATGCATTCCATCTGTAAGGTAGAGTGAAACGAAACATCGAAGTCTAGGAACCATGACTCCATTGGACAGTCCGTACTGAGAAACAAAGCATCTTCAGTATTCTCGATCGCTGTATTGACTGACTCTTTCTTCTATCCTTTGTTCTTCCTTGCCCAGCAATTTTTCCTGGTGTGCCCATTCTTACCGCAGTGCCAATAGCAATCAACCCTACGTCTTGATTGGATCCTCTGCTTGGATTTGGATCTCCCATGGTTGTTGCTACGCTGTGCAGTCCTCCCTCTACCTTCTTGGGTCGTCAAGGCAGATCCAAAGCTTCCACTGGCTTCTTTTCTCCTGATATCTTCACTGAGAATTAGATTCCGGATCTCTTCAAATTTTAACTTATTTAATCCATGGGAACTGCTAACAGCTATCAGAGTTGCACCCTAGCTCTCAGGCAAAGATGATAAGAGGATCAAAGCACAGACTTCATCCTCAAAACTGATGTCGACAGAACTTAATTGACTGGTAATCAAATTAAACTCATTGATATGATCTGTGACAGACGCACATTCTCTCATCTTGAGATTAAATAGACGACACATAAGATAAACTTTATTGGAGGCCGAAGGCTTCTCATACATGTCGCACAGAGCCTTCATCAAACTTGCTATCATCTTCTCCTCCAGAACATTGAACGCGACATTCTTGGCAAACGTCAACCGAATAAATCCCAAAGCCTGACGGTCCAGCAAATCCCAGTCATTTTGCCACACATCGGTAGGTTTTACACCGAACAGCAGTTGGTGAAGCTTCTTTGATACAAATAATCCTCTATTTGCATCTTCCAAAAGCCGAAGTCCTTTCCATCAAACTTGTCGATCTTAACTTTTCCTTCGTCTCCTGCCATTGCTCCCACTGAAACCTGGTGCTCTGATACTAGTTATTGCGGAACAGATCGCAGTGGAATATGAAATTCACATAAAAGAAAGTAAAACCTGGCAAAATAAATCAAGCACAAGCAAACACAAAGGGATTACGCGGTTCGGAGACTCCTGCTCATATGTCCACGGCCGCACAAGAACAAATCTTCACTATAGAAAAGATTTATAGGAAGTTTACAGGAAGTTTACCCCAGCCCTCAAACATGAGGAAGAAAAGAAAAAAACAAAAAATACTCCCAAGAAATATCTCTCACCCGAAAATAATTTTTTGGTGGAAGATCTCCTGCCTCCCCACAGTTTTCTCTCTTTCTCTATCTTTTTCTCTCTTGGAAAAGGTCTTCAGGGGCTCTCTACATCCTCTCTGTCTCTGCAGGTTCCCAAGGTACCTCTTTGGCTACTATGGAAGAAAACCCAACTCCTGGTCGACCAAAACACCTAGAACACCCAAGAACCAACTCCAGCCATCTGATCGAAGATCAAGAGCCTAGATCGTGCCAAAAACAGTACCAGATCAAGCCAAAAAGAGGTCGGATCAATCTCAGCCATCCGATCGAGCCATCGGATGGTCAGGATCGAAAGAAGACCCATGGACCATGCGTACACCATGCAAAATGCCTAGAGAAATGCATGAGAAATGAGGGGAAAAGCCCAAAGGGGCTGTCGCTACCGCCTGGGCAGGGCCCACGTGGGCCCGCACGCGCGTCGCGTGGGCCTGGGTCGTGCACCGTGCGCCCGCCATGCACCGCGCACCCATCGCGCACCGCGCGCCCGCCGCACCCCGCGTGCCTGCGCGCGCTCGCCACGCACGCCCGCACTCACCTGTGCTGGGCCTGGGCTCCGCGCGCCCGCCCGTGCATGCTTGGGCCGTGCGCGTGGGTCAGGCTGGGCCTAGCCCAATCCGGCTAGTCCAATCCTTTTTTTTTCTTTTGTGTTTTATTTTCTTTTTTTGGGCTGGGCTTCTGGACTAGGCTTTTAGGCTACTGGGCTGTTGCTGGATAAGGCTCTAATGCCTAACACGGGTCTTGGAAGAATGGCCCACACTATGGCAGATGAAGTAGACAAGTCCACTGCCACACTCCTAACAGAAATGTCCAAGGTCTCGACACTGATAGCCGGCTCCTTTCTTGAAAGGCTCTGACCTTCTTCTTTGGTTTGGTAGAGATGGATTTGCTCTTGAAAGAGACGAAGAGGATTTTTTGCTTGGGTTAATGATGCCCAAGTGAATGCTTTTTTATTGGTGAAAAGGTGGCTAGTAGTTGGACGTGGTAGGATTAGTAAATAGATCTTTCCACAACTTCTTAAAAGGGTGCTTTAGGCCTCACTACCGGTTCATGACGAGATTCTATGGATGACTCGATTAAGTTCAAAAATTATTTTCTGAGATTCATGATAGTTGATATGAATGAGAGATTAGAATTTTTCTTTATTTTTTCGTTCTATCAACCGATGTCTTAGTGGTGTCAGGTTGATGTACTCATCTTTTAATAAAAAAAGATGAGGTTTAACCACTCCTCTCTTTTTTTTTGAGTAAAAAAAAAGCACCAAGGGAGGGGGGGGTTGGATGCTAAGCACTTGTCCTTATCGAGAATCAGAGGGTTGGGCACGACAACATGAGCAGCATTAATATCAATAGCTGGCCAATCTCTACGGTGGATCAAAGCAGGAGAGTGAGGAGCGATCCTAGATTGTTGTATTATAGCATTTAGGATTTTGGAATAACCTCCATACACCCATAAGAGAGTGTTCCACTGGATTTATTAGAAAAGGCACAGGATATACAAAGAATGTTACAGATCAATAAGATCCCAAAATATACGGGATCCATATCAGGGATCCCACCAATACTCCCCCTCAAGATGGGGCAAAGATATCGATAAGTCCCATCTTGGTACAAATAGAAGTAAAATGACTTAAAAATAATCCCTTGGTTAGAGCATCAGCTAGTTGATTTGAAGATCAAACATACAAGATCAGAAGGACCCTGGAGGTGAGCTTTTCCTTGATAAAATACCAATCAATTTCAATGTGTTTGGTTCTATCATGATGAACATGATTGTTTACTATGTTAATGGCTGCCTGATTGTCATAAAAGAGTAGTAATGAAGTATCATGAAGTAATTGAAGTTCTGTTAACAAGGTTTTTAACCATAGTACTTCACAAACTCCAAGTACCATTGCTCTATATTCAGCCTCAGCAGTTGAGCGAGCCACCATATCTTGTTTCTTGCTATGCCATGTAACAAGATTTCCTCCCATAAATGTGTAATAACCAGAGGTCGAGCGTCTATCATCTATGGACTCAGCCCAGTCAGCATCTGTATATCCTTCAATATGAAGGTGTCCATGTCATGAATATAGTGGCCCTCTTCCAGGACTATTCTTCAAGTATCGAAGAATTCTATATACTACTTTCATATGATTTGAGCGAGGATCATGCATATATTGGCTAACCATACTTACACCAAAGACAATATTAGGTCTGGTATGGGATAAATAAATCAACCTTCCTACCAATCTCTGATAACTATCCTTATCTACTGGAGTGCCAGAGTTAGCTATAAGTCTATGATTCTGATCAATAGGTGTAGCTGCAAGTCTACATCCAAGCATTCCAGTTTCAGTCAAAATATCCAAAACATACTTTTTTTGAAAAAGATAAATTCCCTTAGAAGGATATGCTACTTCAATTCCGAGAAAGTACCTTAGTTTACCCAGGTCCTTGACCTCAAATGCTTGTGCTAATTGAGACTTCATACATGCTACCTCCTTTATATCATTACCACTAATCACAATATCATCAACATAGACAATAAGAAGTGTAATTCGTCCATAGGATTGCTTGAAGAAGAGCATGTGATCAGCATTACTTTGACGATAGCCTGTTGACATGACTGCCTACCTAAATCGGTCAAACCAAGCTCGTGGAGATTGCTTTAGCCCATACAAAGATCGTTTCAATCTACAAACTTTTCCAACTGTTTGAGCTGTGGCAAAGCAGGGTGGAATCTGCATATACACCTCCTCCTGAAGTTCTCCATGTAGAAATGCATTTTTTACATCTAGTTGGTATAAATTCCAACCGAAGTTGGCTGTACATGAGATAATGGTTCTAACAGTATTCATCTTTGCCATAGGAGCAAAGGTCTCATCATAATCGATCCCATAAGTCTGTGTGAAGCCTCTAGCTGCCAATCTTGCCTTGTAGCATTCAACAGTGCCCTCCGGAGTCTGCTTTACATTAAAGATCCACTTACAACTAACCGGCTGTTTTCCAGCTGGTAGAGATACAAAATCCCATGTCTTGTCCTTTTCCAGAGCTCTCATTTCTTCTAACATAGCTTCTTTCCACCAAGGATCCTTTTTTGCCATCTTCGAGTCATTAGGTATAGACACAGAATGTAATGAGGCTATAAAACTATTATATGAGGGGGACAAACAAAAATAAGATACAAAGTTAGCGATATCATGCCTATACCGTATAGGACGACTAGCATGACAAGGAGCTTTTCATAAAGCGATAGGTAACTCAGAAGGAGAATCAATAGATGGGTCAGAAATATTACCACTTGTCTCAAATGGAGGCAAGGATGAAGAAGACAAAGCTGGAATAGGGGATGAGGACTGAGATTCTGGAGAATGCATGTAGGGCTGTTCTTGAGTTGGAGTGATAGGATATTTTGGAGTGTCATTAGCATCATCCCTCTGGTTATCATTAGGAGCATTGAGCTTAGGATTATCCCTCTGATTAAAATCAAGAACATTAGGGATAGAAACATCCAGTATAGTCTCCCTCTCTCGACCGGCACAAGGAACACCTGAGTTGGGAGAGGATTTGAGTAGGGAGGAAAAATCAGAAGAGCCGCCATAAAAAGGTTTGAATTCTCGAAAAATAACATCCATACTGATTAAGAGCTTCCGTTCAGAAGAGCACCAACACTTGTAGCCCTTTTTGGTTGGAGAGTATCCAACAAAAATACACTTCAAAGCTCGAAGATCAAGTTTATCCATAGATGGTCGATAATTCTGTATGAAACAAACACAACCAAATATACGAGAAGGTACAATATAAGAGGTCACCCCTGTGAGATATTCAACAGGGGTTTTATACCCTAACACCCGAAGTGGCATTTGATTGATTAAGTAAGCTGCTGTAAGAATAGCTTCATTCCATAAAAACTTTGGCACATTCATAGTAAATATTAAACACCGAGTCACTTCCAATAAATGTCTGTTCTTACATTCAGCAACTCCATTCTGAGCAGGAGTGTTAACACAAGTAGTATGATGAATAATATCATGAGATGACAAATACTCACCAAACTCCTTATTCACATATTCAGTTCCATTATCCGAGCGAAGAATTTTCAAAGTAGTAGCATACTGAGTAAAGACCATCTTATGAAAATCCTTGAAGCAAAAAAAAACTTCATTTTTATTTTTCATTAGGTAAATCCATGTTGTTTTACTATAATAATCAATAAAGGTCATAAACCACCTGTGACCAGAGATAGAAGTTGTTCCACATGGGCCCCATACATCAGAATGAATAATCTGAAAAGGTACAGAACTCCTACTGCTTGAAACTGGATAAATACTATGTGTGTGTTTAGCAAACTCATACGCAACACAAACCAAGAGGTGTTTGTCGATGTTATTGAACTCAGAGGGGTAATTTTGTGCCATAAGAGTAAAAGGAAGATGACCAAGCCTGTAATGAAGTAGTAATAATTCAGACTTCCGTGACTTTGATGTAGCAGCCATGTATACAGCTTTTGAACAGCCATCTTCAAGAACATACAACCCATCACGCATTATTCCAGTCTATTGTTGTAATGAAGTAGTAATAATTCAGACTTCTGTAACTCAGATGCAGCAAACATGATGAAGTTGCCATTTGAGTCTATTGCTGTTCCAGCATCAAATATCTTAATTAATAGTACCATCATCCCTGCCTCTCCAAGGTCCTGTATAATAGTTCCCTTCTTATAGGCCCCTAGTTAACCTCAACTTGCCATCAGATTCAACATGGCTGATCTACCTGACCAATTCAAAGCTGCCAGTAATACTTTTGCTAGATCAGTCTCCAACGGCATCATCAGAACCTGTATGAAAAATTCATGGAATATGTGCATACCATCATTTGTAGATCTCGGGCAAGTCGAAAGAATACCATGAGGTAACATTTTATTTTATAAATACTTTTGAGAAGTGACAATGCTAAAATTTTCATGCCACGTGATAACTAAAACCAAATAGTGTTAAGAATAAACAATTCGCATTCGGCAGCTTAGAGACTTGAATTAAAACATCAAGTTTAATGGTTTGATAGATTTTAACTAAGTCGAACATAATTTCTGCTGAAATTTAACAAAAAAAATGAAAGATGAGGCTAAATGACAGATAGATTGATCTAATTGAATTCTATTAATTATATTGTACAGTCCGGAGGTATAAATTGTTATGAAACATGATGAGAAACAGTCTATTTAAATTAAATATGTAATCATATATTGCATAAATATATCAGTCAGTACAACTTCAAATAAGTGGAAAAGAGATAATTCAGAGAAATACTCAAGTAGTTACAAACCTGGCATTCAGGATCTCCAAAATGGACATTGTACTCAATGTGCTTAGGCAACCCAGTCTTTTCTCGATAATAAGCCTAGAATCGGATACATCACCAAATTTGCCGTTGAAAAAAATATCTCGAATTCGGCTCCCGAAGAAATCCAGAATAAATATGAAGACCAATCAAAAATAGGCCTCAATAAAAAAAGATTCGACCCATAGCAGGCCGACCCGCAGGTGCCTGGCCAGCCTGGGCCCAAGCGGCGTTCCCCCTTGCATGGTCTCATGCAGTATTTTGGTAGTCCATGCAGGTTCAGTCCATGATCCATGATGGCACGGTCCACCAGCAAAGTATATAGTCTACGAAGCATTTTACATGGTCTATGCAACTAATTCGCATGATCCAATGATCCAGCACATGTCCCGTGAGGATTCAATGGCCACGGCTCAACCCAACGTGATTCTAAGTTTGATCTGCATGATCTAAGGTACAATCAATGCCTATCAAATGGTCAGAAATTTTTGGAGTCAAATTCGTATTGGGAGAGCTACATGACTTCAATTTAGACATGATTTGAACTGTTGGACTCTTAGTAAGATGCTCTTTATACCAGAGATTATAAAAAAAAGGGCAGAGAGCCAGGGATAACATATGTAAAGATCTAGAGGGTAGTGAAGGGTTTATAGAAAGCCTATAAGGGCTAAGAGTTGAGAGCTTATGAAAGAGATTGAGATTTCTTGTTGAAAAAACTGTAAGAAATTGAATGGGGATCCATATGTTGCACGAGAGATTTTTTAAGAGAGTGGTGTTAACGACCTTACCACTATGGCCTACAGCTGTGATTCAGTGCCGGACTGCAATCCCCTTCGCTTCAGAATCCTGATGCTCCAGACCTGCAAAACGAGATTAGAGACCCGGGCCGGGGATCCCGGTGGAGGCACTCCGACGGTCAAGTTAGAGAACAGTAAAGTGGAACATATCCACTAAGACGGATTCCGGCTGGATCTCCGTGCTTAGAGGAGTCTTTAAGTAGTGAAAATGAGCGAGAACGAGAGAGGCTGGCGCTCCGGTCCCTGTGACAGGGCTTGCCCAGCTCGCTTCAGTGAGTCCCTCCATATCCTTTATCTTCAAATCGCCCGTCCTCTCTTCCATGTGCCTGCTGTCTTGATCGCTTACCTTCCTTCTTGCCCGTGGTGTCCCTTTTGAGGTTGCTAGTCGTTGGATACCTTTGTACCTCGATTCCCTCTCCTGGAGAGGCTCTGGAGGTCAGCGACGCTCAGCGATCGTTCTCCCAGGTCATCCCTCCTTACGGTCGGGAGTTAAGTAGTGAGCCGGTCTTGTCTGCCATGCAATCATGAAAAGAAGAACTTGGCAGGGCCCCGATCCTCACGAAGGTGCCCATGGGCCTGAGGCATTGACCGTGGCTTTCCCTTTTTGGAGTACCAGGTTATCGGGCACCAGATTCGGTATCTCGAACAGGGTGCCCCTTCTAAACTGGTGCAAATGAGGTTTCGCACATCGTTACAGGCTTAGGGACTCCGTACTGGATGCACCGCCTATGTGCGCTATCCTCAGCAGCCTTCTCAAGGCTTGCACCCTGGGTCCTTTCATGCTCCGCAGAGAAAGCTGACTTCGACCGAGGTGGACCCGTTTGGGGGTGCCACCTGGCAGAAGGAGCGGGGTGACAGGGTCGACTCCGATCGAGGTGGACTAATCTGGGGGTGCCATTTGGCGGGAGAGCAGAGTCAGGCCCACTTCGGACGAGGTGGACCCCTCCTGGATCGACACCTGGCGAAGGGGCAGAGGCAAGCTCGACTTCGGCCAAGGTGGATCCGTCAAGGGGCACCACCTGGCGAAGGAGCAGAGGTGCCAGGCTCGACTCCGATCGAGGTGGACCCATCTGGGGGCACCACCTGGCGAAGGAGCAGAGGCAGGGCCACTTCGATCAAGGTGGACCCCGCTTGGGTCGACACCTGGCGAAGTGGTAGAGGCCAGCTCGACTTCGATCGAGGTGGACCAATTTGGGGGTGTCACTTGGCAAAGGAGCAAGGGGATCCTAGCTCGACTTCGACGAGGTAGGCCCATCTGAGGGCGCCACCTGGCAAAGGAGAAGAGGCAGGGCTACTTCGATTGAGGTGGACCCTGCCTGGGTCGATACCTGGCGAAGTGGTAGAGGCCAACTCAACTTCGACCGACATGGACCCATCTGGGGGTGCCACCTGATGAAGGAACAGGGGGAGCCTGGCTCGACTTCGATAAGGTGGGCCCATCTAGGGGTGCCACCTGGCGAAGGAGCAGAGCCAGGGCCACTTTGATCGAGGTGGACCCCGCCTAGGTTGACACCTGACTAAGTGGCAGAGGCCAGCTCGACTTCGACCGAGGTGGACCCATCTGGGGGTCCACTTGGCAAAGGAGCCGGGGGAACCTGGCTCGACTTTAGCAAGGTGGGCCCATCTAGGGGCACCACCTGGCGAAGGAGCAGAGGTAGGCCACTTCGACCGAGGTGGACCCCGCTTGGATCAATACCTGGCGAAGTGGCAGAGGCCAGCTCGACTTCGACCGAGGTGGACCCATCTAGGGGTGCCACCTGGCGAAGGAGCAGAGGGAGCCTAGCTCGACTTCGACGAGGAGGGCCCATCTTGGGGCGCCACCTGGCGAAGGAGCAAAGGCAGGGCCACTTCGATCGAGGAGGACCCCGCCTGGTTTGACACCTGGCGAAGTGGTAGAGGTGCCGATCTCGGCCCGAGGTCAACTTGACCGCTAGCCAAGCCGCCTGGCAAGAGAGCCCTGAGATGACGCCGCGTGGTACTGCCTGGCGGCCAACTAGATCTGACGCACACTCCAAGTTAGCGATGTTGCCATATCAGTTGCCCCTCGCTCTCAAGTCCCATCGAAGCATCGCTGTAGGGATGTGGGGAGTTAATGCGGAGATGACGTGGGAGGACAAAAATCTCGTGCAATAAATGTTGCAATCGCTACCGCTCCGCTCGTCGTGCCTAGGATCTAATGCACGGGTGCCATGTCCACACGTTCAGTGGGTCATAATCACGCCGTGCCAGACTCAATGCAGTTTCTAGCGAACCAAAGCATCGTCGTCGGGTGTCTTCACACGTGGCGCTCATCCGATGGCGTAGGCGAAAAAGGTGGCACCAACCTGGAGAAGACCTAGACCACTACTATGACTTGTATTGAGTCAACATGACTCAACAAAATTTAAATTGCAGGGAAATACAGACTCAAGACTAAAATTGAGTTGACCAAGTCAACCCTTATTACAAAACCAGAAAATCATAATTCTTCGGGCAAGGTCAATCAGAGATCCAGATGGAGCCCTGAAGTCTTCTTCTGAGTCTGGTGCCCGCACCAATTCTCCCGGGGTGGGAGGAACTCGACCCTGTCGAGTATGGATCAAGTTGGCTCTGGTATCTCTCCAAGAGGTCTGGGTCCAATTCTTGTAATTCTTCTCGGGAGATCCAAGAGTCATCAGAATCTGGCCTTCCTTGCCAGCGGACCAGGTATCTTTGGTATCCTCGATAACGAGTAGAGATAACCTGATCATCCAGGATCTTTTCAATCTGCTCTTTCCTCACAGGCCAGTTTGTTGGTGGACACACATAGTTGGGTTCATTCTCAAGAGCAGGATTAGGCTCAAAAGGCTCACTGGGAATCACAGCTGGCTCTCTATACTCTATTAGATCTGTAATATTGAAAGTGGAGCTAATGCCTAGTTCTGAAGGTAACTCGAGCACATAGGCATTGGACCCTACTCTCTTCACCACTCTAAATGGTCCAGCTCCCCTAGCATGTAACTTTCTAACGGTTCCAGGAGGAAACCATTCAGGCCTTAACCTAATCATTACATAGTCTCCCTCAACAAAAGTTTTGACTCGCCTTTGAGAATCAGCCAACTTCTTATAAGTTTCATTACTTAAATTTATTTTGGCATGAATTTCTTTATGCAAGTCTTTTATATGCTGTGCAAAAACTTCAGCAGACTCTGAGACTCGTGTGTGGACTGGTAAAGGAGCTAGGTCAAGAGGTGTGTGAGGTTTGTAACCATGCACAATTTCAAAGAGACTCTAACCTATAGACCTATTGATCGAAACATTGAATACAATTTCAGTCCTGGATAAAATACAAATCCCAATTCCTGGTGCTCTCAATCAAACCAAAATCTGAGCCAAAGCCTAGTAAAGGGTCAAGAAAAACTAAACTAGACCGACGATGCATTCCTAAAGAATGGACTTTATTCCAAAGGAACCCTTGGTCTAAACCTAACAAACTAAGGCTCTCTAGGTTTGACCTTGGGTCGGAGGAGGGTATGCAGAACATGAAAACTTATTATGGATGCCTAGTAGGTGCCATAAGGTCTTCCAGAAGTAGGTGGCAAACCTAATAGGTTCTAAGGAGTCTTGCAACCTAGAGATCTCAGTAAAGTATAATCCCATAGCTCTAGAAACATGAGAAGATTCAGGGAAGGGTAGGAAATAAGAATCAGAGTTTTGAGGTGGCTTATCGGAAACAAGAAACAAACCTTGGTTATTCATAACGACCTTAAAATGAGGACATTGTTCTATAGGTGCACTCATCCAAACCTCATGATTTGCTCTAGGAGGGTCTACAAGTGCAAGTTCTAGGATAGGCTGGGTGCTCCTAGAAGGTGGAAGGTTATCAGGAAGGTCTTTGGAATGTTTATCTAGAAAGTCCTCTAAGCTACTGTCTTTTTCTTGTTCTTGGACCTTCTCAATGGGCAATTCTTGTGAACCCCTTCCTTCTTCACACTTCTCTACCAAATTTGACTCAGGGGTGTCTTCTTTGGATTCCTCAATGAGTTCAGGGGTATTCTCACTTAAACTTTCATTTGGTATAATTTCTTCTTCCTGAACTTCCTCAAAAGGGTCTTCTCTTAGGGTTAGCTTATGAATTCCTTGAGTGGCAGGGGTCCCCTCAATAACCCCATTAGGTAGGAGTTGGTTAATTGAATTATCGGGAGAGATATCCTCAAATTCTTCTTCTTCATATTCATCTATCAAACTTATGTCAGGCTCATATATTTCTTCCTCAATCTCACTGAAAGGTTCTAATCTATTCTCCTTTGATTCCTCTTTAAGTACGGCTCTGGTCGGGTCAACTAATTTTGGGATGGCCATGCCTAACTCCTTCTCAATGTTATCCTTCTGGTCAAGAGGTGACACAAGTGGGAATTGACAAACAAAAGTCTGGTTCACTATGGATGTCGGATCAATCGGAACTTGACTCAAGTTGGTAGAGGTTGACTTTAAGTCCAAAGTACTTGATTGGTTATATCTTAAAGACCACTCATAGTCTTGGGCTTCTTGGTAGGCTCAGTCTAACTTATTGGTCTTTTCAAGGCATAGCTTCCTATAAATGTCTGGGTGTAACCCAACCCTAAACCTCGATGTGATCTGAGCTTCGGTCTCAATGGTATTGCATTTCATGTCATACCACTGAAAGTCCTCGATATATTTAGACACAGGCCTATTACCTTGTCGCAATTGGTACCATTGGTCTAAAAATCTTTTCTCATAGGATCTACCTAGGTACCTATCTCTGAACTTACTTCTCATATCTCTCCAAGTATATATTTCCTCTTTTCTTTGATAACACTCACGCTCAATAGCATACCAATGTGACCTAGCATGTTTGGTGAACTTGGTTTTGGCCAACCTAACTTGTCCTAATTCCGATATGTTAGTGCACTCAAAATACCGATCCATTTGTTCTTCCCACTTAATATATGTCTCTTGTCTTCCATCAAAAGTGGGTGCATAAGGTTCGGTGTTCCTAACGGGTCCCTTTTCTGAGTCAACCAAGTATGGATATAGGCTCCTAGGGTTATTGTGAGGACCGGTCCTTTTGGGCCGGATTTAGGCTGAAGTCGGCAGCCCTTGCCGACTTCAGTTCAAAACCCCTAGGGTTCGGCAGGTCAGATTTTCCGGCGAAAAATTCGGACAAATCCGACGCTGCCGCCGGAGAAGGGGGGGGAGATAAGGTTCTCCTCGGGTTTAAGGCTCTGGAGGTTACCTCTGTTGATCCGAGAGCTTCTTCCTGTGGTGGAGCGACGTCGGTTCTTCGAGTGCCCTGCCCTCGCCGGGACGCCCTTCGCCGGAGGTCGTGAGATCGGAGACGCCTCTCGCCGGTAAGTTCTCTCTCTCCCTGGTATGGGCGTAGCTGGCTTGTGCGGCTCGACGGAGGGGAGAATCCGATTGATTTTCCTCTCCGTTGAAGCCTTGGACGATGGCTGGCAGTGAGGAAGCCGCCGTCGGACTCCTCCTCTCCGGCAACCGTCTTTGGGCGGCCGATCGCGGGGATCGCCGCCGTCCCATCGCTTGCTCGGAGAGGGGGGGGGGATGGAGGAGGAAGAAACTGTGGTCGGCCGTGAGGGGCTGTTGCGAGCGACATCTCCGGCTCGGTGCTCGCCGGCCGTCGGTCGGACGGCCACCATAAGGGTCGCCGGACTCTCTTCCCTCTCCGGCGTGGTCGACGTGGTGGTCGGACGGGAGGATCGCCGTCGATCCTCCCTGCTTCTCTCTTGAGGTCGGGCGAACGCCTGGCCGAAGGGAATGGGACTGAAGCCTGGTTTGATCAGGCTTGGCTGGGCCAAGCCTGTTGCGGGCCGGGCCGGGCCGGGCCGGGCCGGGCTGGGCCGGGCTTGGCTGGGTCGGGCCGGGCTGGGCCGGGCTTGGCTGGGCCGGGGCTCGTTGGGCCGGACTTGGTTGGGCCATGCCCTGTTGGGCTAGGCCTTATATCTTGAATGGGCCAACCTTGTATCAGCAAAATGGAAGGCATTGTTTGGGATTGCCCCAAGGGATTTATTTTTTTTAAAATTAATGATATTAAATAATAATCAAAATAAATTGTGATGCAGGATCGTCATCCTCCTTGGGAAATCAGGATTAGTGCCGAGTTGGTGAAACTGTAAGTTATCACTCACCGATAAAATTTTGCCATGCATGCTGTGAACCCTTTACTTGACATGTTAATAAATTTTATTGTTTATGTTCATGCTACTTACATATATCTTGATGCGTTATGAAATTTAACCTTAGGCTAAAATGTAGCGAGTCATGGGATGAGTTAGTTGTATTTGCTCCCTAGTCCGACTATGATTACACGAGGATCTAGACTCCTTTTGGGCCTCCAGCGGGGCTATCGCTGGCACATGACCGGCGTGCGGTATGTGACACAGGAGTTGTTTTATTCTAGCACATGCTGGGAAGCATGTCCCTCGTGTGATACTCAGAGCTAGATTCCTTTTGGGCCTCCAGCGGGGCTATCGCTGGCACATGACCGATGTGCGGCATGTGACACAGGGTCTAGACTCTTTTGGGGCGAGCCACGGGCCGTTCGTGGCCATAGTATGAGGGACTAAGTGAGTGTGTTTGGATGGCCATCCTAAATAAATTTGTATTCTGTCAGAAAAATAAATAAAAAGGTTAATAATAGGAATTGGCTTATATATATTTTGGTGGCTCTTATGTATGGAATTACTCTGGATTCATGGTAAAATATATATTTGTGACATGTGATGACTTACTGAGTTTAAGGGAAACTCATTCTTTTCCCTTGCATTTTTTTCAGGATCAGAGGAACATATGGGCCAGGGATTCAATCAGTGAGGCATAGGATCTAGTGGACACTATCATCATTTTTTTTTTATTATTATTATTTATTTCATGAAATTAGATCATGATAAATGTATGACGGTTGGCTTTAAGATAATTGAATCTACTTATCTACTTTTGCTTTATTAATATAATGCCTGGTACTCATTTATTTTATATGAAATGATTGGTACAGGCCTGGTATGTTCTTGGAAATATTGAATTCCCAGAACATACGGCCGTCTGTTGCACTACTAGCCCTGGTCTTGGGTTTGGGGCGCGACAGATTTAGTGGTATCAGAGCCAGGTTGTCTCAGAAACTAAAATGTTTTAGATAGTGAGAGCGGGGTAGAGATAGTTAGGGCAAGTTTAAAATTAATAAAGTACAAGCAAGGTCATATTATTTAACTAACTAATATTTGTGCTATAGGTTTAATGGCTCGGACCCGATCCATGAGGACATCAAATCAAAATGATCATGCGTCTCGAGCTCATGATACTTCGCAGGCAGCGGGTCCATCTCGGGCGGCCGGCGCTTACATGGCTCGTAGCCTATCACCTGATCAGGGCGAGAGTCGAGCAGTTAGTCCTCCTCCTCTGCAGCACGATATGAGGACAGCCAATTCTGATGGTCAGGTGGTAGGTCTTATCCAGGCTCTAACTGGACTTGTGCAGGAATTGAGGCAGCAGGGGAATAGGGGTGGTCAGTCATCTAAAATGGATCGGGGGATCACTGAATTTAAGAAGTTGGCACCTCCTACATTTGAGGGTTCTACTGAACCTACTGAATCCTTGAAGTGGCTGAAAGAAATGGAGAAGGTCTTTGTCAGCATGGACTGTACGGATCGAGAGAAAGTTCGCTTTGCGGCTTATCAACTACAAGGCGAAGCTTCGGAATGGTGGGATGCTGTCAGAAGACAATATGGCAATGAAGAGCCGATAACTTGGGATATTTTTCGCCAAGAGTTTTTGGATATGTATTTTCCTGAAAGTCTCAGATTTGAGAAGGAGAGCGAATTTACCAAGTTGATACAAGGAGGCTTGACCGTGACACAGTATGAAGCCAAGTTTATTGAACTGTCCCGCTTTGCTCCGGAGTTGGTGGCCACGGACTATATCAAGGCACGGATATTTGAGAAAGGACTTAAACCCAGGATTCGTGCTGGAGTAAGACCCATGCAGCTGGCCTCATACCGGGACGTCGTTAGTAAAGCAAAAATTGTAGAGCAAGAGGTTGATAATATGTAGCAGGAAAGGGAACGGCAGCTGAGGAAGAGATCCAGACCTGATGGGCAGCGTGGGAATCAACACCCTGGAAAACAACCTAGACAGAGGGGAAATCAAAGGCAAGATCCAGGTCCTCAGCAGGGTAATGGTCCTCGTTGCAGGAGATGTCAAGGTTTTCATCTAGAGCAGGATTGTCGTTGGTTTTCTGGGGCTTGTTTTAATTGTGGTCAGCAAGGCCACAAAGCTATGAATTGCCCACGTTCTCAGAATCCTGGAAATCAGTATACCTTTCAGAATGCACCGCGACCGCCAGCACCTCCTCCTTCAAATGTACCAGCTTTTATCCAAGGACAACCTATAGCTTATGGATCTGGTGAGCGCCAGAAGCAGAAGACCCAGGCTCGTGTGTATGCGCTAACCCAGCAAGATGCTCAGGCATCGAATGCTGTGGTGACAGGTAATTTCGCAAGTTTTTTTTTATTTTTATTTTATTTTTATTTATTTTATTTGATTTAATTGAGTACAAACAATTATTAAGTAAGAATTATTTAGTAGGTACCATCAAAGTAGCCTCTTCTATGCCCGTGTTTTATTTGATTCCGGAGCAACGCACTCTTTTATCTCAACCGGATTTACTAAGAAGGCTGGTATGGAACCAGTACCTTTAAATTTCGAGATCGGAGTATCCATTCTGAATGGGGGCATTATCATAGTTAACATGATTTGTCCATCCTGCACTCTAAGCATTGGAAACCATGAGTTTTCATCCGATCTAATGGTATTGGAAATGGAAGAGTTTGATATTATTTTGGGAATGGATTGGCTAGCTTCTTATCATGCCACAGTAGATTGTTTCGAGAAGAGAGTAGTTTTCTACCCTCCAGGTCAGGAACCTTTTGGTTTCTTTGGTGGTGAAAGGAAGACCCCTATGAGAATGATTACAGCTATGCAAGCTAAACGGATGCTGAGGCAAGGTTGTGCAGGATACTTGGCCAATGTTATAGATCTCCAGCAAGAAGGAGAAGGGGTGGAAAATATTCCTATTGTGAAAGAATTTCCGGATGTATTTCCAGATGAATTGCCGGGATTACCTCCTGACAGAGAGATGGAATTTTCTGTTGATCTCTTACCTAATGCAGAACCTGTGTCTAAGGCTCCCTATAGAATGGCACCAGCTGAATTGAAAGAACTCAAGGAACAACTTCAGGATCTGCTCGATAAGGGATTCATCAAGCCGAGTGTTTCACCATGGGGTGCTCCAGTACTGTTTGTCAGGAAGAAGGATGGGAGTCTGAGGTTGTGTATTGATTATCGAGAATTGAACAAGTTGACAATTCGAAACAAGTATCCCCTTCCCAGAATTGATGATCTTTTTGACCAGTTGCAAGGCGCTCAGGTGTTCTCAAAAATCGACTTGCGGTCCGGATATTATCAGTTAAAAATTAAGAATGAAGACATATCCAAAATAGCCTTTCGGACTAGATATGGGCATTATGAATTTCTGGTGATGCCTTTCGGACTGATGAATGCTCCGGCAGCTTTCATGGACATGATGAACAGGATATTCAAATCATATTTGGATCAGTGTGTAGTAGTTTTTATTGATGATATTCTAGTTTATTCCAAGAATCCGGAGGAGCATGAAAAACATTTAAGAAAAATCTTACAAATACTAAGGGAGCAGAGATTGTATGCAAAGCTGAAGAAATGTCAATTCTGGCTTGATAATATTTCTTTTCTTGGCCACACAGTCTCTAAGGAAGGGATATCTGTTGATCCAGCAAAGATTGAAGCAATTGTTGAATGGAAAAGACCAACTAATGTGACTGAAGTCCGTAGTTTTCTGGGTCTAGCTGGTTATTACCGAAGGTTTGTGGAGGGGTTTTCCCGTATAGCCTTGCCACTGACCCAGCTAACCCATAAAGGGATTAAATTTGATTGGTCTGATGATTGTGAGAAAAGCTTCCAAGAGTTAAAGAAGCACTTGGTATCAGCTCCTATTCTTACCTTACCAACTGGAAGTGAGGGTTTTTCTATTTACAGTGATGCCTCCAGAAAAGGGTTAGGATGTGTTCTTATGCAAAGGGAGAAGGTGGTGGCCTACGCATCTAGGCAGCTTAAAACACATGAATTAAACTACCCTACTCATGATTTGGAGCTAGCTGCTGTGGTCTTTGCCCTGAAAATTTGGAGGCATTACCTGTATGGTGTATCTTGTGAAATTTTTACTGATCATAAAAGTCTTAAGTATTTGTTTACTCAGAAAGAGTTAAACTTGAGGCAAAGGAGATGGTTAGAGCTGATCAAAGACTATGATTTGAAAATAAGTTATCATCCGGGAAAAGCAAATGTAGTGGCTGATGCATTGAGCAGAAAGGCCGGAGGTAGCTTGGCAACCTTAATCACTTCTCAAGGAGAAATTCTTCAAGATCTTGGAAAGCTGAGTTTGGAGATACAAATGCATAACTCTACTTTCTCACTTGCTACTCTTAAGATACAATCTACCCTGATCGATAGAATTAAGGCATCTCAGATGAATGATTCAGAATTTCAAAAGATTAGAGAGAAAATACAATCTGGAATAATCTCGAAATTCCGAATTCATGAGGATGGATCCTTAAGATTTGGAAACAGGTTGTGTGTTCCAGGGGATGAAAGTCTAAAGAAGGAAATATTGGTCGATGCCCACAACGCTATTTACACTATTCATCCTGGAAGCACAAAAATGTATAGAGATCTTAAGGAGAACTTCTGGTGGAAAGGTATGAAAAGGGAAATAGCCATGTTTGTGGCTCAATGTTTAACTTGTCAGCAAATAAAGGCTGAGCATCAGAGACCAGCAGGACCTCTACAACCCCTGGCTATCCCTGTATGGAAATGGGAGAATGTCACAATGGACTTTGTTTCAAGATTGCCAAGGACTCTCAGAGGATTTGATGCTATTTGGGTTGTTGTAGATCGATTGACAAAGTCAGCTCATTTTCTACCTGTCAAGGTCAATTTCTCCATGGAAAGGCTAGCAAAATTATATATCGATGAGATTGTTAGACTACATGGTATTCCTGTATCAATTGTATCTGATAGGGACACTAGATTTGTTTCTCAATTTTGGAGGAGTTTGCATCAAGCTATGAAAACCAAGCTGGAGTTTAGTACAGCCTTTCATCCTCAAACCGATGGGCAGTCAGAGAGGACAATTCAGACATTAGAAGATATGTTGAGAGCATGTGTTCTTGATTTAAAAGGGTCTTGGGATGATCATCTGTCATTGATAGAATTTGCATATAACAACAGTTATCAAGCAACCATTAAAATGGCACCTTTTGAAGCTCTCTATGGGAGGAGATGTAGGACCCCGGTATGTTGGGATGATGTTGGCGAGAGGAAACTTTTGGGACCCGATATTATACTGCAGACCACAGATAAAATCCAACTTATTAGGAAGCGACTGTTTACAGCTCAGAGTCGACAAAAGAGTTATGCAGATAATCGGAGAAGAGAACTGAAATTTTTGGTGGGGGACCATGTGTTACTTAAAGTGTCCCCTACTAAAGGAGTTATGAGATTTGGGGTGCGAGGGAAGTTAAGCCCTCGGTATGTGGGTCCTTTTGAAATCTTGGAGAAAATTGGAGCTGTGGCTTATCGGCTTGCTTTACCACCATCTCTTGCTAGTGTGCATAATGTTTTTCATGTATCTATGCTGAGGAAGTATGTACCTGATCCAAATCATGTAATCGAATTGGGACCACTTCAATTCAAGGAAAATTTGTCTTATGAGGAGCAACCAGTGAAGGTGGTGGATAGAAAGGAGCAAGTCTTGAGGCGACGCGTCATTCCTTATGTTAAAGTCCAGTGGAGTAATCATTCAGAGCGGGAAGCCACTTGGGAGTTAGAAGAAATCATGAAAGTTAAATATCCTCAACTTTTCCAGAACCCAGGTATGTAAATTTCGAGGGCGAAATTTTTTTTTTTTTGGTGGGGAGAATGTGAGGACCGGTCCTTTTGGGCCGGATTTGGGCTGAAGTCGGCAGCCCTTGCCGACTTCAGTTCAAAACCCCTAGGGTTCGGCAGGTCAGATTTTCCGGCGAAAAATCCGGACAAATCCGACGCTGCCGTCGGAGAAGGGGGGGAGATAAGGTTCTCCTCGGGTTTAAGGCTCTGGGGGTTACCTCTGTTGATCCGAGAGCTTCTTCCTGTGGTGGAGCGACGTCGGTTCTTCGAGTGCCCTGCCCTCGCCGGGACGCCCTTCGCCGGAGGTCGTGAGATCGGAGACGCCTCTCGCCGGTAAGTTCTCTCTCTCCCTGGTATGGGCGTAGCTGGCTTGTGCGGCTCGACAGAGGGGAGAATCCGACTGATTTTCCTCTCCGTTGAAGCCTTGGACGATGGCCGGCAGTGAGGAAGCCGCCGTCGGACTCCTCCTCTCCGGCAACCGTCTTTGGGCGGCCGATCGCGGGGATCGCCGCCGTCCCATCGCTTGCTCGGAGAGGGGGGGGGATGGAGGAGGAAGAAACTGTGGTCGGCCGTGAGGGGCTGTTGCGAGCGACATCTCCGGCTCGGTGCTCGCCGGCCGTCGGTCGGACGGCCACCGTAAGGGTCGCCGGACTCTCTTCCCTCTCCGGCATGGTCGACGTGGTGGTCGGACGGGAGGATCGCCGTCGATCCTCCCTGCTTCTCTCTTGAGGTCGGGCGAACGCCTGGCCGAAGGGAATGGGACTGAAGCCTGGTTTGATCAGGCTTGGCTGGGCCAAGCCTGTTGCGGGCCGGGCCGGGCCGGGCCGGGCCGGGCTGGGCCGGGCTTGGCTGGGCCGGGGCTCGTTGGGCCGGACTTGGTTGGGCCATGCCCTGTTGGGCTAGGCCTTATATCTTGAATGGGCCAACCTTGTATCAGCAAAATGGAAGGCATTGTTTGGAATTGCCCCAAGGGATTTATTTTTTTTAAAATTAATGATATTAAATAATAATCAAAATAAATTGTGATGCAGGATCGTCATCCTCCTTGGGAAATCAGAATTAGTGCCGAGTTGGTGAAACTGTAAGTTATCACTCACCGATAAAATTTTGCCATGCATGCTGTGAACCCTTTACTTGACATGTTAATAAATTTTATTGTTTATGTTCATGCTACTTACATATATCTTGATGCGTTATGAAATTTAACCTTAGGCTAAAATGTAGCGAGTCATGGGATAAGTTAGTTGTATTTGCTCCCTAGTCCGACTATGATTACACGAGGATCTAGACTCCTTTTGGGCCTCCAGCGGGGCTATCGCTGGCACATGACCGACGTGCGGTATGTGACACAGGAGTTGTTTTATTCTAGCACATGCTGGGAAGCATGTCCCTCGTGTGATACTCAGAGCTAGATTCCTTTTGGACCTCCAGCGGGGCTATCGCTGGCACATGACCGATGTGCGGCATGTGACACAGGGTCTAGACTCTTTTGGGGTGAGCCACAGGCCGATCGTGGCCATAGTATGAGGGACTAAGTGAGTGTGTTTGGATGGCCATCCTAAATAAATTTGTATTCTGTCAGAAAAATAAATAAAAAGGTTAATAATAGGAATTGGCTTATATATATTTTGGTGGCTCTTATGTATGGAATTACTCTGGATTCATGGTAAAATATATATTTGTGACATGTGATGACTTACTGAGTTTAAGGGAAACTCATTCTTTTCCCTTGCATTTTTTTCAGGATCAGAGGAACATATGGGCCAGGGATTCAATCAGTGAGGCATAGGATCTAGTGGACACTATCATCATTTTTTTTTTATTATTATTATTTATTTCATGAAATTAGATCATGATAAATGTATGACGGTTGGCTTTAAGACAATTGAATCTACTTATCTACTTTTGCTTTATTAATATAATGCCTGGTACTCATTTATTTTATACGAAATGATTGGTACAGGCCTGGTATGTTCTTGGAAATATTGAATTCCCAGAACATACGGCCGTCTGTTGCACTACTAGCCCTGATCTTGGGTTTGGGGCGCGACAGTTATGCTCGGGATCACGGTATAAGGTCCTCCTAGGCTCTTGGCATGGGTGAGGTTGGGGCCTATTAAATTTTGGATCAGGGGTCCAATTTTGATGTCTATGTTTCTCAAGTCCCTGGGCTCGGTCTCTAAACTGGGCAAAACCCTCATTCATATCCTGACTCAATTTGGTCATACTTTCGGTAAGAGTTCTAATCATGGCCTCTAAATCAGGTTGGGTTTGACCAGGTTGGTAGGGTACTCCGTTCCGGGTGGACATGATGATGCAAGCAAGCACACCAAATGAGACTCGACTGAAACGACTACGGGCTAACTAGACCTAGAGCCCAAACTAGATGCCCAATCAGAGTGGCAAGCTAGCCTGTAGTAACTCAGGACTCAGCCAGGCAGGTGTAAGGGGAGTGTTAGGTCCCTAATTGCCAATCCTAGACACCAATCAGTGATTGGCCAGGTAGGCGGACCAGCACACAAGCCTTTCGGGACGTAGTCCCTGAATCACCATTCTAGACACTGAGTATAAAGCACACACAGAGTAACCAGACAAACTGACTAAACCCTAGGCTGGACCTAACCAGTTGGTGTTCCTAGCCCACTAGGGCAAATTAAGTCTAATAAATTTTAAAATTAGGCTTAGGATCGAATGAATGGGTGGTGGTTTTGGGCTAAGGAGAGGTTATCAACTCCTCCCCTTATCTTAGATGCTCAATTGCCCTTAAGATGAATTAGGAGATGATCACTCAAAAAAAAAATTGAATTGCAGAAACATAGAAACAGAATTGCTGTAATTTAACTCTCATAAATTTAAAAAAAACCAATAAATTATAGTAAAATTATGTAAAATAGTTTCAATTATACTGGTTCCAGCAAAATAAAAATCATGCAATTTGAAGTTACTTTCAATGAGAAACAATTCTTGCAACAGGATAGTTACAGACTGAAAATAGAATGCTTCCCCCGTTTACAATTCCTGCTACGAAGTTGTAACCCAGCGGATCCCCTACACGCCCTAGGAACATCCCATGGAATGGGAAGAGGAGGCTTGCACCTCACTTCGTTCCTAGGACCGGACGTCCTGGGGTGTCTACTTCGAGCAGACAAAGTAAAAAAGAGAGACACTCAAAACATGCAAGCAAGTCAGAAACCCTAGACAGGGCTCTGATACCAAAATTGATGTAGAACAAAAGCTCTGATACCAAAATTGATGCAGAACAAAAGAGATGATGCGATGCGGAAGTAAAATTAAGACTAATTCTTTTTTTTATATATATATATTTTCAGAAGTCGGCTTAGACTCAAAGGAAAGTTAAACTAAATTGAAAGAAACTATATAATAATTGAAAGCACAATTCAAAGAAACTAGATTATCAGAGTAGTTCAGAAGTAAAGGATCGCTGGGGGTTGAGAAACTCCCAGACCTAGGGTTACGCTCTGAACTTTCAACAGGACAGAACTAAAGAGAAGGGAAGGGTTATGTACCAGGCAGTGATCTTCACAGAGTTTGGTGGAAGGACTCTCTCGAGCAGATTATTGGATCCTCGGATTTGGATATCTTCGCAATGGATCCTCCAATACAGGTCCTTTGGCAGGGTTAGCTTCTCCTGAACTCAGGATCTGGGAAAGAAGAAGAACAAGTTAAGGAACCAGATACTCAAAGAAAGGATTTACCAGATAAGAAGAACTTGAAAATTGATGTTGCTGAAATCCTAATTCTCCTGGATGCTGATCTGACTTCCTCTGGGATTTGCTCTGTATTCGAAGTAGCTGATCTGGACCCGGATGCTGGTGGTCGGCCTCTACTTGGAAGAGAGGGGCCGTGAGATGATGAGGTAGATTAGGGTTTGGATGATTGGTGGAATGAAGAAGATGATGGGTGGCTAGGGTTTGGAAATTGAAATGGCTAACCTAGGGTTTTGGGGTTGGAGATCTCACACCTCCTCAAGGTTCCTAGGGAACCCGGATTTACTCCCTCACGGAGCTCAACACCTGAACACAAGTGCGGAAGAGAGAAACACAAAGTTGCTCACAAAAAAATTGATTTCATTCATCATTGTCTCAAAAACTTACAAGAGGGGTTTATTTTATAGGTCTTTACAAGAAATCAGGATTTTACATCTTCCCATGTGGGACTAATAGGATGGATCCTCAAATTAGGCTTGTAGAATCAAATCCTCCTCATATGGCCAGCCAAGAGCTTCCTTAAGTGTTGATTGGTGGCTCCAAATGGCAAGAAGGTGGCACCTCCTAGCCTTGCTCTTCAAGAAAATTTTTTTTCCTTCCATGCTTGATTTTATTTGGAAGTATTTGGGCGCCTCCTAGTCTTGCTCTTCAAGAAAATTTTTTTTCCTTCCATGCTTGGTTTTATTTGGAAGTATTTGGGCGCCTCCTAGTCTTGCTCCCCAAGTTTTGCTCCTTCCTTTTCATAGCTTGGCTCTTATGGAATTATTTTGGGCGCCTCCTTGGATTGAGGATCCTAGATTGATCTCTCCTTAAGTGGCGCATGAAAGAAGGGACCTGCTTTCTTGTGGTGTGGGGACCAAAGCACACTGGATGGAGATGTGGCGCCCCCTGGACTCTAGCGTGTGGCTGGGAGTGTGGCGTCCACTTGCTTGGGCCTGGGAGAAAAATGTGGCACCCTGGACCTTGACTTGAAAAAGGTGGCACCAACCTGGAGAAGACCTAGACCACTACTAGGACTTGTATTGAGTCAACATGACTCAACAAAATTTAAATTGTAGGGAAATACAGACTCAAGACTAAAATTGAGTTGACCAAGTCAACCCTTATTACAAAACCAGAAAACCCTAATTCTTCGGGCAAGGTCAATCAGAGATCCAGATGGAGCCCTGAAGTCTTCTTCTAAGTCTGGTGCCCGCACCATTCTTCCTCTCCTTCCTCAGCCATTTCCATCTTGTTCCAGCTTAGTTAGCTCCCAATGTCATCAGGGTTATCTTTGCCTTCATAGTTTTCTGCCACTTCCATGGGTTTGTTGCCCATTTTTCACTGTTCAGGACTTTTTTCACCCTGAAGTGGTACTCCACCAATGATGGCTGGTGGTATCTTTTTTCCTGGCCCAGGTGCCTCCGGTTCGACCTCCCCACATCGATCAAGGGGTGAAAGAATCGGTTCTTCTTTGCTACGGTTAGGGATGTTGATCGGGTCTAGAGAGAGCTGGATCGGTCTCCGAACCAGAATTCTCAGGTTGAGCCAGCAGATCAGGAGGTCTATTCCTAGTTACTGGGCAATGTAGTCCCTTCCCTCGAGGTTCTGCTCTCAAAGCAGAACTTGTTCGAGGTAGGGGTCAGCCCAATCTGGGTGATTGGTGGGCCTCTGCTCTTCTTTTTTCTTCTTTTTTTTATTTATCATCTGACCCTTCTTTTTCATTTTCAGGAATGAAGTTCTCGGTTGAAAGTCTGATGGAGGGGGCCCGAAAGAGAGGGGCTTCGGGCACGGCCCAAGGAACTCCTCCAAAGAGGGCCCATTCTAGCTTTAGAGCCCAGGGCGACGGATACGGCCCCCGGCCCATCCCTGTAGCAGGCCCCCATCGTAGAGGTCGTTGACCTCGACGGGAGCAGAGGGGAGGTGCAACCGGCGCCTCCCCCAGCGGTCGTAGTGCCCACCATTCCGGCGGTGGCTGCACCGGTGGTGGTGGCACCGAGGACTTCTGCTCCACCGGCTGGTGGGACTTCAGCTCAGCCCTCCTCCTCCGAGCCTCGCCCCATGCTGCCAGAGCTTAGCAGCAATGCCTCCATCATCCGCGACCAAGGCCTTACGGAGAAGATGATGGAGTGCGCGGCCCAGCCCCGGGACCGCTACCTGAGGGGTGGCCGGGATTATGCGGACGCACTACTTGGGATCCTTCCCCTGCTCTTCACTGTAAACATCAAGCTCTCCTTCTTAATGTTCTAGTTGGATTCTTTGAAAATCCTAACTCTTTCTTTGATGCAGATTGGGACCGACGTGCTCCTGCTTAGGAACTTCCTCTCTGCTTCAGCGAAGGAGGCCGAGAAGGAGCGAAGGCTGGGCAAGCTTGCAGCCGATGTGAAGGACCTCATGGACAAGGGCCATGAGCTGAGGGGGAGCAATCAGACTCTCCAGGAGGATCTAGCCCGGGCTAAGGGGTGCGTCCGGGACCTCGAGGCTTCTCAATCCGAGGAAAGGATCTCGAGCCAGCACCGAGCTGAAAACAATGCGATTGAGATCTCCCGCCTTAGGGGGCGGTCTCGGTCACTGGAGCGCCGGGTCGAGGAGGTCTTGGCAAAACTCACAGCGGCAAACAAGAAGACCTCCTACGTTAAAGGGCTGCTGGAGGCCTTGCAGTGGGAAGCCCAGGAGGCTGTGCCCAAGTTCTGGGCCTCCGAGGAGTTCCAGAAGGAGATGCAAGTGGCTACCATGGACTCCTTTCTGAAGGGTTTTGGAGTCTACTGGGAGAGGGTGGCTTCCCTCTTTCCCTAGCTCGATCTGATCGGGGTCGAGCCGGGCAGACCTGGGGAGTAGCCTGAGTAGCCTGCCGGGCAACCTTCTGGGGAGGCAACCGACGACGCGGAGGCTTCTCAGCCTGGGGAGGAACCGGTAGCAGAGGAGTGAACTCGACTCACCTGCTTGGTGTTCTAGCTTAGGGTTTCCATTTTGTTTTCCTGGGCTACCCAATTTGTCGGGGCCCTTTTAATTGTAAGAAACCCTTACATTAGAAATGAAAACTATCATTTTCTCCATCTGTTTTTGCCTTTGCCCTAGCTCCTCATTCTGTTGCTTGTTGATGTCATGTTTGATATTTCTGCAACTTCAATTTGCAGTTCAACTTTGACTCTTAGTTTCGAATCAGAATTAGGAAATCCCTAGGCTTCGGGAAAGAACCCCTGGGGCTTACGGCTTGTATTTTATAAGTCTTTGGCACTGGGACTTCCTCCAGACTGAACTCTGGGCTGCTTGCCAAAAATGGGCTCCGAGCGACCTCTCAAATTGAACTCCGGGATCTCGTGGAGGAACTGGGTTCCTTGCCACCTTCCAGACCGAAGTCCGGGGCTTCGTTGGGAAACTAGGTTTCGTACAACCTTCCGGACTGAACTCTGGGGCCTCATGCCGGAACTGGGTTCCATTTGGCTTTCCGGACTGAACTCCGGGATCTCGTAGACTTCGTGCCACCTTTCAGACTGAACTTCGGGGCCTCATGCTGGAACTGGATTCCGTTCGGCTTTCTGAACTGAACTCCGGGATTTCGTGGGGGAACTGAGTTCCACGCCACCTTCTGGACTGAACTCCGAGGCCTGTTGCTAGAACTGGATTCCGTGCAGCCTTCCGGACTGAACTCGAGAACTCATAGGGAAACAGGGTTCCATGCCACCTTCCAGACCGAACTCCGGGACTCCGTGCCGGAACTGGATTCCACGTGACCTTCCGGACTAAAATCTGGGACTTTGCATTTCTCGCGAACCGCTTCGCGGGATCTTTGCCTTGCTCCCGTTTGCTAGACTTAAGGATGGGTGACGCTAGTCCTACGAGATAGAAACAAACATTACACAAAGAAAGAATCTCATTGCTAATATTCAGGAAGTCTTACATCATTGGTAATACATCCTTAAGTTCGTGGCATTCCATGTCCATGAAAATCGATCCCCATCGAGCTCGGCAAGATAGTAGGCGCCGTGAGGGAGTGCTTCGACCACCCGGTAAGGGCCTTCCTAGTTCGGAGAGAGCTTTTCGCATTCTCGAGGTTGGGAGGCCTCGGTGTGATGCAGCACTAGATCTCCCGGATGGAAGGACTTCGGCCTTACCTTGGAGTTGTAGTATTTGGCCACCCGTTGCCGGTAGGCCACCATCCAAACCCGTGCCTTGTCCCTCATTTCCTCAAGGAGATCTAAGTTGAGCAGCAGCCATGCTGGGTTTTCGTCTTCATCATATTGTTCCACATGCAGCGTTGGCAGGCTAAGCTCCATTGGGATTACTGCTTTCGCTCCAAAGACAAGATTGAAGGGAGTTTCATCTGTGGCCATCCTTGGGATTGTATGGTACGCCCACAGGACACTAGAAAGTTCTTCAGCCCATCTCCCTTTGGCCTGATCCAATCTAGTCCGGAGCCCTTGCAGGATGGTCCAGTTGGTCACCTCGGCTTTCCCATTGGTCTGGGGATGCGCTACCGAGATGAAGCGATGATGAATATCGAGGTTATTGCAGAACTCCTCGAATTCCTGACAGTCGAACTAACATCCATTGTCGGTGATGATGGTGTGGGGAATTCTGAAGCGACATATGATCGACTTCCAAAGGAACTTACTGGCATTCACCTCCATAATCCAGGTTAATGGCTCAGCCTCGACCTACGTCATGAAGTAGTCGATGGCGACAATCAAGAACTTACGTTGCCCAGATGCGGGAGGAAAGGGACTGAGGAGGTCCATGCCCCACTGTTCAAAAGGCCAGGGGGCGGAGAGTTGGGAGAGCGGTGCAGCCGGCTGGCGTTGCATGACGGCATGACGTTGGTTGCGATCACACCTCTTAACGAAGTTGGCTGCATCCTCCCTCATCGTCTCCCAGAAGTATCCTTGACGGAGAGCCTTGTATGCCAAAGTCCTACCCCCCACATGATTGACGCAGAGGCCTTCTTGAATCTCTTGGAGCATGAGTGTGGTTTCCGTGGGCCTCAAACACTTAAGGAGCAGGTAAGAGTATGACCTCCGGTAGATCAGTCTGTCCATCAGCACGAAGCGCGCGGCCTTCCTTTTGATGAGGCTGGCCTCTATCCGATAATCAGGCAAGGTGCTGTCGGTGATGTACTTGATGTACTTGTCCATCTAGCTGGGCTCCGGGATGACCTACTGGATCTCTCTAGGGACTTCATAGCTCGGGGCTTGGAGATGTTCAATGTGGGCGTAGCCCAATGATGAGTCCAGCAGGGTTGCTAGGCGAGAGAGGGCATTGGCACGGGTGTTTTCATCGTGCTGGATGTGGGAGACACTAAAGCACTTGAAGCCCACCACGCTTGCATGCACCAACTCCAGATACTTCAACATTTGAGGGTCTCGTGCCTCATACTCGCCTGAGACCTGCCCAGGGACTAGCTATGAATCGGTGAAGACCCTCAGGCTAGTCACACCGAGCTTGCGGGAGACTCTCAGTCCCGCGAGGAGTGCTTCGTACTCCGCCTGGTTGTTGGTGGCGGCGAACTGGAGGCGGAGCGTGCATTCAGCTACGACTCCCTCGTTGTTGGCGAGGATGAGCCCAGCCCTGCTTCCATTGAAATTAGAGGCTCCATCCACATGTAAGACCCATATGTCCTCTTCTGATTCAAGTCCTGGTTGTTAACTCTGGGGATTCTCTTTTGGCCCCTCGCCCAGGCCTACACACTCAACTAGAAAGTCAGCCAATACCTGCACCTTCATGGCCGACCGCGGTTGATAGGCAATGTCAAACTCACTGAGCTTCAGCGCCCACTTCACCAGGCATCCAAATGTGTCAGGTCGGCTGAGCACAGCCTTCAATGGTTGGTCTGTCAGGACCGTGATTGGGTGCGCTTGGAAATAAGGCCTGAGGCGCTGGGCAGATACTATTAGCACAAAAATCAACTTCTCGGATCGAGAGTACCTGAGCTCCGCATAACGGAGGAGCTTGCTTGTATAGTACATAGGTTTCTAGATTTCTTTGTCGTATGTTCAGACTAAGATCGAGCTGATAGCCTCTAGAGTGATCGCTAGATACAGGAGGAGCTCTTCTCCCTCCTTTGGCCTGGAGAGTAGTGGTGGTGATGCCAGGGTCTTCTTCAGCTCCTCAAACACCTCCTGGCACTCCTTCGTCCATGAGAAGTTGTGCATCTTCCTCAGTGCCTTGAAGAAGCACTGGCAACGATCAACGGATCGTGAGATAAACTGGCTTAGGGCCGCTACCCAGCCGATGAGCCGCTGGACTTGCTTTTTGGAGGTGGGCTGCTCCATGTCAAGGATTGCCTGAACCTTCTCCAGGTTGGCTTCTATCCCTCTTTGGATCACCATGAAGCCAAGGAACTTCCTCACCGCCATACCGAAGGTGCACTTCATCGGGTTCAGCTTCATTTGGTGGAGGCAAAGGTTGCAGAAGGTCTCCCCCAGGTCATCGACATGGTCCGAGGTCGGCTTGCTCATCACCAGCATGTCATCCACGTATACCTGCATGTTGCAGCAAATTTGGTCTCTAAAGATCTTGTTGACCAACTGCTGGTACGTGGCACCGGCATTCTTCAGGCCGAAGGGCATCATCTTATAACAGTAGGTCCCACGGTTCATGATGAAGGCAGTGTGCTCCTCGTCTTCTGGGTGCATCCGGATCTGATTGTACCCGGAGAAAGCATCCATGAAGGAAAGGAGGCGGTGACCCGAAATGGCGTCCACGAGCTGGTCGATCTTTGGAAGGGGAAAGCTATATTTCGAGCAAGCTCGGTTGAAGTCGGTGTGGTCCACACAGATCCTCCACTTGTCATTGTTCTTCTTCACCATCACCACATTCGCCAGCCAACTGGGATACTGTACCTCTCGCACGAAGCCAGCAGTGAGGAGCTTCTCCAACTCTTCGTTGATCACCTTCTGCCTTTCTGCAGCAAAGCTCCTCTTCTTATGCTAAACTAGATGGTACTTTGAATCGATCTTCAACCGGTGGGTGATGACGTCCGGGGAATTACCTAGCTTATCTATCGTGGACCAGGCAAACACATCCGCATTCGCCCGAAGGAAATTTAGCAAGCGAGCCTGCTCATCTTCCGGGAGTTGGGCTCCTATCTGCACCATTCTCTGTGGGTCCGAGCCAAGGGGATATGTCAGCAAGTGCTCAACCAGGCCGCCCCTGGGATCTTGCACCCTTTGGTCGAGGTCATCGACATCAGAGTCAAGCTCGGCACTCCAGGCACCTGGGACAGCCTACAGGCAATGCTGGATGGGCTGAACTGCCCCCCTCATCTCCCCCACTTTAAAAATGATGGGGAACTGCACCAACAATCTCCTGGTAGAAATGACTGCATCAAGCTTGTTGAGCCCTGGGCAGTCTAAAATGGCATTGTATGGTGACGGGAGTTGGACGACGGTGAAGGTCATCATGACTGTGCTATGTCGGGGTGTGCACCGGCTTTAGCCAATCACGAGATAAATTTAACTAGGAGAAAGCATCGTAAAAAAGTACATCGATAGAGCTTCCACTATTAACCATAATCTGATATATAGGATGCTTAGCGATGGTCATCTTGACCACCACCGCATCGTTATTTATATTTTCACTTTCATTTTCACCTCCCTTCCCCTCTTCAAAGGGGAGTAAATTTTCCAGGTCTCCTCCCTCCCGGGCTCTCTTTGACGTGCACCCTATCCCCTAAGAAATCATGCCCACCGGCTTCTTCATGATGCGGTTATCTACTACAGGAACAGGGGAAGGGCCGAAAGTGGCTGGTCTTTCATTGGGGCTTCTCTTCCCACGAACTTCTTGAGATAGCCCCTTCTGATAAGGTCCTCGATCTCCCTCTTCAGGTTATGGCACTCCTTCGTGTCATGGCCGTGGTCATGATGGAACTGGCAGTACTTCGTCTTATCGCGATGATTCTTCGGGTTCTGAGGAGGAGATCGGTGGAGGAAACCCTCGTCCTCGATCTCCATGAGGATTTTGGTTCTTGGAGTAAGGAGGGGAGTAAAGGTCCGCTCCGGAATGGAACCATTCTTTGACTTCGGCCCCGACCAGAAGTCCGCATGCGACCCGGGCCTATGGGTCCCCTGAACATCCTTCGAGATGGGCCTCTTCGAAGGCTTCCCGTCCAGCTCTCTCTTGGTACGGTCACCCTCCTCAACTCGAATGTACTTGTGGATATGGAGAAAGAGTTTGGAGTACGTCTTGGGTGGCTTTTTGTCCAACAAATACATTAGACGGGAGGTCTTGAGCCCTCGCTTCAACGCCAACATGGTGATGGGCTCGTCCAAGCTATATATTTCCAGGGCAGTAGTCTTGAAGCGGGTTACATAGTCCCGCAGGAGCTCCTGGTCTTGCTGAGGATTGAGAAGAGGCTATCCACCTCCCTCGGCACCTTTCGACAAGCATCAAAGTGTGCCACAAACTTTCTTTCAACTGCTGGAAGGAGTCGATAAATTCAAGGTCAAGGCGGGTGAACCAAAATCGAGCAGCCTTCCGAAGGGTGCCCGGGAAGGCAATGCATAGAAGGGCATCCATCGCCTCCTAGACTCTCATGAGAGCTTTATAGCTCTCTAGGTGGTCCAGGGGGTCGGTGGTCCCATCGTAGGGATCCGCCTGAGGCATGCGGAACTGACTCAAAATTGGTTCCTCTTGGATTTCCCGGGAGAAGGGGGGTCATGCGTTATAGCCCACTGGCTCGCTGGGGGAGCCTTGCATGTTGGCGAACCGGCGGGAGAGCTTCGCCAGTTTGCGCTCTTGCTCTTCCAGGCACCTTTCAGCTAGATGCCTGATGGCCTCATCAGTGGAACCTTCCACCGAGGCCACTGGAGAAGAAGGTGTTGATGGGTCACGGCGAGGGGCCTTGCCATGGCAGCGCTTACTGCGCTTGGCAGCATCATTGTTGTCCATCAGGGATCGACTCTCGTGGTCCGCCGACCCAGAATGATTTCTCTTTGCGGGGGTCTGGTGACTCCTACGGGGATTGGTTGCTGCCCGTGGATGGGACATCCTACCTTGGATGGAGCGCAGGCTTCCTTGGAGGCCCGTGGCTTGGACTACGGGGGTCCTTGGCTGGGGTTGAGTCACCAGAGACCGCTGCTGATGCTGCAGCTGCCTTACGGTCGTGGTCAGTGTCTACAATTGTTGAACAATGGCAGCATACTAACCGTCCACCGAGGGTAGCTAAGGAGGTGGAACAGAAGGAGCAGGGAGTTCCCTTTCCGGGCTGCGAGGGCCCGGAGAAGAGGGAACCTCCCCCGCCCGGCTGGTGGAGGCTTCACGTTCGTAAGTCACCACCATACTTGGGATCGAGCTACTCTCAAGCTCAAGGGGGGCTTACTCGTATAGGAGCCTTGTTCACCCCTACCTGGCATGCCAATCTATTGCCGACCTTACCACTATGGCCTGCAACTGTGATTCAACACCAGACTGCGATCCCCTTCACTTCAAAATCCTGATGCTCCGGACCTGCAAAATGAGATTAGAGACCCAGGCCGGGAATCCCGGTAGGGGCACTCCAACGGTCAAGTTAGAGAGCGGTAAAGTGGAACAGATCCACTAAGATGGATTCCTGCTAGGTCTCCGTGCTTAGAGGAGTCTTTAAGTAGTGAAAATAAGCGAGAACGAGAGAAGCTAGCACTCCGGTCCCTATGACAGGGCTTGCCCAGCTCGCTTCAGCGAGTCCCTCCAGACCCTTTATCTTCAAATTGCCCATCCTCTCTCCCGTGTGCTTGCTGTCTTGATCGCTTACCTTCCTTCTTACCCGTGGTGTCCCTTTTGAGGTCACTGGTCGTTGGATACCTTCGTGCCTCGATTCCCCCTCCTGGGGAGGCTCTGGAGGTTAGCGATGCTCAGTGACCGTTCTCCAAGGTCGTCCCCCCTTACGGTCAGGAGTTAAGTGGTGAGCCGGTCTCGTCTGCCGTGCAGTCACAAAAGGGGAAACTTGGTCAGGCCCCGATCCTCGAAAGGCACCCTCGAGCCTAAGGCGTTGACTGTGGCTCTCCCTTTTTGGAGTACCAAGTTACCGAGCACCGGATTTGGTATCTCGAGCAGGGTGCCCCTTCTAAACTGGTGCAAACGAGGTTCTGTGCATCGTTACAGGCCTGGGGACACCGTACTAGATGTGTCGCCTGTGCGCGCCATCCTCAACAGCCACCTCGGGGCTTGTACCCTCGGTCCTTCTGTGCTCCGTAGAGAAGGCTGGCTTCGGTCGAGGTGGACCGTCTGGGGGTGCCACCTGGCAGAAGGAGCGGGGTGACAAGCTCGACTCCGGCCGAGGTGGACCCATCTGGGAGTGCCACCTCATAGGAGAGCAAAGTCAGGCCCACTTCAGGCGAGGTGGACCCCTCTTGGGTCGACACCTGGCGAAGGGGCAAAGGCAAGCTCGACTTCGACGAGGTGGATCTGTCAGGGGGCGCCACCTGGCGAAGGAGCAGAGATGACCGGCTCGACTCTGACCGAGGTGGACCCATCTAGGGGTGCCACCTAGCGAAGGAGCAAAGGCAGGGCCACTTCGATCGAGGTGGACCCCGTCTGGGTCGACACCTGGCGAAGTGGCAAAGGCCAGCTCGACTTCGGCTGAGGTGGACCCATCTAGGGGTGCCACTTGGCAGAGGAGCAGGAGGGCCCGGCTCGACCTCGGCAGAGGTGGACCCATCTTGGGGTGACACTTGGCGAGAGAGCAAGGGCTGCCAGCTTCGGCCGAGGTGGACCCCTCCTGGATGGACACCTGGCGGAGTGGCTGAGAGGTGCTCGACTTCGGCCGAGGTGGACCCGTCTTGGCGTGCCACCTGGCGAAGGAGCAAAAATTTTGAAAAAAATTCACGTGGCACTGACGGCGTCCAGCTGGACCTGACACACATTCCACATCAGCGATGTAGCCATATCAGTTGCCCCCCATCCCCAGGTCCCATCGGTGCATCACGGCTTGGGGCATGGGGAGTTAATGCGGAGATGACATGGAGAAGGTAGAAATCCCGTGCCATAATTGCCATGATCCCTGTCACCACTTCTGTTGCACCCGAGACCCTGTGAGAGGTTGCCACGTGCGCGTGTCTAACGGGCCATTAATGCAACGTTTCGAAACCGAGGCCATTTCCATCGAACCAAAGCGTCGATGTCGGGTGTGCCTCCACGTGGCAGTCATCTGATGGTCCGGGATGGAAAGTGGCGTATGGCTGCTATTGATTGAGTTTGAGAAGGAGGGGGACTTTCCAGAAACGAGGTCTCTCCACTTTCTCACACCTCGTCGGTGGTTGCAGTGGTCTCCCTTCATCTTCCTGGGGTCACCATTCTTTGGTTCAAAATATTCCGGTGAGTGCTTGTGCCCTTTTCTCTTTTTCTCTCGTCTCCCAACCCCTATGCTTGTCCTTCTTGCTTCTTCCTCCTTTATGGTGCGTCGCCGTCATGTTTCTTTCAACCCGGACGAGGCCAGTCCTTCCCGGCTGAGGACTCCATCGTCTTCCTCCTCGGAGGGGGAAGAGATCCCGGACGAGGTCCGGAGGCAGCTCCAACCTAGGGTCGTGACCATAGGAGCCCCTAGGGGTCCTAGGTCCCCTCCCATAGTTTTCGCACGTCCCATTTCTTCTCTTCCTCCTCTGGAGGCCTCTTTCTCTGGTCCCTCCGGTTATGACTCGACGATGACCAGGGACGATCTTTCTTGGATCCGAGATACCTATGGGGTCCCGAACTCAATTTGTCTTTCCCTCCCAAGGCCTAGAGATCGAGTAACCTCGAGTGGCCCTGGGAGGGTCGCCTTCTACGAGGACTTCCTCGTTGGGGGTCTTCGTTTTCTCCTTCATCCCTTCTTTCTTTCGTTTCTCAGTCACTATCGTCTTGTCCTGGCCCAGTTGGCTCCTAATGCCATCCGGGTCATCTTCGCATTCATCGTCTTCTGCCACTTCTATAGGTTCATTGCACATTTCTCCCTTTTCAGGGCTCTCTTCATCTTGAAACATTACTCCACCGATGATGGCTGGTGGTATATTTCGTCCCGGCCTAGGTGCCTTAGGTTTGACCTCCCTTCATTGATCAAGGGTTAGAAGAACCGCTTTTTCTTTGCCTCGATCGAGGACGTCGACTGGGCCTGGAGTGAGCCAGACCGGTCCCCGAACCAGAATTCCCAGGTTGAGCCGGTGGATCAGGATGTCTATGCACAGCTGCTAGGTGATGTGGTCCCAGCCCTCGATGTTCTACTCTCAGAGCAAAACTTATTCGAGGCAGGGATCAGTCCTATCCGGGAGTTGGGTGAGGCTCCGGATCTTCTTTCTCTACCTTCATTTTCTGCTTTGCACTTCCTTTCTTTTATACTGGCCTAACTGACCTTTTTTCCTCAGGTATGAAGTTCTCCATAGAAAGCTTAATGGAGGGCATCCTGGAGAGGGATGCTGCCGAAGGGATTGAGGACCCCCCAGCGAAGAGGGCTCGTACTGAGGCGAGCCGAGGGCCCGCGCCCACCTCCGCCATCACCGGTCCTGGGGCAATGGCTCCTTCTCCCAGGTTGCCTCGGGCCCGGACGCCCGACGTCCCTGTCGTCGACCTCGACAAGGTCGGGGGAGAGAGGAGGCCGGAACCCCCCCGGGCGACGCCTACTCCAGTCGCTGTGCCGGTCATCTCCACGGTGGCCACCAGGGTGACGGCAGCTCCACCGACAGCTGCACCGCCCGGTGAAGGGATGGCTACCCAGCCCGCTGCGGACGACCTCATTCCACCGCCGAGCCTCACCAGCCGCTGCTCCGTGATCCGTGATCAAGGGCTCGCGGAGAGGGTGATGGAGTTTGCGAGCACCTCCCAGGACCACCGTCTGAGAGGTGGCTGGGACTACTATGAGGCACTGCTCGGGATCCTCCCGCTACTTTTTACGGTAAGTTCTGAGCTCTGACCTTTTAAAGTTCCAGTTGGATCTTACTAATATCTTGTATCTTTTTCGATGCAGATCGGGACAGACGTTCTCTTGCTGAGAAACCTCCTCCCCGGCTACGCCAAGAAGGATGTCGAGAAGGAGTAGAAGCTTGGCAAACTCGCAGCCAACATCAAGGACCTCATGGAGAAGGGGGTCGAGCTGCGAGTGAACAACCAGGCCGTTTGGACGGACCTGGGCCGCACCGAGGGGCACGTGAAGGAGCTCGAGACCTCTCTATCGGAGGAGAGGATCTCGAACCAGCACCGCACGGAAGAAGATGTGGTGGAGAAGACTCGCCTTAGGGCTCAGTCCCGGTCATTGGAGCGCCTGGTCGAAGAGGTCCTCAAGGAGCTGAGTGTAGCCAAGGAGAAGAACTCTTACATCAACGGGCTGCTGGAGGCATCCAAGAGGGAGGCACAGGAGGCCATGCCGAAGTTCTGGGCCTCCGAAAAATACATTACGGAGGTGCATGAGGTAGCCATGGACTCCTTTCTGAAGGGCTTCCAGGTGTGCCGGGAGAAGGTGAGCTCCTTCTATTCCGAGCTCGACCTCAGCGGAGTCGTTCTGGGCAGCCGGAGGGAAGAGCCCACCAAAGGAGCTCCGATTGCGGTGGTTGCAGAGGTGGCGGCTCCCGATCAGCCTTTTGACGATGCCGCCGGTGGAGAGGATGCCCCCTGCCCCTGGAGGATGCAGCCGCATCGAAGTAACTCTGCAGCTTCACCTCTTTCTCTTTATTTTTGCATGATTATGTACTCCTTTCTCTCTTTTTTTCTCTTTTTTTTTTTTTTTGGGGTCACCTGGCCTGTCGGGGCCCTTTTTGTAAGGAACTGTTATTAATGAAAAATCTTTCTTCCATTAACTTGTTCCGACATGTTTGCTTTCTTCTTCTTTTCTCTTTTTCTTTGTGCATCTTCCGGACTGAACCCCGGCGCTAGCCAACGGGACTAAGTCCCGTGGGGCGTTCCGAACTGAACTCTAGGATTGCGTGGGCAAACTGGGTTTTGCCCCACCTTCCAGATCGAAGTCCGGGACTTCGCTTTGGAACCAGGTTCCTTGCGAGCTTCCGGACTGAACCCGAGGCCGCAGGCTGGATTTGAGCCTTGCGTGGCTTGCCAAGCTGTTCTCCGGGATTTTGTAGGACCGGGACCTAAGTCTCCAGGACCTCTTCCGGACTGAACTCCGGGGCCGCATGTCGGAATTTAATTCGATGCGACACTCCAGACTGAACTCCGGGATTTTTTTTAGAGGAGACTTCGCACCTTCGCGGATCTTCCGCCATATCCATGCTTGTCGAACCTAGAGCTGGATAGCTTTTGTCCTACGAGACAAGAGTAGGCATTTTATGAAAAAGATTTTATTGCTAAAGTTTAAGGAGCCTGACACTATTGGTAGTACATCCTCAAGTTTGAGGCATTCCAGGTCCGAGGGAACCAGAATCCGCCTAGCTCCTCCAGGTAGTACGCCCCATAGGGGAGTGCCTCCGTCACCCTATAAGGGCCTTCCCAATTTGGGGAAAGCTTCTCGCACTCCCGAGGTTGGGAAGCTTCAGCTCGGCATGGCACCAAGTCTCCCTGGCGGAAGGACTTCAGTCGTACCCTAGAGTTGTAGTATATGGCCACTCATTGCCGGTAAGCCGCCATCCGAACTCGAGCCCTATCCCTCGTTTCTTCGAGGAGGTCCAGGTTCAGTAGCATCCGGGCCGGGTTCTCTGCCTCATCATATTGCTCCATGCACAGGGTCAGTAGGCTGAGCTCAACTGGGATAACCGCTTCCGCCCTGAAGACAAGATTGAACGGGGTCTCATCCGTAGCCGTCCTTGGGGTAGTGTGATATGCCCAAAGGACGCTCGGGAGCTCTTCTGCCCACCTCCCCTTGGCCTGGTCTAGTCTTGTCCGTAGGCCTTGCAAGATGGTTTTGTTCGTTACCTCGACCTCTCCATTTGTCTGAGGATGCGCCACCGAGGTAAAACGGTGATGGATGCCAAGGCTGTCACAAAACTCCTCGAACTCCCGATAATCAAACTGGCATCCGTTGTCGGTGATGATGGTATGGGGTAAGCCGAAGCGGCAGATAATTGACTTTCAAAGGAACTTAGTGACATTTGCCTCCATGATCTGGGCCAAGGGCTCAGCCTCGACCCATTTCGTGAAGTAGTCGATTGCTACGATCAAGAATTTCCATTGTCCGGATGTCGGAGGAAAAGGTCCGAGGAGATCCATGCCCCATTGAGCTAATGGCCATGGGGCGGAGAGTTGGGAGAGTGGAGCAGTGGGCTGACGTTGCACCACAGCGTGTCGCTGACATCGGTCGCACCACTTTACGAAGTCAGCTACATCTTCTCTCATTGTCTCCTAGAAATAACCTTGACGGAGGGCCTTATACACCAGTGTCCTGCCCCCTGCATGGTTCCCACAGATGCCCTCGTGGATCTCCTGGATCACGAGTGCGGCTTCCGCGGGTCTCAGACACTTAAGGAGCGGGTAGGAGTAGGATCTCCGATACAGCAGCCCGTCCATCAATAGGAACCATGCGGCCTTCCTCTTAATGAGGCCAGCCGCCACACGATCCTCTGGCAAGGTGCTGTTGGTGATGTACTCATGTACTTATCCATCCAGCTATGCTCGGGGTTGACCTGCTGGACTTCCATGGGCATCTCGTAGCTCGAGGCTTTGAGATGCTCAATGAAAGCGCGGCCCAATGATGAGTCCGGCAGGGTTGCAAGGCGGGAGAGGGTGTCCGCGCGAGCATTTTCCCCGCGAGGGATATGGAAGATGCTGAAGCACCAAAATCTTGCCGCGCTCATTCGCACGAGCTCCAGGTATTTTGCCATTTCGGGGTCCCACGCCTCGTACTCCCTTGAGACCTACCTAGCCACTAGCTGCGAGTTGGTGAAGACCCTGAGGCAAGACATGCCCAGCTCGTGGGACACTCTTAGCCCCGTGAGGAGCGCTTCGTACTCCGCCTGGTTATTGGTGGCGGCGAACTGGAAGCGGAGCGCACACTCGGTGACGACCCCTTCGCCGTTGGCAAGAATGAGTCCAGCTCCGCTCCCGCCGGAGTTCAAGGCTCCATCGACATGAAGGATCCAGACGTCCTCCTCCGGTCCTAGCTCTGGCTGCCGGTCTTGGGGGCTTTTTTCAGGCCCCTCGCCCAGGCCTGCACACTCAACCAAGAAATCAGCGAGTACCTATGCCTTCATAGCCGACCTCGGCCTATAGGTGATGTTGAACTCGCTGAGCTTAAGCACCCACTTCGCCAGGTGTCCAGACATGTCAGGTCAACTGAGCACCGCTTTAAGCGGTTGATTCGTCAGGACCGCAATGGGGTGCGCTTGAAAATAAGGCCTGAGATGCTGGGCGGACATGATTAGCGCAAAAATCAATTTCTTAGAGTGAGAATACCTGAGTTCCGCATTGCGGAGGAGTTTGCTCGTGTAGTACACCAACCTCTGCATCCCTTTGTCGTCCGTCCGAACCAGGACCGAATTGACAGCTTCCGGTATGACCGCCAAGTATAGGAGCAGCTCCTCTCCTTCCTCTGGCCTGGAAAGCAGTGACGGGGATGCCAATATCTTCTTCAGCTCCTCGAATGCCTCCTGGCACTCCTTCATCTAGGCAAAGTCGTTCATCTTCCTCAGTGCCTTGAAGAAGGGCTAGCAGCGGTCAGCGGACCTTGAGATAAATCGACTCAGGATGGCTATCCGGTCGGTGAGTCATTGCACTTGCTTCTTGGAGGTGGGCTGCTCCATGTCGAGGATCGCTTGGACCTTCTCCGGGTTGGCCTCTATCCCCCTTTAGGTTACCATGAATCCCAAGAACTTCCATGCAGAGATGCCGAAGGCGCACTTCGTAGGGTTCAACTTCATTTGGTGAAGTCGGAGGTTACTGAAGGTCTCTGCTAGGTCACCGACGTGGTCCGAAGTTGGCTTACTCATCACCAGCATGTCGTCCATGTACACCTGCATGTTGCGGCCAATTTGGTCTTTGAAGACCTTGTTGACCAGATGTTGGTACATGGCACCTGCGTTCTTGAGGCCGAACGGCATCATCTTATAGCAGTAGGTTCCGCGATCGGTGACGAAGGCGATGTGCTCCTCGTCCTCCGGATGCATTCGGATCTAGTTGTATCCGGAGAAGGCATCCATAAAAGAGAGGAGGCGATGTCTCGAAGTGGTGTCCACGAGCTGATCGATCTTCGGAAGAGGGAAACTGTCCTTCGGGCAAGCTCGGTTGAGGTCGGTGTAATCCATATAGATCCTCCACTTGCCGTTGCTCTTCTTCACCATCACCACATTCGCCAGCCAACTGGGATACTGTACCTCTCGTACAAAGCCGGCAGCGAGAAGCTTCTTTACCTCCTCATTGATGGCCTTCTATCTTTCTGCAACGAAACTTCTCTTTTTCTAGCGGACTGGGCGGCACCTCGGATCAATCTTTAGTTGATGGGTGATGACCTCCGAGGGGATACCCGGCATGTCAGCAGCAGACCAGGCAAACACGTCGGCATTCGCCCGGAGGAATTCCAGCAAATGAGTCTGCTCTTCTTCCGGGAGCTGGGCTCTTATCTGCACCATCTTCTGAGGGTCCAAGCTGAGGGGATATGTCAATAAGCGCTCCACAGGGCCTCCCCTGGGATCTTGCACTCTTAAATCGAGGTCGTCGACGTCGGAACCGACCTCGGCACTCCGGGCCCCTGGGACCGTCTGCAGACAATGTGGAACGGGTTGGGCTGTCCCTCTCATTACTCCCGTCCTAGAGGCGGTAGGGAACTGCACCAGCAACCTCTTGGTGGAAATAACTGTGTCCAGCTGGTTGAGCCCAGGACGGCCTAGGATAGCATTGTAAGGCGATGGAAGCCTGATGACGGTAAATGTCATCATGACCGTACTCTACCGAGGTGGGGATCCAGCGGTGACTGGGAGAGTGATCTCTCCTTCGACCCCCCTCTCCGGTAAAGCCCACAAGAGGGGTGTGCACCGGCTTTAGTTGATCATGAGACAAATTCATTCAGGAGAAAGCATTGTAAAAAAGTATGTCAGTAGAGCTCCCACTATCCACCATAATGCGATGTACAGGATGCTTAGCGATGGTCATCCCGACCACCACCGCATCATTGTTTACATTTTCATTTTCATTCCCCTTTTCATAGGGGAGTATATTCTCCAGATCTCCCGCCTCCCGGGCTCTCTTCGTCGCACGCCCTATCCCCCAAGAGATCATGCCCACCGGCTTCTCCGTTGGACGGTTGTCAATTGCAGGGACGGGAGGAAGGGCTGCGAGCGGCTGACCCTCCGGTGGGGCTTCGTTCCTCATGAACGTCCTGAGGCAGCCCCTCTTGATCAGCTTTTCAATCTCCCACTTCAGATTACGGCATTCCTCCGTGTCGTGGCCGTGCTCACGGTGAAATTGACAATACTTTGTCTTGTCACGGATGTTCCTTGGATTATGAGGAGGAGGTCGGTGGAGGTAGTGCTCACCCTCAATCTTCATGAGGATCTTCATTCTCGGAGCAAGGAGAGGGGTGAAGGTCCGCTCCAGGGCAGCATCATTTTTCGGCTTCAGACCTAGACGGAAGTCCGCAGGTGGTCCAGGCCTCCGGGTTCCAGGGACATCTCTTAGGGCAGGCTTCTTCGAAGGCTTCCCGTCCAACTCTCGCCTGGTGCGGTCGGCCTCCTCAGCTCGGATGTACTTGTGGACGCGGAGGAGGAGCTCAGAATACGTCTCGGGGGGATTCTTGTCCAGGGAATACGTCAGATGGGAGGTCTTGAGCCCGTGCTTCAATGCCAGCATGGCGACGTGCTCGTCCAGGCTATAAATTTCTAGGGTGGCCGTCTTGAAGCGGGTGACGTAATCCCGCAGCAGCTCCTGGTCTTACTAGTGGATAGAGAAGAGGCTATCTACCTCCCTTGGCATCTTTCGGCAAGCGTCGAAGTGTGCCACAAACTTCCCTTCCAGCTGATGGAAGGAACTGATGGATTTCGGCTCGAGGCGGGTGAACCAAACTCGAGCAGCCTTCCGGAGAGTAGCTGGGAAGGCAATGCATAGAAGAGCGTCCGTCGCTCCTTGGATCCTCATGAGAGCCTTGTAGCTCTCTAAGTGGTCCAAGAGGTCGGTGGTCCCATCGTAGGGATCCACCTGAGGCATGCAGAACTGATTCGGGATCGGTTCCTCTTGGATTTTCTGGGAGAATGGTGGTCGGGTGTCGTAGCCCGCTGGATCGGTTGAGGAGTTCTGCATGTCGGCAAAGCGGCGGGAGAGCTCCACCAACTTCGCTCGTGCTCCTCCAGGTGCCTCTCGGCCTGGCACCTGATGGCCTCATCGATGGAATCTTCCACTGAGGTAGCTTGAGAAGGCGGTGTTGATCGGTCTCGGCGAGGGGCCTTACCTCGATGGCACCTGCTGCGCCATATCGCTTCGGCATCGTCGACCGGGGATCAACTCTCGTGATCCGCCGAAGCGGAGTGGTTTCTTTTCGCGGGAGTTTGGTGGCTCCCGCGGGGATTGGAAACTGCCCACGGATGGGAAGGCCTGTCTTAGATGGAGCACAGGCTTCCGCAAGGGCCCGTGGCTCGGGTCGCGGGGGTCCTTGGCTGGGGCTGGGTGGCCAGGGAGCGCTGTTGGTGCTGCAGTTACCGCACAACAGTAGTGAGAGTTTGCAGCTGCTGGACGATAGCTGTGAAAGGACCGTCCACCAAGGATGGCAGAGGAGGAAGAGGAGGAGCAAGAAGT
Organism: Areca catechu; assembly: GCA_021397845.1. Taxonomy (NCBI): domain Eukaryota; kingdom Viridiplantae; phylum Streptophyta; class Magnoliopsida; order Arecales; family Arecaceae; genus Areca; species Areca catechu. Next base: position 47,046,726 of record CM038047.1, on the reverse strand, counting down.
TCCCTCTCTGGGCTGCGCGGCCCCTGGGAAGAAGGAACCTCTCCTGCTCAGCTGGTGGATGCTTCGCGCCCACGCATCACCACCATGGTTGGAACATGCTTTCACCTACTGAGAGCTTGCTTGTGCAAGGGTTGCTGTTCTGACCCCCTTCCTGACGTGCTAATCTGTTGCCGATCTTACTGCAGTGGCCTGTAGCTCGTGAGCTGGCACCGATTCTCGGACTCTCTCACCCCGAGATCTCCAAGCTTCTAGGCCTACAAAACAAAGTCAAAGATCCAGGCCGGGGATTCCGGCGGGAGCACTCCGACGGTCAAGTTAGAGAGCGGCAAGATGGAACAGGACCTCTAAGGCGGGTTCTCGAAGGATTCCCGTGCTTAAAGGAGAAGTAGATGAAAGAAATGTAGGGAAGAGAGGGGTTGAAGCCCAGCTTCCTGTGCTAGGTTCACTGAGCTCGCGCCTAAGGACTTCTTGGGGGTCCCTGGATCGTTCTCTCGATGTTCTCTCCCCCTTCCCCACTTACCTTTCCGTCCGCTTTCTCCATCCCTTTTATACCACCAGACCGCCTTTAGTCCACGTCCCCTCCTAGGGGCTCCCCGAGATCTCTGGATCCTCGCCCCTCCTTCTCCTTCAAGCCCGGGAGTTAAGTGGCCGGCATGCCTCGTCCGTCATGTGTCACAAAAGGGGGAAAGACTAGCGAGACATTGGGCCAAGTGCGGGAGCTTTCCTTTCGGGGCATTGACGGTGGGCTTCTAGCCATTTCAGGCTCCTGCCCGCAAGGATTTCATTCCTCGGTTGCAGGGCCCTGTTTAACTGATGTAAACGAGGTTTCGCGTATCACTGTAGGCTGTACTAGCACCCAGTACAGGGCGCGGCGCACGTCGGCTCTAGTGGTGACCTCGTGGCCCGTGTCTCTGCCTCCCCGAGGCTTTGCAGAGTAGGGCTGATTTGGCCGAGGTAGACCCGTCAGGGGGTGCCACCTGGTAGAGGAGCAAGGGCTGCCAGCATTGGCCGAGGTGGACCCCTCCTGGGCGGACACCTAGTGGAGAGGCAGAGAGGTGCTCAACTTTGGCCGAGGTGGACCCGTCTTGGGCCGCCACCTAGCGAAGGAGCAGGAGGGCCCGGCTCGACCTCGGCAGAGGTGACCCGTCTTGGGGTGCCACCTGGCGAGGGAGCAAGGGGGCCGCCAGCTTCGACCGAGGTGGACCCCTCCTGGGTGGACACCTGGCGGAGCGGCAGAGAGGTGCTCGACTTCGGCCAAGGTGGACCCATCTTGGGGCGCCACCTGGCGGAGGAGCAGGAGAGCCCGGCTCGACGTCGGTAGAGGTGGACCCATCTTAGGGTGCCACCTGGCGAGGGAGCAAGGGGCCTTCAGCTCCGGCCAAGGTGGACCCCTCCTGGGTGGACACCTGGCGGAGCGGCAGAGAGGTGCTCGACTTTGGCTGAGGTGGACCCATCTTGGGGCGCTACCTGGTGAAGGAGCAGGAGGGCCCGGCTCGACCTCGGCAGTGGTGGACCCGTCTTGGGGTGCCACCTGGCGAGGGAGCAAGGGGCCGCCAGCTTCGGCCGTGGTGGACCCCTCCTGGGTGGACACCCGACGGAGTGGCAAAGAGGTGCTTGACTTCGGTCGAGATGGACCCGTCTTGGGGCGCCACCTAGCGGAGGAGCAGAAGGGCCCGGCTCGACCTCGACAGAGGTGGACCCGTCTTGGGGTGCCACCTGGCAAGAGAGCAAGGGGCCGCCAGCTCCGGCCGAGGTGGACCCCTCCTGGGTGGACACCTGACGGAGTGGCAGAGAGGTGCTCGACTTCGGTCGAGGTGGACCCGTCTTGGGGCGCCACCTGGCAGAGGAGCAGGAGGGCCCGGCTCGACCTCGGCAGAGGTGGACCCGACTTGGGGTGCCACCTGGCGAGGGAGCAAGGGACCGCCAGCTTTGGTCGAGGTGGACCCCTCCTGGGTGGACACCTGCGGAGCGGCAGAGAGGTGCTCGACTTCGGCCGAGGTGGACCCATCTTGGGGCGCCACCTGGCGGAGGAGCCGGAGGGCCCAGCTCAACCTCGACAGAGGTGGACCCGTCTTGGCGTGCCACCTGGCGAGGGAGCAAGGGGCTGCCAGCTCCGGCCGAGGTGGACCCCTCCTGGGTGGACACCTGGCGGAGCGGTAGAGAGGTTCTCGACTTCGGCTGAGGTGGACCCATCTTGGGGCCCCACCTAGCGAAGGAGCAGGAGGGCCCGGCTCGACCTCGACAGTGGTGGACCCGTCTTGGGGTGCCACCTGGCGAGGGAGCAAGGGACCGCCAGCTTCGGCCGAGGTGGACCCCTCTTGGGTGGACACCCGGCGGAGTGGCAAAGAGGTGCTCGACTTCGGCCGAGGTGGACCCGTCTTGGGGCGCCACCTGGCAGAGGAGCAGGAGGGCCTGGCTCGACCTCGGCAGAGGTGAACCCGTCTTATGGTGCCACTTGGCGAGAGAGCAAGGGACCGCCAACTTCGGCCGAGGTGGACCCCTCCTGGGTGGACACCTGGCGGAGTGGCAGAGAGGTTCTCGACTTCGGCTGAGGTGGACCCGTCTTGGCGTGCCACCTGGCGAAGGAGCAAGAATTTTGAAAGCAAAATCTACGTGGCACCGACGGCGTCCAGCTGGACCTGACACACGTTCCACGTCAGTGATATAGCCATATCAATTGCCTCCCATCCCCAGGTCCCATCGGAGCGTCGCGGCTTGGGGCGTGGGGAGTTAATGCGGAGATTACGTGGAGAAGGTAGAACTGTGTGCTGCATGGGCTGGCATTAGATATGCCCGTTGCGTCCTCTATCTGGACCATCTCATCATCCAGGAAGATTTGTTGATGGTCATTTCTTGGACGCGTCAGGCCTTGAAGACTCCTTCTGCCCATCCTGTTATTCGAGACATTGCTCTTCTTCTATAGAGTTGTGTCTATTCAGATTTATCATGTATTTCGAGAGGCTAACTCAGCTGCAGACCGGTTGCCTCCCACGTTGCTCGTCATTCAGTCCCAGTATTGTAGTCGGAGTGGCGGACCTCTCCTGTACAGCTTAGGGATATAATTTTGTCTGGCTTTTTAGGTTGTATTCATTCTTGTTTTATGTAATGAATACACCGTTTCATCAAAAAAAACAAACAAACAAATATATCTTGAGTACCAAAAAAATATATATTTATTTTTAAAAGAAAATATAACCAGACGTAAAAATATTCAAAAATTTTAGATTAGTCATTGTAACAAATAAATAATATAAATTTAAATATTTTAAATATTTTAAAAATTAAATTATTTTTTGTAAAATCTCAAATTTTTACTCATTCGAAGGGATCAACACAACTTGCATATTATAGAATAACTATCATAAATCTTATAAGATATTAGTAAACAAGTTAGGGATAACATCGAGTATAAATTAGGCCGATCAACTTCCATTCCCATCCTGTAATTAATTAAAAATTTTATATCCATAATAGTCTAATACCGATCTCGAATAAAATCGGATCAGGTTGACTAGATAAGAGAAGTTGGGTCGTGCTAGATTTGGTTAATCAAATTAAATCTATGATCAATTTTTTTTATAAAAATTAGTAAGATATATATATAATTGGATTCAAATAGCAACTACCTAATGGATATTTTAAATTCATAGAAATAAATTTCAAACCCTTCTCAAATTAGAATGAATTTTAATTTTAAATTCTAAAAACACACAAATTGTATTAACTTTTCTTAATACGAATTATTTTATAATCTCAATATTAATATGATTTTTAATAATGATAAGTTTATTAGTAGAAGGGAAGGAGGAAGAAAAAGATGGGAGAGAAAAAAATCTTAATTTATCATCATAATATAAAATAAGATTATTTACATGAGTTTTTTTAAAATAAAATTTGATATATGATTATATAGGATCAAATCATATATCTCGGTATAGTTTTTATCCTAAATTTAAAAATTTTAGACATCCGCCCTAAAGGGGTTTTTTTGGCATCCCAACTGGAAAAACTAAATTCCAATTCGATCAGCCATCCATTTGTGCCCCGGACACTAGACGTGCCATTATCCAAAAGTCCTACGAATGTAATTACATGGTCCGCACTAGGCTTTTAAAGCTGTTAAACGACTGGCTGTTCTTCGTGAGCGTTATTTTGAAGATAAGAGAGAAAATTCCTGGCGAATTCCTCGGAACTGAGGCCTTGATAGCGCTTATTCCACCATGCAGTACTGGCATGGCTAATTTAAGAGCGATCCCAACAACCCCACTTCTCTCAAAAGGCTCCTCTAAACATCGTCTACACAGCTCCCAATTCAGTCCTCACAGTTCCATGTCCACAAAACAAGCCACTATCAGCAAACATAGAATACATTGTTTGGAATCCACAAAGGAGTGCGAGGTTGTGGCAAGGGGGCGCAGAGCTCTGGTCTGCTGGTCTGCTGCAAAGGAGGTGAGCCTTTTGGGCGAGGGAGAGAGTAGGAGGTGTGGAGTTGGCCAAGGCCATGATGGTTATCTGGTCAGAGAGTTTGGGTGGGGAGTGAGGAGGATGGTTGAGGTGGGAGAAGAGATGAGGAGGGTGGCCTATGTCCAGGCTGAAGCTTTCCATGTCCCAGTGGCTCTGTTCAATGACTTCTTCTTTAAATTCTTTGAAGTAAGAACTCCTCTGCTAATTACTCTTCATGGATCCATGCATGCTACCTCTCTTGTTCATGTTATTTTTTTTCTTGGCAGAATTTCGTTTCTTTCTTGCCCTCTCTTGTTGTTGGAGAGTTATTTACTTTGTATGGCTACGTATTCTGCTTACATTATTTTTTTTCTGCCAGAATGGTGTTAAATTATAATCATGGTTAGACTTCTTTTATTACTTTCCTTCTCATCTTTCTTTTGTTTCCTTTCTTTTTTTCCCCTTCCACAAGTTTTACCTTGTGGCATTGTGTTCTGGTACAGTTCCATAATGAAAACTGATTAATACTGATCTATCTGTCACATAATAAATTTCTCAGTTCACTTCTAATTTTCACTATCCTTATAACTTGAATTTGGAACACATTTCTTGCCCTGCTTTTTTTTTTGTTTCCAACTTGCTGAATTTGGATAGACATGATTCTAACCTCTCGTGTTTTGTTTCATGTTTGTTGGTGCTGCCATGAAACAGGCTGAAGTGCTTTCTGCTCTTATGTATAGAATTAGGAATTCACCAACAGACAGGTGTGGTTCTTGATTTTAATACCGGTTCTCTCATATCATTTTTCATATTCACATCATCTTGTTATTTGAGAAAAGATCCTAATTTTACCTTGGTTCTGCAATAAAAGGATCGATTGGATGATAATCACTCTGATGCCTTTCAATATGTTCTTCATATGTCCAGTGTCATCTTTACTATGTTTATTTCCATTGTTCAATTGGAATAAATGGACATTGTCATCTCACACATGAAATGGCCTTGAGGGTTTTGTTTTCAGGTTGAGTTACTACAGAATATGGAAAGAAATTAATAAAAGCCTAAAACACTATTTTATATAAATAAAAGATTGGCCCTGATTTTCCTTGAAAATTTGCCACTTGTAGTTTCTTGAGACATTAAACTGATAGGTTTAACATCTAAAGATAAAAATGTTTTGCAAGTCCTATCTTATTTTGCATATCTTGTGTGAAAAACTCCTAGTTGCCTCCATAATTTGTTGATTTCTCTGTAGGATGAAATTTTGGACAAGTGACTTTTTTTTTTGAGAGAGAGAGAGAAAGAGAAAAGATTGATACTCCACAATATCTAATGCCAGATAGAATGAAACAGAAATCTAAAGTAGTGTTTGAAATTGGCAGCTTTCTTAAGACAGTTTCAAGGAAGTATTTTGTCTGAGGACTGTAGTGGAGCTACTATAGTTTTTTCTTAGAGACATTTTTCATTTTTGGACCCAAAAGAGTAAAGGATTATTGACCTCATAGGATATGTTTTCTTAGTGTAGAAAAATTGTTTGCAGTTTTAGATATCAGGAGTTTGGTCTAGTATCAGAATATTAGTCATAGTTTAGGCCGGATAAATTGGTGGATCTCTCGACGTTCGGGATTTTAGGCTTATTTATTGAGCCATTTTTGTGAGGATGTCATTGGAGTTTCTTTTCCTGGCAAATATGGAACAACTACACAATTTGCATGGAGTCTTGATTGGTTACAGTCTTGTCTCGATACATTTTTATTTTCGCTTGAGCCATTGCATATTTTTTTCATCATATATACATCGGCATCACTAACTGGTTTTTTGCTATTTTAGATTCAACTGCCTTTGATAAATTACTGTTCAAACTGATTAAAGTACAAGTGTAAACTAAGTTTGTGCATGATGTTGCTAAATGATGGGAGACCATCTTACTACCACATAGGAGTATAGAAATTGTTAAGAATATCATATGTTAAGCATATAAGGACACATATTTCAGATTGTAAGAACAAAACAACCATACGCATCTCTGATTTTCTTAATCTATATGATTGCTTCCTTAGCAGGTATGCTTGTTTGGTCGCAGAATCTATAAATGTACATAACTTGTTACGGGCACCAGAGCATGGACTTGTGGGAGTTGTAGATGTGACAGTCCAGAGAGATGAAGATGTTCGTAGACATCTTGAAGATGTGGAAGAGTATCTCTATGTGTCTGGAATGGCTGTTCTCAAGAAATTTAGGTAAGTGAAGTTTTCTTACTATCTCTTCATACTACTTAGAGGAAGTTCTAATTGCATGAATGTTTTCAAGATCATTAACTTAGAATTCATAAATAATAATTAAAGGACAAAACCAAGTACATCAAAATATGCAAGAATTCTATGGATTTGTCATTATGAAACCTTATCACAGAAGCAAGATCTAACATTTGTCAGTATTTTGACTGAGGAAAGGAAATTAGTTGGATTCTGAACTATTCAATAGAGAGGACTTTCATGCAGATAACTACTTACTACTTAGCAGTTGTTCAACATAAAATCTTTCAATAGTTTGATGGCAAGATCCTAATAAAAGCTAGCTCCATGAGAATGTGTGCTGCAAGCCTGATGTTTGGTGGCAAATTCGGGGTAATACCATTTCTCTCATTATATCAACCTGGACCTTAGCATTACAGGTGAGGCAATCGAAACGTATTACTTGGGCCAGAAACCCAGGTTGTTATTTGTGAATATATGCGACACTATTAATTAGCATTACCAAGCAATCAAACTAGCTTTTCACTACCTGGTAGGGTATGATTAATTAATTTACATGCATAACATCTTGATTTTTCATTGCTAGTGCTGAGAATTAAGCCCTGGTAGTTGGCAACTCCTCAGCACTAGCTTGGAGCAGAGGTTCTTGTTTGAGTCTGGATGGTACTGCTTCACAGGGGTGGACCGCCCGGGGGCCCAGGGGGGTTTCTTGTTTGAGTCTGGATGGTGCTGCTTCACAGGAGCAGAGATTCTTTATAAATTTTTTTTATAAATTAAAATTTTATATAAAATTTTAAATATATATGTATTTACGTATTTGGTTCTTTCTAAAATTTAGGATATTAAATATAACTTGAAGAATATATGTATTTGGCCCCCTTAATTTTTTTTTAATTTTTATATAAATTGAAATTTTATTTAAAATTTTAAATATATATGTATTTATGTATTTGGCCCCTCCTAAAATTTAGGATATTAAATATAACGTGAAGAATCTTAGAAAAAAAGTTTTAAAATGAAACAAATACTATAAATCAGTTTTCTATATTTGAACGTTGGATCACTTCCAACTTTATCTTTTATTTTCATTAATTTTTTTTCTTTTCCGTAATTTTTTAAGAGAAGACAGAATTTTTTTTTTCATTCGACCGGCACCCACCTTTGGAACCCATTGTGGCCAAAACTATCGCACGCTGCCAGCACCGTCCCGTTCGCCGCACCAACAGATGAGATGGCGGTCGGACCTGTCATGCAGTGCGACCAGTGGGAACGCTCCCATAGTGAGATTGAGCGGTTGTGCATGCGCAAGACCAGATACCATGACATGCTGGTCTACGACTGCTGTCTCGATGGCCTCCGTCACCTTGCCACATCGATGGACGTTGCATGCGATAAAGCCATGAACCGTCTTGGCGACCGAATCCATCGTGTAGCATGATTGGATCTTACGGACACAAGCGAATGGGCACTCGTCATGCCCTGGGCTCCTATCGATGCCATTGCACTCGCACTCCATCACTTTTGGCCCCACCGCTCAATGGATGCCCCATCCCGTCGTGTAGTGCCAACGGCACTCGACGCAACACCGCAGCCACCGCAACCAGTGCGCGCATATTCTCACGAATTCATGGCACTTATAACTCTTCCAGTTTCAACTACTAGTATAGAGAGAGCATTTTCAATAATAAAAATTGTCAAGACCAAATTATGTAATAAGATGGAAGACAACTTTCTTGTCAATTATTTAGTCACTTATATCGATAAGGAAATAACTAAGAATTTTAGGATAGATTTCATTATTGATAAATTTAATCTTATGAAATAATATAAGTACAATTCAAATAATATTTATTAAAAAATATTTAAATTAATTTAAATTATTTATTAATTTTTTATATTTTTATATTTTCTTGGCCTTTCCAAGAAAAATTGGTGTGGTCCATCCCTGGTGCTTCATTGTTCTCCAAAGAAAAAAAAATGGAAAGCAAAGAAAAAGCAAAAGGAACGATAATTGCATGATCTATTTTTTGATCATGGTTCACTTGTCAAAATGACATATTTTTTCCCTTATTCCTTTATGAGCATCCTTTTAGCTTATCATAAATGATGCTATGTGAAGGCATTAGTTGTGTATCCATAATTCATCATTTCATTTGTGATCCATCATCAGAAAAGGTGAACCATGGAGTTCAATGTCATGGTTGCTATGTTTTTTTTTTCTTTTTCTTTTTTTTTTTTTGAAGAAGCATGTGGATGTAATATTAATATTTAGTATATCGATTCAGGGATCGTTTTCATAATTAAAATGCTTGACTTGAATTTGAAGATTACTTAACCAATCAGAAATTGGCAATTTAAGGCTTCTTGTGAGTTCAAAGTGTATTCAGATGCATGAAAAAAGAAAAGGTGGAAGATTCTTTATCATCAGCATGCACTTTTTACTAGAAACCAAAATATTCCCCACATTTGATTTCCTTTTCTACTAAACAAATCACATGTCATTAATTGAAAATTGTTTCTATAGGAGGCAGAAAGTAGCCACTATGCTGCTTAAAGCCTGTGATGCGCTCTCACTTCTGTGGGGTTACCGCTACCTTGCTCTGCGAGCTTATGAAGATGATTCAGCAGCTCAAAAGCTGTACTCGAAAGCAGGCTACAAAGTGGTATCAGGAGATCCTCACTGGATTAGTTGGATTGGCAAGAAGCGCCGCATTCTAATGATAAAACCATCTGTCATGCACAAAACTTCCTAAATTCAGACTTTGAAAGCCTTCCAACCTGCAACTTTGTCATTATAAATTTAAAACATAAAAAGCAGATCCCCATAACAAATTTCATCTCATGCTGGTCTGCATTGATTGCAGATGCCAAAATACCGCTCCAAATTTTTCAGATGCCTCCAGAGGGATGGATGTTAAAGTACAAAACAAAATGTTGTTGTGGTCATAATCATTAATCAATGAAATAGTTGTATTCTTCATGTATTGCAAGCAGATTCATGTTGTGCAATTTCATGCTTAGAATATCCATCATGTAGCTCGAGTTCGCAAAATATGTTATATGGCATTTCTTGATTTTTTTTTATGAAATTATTTGAAAATAAATTTTGGCATGAATATTGAATTTGAGAGATCACAAGATGTATCCCTTTAGATTATTTACTTCAGCTATATGCTTAATGAATGCCTGATGGAGCATATTAGATACCTGTTAATAGCTTTATATTGTTTAACATAGTTCTGTCATGGTAGACATGGGTGGAAACTCAGTACTTGTTTGGTGCAATGCCATCTTGCTCATTTAGCAAGATATACTTAATCCATGACCTGCAGTTGCATGTAAGGAGAAAAAGTTCCCCCTCCCCGCAAGAACCAAATTAAAAAGCTTTTCAGCAGAAATTCTATAGGCATGTTAACATCAATCTCATTGCTGCTGCAGCCACTTAATGCAAGAATATTTCCCTACTGGGACCTAGAAAACAGATAGAAAAAGCAGAAGAATTATTTATCTTCTTTCAATTCAGCAGCTATAAAGCAGAACTTTGCATGTTTCCTACAATCGTTGCCTCTCAATGGAGAATCTCAAACATCATTGCCCTGAGCTCTATTAGCCCTTTTATATGAATTCAAACAGAATGCATGTGGATGTTGATTTCTGATTATTTATACTCATGGTTGCAATATAACGCTGGTTCTCAGAAGAATGATCGAGGTCCTGCAGCATTATCAAGCCTTTCTCCATCCAAATCTAATCTCAGTCAAGCTTATAGGGCATATAATGAGCAAAAATATTAACAATATGTGCTCCGTTGGCTCAAAAGTGGGACCTGATTCAGGCTGTCTAAATGGAGAACTGATTGTTTTTTTTCCCATTATTGGAGTGGTTGTTTGCCTATGGGGCTTAAGCAGATGCTGCAGTTCAAAGTATGCAACTCGAAGCAGTCAGAAACTCACAATTAAATTCTTGTTTTTTTTTATGTCAGTAAAGCTTACAAAACTGTGTCTTTTATAATCAGCAAAGACGATTGGCAATGAGTTCCACTAGCTCAGAATCAACACCTGATTCAGCTGGTGGTTCCAAAGAGCCACATTTTGAGAACTTGATCGATATTTCTCACTGGAACAGTGGTTTTGCTTACAGGACTCAACCCAGCTATTTTTTTTTATACAAATTCAAATGAGTATAGCAGTCAGAATTCACAAGTAAATTCTGATTCCTCTTGATGGAAATATAACTTAACAAATTCAAATGAGTATCAGACCTGCGAAGTGAACAAAGATAATTTTTCTTATAAAACAAGCCTCTGGAATCTCATGTTGTCTGGTGATTCCAATGTGTCAGGTTTAAAAGAAAAAAAGAGAGAGAGAGGAACAACAAGGGAAAAATATTGACAAAGGAATTGAAATGGAAAAATGAAGAACCGTGAATTTACATTTCTCATGAACCACCAAACCAGATGAACAGATCCAGAGAGACACTTGGAATGTTTCATTTCTCAAACAACGAAGTATGCAAGGCCATGAACAAACTCTTGTTTCTTGCATGCTCTGAAACAGGGCATTCAAGAGCATTTGGAGGGATGAACATAATCTCTGCCAAGGTCATGAGCAGGCAAGTCAGAGACGGGTATATGCATCAATGCAAGTGCTGAAAATGTACATATTGACTTGCATATATGTGATGATCCAAATATTGGAAATTACAACATAAAAGAAAGAAAATATATAGGCTTTATAAGCTTTACAAATCATCATCTATTTAGAATATCAAATTAGCAAAACTTTGGACAATAAAATTTCTCAAACAAGTATTCAAGCAAAAGATGGTAATATGCTTCTATAAAGACATTTACAGGGATCACTTAATTTGTCGAGCAAATAGTAAAATTATGCTTAAGAATTTGTAAATAAATGACATTTTATTTACTAGTGTTGAGATAAGCTGGCTCAGTAAAGGCTAATTACTGGTTCAAGGATCCAATTACCGGTTCAAGGGTCCAATTAAATCCCTTTTGAACCGATCACCCATACTAGAAGGCTCGAAGGTTACTCCACAGGCTATTAAAGCGATGACTTGACATCACTGTTCCAGTCACATCGCAGGGTCGATTTTTGGCCCGCATCAAAGAGGTCGGTCCCGAAGCATATCCCCGATCCATGCTGTGCCAGGTGCCAAGTGGCTGGCCAGTCTTCTTCGCAGCAGTCCGAAGAAGACAGGTTCGAAGAAGACAACTACCTCATTTCACAACTTGCTCCAAAAAGAACGAATACGAAGTAAAAATTCTAGCCTACTCCGAAGAAGGCAATTCTAATGCAAATGGCCAAGGAATCTTTAGCCCACTCTGAAGAGGATAGGCGCGAGGCGATCGGCCAATTTGGCTTCGATCCCTTCTGAAAGAGTGGCCCTGAAGCAAATCTCTAATTGATCTCAAATCTCCAGACATAGATATGGTTGTTGTAACTAATCACGTAGCCACTAACTTTAACAATATCAAATTGGCCAGAATCAGCCGGCCATTGACTCCAACACCAACAATATCGAAGTGGCCAGAATCAAGCAACAGCCACTTATGGTTATGGGAGGGTTAAGCTAACTGACCCCATCTAACCAGAGACAAGTGGGCTTAACTGTATTTTGGCATATCTACCGCTATAAATACAGTAAGAGGGGACACTCATGGTAAGCAAAGCAAAAAGAAAAAAGGGCTAAGGCAAACTTTCTTGAGTCTCTTTCACTCTCTCTCTGAAAACTCTCCATTATGTTGCTCGAATCTTCACTGACTTAGGCATCGGAGTATCCCTCGTCGGAGAAAATCTTGTCAGGGAACCTGTTTTGCAAGGATCTCGGAAGGCAAGCCAGCAATCCAGCCGCTCCATCTGGTCTGCAGGGGTTCGATGCCAACAGATTAGTACGACAAGTAGGGGAAGAGCCACATGCCTAAGAGTGAGCAAAGCACCATCTCCTCTAGGAAAGGAGAGTTTGAAGAAGCTGTAATAGTAAAAGGTATGACTCAAAATGCTTCGACAAGCAAGGGACGTCTTCCCTCTCAAAGGAATGATCCCCTAGTGGAGAATAATGTCCCACCTCCTACACTGGTCGTAGGACAGCACCAGTTCGAAGCCCTCTTGAACCAGAATGATGCTCTCACATCATGGTTCAGAACTTTCAGGAGACTGCCCTCCAAGTGGGGCATCGGTCGGTCGCCTCTAGGCACAATCATCGACATAAAGAGAAGAGAGACCACCACCATGAGTCCACCCGGCGCTCCCCTCAGGATCGGCCCTCTCATGAGGGCTGAAGCTGCCGACATCCGAAGCAAACTGATGATCGATATGTGAGGAAGAGATCCAGACGATCTCCCTCTATCTCCTCCGAAGATTCTACTCCCGAAAGTGCTGGGCAAAAAGGAGCCCACTACAATTATGAAAAAAGTTTAAGAAGCTTGAAGCACAAATCACGAGGCTCCACGATCAAAAAAGAGACAACGAGTTCACGGCCTACGACTCACGGCCTTCGTTCACCTCCAGAATAATGGAGGAAGTCATCCCTCGGCATTTTAAAGTCCCTCAAATGGAATCCTACAATGGGACCACTGACCCTCTTGATCATCTGGGCAGCTTCAAAGCCCACATGATGATCCAAGGAGACTCCGATGCATTGTACTACTTAACCTTTCCTGCTACCCTAAAGAAGGTAGCTCGAATGTGTTATTCGAGCATACACCCAGGTACTGTCACCTCCTTCTCTAAATTAGAAAAACTATTTATCTCACATTTCAGGACTTGCTGAAAGATGCCCCGAAATATGGACAGCTTGTTCTCCCTTCATCAAATGAAAGAGAGAACCTCAAGGACTACATCGCGAAATTCAATTCGGCCACTCTTGAGATCCCTGATTTCAATGAGTATATGGCCATGTTTGCTTTGAAGAAGGGGCTCCAGTCATCCAGGCTCATATTTTCTTTGGACAAAAGGTTTCCGACGAGCTATGCTAAGCTCCTGGCGAGGGCTCAGAAGTACATGGATGCCGAAGAGCAAGCAACAAATCGATGTCTAATCGAAGGAAAATCTATTTCCAAGAAGAAGAGTAACGGGGGACCGAATCCCCCTGCACCCCCAGCAACGACGACTCCACTCGACGACGTAGTCCCAGGCCCAAAACATTGGGCAAAAAATTTGATTCGTATACTCCTCTCAATCTCCCAATGGAGAAGATCTTGATGGAGATAGAAAAAGAGAGCTACATCCAACGGTCGCTCCCCATGAGGATGTCCTCCTCTGCAAGAAATAGAAGCAAATACTGTCGATTCCATAGGGATCACGGCTACAATACTGAAGACTGCATCCAACTTAAGGATGCAATAGAAGACCTAATCAAGAGGGGATACTTGAGAAAGTATGTCGATCATCTAGAACCTCGACCTGAAGTTGCAACCCCTCAGAGGGCCATTGAAGAAGCTGAACTGCCCAACCAGAGGCCCACCGACAGAAGGGTGGGCATGCTGCATCGGCAAATTGACTGGAGGAGAGCCAAATAGGATGATTCCAAGAGGCTCAAAAGCAATAACTCCATACACTTCTCTGATGATGACCTCCAAGGAGTTCAGCTTCCACACAACGATCTCATTGTAGTTTCGGCCGTCGTGGCCAATTATGATATAAGACGTATTTTAGTAGACAATGAAAGCTCCACAGATATTTTACTTTATGATGCATTCTCTAGAATGGGTTTGTCTAGAAACAAACTACAGAGATCTCCTATACCTCTGACTGAGTTTGGAGGCAACCAAGTCAGAGTCGAGGGAGAAATAATACTGCCTGTAACCCTTGGCACAGAGCCATGTCAAAAGACGTTCTCCATCAATTTCGTAGTTGTCCAAACCCCATCGGCCTACAACACAATATTAGGATGGCCTGCTTTGAACAAGTTTAGGGCTGTAGTCTCGACATACCACCTTCTAATGCGGTTTCCTACCAGAAGTGGGATCGGAGAAGCAAGGGGGGACCAGAGAGCCGCTTGACAATACAAGACAAGCAGTCGGCTAATCTCATCACACTAGACCAGTTGGACCCAAGAGATTAGACTGAGAATTGTAGGGAATCGATGGAAAAGACTGTTTTTGTGTCTTTAGCTGAAGATAATCCCATTAAAGTGGTGCAGATTGGAAGCCTACTCGATGAAGGAACAAAGACAAGATTGATTCATGTTCAACGAAACAACACCAATGTCTTTGCCTGGTCAGCTTCGGACATGCCTGGAATTCCTGCCAAAGTAATTACTCATCAGCTAGAAGTTGCCTCTAACTATAAGTCGGTTTGGCAGAAGAAGAGAAACTTTGCCCCTGAAAGACAAAGGGCGATAGACAAAGAAGTTGATAAACTTCTCAAAGCTAGATTCATTAGGAAGGTACGTTATCCGGAGTGGCTAGCTAATGTTGTGATGGTAAGGAAGGCCAATGGCAAGTGGAGGATCTATATCGACTACACAGATCTCAACAAGGCTTGCCTGAAAGTTAACTTCCTCCTACCGAAGATAGACTAGTTGGTCAACGCCACTGCTAGTCACCAGCTAATAAGCTTCATGGACATTTTTTTCAGCTACAACCAGATACAAATAGATTCTGAAGATGAAGAGAAGACATCCTTCGTAATAGAGAAGGGACTATATTGCTACAAGATAATGCCATTTGGTCTGAAAAATACTGGAGCAACATTCTAAAGGCTGATCAATAAAGTATTTGACAAGCAACTGGGAAAGAATATGGAGGTGTATGTCGACGACATGATTGTGAAAAGCCTCCTCAAAGAGGACCACATTAAAAACTTGGAAGAATCTTTCAACGCTCTGTGACGCCATCGGATGAAGCTGAACCTAGCTAAGTGTACCTTCAGGATGACCTCCGGCAAATTCCTGGGATTTCTTATTATCAAATGAGGGATAAAGGCCAACTAGGAAAAGATACAAGCTATCCGAAGGATGAGACATCCCTCTTGTAAGAAGGAGGTACAATAGTTGACTGGGAGAATCGCCTCTTTAAGCCGATTCATCTCTCGGTCAGCTGAAAGGTGTCTCCCTTTCTTTAAAGTCCTTCATCAGTCACAAAACTTCGAATAGTCTGAGGACTGTCATGGTGCCTCCGAAGAACTGAAGAAGTATTTGAAGAATCCCCCTCTACTTTCTAAGCCCCAAGAAGGAGAAACCCTCTATGTGTACCTCTCTACTTCAGATGAGACAATTAGTTCGGGACTCATCCAAAAGGGAACGGATAACCTTTAAAAGCCAATCTACTACACCAGCAAAGTATTGCATGATGCTGAAGTGAGATACCCCAGGATACAGAAACTCATATACTCGCTAGTGATTGCGGCAAAATGCTTGCGACCATACTTTCAATCCCACTCTGTTGTGGTCATGACAAACCAACCTTTAAAAGCTGTCCTTCGATGCCCTGATACTTCGGGGAGGATAGCTAAGTGGGCCGTAAAGCTTGGAGAACTCGACATCAGCTTTCAGCCCAAATCGGCAATGAAAACACGGATATTGGCTGACTTCATAGCCGAATGCACATAGGGTCCAAAAGATGACTCACGACAAGCTGAAGAATTTGAGGCCATCTGAAAGGATTCAGAGTCTACGTGGATACTCCATGTAGACGGGGCTTCCAACTCGATAGGATGCGGAGCGGGCCTCATACTAGCCAGCCCAAATGGGCATACTATAGAATATGCTCTATGCTTCTCCTTCCATGCTTCGAACAACCAAACTGAATACGAAGACCTTCTTGTAGGACTCCAAATAGTGAAAAAGCTGGGGATTCGAAAGATCCAAATCTTTTCGAATTCTCAGCTGGTGGTGAACTAGGTGAAGGGTGAGTTCGAAGCTCGAGATCCTACCATGGTTCAATATTTAGGAAAAGTACGGGTTTCTAGTTTCCTAACTAGAATTCTTCGAGATCGCCCATGTCCCGTGGATGGAGAACTCCTGAACCGATACACTATCCAGACTCGCTACCACCACCCTAGATTCCCTCGGTCGTACGTTCATAGAGTACCTCGAAGCTCCAAGTATAGCAAAAGAAACACTAAAGGTACATTCAGTTGAGCACGAGCCTAGCTGGATGAACCCTATTCTCAAATTTTTGAATGAATGCACACTACCCGAGGATAAGGTTAAAGCCAAACAAGTCTGTTGGATGGCATCCCAGTATGTTATCCTAGATGGAACTCTATATAAGAGATCTTTTACACAACCTCTACTGAAGTGCTTGGGGCCATCAGATGTCGATTATATCCTAAGAGAAGTACATGAGGGTATATGTGGAGATCACTTGAGGGGTATATCCCTAGCGTATAAGATAATACACCAAGGTTATTACTGGCCAACCATTCAGAAGGATTTTGCAGACTTTGTCCGAAGATGCGACCAGTGCCAGAAATATGCTCATATTCAAAGATGGCCCGCAAGCCACCTGACCCAGCTAACAGCACCATGGCCCTTCACTCAATGGGGCATGGATATTCTCGGCCCATTCCCACCAACATCCGGATAACGAAAGTTTCTCATTGTGGCTATCGACTACTTCACCAAGTGGGTTGAAGCCAAACCTTTGGCATATATTACAGAAGGAAAGGTCGAAACCTTCATGAGGAACTCATTATATTTCGATTTAGAATTTTCCATGCCATAGTCATCGACAACGAGTGACAATTTGACAACCCAAAATTCAAGGACTTATGTGCTCAATACCATATATTCCACAAATTGACTTCTATCGGTTATCCCCAAGCTAACGGGAAAACTGAAGTGATGAACCAGACCATTCTCTACGGTCTAAAGACCAGGCTGAATAATGCCAAAGGGCTCTAGGCCGAAGAACTAAATTCAGTTCTTTGGATGTATCGGACATCTCCCAGAATGGCCACCAGCGAGTCTCCATTTCATTTGGCCTATACGACACCGAAGCGGTTCTTCCTGTGGAGGTTACTCTGCAATCCTTAAGGATCGACCAGTACAAGGAACCTAAGAATTCGGAACACCGAAGAGTGGATTTGGATCTACTACAAGGTACCAGACTTTGTGCTCAGATGAAGATAGCGGCTTACCAACAGAGAGTCACCAAATACTACAACTCCAGGGTGAAGGAACGAACCTTCCAACGTGAAGATTTAGTACTTCGAAGGTTTGAAGTATCTAAGCTGATGGAACATGGCAAGATTTTCCCCAATTAGGAAGGCCCTTACTGAATCAAAGAAGTCGTACGTCCAGAGACTTATCGGCTTGAGACGTTGGCTAGTTCTGTGCTATCTTGACCTTGGAATGTAGAGAATCTTCATAAGTACTATCAATAAAAGTTTCCTCTTGGAAAGACTTTAGTAAAAGTCCATTCGAATGTGGGTCTAATCAGCCTATCTTATTCTCAATCAAAAGCACAAGAATGATTCAAGTAACCTACCCTACGATAAATTCGCTAACGTGCCGATGTTGGCCTAATCAGCCTATCTTATCCTTAATCAAAGGTATAGGGATGGTTCAAGTAACCTACCCAACGATAAATTTGCTGACATGTCAAGGTGGGCCTAATTAGCCTATCTTATTCTCAATCAAAGGCATAGAGATAGTTCAAGTAACCTACCCTATGGTAAATCCGCTGACGTGCCGAGATGGACCTAATCAGCCTATCTTATTCTCAACCAAAGGCACAGGGATGGTTTAAGTAGCCTACCCTACGATAAATCCACAAACGTGCCGAGGTGGGTCTAAACAACCTACCTTTTTATCCATAAAGTGCCTAAGGACGGTTTCATCGGTCTACCTTAACAACGAATCCGATCAAGACGAATGGATAAATCTCTCTACGACTTCAATGAGCTCAGACTTCTTAGACCAAGAAGAAGATGGGGCCGACATGAAATCTTGAGATTCTTCATGGATGCTCTGTCTCAATGTTTATGATGCCGAAGAGTTTACACTTAGCATTACTTTGGAATACGTTCGCCCAATTTCTACTTTAAAGAAGAAGAATTTCCATTCATTAAAGGAAAAGCAATATAATTGACTGAGTTACATCAACAAATCAAAAAAAAAGGAAAAGAGAGAGAGCTATAGCAAGAAGCTATTTTTCTTCGGCTAACCCAGCAGTCGGAGCAGGAACGGAGACCTCCTTGGCGATCCCTTCATCAGCTAGAAGGGTTGACACCTCTTCAGCTGCAAGTCTTATGTCTTCCATCTTATGACCCAGTACAGCAATGGAAGAAATTTCCAGGTCTGGGTAAGTCTCCATGACCTTATTCAGGCAGTCTGTATAACCAATGAAGTAGCTCTCTGCCCCAGCTTTGTGCATTTCATCGTCAAAGGCTTTGGATTTCTTGTACGCCTTGATGACCTGGGAAGCAATCTTCTCAGCCTGCTCTGCCCTCTGATTGGCCGATGAAACATCCATCTCCAACTAGGAATTCTGTTCACCAGTTTGACCTTGTGGGCCGTCGCTTCCTTGGGATTTCGAAGGCAATCCCTTATCATTAGTTCAGCTGAGATTGCCTTCTTCCTTTTCTTCTATAATTCAGCCACTAGCCCGGCCACATACGTCTCAAGCATCCTCAGTTCCTTTTCCAAGGAACTGTTGGTGGTAATAACTTTGTTTAGTCTTTCTTCAATGGTGGCTCGAAGCCCTTCAGCCGCTTCTCTCTCAGCTATGGCTGAAGCCAACTAGCTTCGAAGGCTTTTGCCAAAGTTAATAGACTCATGAATGCTCTTTTCTAACAGACAGACATCGTGGGTGACCTATCAAGGGTAAAAACACATAAAGTCAGTTTGGCTGTTGCTGATGTGCTTACGTCACTTAGATTGACACTCACCTATTGTATCCTGGGGTAAATAAAAGAAAAAGGGTCCCCTAACCCTGGCTCCTTAGTCTCCTTCCTGTCCTTCAGGAGGACGGTCAAAGTCTTCGCCCACCCCAGATTGTTAAGACCAGCATCGACAACGGATGCGCCATGTCCCCTCAAGCTCTCCCCTTCTACAGTTGGAAGTTTAGGCTTAATATTCTCAGCGGTAACGGGAGCTCTGCTCACATCCAGCGAGCCTGGCTCCACTGATGGCCCTGTCGGACGTCCGACCAGATGTCCAGGCGATGGAACTTGCTCCTCTTTCGAGGAGGAACCTACGTCAATAGGAACTTCACCATCAGTCCGGACCCGTGGGAGCGCTAGGATGTAGACCCGTTTCCAGTTTGACCTTCTTACCAGAGGGCCCATCACTGGCCGCTTCCCCGTCGCCCATCGAAACTGCACTACGTCTGGCCTCATGATTGACAAAGACCCTTGAAGCTAGTTACAGGAGGAAGAGGAGGAAAGATCGCTCAAGGGGTGACGTTGCTAAAGGCTCAAGAAGGTTTGATCTATGGAGGCTTCAATCTCTTATATAAGGGCCGTTAGTGGCTCAAATTAATTGCCCATATTTCAGGCAGCCCTCCGATTATGCCATGTGTGCCTACCCTAATTAATAGGGGCCTCGATCCATATGAAGATGGTTACGAGAAGTCTGAGAGCTGTGACTGGTCCAATTCCTGACATACACAGCTTTAATGCTCTGATCATCGTAGTCCCACAACCTGGACAATAACTGCCTCACCAACGGTGATTGGACATCTGGCAGAGATAGAGTGTCACATTGATTGGTGAGCTAGGATTCTCATCAAACATCGAGATTCCTTAATTATGGATCCAAATGCTGAAAAGTCCGACTCATGAGCAGAAAAAAGCTGACCTGACGAGAAGCCGGAATGAACGGTTTGTCTCTGGGATTAACGATCTTGCCGAAGTCAAGTTCAAAAACCTCAGGCAATGAAGAAATTCATAATCAAGCCAAAGGCTTTCCTGTGCCTAAAGATAGCTCTCTATCTAAAAGGCCATAGTCTATTCGAAGACCTCACACTTAGAAAATTTATATTCAAGTTGAAGGTTATTGCATGTTCGGAAGCGGCCACCTATCTGAAGAGTCCAAACTTTGAAAATTTTGTTGAAGGTTCTTATTCAAAGCATGCCATCCATTAGAAGACGGCTGCCCACTAGAAGACTCCTCACTTGGAAAGACTTTCATTCAAGTTATAAGTTATCATATCTTTTAAGAAATGGTTATCTACTCGAAGATCGCAATATGCCTGATGACTTCATACTTGAAAAAATTTCATCCAATTGGAAGAAAAAGTATGCTTTTATTGATATCCAAGCAGACCTGATTACACATTATTTTCTTACAAAATGGAAAACAAAAGGTACAAGGCCTATTCGCCTACTATGGTCGATGCAGGAACTTTCGGATCGGTCACAGGAAGAGCCTCTTCAGTATGAACCACGGGAGAGACCTCTTTTCTTGCTTGAGTCGAAGTTGTTGGATCAGCCATGGTCGGCTCTTCGACTTGCTCTTGGCCTTCAGCCATGGCTGGAACTTCTTCAGCCTATCCCGGTGCTTCTTAAACTTTAATGGGGGCCGCAGGCTCGAATTCGATGGGGGCCGTAGGTCCTTCCTCTTCATTGACAATCTCGTACGCCAAGATGCTCGAAAGGTCAAGAACAGGGTAAAGCCCCTGGATCTCTTTGAGCCCATCGTTAAAGCCATATTGGTAACTGACCATACTTGACTCAGTTACCTCCTCCTTAAATGTTGAAGACTTTTTGAAATCTTCTACTGCACTGACCGCCTGCTCCTTCCAAGCCTCAGACTCCCTGATCGTTGCTTCGGCCCTCCTGGTTGCCTCATCAACCTTCTGTTGAATCTCCTTGGTAGAGTGTTCCAAGGAGTGCATCTGCTTCTTTCTTTTTCCGAGCTTGGCCTCCTATTCAGAGATCTTTAATTGAGCTTTCTTCAGCTCATTTTTTAGATGCTAGACCTCGGCATCTTTATTGTTGAGCTTCTCTTCCATGGCTAATCTCAGCTCTTTGGCCATTATTTTCTCGGCTCTCACCATCTGAAGCTCTTCTTTCAAGCTCTTAAGGAAGTTATCGAACCCTTCCATGCTTTCTTCCATAAAAGTGATATCATGGACTAGCTGCATTAAATCACCAAAATATGAAGTTAGTTATGCTGAAGACTACCATAGGAAGACGAAGAAAGATAAGACATCTCACCTTCAGCATGGAACAGAATGCTGAATCGGACACCTCCACGAGGCACCGATTTCGGGTGGTTGCCTGGTCGTGGGGCAGCAGTATGGCCTTCAGTACTCTCATGGCCACATCGAAAAGTGCAAGACCTCTCGCATCAGAGAAGAGGGAGAGGTCTATTTCGCAATCCCTATCTAGGGGAGTGTTCCTCACCGGACTCCCTTCGACTTCAGGTGGCTTGCCCTTATCCCTCGTAGATGGGAAGGGCAGTGGTAGGTCAGCAGTCGGGGCTACGATCGAACTTTTCGAGATCTGGATCGGAGAGCTCTCCCTGGGAGGAAGCTCTACTGGTGGGACCTCGTATCTCCCCAACGACTCCCTTGCAAGAGCGATGCTCCTGCTAGCTCCCTCTCCTGGGCTTTCTTTTGGACTTCCGATCTCGTTGGAGGAACTTGGGCTGCTCTCCTTTTGGTAGATTGACGAAGCAAGCTAACATCAGGCCTCATCCTGCCACCTGTCAATAGAAATAAATCTCCAAGTCAGTTAGCTGGGATAACTACGAAGCTGAATTGAAGCCGAAGCCATCTACTGGTTATACCAAACGACGAGAACCCACTAATCTAAGCGAGATGAAGATTACTCTCTTCTAAAAGTTTCCAGATAGAAGCGACCTCAGACCCAGACAACAATGTATAGTCTGGTTGGTCGGCCTTTAGAATCTTCTTACCGGTGTTCGCACTCAGACATGGTTCCCTCCATTCTGTATCGAACCCCCACGATTGAGAAGAGGAGACAAACAGAAAGTTGGGTTTCCACCCGTGGATGGCAGTAGGCATATCCTTCATTATTTTATGGCTAGGATGGGAGCCGATGACCCACCATCCGTAGCCATGGAAGTCTCTCTTCAAAGCGAAGAGAGAAGTGAACAGACTAGTCCTGGGCCTCACATTTGTTATGTGGCAACAGACTAAAAACCCGAAAATGTTCTGAATACCATTTGGAGTTAGCTGTGCAAGAACGACATGGTACATATGGAAGACTAGCAAAAAAGGGGTGCAACGGAAAGCGAAGACCAGCTTTTAAGTGGTCTTCATATATGGCGATAGCACCAGACGGTGGCCTATTTACTCTCTCTTTGGGTTGTGGAAGTATCAAAGGAATGTTATCAAGAATGTGGTAGTATTCCCGTAGGCGACCGATCCTATCAAAGGACAAAGAGCTTGGGATTAACTCCGGTCGGGATTCGACAATAGTCCTCCTAACAGGTCATGGGGCACTAGAAGATTCGACTTCTCCCCCGCCGGAGGGGGTCTTACCGGTGGCAAGGACCTCTAAAGTCCTAATCATGGTGGGAAAAGAAGAAGGAAAGGGGAGGCCCTACCTGTAGGAGGACATGGAAACCAAGAAGAAAAGAAAAGCTGGGATAGTAGAAAGCAAAATGCACAAGGCAGAGAACCTTCCTCTGCCAACCTGTTCCCCTTTATATGGGCGGGCGAAAGGCAGTTCGGGTAGTCTTTTGGAAAGAGGAGACACCTCTCTGATCATGCCATGTATGAAGGCGCTGATCGTGAATACGAAGTCCCAAACGACACCAATCGATTCGACGGAAAAAAAACCAAACTGTCAGCCGTGATCCATGTAACCACATCTGACGGCTAGGATGGAGTTCGTACCTTATATCCAAAGAATAAGATGATGCCACATCCTCCATCCAAACCGAAGCTGAAGAGCTTGCCAGATCGCCCTAATGGAAGGAAGAGACATGACTCGTAGACTCATCGTCTTCTTTTCATAAGCCAACAAGAGAGCGACATCTATCCCCCGCATGACTATCGAATCAGGTGGCAATTATTGTGAATGACTGAATCAAAGATTAGCCATCATTGGTCATGCCTTTTCCGCCAGTAAACGATAATCCATAAGTACTCCCACTTCTCAAAGTAAATAATTACTTTGAAAACTGGGAGTGGGGGGCAACTATTGAGATAAGGATCCAATTGCCAATTTAAGGATCCAATTGAATCCCTTTTGAACCAGTCGTCCATACTAGAAGGCTCGAAGGTGACTTCACAGGCTGATAAAGCAATGACTTGACATCACCGTTCCGGTTACATCGCAGGATCAATCTTCGTCCCGCACCAAAGAGGTCGGTCTCGAAGCATATCCCTGATCCATGCTGTGCCAGGTGCCAGGTGGCTAGCTAATCTTCTTCGCATCAGTCCTAAGAAGACTGGTCTGAAGAAGACAGCTACTTCATTTCACAACTTGCTTCGAAAAGGGCGAATACGAAGTAAATATTCTAGCCCACTCCGAAGAAGGCAATTCCGATGCAAATGGCCAAGGCATCTTCAGCCTACTCCGAAGAGGATAGGTGCGAGGCGATCAGCCAATTCGGTTTCGATGCCTTCCGAAGGAGTAGCCCTGAAGCAAATCTTCAATTGATCTCAAATCTCTAAATATGGATATGGTTGTTGTAACCAACCACGTAGCCACTAACTCCAACAATATCAAATTGGCCAGAATCAGCCACGTGGCCACTAACTCCAACACCAACAATATCGAAGTGGCCATGAACAGGCAGCAACCACTTATGGTTATGGGAGGGTTAAGCTAACCGACCTCATCTAACCAGAGGCAAGTGGGCTTAACCACATTTTGGCACATCTATTGCTATAAATACTGGTAAGAGGGGACACTCACTGTAAGTAAAGCTAAAAGAAAAAAGGGCTAAGGCAAACTTTTTTGAGTCTCTTTCACTCTCTCTCTTTCTAAAAACTCTCCATTCTGTTGCTCAAACATTCACTGATTTAGGCATCGGAGTGTCCCTCGTCGGAGAAAATCCGGTCAGAAAACCTGTTTTGCAGGGATCTCGGGAGGCAAGCCAGCAATCCAGCTGCTCCGTCTGGTCTGCATGGGTTCGACGTCAACAACTAGGATTCATAATATGATATTGAAAATCAAACAAGGAAATGGTAATTCAGGTTGTTGAAGTATTGCTTTATGGTAGCTAAATGAGATTACGAAATACTGCTTGCACGCGCGCGCGCGCGCGCACACACACAAAAGGCTATAAAAGTATGTCTTCCATTGGATTGCAACATATAAGAGATGTCCTTTTGTAGCCGAATCCATTAGTCTTTACAACAACTCCATGTCTTCCATTGAATCGCAATTAAGCTGCTTGGATTGGCCTACATTATGCTATATTAGTGTTGAAAGCAACTAGAGTATGGCTCAAAGGCAAGTAGCTTCTTTTGTTAAGTGGATTAACCACAATTCATCCATTAGCACAATCTATCATCCTTGTGTCCTAGAAATCTGAAATATGGTTCTTGCACTCTAGGAGTTTCACCTCACCTATACGTGTTAGGAGTGCAACCAATTTGCAGACTGGATTGCTAACCACCACAACTGCCCATTAGGAAACTCCAACTTGGAGAACTGCATTTTTAAGTGTATCTTTGCACCGTGCAAGGGCTGATGGAGAGGATTGCATATGCCAAAGAGTCCTTAAGCTCAATCCCCACACCCCTATTTAACAAAAGTTTAAATGCCAACTGTTTATTTAAACATGTTTTTCTGTTAGCAACTTAGCATCATCAATAATTTCAAAGAAATAATATGAAGATTATCTATGTCAAACACTCGAAGAAACACCTCCAAGCTTTGAACATGAAACCCGCTGAATTTGGAGAAACTCGCAGGAGGCCTGCAGTTTCTGGGATACACCCATGACCGCATGAGTGGAGTATGTACAACATGGTGCTAAATATTTTGATCAGAAACCTGATACTTATCGTGGGCAGATGGAGATGTGATTGGAGGCATCATGAACAACGGATTAAAAGCTTTTCTGGTAATTAATATTCTTGTTGGGACTGAACCTTGTTCTCCAGAAGGTCTCTCATATTTTCTAAAAACCAGGAGAATTTGCAGTAATTATCTACCTGCCTACATAAAGCGCTTGATCACATTTTGAATAACTAGTTATTTAGATGCATAGTTCTAGCTATAGCTATAGGCCAACCGAGAATGAAAGGACTAGACAACTACATTTCCTGGAATCCATACTCATAAGCACACAAATTGGATGATCTTGTGACAGGCCAATCAGAAACAAACTCATGGTTGTTCTTGTTTGTTTTTTTCTTCATTAATGCATTCTAGTTCCCACATCCAAAAGAAATATTCATCTTATTAAAAGAAAATATCAGCACAAGACCTTAAGTGACCCAGATAAATCAAGTAAAAGGTTCTCGATACCATCCCGAACCATCCAGTTCGGGACATACCATACCGTACCATACTGATCAAGAACCGGTATGGTTCAATCATGAAAAACGATCCGGAATTCCAAACCATTTAAAAAATCCTATACCGGATCAATACGGTATGGTACGGTACCGTACCAATACATTTTATCCGATTCGACCTGGTTCAGGTTCGATTCAGATTAAACAATATAGCCATGAAAAATATAATATTTTTTTTATAATTTCATGAGCCTGATACAGGACCCGATATGGTATGGTACCGTACCGATCATCGACTGGTATGTAGCCCAATACTAATTCAATATTTCTTGAATCAAGTGCTTACCTAAAAAGAAATAATGGAATGCAAGAAATAGACAACTTAAAATTTTTAATATAGACTTCCTGGGAAATGGTGGATAACAAGAACTTGTATATGGAGTGTACCATCATCATCGTCATCACCACCACCAATGTACAATATGATCTTTTAAAAGAAATACAAATTTGTAATAACTACAATTCATTGATCAAAAATCTCATCTCTAAATGCAGATCATAATTAATTTGAGATAGAAAAGACCATTCAGTCATTCACTCAGAAAAAGTGTGATGCAGGATAAAATGGCTGCTACTAATTTAGATTAGATTTATATAATGAAAGACAATGAAAGCCAAAATATACCCACCAAGATGAACTTCTTGTTCTTGTCATTGCCAATATTTATATATGTGCTTCATAATCTATGAACATATAAAAATTTAATCCTTCACTAGGAATTTAGACTAGTAAAATATTAAGAAATTTGTTTGACAATGCCAGGATTGAGCATAGTAGAAAATCTTGGGATTGTAATAATTATAGGCCATAGTATGTGAATGCTATCATAGGCGATCAAAAATAAAACCTACTCACTATTATAGTTAGTGGTAAGTTGGGATCGTATCTTCGGGGATCAAGGATAATTATTTTACAGAAAAGAATAAAACGAAAATTGTTTGTAGGAGATTGAATTAAGAATAGTAGTTGTTGGGAAATCCTGGTCTAAGTACGAACCGAACACCGGTTCGGCTGACCGAAGACCTTACCTCCGAAGCCAATGACTTTGGACCTAGAAAGATCGGGCCAACCACGAGCAACCTAAGGCTCTCCACCGGCCTACGACACCCGGAGGCAAAACCTTCGGATTACGTCTTCGGCCTTAACCGAAGACCAGGCTCCATGTCGACTTCCGAAAACATACTCTTCGGTTCCTACCGAAGACATGATCTCCGGTTCTTGGTAACACCAAGTCTTCAACTCATGCAGAAGACAGGATCTCCGATCGAGAAGATCCGAAGACGGGAAAATCCCAGTTCAATTATGAGAATCTCTCTAAACATGGAAAATCTAAGGATGGGTCCACGATCCTTCCCAGATAGGTAATAGTAACCAACGGTTACTATCGACTATCTCCATGCCACGATCATGGCATGCAACTCCAATTGCCACGCCCCCGGTATGGCCAGAATCGCTCAATGACAACCCACGATTGCCAATCATGAGGAGAAATTAACTCCCCATGATTGCTGGGAGAAGAACGGATCCACAGGCCGGACGCCCTCTTATAAATGGCGGTAAGAAGAAATGCGAGGGGAGGTACGCTCACATACATACACCCATACCCTAAATTCAAAGAGCTTTCCCTCTGCTTCTCGAAAATCTTTCCCATTCTGTGGCTGGGACCCGCCTCTGACTTAGGTATTGGAGTGTCCCCCGCTGGAATGACTCCGACAAGGGACCTGTTTTGCAGGTGAACCAGGGAGCGGTCCTACAGTGCAGCAACTCTGACCGGCCAGTACAGGGACTCCACGCCAACAGATTGGCACGCCAGGAAGAGGGAGCGACACAGCACTCTTTAGACTCCCTCCTAAACAAGGGAAAGTAAGAAATTCCTGATGGCGAAAGGAAAGACTCAGATCGCCTCCACAAGTCGAAGTCATGTTCGATCCCAAGGGGGTGTGCCACTGGGAGAGAACGATGTCCCACCTCCTACAATTGTCATGGGATTGCAGCAATTTGAAGCCCTTGTGAACCAGGTCACCAACCTTACGGCCATGGTTCAAGATTTTCAGAACATAGCTTTTATGGTGGAAAACCCACCGGCCACCTCCAGACATAGCTCTCGATCTCGAAGGAAGAGAGCCCCATGGGATGGTTCTACACACCTTTCCCCCCGTTCTCGGCCCTCTCCTGAAGGCTGAAGTTCGAGACTGTCTAGACCCGCCGATTCCCTACAGAAAGGGAAAAGGTTTAGGTAAACTCCCTCCCTCTCCTCCAAAGACTCTGTTCCCGCAGAGAGGGCATCGAAGCAAACTCCCGATTACGATGGGAGCTTTAGAGGCATTGAATCGAAAATGGAGAGGGCGCGGGAGCAGAGAATGCGGGATCTAAAGGATCCCGATGACTTGATAGTGGGTAATTTACGCCCACCCTACACCGACCGTCATGGCTGAAGTCATTCCTCGGCACTTCAGGGTTCCCCATATGGAACCCTATGATGGCACCTCCGATCCCTTCGACCACTTGGGCAGTTCCAGGGCCCATATGATGATCCAAGGAGCTTCGGATGCGATGTACTGCCTCGCATTCTCGATTATCCTGAAGAAAGCCGCTCGGATGTGGTACTCGAGCCTACGTCCAGGTACCATCGATTCCTTTTTCGAGCTAGAAAAATTATTTGTCTTGCATTTTAGGACCTACCACAAGACCCCCCTGAAATATAGACACACTGTTCCTCCTTCACCAGAATGAAGGAAAAAGCCTACGAGACTACATCTCCAGGTTCAATGCGGCCACACTTGAGATCCCCGATCTCAACGAGCACGTGGCCATGTCTTCACTGAAGAAGGGACTTCGTACATCCAGGCTCACCTTTTTTCTGGATAAGAAGTTTCCCAAAAGCTACGCTGAGCTCTTGTCAAGGGCTCAGAAATACGCCGATGCTGAAGAGCAGGCGGCCAACCGACAACTGATCGAAGGGAAGCCCCCTTCAAAAAAGAAAAACAACAGAGGACAAGGTCCCCCAATCTCCAATAATAATAACAGCAAATATACTGACCGCCAAAGAAGTCCTCCCAGGCCTAGAGCATCGGGAGAAAGATTCGACTCCTACATCCCCCTCAACCTTCCTCGAGAAAAGATCCTCATGGAGATAGAGAAAGAAAACTATCTCCAACGGCCCCGTCCCATGAAGGCCTCCTCTTCCATAAGGAACAGGAACAAATATTGCCGATGCCACCACGACCACGGCCACAATACCAAAGAGTGCATCCAGCTGAAGGATGCAATTGAGGATCTCATCAAAAGAGGATATTTAGGATAGTACATTGGTCGTCAAGGACCTCGTCGGAAGCTACTGTTCCCCAGCCACTTCCTGAAGAGGCCGAACTGCCGAATCAAAGGCCCACCAACGGAGGTGTGGGGATGATACACCGGCCTATCGACTGGAGGAGGGACGAGGACGACGTCCCAAAGCGACTCAAGGACAACAACGCTATTCTCTTCTCCGATAATGACCTTGCGGGAGTTCGGCTCCCGCATGATGATCCTCTTGTAATCTCGGCCGTTGTGGCTAACTATGATGTACAACGAATCCTTGTTGATAATGGAAGTTCGACTGATGTCTTGATTTACGATGCATTCTCTAAAATGTGTTTGCCTAGACATCAACTACGGAGATCCCCCATACTGCTCACTGGCTTCGGGGGTAATCAAGTTCATGCCGAGGAAGAAATAGTGTTACCTGTGACCCTTGGCACTGAACCTCAACAAAAAACACTGCCGATCAATTTCACGGTAGTCTGGACCCCCTCAACTTACAACATCATCATGGGGTGGCCCGCCTTGAACAAGTTTTGAACCGTAATGTCCTCTCATTATCTCCTAGTATGCTTCCCCACCAGGAATGGTGTCGGAGAAGTTAGAGGAGATCAGAGAGCAGCAGGCAGTGTTTGATGATCCAAGACAAGCACTTCAACGATTCTGTAACTCCGGATCAACTGGATCCGAGGGATACAACTACAGGCTCTGGTGAACCCATGGAAAGAACTGTCTTGGTACCTTTGACAAAGGAAGATCCCACCAAAGTTGTGCAGATCGGGAGTACGCTTGATGAGGAAACCAGAACGGGGCTGATCCGTTTCCTCAGAGACAATGTCGATGTTTTTGCCTGGTCGGCTTCAGACATGCCGGGGATTCCTGCCGAAGTAATCGCTCATCGGCTAGAAGTTACCCCCGGGTATAAACCAGTCCGGCATAAGAAAAGAAGCTTTGCTCCTGAAAGACAGAAAGCCGTGGACGAAGAAGTAGGCAAACTCCTTAAAGCAGGATTCATCCGAGAAGCCCACTACCCCGAATGGCTGGCCAATGTGGTAATGGTGAAGAAAGATAACGACAAGTGGAGGGTCTGCATCGATTACACAAACCTCAACAAGGCTTGCCCAAAAGATAGCTTCCCTCTTCCAAAGATTGATCAACTGGTCAACGCCACTGCCGGCCACCAACTATTGAGCTTTATGGATGCTTTTTCTGGCTATAATCAGATCAGGATGAATCCCCAAGATGAGGACAAGATGGCCTTTGTCACCGACAAAGGTCTCTACTGCTATAAGATGATGCCATTCGGCCTCAAGAATGTCGGGGTGAAATTTCAAAGGCTAAACAACAAGGTGTTCGAAAAGCAACTAGGAAGAAACATGAAGGCTTATGTTGACGACATGATCGTCAAAAGCCTTCTCAGAAAGAATCACATCCAAGACTTGGAAGAATCATTCAGTGCTCTACGATGCTACCGCATGAAGCTAAACCCAGCGAAGTATGCCTTCGGGATCACTTCGGGTAAGTTCTTGGGCTTTCTTGTCACCAAACGAGGGATTGAGGCAAATCCTAAGAAAATCCAAGCCCTAAAGGATATGAGACATCCCTCCTGCAAAAAAGAAGTCCAACAACTAACAGGGAGAATTGTTTCCCTAAGCAGGTTCATTTCTTGTTCAGCCGAGAAATGTCTTCCGTTCTTCAAGGTACTTCAGCAGTCAAAGGGCTTTGAATGGTCCGAAGACTGTCGCATTGCCTTTGAAGAACTAAAGAAGTACCTAGAAACTCCATCTTTGCTCTCCAAACCTCAAGAAGGCGAAGTACTTTACTTATACCTCTCTGCTTCGGATGAAGCAATTAGTTCGGTCCTTGTCCAGAGAGATGAAGACGGATCCCACAAGCCGATCTACTACAACAGCAAGGTTCTACATGATGCTGAAACGCGGTATGCAAGGATGCAGAAGTTGATCTACTCTCTGGTGATTGCAGCAAAGCGACTACGGCCGTACTTCCATGCCCACGCCATCGTGGTATTGACTGATCAGCCCCTCAAGGCCGTTCTCCGGTCTCGAGACACTTTGGGAAGGATAGCCAAGTGGGCCGTGAAGTTAAGTGAATTCGACATCAGCTTTCAGCCTCGATCGGCTATGAAGGCCCAGGTGCTCTCTGATTTCTTGGCTGAATGCACCTGGAGGTCCAAAGATGAAGTACCCTTGGCAGAAGATGAAGTCTTGAAGGAGACGAAGTCTATTTGGGTGCTCCATGTGGACGGAGCTTCCAATGCCACTAGATGTGGAGCTGGTCTCATGCTAGCCGAACCTGACGGCCATACCACAGAGTACGCACTTCGGTTCTCCTTAAATGCTTCTAACAACCAAGCCGAATACGAAGCCTTGCTCGTCGGACTTCGGATTGCCAAAAATTTGGGAGTTCAACAACTCCGGGCCTTCTCAGACTCCCAACTGATTGTGAATCAAGTAAAGGGAGAATATGAAGCCAGGGATCCAATTATGATGCAGCACCTGGAGAAGGTACGAGCCTTATCCTCTCAATTGGAGCATTTTGAGATCATCCATGTCCCTCGATCAGAGAATTCTCGAGCGGACGCATTGTCACGACTGGCCACTACAATACCAGAATCTCTCGGGCATATCTTTGTTGAACATCTTGAAACTCCAAGCATAACCGAAGAGGCTATGGAGGTGTGCCAGATCGATGCCGAGCCAAGCTGGATGGATCCCATCATCAAGTTCCTAAATGAGAGCGTATTACCAGAAGACAAGGTAAAGGCCAAGAAGATCCGCTGGATGGCGTCCCAGTATATCATCTTGGACGGAACCCTCTATAAGAGATCATTTTCTCAACCGCTATTAAAATGCTTGGGACCGACGGATGCGGATTATGCCTTGAGAGAGGTCCACGAGGGCATATGCGGTGATCACTTGGGGGGTAGGTTTATGGCATACAAGATCATTCGATAGGGATATTATTGGCCCTCCATCCAGAAGGATTCGGCTGACTTTGTGCGAAGGTGTGACCAGTGCCAAAGGTACGCCAACATTCAGAGGCAACCTGCAAGCCACTTGACTCAACTGACAGCTCCTTGGCCTTTTGCTCAATGGGGAATGGATATTCTTGGTCCATTCCCGCTGGCTTCTGAACAAAGGAAGTTCCTCCTTGTGGTCATCGACTACTTCTCAAAGTGGGTAGAAGCCGAACCACTGGCCCATATCACAAAAGGCAAGGTAGAGAATTTTATAAAAAATTCCATCATATTCCAGTTTGGCATCCCACATGTCATAATCATAGACAACGGGAGACAGTTCGACAATCCGAAGTTCAAGGACTTCTGCGCTCGGTATCATGTTCAGCATCGGCTGACCTTCGTTGCCCACCCACAGTCCAATGGAGAAGCCGAAGCAACTAATCAGACCATTCTCCACGGTCTGAAGATGAGGTTGAACGCCGCCAAAGGACTTTGGGCCGAAGAGCTGATCTCTGTTCTCTGGGCATACCGAACTACCCCAAGAATGGCCACCGGCGAATCTCCATTCAACCTAGCATACGGTACCGAAGCCGTACTATCTATTGAAGTCTCCCTGCAATCCCTGAGAATTGACAATTACGAAGAGCCTGGAAACTCTGATCGTAGAAGGATCGACCTGGACCTACTGCCAAGCACCAAACTTCAGGCCCAGATAAGAATGGCGGCGTACTAACAAAAGGTTGCCAAATACTACAACTCCAGAGTGAAGGAGCAGATTTTCCGCACAAGGGGCATGGTATTGCGAAGGGCAGAAGTATCCAAGCCAACAAAACAGGATAAACTCTCCCCCAACTGGGAAGGTCTATATCAAGTCGAAGAAGTCATTCGACCAGGAACATATCGACTCAAGACCCTGAATGGGAGTCTCTGTCCCGGCCATGGAATGTACAAAACCTTCGCAAATATTATCAATAAACAGGTTCCTAAATCTCCTGTGCAAATTTGCTTGACTCTACTCAACTCAGAACGGTTTGCTGCATCGACTGAATGACAACAACCCAAGTGGTCCGATCTAAGAAATCGGTCTACTGCGCAAAGGAGGGTCTGATCACTTGCTTTATCGGTATGCCCGACGAACGTAATGGATGGCCTAGTCAGGCCACCAAAAAGATCGAAGGCACAGGGATGGTTCAGATAACCTACCCTACGGAAAATCCGAAAACATGCCGGGGCGGGCCTAATCATCCTACCTTACACTAAAAAATGCACAGGGATGGTTTTCGTAACCTACCCTACGGTAAATTCGAAGACGTGCCAGGATGAGCCTGAATAGCCTACCTTGATCACGACAAAAGTGCACAGGGATGGTGTAAACACCCCACCCTATGGTAAATCTGAAAACGTGCCTAGAAGGACCAATGTCGTCCTCCCTATCGATAACAAACATCTCAAGAACGGTCCAACTGACCTCATATCTGCCTTATAGACCGTGAATGGTCCAAGGAATATACGCTCTAGACATGACAAAATGCAACACATCGCAAGAGATACATGGGAAAAGGTAAGAGAAAGATATTTCATTTCTTTTTTTGATTTTTACAAAAAAAAAAAAAAACTTTCAAAAAGAGAACAAGAAAAAAAGTAGTAGCAGAAGGATTGTGGGAAACATCTCAATAACCTCTCACCGGCTTTTTCCCGTACCGGCGAGGGGAGCTCTGAAAGGATGATGAGGGGGCCCCGGGGTTCCCATCCGAACCAAAATCTGACCCCTCATTGGAGTCGGAATAAAACTCATGTCCAGGAAAGGGAACAGAGGGCTTGATGTTGTCCAGGCCCTTCAAGTCATAAAACTTGAAGGCCTTCCCCCTGCATTTCCAGAACCCCTGATGGTAGGAGTCCAGAGCTGCTTCGGTGACATCCTCCCTGAAGGCAGCGGATGCCTTGAAGTCTGAGACAGCGTTCACCGCCTCCTTCTTGGCCTCCTCCACCTCCGTGACTGACGCCGCGACTTGGGCCCTGGCCTCCTTCAGTTGGGCCTCCAACATGCGAACCTTTTTATTTAAACGGTTCACGAGAGGCTCATCATCATCGCCCGGTTCGAAGAACTCCGGACTCCTCTTCCTCTTAGGGTTGACGGCCCTCCTCTTCGCTGCCCGACAAAGCTCGATGGTGCTGAACCTCATTTTCAACTAAAGGAAGAAGTTTGAAAGGATGGTGGCCCTTGGCAGCAGAAGGCAAGGCCCTATTTATAGAGAGCCTGCACCCACGATCGACTGCGGGGAGGCGTGCTCCACATCTTTTCCCAACCGCATCAGAGAGCACCACGTGTCCAAGCGATGCTTCGAGAACCGGAAGGTCCTCGAGGGTCATTCCCGGAACAACAACTACTGGCGCTTCGAATCTAGAGGAATTCCTATCATGCGACGGTAACATTAATGGATCCTTTTTGGAAAAAAGAGACCTGGTGGCACACAAGGTGCAAGAAATCACGACTGTACGAATATCGATACGCCGCGTGGACAACGAGAATCGTAATTAAACTTCCCTAATCACCGGTCAATGGGGAGTTGACGCCTGTCTACCCCAATGAACAGGTCTAATTATGAGAAGAAGGTGACACCGGCCTAATCAACAGTAGACGGTCTTCGGCGACGGAGTTCTAACCTATCCCGGAGTTCATCTTCGTCAACTACCAATCAAACGGCCTTCGGCCACAGCCGTTTGACCAAGCAAAAGAAGGGACAGTAAAACTTGTTCAAGCTACATCTAAAAACACAACATAGCATATGCAGAAGAAGAAAAAGCTACTTCAAAAT
The DNA here is from genome assembly GCA_021397845.1 of Areca catechu. Lineage (NCBI taxonomy): Eukaryota > Viridiplantae > Streptophyta > Magnoliopsida > Arecales > Arecaceae > Areca > Areca catechu. The sequence goes on along the minus strand of CM038047.1, from coordinate 47,011,517 downwards.
CCGGAGAAGTTGTCATACAAAAGCCATTGACAATACAAAAAAGAAAACACATCTAAAGCCACTCGGATTATTCAACATCAACAGGAGGAGACCCAACATCACAGGATTGAAGCAACTTGTCAACCTGCGCTGAAAGGATCTCATCAACTTGGGCTGGGCCGGAGAACCTTCACCTTGGACTCCACCAGCCTGGATCTCCTCCTGAACCGGGGTCAGAGCTGGAGGCACCCCCAGATCTTCGACTAAGGCAGAGGCCTCCTCACCCAGACTCGGCGCCCCTTCAGCCTCTTTAGCCTCCACCGTGGCCTCAGCCTCCAACTCTGCTTCTTCTTCTCCTTCGGCTATGTTGAAGAAAGGGATGCCAGAAAGATCAAGGTGGGGAAAGGCCTCCTTTACCTTAGAAAGTCCGTCGTTAAAGCCATGCTGATAGCCGTACAGGGATGCTTCATTCGTCTCCTCTTGGAATTATGAAGACTTCCTAAAGTCTACTACAGCATCATCCACCTGCTTCCTCAGGGACACGGACTCTCTCTTGGCCACTTCGGACTCCAAAATTACCTCTTCGGCCCTCCTGGCAACTTCCTCCGCTGCCTTGTTTAAACTCTCTATCCTCTCTTCATTCTCCTTAACAGTTAGCTCCAAGGAGTTGACTTGCTTTCTGCTCTTCCTCCACCCTACACCTTGCTCCGCTATTGTCAAATGGGTACTTTTTAGTTCGCCCTTCATCTCATGAAACTCGTCGTTCACCCGGACAAGACGGTTCTCCATAGCCTGCCTCAACTCTTCGACTACTTCTTTTGTGGCCCTGGCAGTATGGAGCTCCTCCTTGAGATCATGGATGAGGCTGTCAACGTTTTCCAGGCCCTCCTCCATAAAGGTATGGTCATAGACCAACTGCATCAAAACTATGGAGTTATGGATCGAACAATTCTTAGAGCAAAGGAGATGGCAAAGACCATACCTATTGCAGGGCGGAAAAAGCAAAATCAGACACCCTGGAAAGGTTCCGACTTTGGAGAACTGCCAAGTCATAAGGCAACAATGTGCTCTTCAACGCCTGCCTGGCTACGGCGAGGATCAGTAATCCTCCAGTAGGCGAAAGATCCGAAGAGTTCGCTGAACGGCTTCCAGCTGGGGAAGCCCCACGAGCGAACTCTCCCTCGACTTGTCATGCTTTGTCCCTATCAGCCATAGGGGGGCAAGGCGATGGCACATCCGCCGCCTGAGGTGAACTCCCCATTGTGCGAACCGGGAAGGTATCCGTCGATGGAATTTTGACTGGACAAGATCCTGATGGGGCCCCTTTTATGGGTACCACATCTTCCCCTAAGGTCCCCCAAGAAGATGAGGTGCTCCGGTCCCCCTCAGGACCATCTCTTCAGGCCTTCTTCTGAACCGCCAACCTTGTGAGAGGGGCTTGAGATACCCTCTTCTCAGAAGTCTGACGGAGCCAGCTCACACCAGGCTTCATCTCGTCACCTACAAGCAGAAGAGTTTCTTTAAGTCGACTAAGCTACAACAACACCGGGGGAAAGGGGGGACAGAAATCTCCGCCACTATACCTAATACGGAGAACTTGCTGATCCCCGCAATATGGAGATTTCTCTCCTCCAACAACTCATGGATAGGGGCGACTTCCAAATTAATCAAAAGATCGTAATCCGACTGGTCAGCCACCAAGACCTTCTTCCCATCATTGGCGGTTAAACGAGGCTTCTTCCAAACAGTATCGAAGTCCCATGGATCAATGGATAGTACAAACACAAAAACATGTTTCCACCCATGGATGGCGCTGGGCATGTCCTTGATGACCTTACGGCCCGGTCGGGGGCCGATCACCCACCATCCGTTGATATGGAAATCTCTCTTGAGCATAAAAAGGGCAGTGAACAAGTTGGTCCTAGGTTCTATATTTGTGATGCTGCACAGGACCAGAAACTCGTAAATGTTCCGGATGCTGTTCGGGGTCAACTGCACCGGCATCACTTGGTACAAACGAAAGATTTTGATGAAGAAAGGGTACAGGAGAAGTCGAAGGCCAGCCTTCAGATGATCCTCGTACACGGCTAAGCACCCGGGGGGAGGTTTGTTCACCCGTTCCTCAGAAGCGGGGAGGACGAAAGGGAACCCCTCGGGAACACGATAGCATTCCCAAAGAAGGGCCATCTTCCCCTGAGAAATCAAGCTAAAGACCGACTCCGGACCTACTACGTCACTGGCCCCTGAGGGCCCAACTTGTCCCCCCTGACTTTCTATAGTTTCTTCCATGATAAAAGAATGAAACGAAAAGGTAGAAGGAAGATTCTACCTGCGGAATAGATTGGTAGACAAAAACAGGGAAGGCTGAGCAAAGAATGAGACGAGGTTGAAGAAGCTTCTTTAGCCGGACCTTCTCTCTTCCCAAAAGAAAATCAGGGGCCTCTGAAGTCCCACCAAGTTGATTTGACAAAGGGTTACCCAGGGAGGTAACCCATCTTAAACCAGCGGCCAGGATGAAGCGTATCCATCATCCAACGGGCAGGGAGAAGCCGCCACAACCACCCAAATCTCAACCGAAATATTGGCTGGACCACCACGCAACAGGAAAGGAAGAGATGGCTCCAGGGCCGCTCACTCATTTCTTCTCCTCCAACCAGGGAGTGACAGCTGTCCACTGCCTAATTCCCAAATCAACCAGGAGTCATGATGAGCAGTCCAATCAGAGATCTCATGGTCATCCACATACCATCTCCCAGGAGGAAAACGACAAAGCATTTCTCACTTCTCGAGGCAAACCTTCACTTCGAAAACTGAGAGTAGAGGGGCAATTGTTGGGGAATCCTAGTCTAAGTATGAACCGAACACCGGTTCGGCTGACCGAAGACCTTACCTCCGAAGCCAGTGACTTCGGACCTAGAAAGATCGGGCCAACCACGAGCAACCTAAGGCTCTCCACCGGCCTACGACACCTGGAGGCTAAACCTTCGGATTATGTCTTCGGCCTTAACCGAAGACCAGGCTCCATGTCGACTTTCGAAAACATACTCTTCGGTTCCTGCCGAAGACACGATCTCCGGCCCTTGGTAGACATCAAGTCTTCGACTCATGCAGAAGACAGGATCTCTGACCGAAAAGATTCGAAGACGGGGAAATTCTCGGTTCAATTACGAGAATCTTCCTAAATAGGGAAAATTTGAGGATGGGTCCACGATCCTTCCCAAATAGGTAATAGTAACCAACGGTTACTATCGACTATCTCCATGCCACGATCATGGCACGCAACTCCAGCTATCACACCCCCGGTATGGCGGGAACCGCTCAATGACAACCCACGATTGCCAATCATGGGGAGAAATTAACTCCCCGTGATTGCTAGGAGAAGAACGGATCCGCAGGCCAGGTGCCCTCTTATAAATGGCGGTAAGAAGAAATGAGAGGGGAGGTACGCTCACATACATACACCCATACCCTAAATTCAAAGAGCTTTCCCTCTGCTTCTCAAAAATCTTCCCTATTCTGTGACTGGGACCCGCCTTTGACTTAGGCATCAGAGTATCCCCCGCCGGAATGACTCCAGCAAGGGACCTGTTTTGCAGGTGAACCAGGGAGCGGTCCTGCAGTGCAGCAACTTCGACCGGCCGGTACAGGGACTCCATGCCAACAGTAGTTATTAAAAGATATCAACTAATTAATTAATTAATTCGAGACAGCAGAAGAAGTAATCCAGGAATCCAAATCTACCAGGCAAACAGATTTTATCTTCTTTTCTTTATGTTGCAATAACAATAATTTTTGCAAATTCAATGTTAGAATCATTTATTTCTTATTAGGCATGGGCCATATCCGGAGATTACGACACGTCCGCTTAGAATATAATATCTAACTGATTTGTAAAGTTAGGGATCTAATCTACCATACTACGATATATCTTTCTTAGGCACGTACCATATCCTGAGATCATGGCACGTCGATAGAGGGTGTAGGCCATGTATGCCAGATCAAAACCTCAATCAAAAAAATAACTCAAAAGATGTATAAAAGAAAAGGATTATTTTTATTGCATAGGAATCAAGTACAAAAAGAAAAATAAAACTCGGTTACAGGCTTCATCTTCATCCCAGGTTAAAGGAGTCTAGCCATACATCATTACCGCCAGCATCTCCTCCATAATTTCCCTCGTTCCCAAGCCTCATACAATGATCTAAATAAGAGAGTAAGAAAATAAATTAGTACAAAATTTGCTATAGAAACTGATGCCTGGACTATTGCCTAGGGTCCTTTTATAGAGCTCGTCAAGGGCTTTCTCTTGATCAAATTTGGAGTCAATCTGGTTCAAAATCGGCCACATATCATGAGGAGCAATCTCAGCCATCCGATTTGCATTTTGATGGATTGATCGTTGCTTTCTTCCTTCTCGGACAAACAGAGTCCCAACCTTGCCGAATCCTGGATGCCTAGGTCTCCTTCTTCAACTAGGACTTGGACTTTGCTTCTCCCAATCCCAGCATGGTGGACGGACGGCGGCGTTGATGATGGCGGGAGGTGGTGGGAGGCAATGGACGGTGGTGGCGTGGAGGAACGAACAACAGGCGGTTTGGATGGCCGATCAAGGGAAAGGATGGATGTTGGCGCCTTGGTGGCTTGAAGGGAGCTTCTCCAGCAGCCTCTCTGGTGGTGGACGGCGACGGGAGTCGGCAGATGGTGACGGGAGGCAGCAACCAAACAAAGGAGAGAAAGAACATGACCGGAAGATGGTAGGTGGCTTTTCCGACCATGGGGGAGCTCCCGGCGGCGAGGGGGTAGTCTCCGGTGGTGTTGATGGCAGGGAACAGTTCCAGTGGTCGGCAACTCAAAACCAGGCAAGTGGTCCATGAATAGGATATTGGACTAGAGTTCATGGCTACCGTGGATCACACCCAGCATCCGTAGACTAAGCGGCCAGTCCATCATAGACCGGCTGTTCTAAAATCCATGCTTTTTCTTTAATAAATTTCTTACTTTAATTCCAGATCCGTTTGAACTATGATTTGAGTGCCATCTACGTCATTGGACTCAAAAAATCGAGCTCTTTTAATCCATGAACTCCTTTTCTGTGATAAAAATATTAATTATTAATAAATATAAAATAATTAATATCTATTTTAATGATTAAATTGAAATAATTAATAGACTTATCAGTATAGCATATGCAATGCATGCACTTTTTTTAAAATACTTAAATGATAAATCTACCTACATAAATAAATAAAAGTACTAAAGCAAGGATTTGAACCTCCCCCCTAATGTTTCATAGCCATATACTCTAAATAATATAGGATGCGAAATACAGATGGTGTAAAGGATGAGGAAACACGGGATTGACAAATGCAGATGGTCAGGAAGATTTTGGCTGAAGAGCAGCGGATTCTTGGATTTGAACAGAGTTGGCAAATTAAGCCCCATCCAACCAGTAACGATGAGATTTATTGTTCACCCAACCTTGGGGAGGTGAGGGGCATGACATGTTTGGTTGTTAGGTAAGTGATCTATTATCCACTCACACCTTGGATAATGTTTGGTTGCTCATTGGCCAAATCCAATGCAGAAAATGATACAAGAGCAAATGCTTTGTTCTATCCTGTTACAAAAGTGAGATTGGAAGGAAAGTTCATTCCTATCTTGTCCACATAGGTAGGACCAAGATCATTAGTTAGTGCAATCTGAACTTGCATTAGTAGATCATAGTATCTCTATTATACAGTGTTTTAGAGAATTCATCATACAGTGTTTGTCATGTGTATTTTTTGATAAAACCACAGCATCCGTTCTTCAAAAAATTTACACATATAATACCAAAGAACAAAAGCTGGCCACGGTTTTTTGCAACCTCTTCTCCTTAGAAATGCTTTGCATTTACCGAGTCTCCAATTTCAAGTGCTGTCAATCACAAACTGGCTTTATGTCTGCTGCTGTCCACGATGCACAGCTACAGTCAGAAATCTCAGATAGCATAGCATGCAATGTAATAGAGATTATTTGGAAAAATAAAAGAATTTATTAAAAGTGTTTTGAAGAAGTATATCAAAAGGAACAGACATTAATAACATATGAAGAAGCTGTATACTGACCATGGCAAACAAATTCAAACAGCATCAAGAAGCTCAGTGTTGTGAAACTGATACCAAAGAATTGGCAACAATAGCACCACTAGCTGCCACTGCCAGAACTCCAATTCCTGGAAAAGGTTTTTTTTTTTTGGGTAAACTCCAATTCCTGGAAAAGTTGAATCGCCACAACAAAAGAGCTGTGGGATAGGTGTTGAATGACCAGGGAATGTGGCTTCTTCAGCTTTTACAGCTGGGCCATACGTTCCTCTATTCCTTCAAAGGAACCTCCGGTGAGTAAGTGGCGTTCCTACCAATTTCACATCACAATTTTCATGGCTAAATCCAGGACCAAGAGCACGTCCAACAGCTCTCCACATTACCAGATACCAAAAGAAATGTTCACAACTTAAAGGAAACAAAGAAGATGGATTCATTTCAACTCGACTAAACTACTTTAAATGAGAAGATCAGTCACAACAGTTCTAAAGCAGTTTATGTCTCACATAAACCATGGAGGGATATCAACATGCAAGTATTCAAGCAGTGCATCTGTGCATATGCTAGACTGAAGCAGGTTCTTGGGATTCATAAGAAGTAGAGGATTTGGCAAAATCACATGTACTAGTATTGGTGACTGAGAGCTGTACCATACATTGGCTTTTTTTTGGTAGGTACCATACAGAAGCTTTGGTTACATGAATGATATATTCTTAAATGAACATTCAAAACTCAAAAAATCAGTACTGTAGCATGTTGATCATTTCTTAAGTTCTCAGATTTTCTTTTTTACACACATGATCAAATCGGTAATCAAATTGTTACATTTGTTATCACAAGCCTCTCTCATCAGCACGTATACTCGTACCCACACACCATAAGGAACCTTATACTGCCCTGTTCACCTAATCTAACAAAATTCATCTTACAAGTAAAGAATCACCATCCAAATATTTGAAGTTACCTAGGAAGCTGATGCTATAGGAAGCCGAATGGATGAGTAACAAATTAAAACCAACTGTCAATGAGGCTTTTTACAGCTATAAATATGATATCTGTAAACAGAATAAAGAGATTAAAAAAACATCATGACAGGCAGAAATACAATGCCTTCAAGGTCAGCTGTTTGAGTGGTTTAGAAAATCCTAATATTTCTTGACTTTAAAATGATTACAGAAGTAACAGGAAAATGAAGTAATGATCTAGGATCAAATATCTATATCTCTGATAGTTCTGCTTTGAGTCCTCGATACTCTGCATTTCTATGATCAAGCCCTTCCCACAAGCTAAATGGTTCTGTTCCTGGAGTATAAGCATGCAAAACATGTTTCCCAGGGGGTGCCAAGTCCTTACCAAGCACACTAGGTACAGAAATTAAGACAACATTCTCATCAGCATCTACACCCCTGCTCCAATCATTAACAACTATGTGATGGATTCCCAGGTCTTCCTATATGTCCTGTCAACTATATGTGATTACTTGCTTTGCATGAGAACCAATTAAATCCAAAGATGCAGAAAAGTTAAAAAGATGTATTCCATGGTGTAAATCTCTTACAGAGGGGGACAGAAGCTCTTCATTAAATAGATTGCTAGAAGGATGTCCAGCATTGAAAGTTGAAACACAATCTAATGTGAACTTTTACAGGGAACAGAAATGCAATCTAATGACCAGGAAATTTGTTCTTTTATTTTTCAGGAAATTCTTGGAACAACATACATTATTCATAGGATTTTAGATAAAGAGATAATCTTATTGAAAAGACAATTAGTTTTCTATTTCAATGTTAAGACACAATTGAAAATGTTATCAAGTAGCATTAGTTGTCTAATACTTTCGCTGTTGTACAACAGTGAATGGAAAAGACCATTTGGGTCAGTCATCCTCTTTGAAGAAATTGCACAAACTTTTTGCTTGTCCAGTAAAATACCCAGAAAGGAAAAAAAAAAAAAAAGCTTTCCTATGCATAACGTAGTTTCAAACACAAAGGAAAGGAATTTTGGCTGACCTGTGCATCAAAACCCAAGTGGAGATGCATAAATGATTCACATTGTGGGGTTTCTTTAACTTTAGTTTGGTAAGACTTTGGGATGGCATCCGCTGGTAGCAAATTCAAAGTGTCCCACACGGATGCATTGCTTACAACAGCCTTCTTGGCACGTACAATCTACTTAAAAGATCATCGCCAATGAACAAGTTAGCTGCTACCATTCCCAGAAATTGCATAAAACCCAAATGAAAAGCCTAGGTACAGACAATTAAGGGAAACCTATATGACGAACACTTACACGTCCACTCCTTAACTTGACACCGATAGCTCGACCATTTTCAACCAGAATATTTTCAACATGAGTATCCAATGCTAGCCTTCCACCAAATATCTGCATTCCTCACACGAGCATTTACCACTGCCCCACTTCCATGAAGAGGATATTCAAGCAAGCACCCTGGTTTAAACCATTCTGCAAACATATAAATCTGATAAGTGCAACAGAGTAGAATGAAAAATAAAAAGCATGAATCTACAAATAAAAAGTAAAATGAAGGTGCATAACATGGCCAGCAGTCATGATTATAAGATAAGTAGGGCCCCGTGGAGTCAAGTAGATATCATCATATAAATAACATCAATTGATGATAACTTCACTTATATTATTTGGACACTCTAATCTTAATCAACATCTTTTTTGGTATTTGGTTTGTAAATATGACAAAGATCTTAGATAGCTGACTCGACTACACGCCAGAATGGTCCAAATGGATGTTACTTTGCTTAGACAACTAGCTATAAGATTATGAGAAAAAAGAATCTACACATGATCTTATCAAATTGTAGAAATCATATGATTGAACACCACGAGAGAAGGATACACTAAAACAGCAATGTATATAGCAGCAAAATATGTTAGTGATAGTAGTGGTAACACATGAATTTCCAACCACATCTTTATGTCAGATGAGCCAAAGTAAGCCCTTGTTTAAAAATGGTTACTGTGAGCACTCAGGTGAAGGCACCTTAATGCATGTTATTCCCAGATGATATGTTCATATATCAATAGATGGACACAAGAATGAAGGAGATACTGTAATTTGGTAAGACAAACTTTATCATAATGCAGGAATTTCAAATCACATCTGATGTTTTACAAGAGTCAAACTAAGTTCCTATTACTTCACAGTGGTTCCTTGACAGTTCTCAGGTGAAGGCACTTTACCACATGTCATTCACATATGACATGTTCATAGACCAATAGATGGATGTTAGAATGGAGACAATACAAACATTAAGATGAATGCCACTATGGAATCATGAAAATAGCTTTGGAGAGTAAGGGATTGAAGCGAGTAGAACAAAACCAAACTATATGGAGCAAGGATGGCCAAACTATGCCGAACCAGATGGTTTGGCCTGTATCATACTGTAACAGAAGGAAACCAGGGACAATTCCCCTCCTTGGCTTGGAAATGGACCTGAACCACACTATACAGGATGGTTCAGTGCAGTACCAGTCCCGGCCCCTGTGAGTTGGTGCAGTACCCCCCCACACACACATAAGCGCCTTCCAACCCCCTCAAAACCCCTTTCTTAAAAAGAAAAATTGAAAATCAGCCAAATCTAGCCACTTTCATGGATTTCAGCCTGGGTTTTTGCTGAAAACAGGTAATGCCACTCTTCCTCTCTCCTCTGTAAGTGGTGAAGACTGAAGAGTATATCCCAACAAGCTAGTCATATTGTATTAAGTGCTAATCAATATTCTTGGTACAAGTTTACAGCACTGAATTGCAAATTTACTGGATAGAACTCCAGTTATCCCAGTATCAGGGAAATAGGAAGTCAGAGGAAAACTTCCATTTCATGAAACAAACACCAAAATCAAATGACCTCCACATATATATTGATGCACTCCATTCATACTCAAACAATAAAACTACATCATGCTTCTTAGCCTTCTAAGAAGAGAGAGAATCACCAAAAAAAGACTGAAAAGCCAATAATAGAAATGTTGTTGACTTAATCAACATCTGAAAAGACCTACAGGAGAAGCATCAATCACAATGGTGAAAGGATGGTGAGATCAAATAAAGATAACCTTTCTCAGGCATTGCCAAGTGGTGAAATCAAATCACATTTCTTGGGTTGGAACTATCTTAGATCTAATTAGAATGTCTAAGCTCTAAAGTGATCATGAATGTGAAACTGACAAAATTCTAGAACAAAAGGGCCCCAAAAGGAACACTCAACTAAGTTAAGAAAGGATGATCTAAGAGATATTTGCAACAAAAGAAATTTCACTGAAACATGATTCTAGTATGCATGATCAAATATGAAATTTAAGTGGGAGTCAATAAGTTCCTAATCAGATCTTTTCACTATCCATGTTGTTTGCAAGATGATCTATAGATAGAATAAGATTTTGAAAATTGACCTAAATCTTGGTGGATGATGTGGAAACACATGATCATTCAGTAAAGAATTTAAGTATTTCTAGAATGGGGTGTGCTGGTTAACAGCTGACAGAGTATTTGCTGCATATTGCCATGCCAAGCTGACACACAGAAATGGCACAAGCATAAATTTATGGCATCAGTTCAGGTTTCCTTTTATTTAAGAAAACGACATTTTAAAGTTCTTGCTTGCCCAACTAAGACTTCTTTCATGCACTAAAGCAATATCTTGAACCCCCGAATAGTGTCATACAATATAAATTTGCCAATGCATACATGTTGAACATTGTGCAACATGACTTTTGACATAATATGATATCCTAATAATATTAGTCCTTGATACAAGTGGACAATAATTGTTCGTAAAATTTTAGGATGGAAAAAATTTGAGACTAAGATAAACTATTTTTATTAGACCTTTGGATCTTGGGACATTTGGATAAAATAAAATCTATGAGCTTTTTGGATTAGAGAAATTGCTTGACATTAAAAGTCACCACCATTACCCAACCCCAAAATAATTAAATTTTATCTCGAGTTGGAATTTTAACATTCTTGTTTTAATGGAATTTGAATTCTTAACTATTTTATTGAACTCGGTGGGGGATAACTCCTTATTTACATCATACATGTATCACCTTAAATAATATAATAATTCATTTCGTTTTCAATTCCTTCTCTACTAAATCATGGGCTATAGATAGCCAGCCAAGATTCCCGGTACTGATACCGGAACCCATACCGGTCCTGGGCCGGTATGGTACCATACTGTACCAGCATGCCCTTTTTTGTTAATGAATTTTGGATTTTTTTATTATTTTAGGGTTTAGGCTTTAGGATTTAGTGTTTAGGCCTTTAGGGTTTAGGGTTCAGGTTTAAGGTTTAGGATTTAAAAAATGCTAATACATTAATTTTAATTAAAATAAGATATAAAATAATAATTAAAGTAAGATTATCAGCAATTAATGAAAGTGAAAGGTAAAATATAAATATAATCATATATCGATATCTAGAATCGGGTAGAGTATCGATGTCCATAAATATCAGGATCATTTATATACTGTGGAGGAAGATCAGTAAATCCCTCTAGCTAGGCAGCATGATACTTTTGCAAGGTTATCTCAGGAGGTATACGTGATGGATCGTAACTTATCGCAGATCCCTCGCTGAAGTCCTGACTCTGAGAGGCATCCAGAAACTAATGATATGGCTGTGCAAGGGCCCATCCAAATATACCAGCAGCAAAATCATATCCATAAAATGCTCCAGGCTGCATGGGATAATAACCACTGGAAAATGATGTCTCAGATGCACCATATGGACCATATGGATCATAAGCTACCAGTAGCTACGAGTAAGAGGATCCTGAATATGAGGATAACCGTGATACATCTATGGATCCTACTCCACGTTCAAGAACTGCAGCTGCTTCGTGTCCTGAACGACCTTGCGGAGCCCATCGCCTATATGGAATCATATCACCACGGGGTCTACCAGCTGGTGCTCCATGGTCTGTATCCCATGTAGCATGACTAAACTACGACTCACCAGTGAATCGAAGATAAATAGACCGCTACGACTCTTGTCCTCTGGTCCCTCCATGATCACTAGATCCTTCACTATCTAAAGAAGCACTTGCACCACTCTCTTTGGTATCTGAATCTAAATGAACTGAGTGCTCCGATGAAGGTGCAACTGCCTTTCATTTTCCTATCTCTGAGCCGAATAGATGGCGGAGAGGGATGATGTGCTGTATCTGCTAGAGCCCTATAAGGAATATTACTTGTTGCCATTATTCAGCATCCATCCCAACCTCGCTAGCTACAAAACTAGCTGGTCGAGAAGGTGATCCTAGCTCATCAAGCTCTGGCTCCTGCTGCTGACTCACGACCCATCTAATCATTGGATCTTCATCCTCATCGACATATATACTTACAATGAAATCGCAGTATTTCAATTCAACTTCCTCCTAAATGCACTTTAGTCTTAACCTTAAATTATAGTATACATAAACAAGATCGTTGAGGTATTTCTGTTTTAGACGGTTCTTTTGCTTGGAGTGGATAAGGCCAAATGTAGACTAGTTACACTCACATCCACTAGATGACACAGTCTGGGAGAGGATTTTGACTTCAAAAACTTTCAAATGTTTTGTAGATCCACTAAAATGCACCAACTATTTAGCTGCAAAAGACATTAAATCATTTAGAATTTTAGATTCAGCAAAATTAAAAAAAACAATCTGAATCTAATATTAGACTTAATACTTAGTAGTACCTACCAAGATTCATCTTTGATTTATTTCTGATGGCTATAGTGGATCCAAAAGAATCTATGCCCTCTTTAAAAAATTTCATCTGGAAAAAAAAGTGTTGTTATCATGTGCTACTTATTGAAACTAGTGCTAATAAAAATCATTCAACAATTTTAACCTAACTTCTTCTATGTACATAGCTGCAACATCTAGATCGGGCTCCATCTTGTATATAACATTGCATAGGGCAGACATAAGCTGTTCATCCATGGCAATGTCCGATATGGAGTATTGAAATCTCGGATTCAGATAGTAAGCTGCACATATATTTTAAGAATTAATCAAGTATACTTGTACAAATATAATTTAATTTAAGATTTTAGGAAGTTCATAAATTACTGTGTACCTGCTAGACAGGGTTCACCGAACCATGCCGAACCGGCCGGTTCGGGGCGTGCCAAACCGGACCGGCGGCCGGCCGGCACGGTTCGGCTGTAAAAAATGGCACGGCCGTCGAAAAAATCAAAAAAAAAATGAATCGGGCCCGTACCGGGCCCAAACCGGCCGATTCGACCCGGTTTGGCTCGGTACGGGTATGGGAGAGGGTGGGGGGGGGGGGGGGTTGTTTTTTTTTGTGTCACATGGCTACAGTGTAGCCATGTTTTTAAAGGGGGGGCCTTTGCTGCCTTTCCTTAATTAAGGAAAGGACTGTAGCCATGTTTTTAAAGGGGGGGCCTTTGCTGCCTTTCCTTAATTAAGGAAAGGTGACACAGAGAGCTTAAGAGCTCTCTGTGTTCTCTGTAGTGACACACGAAGAAAGGAAAACCAAGAAAAAAAAATACGTCCCGTCGATTTCAACCCAATTCAACCTGCAAAAATCAAAGGGGTAGGTAGAATCAAGGTCCGTATACCATTCTTTTTCCGTATTTTCGTCTTTCGTAGGGTTAAATTTTATTAAAATCCATGCAAATTAGAAAATTAAGAAGAAATGCTGTCAAAATTTATTTGTTGGCAATGATTTTAGAGTATGTGGTAGATCTAGGATAGATCTACACAATGATACTAAAATCTTAATTTTTTGTTAAGTATATAATTTTTTAAATTAAAAATTAATTTTGGATTAAAAAATTTAAAAAAAAATAATTAGAAAAAAAATTATAATTATAAATTATTAATCTAGGACTTGTAAGCTACTTTCACTATAAATTTCATGTCGATTTATTCAAGTTTTGTGCATCTCATGAATAGTGCCCGTAGGTCTTAAATTGAAAAAAAAGTGACTTTTAATGCATTTCTAGGCTCTTAAAAAAATATATATAGCATGTATGATGGAATCCTACATAAATCTAAAATTTAAAAAAAAATTTATTTTTCTTTATTTTTTAAATTTTTTTAATTAAAAAAATAAAAAAAAATAAATTAAATTTTAAAAATTAGGTTAATTAACTGTTAATTAATAAACATTATTATTGACCTTATATGTAATTTAAATATTCATGTATGGATCCATCAAGAAGGAAGAAGGATACGGAGCGGGATATTGGCGGGTCACATGGAGAGATGCTCTCGGGTCGGCATCACTGGAGGTGTAAATGATGCAATACCGAATTCAAAAGTAGGGGGTAACAAGGTTGAAGCAGCACTTAGCTGGCGGCTATCCTGATGTATCTGCATGCCGACAGTGTCCACAGGAGGTCCGTCAGTTGATGAAGAAACACTTTGCTGATTTTAAAGCTGAGAAGGAAAGAACAGCAAAGAAGAAGAAGGAGGTGGACCACAGAGCCGCAGAACCACCTTCTTATCACTCCAGGGAGTCAGAGGAAGCATCTATTCCTTCTGATGAGGAGGCACAAATGGAAGCTGCTATTCAGGCGAGCTTGTATGAGCAGAGGCAACAGGAGAAGGCAGCCAGGCATGGACAGTAATTCGGGCCATCAGCTTTTGAGTCAAGATCCGGATCCGCTTCTGCTAGTGCTCCAGGAGAGTCTAAGACAGTTTAGGAGGACCTCCTCAGTCAGAGAGCCCGTCAGGAGAGGCACCGGCCATATTGCATCCATGTTGGGAGCATTTGGCAGTAGGAGGAAGTCTTCCAGGCCCAGGGATATTCCAGAGGGAGCCACTATCCATGATGTCGATCCACATGCATTTTCCAGTAGAGATTCAAAGTAACAGAGGATTGATACAATGCTGAAGAAGGATAAGAAGAAGGATATGTGGCAGGCCATCTCCTCCTGGTTTCATTTCAGTCATATCCCATCCCATGCAACAAACAATCCATATTATCGATCTGCTATTTCATCTATACAGGCTGCTGGTGCAGGTGTAGATCCTCCTGCATCAAGGGATATCTATGATTATTTTCTGGACAGCAATAAGGAGGAGCTAGAAGGTTGGATATCCTCATATCAGAGAAGTGGCCTGTGTATGGATTAACGGTGATGTGTGATGGTTGGACTGGTCCTAGTAGACGGAGCATCATCAATTTCATGACTTATTATGATGGGAAGACGTTTTTTTCAAAAGTCTATTGATGCTTCAGATCAGGTGCATGACGCCAGTTATACCCTCAGATTGATGGAGGAGGTGATTGATCAGGTGGGAGAGCGTAATGTCGTGCAGGTCATCACTGATAATGGACTACAGTACAGGGCCGTAGGGCAGATCTTGATGGAGCAGCGGCTGCATATTTTTTGGACCCCTTGTGCTGCACATTGTATAGACCTCATGTTGATGGATATTGGTAAAATTCGCAGGGTGCAGAAGATTGTTGAGCTAGCACAGTCTATCACCAGATTTATATATAACCATACATGGACCTTATCATTGATGAGGAGCTTTACAGGGGAGAAATATTGAGACCGGGGGTCACACGATTTGCAACTGATTATATTGCACTTGATAGTCTTCTTCAGAAGAAAGCAGAGCTGCGTCAGATGTTTGTCAGTCAGGAGTGGCAGGACAGCAGATTTGCCAGGATAAATACTAAGGGAAGCAATGTGGAGAATTTGGTGACGAGACAGACATTCTGGCAGCGGGCTGAGAGGGTAGTGGAGGCTATCAAGCCTCTATATGAGGTACTTCGTACCGTGGATTCCGAGAGATATGCTCAGATGGGCTTCTTATATTTCATGATGCAAAGGGCAAAGGAAAAGATCCAGGAGGCAGATCCATCACATGCACATGAGTATATCCGGATCATTGATGGACGGTGGAGTTATCAAATGAGTTCAGATTGGTATCTAGCAGGGTACGTAGTATTTTATGAAGCCCCTAAAAATTAAGTTTCAATTAGATTCATACAAGTACACTTGACTGATTCTTAAAATATATGTGCAGCTTACTATCTAAATCCGAGATTTCAATACTCCGTACCGGATATTGCCATGGATGAGGATCTTATGTCTGCCCTGCGCAATGTTATATATAAGATGGAGCCCAATCCAGATATCGTTGCTATGTGCCTTGAAGAAGTAAGTTAGGTTGAAATTATTGAATGATTTTTAATAGCATGAATTTCAACAAGCTAAAAAAAAATTTTCTGGCAGACAATTTTTTAGGGAGGGCACAGAATCGTTTGGATCCACTGTAGCGGTCAGAAGTAAATCAAAGATGAATCCTAGTAGGTACTACTAAGGAGTAAGTTTAATTGAATATCAGTATCAAATTTTTTATTTTGCCAAATCTAAAATTCTAAATGATGTAATGTCTTTTGCAGCTGAATGGTGGGTGCATTTTGGTGGATCAGCTAAAAATTTGAAGGTTCTTATAGTGAAGATCCTCTCCCAGACGGTGTCCTCCAATGGATGTGAGCGCAACTGGTCTACATTTGGTCTTATCCACTCCAAACAGAGGAACCGTCTGAAACAGAAATGCCTTAACGATCTTGTGTATGTAAATTATAATTTAAGGTTGAGGCTGAAATGTATTCAGGAAGAAGTAAAATTGAAATATCCTGATCCCACTGCAAGTTCATATATTAATGAGGATGAAGATCCAATGATTGGGTGGGTCATGGGTCAGCAGTAGCAGCCAGAGCTTGATGAGCCAGGATCGCCTCCTTGACCAGCCAGTTTTGTAGCTAGTGAGGCTGGGGTGGATGCTGGACAGTGGGCAACAAGTCATATTCCTCGCAGGGCTCCAGCAGATACAGCACATCGTCCGTCTCCACCATCTCGTAGACCTAGAGACAGAGGAAAAGGAAAGGCAGTTACACCTCCATCGGAGCACTCAGTCCACTCAGGTTCAGATACCAGAGACAGTGATGATAGTGCTTCAGATAGTGGAGGATCTAGTGATCAAGGAGGGGCAGGAGGACAGGAGTCGCAGCCTCCAAATCCTATTCGATTCACTGGGGAGTCGCGATTTTACCATGCCATGCAGGATACAGATCATGGAACACCATCTGATAAACCTCGTGGTGATACGATTCCATATAGGCGACGGGCTCCGCGTGGTCGTTCGGGATATGATACAGCTGCAGATCTTGCACGTGGAGTGGGATCCTTGGATGTATCTGGATCATCCTCATATTCAGGATCCTCTTATCCGCAGCTACCGGCAGCTTATGGTCCATATGATCCATATGGTGCATCCAAGATGTCAGCATCCAGTGATTATTATCCCGGAGCATCTTATGCATCTGATTTTGTTGCTGGTATATTTGGATTCCCCCCTGCACCTGCACTGCCATATCGTCAGTCTCTGGACAACTCTCAGAGTCGGGACATCAGAGAGGGATCTGCGATTAGTTATGACCCGTCACGAATACCTCCTGGGATGAGCTTAGAGGAGTATCATGCTGCCTGGCAGGAGGGACATGCCGACTTTCATACGGAGTACATACATGATCCCTATATTTATGGACATCGTCACTCTACCCGATTCTAGACATTGGTATGTAATTATATGTTTATGACACATTTTACTTTCATTAATTGCTGATAATCTTAGTTTAATTATCAATTTTTTTTATTTCAATTGAAAATAGTCCTAAATATTAGTATTTAGTCATAAACCCTAAAGCGGTACGCCATCTTAAACCCTAAATCCTAAACGGCCTAAACCCTAAATCCTAAACCGGCCTAAACCCTTAAAAAATAAATCCTAAACCCTAAACCCTTAAAAATTAAGATAAATATCTTAAACTTTAAAAAAAACAAAAAAAAAACCAAAAAAAAATTTTGGGCGTACCGGTTTGGACCAGTACACCCCGCCGTACCGTGTGTCGGCACCCGGTACCGGTTCGCCGAACCTTGCTGCTAAATGCAAATCCGAGTTCATTTGATAACTCCACTATGCATCAATGATCCGGATATACTTAGTAGCATGTGCTAGATCTGCCTCTTGGATCTTTTTCTTCATCCTTTGCATCATATAATACAGGAAGCCCATCTGAGCATATCTCTCAGAGTCCATGGTCTGAAGTATGTCATATAAAGGCCTGATAGCCTCAACCATCCTCTTAGCCCGTTGCCAGAATGTCTGTCTCGTTATTAAATTCTCGACATTGCTTCCCTCAGTATTTGTCATGGCATATCTGCTCTGCTACCACTCCTAACTGACAAACTTGTGACGCAGCTCTACTTTCTTGCCAAGAAGACTATCAAATGCTATATAATTTGTAGCAAACCGTGTGACTCCTGATCTCAATATTTCTTTCCCAGTAAAGCTCATCATCAATGATAAGACCCATGTATGGTTATAGATGAATCTGGTGACGGTCTGTGCTAACTAACTATCTTCTGCATCCTATGAATTTTTTCAATATCCATCAATATGAGGTCAACACAATATGCAGCACAAGGGATCCAAAAAATATGCGGTCATCGTGCATCAAGATCTATCCTGTGGTCCTATATTGTGGTCCATTATCTGTGATGACTTACACGATATTCTTTCTCCCACCTGATAATCACCTCCTCTATCAATCAAGGATATAATAGCTGTAATGCACCTGATTTAAAGCATCAATAGACTTATGAAAAAAGTCTTTCCATCATAATAAGTCAAAAAGTTGATGATGTTCCATCTCATAGGATCAGTCCAACCATTACACATCACTGTCAACCCATACACGGGCCACTTGCTCTGATAGGAGACAATCTAATTTTCTAGCACCTCCTTATTACTATCCAGAAGCTGACCATAAATATCTCTCGATCCTGGAGGATCTACAACTGCACCAGCAACTTGTATAGATGAAATAGCAGAGCGATATAGGTTGTCTGCTGCGTGCACTGGGATATGATTGAAATGAAACCAGGATCCGATGGCCTGCCACATATCCTTCTTTTTATCCTTTTTCAGCATGGTGTCAATCCTCTGTTGCTTGGAATCTCTGCTAGGAAGGGCATGTGGATCGACATCATGGATAGTGGCTCCTGCTGAAATGTTCCTGGAAGACTTCTACTGCTAAATACTCCCAATATGGATGCAATATGGCTGGTGCCTCTCCTGACGGGCTCTCTGATTGATGAAGTTCTTCTAAACTGTATCTTAGACTCCCCTGCAACACTTGCAGACAAGGTTTTAAATCCCGTGGGACAAGGCTGTCTCGATTTTTTCTTGGAACGGGATATGTCAGCGTCCCGTCCTGTCCCGTCACTCAGGACAAGGGATGTCCCAAGATATCCCGATTAGGACATTGGGACGCTGGCGGGATGTCCTGTCCAGACACATGGGATGGTATCCTGTCCCAATGTCCAGTAGGATGTCCCACCAGGACCTGAATCCTTACTTGCAGAGCCCAATCCCGATCCCGACTCAAAAGCTGATGGCACAAATCACTGTCTCTGCCTGGCCGTCTCCTCTAGCTGCCTATGTTCATACAAGCCTACCTGAATAGCAGCCTCCATCTGTGCCTCTTCATCAGAGAAAATAGATACTCCCTCTGACTTCCTGGAGTAATAAGATGGTTCTGCGACTCTGTGGTCCACCTCTGCATTCTTTTTTGATGTTCTTTTCTTTTCAGCTTTGAAATCAGTAAAATGCTTCTTCAACAACTAACGGACCTCTTGTGGATACTATCGGTATGCAGATATATCAGAATAGCCACCAACCAAGTATTGCTTCAACCTTGTTACCCCCATCTTTGAATTATACATTGCACCATTTACACCTCCAGTGATGCCAGTCCGAGAGCATTTTTCCATGCAACCAATCAATATCATGCTCCGGATTCTTCTTCCTCCTCGATGGATCCATACATGAATATTTAAATTACACATAAGGTCAATAATTATGTTTATTAATTAATACTTTATTAACCTAATTTTTTAAATTTTTAAATTTAAATAAATATTTTTAAATTTTTTTTTGATTTAAAAAATATGAAAAATAAAAATATTATAAAAAATTAATCTTAGATTCATGTAGGATCCTATCATAAATGCTACATATATTTTTTTAAGATACTGGAAATGTATTAAAGGCCATTTTTTTTCAATTTTAGACCTAAAGTACTATTCATAAGACACATCAAAATTTGGATAAATCGATATAAAATTTATAGTGAGAGTAGCTTACGAGCCCCATAATAATAATCTATAATTATAATTTTTTATTAATTATTTTATTTTTTATTAATTTTTTAATCTAAAATTAATTTTTAATTTAAAAAATTATATACTTAACAAAAAATCAAGATCTTAGTATCATTGTGTAGATCTTTCCTAGATCTATCACATACTCTAAAATCATGCCCAACAAAAAAAATTTGACAATATTTTTTTAATTTTTTTTAATTTTCATGAATTTCAAAAAAAGAGAGGGGAGAGGGAAAGAGGGAAAAAGGAAGCTCTACATACCTTAAATCTATCTTTCTCTTGAATTAGTTGATGTTTGATTGGCTTGAAATGGAAAGAAAATGCTCCCTTTTTCCTTCGTTGAACAAAAAGAAGTAGAGAGCTCTCTGCCTCTTTGCCTCTTTATTAGAACCCCCCAACTAACGTCTACAGTACCCAACAGAAAAAAACAAAAAAAAAACCGGTTCGAACCGGACCGAACCAGTCACGAACCAATCGGTTCAGGCCAGTTCTTTATTTATTTATTTTATTTGTAAACCCCCAACCTGTTTAAATAGACCGAACCATACCGTCCGGTCACCAGTCCGAATTGGTACACCCCGAACCGGCCAGTATGGCATGGTTCGGTGAACCCTGCAGCCAACAAATGGCATCCCACTCGCTCCAGAAAATGAATTTTTGAGAATGAAGAAACAAATATTTTGAATCTTTTTTAGCTTAATACTAAGTAGTGCCAACCATCAGGTAATATCTATCCAAGGCAAAATGACAAAGGAGAAAAGAGGCCAGAACTTCTCGATATTGAGCGGGTCATCTAATAGCCGGTCCAACCCAATGTTGGGTGCCTATACTAGCTTGACATGGTATGCGCGGGCTAGCATGAACTAGTGCTTGAATCCTTGCATCAAATATAGTTTTGTATTTCACAAAACTACATATGAACAACTTTGCATGTATTAGACTGTTAGGATGTGAAAAGGGTGCATAAGAATATAATGAAGGTAAAAGAGATGAGAATGCTGAGGTAGACATTTAGTAAGATTAGGAAGGACAAAGGTAGCCATGAGTAAATTATAGAAATATTAGGAACAAATGAAATAATGTGAATAAATGAAAAGAATATCAGCTGAGAAAAGCATATAAGGCAGCATGACCATGCTCAATAAAGCCCAGAATATGGGCCTCAAGGACTAGAGAACAGAATACAGTAAAGAATGTGATGGGAGTCATGATAAAATAATTTAGAAAATTTCTCTTTGGAAGATTTGCCATGGAAGGAACCCATATCCCTCAACTAATCAAATAAGATCTTTAAGTTATGTAATTTTCATG
Organism: Areca catechu; assembly: GCA_021397845.1. Classification (NCBI taxonomy): domain Eukaryota; kingdom Viridiplantae; phylum Streptophyta; class Magnoliopsida; order Arecales; family Arecaceae; genus Areca; species Areca catechu. Next base: position 46,989,899 of record CM038047.1, on the reverse strand, counting down.
TTGATATTATTTGTTGCCCAACATCAGCACAAAATTTAGAGACACGTATTTATCACTTGTTAGCATCATGAAGGTCTGTCTTGGAACAAGATTCGATACAAAAATTGATCCTGCAACAAACAGTATTGGAGATGTAAAAAGAATTCCCAGCTTAATTTAACAAAGAATGCATCAAATTATTCAGCTTAATGTCTAATCGAGTAGAACATGGAAGTAACATTAATGGTCTAGATTATAACCATGGAGAATCATGCCCATAGGTTTGACTTCACCATCTTGCAAGTTTTACTGTTGAACAATATAAAGACCCTTTCACATTATTTGGAAAAAGGACCTCGCCATATCAGAAGGCAATGTAAAGACACAATCATGAACATTTGAAAAATAATTGATATTGTAAGAAATCTTTGTCAATCATAATAATTTGGAATGCTTATCACTTTCATAACAGGTCTGATTGACAGACAAAAAATGGCCTGAAGAATGTAGAGACCTTAATGTAGTGAAAAGTTAATCATATTTGTCAAATTGATCATAGATTAAAAATTTAAATAAAAAAAAAACCATTATGACATCATCTAGTTATCACCCATATGTCAACACTAATTGAATTCAATCTAACACAAACTAACAAACATAATCAAACTTCCATGACACTGTTCTCAGTGTATATGATTTCAAAAGTCAAATAGCTCATGCCTTTGTGTTGCTAATTGTTTGCTAGTGACATGTAATTTATACTTCTAGCTACAGTATTCTTCTAGGAATGGTGCAGCTACCCCACTCAGTCACAACCACATCCAGACCATACCAGTCACCAGCTGATAAGATACAGACCATACCAGTCACCAGCTGATAAGATACTTACCTCAATAGGAGGGTGAAACAGGATCGGTTGTTTTCAGTACAAACAAGAAAAACAATAAAGAAAAAGGTTTACCAACCAGTGCAAGATAAATATGACTTAATACAAAACAATTCAGGGCAGAACTCCTTAATACAACACGTTACAGGACAATTCAGCATGGTTTGCTAAAATCAGGGTGTCCAAGCCTGCAAGGGTTTCCTATGCCAGGCTCTGGATGGAGCCAGCAGTATTCAATCCTCAACTAATCTTGAACAAACATTTTTTTATTGCTACAACCAAGGTTTTAAATCCCGTGGAATAGGGCTATCCCGGTTTTTTCATAGAACGGGATGCATTGGCATCTCGTCCTGTCCCAACACTCAGGATAGGGAATATTCCAAGGTATCCCGATTGGGATGCTGGGACGCTGGTTAGATGTCCTATCCCAATATATGGGATGGTACCTCATCCCAATGTCCCACGAGACATCTTGCCAGAACCTGAATCCTTGGCTACAACTTTTTGCAATAACTCAATCAGATTTTATTGCGTTGCCAATTTTGAACTTATACATCATACATTAGTTAACATGCAGCCACTATGTTGAAGGCTATAACTGAAAAATCCGGAATTATATTAGCTTATGCTATTTTAAATCTTCATAAAAAGGAGCTTCCTAGGCATTATCACTTCTGGAATCTTTCACTATCATCTTTCCTGTCCCCACATCACTCCTAATAGAGGTCAAATAGGCCTCATATTACAATCATGTTAGATCCTACAAAGTTTTGGGAAATGCCAAGTTTTTTGCATTGCCATCTCACTGTTAATGAAGGAAAAATTAGGAAAAAATCAGCACATAGGTTCTGAGAGACCATAGATATAACTGAAGAATTGAGTTTACCATTTCTGCTGTGTCCCATTAGATTTGACCCCTGCGTCCACCCAATTACGAATAAAAGGGTCTTTCAGCTCCAGTGAATCAATAATCTCTGAGAAGGGTCTCAAAAGCTTAGTAGCACCTAGAGCTCCTCGAGGTCCTACTTGGATAAATGATTTCAAGAAAGTTGGAGCATATCTAGATGCTGCCGTGGAGAGAACACTCCAATCTCCTCAAATAGAAAGAGGAAGAGCTGTCACAGCAGTGGACATTGGCAGAACTGCATCCTGTTGACTAATTCGTTTTTCATTTGAAATGTGTATGATGAAACAAAATTTGTAGGATAACATAATTATTGACATTCAAGTAACAAAAGCCTGATGAGACAAATCAACAAAACTTGATTCATGCAGTTATATCATCATTCTTAAGCAGGCAATTTAATATGACAGATAAAACAAAAGGATATATACATGCCCGTACAAGCACGGACACTCAAACACAAACATTTACACATGCATGTGTGCATATATACATCCATCATATGAATGTAATTATTTATGTATGTACTTACATAAAAATGTACAATTTATGTATTTATTTGCAACAATCTAGAATTGTACATATTTTGATGAATGCAGCTGGATATGGTTGGGCTAACAGGCACTACCATAGATGATGATGTAATTAAAAGGTTTTAATTTTACTTCCAAGGGCAATTGCACAAAAACAAATTGTAAAATTGTTTGCTTCATATTGAAAGGGCTAAACTTTTGCTAACAACTACATAAAACAACAAAGTTATGCTTGAGATAACATTCTGCATTCGTTACATGAAATGTTCCCAAGTTGGTGAGATGAATAGTTGTGCTCATACATGAGATGCACATAATGCATGCATGCATGAGAGAGAGAGCATAACTTATGCCCAGAATGGCTCATTGATATAATTTATCATTAGCGAACTGTTTTTTCATCCATTTGTAAGTTGGGAAATTAACATCATTTGTGAAGATCATGATATGCATAGAATATATGTACATTACAAGTTAGCATATAAATTCACGTGGGAGCTATGGAGCTCACATAATCAAAAGAAAAGATTAAGAAGAGATAGCGTAGAAGTCCACAATGCCATGAGAAATAAATCGAGATCAAGTTAGGTAAAGAAAAATAATATATTCAAAAGACTCCTTTCACACTCACAAGAAGCTTTTTCTACTCACGGACAGCTTCAAGACCTACATACTTCTCAAGGTCCTGTAAGAAATCACTTTGAAGAAATTAGTGCATGCCAATGACATAATGTTACCAAGAATAAACCTGCAGGAATTCAAGTATACTAATTAATAATTATTAAGCAAAACTTATCAACAAGAAATTTACCATAGGAAGCTTCACTCAGAAAAGGAAATGATAGCATGCTTTCTAAATCATAGAATTATCTGCTTCACTGGAAAGCAAAGTTCATGGGAGATAAATAATTTTACTGAAATAACAATTTGGCAAGCCTTCCGTACTAGTTTGTAAAATTATTTAAAAAAGAAGAAAACAATGCTTCACACTGTACAAGAAGCTGATAAACCGATGAGTGAACATATCATAGGTATTAGTTTATTTTGGTAAAAGCTGTTACTTTATCATATTTGTTTGATAGTAAAAATAATAAAATTAAGCACAAATCATCAAAAATATAAGCAAGTGAGTTGAAATTAAGTAATACTTACCACTAGTCATAATATTAATTTATACTACTACATATCAAAATATGCTTTGTTTTAATCACTTCTAAGAACTTTAGGATGTTTTGCTATTACATGCCATATACATTCTACGAGATGAGCTAACAATGAATGCTAGCTCCCAAATTTTTCTAAAAGTCCAAATTTACAATATTTTACTGTTATGCCTATATATGCATAAATTAATTTTTCATTATCTGGATCATTTAAAGCCTTATGGCCCAGAATTCTAGAACAGATTGCTAGGTATACAACAAGATGGCACTTTACCTTCTTAACAGCCTCTTTGTTCATTCATCTCCATCTTTTGCTTACACAAATGACTTAAAGCTAGTGTCTATAGTCATATTTTCAAAATTAGATTTATAAACAACATATAACAGGCTACTCTATGCACAAATAACAGATACTAAAGTACATAAATATGCACATGCATGTGGGAGCAAGCAAGCAATAGAGAGAGAGAGAGAGAGATGGGCTATACACTTCGATTGAGAACTTTGGCAATGGAACTAGTGTTTTTTCAGCTATCGATGTGCTAAAAAAGTAATTAACATTCCTCATAAAATTTTCTCCCCTCTTTTGCTTCTTTTGTTATCTATGCCCATTTGAATTTTAATCCATTTATAACTTCCATTTATTATCCAAGTTTGTATGTTTTCACGTTAACTTGGGACACTACAACCACATATCTAGGTGATTACTAACACTTAGTCTTAAACTACTTCCATGGTGATTCTTCTATTTTATATGTCAAATTACTCAATTTTATTTCATTGCACATTGTATGCTATATAACATAACCTAAATTTTTTGCTAGCATTCTAGAGCAAGGATCGTTGAACTAATACCAAGATCCGTACCGGTCTCTATAAAACTAAGAGCCTCTTGGACTCTCATCCCTCCCTTGGCTATAATATCCGATCCGAACTGGATTCAAACCGGGCCTAAACCAAACCGAACCAGGCCAAAACGCACGATTCAGGGTTGAATCGTACTGTTTCGGTCCAGTTCGGGACTTTTTCGGATGGTCTAGAACCCGGGCCATTTTTCACGACCGAACCATCCTAGTTCAATGCCAGTATGATACGACACGAGCCGAACCGAATGGTTTGGTCCAGTTCGGCAAACCTTGTTCTAGAGTAAGCAAAAGTAGATGTCAACATATGCAATGCACATGGAAGATCTGAAAAGGAAAATTTGATGGATGGCTGTGATCCCATGAATCAAGATTATTTATGGTAGATTTCATAAATACAACCTCATTATTAATTTGTATAAACATTTCTAATCTTACTAAACAATGCATTTTTTTTTTTTTTGTTGGGGGGGGGGGGGGGGGCGCATTTACTAACAAGAGGGTATTTGTAATGGGATGTACAGATGGTTGGCTCTAGTTAGACTTGCATAATTCGCTAATACTTATGGGAGAAATGGGAAGTTAAGACAGCTCAAAGGAGTCTGCATTCTAGTCCATATTTTATACATAATTGACATGCCACAGTATATTATTCAAATGCAAGACAAAGTCCAAATTAGCACCATTTTATGAAGGCTACTCAACACCATTTCCCATAACTTGTTTCATTCTTATATTTGCATATAACTCATTTTAGATAGCTATGTTTATGACAAACACATTTTTTTGCTCAAAACATCATCTGTAATCACCTATTAGGATTAACCTAGGATGTTGGTATAATCTTAAATGCAAGGACTATTCAACAATGACTTTATCTAATAGAAAAAAGTGTGATACCCGGTAACAATTCAGGTCCTCACCCAAAAAGACCAGTTAGAAGATATTATTTAGGTTCCTTAGTCTTATATAAGTACCAAAGATCTACCTAGTGCATAGCCAACATAGAATAAACATATGCCCACATGGGCCCTCACATACTCCCTCATTTGAGCCCTAGTATCCTCACCAGGCCAAGAATCCAAATTGATTCAAATCCTATCACAAACATCACAATCAACCTATAGTTAGAGGTCCCATGCCACAACATCTCCTGTCCATAGAGGCCATGGGCCAAGCCCACTCTAATACTATTTATTATAACATAAGACCTCACCTAAAAAGGCTAGCAATAAGGTATTATTTGAATCCCTTGTCCCTATAAAATACCCAAGATCTATCCAGTGCATAGCATATGTGAGACTAACACATGCCCACCTAAGTCCTCACACACCCAATCTTATGTCATTATGTAAAAATTCCTACATGATAAAGCACATTTGACTTGATTCACCTAAATAATATCATCTATATACTATTCCCCCCTAACCACCCCCGCCCCCGCCCCCCCTCCCCTCTCCCCCATCAAAAAGGACCATCCAACTCATATGCAGGCACTCACACACACACACATGCCCCATAAGAAAAAAACCTATAACCTATTTTATATGGCAGATGATGCTCCCATTTCTTACATGACATGCAGAGCTACATGGCGCAATTGTAGATTAAATGGGATTTTTCCAATAAATGATATCTGAACCTTAAAAAAAGACAATAATTTTTGTACAATCATAACATATGCATCCATGCAGTATATACCAATATACACACATAGAGCAATATATATATATATAAATTTATTTTATACAGCAGATGATGCTTCCATGTCTTATGCGATATGCAGATCTACATGTTGCAAGTGTAGGCTGAACAAGATTTTTCTAATAAATGATTTCTGAATCTTGGAAGAAGACAGAAAGAAAAATATTGCAGAAACCATTACATAAATTGTGTTATCCTACAGTTCAGCTTATATCAGGAATAAATGTTGCTAGCATTTTCTCACATAATTCCATTTTGTTTACAGCAGTAGAAGGTTGAAAAAATTACCATAAAAAAGCGAGTAGAAGGTTAAAAAAATTACCATAAAAAAGCGAGTAGAAGGTTGAAAAAAAAAGGCAATAAGGTGAAGAGCATTGAGTATGCACTCTCACCTTAAGAAACTCTGGGGGGCCTATTCGTGACAAGAATTCGCCTTCAGGTATGTAAACCATCCATGAGTCATAGGATGCACATGGAACTGACACACCCAATGCATCAAGAACCTAAGATTCATGAGAACCATATCATTTTCCAATGGAAGATAACTTATATATTCATTAGACAAGACAGAATCCAGAAACTGTCCAATGGCAATGCCCTAACAAAGACAGTGGTACAAAATGAGCATGTAATTCATATAACATTTGAGCTCAGAGACGAGAAAGAAAAAAAACACATCAATAAAATAATTGAAAATTGCACAAAAACCCTTGATTCATTAAAAAAAAAACTCTTTAAAATAAAAAAAAGGTTATCATGGACATATATGATAATTTGAAAAAAAATTGTCAAATAATATCTTGTAAATAGTATATATATATATATATATATATATATATATATATATATATGCAATCCTGACCATATGCATTTTTCTGATAGCACATGCTAAGTCATGAATATCCTGCTTTTCCACTATTTATTTGCTCCATGCCTTATGATTAGAGTATGACATATCAATTATTTTCCATCAACTAATTTTGTTTTACAAGTCAAATGGGACATCTTTTCGCCAGATGTACAAAGCCATTGAGTTGCAGGATCGGAGATGTCCTTTGATAACTTCTTATTTCAATTTTTTCAATAAATTGATATGTTCAACCACCATCCATTGATCACCCATGCAAGGGGATTAGCCTGGGGACCTCTTAACTAAAATCCAGAAAACAAAGATGGACCTGAGTCAAATTTATAACCATTTATTTCAAATGAATGAGCAGCGCCTCCACGAAGATCATGACTTTCTAACACAAGGACATTCTGCCCGTATCTAGCTAAAAGTCCAGCACAACATAGTCTGCCAATACCACTTCCAATGACAACAACATCAACTTCCAGCTTCCTAGGAGAATATATGACAATTAGACAAATGAAATTGCTAGAGGCCTGACAGAAAAAAAAAATTAATTTGAATGATCTTACAAAAAGTATGTTGACTCTGGTCTTGATTTTGATGATTGACAAAACATTTAAGTATATATGAGTACTAATGCATGTTAAAAGTGTTTAGCAGTTTCAGGTACTCCTTAAATGTTAAAAGATTGAAAAGATTATCATTCAGTTGAAGAAGTCCAAATTTAGATGAAAAATCTGCTCAAAGAAGACTTCGATAGTTGAAGATTGCTTGAATGGATATATGAGTTCAACACAAACTTGATTCAGCACAAGTTCAGAAGTTTTGAAGAAAATCTCAGTGATGTGTCGACTCAAAATGTCAATACATGACTCAAGGTGTCGACTTAAAGTGTCGACACATGACACCAAGTATCGACACATGACAGTGAAGTGTCGACACATGCCGGCACGCAGAGAAAGTTTCAGTTGGCACGGCTTAAGTGTCAACACATGGATGTGTTGTGTCGACACATGGATCAGCTCATCGCCTGAGATTTTTAGGTTATAGAATTTGTTGAAGTTGAAGACTTGCTTGAAGTGTCGACACATGGATGACAAGTGTCGACTCAAAGTGTCGACTCATCAGATGAAGTGTCGGCTCAAAGTGTTGACTCATCAGATGAAGTGTCGGCTCACCAGTGCAGAACAGAAGACTTTAGAAGACATTTCTTTGGTCAAGTGTCGACTCACTATTCCAAGTGTCGACCCTAAGTGTCGACACATAACCTGAAGTGTCGATACTTGAACGGACGACAGCTCTGTAATAACTAGTTTTCTGAAGAGCGGAACTTTTCCAAAATATTTGTAACGGCTAGTTTTTCCTCTCCAACGATCTCTAATGGTCATTTAAGGTTTGGAGAGCTATATAATCAACACAAATCAAATTGAGAGGTAATTCTTTGAGAGAAAAGTTCCATACACTTTAAGGATTCATATTTTGAGAGAGTCGAGCCTTCAAGCATCCAATTTTAAAGAGAGCTTCCAAGTCCACAACATCAAGCTTCATTCAAGGCTTCAATAAATTGAAGATAAGCTTCTTTAACATCATCCAAGAGCTTCAAAGAGATATTTGCTTTATTTTAGAATGCTTTATTGTATTCTTTACTTTCATTCTTACTTTATTGTAAAGGTTCTTGGTTAGCCCGGAAAACCAAGGAAGGTTATTGGTGAGCCTTAAAACCAATTAGATTCTTGATTAGCCAGAAAAACCAAGGGAGGTTATTGGTTAGCCTTGAAAAACCAATTAGGTTCTTGGTTAGCCCGTAAAACCAAAGGAGGTTGGTGGTGAACCTTAAAACCATTTAGGTTCTTGGTTAGCCCGTAAAACCAATTGAGGTTTTGACTTATGAGCCTTGTAAAAACAAGTAGGGTTTTGATTAGTGAGCCCGGAAAACTAATCGGCTGTAATCGATTGAGAATATAGTGAATTCCCAAAGAGATCTTGAGGAGTGGATGTAGGTTCAACCACCATCCATTGATCACCCATGCAAGGGGATTAGCCTGGGGACCTCTTAACTGAAATCCAGAAAACAAAGATGGACCTGAGTCAAAGTTGTAACCATTTATTTCAAATGAATGAGCAGCGCCTCCAGGAAGATCATGACTTTCTAACACAAGGACATTCTGCCCGTATCTAGCTAAAAGTCCAGCACAACACAGTCTGCCAATACCACTTCCAATGACAACAACATCAGCTTCCAGCTTCCTTGGAGAATATATGACAATTAGACAAATGAAATTGCTAGAGGCCTGACAGAAAAAAAAAATTAATTTGAATGATCTTACAAAAAGTATGTTGACTCTGGTCTTGATTTTGATGATTGACAAAATATTTAAGTATATATGAGTACTAATGCATGTTAAAAGTGTTTAGCAGTTTCAGGTACTCATTAAATGTTGAAAGATTGAAAAGATTATCATTCAGTTGAAGAAGTCCAAATTTAGATGAAAAATCTACTCAAAGAAGACTTCGATAGTTGAAGATTGCTTGAATTGATATATGAGTTCAACACAAACTTGATTCAGCACAAGTTCGGAAGTTTTGAAGAAAATCTCAGTGATGTGTCAACTCAAAATGTCGACACATGACTCAAGGTATCGACTCAAAGTATCGACAAATGATACCAAGTATCGACACATGACAGTGAAGTGTCGACACATGCCGGCACGCAGAGAAAGTTTCAGTTGGCACGACTGAAGTGTCAACGCATGGATGTGTTGTGTCGACACATGGATTAGCTCATCGCCTGAGATTTTTAGGTTATAGAACTTGCTGAAGTTGAAGACTTGCTTGAAGTGTCGACACATGGATGACAAGTGTCGACTCAAAGTGTCGACTCATCAGATGAAGTGTCGGCTCACAAGTGCAGAACAGAAGACTTCAGAAGACATGTCTTTGGTCAAGTGTCGACTCACTGTTCCAAGTGTCGACCCTAAGTATCGACACATGACCTGAAGTGTCGACACTTGAATGGACGACAGCTCTACAATAGCTAGTTTTCTGAAGAGCAGAACTTCCCCAAAATATTTGTAACAGCTAGTTTTTCCTCTCCAACAGTCTCTAACGGTCATTTAAGGTTTGGAGAGCTATATAATCAACACATCAAATTGAGAGGTAATCCTTTGAGAGAAAAGTTCCATACACTTTAAGGATTCATATTTTAAGAGAGTCGAGCCTTCAAGCATCCAATTTCAAAAAGAGCTTCCAAGTCCACAATATCAAGCTTCATTCAAAGGCTTCAACAAATTGAAGACAAGCTTCTTTAACATCATCCAAGAGCTTTAAAGAGATATTTGCTTTATTTTAGAATGCTTTATTGTATTCTTTACTTTCATTTTTACTTTATTGTAAAGGTTCTTGGTTAGCTCGAAAAATCCAAGAAGGTTGTTGGTGAGCCTTAAAACCAATTAGGTTCTTAGTTAGCCCGAAAAATCAAGGGAGGTTATTGGTTAGCCTTGAAAAATCAATTAGGTTCTTGGTTAGCCCGCAAAACCAAGGGAGGTTGGTAGTGAACCATAAAATCATTTAGGTTCTTGGTTAGCCCGTAAAATCGAGTGAGGTTTTGACTTGTGAGCCTTGTAAAAACAAGTAGGGTTTTGATTAGTGAGCCCGGAAAACTTATCGGCTATAATCGGTTGAGAATATAGTGAATTCCCAAAGAGATCTTGGGAAGTAGATGTAGGTGCCTTGGAGTGCACCGAATCACTATATATCTTTGTGTTTGTGATTGCTTGTGTGATTATTTTCTTTGTGCATTTACTTTGTTAATTCCGCTGCATATTATTTTGAAGCACACAAATACATTGCCAAAACACAAGCATTGAATTGATCTAGTACATACTTGTTTTAGTTTATTGCAAATAGTTTGAAAGTTTTATAAAACCCAATTCACCCCCCCTCTTGGGTTGCATCTTCACTGGGCAACAAAGTATATGACAAAAAGGATCATTATCCAAAAGTTAAGGCTCCCCCTTTATAAAGAGAAAATCATTATCTTGCACCCCTGATAGTATTTGATTTCAATACAAGAAAATAAATTCTCAAAACAAGTCAAAAAAAAAAAATTCAGAGACTGCAGCAAGAGAGCAAGAGTGAGCCGGTGAGAGGGAGGAAGGGAGGGAGAGATAGATGGGGGGAGAGAGAGAGAGAAGAGGGAGGGGGGTTGGGGGTTATGCTAGGACCTCCCCTAGTATATAAGTTGAGCTATAATTCTGATGTGAAAAATTGCTAGCAAATTCGTAGAGCGCAAAATACATGATGCTCCATCTTTTCATTGTGAATCCACAATCTAAACAGAGGCTTGATATAAAAAAATTGGAAAAGTGCGGATAAAACTAAGGTCTCAAAATGCATGATGGACCAAGTAAATTGAGATTCCAGAACAATAATTGTGAATCATGATCTTTACATTTTTGAACATGTGCCACTCAGAATTCAATAGTCTTGGATACCTTTAAACCATAAAGGAAACCAAATAATAGTACCTTCTCATTACTTATTCATTCTGTGACCTCTCAATTGGTAAAAAGGCAACAGATATGTGATCTTTATTTTAGGTGCATGCAAGTAGTGAATCTATACTTAACTTGAGGACAAAAAGAGAATAAACATGCAAGTGCCTAAGAAGGTATCTACCTTTGAACTAAAGTATTTTTAAAAGATAAGGAGAAAAGGAATCCAACCAGTATGACCAACAATATATTTGAGTAAATGTCCCAAACTCAACTTTAAGATTGGAGAAAAGATAAGTAACTCAGTGAAATTTACTGTGTCATCTATTAGGAGTTGGATGCTTAAAAATAAAGTGAACAATAAGAACAGAGGGATGGGTGAGCAGGAGGTAGGGAGGTGCAAACGAGCCTTGATGAGCTTATATACTCACAATAGATCCTATTAGTTAGTCTCAATGCAACACCTAAAATTGCTTTCTGTAAGAAAGTTGATCCTATGGTTGCCAAATAAGAAATAAAGGAAGTTTCTTGGTTCAGAACTGAGAAGTCTGCCTGGCTGTATGGTTGTCCAGCATAAAGCCCATTTTCACTGCAATAAGCATGCAAGCACACATTCTTGGAATGGCTGCCTAAGTAATTTCTATGATGGCTGGTTCTCTGTGTTTCCTCCCCCCTTCCATGGAACATTCCAGCAGATCTCGAGTCTCTGAAGGATGTGTTTATATAAAAAATAAAAATAAGCTGTGGTATAAAAATAAGGAACTCCTTTTATGAGGAATGAATGCTAAGCTGTGGTATCTTTTGAGAGTCTTGTGAATAAGATGACGAAGGTAATTTATGCTTAGACTCAATAAATATCTGCCAAGGTTGAAGATGCATCCTGGGAGGTGCATTCATAAAGGCATTTGTAAAAAGTTTGAACGGTGCAAATATCTAGTCAAGTTTGGGATGCTGTAGTAGCACTTCAACTCTCAGACTCTATAGGATAAAAACAACGCATGACACTTCCTACAAAGGCAAGAGTGTATGTAACCTTATAATTGACATTTTAACAGCTTACAATAACTCTCTCAGATGAAATGTTCTGACTCTTGTTTTGCATCCATAGAATGGTATGACTTGGGAACATTAGATCATTTATAGTACAAATTAAAGGCAATCTGGCCCGTGATCTTCATTTTCCATAAACCTGCATTCTTTTACCCATGGACTAATCATGGAACAAGTAAACATGTAATTGGATTGATTACATGATACTACTACCGTTAAAATCTAAAAAAAAAAAATTTGAGGCGTGCCAGATGTGACCTTAACAAGGGTTTTAGTTTTGGTCGTCCCCCATCCCTCCACCCCCAAACCAAAAAAGAAAAGAAAAAGAAAAAGAAAAAGCTAAAAAGAGGAGCTGCATATACCCGACATTTGGATATGAATGGTTTGTTGTATTCCCAGTGACCACTGTAATCAGCTTTTCATTAAGTATAAAAGTGGCAGGAAATTTCTCTGCAAAAATTGATTCCATTCATCTATAGACTATAGTCCTGGTTAATTTCCTAAAGGACCCAACAATTTCACTAAATCCAAACTCACAAGGTCCAAAACAACAAGTGATGATGCTCTTTCTTTAATTAAAATGAAAGTTATGCGAAGAAGATCACCTGGGAATGGGTTCTTTTCTTTTACAGGGGTTTAACGTTGGTCGGAAGCGGCTCCTTCACGTTCGAGCTTCGCGCCAAAACCGACACCCTCTTTTCCCGCCGGAATTTGAATTGGGAATTGAGGGCGTTGGCGGGAAAGAAAGGAACCCGCGGAGGCCGAAAGCCGAGGCCATGGCAAAAAACAAAGGGATGGAAAAAAAGAGAAGCAAGAGAAAGAGCGAGCGTCGGCGGGCACAAAATCCCCGAGGGAGATAGGGACGGCATCTGGTTTGCCACGTCCCTGGCACCGCTCGGCCGTGAAGTTTTTTTTTCAAAATAATATTTTTTAATAAAATTTATTAGGACGTAGGATGGTTTAGTGGATATTTTAATTGAGATGGATGCCCATGAAATCACATGTTATACTTACGATTCCGGTCAAAGTAAAGCCGTAAGTTATATCTGCAATTTTATTCTTTTTTTAATATAAATAATAAATAATAATATATTTAAAATAAAATTTAAAAAAATACTTTTTAAAAAAAATGTGAATGGAAGTGCAATTTTGTTTTCCTATTATTTAAAAAATAAAAATCTTATAAAATATTTAACATATATAAAAATTTAAAAAATCTGAATAAATTTGTAGGTCGTATATTTTGACCAAAGTCTCCATCTTAATTACCGATAAAATTCTACCTGTGAATTCATTTAAAATAAAAGTTAAAATATAAAATATTAAAGTTTTAAAAATTAATAAAAATAAAAAATAAAAAAGCTTGACCTGTGAGCTCTCTGGCAGCTCAAGCCTGCAAGTTTTTAATTAAAAAATTAGAAAAACAAAAAATTAAAACATTAAAAATTAAAAATTAAAAAAATTAAAAAAATATACAAATATAGTTTAACAAGATGATATTTTATAATAACATGAATATTAGAATAAATACGGTGCATTAATTATTTTATATAAAAAATAATAAATATATTAATTTATTACATTATTAAAAAAATATATTAATATATTATATTTTAGTATATTATAATATAATATATTTTTAAATATAGATATGTTATAATAACATCATATGTTACAATAAATTTATTAATTATTTTATATTAAGAAAATAAAATAAATATATTAATATATTATATTATATTATATTATTCTAATATATTAAATATTTGATTTTGTTGTTCATAAAATTTTATCTTGAAAATGTTTAATGCGATTTCTGCCCCACTTTTTTCTGCTTCAGTGGCATGGATATACAGTTCCCCCATCCCCTTCGATCCCTTTTATATTTTCTTTCTTTCCTATCACTCCCTTCCCTCATACTCTCTTGCTCTCTAATATATTTTAATAATTTATTTATTTAATAATTTTATTTATAAATATTTTTATTGTATATAATATTTTATGTAATTATAAAATAAGGAAAAGTATTAATAATTATTATTATTTGTTTATATTTTTATCATTATGTATGTAAATGATATTAGATATTTACTTCACTCGATCCCTGATATTAAAATATTATTATAAAAATATTATAATTTATAATATTATTATATTATAATATATTAGTTTTTCATAGATTACTTATATTGTAATTAACTATAATTAATTTTAAGAGTACAATTTGTCCAAGATTCCAACTATCTTTTTTTCATTCCCTTCCTAAAATATATATTATTAAAAAAATCTCATCACATCTATAAAATTAAAATTAATTGCTAAAGAGATTTAATATATTAAATGAGCAAAGAAATTTAGATGAAGAAAATTTGAAATTATTTCTAATTCAAGTTAATAGTAGCAAATATAAAGCTTCATAATAAAATTACATAAATGTAATATATAAATGAAATCAAAATAAAGATCCTAAGTTTCACAGGATGGTTGTCTTCTTTTTACATGCAGGTTGCTTCCAACAAGGCATTGGTTCTACTTCACTTAGTCTTTGATACTCCATCGGATGCTCTATATTAGTGAATGACTCCTATATAGTTATCTCTTGTATCGATCCCTCACCTATACACTCTTGTCCATGTCCTGAGTATCCCTGATGGATTATGTAGTCCGGTGTAGTAATATAGTCAAAATGCACTACAGTATCCTTGATAGATGTGAACTGTCTCACGTTCTCATGAAGATAAATGGCCATAGATATGTATGGAGTGAACTCAAACATCGGATATGAAAAAGTATTGCATCATCGAGTACCTCGTCTATGTTGAGCTAGAGGTGGTGCTCCCAATGATGATGCATACGAGAAGGGCAAAGGAGTCTCATCCTCTCTATCAACATCCTAAGCAAGTGCTCATAACCAGATACGTGCATGCTCGCCGATAACATGAAGGACGAAATGACATATCCCCTGGATGGGCTGTGAGGCCATGGATATGGAACCTAGCTAAACAAGATGATGTATCATTGCGATGCCACCGCTCTGAATTTTACATACATATAATCAGTTATACAAAATAAAATAAGTATCTCTGAACAACGATAAATTAAAAAATTAAATCCTTATTGGGTAATCATACATTGCACCATCACGACTAATGAATTGCCAGTGATGCCGTGATACCACTGTAGATGTGGATCATGATAATCCATGATATCATTAACAGGAGCACCATCTATAATATAATCTTGACAACTCTCCCAAAATTAAATATAATGCTGATGAGTGATGGACCAGTCCTAATCGACTCATTCTCTGAGATCGATACGGTGTAGTCCAATATTTATATCATATCGATCAGATACGATCTATTGGATCCCGAATTATTGCAATACTTTATCAGCGAAGTGTCATTTTATGATATGGAACATATAGTGGCACTCAGCTACACCATATATCCTGATCATGCAGACAGTAATCTGGTAGCTATATAAGAATGTTAGAAGTATGTGGCTGTCATATCACCTGTTTGTAAAGAATGTGAAACATAGGATATTAAACAAAAAAATATAAAGAATATTATACTCTTAAAAATAAATTATTAGTCCTTACCTACTCCGGTCTCAGGTGATTAAGTAAATATCAATATGAAGAGATAACATGTGTTGGTACCACCATGACCAAAAAATAATCTCTTTATCTGTACATAAAACAGATTAAATGAATTACATAACTCGGTAAATATTATTAGTTATAAATTATGATATAATTCAATACTCACCTCATTCCTAACAGATCCTATGATAAACTAGCTCTACCAATTATCTAAATCCACCATAGGATCTGCAACCTATAGAGCTAATCTACGGGATGCCATGATCAGAAATCTATCCCATACCCATAACTATAGTAGTCATAAAGGTCTGGCTATATCTGTTGGGTCTCATGTGGTACTTTCCAAGGCTCAGGGAACCAAGGCTAAGGCCAAGGTCTAATGATCATGATGTTGTCATGGGATTTCTAGGACTAGTTTGGGTCCAAGGATGAAAGGCTATTAGCCTTTCGGATCTTGATGTTTAGGAGACTTGGGCCTCAAGGGGCCAACTTCTATTGGACTGGTTTTGAGTCCTAGGTATGTGTGATTGAGCTGAGTCAAGGGTGTACTTGGACTTGGAAAACTCAATTATGCTTTAAGTTGGCTTATGGGAGCTTTAGGATTAGGTCATGGTGACCTAATATATATATACTTTGCATTTGGGGCTGATTGGAGCCGTCATAATGAAATAACCTTTTATCCCTTATATCCATCTTCTTCCTCCCTCTCTTTCTCTCTGGGTTTGTCACTCTCTATCAAAGTAATATCAGCATCCAAGCCGCCATACCTTAGGAAGGAGAAAATTCCTTAGCGCCTAGGGACTCCTAGTCCAAGTAGGAAACCTAGCACCTAGCATCTTTGGAGTCATCCCTCTCTACCCTTTTGGAGTTCGACTAGGAGCTTTGAAGGGTTGAATTCTCACTGGTTGAAGGTCCCAAGAGATGTGGTTTCACATCCATATCATATCTGGAACATTCGAGGCTCTCTGAACAAGTTAAGAGATTTTTGCACAAGAAGGCTGAATCCCTGCCAGACTGATTGCTTTAATTTCCTGTTGCTACCACTTCTAGTATAATGTTCTGAGGTTGGTTGCTAGTAGAAGGTTGTCCATGCACCTGGGAACGTCCTCCAACAAGTGGTATCAGAGCTTGAGTTGCGTGGAGTTCGTGGGAGATGCCAGAAGTTGCAAATCTTCAATTACTGAAATTTCAACAAGGGCCTGTCAAGGTACTTCTCAATCCTACGATATTTTTTTTTATTTTATGTTTGGTTAGGATCTAGCCATGAGTACGAGCATGAAGGTAGATTTTGAGAAGTTTGATGGGAAAGAAAACTTTTCCATGTGGAAAGCTCCGGTTGAAGATCTCCTTGTCCAGTTGGAACTGGATCAGGCTTTAGAGGAAAAGCCTGACGAGGTGTCAGAAAAGCAATGGATGTCCATGGAAAGGAAGGCCTATGCGATGATCAGATGGTGCTTGGCGGATGTGGCTCTCTATTCTGTGATAGAGGAGAGGACTCCAAAAGGTCTCTGGTTGAAGTTGCATATACTCTACATGGGAAAGAACATGTGCAACAAGTTGATGCTAAAGAAGTGACTCTACAGCCTTCGGATGCAAGAAAGCGGAAACATAGTAGATCACATACAGAAGTTCGATCAGATGTGCAACAATTTGCTGAATATTGGGATCAAGTTCAAGGAGGAGGACAAGTCCTTGCTATTGCTATGCTCGCTGCCCCCTTCCTTTGATGCTTCGGTTACTATGTTGCTATACGGCAAGGAGACCCTGGAGTATGAAAACATGATCTCGGTGCTGCGTTCCAATGAGCAGAGGGAGAAGCTAACCAAAGAAGGAGTTCCCCAGGAGGGCTTGGTCATTGGGAAAAGGTCCGAAAGAGGAAGGGAGAGGTCCAAGCAAAGAGGATGGTCGAAGTCCAGAAGGAAGAACAAGAGTAGGAAAGATGTAAGGTGCTTTAAGTGCAATGAAACGGGCACTTTTGGCGGGATTGTCCTCAGTTGAAGAACAAAAAGGGAAACACAGGAGGATCAGATTCGATGAGTGCCATGACTGATAAAGAGGTGGAGGATGACCTCTTAGTGGTATCAGATGATCATAGATTGTACACAGATATATGGACCCTGGATTCAACCTGTTCTCATCATTATACCCTGAACCGATCTTGGTTTTCAACCTATACCAAGATCAATGAGGGAAGTGTGACGCTTGGAGATGATCACTCGTGCAAAGTTGCTGGTATTGGGAGTGTACGAGTGAAGATGTTCGATGGGATCATGAGGACATTGACCAATATCAAACATGTTCCGGAGTTGAAGAAAAATCTGGTGTCACTGGGCTACGTGGAGTGATGCGGTTACAACTTTAGCAGTCGAGCCAGGAGTGGAGTACTTAATATCTCCAATGGAACCATGTTTGTGATGAGAGGTAGGAGGATGGACAATAATCTCTACAGGATGGAGGGGTCAGTTGTGATGGGCCAATCTGATACAGCAGTGGTAGCACAAGACTCACATGGAGACTACAGATTGTGGCACTACCGCCTGGGCCACATGGGAAATCATGGGATGAAGGAACTGAGCAAGCATAGATCAATTCCAGATCTACTTAGTGATGTTTCAGATGTCTGTGAGCCATGCCAGATGGAAAAGCAGAGGAGGATCCACTTCAGCAGCTGTTCAGCCCACTGTGTAGCTCCACTGGAGCTAGTTCACACTGATGTGTGGGGACCATCTCCAATTTTAGTTAAAAATGGAGCGAGATACTTCTTGACCTTGATAGATGATTTTTCAAGGAAAGTGTGGGTCTACTTCATGAGAGAAGAATCAGAGGCCTTCTCAAAGTTTAAGGTATGGAAAGCAAAAGTTGAGAAGGAGCAAGGTCGCAGTGTAAAGTGATTGAGGTCCGACAACGGCGATGAGTTCACCAATAAGGAGTTCCAACATTTTTGTGAGGAGTGTGGCATTAAAGGGCACTTCTCGATTAGAGGGACTCCTCAGCAAAATGGTATGGTCGAGAGAATCAACCAAACCCTTATAGAGAAGGCAAGATGCATGAGACTGCAGGTAGTGCTTTCTAAGGCATTCTAGGTTGATATAATTGACACAGCATGCTATTTGGTCAATCGGTCACTGCATACAAAGTTAGATGGTAGTATTTCATAGGAGAGATGGTATGGAAGGAGGATTGGGCTTCGCCATCTATGGGTTTTTGGGTGCACAGCATATGTGCACATCGGTACTGGTGAGCGTAGTAAGTTGGATGCCAAGTCAAAGAAGATGGTGTTCTTGGGACATCGACGAAGAGTCAAGGGGTACAAGATATGGGATCCCTTGAAGAAAAAGGTCGTCATCGATAGGGGTGTGACCTTTGATGAAAGGTCAGTTCTCCAGAGGTCAGGTGGCATGGAGGAGCAACAAGAGGTCTAGCAGGGCAGCGCTGGATAGCTTACCTCATTTTCTATTTTGCCACTTACAGGTGCATCTGGAGAATTGGACATTCAGGTGGAGCACTCTCAAAGGATGCCTCCATATGTGGAGAGAACTCAGATTGATGATCGAGGCCAGGAGGACCAGTGGGAGCGGGTTGGACCTAAGAGAGATATTGAGGTTGCGCTGCACAAGCCCAAGAGGACCATCAGGCAACCTGACCGGTTTAGCTTCGGAGAGATGGTGTCATATGCCCTGGTGACAGCCAATGAAGATCCATATACCTACGAGGAGGCTATGGAGAGCCCAGACAAAGAGAGGTCGGTTCAAGCAATGTCCAAGGAGATGCAGTCTCTCCACAAGAATGATACATGGCAGTAGGTGCAATTGTCATAGGGGAAGAAACCCATGGGGTGCAAATGGGTTTACCAATGCAAGGAGGGACCTTTGGAACAAGGGGGCATCAGATTCAATGCTCGTTTGGTTGTCAAAGGTTACTCACAGAGAGAAGGAATAGACTTCAGCGAGGTTTTCTCCCCCGTCATTAAACATACTTTCATCAAGGTGCTACTGAGCATCGTAGCAGCTCGAGACTTGGAGCTGGAGCAGATAGATGTCAAGACAACATTTCTCCATGGACACTTAGAGGAGAGCATCTATATGGAGCAGCCACCAGGTTTCAAAGAACTAGGATTAGAAGAGAAAGTTTATTTGCTGCAGAAGTCACTGTACAGGCTCAAGCAGTCGTCGAGGTAATGGTACAAGCGGTCCGATACTTTTATGAGGAGCATTGGACTTTTCGGGTACGATCATGACTCTTGTACATATGTGAAGACTCTTATGATGGTTCTAGGATCTACTTACTCTTGTATGTGGATGACATACTGATAGCATGCACGAGTAAGTAGACAGTGCAAGAATTGAAGGCAGCTTTGTCTTGGGAGTTTGAGATGAAGGATTTGGAACCTGTGAGGAAGATCCTAAGCAAGGAAATCTTCACAGATCAGAATAAGAGGGTACTGCATTTATCTCAAGGTGGCTATATAAAGAAGGTTTTGGAGAGGTATGGGATGAAGGAAGCAAAATCGATAGAGCTGCCTATAGCCGGACACTTCAGACTCTCGAAGACCATGGCAACACAAATTGATGTAGAGGTTCAAGAGATGGAGAGTGTGCCATATGCCTCTAGTGTAGGTAGTCTCATGTACACCATGGTATGTTGTAGGCTGGATATCTCCCTTGCAGTGAGTTAGGTGAGCAGGTTCATGGCACAGCCTGGCAGGAATCAATGGTGAGCACTGAAGGGAGTCTTTAGGTACTTGGCAGGCATGGTTGGAGTTGACATCTACTACGGATAGTGAGAAGGTGCTGAGGGACACTCCAACATATCCAAGGAGGCTCGAGGGCTGATAGGAGGGTTCATGGATGCATATTTCGGTAAAGATGTGGACACCCATCATTCGACGATAGGTTTCATATTCAGCATATATGGAAGTTCTATATCATGGAGATCCTGCTTGCAACCTATTACGGTGTTATCAACCATCGAGGTAGAGTACATCGGAGTTACAGAGGCAGTAAAGGAGGCCCTATGGCTGAAAGGTCTAACATTGGAGATGGGCCTCGAATAGGAGGCTGTTAGGGTGCACTATGATAGCCAAAGTACATTCTACTTGCATAGAACTCTGTCTATCATTCCCAAACCAAGCACATCGACATCAGATACCATCGAATCAGAGAGCTCGTGGAGGATGGTGAGGTGGAGCTGGTAAAGGCACACACCAAGGAGAATCTAGTAGATGCACTTATGAAGGTTTTACTGCATGATAGCTTTCGCAAGTGTGTGGCACTGATACAGCTTGTGGACAAGATGGAGTTGGCTAAATCCTTGAAGCACCAAGGTGGAGATTGTTGGGTCTCATATGGTGCTTCCAAGGCTCAGGGGACCAAGGCTAAAGCCAAGGTCCAATGATCATGATGTTGTCATGGGATTTTGGGGCTAGTTTAGGTCCTAGGATGAAAGGCTATTAGCCTTTTGGATCTTGAGGTTCAGGAAACTTGGGCCTCAAGGGGCCAACTTATATTGGGCTAGTTTTGAGTCCTAGGTATATATGATCGGGCTGAGTCAAGGGTGTACTTAGGCTTGGGAAACTCAATTATGCATTAAGTTGGCCTATGGGAGTTTTAGGGTTAGGTCATGGTGACCTAGTATATATATACTTTGTATATGGGCCTGATTGGAGCCATCATAATGAAATAACCTTTTCTCCCTGATATCCATCTTCTTTTTCCATCTCTTCCTCTTTAGTTTTTTCACTCTCTATCAGGATAATATCAGCATCCAAGCCATCATACCCTAGGAAGGAGAAAATTTCTTAGCATCTAGGGACTCCTAGTCCAAGTAAGAAACCCAGTGCCTAGCATCTTTGGAGACATCCCTCTCTCTACCCATTTGGAGTTCGATCAAGAGCTTTGAAGGGTTGAATCCTCACTAGTTGGAGGTCCCATAGAGGTGGTTTCACATCCATATCATATCTAGAATGTTCGGGGCACTCTAAACAAGTTAGGAGATTTCTGCACAAGAAGGCTGAATCCCTGGCAGCCTGATTGCTTCAATCCCCTATTGCTGCCGCTTCCAATATAATGTTCTGAGGTTGGTTGCTGGTAGATGGTTGTCCACGCACCTGGGAACGTCTTTCAACAATATCATGAGCATCTTTTCTGCTCGTCCTGCACATCTCTCTCTACAACCATGCAAGGCCTACACTATCCTAACTATACTATCCGGCAGTCTCGAAATCCTCTAATAGGGATAGAAACATGAGATGCATTGGGCTCCCTAACTTATCTATCAACAAACACTCATCCATAAGCTGCAAAATATATGCTCTCTAGTAAAGCGCTGTATCGCTATCTCATCAACATTAAAGGCTAACTCATGGAACTGATCTACTAGCCAGACCATGCTTAATCATGATTCCTGGACTCTAACCTATGGTGGAATAAGTTATGATAAACCTGACCCCAATCTACTCGTGTAGTATGTGTCATCGGTTGACCATCAACTGACAAGCCTAACTAAATGGCGATATCCTAAAGGGTGATGGCCACTCTCCATGCGGTAGATGTAATGTATCTCTAGATGCCAATGCTCCATGAGCACCATAATCAACTATCAATCTAGCCATATATATCCTACATGAGCAATACCATAGAATCTTGCCTGCTACAGGTAAGGCATTATGCACCTGTCAAGTAGTATCGACTTGTGCTTAACTAGCCCCCTATGTCGATACTGCAATAAACAATCTCCTAACCATCCCATGCTAAAGATGATCTATGGCTATCATAATCGTATAACACGGAGCAATCTGATCAATCAGGATTCATATATGTAATATACTATATGTATTTACTAAATCTATTAAGTTACCACAAACTCCACTACACAGAAAAAAATTTATTACCATAATAATCAAAGTATGTACAATCAAAATGATAACAAGAAATCATCAACATCAAGATTTTATACATATAGGAACAAAAATACAATCAAAATAAAAATAAGAAACCATTAAAATTTATGAAATAGAACTACACTTATTCAAATTTAATAGATAGTCATGACGTAAACCAATGACGTAGGAAAGCAATCCCGGAGCTATAACCACCTCCTATCCTAGCAATCAATAGGATGTAAAAAATAAAAACATATCAGTCGAGTTGATGTCGTACTCAAAAAATAAATGACATGTAAATAGAGATTAAGCTGATGTATCTATAAATACATGTGATATGTTAGCTTTATAACACAACTAATATGCATTTATAGCTCTTGGGCAAGATTGTTTATCATGCCCTTCCTCTTTATAGATTGTACATCTATGTTTGTTGCTAGTTTCTCTTACATCTATATCATTCCTAATTCTGGAGAAACATGATCTATCCTTCTGTCGCCAACCTTAATCTATCCAGTACAATTATACTATCATGACTTAGTTGTGACCAGTATTCTTGGTACAGAATTGATTGAAATTAAGGTGCATAAGTTTGATGATAATCATTTAAAATATAGTATTGATCAACATATCTATAAAAATTAATTGCAACATATGCATATGTAACCATGATGTGAAAGCAAGGTAAATGATAGCACTGCCATTTCTAACATGTACATATACCTTCAAAAGTCGCATGATCTAAAATTTAACATAACATTAATTAACATATAAACTATATACTATGGAATAGTTATTAAATAAATAGTTGCCGTAATAGTCACCTGTGTATTATTGCCTTTGTTTATGTAAGGATCACGCCTCACTTTTGGACTTGAAATATCCCACTAACTCTATCGAATATTGTAATAGTATACAATATAGCTTTAGCTTCCTTGGTAATTACATGTTCCATAACAAAAGGAGAATCTTTCATTTCTATCAATTACATCAATTGCTTGGGCATGTCGACCTTCAAAGTATGATACAAGAATAAAGAATGTCAACTACATCAATATTGTTATTGGCAAAAATTAAGCATTTTTTAGAACTCTATTAAAATACTCTACTATATTTGTTGTCATCATTCCATATCGTCGACAACCATTATGTGCACATGTCAATTTCTCTAAAAAGATATCATTCAATCATTGAACAGCTTCTGAATTCAATTTTTTAATATTTCTTATGTATTTCCAAAATTTTCTAAGTTGCATTTGCATTCTGGCTTTTTTACCATATCCCGTAATTTTGAATTATGAAATCTTGAATTGAAATTGCTTACCACATAATGCTAGTAATAAACATGATAAATATTTAGTGGTTGCCAACCTAGATGCTTATTTTATAATGTAGCTAATATACTAGCATGTCGATCTAAAATTAGGTAAACATTCTAAAATTAGATAACAAAAGTTCTCGTGCAAGCTAAGAACCAACCCAAGTATCAGCAGACTCTTTATCCACAATAGCAAATACAAGTAGAAATATTTGGTTATTCCCATCAATAGCAGTTGCAATCATCAACTTTTCTTTATACTTTTCATACGGGAAAGTAGCATCAATACTAATTACCGGTCGATAATGCTTAAACCCTTCAATCGATGATACAAAAGCCCATAAAATATGATCAAATTGAGCACAAGCTGGATAACCAGTAGGATTGTTGATGAATTTTATCCAAGAGATAGGATTAAATTCCTTTACAGGACACAACCACTTGGATAATAATTCATATGATTTATCCCAATCCTCAAACAGTATAGCTATTACTTTTTGCTTGGCATCCCATAATTTTTTATAAGTGGGTGTTTAATTGTATTTGTTCTTTATCACTGCACCAAGTCTAGCAATAATAATTGTTGGAATTTCTTTTATTAGATCGCGTATTTTATTGATAATTAAGGTAGAGTCTAATTAAAAATAATTTTAAGATATCATAGTAGATATGTATGTATGGGGACCAATATATCATAAGATCTTAAAATAATTATATCGTTTAATAGCTCTCAGCATCTATTGACATCCCGACTCTTTATTCTTTCATTTTATAAGCACAGATTTGGCTTTGACTTAATAACCTGGAATTCGTGATGCCTTTCAATAACATACTATTTTACTACAATTTGCAATTCTACCTTATCTGTAAAATGAAGTTCTTTACGAACTCTTCATCTCTTTACCATATATACATTATTATTGTAGTGAAGAATACATTGACACAATAGAAACTACCCAATTAACCTAAGTTAATGTTTAGGAAGGAGCTTCAAATATAGCATAATTTGGAACAGCAGTGTCTTATGGACTTTCTATAGGCTATGATGTACCAGTTTCCTGAGCTTCATCTTCCACATCATCTTCACTTCCTATATTATCTTAATGAAAAAGTTGATTATCTTTGTGAATTGTATCATTAATAGCTATGTATAGTGATGCTTGTCCGATAATACTCTTTAGTACAATCACTGTCCACTGTATGTAACAAGTCTTCTGTATATCTTAAACTAGTATTTGCTGGAATATTATCCACTATGTTTGGACTATAATATGAAATAACATGTTCACTTATATGAGTTATTGTTATATTTTGAACAACTGCTTCATATCATCCTATTCATAAATAAGTGAGGAACTTTAACGGTTTTCATATCTATGTAGAATTCTATACCTGATAGACATGGATATGAACTGATAGTTGAAAATATTATCTCCATGTCCTCATCATCGGTAAGTGAAATAGATTCATATTTTATGAATATTTACTATATAACTTGTGGATATCTATATATAATCAATATTTTATTTTTTGTTCTATCTATAGGGAAGACTATATATATTTTGTTATTCAACTTTTTAAATGTCATATCATATTTAATTCTAATTACCTTTTCTAGTTTCTGATTATACTCAATACCACATACTCCATTAATGATATAACTGTTGCCCAGTTGGCCAACCCAAGAGGGGGGGTGAATTGGGTAAATAAAAAATTGAAGCAAGTATGTGCTTGATGTGGCAAGAAGCTGACATATAATCCCTGTCAGATGCCATGTCAGAAAGACCGCCACAATGGAGTCCCCATCTCGGACTCCTTTGCCCGGGCCGGGCTCCCCCAGGATAACGAGGCAGCCCGTCAAAGCCGAGTTCCGTCCTCCATCCGGTCAGCACTCGCAAGCCCGAGGCGCATAGGTCAGAGCCGAGCGACCTCCTCCACCAGATAGAGCCCCTCTGAGGCTGAGCCCCCTGGATCAGAGTCGAGCTCAGCCCTCCTCCTCCAGGTCGAGCCCCTCCAAGGCCGAGCCATCTGGGCTGGAGTAGCGTGCTGACCTCCTCTACCAGATCGAGCCCCTCCGAGGTCGAGCCCCCTGGAACGGAGTCGAGCTAAGCCCACCTCCGCCAGGTTAAGCCCCTCCGAGGCCGAGCCCTCTGAGCAGGAGTCGAGCCTTCCTCCGCCAGGTCGAGCCCCCTGGACCGAAGTCGAGCCCAGCCTCCTCCGTCAGGTCAAGCCCCTTAGAGGTTGAGCCCCCCGAGCCGGAGCCGAGTCCTAGCTCTTCAGTTCAGCAACCACCTCGGACAACACTGCCGATCACCAAAGGGGTGGAGTCACCTCCCCAGAGCACCGGCGAGCCACCCAAGGACTATGAGGAAGCACCCATCAAATCATAATAACTGTCCATAGCCATCACTTACACCAGAAGAGGAAGAAGCTCCCTGATCGAGATGCCACGCTCTCCCCCAACCGCCTGCACCACCTAGAAGAGGAAGTCAACCAGGGAATTCGAATCCCGGGGGCGGCGGCCCCCCAATCGAAGCCCGGCCAGGTTCTCCGAAGTGGAGCGACCGGAAGGAATGTCAGAGCGCATAGCAGCTTCCTTTATAATGAATCAGGAAATATGTCTCGTCCATGGCACGGAACACTGCCACACGCGCTTGCCAGCACGGGGGAGATCCCGAAGTAGGTGTTCAATAGCCATCTGAGCTTAAAAGAACCTTGGACACCCTAGCAGGGAAGTAATGCAAGCTAAGCCACAAGCATCCAAGCAAGTGAGGGGAAGGAGGCCACACAGGGGGACCGATCCACCTCGGCCACCACCTTTCCTAGCACACTTGCACCCCCACTCTCACTCTACTCACATCATTTACTCTTCCTAGCATGGAGTCCATCAAGAGGGGCTCGACCAGGAGGATCTGTTTTCCTGGATCATCACTGACTTGATTATCGGAGCTCCCCCGTCGAAATCCCCGGCCTGAGTCACTAACCCTTGTTTTGCAAGTCCCAATGAGCAGGACATCCCCGAGGAGACGAGGGGCGATCCGATGCTGACAGCAACTGCGGGCCACAACGATCTTGGCGGCAACAGATTGGCATGCCAGGTAGGGGGACTGACATAGGTCCGTTGTTCCAAAAGCCAGTCCCTCTGCAAGTGGATCCATCAGGAGGATGGTGACGATGCGAGCGAGGGAAGCTTCCACCAGCCATGTGGGAGACTCCCCCTCTCGAGGAGACCCGCACATTCTAGAAGTGGAACCGCCCGCTCTATCTCAACCACCTGTGGTGGAATCTCAGTTGGCTGCACTCGCCAAGCAGATGAAAATCCTTGCTATGGCAGTGCGCTAGCTCCAGTAATGATCCTTGGCTACCCATCAACAGCAAGGAACCCCCCGGCCCACACCGCAACACCCCGCGACAGCCGCATTCCTTCCAAGGAAGGCCTTCGCAGTCACGGGCCATCATCGACCCCCGGGGTAGTCACCAGACTCTGATGAAAAGACAACGAGCCAGATCTGCCGACAGGGAGAGCCACTCCCCAACCCTTGAGCGGGTAGCGACCAAACCCCGCCAAGGTCGAAGAGGCAAGTCCCCCCTTCATGAGCACCGTGCACCCATGTCACCTTCTACGTCTCTTTCAGCAAAAGGTTCTACTAACGAGGCCATCAGGCGCACAGCGGAGAGGCACCTAGAGGAGCACGAGCGCAAGCTGGCAGAGCTATCCCGCCGGTTTGCAAATATGTAAGGCTCTACTGATAAGCCAGCGGGCTACGATGCCCGTCCCCCCTTCTCCCGAGAGATCCAAGAAGAGCTAGTTCCTAGTCGGTTCCTTATGCCACAGGTGGATCTCTACGATGGGACTACCGACCCCCTGGACCACCTGCAAAGCTACAAGGCCCTCGTGAGGGTCAGGGGACCACCGACACTCTTTTTTGCATTGCCTTCCCAGCAACCCTCTGGAAGGCGATTCGGGTTTGGTTCACCTGCCTCGAGCCCGAAACCATCAACTCTTTCACTCAGCTGGAGTGAAAGTTCGTGGCCCACTTTGATGCCTGTCGAAAGGTACCACGAGAGGCGGACAGCCTCTTCTGCATTTGGCAAAAGGACCGCGAGCCCCTCCGGGACTACGTGGCCTGTTTCAAGGTTGCCGCCTTGGAGATTTACAATCTTGATGAGCCAGTCGCCATGCTGGCGCTGAAGTGAGGGCTCAGGACCTCTCGCCTGACCTACTCGCTCGATAAGAAGCCCTCCAAGACCTACTTCGAGCTCCTCCTCTGAGCCTTGAAGTACATCCATGCCGAGGAGGCGGATCGTACAAGACAGGAGCTCGACGGGAAGCCGCAGAAGAAGCCAACTACCATTGAGCCCCCGGGACCCTCAGCTCCAAACTTCTGGCAGGGGTCGAGACCGAGGAGCACGCCCATTCTGGAGGAGAGGTACACCCCACTCCTCACCCCAAGGATGAAGATCCTCATGGAGATCGAAGGTGAGCCCTACTTGAAGTGCCCACCTCCGATGAGATCGTCCACTGGCCGTGACAAGACAAAGTACTGCCGCTACCACCACAACCATGGCCATGACACCGAGGACTGCCGTATTCTCAAGAAGGAGATCGAAGAACTCATTAAGAGAGGCTACCTCGGGAGGTTCGTGGGGGGCAAACCTTCGACAGAACCTCAGGCGCTCGTCGCTCTTCCGCCAGTTCCTGCAGTCGACAACCTCCCTATCGAAAAGCCGGTGGGGATGATATGCTGGAGAGCCGAGCGCTCATCCAAGAAGGCCCGAGGGATGGGGTATTCTAAAAATATACTCCTCTTTATGAGGGAAGGGGAAGATGGGGGGAAAATGTAAATAATGATGCCGTGGTCGTCGAGATGACGATCACGAAGCATCTTGTAAAATGCATCATGGTTGATAGTGGAAGCTCCACATATATACTTTTTTACGATACCTTCTCCAGAATGAACTTGTCCCCCACTCGGCTCAAACCTGTGCACACGCCCCTTGTCGGCTTCACGGGAGATTCTGTGAGGGTTGAGGGAGAGATCACTCTCCCAGTCACTGCTGGGACTCCATCTCGGCAGAGCACTGTTAAGATGACCTTCACGATGGTTAGGCTTCCTTCCGCCTATAATGTGATACTTGGCCGACCTGCGCTCAATCTGCTCGATGCCGTTGTTTTCACAAAGCGACTGCTGGTGCAATTCCCAACTCCCTATGGAGTCGACGAGATGAGAGGTGCACCTCAATCGATTTAGCACTATTTCCAAACTCTTCCCATGACCAAAGTCCCTGAGGACGATCCAAGGGTGAACGATCTTGACTAAAGGGCACAAGACCCCAGGGGTGGCCCGGTCAAATGTCTACTGTCTTATCCGCTCGAAGTCGACTAAGAGAAGATGGTGCAGATCGGGGCCCAACTACAAGATGAGGAGAGGGCCTACCTGTTGGAGTTCTTACGGGCGAATGCAGATATGCTCTCCTGGATAACGGCCAATATGCCAGGTATCCCCTCTGACATCATCACCCACAAGCTGAGCATTGACCCAAAGTACAGGCCAGTTCAGTAGAAGAAGAGGAGTTTCGTCCCAGAGAGGCAGGCAGCAATCGAGGAAGTCGACAAACTCCTCACTACCGGCTTCATCTAGGAGGTACAATATCCAAGCTGGTTGGCAAATATGGTGATGGTGAAGAAGAGTAATGGTAAATGGAGGATCTTGTGGACTACACCGATCTCAATAAGGCATGCCCGAAGGATAGCTTTCGTCTACTGATTGACAAACTGGTGGATGCCACCTTGAGTCACCGGCTCCTCTCCTTCATGGATGCATTCTTCGGATATAATCAGATCCGGATGCACCCAGAGGATGAGGAGCACACCACCTTTATTATCGACCAGGAGACATACTGCTACAAGATGATGCCCTTCAGTCTGAAGAACGCCGGAGCCATGTACCAACCTCTGGTCAATAGGGTCTTCAAAGACTAGATTGGTCGAAACATACAAGTGTACGTGGATGACATGCTTGTCATGAGCAAGCCGAGCTCGGACCACATCGCTGACCTCATCGAAGCCTTCAACAACCTCCGGAAGTACCTGATGAAGCTGAGCCCAACAAAGTGTACCTTCGAAGTGGCAGCAGAAAAGTTTCTCGGCTTCATGGTCACTCAGAGGAGCATTGAAGTGAACCCGGAGAAGGTCCAAGCGATCGTCGACATGGAGCACCTGACATCCAAGAAGCAGGTCCAGAGCCTGACAGGGCGTATTGCAGCTCTGAGCCGGTTCATCTCGAGGTCGGCCGATCGCTGCCTTCCCTTCTTCAAGGCACTGTGCAAGATGCACGACTTCACCTGGATGGAGGAGTGCAGGACAGCCTTTGAAGAACTAAAGGGGTTCCTGGCCTCTCCTCCGCTGCTCTCGAGACCGGGGAAGGAGACGAGCTTTTGCTCTACCTGGCGGTCACACCCGGAGATGTCAGCTCAGTCCTCATCCGTGTGGATGAGGACGGATCTCATAAGCTAGTATACTACACCAGTAAAATCCTCCGCGACACGGAGATCAGGTACACCCGCTTCGAGAAACTTATTTTTGCTCTAATAATGTCTACTAAGCACCTCAGGCCCTACTTCCAAGCGCATCCCATCGTGGTCATGACAAATCAGCCATTGAGGACCATACTCAGCTGCCTCGAAACATCTGGGCGGTTGCCAAGTGGTCTCTAACGCTGAGTGAGTTCGACATCGCATATTGATCGAGGTCATCACAGAAGGCCCAAATCCTAGCCGACTTCCTGGTCGAGTGCATCGGACTCGCCGAGTTGGAGCAGACATCCCCAGAGCATCAAGTTGAGCCCGAAGCAGAGAAGGAGCCCTAGATCCTCCACGTGGACGATGCATCCAACTCCGACAAGAGCGGAGCAGGCCTCATCCTCGCCAATAGTGGCGAGATTGTGGCAGAATGTGCTCTTCGCTTCAAATTTGCCGCAATGAATAACCAGGCGGAGTATGAGGCGCTCCTTGCAGGCCTAAAGGTTTCACGCGAGCTGGGTGTACAGAACTTGAAAGTCTTCACTGACTTCCAATTGGTGGCCAGACAAGTTTCCAGGAAATATGAAGCCAAGGACCCCCAGATGATGAAGTACCAGAGCGAGTCTGCTCATGCACGGCAGGCTTTCGATGCTTTAACATCTTCCATATCTCCCGTGGAGAGAAAGCTTGCGCGGATGCACTGTCGAGACTCTCAACCCTACCAGACTCATCACTGGGACGGGCATACATTGAGTACCTCGAAAATCCAATCTACAAAGCCCTGGAGGAGGTGCAGCAAGTCATCCCGGAGCCTTGCTGGATGGACAGGTATATCAGATACATCACTGATGGCACCTTGTCCAAGGACCGCGCAAAAGCCGGCCTCATCAAAAAGAAAGCCTCCCGATTTGTCCTAATGGATGGACAGCTCTACCACCGATCCTACTCCTACCCACTCCTGAAGTGCCTGAGACCCGTGGAAGCAGCCTTCAATCTCTAGGAGATACACGAAGGCCTATGCGAGAACCACGTGGGAAGAAGGACATTGGCATACAAAGCCCTCCGCCAGGGATACTTCTGGGAGACCATGAGGGAAGACGTTGTCAACTTTTTGAAGAGGTGCGACAAATGCCAGCGCCATGCCCACATACAATGTCAACCGGTGATGCCAATCTCACAGCTCTCCGCCACTTGGCCATTTTCCCAATGGGGAATGGACATCTTAGGGCCATTTTCCCCTGCACCGGGGCAATGGAGTTCTTGCTGGTGGTCATCGACTACTTCACCAAATGGATGGAAGCAGAGCCACTGGCGCGGATCACAGAGGCTAAGGTCCGTCAATTCTTCTAGAAGTCAATAATATGTCGCTTCGGACTCCCCCACTGCATCATCACTGACAACGGGCGGCAGTTCAAAAATCGGGAGTTTGAGGGGTTCAGTACCGAGCATGGCATCTAGCACCGCTTTACCTCTATCGCTCACCCCTAAATGAATGGAGAGGCCGAAGTGACTAACTGGACCATTCTCCAGGGACTCAGGACCAAGCTGGACCAGGCCAAGGGCAAGTCGGCAGAAGAGCTTCCAAGTATTCTCTGGGCCTACCACACAATGCCCAGGATGGTGACGGATAAAACACCTTTCAACCTTGTCTTCGGTGCCGAGGCCGTGGTCCTAGTTGAGCTCGGCATGCCCACACTGCAGGTACAGCAGTATGATGAAGTGCAGAACTCGGCGCACCTCCTACTCAACTTAGACCTCCTCGAGGAAACCAGAGACAAAGCTCGGCTCCAGATGGCAGCATACCGGCAACGAGTGGTCCGGTACTACAATGCGCGGGTAAAGCCCAAGGTCTTCCGACCTGGCGACCTGGTGCTGTACCGAGCCAAAGCGTCTCAGCCCTGGGAGTGCGGCAAGCTTTCGCCAAACTGGGAAGGCCCCTACAAGGTGGTCGAAGCTCTTCCGCATGGAGCCTACTACCTTGCGGATCTGGACGGTGCCAGGTTCCTGCGAACATGGAATGCCTGCAACATGAGAAAATATTATCAGTAAATAAGGCTCACCCTTTATAATAATAAAGACCCTCCTTTGCACAAGTCGCCTTCTGCCTTGCAGGAATGTCACTGCCTGGCCCAAGGTCTGGCATGCCAAAACTTGGAGCCCAGCTCTCCGACACCGAAGCCCGAGGCCCCGCTCTCCGGTACCAAAACTAGGAACCGAACCCTCTGACAATAAAACTTGGAGCCCAGCTCTCCGACTTTGAAGCCCGGGACCTAGCTCCTCGGCATCAATAGTGTAAGGTTCTTCCTCACTAATAATCAAAGTTCCCCTTGTGCAAATACTTTTGCCTTGCAGGAGAATCTCCGCTCGACCCCAGGTCTGGCGCTCAAAGCCCGGAACCAAGCTTTCCGACCACCAAGTCTTCGAGCCCAGTTCCGAGAAATCAAAGCCCGGAGCTCGGATCTCCGGCCATCAAAGCCCGGAGCCAAGCTTTCCAGCCACCAAGTCTTCGAGCCTAGCTCTAAGACGTCAAAGCCCGGAGCTCAAATCTTTGGCCAACAAAGCCCGGAACCAAGCTTTCCAGCCACTAAGTCATCGAGCCCAGCTCCAGGACATCAAAGCCCGG
This sequence comes from Areca catechu, assembly GCA_021397845.1. NCBI lineage: Eukaryota > Viridiplantae > Streptophyta > Magnoliopsida > Arecales > Arecaceae > Areca > Areca catechu. The sequence goes on along the minus strand of CM038047.1, from coordinate 46,956,521 downwards.
AGCTCAGATCTCCGACCAACAAAGCCCGGAACCAAGCTTTCCGGCCACCAAGTCTTCGAGCCCAGCTCCAAGATAAAAAAGCCCGGAACCAAGCTTTCCAGCCACCAAGTCTTCGAGCCTAGTTCCAGGACATCAAAGCCTGGAGCTCAGATATCTAACCAACAAAGCCTGGAACCAAGCTTTCCGGCCACCAAGTCTTCGAGCCCAGCTCTAGGACATCAAAGCCCGTAGCACAAATCTCTAGCCAACAAAGTCCAGAACCAAGCTTTTCGGCCACCAAGTCTTCGAGCCCAGCTCCAAGACACCAAAGCCCGGAGCCAAGCTCTCCGACCACCAAGTCTTCGAACCCAACTCCAAGACATCAAAGCCCGAAGCCAAGCTCTCTAGACACCAAGTCTTCGAGCCCAGCTCCAGGACATCAAAGCCCGGAGCTCAGATCTCTGGCCAACAAAGCCCGGAACCAAGCTTCCCGGCCACCAAGTCTTTGAGCCCAGCTCCAAGACACCAAAGCCCAGAGCCAAGCTCTCCGGCCACCAAGTCTTCAAGCCCAACTCTAAGACATCAAAGCCCGGAGCCAAGCTCTCCGGCCACCAAGTCTTCGAGCCCAACTCCGAGACATCAAAGCCCGGAACCAAGCTTTCCGGCCACCAATTCTTCGAGTCCAACTCTGAAGCCATCAAGCTCGTAGCCCAACTCTCAGGCATTGAAACTTGGAACACTTAGAAGCAGAGGTGAGATCTTCTCTCTAATCTCATCATATGTGCAAAAAGAAAGAAAAGAGCAAGGCAAGTTGACAAAAAGTATTTTCATTACTTAATAAAAAAGGCTACAAAGCTCCCGAGGCCCGACATTCCAGGCAGCCCAGGATGGAAAGCAATAAAAGGGTTACAACCGAAAAGAGGCCCTACTCTACTCCACCGGTGCCTTCCCTGGATGGTGCACGACCGGAGCCTCGCTTCCCTCGACCTCCATGACCAGGGTCCCTCCTTCAGCCACCATCGTTGGTGGGGTTGACTCGGTCGCCATCGCTAGCGGAGCTGGTTCGGTCGCTGTCACCTATGGAGCTAGTTCGGTCGTCGCTGCCCGCGAGGCCGGCACAGCTACAATGGTATGCTCCTCTATCGAAGCCGAAACGAGAGTTGAGACCTTCGCACCCTTGGAGCCTGGAAGTTGGAGGGTGGCCATCCGCTCATCTGAAAGGATACCACGCAGCTGAGTCCGGCAGTAAGCGAACCCCTTGAAAAAGAAATCCATCGCTACCTCCTTGAAGGCCAGCTTGAACTCCTCAGAAGCCTTATAGTTGGCCACCGCCTCGGCTGACCTCTTGTCCGCATCCTCAGCTTTGCGGGCGGCCTCGGTGGCTTCTTTCTTCGTGGCCTCAACTAAACCGACAGCAGCGGAGACCCTCCTCTCTGCCTCAGTAGCCTTCTAATCGACGGCCATGGCCTTCTTCTCAGCAAAGATAGCCCGCTCCTTCACCACCTCCAGCTCAGCTTGGAGCTCCTTCAACTGGGCGCCTTTGACTTGAGCTCTTCCTCGAGCTCCCTTGAACGTCGCCCAGCGCTAGCGACTTCGCCCCAGAGGCTCTTAACTATCATATTAGCTTCCCATAGCTCATCGCTCTTTCGCCTCAGCTCGATCTTCGAGGACTCGAACTCCACCTCGCGCTCCTTATCCCTCCTGAGCCAGTTGCGGCAGCAGTCCCGGATCAGTAGGAGCTCAGTGCCTTGCTGCATCAAAGAAAGTGTTAGTCACCACGAAGATGGAGGGGAAGTGGGGCAGAGCAAGAAATTAACTCACAGCATAGAGGTTGGAGAAGGACGCGCTGATGACATCGGCCAGGTATCTCCCGCTCCTCTCTCGCCGGTCGCAAGACTGGATGGAGAAGTCCATCATCTGCTCGGCAAGTGCCGAATCCTTGGCAAGGGAGATTTTGGGCCCCAATCTAAAAGGGACCCGACGGTAGTCCCTGTCTCTTTTGCCTACCGCCAATGCAGGATCATTTGCTCCATCGGCGGTAGAAGCTGTTAGCACAGTCTGGGAGCTCGGTGCCACCTCGGACGGAATCGCCAAAGTTGGCCCCGCACCTTCTGGCTCCATGTCCTCCTCGACCTCGACGATCTCCAAAGGAGGGGACGCCACCATGGCAGCAGCGACAGCATATCTGGCCCGAACCACTACCTAGGGCTCCTATGCCGGGGCCAAATCGCACCGCCTTGGAAGCTCGGGGGCGAGCTCAACAGCCCTCCTCCTCCTTGGCTCGGAAATAAGCTCGGCTGGCACCGCGCTCGCACGAGCATCTACCTGAGCCCTCTTCAGAGCGGGCTCGCTGGCACCCTCCGCCTGATTCCTCTCCTTAGAAAATGAGAGGAGTTCCTCCATAGAGAACTTCATGGCTGCACCAAGAAAGAAGACATCAGCTTAAAAAAAAAAAGAAAAAAAAGGGGAGAAAAGAAAAGGATTTTTTGAGCTGAACTCACCCAACTCTTGTGTTGGGTCGATCCCGACCTCGTGGAGATTCTACTCTGACAGCAGGACCTCGAGCAAAGGGATCTCGACAAAGCGAAGCTGGTCGTACACCTCCGAGTCAGCTACATCGACCATGGAATCCCGATTGGGGGACCGATCTGGGTCGCTCCAAACCCAATCGACCCCCTCAACCAAGGTAAAAAAATACCTACTCTTTCATCATTTGATGGAAGAGGGAAGTTCAAACTTAATACCCCTGGGGTGGGAGGAAAGAGACCACCACCCCTCCTCGGTGGGATGGCATTTCAGGATGTAAAAGGTCCTGAACAAGGAGAAACGGGCAATAATCTTGTGAAAGTGATACAAGACAATGAAGGAAAAAATCATCCTGATGGCGTTCAGGATGAGTTGGGCAGGAACAAGGCAGTAATGGTTCAAGACAGAGAGGAAGAATAGGTGGAATGGGAATCGGAGGCCCCCTGAGATGGTTTCCTTGTAGAAGGCTATCCGATGCGGGCCACTAGAGGTGACCCGCTGCCCCGGTCGAGGGACAGAGAGCTGGACACCATCTGGGATACCATAGGTGTCCCAGATGGTTGCAAGTTCCACGGCAGTGATCACCGAAGTGATCCCCCCGGGACCTGTTAATCGAGCAGGTTCGGGAGCAGGTGCAGAAGTGGAAAGAAGAAGAGGACGAGGTGGGGGAGAAGATGCGGGTTCCCTAATCACTATTCCTCCGGGCATGGACCTTCGGCTAACCTCGAAACGCATTACATCCTCCTCCTCGTCGAAAGAAGAAGAAGGCGGCCTCAGCCTTGAAGACCCGGCCTCACCTTGGTTAGTGGTGGGGTGGAAGTTCGATCCGAAGCGAGACATGGAGGTCAAGAAACAGGAAGAGAAGAGCAGAAAGAAGGGGAAGATGGGCAAAAATCCGAGGAAGAACCTAGCCCTAAGAGAAGGTCCCTACTCAACAAATATGGGGAGGAAGACTAACCTGCTCAGGACTTGGGAAGGCAGAAATGGCTGGGGGAGCGAAAAGAAAGCTTTGAAACAATGGCGGGCATGCAGGATTTGAAAGAAGGCTTGTTTTGAAAAAAGTGGCCTTCCCTTTCGAAGTGACTAGCGCCCGACCATACCGTTACAGCTTCCCACCAGTGGATCCGCGCCACGTGTCATCAATCGGCAAGGCTGGTGCTTGATTTCGACTGCGACCGCTCTGAATTCTGCGCCTGCAATAACTACTCCTTGGACGTGTCCACGTGACTCCCCCAGATAGGCCGAAAGAACCGCTCCGTGAGGCACCAGTCATCATGGCCATCATTGCACCGGATTCTTACCTTTCCACATCAGCATTGCATTTACTCGCTTCGCCCCGAGCGCCCTACACCAACGGAACTCGAGAGTGGGGGAAAAATGATGTGGCAAGAAGCTGACGTGTAATCCCTATCAGATGCCATGTCAGAAAGACCGCCATGATGGACACCCCATCTCGGACTTCTTTGACCGGAATGGGCTCCCCGAGGATAACGAGGTGGCCCGTCAAAGCTGAGTTTCATCCTCTGCCAGGTCGGCACCCGCAAGCCCGGGGTGCCTAGGCCGAAGCCGAGCAACCTCCTCCACCAGATCGAGCCCCTCCGAGGTTGAGCCCCCTAGATTGGAGTCGAGCTCAGCCCTCCTCCGCCAGGTCGAGCCCCTCCAAGGTCGAGCCCTCTGGGCTGGAGTCGCGTGCTGACCTCCTCCGCCAGATCGAGCCCCTCCGAGGTCGAGCCCCCTGGACCGGAGTCAAGCTCAGCCCTCCTCCGCCAAATTGAGCCCCTCCGAGGTCGAGCCCTCTGAGCAGGAGTCGAGCCTTCCTCCGCCAGGTCGAGCCCTTCTGAGGTCGAGCCCCCTGGTCCGGAGTCGAGCCCAACCTCCTCCACCAGGTCGAGCCCCACGGAGGTCGAGCCCTCCAAGCCGGAGCCAAATCCCAGCTCTCTAGTTCGGCAACCACCTCGGACAACACCGCCGGTCACCAAAGGGACGGAGCCACCTCCCTAGAGCACCGGCGAGCCGCCCGAGGACTACGAGAAAGCACCCATCAAATTATAATAACTGTCCGCAGCCACCACTTACACCAGAAGAGGAACAAGCTCCTTGACCGAGATGCCACGCTCTCTCCCAACAGTCTGTACCACCTAGAAGAGGAAGTCAACCAGGGGATTCGAATTCTGGGGGCAGTGGCCCCCCAATAGAAGCCCTGCCAAGTTTTCCAAAGTGGTGCGACCGGAAAAAATGTCAGAGCGCATGGTAGCTTCCTTTATCATGAATCAGGAAATACGTCCTGTCTACGATACGGAACACCACCGCACGCACCTGCCAACACAGGAGAGATCCCAAGGTAGGCGTTCAACAGCCACCTGGGCTTAAAAGAATCTTGGACACCCCAGCAGGGAGGTAACGCAAGCTAAACCACAAGCATCCAAGCAAGTGAGGGGAAGGAGGCCACACAGGAGGAACGATCCACCTCGGCCACCACCTTTCCCAGCACACTTTCACCCCCACTCTCACTCCACTCACATCATTTACTCCTCCTAGCATGGAGTCCATCAATAGGGGCTCAACCGGGAGGATCTGTTTCCCTGGATCATCACTGACTTGACCATCGAAGTGCCCCTGCCGGAATCCCTAGCCTAGGTCACTAACCCTTGTTTTGCAGGTCCCAACAAGTAGGACATCCCCGAGGAGACGAGGGGCGATCTGACACCGACAGCAACTGCGGGCCACGAGGATCTTGGCGACAATAGTGCCTTTTTGAAAACTTTGTGTGGTGAGTAAAGTGATAGAGTATTGCAAGTAGAAGTAAATAAGTATGCAAAAGCAAGAGCAAGCACAAACACCATAAAACTTAGAGTGGTTCAAAGCAACCCAGCTCCTACGTCCACTATCCAAGGTGCACACTTGAGATTTCCACTATATTAACCCCGAATACAGCCAGATTATTTTCCTACGGGCTCACAATCGAAAATCTAATACATAATTAGTTTTCTTAGGCTCACTAACAACCTAACATAGTTTTCAAGGCTAACCAATCAACCTCAAAATAACTTACAATTTACAGCCACCTGATGTACTTGTAACAACTCAAAAACAGAGTTAATAAAAGAAGCAACACTAAAACAAAACCAAAGTTATTGAATGGTTATAGTTGAAGTTCTTAATGAGGCCTTCTTGAATGATTCTTCAATGCTCTTCAAGGCTCTCTTAATTCTTTAAAAATAAACTCAAGAAGTTGATGGGAAGTTGTTGGAGAACTTGAGTTTTCACTTAAAAGCTCTTAGAACATTCAATACTCTCTTTAAAGTTCTATAAAAGTTCATAAAGTCCTTTTCTCTTCACTTAAGTCCACTATTTATAGCTTCTTAAAGTGTTCCCAAGTGAATATGGCCGTTAAAATTCCTTGGAAACCAAAAACTAGCCAAGGATCATGGCCAAGGTGAGTCCTAAAGGTAGGGAGTGCTAGTCTTATAGTTTAGACCTCAATCCTTGAGTGAAGAGAGCTCCTTCTTCCACCAAATAATTAGCCATCATTGTTGGTAGGAAAACTCTTCCTAAGCTTAATTAGATCTGATCATTTGAAGGTTAACTTGCCCTAGTAGTGATGGTTTCCTTGCCATGAAGATCCTAATCTCTATTTTGAACTAGATCTACATTTCGGGTATTGTAATTTAGATCAACTAGTCTCCTTATGAAGATTCTTTTCTTGGATTAATTTAGACCATTTATTTGATAATTAATTTCTCAAGTTTGCTTGCTGGTTAGCTTGCTAACACTCTCCATTCATCATTTTATTTTTGTCCCCCATCAATTTTTGGTATCAGAGCTTAAGGTTCTACTAGGTCAAGTGTTTGATTGCTGAAATTTCTGTTCTAGTATTCACCCATATTTTTCATGAGTTTTAGTAATTTTTTTACATTGTAAGAAAATCCACAAGAATATTTTTATAGTACCTTAGTATGTTAGGATTCAAAATTTAAAATTAAAAAAAATATTTTCCATTTATTTCTGGATTTAAAAATATGAGTTCTTAGATCATTTCTGAAGTTCTGTCCAGAATTCTGTTTTTGCCTTCCATTTCATTTAATTTTCAAGAAAATATAAAAATATTTTTTATAAATTTTTAATTTTTATATCTGAGATCCAGACTTCAATTTTTGTTATTTTCCATTATATTTTTGAATTTTATAAGGGTCTAGAGTTAGGAATTCGAAATTTAAATTTAGGTTGTTAAGAGTTAGCTAAACTGCTAAAACCTTCTAGCATGTGCTTTCAAACTACCTTCTCAACCAAAATTCGTGTTAATCTGAAGTCAAAACTTTAAAATAAAAGAATTTTTATCTGAGAGTTAACCAAATCAGTTTTATTTTAATTTTTTTATTTTTTAAAAAATTAAATTTTGAATTTTTAAAACTAGCTAGTTGAAAATTGTTCCCTATTGAAATTTTTTTATAACTAGCTTTCAAAAAGAATTTCTTAACTAAATTTCAGGAATTAAATTTCAAAATTTAGAATATGGAATATTCACTAAGGGATATAACAATTAAAATCTTAATTTTAATTTTTTTGAAATTTTAAAATTTTAATTTTAAATTTTCTTTAAAAACTAATTGACTAGAAGTTGTTAGGGCTGAAACTATCTTGCAACAATTCTAACTTCTAGAATGAATTTTTAATCCTAATTTGAGATTTAAATTTTAAAATTTGATTTCTGAAATCTAGACTTCAAAATCTAAATTTTTCAATTTAATTTTTTAAATTTTAATTTTATTTTAAATTCGGGTTTGAATCACATGTTTGTACTAATACTAGTTATCTAGTTGGTGAATTGTTGTGCATTCATTCCTAAATCTAATTAAGGGCATTCAATCATAACATAAGGGAAGGAGGTCATTACCTTTCCTTGGCCCAAAACAATCATCCACATTTGCATTGACCTAAACCATAATTGAAATTGAGTAGGAACCTAAAGCTAGGGACACCCACAAGTCGGGTTCAAGTACAAGGTAAGACAAAGTATTATTTGAGTTTGTACTTATTCCTTAAAATTGGTGTCTAAGGCAAGAGGTCAAATGGCAGACGTCTTATGCGGACTTGAAGATTTTAATTAGGACCTCGCAAAAGCGAGGGGAGCCTCCCGCAACCCCATCTCTTACCTGGCCAGTGGATAGGGTAATTACATACTTAAGTAGTACCTAGTTAAGTCTTGTATTTTGAACTTTTAGGTCTAAGAGTGGTGCGGGCACCAGACTCAGAAGAAGACTTCAGAGCTCCATCTGGATCTCTAATTAACCTTGCCCGAAGAATTAGGGTTTTTGGGCTTGTAATAAGGGTTGACTGGATCAACTCAATTTTAGCTTGAGTCTATATTACCTGCATTTTATTTTGTTGAGTCATGTTGACTCAGTAGTGGACTAGGGCTTCAACCTGGGGTGTTACATTTTCTCCCAAGGCCAAGCAAGTGGGCGCCACACTCCCAGCCATACGCCTGAGTCCAGGGGGTGCCACATCTACATCCAACAGCCTTTGGTCCCCACACCACAGATAGCAGCTCCCTTCTCTCATGCGCCAAATGAGGAGAAATCCACCAGGAGTCCACAAATCAAGGGGGCGGCCCAAGACTTTCCCAAAAGAACCAAACTATGAAAGGGAAGAAATTCTCTTGGAGAGAACTTCAAGGAGGCGCCCACTACCTGCCAAAAATATCCAAAACAAAGATGGGAATGACCTTGACTTAGGGAGAAAGAAAAGGAGGAGTCCAAAAGAGTTGAGCCATGGAAGGAAAGAAATCCTCTCTTGAAGAACCAAGCATGGAGGCGCCATCTACCTTCCTTTTATAACCCAAATCAATTTTTTTTGGAACCTTGGCTGGCCATATGTGTATGGATTATCCTGATTTGTAGATCCCCTCCTTTAGTCCCACATGGAAAGATGTAAAACCCTACTCTCTTGTAAAGTCCTATAAATTAAACCCCTCTTGTAAGTTTAAAGGAATCAGATGAATGAAACCAAATTTTTTTTGTGAGAAAACTTTGTGTTTTCTCTCTTCCGCACTTGCATCCAGGTGTTGAGCTCCGTGAGGGAGTAAATCCGGGTTCCCCAGGAACTTTGAGGAGGTGTGAGATCTCCAAAACCCCAACCCTAGGTTAGCCACTTCACTCCCAAACCCTAGCCGCCCCTCACCCTTCTCTTTCCACCAAGCCCTAGCATATCTCACCTCTCACGGCCTCTCTCTCCAAGTCCAGGCCGACCACCAGCATCCAGCTACAGTCCGGATACTTCAGATCCAAAGCTCTTTCCAGAGGGAGTCGAATCAGCCTTCAAGAGAATCCGGATCTCAGCGACATCCGCCTTCAAGTTCTTCGAACTGGTAAATCCTTCCCCGAGTCTCTGAATCCATCACTTGTTTTTCTTCTTCCCAGATCTTGAGTCCAGGAGAAGCCGACCCAGCCACGAGACCAGTATTGGAGGATCCATTACGAAGATAGCCGAATCCGAGGATCCAACAATCTGCCCGAGAGAGTTCTTCCACCCAAATTCTGTGAAGATCACTGTCTGGTTGGTAATCCATCTCTCCTCTCTATTTCTGTCATGTTGAAAGTTCAGAGCGAAACCCTAGGTCTGGAAGTTTCTCAACCCCAGCGATCCGTTACTTCTGAACTACTCTGATAACCTAGTTTTTTCTAAATTGTGCTTTCAATCCTTACCTAGTTTCCTTCAACTTAGTTTAACTTTACTTTGAGTCAAAGCCAATTTCTGAAATATTAAAAAAAGAAAAAAAGAATTAATCTTAATTTTACTTCCGCATACGCTTCTTGTTCTTTGTTCTGCATCAAAGAGTCCTAGAATTAGGTTTGTATTGTTTGTTTTGAAGTTCCATACCAATAGTCCCACACTCAGTCTGTTTTATCCATGGACCCTAATCTTGAATTCTTTTTGAAAACCCTGACAAAAAAGTTTGATACCATAAATGGGCAATTAGGACAAATGAGAAAGGAATTAGGTCAAGTGAAGGACCATGTTGGGACACTTGAAGAGACCCCAATGACCCCCACCGAACCTGAGTCACTTAGGTTAATTCCTCGAGGTCCAAGAGTCCATCATCATGAATTCACTACTGAATACAATTCAAGATGACTTCACCATGACTTCATAGAAGAAGCCCATAGGATCCATGCTGAGCCTGAATCACCTAGTCCACCTCCCCTTGGTCCAAGAGCCCAATATCATGATCTCACCCCTGAGTATAATCCTGGATATCCTTACCAAGACTTTGTAGATCAAGAGGAGAGAGTCTTTAGGAGCAATCAATCCTATCCACCCACTTTCAATGGAAATTTAGATCCTGAAGTGTATGTCGATTGGGAAGAGAAAATGGATCAATACTTTGAAATTGATGAAATGTCGAAAGTAACGAAGTGTCAATTTGCCAAATCAAAGTTAGTCCAACATGCTAAAGCATATTGGGGAGAAGTTGAGCGAAAAGGTTATTATAGTAGGGATAAAATAAATACTGGGAGAGAAATGAAGAGTAAACTGAGGGAAAAGTACCTAGGTAAATATTATGAGCAAAAACTTTTAGACCAATGGTATAAATTAAGACAATATGATACACCTGTATTTGGTTATATTGCCAAATTCAATAAGTATGAGGGAGATGAAGAAGAGACCAAACCTATAGAAAAATTAGAGAAAAAATCTCCTGAACCTATTAAAGAATTTAAGGATAAAATAGAATCAAAGTCTTGTCCAAATGAAGGGCTAAAAAGAGAAAATCCTAAACCCATTGAAGAACTTAAGGAAAAAGTTTATGAAGCTGGGTCTAACCTTATGAATGAATATGATCAAGAATAATTATTTGAAAATAAAATAATTACCCAGCTTAAAGAAATCAACAACGGGGAAACTTTTAGACCAATGGTATAAATTAAGACAATATGATACACCTGTATTTGGTTATATTGCCAAATTCAATAAGTATGAGGGAGATGAAGAAGAGACCAAACCTATAGAAAAATTAGAGAAAAAATCTCCTGAACCTATTGAAGAATTTAAGAATAAAATAGAATCAAAGTCTTGTCCAAATGAAGGGCTAAAAAGAGAAAATCCTAAACCCATTGAAGAACTTAAGGAAAAAGTTTATGAAGCTGGGTCTAACCTTATGAATGAATATGGTCAAGAACAATTATTTGAAGATAAAATAATTACCCAGCCTAAAGAAATCAACAACGGGGATGATCAAAATGAGATCTAAGAACAAAGCCATGAAGAACAATTCGAGGAGATAATAGAGGACTCGGAATTAATCACTGTTAAGGATTTACATCTAGAGATTAATGAAGGATCACCTAATGGGGTATTGACCATCAAAGAAAATCTAGAACCAAGTTCAAAGGATCAACCCCAAGAAATTATGGAACTTGCAAAAGAATTTAACATGAAGATTAGAAGTGAAGAGATGGTAGGAATTGAAAGATGTAAGTGTAAGAGAAGGAAGATAGAAATTGAATTCCCTGATAATTGCCCAAAGCCTGGTTCACCCTTCTGGAACATCCCCACTCCTAATCCACCCAGCTGGGACATCCACCATACAATTGATCAAGTCTAAGTAATATTCAACAGTTACTTTTGGAAGATATTATGGCATTTATTAGGCACCAAACTAAGATTCACTGCCACCTACCTAAAGTTGTGTGCCAGAGTTTTCAAAGCCATTTAGGGGAATATTGGAAATTAGGAACTTTTGTTTCCTAGCCCGACAATAAAGTTTAGTTCATAGATAACAAAGTCCATTAGAGAGTGTTTTGTTTTGGTGTCATTTATGTTTTGTCATTTGATGTCATTCGACCTTCCCATGCATAAGTGTCCATGACTGCGAGAGTCATATGCATAGCATGATTAGTAAGAAAATTTGAGCAATGAAATTAACAAGCATATGATCAACTCATATAAAAGAGCTAAAGAATTTCATAAAGGAGACATGTCATGGTAAGGCCAAACCTGAACAATTATATGCCCGTGGTGTAGGTCATTTTCAAAATATTAAGGAAAATTTGGACCTAATATGTGCTAGATATACCATCCTACTTTGGTATCAGTTCTACTTTCAACAATTCAGATCTAGGAGGTTAAAGGAACCAACAATGATACCTAGTGAGCCTTTCGAGCCTGATTCTATCTTTGAGAGTGAGCCAACCCATGAGTGTCCACCAGCCAAGTTACCAAAGCAGTAAGATAGGATTGAGCGAATCTTAGACAATAAGACTATCACTACCCGAAATAGGGACTATCAACGCTACTTGGTTTATTGGCAAGGATGCCTTGATTCTGAAGACTCATGGATTACTTGAGAAGACCTACAAAGAATCGACCAGACCTACTAGAGTATTACCAAAGTCAGAATGATTCCTACTCGACGGAGTCGAGCTCTTTTCCACCCCGAGAGAATTGATGGGACATCAACAAGAAAAAAGTATTTTTCAACTAATTCTTTTGATATTTTTTTCAGCTAAAATAGCATACTTAGGATTAATGAGAACCTTGGAATGAAGCCCACCAAACCCTTGAAGACAAAGACCAATTCATGAGCCGACTCATGAAAGAAGGACGCCAGTCCCTTGAGTCGACTCAATCCAGATCAAGACCAACTTCAAGCATGCCCAAGTCAAAGCCTAAGCAAGTCAAGATACCACCTTTTGAAGCCCATGATGCCACCTCTTAGAAGTCCATTTTATTCTTCACATGGGACACATTTTGGAAGACATGAGAAACAACACATCAAGCATTTTGAGGGGAAGCATGGGACCACTCCTCACTCACCCAACAACCCTCCAACCAACTTGCCAAGTGGGATGCCACATCACATGACACCTAGGGCTCCACATCAGCAATGTCAAAGCTGCCTAGGTGCCACATAGCAAGTTATTATAACCTCTTACCTAGAAGTTATTTCTTGTTGCAACTATGTAACCAAAGGAGTTGGATTTAACTAGAAATGGTTAGCTAACCTAACCCCACCTCCCCTCCTCACTTTGGACGACCCCTAAGGCTATAAATAGGGTCCAAGGCTCCCCTTGTAAGGCATTCCATGTATGAAATATTTTGAGAATTAATGAAGGTTTTTTTCTTGTTGAGTTCTTCTTATATGGAGTGATTTAGTTCTTCTAGTTGGAGTGATTTAGTCCTTTAAGTTGGAGTGTTTAAATTCATGTTTGAGAAGGGAGTGAGAGGTCCTTTGAGTGCTTGAAAGGTGGAGTGCTCCTTGCTTGATCCAAGATCCAAGCATCATTCATTGAAGGAAACGGTTTCTACTTCCTTATTTTTCCTTTCTTCTTCTTCTTGTTTTCATTCCAATTTTGAATTCTCTTTCCATGCCTAATTTCTGATTTGATGCAGGTTTTCTCTGATTTTCCAAGTCCAAGATGAAGGTCTCCAAGCCAAGGATCATGGCCAAGGTGAGTCCTAAAGGTAGGGAGTGCTAGTCTTATAGTTTAGACCTCAATCCTTGAGTGAAGAGAGCTCCTTCTTCCACCAAATAATTAGCCATCATTGTTGGTAGGAAAACTTTTCCTAAGCTTCATTAGATCTGATCATTTGAAGGTTAACTTGTCCTAGTAGTGATGGTTTCCTTGCCATGAAGATCCTAATCTCTATTTTGAACTAGATCTACATTTCGGGTATTGTAATTTAGATCAACTAGTCTCCTTATGAAGATTCTTTTCTTGGATTAATTTAGACCATTTATTTGATAATTAATTGCTCAAGTTTGCTTGCTGGTTAGCTTGCTAACACTCTCCATTCATCATTTTATTTTCATCCCCCATCAAATTGCCCTACAAAAACTTCTTAAATATTTGAAAAGTATTAGTATCAAATGCATGCTCCAATATTTTGTAATCATCAAAATCATTCAAAGGATCAACAATCTCTCCCTTTTTGATGATGACAAAATACTAGGCATGAAAATAATAAGTACCTTTACATTTTAAATTGTATCAGAGTAAATGACAACTGTATCAAGGTAAATGAGTTTAGAATGTGCTATACAGTGTATCAGGCAATTCAAATTATGATCTATTGACTAAAGTATCAGAGCTTTATAAGTTAAGTATCATAGCTAAGTTAAGTATCAAAGCTTTTGAACATTCACTTTACAAATTGATTGAAAATATCAGAGCTTTAGAGTTAAGTATCAGAGCTTTACATAAGAGTTCATTTTACAATTTAGCTGAAGTATCAGAACTTTGTAATTTAACTAAAGTATCAAAACTTTAGAGTGAAATGTGAAGGCTCATTGTAATATACTCCCCCTTACTTAAGCATTTTGCACACACATTGCACATATAATTGCTGATGTAATTTTTCATTGTAATCCATATTTTTCTTATATTTTTTATGCATTACATAATTTTATTATTATATGATCATTTTCCATGCTTCACTTATTTCTCTCACTTTTTGTCATCGACAAAAAGTATAAATGCTCTGTTGTATTATCATTTTCCATTACATATTTCTCTACCTTATTATTGAATTAAATCACACATTTAGAGAGTAAACGAGAGTAAATGACAAAAATAGTGAAATTTCATAAACATTAAGATTTCAGTTCAATACATGTAACATAGTAACATACATGAGACACAACAAAACATAAGACATCTGTGAGGCTAGACCTTATCAGATGAAAGGTCTAATACAATATTAGTCATAATCCTATGTCTAGAAGATCTAGGAGTCTGATGAGTCAAGTTCCTAGTCTTAAGAGAACGACCAGTTCTAGGGACTCTAGATCTATGATACCGTCAAGGTGTGTCTCGAGTAGGTGCTGGAGGAGTAGGCTCTGGCTCAAGTACTGGAGGAGGTGGCTTGGAAAGCACTGGAGTCCTCTGATCAGTAAAGACATCGAATAATGTGAGAGTGCTGGTCCCAAAGAGGATTTGAGTAGCTAGTGTATTTGGGATGCTCTGCTCTGGCTGTCTTGCCTCTGCTATAGGTGTGTCGATGACATGCTCATCAACCTGCTGATCAAAATCTTGACTATCATCTAGTGGTGGAGGAGATGATCAAGAAGGTCCAGCCGAGGTGATCTGATATAAAGCTACTAAAATCTAACTGAATCCATCTCGGATCTCGATCTATAGTAGATCTATCCTTGAATATACCTCTACCCGAACAGTTTGGAGGTATGATCTAAGGGCAAAAGTGTCATATCGAAGTACCTGTATCTGCTCAGAATCCTACTGCCCACTAGTACTGGGCTTAGAAGGAACTGATGGAGAAGGTGTGGTGGGTGCTGGCTCTGAAGGTCCATCCTCATCATCTGGCTCGTCCACATCATCAGTCCGCTCAGCAGCAACTACACCAACAGGAATATCATCCTCATCATCGTCATCCTCAGAATGAGTTGCCCTCTGTCCAGATACCTTCTTCATCTATACTCAACTCTGTGGTACCCCATCCTATGTAATGATTTCTCTGAGTATCTATCAGTATGTAATAGGGGTCCGCTGTCCTCACCTGACAAGTCAATGCCACAATCCTAAAATAAAATAGTAAAGGCCATTAGTGCCGGCACCATGGCTAAAAAAAATTGACAGGTTGAACCCATATCCATGTGGATCACCTGTGAGTAAAACCCTAAACACAAACCCTATTTATTATGTAAATATTTATTTTAAATTATGTTATTTTGATTTAGCCAGAGTAAACCCTTTTAACCAACTATAATTAGGGTTTTGTTTATTTTGGGATAAAACCCTTTTTACCAAGTTGAGTCGAAATCCCAATTGAGTCAAACCCTATTTACCTAATTGGGATCTTAATGGTCCAATTTAATTAGCCCTTTTTTCCAACTTTAATTAGATTTTTATTTGAAAGCCTAATTAAGTATGGTTGGTTCAATTAGTTATTAGTTGGTTAAATCATGTGGTTAGTTATTCATTGAGTCCATGAAATTAGTTGAGTCATTGAGTCTTATATTACAAGTGGAAATCCAAGACAACATCCCATGTGCACCCTATTGAAGACTCAAGACAACCCATGTGCTAGCCCAAGTCACAAATTCTTCTTGGCACCACCTTTTCAAGGATTTGGACATCAACACATGTCATGTTTGGACATGTCATTAGGACAACACTACTTGGTACTTCATCCAGGACAAGAACACATGCCATGTCACTTTTATTTGGACATCCAACATGCCATGTGTTTTATTATTTTTGGTCGACCAAATGAAAGCAAGATTGGCGCCGCTTAATGTTAAGATAAGTAAAGCAGAAGGACTCCCCAAGTTGGTACCCTCCCACTCAAATTTTCCATGCCAAAATCAAAAGGAGCCTGCCAAGCATTTTACTTTTTGTTGTCGCCCACTTTAAGGAGAGTTCCAAGGTATTTGCTTACTAAAGGAAAGAGGTTCAAAGGTTCTCTACCACAGTATTTCACTCAAATAGGTTGGAAGCTGCTTAAATCTCAAGAACTCAAGAGTCTCACCAAAACTCTTGAGTCCTCTCATATCCAGACTGAAGAGTCCACTCAACTATAGAAGACCACATCATCTAGACTCTAGAGTCTAGCAACCAAGGCCAAGTGATGGAGCATCTTGACCCTACATCAAGCCACCTCACAAATCCACCACTTGGGCACCCATTTTGGATGAAGAAAATTCATGAATTTCATCCATTTTAATGAGAGTTCCAAATCAGCCAACAAGAAAGAGTCTTGGATGCCCAAAAGTAGAATTCTAGGAGTTGTAGTTCCAGGGAGCACAAGACTAGTGTTTGTATCCCTTACATCACTAGTTGGGAGTCTATAAATATCCCACCAACCATCTTTGTAATTAATCAATTATTTATCAATATACAATGAAATTCTATCGAATTTTCTTCCTTTGCTATGTGCATCGTGGGGTGTGAGGCCCTTCCTTTGTTCTACGGAATATCGTGGGGTCTGAGGCCCTACTTATCCAGCCATCAAGAAATCCAAATCCACCATTTCTAAACCTTCCTTTCTTTTATTCTTTCCTTTCCTTTGCTATTTTTAATTCATGTTTCTTTCTTTGTTGAGTGTTATAGGTGAACAGGAATCAAGATCAGGTGTTCTTGCCTCGGAATTGGCATCGTGCAGAAGATCAGAGCTTGAAAGCAAGATCTTGAAATCCCGTCACTATGATCTTGAGAGTCCTGCCAGATCTATATCGAGAGAGCAATCTTCGTTGGTACAACCGAGCTTTTTCCATCTCATAATTTTTGATTCATTGAATAGATCCTAGTTTATGATGGTTTTTCAACCACCAGGTCCTATTTTTTTTAATTGCTTTATAGGTTTACTTATGCGGGTAATTGAATTAGTTTCCTTCACCGTCTCCTTTGAAGTCTTCTTTAAAATTTGAAAAATATAAAAAAAATTAGTTTCTAGTTTTTCTCTATTAATTAGTTATTAATTTAAATAATTTAGTTTTGGTTTTCTGTCCCGCATCAGTTTTGGTATCAGAGCAAGTTAAACTAGGGTTTAATCTCTCTTGTGCTGACTTAGTTCTCTTTAAGTACTCGGATCGGGTGCTTCACCATGGCTGTCAGGTCATAGGAAAAAGAAGGGCTGCAAGACCCTCACAACCCATTCAAATGGGGTTTTCTATGACATGTAGGGGTGCCGCTGTGAATTGACCCTTGAAGAAGAAAATAAAGAGATAGGCATCTTTAGATTTTAATTTCTGCATTTCGGCCATCTTAGTACATAGTCTGTTTTTTTAATTGTTTCTAACTATAAATAATTCATAAAAATCTGACTTTTATTTTTCTAAATTCTGTATAATTGAAAGTATTTTTCAGAGTTTTTTCATGAATTATTTCGATCTGTAGATTTTGTTCCTACCGAAATACTACCTAAGAATAGTTCTGCCCTATTTTTCAGCAAAGCTAATTTCAGCAAGCTTAGGGTTCTTTTGGTAAAAAAATTTTGCATATTTTAATATTTCCTACATATTAGGTACTTATCTGCAGAATATATCCTTGTTTAAAAAAAATAAATTAATTAATTTTTATTTTCTTCTATTTTTGCTTATTTGCATATTAGGGTTTCATCTTGTGTGTGCATCATCAAGTAACCTAATCTTAAGGGCACTTGAACATCTAGATCGGGGCAAGAGCTCATCACCTGTCCTAGGCCCACAACAATCTCCTTTGCATCCTAGCCTAACCCTAATTAAAATTCAATTAGACTTAATTGCTCTAGTGAGCTAGGGACATCAACAAGTCGGGTTCCAAGTATTGTGTGTAAGCTAATGCACCCAATCCTTTGATTATCACTTAAATCTGGTGTCTAAGGCTAAAGGTCTAGAGGCAAATTCCCTAAGCGATTTCGTGGTCTTTAATTAGGACCCTATAAGAGCAGGAGGAGCCTCCCACGACCCCACCTCTTACGTGGCCAATGGACCGGGTAATTATTGAATTGGCTGTAATTTGAGCTAACTCATTCTACTTGAGCTCTAGGTCTAGGAAACCTTAGTTCATATTTTATATGTTTGCATTGCATGGCTACTAGATTAGGAGCCCAATACCAGTAGTCTCACCCCAACCTAGTGTGACCATGGAGTCTAACCTTGAGACCTTCCTTAGGACCTTCACTGAACAATGTACCCAAATAAACAAATGGTTTGACCGACTAGATGACCGACTAGGTAACCTAGAGAAAAATCGTAAGACCTGTCATGAACCTAAATGTGAAACACACCCTGACCCATTCCTAGAACCCAACCCTAGGATAGCCCCTCGCCATGATCCAATCTTGGATCTTAGTTCGAAGAGACCCAACTATGATTCTATAGACCAGGATGAGAAAACCACTAGGAATTTTAGGATAGAAGCACCTACATTTGGTGGTGATCTTGATCTTGAGGACTATATTGATTGGGAAAGTAATATGGATCTATATTTTGAGAGAGAACTAGTGTTTGATGAAAGAAAGTTTAAGATTGCTAAACACAAATTAGTATGCCAGGCTAGAATTTATTAGGATGATGTTGAAAGAATGATCAAACGAAGAAGAGACATACCCATAATTACCTGGAGTGACATGAAACTTAAACTTAGAGAAAAGTACTTACCCAGATCATATGAACCTAGTTCCTATATACTCAGATCCTTTGAACCCAGCTCCTACGAACCCAGATCCATGACCTATAGATCTTAGCCCATATCCTATAAATCTAAGGAACCCATAATCCCTAGGTATCAATCTAGTGTTAGTCAGGTTTCCCTTAGTCAGTCGGAACCCACTAAGATCAGTACACCTAGTCAGAATCTCGAAATCAGTCCTCCTCCCCTTAGTTGACCCACCTCTACTACCCTATTGGTTCATCAACATGCCATTGTAGTGGAAGTGTATGAAGCTGAGAAGAGCTCAATAGATGAGTATATAGATGAGTAAATACAGGAGGTAAACCTAGAGTTAGTTGACCATGACTGTACCCTGACTGAAACTATACTGATATGACCCTTAGGAAAAGAGATCCAAGAGGAACCTAACCCTACTGCTGAGACTTTACCTAAGGAAATACAAGAAGAGACTCAAGTCATAGAGCCTATTGAGGACATGATTTCTTTAGTCCGGTACCCTCAGGCTGAAGTCATCCCTTTGATTCCAATTGAAGATCTCTTCCCTGAGATTAGTGACCCATTCTTCTTTAGGGTAGACTCTGTAGCTATACCTCAAATCCTTAAGGTCAACCCCATTAGTCTAGGACAAATTTCCTAACCCTTTTCTTATTTACTACCCTACCAAGTCAACCACAAATCTACTTCTTATTTTCTACCATTTCCTGAAGCTTCCCATATTTCTAGGACCATTAGTTTGCATTTTGTAAATGTTAGTATGTTGCATAAGCCCATTGAGCATGTTAGGTTTACAACCTATTTATGGCAGATCCTATGGCATTTAGTAGGAGTCCATGCACTATTCTCATATGCATGTCACCCACCAGCCAAGGGTGAAACTCAGTTGTAGTTTAGAGTTTACATGCATATCAATAATAAAAAATAAATAAATAAATAAATAATGAAAGTAATGAATATTTTAAGAAAAAAAAGAAGACTCAAGGAATACAAAGAAGGAAACTTCGTTATGGTTCGATTATGAGCTGAACGGTTCCCACTTGGAACCTTGAGAAAATTGCATGCCCGTAGTAATGGACCATACAAAGTAATTAAAAAAATTGGACCTAATGCCTACGTGCTTGAATTGCCACCTGAACTAGGCATTAGCTCTACTTTCAACGTTTCAGACCTTATCGAGTATAGGGAGCCAACATTGATTTCTAGTGAGCCATTTGGGCCTAATCCTATCCTTGAGAGTGAACCAACCCAAGTGTGTCCACCTGCCATACCACCAGCCTGGAGAGATAAGATCGAACGGATTTTGGATGAAAAGATCATCGCTACCCAGAGCAAAAATTACCAGCGATATCTGGTTCGTTAGCAAGGATGACCTGAGTCTGATGTTTCTTGGATCACCAGAGAGGACTTGCAGAGAGTTTCCCCTGACTTACTAGAGATTATACCAATAGAGTTGACCCATACTCGACAGGGTCGAGTTCCTCCCACCCATGGAGAATTGGTGCGGGCACCAGGGCTAAAAGAAATCGACAGGTTGAACCCACATCCCTGTGGATCACCTGTGAGTAAAACCCTGAACCCAAACCCTATTAATCATGTAAATATTTATTTCAAATTCTGTTATTTTAATTTAGTTAGAGTAAATTCTTTTTACCAACTGTAATTAGGATTTTGTTTATTTTGGGAAAAAAACCCTTTTTACCAAGTTGAGTCGAAACCCCAATTGAGTCAAACCCTATTTACCCAATTGGGATCCTAATGGTCCAATTTAATTAGCCCTTTTTACCAACTTTAATTGGGTTTTTATTTGAAAGTCTAATTAAGTATGGTTGGTTCAATTAGTTATTAGTTGGTTAAATCATGTGGTTAGTTATTCATTGAGTCCATGAAATTAGTTGAGTTATTGAGTCCTGTATTACATGTGGGGATCCAAGACAACATTCTATGTACACCCAATTGAAGACTCAGGACAACCCATGTGCTAGCCCAAGTCACAAATTCTTCTTGGCACCACCTTTTCAAGGATTTGGACATCAACACATGTCATGTTTGGACATGTCATTAGGACAACACTACTTGGTACTTCATTCGGGACAAGAACACATGCCATGTCACTTTTGTTTGGACATCCCACTGCCATGTGTTTTATTATTTTTGGTCGGCCAAATGAAAGCAAGCTTGGTGCCACTTAATGTTAAGATAAGTAAAGCAGAAGGACTCCCCAAGTTGGTGCCCTTCCACTCAGATTTCCCATGCCAAAATCAAAAGGAGCCAGCCAAGCATTTCACTTTTCTTGTCGCCCACTTCAAGGAGAGTTCCAAGGTATTTGCTTACTAAAGGAAAGAGGTTCAAAGGTTCTCTACCACAGTATTTCACTCAAATAGGTTGGAAGCTGCTTATGTCCCAAGAACTCAAGAATCTCACCAAAACTCTTGAGTCCTCTCCTATCCAGACTAAAAAGTCTACTCAACTACAGAAGACCACATCATCCAGACTACTCTAGAGTCCAGTAACCAAGGCCAAGTGATGGAGCATCTTGACCCTACATCAAGCCACCTCACCAATCCACCACTTGGGCGCCCATTTTGGATGAAAAAAAATCATGAATTTCATCCATTTTAATGAGAGTTCCAAATCAGCCAACAAGAAAAAGTCCTGGATGCCCAAAAGCAAAATTCTAGAAGTTGTAGTTCGAGGGAGCACAAGAATGTGTTTGTGTCCCTTACATCACTGGTTGGGAGTCTATAAATACCCCACCAACCCTCCTTGTAATTAATCAATTATTCATCAATATACAATAAAATTTTGCCAAATTTTCTTCCTTTATTATATGCATCGCAGGGTATGAGGACCTTCCTTTGTTCTACAGAACATCGCAGGGTGTGAGGCCCTACATATCCAGCCATCAAGAAATCCAAATCCACCATTTCTAAACATTCCTTTCTTTCATTATTTCCTTTTCTTTGTTATTTTTAATTTGTGTTTCTTTCTTTGTTGAGTGTTACAGGTGAACAGGAATCAAGATCAGGTGTTCTTGCCTCAAAACCGGCATCGTGCGACAGATCGGAGCCCGAAAGCAAGATCTTGAAATCCTGTCGCTACGATATGCAAAGTCCTGCCAAATCTACATCAAGAGAGCGATCTTCATTGGTACAACCAAACTTTTTCCCATCTTCATTGCTTTATAGGTTTACTTATGCGGGTAATTGAATTAGTTTCCTTCACCGTCTCCTTTGAAGTCTTCTTTAAAATCTGAAAAATATAAAAAAATTAGTTTCTAATTTTTTTCTGTTAATTAGTTATTAATTTCAGTAATTTAGTTTTGGTTTTCTGTCTTGCATCAGCCATCCCATAGGGCAGACATGCCCTAGCCTTACGAGCCGCATCCCTGATCTGAGCCATCATGATAAATGGTAGATTGAGAGCCTCTCCCTCAATCATATACCTCATAAACATCAGGTCACGCTTGCTTATCCAGTCAAATCTCCCTATCCTGGGTAAAAACACTCTACTGATAATATTGTGAAGCAATCTTATTTCAAGTGATAACTTGTTTGCTTGGACATTAGAAATTCCTTCAACATTCCTTCTCTCAAGAACTATCCCAAAGTCCTCTATCTATCCTTCAGATTCAAGTAACACTTCCTAGTTTTTGGCATTTGAAGAACCCTGCTTAACCTAGTTTCATCAATAGAAATTGTGACTCCTTTCACTGTGGACAGAATTTGGTGTACTCCAAATGACAAATGCTCAAAAAAGGTTCTGACTAAGGTGGGATACGTAGGGACATCTAATAAATAGAAAAACTCCCAACCTTGAGCTCTAATCCAATCTCCAATCCAAAAATTTTGTTGTTCAAGAAAACTTAAATCTACTCTTCTACTTGAAGTAATTGGTCGGTTGCCCATTTGGATGATTTGTCACTATGGAGCTTGTTGTTCTTATGTAACCTTGCCATCCGAGTTGACTCATCTAGACAGCCTTCCTGCTCGAGTCAGCTCGAGCAAAAACAGTGAAAAAGGTTTCAAATTTCAAGAAAATGGTTTCTAATCCTACAAAAATACTAGGAAAGGTGTGTATCAAGCTTAGATAGGTGTTGGAGGTTTTCTAGATAAATTTTTCTTAATTCTTGAAGAAATTAGGTCAAAATTCTAAAAAGGATCACAAAGGCCTAATTTTTCTCTAATCATTCAAAATCTATCCTCACTAAATTGTTTGATAAAGAGTCAGCTAATTATTTTTGAGTACAAATGAATTCAAGTTCAATATCACCATTTTGAATATGATCCCTAATGAAATGATGTCTAATTTCAATATGCTTAGTTCTTGAATGCTGAATAGGATTCTTTGTTAAGTTGATAGCACTTATATTATCACATTTGATTGGGATTTTGGATTGAATAACATCATAATCTTCTAGTTGTTGCTTAATCCATAATACTTGAGCACATTAACTCCCTGGAGCCATATACTCCACCTCAATAGTAGATAGTGCCACGAAGTTTTGTTTCTTGTTGTGCCATGAGATTAAGTTCAACCCTAGAAATTGACATGTGCCACTAGTGCTCTTTCTATCAATTCTACATCCACCATAATCAGCATCAGAATAATCAATTAAATTTAAAGATGAAGGTTTAAAATACCATAATCCTAAGTTTGATATACATTTGAGATATTTTATGATTATTTTAATAGCAAATATATGTGATTCTTTAGGATTAGATTGAAATCTTGCATATATACAAATACTAAATAGTATATCAGATCTACTTGCAGTCAAATAAAGTAGAGATCCTATCATACCTCGATAAAGTTTTTGATCAACCTTGTTATCTTTCTCATCTTTATCAAGTTTGTAGGTTGGGCTCATGGGTGTGCCAATTTTTTTTACAGATCCCATCCCAAACTTTTTCAATAGTTCTTTGATGTATTTTGTTTAGTTGATGAATATCCCTTTTTTTGTTTGTTTGATTTGCAGTCCAAGGAAGAAAGTGAGTTCACCCATCATACTCATTTCAATATCTCCCTGCATTAGCTTGGCAAATTCTTGACATAAAGTTTCATTAGTTGCACCAAAGATTATATTATCAACATATATCTGTACAACTAATAACTTATCATCTTTTCTTTTGATAAACAATGTTGTATCTACTTTACTTTTTTTGAAATCATTTTCTAAAAGAAACTTGCTCAACCTTTCATATCATGCTCTAGGTACTTGTTTCAAATCATATAAAGCTTTGTTCAATTTGAAAACATGATTTGGAAAAGAATGATTTTCAAAACCTGGAGGTTGTTCTATAAAAACTTCTTCTTCAATATAGCTATTTAAAAAAGCACTTTTTATATCCATTTGAAAAAGTTTAAATTTCATGTGACATGCAAATGCAAGTAAAAGTCTTATGGCTTCTAATCTTGCTACAGATGCATAAATTTCATCAAAATTTATTCCTTCCTCTTAGTTATATCCTTTAGCAACTAATATGGCTTTGTTTCTAACTACATTGCCTTTGTCATCTAATTTATTTCTAAAAATCTATTTAGAACCTATAATAGGATGTTCCTTAGGTCTAGCTACTAAGATCCATACATTGTTCCTTTCAAATTGATTAAATTCCTTCTGCATAGCCATCATCCAATATGGATCATTTTTGGCTTCCTCTATGCAGTTAGGTTCAACTTGAAAGACAAAAGCTAAGTAGTCAAAGGTGTCTCTAAAAGATGACCTAGTTCTTACTCCTTGAGAGGGATCACCAATAATTAATTCTTTAGGGTGAGAATGTGTGTTTCTCCAATTTTTTGGTAGCTCATCATATTCTGTACTTACCTTTTTCTTTTCTTTCTCAACTTGCTTTTCTTCAATTTCATGTCTTTTACTCCATCTTTCAGGGAACCTGCATCATTATCAATACATTTTTCTTTTCTTGAAGGTGTGAGGTTAGACTCATCAAAAATAATATGAATTGATTCTTCAACAGTTAAAGTTCTTTTATTGAAAACTCTATATGCTTTACTAGTAGTTGAATATCCAAGAAATATGCCTTGATCAGATTTTGCATCAAATTTATCTAAGTTATCTTTTTCATTATTTAAGATATAATATTTACATCCAAAAATATGAAAGTAATGAATATTGGATTTTCTATCATTCCAAAGCTCATAGGAGGTTTTCTTCAAAATTGGTCTAATCAAAATATGGTTACTTATATAACATGCAGTGTTCATAGCTTCTGTCCAAAAGTACTTTGGAAGATTGCCTTCACACAATATGGTTCGGACCATCTCTTCTAATGTTTTATTTTTCCTTTCCACAACACCATTTTTTTGTGGTATTCTAGGGGCTAAAAAGTTATGATCAATGCCATGTTATGTGCAAAATTTATCAAAATATTGATTTTCGAATTTAGTATCATGATCACTTCTAATTGAAACAATTGAAAGATTTTTCTGATTTGAAACATTTTTATAAAATTTTTGAAAAACTTTGAAAGCTTCTTCTTTATGTGCAAGAAACAAAATCCAAGTAAATCATGAAAAATCATCTACTATTACAAGTCTATATTTTATACCTCCTAGACTTGTAGTCCTAGTTGGTCCAAATAAGTTCATGTGTAGTAGTTCTAAGAGTCTTGACATTGAAACAATATTTTTACATTTAAAACTCTCCTTAGTTTGTTTACCATATTGACATGCATCACAAACATGATCAAAGTCAACTTTAAACTTCGGTAAACCTCTAACTAAATCTTTGAAAATTAATTTTGCTGAAGTATGCATGCTAGCATGACCCAATCTTCTATGCCAAAGTAAACTAGATTCCTTGGTTTTAGCATTCAAAGCCATTAGACTTGTACTACTTGACATTGCTAGATCATTCAAATATACTATGTAAATGTTTCCAAGTCTATGACCAATAAATCTAATGCTATAATCAAGAGAGCTAGTTACTGTACACATTGAAGATTCAAATATAACTTTGAAGCCTTTATCACATAATTGACTAATGCTCAATAGATTATGCTTCAATTTGTCTACTAACAATATATTTTCAATATAAGTAAAAGGGATAATTTTGATTTTACCAATTTCAATGATTTTTTCTTTGTCATTGTCACTAAATGTAACCATTCCATAATCTTTTATTTTGAGGGTGATGAATTGATCTTTGTCACCCACCATGTGTCTTGAACAACTGCTATCTAGATACCATCTTTTCTTTGAATTTTGGACTGCAAGACATTCCTGCAAAATAATCAAGTGGAATTTTTAGGTACCTAAGATTTCTTGGATCCTTGATGGTTGTAGCAATGGTTCCTTTAGGAACCCAAATATTTTTTACTTTATTTCTATTTTTTCTTCTTAAATTACATTTATAAGCTTTGTGTCCAACCCCATTACAACAAAAACAAACAACTTTTGGCATTTGAAAAGAAATAGATGCTGAAAATGTTGATGCATAAGGTTTTGAAGCTGAAAATTTGTTTAAATGCATTGAATTGTACCACATTCTAGCTTTATCATTAGATTTCTTTTGATTATTCAGGATTAGCTCAAGTTTGTTAGAACTTAAAGTTAATTTATCAACAAGAGGCTTAAGTCTATTCATTTCATTTTGTAAACCTTTATTCTTTTCAAGACATTCATCTTTTTTAGCTTGTAATACTTTGCATTTTTCAAAAATATTATTTAATTATTTTTGTAAAAGACTGTCCTTTTCAGAAATTTCATTCTTTTCTTTCAACAATATGTCATAGTTATTTTTTATGGATTTGATTTTCAAACCAGCTTTCTTATATTCAGTTAAAAGTTTATAAAAGGTAGTATGTAATTCATCATAAGTAAATTCAAATATGGGTTCACTAGATGTTACCTCATCTTCTAAACCCATTAAATATATATTTGCAGATTTTGTGATTTCTTCCTCTTCATTTGAAGTAGATTCATCGTTGTCGCTCCATG
This sequence comes from Areca catechu, assembly GCA_021397845.1. Lineage (NCBI taxonomy): Eukaryota > Viridiplantae > Streptophyta > Magnoliopsida > Arecales > Arecaceae > Areca > Areca catechu. Next base: position 46,929,951 of record CM038047.1, on the reverse strand, counting down.
TAGCCATCATGGCTTTCTTCTTCTTTTTTTGTATCCCTTTTTCAGAGTAGGACATTCAGAATGGTAGTGCCCCGATATTTTGCATTCATAACATATGGGTTGTTGCTCCTTTTCTTTGTCTTTATCTTTCTCTTTTTCTTTACTTTGTTCACTTTGCCAAGGTGTTTCCTCCAATATCTTGACTTTCTTTTGCCCATAAATCTCCTGAATCTCCTCATAACTAAAGCTATGTCATCATCTCCTAGTTCTTCATCAGAGGAAGGGCTTTCTTTTTCTTTTTCTTCTTCTTGCTTCTAGTCTCAGCTACAGCTTTGAATGCTATAGATTTTTTTTCTTGCCGTCATCTTCGCTGTGATGCTGCATTGTTAGTTCATGAGTAATTAAAGAACCAAGAAGTTCATCAAGTAGAAGTGTGTTTAAGTCCTTTGGCTTCTTGTATTGTAGTGATCTTGGGATCCCATTTATCTGGTAAACATCTAAGAATCTTTTGGACAAGATCAGCATTGAAATATACCCTGCCAAGACTTTTCAAACTATTAATAATATCTATAAATCTAGCAAATATTTCAAATATAGGCTCATTTGGTTCCATTTTGAAAAGCTCATAATTGTGCACAAGTATATTAATTTTAGAAGTCTTTACTTGTGTAGTGCATTTATATGTAACTTGTAGTTTATCCCAAATTTCATTACCGAAGTGCAAGTAAAAATCCGGTTAAACTCATTAGCATCCAAAGTACAATAAAAAAGGTTCATGGTTTGGGCATTAAGTTCACCCATTTTCATGTCATATTCATCACATTCCTCTTCCGATTTAGGAATGTCTTTGCCATCTATTTTCTTAATGGGTATGTGTGGTCCTTTCAAGATTATCTTCCATAATTGAAAATCAACAGCTTGTATATAAATTTTCATTCTAGCTTTCCAATAGATATAATTGGTGCCGATGAACAGTGAAGGTCTATTGCTTGATCGACCTTTGGCCAAAGATGTGCTCATTTGGATTGCCATAGAACTTTTTTCTTAATCGTTAAATTAATGGCATTGAGACATGGCTTTGATACCACTTGTTGTCCAGTTGGTTAACCTAAGAGGAGGGGTGAATTGGGTAAGTAAAAATTTTAAGCAAGTATGTGCCTTTTCGAAAAATTTGTATGGTGAGTGAAGTGATAGAGTATTGCAAGCGAAAGTAAATAAGTATGCAAGAGCAAGAGCAAGCACAAACACCACAAAACTTAGAGTAGTTCGGAGCAACCTAGCTCCTACGTCCACTACCCAAGGTGCACACTTGGGATTTTCACCCCGAATACAGCCAGATTATTTTTCTACGGGCTCACAATCCAAAACCCAATATAAAGTTAGTTTTCCTGGGCTCACTAATAACCCAACTTGATTTTCAAAGCTAACCAATCAACCTCAAAACAACTTACAAGTTACAGCTACCTACTGTACTTGTAACAACTCAAAAATAGAGTTAATAAAAGAAGCAACACCAAAACAAATCCAAAGTTATTGAATGGTTACAGTTGAAGCTCTTAATGAGGCCTTCTTGAATGCTTCTTCAATACTCTTCAAGGCTCTCTTAATTCTTCAAAAATAAACTCAAGAAGTTGGTGGAAAGTTATTGGAGAACTTGAGTTTTCACTTGAAAGCTCTTAGAACATTCAATACTCTCTTTAAAGTTTCATAAAAGTTTATAAAGTCCTTTTCTCTTCACTTAAATCTACTATTTATAGCTTCTTGAAGTGTTCTCAGGTGAATATGGTCGTTAGAATTCCTTGAAAACCAAAAACTAGCCGTTGGAAGGCTTTAGAATCAAGAAATTCAATTTCTGGAACTAGCAGTTACTGTTCAAATTCTGGGATTTGAGTCGGCTTGCAGATCTAGAGTAAGCTCGGATTATCAGTGAAGAAGTTTTGTAGTCTGTGAGAGTCGGCTTATTCCAAATTAGAGTCGGCTCAATTGATTGAAGTCTCAGAAGCAACTATCTTCCATTCTGTGAGAGTCGGCTCGGATTGTCATTGAGTCGGCTCAAATGTTGTGTATCAGAAAATTTCTGTGCCGTATCAAACAATATATCAGCTCTAATTATTTGAGTAGGCTTGAGTGAAACTTCTCCAAATACTTCCAAACAACTTCAAACATCTTCCAAATAACTTCTAAACTTAATCTAAGATATTTACACTTAAAATTGCATTAATTTGGCCCTTTTACATAATCAAATAATTAAATTTACTTAGAGCTCTCAAATGGTTGAAATATACATGAAACTTTTTTTGAATACATTGATACATTCTAATGATCTTGAGAACCATAGGTTTGATGATTGTCCATATGAATTGCCCACAAAAACTTCTTAAACATTTGAAAAGTATCAGTATCAAATGCATGCTCCAATATTTTGTAATCATCAAAATCATTCCAGGGATCAACAAGAATCATTAATATAACATAAGGTTATAACTGTTTCCCCCATTTTGCACTACATGTCTAATAAATAAAATAAATTTAGATATGCTTTTAAAAAAATTATATAGTCAATATTAATATAACAATTAAAAATATTAAATAATATGACACTCAAAATAAGAAATCAATTATCCAATTAAATAGATAAATATAGGTTACATCATATTTTAACTTTGATACCAATGTATGGAGTTTAGAATGACTTGTATAAAAAATACATCCCATCACCAACTAATAAATAAAGATAGGTCATATCTTATTTAAAAAATTGTATTAAATCAATTACAGTAACTAAACGATATACGATAGAAATCGAAAAAAATTTTGGTAGTATTTTTTTTTAATTATCCCTATACAAATAATTATATGTGCGGAGAACTAAAAGAAAATATTGTTCGAAATTTCTTTTGGTCCCTATTATACATCATTTGATTACTATAAATTGATCTATAGAATTAATTACAATTCCTAAACTATCCAAACTCAACAATCAATTAATTAATGTACATAATTCTCAAATCCATACAAAAGTATATTAATATATGAATACTATAAAATATGCACATTAATCAATTGATGGGTCTATGGTTCTATGCAATACAAATTTTATAAATATAAATACCCAATCAAATACTTAACAAGTAATTTTCAAACATAAATACATCATTAAAAATAATTTCTATGTATTAAAAAACTATAAACATGCATGCGACATAGCTGTATAAAAAATAGGGCAACAAAACTACAAACATATGGGCTACATATCTCTAATAATTCTGCTTCTATGTTGAGAAAGGTGATGCCCATAAACCTACACTGTGGTACCTTATAAATTTTATTAAAGAATTGTTTGTAGCTATTAGAAAAACTAACTTCCTTCTTTTTTTATAACTTGTATTCTATATTATAATTACATCAAAAACTAATTTTTTTAAATATTGCTTTTTTCTATAATTATTTTTTCTTCACTTATTTTTTCTACTTGAAACATATGCATAGACAGTATTAAAGTGATCCAACCAGTTGCATTGACCAAGGATAAAAATATACCCAACCATAAGCTAATTAGGAATTATTTTCTTTAATCCTAGACACATTGCAGAATAATAATATTTTTTATACATTATATTATTAATTAGTTAAAACTAAAATTAAATTATAATATTTTATTTTATATTACATGTCATGATATTATATATACAATATATTCTACTATCAATGTTAATATTTAATATTTTCATTTATAAATTAATTAATGTACAAGTATATCATAATATTTTTATTTACAAATTAATTAATTGTATACTATAAATATTTATACATTATAAATATTTAGTATTTATACCATATTTTATTTATATCAAACAAATTACACCATATTTATACCATATTTTATTTATACAATATATTTTATTTATACAACATTATTATTATACTATTAATGTTAGTATTTAATATTTTTATTTACAAATTGGTTAATTGACTATATACCATAATAATTTTATTTACAAATTAATGAATCATTTTTATACCATAACATATTTATTTATAATTAATTAATTAATTGTAAACATAAATATTTATACCATATTTATTTCATATTTATACCATATTATTAATTTTTTTTATAAATTAATTAATTATTCAATTAACAATCCAATGCTCCATTCAATGAAAAAAAATTATAATTTAGATCAATACGTGCAACTCAAGAAAAATAAAGCAATGGAAGATCACAACAATATGCTCCAAAATGATATAATTTTCACAGGTAAACTTTTTTTTTAAAAAAAAAATACCAATAAAAGCATGCTCTAACATATGGGAACTACCTGAAATGAGGTCACTTGGGGGGTCCGGGGGGCCAGAAATTGCTAGAGATGAGAAGTGGGATGGGAGGGGGGCAGGGGGCAGGAAAATGCTTGGTGGTCCCTGGGAAAAGAAAACGGTCGATGGGGGGTCCAAGAAACCTCTATATCGATTTGAGAGGCCAAAAAGCTCGATAGGTGGGGTTGGCGGGAGAGGGGCTGAAAAATGCTTAGTGGGAGTCCAGGAAAACTCTTTGTCAGTCCGGAGAGAGACTGATGGGGCCGGAGTGAACCTATGATTTCTCTGAGAAATCACAGGATGAACCTGCATTTTTTTTCACGTGGTTTCACCCCCCTCCAAGTGTAATCCTAGTTGTCATGTGTCCCAAAATAAACCTACTTTAGTAATTATATTTCTACCTACCCTATTTTAAAAAATAAATAGTAAAAATATTATTTTAAAAAATTCTTTGGTTATGAATTTTTTTATAAGTCAAAAGAGATAGGGGTAAACCTAGCATAGCTGCTCTTGAAGGCTACCATCCCATCAAAAAATGTTCGATTCAGGATACTAAATTTTATGTAGCCTCTTTTCACCTAAAGGTGAGTATGTCAACCTGACACCACCAAGATGCCAATTGGACAGTATAGAAAATAAGAGAGACCCTAGCCCCTTACCCACCTCACCTGACATGGGTCCCAAGGATTAATTCTGAATTTAATCAAATCAACCATGGCATCCTTCATCAAACTCGTGCTAAATGGGTGTAAGGTAAGGTTCCATCCAACAGTCTACCACCTAGGTAAGGTTCTATCCAACTAGGCTACCGCCGAGGCAATGTTATGCGCTTTTCATCCAACAAGCTTTTCATCCAATGATTATAGGGTTCGGGTTGTTTCTTTTGCCCAGAGCAACACTACAAGAAAAACCAGTTTTAGCAACCGATTTTGCAACCGATTTTTTTTTTTATATTTATGATCGATTTTGCAACCGAATTTTTTTTAAATATTTGTGACCGATTTTGCAACCGATATTTTTTCTGAATAATTTAACAACCGATTTAAATCGGTTGCAAATTCAGTTGCAAAAATTTTATTTTGCAACCAATTTTGCAACTGAAATAGAAATTATTTTTATTTTTTAATTATTATTTAAAAATTTAGCAACCAAAAAATTTAGTTGAAAATTTCAAAAATAAAAAAAATAAATTTAAATTAAATTTTATTATTTAAATTTTAAATTTTTTTTGATAATTAAAATTTTTTTAAAAATTTTTGTAACCGATTTTTTGGTTACAAAATTTAATTTAAAATTAATTTTAAAATTCTGAATCTTGCAACCAAAAAATCGGTTACAAAAATTTAATTTTTTAAATTTTTAAAATTAAAATTTTATGGGATGTTTGAATAAAATCGGACGGTTGAAATCTATTAGGGTAAAAATCTTTAACCCTCGTTCAAGTGCCCTAGCCCCCATTCCCGTCCAGCCGACTCTCGTTCTCCCCCCCCCCCCCCCCCCCCATATGGCGCTCTCCCCTCCGGCGCTCCCCCTCCGGCCCTCCCCCTACGGTGAAACCCCCTCTGGCCCTCCCCTCGAGCCTCCTTCTCCCGTCCAGCCACCTCGCATGATCGGGTGCCCAAACAAGGCTCCTTGTCGGAACCATCGCGGAGGAAACAAAACCCCACCCCTCGGTCCCCCTCTCGCTCTCCTCCTCATCTACCCCTCGCCGCCCCCAACGTGGATCGATTCGGAGAGGCTTGCAGAAGGGTTACGACCAAGATCTCTTGCGCTGGATGGGAGGAGCGGCATAGGGAGGAGCAAGAGGAGGCGGCGGCCACAGCGAGCGAAGGGATCGGCCCCGAGGAGGACTGCAAGGCCGAGGCCAGGCGGAGACCATCATGTCTGCCCTAGTCTATAGGAAGAGGTCTTCTTCCGTCTTCGAGGAGCTTCTCCACACCCCTCCCCCCGCCTCTAAGAGGGCCCGCTTTCGATTCTCTGAGCTATTTTTTTCGATTATCTCCCAGATCTGATACGGATTCATCCCTGTCTGCGTTTATTTCTTCGATAGTTTTGTTTTTCATGTTCGCTCTTTTCTGTGTTCTACTTGTTTAATTTTTGGTCTCATTTTTTGGGTGAAGTGATGATTTCAGTATCATTTATTTGAAGATGTTCTTGGGGCAACTTCTGAAGGACCTCTCTAATTCCATGCTCCATCGGTCTGTTAAACCTCCTATATTCTCATGCTTTGGTGATATTGCCCTTGCAATCAATGAGCATTTTGAAAAATATGTTCCCTATGCACTGCCAATGCTTCAAGGAGCTGCAGAGCTCTGCACACATCTGGATGCTAGTGATGAGGATATGCTGGATTATGGAAACCAGCTTAGATGAGGCATTTTCGAGGCTTACTCTGGTATACTTCAGGGATTCAAAAATTCCAAGGCTGAGCTGATGATACCTTATGCAAGCCATCTGTTACAATTCACTGAAGCAGTCTTTAGGAATAAGAGCAGGTACGCTATGCTAAAATGCATTTTTGCTTCAAATGTTTGATTTCTATGTATGCTGCTGCAGCATCATTTTGACTTTTTTGCAGGGATGATGGTGTAACTAAAGCTGTAGTTGCTGCGATGGGTGATCTTGCTGACACGCTCGGTCCAAACACAAAGGTCTTGTTCAAAGATTGCACATTCCACATTGATTTCTTGGGGGAGTGTCTTCATTCTGATGATGACCAGTTGAAGGAGACTGCAACTTGGACTCAAGGGATGATTGGACGAGTGTTGGTTTCCTAAGGTGGAGCCTGTTTTGCAGTAGTTTGCAGGTCCATTTCTTGGTTATATACTCAATACGACAGTATTTCAAAACACAAAAGAAGTCTCAAGCTCTTTAGCAGTGTGTACTAGGTGTTCTGTTTTAATAGCTGTTTCAGGTTTTTGGGAGTAGCAGTGTTTTGCCACTTTAAGGGTTATAGTGATGGATGTGGTTCTTTAATGTTGTTGACTATTGCATCCACTACTTTGTGGTAATTGATCATTTGGAATGTTGTCGCTGTCCGATCCATTGGTTACAAACTGGGTATCACTTAGAATAAATCTTGATTTTGTTCTTCTATGACAACTCTCGGTTACCTTCAGGGCATACAGCTTACAGGGAATACCTGGATTCTTATTGAAAGCAAGGAATGCCCGAGCCTTGCAAATTGCATCTTGATCTTATGATTAATATTTATCATCTGCTATAATGATTATTTGTTTTATTTGGTTTGGTTGCTAACACATTTTCAAGTGGCACATTCTGATTTATGATTCATAAATTATATTGAATAATTTGCATTTTAGAATGTAAAAAAGAATAATGCTGATTTAATTTTTTTTAATCCTTTTTTTAATTTAGCAACCGATTTTGTAACCAATTTTTTTTTAATTTTCCAGAATTTTTTTTAGCAACCGATTTTGTAACCGATTTTTTTTTAATTTTTCAGAATTTTTTTTAGCAACCGATTTTGCAACCGATTTTTTTTTTATTTTTCAGAAATTTTTTTTTTTTAGCAACCGATTTTGCAACCGATTTTTTTTTATATTTTTCAGAATTTTTTTTAGTAACCGATTTTGCAACCGATTTTTTTTTTATTTTTCAGAATTTTTTTTTTTAGCAACCGATTTTGCAACCGATTTTTTTTATTTTTCAGAATTTTTATTTTTAGCAACTGATTTTGCAACCGATTTTTTTTTATTTTTCAGAATTTTTTTAGCAACCGATTTTGCAACCGAATTTTTTTTTTTTTTTTAGAATTTTTTTTAGCAACCGATTTTGCAACCGATTTTTTTTTTCAATTTTTTTTTTTAAAAATAAAAAAATAAAATTTGGTTGCTAAATCGGTTGCTAAATTTTGCAACCGAAAAAAATCAATCACAAATTTTTGCAACCTATGATTTTGCAACCGACTAATTTCGGTTGCAAAATCGGTTGCAAAAAAATTTAGCAACCGATTTTTATTTATTAGCAACCGAAAAATCGATTGCTAAAACTGATTTTTCTTTTTACCTAAAGATGAGTATGTCAACCTGACACCACCAAGATGCCAACTGGATAGTATAGAAAATAAGAGAGACCCTAGCCCCTCACCCATCTCACCTGACATGGGTCCCAAGGATTATTTCTGAATTTAATCAAATCAACAATGGCATCCTTCATCAAACTCGTACCAAATGGGTGTAAGGTAAGGTTCTATCCAACAATCTACTGTCTAGGTAAGGTTCTATCCAACTAGGCTACCGCCGAGGCAATGTTATGCGCTTTTCATCCAATGATTATAGGGTTCGGGTTGTTTCTTTTGCCCAGAGCAATGATTGATTTTTTTTCCAACGACATCAACCATTGCACCGTGCATTGCACAACTTTCAAAGCATTTTAAACACTCTCCTTCGCCTACACAATTGCATAGTAATTATTGTGCAATGTACAAATCTCATAAAAAAAAATCTTTTGCATAAAAGATACAATCCAAACCCACCGGTCGATACGGTCTACTGCACGTCTCTTTTGAAGCCAACAAAAGTTAAAATCAAAATTAAATTAAAAAGGAGGAGGAGGAGGAGGAGGAGGGCTATATAAGGCTTTGCAATAATGATAATAGAGAAGTGCTAATGAAGTGCCTAATCTGAGAATAGATATGTATTGTACATGTATTGTTCAATGTGTTCCCTTCTACATTTGGATGGATATGGTTTACAAATACTCCATTTTAACACAACTTGTTAGGGAGAGAATAAAAGTAAGATAACATTATAAATTTGTTTTAGTGGTTGCATTCCTCTATCTAGTTAGTAGAGTTTCTAAAGTTCAAATTTTAAATGGCATGTTCTAAAATTTTGAATCTCAATTATTAAAGTGTGGATGTGTCTCTCTCTTTCTCTCTCTCATAAAAAATTTGAAAGCATTGTAAACTTTTTTTTAAAAAATTTTTACTTTCCCACGTCTCACTATTTAATTATTTAGTACACATGGCATATAGATAAGAGTAAATAAAAATGGTGGTATCATACAAATCTTTTGACGGAATATGAGACAGCAATTGGTTACAAAATATTTTTTTAAGAGAGACGGTGTAAGATAGAAATCACTATATGATTTGATTTTCTCACTGGGTTGTTTCCACTTTCCATCCCAATTCTCATGCTGCACCTATCTCAGTTTTTCTCACTTGATATTGAATGAATTTATCCACATGAATGAAACTCTTCTTAATGTCATGCCTTGTGAAACCATTAAATGTCTAAACCAATGTTAAACTTGGCTTTTATTTTATATTTAACCCTAAGGAGTAGCATTTGATGTTTCATCTTTTGCACATTTTGCATATAGTACTATACCAAAACAATCTCATCTCTAAACATTGGAAGTCAATTCTCTCCATATTGAGCCAGTTCTTGCTCTTTGCTTGTCTTATTTCATTAATTTTCTTGTCAAGAATCTTACCAAAAAGTATGGTAACAAGGACTCACCAACACAATAATGAGACGCGGCTTTGAGTTAGGAAAAAAAAAAACATAGAGTATAGATATTGTACAGGAGTTATGATCTAAAACTAGCCTTTCTATCAAATGATTGCATTATTAGTTGTTCTAATGATAAAGCCATTTTCAAAATGATAGATTTCTAAGAAGGCCATCTCTAACTTAGGATGAGTTTTGTTAAATGACAATATCTAGAAAAGCCATATCAAGTTGTCTAAGAGATTGCATGCATTATGTGCATGGCCATACTAGTGTATGCCACCAACCATTGAGATTGTTAGTGTAGGTTCCATCTATCCTGTGCTTATTTTAATAATTGTCTATAGCAATACGCTATGATGATTAATGGTGTGCATACAATAATTTAATAATATTTTATTATCTAAAACCTATTAGAGTTGAAGGCGAGATGATGCGGCAAGCATATGATTAATGTTTTGAATATGGTTTGTAGAGCAATGAAACCTAATTACACTAGCATTGTACTCATCATAATAAGACTTAAGGATTATAAGAAATGGGACTTTTACTTGATTAGACACAATCCTAAACTAAGAAGGAAGAAGATCTAGATAATATGGGCTAATGATTGTGGACTTACTTTGATGAGCTTTCCAACCTTCTTTTGATTCATACCTTGAAACTACCAACGCTCAGAACTGAAGAACCTGGATAACAGAGATCAGAACCCTGGACTCGGGGCTTCAGCTTGTTGGTTCTTTGTCAAGGTGAACCCGGCCCACAACTCAAAGACTTCGAAGGACCCTGCAATGAAGATCAAAGTTAAGGAAGAAGGATAGGAACATATAGAAGGGATGGGAGAGTTTATGAACTAATAACAGAATTTTGAGAAGATCTGGCCGACTCCAATGCCTTCACTTGAGCTTGGAAGATGCTTTGCTAAGAGAAAAGAATGGCTTTGGTGTGGAGGAAGAGGATGGAAAACTTTCACATAAGAAAAAAAATACAAGACAACTTCTACTTCCAAAATTTCAACTTCAATTTTCATTCATTCCCAAAATCAATCTCTTTTACAATGGGCGTCCAAGGCTTTTAATAGCCTCACAAAGCTAGCTTTTGAAATTTAAAAACTCCCCAAATCGAGGAGGATTACAAGGGGGGTTGGAGGATTTGGTGGAGAGTTTGGAGGGATGTGGGGGGGGTTGGAGGATTTGGTGGAGGACTTGGAGGGATGTGGCCGACCTCCTTGAATTTGAATCTCCCTTGTTGGCGCCCAAAGGGTGATGAGGTGGCTGGTGAGGTGGCGCCTGATGACATGGCATGGTAAGGTGGTCTTCTACTTGGATAAGAATGACATGTGGCACCCAGTGGTCCCAGTTGATGGTCCTTTTCTCTTGCTTGGTTGATGTGTCTTCTCTTCTTCATGTGGTCAAATTCTGGGGTCCAGAATTTGAGTCTTGTTGCTGGCTTTCATGGCTTTAAGACTTGATTAGACTTAACTCAACTGAATTAGACTTAACTCAATTGAACTGACTTGACTGACCTAGACTTTAAAACTTGAAATGGACTTACAGGAAATGAAATTTTAAAAGTAATTACAGGACTCAATAAACACTCTTGATTGAAACTCAAAATTAATTACAGGACTCTTGAAAAAAAAATGACTCTTGAAAATAAAATATTTTTGAACTAAAGGATACAAGGTAACCTAATTATCTTCGATCCAAATTGGGATAAGGCTAACCTTGTTGGAGTGAAGTTTCTTTCGGCTTCTGGTGTCCACACCACGAGATACTCTCTCCATTACTGCAGGGACACCTCCATATCAAACACTATTTTCATGACCTTCACAATCGTCCATTTACACTCGGTGTACAATGCTATTCTCAACCAACTAGGGCTAAACTTGTTAGACATCATTATGTCAATGAAATGCATTCTCGTCCGTTTCCTGACTAGAGATGGAATCGGAGAGATGCGAGGTGACCAGCAACTCACCAAGTAGTATTTTCAGATGGCATTGAAATTATGGGATATGGGTGAAGTACTGACTACAAAACACCTGGACCATAGGGAGCCGAAGAAGAGAGGTGAGCCTGCTGAACAACTAATCTCCTTTCCCCTAGGAAGCAGCCCATTGAAGTCAATTCAAGTTGGGGCCCTTCTACCTAAAAAGGAAAGAAATTGATTGCTTGATTTTTGGCAGGCCAACTCAAATATTTTTGCTCGGTTGGCATTCGACATGCTGGGAATTCCTCTAGAGAGGCCAACTATTTTGACTAGCTCACCAATGTTGTGATGGTTATGAAGGCAAGCAAAAAATGAAGGATCTACATTGACTATACCAATCTCAATAAAGCATACCTAAAGGATAGTTTTCCGTTGTTCAAGATAGACTAGCTAGTCTATGCAATGCCTGGACATAGGCTACTTAGCTTCATTGATACATTTTCAAGCTAGATGTCTCTCAAAGATGAAGAAAATACCACCTTCGTGACTGACATGGGCATCTATTGCTATAAGGTCATACCTTTTAACTTAAAAAATGTAGGAGCCACTTATCAGAAGTTGGTTAACAAGATATTCTAAGACTAACTTAAAAGAAACATGGAAGTCTATGCCGACGACATGCTAATCAAGAGCTCTGGAGAGGCCAACCATGTCGCTAACTTGCAGGAAGCCTTCAATAACCTTCGCCACCATCGCATGAGGTTGAATCTAAGCAAGTGCATGTTTGATATTATGGTCAGGAAGTTTCATAATTTCATGGTTACCCAACGAGGCATCGAGGCAAATCCAAATAAGATCTAGGAGATACTCAACATGCAACTTTAGACTTCTAAGAAAGAAGTGATTTAGAAAATGCCAAAGATTTCATGCATTAATTTTTTTTAATAATTCATAGTAAAAGAACATCTATTTTAAAATTATTTCAAATAAAAAATATAATTTAGAATAATTTTAATAAATCTTAAGTAGGATCGTAACATGATATTAGTAAAAAATAAAATTAGCTTGCATCGATCTACCTGATGCATATAGTAGATCTAATCTACAAAAAATATGAAATCAAATTTTATACCTTATCATGGATCAATAATCACCACTGCTGATGGCACATGATAAGGGCTCTCCATGTTGCTTCGCATTTGCATAGGATGTCCAGCCTCTACAAATCATCCACATGAAGCTCTGACACGATCAACCTCCTAGACTGCTTGATCCACACAAAGGTCACCGGATGGTTGAAAATAAATTATTTTTTGGACTTTCTTGAACCTCCCAATAAATCCAAAAAGAGGATGATGTGGTCTAGATCTAAGAAAAAGAAAATTAAAAATAAGAACCCCTTTCTACTATTTTTCTTCTTTTTCTTCTTCCTTCAGCCCTAGCATCCAAGAAGGTCTCTCATGCCCATCCAGAATTCACGTCCCCTTTTTCTCTTATTTTCATAGTAATTATACTTCAGATTTTTCATGGTAATTGATTTATTAATAATGTATATATGATGAAAATCTAAAGTAAAATTTCTTTGATTAGAGAAGAGATTAAATTAGGATAAGGTGATGATATTTGAATAGGAGTGAGTATTTTATTCCCAATAGAACTCCTTCGATTAAATTCAAATCAATCCAAATTTAATTCAAACCAATCCTAATCTAAATGGAAATGAGGGAGGATGAAAAAAATTATTTTTTCATGAAGAATTCTTAAAAAAAATTGGCAACAAAAATAGATATGTTTTTGAGAGTTTAAGACCAAGTAGAGTTAGGATAAGGTAAAGTGTTTGATTCCCGGTCAAACTCCTCTCATCTAAATTTAAAACTCATCCTAAATTAATCCAAATTAGATAAGAAAGGAGGGAGTGTGTAAAAACATGTTTGGCATGCATTTAACATGAATTTATTCAAATAATTGGCATGGAGAAATCCAATAGGAAACTAGTTAGGCTAGATAAGGGTTTGACCAGGCTTTGACTGAAGTTAGTTATGATCCAAAACTAATTTAGTTATAACTAATTTAATCAACTTGTACTCAATTCAATTAGGTTCCAATTAGATTTAATAAAATTTTAATTAAATCTAAAACTAACTGGGTCCAAGCTCAAATCCAACCGTAATTAGAAATCCTTAGCGATTAGGCCATCAAATAACCTAATCAGGTAAATTCTAATTAAACCAAATTCAATTAGACTTGACCTAAACCTCTTCACTCAATCAAATTGAGTCAATTAGCAATCCAATTATTAATTTATTCTTTTATAATTAATAAATTATTAATAAATTATTAATTTATAATATTTGTATAAGATTAATTATTCATTATATTTATAATTTTGTCACTAAATGATTCTTAATTATTAGTCAGCCATCATGATCGATCAGAAACTTCTATTGTGTATGATCCCATGGGTTCGAATACTAAACCAGTAGTCTAGAAACTAATTCCTGAACTAATTGATACAACCATCTACAATGGTGCTCGATATTTGGATAGATTGATTATTTGCGAAGCAACATTCAAGAACCCAGGCATATAGTTTCCATATAATTCATCCCTTTAACCCTAATGCTCAGAATAATTTTGGAGTCAACTACCAACTCTGAATAATGCATCCAAATATGTTTTAACCTATTAAATCCTGTGACTCTTCCCAAGGATTACCTGGCTAAGGTCTTGCTAAATCAAAACACGGTAGAGCATTGTCTCCAACATCTTGGAGTGGTCAATTCCATCTTGACTCATCATTGATTTAACAAGTACTTGACTGTACCCAGTAACCTTCCATCACTGGATTAAAAATTCAGGTAGTCCGGCACCTAAGTACAATGAGTTGCTTGTAAATTACTGGTATGATCTCAGGTCAGAGGGATACTTATACCCATATGCTTCTATGAGATACTCCTAACAGTAGAGTACTCAATAGAGTTAGTCACATTCGGTGCAAAATACATCTACACTTACTTACATGCTATACCAGTATCTCCATACTCCTTGATTATGAGGACAACCAATCCATATGGCATACAATGATCTATGCTCAATAAACGTTGTCCCTAGATAACAACATATTATTTGATCATGAACATGTTTAAGAACTACTCGATAAATCCATCTTTATCAAATTGAAATAGTTCTAAGGATTTCATCTCAAAAGAGTCCAAAGGAAGATACAAAAAGAGAAGAACTACCAAAAATAATTTTTATTTTAATAATGATTCGTATATAAATTATAAAGAACTCAACTATCTATAACCTAGATGATTGGGGTTATAGGATATATTTTCTAACAAGAAGTCCAACATTTAATTGGCTAAGTTGCAGCTCTCAGCAGGTTCATCTCCAAGTCGATGGAATGTTGTTTGCCCTTCTTCAAAGTGCTATGTAAGATACATAACTTCACTTGGACGGAGGAGAGCCGACTAGCTTTTGAAGAGTTCAAGAGTTTCCTTGCCTCTCTGTCCCTGCTATTAAAGCTAGAGCCAAGAGGAGAGCTATTCTTGTATCTCACTACCTCCCTAGAAGCGGTCAATTATGTGCTCATGCGGGTGGACGACAAGGGATTTCAGAGGACCATTTACTATACTAATAAGGTACTTCATGATGTGGAAACTAGGTATTCCAAATCCAAAAAATTATTTTTGCTCTAATTATTTCTGCCCAGCATCTCAGGCCCTACTTTCAAGCTCACCCTATCATCATCCTAACAGACAACCCCTAAAGGTCATCCTACATCGATCTAACATCTCTGAGCGGTTGGAAGAATGGACAATCAAACTCAGCGAGTTCGACATCTCCTATTACCCAAGGTCATCCATGAAGGTGCAAATCTTGGTAGACTTTTTGGTCAAGTGCACATGGATTGATGACAAACCTAAGGAGGTACTCAATGAGTTGATTGATGAGTCATCCCATGCAGACCCAGCTTGGATCCTCACATGAATGGCACCTTAAATTCTCAAGGCAGTGGAGTTGAAATGATCTTGACGAACTCGGAAGGGATGGTCACCGAGTACATCTTGTGTTTCATATTTAAGGCAACCAATAACCAGTTCGAGTATGAGGCCCTGCTAGAGGGACTAAAACTAGATAGGAAGCTTGGAGTAAAGTGCATGACGGTGTTCACCGACTCATAACTAGTAGTCGATCAAGTTATAAGTGAGTACAAGGTGCGGGACTCGATAATGACCAAACACCTTAACTGAGTCCACTCCCATATGGCGATACTTCAACATTTTAGTATCTCCCACATCCCTCGAAATGAAAATGCCTAGGCATACATGCTTTCCAGGCTGGCAACCTCATCAGACAGTTACCTTGGGCAAGCATACATCGAATACCTAGAGACCCCAGCTTCGATTGCAATGAAGAGGTCCAACAAGCCATACAAGAGCCGAGTTGGATAGACCCATACGTTAAGTACATAAATGAAAGTGTCCTGCCTGAAAAGCCTAGAGAAGCAAGGCTACCGAAGAGGAGAGCTTCATGCTTCATACTGCTAGATGGATAACTCTACAGAAAGTCCTTCTCTTATCCCCTACTCAAATGCTTGAGATCTTTTGAAGCTGACTATATCCTTTGGGAGATCCATGAAAGCATCTATAAGAACCACCTAAGGGAAAAATCATTGGCCTACAAGGCACTTAAATAAGGGTACTACTGGTTCACCATGTAGGAGGATGCTATGGAGTTAGTCCAAAAGTGCGACCATTGTTAGTGACATGCCAATATCTAATGGCTATCGATGACTACATTCTCTCAACTCACGTTACCTTGGCCATTTGCCCAATAGGGGATAGATATATTGGACCCATTCCCCTTAGCATTCGGCCAGTGAAAATACCTGCTCATGGTCGTAGACTATTTTACCAAGTGGGTGAAGGCAGAATCCTTAGTACACATCACCGAGGCCAAGGTCCAAGCTTTTTTCTGGAAGTCAATCATCTATTGATTTAGACTCCCTCACACCATCATCACTGATAACGATTAGTAGTTGATAACTAAGCATTCAGAAAATTTTGCACCTAGCTACACATCCAACACCGGTTCACGTCAATTGGCCACCCCCAGATGAATGGAGAAGCAAAAGTGATGGACCAAACCATCCTTCAGGGAATCAAGACCAAATTGGATGAAGCCAAAGGCAGGTGGGCCAAGGAGCTCCCTAACATGTTATGGGCTTACCACACCACTTCTCGGACTTCGACCAATGAAACCGCCTTCAATCTAGTCTTCGACATTGAAGCAGTGATACCTGTTGAGATTGGCCAACCAACCATGAGAATCAAGCATTATGATGAGTCGAGTAATCCAATTTGGTTGGGGGCCAACCTCGACTTGATTAAGGAGACCAGAGACAAAACCCGCCTCTATATGGTGGCATATCGACAACAAGTCATCTAGTTTTATAATTCTTAGGTGAGATCCAAAACTTTCTACCTTGGAGACTTTATCTTGCACTGAGCTGACATCTCATGCCAACATTATAAGGCAAGTTATCTCCAAACTGGAAAGGGCCATACCGAGTAGTGGAAGCTTTACATTGATGAGGCTATAAGATTGAGAAGCTAGACAGGACTCCAATCCCTCAAACCTGGAATGCCGAGAATCTATGGATGTACTATCGATAATGTACTCAATCCATTCAGAAATAAAAGAGAGTTCTTTTATCGTGCAAGTTGCTCCACAGGACCATCTTCCTAGATGGAAGGCTCTATAGCACCGCCTTCTATCCGGCCAACAAGGAATCATTCAAAGTATGGGCCAGTTGCTTCATAGCACTATCTTCCTAGATGGAACACTCTATAGCACTGCCCTCTATCCGGCTGACAAGGAGTCATCCGAAGTATTAGCAAGTTGCTCCACAACACCGTCTTCATAGATGAAATGTTCTATAGCATCGCTCTTTATTCAGTCGATAAGAAGTCATCCAAAGTATTGATGAGTTGCTCTGCAACACCATCTTCCTAGACTAAACCCTCTATAGCACCGCCCTCTATTCGGCTGACAAGGAATTATCCAAAGTATCGGTGAGTTGCTCCACAGCACCATCTTCCTAGATAAAATGCTTTACAGCACCACCCTCGATCCGGCCAATAGGGAGTTGTCCAAAGTATTGGCAAGTTGCTCTATAGCACTGTCTTCCTATACAAAATGCTCTACAATATCACCCTCTATCTGGTCGACAAGAAGTTGTCCGAAGTATCGACGAGTTTCTCCATATCATCCTTTCTAAATGGAATGCTCTACAACACCATCCTCTATCCGGCTAACAAGGAGTCGTCTGTAGTATTGATGAGTTGCCCCATAGCATCATCTTCTTAGATGGAATGCTCTACAACACCACCCTCTATCTAGTCGACAAGGAGTCGTTCGAAGCATCAATGAGTTGCTCCACGGCACCATCTTCCTAGACAGAATACTTTACAACACCACCCTCTATCCGGTCAACAAGAAGTCATATGAAGTATTGGCGAGTCACTTCACAACACCATCTTCCTAGATGGAATGTTCTACAGCACCACCCTCTATATGGTCGACAAAGAGTCATCCAAAGTATCGACAAGTTGCTCTGCAGCATTGCCTTCCTCGACCAAACACTTTATAGCATCGCCCTCCATCCGATCGACAGGGACCCATCCAAGTATTGGCAAGTTGCTCTACAGCATCATCTTCCTAGATGGAATGCTCTACAATACCACCCTCTATATGATTGGCAATGACTTGTCCGAAGTATTGACAAGTTGCTCCATAATACCGTCTTTTTAGATAGAATGCTTTACAACACCGCTTCTATCCGGCTTATAATGAGTCATCCAAAGTATCGATGACTTACTCCATAACATCATCTTCCTAGATAGAATGCTCTATAGCACCACCCTCTATACAGTCGATAAGGAGTCGTCCAAAATATTGGCGAGTTACTTCATAGCACTATCTTTCTAAATGAAATGCTCTATAGTACCACCCTCTATTCGACTAACAAGGAGTCATCTAAAGTATTGATGAGCTACTCTACAGCACCGTCTTTCTCAATAGAATACTCTACAGCACCGCCTCCAACTTGATTGACAAGGAGTCAACCAAAGCATTGTTTCTTGCCCAATCAGATTACTATTGACCTAAGCAAAAGTGATCTCGTAGTCCACATTTAGTGTGTAGCGCATCCAAGGCATTCGGTTGCTGTTTGACGGTCAAGTCTTCATGGCCAACAAATCCATTAGGCTAGAATATTCAGGTGACTTAAAAGGAATTATTGTTCTATTCAGCCAGGTTTATGTTAACCAGGTCCAATGATGACACACGACATTTTGATATTGACTCCACCTAACCACTTATGAGATTTTTCAAAAGAAAATGACACTTTTCATTGCTGGAGGGAAAGTTTTTACAAGATAGGGTTGCACCCGAGTACAAGAACAAAAATGAAAAGAAAAGAGATATACTTCATTTTTCGAGCTCGACTGCAGGAAGAGTGCCAGAGTTGATGGCTTCCACCACGGTAGTGATGATGGCCTCCATCTCGGCCATTGCTTTGGTAACTGCCTCCCTCAAAGAAGCTTTCTTGATCTTGGTGGTAGCCTCCTCCTTAGCTTGTATTGCTGTCTTCCCATCCTCGACCTCCTGAGCTATTCCAGTGTCAAATGACACGTCACCCGTCACTCCTCCTGACGGCATAGGTCCGTCCATGGAGATCTTGCTCAGATCTAGCAAGTTGAAGGCCTCGAAAACCTTCCTCTTATACTCTTCAAACCCCTTCTCGAAGGCATCACAGGTGGCTTCATCGACCTCATTCTTGAAGTCATCTGATTCCTTGTAAGCCTCGACAACCCTCATCACCTCGCCTTCACTGCTCGGGCCACCAGTTCAGCAATAGTAGCATTCACCTCAGCCACCACGGCCCTACCTTCCACCGACCGGGCCTTGAGGTCAATGGCTATGAGCTGCACCTCCAGTGACATCGCCCTGGCGATGGACTCAGAGAACCTATTCTCCATGTAGGTGATGTAACCTTCTTTCTCGATGACCTCACCTTCAAATTTTTTTACCTGGGACATATGGTAGTGGGCATCTTCTAGGGCTGCTTGAAGGTCCTCCTCCAGTTTGCTCTCATGGGCCTTGGAAATCGAGAGCTTATCCTCCAAAATCGTGACCCATGCCCTCTCGATCTCAGTCTGGCCCATGGTAGAGTCTTTGAATGATGAAGGTATCATGGGCAAGCTGTCAAAAGGAGAGATGTTATGAGTTGATATTTATCAACCCCTGGTCGACAACGGAGACAAGAACAAGTGTACTCACCTCGAGATCTTGTGGGAATAAATCGCCCAGGACCTCTTCGACTAACTAGCTCCCTCACTCCTCCCGATCGACTGGCAAAAGAATGAGGTATGAGAAGCTTCTCAACTAGCATGTAATCCTTGAAGACGGAGGAGTTTGGCCTCACTGATGCTGACCTTCAATTGTCCTCCTCCCTTTCGGGAGGAGCTTCCTTGAGCACGGAGGGCCCTTGGGGGCAGGTTTTGGTGGCCTAACCTCCATTGTGAAAGGCGAGGATGGAGTGACGGACATAGTCAGTGGCCGAGCTAGAGAAGGCACAAGAGCAATGGTGGAGCTCCCCGGCAGTAATGGCTGGATAGCTAGCACTGGAAGATCAACCTCTCTTACCACTATGCTAATGATAAGGGCTAGAGCAAATTAGGATGTGGCGGCCTCTTCTGGCTCGAACTCGGAAGCCTGTGCTGGCTTAGGTGTCATCGCACGAGCTTTCTTTGCCATGGCATTTCTTGGATTCCCTGTGACCGCCCTCTTTTGGTTGATCTCTTTTAGCTTCTTAGCCGAAAACTTCATATCTGCATGAGCCAAAGGATCAAATTTGTTAAACCAGAGCAACCATCAAGGAGCAAACATGAGAACATACACCTAGGGCTCTCATCGGGCTGATCCCAGCATCAAATAAGTTCTATTCTGATAGGAGATCTCTCTCTTGAGGGATCTTCAAGTTAAGAAGCTGCTTGAAGATTTCTAAATCAGTAGGGTTGACTTCGGTATTTTAGTTTGGAGAGCGATCCGGATCACTTCATACCCAATTCATCCCCTCACAAAAGGCAAAGAAAAATAGATTTTTTCAATCCTTAATAAAGGATGGTAGTTGGAATCGGATCTTCCTACCCTTCCTAGGAGCTATGAATCACCAACATTCCTTGACTGGGTGTCATTTTAGGGCATAAATCACCTGAAATAAGAAAAACCTAGCCACGATCCCATGAAAGTGGCAGAGGACTGTGAAGGAGCAGATGATCCTAAATGCATTCGAGATAAGCTGGGCATGAAGAAGTCGATAGTAGTCCAAGAGGCCAAGGATAAAAGGGTGAAGTGGAAGGTGAAACATGGCATGGAAAAAGCTCTCATATAAAGCGACCCCACCCTTCAGGACCAGAGATAACTCTATCACTATAGTCAGGAGCAGTAATCCTAATATGATCTGGGACTCCATACACCCCCCGAAGATGGATGATGTCCTCTCAGGTCATGGTAGAGGCCACGCTAGCCAGACCCATGGGCAAGAGATGACAACCACCTAAGCGACAACCATCGGTGCAAGAGATGATGTCGAGGCACTTAGACCAGCAGCCTGGCAAGTCCTGAGCATCACCCTAAATGGAATATCTTCTTCCTCGTGGTCAGAGGAAGAAGCCCTAACCAAAGAAGGTTTAGTAAAACCTTCGAGCCTAGAGACATTGCTCACTGAGTGACTTTCACCCTCAAACGAACTCATGTCAACTTAAAAAATGGAGAGGAAGGGAAACCCTGACAGAGAGGCGAGACAATTAAGCGCGGCCTCACTAAAAAGGCCCTATGAAGGACCAAGAGAAAAGATGGATGAGGCAAGAATAGAGAGGGGACCAACTTGGCACAAAGAAAAACACCATGAATAATCTTGTTTCAAAGTTCTTCCTCTCTCTCTTTTCCACCCTGTAGATTGGTGAAGGCAAGACCCTCTTGATGAAGATGGAAGGCCCTTAAAACTGGTCCCAATGGCTAGATTTGGCTCTTATCCGGCATGGCCCTTTGGGGTTTAGATGTGTGGCGAGCCCTTGCCTTTGAAGGATTGCATTGCCTCGAGTGCCTCTCCGATGCATTTACTTTCCATTTTGGAAAGAGCAAGCGAATGATTTCGAATCACCACCATAAGGGCCACATGGTGACTCCTGGCTGGCCGGAGGAAGATGTGCGAACCGCTTAATGTGCAAGAAATTAATTGCAAGGCCATGACATGCCATATCAATGGCTCTCCCCCTCTCGATCGAAATGCCTTTACAGTTGCAAAAATTCATTTCAGAGCCTTCGGATGCAAGAGAGTGTAGACAAGAGTCCCAGATATTCTTTCTCATATACATGGTGTGCAACATCGACCATAATCCCTTGGGTGCCTTCTCCTCTAACATACCATACAAAACCTCATCCACCAGACAAATCCTAATTGTGGCACATGCCCTTTTCTTCAAGGACATCCATTCCTTGTCATTCATACCCCCTGGTCTATCTTCCAAAGCCAGATCTAATCCCATCTGAACCAACAAGTCTTCCATCCTAACTTTCCACATAGTGAAACTCCCTTTTCCATCAAACTTCTCACACCAATCTTCAACCCGCTACCTTCCATGATCCAAAACAACCATAAAACAGCAAAATATTGATAAAAAATCTTGAAGAAGATACCTGATATAAAGAGAGTATAGACAAGAGTCCCAGATCTTATCCTTCCTCTCAATATGTTGAGGAAATCCTAGATCTGAACCCTTCTCTAAAATCCTAGAGAAACCTGATCCAAAAAAATACTTTGATCAAGAACACCTCAATGGAATCCTGGGATAGAAAACTCCTCTCCCACACTCGAACCCGCTCTGATACCACTTGTTAAAAAATTCCCGTGGATCAGAGTATATGCCATGGAAGCACCGTGAGAGAGACCCTGACGAGATGATGGCAGCCTTCTTTTAAACCAAGTAGGAGAAGATATAGAAGAGATTAGGAGAAAAGAGATTGTATTATTATCCTTGGAGAAGATCTTCATACAGGACACAAGACACTAGCCTCCTCTTTGAAACCCAAGAAGAAACTCCCAAACCTGCGGACTCCCTCATGCTCAGTTCCCTTCTCCAAACCCGTGGAACACCCACATCCCAAGCCCTTCTTCCGCATGATGTAACCCTCATGCTGATTCCTTACCGGTGAGAAAGAGAGATCACGCACACCCCTCTTAAACCAAAAAGGGAACCGACTACACCTCTAGACCTAAAATCCCATAACCCACAAACCGGGCTATGTTACAATCTCTCAAAAACTCCCCTTAAGTCACATACATGAGAAAACACTCAAACCTGAGTCAAGCCCCCGGACCCAATATGACTCACATATTCTCTCAACCTCAGACTCAGAGTATCCCTAAAATACCTCCAAGACCCGCTTGGGACATGCCTCCAAGCCCCAGGAATCCTCGATCATCCCTGCCATGGCCTTCTAAATCTCTCCAAGGCTTGGGAGCACCACAAAATCCTACACAAATAACTGGTTTGCTTGTGTAGCCATAGATCCATTCTAGTATAGCTGGGCTGTATGTGAGCAGAGGCAGGCAAAAGCCCAATGACTCCTGACACCACAACTGAAGAATTTCAGTGATAGAAATCTAAGGGAACAAAATCCTGCCACCTTAACCGAATTCATTATACCTGTCAAAGGTAGACACCCACTCCAAGGGTATTCTGTTACACCACATAGCCATACAAATAGGTAAAAGGAACCTCCATCCTAGGTACGTACTCAGACATTTCCACATGCTCTTTCTCCTATTTTCATCGGATTATCATGGGCCTTCAGCTTCGGCCATTATAGTCCTTTTTTTTTTTAATACTGATTTGAGCATCGAAGTGTTTCCACCAGTAATCCTGATCCAGGAATCTGCTTGTAGGTCACCAAAGAGAATCAATCTAAGAAAATCTCCGGTCCCTATCAGAGAAGACCGGAACATTCCTACTCCATCACTAAAATTTGGTAATAGGCAAACGGATGGCAACAATGATCATTTCATTTTTTTTTTAATTTTATTATAAAATAAAATTTTATATAAAAAAAATCATATCCATCCCTGCAACATAATTTTTTCGCTACGCTGCATGCAGCATTGCTTATAGGCTTCTGCATGGTGAAAAGATTCTTCTCACCGCCCAATTTCTTTTTTAAGTCAAAGATACCTACTCAGATGTCCTCCTTTGATAACAATGATGATGCCAACTACCTCACCTCACCCACTCCACCAAAGTTTCGTGTAATTAATATATATTTAATGCAATCAAATGGCATCAAGTTAAAGATCACAGATTATTTCCGCAGGGTATTTTATCTCTGACGGCTTTACTAACAAAAGCAGCTATTAAATAAAATATAAACCTCTTTCCAAGGGTACGTATTAATCCTATCATCTATTCAAGTGAGGACAAAATAGAAAGAAAAGGAATTCTGCACAAGGCTGCAAACAAGCCAAAGCTAAAGTTCCCATGATGCTTGTTCCTTTGTTCTTCTCCATTCCCTGGCAAATAAGACACAATGGGCAAACTTACAATTAAAAGGTCTAACTCCAAACAAGTGGTTCATGCCACCTTGGCTTTCTACCAAACATCCTTTTATTTAAAGCCTTATTCAAACTCCATAGAGCAAAGAGCTTAATATTTAGAATATGAAGCTCATGAGGCTGTTAGATTCTCTCTCTCTCTCTCTCTCTCTCTCTCTCTCTCTCTCTCTCTCTCTCTCTCTCTCTCTCTCTCTCTCTCTCTCTCTCTCTCTCTCTCTCTCTCTCTCTCACCTTAGGCACTACATGGTTTCCACCTTTAACTTGTTTTTGCTTTAATTTGGCAGCCTTGGATTTAATAAAAAAAAAGAAACATTTGCCCTCTGAATTATAGCAAGTTACTGTATTGTATGCCATTGATGTTTGGTGAGATTCACAAGAGGCTGGTATAATAATTTAAAAAAAAAAAGAGTATAAGAAATAATTTTAATGGGATGCTTAAGCATTGCTCTTTTATAGGATAAATTTTGAGCTTTTTTTTTTCTAAAATAATTGGCAGCAGCTGATAGATCCTATGAAATGTATGTGCCTTTACTGTAACATATGGTCTATTTTAATCAAAAAGTTGAGCCGGCCCTTGTTGCCGGCCACTAAGTGTTGTTTGCGATAGGCAAATTAGATGCAAAGAAGGTATTTGTAATATAAACAACACATTAGTGCTAGGATGAAAATGTTACTCTTTGCATCTTAGGCATTTTTAGTTATTCTTTATAATATAGTCGCGTATAATAATAGAACCAATTTCAATTTAAAATAGTTACTTATCAATGATATAACGTAATGTTGTCGATTTCACCGCGGTGGCCTGTAGCTCCTGAGCTGGCACCAGTCTCGGACTCTCTCACCTTGAGATCTCCGAGCTTCCGGACCTGCAAAACAAAGTCAGAGACCCGGACCGGGGATTCCGGCAGGGGCACTCCGACGGTCAAGTTAGAAAACGGCAAGATGGAACAGATCTCCTAATGCAAGTTCCCGAAGGATTCCTGTGCTTAGAGGAGATGTAAACGAAAGAAGTATGGGGAACAGAGGAGTTGAAGCCTGGCTTCCTGCGCTGGTTCACCGAGCTCACGCCTGAGGACTTCTTGAGGCCTCTGAGGATCGTTCTCTTGGTGTTTTCTCCCTCTTTCGACTTACCTTTCCGTCTGTTTTTACCATCCCTTTTATACCATTGAACTGCCCTCAGCTCGCCTTCCTTTCAGGGGGCACCTTGAGACCTCTGGACCTTCTCCTCCCCCTTCTTCTTCGGGTCTGGGAGCTAAGTCGCCGGACCGCCTCGTCTGTAGTGTATCTTAAAAGAGGGAAGACTGGTCAGGCTCTGGGCCGAGCACGGGAGCTCTCCTTTCGAGGCGTTGATGGTGGGATTCCAGCCGTTTCAGGCTCCTGCCCGCAAGGATTTCGTTCCTCGGTTGCGGGGCCCCATCTGACTGGTGTAAACAAGGTTTCGCGTGTCACTGCAGGCCATACTGGCGCCCCCTACGGGACGCGGCGCGCGCCGGCTCTAGTGGCAACCTTGCAACCCGTCAGGGGGTGCCACCTGGCGGGGCGGCAGAGAGAGAGGCTCGACTTCGGCTGAGGTGGACCCGTCTTCGGGCGCCAGCTGGCGAAGGAGCAGGAAGGCCCGGCTCGACCTCGGTAGAGGTGGACCCGTCTTAGGGTGCCACCTAGCGAGGGAGCGAGGGGCTACCAGCTTCGACCGAGGTGGACCCCTCCTGGGTGGACACCTGGCGGAGTGGCAGAGAGAGGCTCGACTTCGTCCAAGGTGGACCCGTCTTCAGGTGCCACTTGGGGAAGGAGTAGGAGGGCCCAGCTCGATCTCGGCAGAGGTGGACCGGTCTTGGGGTGCCACCTGGCGAGGGAGCGAGAGGCTGCCAGCTTCGACCGAGGTGGACCCCTCCTGTGGATACCTGGCGGAGTGCAGAGAGAGGCTCGACTTTGGCCGAGGTAGACCCGTCTTAGGGTGCCACCTGGGGAAGGAGCAGGAGGGCCCGGCTCGACCTCGGCAAAGGTGGACACGTCTTGGGATGCCGCCTGGCGAGGGAGCGAGGGGCTGCCAGCTTCGGCCGAGGTGGACCCATCTTCAGGTGCCACCTGGCGAAGGAGCAGAGGGGCCCGGCTCAACCTCGGTCGAGGTGGACCCGTCTTGGGGTGCCACCTGGCGAGGGAGCGAGGGGCCACCAACTTCGGCCGTGGTGGACCCCTCCTAGGTGGACACCTGGTGGAGTGGCAGAGAGAGGCTCAACTTCGGCCGAGGTGGACCTGTCTTCGGGTGCCACCTGGCGAAGGAGCAGAGGGGCCCAACTCAACCTCGACCGAGGTGGACCCGTCTTGGGGTGCCACCTAGCGAGGGAGCGAGGGGCCGCTAGCTTCGGCCGAGGTGGACCCCTCCTGGATGGACACCTGGCGGAGTGGCAGAGAGAGGCTCGACTTCGGTCGAGGTGGACCCATCTTCGGGTGCCACCTAGCGAAGGAGCAGAAGGGCCCGGCTCAATCTCGGTTGAGGTGGAACCGTCTTGGGGTGCCACCTGGCGAGGGAGCGATGGGCTGCCAGCTTCGGCTGAGGTGGACCCCTCCTGGGTGGACACCTGGAGGAGTGGCAGAGAGGTGCTCGACTTCGGCCGAGGTGGACCCGTCTTCGGGTGTCACCTGGCGAAGGAGCAGAGGGGCCTGGCTCGACCTCAGCCGAGGTGGACCCGTCTTGAGGTGCCACCTAGAGAGGGAGCGAGGGGCTGCCAGCTTCGACTGAGGTGGACCCCTCCTGGATGGACACCTGGCAGAATGGCAGAGAGAGGCTCGACATCGGCCGAGGTGGACCTGTCTTTGGGTGCCACCTGGCGAAGGAGCAGAGGGGCCCGGCTCGACCTCGACCGGGGTGGACCCGTCTTGGGGTGCCACCTGGCGAGGGAACGAGGGGCCGCCAGCTTCGGCCGAGGTGGATCCCTCCTGGGTGGACACCTGGCGGAGTTGCAGAGAGAGGCTCGACTTCGACCGAGGTGGACCCGTCTTCGGGTGCCACCTGGCGAAGGAGCAGAGGGGCCCGGCTCGACCTCGACCGAGGTGGACCCGTCTTGGGATGCCACCTAGCGAGGGAGCAAGGGGCCGCCAGCTTCGGTCAAGGTGGACCCCTCCTAGGTGGACACCTGGCGAAGTGGCAGAGAGAGGCTTGACTTCGGCCGAGGTGGACCCGTCTTCGAGTGCCACCTGGCGAAGGAGCGGAAGGGCCCGACTCGACCTCAACCGAGGTGGACCCGTCTTGGGGTGCCACCTGGCGAGGGAGCGATGGGCCACCAACTTCGATCGAGGTGGACCCCTCCTGGGTGGATACTTGGCGGAGTGGCAGAGAGGTGCTCGACTTCGATCGAGGTGGACCCGTCTTCGGGTGTCACTTGGTGAATGAGTAGAGGGGCCCGGCTCGATCTCGACCGAGGTGGACCCGTCTTGGGGTGCCACCTGGCGAGGGAGCGAGGGGCCGCCAGCTTCAGCCAGGGTGGACCCCTCCTAGGTGGACACCTGGCGGAATGGCAGAGAGAGGCTCGACTTTGGCCGAGGTGGACCCGTCTTCGGGTGCCACCTGGCGAAGGAGCAGAGGGGCCTGGCTCGACCTCGGCCGAGGTGGACCCGTCTTGGGGTGCCACCTACCGAGGGAGCGAGGGGCCGCCAGCTTCGGCCGAGGTGGACCCCTCCTGGGTGGACACTGGCGGAGTGGCAGAGAGGGGCTCGACTTCGGCCGAGGTGGACCCGTCTTCGGGTGCCACCTGGCGAAGGAGCAGAGGTGCCCGGCTCGACCTCGGCCGAGGTGGACCCATCTTGGGATACCACCTAGCGAGGGAGAGAGGGGCCGCCAGCTTCGGTCGAGGTGGACCCCTCCTGGATGGACACCTGGCGGAGTGGCAGAGAGAGGCTCGACTTCGGCAGAGGTGGACCCATCTTCGGGTGCCACCCGGTGAAGGAGCAATAGGGCCCGGCTCGACCTCGGCCGAGGTGGATCCGTCTTCGGGTGCCACCTGACGAGGGAGTGAGGGGCCGCCAGCTTCGACCAAGGTGGCCCCTCCTGGATGGACACCTGGCGGAGTGGCAGAGAGGTGCTCGACTTCGGCTGAGGTGGACCTGTCTTTGGGTGCCTCCTAGCAAAGGAGCGGGAGCACTTCTCCTCGAACGAGGGATCTTTTGAAAGAAAAAATCCACGTGGTACTGATCGTGTCCAGCTGGACCTGACACGCGCCCCACGTCAGCGATGTAGCCATATCAGTTGCCCCCCATCCCCAAGTTCCATTGAGGCATCGTGGCTCGGGACATGGGGATTTAATGCAGAGATGACATGGGGAAGGAGAAAATCTCGCGCCATAATTGTCATGATCCCTGCAGCCGCTTCTGTTGCGCCTGAGACCCTATGAGAGGCTACCACGTGCGCACATCCGATGGGCCATTAATGCACCATTTCGAAAATGAGGCAGTTTCCATCGGACCGAAGCATCGATGTCGGGCGTGCCTCCACGCGGCAGCTATCTGGTGGCTCGGAACGGAAAGAGGCGTACGACTGCTATCGATTGAGTTTGAAAATGAGGGGGACTTTCCGGAAACGAGGTCTCTCCACTTTCTCACACTCCACCGGCGGTTGCAGTGGTCTTCCTTCATCTTCTCGGGATTGCCATTCCTTTGGTACAAAATATTTCGGTGAGTCCTGCGATCTCCTTCTCCTCTTCCTCCATCTCCTAGTCCTTGTGCTGATTTTTTTTTTTTGCTTCTTCTTCCTTCATGGCACGTCGCCGCTATGTCTCCTCTAACCCAGACGAGGCCGGTCCTTCCCGGCTGAGGACTCCATTGCCTTCTTCCTCGGAGGGGGAAGAAATCCCGGACGAGGTCCGTAGGTGGCTCCCGCTTGGGGCTGTGACTATAGGTGTCCCTAGGGGTCCTAGGTCTCCCCTCGTAGTTTCCGCTCGTCCTCTTTCTTCTCTTCCTCCTCCGATGGCCTCTCCCTCTGGCCCCTCCGGTTATGCCTCAACGATGACCGAGGATGACCTTTCTCTGCTCCGGGATATCTATGGAATCCCGAGTTCAACTCATCTTTCCCTCCCGCGGCCTGGAGATCAAGTGACCTCGAGCAGCCCCGGGAGAATCACCTTCTACGAGGACTTCCTCCTTGGGGGTCTACGATTTCCCCTTCATCCCTTTTTCCTCTCTTTTCTTAACCATTACCGTCTGGTCCCGACCCAGTTGGCTCCTAATGCTATCCGGGTCATCTTTGCCTTCATCGTCTTCTGTCACTTTCATGGGTTCGTTGTCCGTTTCTTCCTCTTTAGGGCTCTCTTCATCCTGAAGCGCTACTCCACCGATGATGGCTGGTGGTAAATCTCACCCCGGCCTAGGTGCCTCAGGTTTGACCTCCCTTCTTCGATCAAGGACAAGAAGAACCGATTCTTTTTTGCCTGGAGCGAGCCAGACCGGTCTCCGAACCAGAACTCTCAGGTCGAGCCAGCGGACCAAGAGGTCTTTTCATAGCTGCTGAGTGACGCAGTCCCAGCTCTCGATGTTCTACTCTCAGAGCAGAACTTATTCAGGATAGGGATCAGTCCCATCCGGGAGCTGGGTGAGGCTCGGATCTCCCTCCTTTGATTTCATTTTCTGCTCCGTATTTCCCTTCTTTTAAACTGGCTTGACTGACCTCTTTTTTCTCAGGTATGAAGTTCTCCATGGAGAACCTGATGGAGGGCATCACGGAGAGGGATGCTGCCGAAGGGATCGAACCCCCGGCAAAGAGGGCTCGCACTAAGGTGAGCCGGGTGCCTGCGCCCACCTCCATCACTGGCCCTGGGGTGGCAGCTCCTGCCTTCAGGCCACCTCGGGCCCGGGCGCCGGATGTCCCTGTCATCGACCTCGATAGGGCCGGGGAAGAGAGGGGGCCAGAACCTTCTCGAGTGGCGCCTGCTCTAGCCGCTGCACCGGTCGCTTCCATGGTGACCACAGGGCGGTGGTAGCTCCACCGATGATTGCACTGCTTGGCGAAGGGACGGCCACCTTGCCTGCTGCCGACGCGCCCATTCTAACCCCGAGTATCACCAACCGATGCTTCATGATCCGTGACCAGGGCCTCGTAGAGAAAGTCATAGAGTTCACCAGCACCTCCCGGGACCGCCGTCTGAGGGACGACCGGGACTACAACGAGGTGCTGCTCAGGATCCTCTCGCAGCTTTTTACAGTAAGTTCCGAGCTCAGTCTCTTTAAAGTTTCAGTTGGATTGTTCTAACTTTATTTTTCTTTCGATGCAGATCGGGACGGACGTGCTGTTGCTGAGGAACTTCCTCGTTGGCTATGCCAAGAAGGATGTCGAGAAGGAGGAGAAGCTCGACAAACTCGCAGCTGATATCAAGGACCTCATGGAGAAAAGGGGTCGATATGCGAGGGAATAACCAGGCTCTCCGAGCCGACCTGGTCTGCACCGAGGGGCGTGTCAAAGAGCTCGAGACCTCTCTGTTGGAGGAGAGGATCTCGAACCAGCGCCGCAACGAGGAGGACGCGGTGGAGAAGACCCGCCTCAGGGCTCAGTCCCGGTCACTGGAGCGTCGGGTAGAAGAAGTCCTCAAGGAGCTGAGCGCAACCAAGGAGAAGAACTCCTGCATCAACGGGCTGCTGGAGGCATCCAAGAGGGAGGTGCAGGAGGCTGTGCCGAAGTTCCGGGCCCCCGAGGAGTACGTCGCCGAGGTGCGGGAGGCTACCGTGGACTCCTTCTTGAAGGGGTTCCAGGTATGCCAGGAGAAGGTTAGCTCCTTCTACCCCGAGCTCGACCTCAGCGGGGTTGTACTGGGTGGCAGGAGGCAGGAGCCCACCGGAAGAGCATCGACGGTGGCCGGTGACGAGGTGGCGGCTCCCGAGCAGCCTCCAGTCGACGGCGCCAGCGGAGAGGGTGCCACCCAGCCCGAGGAGGATGCGGTTACGCCGAAGTAGCTCCGTGGCATTTTTATGGGTCTCCCGGCCTGTCAGGGCCCCTCTTGTGTAAGGAACTTTTATTCGTAATGAAATTATCTTTTTATCAAATCGTTCCTTCTATCTCTCTCTTTCTTTTTTTTTTGTGCATCTTTCGGACTGAACCCCGGTGCTAGCTACTGGGACTAAGTCATGTAGTGCGTTCCGAGCTGAACTCCGGAGTTGCATGGGTGAACTTAGTTCTGCCCCACCTTCCAGACCGAAGTCCGGGACTTCCAGACTGAACCCCGGGGCCGCATGCTGGATCTGAGCCTTGCACGACTTGCCGGGCTGTTCTCCGGGATCGCATGGGCGAACTTGGTTCTGCCCCGCCTTCCGGACTGAAGTCCGGACTTCCGGACTGAACCCCGGGGCTGCAGGCTGGATCTGAGCCTTACGCGGCTTGCCGAGCTGTTCTCCGGGATTGCGTGGGCGAATTTGGTTCTGCCCCGCCTTCCAGACCGAAGTCCGGGACTTTCGGACTAAATCCCGGGGCTGTAGTCTAGATCTGAGCCTTGCGCGGCTTGCCGAGCTGTTCTCTGAGATTTTGTGAGAAGGACATCATGCCTTCACGGGTCTTCTGCCGTGTCCATGCTCGCTAAACTTAGAGCTGGGTGGCCCTCACCCTACGAGACGAGAACAAGCATTTGATGAAAAAGATTTCATTGCCAAAGTTTAAGGAGCCTTCACTATTGGTAGTACATCCTCAAGTTTGAGGCATTCCAGGTCTGAGGAAATCGGGATCCGCCTAGCTCCTCCAGGTAGTACGCCCCGTGAGGAAGTGCCTTCACCACCCTATAAGGGCCTTCCCAGTTTGGGAAGAGCTTTCCGCACTCCCATGACTGGGAAGCTTCAGCGTGGCGGAGCACCAAATCTCCCTGGCGGAAGGACTTCGGTCGCACTCTGGAGTTGTAGTATCTGGCCACTCGCTGCCGATAGGCAGCCATCCGAACTCGAGCCCTGTCCCTCGTTTCTTCAAGGAGGTCCAGGTTTAGCAACATCCTGGCAGGGTTCTCCGTCTCGTCGTACTGCTCCACACGCAGGGTCGGTAGGCTGAGCTCAACTGGGATAACCGCTTCTATCCCGAAGACAAGGTTGAACGGGGTCTCATCCGTAGCTGTCCTTGGGGTAGTATGATATGCCCAAAGGATGCTCGAGAGCTCTTCCGCCCACCTACCCTTGGCCTGGTCCAGTCTTGTCCGGAGGCCTTGTAAGATGGTCCTATTTGTTACCTCGGCTTCTCCGTTTGTCTGGGGATGCGCCATCGAAGTGAAACGATGGTGGATGCCGAGGTCGATGCAAAACTCCTCGAACTCCCGACAATCGAATTGACGTCCATTGTCGGTGATAATAGTGTGCGGTAGGCCAAAGCGGCAAATAATTGACTTCCAGAGAAACTTGGTGACGTTTGCCTCTGTGATCCGGGCCAAGGGTTCGGCCTCGACCCACTTCATGAAGTAATCGATGGCCACGATCAAGAATTTCCGTTGCTCGGACGCCGGGGGAAAAGGTCCTATGAAATCCATGCCCCATTGAGCGAATGGCCATAGGGCGGAGAGCTGGGAGAGTGGAGCAGCGGGCTAACGTTGCACCATGGCATGCCGCTGACACCGATCGCACCTCTTCACGAAGTCAGCTGTGTCTTCTTTCATTATCTCACAGAAGTAACCTTGACGGAGGGCCTTGTACGCCGGTGTCCTGCCCCCCACGTGGTTCCCGCAGACGCCCTCGTGGATCTCTTGGAGCACGAGTGTGGCCTCTGCGAGTCTCAGACACTTGAGGAGCGGGTAGGAGTAGGACCTCCGATACAATAACCCATCCATTAAGACGAACCGTGTGGCCTTCCTCTTAATGAGGCCAGCCGCCACGCGGTCCTCCGGCAGGGTGTCATTGGTGATGTACTCGATGTACTTGTCCATCCAGCTGGGCTCTTGGTTGACTTGTTGGACCTCCACGGGTGTCTCGTAGCTCGGGGCCTTGAGGTGCTCGATGTAAGCATGGCCCAACGACGAGTCCGGCAAGGTTGCAAGGCGAGAGAGTGTGTCCGTGCAAGCGTTTCCCTGCGAGGTATATGGGAAATGCTGAAACGCCGAAATCCTGTCGCGCTCGTTCTTACGAGCTCCAAGTACTTCGCTTTTTGGGGGTCCCGCGCCCCGTACTCCCCCAAGATCTGCCTGGCTACCAACTGCGAGTCGGTGAAGACCTTGAGGTTGGCCATGCCCAGCTCGCGGGACACTCTCAGCCCTGCGAGGAGCGCCTCATACTCTGCTTGATTGTTAGTGGCGGCGAACTGGAAACGGAGCATACATTCGGTGATAACTCCTTCGCCGTTGGCGAGGATGAGTCCAGCTCCACTCTCGCTGGAGTTCGAGGCTCCGTCCACATGAAGGATCCAGACATCTTCCTCTGGTCCTGGTTCTGGCTGCCGGTCTTGGGGGCTCTCTTCTTCCCCATCGCCCAGGCCTGCACACTCAACCAAGAAATCAGCGAGTACCTGTGCCTTCATGGCCAACCTCGGCCAGTAGGTGATGTCAAACTCACTGAGCTTGAGCGCCCACTTCGCTAGGCGCCCAGAAGTGTCAGGTCGGCTAAGCACCACTTTCAGCGGCTAATCCGTCAGGATGGCAATGGGGTGCGCTTGAAAATAAGGCCTGAGATGCTGAGCTGACACGATTAATGTAAAAGTCAGTTTCTCAGACTGGGAATACCTGAGCTCCGCATCGCAGAGGAGTTTGCTTGTGTAATACACCGGCCTTTGCATTCCCTTATTGTCAGTCCGAACCAGGACCGAACTGACAGCCTCCGGGGTGACCGCCAGGTACAGGAGGAGCTCCTCTCCTTCTTCGGGCCTGGAAAGCAGCAACAGGGATGCCAGTGTCCTCTTTAGCTCATCGAATGCCTCTTGACACTCCTCCATCCAGGTAAAGTCGTTCATCTTCCTCAGTGCCTTAAAGAAGGGCTGGCAGCAGTCAGCAGACCTCGAGATAAATCGACTCAGGGCAGCTATCCGGCCGGTGAGTCGTTGTACTTGCTTCTTGGAGGTGGGTTGCTCCATGTCCAGGATAGCCTGGACCTTCTTCGGGTTGGCTTCTATCCCCCTTTGGGTTACCATGAACCCTAGGAACTTTCCGGCAGACACGCCGAAAGTGCATTTCGTCAGGTTCAATTTCATCTGGTGAAGCCGGAGGTTACCGAAGGTCTTCGCCAAGTCACCGACATGGTCCGAAAGGAGCTTGCTCATTACCATCATATCATCCATATACACCTACATGTTGCAGCCAATCTGGTCTTTGAAACTTTGTTAACCAGCCGTTGGTACGTGGCCTCGATGTTCTTGAGGTCGAATGGCATCATCTTGTAACAGTAGGTTCCACAGTCGGTGACGAAAGCAGTGTGCTCCTCGTCCTCCAGGTGCATTCGGATCTGGTTGTACCCAGAGAAGGCATCCATGAAAGAGAGGAGGCGATGCCCCGAAGTGGTGTCCATGAGCTGGTCAATCTTTGAAAGAGGGAAACTGTCTTTTAGGCAAGCTCGGTTGAGGTCGGTGTAGTCCATACAGATCCTCCACTTGCCGTTGCTCTTCTTCACCATGACCATGTTCGCCAGCCAGTTGGGATACTGTACCTTCCGTAAAAGCCGGCGGTGAGAAGCTTCTCTACTTCTTCATTTATGGTCTTCTGCCTCTCCGCAGCAAAACTCCTCTTCTTCTGGCGGACAGGGCGGCACCTTGGATCAATATTCAACCGGTGGGTGATGACTTTCAAGGGGATACCTGGCATGTCAGTAGCGGACCAGGCGAACACATCAACGTTCACCCGGAGGAAGTCTAGCAAACGGGCCCGCTCTTCTTCTGGGAGCTGGGCTCCTATCTGCACTGCCTTCTGAGGGTCCGAACCGAGAGGGTATGTCAACAGGCCCTCCACGGGCCCTCCCCTGGGGTCTTGCTCTCTTAGGTTGAGGTCGTCGACACCAGAGCCGAGCTCAGCGCTCTGGGCCCCCGGGACCGTCTGCAGGCAATGCTGGATGGGCTGGGCCGTCCCTCTCATTACTCCCGTCCCAGAGGCTGTAGGGAACTGCACCAACAAACTCTTAGTGGAAATGACAGCATCCAGCTGGTTGAGCCCTGGACGGCCGAGGATAGCATTATAAGGTGATGGGAGCTTGATGACGGTAAACGTCATCATGACCGTACTCTGCCGAGGTGGGGATCCGGCAGTGACAAGGAGAGTGATCTCTCCTTCGACTCCCACCGAATCTCCGATGAAGCCCACGAGAGGGGTGTGCACCGGCTTTAATTGATCATGAGATAGATTCATTCGGGAGAAAGCATCATAAAAAAGCATGTCAGTAGAGCTCCCACTATCCACCATAATGCGATGTACAGGATGTTTCGCGATGGTCATCTCGACCACCACTGCATCGTTGTTTATATTTTCATTTTTATTCCCCTTTTCAAAGGAGAGTACATTCTCTAGGTCTCCCGCCTCCCGGGCTCTCTTCGTCGCACGCCCGATCCCCAAGGAGATCATGCCCACCGGCTTCTCCGTTGGGCGGTTGTCAATTGCGGGGACGAGGGAAAAGGCCGCGAGCGGCTGACCCTCCACCGGGGCTTCGTTCCTCACGAACTTCCTGAGGTAGCCCCTCTTGATCAGCTCCTCAATCTCTCGCTTCAGATTACGGCACTCCTCCGTGTCGTGGCCGTGCTTGCGGTGAAATTGACAATATTTTGTCTTGTCACGGATGCTCCTTGGGTTCTGAGGAGGAGGTCGGCGGAGGTAGTGCTCACCCTCAATCTTCATGAGGATCTTTATTCTGGGAGCGAGGAGAGGGGTGAACGTTCTCTCCGAGGCAGCACCGTTCTTCGGCTTCGGGCCTGGATGAAAATCTGCAGGTGGTCCAGGCCTCCGGGCCCCAGGGACATCCCTTGGGGCAGGCTTCTTTGAAGGCTTCCCGTCCAGCTCTTGCTTGGTGCGATCGGCCTCCTCCGCTTGGATGTACTTGTGGACATGGAGGAGGAGCTCAGAGTACGTCTTAGGGAGCTTTTTATCCAAGGAATACGTCAGACGGGAGGTCTTGAGCCCGCGCTTTAACGCCAGCATGGCGACAGGCTCGTCCAGACTATAGATTTCCAGGGCGATGGTCTTGAAGTGGGTAATGTAGTCCCGCAGCAGCTCCTGGTCCTGCTGGCGGATAGAGAAGAGGCTATCCACCTCTCTTGGAACCTTCCGGCAAGCGTCGAAGTGTGCCACAAACTTTCCTTCCAGTTGATGGA
This sequence comes from Areca catechu, assembly GCA_021397845.1. Taxonomy (NCBI): domain Eukaryota; kingdom Viridiplantae; phylum Streptophyta; class Magnoliopsida; order Arecales; family Arecaceae; genus Areca; species Areca catechu. Next base: position 46,893,338 of record CM038047.1, on the reverse strand, counting down.
AGGAGCTGATAGATTTCGGCTCGAGGCGGGTGAACCAAACTCGAGCAGCCTTCTGGAGGGTGGCTAGGAAGGCAATGCATAGAAGAGCATCCGTCGCTCCCTGGACCCTCATGAGAGCCTTATAGCTCTCTAAATGGTCCAAGGGATCGGTGGTCCCATCATAGGGATCCACCTGAGGCATGCGGAACCGACTCGGGATCGATTCCTCTTGGATTTTCTGGGAGAATGGTGGTTGGGCATTGTAGCCCACCGGATCTGTTGGGGAGCTCTGCATGTCGACAAAGCGACGGGCGAACTCCGCCAACTTGCGCTCGTGCTCCACCAGGCACCTCTCGGCCTGGCACCTGATGGCCTCGTCGGTGGAGTCTTCCATCGAGGCCGCTGGAGAAGGGGGTGCCGATCGATCTCGGTGAGGGGCCTTGCCCCGATGGTGCCTGCTGCGCCGCACTGCTTCGGCATCATTGGCCGGGGATCGACTCTCGTGATCCGCCGAACTAGAGTAGTTCCTCTTTGCGAGAGTCTGGTGGCTCCCGCGGGGGTTAGAAACTACCCGCAGATGAGAGGGCCTGCCTTGGATGGAGCGCAGGCTTCTACGGGAGACCGTGGCTCGAGCCGTGGGGGTCCCTGGCTGGGGCTGAGTGGCCAGGGAGCGCTGCTGGTGCTGCAGCTGCCGCACAGCATTGGTCAAAGTTTGCAGCTGCGGGACGACAGCTACGAAAGTACCATCCACCGGGGATGGCTGAGGAGGAGGAGGTGGACCAGGAAGCTCCCTCTCCGGGCTACGTGGCCCTTGAGGAGAAGGGACTTCTCCCGCTCGGTTGGCGGATGCTTCGCGTCCACGCATCACCACCATGGTTGGAGCGTGCTTTCGCCCACGGAGAGCTTGCTCGCACAGGGGTTAGTGTTCTACCCCCCTTCCTGGCACGCCAATCTGTTGCCGATCTCACCGCGGTGGCCTGTAGCTCCTGAGCAGGCACTGGTCTCGGACTCTCTCACCTTGAGATCTTCGAGCTCCCAAACCTGTAAAACAAAGTCAAAGACCCGGGCTGGGAATTTCGACGGGGCACTCCGACGGTCAAGTTAGAGAGTGGCAAGATGGAACAGATCCCCTAAGGCGGGTTCCCGAAGGATTCCCGTGCTTAGAGGAGATGTAAACGAAAGAAGTGTAGGGAACAGAGGAGTTAAAGCCCGGCTTCCTGCACTGGTTCACCGAGCTCATGCTTGAGGACCTCTTGAGGCCTCTCAGGATCGTTCTTTTGGTGTTTTCTCCCTTTTTCGATTTACTTTTCTGCCCGTTTTTACCATCCCTTTTATACCATTGAACTGCCCTCAGCCTGCCTTCCTTTCACGGGGCTCCCTGAGACCTCTGTACCTTCTCCTCCCCCTTCTTCTTCGGGTCTGGGAGCTAAGTCGCCGGACCGCCTCGTCCGTAGTGTATCATGAAAGGGGGAAGACTGGTCAGGCTCTGGGCCGAGCGTGAGAGCTCTCCTTTTGAGGTGTTGATGGTGGGCTTCCAGCCGTTTCAGGCTCCTGCCCGCAAGGATTCCGTTCCTCGGTTGTGGGGCCCTGTCTGACTGGTGTAAATGAGGTTTCGTGTGTCACTGCAGGCCATACTGGCGCCCCATATGGGGCACGGCCCGCGCCAGCTCTAGTAGCGACCTTGCAACCCGTGTCTCTGCTTCCCCGAGGCTTTGCAGAGCAGGCCTGATCTCGGCCGAGGTGGACCCGTCAGGGGGTGCCACCTGGCAGGGTGGCAAAGAGAGGCTCGACTTCGGCCGAGGTGCACCCATCTTCGGGCGCCAGCTGGCGAAGGAGCAGGAGGGCCCGGCTTGACCTCGGTAGAGGTGGACCCGTCTTGGGGTGCCACTTGGCAAGGGAGTGAGGGGCTGCAAGCTTCGGCCGAGGTGGACCCCTCCTGGGTGGACACCTGGCGGAGTGGCAGAGAGAGGCTCGACTTCGGTCGAGGTGGACCCGTCCTCGGGTGCCACCTGGGGAAGGAGCAGGAGGGCCCAGCTCGACCTCGGTAGAGGTGGACCCATCTTGGGGTGCCACCTGGCGAGGGAGCGAGGGGCTGCCAGCTTCGACCGAGGTGGACCCCTCCTAGGTGGACACCTGGCGGAGTGGCAGAGAGAGGCTCGACTTCGGCCGAGGTGGACCCATCTTCGGGTGCCACCTGGAGAAGGAGCAGGAGGGCCCGGCTCGACCTCGACAGAGGTGGACCCGTCTTGGGGAGCCACCTGGCGAGGGAGCGAGGGGCTGCCAGCTTCGGCCGAGGTGGACCCCTCCTAGGTGGACATCTAGCGGAGTGGCAAAGAGAGGCTCGACTTCGGTCGAGGTGGACCCATCTTCGGGTGCCACCTGGCGAAGGAGCAGAGGGGCCTGGCTCGACCTCGGTCGAGGTGGACCCGTCTTGGGGTGCCACCTGGCGAGGGAGTGAGGGGCCGCCAGCTTCGGCCATGGTGGACCCCTCCTGGGTGGACACCTGGCGGAATGGCAGAGAGAGGCTCGACTTCGGCCAAGGTGGACCCCTCTTCGGGTGCCACCTGGTGAAGGAGCAGAGGGGCCCGGCTCGACCTCGGCCGAGGTGGACCCGTCTTGGGGTGCCACCTGGCGAGGGAGCGAGGGGCCGCCAGCTTCGGCTTAGGTGGACCCCTCCTGAGTGGACACCTGGCGGAGTGGCAGAGAGAGGCTCGACTTCGGTCGAGGTGGACCCGTCTTCGGGTGCCACTTGGCGAAGGAGCAGAAGGGCCCGGCTCGACCTCGGTCGAGGTGGACTCGTCTTGGGGTGCCACCTGGCAAGGGAGCGATGAGCCGCCAGCTTCGACTGAGGTGGACCCCTCTTGGGTGGACACCTGGCGGAGTGGCAGAGAGAGGCTCGACTTCGGTCGAGGTGGACCCGTCTTCGGGTGCCACCTGGCGAAGGAGCAGAAGGGCCCGGCTCGACCTTAGCCGAGGTGGACCCGTCTTCGGGTGCCACTTGGCGAGGGAGTGATGGGCCGCCAGCTTCGGCCGAGGTGGACCCCTCCTGGGTGGACACCTGGCAGAGTGGCAGAGATGTGCTCGACTTCGGCCGAGGTGGACCTGTCTTCGGGTGTCACCTGGCGAAGGAGTAGAGGGGCCCGGCTCGACCTCGGTCGAGGTGGACCCGTCTTGGGGTGCCACCTAGCGAGGGAGCGAGGGGCTACCAGCTTCGGTCTTGGTGGACCCCTCCTGGGTGGATACCTGGCAGAATGGCAGAGAGAGGCTCGACTTCGGTCGAGGTGGACCCGTCTTCGGGTGCCACCTGGCGAAGGAGCAGAGGGGCCCGGCTCGACCTCGATCGAGGTGGACCCGTCTTGGGATGCCACCTGGCGAGGGAGCGAGGGGCTGCCAGCTTAGGCTTAGATGGACCCCTCCTGAGTAGACACCTGGAGGAATGACAGAGAGAGGCTCGACTTCGACCGAGATGGACCCGTCTTTGGGTGCCACCCGACGAAGGACTAAAGAATCATACGTGGAAGTGCATCATAAAATATAAGTTTGCATTTGGATAGGGAATAATAATAGAATTAAAACCAAAAACTAATAGTTCCCCTAGAAAGTCTTCCATTATCATCAACGTTCCCCCTCCACCCCAACCAAAAACAAAAAAATTAAAAAAACCATAAAGACAATTTTAACCCTTATCACATATTCTAGGTACTAGTTTATGGCACCAAATATATCATGGCTGATGTGGGACCACATTTTTCATTATTTTGTAACCAATACGGCCTAGAAAATTAATAATAACTAAAGAATCTATTATCTATTTTTTGTATTACTATATAAAGCAAACTTTTCATGACATTCATCAATTATACGCTCTGCCGTTTCACATGCAGCTATGTCATAACAGAATTCTGAAAATAAAAGAAAACTCGTTCTTGAGAAGACTGGTTGTTGCAATCCCGAGATAATTAGCAAATTTAGCGATTTTGATCAAAGGGAATCGGATCCTTATGTCTTTTTAACTCTTGGCTTATTTTCAAGGGTTGGGGTCACATATTTCATGCCATAGAAGGGTTCACCTTTTTTTTGGTGCGAATCCACCATTGTTTAGTGATGCCACCATTATAGGGACATCCAACTACCCACATTTACATTTCATGAATTGCACCAATGCTCTTGCATAGAGGAGAGCATCATGTATGCATAAATTAAGCACTTTCATCATCATTCAAAATTTATAAATTTGACTCCATGAAGCAATTTGGCTTGTTTTGTATCACAGATGTTCATTCATAAACCATGCCCAAATGCATGTCGACGTGGGAGCTAACCCCCTACCCTCGGCATCCCAAGAATTGTAAGCCAAGATTTGTAGTGCACCTTTTGATTGAAGCAAGACTTCTAGCCTTCATATTCCTTTCAGCACTGTTGACTCGAGGCCTCGGTAAGGATTCACCTCATCTTTAGTAATCAAGCCTAGGTGCCCCTTTGGATGGACCGAAGTAAGACCTTGTGACCCTCAACCACAGAAAGAGGGCTCCTTGGTTTGCGAGACAGACAAAAGCTGCGAACACCTATTCCCTCCCTAACAGCATGACTTTTTGGCAAGACAAAAATAGGCCTCGTGTCCCTTGATCCTGTGGACCCCTAGTCTCGATGCGGGTACTCGGGTCGATCCTGAACATTTCTTATGCCCGAGGACAAATAAAGTCTCCCAATAATGTCCTTCATGACAACCTAAGAAGGTACTAACCGGTACTCATTTCCATACTTCTAGTGCAAATAGATGGATAAATCTCATGATCCATGACAAATCCTTGTAATTAAGAGAAACGTAATTGGATATATGCGGCAATCCACCTCACCATTAAAAAGTGTAGCTAGCAATGCAGAAAAGACAAATACTTAAATAATATAAAATAGACATTCTATGTACGCGACGTGATTATCTGACACTACACAGGATGGCTTTGCTTGAAACCGGCTGATGTGGCTGGAGATGGCTGTTGATTTAGACGACTTCGGATTTCCCTCCATTGGGTATGAGCGTTCCAAAATCTACAAAATAAAAAAAATATGAAAGTATAGCCATAGAGGGATGGTTTCCCATGGTGGATCCTTCGGTGTCTAAGGTAGTCTCATGCAGAAGCAAACAGAAAAGAGAGAAAATTATAGCTTCTAGATGGATGGTATAGTAGTAAAATAATGGCGTGATAGAGTGGAGGTGGGCGAAGTGGCGAAGATGGGTGCAGGTAGGCTTAGGCAAGGCAAGGTGAGGCTTAAGTGAGGCAATGTAAAGCTTAAGCAAGGCAAGGTGGGGATTCAGTAAGGCAAGGTGGGGCTTAAGAGAGGCATGGTGGTCTTAGCTTTTACCCAAGCAGAAGTTTGGTACTCTCATGTAGCTCTAGGTAGACCATTAAATCTCTCAAGGGGCTTAAGATACTTAGAGATGCTTGCCCGAAAAAAGCTCCTGTACAAAAGAAACTTCTAGTAAAACCTCTAGAGGAGAACTTTTTGATAGAGACTTCCCGAGGGAATTTCTTCGGAGGAGCCCCTTACCTAGAGGGGCCAAAGAACAAATTTAGAGATGAAATATATGGACTACCTGGTGCCTTTGGGGATGTGTGATGCAGAAAGTGGAGGTTGGCATATCGTTGCAGAGCATATACCCCTAGAGAGTAGTTGAAGATGGCGTGGAGCCCATCTACGTTATAGGCTTGATTCCAAAAGAGTGGCTGGAGTTGGCATGGAGCTCATTTATACGGTAGGCATACTATCCGCATTAATGGAGAGTGACCGACATTTGAGAGCCATGATACAAGATCACCTATCCCTTGTAGGAGAAGGCATGCCAAACTTCTTTGCATTATGACTGGGGGCATGTGTCAAGATCTGAGAAGTTTGCTTGCTGTATTGAACCTGTAGGTGGGATGGCAATTGATCTATTCTAGAGCTAATCTAGTAGGTGAGGTGGCAAGCCACGTGGGATCTACATGGACGTGATCATTTCTGGATGCATTAGAGATATTATAAGATATACACTTACAATATGCGAGATGCATAAATAATATAATAGGGCGAGGGTTAAGCCAAATTATTTTCTTAAATCTAGAGTGCAAATTAAAGTAGGCTATTGATCTTTTGAAGCAAATTAAAACATCTTACAACAACAATGCATAGTTTATTTAAATTAAGGAAAGAAAAAAATATAAATTCAATGCTTAGATGGAAATCCATGTTGTGGTTGACGAAAATTTACATATATATAAGTGCATAAGGGTTGATTTCTGTGGTCTTTCATGTTGCATATAACATGACACTATTCATGGTGCCATTTTTAAAATCAACAGTAGTTGGAGCACTTGTCTCTTGATGGTAATTATAGTTATTAGAGAATCAAGTTTATAACAAATGGGAAGGTGCCATTCAACAATGTATTATGGAGCAGGACAAGTGGTAATTATGGGCAACAAATTCAAAAAACTGAGCTGAATCAGAATTATCTTTCATAATTTCTTGTAAACTAGCATCCTTTAGTTTAGCTTTTAAAATAAGCTTCAAGTAGGTCGTTTGTTTCTTGATGATAAGTATATCCATTAAAAGATCAAATTAGTTGGTCACAAGAGAGAGGTGCCGGGTTTATGATTAGGGGCTTTAACTCCCGATTCATTGCTACTGGAAGCAAACAGATTCACTATACCATCATCTTTGAAAACAAGTTGAGGGCAGCTTCGGTAGAACTTAGTCATACCGGACTTTGTTTATGGGTCGATCCTATCCACTTGGAGAGGGACTTGGCTACTATAATTGGTTGAATCTAGAGACAGTCCACGACAGTAAACAGATACCTCTTAAACCAAAATTTTTGATATTTTACTGGTGATTGCAACATTTTTTTTTTTTTTTGATAGCATAGGATATTCATAAAAAAGAATGAGAGTGAATACAATCCAAAAAATCAGAGAGTATAACATTCCTAAACTGTATAGGGGCAAAATGCAGTCGATCCAGATCGACGAGACAGAATGCTGGGTGACGAAGGAGGCTATCCAATCAGCAGCCGAATTAGCCTTCCTAAAGATGTGATTAATCTGAATGGACACACAATCCCGTAAAAAGAGATGGATGTCCCTCAGGATGGGGTGGGTAGAGGATGCCGACATGGACCGCCGAATCCAAGAGATGACCGTCAAGAAATCCCCTCGATGATGAGTAGGTCAAGGTGGAGAATCTGACGGGCATACCTGATGCCAGCCCAGGCTGCATGCCTGCATACAATTCCATCTCGAGAACGGAAGTATCAAGGAGAGGAAAGCCGCCCGCCATCAAGAAGTCCAGTCGAGAATCCTTTATGACAAGAGCAGCGCCTCTAAATCTATAGCGGAGACTCCCGTCAAAGCTGACATTGAAGTACAGTGGATGAGGGGGTACCCAGGATATGAAAATCATCCGGGATGCTCGAAGAGCAGAACAGAAATCCCAGATCTCCGAAGACCTCCCAGTCGAGCAAAGATACTCATAGACTGAAATGGTAGTCCTATCAACCAGCAACCGGGGAGAGCATCTAATCGAACTAAAGACTCGCTCGGGATTGCAACACTTTCGAAGCTACTCATATCTATTATAAGGCAAACAGAAGTGTACACTAGATTACCTCCTTTGCAGTAAAGCACTTCGATAATATATTGTTAGTTAATTATATGACCATACCATTCTCATTCCTTGATATTTTATTTTCTAATTTTATTAAATATATTTATGTTAGATGCACGCAATCATTTAGCTTATAAAAAAAAATGATTAAATTAGCAATAAATCGGAAGGTGTTACTTCTGAGCCATCTGACAATGAATTAATTATGGGGTAGGATAGGGTTCAGGGACAGGTAGATTGGATTATGATTTTAGGATGGTTTTATGCTATGATGGCTAAGTTAACAATAATGGAAGTTGGGGTGGGTAAAGGCTACTGTCCTCAAGTTGGGTAAATGTAGCAGTTGATAGGTGCTGCAGATTATTATAGAACAATGTTTGCGTATTTAAATCAAAGACAAGTCAATATTCATTATTATATACTCTCGCCATGTCCTTCCTTTTGACGAAAGTTGAAGTACTCACACCTAAGATGAGACGAACTAATAGAGATAAGGGTAATCTAAGGAAAAAATAAATGAACATAAAAAAAAGATGCGAAACCTAATTGACATGCATGCATGGTTGTTTGATCAAGTTAAATGAACTAGCAAAGAATATGTAAAAAAATAACCTTGCTTCCGACCTCGATAATGTCATTTGATGATGATACTTGCACAAAAATCAATTTGATTGTGATTCACAATTTTATTGATGGATTTCATCTACATAAGCAAGGAGGCATAGGTCCCTCATCTCCTAACTTCAATATTTTAATCTATACCGCGTATCATGAATAATACATGACACGTTTTTTATCAAAAACTATTTATAAAGAATTCAAGAATTATTACATTGAAAAATTATGTTGATTTTGCACAAAAAAAATTACAAGTAGAATTATACATGCGCATGGTTCACCAACAAAAAAAAAATTAAATTAAATTAAATTGCAAATGAAATATATGACAATTTCATAAACCTTTTTCATTGAATTTACTTCCTCATCATAAAAAGATGGGAACACGAACAATTGGAGGTACTTATCTCGATTTCATGATTTAGTAATAAGACATTGTTATCATCCGCGATGTAAACTTCTTGATGATGTAAACGTCTTGATGTGTTGAGCTGATTAGGTGGTGCTTGCTGTCAAAGGAACTCTAATTTTAGAAGGCACAAATCATCCAAGGTGTAACCATTTCTTCAAAAGGAAATACAAGCTTCACAAATCTCCAAACGCTTTCAGAAAATGCTCTTAGCGAACTGGCTTAAGTTTTTTTCAAATTTACAATATTCCTAATCCATCATTTCAAATTCGGCTTAACGATATGGTATCATTTTCAAACAAAGTTACATGTTGATCACTTGCAAGATATGTTCAAATGATTTGCATTTGTTCAGGAAAGAGACAAAAGATTGCAACCATAACTCCGGAAAGTGATAGCCTGAAAATGATGCAAGTAGATTTTATAAATTATTTTATATACTGTGTGCACCATATGTTAGGCATGTCACCAATCATAATCATCCTCTTTTTTTTTTCTTTTTTTTTTCTTTTTTTTTTTTTTTTTTTTTTTCTAGATTCGAATCATCAAATATTCATCTTGATGCATTGTTACATAAAAGGGCAGTTGTGGTTGATAAAATGCATGGTTACATGATATATAAAGTTTAGAAAATAATTCACAGGATTGGATTCAGTACCGATATAGTGCTCAAAAAATATATTTTAATATTTTTTTAATAATCCAATTCATATTTTAAAATTAGTTTAAAATTTTATTTAATAAATAAAAAATTATATGAAATTTAGTTAGGGATGGCACTGGATTTGATACTAGTATATTCATATTCATGTTTATTTAATTTGGCAGATATGATATGCCCGATCTAAAATTTATATTTATATTTAGTTTAAAAAAATGAATACAAATATAAATTGAATATTGAAAATAAAAATAAAATATGAATATAATTTTATAACTAAATTTTATAATCATAATATAATTAAAGATATTATTAAATAAATTATAAATCGGATTAATAGCATGTTAACTTGATTATATAAAAATTATTTTTAAAAAATACTAGAATTATAAAAAAATAAATAAAATTATATATTTAAAAATAAATTGTATGATTATCTATTTATATTTATTTTTTTAATAAATATGAATATAAATATAGGCATTAATCGATTGTTCAAATTATTATTTATACTGGGGTAGATTCGAATACCGGATTCAGACGGGCTTTTACCGATCAACTTCCAGCCTGCAGTTCATCACGGCTCATTGCGGACACCGGGAAATAATTTTTCATCGCGTGCACTACGTGTAGGGCTGGAAATGGGCCAGCCCAAAGTTTATTGGGCCGGTCCAAAGACTATATTTTATAAATTTTTAGATCGAATCCGGGCATCCCTTTGATCCAAAAATTAAATTGACTCTATTTTACAGTTTTAAAACTAGTTGAATATGCTTAAAATTTTATCTGCCGTCTGAAACAATTTCAAGTCAGATCAAAATTTATTGAACTGATTCGGTTCAGATTTTAATAATGAATTTTTGGTCCGGTTCATTTACAGCCCTGTGGCAGTCAATCTCGTTACTACAAGTCAAACACGACGTTTGATGCATCGTTTCTGGAATGAGCGGTTGTGGTTGATGGCGTGCGGCCGTGTATGCGTGTACGGAATAATTTGGCACGATTACCCCTTTCGTTGTGGACTTTATATATTTTAAAATTTGTTAGAGATAGAAAATAGGGAGAGAGGCATCGAGACGTTCAAGCAACCGTTTGAAAAGTGCCTCTCTGAACTCGCTTCCATAGTCGTGGAAATCTCTCTCCCAGGGGAACTCCGAGCTCTTTCGTAGTCTTCCTTTGGTTAAAGCATCACCCAGGCTTCTTCTCAGGCCCCATTTCCTCGCCTAAAGACGGATTTTTTCGCCAGTATTTTGTGATATAGAGTCCAAAAATCCGTGATTCCGCTTCTGTTTCACCTATTCGCGTACAAAAAAGCGGAATCTTTATTACAAAATCTCTATTGGTTCTCTCAAATCTGTATTGTTTGGCCATTTCTGTGTATTTTTTTTCTCGTTTTTATGTTGTTGTTTCGTCGAAATTTCTTATTCTGTCTGTTTTAGTTAGAATTTCTATCTTCTACTCGTTTTTAATGAATCCGTTTGAGAACCATCTCTTATTTTTTGGCTACGAGATTTGTTAAAGTTTTCACTCTCAAGCTTCCCTCGAATCGAATTTTTCGAGGTGTTGAGCTTGAAATCTTGTTATTTCCTTAATTATAACCGAGAATTTCTGCTCGAAATATCTTATTTCCACTTCTCCGGCTGGATTATCTACTGAATCTTTTGGTGTGATCTCATACTTTGTTCCACTTCCCTGGCAAATTTTCCTAGGAGTTGCTCTCGATTCTATTTGACATCCCTATATCAAATTCTTCTCCTCGGCTTGGGCCAAGAAGCATCTGTGGATCTCATTTGGCCAAATTTGTCCAACTATTCTCGACCACTTTCAAAAATCTTCATATAGAATAAATTTTCCTGCTTTAGTTGTCTTCTTCCCTAGTAATTCCATGGGCAACGGATTGATTTGCATGCCAAAGAAGGAGAGAGGTGGCATCGTGTCACGGAGCAAGAGGACGTCAAACTCGAGGTCACAGAGGAAAATGGTCTCCGAAGAGGAGCTGTTGCACCACCAGGCCCTGGCGATGGCGATCCAGCAGCACCAGCTATCTCAGCGGTTCAATGGCTCAATGTCCCGGAGGATCGGTTCCACAAGCTCTCGGCGGCGGGATCTCCCTGATTCAATCACAAATGGGAAACAGGTTACTTTCAGATTGCAACCTTTTCAGCCTTCAGTTCTCGTTGCTCCACTACATATTTTAATTATGATTTAATCTTTATGTACCAATAAAGCTATAATTTAATTTTTTTCTATAGAACCGTGAATGTTTAATCATTTATTTCACTTTTCCTTGTATGAGGGTTGTAGCTTTTACATTACAATATCCGGCAATGAGTATTTTCTTAAGGGTATAGGCTTAGCTTCTTTAACTAGAGCAAAATGTGATTTCTCATTGATATCACAGATTCTGAAAACTAGGCTCTTTATTATGTAATTTAGGTTATAAGTTGCCAGGATTAGATGTAGGATTCTTTTAAGATTTAGAGGTGATTTGGCTGTCAATTTGGAGAACGGGAATTTTGACTGTTTTTGATGGTTGACTTTATGGAAACATCAAGGGAAGAAAAGGTTTTGTTTGTCCAAAACTTTTAGGATCCACACTGCTTTTCTAGATTTCAGAAGCTGTATTGTTATCCTTGGCAACTTTTTTCTGTGATGAAGTGAAAAATAGCTTCTCGTTAAATATTCTTGCAAAAGAACTTGGAAACTGTATAGCAAACATTCCTCCAAGTATGCCTTATAAACTTATGGTCCCGGTCAATGTGTAAACTGTCAATATTTCCTCCTTGATCTTCATTACCATGGATCAATAATTTTCTCAGCCGTAAGTTGTCGAAAGAACATCTATAGTAGTTTTCCTTGATAATTCTCTGCTCGCAATGATTGTAGAGGCTGCTACTTGGTCAAGCCCAGGTCTAATCAAGTTTGATTTGTTTATTATTTGGTTGATCCTGATCAATCAGCTTGATAACCTTAGATCAAGCTGAAATTAAGTGCATGCAGCTGGAATCAAGCTCAGTTGAAGGCTAGTTCAAGCTCAGTTCAAACTATTAAATTTTGAAAGCAATTAACATTCATAAGACAAATTAAAAAAAAAAAAAAAAGTATTGAATATACTATGAAATATATTATCACTCCACATAACATAATAATTTAGGTAAACCATCAAACAAAGATTTTATATGGTAGTGTGTAAATGCATGTACATATAAAATCCTTTTGAGCCTTATGGATTTTAGCTTGAACGAGCAGGGTTAATTACTAACTTCCCTTGAAATTAATTTCATTCTAGAGAACCGAGTTTAAGCTTGGATCAGCTATATCTGTGTGAAGCTTGATTTGAGATTAATTGAAGCGAAGCTTGACGATCTTAGATCAATTAATACATTTAGCCATAAATAGATGACTTTATCTCCCACCATAGACATTAAACAGTCTTAACCACCATCAGCCTGATAACCCCAGTCTTACTCATGTTGTCACTCATATAATCTGTCTACATATTTGCATTGTCGATCTGGTGCACTCTTGTACGGTCATGATTGTTTCTAACATTGCCGATCCATGATCCTTAATTTCATGTACCATGTGTTCAATTCTGTCTCCACATTTGTACAAGTAGATGCACAACACAAATTCAGCAAACCAACTCCCACTCATGAAAATTGAACTTTGATTAGTGCAAACTAAACAGTTGCCACAGTTGTGTAGTGCCCAAGTTCCTTAAAAGTGTTCATCCCTCTATCTATATAACCCGACATCAAGAATCTTCTGCAAAATATGAGCTTGCTAACATATTGAAATATGTTACATGTTAACCACTTTCTTATCAAAATAAAAACACTTGCATTCTGGTGGAAGTGTGTCTGTCAAAGTTGACTTCAATTACGTGTAAAACGGTAAAGAGTGGTATTGCCATAACTTGCATTCTAGTGTTTCCTAACAAGATAATCCAAAAAATGCCAAAGTGCTAACACTTCTAGCCAATGTAAGGAAGTTACTACATTCATGGGGTACCTGCAAATGAATATGCTTCTATATCATCTCATGTCCAAGTGCAACCTAAAATTTCAAAAACTGAAATTTCCAAAAAAATTGGAAATAAAAAAAAATGTTCCCGTAACATTGCCTTGGAGATGCTTTGGCTAGCATGGATAAACACTTTTAAAGAGGCACAATGAAGCTCTTGGAATGGCTATCTATTATTCATTGCAATTTTTTTCTTTCCAGACCTGAACTATTGCAATTATCTCTCTAACTATTAATTGCATATTATGTACATCACAACAACACTTCACTAGATACTTCGTCAAACTAGGTATTAGATAAACAAAATGTTGACCTTTCTGTTGTATGATACCCACACTTTATATAATAAAGGTTCCTCACAGTTTGCTGGTTCCTGTTCATGCAATAAAATGATATGACATGTGCCTTGCCTTTCTTATTTTGAGCTATTGATATGCCATCAGTTAGACAATATGGATGCCTAGTGCTGTTGGATACTATCAATTGTTTTTCCTCAAGAGATGGTGAAGGTAATAATTTGGATGAAAATAATAGTAAAACAAGATCATTTAAATTAGTCATAAGGCAACTTGATTGATGCAAACCATGAAAATGAGAAGGTTTAAAGAACTTGACTCTCCTTTGTTCCCTTCCCTATCTACAAACCCCCATCCCCTCTCCATTAACAAAATGATAGAAATCCAATGCGGGGCAGCTAAGAACATGAACAAGGGGGGCATATAGGGAGTTTGGAGCAAGACAGAGAATTTTGGGGGGAGAGGGAATGCTCCATGGCATGGTTGAGGATTGACCAAGTTTGGGTAGATTGGTGCAACAGAGGATGCAGAGGGTGGGCAATGCTAGAGTGGCTTGAGTCAAGGACATGATAGGGGGTTGGCATGGTGTAGACATATTCAAATTTGGGTGGGGAAAGATGGCCAGACATGGACGAGATTGGAGTACTGGGAGATGGGGCATGACTATGTCTGCTAGTGAGGGAGTATGCATTTGTGGAAAGGGGCGGGAGGGATGGCTAGATGCAGGCAAGGCTAGAGCAGATGGGAAAAGGGTGTAACTATGTAGGGGAACATGGTCCAGTGCTCGGCTGAATTCGCCCAAACTCTTTTCTCCTTTCTCTCTCTCCTCTCTCTCTCTCTCAATCCTACTGTTAACGGGCGTGTTGATGCTTTGTCAAGCTCTTGAAAGTTGAAACCATCTTCCTCCTCTTATTCTCCTCTCACACACTCTCTCTCTGCAGTTAAAGAGAGAGGGCTCTTAATAAGGAGTCCTACAAACTACCAACTTGTTGTTCTAATAAAACTTGTATTATTCTTTGGTCCTTAGAAAAATGGCTAAAATAAAATTTCTAAATAACCGACAATGAAAAGAAATTACTAAGTTAATTTGCAAAAACATTTTTGCTTGTAGTATACAACTCAAGTCAAGAGATAGATTCAACTTCTTGTTTTTTTGGGCATATCTCACTCTCTTCTACCATTGACTCAAAGTCTTGACGTCAAAGATTAAGACCAATAGTTCTATTAATAAAGCAATGATGATATATCATCCTTAACTTCTCGTTTTATGAATTCTTAATTTCTATCATCTGAAACTTGTAAAACACATGCTTCCATGGAGTATCCATGGTCATATTTAATAAATGTCAGATACCAGTGTGCCTTAAGTATGGTTTGATGTGCATCAAATACTTTCCATGGGCATTCATTCTCTAAAAAAACCGCATAAGATGAATTTGTAATCCTCTCCAGACATCTCTGGGATATTTTTGGAGCTACCAAATAATAAGTTGGGTTGAGTGGGGTGGTTTGACACCCAGTTCCATAAACATTAAGGTATATAAAGACCCCCAGCCTTAACATCATATGTGCTCTGATAAAGAAAGAGATGGTGGATGGAGCTGATGAATTGAACAAAAATTAATGTATCTCAATACAAGATAGTTATAGACATGGAAAGATGTCTTAATTTATTATCATTTTCCTTCCATAACCATGTTAGGGAATAGGGATGCATAGGCTGAGTCAGGCCAGGGTTATGTAAAATTTTTGATAGGTAAGGTTGTTCTGATGGCCGGGCCCAAATAGTGTAAAATTTTGCCCACCGGTCCATGTATTTGCATCTCTATCTATAACCTATGTCTTCATATATTTTTTTACACATCAACGTTTTTTGTATTTGGTATTGATTATTTCTGTTCATGCTTCATGGGTTGTCAGTATCAGTTCTTTCCACAAACTCCTGTAGGACATGCACTAGTAATGAATTGTGGACTTTTTTCACTTTCAAGTAACATAAGTTTCTTGCAGTGAATTTCTAGTTACCATGCCTTCTTTTTTGTAGTATTTTTGATATGATGCGTGATGTAACTCTAACTGTTTTTCCCTTTTGGAAATTGTACTTTCAGGTCCTAGTTTCCCCTGAGAATCTTGAAACAAAGAAAATTGTTCTAGTACATGGAGAAGGATTTGGAGCTTGGTGCTGGTATAAGACCATTTCTCTGTTGGAGGAGGCAGGACTGCATCCTGTTGCTCTGGATCTCACAGGGTCTGGGATAGACCACACAGATACAAACAGCATAACAACTTTGGCAGACTACACAAAGCCGTTAATTAATTACCTGCAAGATCTTCCTGAGGATGATAAGGTGGAATAGCTTTAATGAAACAATTTTTCATGCATGTGTTTCTATAAGCACCTTGCTATATATCAATAATATTTTGACCAATAAAATGGCACAGGTTATTTTGGTTGGCCATAGCTGTGGAGGTGCAAGCATATCATATGCACTAGAACGTTTCTCAAAAAAGATCACAAAAGCCGTATTTCTTAGTGCCACAATGGTACAGGATGGACAAACACCTTTTGATGTATTTTCAGGAGAAGTGAGTGTCCACTTTCATTTATTAGCAATAGCTTACGAACCTCAATCCTCTCCCCCAATCTCAATCTCATCCAAAAAAAACTGTGTGACACCACAACAGTATTAAATTACGAATATGCATTTTTTTTGGGGATGCTTATATGTGACTGCATTATTTCCATCCCTGCATCATGCATACTCGTTGATCCCAGGCTACATTGTGGCTTGGAGCCTTGGTCCGACATCTTCATCTTGACCTGTCCAATGAATGATTTTCCACAATTGGAAAAGCCACAAGCAACCATCTGTTTTTTCAGATTGCCAGGAATATCTGTTTCATGCTTAAATTTTGTGGACCATCTCTGACTTGGCCTGGTATCTCATCAAGGTGTGTTCTGGCATGTGCCTGAAAGGGAAATTTTTCTTAGCTTGTTTGACCTTGGGATGTTTCCATTCTAGTATTTGAAAGCTGTCTATTGCTCTTTAAGGCTTGTTGTTTCAAAGTTATGCTTGCTTATTCTTTTTTGACATATTTTTGCAGCTAGAATCTGCTGATGTTTTCTTGCAAGAGTCACAATTTCTAGTCTATAGCAATGGAAGAGACAAGTCTCCTACTGGCCTTGTGTTGGACAAACAACAAATTAAATTTCTATACTTCAACCAGAGTCCTTCCAAGGTTAGAAACAATTCAATTCTAACTCTTTTATCAGATAATTTCTTCTCTTTCAATTTATAGAATGTATTTTACTATTTTTGATATTTTTTCACTACATGAGAAATTTTCTGCAAGTGCTTTGTTTTATATCATTTATGTTTACATATGACCTCATGCCTATGAATTTAATGTATGGAACTGCAGGATAGCATCTTACAGACTAGCAGAGATATGTAATGCGGGCACTTTTTTGATATGACCTAATGAACTGTATGATCTATAGAAAAAGAATACCATGGTCAAATGCATAATGAGTGGCTATATGACAAAATGCAAAGATGGAAGATGGCATTTTATGCAGCTAATGTAGATTTTGAATATAAGTAGTTTTAAGTAGTGTTTCATGGACTAGGGGATGCAACAATCAAATACAGACAAGTAGCCTAGCATCTGCCTCAGCAAGATTAAAATAATGGAGATATGGAGATGCATTGTAAATTACTTCTATATTGTTTTTTTTTTCAAATATTGTAAAAAAAATTAAAAGCATTATTTCGGAAGACTTCCAACATATATATTTTTCATCCAAATTTCCCGATTATCTTAAGGATATAAGAAAATTAACATTTCACAAAAGGATTTTAATACCTACATCCCTGGCCATTCTCTTAGAAAAAGCATATGCACACTTCTAAGTTCTAACATTCTTATGGCAAGTTGAGCCCATTGTTGGAAGAGTCCAACATTCCACCATTCTTGACAAGGGGCAATCGAAGTGCTTCATGAGTTCAAGTGTCTTGCACTTTATGTGAATACATGTCCTTCATCTACATAGATTCTTGTAGTTGGATGCAAGTGTCGAGGTATGATTATCAGCATATGCGACATTTGTTATCCACTATTACAGTTGATCTCCTAGGATCACGTGTGCTTGGCTCGCTAGTGGGGTGTACTTGCATAGACGTCCTTTGCCAGAGAAGTTGGGGGTTCTCCGATGGGAGACTCTTCGATGCCTAAGTCAGCTGGAGATTAATAGAATAAGAAAAGTAGAAATTATTGCCCTTTTGAGAGCTTTGTTGTATATACCTGGGTCCCCTTCGGCATCCCTTTTCATAAGAAACCTTTGTTGGTTACTCCCTGAAACCATGTCAATAAGGACGTGGGGATAAATGATTTTTTTTGGCATCGAGGTTGGTTAGTTAGGCCACAAATCATGTGCGATATGCTCAACGGCTCATACCTACGATTTTCCACTAACTATAGGAAGTGGGATTCTTAGTTGGGCAATCGCTGACTTGTCAATTTTTGGTTAAAGATCGTGGCCAAGAACTTGTCTAAGTCTTCTTAAAGCCTATTGAAACATGGCCTTCTTGGAGCCCTCGTGGACCACATCTGGAGCCTTCTTGGGATCTACTTGGCTAGTAGCCAACTAGAATGGAGATTTATAGGGGCTAGCCGACTGTTGGCCGACTAGGTGAACAAGCTACAATACCTAGTCGGCCATGGGCTGACTAGGCTAGGAGTCCACCAAATCTAGTCGATTTTAGGTCAACTAGATTGTAAGGGACTAGTCAGCCATGGACAGACTAGTCCTGGATATGGGCAGACTAGTTAGCACTTAGTTGGCCATGGGTAGACTAGTAGACCATGGGCGGATTGGTCGTTCTTCTGAGGGCTTCTTTAGGCTTAGTTGGCTTGGGACCGACTAGGCATCTCCTCTCCTCCTTGGATCCAGTCGGCGAGGGGCCGACTAGACATCTTTTTTGGGCCTAGTCAGCTAGGGGCTGACTAGACACCTTCCTTTTTGAGCCTAGTCAGCTATGGACCAGCTAGGAATCTTTTTCTTTGAAACTACTTGGCCAAAAGACAAGTAGGTCATTGCTGGGCCTTGTTGAATGTCAAGTCGGTTAAGTCATCACGGGCCAGCTTCCTGGCTGACTTGTTTCCACTCGAGTCAAGTTTTCCTTCTTTTTTGGTTATCGTTGGCATGAGTTCGTACCCAACAATTGCCCCCCATTTCCAAGTCCGAGTCAATCATTATTGCCCCGGGCGAAGAGAGTATGATCGCAAAGTCCGCCAATTTTGTCTCTTTGCAAAAATTATTCTAGGTATTAAATTGATAGTATCGATGAATATCTATTGGTCAGCATAACCTCTGCTGAATTGATAGTATCAATGAATGTTTTGAGCAATGACAAGGCTACATATTTTGTATTTTATACATTGAGGAACCCAGATAATTGCTTTTAAGCATTACATGAAACTCTAACGCACGCATCCTTGTTCTTCATGTTACTTCAGTTTACATTACAGTTTTTGAAAATCATCATCCTTCATCCTGAAGGCCAGAAGTGCCATCCGGTGCAGGTCGATTGCTAGCCACCATGTCCTTGTGCAAAAATTTGTCAGCACCTGACTGTTTGTAAGTTGTTAAACCTGCTTCTTGTCAACTTTTAACCTGTTCAGTATTTAGATGAATGCAGTAACTCTAAAAGCCAACTTTAGGTTTGAGGGACTGCAAGATGTGTATTGAGGATCGACTGATTTTAAATATGCTAAGATCATTCTTTAAGGTAATGTAGTGAAATATCTAGTAGAAGAATGCTGAATCAATAGTTGTCGTGATGTTCATCATATTCACTATGACTTCAAGCACTAAGGCATCAATGTGAGCATGAAAGAGATGTGGCTAGCCACATTCAACTAGTGACAGAATAAGTGTACAGCAAATCCATTTTGATCAGGCGTGGGATATTAATTGTCACCGGTACACCCAATAGATTATTCCCTTGAAGCTATAGGACTAATGATAAAATGACGGAACGAAGAAGAAAAAGGATGCACTAACATAAGCTTTCTTGTAATATTTGGTTAACTTCTGATTCATATGCTGCAGTCTAAAACATTGCACTGGTTACAACATCTCTACCAAACTGAAATTACACATGTACCAGAGAACAAAGTACTCTGCGATGTCCACATGCCTGACACATAATGTCTTATGTCTAGGGTTTGCGGTACTATCCCATACCGCCCGGTACGGGACGTACCGTACCATACCGGCCAAAAGCCGGTACGGTTCATATATAAAAAACGGTCCGGCACCACGGACCGTTAAAAAAAATTTAAAAAAATAAATTCCGTATGGTACAGTACGGTACTGTAGCATACCATACCGTACTACACGGTTTAGCTCGGTTCGGGTCTGGTTCAGGTCTGGTTTAATAATCTTTGTTTGAGAGGGAGGAGGAAGAGAATTTTTTATCATTTTTTTAGCCTCGGTACACGTACCGGTACGGACCATATCGTACCATGCCGGCAGTTGACCGGTACAGGTCCCGGTACCGATTCAGCGATCCTTGATTATGTCAAGCCATTCTATTCACGTGCCCAACCATGTGCGAAAGCTTAGGGCAATGAAACTGTGTCCATGTCATCCTGTATAGGTGCATGCGACTGACTGATCCACAAACCAGCAAAGGCTATAGAGGGGTTTGTAACCTTGAACCTATGCTGGTACCATAATGGTAAAATACATTCTGTGTGGTATCGCCCAACATGGTACAGTACCTCGATCCATGTTTTGTGCATCATACAAGCCAAGATGCATAATTCAGATGAAGAATGTTATTATTACTAAACTTTAGTGCCTTCTTTTTATTCCAATTTGTGCATTAAGCATCATTAAATTATTTTATGTTCTCTTATATTAATTTATATATGCATGACAGTTGAATTAATTGTTGTTTCTTCAATTTAAAGAAACTCTGTTTCATGAAGTTACTAACTGTGGAAAATCATAGATGACCAGCTGAAATCATTATCTGCATGGCTAACTCTAGGGGGCATTTAATGTTTTAATAGTTTTCAGTGTAATGAATGTGACTTATGTTTTCTAATGAAGGGGTGAATGGTGATAGCAGGACATATCTTTGGCTGCGGTTTCAATGAGACGGATCCCGCTGGCACCAATCATGGAGAAACTGTCTCTAACCCCCGAAAATTATGGCTCTGTCCGGCGGTATTTCATTCAGACACTTGATGATCACATGCTCTCAGCCGACATCCAGGAGAAGCTGGTCCGGGAGAACCCACCTCATGGGGTCTACAAGATCAAAGGCAGTGATCACTGCCCTTTCTTCTCAAAGCCACAGTCTCTGAACAAAATTTTGCTTGAAATAGCCCAGCTCTCATAGATACTGGTTTCATGAGGTTACAGTAGAATGAGATGAGCTACAAGTTGGAGGCTGTATAAAATAGGATAGCTAAAAGGATTCACAAAATAAGAGATTTTGTTAAAAATCTTGGAGGTCTGGGAGGAGAAACATGCTTGAACAAAGTTGATTGGAAAGGATAAAGTCTTGATAAGTTATCGCGATTCCGAAAGCTGCTTTTGTTCATCAAGCATGGAGAATTGATCAAGCATCTTTTGTTTGTTTTGGTGGGATTAAGCAGTCTGTGCATCAGCAAATGCTAATGTCTTGTTAACAGGTTAACCCTGAACCTCGATATATTATATTGATAATAGGTATGCTTTCTTTTCATTAAGGGAACAGATAATGTAACATTCCATTAAGGCATTCCAGTACTGTGATATTGATAATAGGAAGATATTCCATTACCTATGACCTTTACTCACTTATCATTAAGGGAGCAGGTAATATAATATTCACCTGTAGTAGATATCTATTAATAAAAGATCATTATAGGTATATATTCCTCTTGTATTATCTATAGAAGCGAAATAACAACTGGCTACAAAATTTATTATCTTATTAATTTGATATTTAAAATTATTATTATGATGATTGCTATAATAGTATAGATAATTCTGAAAAATGGTAGTAATTTCTTAATTACTTTTCACTTGATAGAAATATATTTCTCAAACTAAACAATTATTTTTAGAGCAAAATTGTGGTAAAAAAAGAATTTAAAAAAAAAAAGGTTAAAAAATGTTGCAAATGAAAATAATGATTGTTATTGACATCAAAGCCAACAATTATTACATTAGATAATATATTATACGAGATTCATGCATCAAAAATAAGAAATTTATTTATCAAGTGGCGATATATTAAAATTTTATAAATTTAGTAAGTGCAAAAGGTTTTTTTTATACATATGATCAGTTCTCAAGAGCATTAAGTTTGATGGATGACTGTTGTCATTATATATATAAATTGATTATTTAAAATAAATAACCACATTAAATAAAAGCCTTACTTTATTGTCCAAAAAAAAACTCCACCTGGTGAATGGAGAGCTTAGCATACGCTGAGTCTCCATTTTTAAGTTATATTTAATAGATAAAAACATTGACAAAATTTTGACCGGTAAAAGTAATTCAGAAACTCATTTCTTCTGGAGTCCAAACCTCTACAAGTAAAACTCCACATTCGTGGGCATGCTAATTTATCACAAAATGAAAAAGAACCAGCAATACCGTGGAGTGAGCACCTTGCTGAAATATACATGACAGCATGCAAATGGAAGGGTTTCATGTCGTAAAACAATGTTTGAACAGTCTCCTACATTACTTATTTTGCCATCTTTTAAAACAGGCATCATATATAGCATCACTTAAACAACAGAACTACAAACATGCATATGGGCTTGGTGTCAGGATGAGCATTAATATATTAAATTAAATAAACCCCATCTCAGAAGAGCATCTAATATGGATTGGAAACCATTTTACAGACACAGCACACAAAAATGCAGAGAAATCTAAGACATCAGGATCTGCTGGAAAAGATAAATAACAACTTTAAATTGGTTATATATCACTGAAGCAAGGCAAGTAGTTCTTCCAGATAATAGAGACCAACCGGGGATGCAACAGCTCTCAATCAACCTCCCACTCTTCCAAGCAAGCTGATCGATCTGGAGGCAGCGACCTCAGTATGTTGACAGTGATTGGAACACAAGCTCTCATCTACCCGCTACAAAACAAGCTCTTATTTGATGTACTAAAGAAGTTCCTCGGTTGGCTCATTTGTGGCATCTCAGACCTTGAGATCTATATGGACAATGAATGAAAAGCTGCACTCCCCATTTCTTTCTTGAGTATATTTGCAGTCATTAACCTTGGACCAATGACCTAGCAAGTTCACAAGGAAGATGAGCCGAGCTATCTTTCTCCATCTTACAGCGCTCGACAAAAGTTCCTGGCTTCCCAGTGAAGTTCCTTCTCTGAAGCAGCTGAAAGCTCCACAGCTACATAAGTTTGCATTTTCCATCACCTCAATGAAATAAGAGGCATCTGTCAAAAACCCTGAACACTGTCACTTAGGACTTAAGTGACCTGGAAAGTTTAAGATCCCATCCACGAAAACCCTTCTTCGGACTCGTAAAGCAATAACATGTGCTCTACTCATCTTCTAGCAACTAACCAATATGCTGTTTTTTATCCACCTGCAACTATGATTAGAAAATGGAAGAATAAAGCAATGGCATACATCAACGTCAACCAGTATGAGTTTATTGTGATGGCTTGTTGAGAGACCCAGAATTGTTGGAGACAAGAATAGCCCCAAACCAAGAACTCGCAGTTTCACAAGAGCTGAAGAAATGGATCAGCAATGCAGTTTGGCAGAAGAAGCAATTTTAGTTGGCGAATAGAGTAACTCAAAAGAAAAACTATTTCAAGTTTACACCAATGAAGACAAGGAAGAGATCTGCATTGTTAGGAACTAAGGGTGTCATCAAGAAAAAAATGCTTCACACTCCTAAACTGAAAGAAATATAACAATACATTATAAGAATCTCTTAGCTATCATGTATATTACACAAGTCAACATATTTTAGAGAAGAGGGGCTTCAAAATGCTTATGATGAACTAATAGATTGGGACAACAAGATACTGGGAGTCAAAGAAACAGGCAAGGGCAACTACATACCATCTATTTACGTGATAAAGAGTTTTTAAAACTCATGAGTTAACAGCATCCAAAATAATAATATTGTTTGTAATTTCCTTCTAAGCTGCCTGTAAAATTAGAGGAAGTGGAAGTCTTACCTCATTGACCATAAGTTCTAGTGTTGTAGAACAGAAGGCAAAAATATAGACGGGCTTGATAAGACAAAAATTTAAAATGACACTTGAGAAAAAGGGAACCGTGGAAGATTGTCCGATTTGTTTACCATGGTAAATGGAAGTTGAAGAGCAGGACTCATAAAAGTAGATTCTGTTGAAAAAATGTTTTGAATTCGACCCCTAAATAAAGTCCAAACAGATGAAAAAAAATCCAGTAAGAAGCCCAGTCCAAAAGAAATAAAAAAATCTGGACCGGGTTCAACCCACCGGCTCAACAGCAAGGCCCAGTAGTGCGCTCGCAAGTGCACGGGCGGGCACTGGCCCAGGCCTAGGTGGGCGCATGTGTGCAGGCACGAGGGCGGCTCGAGCCCAAGTGGAAGTCCTCCCTTTTCCTTTGTGTACGCCGCACAAATCTTGATGCAAAGATGGTGGTCCACAACATACATCCCATGATGATCGAACGGTCCAGATATGATCCCAATGTGATTTGCACGATTTGGCCTGATCTGAGCATGATTTTCGATGCAATCAAGGCTGGCCGATAGCCAAGAAGGGCTTTACAGTCAAACGATGATTAGAAAAGCTACTGGGCTCCAATTTGGATGCTGTTTAGACCATTGGACTCCTGGTGAGGCACTCTTTGCAACAGAGGCTATGAAAATGTAGGCAGAAAGTAGTTTAGGTGTGAGGATCAAAAGAATGGTGAAGGGTTTCCAAAAAGCCTGGAGGGATTGTGCCTTAAGAGCTTGTACGAGAGATTTCGGGATTTCTTATTGAAGACTTATACAGGGTTGAGAGTTGAAGTTTCTAATTTTATAAGTTATTTTTCTTATAGTGAAGCCTTGCATATCCATCTAATTGTATCTTATATTTTATTTTATTTTTTCTTTCTCCTGCGACATCGATATCGACAAAGTGATCCTGGGAACGGAGATCTGTATTTCATGAGTGATCCCTCGACGAGTAATATCAGTGTAATTGTAACATAACAATTGGTGTCAAAGTCTTGGTTATTCATGATTGATCGAGATCAAAGAAGATGGAGATGATAGGTACAATCAAGTTTGAGATTGGCCAGTTTGACAGGAAGAGCAATTTCTCCCTATGGCAAGCGAGGGTAAAAGATGTGCTTATCTAGCAATGATTGATTGATGCTTTCATGTATGAGAAGAGGCTAGCCACCATGAAAGAGAAGACTTGGAAGCGGCTTTAGATACAGGTAATGAGCACGATCCTCTTGTACTTGACGGACAAAGTGGTAATCCATGTAGTGAACAAGACTTTCCCGATGGTGCAATGGGAGAAGCTCGAGGAACTGTATATGACGAAGTCCCTCACCAACACATTGTTCCTTTAGAAACAGTTCTATCAACTGCAGATGATCAAAAGATAGTGTGCAGGAGCATCTAAGAAGCACCTAAGTTACTTCTAGAGGATCCTCATCGATCTCTTTAGTATTGATAAAAATATTGAAGAGAAAATCAGGATGCTGGTCTTACTTTTATTCCTACCATAGTCCTTCGAGTTCTTGGTAACTACTTTTCTGGTGGGGAAGAGCACCATCAAGATGGAGGTCATCTCGGCATTACTTCAGAACGAGATTCTCAGGTGAGAGAACCAGATTTCAAGTTCATGCAGAAATTTAGCATTGGCAATTTCTGGAGGAACAGGCTGCGAAAGGCAGAGCATTAGAGGATCGTGAGATGGGCAGTCCAGGCCGAAGGATGCAACCAAGATCAAATACTTTCGGTGCAACAGCTAGGGCATTGTATCAAAGATTGCCTATAGCTTAAGGATCGGATGAGAGCTACTATGATGGTGGTCGATAGTAGCGATGGTGAATACATCAGTGATGCATTCATGGTATCCGATGAGATATCCTCTTTTTTCCAGTTGATTTTAGATTCTACATATCCACATCACATATGTTATAGAGAGAAGTTGTTCGACTTTTGGAAAAGCAGAGGTGGTGATGTCAACTTACTAGATGGATCGAGTTATGCAATCCGAGCATTGGAACAATCAACTTGAAGATAAATGATGGAATAAAAAAAATGGGATGAGATCTGATGCAAACCTAATTTTTACATAAATCTAATTTTTCTCAGTAAACTAGATTCAAATGGCTGTATATGGAGAGCCAGTGATGGAATCCTAAAAATCTTGTATGTCAGTAGGATGATTTTGTGGGGGAAGAAGCGATGAAGGCACTACTTCTTAACAGGGAGTCTAGTGCGAGGTAGAGTTCCTGGTATAAATGGGAGCCTAGTACAAGATGAAGCTCTGGGAGCAGATAGATCAGGCATGAGACAAGAGCCTTGGAAGGATGATAGGCAATGTCATAAGGTAAAGTTCCTATTAACGTAAGTACTTTCCGTAGTAGATCTCAAGACGATGTGAGCATAACATGTGGTGGAGATCAGATCGAGTGGCCTGGCTCGACTTTCATATTTGCCCATCCATGATTAGGCATTTATCCAGGGCATGCGGGCATAAATTCTTTTAAAAAGCTCTCAAGATCAGGTAAAGGCCAAATGTTGAGTCCATGGGAGGTTGTTGGAAAAAGCCTCAAATTCGGTCCATGAACAAAGCCCAAATAGGTGAAAAAATCCAGTGAGAAGTCCAGCCCAAGAAAAAGAAAAAAATCTAGACCTGGCTTGACCCGAGTAGGCTGACCCGTAGACCCGATAGTGTGGCCCACCTACACGTGCACGGCCGTGCATGCGGGTGATTGTGCTGGCCCAGGCTGAGGCAAGCAGAGCATGGGGGCAGGCACGAGGGTGGCTCAAGCCCAGGTGATGGTCCTCCCTTTTCCTCTATGTATGCTGCATGAATTTTGATGCAAAGATAGTGGTCCATAGCATGTGTGAGAGAGATTCGATGGCTATGTATGCATCCCGCAATGATCAGATAGCCTAGATATTATCCCTGCATGATTCATGTGATTTGGCCTGATTTGAGCATGATTTTCAGCATGATCGAGGTTGATCGACCATCAGGAAGGGCTTTTCAGTCAGATAGTGATTGGAGAGTTACAGGACTCTAATTTGATTATGATTTAGATTATTGAACTTCTGATGAGATGCTCTTCATAATAGAAGCATAAAAATATGAATAGAGGAACAGGCTGGGTGTGAGGATAAAAAAATGGTGAAGGATCTTTAAAAAGTCTGAAAGAGCTGTACATTGAGAGCTTGTACAAGGAATTTTAGGATTTCTTATTGAAAATCTTGTATAGGATTGAGAGTGCAAATTTTCAATCTTATAAGTTATTTTTCTCATAATAAAATCTTGAATGCCCATCTAATTGTATCTTGTATTTTATTTTATTTTTCTTCTTTCTCCTATGGTATTGACATTGACAACATGATTCTGGAAATGATAATCCATATTCCATAGCGATCCCTCGATAAGTGGTATCAGTGTAGTTGGTACTATAACATATTCAACTTTTCATGATGCTCGTTCTTCAATTTGAAAAAACTGCAAGTTAGATATATTTTGGACAAAGTAACAAATATAAGTACTTTGATATTTTAATTAGGTCTCGAAATGCAAATCATCCAACCTCAAGAGAATCATCATATTTTTTGGACCATCAAGGTGCATGTAGATAGGCAGAAAGAATTAACATATGAGGATGGCCTAAGAAAAGATCATATTTTAAAGATGCTATTTCACCCAAAACCCTTAATGAAGTCCTTATAGGAAGTGGGTGAAATAGGTTCAGCTAGGCAAAGCTGTAGTGTTTCCCCCCTTTTAACATAACTTCATTATCAATTAAGGATTTCAATGTTTTATTTAAGTGGGCACAATTTCAGGCTCATCTTAAAGTCTTTCCCATTATAAATTAATAGATTTCTATCCATAATTTCTAAGCAAAAGAAGAAGAAGAAGAAAGAAAACCCTTGCATTTTGTATGAAATTGCAAATATGTTTCTATATTTCAAATTATTGTGATATCAACCCTGCATTTTGTATATTGCTCAAATTGGTACAAAATCTTTCCAATTCTAATCATGGCTCATTGGAGATGTCTCCTTGGCAGCTGATATGTACACCGTCTAATGTGGTCTTATTTGTGTCTAGGCACCCAAACACCTGCTAGGTGCCAAAAATTTCAACCAAAAATACAAGCCCTATCCCCTCTTTCAGTCTCTATCTCACTCTATCGGTGGGAATGATAGAAATCGATGGGTTTCAAGAGCATGAAGAACACCAAGGTGAGCTCATCCTCTCATGGCCTGGTGAACGTGATGAACCCTCACCTCCCATTGCATAGATGGGCCCAACCCATTTATCCTTTTGACCCGTTTGACCGTGCTTAAGTGTTAGCATGGAAGGGAGGAGGGAGAAATCAATAAGGGCCACGCGGCCCCTTTTGGTTGTGGAAGCCGTGAGAAGGGCCACGTGCCCCTCTCTTATATGGCAAGAGAGGAAAAGAAAGAAAGAAAGAGAAAGAGAGGTTCGGGGGGACTCTCTCTCTCCCATGATTCCTCTCTACCATGCCTTCTCCCTCATATTTTCTCTTGCATTTTCTCTCTCTTAATTTTTTTGCTCTTCTTCTTTTCTTGCTCCCAATTCTTTCCTTTTCCCAATCGATCGAGAAAAGAAAAAAATAGAAAGAAAGAAAGAGAGAGAGAGAGAAGACTCTCTCTTTATCTCTCTCACTCCTTTCCACTCATGTATGTTGGAGGCTAAAAAAATTCTTCCTTACTTTTTCTTCCTTATCCTCCTCTCTGATCCTACTATTCTATACCCCTATCCCGTTCTATAATAGAAAGCAAGGTTAGTGGCCATTTTCCATGTTATAGCAATAATTAGTATAAAAATTAAGATTTTAGAATTTTGAAAGATTTTAGAGATTTTTAAAGTTTACAAATATGATCGTATTATTGATTCATGTCTATAATTTTTAGATGATTAGATCTTGAGAAATCCCAAGAAAGTGCTTATATTACCCAATTGTTGGTAATTGTAAGGTAAGAAACATTTATATTTTATATTAATTACTCATAATTAAATAAAGATTATGCCATTTATAAAATGATGTAAATTATTGTGATTAATTCATATTTAATTATGTTGAGATTTTATAAATATAAATAATTGATTAATTTGAATTATATAAATTAAAATGAATGATGATACCTGATGTGGCGGGATCGCTAACATGGAACCCATGCAAACCCCTTCAGACGCCGCGTCGGACGAAGCTGCCAAGTAGGATGCCTCTGCCCGGACTCCTTCACCAAGCCGCGCTCCATTCGGGTTGAAACGCCGTGGCCGAAGTCGAGCTCCGCCTCTCCTTCGCCAGGCCGCACTCCCTTCGGGTCAAGATGCCGTGGCCGAAGTCGAGCTTCGCCTCTCCTTCGCCAAGCCGCGCTCCCTTCGAGTCGAGACGCCGTGGCCGAAGTTGAGCTCTACCTCTCATTTGCCAGGCTGTGCTCGCTTCGGGTTGAGACGCCGTGGCCGAAGTCGAGCTCCGCCTGCCCAGATCAGCTCCACCTCGGACGAAGAAGCCTGCAGCTAGAGGACGTCACCGCCCTCCTTGGACGGTGACGAGCCGCACAAGGACCACAAGAGAGCACCTGCCAAGCCACAATAATGGTCCCGGCTACCATTTACACCAAGAAGGAAAGAATCCCCTGATCGAGGTGCTGTGCTCCCTACCAACCATCTGTATCCTCAAAAGAGAAAGTCAACCAGCAGATTTGGATCCAGGAGGCAGCCGCCCGTCGATCAAAGCTCTGCCTTACTTCCCAAAATGGGGCGACCGGAAAGAATGTTAGCATGCACAGTGATGTTCCCTATCACAGATGAGGAAAGGCACCTTGCACATGGCACCAGATATCGTTGCACGCGCCTGCAAGTGAGGGAAAGATCCTGAGGTAAGCGGCGCGCAATGACCCTAGCTAAAAGGGCTCCTCCAAAATTCAAACAAGGTAAGTCAAGTAACTTGAGCAAGGTCACACACGAGCAAAGGAGGGGCAGCGCACAAGAGATCACCGTTCCAAGCTACCGGAGACCCCCAGGAAGGGCCTCGACGGACACAGCCACCCAGCTCGGGCTCTCCTCTGCTGCCGCTCCCATTCTCTACTCTCGACCAACTCAAACTCTCTCATTTCACAAGTTCTCCTCCTAGCGTGGAGTCCACCTTTGGGGCTCGACCGGGAGGATCCGTTCTCCTGGATCGTCACTGACTTGAGCATCGGAGTGCCCCCACCGGGATCACCGGCCCGGGTCTCTAACTCTATTTTGCAGGTCTAGGCGTCCGAGCAAGATCCTGAGCAAAAGGAGCGCGGTGCGAGTTCGACCTCAGCTACAGGCCATGATGATCAAGCGGCAACAGATTGGCGCGCCAGGTAGGGGGGACAGGACGCATTTTGATCCAACCCGACCCCCTTGCAAGAAGCCCACTGGAAGGATGGTGACGACGCGAGCGAGAGAAGTCTCCACCAGCCGTGCGGGAGATTCCCCTTCCCGTGAGGACCCGCACAGTTCAGAAAGGGAGCTCGCCGCTCCACCTCAACCACCTCCGGCGGACGCTCAGCTGGCTGCACTCGCCCAGCAGATGCAGATCCTCACTGCAGCGGTGCGTCAGCTGCAGCATCAGCACCAGTCCTTGGCCATCCACTAGTAGCCAGGGACTCCGCGGCCCAAGCTGCCGCACCCCGCGACAGCCTATGATCCTTCCAAGGAAGGCCTTCGCTACCGCGAGCCACAGCAGACCGCCAAGGAAGCCACCAAACCCCGGCGAAGAGACACTGGACCGGGTCTGCCAACCAAGAAAGCCAATCTCCGACCTACGAGCAGGATGCTGCTCAGCACCCTCGAGGTCGCAGGGGCCAGGCCTCCCGTCGTGACCCCCCTCGACAAGCACCTTCACCTCCCTCGTCGGCCTCGGCGGAGGGATCAACCGATGAAACCATCAGGCACTTGGTAGAGAAGCGCATGGAGGAACAAGAGCACAAGCTGGCGAAGCTATCTCGCCAATTTGCCAATCTGCAGGGCTCCGCCAACGAGCCAGCGAGCTATGACGCCTGTCCCCCTTTCTCCCGAGAGATCCAAGAAGAACAGATTCCGGGTCGGTTCCGTATGCCGCAGGTAGATCCTTACGATAGGACCACCGACCCCCTGGACCACCTTGAGAGCTACAAGGCCCTCATGAGAATCCAGGGCGCGACCGACGCTCTCCTCTGCATCGCCTTTCCTGCCACTCTCCGGAAGGCAGCTCGGGTATGGTTTACCCGCCTTGAGCTGGAGAGCATCAGTTGTTTCGCTCAGCTGGAACGGAAGTTCGTGGCCCACTTCGACACTTACCGGAAGGTGCCACGAGAGGTAGACAGCCTCTTCTCCATCAGGCAACAGGACCACGAGCTCCTACGGGACTACGTGGCCCGCTTCAAGGTTGTTGTGCTGGAGATCTACAACCTTGATGAGCCAGTTGCTATGCTGGCGCTGAAGAGAGGGCTCAGGACTTCCCACCTAACATACTCTCTTGACAAGAAGCCCCTCAAGACCTACTTCGAGCTCCTCCGCGTCCAGAAGTACATCCGTGCCGAGGAGGCGGACCGCACGAGGGAGCTAAACGAGAAGCCTCTGAAGAAGCCAGCTCCCAGGGAGACATCCGGGATGCAGAAGCCCGGACCAGCCACACCGAACTTCCGCCAGAGGTCGAAACTGAGGAGAGACCCCATCCCAGAAGAAAGATTCACACCTCGTCCCGAGGATGAAGATCCTCATGGAGATCGAGGGTGAGCGCTACCTGAAGCGCCCACCTCCACTGAAGCCGTCTAACGGCCGTGACAGGACAAAGTATTGCCAGTTCCACCATGACCACGACCACGACACAGAGGAATGCTGGCACCTCAAGAGGAAGATTGAAGACCTCATAAAGAGGGGCTACCTCGGAAGGTTTGTGGAGGGCAGGCCCCTAGCGGAACCGCAGGCGCTCGCTGCTCTCCCTCCAGTCCCTACAGTCGACAACCATCCCACCGAGAAGCTGGTGGGGATGATATGCTGGGAAGTCGAGCGCGCTTCCAAGAAGGCCTGGGGGGGAGAAAGTTCTGAAAATGTACTTCGCTTTGTGAGGGAGAGGGGGGTTGAAAATGAAAATGTAAACAATGATGCTGTGGTCGTCGAGATGACGATCGCAAAACATCCTGTAAAATGGATTATGGTCGATAGTGGAAGCTCGACTGATGTCCTTTTCTACGATGCTTTCTCCAGGATGAATCTGTCCTCTGCTCAGCTTAGACCTGTGCACACACCCCTCGTCGGTTTCACAGGAAACTCCGTAGGAGTCGAGAAAAAAATCACTCTCCCTGTTACTGCCGAGACGCCACCTCAGCAGAGCACCGTCATGATGACCTTCACAGTTGTTAGGCTCCCCCTCAGCCTACAACGTGATTCTTGGTCGATTCGGGCTCAACCTACTTGATGCGGTCATTTCTACAAAGCGGCTGTTGGTGCAGTTTCCTACCCCCAACGGTGTCGGGGAGATGAGGGGGGCACCTCAGCCAATCTAGCATTGTCTCCAAATCGTTCCTGGGGCCAAGGTCTCCGAGGATGACCCCAATGCAGACGACCTCGACCAAAGGGCACAGGATCCCAGGGGTGGCCCGGTCGAGCACCTGCTATCATATCCTCTCGGAACCGACCCGGCAAAGACGATACAGATTGGGGCGTAACTGCAAGATGATGAGCGAGCCTGCTTGTTGGAGTTTCTCCGGGCGAATGCGGACGTGTTCGCTTGGACAGCGGCCGATATGCCCGGGATCGCACCTGAAATAATTATCCACAAGCTGAGCATCGACCCGAAGTATCGCCCTGTCCAGCAGAAGAAAAGAAGTTTTGCACCAGAGAGGCAACGGGCGATTAGCGAGGAGGTGGACAAACTCCTCGTAGCCAGATTTGTCCGGGAAGTGCAATATCCGAGCTGGTTGGCGAATGTGGTTATGGTTAAGAAGAACAATGAAAAGTGGAGGATCTGTATGGACTACACCGACCTCAATCGAGCCTGTCCAAAGGACAGCTTCCCTCTGTCGAAGATCGACCAGTTAGTGGACGCCACCTCGGGGCACCGCTTGCTCTCCTTCATGAATGCATTCTCCGGATACAACCAGATCCAGATGCACCCGGAGGACGAGGAGCACACTGCCTTCATCATCGATCAAGGAACGTACTGCTACCGGATGATGCCATTCAGCTTGAAGAATGCTAGCACCACGTACCAGCGACTGGTCAATTGGGTCTTCAAGGACCAGATTGGCAGGAACATGCAGGTGTATGTGGACGGCATGCTCGTCATAAGCAAGCCAATGTCAGACCACGTCACCGACCTCGCGGAAGCTTTCCACAATCTCCGAGAGTACAAGATGAAGCTGAACCCGGCGAAATGCGCTTTCGGAGTAGCAGCAGGAAAGTTCCTTGGCTTCATGGTGACCTAGAGAGAAATCGAGGCGAACCCGGAGAAGGTCCAGGCGATCGTTGACATGGAGCATCCGACCTCGACGAAGCAGGTCCAACGCCTGACGGGTCGGATCGTAGCATTGAGCCGATTCATCTTTAGGTCGGCAGACCGCTGTCTTCATTTCTTCAAGGCGCTGTGCAAAATGCACGACTTCACCTGGACAGAAGAATGCAAGGCAGCCTTCGAGGAGCTTAAAGACTTCTTGGCGTCACCACCACTGCTCTCCAGGCCGGAAGAGGGAGAGGAGCTCCTACTATAACGGCGGTCACCCCGAGGGCCGTCAGCTCGGTTCTAGTCCATACGGATCAAGACGGAACCCAGAAGCTGGTGTACTACACTAGCAAAATCATTCGGGATGCGGAGATCAAGTACACCCGATTCGAAAAGTTAATTTTTGCTCTTATCATGTCTACCCAGCATCTCAGGCCGTACTTCCAAGCGCATCCGATCATGGTCTTGACGGACCAGTCCCTGAGGGCTGTGCTCAATCGCCCCGACACATCTGAATGTTTGGCCAAGTAGGCACTGAAGCTTGGCAAGTTCGACATCGCATACCGGCCGAGGTCGTCTCAGAAAGCCCAGGTACTGGCCGACTTCCTGGTCGAGTGCGCGGGACTTGTCGAAGAGCCAGAGCAGACTACCTCGGAGCATTAAATGGAGCCCGGAGCCGAGTCTTGGATCCTCCATGTCGACGGCGCATCCAATACGGGCGGTAGCGGAGCAGTCCTCATCCTCGCTAACAGAGACGGAGTTGTAGCTGAATGTGCACTCCACTTCAAGTTCGTCGCTACAAACAACCAGGCGGAGTATAAGGCACTCCTCGTGAGCCTAAGGGTCTCCCGTGAGCTGGGTGTGCAACGCCTGAAGGTTTTCACCGACTCCTAGCTGGTGGCCGGACAGGTCTCCGGAGAGTATGAAGCCAGAAATCCCTAGATGATGAAATACTTGGAGCAGGTCCGTTCAAGCACGACAGGCTTCCGATGCTTCAGCATCTCCCACATCCCCCGCCAAGAGAATGCTCGCGCTGATACGCTGTCAAGACTCGTGACCTTGCCGGACTCGTCACTGGGGCATGCCCACATCGAGTACCTTGAAAGTCCAAGCAACGAAGCTCTCGCAAAGGTGCAGCGAGTCATCCCGGAGCCGAGCTAGATGGACAAGTACATCAGATACATCGATGGCACCCTACCAGAAGACCGTACAAAGGCCGACCTTGTCAAGGCCTCGCGATTTGTCTTGATGGAAGGGCAGCTCTACCGTCAATCCTACTCCTATCCGCTCCTGAAATGCCTGAGAGCCGCAGAGGCAACCTTCGTGCTCCAAGAGATACACGAAGGCCTTTGCGGAAGTCACGTCAGAGGGAGGATGCTTGCGTATAAAGCCCTCCGCCAAGGATACTACTGGGAGACCATGAGGGAAGACGCCGCCGACTTCGTAAGGAAGTGTGACCGGTGCCAGCGCCACGCCCACATACAGCATCAACCAGCAGTGCTACTCTCCCAGCTTTCCATCCCTTGACCATTTGCTTAGTAGGGAATGGACATCCTAGGTCTATTCCCTCCTGCATCAGGGCAACGAAAGTTCCTGATAACGGCTATTGACTACTTCACCAAACAGGTAGAAACAGAGCCACTAGCATGGATCACAGAAGCCAAGGTCTGCCAGTTCTTCTGGAAGTCGATCATCTGCCACTTCGAGCTTCCCCATAGCATCATCACCGACAACGGATGGCAATTCGACAACCGGAAGTTCAAAGAATTCTGTGCCGAGCTTGGCATTCAACACCGCTTCACCTAAATGGCTCACCCCTAAACCAACGGAGAGGCTGAGGTGACCAACCGAACCATCCTCCAAGGACTCAAAACCAAGCTAGACCGGGCCAAGGGTATATGGGCAGAAGAACTCCCCGGCATTCTTTGGGCCTATCACACAACCCCCGGACGGCCATGGATGAGATGCCTTTCAGCCTCGTCTTTGGCGCGGAAGCTGTTGTTCCAGTCGAACTCGGCGTGCCCTCACTACAAATACAGCAGTACAATGAAGCAGAGAATCCGGCCCGCCTTCTTCTCAACTTGGACCTCCTCGAGAAAACCAGGGACAATGCTCGACTCCGGATGGTGGCTTACCGACAGCGAGTAGCCCGGTACTACAATGCGAGGGTGAAGCCAAAGGTCTTCCACCCAGGTGACCTAGTGCTGCGCCGAGCGAAAGCCTCTCAACCCCAGGAATGCGGAAAACTCTCACCGAACTGGAAGGGTCCCTATC
Source organism: Areca catechu (assembly GCA_021397845.1). Classification (NCBI taxonomy): domain Eukaryota; kingdom Viridiplantae; phylum Streptophyta; class Magnoliopsida; order Arecales; family Arecaceae; genus Areca; species Areca catechu. Next base: position 46,857,707 of record CM038047.1, on the reverse strand, counting down.
AGTAATGTAAGGCTTTCCCCCAATAATAATAAAAATCCTTTTTGTGCAAATTGCTTTTGCCTTGCAGAAACCTCGTTGCCAAGTGCTAGGTCTGGCGAACCTAAGCCCGAAATTCAGCCCTCCGGCACTCAAGCTCGGAGTCCAACTCTCCAGCACTCAAGCCCGAAGTCCAACCCTCCGGCACTCAAGCCCGGACTCCGATCCGGCACAAAAGACCGGAGACTTAAGAAGCCCGGCACCCAAGCCCGGACTTCGGTCCGGTACAAAAGACCAGAGACTTAAGAAGCCCGGCACCCAAGCCCGGACTCCGATCCGGCACAAAAGACCGGAGACTTAAGAAGCCCGGCACCCAAGCCCGGACTCCGATCCGGCACAAAAGACCGGAGACTTAAGATGCCCGGCACCCAAGCCCGGACTCCGGTCCAGCACAAAAGACCGAAGACTTAAGAAGCTCGGCACCCAAGCCCGGACTCCGGTCCAGCACAAAAGACTGGAGACTTAAGAAGCCCGGCACTCAAGCCCGGACTCCTGTCCGGCACAAAAGACCGGAGACTTATGAAGCTCGGCACTCAAGCCCGGAGTCCATCTCTCCGGGCATCCAAGCCTGGAAACTCGTGAAAAATGACACCGTGCTCACAGTCCGAAGATGTCAGCGAAACTCCCAATAAGTCCGCCATCTACCGCTTGACTCACAGTACGGCTCTCAAGCCCAGAAACTCCTGAAGCCCGGCATCTCACAGTCACCTGGCGGGTCCGATGAGCGCGACCCCAGAGCTCAGCCTTGCTGCGCCACCTGGAGTTGGTCCTGGCCAAGACCGAGTAGACCTCATCAAGCAACGCAGTCGGAGCCCCACAACCACTTCGTCCGCGAGATGGAAATGACTCAGCAATCAAAGAACTCCTTCCTAGACCCCTCGCGTGTTCGGGACTCGACGGAGAAGGGCCCGGATACTTGGTACTTCAAGGCTGGGCGCCTACACAAGTACTTGCACACAGGCAGTCGGGGAGGGAAGGGAAGATTGACAGAGTACACAAAAAAAGAGAAGAAAAAAAGAATAAAGGAGAAGAAAAAAGACTCGAGCCAAGGTGACTGAAAAGAACTTTCATTAATATGGGGTAAGTTAGTACATTTTCACCGGGCCCCGACATGCCGTGCAGCCCAGGTCAGAAGCATGAAGAAAAAGAAAATTACAAAGATCCCCTATTCTTTCTACTCGGCCGACTCCTTCCCAGAACGACGCACGGATGGGGCATCACCTTCTGGAGCTTCCGGCGACAGAGCTTCGGCTTCGGCGACCACCACCGGCAAAGCTGGGTCGAAGGCAGTAGCCAGCTCCTCCGTCTCATCTAAGTGAGGAGTCAGGCCTGCGCTCGGAGCACCCGGGTAATTGAGCAAGCTGTAGTTCTTGTCCGAGATGACGCCCTCCACCCTGGACCGGAGGTACATAAACCCCTGGAAAAAGGAGTCCGACGCCGTTTCATGAAACTCGGCGGCAAACTCCTCTAAGACTTTGTACCTCGCCACGACCTCTGCATCCCCTTTCTTGGCGACCTCAGCCTGGCCGACTGCCTCGGCAACCTCCTTTGCCGCCTCCATCGATTCGACTATCGCAAAGGCCTTCTTCTCTATAGCAGCGGCCCTCCTCTCAGCGGTGGTTGCCCTCTCTCTCGCCGCCTCCAACTCGAACTGAAAAGATTGGACTCGTCTCCTCTCCTGGGTGGCTTCGACACTGAGCTCCTTCAGCCTAGACTCCTTGGCCTTAAGCTCCTCCGCCCTGCTCTTGGACCGGCTCCTCTCCCGGTCCAAGCTCTCTTGAAGCTCCTTTATGTGCCTTTCGGTACTTGCAACCTCCCCCCGGAGCTCCTTATTCTTTTGACTAGCCTCCCAGGCGTCGTCATTCTTCTGCTTCAACTCGGCGGTCAAGGACTCGAGTTGCGCTCCTCGCTGCTTGTCCTTCTTGGACCAGTTCTTGCAGCAGTCCCTTATCAGCAGAAGTTCAGCGCCAAGCTACACCGAGAAAGATGTCAGCCACAGAAACAAGGAGAGAAGAATAGAGCGAGATGAAGAAAGGTACTTACCGAGAAAAGCTGGGGGAAGGTGCTGCTGATCGCATCCCCTATGAGTTTTCCCGCCTTCTCCCGCCAGTTGCATGATTGGACTGCAAAGTCCATCATGCGCTCAACTAAATCCTGGTCCCAGACCAGAGAGACGTTTGGCGCCAGTCTGAAGGGCACCCAGCGATAGTCCTCCCTCTTATTCACCCCCGACGCGGAGTCACCCGCTCCACCAGCTGAAGAAGCGTCCGAGGCGCGGTGGGAGCTCGGCATCACTTCGGGGCGCCGGCTCCGCTCTTCCTTGCTCTCCCTCCTCCTCGACGTCAACGATCTCCGAGGGAGGAGACACTACAGCAGCAGTGACAGCGGCGACTCTGGCCCAGACGACCACCTCGGGCTCCTGAGCCGGGACCGGTTCGCGTCACCTCGGCTGCTCGGAGGCGGGCTCAGCAGCCCTCCTGCTTGGCTCGGGAGTGGGCTCGACCACCCTCCTTTCCTGTTCGGGGGCGGGTTCGGCCCTTCTCCCACTCGGCTCAGTCGACACAGCAGGTGCATCCCCAGCACCGCTCTCTTCATAAACCCTCTTCGAGGGGGACTCGCTGACTACCGCCGGTGGACCCCTTGGTGATTGCAAGGAGGTCATCCAAGGAGAACTTCATGCCTGCAAAAAGGAGAACGTCAGCTCCGAGCTCGGAAACACAGAAAAAAGCACAAGGAGAAAAAGTTCAAGCCGAACTCATCCAACTCTCTCATTGGGCTGACCCCGGCTTCGAAGAGGTTCTGCTTTGACAGCAGAACCTCGAGGAAAGGAACCTGGTCGACGCGAAGCTGCTTGTAGATCTCCCGATCAGCCGCTTCGACCGTTGAATTTCGGTTAGGAGATCGATTTGGGTCACTCCAGACCCAGTCGATCCCCTCAACCGAGGCAAAGAAATACTTGCTCTTCCATCCTTTGATGGAAGAGGAGAGCTCAAATCTAATGCCCTTTGGGCGGGAGGAGATAGACCACCACCCTTCCTCAGAAGGGTGGCATTTCAGGATAAAAAAGACCATGAAAAGAGAAAAACAGGCAACAATCCCGTGAAAATGACAAAGAACTATGAAGCAAAAGATTGTCTTCACAGCATTGGGGACGAGCTGAGCAAGAACAAGGCGGTAATTTCTCAGCACGGACAGAAAGAAAGGATGGAAGGAAAATCGAAGGCCCCCTGCGAGGGTTTCCTCGTAGAGGGCGATCCGGCCCGGGCCACTGGAGGTGATCCATTCCCCTGGTCTAGGGACTGAGAGCCGGACAGATTCCGGGACACCATAAGTCTCCCGGATGGTCGCAAGTTTCTCGGCAGTGATTGTCGAAGCAACCCCACCAGGACCTGTCGACCGAGAGGGTTTAGAGACGAGTTCAGGTGGAGGAGGGTTGGCCCTAGGCTCCCTGATCACGATCCTGGTGGGGGGGTGCCTCCTGCTCAACTTGAAGCGTATCTCTTCCTCCTCCTCATCGGAGGAAGAAGGCAGCCTCGGCCGAGAAGGCCCCGCCTCACTCTGATTGGTCAAAGGGCGGAAGTTCGGGCCGAACCGAGACATGTGGAAAATGAAGACAAGGTCGAAGGCTAGAAAAGAAGAGAAAGAAGACGGACGAAGTCCGAGAAGATCCTAGCCCTAAAGGAAGCTCTACCCTACTAGAAGATGGAGAAAGAGACGAACCTGGCTAATTGGGAGAGTCTAGGACGGCCAAGGGAGAAGAGGAAGCTTTGGTACGATGGCAGGCACGCGAAATTTGAAAGAAGTGTTTTGGAAAAAATTGTCTTTCTTTTCAAAGTGGCCAGATACCTAACCATACCGTTACAGCAAATCCGCCGACGGATCTGCACCACGTGTCAGCCATCGACAAATGGGATGCTTCGCTTCGACCGCGGCCGCTCTGAATTCTGCGCCAGCAATAAGTGCTCCTCGGACGTACCCACGTGACTCTTTCGCATTGGCTTGGAGAACCGCCTCACGAAGCGCCGGTGATCGTGACCATCAATGCACCGGATCTCTGCCTTTCCACATCAGCACCACATTTACTCCCTTCGCCCCGAGCGCCACGCGCTAACGGGCCTCGGGGGTGGGGGCAAATGATGTGACGGGATCGCTGACGTGGAACCCATGTAAGACCCCTTCAGACGCCGCATCGGACGAAGCTGCCACGTAGGATGCCTCTGCCCGGACTCCTTCGCCAGGCCGTGCTCCCTTCAGGTTGAGACGCCGTGGCTGAAGTCAAGCTCCGCCTCTACTTTGCTAGGCCGCGCTCCCTTCGGGTCGAGACGCCATGGCCAAAGTTGAGCTCCGCCTCTCCTTCGCCAGGCCGCACTCCCTTTGGGTCGAGATGCTGTGGCCGAAGTCGAGCTCCACCTCTCCTTCGCCAGGCTGCACTCCCTTCGGGTTGAGACGCCGTAGCCGAAGTCGAGCTCCGCCTCCCCAGATCGGCTCCACCTCGGATGAAGAAGCCTACAGCCGGAGGATGTCACCGCCCTCCTTGGACGGCGACGAGCCACCCAAGGACCATAGGGGAGCGCCTGCCAAGCCACAATAATGGTCCCGGCTACCATTCACACCAAGGAAAGAGTCCCCTGATCGAGGTGCTGCACTCCCTATCAACCATCTATATCCCTCAAAAGAGGAAGTCAACCAGCAGATTCGGATCCAGGGGACGGCCGCCCGTCGATCGAAACTCTGCCATCTTCCCAAAATGGGGCGACCGGAAGGAATGTCAGCATGCGCAATGCTGTTCCCTATCACGGATGAGGAAAGGCACCTCGCACACGGCACCAGATATCGTCGCACGCGCTTGCAAGTGAGGGGAAGATCTCGAGGTAAGCAACGCGCAACGACCCTAGCTAAAAGAGCTCCTCCAAGATTCAAACAAGGTAAGTCAAGTAACTCGAGCAAGGTCACACACGAGCAAGGGGCAGCACACAGGGGATCACCGTTCCAGGCTATCGGAGACCCCCAGGAAGGGCCTCGACGGACACAGCCACCCAGCTCAGGCTCTCCTCTGCTGCCGCTCCCGTTCTCTGCTCTCGATCCACTCGAACTCTCTCATTTTACCTAGCATGGAGTCCACCTTCGGGGCTCAACCGGGAGGATCTGTTCTCCTGGATCACCACTGACTTGAGCGTCGGAGTGCCCCTGCCGGGATCACCGGCCCGGATCTCTAACTCTATTTTGCAGGTCTGGGCGTCCGAGCAAGATCCTGAGCGGAAGGAGCGCGGTCCGAGTTCGATCTCAGCTATAGGCCACGACGATCGGGCGGCAACAATACCTATTATGATTGGATTACGTATACAAAATCCTGAGTGTTGCCTATTGAATATATATTTCAAAGATATATCAAAAAGAAATGAAATATGTAATTATATATATTTAGATGTGTATCAATTGACTCTCAGCCCTATTATGTATGAGTCAAGACTTAATTGTATTAAGATCGATCCCCACCACAAGGGCAATCATGGACCCTATCATAGGACTATAGTGTCATAACCTTATCACGGGGTGAACACGAAGGATATCATGGTGACCCTACCATTGAAGAAATCATGGTGATATTTGAGCTAAAAAACTAGATACACTACAATAAAAAAATTTTTACCAGTAATTATTTTAACCTTTAGCAGCAATAATAATTGCTGCTATGACTTTTAACAGTAATTATCTAATTATCGATAAAACCAGAATTAGGAAAGGTTTTATAGTAGCAATTATAGTAATTACTGATAAAGATATAAATAATTGCCATTATAAATCTATATTATTATAGAAATTATTACTAGCAAATAAAAGTGCTACTATATAGCAACCCATCTAGTATATCTTTCATGGTAATTATAAACATTGCTATAGAGCTATATTATTATAATAATTAGCACCGATAAATATAATTGCCATTATATAATAGCAAGTTTATTATATCATTCACGATAATTATAATTATCGCTATCGATCTATATTATTATAATATTATTACCAACAAATATAATTATCACTATATAACAGCCTGTCTAGCATATCTTTCATGGTAATTACAATTGCCATTAAAAGATAGTCTTAATAATCATTAGTGGCAATTAAAAATGCCATTATATTTTTTTCCATGCATTAAAATATGATATATTAATATAAGAAATTTAATTGATGTAATAATTGGCAGCTATTTAAAAGATTAATATTCATCATAATAATATCAAAATAAATTTTATAACTAATTTTCAAGCACAACCAAACAAATCTATAAAATTCAACAAGAAAGTATTATAGATTATAATAACTAATAAAGAGTTTACACCATATATTTTGTCTAATATATGTAACTCTTAAATAAAAACATGGCAGTAAATATAGATCCATCACAATCATAAAAGTAAAAAAAATAATATAGTCTGGGCCTCAATAAGCTCTATGAGTATCAACTAAATTCTTAATTCAAAGTAGTCCATCATCTTACAACATGCATCCTGCAAAAAAAAGAAAAAGAAATTGCACAAATTAGTTTTTATGAAATTAATAAGATCATATGAATCAAGAATTATATTTAATAAAAAGTTAAGATAAAATATTATCTTGATGAGTAAAAAGAGGCATGTGAAATATTTGAAAATTTAGAACAGAAAATTGAAAACTTTTGTCCTTCCTCTAATTTCTTTTTGCCTTCTAATTAAAATGATAAGGATTTCTATCTATCATGATATTATGTTCTCAAGCTTGGTGCTCATCACATGTTTGCAGTGCTTATAAATCCTAAGGTTGCGTTTGGTGGATCATCAGGAAATCTTGAATGGTAATCTAGATTACTTGCAAAATAGATTATCACTAGATAGATTGCCAGTAATGCTGATTACTGTGTTTGGTATACACAGGTAATCTATCAATAAGATTGATTACTGTGTTTGGTATGATAAATAGATTACCAGTAATCTAAGCTCAAATTTTCAAAATATCCCTAAGTCAAATTTATTAAAAATATATTATAAATAATATAGTAATATAATATAATATTGTATTAATATAATATATTATTTGATATTTTGTAATGCAATATAGTATTATATTATTTGATATTTTATAATGTAACTATTTATAAAATTATATAGTTAATAATGTATTATATATTATATATTATATTAAATATATTATACTATATTTAATATAATATAATATATGTTATGTCATGTTATAAAATGTAATGTATAATTTAAATTATATTATATTACACTCTATTGTTATATAATATATATTTTAAAATATTCTATTTTCTAATATAACAAATAAAATAAAATAAATAATTATATATTATTTTAAATTTAATAATATAATATATATAAATTTAATATATTACTTAGTATATTTAAAAGATTATATATATTTTTTTTACATTTATTTAGTATAAAAATAATTTTTAATTTTTCAATTTTAATATAAACATATTAAATATTTTATATTTAATAATATAAAATATTTAAAAAATATATTTTTAATAAATAGCTAAAATATAAAAATTATATTTTTATAAATAAAATATATATTTAAGAAGAGATCCCAACCAACACCTAGAGGACCTAGATGAGAGGGAGAAGGGAAATGTTTCGTTCTCACCGAAGCGAAAGGGACGGGGCAATTTTGTAAAAATAAAAAATACCAGATTACTACATCTCTGGTAATCTAGATAGCCACCTCTTCCTGAAATAATCTGGATTGCCACATGAGAGATAATCCAGATTACCACTATAACATAGATTACCGATTTAAAAAAATACCAAACAAGATTATCTGGTGATCCCAGTTTAAAATTATCGATAATCTGGATAGATTACCGTCTACCAAACGCAACCTAAAGTCTAATCAATGGCATTGATTTCAATCTAGTAGATAATGCTGATAAATATCTTAGTATCACCTTGCTGTCAATACGCACCTCAGAGCACAATTTTGTGGAACAATCCAAAGAAAAGTGTCTATGGTTGAGAGGCAGTATCATCGGTATCTAATAATGACTCAGAAGACCATGTTAGTGGTCTTTCATATAGTTGGTTGCTCAAGATTAAGCATGAGTGACCATTTTACTCAACCGTGTAATCAACCCTTTCAGATAACATCATCAATTAATGTTGTTAGCGTATCACCCTATAATTTTCAAACTATCTTTGATCTCTTTAGTTTTGTTATACATACTTTTAGTTATTAGTCAAAATTTCTTTTAAAAAAAGTATCCAAACTTTCAGACTTGTGTGGCATCTGTTGTATAACTTTGGTTTTCTTCTCCTGTTTGAAGAATTCTGTAATATAACTAAACAATGCTATTTGCATTCATCAAGAAATAGAACTTGTGAATTATGGGCTTAAAGATGTGTTAACCATTTTTTGTGAGATGGAGTTACTTGTTGGGTAGCAGCCCCTAACCACCATTCCAAAAGGAACATCCCCGTTGGAAGGCTAGAAACTAACAATCTTAAGCTGACCAGAGCCCAGCAATAAGCGCGCTGGCGGGCATGAGGGACTTCACACCTGAACCAACCCGCATCAAGCGGGATCGCACTCAAGCGGCAGGCTAGGCGGTCAGTCCCATTCAATCCATTCAACCTACAGGGTCGAGCCGACCCGTACCTCAAGTCGACCCTCCGAGAAATGTCACTAGGGCAACAATCCGCCCCACCACGTGGCAACCCCACCTTGGGTCCCACGGGTGTGGGCTGGCAACCTAGACAACATTCCCCCGTAGTGACACCCAGGGGGCTGCATGCCGATTCGAACCTGCAACCTCGCTCTGATACCAACTGTCGGATCGTAGTCCCTAACCACCGTTCCAAAAGAAACATCCCCGTTGAAAGGCTGGAAACTAGCAATCTTAAGCCGACCAGAGCCCAACGATAAGCACGCTAGCGGGCATGAGGGGCTTCGCACCTGAGCCGACCCGCATCAAGCCAAATCGCACTTAAGCGGCAGGCTGGGTGGTCAGTCCCATTTAATCTATTTGATCTATAGGGCCGAGCCGACCCGTACCTAGAGTCGACCCTCCGAGAAATGTCACTAGGGCAACAGTCCGCCCCACCACGTGGCAACCACACCTTGGATCCCACGGGTGTGCGTTGGCAACCTAGCCAACACTTGTGATTATGAACCAGTTAATATGCTGAGTTTTGTTGTTACAACCTAGTAGTTGCTAATATAATTGGTATAAATTAACTACCGATCAATGGTAGTAGTATTATTACTATTGCTAATAATTAGTATTGCACAACGAATCATTCTTATTTTGACTAATTGCAAATGTTTGCCAGTAGAGTAGGCCATGCATGTAAATCTTCACAATAACTATTTTTTCATATTGTTATCATGAGGGACAATACTAATATGCATGCTTATGACAACATTTTCTAGTATTATTTAAGATCAAGAATTGACAATTGTATCTGCCATGATATTATGACAACCAAAAGGTATTCAAATGCTTTAATGAAAGTAAAAAAAATGCTCTATTGTATTCTTTATTGGAAGGAAGTTTTGGAAAAATACTCCAATCTCATCATCTGAAATTAGTCAAATGCCCTAAAATGGCTGGAGAAAGAGCTAGAATATTTGTTATTTTGTCCATATGCCAAGTTCTTTTTTTCAATCATGTGTTCCAAAAATTTATACAGAAAAAAAATCTTAGATGGAAGAAATAATTTCAAATCAGGCTATTATTTTAAACACCACAAGCTGTAATACTTGCACAAAGTACCTCACAAGAGAAAATTTCAATGTTCAAACATGATCAAATACCATTAACCTTCAACAAATTCATAGTAATAGATACATGAGAATGACAATCAGTTACATGGAACCCTAAAAATTCCATTCAAGCTGAAAAGCAATTGACAGCTTAACCATTACTTACATAAGTGATTTCAAAAAGTTCACAGTCAGTGTCTTTTGGCCGAATGAGACCTAATGCCCTGTGAAATATAATAGTGTGTAGGATACCTGCAGATAACTTCACACATTTAATTAGAAAGAAATGTAATGCATTTGGAAAAATATAATGGGAACTAAGAAGCACAGCAAGTAGGAAAGATGACAAGCACTACTAATATGTAAGCTAAGTAGTATAATACACAATTAGAGGTAGCTTTGAGGAGCTGAATGAAATAAAAAAACAAAAAAATTGAGAGGCACTATTGTTGCATTGAAAATTCTCTATGATTATTCATTCTTTTGTGTCAAGTAAAGCTACAATGATCAACAAATATTAAAAAAAAAGTAGGTACATATACTTATCAATAGTTGAAAGTAGTACACTTATAGCGCAAGACTTCTTGGATCTCATAGTGCTCCACCTTCTACATCTAAAAATTTTACAACTAGTCAATACAGTGTAAATAACTGTAACAAAAATTATACTTGAAAAGCAATGAACAATCATGCTAAGAAGTAAGCATGATCATTTTTCCCCCAAGACACGACATGGAATGATAAATCTAGAAACAGAGGTACTTCGTTGATGTTTTATGCAAATAGCAAGATCAAAACACAATTAAAAAAAAATTAGAGAATTTACAATTCTTATTAGAGGCACTTTAATAAAGAGTTCCACTTGAAACGACATAAACAAAATCAAATCTTGGAAACAAATATAGCCTAGATTGAACCAAGAGCAGAATCTCACTTGTTCTTTATTTTGCAATTCATGGCGTCTCCCTCAAGCTTTTGCTATGGAACAGATAACTTTGGAATCACACAAAGACTACCAAATCCAAGGCTTTGGATCAATAAATAGTTTAAACAATAAAAATACCAAGATAGATCTAGAGAGATGGGGAAATATAACGTTGGGATCCCACAATCAAAAGAAGCCGAACCTCTCGATTCGATGGTGGGCAGCAAGTGGGGAAGAGGATCATTAAGGGTTTTCTCCATGGCAACACAGAAATCTAGAGCCTAGAAAAAATCTTGGAACCCTAGGTCATGGATTGCAATGGGAAATGGAATGGAGCACGAAGTGCTAATGGTGAAGTCGCCCACTAGGGGCACTCACAACAAAGGAAAAGGGGGAGTATGATTTTAGTTTTTTAGTATTTTGATAAGTCTTTTCTTTAACACTAGACAATCTTATGTTGGAGATTTGAATCGAGGGGGGAGGGTGGATAGCCTGGGACGGCATTGCCGATTAGTAAGATGGATGGATTGAAAGCTCCATGGTTGAACATGATGGAACCCTGTGCTTGGAAACAGAACCTAAAAGCATTGTCGAGAGATCGGAGGTGGCGTAGAGGATGAAGATGATGTTCGGCAATGGAACGCCGTCAGGAGCTTGGAGATGGATGGAGGGTTTTGAAGATGAGGGGTGGGACAGAAAAGAAAAGAGAAGAAAAGAGAAAGAAAAGAGAGAATATATTAGCAAGAAAGGAAATGGAATGGAAGGGAAGGACGGGTTTTTTTTTTTTTATTTGGTCAGGAGTTCGAGTGAAGGAAAAAAATAATTTCAGCTCATAATGATCAGGAACAGAGAAGAAAGGAAACGAGGAGAAATATTATAATTTTTTTTATTATTATATTTTTAAATCAAAAAATTAGGTGTTGAAAATAGGAAAGAAATGAAACGATAAAATAAAAATTATAAAAAAATGACTAAACTTCAATTCCTTTCCCTTCTATTTTGCTCGGAAAAAAAAAAGAAGTTGAGATGATTAGTATTCTTTCTATTTCCTTCCGATTACTTTCTTTTCATTCATGAAAAAACTCTCAGCCAACGGAAAGTAAATACTTTTCCTCATATTCTTTTCTTCTCTCCTACCATGCTCTCCCAACCAAGCTCTTAGGGACTGGGGGCTGGATGGAGGGTTTTGGGGATACGGGGTCGGGGATGGTTGAAGCATCATTCGAAGTTCAAGGAGAGATGGAGGATTTTGGGGATTGATGTTTTAATTTTAGCTTTTAAGGGGATTGATGAAAAAATTATTTTATTTTATTTTTATTTTTTTGGATGAAGAGTGGTTTTGATGAGGATGGATGGCTTTGATTGCATAAGAAGAGAGAAGGAATAGCGTGCAAGCAAGAGAAAGGCACAAAAAAAAATTTAAAAAGGGTACCAAATGCTTAAATGATTTTTAATAGCAATTATATAATAATAGCCACTATAACATTATTTTTTTATATCTATTATTAATAATTGTAATTAATATGGAGATACTTGACATTTTATGGTTATTAAAGAATTCCTGTCATAGAATTGCTATTAAAAGATATTTTTGTTGTAGTGATACTCAAATTTCATTATATTATTATTATAATGATTATGAGTTAAAATCTTATATAATATATTGATTCTTTATGTTAATATTATGGAAATAATAATATGAAATTTTGATATAGATACCATATATTGATTGTATGATTATGATATTAGATAGATATGTGCACCATATCGAGTATGATTTAATTAAATTGCACTATTAATATGATTTGAATCAGTTTTATAGAATGTATTTGTTACTTATTGAGCCATGAAGCTTATAATTTTCACATATATTTTTTAGATAGATTAATCCAATTTTTGAAAGCAAATATCGATATTTTGGGCATATACATAAAGACAAGGCTGGTCTATAGATCGTAGATAGTTTCTTGAATCAGTGAATGTATATTACTATTTATATAAGGATGATATGTAAATATTTTAAATATTAGTATTTTAAAATATAAGCATAACGGTTAGTTATTTTAGTTAATACCACTATTTATGTAAAAAGTATATTATTTATATTGATTAATTTGACAGGTTATCACCTGGTATACTCGTGAATCCTTATCTTGCGGGTATGCAATGGTTGTCACGTTCTTTATCTATAGCCTTTTGGATTGGGGTGTGACAAGAAGTGGTATCAGAGCTTAGACTATGACCGCTAGGTACTATGATTTAAGTAGTGTTAGGTTAGGGATTGAGATTAGTAAAGACTTCTTTAGACCTTGGAATGTAGAGTATAAAAAATAGCTATAAATAGTTAAGAATTTGAAGTTCTATAAAAAATCTTTAATGTTGTGTTGGTATGAATTGGAAATGGTACTAGCAATATTATATGATGATCGGTAATATCAATGATTAGGGCATTGAGGAAAAGTTCTTATTATGATATGTTAACACTAGACTAAATATTATTTGTTAATTATTATTTAAGAAATTTGGATGATTATAATTGCTTGTACTTGTTTAAGTAAATATAAGTTGGGACAATTTGGTCATGTGATTAATGATTTTAGTAGGGAAGGAAGTATTCTTTTTTGAATATTTTTGTATTATATTCAATGGTTATCTGCTATTAGGTGTAAGTTTAGAAGATTGTAACCTCAATGATGGGGAACTAATATGCATGTAATTCTTTTTGTATGTTTTACATGTTGAGTTAGGTGATTAATTCCCAAATTTCAGATCAAAATTATTTGTAGGAAATTTTGTATGAATTTTTGAAGATCAGCATGCAAATTAGGACCTAGAAATGTAGCAAAGAAGGACCGCCGGGGCTGAGAAGCCTCGGTTAAGGCAAGTTCTCCTACAATAAAACTACTGGAGGTAGAGGGGTGTACCTGACAACGTCTGTGAAGATCGCAGCGAAGGGGTCTCTCGTTCCTCGACGGATGCGGCCTGGAAAACCGAGCCAAAGACCCGCGGATACCCGGCTTTCTGCTCGGTGATCCGATTGAGGCTTGGCTGGAGTCGTTGGATTCGTAGGAACTCAGGGACCTGCAAACGACCTGTCAGGGGTTAGAAAGCTCACAAAGGAACAAGAAAACAAAGTAAAAACAGCAAGGGAAGGCTTCTTTTGGAGTGGGCGTCCAGGGATCTGGAGGGTTTGTTGGCAGCAGGAAGATGATTGCAAACACCGGGAAGAAGAACTCTCACAAACCCCTTTATGCACACAGCAGGGTATCACACCACTCAATAGAAGAACTCAAGGTTTTCATTCATCAAAAATTCTTCTCATACAAGAGGCTAGGGTCCCTTAAATAGACCCTTATCCTTGGGCTCCAAGTAAGGGTACATAAGTCTTTACATAAGAATCCTTTTCCCTCTCAAACCCTAGCTAGAAAATAAGAAAATATTAGGAAGAAAAATCCCTGAAAATTTTCTTGACTTGGTCAAGACTCCAAGGATGCCTAGGGGGCGTGTTGGGCTTCTAGGAGCAGCAAAAGGCCGGCCCAAAGGGGCTCGGGTGCATGGGTTTGGGCCTCTGGAAGCTGGGATGGCCTGGTAGCCAGGTAGCAGGAATATTCCCTGGTATCCTGCTTCTTAGGGGCTTGGGCTTGGCACCTGGGCTTGATTTCTTTGGGCTAGGATACAGATGGACCTTTGGAATCATGGATGCCCTTATCTATGAGTATACTTTGGTATCTGGAAGGAAATCTGGGCATCTGGAGGGCATCTGCAAGAAATCAGGGTTTTCTGAATTTTCCTCCTGGGGTCTTCAAATCTTCAAGCTAGGTTGGACTTGGGCTATACTTCCATATCTTCAATCTAGTTGGACTTGGTCTTCACTTGTATGATATAGTCTTGAGTCTTCAGTATGCTTGGACAGGACTCAAAAAAATAAAATTAGCTCAACATGAGCTGACTAGCATTGGACTGAACTAGCTCAACATGAGCTGACAAGTACAGAACTGAAATAACAACTCAAAATACTCAAATAACAACTAAAATAGACTCAGATGAGCTAAGCCCTTATTACAGATGGACTCATAAATTATTGATCAATTCATAAAGGATTGAAAAGCCTCTATCTTATTCTGGTACCTCCGGTGTCCCCACCACTCAATCTCATTGTATTAATTCTTATAAGAATTTAAGTTTATAATCATTATAAAGGATCTTTAAATGAGTATATGTTAGGTGTAGATATTTTTTTACTATTTAAATAATTGAGAATGTCATGAGTGATGTTATAAAGATAATGAGCATTATATTGAAATGTGTATTTTGTAATGATCATTTTTGTATATATTTATAGTTTGATTAGAAATTCAATTATATATGAAAATATAATTGATCTTCTATGATGATAATTATAGAAAATGGAGGTAGTTAAACTATCTTCAAAGATGATTTCAGTTGAGATGGCGAGAAAGTTAAAATTGTCTAATATGATATTTATAGCCAAAATAGATAAAGGACAATATATCGATCATATGTAGAGATGGTAGTTAGAAGATGGGATCAACCCCATGAGATTATGAGAAGGTATGGGTCTTCTTGTATAAAGTAGCTAAATTTGAAAGAAGAAGTTGCAACTTATGCTGTCAATTCTCTGAAGTAAAGATTTAACCTAGAAATAAGAGATGCAAACTTTTTAGATAAAAAATATTATTTTCATGCCTATAAAAGGGCAAATGATGATAAGCATATCCTGCTAGCTGATTATCAACTATTATATGGAAAGTGTCATTTATTAAAGAGTAGATTTCGATAGTAAATTAAAAAGAATTCAAAATTACTTCATAAAATTAAAAGACATAGGAAAGCATCCCCTTTAGATACTAAATTTTCATAAAAAGAAAACAAATAGAGAAGAAGAAAAAATAACTAAAGGTACAATTTATTATTGAATAAAATAAGTCCTTATCCCATGAATGATATCTTAATATATGATTTGAATTTTACTAAGAATTCCTATATTGGATGACTTAGTAGTTGACAAATTTTCAATTGAATTATTGATAATTGTTAAATATCCTTGTATATTGTTTTATAGAAAAAAAATCTTTGTATGTTTAAATGAAAGTTCAAGGTGATAATCCTTAAATCTAAGAATTTGATACTTGAGTATATTCTCCTAATGAATATTGAATAGCTTGGACTGATGATGCTATCTGTTGCCGCCAAGACCATCATGGCCCGTAGCTGCTGCGTCGAAGTGCGCTCCTCTCGCTACCTAGTGGTCTTCTGCTTCTGGACCTGCGAAACAGGGGTTAGTGACCCGGGCTGGGGTTTCCGGCGGGGGCACTCCGACAGTCAAGTCAGTGACGTTCCAGGGAAATAGATCCTCCTAGTCGAGCCCCTCTTGATGGACTCCGCACTAGGAGGAGTGAAAGATGTGTCAGTGAAGGAGAAAAGCAGTAAGGGAAGAGTGATAGCGGAGACAGAGGGGTTCCCTGTTCCTCCGCTTCTCCTTGTTTCCCGGTGACTTTCCCTCGACCTTGGTGTTGGTAGTAGCGCTTCGCTCTCTTTTCCGAGCTTGTGCTTGTGTTGGTGGTGGACTGTAGTTCTCTTCTACTGGTGTGTTTTTCTGTTGTTGTTGTTACCTCCCCCCTTCTGGGGGTGCTGATCGTTCTTTGTAGTTGAAAACTGACCGTTGGGAGTCTGCCTCGGGATCCTCGCTGGGTTGGCAAGCACATGGGGCAGGATTCCAGTCGTGGAAGGGACGCCTTTCCTGACAGGTGGTAGGGGAAGCTTCCATCCCTTCTGTGGTGCGGGCACCAGACTCAGAAGAAGACTTCAGAGCTCCATCTGGATCTCTGATTGACATTGCCCGAGAAATTAGGATTTGTAATAAAGGTTGACCTGGTCAACCAGTTTATTTATTTTTATTTATTTCTTGAGTCACCATTTAAATTTTGTTGAGTCATGTTGACTCGGTGCAAGTCCCGATGTGGTTTCAATTTGGTCCAAAATGGTGCCACATTTGTCTTCCAATCAAATCAAGGTTCAAGCAAGTGGAGGCCACACTCCAAGCCACACGCCCAGCCACACTCCGAGCACACGCCAGAGTCCAGGAGGCGCCACAAAGGCATCCCAGTGTCATGGTCCCCACACCCAAAGAAGAAAAAATCAAATTGGAAGCTAATTTAAAGGAGGCGCCCATACCTGCCTATTTTACCTAAGCAAAGAAGGAAGAAAACTTCTCTTGGAGAAGAAATCAAAGAAGGACATCCAATTGAAGTTCAAATCAAAATCAAAGAGCTTAACTTGGAGTGGAAGAAAAGAAGAAATGCCATAAGAAGAGGAGGACTCCAAATCCAAATCCAACTCCAAAGGAGGCGCCATAAAAATTCCAAAAAAAAATTTCTTTATGGCCGTCCCAATTTTTTTTGAAGTCTTGGTCGACCAAGAGAGGGGGTTTTCTACCTAATCTAGAGGTTGGAAGAGTTTAGTCCCACATGGGAATTTGTACAAGCTAGGAGAAAATTTTAGGTCTATATAATAGACCTCTCTTTGTAACTTTGAAAATAAATGAAGAAAATTATTTTTTTGCTATTCTCTTGTGTTGAGTGACCTAGGTTTCTCTTCTTCCGCACTATTCTAAGTGTTGAGCTCCGTGAGGGGGTAATCCGGGTTCCATTGGAGCCTTGAGGAGGTGAGAGATCTCCATCTTTATCCAAAACCCTAGGTTAGCCACTTGAAATTCCAAAACCCTAGCCACCCTTCATTATTTTCAATCCATCAAACCCTAGATCCATCCATCTCCCACGGCCTCTCTCTCTCTACAAGTCCAGGCCGTCCACCTTCATCCAGATCCAGTCCGGCAACTTCAGATCCAGAGCAAGTTCCAAGGAAAATCATATCAACATCCAGGAGAATTCAGTTTTCAGCAATTTCAATCTTCAAGTTCATCAACCTGGTAAATCTTTCCCTTGACTCTCTGATTCCATCAATTGTTTTTCTTCTCTTCCAGATCTTGAGTTCAGGAGAAGCCAACCCGCCAAAGGACCAGTATTGGAGGATCCATTACGAAGATATCTGAATCCGGGATCCAACAATCTGCTCGGGAGAGTTCCTCCACCAAAACCTGTGAAGATCATTGTCTGGTTAGATAAACCATCTCTTCTCGTTATTTCTGTTCTTTTGAAAGTTCGGAGCGAAACCCTAGGTCTGGGAGTTTCTCAACCCCCAGCGATCCGTTGCTTCTGAACTACTCTGATAATTTAGTTTCCTTAAAATTGTGCTTTCAATTATCATATTAATATCTTTCAATGTTAGGTTAACTTTTCTTTGATTTGAAGCCAACTTCTACAAACATATAAAAACAACAAAAAATTAGTTAATCTTAATTTACTTCCGCATCGCATCCCTTTATTTGTTCTGCATCATTTTTGGTATCAGAGCCCAGTCTAGGGTTTCTGATTTGCTTGCTTGCTTGTTTTGATTGTTTTCTCTTTTTATTTTGTCTGCTCGAAGTAGACTCCCCAGGACGTCCGGTCCTAGGAACTAAGCGAGGCGCATGCCTCCTCCTCCCATTCCACGGGGTGTTCTTAGGGCGTGTAGGGGATCCATTGGGTTATAACTTCGTAGCAGGGATTATAAACGGGGAAGACAATCTAGTTGCAGCCCGTAATTACCCTGTTGTCTGAATTATTTCTCCCTTCATAAAACTCCGAATTGCATGATTTTTGCTTCGTTGAAACCAGTATAATTGAACCTATTTTCTGTGATTTATTGGTTTCAGTAAAAATTCTGAGCATTAAAATACAACAACTCTATTTTTTGTATTCTGCAATTCAATTCTTTTTGGAGTGATCATCTCATAATTTACTTAAGGGCAATTGAGCATCTAAGATTAGGGGAGGAGTTGATTACCTCTCCTTAGCCCAAAACCATCATCCAATCATTCGAACCTAGACCTAATTTAAAATCGATTAGACCAAATTTGCCCTAGTGGGCTAGGGACACCAATTGGTCGGGTCTAGGCTAGTGTTGAGTCAGTTTGCTGAGTTATTCTGTGTGTGCTTAGCACTCAGTGTCTAGAACGGTGGTTCAGGGATCCATTCCCGAAGGGCTTGTGTGATGGTCCGCCTACCTGGCCAATCACTGATTGGTGTCTAGGATTGGCATTCAGGGACCTAACACTCCCCTTACACCTGCCTGGCTGAGTCCTGAGTTACTACAGGCTAGCTTGCCACTCTGATTGGGCATCTAGTTTGGACTCTAGGTCTAGTGATCCAGTAGTCGATTTAGTCTAGTCTCATTTTGTGTGCTTGCTTGAATCATCATGTCTACCAGAAACGGAGTGCCATATCAACCTGGTCAAACCCAACCTGATTTAGAGGCCATGATCAAAACTCTTACTGAAAGTATGGCTAAAATGAATCAGGATATGACAAACACTGTGGCCCAGTTTAGCGCACAAATTCATGAGGATCTTACCCAACTTAGGGACCGAGTCCAAGTACTTGAAGAACCTAGACATTGGAATTGGACTCCTGACCCCGATTTTAATGTGCCTCAACCTTACCCACATCAGGAGCCTAGAAGGCCTTTATATAGAGATCCTGAACCTAATCATAGGAGGCCTGACCCAGAGCCTGAAGATAGAGATGATAGGTTCATCAGGAACATCAAATTAGATGCACCCACTTTTGATGGTAGTCTGAACCCTAAGGTGTATTCTGATTGAGAGGGTGAGATGGATCAATACTTTGAGTGGTATGCTATGTCTGAGGAGAGGAAATACAAGTTTGCCAAGATGAAATTAGTGCGTCAAGCTAGGTTATACTGGGGGAACATTGAGCTAACCACTAGGAGACGGAATGTTGAGCCCATAACCACTTGGCAGGGTATGAAAGAAAAACTGAGAGATAAATACCTACCCATTTCATACCAGCAAAACCTGTTAGACCAATGGCAAAACCTGAAACAAGGAAACCGATCTGTCTCAGACTACATAGCTACTTTTGATGAATACCTAATGAGATGTGATGTGAGTGAAGCCCACAAAGTCACTTTGTCTAGATTTAGGGCTGGACTGAGGGAAGATATCAAGAGAGAACTATTTCTGAGAGAGGTTACTGATCTAGACCAAGCCTACCAGATTGCACTGAACACTGAGAAATTTCAGAGAGGACCTATACCTTCTAGGGTTAGTGCCCCAATCCCAAGGAATGGACCTAGCCAAGTTATCCCTAGTAAACCTTTTCAGGGTACTTCTACCCCTAGGCCCATGGACAAAGGTAAGGCACCTGACACCCAGAGAACCCCTAGTTCAAATATCACCTGTTTTAAGTGTCAGAAACCAGGTCACATTTCCAGTCAGTGTACTGCCATAGCCTGTTTCAAGTGTCATAAGGTAGGTCATGTTGCTAGCCAGTGCCCTCGGAGATCCCTTTACATAGAAGAGGGAGAGAATGATAATTCCGAGCCCAGTAAGGAATTTGAAGAAGAAGTTTATGAGGCCGGAATGAATTTGGTTGAGGAGTATGAAGGAGAGGAGGAACCCAATGAATCTGACCAATTAGGAGTTGTAAGATGCATCCTATCCCAGAATCTAGTTCAAGAGGATTGGCGTAGGACTAACATCCTACAGACTTTTCTTAAATTAGGGGATAAGGTATGTAAGATCATCATAGATAGTGGGAGCTGTGTAAATGCCATCTCTACTAGCACTGTCAAGATGTTAGGCTTAATCCCAGTTCCCCATCCCAACCCCTATAAGGTTTCTTGGGTAGATCTACCTCCATACCCATCCAGTCTAGATGTCAAGTCCAAATCCAAATGCAATCTTATCATGAAAAGATTTGGTGCGATGTCTTACCCATGGGGGTGAGCAGTATAATTCTCGGAAGACCTTGGTTGTATAATCATGATGCCACCCTCTTTGGAAAATCCAATACCTGTGTCTTTAGTTTCAATGGGAAGAAGATTACGATCCATTCAGTTCCCCCTAAGGACAAGGTAACTAAAGGAGCCGGTAAGGTTAAGGAGATGAAAACTGGAGTGAACCTAATCAGTGCTAAGGATCTAGAACAAGAAATTCATAGTGGTTCACCCATCTGGATGTTGACTGCTAAGGAACTTAGAACTTCGGAACCCTCAGAGCCTCCTCAAGAAGTTAAACCTGTGTTAAAAGAATTTGAGGATGTCTTTCCCGAGGATTTGCCAGACCACCTTCCACCTCTTAGGGATATCCAGCATGCCATAGATCTAATCCCAGGAGCGACTTTGCCTAACTTGCCCCATTACAGGATGAATCCATCTGAGCATGAAGAACTGCAAAAGCAGGTTGGAGAATTATTGAGGAAGGGGTTTATTAGAGAAAGTCTTAGCCCTTGTGCAGTCCCAGCCTTACTGACCCCAAAGAAAGATGGCACGTGGAGGATGTGTGTTGACAGTCGTGCCATCAATAAAATTACAATCAAATATAGGTTTCCCATCCCTAGACTAGATGACATGCTTGATATGATGGCTGGTGCAATGGTTTTTTCTAAGATTGATCTCAAAAGCGGCTATCATCAGGTTAGGATTAGACCCGGGGATGAATGGAAAACTGCTTTCAAAACTAAGGATGGTCTTTATGAATGGGTTGTTATGCCTTTTGGGTTGTCCAATGCCCCTGGTACCTTCATGAGAATTATGACCCAGGTACTTAGAGCTTTCATAGGAAAATTTGTGGTGGTCTATTTTGATGACATCCTGATCTATAGTAAGACCCCAGCAGATCACCTAGGCCACCTTAGAGCAGTCTGCCAAGTTTTGAGGAATGAGAGACTCTACGGTAATCTTAAGAAGTGTGAATTCATGACTAGTAGAGTTATCTTTCTTGGTTTTGTAGTAACCCCTGACGGCGTGGCGGCCGATCCTGAGAAAATTAGGTCCATAGTAGACTGGCCAGAGCCAACCAATGTGCATGAAGTTAGAAGTTTCCACGGCTTGGCTACCTTCTATAGGCGATTCATCAAGGGGTTTAGTACTTTAGCTGCTCCTATCACTGATTGTATTAGGAAGGGAGAATTTCATTGGACTAAGTCAGCCCATAAAGCCTTCCTAAATCTTAAGGATAAAATGACCCAGGCACCCATTCTGAGATTACCCGATTTTTCTAAAGTATTTGAGGTTGCCTGTGATGCTTCAGGTGTAGGAATAGGTGGAGTCCTAAGCCAAGAGAATCATCCCATAGCATTCTTTAGTGAAAAACTTAATGATTCTAAGCTTAGGTATTCTACCTATGATAAGGAATTTTATGCGGTGGTGCAAGCTTTGCGTTACTGGAGACATTATTTGCTACCGCAGGAATTTGTACTATTTTCGGACCATGAGGCTCTTAGATTTCTGAACTCCCAAAAGAAGCTTAACCCTAGGCATGCTAAGTGGGTAGAATATATCCAGTCCTATACTTTTGTCCTGAAACATAAGGCTGGAGTTGAGAATAAGGTAGCTGATGCCCTTAGTCGCCGATCTCTGTTATTAACTTCTGTTAGAACTGAGGTCATAGGGTTTGAGCAAATCAAAGAGGAATATGAGTCTTGTCCGGATTTCATAACTGTGTATCAGGATCTAGTTCAAGGACCATCTAGTAATCACCAGGATTATACCCTTGTAGATGGTTTTTTGTTCTTCAAAAATAGGCTTTGCATCCCTAGAACTTCTCTTAGGGAATTTTTGATTTGGGAAATCCATGCTGGAGGTTTAGCCGGCCATTTTGGAAAAGACAAGACCATTCTAGCTATTGAAGACCACTTTTTCTGGCCTAGCTTGAAAAGGGATGTAGCTAATATTGTAGCTAGATGTCAAACCTGCGCTGTTGCCAAACAGCGAAAACAAAACACTGGCCTTTATACCCCACTCCCTGTCCCAGATCGTCCTTGGCAAGATGTGAGTATGGATTTTGTATTAGGTTTACCTAAGACCCAGAGGAGACATGATTCTATCTGTGTCGTAGTTGACCGATTCTCTAAAATGGCCCACTTCTTGCCATGTTCCCAAACCTTTGATGCGTCTAAGGTAGCCACACTTTTCTTCAATGAGATAGTTAGACTCCATGGCCTACCTAAGACAATCGTTTCAGATAGGGATGTCCGGTTCACCAGTTACTTTTGGAAGACCCTTTGGCATAAGTTAGGGACAAAACTTAAGTTTTCAACTGCCTATCATCCCCAAACTGATGGCCAAACTGAAGTAGTGAACCGTAGCCTAGGAAATCTGCTGAGATGTCTTGTTGGTGAAAACACCAGAAATTGGGATTTATACCTACCAAGGACAGAATTTGCGTACAATGACTCGGTCAATAGGTCTACGGGTAAGAGTCCATTTGAAATTGTACATGGGTACAAACCTCACACACCTCTTGACCTAGTCCCTTTACCTGTCCACACTCGAGTCTCCGAATCTGCTGAGAATTTTGCACAGCATGTAAAAGACTTGCATAAAGAAATTCATGCCAAAATAAATTTAAGTAATGAAACTTATAAGAAGTTGGCTGATACTCAAAGGCGAGTCAAATCTTTTGTTGAGGGAGACTATGTGATGATTAGGTTAAGGCCTGAACGGTTTTCTCCTGGAACCGTTAGAAAGTTACATGCTAGGGGAGCTGGACCATTTAGAGTGGTAAAGAGAGTAGGATCCAATGCCTATGTGCTCGAGTTGCCTCCAGAACTAGGCATTAGCTCTACTTTCAACATTACAGACTTAGTAGAGTACAGGGAGCCAGCTGTGATTCCTAGTGAGCCTTTTGAGCCTAACCCAATCATTGAGAGTGATCCCGACCCTGTGTGTCCACCAACAAACTAGCTTGTGAGGAAAGAGCAGATTGAAAAGATCCTGGATGATCAGGTTATCTCTACTCGTAATCGAGGATACCAAAGGTACCTGGTCCGCTGGCAAGGAAGGCCAGATTCTGATGACTCTTGGATCTCCCGAGAAGAATTACAAGAATTGGACCCAGACCTCTTGGAGAGATACCAGAGCCAACTTGAGCCTTACTCGACAGGGTCGAGTTCCTCCCACCCCGGGAGAATTGGTGCGGGCACCAGACTCAGAAGAAGACTTCAGAGCTCCATCTAGATCTCTGATTGACATTGCCCGAGAAATTAGGGTTTGTAATAAAGGTTGACCTGGTCAACCAGTTTATTTATTTTATTTATTTCTTGAGTCACCATTTAAATTTTGTTGAGTCATGTTGACTCGGTGCAAGTCCCGATGTGGTTTCAATTTGGTCCAAAATGGTGCCACATTTGTCTTCCAATCAAATCAAGGTTCAAGCAAGTGGAGGCCACACTCCAAGCCACATGCCCAGCCACACTCCGAGCACACGCCAGAGTCCAGGAGGCGCCACAGAGGCATCCCAGTGTCATGGTCCCCACACCCAAAGAAGAAAAAATCAAATTGGAAGCTAATTTAAAGGAGGCGCCCATACCTGCCTATTTTACCTAAGCAAAGAAGGAAGAAAACTTCTCTTGGAGAAGAAATCAAAGAAGGACATCCAATTGAAGTTCAAATCAAAATCAAAGAGCTTAACTTGGAGTGGAAGAAAAGAAGAAATGCCATAAGAAGAGGAGGACTCCAAATCCAAATCCAACTCCAAAGGAGGCGCCATAAAAATTCCAAAAAAAAAATTCCTTTATGGCCGTCCCAATTTTTTTTGAAGTCTTGGTCGACCAAGAGAGGGGGTTTTCTACCTAATCTAGAGGTTGGAAGAGTTTAGTCCCACATGGGAATTTGTACAAGCTAGGAGAAAATTTTAGGTCTATATAATAGACCTCTCTTTGTAACTTTGAAAATAAATGAAGAAAATTATTTTTTTGCTATTCTCTTGTGTTGAGTGACCTAGGTTTCTCTTCTTCCGCACTATTCTAAGTGTTGAGCTCCGTGAGGGGGTAATCCGGGTTCCATTGGAGCCTTGAGGAGGTGAGAGATCTCCATCTTTATCCAAAACCCTAGGTTAGCCACTTGAAATTCCAAAACCCTAGCCACCCTTCATTATTTTCAATCCATCAAACCCTAGATCCATCCATCTCCCACGGCCTCTCTCTCTCTACAAGTCCAGGCCGTCCACCTTCATCCAGATCCAGTCCGGCAACTTCAGATCCAGAGCAAGTTCCAAGGAAAATCACATCAACATCCAGGAGAATTCAGTTTTCAGCAATTTCAATCTTCAAGTTCATCAACCTGGTAAATCTTTCCCTTGACTCTCTGATTCCATCAATTATTTTTCTTCTCTTCCAGATCTTGAGTTCAGGAGAAGCCAACCCGCCAAAGGACCAGTATTGGAGGATCCATTACGAAGATATCTGAATCCGGGATCCAACAATCTGCTCGGGAGAGTTCCTCCACCAAAACCTGTGAAGATCATTGTCTGGTTAGATAAACCATCTCTTCTCGTTATTTCTGTTCTTTTGAAAGTTCGGAGCGAAACCCTAGGTCTGGGAGTTTCTCAACCCCCAGCGATCCGTTGCTTCTGAACTACTCTGATAATTTAGTTTCCTTAAAATTGTGCTTTCAATTATCATATTAATATCTTTCAATGTTAGGTTAACTTTTCTTTGATTTGAAGCCAACTTCTACAAACATATAAAAACAACAAAAAATTAGTTAATCTTAATTTACTTCCGCATCGCATCCCTTTATTTGTTCTGCATCATTCTGACATCCACTCTGGTTGCTCCATTTTGGGAAGTTTGGTAGAGCCTCGATCCGGGGGCCGCCACCCTAGAGGTGCGTCTCTCTGGCTGGCCCATTTCCTGGAAGTACGGTTGGATAAGTAGTTATGGCGGCATGGGGGGCACCATTCCGTGGTCCTCGGGCAGCTCGTCGGTGTCCTGGGATGGCAGGGTCTGCTCCGGTCTGGGCGCTCCGAGCTTGTGCGGTCACCTTGGTGGAGGAGGGGAGAGTGCCGGCCCGGTCTAGAGGGTGCGCGCTCGGAGAGGCTCCACATCGATGGGTGAGCTCTTGGCTTAACCTCGACCGCAGGGCTCAAATCTCCGAGGGTCTCACTCTGAAGGGTGAAGGATGGACCCGGTCCAGAGGGCGCGCGCTCGGAGAGGCTCCACATCGACGGGCGAGCTCTTGGCTCGACCTCGACCGCAGGGCTCAAACCTTCGAGGGTCTCGCTCTAGAGGGCGGAAGACATAACCGGTCCAGAGGGTGTGCGCTAGAAGAGGCTCCATATCGGCGGGCGAGCTCTTGGCTTTACCTCGACCGCAGGGCTCAAACCTCCGAGGGTCTCGCTCTGGAGGGCGGAGGACGGACCCGGTCCAGAGGGCGCACGCTCGGAGAGGCTCCACATCGATGGGCGAGCTCTTGGCTCGACCTCGACCACAAGGCTCAAACCTCCGAGGGTCTCGCTCTGGAGGGCGGAGGACGGACCCGGTCCAGAAGGCGCGTGCTCGGAGAGGCTCCACATCGGGGGGCAAGCTCCTGGCTCGACCTCGATCACAGGGCTCAAACCTCCGAGGGTCTCGCTCTGGAGGGCGGAAGGCGGCTCCGACCTAGGCGTCGAGCTCACGAGCTTGACCTGGCGGAGGACTGAGCTTGACTTGCAGTCCAGGGGGAGCTCAGCTCAGCTTGGCAAGGTGCTCTGAACTGAGGCATCGCCTTGGCGTCCGCCGTGACGGCTTCTCTTAACGTGGCACCCGTCAGCTACCCATATCAGCAGTCTCGCCACATCATTTGCTCCCCACTCCCAAGGCTCGTTAGTGCACAGAGCTCAGGATGAAGGGAGTAACTGTAATGCTGACATGGAGAGGTGAAAATCCGGTGCAATGATGGCCGCGGTCGTTGGCGCTTCGAGGGATGGCCCCGCAGGCCAGTACGAGGGCGCCGCATGGCCACGTCCGAGGAGCAGTTAATGCTGGCACAGAATTATGAGCAGCTAGGACTCCTTTTTCACTGATGGGCAGCATGTGGCGCAGATCCGTTGGCGAGGGGGGTCACAATAGTGCGGATTTGACGGGCCTTTTCGAAGTGAAAGGAAAAATTTCTCACCCAAAACTCCCTTTCTTTCAAATCCTTCACGCTCATTGCTGTGTCCAAGCCTTTCTTCCCCCGTGATCTGCATCCGTTCTTCTCTCCTCTGGGGGTAGGCTTTTTCCTTCTCAGTTCAGTATGTCTCATCCTGAGTCTTTTGCCCGAAGGGTAGTGCTCTCCTCCTCCGGCGAGGAATCGGAGGGGGAGCAGCAGTTTAGGATTAGTATGAGACCAGCCCTTCCTGCCCCTCCAGTGTCCGTTGGGGAGCTAAAGGTCGATCCTTTCCTTCCTGTCAGTCCTCCTCTTTTGCTTGAACCAGCCCTCGAGTCTGTCCGGTCAACTGGTCCAGGCGGGTTGCGTCGACGATTTTCGTCTTGGAGTTGGAGGACATTCGGGACGCCTATGGGATCCCGGCTTCCATTCGACTCATGGTTCCCTGACCTGGGGAACAGGTCACTTCTAGTGGCCCAGGGCATCTCGCCTTCTATGAGGGGACTTTCTCTGGGGGTCTCCGATTCCCCTTCCATCCTTTCTTTTTGTCTGTTCTAAGCAATTATCGTCTGGTCCCCGTCCAGTTGGTGCCGAATGCCATCAGGGTGATCTTCTCTTTCATTGTACTCTACCATGTCCATGGGTTCGTTGCCTGGTTTTCCCTGTTCAGGGCATTCTTCATCCTGAAACATCACCCGACCGAGGACGGGTGGTGGTCTTTGTCTTCTCGCCCGAAGGGCATTAAGTTCGAGCTTCCCTCTTTCATCAAGGGATGGAAGGGCAAGTTCTTCTTTACGAACGTCGAGGGGATCGACTGGGCCTAGAGCGAGCCAGACCGGTCCCCAAACCGGATCTCCATGATCGAAGTTGCCGACCAGGATGACTACGATCAGCTTCGTACCGCTCAGATCCCTTCCTTGGAGGTGCTGCTATCAGAGTAGAACCTTCTCGATGCCAGGGTTGACTCGTCAGCGAGGCCAGGTAAGTTCAGCTTCTTCATTCACATGCATCTTCCCTTTTCTCTATTTTAGGCTGACCTTCCAAGTTCATGTGTGCAGGGTTGATCCTTCCGGAGGGCGAGCCATCGTCAGTCTCCAGGAAGAGGCCGCCCACTGGGGTGGTCGCCGAGCCCCCTTCGAGGCAGGCCCGGGTTGAGGGAGTGCCGGTGTCTGCCCCTGTTGTGCCGACTGCCTCGAAAGGAAAGGGGGTTGTGGGAGCCCCTGTGCAACCGGCAGAGCCGCAAGCGAAACCCCTGTCCTGGAGCCGGTGGTGGCCACCCAGGCTGATGCCGTTGCTGCTGCTGTTCCGCTCCGCTCTCCGGGTCTAGTGATGACTGAAGTTGAGGGAGGAGAGCTCCGCCCTAGAGACCCTCTGGCGATGGGGATTCCGGTCATGACGGTGCCAGGTCCTCGGCTGGTCTTCGGGAGTCCTGTCGCTGGAGTGGCGGGCGCATCTGCCCCTCGGGAGAGCAGGAGGGACGAGGTGAGGCGCCGCCTCCCATTCAAGCTGGGGCCGGAGAGCTCCTTGGCTGACAACCGCGCGCTGGCCTACCGCATGATGAACTTCTCCATCCAGCAGTGCGACCAGGAGGAGATGGATGGGCTGCCGGTTGGAGCCTTGATTGACAGCATTTTTTCCCATCTTTATACGGTAAGCAACCTCACCCTCTCTTTCTCTTCTCTTTTTCTTCTTCTTTTTTTTTTGACCTCCTATGTAATGCAGATGGGTGTTGAGGCCCTCTTCATCAGGAGCTGCTACCAAAACTGGGAGTAGTCCACGCAGCAGCAGGTGGCCGAGATCGCGTCGTTGAAGACCGATCTGAAGGGGAAGGCCGACTCCGAGGAAGCGCTTGACCGGCGGGTCAAGGACCTTGAGAAGCGGCTCGCTGACTCCGAGGGGTGAGCAAAGGAGCTCCAGGAGAAACTTGACCACGAGCAGGGGGAGTCGAGGAAGAAGGCTAAGGAGCTCGCCGACTCCGAGCAGAGGTTGGACATGGTCATCGCCGAGGCGGCCCGGCAGAAGAGGACCGTCCAGTCTCTCCAAGCTTGACTGACGGCAGAAGAGGAGAAGTCAGTTGCGGCTCAGAGGGCAGCGGATGAGGCGGCCAAGTCCGTCGCAGACGCCAGGCACGAGGTGGCCGCAGCAAAGAAAGAAGCCGGGGAGGCGGTGGAAAGGTACAGGGCCTCGGAGGAGTTCCTCGCCGAGATCCAGCAGACAGCGTCGGACTCCTTCTTCAAAGGCTTCATGTACCTGCACTGCCTGGTCGAGGAGTTCGTCTCGGTCGAAGGCCGCGGCTACCTTGACTACCCTGGCACTTCAGGCCAGGAGGAGGGCGATGAGGAGGCCACACGACCCAGCTAGCGGATGGTCACTTTTTATTTCTTCTTCTGTATTTAGCTGGACCACTCGGCATGTCGGGGGCCCATAGGATGCTTGTAATTGATACTTAATCAATGGAATGCAAAGATTTTTTGCAATTGTTTCTCTTGTTTGGCTCCTCCCCTCCTTCACTCCCTTTACACTTTCATCTTTCTTTTTAATGTATGGGGAGATTAGAGAGGGTGCCTAAGAGCTGCTGAGCTCGGCTGTCTGTAGGCCGGAGATCTGAGCTCTGGCCTCGAGCTGGTGTCCTGGAGCTGGGCTCGGAGATGGTGGTCGCTGAGAGCTGCTCGGCTCGAAGTTCTCTTGGCCGGAGGTCTAAGCTCCGGTCTTGGGAAGGTGTCCTGGAGCTGGGCTCAGGGATGATGGTTGCTGAGAGTGGCTGAAAGTGGTAGCTTCGATAATGTTGTATTTTCTTCTTGTTCCCTCTTTCTTTCCTTCCCCACTCTTCTCTCATTCATTTTTCATTCATCTTTCATTTCATTTTTTTTTTTTAAAGTGGGGAGATCAAAGGAGAGGAGGCTGGTTGGACCCCCGTTTTGTTCTCTTTCTTTCCTTCCCCTCTTGTCTTCTTTTCGAGTGGGGAGATCAGAGAAGGGGGCTGCCGGGCTTCCCTCCTTTGTTCCCTTTCTTTCCTTCCCCTCTCATTTTCTTTTCGAGTGGGGAGATCAGGGAAGGTGAGTTACCGGTCTTGATTGCCTTGGAGCTAGGCTCGAGGCCTTCCTAGACGTGGAGCTAGGCTCGGGCCCAGGGATTGCCTGAGATCTTGGCTCAGGTCTTTGGCACCTTGGAGCTAGGCTCGAGGCGTTGATGGGAGCTACGTGGCCCCACGATCTCTTGGCACCTCGGAGCTGGGCTCGGAGATGTTTGAGATGGAGAGCTGCTTGGCTCGAGGTTCTCTTGGCCAGAGATTTAAGCTCCGGTCTTGAGTTGGCTTCCTGGAGCTGGGCTCGGGGACGTGGATAGTTGAGAGCTGCGTGGCTCGATAATTCTTTGACGCCCTGGAGCTGGGCCCGGGGATGCCTTGTATTGAGAGCTACGTGGCTCGATAATTCTTTGACGCCCTAGAGCTGGGTCCGGGGATGCCTTGAATTGAGAGCTACATGGCCCAATAGTTCTTTGACACCCTGGAGCTGGGCCCGGGGATGCCTTGAGTTGAGAGCTACGTGGCCCGATAGTTCTTTGATGCCCTGGAGCTGGGCCCGGGGATGCCTTGAATTGAAAGCTACGTGGCTCGATAGTTCTTTAACACCCTGGAGGTGGGCCCGAAGGCATCGTCGATTGGGAGTAGCGTGGCTCCTTGACCCCTTTGGCATCCTGGAGGTGGGCTCGGGGATGCCATTGGCATTCTCTTGCAAGGCAGACAGACACTTGCACGGGAAAAAACCATTGTTATTCGTTGTTGGGAAACCTTACATCATTGATAGTATTTTCGCAAGTTGCAGGCATTCCATGTTCTGGAGAACCTGACGCCGTCGAGATCTTCAAGGTAGTAGGCCCCTTGTGAGATTGCTTCAGCCACTTTGTAGGGGCCCTCCCAGTTCGGGGAGAGCTTGCCGCACTCTCTAGGCTGGGACGCCTCCACCCGCCGCAGCACCAGGTCTCCGGGCTTGAAAGCTTTTGTCCGGACGTGGGCGTTGTAGTATCGGGCCACTCTTTGTCGGTAGGCTGCCATCCATAGGTGGGCTTTGTCCCTCGCTTCTTCAAGGAGGTCCAGGTTGAGCAGGAGGTGCGCCGAGTTCCGCGCTTCGTCATACTGCTGCACCCGCAATGTAGGCACATCGAGCTCGATGCGGACGACTGCTTCGGCACCGAAGACGAGGCTGAAGGGCATTTCATTTGTCATTGTCCTGGGCATTGTGTGGTAGGCCCATAGGATGCTAGGGAGCTCTTTTGCCCACAAGCCCTTAGCTTGATCAGCCTGGTTCAGAGCCCTTGGAGGATGGTCCGGTTGGTCATATCGGCCTCCCCGTTTGTTTGGGGGTGAGCTACTGAGGTGAACCGATGTTGGATGCCGTGGGCTGTGCAGAACCCTTCGAACTCGCGGTTGTTGAACTGTCGCCCGTTGTCAGTGATGATGCAACGGGGGAGCCCAAAGCGGCAGATGATCGACTTCCAAAAGAATTGGCGAACATTGGTTTCCGCGATCCGAGCTAACGGCTCTGCCTTGACCCACTTGGTGAAGTAGTCGATTGCCACTAGCAAGAAACTTTCTCTTCCCTGATGCTGGGGGGAATGATCCTAGGATGTCCATTCCCCACTGGGCAAAGGACCAAGGGGCTGAGAGCTGGGAGATCGGCGCCACCGACTGACGCTGGATGTTGGCGTGGTGCTGGCATTTGTCGCACCTCTTGACGAAGTCAGCTGCGTCCTCCCTCATGGTCTCCCAAAAGTATCCCTGGCGGAGAGCTTTGTAAGCCAGTGTCCTCCCTCCCACGTGATTTCCGCAGAGGCCTTCATGTATCTCTTGGAGCATAAAGGTTGCCTCGGTGGGCCTGAGGCATCTCAGGAGCAGGTAGGAGTAAGATCGCCGGTAGAGTTGGCCTTCCATCAGGACGAACCGAGAGACCTTCCTGACGAGGGCGGCTTCTGTGCAGTCTTCTGGTAAGGTGCCGCCAGTGATGTACCAGATGTACTTGTCCATCCAGCTCGGCTCGGGGATGACTTGATGCACCTCCGTCGGGTTCTCGTAACTGAGGCTTTCAAGGTGCTCGATATAGGCACGTCTCAGCGACGAGTTCGGCAGGGTCGCGAGTCTGGACAACGCATCCGCATGAGCATTCTCTCCTCGAGGGATGTGGAAAATGCTGAAATGCCGGAGGCTTGCAGTGCTCGCGCAGACTTGCTCCAGATACTTCATCATCTAGGCATCCCTTGCTTCATACTCCTCGGATACTTGTCCGACAACCAGCTGGGAGTCGGTGAAGACTTTCAAGTCCTGCACACCCAGCTCGCGGGAGACTCTTAGGCCCACGAGGAGTGCCTCGTACTCCGCCTGGTTATTGGTTACGGCGAACTTGAAGTGGAGGGCGCATTCCACCACAACCCCATCGGCATTGGTCAAGATGAGGCCGGCTCCACTCCCGCCAAAATTGGATGCTCCATATACGTGAAGAATCCAGGGCTCTTCTCCTTGCCTGGGCTCCGTTGTTGTCTGCTCTGGCTCCTCGGTAAACCCGGTGCACTCGACCACGAAGTCGGCTAGGACTTGGGCCTTTTGTGTCGACCTTGGTCAGCATGCTATGTCAAATTTGCTGAGCAGCAAGGACCTCTTAGCCAACCTCCCGGATGTCTCGGGTCGGGTGAGGATGGTCCTTAGCGGTTGGTCCGTCATCACCACTATCGGGTGTGCTTGGAAGTAGGGCCTGAGATGCTTAGCAGACATTATTAGTGCAAAAATAAGTTTTTCGGAGCGGGTGTACCTGATCTCTGCATCGCGAAGGATTTTACTGGTGTAGTATACCAGCTTCGGAGATTTGTCCTCGTCTGTGCGGACGAGAACTGAGCTGACAGCTCCCGGTGTCACTGCCAGGTACAGTAAGAGTTCCTCTCCCTCTTCCGGCCTGGAAGTAGTGGAGGGGAGGCGAGGAAGTTCTTTAGATCCTCGAAGGCTATCTGGTACTCCTCGGTCCAGGTGAAGTTGTGCATCTTGTGCAGCGCCTTGAAGAATGGCTGGCAACGGTCGGCCGACCTCGAGATGAATCTGCTGAGGGCGGCGATGCATCCCGTCAGGCGCTGGACCTGCTTCTTGGAGGTCGGGTGTTCCATGTCGATGATGGCCTGCACTTTCTCCGGGTTCGCTTCAATGCCCCTTTGGGTGACCATGAAGCCGAGGAATTTTCCTGCTGCCACCCCGAGGTGCACTTCGCCGGGTTCAGCTTCATCTGATGCTGTTGCAAACTGTGGAAGGACTCGACGAGGTCAGCTACGTGGCTCGAGCCTGGCCTGCTCATGACGAGCATGTCATCCACGTACAC
Organism: Areca catechu; assembly: GCA_021397845.1. Lineage (NCBI taxonomy): Eukaryota > Viridiplantae > Streptophyta > Magnoliopsida > Arecales > Arecaceae > Areca > Areca catechu. The sequence continues at coordinate 46,824,632 of CM038047.1, read as the reverse complement.
CTACATGTTGCGACCAATTTGGTCCTTGAAGACCTTGCTGACCAGGCGTTGGTAGGTGGCCCCCGCATTCTTCAGACCAAAGGGCATCATCCTGTAGCAGTATGTCTCATGGTCGGTGATGAAGGCAGTGTGCTCCTCGTCCTCCGGATGCATACGGAATTGATTGTATCCTGAGAACGCATCCATGAAGGAGAGCAGCAGGTGGCCCGAGGTGGCATCCACGAGCTGGTCGATCTTCTGGAGAGGAAAGCTATCCTTCGGGAAGCTTTATTGAGGTCGGTATAGTCTACACAGATCCTTCATTTTTCATTATTCTTCTTGACCATCACCATATTCGCCAGCCAGCTCGGATACCGGACCTCTCGAATGAAACCGGCAGCCAGGAGTTTATCTACCTCTTCTTTGATGGTTGCTTGTCTCTCCGGGGCAAAACTTCTTTTCTTCTGCCGAACTGGCTTGTGCTTTGGGTCGATACTCAGTTTATGAGTAATGATGTCAGGGGGGATACCTGGCATGTCTGCCGCCATCCAGGCGAACACGTCCACGTTCTCCTGCAAGAATCCCAGCAATTGGGTCCTCTCCTCCTCGGGTAGCTGGGCTCCGATCTGCACTGTCTTTGCAGGATTGTCTCCAAGCGAATAAGAAAGTAGACTCTCGACTGGGCTCCCTCGGGGGTCTTGGGCCCTTTGGTCGAGGTCGTCCATGCTGGGGTGGTCCTGGAGGACCTTGGCCCCAAGGAGATCTGGAAGCAATGCTGCACCGGCTAGGGTGCTCCTCTCATCTCCCCGACACCGTAGGGAGTTGGGAATTACACAAGTAGCCTCTTGGTGGAGACAACGGCATCAAGCAAGTTGAGCCCGGGTCAACCCAATATCACGTTGTAGGCGGAAGGAAGCCTCACAATTATGAAAGTCATCATGACGGTGCTCTGCCGAGGTGGGGTTCCAGCAATGACCGGGAGAGTGATTTCTCCTTCTACTCTCACGGAGTCGCCCGTGAAACTGACAAGGGGTGTGTGCATGGGCCTAAGCTGATTGGAGAAATGATTCATTTTGGAGAAGGCATCGTAAAAAAGCACGTCTGTGGAGCTTCCACTATCAACCATGATGCTCTTTACAGGGTGCTTCGCGATCGTCATTTCGACGACCACGGCATCATTATTTATATTTTTCCCCCCGTCTTCCCCCTCCCTCATAAAGGGGAGTATATTTTCAGAGTCCCCTGTCCCTCGAGCCTTCTTGGACATGCGCGCCACTCCCCAAGAGATCATGCCTACCGGCTTCTCGGTGGGGCGATTGTCGATGGCTAGATCTGGCGGGAGAGCGACGAGTGCTTGGTACTCCGCTTAAGGTCTGCCCTCCACGAATCTCTCGAGATAGCCTCTCTTGATGAGTTCCTCAATCTCCCACTTGAGGTTGTGGCATTCCTCGGTGTCGTGGTCATGGTCACGGTGGAAGCGATAGTACTTCATCTTATCACGGCCAGCAAAAGGCTTCAATGGGGGCGAGCACCTCAAGTAGTCCTCGCCCTCGATCTCCATAAGGATTTTTGTCCTTGGGGTGAGGAGAGGGATGTAGCCCTCCTCAGGAACAGGAGTCCCCCTCAGTCTTGGCCGGTCCCTCCGGGAGCTTTGAGCCTGGGGTGCTGGCTTCTGGGTCCCGGACACTTCAGCAGGGGCCATCTTCTTCAGGGGTCCTCCGTCGAGCTCCCGCCTCATACGGTCCGCCTCCTCAGCGTGGATGTATTTTTGGGCCCGGAGAAGGAGCTCAACGTAGGACTTGGGGGGCTTCTTATCCAGCAAGTAGGTCAAGCGGGAGGTCCTGAGCCCTCGCTTCAGTGCCAGCATGGCCATTAGCTTTTCAAGATTGTAGATCTCCAACGCGATGGCCTTGAAGTGGGCCACGTAGTCCCATAGGAGCTCGCGGTCTTGTTGCCAAATGGAGAAGAGGCTGTCTGCCTCCCGTGGCAACTTCCTGCAAGCATCGAAGTGAGCCACGAACTTTTGTCCTAGCTGGACAAAGGAGGTGATGCTCTCCGGCTCAAGATGGGTGAACCACACCCGGGCTGCCTTCCAGAGAGTAGCAGGGAAAGCAACATAGAGGAGAGCATCGGTGGCCCCCTGGACCCTCATGAGAGTCCGATAGCTTTCTAGGTGGTCCAGGAGGTCAGTGGTCCCATCGTAAGAATCCACTTGCGGCATCCGAAACCGGTTTGGGATCGGCTCTGCTTGGATTTCTTGGAAGAATGGGGCACGGGCGTCGTAGCCCGCTGGCTCACTAGTGGAGCACGTCATGATGGCAAACCAGCAAGCAAACTCCGCCAGCTTGTGCTCATGTTCCTCCAAGCACCTGCCCGTCGCGTGCTTGGCGGCTTCATCAGTGGACCCCTCCGCCGAAGGAGACGGAGAAGGTGACATGGGTGCATGGCACCCATGGTGGGGGGTCTTACTTTTCTTGCCTTAATGGGGTCTGGGCACCTCCCGCCCGAGGTTTGGTGAGCGGCTCTCTCTGTCAGCAGAGCCAGCTCGTTGTCTTTTCGTCGGAGCTTGATGGTTGTCCCGGTTGTTAGTAGTGGCCCGCGGCTACGACGGCCTTCCTTGGAAGGAGCGCAGGCTATCGCAGGGGGCTGCGGCATGGGCCGCCGGGGTCCCTAGCTACTGGTGGGTAGCCATGGATCGGTGCTGGTGTTGAAGCTGGCACACTGCCATGGCAAGAACTTGCATCTGCTGGGCAAGTGCGACCAGCTAGGCTTCTGGTAGAGGTGGCTGGACCGGAGCGGGTGGCTCCACTTCTTGGCGGTGCGGGTTTCCTCGAGAGGGGGAGTCCCCCGCACGACTGGTGGAAGCCTCCCTTGCTCTTGTCATTACCATCCTTCCGCCTAGCTTGCTTGTAGAGAAATGGAGGGCTTACTCGATCGCTCCCCTACCTGGCACGCCAATCTATTACAGCCAAGATCATCGTGGACCGTAGCTGCTACGTCGAAGTGCGCTCCTCTAGCTGCCTGGCAGCATAGGGGGCGTCGTTTCGTGGTCCTCGGGCAGCTCGCCGGTGTCCTGGGATGGCAAGGTCTACTTCGGTCTGGGCGCTCCGAGCTTGTGCGGTCATCTTGGTGGAGGAGGGGAGAGTGCGGGCTCGGTCCAGAGGGCACGCGCTTGGAGAGGCTCCACATCGGCGGGTGAGCTCTTGGCTTGACCTCGACTGTAGGGCTCAAACCTCCGAGGGTCTCACTCTGGAGGGCGGAGGACGGACCCGGTCCAGAGGGCGCGCACTCGGAGAGGCTCCACATCGACGGGCAAGCTCTTGGCTTGACCTCGATCGCAGGGCTCAAACCTTCGAGGGTCTCGCTCTGGAGGGCGAAGGACGGACCCGGTCCAGATGGCACATGCTCGAAGAGGCTTCACATCGACGGGCGAGGCTCGACCTCGATTGCAGGGCTCAAACCTTCGAGGGTCTCGCTCTGGAGGGTGAAGGACAAACTCGGTCCAGAGGGCGCGTGCTCGGAGAGGATCCATATTGGCAGGCGAGCTCTTGGCTCGACCTCGATCGCAGGGCTCAAACCTTCGAGGGTCTTGCTCTGGAGGGTGGAGGACGGACCTGGTCCAGAGGGTGCATGCTCGGAGAGGCTCCACACCGGCGGGCGAGCTCTTAGCTCGACCTCGACCACATGGCTTAAACCTCCGAGGGTCTCGCTCTGGAGGGCGGAGGATGGACCCGATCCAGAGGGCGCGTGCTCGGAGAGGCTCCACATCGACGGGCGAGCTCTTGGCTCGACCACAACCGCAGGGCTCAAACCTCTGAGGGTCTCGCTCTAGAGGGCGAAAGGCGGCTCCGACCTAGGCGTCGAGCTCACGAGCTTGACCTGGCAGAGGACTGAGCTCGACTTGCTATCCTGGGGGAGCTCAGCTCAGCTCGGCAAGGTGCTCTGAACTGAGGTGTCGCCTTGGCATCCACCATGGTGGCTTCTCTTAACGTGGCGCCCGTCAGCTACCCACGTCAGCTATCTCGCCACATCACTATCATTACAATGAAACATATTTGAATTAAAAATAATATACCATGACTTATCTAAATTCTAGTTCATTAAATGATTATTTGCATAATGAGCATTTAAATATGTAAATGATTACAAATGATTGAAATGATGCTTGATAAAAAGTTTTCTCAGGTGTTATGCAAGTTAGCTAGATTTCTGGTATAAACAAATATAGACACAAGTAATTACATTGAATTAATTCCTGTTTGACACCCTTACTAGAAATTGAAAATGGGGAAAAAAAGAGATCGTAAGCAATTATTGGATTATAATTTATTCATCAATTATCATTCAGGAAAGGCTAATAGCATAGCTGATACTATAAGAAAAAAATTCTCATGTATTACTACTCATAAGCATATTTTAGTGGATCTACTAAAATATGATGTAGAGGTGCAGAAGTATGAATTGGGATATAAATGGTATATTTAATATACAACCTAATCTGAATTAACAAAATTAATGTTGGTCAAATTAATTTAGAATTGCAAAGAATTAGAGAACAGACAGGTTTTGATAAATAGTCAGAATTTTCAAGTCCTTGAGAATGATCTCTTGAGGGTTGATATAAAGCTGGCAATGCCAATCATTTTGAATTATATTTCAAAACTTGTCAGATCTGCAATAGGTTTTGAGGTTTTGTTGAAATTTATTCTATTCATATTGAATAAAGGAATAGTTAAAAAATACTAGCTCGAGTTGAGAAACATGTTGAGAGCTATGATTTGGCAAAGAGAATATTTGAATTATTCGTAAACAAACTTAGAAAATAATTCATGACAAAGGCAGAACTGTTGCCTATTATGGTGGTAAAGTTAATGATTGGAGCTTATGATTGATGAAATTGTTTCAAATTTTAGCAAGGTAAAAATTTTGAGGATGAGATTTTTTAAAGGAGAGGAGATTGTGATGACTGGCTGATTTATCCTTTTGACGCCTTTGACCATGCTTAAGTATTAGCATGGAAGGGGGAGAGGAGGAATTGAGGGAGGCCATGCGACCTCTTCCGGCTATGGAAGCCACGAGAAGGGCTATGCACCCCTCTCTCATGTGGCAAGAGAAAAAAAAGAAAAAGAAAGAGAGGAGCGGGAGGACTCTCTCTCTCAGTCTCTCTCCTACGTTTCCTCTCTACCATGCCCTATCCCTCTCCCACATTTTTTCTCCCTGTTCTCTCTCTTATGTGCTCATTCTCTCCCTCTCTCTCCTATATTTTCTCTCTCTTCAATGCTCTCTCTCTCTTGCTCTTCTTCCTCTATTCTTACTCCCAATTCTTTCCCTCTCCTAATCAATCAGGAAAAGAAAAAAAAGAAAGAAAGAAAGAGAGAGAAGACACTTTTCTCCTCTCTTTATATATCTCACTCATTTCCATCCATGTATGTTAAAGGATAAAGGAATTCTTATTTATCGCTAAGGGGTAGCCCGGTTGGTAGAGGCCTTGCCTCACTATCAACAGGTCAGTGGTTCGAGATATGATCCCGTGGGTGACTCGATTAAATTCAAAATTTTTTTGGAGCTCTCGACAGTTGGCGTGAGTGAGAGGTCAGGGTCTCCCTCTTTGTCCCCGATCTACTGGGACGTCTTAGTGGTGTTAGGTTGACGTACTCACCATTAGGTGAGGAGAGGCTGCGCGAATCTAAGCACCTCGTATTGAACATTACCTGGTGGGATGAGGGCCTGTAGGGGTAGCTACACCGGAATTTATCCCCTCCTATTCCTTTTGTTTATTAAAAAAAAAAAGGAATTTTTATTTACTCTCTCTCTCTCTCTTCCCTATCCTCTTCTCCGATCCTATTATTCTATACCCTTATCCTATTCTATAATAGAAAGTAAGGTTAGTAGCCATTTTCTATATTATAGCAATAATTAATATATAAATTAAGATTTTAGAATTTAAAAAAAATAAAAACTTTTAGAAATTAATTTAAAAATATGATTGTACTATTGATTCGACACATGCCTATGATTTTTAGATTATTAGGTTTTAAGGAATTCCAAGGAAGCACTTAGATTACTCAGTGGTTGGTAATTGCAAGGTAAGTAGCATTTATAATTTATATTAATTAATTAGAATTAAATAAAGATTATCTTATATTTTGAAATGATACAAATTATTGTAATTAATTCAGATCTAATTATGTTGAGATTCTACAAATATGAATAATTAATTAATTTAAATTTTATGAATTGAAATAAATGATAATACCTATTATCATTGGATTAGGCATGCAAAATCTTAAGCATTGCCTATTGAATATATGTTTCACAAATATAAGAAAAAGAAGTAAAATATGTAATTATATATATTATATATGTATTATTTAACTCTCAGCCCTGTTATGTATGAATATGGAATTAATTGTATTGAGATTCTACCACAGGGGCAATCATGGTGATATTTCTATCACATGGCTAGTGTGGCAACCTTGCCATGGGGGTGATCATGGTGATCCCTATCATGAGAGATATGATGGTGACCCTACCATAGGAGAAATGATGAAACCTGAGCTTCAAAAGTATAAATGCATAGTAGTTAGGACTATAAAGCTAAAAAAATGGATACTCAAATTTAATTATATTATTATAATAATTATATGTTGGACTTTAATATGATATATTGATTCTTTATGTTGATATTTTGGAAAGGATAACATGAAATTTTGATATGGATGCCATTGATTATATGATTATGATACTAGATAGATATATGTATCTTATCTTATATGATTTAATTGAATTACATTATTAATATGATCTAAATCGGTTTTATAAAATATATTTGTTATTTATTGATCCATGAAGCTTATAATCTTCACACATATTTTTTAGATATATGATTCTGAATTTTGGAAGCAGATATCGATATTTTGGGCATATACATATAAACAAGGCTGATCTATAGATTGCGAATATACTACAATAATTAATATTATTAGTGATGACTAATTATCGTCACTAATAATCAGTTTGCCATCACTAATAACTAGTTTGCCATCACTAATAACCTGTTAGAAAAAAAATTTGTTGCTGAAAGTACTTATTAGTAATGGTAAAAAAACCATCGCTAATGAAGATTATTAGTGATGGCTTCACCATTGCTAATATATTTTTTTATTTTAATTAAAAAATAAAAAATGGTAGCGATGGCTATAAGTATTTGCCATCATAAATGCCATTGATAATATTTTTTTTAATTTTTTTAAAAAATAAAAAAATAAATTTGCTAAAATCTATTTTAATTATAATAATAAATAATTATAGTTCATAAAACTTGTTATAAGTAAATTAATAATAAACTACCACAATCATAGATAAAAAACTAATTATATTATATTATAAGTATAAATTAAATAATTTTATAAATTAACATTACAAGTATCAAAATTAAATACATAGTATCAAAATAGAAATAAACTTATATGAGATTCTCCTCCAACTACTCCTGTACATCTCTTTAGTAGTCGGTGGATGAGAACCAGATGTTCTAGCATCATATAACGAAAAAAAATAAAATATTATTAATAAGTTTTAATATAAAAGCATATATATCGATAGGGAGGCATATATTTCGATATACTTCTTCGATTCTTGAACAATAAATACCCCTAGTCCATCGATTGGATGGTTAGATTGAGTTTTTATCCCCTAAATCCCTTTTCTTAACTTAAGCCTAAATATGTGAAGTTTTTAAATATAAAAATTTAAAACAAGTAAAATAATTTATTAATAGACTTACCTCCTATAATGGCTAAGACAACAAGTCCAGCTAATCATATAGACATGAGTCTCGGAGAATTTCAATGACCATATCACAAACGGTGTCTCTAAAGCTTTAAGGTTGTTGGGGCAAAAGCCTTTGCACGTGTCCTCAACACGAGCATCACCTATGTCTGAGTTATCAAGGCCTGGGAAGAGAATGTCGAAGATCAGCAAGCTATTAGAGGATCGATGATGTGCCCGAATCCTATGATTCGGTTCCTACTCATCCCTTCGGTGGCCCTAAGCCATCCCTCGAGATTAAGGAGAGGCTAAGATGATGGGTCCTCATCTGTCGCGATACGATGTACTCCACGTAATCTACATATATAGTTTACAAATTCATTAATCCAATTATATATCAATATATAATAAAAACTAAAAAATAATGTTTTAAGTTGTTACCATGATACGTCGAGATCCTAGGATCTAAGTAATCACCAGTCATCCTGGATTGGTGTATGGCCTCCCACAACTGCAGCTGCTTCGATACACGACCTATCTACCATATCTATAATAAATAAATAAATTAATTAAATTAATTAAAATATGCATATGATCAAACCAATATGAGAATAATATAAGTGTAGATTTTATCAATCTATCTGCCATAATATTTGTGCCAATAAAGCTGTCGATGTGCTTGCTCATATCTTATTAAGTGATCCGATTATGTCATGCCCTCTGCCACCTATCAGAGTACTCCTCACTGCTCTACTGGTCGCATAGGGCCTGTCATATGTCTACCCACATCTAGTAAACTATAAAAGACTTCTGGTCTAAAGGTGACTCAGAATTGAAGTGCTAGATGGTAGACTAATTAAGGTTGTACAGCCCATCCCATAGCCAACATGTCACCACCTCCTCGAAGGTCAGATGGCTGATTTCCTTATCATGAGGAGTCTCAAATTGCTAGAAGCAAGCATGTATTAATAAATAGAATACGAATGTATCATGAATTTAAAATTAAACATATTTGATTTATCATGAAGTTCTCCCATGCTACAGTAGGAGCTAACGATGGCCAATTGGAGAACTCATTCACTAGCCCCATAATCTATCGGAGGATGATCCTGGTAACCACATGAGATATCTTAGTCTCTTTGAATGTGCTACAAAATTAATTTTGAATAATAAATGTTAACTTTAAAATGGCTAAATATTAAATATATTAATTGAAGATGTTGTACTTATGAGCAGCTCTGAATGTGAACAAGCTCTATATCATCTAGCCAAGTTAGAGGTGTCGCAAGCTAAACGGGTCCTTGATCATGGTGCTAAGTCTGAGAGCTGGTCGCTACTCCCTATGATTGTAGGTTCAATGATGATCCCAGTCATCTGAACCTGAGAGCAAAACATCTAATATAAATAATGTTATATTAGATAATAAAAAATAAAATAATATAAAAAAATCTAAGGTGTTAGAGTTTACTATGTGATGTGAATGGCACATAACCATATGAGCTGGTAGCATTATCACTCTCTTCTCAAGAGCTTTGTCTACTAGAGCTTCTCCTTGTCTGGTATGCCTCCAGCCTCTAGAAGACATGATATATAATCTCTGAATATAAAAATAAATAGATTCACCAAATTAATTATACAATTATGGATGGTAATGTAAGATTTAAGGTGATGTAAGATAATTATTTAAAATAATTTAAAGATTATATACTTAGTACTACTCATTGACCTTTTCAAATATTTAGTATTATTCAAATTCTTCTTTTGATTCTTCCTTTTCTTTCACTTCTTTATCTTCTTCCTCTTTTTCTCCTTCCTAGATAGGATTGCTCTTTAAAACAAACTCAATATTATCTTCCTCATGTTGGTCATTATAAAAGAGAATTCCTGGAGCATCCAACTCTGCATCTATGAAAGACTGATAAACTCCTAATATTTTATCCTCTTGAAAGTATTCTGATAAATGTGACTCTTCTTCTTTTTCCAGCATATAATGAATGACTCAAGACTTAATCTTGCATACAGCTTATTTGTTTTTCCTTCCTCTCTTCCTTGATAAAAAAAGAGTATAATACACTTGAAATAGCTTATTAAGCTAGCATAAATGGCTCGTTGATAAATATTTTTGATCCATATTTGATTTCAATGAGCCCATGATGTGGATCAACCTTTATACCATTATTGTTATCAAACTATTAATACTTAAATGGAATGACATTATTACCTCCAATGTAGGTCAACTTGATCACTTCTTCAAGGATTCCATAGTAGTCACTCTCCACCTTTTTCCATTAACTATCCTTTATACACATACTATTCATTGTGCTATTATGATATCTATATCGCTAGGTGTAAAATTGAAAACTATTTACATTGTAGTCATTATAACATGTCACGTATTTTATAGGCATGTAACCAAACTATCTTAATTCTTAGATATGGATTTGTCCCCTTGCATGACCTATATATTATAAAAAAAATAAATTAAGAGAAATTAAAATATATGAAATGATAATGGATGCTTACCAAATGGAATAAATCTACAAAGTTATGTGAGCATTGTGCAAAAATTTCTTCCTTACCTTTCCTCAACTTATCCCATCTCAGCATCCCATCATATTACCTAAACATGCATGAGATAAGTATACTGTAATAAGTGATTGAAGATTTAGGATTATAATATGTTGCCGCCTAAACCACCGTGGCCTGTAGCTGAAGTGGACCTTGGATCGTGCCCTTGTCGCTCCGGACCCGCCCGCCACCCGGACCAGCAAAATAGAAGAGACCCGGGCCAGTGATCCCAGTGGGGGCACTCCGATGCTCAAGTCAGTGACGATCCAGGAGAACAGATCCTCCTGGTTGAGCCCCGTAGATGGACTCCATGCTAGGAGGAGAAAGAAATGTACTAGAAGAATGTAGATGAGTTGTGAGTGGAGCCGGAGAAGTGGTGATGGAGGAGAGCTTGAGCTGGAAGGCTATGTCCATCGAGACCCTCCCGGTGGATCTCCGGTAGCCTTAGTCTCTAGGTTCTCTCCTGTGTGCCACCCTTCTTGCCCATTAGCTTGTCTTGTGTTTTTGCTTGCTTACCTTCTGCAACCTTGGAGAGCTCTTTTTTAAGCTAGGATGGCTGCCAGAGGCCTACCTTGAAATCCTCCCCTCGCTTGCAGGCGTGTGCGGCGATGTTTCATGCCATGGATGGGATGCCTTTCCTCATTTGTGATATGGAACCTACCATGCACTCTGACATTCTTTATGATCGCTTCATTTTGGATAGCCTGGCAGAGCCTCGATCGGGGGGCAGCCGTCCCCTGGATTTGAATCTTCTAGGCTAACTTCCTATTCTGGGTGGTACAGAAGGTTGGTAGGGAGTGCAGCATCTCGATTGGGGGATCCTTTCCTTTTTGGAATAAGTGGTAGCTGGGACCATTATTGTGGCCTAGCAGGCACCTTTCCATGGTCCTTGGGTGGTGGACTACCATCCAAGGAAAGCAGCGATGTTCCTCGATTGCTGGTCCCTTTGTTCGAGATGGAGCTGGTCTGAAGAGGCGGAGCTCGACTTCGGCCATGGCGTCTTGACCCTGAGGGAGCCGCCTAGCAAAGGAGTTCGGAGAGGCGGAGCTCGACTTCGGTTACGACTTCTCGACCCTAGGGGAGCCGCCTGGCGAAGGAGTCCGGAGATATGAAAATTGACTTTGGCCACGGTGCCTCAACCTTGGGAGAGCCGCCTGGCGAAAGAGTCCAGAGAGGCAGAGCTCGACTTCGGCCACGATGTCTCGACCCGAAGGGAGCCACCTGGCGAAGGAGTATGGAGAGGCAAAGCTCGACTTCGGCCATGGCATCTCGACTCGAAGGGAGTCACCTGGCGAAGAAGTATAGAGAGGCGGAGCTCAACTTCGGCCATGACATCTCGACTCGAAGGGAGCTACCCGACAAAGGAGTCCGAAGAAAAGATCTGACATGGCAACTTCCTCTGATGTGGCATCTAATTGGGTTTGACAAGGGCTACACGTTAGCGATCCCGCCACATTATTTGCCCCTAACTTCCAAGTCCCGTTGGTGCACGACGCTCGGGACAAAGGGAGTAAATGCAGTGCTGACATGGAAAGACCAAAATCCTGTGCCATAATTGTCATGATCGCTGGTGCTCCGAGCCAATAAAGCGGCGACATGTGGAGCCATCCGAGGAGGCATTATTGCTGACACAGAATTCAAAGTGATAGTGGGCAGAACGAAGCATCGCCTCTGCCGATTGCTGACACATGGAGCAGACCAACGGTAGTGATGGGACGGTTACAGTCGGGTCACTTTGAAAGGAAAGATAGTTTCTCTTTCAAAAAAATTTTGTGCCCGCCAGCGAACCGGAGAGTCCCTTTCTTCTCCCCAATCATCCTTTCCCTCCAAAGGCAACCAAGTTCGTCCACTCTCTGCTCTTCTTCATCTGTGGGCTGGGTAGAGTCTTTGCTAGGATCTTCAGTTTCCCTTCTTCTTTGTCTTCCTCTTCTTCTTCTTTCTTTCAAAATGTCTCGCTAGGGTCGGAACTTTCGTCCTTTGACTAACCCTAACGAGGCTAAGCCTTCTCGATCGAGGACGCCTTCTTCTTCTTCTTCTGACGATGAGGAAGAGGTGCACTTCGAGCTTTAGAGGAGGCCTCGCCCCACAGGGATAGTCATTGGGTCGCCCAGGGTCCGTCTCCTGCCTCCTCCTCCTTTTGAGCCTTCTCCAAAACCTCCATGGTTGACGAGTCCCGGTGGTATCGCCTCGGTGATAACCGACAAGGATCTTGCAATCGTCCAGGATACCTAAGGTATTCTGGACTCTGTCCGGCTCTCGATTCCACGATCGAGGGAACGGGTCACTGCCAGTGGCCCGGGCCAGATAGCTCTATACGAGGAGACCCTTGTGAAGGGCCTCCGATTCTCTTTCCATCCTTTCTTCTTTTCTGTCCTCAGCCAATACCGTTTGGTTCTGGCATAGCTGGTTCCAAATGCAGTCCGAACTATCTTCTGTTTCGTCATCTTATGTCATTTCCATAAGATTGTTGCCCGTTTCTCTCTCTTCAGGGTCTTCTTCACCCTGAAGCACCACCCATCCGAGGATGGGTGGTGGTTTATCTCTCCTCGCCCTAAGGGAATAAAATTTGAGCTCCCCTCTTCCATCAAGGAATGGAAGAGCAAGTACTTTTTTGCTTCGATTGAAGGGGTCGACTGGATTTGGAGCAATCCGAATCATATCCCAAACCGAAATGCCATTATCGAGGTGGCTGATCGGGAGGTGTACAACCAGATTCGCACCGACCAGATTCCTCTTTTTGCGGTTCTGCTAACATAGCAGAACCTCCACGAAGCCAGAGTCGGCCCAACGGGTGAGTTCGACATGGCCTTTACATGTTTTTATTTCTTCTTTATCATCTCGACTTCGGAGCTAACCATGTGTTTTTTGTGTGTGCAGTCATGAAGTACTCTGTGGAAGACCTTCTTGCCCTCTCCAGGAAGAGGGTCCACCGATGGGGATCAGAGAGTCCCCGTCGAAGAGGACCCGGGAGGAGGAGAATGCGAGGGCTACATCTGCCGTGCCGGTTGAAGAGCCGAGAAGGGGAGGGGTCGAGCCCATCCCCGAGCCACCGAGGTAGCAAGTCCCGGCCCCAGCCCGGGAGCCAGAGGTGGTGGTCCGGGCCAGGGCCGCTATTGCCACTGCTGCTGCTATGGAGCCTCCACCACCTGAAGTCGTCGAGGTGGAGACCGAAGAGGAGCAGGAGCGGGTGGAGCCGCTGTCCGCGATGCCATCCGAAGTGGCATCGAGTCCCCATCGCACCTATGATACCTCCTCGATCGGAGGAGGGGGCGATGCCACATCTGTGACGACGAGGAAGGGGAAGGATCCCCACGGGCTGCCATTTGAAGTGGCACCAAATTCTTCACTGGTCCGAGATCCAGAGCTCACCGAGCGCATGATGGACTTTGCAGTCCAGTCGCGCGACCGGCGGGAGAAGGTGGGGAAGCTCCTCGGTGATGCCATTCGAGGCACTTTACCCCAGCTGTTTTTGGTAAGCATTCCTTTCTTCTCACCCCTTCTCCTCTTTTTCTTGTTTGCTTTTCTTTATTTTGTGGCTAACATTTTCTTTGGAACAGCTCAATGCCAAGCTCCTACTAATCTGGGACCGCTGCAGGCAGTGGGTGAAGAGGGATCAATAGCAGTCATTAGAACTCGAGTCCCTGAAGGCCGAGTCTAAGCTGCAGACGGATGCCACTTGGGAGTCCGAGCAAAAAAATAAAGAGCTGAGGGGTGAGGTTGTAAGCATCGAAAGGTGCATCAAGGAGCTGGAGGAGTCCTTGGACCAAGAGAGAGGTCGGTCCAAGAGCCAAGATGAGGAGCTCCGGGCCAAGGAGGCCAAGGTAGAGGAGCTCAGGGTCGAGGTGGCCCGGGAGAAGGAGCTGGCCCAATCACTCTGAGGCTAGCTGGAGGTGGCAAAGCAGCGAGCCGTAACCGTCAAGAAGAGGATTGCGACGGTGGAAGAGAAGACTGCCGCCGCCGAGAAGGAGGCCATCAAGGCGGTCTCGAAGTATAAGGCCTCGAAGGAGTTCAACGTCGAGTTCTATAAACTCGCTACAGACTCCTTCTTCAAGGGGTTCATGTACTGCTGATCGAAGGTGGAAGCTCTTGTTCCAGACAAGAACCTGAGTAGGCTCTGCCTCCTAATCGGCCCGCTGGAGAGCCCAAAACCGGACTTGGCTGAGGTGAAAGAACCAGTAGCTGCCACTGATGAAGCTCCGTCGGAGGTCCTTGAGGGTGATGCCCCGACTGCGTGTCGGCCCGGGAAGGAGCCGGTCGAGTAGTGTAGGGGTGCTTGTATTTTCCTTCTCTATTTTCTTTTCTTTCTGTTCGGGCTGCCCGGTCTGTCGAGGGCCTAGAGAAAATGATGTAAAGGTTTCAATCTCCATCAATGAAATTTTACTTCCTCTATTGACTTGTGTGTTTCTTCTACATCATTGACTCTTCAGCAATCTTCCTTCCTCTGCTTCTCAACTACCCATGCTCATGTCTTTTGCCGAGGCATCTCGCCTAAAGGCTCTAAGTCCCTAGGCTCTTTCTTGCTGAGCTTCGGGTACACAGGCAGTTAGAAGGAAAGTCTTTTGACTTGCTGAGTCGTTCCCACCTCGCGAGCGAAGTGGTGTACTACTTCGGAAGAGGTGTATTCGACCTCGGATGGGATCACCTCCAAGCGAGCATGGCGCGAAAGAGCCTGGATGCTGTGGTCGGAGGGACTACCAGGTGATTATGGGGTGCCGGGCTTTGGAAGTTTCTGAGCTTGAGTGCCGGGCTTCGGGAGTTTCTGGGCTTGAGAGTGCCGGGCTTCAAGAGTTTCCAGGCTTGAGAATGCCGGGCTTCGGGAGTTTTCGGCTTAAGTTCTGGGCTTCAGGAGTTTTCGGGCTTGAGAGTGCCGGGCTTCATGAGTTTCCGGGCTTGAGAGTGCCGGGCTTCAGGAGTTTCCGGGCTTGAGAGTGCCGGGC
The DNA here is from genome assembly GCA_021397845.1 of Areca catechu. NCBI lineage: Eukaryota > Viridiplantae > Streptophyta > Magnoliopsida > Arecales > Arecaceae > Areca > Areca catechu. The sequence continues at coordinate 46,809,378 of CM038047.1, read as the reverse complement.
TTCAGGAGTTTCCGGGCTTGAGAGTGCCGGGCTTCAGGAGTTTTCAAGCTTGAAAGTACCGAGCTTCAGGAGTTTCTGGGCTTGAGTGCCGAGCTTCAGGAGTTTCCGAGCTTGAGAGTACCGGGCTTCAGGAGTTTCCAGGCTTGAGTGCCAGACCTGGGATCGGACAGCGAGATCCCTGCGAGGCAAAGGTGATTTGCAAAAAAAGGATCTTTATTATTAATGGAGGAATGCCTTACATTATTGGTAATGCATTCTCATGTTGTTGGCATTCCAAGTGCGCGGGAATCTTGCACCGTCCAGCTCCGCCAGGTAGTAAGCTCCGCCGGGGAGAGCTTCAACCACCTTGTACGGGCCCTCCTAGTTCGGGGAGAGCTTGCCGCACTCCCGAGGTTGCGATGCTTCAGCTCGATGCAATACCAGATTACCTGGACGGAAGATCTTTAGCCTCACCCACGCATTGTAGTACTGAGCCACGCGCTGCCGATAAGCCACCATCCATAGTCGAGCCTTATCTCTGGTTTCCTCGAGGAGGTCCAGGTTAAGAAGAAGGCGGGCCAGATTTTTTGTCTCGACATACTGCTCTACCTGCAGCGTGGGTATGCCGAGTTCGACAAAAATAATGGCTTCCACGCCGAAGATGAGGCTGAAAGGCGTCTCATCCGTGGCTGTCCTAGGAGTTATGTGGTAAGCCCAAAGAATGTTAGGGAGTTCTTCGGCCCACCTGCCCTTGGCCTGGTCCAACCTAGTTCGGTATCCCTGAAGGATTGTTCGATTGGTCACCTCAGCTTCTCCATTTGTCTGAGGGTGAGCCACCAAGGTGAGGCGATGGTGGATGCCGAGGTCGGTGCAGAAGTCCTCGAACTCCCCGTTATCGAATTGCCATCCATTATCGGTGATGATGCTGTGGGAAAGTCCGAAATGGTAGATGATCGACTTCTAGAAGAACTGGTGGACCTTGGCTTCGGTTATTCATGCTAGTGGCTCCACCTCTACCCATTTAGTGTAGTTGATAGCCACCATCAGGAACTTGCGCAGCCCAAAAGCAGGAGGGAATGGACCAAGGATGTCCATTCCCCACTGGGTGAACGGCCAAGGTGCAGAGAGTTGGGAGAGTGGCGCCTCGGGTTGACGTTGTATGTGAGCATGGCACTGGCAGCGGTCGCACTTTCTCATGAAGTCAGTGGCATCCTCCCTCATCGTCTCCCGGTAGTATCCCTGACGGAGGGCTTTGTATGCCAGTGTCCTCCCTCCGACATGATTCCCGCAGAGGCCCTCGTGTATTTCTCGGAGCACAAAGGCTGCCTCTGCGGGTCTCAAGCACTTCATGAGCGGATAGGAGTAGGACTTCTGGCAGAGTTGTCTGACCATCAGGATGAATCGCACAGCCTTCTTCTTGACGAGGCCGACTTCAGTCCGATCTTCTAGTAGGGTGCCGTTGGTGATGTATCTGATATACCGGTCCATCCAGTTGGGCTCCAGGGTGACCTGTTGGACTTCTCTGGGAGCTTCAAAGCTTGGACTTTCCAAGAACTCGACGTGGGCGCATCCCAGCGATGAGTCCGGTAGGGTCGCGAGTCTTGACAGAGCGTCGGTGCGAGCATTCTCCCCATGAGGGATGTGGAAGATGCTGAAGTGCCGGAAACCCGTCGTGCTCGAACGGACTCGCTCAAGGTACTTCATCATCTGGGGATCACAGGCCTCATACTCCCCTGAGACCTGCCCCGCGACCAGCTGAGAGTCGGTGAAGACCTTCAGGTTTGGTACACCTAGCTCACGGGAGACTCTGAGTTCTACGAGGAGTGCTTCGTACTCCACCTGATTGTTGGTTGCTGCGAACCTGAAGCGAAGCACACATTCAGCCACGACCCCATCCCCATTAGCGAGGATGAGTCCTGCTCCGCTCCCTCTTGAGTTGGACATGCCGTCCATATGGAAGACCCATGTCTCCTCCTCGGTAACAGGCTCCACCTGTGGTGCCAAGGTCGAGGTGGTCTCCTTGGGCTCCTTGCCCATGCTAGCGTATTCGATCAGGAAGTCGGCCAGCGCTTCGACCTTCCGGGATGGCCTCGACCGGTACGAGATGTCAAACTCACTTGGCGTTAGAGACCATTTAGCCAAACTCCCAGATATTTCGGGGCGACTGAGTATGGCCCTTAGTGGCTGGTCCGTCATGACCGTAATAGGATGCGCTTGAAAGTATGGCCTAAGGCACTTGGCAAACATTATTAGAGCAAAAATTAACTTTTCTGAGCGGGTGTACCTGATCTCCACATCCCGGAGAATTTTGCTAGCATAGTACACCGGCTTCTGGGATCCATCCTTGTTTGTGCGGACAAGGATCGAGCTGATGGCCCCCGGGGTGATCGCTAGATGTAGCAGGAGTTCTTCTCCTTCCTCCAGCCTAGAGAATAGTGGCAGGGACACCAGGAACTTCTTTAGCACCTCGAAGGCTGCTCTACACTCCTCGGTCCAGGCGAAGTCATGCACTTTGCGCAGCACCTTGAAGAAGGGTAAGCAACGGTTAGCCGACCTCGAGATGAACCTGCTCAGGGTCGCAATCCGGCCGGTCAGGTGCTCGAGGTGGGATGCTCTATGTCAACGATTGCCAGACCTTCTCCGGATTCGTCTCGATGCCCCTTTGGATAACCATGAACCCAAGGAACTTCTCTGTCGCTACGCCAAAAGTGCACTTCGCCAGGTTCAGCTTCATCTTGTGCATCCAGAGATTGTCGAAGGCTTCTGCTAGATCTACGATGTGATCCGACTTTGGTCTGCTCATGACGAGCATGTCGTCCACGTACACTTGCATGTTTCTTCCAATTTGGTCCTTGAAGACCTGGTTGACCAACCGCTGGTATGTGGTGTCAGCGTTCTTCAAGACAAAAGGCATCATCCGGTAGCAATACATCCCTCGATCAGTGATGAAGGCAGTGAGCTCTTTGTCCTCTAGATGCATCCGGATCTGATTGTATCCGCAAAACGCATCCATGAAGGAGAGTAAGTGGTGCCCTAAGGTGGCGTTTACCAGTTGGTCGATCTTTGGTAGAGGAAAGCTATCCTTCGGACAAGCCTAGTTGAGATCAGTGTAGTTCACGTAGATCCTCAACTTTCCACTGCTCTTTTTGACCATGACTACATTTGCCAGCCAGCTGGGTACTATACCTCACGCATAAAGCCGGCTGCAAGGAGCTTATCCACCTCCTCGTTGATCGCCCGTTGCCTCTCAGGGACGAAGCTTCTCTTCTTCTACCAGATCAGGTGATACTTTGGGTCAATGCTTAACTTGTGGGTGATGACATCGGGGAGAATCCTCGGCATATCCGCTGCCGTCCAAGCAAACACGTCAGCGTTTGCTCAAAGAAACTCCAACAGGTGGGCCCGCTCCTGTTGCAATTAGGCCCTAATTTGCACCATCTTCATAGGGTCAACTCCGAGGGGATATGATAGCAGGTGCTCAACCGAGCCACCCCTGGGGTCCTCCGCCCTTTTGTCGAGGTCGTCAGCATTGGGATTTTCCTCGGAGTTGCTAGCCCCGGGGATGGCTTGGAGACAGTGTCGGATCGGTGGAGGTGCCCCCCTCATTTCTCTAACACCATAAAGAGTAGGAAATAGTACTAGTAGCCTTTTGGTGGAGATGAACGCGTCGAGCTGATTGAGCCTGGGACGGCCAAGGATCATATTATAGGCCGAAGGAAGCCTAACAACAGTAAAGGTCATCATGATGGTGCTCTATCGAGGTGGCACCTTGGCAATAACAGGAAGGGTGATTTTTCCTTCGACTCCCATGGAATCCCTTATGAAATCGACTAGGGGAGTGTGCACAGGTTTAAGTTAAGTAGAGGATAGATTCATCTTGGAGAAGGCATCATAAAAAAAGATATCAGTCGAGCTTTCACTATCGACCATAATCCGTTTTACATGATGCTTCGCGATCGTCATTATGACAACCATGTCATCATTCTTTATATTTTCAACCCCGGATTCCCCTTCCCTCATAAAGGGGAATACATTTTCGGTTACCTCTCCTCCTCGGGCCCTATTGGGGGCATGCTCAATTCCCCAACAGATCATTCCCACAGGCTTCTCAATGGATCGGTTGTCGACTTCAGGGACCAGAGGGAGAGCAGCGAGCGCCTGAGGTTAAGCCAGGGTCTTGCCTCCCATGAGCCTTACGAGGTAGCCCCTCCTTATGAGGTTTTCAATCTCTCTCTTGAGGTGGCGGCATTCCTTGGTATCGTGGCCGTGGTCGCGGTAGAACTGAGAGTACTTCATCTTGTCACGACTATTAGACAGCCTCAGCAGGGGTGGGCGATGCAAGTAGCGCTCGTCTTAAATCTCCATGAGGATCTTCGTCCTTGGAGTAAGGAGGGGTGTGAATCTTTCTTCTGGGATGGGGTCGCTCTTCGACTTCAGCCCCTGGCAGAAATTCGATATGGGCAGTCCTGGCTTCCATGCCCCGGATGCCTCTCTAGGAGCTGGCTTCTTTAGTGGCTTCCCGTCTAGCTCCCTCCTCGTGCGATCCGCCTCCTTGGTGTGAATGTACTTTTGAACATGGATGAGGAGTTCAGAGTATATCTTGGGGGCTTCTTATTCAGGAAGTAGGTCAGGCGGGAAGTCCTGAACCCTCTCTTCAGCGCCAGCATGGCGACTAACTCATCCAAGTTATAGATCTCCAGTGCGGCAACCTTGAAGTGGGCCATGTAGTCCTATAAGAGCTCGTGGTCTTGTTGCTTGATGGAGAAGAGGCTATCTGTCTCGCGTGGCACCTTGCAACAAGCATCAAAGTGGGCCACGAACTTCTGCTCCAACTGAGTGAAAGAGCTGATGCTTTCGGGCTTGAGGCGGATAAACCAAACTCGAGTCGCCTTCCTGAGGATGGCTGGAAATGCGATGCAGAGGAGAGCATCAGTTGCTTCTTGGACTCTCATGAGGGCTTTATAGCTCTCCAGGTAGTTCAGGGGGTCGGTGGTCTCGTCGTAGGGATCCACCTGCGGTATACAGAATCGGCTGGGGATCAGTTCCTCTTGGATCTCTCGGGAGAAAGAGGGACAGGCGTCGTAGCCTGCAGGCTCGCTAGGGGAGCCCTGTAGATTTGCAAACTGGTGGGATAGCTCCCCCAGCTTGTGTTCCTGTTCTTCCAGGCGCCTTTCTACCATGCACCTGATGGCCTCATTAGTTGAGCCTTCCATCGAGGCCTAAGGAGGAGGAGAAGATGGCATCTGAGCGGGGTCGTGACGGGGGACCTTGCCTTTGCAACCTTGGCGGTGCTTAACAGCAGCCTGCTCAAAGGTCGGAGATCGTCTTTCCTGGTTGGCAGCCCCAGCCCATTGTCTCTTTGCTGGGGTCCTGTGGCTTCCCCGGCGGTCTATCATCGCTCACGACTATGAAGGCCTTCCTTGGAAGGATCGCAGGTTGTCGCGAGGAGCAGCAGCTTAGGCCGCGAGGGTCCCAGGCTGCTGGTGGGTGGCCAGGGACTGGTGCTGATGCTACAACTGGTGCACCACAATAGTTAGAAGCTACATCTACTGGGCGAGCGCAACCAGCTGGACTTCCACTGGAAGCGGTTATGGTGGAGCGGGAAGCTTCCTCTCTAGACTGTGCAGGTCCCCACGGGAAGGGGGATCCCCCTCACGGCTGGTGGAGACTTCCCATGCATGGGTCATCACCATGCCTCCGGTGATTTTCTTGCAGGGGGATTAGCTTGGATTGAAATGTGTCCTGTCCCCCCTTCCTAACATGTCAATCTGTTGCCGCTTGAACCACCATGGCCTGTAGCTAAAGTGGACCTCGGATCATGCCCTTGTCGTTCTGGACCCGCCTGCACACCCGGACCTGCAAAATAGAAGAGACCCGGGCCAGTGATCCTGGTGGGGGCACTCCGATGCTCAAGTCAGTTACGATCTAGGGGAACAGATCCTCCTGGTTGAGCCCTATAGATGGACTCCACGCTAGGAGGAGAAAGAAATGTACTGGGAGAATGTAGATGAGTTGTGAGTGGAGCCGGAGAAGTGGTGATGGAGGAGAGCTTGAGCTGGAAGGCTGTGTCTGTCGAGACCCCCCCGGTGGATCTCCGATAGCCTCAATCTCTCGGTTCTCTCCAGTGTGCCACCCTTCTTGCCCATTAGCTTGCCTTGTGTTTTTGCTTGCTTACCTTTTGGAACCTTGGAGAGCTCTTTTTTAAGCTAGGATGGCTGCTAGAGGCCTACCTTGAAATCCTCCCCTAGCTTGCGGGCGCGTGCGATGGTATTTCATGCCATGGACGGGATGCCTTTCCTTATTTGTGATATGAAACCTACCATGCTCTCTGACATTCTTTCTGATCGCTCCATTTCAGGTAGCCTGGCAGAGCCTCGATCGGGGGGCAGCCACCCCCTGAATTTGAATCTTCTAGGCTGACTTCCTCTTCTGGGTGGTACAGAAGGTTGATAGGGAGTGCAGTGTCTTGATCGGGGTACCCTTTCCTTTTCGGTGTAAGTGGTAGCTGGGACCATTATTGCAGCCTGGCAGGCGCCTTTCCGTGGTCCTTGGGTGGTGGACCACCACCCAAGGAGAGCGGCGATGTCACTCAGTTGCTGGTCCTTTTGTTTGAGGTGGAGCTGGTCCGGAGAGGCGGAGCTCAACTTCGGCCATGGCATCTCGACCCTGAGGGAGCCTCCTGGAGAAGGAGTCCGGAGAGGCAGAGCTCGACTTTGGCCACGACATCTCGACCTTAAGGGAGCTGCCTGGCGAAGGAGTCCAGAGAGGCGGAGCTCGACTTCGGCCACGGCATCTCGACCCTGGGGGAGTCGCCTGGTGAAGGAGTCCGGAGAGGCAGAGCTCGACTTTGGCCGCGACATCTCGACCTTAAGGGAGCTGCCTGGTGAAGGAGTCCAGAGAGGCGAAGCTGGACTTCGGCCATGGCGTCTCAACCCTTGGGGGAGCCGCCTGGCGAAGGAGTCCGAAGAGGCGGAGCTCGACTTCGGCCATGGCATCTTGACCCGAAGGGAGTCGCCTGGCGAAGGAGTCCGGAGAGGCGGAGCTCGACTTCGGCCACAGCATCTCGACCGGAAGGGAGCCACCTGGCGAAGGAGTCCGGAGAGGCGGAGCTCGACTTCGGCCATGGCATCTCGATCCGAAGGGAGCCACCTGGCGAAGGAGTCCGGAGAGGTAGAGCTCGACTTCGGCCATGGCATCTCGACCCGAAGGGAGCTACCTGGCGAAGGACTCCGAGGAAAAGATCTAATGTGGCAGCTTCCTCCGACATGGCATCTAACTGGGTCTGACAGGAGCTACACGTCAGCGATCTTGCCATATCATAATGGATACTTACTTAGCATATGGGTCGATCTTCTCATAGTTTAGCAAAATATATATCTCTGCTTGTCAAAATTTGGTATCAATTAAAACTTGGCAAACCTTGTGACCAAATTTATGAGCAGGATATGCTAATATTAAGATCTCTTACACTGATCTCTCACCAACACCATCATCATTTTAGTCCACTTGAGTTAGCTTTATTTGTACACTGGGATTAAAGTAGTGTAGATTAAAATTTTAATTTTTTTCTATTATGTAAACCTTCAAAATAGAATGATTCTGACCTTGTTTTTCACTTTTTTCTTGAGATGGTGTATGTATCTTTCAGATGGATATATCCACCTATACTGCACTGATCCCCCACTTTCTTAGTAAACCTTCAAAATAGAATGATTCTGTCTTATTTTTCACTTTTTTCTTGAGACGGTATATGTATCTTTCAAATGGATATATCCACCTATACTGCACTGATCCCCCAATTTAGTTCATATGCTAGATGAAACATGAGGTGCTCCATAAAATTGAACAAAATAGAAGAAAATATCTTCTCTAATTTGCATATGGTCTTTATACTACTAGCCTCAAGATTGAAGATGTGGTCAGCGGATAGTTCAATAACATAAATATTTTTGAACAAAAGGCTAAGCTCGATCAAAGACTTTATATGGAGTTAGGAAGGAGATCATGCTAAGCCAATGGAAGTAATCATTATATGAAGGCAAGGCAGTCATGGCTCTTTAGTCCATAGAACCTGCAATCTTTGACATTGACATACCAAGCTAGATTACTTGTGTACTTATCTAGAATTTAAGATTTTTACACCATTCAGATACATCTTTCAACTGCTCCCTCATCAAGGTATAAGATGCTTTTGGCTTCAGAAATTTTTTAAATGATACCTCAACTAGCTCTAATAGAGGATGCTTGCATATGTTCTTCATATATATTCAAGCCTTAAGATTGTCCTTCATCTTGCCCGTGACATCCATAATAGTATAAAAAATATTATCGAATATATTCTTCTCAATATGCATACTATCAAGATTATGACAAATCAAATTGGTAGACAAGTATGGTAATTTTCAAAAGATGCTGCTCTACACCTCGTTATAAATTTTATCGAACCTCAAGGTTTCTGCTTGTCAAAAAGTATGCCAAATTAGACTTCGTATAGTTAGGATACCCTCTAAAACACTTTCGTATCACTGAGACATGGGGATGCACGATCCATCTCTATTTTATTCTTCCTGAAACTATCCTATTGCCTTCGAAAAGGATGATACTTGGAAAGAAATTGATGATCATAATTGAACTAGCAAGGCTTATGACCATGCTTAAGTTGAAATGATTTTATATTCTCCATACAATAGGAACATACTAGCTTCTCATGAGTTCTCTATCCTGATAGCATCTCATAAACAAGAAAATTGCTAATGGCCATATAAATATAGCTTTCATTACAAAATTCTGCTTTTTCAATGCATCAAAAGTACTAGTGCCATTAGACCATAAAAATTTCAGCCCATTAACAAGGAATTTTAGATATATATCAATGCTTCTACCAGGGTCTCCAGGAATGACTAATATAAAAAAGTTGTTATATTTTTTTATGCACATCCCAAGCAACAGATTGTATGGAATAATAAAGGCTAGCCAACATGAATAAGGGGCCATTGCATAATTGAATGGCATAAATCTATTCGAAAATAGATCAAGTTGGATATTATATGATTCTTGAGCAAATAAAGTATGGCAAGTATTAAATTTCTTCTATGCCTAATTGTCCAACAGATGACTCATCCTATCGGTCTATTTACATATATCTTCTTTGTGTTATCTTATCACTCGACAGTACTCTTGGATAAGTAGAACCTCCAAAGCCTAGAAGTGAGGGAAAGATATCAAAGAATCTTGTATGGTATGTCATTTTGATTCTTTCCATCTTGCCTCGGCTTAAATTGGCTTTCACTACATATGTCACATGAGCTTCTCAGTTGATCCCCTTTATAGAAAGTAGGTAATGATTATGGCATGCATCTATCTTCTCGTATCTCATGTCTAATCTTTTCATCATTTTCTTTGAAGCATAGAAGTTCCCAATAAGTTTTCCATCTTTCGGTAGTATTTTTTTTATTATTGCTACTATCTTATCATATCAATTAACTGCCATATTAAAGTTGACCTTCAAGTTTAATAACTTCGATACAGCTAATAATACAGTATGTATTTTATATTCTGGTCACAGTGGTTCATTAGCATCTTTAAGTATAGGTAGAAATCGCCATTGCCAGCTTCTAGATCATCCTTCACATTCTAATAAATTCAAGACCAGTCAGATCCATAACCATATCTACCATTCTATCTATGTCCCTATGTTGTTTACCTCTAACCCTTGTAACTGTCTCCCACATCTCTCCATATAGTACTAATGCTTGTAATTTGACATAAATCCGCTCCTATATAAAATAGATAGTGATTGTACTCTTATCAAATATATCTCTATTACCATATCTCTTACAAGGGCAACGAACTCGTCCTTGATGTAAGAGTGCCATATTTTCAAAAGTATAATCATGGAAGTACTCTACACCCTTCCTATATTCAGCAGAAATCATCTTGTCGACTATTCGACAATCCATCTAACTACAGTCCACGGTACACTATCTATAGATTCTGCATATACAAATACAATGCAATTGCTTATTAATTATTTTACCATTTAAATGGCTTATAATATAAATGCATCTATCATTAACTGATAGATATGGAAGGTCCTATCCCATTCAAAAATTATGTTAATTTTATAGATCAATTATAGTAATCAAATGATATGGGGCTGAAAAAATTTTGGTAGCATTTTCTTTAGTTCTCCTCACATGATTGAAGATGTGTGAGGAGAACTAAAGAAAAATACTGTCCTATTTTTTTTTGAATCCTTAATATATCGTTTGATTACTAAATTACCTATAAAATTAATTGTAATTTCCAAATTATCCATACTAGATATTTAATTGATCAATGTATATAATTTTCCTATCGATATAAAAATATATAATTATACGGATGCCGTAAAATATGTACTTTAATCAAAGATGGGTCTATAATTCTATGCAATGCAAATCTTTTATAAAAAATATATAATTAATTAGTTAAATTAATATCTAATTATAAATGCCATAGAATCTGTACTCGGTCCTTGCACAAGGGCTAGCCATCCTAGATGTAGTTGGACCCGAGGCCTGAGTGCATGCAGTTGCAATTCTACCTGGCACCTTCCCTCGACCTGAGTGTGCGAGGAACAAGAGGGCTAGTTGTTTTGGACACCACCTAGGATCCGAGGTCCAAGCATGTGGCATGCCTCGACTCTATGTTTGCAATGCTACCTGGCACCTTCCCTTGGCCCAAGTGTGTAAGGCATGCAAGGGTTTACTGCCTTGGATGCCAGTTAGGACCAAAGGTCCAAGCATGTGGGGCATGTCTCGACCCCGTGTTTGCAAGGCTACTCGGCACCTTCCTTCAGTCAGAGCATACGGGACATGCAAGGGTTGGTTGCCCTAGATGCTAGTAAGATTCGAGGCTCGAGCATAAGGGACATGCCCTGACCCCTATGTTTGGAATGATACCTAGCACCTTCCCTCGGTCCGAGCATGTAAGGTGCGTGACCTGAGCCTTCGCTTGCACTCTACATGTTAAGACCCAAGTCCCATGCATGCAGGGCATGCATCCATGCACACCTAATTACTTAATTAAATAAACATCCAATTAATTAATTAAATTAACATCTAATTAATTAATTAATTAATTAATTAAATATATTTTAAATAAAAAATGACTTTTGGTGATGGCTACTCGAAGTAAGGGAAGGCAGGCTCTATGGATGGTGGATTTGGTGTGCAAGGATGCTGACTCGAGGATGGTGCCATGGGATGCGACTATGAGATGGGGGCACAGGGATGGCAACACAGGGATGGGGCCATGGTGGCTGGTGGGGGAAGCACCCTGATAGGGGGATAGTGGTACAGGAATGCTAGTGTGGGAAAGGGGGCACGAGGATGAGCGAATCGATGGGAGGAAGGGGAGAACTGTCGGAATGAGGCATTTTTGGTTGATTAGGAGGTTTTGGAAAAAAGTATTAGTGATGACAAAGAGTATCATCGCTAATACTGATTAGTAATGCATGATTACTATTAGCAATGGTATTTTACTATCACTAATAGTTTAGAAGCCATTTTAAAATATTAGCAATGACAATGAGTTCTGTCTCTAATACCTAAAATTCTAGGTTATTATTGGCAATGACAAATTACCATCTCTAATAATCATAATATCATCACTAATAATTTTTTTATAAAGTAAAATTTTCTTTAAGATTTTAAAATTATTAGAGACAGCCCTCATCGTCACAAAAAATTCTCAAATCATCGCTAATAATATTAGTGATGGTATATTTTTTCATCTTTATTTTGGTTGCTATTTACCCTTGTTAGCGATGGCTGATTTGTCGTCACTAATACTCCATTTTCCTGTAATGATAGTTTCTTGGATCAATGGATGTACATTATGTTTGTTGTGGTGCCAAATGAACTGATACTACTTGATATGGCAAGATCACTGACATGGAGCCTGCATCAGACCCAGCTGGCGGCCAGGCAGTGCCGCGCGGTGTTCTCTTCCGAGCTCTCCTGCCAAGGGCCTGACCAACGGTCACACCCACCTCTAGCTGAGCTTGGCATCTCTACCCCTTCACCAGGTGTTGACCCAGGAGGGGTCCACCTGGGCCGAAGTGGGCCTGCCTCTGCTCCTTTGCCAGGTGGCACCCCCAGACGGGTACACCTCGCCCGAAGTCGAGCCTAGCACCTCTGCTCCTTCGCCAGGTGGCGCCCCCAGAAGGGTCTACCTCGATCAAAGTCAAGCTTGTCTCTGTCCCTTCGCTAGGTGTCGATCCAAGAGGGGTCCACCTCGATCGAAGTGGGCCTGCCTCTACTACTTCGCCAGGTGGCACCCTCAGATGGGTCCACCTCGGTCGAAGTCGAGCTTGCCTCTGTCCCTTCATCAGGTGTCGACCCAAGAGGGGTCCACCTCAATCAAAGTGGGCATGCCTCTGCTCCTTCGCCAGGTGGCACCCCCAGACAGGTCCACCTCGGTCGACGTCGAGCCTGGAACCTCTGCTCTTTCTCCATGTGGCACCCCCAGATGGGTCCACATCGGTCGAAGTCGAGCTTGCCTTTGCCCCTTCGCTAAGTGTTAACCCAGGAGGGGTCCACCTCGGTCGAAGTGGGCCCGCCTCTGCTCCTTCGCCAGGTGGCACCCCCAGATGGGTCCACCTCAGTCGAAGTCGAGCCTGGCACCTCTGCTCCTTCACCATGTGGCACCCCCAGATGGATCCACATCGATCGAAGTCGAGCTTTCCTCCGTCCCTTCGCCAGGTGTCGACCCAAAAGGGGTCCACCTCGGTCGAAGTGGGCCCGTCTCTGTTCCTTCACTAGGTGGGACCCCCAGATGGGTCCACCTCGGCTGAAGTCGAGCCTGGCACCTCTGCTCCTGCACCAGGTGGCACCCCCAGATGGGTCCATCTCGATCGAAGTTGAGCTTGCCTCCGCCCCTTCGCCAGGTATCGGCCCAAGAGGGGTCCACCACGATCGAAGTGGGCTTGCCTTTGCTCCTTCACCAGGTGGCACTCTTAGATGGGTCCACCTCGATCGAAGTCGAGCCCTCTCCATGGAGCGACTGGAGGACCGTGAGTGCAATCCCCGAGGATGCTGCTGAGGATGGCACGCACAGTGCGGTGTTCCCAGATCTGTGACGGTGCGCGGAACCTCGTTTGCACCAATTTAGGAGGGACACCATGATCGAGGTACCAGATCCGACGGCTAGTGACCTAGAACCCCCCGAAGGGGAGGGCCATGGTTAATGCCTCGAACCCAAGGGCGCCTACTCACGGATAGAGGTCCCGCTTGGCTTCCCCTTTCATGACTGTATGGCAGACGAGACGAGCTCGCCACTTAACTCCCAACCGTAAGGGGAGACGACCTTAGGAGAATAGCTAATAAGTGTCGTTGACCTCCAAGACCTCCCCAAAGGGGAAGAATCGAGGCACCAAAGCACCCGATGATATCAACAAGGCACTAGCGAGCGTGGGGAAAGGTAAGCATCCAAGAGTGCAAACGCACGGAAGGAGAGAATAAGCGACTCTAAGACAAAAATTCTGAAGGAACTCTCAAGGACGAGATTGGTGAGCCCAGTCGCAAGAACTGGATTGTTGACCCCTCTCATTCTCGATCATTTTCATTCATCTCTTCATCAAAGATTCCTATAAGCATGGAGACCCAGCGGGGATCTGCCTTAGTGGATCTGTTCCACTTTGCCGCTCTCTAACTTGATCGTCAGAGTGCCACGCCGGAACCCCCGGCTTGGATCTCTAACCTTATTTTGCAGGTCCGAGAATGTTAGGATTTCGAAGTAGAGGGGACTGAAGTCCAACTCTAACTCTTAGCTACAGGCCATAGTGGTAAGGTCGGCAACAGGTTGGCGCACCAGATAGGGGTACGAAAGCCCCTGTATGAACAAGCCCCCCACGAGCTTGAGAATAGCTCGACTCCAAGCATGGTGGTAACTCGCGGGCGTGAAGCTTCCACCAGTCGGGTGGGAGAGGTTCCCTCTCCCTCGAGCCCCTGTAGCTCGGATAAGGAACTTTCTGCTCCTCCTTCTCAGCTACCCTCGGCAGACGGTCAGTATGCTGCACTTGTCCAATAGTTGTAGATACTGACCGCAGCCATGAGGTAGCTGCAGCATCAGCAGTGCTTCCGTTCACTCAACCCTAGCTAGGGACCCTCACGGCCCAAGCTGCGGATCCCCGTGGAAACCTGCGCTCCATCCAAGGTAGGTTGTCCCATCCACAGGCAGTAACTAACCCCCGCGGGAGTCACCAGACCCCCGCAAAGAGGAATCATACTGGGTCGGTGGACCATGAGAGCCAATCCTCGGGAATGACAATGACGCCGCCAGGCACAATAGGCACCACCGGGGCAAGACCCCTCGTCGCGACCCGTCGACCCCTCCTTCTCCAGCAACCTCGGTGGAAGGTTCCACTGATGAGGCTATCAGGCGCCAAGCTGAGAGGCACCTGGAAGAGCAAGAGCACAAACTGGTGGAGCTCTCCTGTTGGTTTGCCAACCTGCAGGGCTCCCCCAGTGAGCTGGTGGGCTATAATGCCTGACCCCCTTCTCCTAGGAAATCCAAGAGGAACCGATTCTGAGTCAGTTCTGCATGCCTCAAGTGGATCCCTACGACAGGACAACCAACCCCCTGGACCACCTAGAGATCTATAAAGCTCTCATAAGAGTCCAGTAGGCGACAGACGCCCTCCTGTGCATCGCCTTTCCGGCCACCATCCGGAAGGTTGCTCGAGTCTGGTTCACCCGCCTCGAGCCTAAAAGCATCGACTCCTTTTAGTAGCTGGAAAGGAGGTTTGTGGTGAACTTTGATGCCTGTCAAAAGGTGCCAAGGGAGGTGGATTAACTCTTCTCTATCCGACAGTAAGACCATGAGATTCTACAGGACTATGTCACCCACTTCAAGACTGCTGCCCTGGAGATCTACAGTCTGGACGAGCCCGTCGCCATGCTGGCGTTGAAGCGAGGGCTCAAGACCTCCTGTCTGACATATTCCTTGGATAAAAATCCACCCAATACATACTCTGAACTCCTTCTCCGCATCCATAAGTACACCCGCGCTAAGGAGGCTGACTGTACTAGGAGAGAGCTGGACGGGAAGCCTTCGAAAAAGCCTATCCCAAGGGATGTACCTGGAACCTGGAGGCCCGGGCTGCCTGCGGACTTCCGGTCGAGATCGAAGCCGAAGAATGGTCCCATTCCGGAGCAGACCTTCACTCCCTTCCTTGCTCCAAGAACAAAGATCCTTATGGAGATCGAGGGTGAGTGCTACCTCCGTCGACCTCTTCCTCAGAAGCCGAGAAACAGTCGCGACAAGATGAAGTACTGCAAGTTCCACCGTGACCATGGCCATGACACTGAGAACTGTCGCAATCTAAAGAGAGAAATCGAGGATCTGATCAGGAGAGGCTATCTTAAAAAGTTCGTGGGAAGAGAGGTTCCGGCAGAGGATCAACCACTTGCGGCCCTTTCCCCTGTCCCTGTGGTCAACAACCACCCCATAGAGAAGCCAGTGGGCATGATCTCTTGTGGGATAGGGCATGCATCGAAGAGAGCCCGGAAGGGAGGAGACCTGGAAAATGTACTCCCCTTTGAGAAGGGGAAGGAAGGTGAAGATGAAAATGTAAATAATGATGTTGTCATGGTCGAGATGACCATCGCTAAGCATCTTGTACATCGAATTATGGTTGATAGTGAGAGCTCCACTAACATGCTTTTTTATGATGCTTTCTCCCGGATGAACTTGTCACATGATCGGCTAAGGCCAGTGCACACCCCTCTCATGGGTTGCACCAAAGATTCTATGGGAGTCGAGGGAGAGATCACTCTCCCTGTTATCGCCAGGACTCCACTCCGGTAGAGCACGATCATGATGACCTTCACCGTCGTCAGACTCCCATCACCATACAATGCTATCTTGGACCATCCAGGGCTCAACCAACTTGATGCAGTCATTTCTACCAAAAGATTGCTAGTGCAGTTCCTTACCATTTTTGGGATGGGAGAGATGAGGGGGGCAGTCCAGCCCATTCTGCATTGCTTGAAGGCTATCCCAGGAGCCCGGAGTGCTGAGCTTGATGCTGACATCGACGACCTCGACCAGAGGGCACAGGATCCCAGGGGTGGCCCCATCGAGCGCTTGCTGATGTACCCCCTTGGCTCGATCCACTGAAGATGGTGCAGATAGGAGCCTAACTCCCGAAAGATGAGCAGGCTCACTTGCTAAGTTTCCTTCGGGCGAATGTAGACGTGTTCACCTGGTCTGCGACAGATATGCCAGGTATCCCCTTGGATGTCATCACCCATCAGTTAAAGATTGATCCGAAGTGCCGTCCAGTTCGATAGAAGAAGAGGAGTTTTGCAGCAGAAAGGCAGAAGGCGAGCAATGACAAGGTGGAGAAGCTCTTCACGGCTAGCTTCGTTCGCGAAGTGCAATACCCCAGTTGGCTTGCGAATGTGGTGATGGTCAAGAAGAACAATGGAAAGCGGAGGATCTGTGTGGATTACACCGACCTCAATTGTGCTTGCCCAAAAGATAGCTTCCCCCTTCCGAAGATCGACTAGCTCATGGATGCCACTTCGGGACACCGCCTACTCTCCTTCATGGATGCCTTCTCCGGGTATAATCAGATCCGGATGCATCCGGAAGATGAGGAGCATATCGCCTTCATCATGGATCGTGGGACATACTGCTACATGATGATGGCCTTCAGTCCGAAGAATGCTAGCACTACGTACCAGCGGTTGGTCAACAAGATCTTCAAAGACCAAATTGGCCACAACATGCAGATGTACGTGGATGACATGCTCGTGATGAGCAAGCCGACCTCGGACCATGTCAATGACTTGACGGAGACCTTACATAACCTTCGTCTCCACCAAATAAAATTGAACCCGATGAAGTGTGCTTTCGGTGTGGCGGCGGGAAAGTTCCTAGGCTTCATGGTGACCCAAAGAGGGATAGAAGCCAACATAGAGAAGGTCTGAGCGATCCTTGACATGGAGCAGCCCATCTCCAAGAAGCAAGTCCAGTGCCTCACCGGCCGGATAGCAACCCTGAGCCAGTTCATCTCGCGATCTGCTGATCGTTGCCGGCTCTTCTTCAAGGTGCTGAAGAAGATGCACGACTTCGCCTGGACGAAGGAGTGCCAAGAGGCATTCGAGGAGCTGAAGAAGACCCTGGCATCACCACCAGTACTCTCCCGACCAGAGGAGGGAGAAGAGCTCCTCCTGTATATGGCAGTCACTCCGAAGGCCGTCAGCTCGGTCCTAGTTCGGATGGATGATTGAGGGATTCAGAGACCTGTATACTATACAAGCAAGCTTCTTCGTGATACGGAGCTCAGGTATTCTCTATCCGAGAAGTTAATTTTTGCGCTTATTGTGTATGCCCAGCGTCTCAGGCCTTATTTCCAAGCGCACCCGATCGCGGTCCTAACGGATCAATCGCTGAAGGCCGTGCTCAGTCGACCTGACACGTTTGGATGCTTGGCAAAGTGGGTACTGAAGCTCAGCGAGTTTGACATCGCCTATTGGCCAAGGTCTGCCATGAAGGCACAGGTACTGGCTGATTTCTAGTTGAGTGTGCAGGCCTGGGCGAGGGGCCGGAAGAAAGCCCCCAAAATCAACAACCATGACCTGAACTGGAGGAGGACATCTGGGTCCTACATGTGGATGGAGCCTCTAACTCTGGTGGAAGCGAAGCTGGACTCATCCTTGCTAATAGCGAGGGAGTAGTCACCGAGTGCGCGCTCCACCTCCAATTCACCGTCACCAATAACCAGGCGGAATACGAAGCACTCCTCGCGGGACTGAGAGTTTCCTGCGAACTGGGCATGACTAGCTTGAGGGTCTTCACCGATTCACAACTAGTGGCCGGGCAGGTCTTCGACGAGTACGAGGCACGGGACCCTCAAATGTCAAAGTATCTTGAGTAGGTGCATGCAAGCTCGGTGGGTTTCAAGCACTTCAGCATCTCCCACATCCCACGCAGTGAAAACACTTGCGCTGACACCCTCTCCCGGCTGGCAACCTTACTGGACTCATCATTGGACCGCGCCTACATTGAGCATCTTCAGGCCCCAAGCTATGAGGCCCCTAGAGAGGTCCAATAGGTCACCCCAGAGTCCAGCTGGATGGACAAGTACGTCAAATACATCACTGATGGAACCTTGCCTGAGGATCGGATAGAGGCCGGCCTTATCAAAAGGAAGGCCACGTGCTTTGTGCTAATGGATGAATTGCTCTACCGGAGGTCCTACTCCTATCTACTCCTCAAATGTTTGAGGTCTACTGAGGTAGCGCGCATGCTCTAGGAGATCCACAAAGGCCTCTGTGGGAACCATATGGGGGGTAGGACTCTAGCATACAAGGCCCTCCGTCAAGGATACTTTTAGGAAACGATGAGGGAGGACGCTGCCAACTTTGTCAAGAGGTGTGACCGCTATCAACGTCACGCCGTTGTGCAGCGCTAACCGGCTGCATCGCTGGCTCAACTCTCTACCCCCTGGCCTTTTGCCCACTGGGGCATGGACATCCTAGGTCCATTTCCTTCAACGTCTGGGCAGCGTAAGTTTCTGATAGTCGCCATCGACTACTTCACAAAGTGGATCGAGGTCGAACCGTTAGCCTGGATTACGGAAGCAAATGTTAGCAAATTCTTTTAGAAGTCAATCATATGCCGCTTCAGGCTCCCTCACACCATCATCACCGACAATGGATGCCAGTTCGATAGTCAAGAATTCGAGGAGTTCTGCAATGACCTCGGCATTCATCATCGCTTCACCTCGGTAGCACATCCTCAGACTAATGGGGAGGCCGAAGTTACCAACCAGACCATCCTTCAAGGGCTCTGGACTAGATTGGATCAGGCCAAGGGAAGATGGGCTGAAGAACTTCCCAGCATCCTGTGGACGTACCACACAACCCCAAGGACGGCCACGGATGAAACTCCCTTCAACCTCGTCTTCGGTGCAGAAGCAGTAATTCCGGTGGAACTTAGCCTGCCAACATTGCATGTGGAGCAATACGACGAAGCCGAGAACCTAGCACGACTCCTGCTCAATCTAGATACCTTGAGGAAACGAGGGACAAGGCTCGGGTTCGCATGGCAGCTTACCGGCAACAGGTAGCAAGATACTACAACTCTAGGGTGAGACCGAAGTCCTTCCGCCCGGGAGACCTGGTGTTGAGTCATGCCAAAGCCTCCCAACCTCGATAGTGTGGTAAGCTCTCTCCAAATTGGGAAGGCCCTTACAGGGTGGTCGAAGCACTCCCTCACAGCACCTAGTATCTTGCCGAGCTCGATGGAGCTTGATTTTTGAGGACATGGAATGCCGCGAACTTGAGGATGTATTACCAATGATGTAAGACTCTCTGAACATTAATAATGAAACTCCCTTTTTGTACAATGCTTGTTTCTGTCTCGTAGGACTAGCATCGCCCGGCCTTAAGTCTAGTGAACAAAAGCAAGGCAGAAGTCCCGTGAACGATCCGTGGGAAATGTGAAGTCCCGGAGTTCAGTTCGGAGGGTGGTATGGAACTTAGTTCCTCCATTAAGTCCCGGACCCCAGTCTGGAAGATGGCACGGAACCTAGTTCCTCCCTGAAATCCCAGACCCCAGTCCGGAAGATGGCACGGAACCCAGTTCCTCCATAAAATCCCAAACCTCAGTCCGAAAGATGGCATGGAACCCAGTTCCTTCATGAAATCCCGGACCCCGGTCCAAAAGATGGCACGAAATCTAGTTCCTCCATGAAATCCCGGACCCCAGTCCGGAAGATGGCAGGGAACCCAGTTCCTCCATAAAATCCTGGATCCCAGTCTGGAAGATGGCACGGAACCCAGTTCCTCTATGAAATCCTGGACCCCAATCCAAAAGATGGCACGAAACCCAGTTCCTCCATAAAATCCCGGACCTCAGTCCGGAAGATGGCCCGGAACCCAATTCCAGTGCAAAGGCACGGAACACAGTTCCGGCAACCAAAGTCTCGACACAAAAAAAAAACTTATAAAATACAAGCCGGAAGCTCTAGGGGTTCCTTCCCGAAGCCTGGAGGCCTCCTAAATCTGGTTTCTAACTAAGAGTCGACATCGAACTACAAATCAGTGTTGCAGACTTGGCTCCCATGGAAAACAACAACAAACAACGACGAGGAACCATCAACAAAGAGCAGAACAGAGAGTCAAGACAAAAATCATGAGAAGTGAAGGCAAGAAGAACTCCATTTCCAGTGTAAGGGTTTTTTACAAACAAAAGGGACCCGACAGACTGGGTGACCCAAAAGAACAAAAAAGAAGCCCTACACTAGAATACAGAGTGGATGACCCGAGGTCACTCTACCACTGGCTCCACCCCAGGCTGGGAAGCCTCTACATTGCCGGTTGCCTCCCCAGTAGGTTGCCCAGTGGTCCCCTCATCGGCAGCTCCTTGCACTGCTGCCCCCTCAGGCTGCTCCTTGGGGCCGCCCAGAGCAACCCCAGCCAAATCCAGCTCCGGGAAGAGGGAGGCTACCTTCTCTCGGCAGACCCTGAAGCCCTTCAGAAAGGAGTCTATGGCAGCCTCGTGGACCTCGTCCTTGAACTCCTGGGAGGCCCGAAACTTCAGCATGACCTCCTGGGCATCCCTCTGTACAGCCTCCAACAGCCCCGAGATGTAGGAGGTCTTCTTCTTGGCCATCGTCAACTCTGCCAGGACCTCGTCGACCCAGCTCTCCAGTGATCGAGACTGTCCCCTGAGATGGGAAATCTTTGCCACGTCCTCCTCGGCACGACGTTGAGCCGAGATTCTCTCCTCGGATCGGGAGGCCTCAAGGTACCTGATGCGCCCTTCAGCATGGGCCAAGTCCCCTCAGAGAGCCTCGTTGCTCTCCCTTTACTCACGTCCCTTCTCCATCAGGTCAGTCATGTCGGCCGCGAGCTTGGCCAGCCTCTTCTCCCTTTCGGCCTCTTTCCTCGCAGAAGAAGCAAGGAAGTCATGAAGAAGTAGGACGTCAATCCCGATCTGCATCAAAAATGAGGTTAGAACCACTTAGCAACCCAACTGGAACGTTAAGAAGGGAGGTGATGAATACTTACCATGAAGAGCCGAGGAAGGATCCCAAGCAGTGCGGCTGCATAGTCCCGTCCACCCCTCAAGTGACGGTCCCTGGGCTAGGCCGCATACTCTATCATCCTCTCTGCTAGCCCCTAATCTTGGATGACTAAGGCATTGCCACAGAGCCCAGCCGGTACGGGTTGGGGCTCGGAGGAGGGCTGAGCAGGAGTCCCTCCGGCAGGTGGAGCCATGGCCGGTGGGGTTGCCACCGTCGTTACGGCCACTATCGGAGTGTTGGTCACCACGACCATCATAGAAGGCGCCGGTCGCTCCTCCTCCCCACTCTTGTCAATGTCGATGACCTCTGGGGCGGGTGTTTGCTGCTGAAATGGTTGGGGGGTTGCATCCGTCGCCCTGGGCTCCAAGGTCAAAGCGGGTTTGGGCCCCTGGTCCATCTCCATGCGAGCCCTCTTCGACGGAGTCTCCTAGGCCTCGCCCGAAGCACCTCTTTTCCGGGCTCCCTCCATCAGGCTGTCCACGGAGAAGTTCATCCCTGAAAAGAGAAAAAGTCAGAGGAGACAAATAAAAAAAGAAAGAGAATAAAGGAGGCCCGGAGCCTCACCAATCATCTGGATTGGGCTGACCCCTACCTCAAACAGGTTCTGCTCCGAGAGCAGAACCTCAAGGGAAGGGACCACATCACCCAACAGCTGAGAATAGACATCTTGGTCAGCCGACTCAACCTGTGAGTTCCGGTTCGGGGACCGATCTGGCTCACTCCAGACCAAATCAACATCCCCAACCAAAGCAAAGAAGAACCGATTCTTCCACCCCTTGATTGATGTGGGGAGGTCAAACCGGAGGCACCTGGGCCGGGGGGAGAGGTACCACTAGCCATCATCAATAGAGTAATGCTTCAAGATAAAGAGGGCCCTGAACAGCGAAAAACAGGCGACAAACTCATGGAAGTGGCATAGAACAATGAAGGCGAAGATGATCCTGATGGCATTAGGGGCCAACTGGGCCGGAACGAGACAAAAGTTGCTGAGAAATGAAAGGAAGAAAGGGTGAAGTGGAAAACGAAGACCCCCAGCAAGGAAGTCCTCGTAGAAAGCGACACGGCCAGGGCCACTCAAGGTGACTCGCTCTCCTGGTCTCGGGAACGAGAGTCGGATGGAATTCGGGACCCCATACATGTCCTGGATCCAAGAAAGATCATCTCTGGTCATCATCGAAGTGAAATCGGAGGGACCGGAAGGAGTCTATACCATCGAAGGGGTGACGATAGAGATGGGAAGAGCAGGGATAACAGGAGGAGCCCTAGGGGCCCTGGGGACTCCAATGGTAATTCCACCCGGTCGCAATCGCCTTCGGACATCACGAGGAACATCATCCTTCGACGAGGAGGACGATGGAGTCCTCAATCAGGACAGATCAGGCTCGTCCGGGTTAGAAGAGGAACGACGATGATGACCCGAAGGAGCCATCGAGAAGGAAGAGGTTAGAAAGAGATCTGGTTCGCCCAGGACAAGGGGAGGACTGGAGCTCGAGAAGAAGCAGGAGAGAAAATAAGGGTCAACGGGGACTCACTAAGCTGTTTTAGCAGAGAAAGGCAACCCGAAAGATGAAGAAGGACCGCTACAACCGCCGATGAGGTGCAAGAAAGCCAAGAGACCTTATTTCCGGAAAGTCCTCTCTCTTTTCAAAACCAATCGACAGTAGTCGTACAGCCTTTTTTCGCCCGAGCCAGCGGATGAGCGCCACGTGTGGAGACGCCCGATGACGATGCTTCGGTTTGCTGAAAATCGCTTTGAGTCTGGCACGGCATAATTATGGTCCATCGAACGTGCAGACGTGGTGCCTGCATATTGGATCTCGAGCATAATGAGCGGAGCGACGGCAATCGCAGTAATTATTACACAAGATTTTTGTCCTCCCACGTCATCTCTGTATTAACTCCCCACATCCCAGCCACGGCCCTTCGATGTGACATGGGAGTGGGGGGCAACTGATATGGCAAGATCGCTGACGTGGAGCCTGCGTCAGACCCAGCTGGTGGTCAGGAGGTGCCGCACGGTGTTCTCTTTCGAGCTCTCCTGCCAGGTGGCCTGACCAGCGGTCATGCCAACCTCAAGCCAAGCTTGGCACCTCTGCCCCTTCGCCAGGTGTCGACCCAGGAGGGGTCCACCTGGGCCGAAGTGGGCCTGTCTCTGCTCCTTCGCCAGGTGGCACCCCCAGACAAGTCCATCTCGGTCGAAGTCGAGCCAGGCACCTCTGCTCTTTCATCAGGTGGTGCCCCCAGAAGGGCCCAACTCGGTCAAAGTTGAGCTTGCCTCTGCCCCTTCGTCAGGTGTCGACCCAAGAGGGGTCCACCTTGATCGAAATGGGCCTGCCTCTGCTCCTTCGTCAGGTGGCACCCCCAGACGAGTCCACCTCGGTCGAAGTCGAGCCTGGCACCTCTGCTCCTTCACCAGGTGGCACCCCCAGATGGATCCATCTTGGCCAAAATCGAGCTTGCCTCTGCCCTTTCACTAGGTGTCGACCCAGGAGGGGTCTACCTCAATCGAAGTGGGCCTACATCTGCTCCTTCACCATATGGCACCCCCAGACGGGTCCACCTTGGTCGAAGTCGAGCCTGGCACCTCTGCTCCTTCGCCAGGTGGCACCCCCAGATGGGTCCACCTCGGTCGAAGTTGAGCTTGCCTCTGCCCCTTCGCCAGGTGTCGATCCGGGAGGGGTCCACCTCGGTCGAAGTGGGCCCGTCTCTGCTCCTTCACCAAGTGGCACCCCTAGATGGGTCTACCTCGGTCGAAGTTGAGCCTGGCACCTCTGCTTCTTCGCCAGGTGGTACCCCTAGATGGGTCCACCTCGATCGAAGTCGAGCTTGCCTCTGTCCCTTCGCTAGGTGTTGATCCAAAAGGGGTCCACCTCGATCGAAGTGGGCCCACCTCTACTCCTTCTTAGGTGGCACCCCGAGATGGGTCCACCTCAGTCGAAGTCAAGCCTGGCACCTCTGCTTCTTTGCCAGGTGGCACCCCCAGATGGGTCCACCTTGGTCGAATTCGAGCTTGCCTCCGCCCCTTCACCAGGTGTCGACCCAAGAGAGGTCCACCATGGTTGAAGTGGGCCTTCCTCTGCTCCTTCGCCAGGTGGCACCCCTAGATGGGTCCATCTCGATCGAAGTCGAGCCCTCTCCATGGAGCACCCGGAGGACCGAGAGTGCAAGCCCCGAGGACACTGCTGAGGACGGCGCGCACAATGTGGCATTCCCAGATCTGTGATGGTACGTGGAACCTCGTTTGCACCAGTTTAGGAGGGACACCATGATCAAGGAACCCGATCCGGCAGCCAGTGACCTGGAACCCCCTGAAGGGGAGGGCCACAATCAACGCCCCGAACCCAAGGGCACCTACGCACGGATCGAGGTCTCGCTTGGCTTCCCTTTTTGTGACTACATGGCAGACGAGATGAGCTCGCCACTTAACTCCCAACTGTAAGGGAAGAGGTAGTGCCCTCCATGATTTTTTTCTTGCAGAATAATCATACTGTCATGCATGACCTTTAGGATTCTATAATCGGCTCTTCATGTATAGCCATTTGAATCTATTTTATTAAGTAAAAATAATTTTTTACTGAAATTATGTATATATCAGATGTCGTCCAATTTCCTCACCGTCCCATCATATATCTTCAAGCTGACTGTCCTGATATCTTTGATCATACAACTTAATCTATTTGATAAGCAGATAAAACCTTTTTACTCTCTAAAGAGTGAACAGCTCTTTTCTAGAACAAATATGATGTGGATATAAAAAAATCTAAAATTCACTGAAAAGAATGAGATATATTTTCTGATATCATGAGTGCATTACTGTAGTATCCATCACATTACTACCCTTGGCTATCGTTACAGTAGCCTTAGTCCAATTCTTGAGCTATGGATAATCTCTGACATAATTCCTAGCTCGTTGCACCAGTAGTACTTGATTTTATTCGTATCTTTCAACCTAGACTGCCCACCTCGTGATCCTCTATCGCTTCGCCTTCTGCCACCTGCTCCTCTGAAAATTGCCAATGTTGAGTTCATGTTTGAACTTGAAGCTTAGTTTTCTTGCCTGAGAACTTTATTTTGAAGTAGCATTGAAGTCACCTCCTCTATCCTGATGGTGCTCTTCTCAATTGAAAGAGTAGTCATCAAAAACTCAAAGGATTGTGAAAGTGATGAAAGCAAGACCAACGTCCTGATCTTTTTCTCGACTTTCTTCCAACATTAAGGAGATTTGTGAAGATTTTCTGGAAGTTGCTCAAGTGTTCCTACATGTTCTGTCCTTCAGTTTTTCATAGTCGAATGAACTACTTTTCAAAGACGAGCATGTTTGTAAGGGACTTCGTCATGTATAACTCCTTGAGCTTTACCTATAGCACCATCGGGAAAGTCTGTTCAGCACATGAATCACCACCTCATCTATTAAATATAAGCAAACAGTGCTCACCGCTTGCATCTAAAACCATCTTCAAGTCTTGTCCTTTATGGTGGCCGACCTATCCTCGTATATGAGAGCATCAATCAACTCTTGTTGGATCAGCACATCTTTCACTCTCGCTTGCTAGAGAGAAAAATTGCTCTTTCCATCGAATTGGTTAATCTCTACCTTGATTGTGCCTGTCTTTTTCATCTTTTTCAATCTCAATCAATGCGAACAATCTCAGACTCTGATACCAGTTATTATGGTACTAACTTTATTGATACCACTCGTCAGGAAATCCTTTGTATGGAATATGGATCCCTGTTCCCGGGATCACAATGTTGGTGTTGATGCCACCAGAGAAAGAAGAGAAAAAAATAACATAAAATAAAATACAATCAATTGGACATGTGAGGTTTCACTATAATAAAAATAAATATTTATAAGATTGTAACTCCCACCCCAATCCCATACAATTCGCTCAACAAGAAATCCTAAATCTCTTACTCTCAACTCTCAAGGAAACCCTCTAACCTTTGTCGGCTTTTTTTTGCCAGTGCCATACCCTTTGAAAGCACTCTAGATCCTCACACACTTTGGTCCCCGGCCATCTGCCCTCTTTTTTATAGCCTCTGGCAGAACGAGTATCTCAGCAGGTATCCAATGGTCTAAGTAACATCCAAAATGGAGTCATATATACTTCCCAATATGAATTTGACTCCAAAACAATTCTTAGTTGCTCGTTCGGCATTGATGCACTGCAAATTGCACGGATCAAGTCTAGAATAAGTGAGATCACATTCTTGGCCATCTAATTTCACCATGGAATGCATACAACCACTTAATCGTGCAATAAATGCGCGTATGCCACATTAAATGGGCATAGATCATGATAGGGGCTATGGTGGACTGCTTACCTTCTCTATGGGCTGCTCAGCCTCTCATGGACCACCAAACACCATGTCAAAAAATGAAAGATCGTGCCTGGGCCTGGGCTGGCTGCATGTGCGAGTGCTTGGCCGTGCCTAGCATGCGGGCCGCATGGGCTAGCCTGCTGTGGGTCCTGAGCTATCTTGTCTCCTTCATGGAACCATTTCTCTTATTGCAGGGCTTGGTTCTGGGCTTTTTTTAAGGACGAATCGAGGTACTAAATCTCAACAATTATTGTATAAGGATGATGTATAAATGCTTTAAATATTTGTAATTTGAAATATAAGCATAACGATTAGTTATTTTAATTAATATCACCATCTATGCAAGAAGTATATTATTTATAATGGTTAATTTGATAGGATGTTGCCTTGCATGCTTGTGGATACACATTTTGCAGGTCTACGGCGGTTGTCACATTCCTCATCTATAGCCTTTAAGTTGGGAGCGTGACAGCATGACTCAATCACTCAGCTCTCCTCATAGCCCATGACCTTCATAAACATTTTCATCGTGATTATCAATGCCGACATCCTAGCTAAGGTGCAGTGGTTTAAGGGCCACATCATTAAAGGGTTCGGGTTGTATCTTCTATAGAAAAAATGATAGATCTTCTTTCATAATGTCAATGACTAGCTCATAACTTACGCATATCTTAAAGCATTCTGAATGATTCTGTTGCCGTCAAGATCGTCGTGGCCTGTAGCTCCTATGCATGTCGCGCATGCATCGAGTTCTCGTGGGGTGATCATCCCTTATCTTTCCTAGCCAACTCCTTGTCCTGCAAATAAGAGAAGATCCGGGCTGAGGATTTCGGTAGGGACACTCCGACGATTAAGTCAGATGGGACGATCAAGGAGAACGGAACCTCTATGGTGGAGAGATTGGGGGACTCGCCGCGTAGAGGGTGAAAGATGGAATTGAGGTGGAGAGAACTAGTAAAGATGGGAGCGAAGAGCCTGGAAGGGTCTGCTGGGGATCCCTCACTCGCTCGTCCCCCATCTCCTCCTCACCTGTTTCTTCTCTTGTTTCACCTGTCTCTTTTTTTTGCCTTTTTCCTTTCTTTTATACGAGATGGCCTAGAACAGGTCTGGGACTTTGTCCTAGTGTCCCTTTTCGTGTGCCCTCTTGGGAGGGGCTTACTGTTGCCTGTGGCTTCCTTCCTATTGGACCGGTCCTTAGGAGGAGACCCTTTTGGGGGTGCATGCTGGCATGGCAAAGATCCTATCCCTTCTGGTGGTGTAATTTCTCGTGGGAGGGGTGGGCATCGTGCCGTTGAGCCCCGTGCCACGGTGAGAAGTTTCCATTCCTGAAGGAACCGTTCGGATGTTGCAGAGCCCTGGGGTCTTAATGGAATACCTCTCTTGAGGGAGGTTCAGGCTTCATGTCACAAGGGTTGATGCTCCCGGTCGCACCATTGTCAGTGTGGCGGTGCGTTATAGGGTCTGGGGCCTGGATGCCCTTAAGGAGCACTCTTTGTGCAGAGCATGCGGGCGACATGTTGCAGAACTTGAATTAATGGCAGGGCGTGCGCCACCTCCCAGAGGTTGCAAGTGGACAGAGATTCCCGTGCCGTGGTTTGAATTTATGTTGATCTTTTCCTCCTTCATTGCTGGCGGAAATTCTGGCCTTTGCATGGCAGGGAGAGACCTCCCTTTGGGAGGCTCGCCCTTGATAGCATGAGTACAACCCTAGCCAGGAGCTGGCCTCAGACGGGGACTCGCCTTGATAGCATGAGCGCTACCCCGGCCGGGAGCTGGCCTTAGATGGGGGGCTCGTCCAATGAGCACGACCCCGGTTGGTAGCTGACCTCGGCAGGAGGGCTCTTCTTGATAGCATGAGCGCGACCCTGGCCAGGAGCTGGCCTCAAATAGGGGGCTTGCCTAATGAGCACGATCCCAGCTGGAAGCTGACCTCGGCAGGAGGGCTCGTCTTAGCTCTTTGATTCGGCCACCGTGCCTAGATGGAGGATCCTTTGCTAGCAGGGCTGTCAGCAGAGGCTCCATGTTAGCGGATATGCCACATCGGATTCCATTCATCCATTTGGATAAATCTTGAAGCGATCATCATGCAATCTTTCGATGGATTTGCATGATGGAGGGTGAATCCTTTTTTCGCACGAAAAATATAACATTTGCCCATCCCCAGGACCTAAGGAGCGGCCAAGTTGGACTTGGAGGAGGCCAACAACAAGACAACAAGATGACCACGTCGTGATAGCACTTTGGCCAAGGATGTTGGTCTATAGTAGGAGGAAATTGCCAATTAATTCAATAACTACACTATATTTATCGTAGTCTCCATATCCATAGTAATGACATGAAAGCTATATAAAGTACCTGGCTCCTTGGTATGATCTAAACATTTTTGGATCGGTATACTTGACATTAATATAGGTTTACAGGTATTATTTCCAATAGCATTGTCTATAGGGATTTAGGATTGTATTTGATTTTTTTTTGGTACAAAAAGAAAGAATAATAATAATAATAACTAAATATCAACGATGAAATGAACAAAAACATTGCAGCATTCATCTTCAACAGCAAAGACAACTTTTCAGATATTACAAAACCACTTCTAAATCATCAGATGAACCAAAACTAGCAAGCCAATTTGCAATCTGATTAATTTAACTATAGACATGTTGAACAGAAAAATAGCCGAAAGATGAGATCATATAATGGAGGTCGAGCAAGGAAAGCAGATAAATATTCAAAATCCAAAAAATAACAGCAAGTGACTCACCCTCCAAAACAATCCTTTGACAACCCAATTTAAAAATAGCATTTGTGAGTCTTTTCCAAGTAGCTCCAAGTTCTGTTTGTAGAATACAACTAGCTGTAAAATTCCCCAAATCTACTAAAATCAGCCTTCCAAGATGATCATGAATAATAAAACTTGCACCACCATTCCTTTTTTTTCTAAGAGCCATCAAAATTAATCTTAAATAACCCTTGGGGAGGGGATATCCAACCGCCTTGAATAGGAAGAGAAAAGGGATTATTAGAGTAGCAAGTATCTCATGGCCATGGGTTACCAATTGGGCCGGCTAACAAAGACTCCATGAAATTTGAAGCAAGTGAAGAGGCCTTATCAGCAAATGAATAGGATTTGTCTATGAATTTTGAAAAATTTTGTCATTTCTAGCAATTCAAAATAATTTAGACTCTATAAATAAATGTAGATTATAAAACCGAAGTTCGCCCAACCACCACATCAAAAAAGGAATGTAAACTATCACCAGACTAAACCTAGAACAAAAAGAGTTGCCAAGTAGTTGTAGCCAAAGGACAATGTAGAAGCACAAGCAATACATCCTCCAATATATCACACTGATCACAGCTTACAAAAAAGATTCCATTAATACCTCGCTGCGATAAGATAGCTTTGCAAGGCAACCTATCCCACCCGAGTTGCCCCCAAAAAAGCTTGATCCGAGGATTAATATTTGGCTTCCAAATTGATGAGAATAATGCTTTTGTGCTGCATATCTTGAGTATTCGAAGGCCTCAAATCTTGATATGTATCATGGGTTTTGATCTTGCTTAAACCAAATTTATATCAAACAATAGGATCATCTACACGAGTGAGCAAAATAGCTAAACTCGCTATTTGCTGGGCCAATTTTGGTACAAAATTGTGAGGCCCAATCCGAAAACCATGTCCATTTGGACTGAAGCCGACATTTGGGATGCCAATTTCAGTTCGGATTGACTCTGGCACCAGAACGACTGATTTGTTCGGCGAAGGAGTGGGAGAGAGAAGGTTGAGGCGTGCGGGAGAGGGGAGGCTGAGGCGTGCGGGAGAGGGGTTCCTCTCTATAAGAGTTCCGTGTGCCTCGATCGATCGAGAAAAGCCGTCTTCTTGAGGTGAATCCCGACGAAGCTCTCTCGCGTGCTGCGGCCCTTTCCGGAACGCGTACCCGTCCGGTGGACGTCGACCTCACCGGTAAGCTCTCCGGTCTCGTTTTCTCTCGGGTTAGCGTGAGTAGAGGACGATGAAGGGAGCCTTTCTCTCTTTCGAGCGGAGGTTTGAGCGTGATAGACCGGCCGGGATGGGAGGAGGGGATGGGTTTCGTTTTGGATTTCCGGCAGTGGATGGATGGCCGTCGAGCACCGATAGTTTCTTCTCTTCCCTTCCTTTTGCTCTTCCGGTGGCAGTGGAGAGTTGGTTGGGGGAGATGGCAGCGAGACTGAAATGAAGAAAAAAAAAAAACAAAACAGGGGATGGCAACGGGAGGGAAGAAGGGGAACGAACCGAGTTGACTCGGTTTCTGGGGTGAATCAACTCGGTTGGTTAATTGGTTGAGTTAACTCGGTCATAAAAATTGAGTTGACTCAATTAGTAGGGAATTTAGTTTTCTTTTTGTAGATTTATATGAGAATTAATTATATGATTAAAAATTGTTATACAGGATCGGGATTACCCTTGGAAGATCCGGTTTAGTGTTGGATTGTATTAGTTGGTGGTTATTCTACTGTAAGTTATCATTCTCTAGTAAAATTTACCATGCAATATTACTGTAATTAATGATATGATGTGGTACGAGGCTAAACACTTATGATTAAAATGTATTGTGTCATGGGTTGAGTTGGTTTAGTTATTCTCTAGTCCGACTATGATTACACGAGTTAAGATCTAGTCTCCTTGTGGGCCTCCAGCGGGGCGATCGCTGGTACATGTAGAGGATGCATGTTTCTCGTGTAATTTCAGAGCTAGTTTTCCTTGTGGGCCTCCAGTGGGGCGATCACTGGCACATGACCGATGAGCGGTATGTGAGTCAGGATTCTAGACACTTGTGGGGCTAGCCACGGGCCGATCGTGGCCATAGTCAGCAGGGGATTAAGTGAGAGCGTGTTAGGATAGCCATCCTAAGGAGTGTGTGTTGTCAGAGTATTAAAGATGAATAATAATGAAAAAAAAAAAAAAACTGATTTGGCTTTGTAGTAGTAATATTTTTATTATTTGTGTGCATTGATTTATTTAATTTGCTTTGCTCTTAAATTATGGTAGAATTATACTTGAGATGTATGATATCTTACTGAGTTTTAGGGAAACTCACTCTATTCCCTTATTTTTTTCAGGACCAGAGGAACATGTGGGCTTGGAAACCAGTTAGTGAGGATTAGGGCTTAGTGAATGTTGCCGATCCCGCCGCCGCGCCTGTGGCTTCGGAGCCGCCGATCCGACTAGATCGTCTCGCTCCTGGGGTCTCCTGGCTTGATCAAACCTGCAAGGCAAGGTCAGAAACCCTGGCCGGGGATTCCGGCGAGGGAGCTCCGACGATCAAGTTAGTAGATGGCGAGAGGGAACAGATTCTCCGAGACGGGCCCCCGAAGGAGTCCCAGACTCAAAGAACGTGCTAGCAAGAAAGGTGCCAGAAAGAATAGAAACCCGGCTGGGTTCCACCGCCGAGCTCACGCCAAAGGGCCCCCTCTCAGGACCTTGGATCTTGCTCTTGGAGCGGAGTCTCCAGCCTTTCCCCGTCTTTGTTCCTTGCTTGCTTACTTACCTTGTCGTCTATTCTCTCCTTCTTTTTATCTCCTTCTGTTGCCCTCTCGTTTTTCGCTCTTGGGAGGGGGGCGCTGGTCAGACCACCGACCAGACCTAGGGCCGAGCATGAGCGCTCTCCTTCCTAGACGCCGACACTGTCCGTTATTGGATCCTGTTTTGTCAGGACCTCGTCTCTCGATTGCGGAATCTGTCGGGCTGATGTAAGTGATGTTTCGCGTGTCGCCGCCGACCGTACGGGGTGCCTTTCTCAGAGCGCGGCGCGCACGGCTCGAGGGGCAACCTCGGAGCTCGTGCTCCCATTCCTCGGGACCTTCTCTGTATAGGCTGGCCCGCGTCGGCCGAGGT
Source organism: Areca catechu (assembly GCA_021397845.1). NCBI lineage: Eukaryota > Viridiplantae > Streptophyta > Magnoliopsida > Arecales > Arecaceae > Areca > Areca catechu. The sequence continues at coordinate 46,777,114 of CM038047.1, read as the reverse complement.
GGACCCCTCTTGGGTGGACACCTGGCGGAGCGGCAGAAGGTTGCTCGGCTTCGGCCGAGGTGGTCCCGTCTCCGGGCGCCACCTGGCGAAGGAGCGAAGGAGCCCGGCTCGACCTCGGCCGAGGTGGGACCGTCTCAGGGTGCCACCTGGCGAGGGAGCAAGGGAGCCGCCGGCTTCGGCCGAGGTGGACCCCTCCTGGGTGGACACCTGGCGGAGCGGCAGAAGGTCGCTCGACTTCGGCCGAGGTGGTCCTGTCTCCGGGCGCCACCTGGCGAAGGAGCGAAGGAGCCCGGCTCGACCTCGGCCGAGCTGGGACCGTCTCAGGGTGCCACCTGGCGAGGGAGCAGGGGAGCCGCCGGCTTCGACCGAGGTGGACCCCTCCTGGGCGGATACCTGGCGGAGCGGCAGAAGGTCGCTCGACTTCGGTCGAGGTGGTCCCGTTGGTGCGGGCACCAGGCTCAGGAAGAGGCTTCAGCTAATGCCAAGTTCTTTATGGATAGAAGACTAGAAATTTAAGTCCTGTAATAAGTCTATGAGTCCTGTATTTATTTTATTTGAATAATTGAGTCCTGTTTTATGCAAGGTACTATTAATTCAAATGTAATGCTCTTGAATAAAAGTGCAGCGAAAATAAAGAGCAATGAAAGAAAAGCAAATAGAGAGATCAATCACCACAAAGACCAAGAAATATGTGGTTTAGTACTATCCAATGCACCTACATCCACTCTCCAAGATCTCCTTGGAAATTCACTATAATCACACCCTATTACAGTTAATTAGTTTTGCGGGCTCACTAATCAAAAATCTAACTTGTTTTCACAAGGGCAACAAATCAAAACCTCACTTAGTTTTACGAGCTAGCTAAGAATCTAATTGGTTTTCAAAGGCTAACCAATAACCTCCCTTGTTTTTCTGGGCTACCAATGGTGCGGGCACCAGGCTCAGGAAGAGGCTTCAGCTAATGCTAAGTTCTTTATGGATAGAAGACTAGAAATTTAAGTCCTGTAATAAGTCTATGAGTCCTGTATTTATTTTATTTGAATAATTGAGTCCTGTTTTATTTTAATTTGGGTCCAATTAAAGTTAAATTGGCTTTGTATTGAGTCGGGTTCAAGATCTACTTGCATTGGGCTTCAATTAAGCAAGAATGAGTACAACCAACTTCACCAACTACTTGGAGCACCACATCATCAAAGCACCATGCCACCTTAGAAGACAAGTCATGCCAACTTGGAGGATAAATCATGCCACATCACCAAGACACATCATCCATGAATTTTCAAATTTGAATGAAGCTCCACTCTTTATGAGTGCCCACCTTGTAATTAGGAGATTTAAATTTGAATGGGCCACTCCTATCTTCATGGGACACCCCTTGATTTTCTCCATGAAAAGTGTTGCATTTTGAATTTGAAAAGGAGCTTAAGGTTTATAAAAGCTCCTAGAATTCTCTTGTAATGAAAATGATGAATGAAATGAAATTTTTTTTCTAAGAAAGCTTTCTTCCTTTGCTAGCCAAAGACCCTTGAGAGAAGGTAGGTGTGAGACCTAGGATACTTAACCAAACAAGCTACTAGTCCATTTTCCAATCTCATTCGGCCACCCTTGAAGAATCCTCTTCAAGCCTCTCCAATTTCAACCTTCCCATCTTCCAAAAGAGATCATCTATAATGGAGTTCTCCACGCCAACAATTGAAGATGATTCAAGCAAAGGACGCCAAAGGAGATCTACTTAAAGCCAAATCTAAGCCATTTCTTCCATTCCTAATTTCCTCTTCCATTTCTCCATTCTTCCACCTAAATCTTTTAATTTTACTATGTATCTATGCAGGATCCCCGGGTCTCCTAGTTTTCAAGGTGAAGGTTTACTGTGCTAAGGAATCATAAACAAGATGCCTTTAGATCTATAGTAACTCCTTGCTATTCTTAGTACTTCATCTTGAGTGTCCCTTTTCTGAATTTCAGATTATTAATAGCCGGATAGCCATCTTTATAATCTTCTTTCAGATTTGAAATAGGAAAGTAGGCTAGCCCTAACCTGTGTGGTTTCCTAACCACGAAGATCCCTTCTTAATTACTTTGAGAGATTCTTTTCTAGTCTAGTTCTTTTCCTTATGTTCCTTTCATATAATTCTATTTCTTTTACGTAGAATAGCTACATGTTTATCTATTTCATTTTCATTTAGTCCATCTAATTCTTCAAATGCATCATTCGATACATGTCCCCCATCACCCATCTCCGGGCGCCACCTGGCGAAGGAGCGAAGGAGCCTGGCTCGACCTCGGCCGAGGTGGGATCGTCTCAGGGTGCCACCTGGCGAGGGAGTAGGGGAGCCACCGGCTTCGACCGAGGTGGACCCCTCCTGGGTGGACACCTGGCGGAGCGGCAGAAGGTCGCTCGACTTCGGCATAGGTGGTCCCGTCTCCGGGCGCCACCTGGCGAAGGAGCGAAGGAGCCCAGCTCGACCTCGGCCGAGGTGGGACCGTCTCAGGATGCCACCTGGCGAGGGAGCAGGGGAGTCGCCGGCTTCGACCGAGGTGGACCCCTCCTGGGTGGACACCTGGCGGAGTGGCAGAAGGGCCCGGACCGAACTCGACCTCGGCCGGGGCAGAGCCGCATCTGACTCAGCCAAAAAAACTCCATGTGGCTCGAGTCATGCCCAACGAAATCTGAAACATGCCACGTCATCGTTACGGCCGTAACAGTTGCCCCCCAATCCCCCGTTCCGTTAAGGCATCGTGGAACGGGACATGGAAATTAAATGCGGAGATGACGTGGGGAAGGCGAAGATCTCGTGCCATGATTACCACGATCCTCGTCGCCGTTCCTTGGTGCGCCCAAAGCCCTAGCAGAGGCTGCCACGTGTCGCTTATTCGGCCGCAATTAATGCGTCGCTTCGAAACAGAGGTTGTTTCCCTGCAATCGAGGCGTCGATGTCGAGCGTGCATCCACGGGGCATCCATCCGACGGCCCGGAGCGGAATGATGGGTACGGCTGCTGTCGATTGAGTTTGAAAAGGAGGGAACTTTCCGGAATGAGGCCCTTTCCCTTGCTCCGTCGGTGGTTTGCAGCAGGCTATCTCCCACTCCCCCGCGTTGCACAGTGCATTTCGATGAGTGCCTCTGTTCCCTTCTTCGCTCCACCCCTTTCCTCTATTGTCCTTTCCTCACCATCTTTTTTCCCATGGTGCGCCGCCGTCATGCTTCGTCTAACCCGGACGAGGCCGGTCCGTCCCGGTCGAGGACTCCATCGTCTTCCTCCTCGGATGAGGAAGTGATCCCGGAGGAGACCCGCAGGCGACTCCAGCCTGGGGGCATTACCATAGGCATCCCTAGGGGTCTTAGGGCCCCCCCATAGTGTCTGCCCTTCCTATTTCTTCTCTTCCTCCTCCGGCCCTTCCTTCTGTCGGTCCCTCCGGTCACGTTTCGACGATGACCGAAGGTGACCTTTCCTTGCTCCGGGAGGTCTATGGCATCCCGGGGTCAATCCGTCTCTCTCTTCCGCGGCCTGGGGATCGCGTCACCTCAAGTGGCCCCGGCCGCATAGCTTTCTACGAGGACTTCCTCCTTGGGGGTCTTCGGTTTCCTCTGCACCCCTTCTTCCTTTCGTTCCTCAGCCATTTTCGTCTGGTCCCGGCCCAGTTGGCTCCCAATGCCATCCGGGTCATCTTCTCCTTCGTCGTTTTCTGTCACTTCCACGGGTTTGTTGCCCGTTTCTCCCTCTTCAGGGCTTTGTTCACCCTGAAGAGGTACTCCACTGATGACGGCTGGTGGTACATCTCGCCCCGGCCCAGGTGTCTCCGGTTTGACCTCCCTTCTTCCATCAAGAGTTGGAAGAACCGATTTTTCTTTGTCTCGATCGAGGACGTCGACTGGGACTGGAGCGAATCGGATCGGTCTCCGAACCGAAACTCTCAGGTCGAACCGGCGGACCAGGAGGCTTACTCCCAACTACTGAGCGATGTGGTCCCCTCGCTCGATGTTCTGCTCTCGGAGCAGAACTTGTTCGAGGCGGGGATCAATCCCATCCGGGAGCCGGGTGAGGCTCAGCTTTCCTCTTACTCCGCCTTTCCGCCCTTCTTTTCTTCTTCTTTTAGCCGAGCTGACCGACTTTCTTTCTGTCGCAGGCATGAAGTTTTCTCTGGAGAACCTTTTGGAGGGCGCGGCTCAGAGGGACACCACCGAGGTAGACGAGCCGGCGGCGAAGAGGGCCCATACCGAGGCGAGCCAGGAGGTCGTGCCGGTGCCCGCGTCTGGTCCGTCAGTTGCAGCTCCCCTGCCCAGGCCACCTCGGGCCCGAGCCATCGATGCCCCAGTCGTCCGCCCTGACGGGGCTGCCGAAGAGGGAGGCCCACCGGCAGCGGTTCCACCCCGTGCTGGACCCATCACCACCACAGCCCCGACGGCGCCGCCCGTGACTCTAGCTGCCCCGACGGTGGCAGTCCCCCCGGGGGGGTTGGTCATCCCTGCAAACAACCTGACAGCCCCGCCGCCGACGATCTCCAACCGGTGCTCCGTGATCCGTGACCAGGGGCTCACGGAAAAGGTGATGGAGTTTGCTTGCACCTCCCGGGACCGCCGACTTTGGGGCGGCCGGGACTATGCCGATGCCCTGCTCGGGATCCTCCCGCAGCTCTTCACGGTAAGTCCGAGCTCGGATCCTTCTCCTTTTCGATTCCAGTCAATTTTTTACTAACCCATTCTCCTTGTCGTGCAGATCAGGACCGACGTGCTCCTATTGAGGAACTTCCTCGTAGGGTACGCAAAGAAGGACGCCGAGAAGGAGGAGAAGCTCAGCAAGCTCACGGTCGATGTGAAGGACCTCATGGAAAAGGGGGTCGAGCTGCGGGGGAGCAACCAGGCCCTTCAGTCGGACATGGCATGCGCCGAAGGGCACGTCAAGGACTTAGAGTCCTCTCTGTCTGAAGAGAGGATCTCCAACCAGCGGCGCACGGAGGAGGACGCGGCGAAGAGGGCTCGGCTCCGAGCTCATTCCCAGTCACTGGAGCGCCAGCTGGAGGAGGTCCGGCGAGAGGCGAGCGCGGCCAAGGAATGGAGCGCCTACATCAACGGGCTCCTGGAGGCCTCAAAGCGGGAGGCGCAGGAGGCCGTCCCGAGATTCCGGGCCTCTGACAAGTATGTCTTGGAGGTCCGGGAGGCCGCTGTCGACTCCTTTCTGAAGGGGTTCCAGGTGTGCCGGGAAAAGGTGGGGTCCTTCTATCCCAAGCTCGATCTCAGTGGGGTGGCGCTCGGGGGCAGAAGGCAAGGACCCACCGGCGAGGCTCCAGGTGTAGCGGGTGACAGCTGCAGCTCCAGCGGGTGACACGGCTGCAGCTCCAGAGCGGCCATCCGAGCCAGCAGCCACCGACGACGATGACGGGGAGCGTGCACCCCAGATTGAGGATCCCGCCACCGCGTTGAACTAGGCTACAGCTGTATCTTCTTCTTTTTTGTTTTTGAGGACTCTCAGCCTGTCGAGACTCCTTCGTTGTAACTCTTCCTTTTTGAATCAATGAAGACTTAAATTTTGCTAAGTCCCGACCTCATCTTCCTTTTCTCTTTTTTTTTTTTTTCGAGATGTTGGTGTCGAGTGCCGAGACGAGGTCTTGCGGCTTGCTCCTGGTTGAGTCCGCGGGTGGACCGGGTCCCATCCAGCATTCAGATTAAAGTTTGGAGCAAGCCAGACTGGGCGACAGTAGAGTAGGCCTTGCACGGGCCCTTCGGGCTTGTCGGGCCATCCTTCGTGATCGCATGGGCGAGCTGGGCTCTGCCCCACCTTCCAGACCGAAATCCGGGACTTCCGGACTGAACCCCGGGGCCGCAGGCTTTGTTCAAACCTTGCATGGCTTGCCGGGCTGTTCTTCGTGATCGCGTGGGCGAGTTGGGCTCTACCCCGCCTTCCAGACCGAAGTCCGAGACTTTCGGACTGAACCCCAGGGTCGCAGGCTTTGTTCAAACCTTACGCGGCTTATCGAGCTGTTCTCCATGATCGCATGGGCGAGCTGGGCTTTGCCCCGCCTTCCAGACCAAAGTCCGGAACTTTCGGACTGAACCCCGAGGCCACAGGCTTTGTTCAAACCTTGCACGGCTTGCCGAGCTGTTCTCCATGATCGCGTGGGCGAGCTGGACTCTTCCCCGCCTTCCAGACCGAAGTCCGTGACTTCCGGACTGAACCCCGGGGCCACAGGCTTTGTTCAAACCTTGTGTGGCTTGCCAAGCTGTTCTCCGTGATCGCGTGGGCGAGCTGGGCTCTGCCCCGCCTTCCAGACCGAAGTCCGGGACTTCCGGACTGAACCCTAGGGCCGCAGGCTTTGTTCAAACCTTGCACGGCTTGCCGAGCTGTTCTCTGTGATCGCATGGGCGAGCTGGGCTCTGCCCCGCCTTCCAAACCGAAGTCCGGGACATCTTGCTTTCTCGGGTCTCCGGCCACAGCCGTGTTTGCCGAACTCAGAGCCATGCGCCCATTTTCCTACGAGGCGAGAAAAAGCATTTGAAGCAAAAGAACTTTATTGCAGGAGTTGGAGGAACCTTACATTATTGATAATACATCCTTAGGTTCGAGGCGTTCCACGTTCGAGGGAACCTGGATCCTCCCAATTCCTCCAGGTAGTAGGCCCCGTGAGGGAGGACTTCCGCTACCCTGTACGGGTCTTCCTAGTTCGGGGAGAGCTTCCCGCACTCTCGAGGCTGAGAAGCTTCAGCGCGCCGGAGCACCAGGTCTCCGGGATGAAAGGACTTTGGCCGTACCCGGGAGTTGTAGTACCTGGCCACTCGCTGCCTGTACGCCGCCATCCGGACTCGGGCCTTGTCCCTCGTCTCTTCAAGAAGGTCTAGGTTGAGCATCATCCTGGCGGGGTTCTTTGCTTTGTCGTACTGCTCCACCCACAGGGTAGGCAAACTGAGCTCAATCGGGATGACCGCTTCGGCTCCTAAGACGAGATTGAAGGGGGTCTCATCGGTGGCCATTCTCGGGATGGTGTGGTATGCCTACAGGATGCTCGGGAGTTCTTCTGTCCACCTGCCCTTGGCCTGGTCCAGCCTCATTCGGAGGCCTTGCAGAATGGTCCTATTTGTGATCTCGGCTTCTCCATTCGTCTGTGGGTGAGCCACTGAGGTGAAGCGATGGTGGATGTCGAGGTCGCTGCAGAATTCTTCAAACTCCCGGCAGTCGAACTGACTCCCGTTATCAGTGATCACTGTGTGGGGGAGGCCGAAACGGCAGATGATCGACTTCCAGAAGAACTTGGCGACGTTTGCCTCGGTGATCCGTGCTAAGGGTTCGGCCTCAACCCACTTCGTGAAGTAGTCGATGGCCACAATCAGGAACTTTCGCTATCCGGACGCCGACGAAAATGGTCCTAGGAGGTCCATTCCCCATTGGGCGAACGGCCACGGGGCTGAGAGCTGGGAGATTGGAGTGGAGGGCTGTCGCTGCACCATGGCGTGCCGTTGGCACCGATCACACTTCTTCATGAAATTGGCGGCGTCCTCCTTCATCGTCTTCCAAAAATAGCCTTGACGGAGAGCCTTGTAGGCTAGCGTTCTGCCCCCCACGTGGTTCCCACAGATGCCCTCATGAATTTCCTGGAGCACGAGTGTGGCCTCTGCGGGTCTCAGGCACTTGAGGAGGGGGTAGGAGTAAGACCTTCGATACAGTTGCCTATCCATCAGGATGAACTGCGTGGCCTTCTTTTTGATAAGGTGGGCCACTGCACGGTCCTCTGGCAAGGTACCGCTAGTTATGTACTCGGCGTACTTGTCCATCTAGCTGGGCTCACGACTGATTTATTGGACCTCCACTGGGATCTCGTAGCTTGGGGCCTTGAGGTGCTCTACATGAGCGCGACCCAGCATCGAGTCCAGCAGGGTTGCCAGTCGGGAAAGAGTGTCCGTACGGGCATTTTCCTAGCGGGGGATGTGAAGATGCTGAAGCGCCGGAACCCGGCTGTGCTCACCTTGACAAGCTCCAAATACTTCTCCATTTAAGGATCGTGCGCAGCATACTCTCCGGAGATCTGTCCGGCCACCAGCTGAGAGTCAGTGAAGGCTTTGAGGTTTGCCACACCCAGCTCGCGGGAGACTCTCAGCCCGGCAAGGAGCGCCTCGTATTCTGCCTGATTGTTGGTTTTGGCAAACTGGAAATGAAGTGCGCATTCGACGACGACCCCACTACCGTTGGCGAGAATGAGTCCGGCTCCGCTCCCACCGGAGTTTAAGGCTCCATCTACATGAAGGATCCACGCGTCCTCTCCAGGCTCCTCGGGCCCCGGTTTCAATTGCTGGTGCGAGGAGTCCTCCTCGGACTCCTTGCCTAGGCCCACGCACTCGACCAGGAAGTCGGCCAGTACTTGCGCTTTCATGGCCGACATCGGCCCGTAAGCAATGTCGAATTCGCTGAGCTTGAGTGCCCACTTCGCCAATCGCCCCGACGTGTCGGGTTGGTTGAGGATCGCTTTCAGCAGCTGATCCGTCAGGACGGTAATGGGATGCGCTTGGAAATAGGGTCTAAGACGTTGAGCAGACACTATTAACACAAAAACGAGCTTTTCGGGTCGGGAATACCTGAGCTCCGTATCGCGGAGAAGTTTGCTGGTGTAGTACACTGGCCGCTGGACTCCCTGGTCGTCAGTTCGAACTAGGACCATGCTGATGGTCTCCGGGGTGACTGCCAGGTAGAGGATGAGCTCCTCTCCCTCCTTGGGCCTGAAAAGTAGTGGGGGCGATGCAAGCATCTTCTTCAGCTCTTCAAATACCTCCTGGCACTCCTCGGTCCAAGCGAAGTCATTCATCTTCCTCAGCACTTTGAAAAAGGGGCGGTAGCGGTCAGCCGACCTGGAGATGAACCGGCTCAGGGCGGCTATCCGGTCGGTGAGTTGCTACACTTGCTTCTTGGAGGCGGGCTGCGCCATGTCCAGGATGGCCTGGACCTTCTCCGGGTTGGCTTCGATCCCTCTCTGGGTTACCATAAACCCCAGGAACTTCCCGGCGGAGACGCTGAAAGTGCACTTCACCGGGTTTAGCTTCATCTGATGGAGTCGGAGGTTGCCGAAGGTCTCCGCCAGGTCAGCAACGTGATCCGAGAGGGGCTTGCTCATCACCAGCATATCGTCCATGTATACCTGCATGTTGCGGCCAATCTGGTCCTTAAAGACTTTATTGACCAGTCGCTGGTACGTGGCCCCAGTGTTCTTGAGGCCAAATGGCATCATCCTGTAACAGAAAGTTTCACAGTCGGTGACGAAGGCAGTGTGCTCTTCGTCCTCCGGGTTCATTCGGATCTGGTTGTACCCGGAGAAAGCATCCATGAAAGATAGGAGGCGATGCCCCGAGGTGGTGTCGACCAACTGGTCAATCTTCGGAAGAGGGACGCTGTCCTTTGGGCAGGCTCGGTTAAGGTCGGTGTAGTCCACACAGATCCTCCACTTACCACTACTCTTCTTCACCATGACCACATTCGCCAGCCAGCTAGGATACTGGACTTCCCGCACGAAGCCGGCGACGAGGAGTTTCTCCACCTCTTCGTTGATGGCCCTCTGCCTCTCCGCGGCGAAGCTCCTCTTCTTCTGGCGGACCGGGCGGCACCTCGGGTCCACGTTCAGCCTGTGCGTAATGATCTCGGGGGGAATGCCCGGCATGTCGGCCGCTGACCAGGCGAACACGTCTGCGTTCATGCGGAGGAATTCCAGCAGGTGGGTCCGTTCCTCCTCCAGGAGTTGGGCCCCCACCTGCACCGTCTTCAGAGGGTCCGAACCGAGGGGATAAGTCAACAGGCACTCCACGGGTCCTCCCCTGGGTTCCTTCTCCCTTAGGTCAAGGTCGTCGACGTCGGGGGCGAGCTCGGCGCCCCGGGCACCTGGGATCGTCTGCATGCAATGCTGAATTGGCTGGGTCGAACCCCTCATCACCCCAGGCCCAGAGGCTGTGGGGAATTGCACTAGCAACCATTTTGTAGAAATCATGGCGTCCAGCTGGTTGAGCCCCGAGCGCCCGAGGATTGCATTGTAGGGCGAAGGGAGCTTGACGACGGTAAATGTCATCATGACCATGGTCTGCCGAGGTGGGGATCCAGCGGTGACCGGGAGAGTGATCTCCCCTTCGACCCCCACCGAGTTCCCGGTAAAGCCTACCAGGGGGGTGTGTACCGGCCTCAGCTGATCATGGGACAGATTCATTCGGGAGAAAGCATCATAAAAAAGTACGTCAGCCGAGCTCCCACTATCTACCATAATTCGGTGTACAGGATGCTTCGCGATGGTCATCTCGACCACCATGGCATCATTATTTACATTCTTATTTTCACTCCCCTTCTCAGAAAGGGGTACATCCTCTGGGTTCCTGACCTCCCGGGCTCTCTTTGCTTCCTGCCCGATCCCACATGAGATCATGCCTACTGGCTTCTCCGTTAGGCGGTTGTCGATTGCGGGAACCGGGGGTAAGGCCGCGAGCGGCTGTCCTTCCGCCGAGACCTTGTTTCTCACGAACTTCCTGAGGTAGCCTCTTTTGATCAGCTCCTCGATCTCCCGCTTTAGATTACGACACTCCTCTATGTCATGGCCGTGTTCACGGTGGAACTGGCAATACTTCGACTTGTCTCGGATGCCTTTTGGGTTCTAAGGAGGAGGTAGGCGGAGATAGTGCTCGCCCTCAATCTCCATGAGGATCTTCGTTTGGGGAGCGAGGAGAGGGGTGAACCGTCGCTCCATGGCAGCCTCGCCCTTCAGCTTCGGATTCGGATGAGGGTCGGCAAATGGCCCAGGCCTCCGGGACCCTGGAATATCCCTCGGGGCTGGCTTCTTCAAAGTCTTCCCGTCTAGCTCTCGATGGGTGCGGTCGGCCTCATCCACTCGGATGTACTTGTGGGCACGGAGGAGGAGCTCGGAGTACGTTCTGGAGATTTTTTTGTCCAGGGAATAGGTCAGGCGGGATGTCTTGAGCCGGTGCTTCAGGGCCAGCATGGCAACGGGCTCGTCCAGGCTGTAGATCTCCAGGGCAGCGATCTTGAACCGGGTGATGTAGTCCCGGAGCAGCTCCCGGTCCTACTGGCGGATAGAGAAGAGGCTGTCCACCTCTCTCGGCACCTTCCGACAAGCGTCGAAGTGTGCCACAAACTTTCCTTCTAATTGATGGAAGGAGCAAATAGATCCGGGCTCGAGGCGGGTGAACCAGAGTTGAGCGGCCTTCTGGAGGGTAGCGGGGAAGGCGATGCACAAAAGAGCGTCCGTGGCCCCCTGGACCCTCATGAGAGCCTTGTAGCTCTCCAGATGGTCCAGAGGGTCGGTGGTCCTGTCATAGGGGTCCACCTGCGGCATGCGGAATCGGCTCCGCCTGGATTTCTTCAGAAAAGGGGGGACGGGAGTCGTAGCCCGCCGGGTCCACCGAGGAGTTCTGCAGGTCAGCAAATCGGCGGGCGAACTCCGCCAGTTTGTGCTCGTGCTCTTCCAGGCACCTCTCGGCCTGGCGCCTGATGGCCTCGTCGATGGAATCTTCCACCGAGACCGCTGGTGAAGGGGGCGCCGATCGGACTCGGCGCAGGGTCATGCCTCGGCGTCGCTTGCTGCGATGCGCCGTCTTGGCTTCATCGGCCGGGGATTGACTCTCGTGATCTGCCGAACCGGAGTAATTTCTTTTCGCGGGAGTTTGATGGCTCCCACGGGGGTTGGAGGCTGCCCGCGATTGGGATGGCCTGCCTTGGATGGAGCGCAGGCTCCTGCGCGGCCCCGCGGCCCGAGCTGCGGGGGTCCCTGGCTGAGGCTGCGTGGCCAGAGAGCGCTGCTGATGTTGTAGCTGCCGAACCATTGTGTCAAGGTTTGCAGCTGCTGAATGACGGCCGCGAGAGGTCCGTCAGCCGAGGCCGGCTGTGGTGGAAGAGGAGGGGGAGCGGGGAGCTCCCTCTCCAGGCTGTGGGCCTCCTGAGGGGAGGGGACCTCCCCTACTCGGCTGGTGGATGCTTTGCATCCACGAGTGACCACCATGGTCGGAACGCGCTTCGTTCACAGAAAGCTAGCTCCCACTAGGGGTGTTGTCCTGCCCCCCTTCCTGGCGCACTAATCTGTTGCCGATCCCACCGCCGTGCCTGTGGCTTCGGAGCCGCCGATCCAACTAGACTGTCTTGTCCCTGGGGTCTCCTGGCTTGATCAAACCTGCAAGGCAAGGTCAGAAACCCTGGCCGGGGATTCTGGTGAGGGAGCTCCGACGGTCAAGTTAGTAGACGGCGAGAGGGAACAGATTCTCTGAGACGGGCCCCCAAAGGAGTCCCAGACTCAGAGAACGTGCTAGCAAGAAAGGTGCCAGAAAGAATAGAAACCCGGCTGGGTTCCTCCGCCGAGCTCATGCCAAAGGGCCCCCTCTCGGGACCTTGGATCTTGCTCTTGGAGCGGAGTCTCCAGCCTTTCCCCATCTTTGTTCCTTGCTTGCTTACTTACCTTGTCGTCTATTCTCTCCTTCCTTTTATCTCCTCCTGTTGCCCTCTCATTTTTTGCTCCTGGGAGGCTCCTTTGCCGCTTTCATCTCCTCTCCTCCATCTCTTTCCTTTTCCCCTTCTGTATCAGAGAGCCGGGCGGCTTTCCGGCCTCGCTTGCCGAGCCTAGCGAGGAAAGAGTAGGGGAGGGGGGTGCTGGTCAGACCACTGACCAGACCTTGGGCCGAGGTGAGCGCTCTCCTTCCTAGGCACTGACGCTGTCCGTTATTGGGTCCTGTTTTGTCAGGACCTCGCCTCTCGACTGCGGAACCTGTCGGGCCGATGTAAGTGATGTTTCGCGTGTCGTCGCCGACCATACGGGGTGCCTTTCTCGGAGCGCGGCGCGCATGGCTCGAGGGGCAACCTCGGAGCTCGCGCTCCCATTCCTCGGGACCCTCTCTGTATAGGCTGGCCCGCATTGGCCGAGGTGGACACCTGGCGGAGCGACAGAAGGTTGCTCGGCTTCGGCCGAGGTGGTTCCGTCTCTGAGCGCCACCTGACGAAGGAGCGAAGGAGCCCGGCTCGACCTCGGCCGAGGTGGGACCGTCTCAGGGTGCCACCTGGCGAGGGAGCAGGGGAGCCGCCGGCTTCGACCGAGATGGACCCCTCCTGGGTGGACACCTGGTTGAGTGGCAGAAGGTCGCTCGACTTCGGCCGAGGTGGTCCCGTCTCCGGGCGCCACCTGGCGAGGGAGCAGGGGAGCCGCCGGCTTCGGCCGAGATGGACCCCTCCTGGGTGGACACCTGGTGGAGTGGCAGAAGGTCGCTCGACTTCGGCCGAGGTGGTCCCGTCTCCGGGCGCCACCTGGCGAAGGAGCGAAGGAGCCCGGCTCGACCTCGACCGAGGTGGGACCGTCTCAGGGTGCCACCTGGCGAGGGAGCAGGGGAGCCGCCGGCTTCGACCGAGGTGGACCCCTCCTGGGCGGACACCAGGCGGAGCGGCAGAAGGTCGCTCGACCTCGATCGAGGTGGTCCCGTCTCCGGGCGCCACCTGGCGAAGGAGCGAAGGAGCCTGGCTCGACCTCGACCGAGGTGGTCCCGTCTCCGGGCGCCACCTGGCGAAGAAGCAAAGGAGCCTGGCTCGACCTCGACCGAGGTGGGACCGTCTCAGGGTGCCACCTGGCGAGGGAGCAGGGGAGCCGCCGGCTTCGACCGAGATGGACCCCGCCTGGGTGGACACCTGGCAGAGCGGCAAAAGGTCGCTCGACTTCGGCAGAGGTGGTCCCGTCTCTGGGCGCCACCTGGCGAAGAAGCGAAGGAGCCCGGCTCGACCTCGGCCGAGGTGGGACCGTCTCAGGGTGCCACCTGGCGAGGGAGCAGGGGAGCCACCGGCTTCGACCGAGGTAGACCCCTCTTGGGTGGACTCCTGGCAGAGCGGCAGAAGGGCCCGGACTGAACTCGACCTCGGCCGGGATGGAGCCGCATCTGACTCAGTCGAAAAAACTCCACGTGGCTCGAGTTGCGCCCAACAAAATCTAAGACATGCCACATCATCGTTACGGCCGTAACAGTGAACACTGTCATTTATTTTAAATAAATTATAGCGTGTGGCTGTTAGTGGCTTGAACATTTGAATTTTCTTATTTAAATAAATAAAATTGCTTGGTTGATTATTTTATTTGAGTTGGTATGGTACAGGCCTTGTATGTTTAAGGAAAAAATAAACCCAAGGGCATACGGCCGTCTGATGCGCTTCCGGCTCTGTTTCTGGATCGGGGCGTGATAGATTTAGTGGTATCAAAGCCAGGTTGTCTTAATGACAAGATGATATAGATAGTGAGAGTGGGGTAGAGATAATTAGGATAAGTTTAAGATATTTAAAATAATAAGTAAGGTTATATTATCAAACTGACTTTCTTCTGTAAAATAGGTGAGAATGGCCCAGACTCAATCTATGAGGATGTCTAATCATAATGATCATGCTTCTCGAGCTCATGGTACCTCACAAGCAACAGGACCGTCTCGAGCTACCAATGCTCCCAGGACTCGTAGTTTATCACCTGATCGAGGTGAAAGCCGAACAGTTAGTCCTCCCCCTCAGCAACGTGATTTGAGGACAGCTAATTCTGATGGTCAGGCGATGGGTCTTATTCAAGCGCTAAACGGGCTTGTTCAGGAATTGAGTCAACAAGGAAGTAGAGGTGGTCAATCTTCTAAGACAGAACGGGGAATCATAGAATTTAAGAAGTTGGCACCTCCTACTTTTGAGGGCTCTACCGAACCTACTGAATCTTTGAAATGGCTAAAGGAAATGGAGAAGGTTTTTGCCAATATAAATTGTACAAATCAAGAAAAGGTTTGTTTTGTTACTTATCAGTTGCAGGGCGAAGCTTTTGAATGGTGGGAGGCTGTTAAAAGGCAGCATGGTACTGAGGAGCAATTACTTGGGACAGTTTTCATCAAGAGTTTTTTGATATGTATTTTCCTGAGAGCCTTAGATTTGAGAAAGAAAGTGAGTTCACAAGACTGATACAAGGAAACATGACGGTGACACAATATGAAGCCAAGTTTGTTGAATTGTCCCGTTTTGCTCCGGACTTGGTGGCTATGGATAATATTAAGGCTCGAAGGTTTGAAAAGGGGCTTAAACCCAGAATTCGTGCTGGAGTGAGACCGATACAACTAGTTTCATATCGGGATGCGGTTAGTAAAGCTAAAATTGTGGAACAGGAAGTTGACAACATGCAACAGGAAAGAGAACGACAATTGAAGAAGAGATCTGGACCTGATGGGCAGCAAGGTGGGCGATACTCTGGCAGACCAACTAAACAGAAAGGAAATCAAGAGAGAAATCTAGGACCTCAGCAGGAAAATGGTCCTCATTGTATAAGACATCAGGGTTTTCTTTTGGTGCAGGATTGCCGTTGGTTTTCTAGGGCTTGTTTTAACTATGGCCAGCAAGAAAACAAAGCTGTGAATTGTCCTCGTACTCAGAATTCTGGGGTTTGTTATAACTATGGTCAGCAGGGCCACAGGGCTGTGCATTGCCCTCATGCTCAGAATTCTGAATACCAACATTCATTTCCGGATGCACCGCGACCGCCTGCACCTCCTATTTCAAATGCACCAGCTTCTTTTCAGAATCAACCTTCAACTTATGGATATGGAGAGTGCTAGAAGCAAAAGACCCAAGCTCGTGTTTATGCTTTGACTCAGCAAGATGCTCAGGCATCGAATGCTGTAGTGACAGGTAATTTCAAAGATCTTTTCTTTTGAAGTTAATTAAATCGAGTTCATATAATTACAAAGTTAGAATTTGATTATTCGATAGGTACCATCAAGGTAGTTACTTTTTATGCTCGTGTTTTATTTGATTCTAGGGCAACACATTCCTTTATCTCAACTGGATTTATTAAGAAGGCTGGTATGAAACCAGTATTTATGAATTATGAAACATGTGTCTCTACTCCAAATGGGAGCACCATCATAGTTAGCATGATTTGTCCATCTTGCACTCTAAGTATTGGAAGTCATGATTTTTCATTTGATCTAATGGTTATGGAGATGAAGGAGTTTGATATTATTTTAGGAATGGATTGGCTGGCTTTTTATCATGCCACTGTAAATTGTTTTGGGAAGAAAGTAATTTTTCATCCTCCAAGACAGGAACCTTTCAGTTTCTGTGATAGTAGAGGAAAGATCCCTATTAAAATGATTTCAGCTATGCAAGCTGGCAGGATGTTGAGACAAGGTTGTACGGGATACTTAGCTAATATTATGGACCTTCAACAAGAAGAAATGAAGTTGGAAACCATTCCAACTGTGAAAGAATTTCTTGATGTATTCCCGGATGAATTACCGAGATTGCCTCCTGATAGAGAGATAGAGTTTTCTATTGATCTTGTACCAGGTGCAGAACCTGTTTCAAGGCTCCCTACAGAATGGCACCAGCTGAATTGAAGGAGCTTAAGGAGAAACTTCAAGAACTACTTGATAAGGGTTTTATCAGACTGAGTATTTCACCATGGGGTGCTCCAGTACTCTTTGTTAAAAAGAATGATGGAAGTTTGAGGCTGTGCATTGATTATCGGGAATTGAATAAATTAACAATCCGAAATAAGTATCCTCTTTTGAGAATAAATGATCTTTTTGACCAATTGCAAGGTGCACAGGTGTTTTCAAAAATTAATCTGCGGTCTGGGTATTATCAGTTAAAGATTAAGAATGAGGACATATACAAGACAACCTTTCGGACTAGATACAGACATTATGAATTTATGGTGATGCCTTTTGGATTAACAAATGCTCCAGCAACTTTTATGGACATGATGAACTGGATATTCAGATCATATTTGGATCAATGTGTAGTAGTGTTTATTGATGATATTCTGATATATTCTAAGAATGAGATAGATCATGAAGAACATTTGAGGAAAATCTTACAAATACTTGGAGAACAGAGATTGTATGCAAAATTGAAAAAATGTCAATTCTGGCTTGATAGTATTTTGTTTCTTGACCACATAATCTCTAAAGAAGGTTTAGCTGTTGACCCATCAAAGATCGAGGCAATTGTTGGATGGAGTAGACCAACTAATGTAACTGAAGTTCATAGTTTTCTGGGACTAGCTGGTTACTATCGAAGATTCGTAGAGGGATTTTCTAATTTAGCACTGCCACTAACCCATTTAACCTATAAAGGGGTCAAATTCGACTGGACAGATGACCGCGAGAAAAGTTTCCAGGAGTTAAAGAAATGCTTGGTGTCAGCTCCTATTCTTACCTTACCATCTGGAAGTGAAGGTTTTACTATATACAGTGATGCCTTCAGAAGAGGGTTAGGATGTGTACTTATGCAAAATGGAAAAATAGTAGCTTATGCCTCCAAGCAACTTAAATCGCATGAACAGAACTATCCTACTCATGATTTGGAGTTGGCTGCAGTCGTTTTTGCTTTGAAGATTTGGAGACATTACTTATATGGAATATCCTATGAAATTTTTACTGATCATAAAAGTCTCAAATATTTATTTACACAAAAAGAATTAAATCTGAGACAAAGAAGATGGTTAGAGCTGATCAAGGACTATGATCTGAAAATAAGTTATCATTCGGGAAAAGCAAATGTGGTAGCTGATGCATTGAGTAGGAAAATCGTGGGTAGTGCAGCAACCTTAATTACTTCTCAGAAAGAAATTCTTCAGGATTTTGAAAAGTTAAATATGGAGATACATCTGCACAATTCTGAATTTTTACTTGTTACCTTTAAGATACAATCTACCCTAATTGATAGAGTTAAGGTGTTGCCCAGAAATGGAGCCCAAGAGGGGGGGTGAATTGGGTCTTTTAAAAAATTAAGACAATAAAATGAAGGTCTAGTGGTGCTTGTAAGCAATGATAAATTTGATGCAAGATGTTAGCAACAATTAAAGAGCAAGAGAGGAAAAGAGCAATCACACACAAACACAAGGTTTATAGTGGTTCGGTGCAAACCTAGCACCTACATCCACTCCCCAAGCCATCCTTGGGAATTTCACTATAATCCACACTAGATTACAGTCGACTTGTTTTTCACAAGGCTCACAAGTCAAAACCTAAGTTGGTTTTGTCACTTAGGCTTACCAACAAACCGTAATACTTGTTTTGTCTTCGGGCTCACAAGTTAACCCTAGTTGGTTTTATCCCTTTGGCTTACCAACAAACCACAATAACCTTCTTTCAAGACACCCTTGAAAGCAAGGTCAAATCACAATAAAAACAGATATGTAATTTAAAACTACAACAAACTCTCTTCAAGAGTAGATTGGAATCTTTGAAGCTCAAGTGGATGCTTTGTCTTCACTCTTTATTGGAATCTCCTTCAAGGTGCCTCTTTTTGGAATGAAGTAAGGATGAGCTTGTAGGCTTTTCAATGGAATCAAGCTAGAAGAGGCTTTTGATGTGAAGTATGGAGAGAATATTGGCTTTTTAGCTTTTGAGTATATTTCAATGCACTTCAATATACTTCTCTTCACTTCTCTTCTTTTAAAATGAGGTTGGTGGAGCTTAAATATACCAAAAACCTTCCAAAATACGGTTTGTGACCGTTGGTACCTTGGAAATAGCCGTTTGGAGCTTGAAAAGCAAGTTCTGCAAGCCAGAAAAATAGATCCGTTAGAGCTATCAGGCTGCAAGTGTTGACACTTGGCTGTCAGGTGTCGATACTTGGCTGTCAGGTGTCGACACTTAGTCTCTGGGTGTCGACACTTAGTCTCTGGGTGTCGACACTTGATGCACAGGTGTCGACACTTGATGCACAGGTGTCGACACTTGACACAAAAATCCTCAATATTACAAAGTTCTGTATTTTCAAAAATCTCAGGCCTTGAGTCGACACTTGAAACCTAAGTGTCGATACTTGGAACCTAAGTGTCGACACTTGGTGTCGACACTTGAATATAGGTGTCGACACTTGGCGCGCCAAGGATTTTTGTCTGTGCCAAATGCTGAAGTGTCGACACTTGACTGTCCAGGTGTCGACACTTGAGACTGAAAACTTTCAGATTCAAGTGTAAATACCTCGAAAACATAAATAAAATTCTTGAATACATAAACACATAATATTTAAACATTTAGACGTCCTTTTTCAATGAAGAGGATGCTCGGATTTGTGAGAATTGCTCCGTGCCATTACGTGCCATACACCATAAGTTTTTGAGATTTTGAGGTGCTTTCTTCCTGAAAACTCACAACTTGAAATCCTCATTAGAATACAATATGCACTCAATGTTTTGTTATTCATCAAAATCACTGGGTGGAGCCAACATAAGGTATTCCAAGAGAGTGACACAGAATTATAGAAGATCAGAAAAAGGTACAATCTGGAAAAATTTCAGAATTTCGAATTCATGAAGATGAATCCTTAAGGTTTAGAAACAGATTATGTGTTCCAAGGGATGCAAATTTGAAGAAGGAAATTCCGACTAAAGCACACAACTCCACTTATACTATTCATCCTGGAAGTACAAAAATGTTTCTTAAAGAAAACTTTTGGTGGAGTGGTAGAAAAGGGAAATAGCCATGTTTGTGGCCCAATGCTTAACTTGTCAACAAATAAAAGCTGAGCATCAGAGACCAGCAGGACTACTGCAACCCTTGGCTATTTCAGTATGGAAATGGAAACATGTCACAATGGATTTTGTTACAGGATTGCCAAGGACTCTCAGAGGATTTGATGCTATTTGGGTTGTTGTAGACCGATTGACGAAGTCAGCTCATTTCCTACCTATCAAAGTTAATTTCTCCATGGAAAGGCTAGCCAAATTATATATTGATGAGATTGTTAGATTACATGGTATTCCTGTATCAATTTTATCTGATAGAGATACAAGATTTGTTTCTCAATTTTGGAAAGGATTGCATTGAGCTATGAAAACAAAGTTGGAATTTAGTACAGCCTTTCATCCTCAAACAGATGGTCAGTTAGAGAGGACAATCTAGACATTGGAAGATATGCTTAGGGCATGCGTCTTATATTTGAAAGGGTCATGGGATGATCATTTGTCTCTGGTGGAGTTTGCGTATAACAACAGTTATCAAGCAACCATAAAGATGGCACCTTTTGAAGCATTATACGGGAGGAGATGTAGGACCCCGATATGTTGGGATGATGTTGGTGAAAGAAAGCTTTTGGGACCAAATATTGTATTGCAGACGATAAATAAAATTCAACTTATTAGGAGATGGCTTCTCATAGCTCAAAGTCGACAAAAGAGTTATGCAGATACACGAAGAAGAAAGCTAGAATTCCAAGTGGGAGATCATGTGCTTCTCAGAGTGTCACCTACCAAAGGAGTAATGAGGTTCGGGGTGCGAGGGAAGCTAAGCCCTCGATATATTGGTCCTTTTGAGATTCTAGAGAAAATTGGAGTAGTGGCTTATCGACTTGCTTTGCCACCTTCTCTTGCGGGAGTGCATAATGTTTTTCATGTTTCTATGCTAAGAAAATATGTACCTGATCCAAATCATATAGTCGAATTAGAACCGCTTCAATTCAGGGAAGATTTGTCTTGTGAAGAACAACCAGTGAAAGTGGTTGATAGAAAGGAACAAGTCCTGAGATAGCGTATCATTCCTTATGTTAAAGTCTAATGGAGCAATCATTCAGAGCGTGAAGCCACCTGGGAACTAGAAGAAATCATGAGAGACAAGTATCCTCAACTTTTCAGTGAATCAGGTATGTCAATTTCGAGGACAAATTTTTTTTTAGGAGGGGAGAATGTGAGGTCCAATCCGAAAACCATGTCCATTTGGACTGAAGCCGGCATTTGGGATGCCAACTTCAGTTCGGATTGACTTTGGCACCAGAACGACCGATTTATTCGGCGGAGGAGCGGGAGAGGGAAGGTTGAGGCGTGCGGGAGAGAGGAGGCTGAGGCGTGCGGGAGAGGGGTTCCTCTCTATAAGAGTTCCATGTGCCTCGATCGATCGGGAAAAGCCGTCTTCTTGAGGTGAATCCCGATGAAGCTCTCTCGCATGCCGCGGCCCTTTCCGGAATGCGTACCCCTCCGGTGGACATCGACCTGGCCGGTAAGCTCTCCGGTCTCGTTTTCTCTCGGGTTGGCGTAAGAGTTCCGTGTGCCTCGATCGATCGGGAAAAGCCGTCTTCTTGAGGTGAATCCCGACGAAGCTCTCTCACATGCCGCGGCCCTTTCCGGAATGCGTACCCCTCCGGTGGACATCGACCTGGCTGGTAAGCTCTCCGGTCTCGTTTTCTCTTGGGTTGGCGTGAGCGGAGGAGGATGAAGGGAGCCTTTCCTTCTCTCGAGCGGAGGTTTGAGCGCGATAGACCGGCCGGGATGGGAGGAGGGGATGGGTTTCGTTTTGGATTTCCGGCAGTGGCCGGATGGCCGTCGAGCACCGATGGTTTCTTCTCTTCCCTTCCTTTTGTTCTTCCGGTGGCAGTGGAGAGTTGGTTGGGGGAGATGGCAGCGAGATTGAAATGGAGGAAAAAAAACAAAACAAAACAGGGGATGGCAACGGGAGGGAAGAAGGGGAACGAATCGAGTTGACTCGGTTTCTGGGGTGAATCAACTCGGTTGGTTAATTGGTTGAGTTAACTCGGTCATAAAAATTGAGTTGACTCAATTAGTAGGGAATTTAGTTTTCTTTTTGTAGATTTATATGAGAATTAATTATATGATTAAAAATTGTTATACATGATCGGGATTATCCTTGGAAGATCCGGTTTAGTGTTGGATTGTATTAGTTGGTGGTTATTCTACAGTAAGTTATCATTCTCTAGTAAAATTTACCATGCAATATTACTGTAATTAATGATATGATGTGGTATGAGGCTAAACACTTATGATTAAAATGTATTGTGTCATGGGTTGAGTTGATTTAGTTATTCTCTAGTCCGACTATGATTACACGAGTTATGATCTAGTCTCCTTGTGGGCCTCCAGCGGGACGATCGCTGGTATATGACCGACGAGCGGTATGTGAATTAGGAGCTAGTTTTCCTTATGGGCCTGGCCAGCGGGGCGATCGCTGGTACATGCAGAGGATGCATGTTTCTCGTATAATTTTAGAGCTAGTTTTCCTTGTGGGCCTCTAGTGGGGCGATCACTGGCACATGACCGATGAGAGGTATGTGAGTCAGGATTGTAGACTCTTGTGGGGCTAGCCACGGGCCGATCGTGGCCATAATCAGCAGGGGATTAAGTGAGAGCGTGTTAGGATGGCCATCCTAAGGAGTGTGTGTTGTCAGAGTATTAAAGATGAATAATAATGAAAAAAAAAAAAAAAACTGATTTGGCTTTGTAGTAGTAATATTTTTATTACTTGTGTGCATTGATTTATTTAATTTGCTTTGCTCTTAAATTATGGTAGAATTATACTTGAGATGTATGATATCTTACTGAGTTTTAGGGAAACTCACTCTATTCCCTTATTTTTTTCAGGACCAGAAAAATATGTGGGCTTGGGAACCAGTTAGTGAGGATTAGGGCTTAGTGAACAATGTCATTTATTTTAAATAAATTATAGCGTATGGCTGTTAGTGGCTTGAACATTTGAATTTTTTTATTTAAATAAATAAAATTACTTGATTAATTATTTTATTTGAGTTGATATGGTACAAGTCTTGTATGTTCAAAGAAAAAATAAATCCAAGGATATATGGCCGCCGGCTCTGTTTCTAGATCGGGGCGCGACAAAAATACTTGCGTAATGATGCTGCATTCCGCTCACAGTCAGGCAATACGAAATTTGGAAGTAACATGCCCTCCATTCAAATATACACGCATAGCATGGTTAAATAATTAGGCAGTCAATTCCTTAATTTAAATAGTTATGCAAATACTTCTTTCACATGCACCAGGATGTCTTTTCTCTCTCAAAGGAGGAAAATTTTTAACTAGGATGTTCAGGTTGAGCTTGACCAAAAATAATGAAAACATTAGCTAAGTTAAAAAAACTAATTGAATTTACTTTTTCATTCTTTGTCAAGAAATATTTAATTTTTTTGGTCAACTCATCATCATCATCATTATTATTTTTATTTTGATGTTACTATCATCTTTGTTTTGATATTATTATTTTTCATTAATCATATCCCAAGCATGATCTGCTTTATTTTTCTAGAAAGAGAAAATTATGACATGGATATTGGGTTTTACATTATCATCAAGTTAAATGCTAGGGTCCTCAACGTCCCTTCATGACATTTTGTTCCCTAATTTTGTTAAATGTATTCATATTAGATTAATTAGTGCTAGTTACATGTCCTAGCCAAAAAAAAAAAAAACTAAGATAACTTTATGTTGAACCTTTTAGCATTTTTGTATATATATTAATTTTTAAATATAGATTTTGTGCCCTTAACATGCTAGGGATGTTAAGATAACTCCATATGCAGTTTTAGTATGAGTATATTCTTTACCACTAAAAATTACCTACTTATTTATTTAAAAAAACTAAGTTCCAAATTCAATCTGCTTCAAGTATTGGAGGATACGAGTAGATCTCATTTCATCAGACCGTTCGTGACTTGATCCAAGCATGATTTATGAACTTTTTTGATAAGATAATATTATAATGATGAGATGGTATGGTTCATAATCCTATTTTTTAAATATATTTTATATTTATTTATTTTTATCTCCCTCTCATCACTTGGGTATTTTGCTTGTAGTGTCTATTTTATAAGATCTCCTAAAATTGGACTTCAATCCTTGTTAAGGACACTGAGAGGTCTCTTATTTTTTTGAGGGACTTCTCTAGGATGACTCACTTGTTTCATAAATTAGATTAACGAGTTCATAAAAAAGGAAGACGGAATTATTTTTTGAAATTCGTGACAGTTGGTATCTTGATGGTATGGATTGATATATTTATCCATGAATGAAAAAAAATTATGAATATTTAATATCTTAAATTAAATATTTTTTAATAAAATAAAAATATATGAGATAGCTATATTAAATTTATTTTTTATCTTTTAAGGAAAAAAAAAAAAAAAGCAACGTGCAATGCCATTCGGCCTTCCACCCAAGCGCAAACCCAAACCTTACGTACGGTCTTACCCTCTAAAGCGGCCCAGAAAAGAGACCCCCGACGAGCTGCTTCGCGCGCAGACACGTGTCGCTTTCTTGTACCATAATCGCACGTGATTGTAAATTTCTACCCGTCCGATATAAAAGGGTATTTGCGTAAATCTACCTTCGATCCGCCCCCTTTTTTTCCCTTGGAACCCCGAGGGAGAGTGAAGGAGAAGAAACCTAGGTCGGAGGGCCAAAACGTTAGGGTTCCCTTGTTCTGGAAAGCCGAAACCATCCGAAGGAGAGAGAGATCGCAATAGTAGGGAAAAGAAAGGGAAGAAAAAAAGGGGGGAAAATGCAAGGGGGCGAGGATCTAAGTGTCGAAGAGCTCGCAGCGAATCTCTCCACGTATAAAGATCAGCTCCGCGAGGTCCATTCCCGCGATCTTTTTTTTTTTTTTTTCGTATTAATGTGTTCTTGGTTCGAAATTTGAATCTTTTGGAGTTTGATGGGTCCTTTTTTTTACAATGAATTTTGGTTTTGTTCCACAGTCATGGTGATGTTGTGCTTCTTCGATTTCTAGGGTTTCTTTTATTGCTGTTTGTTTCTTGGATTTATTTCTTGATTGTTTGCATTATTTGTGAATTCTGATAGGGTCCATCAAAGAAACATCAACCACGGGTTTTTTGGCTATGGAATTACTGCTTTTCTTGTTTCTTGTTGCGGCTTTGTGTTTCTTCTTAACAATTGAAGTTAACCAACTGATTCCTTATTGGCTGGATTCCCCTCATCTCATTATTGCATAAAGTTATGATTTTTGTCACGAGATATTGCAGAAATTAGCAAGAATCCTAAACTTGGATTGAATTTATGAGGATTAGACGGCTGTTAATTAAAAAACATAGATCTGAGAGCTTCAGGAACCAGGACAGTGGTGAAAATAATACGTTATGACGTTCCCTTGAATGAGGGAGCCATGCTTAGGAGTTCCAGTTGGCACCTTATATTTCGCTCCTGGATTTGTTTGGGGCTGCACATGAATCCATAATTTATTTCATTTGAAGATGAAAGCTTTCATTAATAATAGGAGTAACTTGTTCTGGGATTTGTGTGCTGACCCAGATACTTCTTACACTTCACAAATCTCATGAATCTGACTATGTTTCTTGACATCAGTGGATGGACTTTAATGCACCATAATGATGTTGAGAAGTGAAATGGCAGATCTGGGGTGACCAACAAACTTCTGGGTAGTGATGGCTGCACACTGTAGTTGACCCCCATCAACTATTGAAGCTTGTTATGACATCAAAATTCTATCCTTAAGACTATCACACATGTTAACTCAGTTTTCTCCAATTCTATATCTTGTTTTTTTATTTTTTTTATTGTTTTACTTTCATTTCTTATTTTTTGATGCCAAGAGACGACATGTTATATGATGTGTGTGGCCTGGTGTTATGGGCTATACTCTTCTTTTAGTCTCTGCTCAGGGGAAAAGGGACCAATGACCAATGCTTTGAAAATATAAACTCTTTCAATTGCATTTCTGTCACCTATATCAAGCCTTTTTTTGTCCATTTGCTTCTGTGGGGACTCCTCACTGATATAGCCAACATTTCATATATTGACACCATCCTCTCTGGCTTCCCTCACTCTAGTTCTTCATTGAGGCTACTCTTATGTGGTATTACATTTTTTCTAAGCTTTATGAAAATTCAAAGCAATATGAAAATTAATAGCAAGATTTTTAAAATTGGTTTTGGTCCCTTGGGTAGAATTTTGGTTTCACAATTTCACTGGTTTTGGCAATTTCCCTCTGAGTCTCAGCCAGAAAATCTAGGAAAAAATCTAAGATAGAAAATTTAAGAAATAAAGAAAATCAAGGTAGGTTATTTTCCATTATTTGATTGTGTTTTAGGTTTTCTATATTCATAATTTATAAAGTTTGGGTGGTTTCAGGCTTCTAAGTTAATCTATAGGCAAGTCTTAACACATCATTTAATTGTGTTTTAAGTTTTCTAGGATCATAATTTATATAAATTGGTTAATTTCGATCCCAAAATAAACTATGTTGAATCTGCATTATAGGAATCTATCAATGTCTTAAGTAAAATATTAAATGTCAATCAATAATAGGTCTGAAAATAGGTTGGGCATTATCCAACCAAATCTGTTTCCATATCTAGTTTGGATTGGATTCGGATACAATTTTTTGTATCAAATTGTATCCGATCGGATCACGATATGTAACTGTGAATCTATGTCTCAAGAAAATGCATCGATAACATTAGAAGCTGAAATCAAATAACAAACAATTGATCTTAACCACTACTAATCATGTTTCATGATTATTTTTTTGTTGTACTTATTAAAAATCCATTCACATCATTAAATAAAGGAATTTGAAGTATGCTTTGATATTTCAATAATTAATTTTTCTCATGAAAATCCTTCTTCCTCTGATGGAAAATGGAAAAATAAATATATTTTAGTTTACTCTTGATGATTTTTTCAGAATTTACTGTTTAACATAATTTAAAAATATCAATAACTTTTGCATATTCTTATGTTATGTATAATTCTTTCTTACAAGTTTTATAAAATATTAGATGATTTATGCTTATTTTCCATTTAATTTGTATTTGAAGAGTGGTGTGGAATATAAATCCATGCAATTCAAGAGGTGATATTTAATGAAAAAAATTATTAATATTTTGTATTATATTTTATTTTAAAGTAAACTTTAATTTTTAAATATTTTTTCAATACAAAATCAAGTTTGGCTGATTAACTCAGCAATCGGACTAAGGACCTAGTGAGTTAAACCTGTGATTGCATCAATCTCTGGTCTGACTTTGATAAAGACCCTTACCTAATTAGCCATGCATAGCTTGCAATTTGGATGGTGGATCAGTTACCTGTATGTTGTGTGTGAAATGGTTAGTGGATATCATTTCCATCTTTTATGATTATATAGCTGATGTTAGTTCTCATTATTGAATTCTACTGAAAATCCAATTTATATAAAAAATAATGTTGAACTATATCCATGTTAGGATATGAAGATATGGATATAACTAATGTTCAACTTGTATTTGCATCTGTTTAGAACAAATGTAGATACTTATTTTGATATCAGTTTAATATACATATCTGTATTCATAGGCATTGATATGATTACTAATTTTGATATCCATTTAAGATCCATATATGTATCCATATCTATTGAATAATGTGGATATGGACATTGATATACCAGTATTTGATCCATGTTATCCCTAACCAGGTGAGCATAAACTACCAAGACAAATGCACGAGTGTAAAACAAATTGGGTTTATTTATTCAATACTACATACTATTTGCAAGGTGAGTCATGTAAATAATAGTGGCTATTGTCATCATGACAATGTAGGTGGGAGTATTGATAGAGATGAGGTAAATGTGAGATGACTCCGTTTCCCACCAATCCATGAAGTTATGAAAAAATATTATTTTTTTTAAAACATACTATATTTAGTTATTTAGAACGATTTTTGTGAAGTAGTAAGATAAGGGTCACTAGAAGCCTTGGCCATCAAGAATTATATTTATCATATATCCTTTTTTTAACTCAAGAAAAAATAAAGAAAATCCATTGGACATTGGGTATCATATAGCAGATGTACTTAAATAAACAAAGAAATGACAAATATATTAAAAAAAAATCAAAAGAAAGCTTTAAAAAAAAATCTATGACTAGTTTCAGTCAGTATCAGCCGAAACTAACTGAAACCCAAAACTGGGGGTTAGTTTTGGTTCAAGATAGACCAATCAGTTTTGGCCAAAATAGATAGGTTTCAGCTGTTTTGGCTGAAACTTAGAACCTTGATTGATAGTAATTAAAAAAAAAAAAAAAAACTGAATTCCTGTTGCTGAATTTTTCAGGTCTTGTGGTGCCTCCTTATCTAAGGTGATATCTGTTAAAAACAACCAAATGATGTTTCACAAAACATGCTTGTGCTTGTTATTCTTTGAACTCCTTCCATTTGACTTAGCAAGCAAATATTAGTTGTCCTTCAATATGAGTCAATTATTACTCAATCCCTCCTAGTCTTTTTCTTGGTAGGTGGAATCTTCTACCCAGGATCTTACTTCTATTATGGGATCTTGCTTATCCTACATGCAAATAAAAGTTATCTTTCCTTGCTATTGCTACTTTCTCGAAATTTATGTTTATTTACTAATACATGTAGCATGCACTCTGCTATCTGTTCTTTTTAAACCCTATACCACATTTTTTTGAGACCCAGGTAACTAGATGTCGATTTTGTGTAATATTTTATATCATTTCACTCATATCTGTAGTTGTGTTTATATCCCCTTTTTTCCGGATAGCTTTAGATTCTGGCTTTTCTACTTGAATTTGCTACTGAACATGATCTCAGTTAAAAGCTTTTTGACATGTTTTTCTCAAGATGGTAACCTTTTTCATTCTCCTTATACGCTAATGTTGAGTTTCATTACCTAGGTACATGTACAGGCACATAAAAGGAAATGGAACTGGAGAAATTTTAGGTAAAAATAGTAGGCATCTTCAAACCATTTGACATACACACCCATACGTAAATTCGTATAATTATATAATGCTTTCATAGGATTTGAGGATTATTCACAGCCACATGTTTATTTTCTTATCTTTAAATGATCTTCCATATGACTTTTTCTTAATTCCTCATCAGTTTATCTAATTTAGGATTACAACAAGCTCTACAGCTGACAAGTAATTCTTGGGTTATCTAATTTTTTGTTAAAAGCTGATTGATCCATAATTACCTTATGTAGGTGATTTCTTTGCTTTATCCTGGGTCTGTTTGGTCCTTTAACCTCCATTGTTAGATGGCAGCAGAAATTTTCCCAGGTCAAATTGCTGATGTAACATCTAGAAGCCTTCTTAAAATGTCCTGATTGCCTTTCTTCCAAAAGGGAAAAAAATATCTGAGTTGTTTCATGGATTTACAAGATAGTACTTGGGTTTTCCCAATAAATAAAAAGTGTATGATGCCTGAATCTTGCTGGAGTTTGTGGTGGTGGAGGAATCAACTTGTAAAAAGAGGGATTCTAGTTGTGAGATATTTAATGAAATTGTAGCTGGAAATGAGATCTCATTGAAGGAGAAAGATAGCAAATTGGGTGACCCATTCATGCTTCAATAGCTACCAATTTTAACAAGAGGTATTGCTTTAGGTAGGCTTTAAAGGTGCATACCCACATAAGATTATCTTGTGAATGAAGGTGGAAAGCAACAAGATTTTGGCCTGCCAAATGCTGATGCATTTGTGGTATAATAGATGGCGGCATAAGCATAAAAATATCTCATGATTGTTCATTCATGGTAGATTAAAAGGATAAAGCATGCATTGCCAGGTGTGACATGCTAAACCTTTATGCAATTAAAACTTAGTTGAATTGTGGAAAGCTCCAAAGCATTGTTAAGGTTATATTTGCAGAGGCACATACTCAAGTGTGGTGGCCTTTATTAAATTGTGTAGTAATGATGACTATAATGTGAACTTGGGGTTTGACTACAAGTTCAACTCCATTTTGATGTTTTTTTTTTTTTTAAATAACAAAGTGGTGATCTGGTTGTCCCGAGATTTTTCACCAGATACTCATTTTCTCTTTGCGTCCTCCCTTAAGCGCCTCTTTCCCATCTCTCCTCTATGTGCAAGCTGACATGTATTTGTTGGTGTAACGATAATGGAACTTCAACCATTCTGCTGGATCATCAATATGTGTTGTAAGCATGTGTCTCAATCATATAATGGAAGCAGAACTCCCGATATGCATTGACATGTTGTGAAAGTTATACTGTCAAATAAACTTGTGCTAGCCATCCGTCTAATTCCCTTGTTAGGTGGTTGTATGATATCATGTTATTTTGTGACAAAAATTAGTGCGACTTTGTTAGCGAGTTTCTCCCTGCCATCTTTGCTCTCTAATGATGGGACTGTCTCTTTTCATTTGTTATGACTCAAACATTTATTTTGTCATCTTGCATTCTTCCAAGACAATGAATTTCCTCTGCATTCTTGTGTCATTTTGGGTTGCTGAATAATTAGCACAGTAGTTTTTGTTACATGACTTTCTCCAATTCTTTTCTTCTTATTATTATTTTATATATTATATTTTTTATTGTTGAAATATCTTTTTCTAAATTTCTTTTTTACCAATGCAAACTACTCTCATACTTCAGATCAGAAAGCTTTTGGTTGATGAGCCTGGAAACTCCGAGTATGCAGATATGGAGAAGGAGCTTGAAGAGGTGAGCTGTTTCCCTTTTATGATTATGACTCCTGTTATATGTTGATCACTCTATCAGGTAAATATTAACATTATCCTGTTGGATGCTTTTGATTTCCTGTAAGATGTATACACTACTGCAAATTTAGAGTGAGTAAGCCAGATTTTTTTTTTTTTTTTTTGTCAGTTTTAAAGTCACTTTTGTATTTTTTCCTATGTAAAATTCAACATATTGTATTGCTTTTCCTATTGTGCCTTTCCTATTCAAGGATCAACCAAATGTTCAAGCAAGGCAGCATCATATGGCTGCTAATGTTTCTTTATAGCTTGAAGGTGAGAAGGATGTTTCTGTCGCAAAATAGCTTTCTTTAAAGTGCTTGGAGCTATGGTTTGCTATACTAGTCAGTACCGGTGCATATGAACAGTATCATACCATACGAGTATTGAACTGGCACAGCCTAGGGGGTGGGGTAACCAATGTCGGTATGCCGAACCGCCCCCGACCCCCTTTAGTGGGTGTATTGGCATAGTGATAGAGTGGTACCGGTACGGGTCTGGTATCGAGATGGCAAACCTTGCTTGGAGCTAAATGGGCAATTATGATATAAAAAGAAGAGCAATATATGAGAAATCATGGCTTTTTAAGATGCCCATCACCCTTTATCTTGGTTCTTTGCAGGTTTTATGTGTGTCGTGATGGCCTGCCTTCTTGCAATCTCGTGATTTCAGATGCTCACACTGCTATTATAAGTTCGTGGAGTTTAGGCCTTTAAATAACAATAATTGGATCTTTGCTTTTTGAGCTGAATTTAGTCTCATTTTTGAGAATGCAGGTTATTGCTTTGACAGAGGAGCTTTTGGCAACTGCAAAGAAAACGGAGGCTGCCCAGCTTGGCTCAGATGTGTCCCCCCAGGGTCATTTTGATGGGTCCTCTCAGTCCAAAGCGGTAAATCTCTTGATTATAGTGTGACATACAATCTTGTGTTTCCACACCTTCTAGTTGTGCAAAATATCAAAATGGTAACCTTTTTGTATTTTTAAATCATGAATTTTTGATTGATGAAAGTTCCAAAGATGCAATTCAGTATGGGTTCACAAAACTAAGATTTAAGCCCTATGTCTAGCTGAGGAAATTTGCTGATCAGAAGTGTCATATATAGTCTATTTAATTCGTCATCTACTAAAATTAATTAAAGGTCTCAATATCTTGTTGAGTGGGCTAATTGAAAGGGCAAGCAATAACAGCCATTGGTTTGTAATTCTTTATACTTGAAGCAACACTAGTTTTGTCGCCCTGTGTTTGCAAATTGATTTTTTTGTGCATGATACTAAGGTTTTGCTGCTAAATAGAGCTTCTGCTTCATCCTGGCAGTCTATTTTCGTTAAGTTTTATAGTTTGCATTGTAGGAATCAAGTGAACTTTCCAAAATTCATGAGAAGCTTTCTGTTGGCACCAAAGTTCAAGCTGTTTGGAGTGAAGATGGGGAATGGTATGTACTAGAAAACTTATTTAATCTAGTTAGTACATTCTGCTTTGCAGTTGTTTTACCCTTTTTCTTTTATGTGTTGATTAGTTGAATGTTTAGGTACGATGCAACAATCGAGGCTCTCTCGCCACATGGATATTATGTCTGTTATGATGGCTGGGGAAACAAGGAGGAGGTATTCCCAAAATTAATCAAATTTTGTAAAAGTTTACTTTTTATATTTGTTTGTGCATCTTGTTCACATGCGGTAAGACAAGCCTCGAATGGGCAAAGAGGCTAGTTTGTCTGTGTAATTGTTTGGTAAAATAAAATTTATGTTTTTACTTGAGTTGTAAACAATTTGGTCACCTATTGCTTCTATCAAGGCAGTCCTAAACGTGTCTTCACTTTTTAGACTAATAAATATGGTGATCTTTTTTTCCTAAATCTAATAAATATGGTGATCTTTTTTTCCTAAATCGAGCATTTTCTTTTTATTTTCCATGTATGACAATAATTTTAAGCAAGATTTTGGCATGGTTTAACATGTTTTGAAGGATTTGGATGAACAAATAACTCATTTTTCGGATATGTTAGCTGCCACAATTGTTAGTTCAATCGCTTGACCTTATTAATGTTGCTTTTTATTCTAAATACAGATGAATTCTTCACTTAACATCACATGCTGAACTCCATTGTGCTTTCATATACATCTTCAGACATGTTCTCCAGTCCAAACAACTTCATTATCATAATTCTATTTTAGAATATGTTAATGTTGCAGTCTACTCGATTTGTTCTTGAATTGAGTGCTGGATCGTTTGGCATTGCTAAAGTAGTAAAGTAGTCACACTTTTGCTTTCATATGTTTTTAGTTTGCGTTTACTGCAATGTCAAAGAACCTTATACACCCATGTTGCTGCATTTTAGGTGGATCCTGCTAATGTCCGGCCCATCCAGGAGGGAGTAGTTGATGCTTTGCTTGAAGCTGAGAGGGAAGCTGAAGCTACCAGACAAGCCATTAAAAGGAAGATTGCACAAGCAGCTGTGACTGACTTTCAAGCACGCAGTATACCTTCTAAACTTCGCATTGATCCCAATGATGCTGAGGATGTGGTGAGTACCATTGGTGCAGAATTTCTTTTGCACATCTAGTTGTACCAGTGTGTATGGCATGTGCTTCTGTGCTCTCACAGACAACGACATGCATGAGTCTTCTTCGTGCGGTGATAATGACTTTCCTAACAAGATCTTAAATTTCTATCTCTTGCCCCATCAAGATAGACATTTCAACTAGAAGTCATCACCACACGGCTAGTTTATCTTTTGAACTATTATATAAATGTTTTTTTCCTTAAATAACTTCTAGATACAGTGTTGAAAGAACGTAATGATCATCGAACATAAGTGGCTGTTGGTTGCAATAGTTGTCTGCCAGGAGGTGTGGCTGTCATTTGGATATGGATTCACTGCCACCAGCAATTATGACATGATATTTAGAGTTGCCCTAGTTTGAAGTTGAAGGAGGAGAAGGATGGTGGCAAATAAAAGTGGCATGGGGGTAGTTTAATCAGGTTGCTTGGAGTAAAATAGAAATGATTGAAATTCCTATAATTTAAATGTTTGAAGTTACAGTGGATTTATGATCAATATTTTTGTATATGAAACATCCGAACAATATCTTAGATGAGTCACTTGAAAGATTCAAGTTTAGCCTAAGGAAAATACTTCCAAACATTTAAAAGAATAAAGAAATGCGGATAATTAGAATAATCTTTTAAGTTTATCTCCATAAGTCAGTGTCAGCAGAAACTCCCAAGTCAACCCAGTTTCATATTAGGTTCAGGCCAATACCAAATCTTTTGGTTTTTGCAATTTTTGAGTCATAATTCTATCATATAGCCGCTTGAAAGTTTTGGTTTGAGTTTTTTCTGCGGATTGATGTATTTGGCTGACTAAAAATTTGCAGAAAGCTTCTAAGCGCAAAAAAATACATGCTTTCAAGTCAAAGGTTCGCCTTGAACAACTTGAAGTTGTGCAGAATAAGCGGCAGAATGCTTGGCAGCAGTTCCAGACAACAAAGGGGAAAGCCAAGACGGTAAAATTGTTATTTTATTTTTTAATTTGCACTTATGCTTTATGTTTGGATGTTTATGGGATTCCTTATTTTAATTTAGTTGGTAGATGCACCTACTTGTGGCTTACATATTTAGCAGCATACTGCATTGTACTGTAAAGATTATTTCATCAGCAATTTGTTTCCAAAATTTGGTTCTCTGTGGTGGGTGAAAATTTTGCATGTAATTGCTGAAACGTGGTTATGTCTCTATAGTAACATCTGTGCTGAAATTTGTATGCATCCATGTATTTTTTGCCAGTTTTCTTCTTATTTGCATCTCTGCCTGTGTGGTTTACCATCTTATGATTGTCGATCCCCATTGTTTGACATGATAACGATAAGATCCAATTCTGAGGCACCACCACCAAGGTGCATATCTTTGTTAGGCTTTAATATTGCACCCCAAACTCCTGTACTGTGTTCCATTTAGTTTTATGAACATGAATCTGTAGCCGCCAAAATCATCTAGGAATATTCTAGGTTACCTATGTGTTGCTAAAAGGTACAAATTTGTAGAGACAGGTACAGTGCTTTCCAAGCTAGAGTATTTTTTTTGTCTTGTTTGTTATTTTTTAACTTTAAACTGAACTTAATTCTGCATCATTCATGTACGTGCAAAACATGTTTAAGTCTTTTAGCAGATTCAGAGAGCTAAAACTTTCTTTAAATGCAGAATTTAATGACAGTAAAATGCATATATGATGCTGAGATCGGAACTTCTAGGGCAAGCTACCTTTCCCAGCCATATGTATTTCCTTGTCAGGAACTCTTAAATTGTTCGCTTTATGTTTCAACATGTATTAATCTTTTGAGTATTTGATGCATGTAATTTTCTTTTATCAATTCTTGCAAATTTGGTACAAGAGAGGTCATGTAATTCGGTCATGTTTT
Organism: Areca catechu; assembly: GCA_021397845.1. Classification (NCBI taxonomy): domain Eukaryota; kingdom Viridiplantae; phylum Streptophyta; class Magnoliopsida; order Arecales; family Arecaceae; genus Areca; species Areca catechu. The sequence goes on along the minus strand of CM038047.1, from coordinate 46,742,436 downwards.
TATTTGTGGGGATTCATTTGAAATCCCTAGTTACCAATTTGTTTTTTTCTATCAAATCCCTCAAATGTGCATAGAGGGTAGAATCATTGTAGAATTTTAAGGGTTAGCATGTGAATGATAACAGAATTATGTCCATTGAGGAAGCTGTGTACTTTGTTAACAGAGCCATCTGAAGAAAAAAGTTTCCCTGTTGAATGAGGCTTATGCTCTGACTTAATAATTGTTGTTGAGTGATCAGTAAAGAGAAGTCTCCTAACCACTCAGGTTGTAGTCCCAGCTGGAACGGGTTTGGCTCCAACATCCTCATGTCTCATGTTCGAGGCAGAGGCAGGATGCCATGCTCCGAATCGAACATGCCCCAGCGGAGTGGAGGCAGAGTGGGGATTTTGATGATCACGTCCAGAGGGAGTAGTTATGCTGGCTGCTCTTTCCTCACTCCTTTTTCTTATCAAAAAAAAAGGAAAAAAAGAACAAATCTAGTGCTGTTTGCAGCACTGCAGGCAACTTGTAGGTCTGAGTTCAACCTTTATTTACATCTTAAGAAACATCAGTGGCAGGCTAAGTATGCGGTATCATAGAATGATATCATTGAACCCTCGGCAGTACCATTTATCTTACTGTGTTATGCTGTTCATCCATTATATATGAAACCCAGATTTTATTTTGATTTCTCCATTTCCTGCTGCTGCTTTTGTTCTTGCAGATTGGGTTCTTTTCAGGGAGAAAGCGAGAGAGTATTTTCAAGTCCCCAGACGATCCGAGAGGCAAGGTTGGTGTCACTGGCAGCGGAAAGGGATTGACCGAGTTCCAAAAGAGGGAGAAGCACTTGCACCTCAAGGGAGCTACCGCGGATGTAGACGAGTAGCTCGGAGTCAGTAGGAATGCTCTCAGTAGTCTCGTCTTCCCCAAAAATGGTGGTGACATAGGCTGAGTGCGGTTTTATGTGTAATCTACTTGGTGCACTCCATGAAATTATATGTATCCTATCTCCCGCATGATGCAACTCTGCTGATAAGAGCAGATAGGGATGGTAGTAGGGTGGATTGGAAATGCTGATGGAACTTGCACACTATTTTAAGCAGTCAATCCATTAAGAAAGTTAGTGATTTAGTTGCCCTCTTTTATTAGGATTGCAGGATCAAATTTCCCAAATATTATGTTTGGTGCTCCTGCGTTCTTGAACGAGGGAAAAAAAAAAAACCAAAATTTCAGATGAATGGCCCAAATCCTGGGGCATGGGATGGTCTCCATGGTTTTGCAGGAGCAAAACTTATTGGATGGACTGATTTAAGTTTGTTATCAGGCCTATGTGATTCTCTTGCAGGGTTTGCACATTGTATTCGGAGCCTCTTCAGAAAATTTAAAAAAAAAAAAAAATCCAGCAAGAGGCCAGGAGAGGACGGAGCGGGAGAGGGAGGGTGGGATGTAAGGGTGCTATATGCTGGGAGGAAGGCATACGGCGCTCGCATGTTTCACGGTGAGAAGGTTGGCTGGAATCTGGTGAGCTCAGAGATTTTACACTTGGTCTTGGCCAAAAGGCATGGAGCGTTCCATGCCCGACCCCCCCCCCCCCCACCGGCACAAAAAAAAAAAAGAAAAAAAAAGAAAAAAAGAAAGAAAGAAAAGAAAGAAAAAAAAAAAAAGAAAAGAAAGGCACGGAGAGGATTAGAACGTGGTTAATGGACGTTGGGGGGGCCCTGGAGCGGGTCGGGGGCGGGGAGGGGGGGGCGCGTGTTTGGATTGTGTGCGGAAAGGGAAGGGGCCGCAACCCTGGTGACGAGTCCCTTCGCGCAGCAGCTGTTGGGTGGGTAAGGTTTTCCAGGGTTATTTGTGCGAGTCACTGCCAATTCGAGCCTTAATAATGATTTGACTATTTGAATAATATTTGTGTAGGGTAATCTGAAAAAAAACTTCGGTCTGGACCAGGTGTTGATCCGGTCGTCATTTGTGTCCGCTGATAATAATTACAGCTTTTGTCTCTCGGACTCTGGATCAGTGGCTTGAATGCCACAAATCCCGGCATCGAAGAATGTTTACGTCACATCCTGATCCGGTATACAGCCAGTGTACAATTGATGGTTGTATCTTTTCAGGATGGCAATGGACGGGATGTATACAGCCAGTGTACAATTGATGGTTGTATCTTTTCAGGATGGCAATGAACGGGATGCATAACTACCTGCATCCAAATATTTAATATATTATTTAAATTTGATTTAAATATTATCGAGAATGAATTTTTTTTATCCAAATTTATCTCAATTGAATATCGGATAATCGAGTTTACCCGGCTCGAATCCAAATAAATCATATTAAATATTTTTTATTTTTATCAACTTTAAAATCATCTACAATTTTATAAATTATACATTAATTAAACAAATAAAATTTAACTATATTTTCAATTCAACCGTATTTAATTTCATATTCAATCAAAATTTATATCCTGAAGTTGGTAAACTATTAATTATGATCTTGTTTTGAATTCACCCTGAATAAAATAGGATGAAATTTTTTTTTAATATATATATAATGATTAGGGTATAGGATTTAAGTATTTTAAAATTTAATAACTAATAATTATAATTAATAAAATATATATTAATTATATATATATTTAAATATTAAAATAATTTGGGCCGGGTTCGGGTCGGGTGTATATCTATCCAGTCCCGGTCCAAACCCAAAGTCAAGCATTCGGGTTTTACCCAAACCCAGCCCAAACCCAGTTAAAGCGTTGACTACCCGGTCCAATCGGGTCTGGTCGGGTATCCATGGATTTGGATTTTATTGCCATCCCTATTTTCAAACTTCAATTCGAACTGTAACTTCAATTCTAACAGTTATGTAAACCTATTCTTCTAATTAATATCGGGGCAGTGCTAAAAATTAAATTTATTAAATATTTATTTATTTTTTAAAAAAATTATTCAAAATTAATAAATAAATGAAAAATCTAAGATAGACTATAAAAAAAATTTAATAAAAACTTAAAATAAAATATGAAGAAATTAACACCTAAATTCTGACTGGAGTGAGTTTTATCAGTTCATTAAAGTTATTATAATCCCTAATATATACATAAATATTTCAATAATAATTTATAAACACAAGCAAGTCATATATAACAAAATAAATAGCACGATCATGTTAATATATATATTTAATTATTGTAAATTTCAAACAACATAATCATGGATGGCTAACCATTTTTACTTTACTCTTCTAGTCCCTTTAACTATAGCCACAATCGATCCGTAGCTAACCTTGAAAGAGACTAGATCTTGACTACACATATCGGCCACCGGTCATATGCTAGTGATCGCCCCACTAGAGGTTCGAAAGGAATCTAGCTCTGATATCATACGAGAAATCATGCATCCTCAGCATGTGCCAGTGATCATCTTACATGGCTAAGCCTAAAAGGAAGCTAGCTCCTTACTATACATATCGTTCATCAGTCATGTACCGGTGATCGTCCCATTGGAAGCCTGGAAGGAGTTTAGGTCATAATTCGTGTGATCATAGTTGGACTAGAGAGCGTCGACATCAACAAATATAATAATTTATGTAATTCACTATAGCTCAATTTAGGATATACAAATTTAACATTTATAACATTCATAACATATCATCGAACATATTTAATATATAATACTAGATGTCAAGATAACTTACTTGAAAGAACTCTATCAATATGTTGTCAATTTGATTCTTAACTCTGATGCTGCTCTACTGACAAGGAAGATGGAAACTCTGGTAAAATTAATCATGTAATTAATTTTCTATCTAAAATAATCTAGTATAAGAAAAATGGCTCTTAGTCAAGTTTGGATCTCAGTCTAAATCATTAAAAGAGTCGATCCAAATTTTATTATATTATTATTATATTTATTATTACTTTTTATTTATTTTTTCTCTCTCCACTCTCTCATCTTTCTCTTTCCTCTCTCTTTCTCCTAGTTCTCTCCCTCTTCTCTCTCCTCTTCTATGTCCTCTTCTGCTTTCCTCTCTTTCTCTCTCTTCTTCTTTTTTTTTTCTTTTCTTCTTTTTTCCTATTTTCTTCTTGGTTTGGCCCAGACAGGCCTCTCATGGTTCTCGAAAACCATGGAAGGTGAAGAACGGGGAGAGGGAGGTTCGTCAGGCTTGGCCTGATGGAGGGTGATCGGGCGGTGTGATTACTGGCATCCATCTAGCTTGAGGAGGCCGGAAGAAATCCTAATTTTTTTTTTTCTATTTCATTTTCTAAGAAGGATCTACATAAAGGGAGCTTACAGGCATCGATGAACTCATAGCCAACCATCGGAGAGGAGGAAGACAATGAGATCGGCTCGATCCATGCTTGCTTAGAGGCGACGAGATGGGAAAAGTTTATAAGGAATAATGGAGGGATTTCCTTGCTGTATGGGGAAAAAACTTGACCGATCAAGTCCCCTGACCAAACCCATTACACCACTGGACTTCTCCCTCCTAGCCATGGTGGTCCGATTAAGAAATCCGGCAAGCTTCTCGCTCGGATAAACAGGGGTTTCATCCCCTATTTCGTAAATTTTTTTTTTTTCATTTTGAACTGAAGTTGGTGAGGTTTGCCGACTTTAGTCCATGGTAGCCCAAAATGGGCTAGGCTTAACAATTTAATATTCTAGTTTGTCCATGTTTTTCCAGCAGCTGTCATCCATTTGTGCAAGGTAGCTTCATTCGCATGTTTCACTCACGAGGTACACGTCGGCATGGGCCAAGATTACTTGAGGCCTTTGGCCGAGAAAGAAAAGAGTGCTAATCTAGCAAGTAATCATTTTTAGAAAATATTCTCTTTCATGATCACAGAAGGACCATATAAGGCATCTATAACTCTAAATACAGTTAATAACTGATCAACATCATGTGGTTCTACATCTTGAACACGGAGCATGGTCTCTGCTTGTGCAATCAACGTATACCTTCCAATAATGGCCACCACCCTAGATCGGCAAAGTCACTATTCTCCCTCTATAAATAGAAAAAAAGGGGATCTAGGAAAGTCTTGAGTCTATAATCCCTCCTACTCTCTCTCTCTCCCTATTCTCCAATCCTTTGTTGACTTAAATGTTAGAGGGTCCTCATTGAAAGTCCTCTCTGGTTAAGGATTTTTTTTGCAAGTTTTGACTTCATCTCGACTAGTTAAGCAACCTCATTGCTTTAGATTGCTATTCCCAGGCTAACCTCAATGCTAGCTCGGAGATTGGTAGCAACAAATTGGTACTAAAAAGAGGATCTTGAAAGCTAGTTTCAAGAGAGAGAGAGAGCCTATCCTGGTACTATGAGATCATGAAGAGGAGCTTCAAATACTTCATGCAGTTGAACAGTTTGCAATAAGACATCGCTATTCCAGAACTCATTGAAGTACCATCCTTGCCTTAGCTAGTGTGGTGATCACGAATGAGCAATTCGACAATCCACTCTAGTAAGTCCAAACCTTGACCGCTGTAATGTATGGGATGCAACAAGCCGTTGCAGCTCAACCACCTTCTAGTGCACCGCACCAGGACTAGGTCTAGCCTCGAGATCACTGATCTCCTTCTTGCAACCTGAGGTAGGGGCATAGTTGATATAGTTGATTAGGAAGCCCTGGCCAAGGTTATTGCAAGTGATCCCCGACCCCACGATCAAGAAAGGACTCCATTCCTAGGGGCTTCTCACCTCGACATTTGGATCATCATACTGTTTGGAATGCAGAGGTGGATAGGAGGTTTCAAGAGATGCAACGATGGATTGGAGTGTTGTAGGGATGAGCTCAACAACATAATGTAGAACCCCCATTCTTTATGATAATTATGAATGAACTAATTCCACCTCGATTCAAGATACTACTATTGAAGACATATGATGGGAGCCTTGATCCCGATCACCTGGAAAACATTAATGTACTCCATAGAGCCACTGATGGCATCCTCTACCTAGTATTTCCATCCACTCTATGGAAGATAACATGGCATTGGCACTCAAGCCTTCGGCTAGGCTTGATCTCTTTTGAGCAACTCAACTAGTTGTTTTTCATGTATTTCATCAGTAGCTGAAGGCGGCACTGCGACTTGGACTCGCTCATCAACATCAATAAGAGAGAGGGCGAGTTTCTCCGAAAATATATAAGCTGTTTCAATGCCACGATCTTGGAAGTTTGTGACCTAGATCAATTGATTGTCATGTTTGCCCTCAATGGTGAGCTTTGCAAGGACTCTTTTCTTTTTTTCTAGAGAAAAGGTATTCCAAGGACTTCACCGAGATGTTGGCTTGGGAGAAAAAAATATGCGAATGCCAAGGAGGCAATGGCATTGCATGAAGAATTGCTAATTGATAAGCCACAGGAGAAGAAGACAGACGACGGAGACTAGAGTAGGGGGCAAAAGCATGAAGGCTATCGAGATGAAAGAAAGTTGCACCAATCCTGTACTCCTTATTGCAATTGGATAAGGAGCCCACCTCAAAATTACCAATCTCAAACTCCATCATGGAGGTTCCAAAATCATACACTGCCCAATACACTACGGGCACATATACTAATGGAGATTGAGGGCCAAGAGAATCTATCTTGTCCTAAAAAGATGGTGACTCCATCCTACAGGTGTAATGCCAGGAAGTATTATCACTACCATCATAACCATGGGCATGACACCAAAGATTGCCTCTAGTTTAAAGATGATATTGAAGCACTCATTCAACATGGATGACTTAAGTGATGCATGGATAGATGACTGGATTAGAAGGACACTCGAGCCAAGCTACTACAGCTTGAGGAGAACTAGGAGAATAATCCCAATGCCAAAGTCATTAATGCAATCTCCAGAGGGCATGTCAGTAGCTCAATGCAGGATCCTAAACGAAGTAGAAGAGAAGGGTTAAAGATGTGATCACTTTCTCCAATGCCAACCTCCAAAGGATACAATGCTACCATGATGATGCAGTTGTAGTGACCTTAACTATTGCTCATTATGATGTATATCATATTTTGATCGATAATGGTGTTGCCCAGGTGGCTATCCAAGAGGGGGGTGAATTAGGAATTTTAAAAATTTAAACAAGTAATGTGCTATTTCAAAATCCTTTGCAAGTGGTAGGTGCTGTGATAAGATTATAAAATGCAGAAGCTAAACAAAGTAGAGAAAGCACAACATAAACACACCAAATTTATAGTGGTTCAGAGCAACCCAGCTCCTACGTCCACTATCTAAGATACCACTTGGGATTTCCACTATATTCACACCCGAATATAGTAGGATTGTTTTACAGGATCACAATCCAAAACCTCTATACTTTGGTTTTACAGGATCACCAAAGAAAACCTAACACCCTTTGATTTTAACAAGCTCACCAAAGAAATCTAAACTTGGTTTTCACAGGATCACCAAGAACCTAAACCTTGGTTTTGATAAGGCTCACCAAAAACCTATTTGGTTTTTCAACCGGGCTCACCAATAACCCAACAATTCAAAGATTGAATTGAAAATAAATGCAATAATAAATGACAAACTTAAGTTGTCGGATAGTTGCCGGTGCAGCTCGTTGGAAGTCCACTTGAATGTACTTGAATAAGCTTTAATGACTTCAGTGGCTTCTTCCAAAGTTGATTCAAGCTTTAGATCAAAGTTGTTGAGGGCTTGAATGCAGACTTGAATGCACTTGTGCTCTATCTCTTGTGGTTGGTTGGATATTCAATGAAGCTCTCTCTTTTTTCTTTTTTTTTGAACTCTCTTCTTAATTAATTTTTTTAAGGTAGTTCAAATCCTTCAAATTTAAAGTCTTCCATCATCCCAAGGCAGTTCTAGCCATTGTAGACCATTGGAGAATGGTTTGTAACCGTTGGAGAACTTTTTGGCATTCAAAAATAAATTCTGGAACTAGCCATTAGATACCTGGAAGTGACATTCGAGTCGGCTCGGATTCCTTCGAGTCGGCTCGGATCATTCGAGTCAATAGGTCGAGTCGCCATTTCTTCAATGCAGTTGGCTCTTCATCTCAGGGCGCAGAATGTCACTCTGGACGAGTCGGCTCTTTACAGTTCGGGTCGGCTCGCTTTCTCAGGCTTTTGAAATTAGGTCTAGCAGAGTCGGCTCTTTCTAGGTCGGGTCGGCTCGCCTGGCTGTTCTCGGAAAACTTTTAGGAAATGCACTCTAGAGATGTCGGCGCGGACTGATTCCTGTTGACTCGGATTCATTAGAGTCGGCTCGCTTTCCATCGAGTCAGCTCGGATTGCTGCGTTCCAAAATCCTTGCTACGTGCCAGTAAGCAGAGTCGGCTCTTCTTTTCTTGGGGTCGGCTCGAGTGTCTTCTTCAGAATTTTTACAAGTTGAACTTAAAAAAAATTCTCACCAACTCTTTCACAGTTTCACACAAACCAACTCAAAGCAAAATCCAAGTCACACACACTTATAGAAGTAACCCTTTTACTTGATTTTTCTTAGCATTTTCATTGGGGTTCTTCTTTACAAAAACACTTACAACACAACTCAAGCAAGAAAATAGAAATGTAGGAGTTGAAGTTTGAACATGTTATACATCCTACAAAAACTTGTCAAACACTTGAAGAGTTGTCAGTAATAAATGTACATGCTCCAATGTTTGGTTATCATCAAAATCACTTATGGGGTCAACAATCTCCCCCTTTTTGATGATGACAAAACACTGGGCATGAAAAATTAGTATAAAATTTTACAATTACTAGTATAATAGCATTTGCAAAAGTATGTGAACAAGTAGAGCAAATTTACTTCTATTAGTGCCAAACAATGAGAGGAGAATTAGGGCATAGAGAGATAATCTTCCCCTCAATAAAATACTCCATATTTTGGCAAACTTTTCATTCATTTTTATATTTCAAAGCTCTCAGGCTTTAATTAACAGAGCTAACAAAAGTTGAAGTGTAAGACATTATGTGTCAGAGTTTGAAAATAACTGTCATTCAAATCTTTAGAGGTTGAAAATAGCACATGTATATCAAAGCTTTGAAGTATCAATGTTTTATCTTTTTTATGTAATACTTTCTCCCCCTTTTTATCAATCAATCAAAAAGGTGATTTCAAATAAGACTTAGATTTTAAAATAGATTGAGAAAGTCTTTAATATTTGTTTGAGATAATTTCACTTTCTCATATTTATCTTGAAATTCTAATTAAAAATTAATCAATGTAGGAGCAATCAAACATTCAATTCATAGAGAAGAGTTTGTGAAGCAAAATATATACTTCAATATATTCCAAAAGTTTAGTACAAAGTATAAAAAGGTAATACATTTAGTCACTGTCTACATTTATGCTAGGTTTTGAAGAAGTTTGGTCAGGGATTTGAATTCCAGGAGGTAAAGAAGCTATAGGATCAATGAATTGTGAAATATTATGAGATCCAGGTGTCCTAATGTGTGGGGCAGGTTGTCTTGGATGGCTTGAGTGACTAGGAACAGATATAGAAGGAGTTTTGAGAGCAGCTAAGATATCTTTAATTTTGCCCATCATCTTCCATAGAAAGCTATTCATTGACTTTAATTTAGCTTCAACTTTTTTCACACTCCTAGAAGCTGCCAAGTCTTCCATTCCTTCTTTAATTAGTGCCACTTCCTTTTGTAGAGTAAGCACTTCTGAAGCCCGGACATTAGCAAAAGCTTCTGCAGACCCTCTTAGCCTTCCAAATTCACTTCTGATTATACCTATGCCCTTGGTATAATCCTCTTCCATTTTCTTTGCTGCCTCAAGAGATCCCATTTCGACTCTTAAGTTATCCATTTATGTTCTGTATGCTTCTAGAACTTGAGTGACTAAATTTTTGGTTGAATCAGAACTGGATGCTATTAATTGGAGTATTGGTTGGATATCACTTTCACTTATACCAGATGCAGTTTTGGAGTTCTCAAGAATATCAATTCTTTCTTTCAAATTGTCTAATTGTTCTCCAAACTGGTTTAGCTTATTATCAATAGATCTTTGAAATACTTCAAAGATTTCACTTATTGAAGACTTGATGGACTCAGTCATATTGTTCATCTGTTGTGTCAAAAAGTCTTGTATACTTGAAGTATCCAAAGTAGGAGCAGTAGCAGCTTGACTTTGACTCAGAATGTCAGCAGCCTGATCAAATATGGGTGTGCTGTAGGGTATATCAGGCAAGCCAGAAATATCTGGGAAGGAAATATCAAACTCCATATGAACTAGAGAGTCATGCTATGGCTGATGCTCAGGGATGTGTGAAGTAGTACCTTCACCAGCCTCTTCTTCTCTCTGTTCCTGGACTTCTTCAGTTCCTTCAATTGTATAAAGGTCAGACTTCTTCTTCCAGGTACCATCGGTCAGTAAGTACCCCATTCTCTGAAAAGTCTTTGCTGTATAGGTGTCAGTGTGAAGTAATACCCTGTTATCTTCTCCTGTCAAGTCAACATTGGCTCTTTGAAAAAGGATTGTGAGGACCATTCCATATGGTAGGCAGGCTTTGACTTTTCTAACTGCCTCTTTCATCTGGCTAATCATAATTACTGGTAAATTAATTTTCTCGCCAATGATTAGGAGTTCCATGAAGCACAAGTCCCTTTCACTCACCTAATCAAATCGACCTGTTCTGGGTAGGAAAATACGACTAATGAAGTTGTGTAGGACCCTCATTTCAATTGGTAGCATATTTGCTTTAAGAATCCCTATCTCATTAATTTCAATCCTTTCCAAAATAGTTTGCAAAGCCTTGGATCTATCCTTTAGTACAGGATACTTGATTCCTTCAAATGGCATCTCCAAGATGCTTCCTAGGATCTCAGTAGTAATGATTATTCTTTTTCCTTTGACTGTAGACTCAATGAAACTTTTTCCATACCTCAGATTTTCGTAGAACATTCTAACTAAATTGGGATGTCTTAATATCCAATGAACATAGATTTCTCCAGCCCTGGTCCTCAATTAAATCCCCAATCACAAAACCGATTTCTTTAAGATATTCAAAAAGAATGCATCGGCCAGAGGTGATTGGTCTCATACATAGGGATCTTTGCTGGCTAGGAGAGACTGGGCTACCTTCCTCTTCTGACTGTGGTTCATTTTGAGGAACATTATCTTTACGGAATTTGCTTCTCCTTTCCTGTGGAGCTGCAACAACACTAATGCTAGATTTCTTCCCAACCGATCTTTTTGGCACCATTCCAAGGAAATTGGGTTTAAAGTAGTTTTGGGGAAGTTTAAAGAGATTTGGAAAGTTCTTAGGAGGGAGTTGACGAGGGTTTGAAAGTAAAAATGTCACATACAAAACCCTATGGCTCGAGTTAAAAGAGACAACTCGACATCCGAGTCGGCTCGATCAACAGGTCATCTGCTCAAGTTGGCTCGAGCAGAGGGAGCACAAAGATATATTTTTGTATTAATCAAATCCCCAAGAGGTTTAGGATTTGAATTAGAAGGTTGTCTAGATGCATTGTCCTTAGAGTTTTGAGAATTCTTTTAGATAGGATCATATAATCCTAATTCAAATATTTAATCAATGCAAACTTGTCTAAATCTAATTGTTTTATACAAATATTAGTAAGTAAATTTTGCATAGCTATATTTTCAAGAATAATAATATTGTTCAAAACATGCTTTCTTATTAAATGGTGCCTAAATTTTGATGTATTTAGTTTAAGAGAAATTCAGTGCAAACACATACACAGTACAAGATGTAAGGCCTCCTTGCTATCTAATATAAAACAGGATTCGATCATACCTCTATATAGCGTTTGATCAACGTTGGATCCATTTTTATTTTTGTCTAACTTGCAGATAGAACTTATTAGTGTACTAGTCTCTTTGCTTGTTTCCATGCCAAATTTTTGATGAATTCCTTTATGTACTTGGCTTGACTTATAAAGATACCTTCCTTCAGTTGATTGACTTGTAAGCCAAGGAAGTGGTTGAATTCACCCAAACCTATACTAACTCAGTAAATCCCTTTACAAAAAATCTTCATTAGTTGTACCAAAGATAGTATCATCAATGAATTATTTGTACAATTATCAGATCATTTTCTTCAAAACATTTTCAAGTAGTAACATGCTTATGCCAAGTGCTAGATGCTTGTTTCAAACCATGTAAAGTTTTGTTCAATTTAAACACATGATTTGGAACAGCAAGATTTTTCAAAATCTGGTGACTGTTTTACAAAAACTTTGTTCAAGACTAGAAGAACTTTTGAGATTTGTTTGAAATAGTTTAAAGTTCATGTAGTAGGCAAATACAAGGAGTAATCTAATAATCTCAGGTCTTGCTACCAAAGCATAGGTTTCATCAAAATCGATATCCTCTTCTGGATTTAATTCATTTATTACCGAACCTTTTCATTTGGTATGTTTCTATTGACCCATCTAGTTTAGTTCATCATGCATGGCCAATATCCAGTTATGATCATTTTCAGCTTTTTCTAAACTTTCTAGTACAATTTGAGATATGAAGGCTAGGTAATCATGTGCAGTCCTGTGTGATGACCTAGTCCTTATACCTTGAGAAGGATCACCAATAATTAATTCGTTAGGATATGAAGTTACATACCTCCATTCTCTTGGTAGATCAGTATGATCCTTACCATTTCACTTCCATCTTATATTGGTTTGTCCTGGATGTTTAGATCTTCTATCTCTTTTTGTAGAGTACCTGCATCATTATCTATGCACTCATCTTTTCAAGATGGTGAAAGGTTAGCTTCATCAAAAATAACATGAATTGACTCTTCTACAGTGAGAGACCTCTTGTTAAACACTCTGTATGCTTTGCTATATGATGAATAACCAAGAAATATAGATTCATTATATTTTGCATCAAACTTTCCTATGTTATCTTTGCCGTTATTTAATACAAAGCATTTACACCCAAAAACATGAAAATAATTAATATTTGGTTTTCTTCCTTTCCAGGGCTCATAGGGGGTTTTCTTTGAAATTGGTCGTGTCAAAACTCAGTTTAATATATAACAAGCAATGTTCACGGCTTCTGCCCAAAAGTACCTTGGAAGGTTACCTTCACATAACATTGTTGTAACCATTTCTTCCAACGTCCTATTTTTTCTCTCTACAACACCATTTTGTTGAGGTGTTCTAGGAGCGGAGAAGTTGTGATCAATGCCGTGTTCAGTGCAATATTCATCAAATAATTGATTTTGAAATTCAATTCCATGATTACTTCTTATAAAAACAACAGAAAGATTTTTCTCATTTGAAACTTTCTTATGAAATTTTCAAAATACATCAAAAGTTTCATCTTTATGTGCAATGAATAATATCCATGTGAATAAAGAAAAGTCATCTACAATCACAAATCCATATTTCATACCTCCTAGGCTTGTGGTCCTAGTTGGTCCAAATAAGTCCATGTGAAGTAGCTCAAGGGGTCTAGTTATTGAAATAACATTTTTTGATTTAAAACTCTCCCTAGTTTATTTGTCTAATTGACAAGCATCACAAACATAGTTAAGATCAACTTTGAAATGTGGCAAGCCACTAACTAGGTTCTTTGAGATTAATTTGGCGATAGTATGCATGCTAGCATGACCTAATCGTCTATGCCATAATAGACATGACTCCTTGATCTTAGCATTCATGGCTACTAGGCTGGAACTACTTGTCATGGCTAGATCATTTAGATCTACCATATAGATATTCCCGAGTCTATGGCCAATGAATTTGTTGCTAGAGTCAAGAGAGTTAGTTATTATACACATAGATGATTCAAAGATAACTTTGAAGCCTTTATCACATAATTGACTAATACTCAATAGATTGTGCTTCAACTTATCTACTAGCAATACATCTTCAATAAAAGTACAAGGGGTTAACTTGATCTTACCGATTCTGATTATCTTCCCTTTGCTATTATCTCCAAAGGTAACCAATTCTCCTTCTTTCATTTGTAGGGTGATAAACTGATCATTGTCACCCGTCATATGCCTTGAATAGCCGCTGTCAAGATACCATCTTTTCTTTAATTTTTGGGCTGCAAGACAATCCTGCAAAATAATCAAAAAGTGATTTTAGGTATCCAAGCTAACTTGGATCCTTTCGGGTTAGCAACATTGGTTCCTTTTGGAACCCAAATGGTTCTACACTTTAATGCATTGTTCATGGAACTTTTTAAAGAATTGCATTGGAAAGATTTATGCCAAAATCTATGACATGCATAACAAATAATTTTATCATTCTTGAATGATGCATGCTTTGAAGCTATAGTAGATGTAGAAACAGAAATACTTGAATTGAAGGAATTTTGCATAGTATTTTTAGGAACATATTTCAAGCCATTTATAATTGATTTTGATGAAAAAGCTTTTTCAAGTTTAGATTTTGAAACTGAAGCTTTTGAGGGTGATGTGGCAGAACCGCTGACGAGGGGGAGTCGACAGGCACCATGTCATCGGACGCCGCGTCAATCCTCCTGCTCGGACTCCACTGCCGAGCTAAGCTGAGCTCCCTCGAGACAGCGAGCCGAGCTCCGTCCTTCGCTAGGTCAGGCCCGCGAGCTCGGGATGCCTAGGTCGGAGCTGCTCTCCGCCCTCTAGAGCGAGACCCTCAAAGGTTTGAGCCCTGTGGTCGGAGTCGAGCTCAGCACTCCTCCGCCATGTGGAGCCTCTCCGAGCACGAGCCCTCTGGACCGGGCCCGCACTTCGCCCTCCTTAGCGAGACCCTCGGAGGTTTGAGCCCTGTGATCGGAGTCGAGCTCAGCACTCCTTCGCCACATGGAGCCTCTCCGAGTGCGAGTCCTCTGGACCAGTCCCGCACTCCGCCCTCCAGAGCGAGACCCTCGAAGGTTTGAGCCCTGTGGTCGAAGTTGAGCTCAACACTCCTCCACCACGTGGAGCCTCTCCAAGCGCGAGCCCTCTGGACCGGGCCCGTACTCCGCCCTCCAAAGCGAGACCCTCGGAGGTTTGAGCCCTGTGGTCAGAGTCGAGCTCAGCACTCCTCTGCCACGTGGAGCCTCTCCGAGCGCGAGCCCTCTGGACCGGGCCCGCACTCCGCCCTCCAGAGCGAGACCCTCGAAGGTTTGAGCCCTGTCGTCGGAGTCGAGCTCAGCACTCCTCCACCACGTGGAGCCTCTCCGAGCGCGAGCCCTCTGGACCGGGCCAGCACTCCGCTCTCCAGAGCGAGACCCTCGGAGGTTTGAGCCCTGTGGTCGAAGTCGAGCTTAGCACTCCTCTGCCACGTGGAGCCTCTCCGAGCGCGAGCCCTCTGGATAGGGCCTGCACTCCGCCCTCTAGAGCGAGACCCTCGAAGGTTTGAGCCCTGTGGTCAAAGTCGAGCTCAGCACTCCTCCGCCACATGGAGCCTCTTCGAGCGCGAGCCCTCTGGACCGGGCCCGCACTTCGCCCTCCAGAGCGAGACCCTCGAAGGTTTGAGCCCTATGGTTGGAGTCGAGCTCAGCATTCCTCCGCCACGTGGAGCCTCTCCGAGCGCGAGACCTCTGGACCAGGCCTGCACTCTGCCTTCCAGAGCGAGACCCCCGGAGGTTTGAGCCCTATGGTCGGAGTCGAGCTCAGCGCTCCTTCACCACGTGGACCCTCTTCGAGCACGAGCTCTCTGGATCGGGCTCGCACTCCGCCCTCCAGAGCGAGACCCTCGGAGGTTTGAGCCCTGTGGTCAGAGTCAAGCTCAGCACTCCACCATATGGAGCCTCTCCGAGCACGAGCCCTCTGGACCGGGCCCGCATTCCGCCCTCCAGAGGGAGACCCTCGGAGGTTTGAGCCCTGTGGTCAGAGTCGAGCTCAGCACTCCACCACGTGGAGCCTCTCCGAGCGCGAGCCCTTTGGACCGAGCTCGCACTCCGCCCTCCACCAAGACGACCCCGCAAGCTCGGGGCATCTAGGTTGGAGAGACCCCTGCCATTCCAGCTCAGCCCCAACTCGGACGTAGATCCCACCAGCCTAGAACACCAGCGAGCCGCTCGAGGACTACACTGGAGCACCTCCCAGACCGCACTAACCGCCTGCAACCGCCGGTTACACTAGAAAGGAGAGAAGCACACTAATCGAGATGCCACGCTCCTCACCAACCATCTGGATCATCTAAGAGAGGAAGCCAACCGGGATATTCGAATCCCGGGGGCGGCGGCCCACCGTTCGAGGTATTGCCAGGTTTTCCAGAATGAGGTGACCAAGAGGAGTGTTGGAGCGTATGACAGCTCTCCTTATCACGAATCGGGAAAGGCTCCTTGGGACATCGCCGCACGTGCCGGCAGCCCGGTGGAGATCCCGAGGTAGACGCCCAATGGTAACCTAGTTTGCAACAAACTTGGAGGTAACACAACAATACCAAAAACACAAGCAAAAAAAAGACACGAGCGAGAACACAAAAAAAAAAAGAGAAGGAGAGGGTGAAAGCCCCATGAAGAAGAAGGGACACGGCACCACCAGCACTCACAAGCAAGGTCGAGGTGGAAGGGCCGCACAGAGACTCCCTCTAACCAGGCCACACTTCCCCCAACACACTTGCATCCCATTTATACACAACTCACTCCTCGTGTGGAGTCCATCAAGAGGGGCTCTACCAGGAGGATCTATTCCCCTGGATTGTCACTGACTTGACCGTCGGAGTGCTTTTGCCAGAAATCCTAGCCCAGGTCACTAATCCCTATTTTATAGGTCTAGGGCCAGAGGGCCGTCAGGCAGCGAAGGGAGCGCACTCCGGCACCGGCAGCTATGGGCCACGGCGATCTTGGCGGCAATAGATTGGTGCGCCAGGAAGGGGGATTAAGCCCTCCATCTCTTTACAGATTGACACTCCACAGAAGAATGGTGATGACACAAGCACAAGAGGCCTCCACTAGCTGTGCAAGGGACTCCCCATCTCGAGGGAGCCTACATCATCTCGAGGTGGGGCCACCCGTTCTGGCAATCCAACCACCTCCAGCTATGAAGACAACGAGCTGGCTCGGCCGGTAGGGAGAGCCACTCACCAAGCCTCGGGCGGGCGGTGCCCAGACCCCACCGAGGTAGAATGGGCAAGACCCCCCATCATGGGTGCCAGGCACCCACATCATCTTCTCCGTCTCCTTTGGGGGAAGGGTCCGCTGATGAAGCCATGAGGCGCACAACGGAAAGGTGCCTGGGGGAACATGAGCGCAAGCTAGCGTAGTTCTCCCGCCGGTTCGCCAGTACGCAAGGCTCAATTAGTGAACCAGCGGGCTACAATGCCCGCCACTATTGGAGTCCTTCACCGGCCGTGACAAAACAAAGTACTGTCACTTTCACCACGATCACGGCCACGACATCGAGGAATATCACAACCTTAAGTGGGAAATTGAGAAACCCATCAAGAGGACCCGGGGGGGGGGGCAGTGGACCTACGATCGCGAACCACCCTGAAAAAACACATCATGGCCGATAACGGAAATTCCGCAGGCGTGCTTCCTTATGATGCCCCCTCCAAGAGCACCACTATGACCACTTTTACGGTCGACGGGCTTCCTACAGCCCACAACGTCATCTTAAGATTGGCTCAGGCCCGACCTGCTCGATGCCAACTTCAACAAAACTCGTCGGCAATGAGCTGCACGGCACTACAGTGCCCGGGTTTGGCCAAGAACCTTTGGGCTCGAAAATTTGGTGCTGTGCCGGGCAGAGGCACATCAGTCCCGAGAACGCGGTAAACTCCCACCAGACTGGGAAGGTCCCTACAAGGCGGTCGAAGCCCCATCGTAGGGGGTCTATCATCTCGAAGATCTTGACGGCGTCAGGCTCTCCCGAACATGGAATGCCCATGGTCTGCGAAGACGCCACCGATGATGTAAGGTCTCTTATCAATAATAATGATAACGAATTTTTCCTTGCACGAGTATCTATATGTCTTGCAGGAAAGAACCGACAACATCCCCGAGCCCAGCTCCAGGACGTCAAGGGATCTTCAAGCCATGCCGCTCTCAATCTCAAGCATCCCCAAGCCCAGCTTCAAGACGTCAAGGGATCTTCGAGCCATGCTGCTCTCAATCTCAAACATCCCCGAGCCCAGCTCCAGGACGTCAAGGGATCTTGGAGCCGTGCCGCTCTCAATCTCAAGCATCCTCGAGTCCAGCTCCAAGATGTCAAGGGATCTTCGAGCCATGCTGCTCTCAATCTCAAGCATCCCCGAGCCCAGCTCCAGGACGTCAAGGGATCTTCGAGCCATGCCGCTCTCAATCTCAAACATTCCGAGCCCATCTCTGAGACGCCAAGGGATCATGGAGCCAAGCAGCTCCTATTAACCCTCGAGCCTAGCTCCAAGGCGACAAAGACCTGAGCCAAGCCCTCAGGCAACCCTTGGACCGGAGCCCAGTTCTCCGGCCAGGAAGGCCTCGAGCCTAGCTCCAAGGCAACCAAATCCTGTGACCCTCTTCTCTGATCTCCCCATTCATCCAAAAAAAATAAAAAAGAGAAAGGAAAAAAGAAGAGAGGGGAAGGAAATAAAGAGAACGGGAGAGAAATACGGTAATAAAACTATCATTTCTTAGCCCAAGACCGGAGCTCAGATCTCCGGCCAAGGGACCTTCGAGCCATGCAGCTCTCAGTCATCAACGTCCCCAAGCCTAGCTTCAGGACACCTGCCCAAGACCGGAGCTCAGATCTCTGGCCAAGGGACCTTCGAGCCACGCAGCTCTCAGTCATCAACATCCTCGAGCCCAGCTCCAGGATGCCAACCCAAGACCGGAGCTCAGATCTCTAGCCAAGGGACCTCCGAGCCAAGCCGCTCTCAATCTCAAACATCTCCGAGCCCAGCTTCGAGATGCCAAGGGATCATGGAGCCAAGCAGCTCCTATTAACGCCTCGAGCCCAGCTCCAAGGTGACAAAGACCTGAGCCAAGCCCTTAGGCAACCCTTGGACCGGAGCCCAGCTCTCCAGCCAGGAAGGCCTGGAGCCTAGCTCCAAGGAAACCAAATCCTGTGACCCTCTTCTCTGATCTCCCCACTCATCAAAAAAAAAAACAGAGAGAGAGAGGGGAAGGAAAGAAAGAATGAGAGGGAAACATTGCAATAAAACTATCATTTCTCAGTCCAAGACCGGAGCTCAGATCTCCGGCCAAGGGACCTTCGAGCCATGCAACT
The DNA here is from genome assembly GCA_021397845.1 of Areca catechu. NCBI lineage: Eukaryota > Viridiplantae > Streptophyta > Magnoliopsida > Arecales > Arecaceae > Areca > Areca catechu. The sequence continues at coordinate 46,723,398 of CM038047.1, read as the reverse complement.
CTCAGTCATCAACATCCTCGAGCCCAGCTCCAGGACACCTGCCCAAGACTGGAGTTCAGATCTCCGGTCGAGGGACCTTCGAGCCACGCAGCTCTCAGTCATCAATGTCCTCGAGCCCAGCTCCAGGATGCCAGCCCAAGATCGGAGCTCAGATCTCCGGCCAAGGGACATCGAGCCATATAGCTCTCAGTCGACAACACCACCGAGCCCAGCAGCCATGCCATAGCCTTGCGCCCGACTTGCCATCGTTGAAGTCCAATAACTGAACCCCAGGCAAGGTGAGGCCCCCTTCTCTGATCTCCCCAAGCCTCAAAAAAAAAAAAAGGTGGGGGGGAGTGAAAGAAAGAGAAAAAGGAGGGAAGGGTTGATCGAAAGACAGGTTGCAAAGGAATTCAGGTTTCATTAATCAAGTGCCGGTTACAAGCATTTTGTGGGCCTTCGACATACCAGGCGACCCTGACCAAGCACAGAAGCAAAAATACAAAAAAAAAAGGAAGGAAAAGGGCTACTCCGTGCTGGTCGGCCCCCCTACTGAGCCCTGAGGCTGAGAGTTCCCTCCTTCATGAACCTCCGGCTGGTCGGCTCTAGTCTTGGATGGTTCAGTCGCGACTGGCGTTGGAGGCTCTAAGGTCACAGCTTCCTCAATAACCTCCTCATCGGGCTCCGTGTCCAAGGCCGAAGGGTATCTGAGGTGATCGCGGTTCTTCTCGGGGACAAGTGCCTTGATCCGGCCGCGCAAGAACATGAATCCTTTGTAAAAGGAGTCCGACGCTATCTGATGAATCTCGGCGATAAACTCCTCCGAGGCCTTGAATCTAGCAACAGCCTCTTCAACACCCTTCTTGGCCTCGGCGGAACCCTTTCTCGCCTCGGAGGCCTCCATCCTGGCAGCCTCCATTGACTTGGCCGCCACCTCTGTCGCCTTCTCAGCCATGGCCAGCTTCTCCTTCCCTGCTGCCAGCTTCGCCTGGGCAGCCCGGGAAGCCTCCTTGTATCGATCAGCCTCGGCATTATACCAGTTTAACTTTTTCTCGATGGTGGAGAGATCGTCGATGGCCTTCTTTACACAACTCCGCTCCAGATCGCGGGCCTCCAAGAGCCTCTTCGCTCACCCCTCGGCGTCGACGAGCTGCCTCTCCAGGTCCTTGACCTTATGTTTGAGTGCCCCACTCGCCCCGGCCTTCTCCTTCAGGTCAGTTTTCAGGGACTCGATCTCGGTCGCTTACTGCCGCTCGAGGTGCTCCCAGTTCTGATAACAGCCTTAATGAAGAGGGCCTCGGCACCGATCTGCACCATGAAAAGAGGTCAGCTCGAAAAAAAAAGAGAGAGAAAGAAGGAAGGGACATCTCATCGAGTAGAGTTGAGGGAAGATGGCACTGATGACGTCATCCAGCTACATCCCGGCCATACCCTGCCGGTCGCATGTCTGGATCGAGAAGTCCATCATGCACTTGGCCAGCTCGGGGCTCCTGAGGAACGAGCTTTCCGGCCCCATCTTGAAGGGGAGGCGGCGCTGCACCTCCTCCCTCCTACCCTCTCTGGAGGTGGGCGGCCTTGCCCCGCTAGCTGTAGGGCCCTGAGAGGCCGACTGGGGAGCTGACACCTGTGTGGGCGGCACCTCAGTCGCGATCCTGGCTGTGCTCTAGACCTCCTTGTTCCTGATCTCGATCGGAAGTGGGCTCGGAAGACTATAGGACGCGGCAGCAGCAGCTGCGGCCCTTGCCCGAGTCACTACCTCAGGCTCCACAACGGGGGCCGCCCCTTGATGACCACGCTACTCGGGAGCCTCCCAGGCCTCTTGCTGGACCGGCCTCGGCGTTGCAGGTGCCACCCTCTCCACTGGCGCAGGAGCAGCTTGAGTCACCTCCGAGCTCTGACCGACTGGAGCAGCCAAGCTCGGTGGTGCGGGCACCATACTCAGAAGAAGACTTCAGGACTCCATCTGGATCTCTGATTGACCTTGCCCGAAGAATTAGGGTTTTCTGGTTTTGTAATTAGGGTTGACTTAGTCAACTCAATTTTAGTCTTGAGTCTGTATTTCCCTATAATTTAAATTTTGTTGAGTCATGTTGACTCAGTACAAGTCCTAGTAGTGGTCTAGGTCTTCCCCAGGTTGGTGCCATTTTTTTTAAAAATCAAGTCAAGGTCCAGGGTGCCCAGTTTTTTCTCCTAGGCCCAAGCATGTGGGCGCCACACTCCCAGCCACACGCCAGAGTCTAGGAGGCGCCACATCTCCATCTAGTGTGCCTTGGTCCCCACACCACAAGAAAGCAGGTCCCTTCTTTCATGCGCCACTTGGGGGAGAAATCCATCAAGATACCTCAATCCAAGGAGGAGCCAACTTCTTTCCAGATAAACCCAAGCCAGGATGGCAAGAATTTTTCTTGAAGAGAGGATCAAGGAGGTGCCCCACAATGTTCCATAAAAATCCAAGTTATAAAAGGGAAGAGAGCATGTCTTGGGGAGAAAATCAAGGAGGCACCCAAAAGTTTCCTAAAGTGCCAAAGCCATGAAAGGAAGAAGCCTAAACTTGTGGAGCAAGACTAGGAGGTGTCCAAAAGAGCCAAACCATGAAGAGAAAATCCTTGATTCATGGAGAGATACTAGGAGACACCCCCATAACCTGCCATTTGGAACTGATTTTCAAGTTTTCTTGGAGTTTTTGGGCTGCCCACTCATGGAAGGAGTCTTGGAAAGAGAATTTGATGCCTAAAGTGTGGGTTAGTCCTATTAGTCCCACATGGGAAGTGTATGAAATTTTATTTCTTTGTTATATCTATATATTCAACTCTATGTAACTCTTGAATTTAATGATGAATGAAATCAATTTTTTTGTGAGCAACTTTGTGTTTCTCTCTTCCGTACTTGTATTCAGGTGTTGAGCTCCGTGAGGGAGTAAATCCGGGTTCCCTAGGAACCTTGAGGAGGTGTGAGATCTCCAACCCCAAAACCCTAGCTTAGTCCACCCATCTCTACTCCACCACCACCAAATCCTAATTTTCCATCTTCATCCCACGGCCCCTCTCTTCCACATCGAAGCCGGTCACCAGCATCCAGGTTCAGATCAACTGTTTCAACTACAGAGCCAGTTCAAATGAGAGTCAGATCAGTATCAAGATCTCCGGAACTTCTACATCCAACAATCTTCATTAAGTCCTCAGGTCAGTGTCTTTCTTTGAGTTTCTGGTTCTTCTTTTGTTCTTCTTCTTCCAGATCCTGAGTTCGAGAAGGAGGCCAACCTTGCCATAGGACTACAATCCGAGGATTCATTACGAAGATACCCCGTCTCCAAGGATCCTACAATCTGCTCGAGAGTGTCCTCCAATTGAAGCAACGAGAGATATCACTGCTAGGTAACAAGAACCTTCCCTTCTCACTTTATCTGTTTTGTTGAAACTCAGAGCAAACCCTAGATCTGGGGGTTTCTCAATCCCCAGCGATCCTACTTTTGAGTTACTCTAATAATCCACTCATTTTAATTGTGCTCTCTGTCATTTCTTAGTTTCTTTCAACATTAGTTTATCTTTCCTTTGAGTCAAAGCCGACTTCTAAAAATATATTAAAAAAAAAAACATTAATTTTAATTTGCTTCCGCATCCCACATATCCGTTCTGCATCACTCGGACTAGCCACTGCAGCAGGGGCAGCCACAGGAGCACTCTCGCCCCGGACCCGCCTCGATGGAGGCTCCCCAGCCAGCCTAGTTGGCGGCCTCTTTCGAGTGATCGCCAGTAGATTGCTCTCGGTGAAAATCATCCCTGCATGCAAGTCACACAACAGTCAGAATCCATGGGAAGCAATGCAAGAAATGCAAGGAAGGAAAAGGGAAGTTCAGGTCAAACTCACCCAACCCATTCGTTGGGTCGACCCCGGAGTCGGTGAGGTTCTGCTCAGATAATAGGACCTCGAAAGGAGGGATCTGAGTGGTGCGGAGTTGCTCATAGTCATCCCGGTCGGCCGCATCGACCATGAAATTTTGGTTAGGGGACTTGTCCAGATCACTCCAGACCCAGTCGACCCCCTCAACCTCAACAAAGAAAAATTTACTCTTCCATCCCCTGACGGAAGAGGGGAGCTCTAACCTAATGCCCCTCGAGCGGGAGGACAAGGATCACCACCCATCCTCAGTTGGGTGGCGCTTTAGGGTGAAGAAGGCCCTGGACAAAGAAAACCGAGCAACGAACTCGTGGAGATGGCAGAGCACAATGAAAGAGAATATGACCCTAATGGCATTTGGCACTAACTGTGTAGGGACCAAATGATAGTTGTCCAAAACGGACAGGAAGAAGGGGTGAAAAGGAAACCGGAGACCCCCGAAAAGGTCTCCTCATAAAAAGCAAGACGGCCCGGGCCATTGGAAGTGACCCGTTCTCCCGGGCGAGGGATCATGAGCCGAACAGAAGGTGGGATGCCATAGACATCCCGGACGATCCCCAGTTCCTCGATGGTGATCGTCGAGATGGCCCCGCTAGGACTCGTGGACCGGGTAGACCCAGAAGCAGGAGGAGGGAGAGAAGGACCGGACCCTGGATCCCTGATGAGCACAGGACCGGGAGGATGCCTCCTATTGAACTCGAAACGAGTTGCATCCTCCTCCTTGCCAGAAGAAGAAGAAGACTCCGGCTTCCGCTCGAAAGGACTGGCCTTGCCCTGATCAGTAGAGGGGCAGAAGCACAGGCCAAAATGGGACATCCTCAAGAATAAGGGGAATGAAGGACTCAAAGTGAGGGACGGAAGAGCAGACTCAACTCGAAGAAGACCCCAGCCCCAGAGAAAGAATCCTACTCTAGCGGGGGGAGAAGGAAGAAGAGACTAACCTAGTTCCTTAGAAAATCTGAGGCAATTGTGAGGAAGAAGGAAGCTTGGGCAGTAGCAGCAGGCGCGGATAATTCAAAAGAATTGATGTTTAGTGTAAGGCCCTCCTTTCATTTCGAAATGACTCGATGGATTCATACCGATCCGACCCCTCTGCCAACGGATCCATGCCACATGCTACGCATCGACGAAAATGGCATCTCAACCGCTCTGAATTCTGTACCAACATTAACTGCTCCTCGGACATGGCCACGTGGCACCCCCACATTGGCCTGCAGGGCCATCTCTCGAAGCGCCAGCAATCATGGCCATCAGCATGCCAGATTTCCGCCTTTCCATGTCAGCACTACAATTACTCCCTTAGGCTCGAGCACCGCGAACAGCCTCGGGAGTGGGGGAAAAAAAAAATGGTGGAACCGCTAACGTGGGGGAGTCGACAGGCACCACGTCAAGGGAAGACGTCGTGTCGGATGCCGTGTCAATCCTCCTACTCGGACTCCACTGCTGAGCTGAGTTGAGCTCCCTCGAGACAGTGAGCCGAGCTCTATCCTCCGCCAGGTCGGGCCCGCGAGCTCGAGATGCCTAGGTCGGAGCCGCTCTTTGCCTTCCAGAGCGAGACCCTCGGAGGTTTGAGCCTTGTGGTCGGAGTAGAGCTCAGCACTCCTCCACTACGTGGAGCCTCTTCGAGCGTGAGCCCTCTAGATCGGGCCTGCACTCCGCCCTCTAGAGCAAGACCCTCGGAGGTTTGAGCCCTGTGGTTGGAATCGAGCTCAGCACTCATCTGCCACGTGGAGCCTCTCTGAGCGCGAGCTCTCTGAACCGGGCCCGCACCTGCCCTCTAGAACAAGACCCTCGGAGGTTTGAGCCTTGTGGTCGGAGTCGAGCTCAGCACTCCTCCGACACGTAGAGCCTCTCCGAGTGCGAGCCCTCTGGACCGGGCCCGCACTACGCCCTCCAGAGCGAGACCCTCGAAGGTTTGAGCCCTGTGGTTGGAGTCGAGCTCAGCACTCCTCCGCCACATGAAGCCTCTCCGAGCACGAGCCCTCTGGACCGGGCCCGCACTCCACCCTCCAAAGCGAGACCCTCGGAGGTTTGAGCCCTGTGATCGAAGTCGAGCTCAGCACTCCTCCGTCATGTGGAGCCTCTCCGAGCAAGAGCCCTCTAGACCGGGCCCGCACTCCGCCCTCCAGAGCGAGACCCTCAGAGGTTTGAACCCTGTGGTCAGAGTCGAGCTCAGCACTCCTCCGTCATGTGGAGCCTCTCCGAGCGCGAGCCCTCTAGACCGGGCCCACACTCCGCCCTCCAGAGCGAGACCCTCAGAGGTTTGAGCCCTGTGGTCGGAGTCTAGCTCAGCACTCCTCCGCTACATGGAGCCTCTTCGAGCGCGAGCCCTCTGGACCAGGCCCAAATTCTACCCTCCACCAAGATGACCCCACAAGCTCAAGGCATCTAGGTTGGAGCGACCCCTGCCATTCCAGCTCAGCCCCAGCTCGGACGTGGATCCCACCAGCCCAGAACACTGGCGAGCCGCCCGAGGACTACACTGGAGCACCTCCCAGACCTCATTGACCGCTTGCAGCCGCCGGTTACACTCGATAGGGGAGAAGCACACTGATCGAGATGCCACGCTCCTCACCAACCATCTGGATCATCCAAGAGAGGAAGCCAATTGGGAGATTCGAATCCTGGGGGTGACAGCCCACCGTTCGAGGTACTGCCAGGTTTCCCAGAATGAGGTGACCAAGAGGAGTGTCGGAGTGCATGACAGCTTCCCTTATTACTTATCGGTAAAGGCTCCTCGGGACACCGCCGCACGCGCTTGGCAACCCGGTGGAGATCCCGAGGCAGATGCCCAATGGTAACCTAGTTTGCAACAAACTTAGAGGTAACACAACAACACCAAAAACACAAGCAAAAAAAAGACACGAGCAAGAACAAAAAAAAAAAAAGAGGACGAGAGGGTGAAAGCCCCACGAAGAAGAAGGGACACGGCACCACCAGCACTCACAAGCAAGGTCGAGGAGGAAGGGCTACACAGAGACTCCCTCTAACCAGGCCACACTTTCCCCGACACACTTGCATCCCATTTATACACAACTCACTCCTCCTTGTGTGGAGTCCATCAAGAGGGGCTCGACCAGGATGATCTGCTCCCCTGGATTGTCACTGACTTGACCGTCGGAGTGTCCCTACCGGAAATCCCGGCCCGGGTCACTAATCCCTATTTTGCAGGTCTAGGACCAGAGCGCCGTCAGGCAGCGAAGGGAGCACACTCCGGCGCCGGTAGCTACAGGCCACGACGATCTTGGCGGCAACAGAGGGTACAAACTTTGTTGCTAAAATCTCTTTAGCTCTTTAAGCATTAAGTCCAATTCCAACATTACTTGTAGAGTCCTTTTGTTCTTTCAAAATTAGCTCAAGCTTATTTGAACTCAAGATCAATTTTTCTACTAAGGCTTAAGCTTTTCAACCTCCTTTTTTAAATCAGTATTTTCGGCAACTAAAATATTGTTTGTCTCATATAAAACAATTTTTTCATTGTTCAAGACTATAACACTTTCAAAAAGGTTGTCCAATTTTCTTTGCAAAATGTTATTCTTTTCAAAAATCTCATCCTTATCTTTTAATAAAACATCATTTTATTTCTTTAAAGACTTGATTTTAATTCCAGCTTTCTTGAATTCGATAAATAAATCATGAAATGCTGAACTCAGTTCATCATAAGTAAACTCAGTTTAAAGCTCAGGGGATGATACATCGTTTTCGAGACCCATTAAACAAAGATTTATAGATTTCGGAGCCTCTTCGTCTTCAGTGGATGAGGATGCTTCGCTATCGCTCCACGTCGCTACCATTGCTTTCTTTTTCTTTTTCTTAAGTCCCTTTTTCAATAAAGGACAGTCTAGTTTGATGTGCCCTCGCTTTTTACACTCATAACATGTGGGCACTTCTCTTTCTTTCTCCTTTTCCTTGTCCTTCTCCTTACTGAACTCTTTGTTCTTGTGGAATTTTTTAAAATATCTTCCTTTTCTTCTTCCCAAGAATTTTTTGAGTTTTCTTATGACCATGGCAACATCTTCATCTTCCATGTTGCTTTCAGTAGAGGAGTTTTCTTCTTCCAATTCTTCATCCTTTTTGGAATCCATAGCAGCTTTAAAGGCGATCGATCTCTTTTTCTTTTGATCATCTTCAGTTCGGTGCTGCATGATCAGTTCATGTGTGATAAGAGATCCTAGCAATTCATCCAGCAATAAGGTGTTCAAATCTTTTACTTCTTGGATGGCAGTCACTTTTGGATCCCACTTATCCGGAAGAGATCTTAGAATTTTTTGCACTAGATCTACATTAGTATATACCCTGCCAAGACTTTTTAGGCCATTAATAATATCAGTGAATCGTGAAAACATGACAGATATTGTTTCATTTGGTTCCATCTTAAACAATTCATAACTATGTACAAGAAGATTAATCTTTGAAGATTTCACTTGAGAAGTTCCTTCGTGGGTCACTTCGAGTTTATCCCAAATTTCTTTTGCTGAGAAGCAAATAGAGATTCGATTAAACTCATTACTATCCAAAGCACAATATAAGAGATTCATGGCTTTGGCATTTAACTCTCCCATCTTTATGTCATGTTCGTCCCAATCCTCTTCAGGTTTAGGAATGTCCACTCCATCAATTTTAACCATGGGAATGCAAGGACCCTTTAGAATGACCTTCCACAACTGAAAATCAATAGCTTGAATATAAATCTTCATTCTAGCTTTCCAATATGCATAATTTGTGCCAATGAAGAGTGGAGGTCTGTTTGTTGATTGGCCTTCGGCCAAAGATGTACTCATGGGATGAGCCATCAATTTTTACTCTAATGTATTTAGAGACTCTGCTCTGATACCAGTTATTGTCCAGGTGGCTATCCAAGAGGGGGGGTGAATTGGAAATTTTAAAAATTTAAACAAGTAATGTGCTATTTCAAAATCCTTTGCAAGTGGTAGGTGCTGTGATAAGGTTATAGAATGCATAAACTAAACAGAGTAGAGAAAGCACAACACAAACACACCAAATTTATAGTGGTTCGGAGAAACCCAGCTCCTATGTCCACTACCCAAGATATCACTTGGAATTTTCACTATATTCACACCCGAATACAGTAGGATTGTTTTACAAGATCACAATCCAAAACCTCTACACTTTGATTTTACGGGATCACCAAAGAAAACCCAACACCCTTTGGTTTTAACAGGCTCACCAAAGAAACCTAAACTTGGTTTTCACAGGATCACCAAGAACCTAAACCTTGGTTTTGATAAGGCTCACCAAAAACTTATTTGGTTTTTCAATCGGGCTCACTAATAACCCAATAATTCAAAGATTGAATTAAAAATAAATGCAATAATAAATGACAAACTCAAGTTGTCGGATAGTTGCCGGTGCAGCTCGTTGAAAGTCCACTTGAATGCACTTGAATAAGCTTTAATGACTTCAGTGGCTTCTTCCAAAGTTAATTCAAGCTTTAGATCAGAGTTGTTGAGGGCTTGAATGCAGACTTGAATGCACTTGTGCTCTATCTCTTGTGGTTGGTTGGATATTCAATGAAGCTCTCTCTTTTTCCTTTTTTTTTTGAACTCTCTTCTTAATTAATTTTTTCAAGGTAGTTCAAATCCTTCAAATTTAAAGTCTTCCATCATCCCAAGGCAGTTCTAGCCATTGTAGACCGTTGGAGAATGGTTTGTAACCGTTGGAGAACTTTTTGGCATTCAAAAATAAATTCTGGAACTAGCCATTAGATACCTGGAAGTGACATTCGAGTCGGCTCGGATTCCTTCGAGTCGGCTCGGATCATTCGAGTCGATAGGTCGAGTCGTCATTTCTTCAATGCAGTCGGCTCTTCGTCTCAGGATGCAGAATATCACTCTGGACGAGTCGGCTCTTTACAGTTCAGGTCGGCTCGCTTTCTCAGGCTTTTGAAATTAGGTATGGCAGAGTCGGCTCTTTCTAGGTCGGGTCGGCTCGCCTGGCTGTTCTCATAAAACTTTTAGAAAATGGACTCCGGAGGAGTCGGCTCGGACTGATTCCAGTCGACTCGGATTCATTAGAGTTGGCTCGCTTTCCATCGAGTCGGCTCGGATTGCTGTGTTCCAGAATCCTTGCTGCATGCCAGTAAGCAAAGCCGGCTCTTCTTTTCTTGGGGTCGGCTCAAGTGTCTTCTTCAGGATTTTTACAAGTTGAACTTAAAGAAAACTCTCACCAACTCTTTTACAATTTCACACAAATCAACTCAAGGCAAAATCTAAGGCACACATACTTATAGAAGTAACCCTTTTACTTGATTTTTCTTAGCATTTTCATGGAGATTCTTCTTTACAAAAACACTTACAACACAACTCAAGCAAGAAAATAGAAATGTAGGAGTTGAAGTTTGAACATGTTATACATCCTACAAAAACTTGTCAAATACTTGAAGAGTTGTTAGTAATAAATGTACATGCTCCAATGTTTGGTTATCATCAAAATCACTTATGGGGTCAACAAATGGAAGTTCAGAAGTTATTCTATTATATGATACCTTTGTAAAGGTGGGTTTGTTTCGAGATCAACTAAGGAGGGTTGATTCTCTCCTAGTTGGTTTCTCTAGGAATGTGGTCATTGTGGAAAGAGTAATCTCCTTACCAATGACCATAGGTCAAGCATATCGAGCTAACCAAGACTAAATGTGCTCTGGGCCATAGTGGTGACTTACCACTTGCTAGTTAGATTTTTGATTATGCATGGGGTTGGAGAGTTACAAGAGGATCAGATGTTGGAAAAGAAATACTATATGGCAATGTTATGAGACAAGGATCTCATGAAGCTTATGCCCATGGAGGAGCTTGATATCTGAGATGAGCTAATCGAGCAATAAGGAGATCCAGTGGAGGACCTTATTTCAGTCATACTATTGAGATTAACCCATCTAGAATAGTTTAGGTCGGCGAAGTGAAGAAACTTGCCAATGACTTTTTTTTTCTCCAATCAAATATTGATATCTTTTCTTTGTCAACCTTGGATATATCAGGCATAGGGCTAGAAATCATTATGTAATGACTCAATGTTGACCTAGAACACTGACCGGTCATGTAGAAAAAGAGAAGTTTCATATCAGAATGCAAAAAGGCTATTAAGGATGAGGTGGATAAACTTTTGAAATTCAACTTCATTTGAGAGGTGAATTAGCTCAAGTGGCTTGTGAACATGGCCCTTATCAAAATGGCAAATAAAAAGTGGTGTGTCCATATTGACTACATTGACCTAAATAAAACATATCCGAAGGATTAGGGATGGCAATTTTTACCGATCCGATGGGTATCCGACCCGACCCGACCCTAATGGGGCGGGTAAAACCCGACCGGCCTAATTTATAAACGGATATGGGTTATATAAAAAAAACCCGACTCGGGTTCGGGTCGGGTACGAGTAGTAGTACGCCCCGACTCGAACCCAACCCGTTTATATATAAAAAAATTATATTTATAAAATATTTAAGTAAATTGGATAAGGGACGGATATACCCGACCCGAACCGACTCGACCCGATCCGTTTAGTTTTTAAATAAACTAAATTTTGTAAGACCGGGTATACCCGACACGACCCGATCCACACGTGATTTTTTTATACCTGACCCGACCCGAGACGGGTATGGGGCGGATAATTTTTTAGCAGGGCGGGTATGGGTTTTGGGTGACCCGACCCAAACCCGACCCATTGCCATCCCTAAGAAGTATAGCTATCCACTGTATCGAATCAATCAACTAGTGGACGTCATCTCAGGCCACCAACTTTTCTCATTCATAGATGCCTATTTTAGCTACAACTAGATATGCTTTGTACCTAAGAATGAGGAGAAAACCATCTTTATTATTGACAAGGATTTTTTTTATTACAGGATCATGCCTTTAAGCCTAAGAATGCAGGGTCAACCTACCAAAGGCTTGTGAATTAAGTCTTCAAAGAGCATATCAGGAAGAACATAAAAGTGTATGTAAACAATATGTTGGTGAAGAGCCGAGTTGCCAAACACCATATAGCTAACTTCTAGGAGACCTTCAAGTATACCTTTAGGATCATATCTGATAAGTTTCTCAATTTTATGATGTCATGGCAAAGAACCAAGGCGAACCGAAAAAAAATCCAAGAATTTCAGAAGATGACTCTATTGAGGCAGTCAAAGAAGTGCAACACCTCACAATAAGGATGGCAGCCTTCAACAGATTCTTCTTTAGGTCAGCTAAGAAGAGCCTACTATTCTTCAAAGCCCTCAAATTAACAAAGAACTTTCAATAGATTGAAGAATGCTCGGCTGCATTGGATGATCTAAAATGATATTTCATCACTCCTCCACTGCTTGGCAAGCTTGAACCAGTTGTTGTGCCTATACCTGGTAGTCTTCCCTTTGGCTATTAGTTCTATCTTCGTTTGGTGAGAAGAGATGTCTCAGAGATCGAACTACTATGCCAGTCAATTTTTTTATGATACCAAAACTAGATACTATAAACTAAAGAAGATAGTAATGCACTCATGATTTGAGCAAGGAGCCTATGCCTATATTTCCAAGTTTACATGGTAGCTATCCTTACTGACCAACCAATCAGGTTGGTTCTCCACTAACCTAAGACCTTAAGTTGGCTTGCTAAGTAGGCTATCGAGCTTGGAGAGTTCGATATGAAATACCATCCTCACCCATCTATCAAAGTGCAAGTGGTCATCATTTTTTTTCTAAAATATACCATCCTTAAAGAAGAAGAACCTAGTATCGAGCTTGAAGATGATGAACCTATGGAATATTGGGTTCTCTATGTTGTCTGGTCTATGTTGTCTGGTCCTTCACTATTACAAGCTTCGAAACTGGGTTGATCCTTACCAGCCCGAAGGGAGTGATCATTGAATTTGCTTTGTGCTTTAGGTTTGAAGCTTCAAACAACGAGGCTGAATATGAGATCCTAATGGCTAGGCTTAGAATCACCAAAGAGCTGGAAGTCTAACATCTAAAAGTCTATAGCGATTCATAACTTGTTGTTAGCCAAGTACATGGCGAGTACGAAGCACGTCAACCCGGCATGGTCAAATACTTACAAAAAGTGAAGGATCTCTCATTGGCCTTTGTGACCCTCAATGTTTAGTAGATTCTGAGATCCGAAAACACCAAAGTTGATTTCTTGTCAAAGCTCACCATAATGGAAGTTTTTGATCTAAAAAAGATATCATACTTCAAAGTCCTAGAGAGATCGAGCATCGAGAAAGAGGTCTTAGTAATGCAAATAAATCTTGAGCGAAGCAGATGGACCTGATCACCAGATTTCTAAAAAATAGGGTACTCTCCACTAATCGTGATGAGACCAGGAAACTTAAGCACTAAGCATCGCACTATGTGACCTATGATAAGAAACTATACAAGAGATCCTATTCTTTGCCACTACTCCAATGTTTGCACCCATTTGAAGCAAATTATGCTCTTCAAGAGGTCCATAAAGGCATTTGTGACAACTATTTGGGGGCTAGGCACTAACCTACAAGGTGTTATGGCAATGGTACTTCTGGCTGACCTTGCAATAGGGCGCAGCTAACCTGGTATGGAGATGTGATTAGTGCTAGAAGATTGCTAATATTCAACATCAACCATTGATCCCACTAACACTAATTGCTACCCCTTGGCCCTTTATCTAATGGAGAATAGACATACTCGAACCTTTCTTAGCCACGATTGCATAAAGAAGGTTTTTGCTCTTTGGAATTGATTAGTTCACAAAGTGAGTTGAAGTGGAGGCATTGGTACATATCATTGAAACTAAGGTTCATGACTTCATCTATAAAGTTATTATCTATATGTTTGGATAGCCTTGAGCTATCATCATGGACAATGGTTGCCAATTTGACAATGCAAAGTTTGCAAAATTCTACAGGGAGCTCGAAATTGCCCAAGATTAACCTTGGTAGGGCACCTTCAAAGCAACGGTGAAGTTGAAGTGATTAACTAAACTTTGTTGTAGGGATTGAAAACAAGGTTAGATCGAGTAAAGGACCTATGAGCAGAAGAGCTCTACAGCTTACTATTGGCTTACTAGTTGATGTAGCAAACCCTTACTAAAAAAATAATGTTCAACCTAGCCTTTAGGACTAAAGATGTTATATCACTCGAGATTGACCTTCCGTCACTGCAAATAGAGAAGTTCAACAAGGAAGACAAATTGGAAAACCTTCATGCAAATTTAGACTTGTTAGAAGAGAGGTGGGAACGTGCTCAACTCCGGATGGCAACTTACCAATACAAAGTAGCTCAATACTACAACTCAAAGGTCAATTGAAAAGTCTTCCATGTAGAAGATCTCGTCCTATGAAAAGTTAAAGTATCTCACCCAGGAGAATGAGGGAAGCTAGCACCAAATTAGGAGGGTCCCTGTCAGGTCGATGAGGTAGTGTAGCCAGGAAACTACCGACTTTGTTGCTTGGATGGAGCTCCAATTTTTTGAACTTGAAACTCAAAGAATATATAAGTTTATTATCAATAATATAGCCATTCCAATGATGAATAAAATTTCTCTTTTGCAGCTCAAATATATCTCCCTAGTGTGGCAAACAAAGGACATGCCAATCCTTACTCAAGCCAAACAACATTCTTCATCCTTGGATGAGTTAAATGGAGGCCGACCTTGATGATGAAGGGCCTAACCACATGGGGATCCATATGCAAGGACAAACGACATTTCTCATTGTTAAACTAGCTGAGCAAAGGCTAACCTTGATGACTTGGAAGGGGTTAACCCCATGAGGATGCCAAATAACATTTCTCATCCATAGACAAGATGAGCGGAGGCCGATCTCGATGACTTGGAAGGGGCTAGCCCCATGAGATCTCTATGCTAGGCCAAACGATGTTCCTCATCCATGTATAAGTTAAGTGGAGGCTAATCTCGATGACTTAGGAGGGGATAACTGATAACTATATAATATATCTACATAAAAGCATTAAGTTATTATGTTAATTTATCTTTATTTACTTAGAATTAATACTTTTATCAATATTTTTTAGGAAATGTAGCAGCCAACTTATAGAGCTTGAATTATGGAATCCAACGGCGCAAATCGGACCCAAGTCGGAGTTCATATGAGCCCAAAGTCAATTTTAGAAGGAATTTAGCACATCTTTCAGAGCAGTATGAATTTTGAAGTTTGCAACAGTGTTTTTAAAAACACAGCCGGTCCACCATGGACCGGCCGTTCGATTTACAAAGCATTGGGTGGTCCACATCTGCCATTAAATGGTCCATGGCTAGGAACCGTGGACCGCCAGCCCGTTTTCACCTCTCCTGTCATCGAAGAAGTCATCGGAACCACCGCTTAACTCCACATCGCCACCCCGATATCTTGCCACCCCCTCACCGGCCAGATAGTTCACTGGAGCTGCCGCCTCGGCCATCGAAAGCTACTAGAGACCTCCCCTCTGCTGCCAGGTGTCATCCCTCATCAGAAAGATCACCGGAGAAGCTTCCAAAGCACTGGTAGCCCTCCTTCTCTGCTCGGCCATTGTCTTCACTATGATCAACACCATCGAAAAATCCTAGGAACCACCCATTCCATTGCTGCTCTACCTTTCATCCTTCTCCTGCTGCCGCCATTCAAGCCGCCAAGCCACCACCTAAGTCGCCGGTCTTCTCCTTCGCTGGTTTTGCCTCCTTGTTGCCAATCCAAAGCCATTGTGGAGCCACCGTCCATGCATCCTCCTTGCCTCAAGACCATCGCTGGCTTCTTTTCAGACATTGCCATTCACCGCAAAGTCACTAGTTTATTGTCAGGATGTCCGAATGGGATAAGGAGATTGGAAGTGCGACTGGATAACTGGAGTTTGAGTTTGATTTTTGAATGGAGATAGGATCGCGGAAGGTGAAATGAACCCAAGGAAGGATATATAGAGCGAAGCAGCAGTGCATTGGAATAGAATCGGAGATCGTGCGATGGTAGGTGTGGGGATAAGATCTAAACAGAAAGTGGGTGCGAGGCTGTTGGGGAGATCACAATGAAAAACCACCACGGTTCCCATGCGAACCCGATGCGGTGCTTCCCATCTATAAAACCGACCATACTTCGCCTCCCTTATATCATTCGTACTCCACTCTCTGCTCCACTCCGCATTCCATTTCCACTCTCATCCACTTCCATCATGCCATCTACCTATTTTTTCATTCTGAACCCCTCTCAACCCTCTACTTCCACAAAGTTCCCTCCATTCCTTTCCTTCAGCTCCTTATTCCATTATTCTTTGTTTCCACTCCTGATCTGTTGCTGGTATGCTGCTGGGTCTTCATCATTCCTGATATGGTGCCAAGTCTTCCAGGAAGTGTGCTTCAGGGAACCAGGGGAATAGGGATTTTATTATTTCATTTATTTTTCTGAAATGTATTTCTTAGTTCTTGAAATAAAAAAAAAGTTATTACTTTATATTGATTTAAATTTGTCTTTATAGCAGTTTCAATTTTGGAACAATGTGTGATCAAAAGATGGTTGAGCTTATAAGGTAAGTATCTTTTAATTGAATATAACTTTTGACTGATCTATCCCTAAAAGGGACGGGCCGTGAGCCGTGATCTATGGGTACGGGCTGTACTCTTATTAAGATAGACCATATCTTAAGTATCTTCACAGGTATTTCCTTTTGATCATCTGCTTTACTTTTTTTTCTTAGCAATTAAAATATTAGTTTTATTTCAAAAATTTTCTTTTTTTTTTGAAATAACTCTAAAGTCCCTAAGGATTCGACCCTTACTCCCGCTATTCTATCTAAGAATAGTAGAATTAAGGCATTAAAATTGGTGCATGGTGATGCACACCAGATTTTTGGCACCGTTGCTAGGGACTTTTGGCATTATTTTGAAAAAAAAATTCAAAATTCAAAATTCAAAAAACTCAAAATTTTAAAAAAATTAGTAGTTCATATTTTTCAATCTTGAGTGCCTTGATATAAGGTTGCCCTGGCATAACTAAAAAGTTATGTTGAATGGTTGTCCTAAGGTACAAAAAGATTGAATAATAAAAAAAGAGTTGTGCTATTTGCTTTCAATTTCTAGATTGACTTAGGTAAATTTACTTTTCTATGAAATCAAAAAAAAATTTACCTTGGCATCTCATAATTTATTAGGGAATTAGAAACTTGACCATCAAACTTAAAAAAAAAAAAAGTAATTAGATTAACTTTTAGTTTGAACATCTTGTTTGTTGCATCCATTTCTCCATAATTGATTTTAAGGGCATAACCCAATTAATCAGATAAGGTAGGAAATTCATCACCCTTCCTTAGCCCATAAATCACCATCCATCATTTGCATTGATCCAAACCTTAACTTTAAAATTAATTAGACACCAGCTCTAAGGATTTTGAGCTCAATAGGACAAGGAAACCCTATAGTTGGACCGGGTTCAAATCATTTAGCTACTTGGTGTCTAAGGAAAGTGGTTCAGCAACAAGAGCCCAAAGGAATGTGGTTCTTTAATTAGTTCCGTTCGCTTACCTAGCCAACTTCAATTGGTGTCTAAGGCAAGCAAAGGGGAGACCCCCACCAACCTTACATTTACCTGGTCAAGTCAGTTAGTTGATCTTAGGCTTGGAGTGCTCGAATGTAACCTTAAAATAGTTAGGAGCTATCGAGATCCAGGTTAACCTCAAAATAGTGATTTTGATTGTATCACTTGTTTAAAAAAATAATAATTAAAATAATTCTCTCTTCTCTCTAGTCCAGGACTCTCTTAGGAGTCTTTCTTTAGACCTCTTCTTATTTTTTTTTCATTTTAAAAATAATTTAATTAAAAAAACTGAATTGTTGTTTGCTTTAGAGTACCATTGTAGGGTGTATGCTAGGTTGTCGGTCACTAGAACCTGAACTCATACCCCTAGACCCAGAAGTAGACAAAACCTGTAGAGCAAATAGATCAAATAAACTGGGTACTATGGATCCCAGTTAAGGAATTGACCCTTCATGATAATCGAAGGAGTACTTCACTCCTTCAAAGTATACCTATTCACCCTGTATCCAAGTACCCCCTGTAGAGGTTGTACAGTATGAAATCAAGTGCAATGTAATACAAATATTACCATCCTTCTACAAGCTTGCAAATGAAGATCCCTATAAACACTTAGATGAATTTCTGGAAATTTGCTCAACTATAAAGATACAAATTTTCTTCAATGATGCTTTAAGACTTAAGTTATTCTCTTTTTTCTTAAAAGATAAAGCTAAATATTGGTTGAATTCCTTGGACACAGTAACTATTTCAACCTGGGATCAACTACAGAGGGGATTTCTTAAAAAGTATTTCCCCATAGGAAAAACAAATCAGATTAGAAAAGCCATAACCAGTTTTTTCCAATTAGACGGAGAAATGTTTCATAAAACCTAGGAGAGATTGAAAGAGTTGATTGAAAAATGTCCTCACCATGCCATACCAAAATGGCAATTAGTCCAGTGCTTTTATGATGGCCTGTCAAAAAGGCACTGACAAATGGTGGATGCCTCATATGGAGGAACGTTCATGCTAAAAAATGAACATGAGACATGGTAGATGTTTGAAACCCTAAGTGAAAATTCTTTGCATCACATGTCTGCTGCCCGTAGAGATCTCACCATAGGACCCAAGAGAGGGAGAATGTATCAAGTTGGTCATGCTGTGGATATCTACAGCAAGGTAGATGAACTATCTTAGAAGCTTGACCGAATCTTGCAAGCTGGAAATACTTCCTCCTCATCTCATCAAAATCATGATCATGATGTCTGTATTATCTGCTCGAGTCCCACCCACTTGATAGGTAATTGTCCAGCAGCTTACCAATTTCCTAAGCTTGTTTAGGAACAAGCCCATCAAGCCCAGACCCAAATGGCTCGTAGACCAGGAAATGACTCATACTCGAATACTTACAATCCTAGTTGGCGCAATAATCCAAATTTCTCTTGGAAACCATAACCCATCATCAATTCATCAGTTAGGCCAAACCATCAAGAGACCAACTTTAGAAGCATGCTATTTTTGTAGTATCCATGTGCCCCACAACCTCTGCCGAATAATTATGACTCTACCTTTGAAGAGAAGGTGCTCCAAGCACTGAAGGGGCTGAAAATGAATATCCAAATCCTCCACTCCCACACACAATCTATTGCCAAGCTAGAGACCCAGATAGGTTAGCTAGCTATAGCTTTCAACCGGAGGGAGGAAGGTAAGTTACCTAGCCAGTAGATTAGCAACCCAAAAGGATAATACATGGCTGAGAGCTTCACTGGACCTGAAATTTTTCTAGAACATGCTAAATCAGTCATGTTGCCGCGCTCGTCGCCGCGCCCGTGCCACGGATCCGCCGATCCCTCCTGACCGCCTGGCGAAGGAGCTTCCCTGACTGCGGCGAACCTGCAAGAAAGGGGTTAGAGGACCCTGGCCGGGGATCCCGGTGAGGGAACTCCGACGGTCAAGTCAGTAGATGACGAGAAGGAACAGACTCTCCAGACGGATCCCCCGAAAGGGTTCCAGACTTAGAGAGTTTACTAGTGAGAGAGAGACGCTCTGGGAACCAGAATCTCGGCTGGGCCTCCTAGCCGGGCTTACACACCCAGTGATTCCCTCTCGGGATCTTTGGGTTTCACTCTCCGGAACGAGGCCTTTTACCGTTGCTTCTCCTTTGTCCCCAGGCTTGTTCGCTTACCTTGTCGTCCCCATATTCCTCTCTCTTTATCTCTTTTCGTCGTGCGCTTGTTTCTTCCTCCTTGGAGACTTCCCTCCCCCGTCCTTTTCACCTTTCCCTTCTCGGTGAAGGGGGCCAGGCGGCTTTCCGACCTCGTCCGCCGGGCCCAGCAGAGAAAAGGCAAGGACAGAAGAGAAAAATGGGAGGGCGATGCTGGCAAGGCGGCCGGCCAGGCCTCGGGCCCAGCGAGAGCGCTCTCATCCCCAAGCGTGGGCGCCATCCATTTATGAGGCCTGCTTCGTCAGGATCGCGTCTCTCGGCTGTGGAACCTGTCGGGCCGATGCAAGTGATGTTCCGCGTGCCACCGCCCTCCGTACGGAGCACCGTCTGGGGTTTGTACGGTCCGAGGGATGGCCTCGGGGCTCATTTCTCTCCCTGGGACCCTCTCCGTACGAGCGGTCCGACCTCGGCCGAGTTGGACCCGTCTCTGGGGGCCAACTGGTGAGGAGCGAAGGACCAGCCGACCTCGGCCTAGGTGGACCCTTCCCGGGTGGACACCTGGCGAGGTGGCAGGAGGTCGCCTGGCTTCAACCGAGGTGGGCCCGTCTCCGGGTTGCCACCTGGCGAAGGGCGAAGGACCGGCCGACCTCGGCTTAGGTGGACCCCTCATGGGTGGACACCTGGCGAGATGGCAGGAGGTCGCCTGGCTTCGGCCGAGGTGGGCCCGTCTCCGGGTTGCCACCTGGCGAAGGGCGAAGGATCGGCCGACCTCGGCTTAGGTGGACCCCTCCTGGGTGGACACCTGGCGAGGTGGCAGGAGGTCGCCTGGCTTCGGCCGAGTTGGGCCCGTCTCCGGGTTGCCACCTGGCGAAGGGCGAAGGACCGGCCGACCTCGGCTTAGGTGGACCCCTCCTGGGTGGACACCTGGCGAGGTGGCAGGAGGTCGCCTGGCTTCGACCGAGTTGGGCTCGTCTCCGGGTTGCCAACTGGCGATTGGCGAAGGATTGGCTGACCTCGGCTTAGGCGGACCCCTCCTGGGTGGACACCTGGCGAGGTGGCAGGAGGTCGCCTGGCCTCGGCCGACCTCACTTAGGCGGACCCCTCCGGGTCCGGGCGCCAGCAGGGTGGTAGAGGAACTCCGAGCCGATCTCGATCTCGGTAAGGGCAGTTTGCCTTAGACAGTCGTCGGGCGGTGTAGTCTTGCCGATCCTGGCCTTAAAGACGTGGCGCCGACTCGGCCTGGGAAACTTCCACGTGGCTCGATCGCATTTGGCGGTACCTGAGCCTGGCCACGTCACTGTCACGGCTGTAACAGTTGCCCCCCAGCCCGCCATTCCGTCGAGGCATCGTAGAACGGTACGTCGGGATTCAATGCGGACATGACGTGGGGAGGCGAAGATCTTGCATCATAATTACCACGATCCTCGTCGCCGTGGCTCGATGCGGCTGAAAACCTATGGGGAGCCGCCACGCGTCGCCCACTTGCCTGCGATTAATGCGTCGCTTCGAGGCAGAGGCCGTTACTCTGCTAACGAGGCGTCGGTGTCGGGCGTGCGCCCACGTGGCGATCATCCAGTGGCCTGAGGCGGAATGACGGGTACGGCCGCTGTCGGCTGAGTTTGAAAGGGATGGGACTTTCCAGAACGAGGCCTTTTCCCTTGCTCCGTGGGTGGTTTGCTGCAGACTAACTCATGTTGCCTTGCACTCGTCTGGCGCATTTTCGGTGAGTGCCTCCTTCTTCTTCTCCGGTCCCCTTCCTCTCCTCTCTTTTCTTTTCTCTTCGATCCTCCGTCCTTCTCTTTTCCATGGCGCGCCGTCGCCATGTCTCTTCCAACCCGGACGAGGTCGGTCCATCCCGGCCGAGGACTCCATCTTCTTCCTCCTCGGATGAGGAGACAATCCCGGAGGAGATCCGCCGGCGTCTGCAACCCGGGGTGTCACCATTGGCATCCCTAGGGGGACCCGGCCTCCTCCGGTTGCTCCTGCCGTCCCCCTTCGCTCTCTTCCGGCTCTTCCTGCTCTTCCTGCACCTCCTTCTCTTCCCGCCGGTCCCTCCGGTCATGCTTCCACCATGACCGAAGGCGATCTTTCTCTGCTCCGGGATGCTTACGGCATCCCGGGGTCCATTCGCTTGTTTGTTCCGCGGTCCGGGGAGCGCGTCACCATGAGTGGCCCCGGCCGCATTGCCTTCTACGAAGACTTCCTCCTTGGGGGTCTTCGGTTTCCTCTGCACCCCTTCTTTCTTTCCTTCCTTAGCCATTTTCGGCTTGTCCCGGCCCAGCTGGCTCCCAACGCCATCCGGGTCATCTTTTCTTTCATTGTCTTCTGTCACTTCCACGGGTTCGTTGCCCGTTTCTCTCTCTTCAGGGCCTTGTTCACCCTGAAGAAGTGCTCCACCGATGATGGCTGGTGGTACATTTCGCCCCGGCCCAGGTGTCTCCGGTTCGACATCCCTTCCTCGGTGAAGGGCTGGAAGAACCGGTTTTTCTTTGTCTCAGTCGAAGACGTCGACTGGGCCTGGAGCGAACCGGACCGGACCCCGAATCGGAATTCTCGGGTCGAGTCGGTGGACCAGGAGTCCTATTCCCTGCTCCTGAGCGACGTGGTCCCGGCACTCGAGGTTCTGCTCTCTGAGCAGAATCTTTTTGAGGTCGGGATCAGTCCCATCTACGAGACGGGTGAGACTCGGCTCCACTTTGACTTATGCCCCCCTTCTTCTTCATGACTGAGCCGGCTGACCTTCTGTTCCTCTGTTTTGCAGGGATGAAATTTTCGCTGGAGAACCTCCTGGAGGGCGCAGCCCAGCGGGATGTCGTTGAGGTGGACGAGCCCGCGGCGAAGAGGGCTCGTACAGAGGCGAGCCGGGAGGTCGTGACGGTGACCGTGCCCAGCCCGGTTGCTGTCGTTCCCCCGCCCAGGTTGCCTCGGGGCGGGGCAGCTAATGCCTCGGCCGCGTGACCTTGTGGCGCCGCCGCCGAGAGGGCTCCTCCGCCCACTGCTCCGCCCAGCACCGGGTCCGTCGTCACTGCCGCCTCGATAGTGTAGCCCATGGCCGTCGCCGGCCCGTCGACCGTGGCCCCAGCTGATGGGGCGGCCACCGCAGGAGCCGGCATGACACCCCCGGCACCGGTGATCACTCAGCGGGACTCGATCATCCGCGACAAAGGGCTCGCGGAGAAGATCATGGAGTACGCCTCCACCGCCCGGGATCGCCGAGCTCGGGGCGGCCGGGATTACGCTGATGCGCTGCCGGGATCCTCCCGCAGCTCTTCACGGTAAGTCCGAGCTTCTTCCCTTCTTTTCTTTTCAAAACCTAACTCTTTTCATCCTGACATAATTTGCTCTTGTTGGTGCAGATCGGGAACGACGTTCTCCTGCTGAGGGACTTCCTCGTAGGGAATGCCAAAAGGGACTCCGAGAAGGAGTTGAAGCTCCGCAAGCTCGTGGCCGATGTCAAGGACCTGATGGAGAAGGGGGTCGAGCTGCGAGCCAATAACCAGACCCTCCAGTCCGACCTGGCGCATTCCGAGGGGCGGAACAAAGAGCTGGAGGCTTCCCTGTCGGAGGAGCGGACCTCCAACCAGCGCCGCTCGGAGGAGGAGGTGGCGGAGAAGGCCCGCCTGCAGGCCCACTCCCAGTGGCTGGAGCGCCAGTTGGAGGAGGCCCGGCGGGACGCAACCGCGGCGAAAGACCGGAGCGCGTACGTCAACGGGCTCCTGGAGGCCACAAAACGGGAGGCGCAGGAGGCCATCCCGAAATTCCGGGCTTCCGACGAGTACACGTCGGAGGTCCGGGAGGCCACCGTGGACTCCTTCTTGAAGGGGTTCCGGATGTGCCGGGAGAAGGTGGGGGCCCTCTTCCCCGAGCTGGATCTGAGCGGGGTGGCGATCGGAGGTAGGAGGCCAGGAGGCGAGAGCAGGGCCTCCGACGCGGCCGAAGCAACTCCTGCGGCGCCATCGACCAGTGAAGCTGCGGCTCCGGAGCAGCCTCGAGAGCTGGCCGCCGTAGAAGTCGAGGACGCAGCACCCGCGCCCCCGGCAGAGGGCTCCGATCCGGCACCACAGTGAACCCAGCGCCTTTTCCCTGTTGTCTTTTCTCTTTTTTTTTTTTTTTGTTGTTGTTTTCTTTTTTGGGGACTCCCGGCCTGTCGGGACTCCCAGCTTGTACTGATCCTTTATATCAATGAAAGTTTCAGCTTGACAAAACTTCGTGTTCATCTTACCTCACTTTTCTTCTTCTTTCTGAGATGTTGGTATGGAACACTTGAAACAGTTGCAGGCCTGGTCCTTCCATCGCTCAAGTCAAAGGTTGGGGCCTCCCAGATCGCATGGCAGCGGAGTAGGCCTTAAGCGGGCCCGTCTTTGGGGCCGCCTTCATACTTGTGCAGGCGACACGGTTTCTGCACCGTCTTCCAGGCCGAAGCCCAGGATCTCCGGACTGAGCTCGATGCCGCAGGCTTTCTCAAGCCTTGCGCGGCTTGCTGAGCTGTTCTCCGGGCTTGCGTGGGTGAACTGGGTCCGCGCCACCTTCCAGGCCGAAGCCCAGGATCTCCAGACTGAGCTCGATGCCGCGGGCTTTCTCAAGCCTTGCGCGGCTTACTGAGCTGTTCTCCGGGCTTGCATGGGTGAACTGGGTCCCGCGCCACCTTCCAGGCCGAAGCCCAGGATCTCCGGACTGAGCTCGATGCCGCAGACTTTCTCAAGCCTTGCACGGCTTGCTGAGCTGTTCTCCGGGCTTGCGTGGGCGAACTGGGTCCGCGCCACCTTCCAGGCCGAAGCCCAGGATCTCCAGACTGAGCTCGATGCCGCAGGCTTTCTCAAGCCTTGCGCGGCTTGCTGAGCTGTTCTCCGGGCTTGCATGGGTGAACTGGGTCCCGCGCCACCTTCCAGGCCGAAGCCCAGGATCTCCGGACTGAGCTCAATGCCGCAGGCTTTCTCAAGCCTTGCGCGGCTTGCTGAGCTGTTCTTCGGGCTTGCATGGGCGAACTGGGTCCCGCGCCACCTTCCAGGCCGAAGCCTAGGATCTCCGGACTGAGCTCGATGCCGCAGGCTTTCTCAAGCCTTGCACGGCTTGCTGAGCTGTTCTCCGGGCTCGTGGGCGAACTGGGTCCGCGCCACCTTCCAGGCCGAAGCCCAGGATCTCCGGACTGAGCTCGATGCCGCAGGCTTTTTTGTCGGAGCGAGAAAAGAGTGTTTGAAGTGGGGGAACTTTGTTGCAGAAACAGGGAACCTTACATTACTGATAGTACATCCTTAGGTTCGAGGAGTTCCATGTCCGGGAGAACCTGGCACCCCCCAATTCCTCCAAGTAATTTGCTCCATGAGGGAGGGCTTCTGCCACCCGATATGGGCCTTCCCAGTTGGGTGAGAGCTTGCCGCATTCCCGTGGCTGGGAAGCTTCAGCGCGCTGGAGGACCAAGTCTCCGGGACGGAAAACCTTCGGCTGCACTCGGGAGTTGTAATACCTGGCCACACGTTGCCTATACGCCGCCATTCGAACTCTGGCCTTGTCCCTCGTTTCCTAGAGAAGGTCCAGGTTGAGCATCATCCTGGCTGGGTTTTCTGTCTCGTCGTATTGCTCCACACGCAGTGTGGGTAGGCTGAGCTCGATCGGGATGACTGCCTCGACTCCGAAGACAAGGTTGAACGGGATTTCGTCGGTAGCCGTCCTCGGGGTGGTGTGGTATGCCCAGAGGACGCTGGGAAGCTCATCGGCCCACCTGCCCTTGGCCTGGTCCAGTCGCGTGCGGAGGCCCTGAAGAATGGTCCTGTTCGTGACCTCGGCCTCCCCATTGGTCTGAGGATGCGCCACCGAGGTGAAGCGATGCTTGATGCCGAGGTCGCTGCAGAATTCTTCGAACTCCCGGCAGTCGAACTGGCGCCCGTTGTCGGTGACCATGGTGTGGGGGAGGCCGAAGCGGCAGACGATGGACTTCCAAAAGAACTTGGCGACGTTCGCTTCGGTAATCCTTGCCAAGGGTTCGGCCTCGACCTACTTCGTGAAGTAGTCGATGGCCACTATCAAGAACTTCCGCTGGCCAGACGCCGGCGGGAATGGGCCCAGGAGGTCCATCCCCCACTGGGCGAACGGCCAGGGGGCTGAGAGCTGGGAGATCGGGTTGGAGGGCTGTCGCTGCACCGTGGCGTGACGCTGGCACCGGTCGCATTTCTTCACGAAGTCGACGGCATCTTCCTTCATCGTCTCCCAAAAGTAGCCCTGACGGAGGGCCTTGTATGCCAATGCCCTGCCCCCCATGTGGTTCCCGCAGATGCCCTCGTGGATCTCCTGGAGCACAAGCTTGGCTTCCATGGGCCCTACGCACTTGAGGAGGGGATAGGAGTAGGATCTTCGATACAACTGCCCGTCCATCAGGATGAACCGCACGGCCTTCTTCCTGATGAGGCGAGCCGCCTCGCGGTCCTCCGGCAGGGTGCCATTGGTGATGTATGCGGCGTACTTGTCTATCCAGCTGGGTCCATGGTCGACCTGGTGGACCTTCGCCGGTGCTTCGAGGCTTGGGACCTCAAGGCGCTCCACATAGGCGCGTCCCAGCATCGTGTCCGACAGGGTCGCCAGCCGAGAGAGAGCATCCGCGCGGGCGTTCTCCCCACGGGGGATATGGAAGATGTTGAAGCGTCGGAATCTGGATGCGCCCTCTTTGACGAGCTCCAAGTATCTCACCATTTGGGGGTCGTGTGCGACGTATTCCCCGGACACCTGCCCCGCCACGAGCTGGGAATCAGTGAAAGCCTTGAGGTTGGCTACGCCCAGTTCGCGGGAGACTCTCAGTCCGGCAAGAAGCGCCTCGTACTCCGCCTGGTTATTTGTTGCGGGGAATTGGAAATGGAGTGCGCATTCGGCGACGACCCCGTTGCTGTTGGCGAGGATGAGCCCAGCCCCGCTCCCGCCGGAGTTTGAGGCTCCGTCTACATGGAGGATCCAGGCATCCTCTCCGGGCTCGTCGGTGCCTATCTCCATCGACCGACCTGAGGGGCCTTCCTCGGGCTCCTTGCCCAAGCCCGCACATTCGACCAAGAAGTCGGCCAGCACCTGTGCCTTCATGGCCGACCTCGGTCTGTACGTAATGTCGAACTCGCTGAGCTTCAGTGCCCACTTTGCCAATCGCCCCGAGATATCGGGTCGGCTGAGCACTGCTTTCAGTGGTTGATCCGTCAGGACAGCGATGGGGTGCACTTGAAAATAAGGCCTGAGACGCTGGGCAGACACTATGAGCACAAAAATGAGTTTCTCGGGCCGGGAATACCTGAGCTCCGCATCACGGAGGAGTTTGCTGGTGTAGTACACCGGCCGCTGGAGCCCCTGGCCGTCGGTTCGGACCAAGACCGAGCTGACGGCTTCCGGGGTAACCGCTAGGTAGAGGGTAAGCTCCTCTCCCTCCTCGGGCCTGGACAGCAATGGTGGCGATGCAAGCATCTTCTTCAGCTCCTCGAAGGCCTGCTGGCATTCCTCGGTCCAAGCAAAGTCATTCATCTTCCTCAGCACCTTGAAGAAGGGACGGCAGCGGTCCGCCGACCTGGAGATAAAATGGCTAAGGGCCGCAACTCGGCCGGTTAGTTGCTGCACTTGCTTCTTGGAGGCTGGCTGCTCCATATCCAAGATGGCCTGGACTTTCTCCGGGTTGGCCTCGATTCCTCTTTGGGTCACCATAAACCCTAGGAACTTCCCGGCGGAGACGCCGAAGGCGCACTTCGCCGGGTTCAGCTTCATTTGATGGCGTCGGAGGTTGCCGAACGTCTCCGCCAAGTTTGCCACGTGATCCGACTCGGGTTTGCTCATTACCAGCATGTCGTCCATGTATACCTGCATGTTGCGGCCGATCTAGTCTTTGAAGATTCTACTGACCAGGTGCTGGTACGTCGCCCCCGCATTCTTGAGGCCAAATGGCATCATCCTGTAGCAAAAGGTTCCGCGGTCAGTTATGAAGGCGGTGTGCTCTTCGTCCTCCGGGTTCATCCGGATCTGGTTGTATCCGGAGAAAGCATCCATGAATGACAGGAGGCGATGCCCCGAGGTGGTGTCGACCAGCTGGTCGATCTTTGGAAGAGGGAAGCTGTCCTTTGGGCAAGCTCGATTGAGGTCGGTGTAGTCCACACAGATCCTCCACTTACCGCTACTCTTCCTTACCATGACCACGTTCGCCAGCCAATTGGGGTACTGGACCTCTCGGACAAAACCGGCGGCGAGGAGCTTCTCTACTTCCTCGTTGATCACCTTCTGTCTCTCCATGGCGAAACTCCTCTTCTTCTGGTGGACCGAGCGGCAATTTGGGTCCACGTTCAGCCTGTGCATGATGACCTCGGGCGGGATGCCCGGCATGTCGGCTGCTGACCAGGCGAACATGTCAGCGTTGGCACGGAGGAACTCCAGCAGGCGGGTTCGTTCTTCCTTAGGGAGCTGGGCCCTGACTTGCACCATCTTCAGGGGGTCCGAACCGAGGGGAAAAGCCAGCAGGCGCTCTACGGGCCCTCCCCTGGGTTCCTTCTCTCTCAGATCGAGGTCGTCGACATCCTGGGCGAGCTCCGTGCCCCTGGCGCCTGGGACCGTCTGAAGGCAGAGCGGGATCGGCCGGGTCGTCCCCTTCATCTCCCCGAGCCCGGAGGGCGTGGGGAACTGTACCAACAGCCTTCTCGTGGAGATGGTGGCATCCAGTTGGTTGAGCCCGGGGCGCCCGAGAATGGAGTTGTAAGGCGAAGGGAGCCTGACGATGGTGAATATTATTAGGATGGTTGCCTGCCGGGGTGGGGATCCGGCGGTGACCGGGAGAGTGATCTCCCCCTCGACCCCCACGGAGTCCCCTGTAAAACCCACCAGGGGGGTGTGCACTGGTTTCAGCTGATCGGGGGACAAGTTCATCCGAGAGAAAGCGTCGTAAAAAAGTACGTCAGCCGAGCTTCCACTATCCACCATGATTCGATGTACAGGATGCTTTGCGATGGTCATCTCGACCACCACGGCATCATTGTTTACATTATCATTAACTTCCCCCCCTTGGGAGGGATTACATTCTCCGGGTTCCCGACTTCCCGGGCTCTCTTCGTCGCTCGACCGGACCCGCGTGAGATCATGCCCACGGGTTTCTCCGTTGGGTGGTTGTCGATCGCAGGGACAGGTGGTAAGGCCGCGAGCGGCTGCCTTCAGAGGGGGCCTCGTTCTTAACGAACTTCCTGAGGTAACCCCTCCGGATCAGCTCCTCGATCTCCCGCTTCAGGTGGCGACAATCCTCCGTGTCATGCCCATGCTCGCGGTGGAACTGGCAGTACTTCGATTTGTCTCGGACGACCCTCGGGTTCTGAGGAGGAGGTCTGCGGAGGTAGTGCTCGCCCTCTATTTCCATGAGGATCTTCGTTCGGGGTGCGAGGAGAGGGGTATACCTCCGCTCGGGAGTGGCTTCGCCCCTTGGCCTTGGATTCGGGCGAGGGTCGGCAGACGGCCCAGGCCTCCGAGCTCCTGGGGCGTCCCTCAGGAGCGGCTTCTTCGGAGTCTTCCCGTCCAACTCTCGACGGGTGCGGTCGGCTTCCTCCGCTCGGATGTACTTGTGGGCGCGGAGGAGGAGCTCGGAGTACGTCTTGGGCGGCTTCTTGTCCAAGGAGTAGGTTAGGCGGGACGTCTTGAGCCCGCGCTTCAAAGCCAGCATGGCGACGGGCTCGTCCAAGCTGTAGATCTCCAGGGCTGCGGTCTTGAACCGGGTGATGTAGTCCCGGAGCAGCTCCTGGTCCTGCTGGCGGATGGAGAAGAGGCTGTCCACCTCTCTCGGCACCTTTCGACAAGCGTCGAAGTGTGCCACGAACCTTCCTTCCAGCTGATGGAAGGAGCAAATGGATCCGGGCTCGAGGCGGGTGAACCAGACTCGAGCGGCCTTCCGGAGGGTTGCCGGGAAGGCAATGCACAGAAGAGCGTCGGTGGCTCCATGGACCCTCATGAGAGCTTTATAGCTCTCCAAATGGTCCAGGGGGTCGGTGGTCCCGTCGTAGGGATCCACCTGCGGCATGCGGAACCGTTTCGGGATCGGTTCCGCTTGGATTTCTTCAGAGAAAGGGGGGCGGGGGTCGTAGCCCGCCGGGTCTGCCGATGAGTTCTGCAGGTCGGCGAATCGGCGGGCGAACTCCGCCAGCTTGCGCTCATGCTCCTCCAGGCGCCTCTCGGCCTGGCGCCTGATGGCTTCGTCGGTGGAGTCTTCCACCGAGACTGCGGGTGAAGGGGGCGTCGATCGGTCTCGGCGCGAGGTCTGGCCTCAGCGTCGCTTGCTGCGATGCGCCGTTTCGGCCCCGTCGACTGGGGATCGGCTCTCGTGATCCTCCGAACCGGAGTAGTTTCTCTTTGCGGGAGCTCGGTGGCTCCCCTGGGGGTTGGAGACGGCCCTCGGATGGGATGGCCTGCCCTGAATTGAGCGCAGGCTCCCACGCTGCCCCGCAGCTCGGACCGCGGGGGTTCCTGGCTGCGGCTGGGTGGCCAGGGACCGTTGCTGATGCTGAAGCTGCCGGATCGCTGAGGTCAAGGTCTGCAACTGCTGGACGATGGCCGCAAGGGACCCGTCCACCGGGGTAGGCTGCTGTGAAGAGGAGGGGGAGCCGGAAGCTCCCTTTCAGGACTGTGGCCCCCTGGAGGGGAGTGGACTTCCCCCGCACGACTGGTGGACGCCTCGCGTCCACGAGTGACCACCATTGTCGGAGAGCGCGATACCTGCAGAAAGATGGCTCCCGCTGGGGTTCAGTGTCCTGCCCCCCTTCCTGGCGCGCCAATCTGTTGCCGCTCTCGTCGCCGCGCCCGTGCCACGGATCCGCCGATCCCTCCTGACCGCCTGGCGAAGGAGCTTCCCTGACTGCGGCGAACCTGCAAGAAAGGGGTTAGAGGACCCTGGCCGGGGATCCCGGCGAGGGAACTCCGACGGTCAAGTCAGTAGACGACGAGAAGGAACAGACTCTCCAGACGGACCCCCCGAAAGGGTTCCAGACTTAGAGAGTTTACTAGTGAGAGAGAGACACTCTGGGAACCAGAATCTCGGCTGGGCCTCCTAGCTGGGCTTACACACCCAGTGATTCCCTCTCGGGATCTCTGGGTTTCACTCTCCGGAACGAGGCCTTTTGCTGTTGCTTCTCCTTTGTCCCCAGGCTTGTTCGCTTACCTTGTCATCCCCAGATTCCTCCCTCTTTATCTCCTTTCGTCGTGCGCTTGTTTCTTCCTCCTTGGAGACTTCCCTCCCTCGTCCTTTTCACCTTTCCCTTCTCGGTGAAGGGGGCCAGGCGGCTTTCCGACCTCGTCCGCCGGGCCCAGCAGAGAAAAGGCAAGGACAGAAGAGAAAAAGGGGAGGGCGGCGCTGGTAAGGCGGCCGGCCAGGCCTCGGGCCCAGCGAGAGCGCTCTCATCCCCAAGCGTGGGCGCCATCCATTTATGGGGCCTGCTTCGTCAGGATCGCGTCTCTCGGCTGTGGGACCTGTCGGGCCGATGCAAGTGATGTTCCGCGTGCCGCCGCCCTCCGTACGGAGCGCCGTCTGGGGTTTGTACGGTCCGAGGGATGGCCTCGGGGCTCGTTTCTCTCCCTGGGACCCTCTCCGTACGAGCGGTCCGACCTCGACCGAGTTGGACCCGTCTCTGGGGGCCAACTGGTGAGGAGCGAAGGACCAGCCGACCTCGGCCTAGGTGGACCCTTCCCGGGTGGACACCTGGCGAGGTGGCAGGAGGTCGCCTGGCTTCAGCCGAGGTGGGCCCGTCTCCGGGTTGCCACCTGGCGAAGGGCGAAGGACCGGTCGACCTCGGCTTAGGTGGACCCCTCCTAGGTGGACACCTGGCGAGGTGGCAGGAGGTCGCCTGGCTTCGGCCGAGGTGGGCCCGTCTCCGGGTTGCCACCTGGCGAAGGGCGAAGGACCGGCCGACCTCGGCTTAGGTGGACCCCTCCTGGGTGGACACCTGGCGAGGTGGCAGGAGGTCGCCTGGCTTCGACCGAGTTGGGCCCGTCTCCGGGTTGCCACCTGGCGAAGGGCGAAGGACCGGCCGACCTCGGCTTAGGTGGACCCCTCCTGGGTGGACACCTGGTGAGGTGGCAGGAGGTCGCCTGGCTTCGGCCGAGTTGGGCCCGTCTCCGGGTTGCCACCTGGTGAAGGGCGAAGGATTGGCCGACCTCGGCTTAGGCGGACCCCTCCTGGGTGGACACCTGGCGAGGTGGCAGGAGGTCGCCTGGCCTCGGTCGACCTCACTTAGGCGGACCCCTCCGGGTCCGGGCGCCAGCGGGGTGGTAGAGGAACTCCGAGCCAAGCTCGACCTCGGCAAGGGCGGTTTGCCTTAGACAGTCGTCGGGCGGTGTAGTCTTGCCGATCCTGGCCTTGAAGACGTGGCGCCGACTCGGCCTGGGAAACTTCCACGTGGCTCGATCGCATTTGGCGGTACCTGAGCCTGGCCACGTCACTGTCACGGCTGTAACAAGTCATAACTTTAAGAAGTGAGAAAACATTAAACCAGCCTGACCTGATCCAGCCTGACCTGATCCAAAAGCTAGAATTGGCTAAGCCAGAGAAGAAGAAAAATGAAGAGAAAAGGGAATCCATTAGTCAAGCACCTGCACCTAAGCCTCCATTCCCTAGTGCTTTAGAATCACCTCGACCTTTGGACAAGAAGAACCTAAAAATAAATGAAATGCTCGAACTTTTCAAGCAAGTCCAAATAAATTTACCTCTTCTCGATGCCATCAAACAAGTTCCGGCTTATGCCAATTTTCTTAAGGATTTGTGCACACAGAAATGGAAATCCAAGGCACACATACCTAAGAAAATCCAGTTAACTGAGCAAGCCAGCTCAGTTTTTCAGCAGATAGCCCCACCCAAACTCAAAGATCCCAGTACCCTGATTATATCATGTGTCATAGGGGCCCTTACAATCAAGAAAGCCTTACGTGATTTGGGTGCAAGTGTAAACCTTCTCCCAAGCTCGGTGTATGATTTGATTGGATTTGGAGAACTGAAACCCATGACGGTGACTTTATAATTAGTAGATCGATCAGTCAAGGTATCCTGTGGAATGTTAGAGGATGTGTTGGTGAAAGTAGATGAATTCTACTTTTCTGTTGATTTTCTTGTTTTTGACATGGAATATAGTAGTAACCCTAGTCAAATATCCATCATTCTTGGAAGACCTTTCTTAGCTATCGCTAATGCTTGTATAAATTGTCAAACAGGAGTAATAAATGTATCTTTTAGAAATAAAAAGATGAGATTGAATATTTTTAATGCATCCCAAGGACCACCTCATTATGATCATAATGAAGTGAATATGATAGAGGAAGCTGTAAATAGGAAACTCCCTATTTTGCTTGATTCGGATCCTTTACAGGCATGTCTGACATATTTTGGAACAGATGATTTTGATATTGATGAATATACAAATGAGGTGAATGCTTTGTTAGAGCCATCCAAGTTTAGCACCACTCCTTCCTGGACTATAAGATATGAATCATTACCGACTCAATTTTTAGTACCATCCTTGGAAGCACCACTCAAACTAGAATTGAAGCCTTTCCCTGAAAAGTTGAAATATTCTTTTCTTGGACCCAATGAAACCCTCCCGGTAATCATTGCATCCACCCTAATCTCAGATCAGGGAGATAAATTGGGGATGTACTTAAAAAACACAAAGAAGCAATTGGATGGACAATAGCTGATCTCAAGGGAATTGACCCTTCTGTTTGCATGCATCATATTCACTGTGAAGCTAAATCTAAACCACATAGGGATATGCAACGAAGGCTAAATCCGAACATGCGAGAAGTTGTTAAGAAAGAAGTGGTAAAATGGTTGGATGCAGGCATTATTTACCCATTTTCGGATAGCTAATGGGTCAGTCCAACCCAAGTAGTACCTAAGAAGTCAAGTATTACTGTCATAGAAAATGAAAAGGGTGAGTCAATTCCACCCGAGCAATGACTAACTGGAGAGTGTGTGTAGATTACCGAAAACTGAATACCGTTACTAGGAAAGATCACTTTCCTTTGCCCTTCATTGACCAAATTTTAGAACAGCTAGCAGGGCAAAGTTTCTTTTGTTTCCTGGATGGATATTCAGGATACAACCAGGTCCCAGTATTTCCTGTAAACCAAGAAAAGACCACCTTTACTTGCCCCTTTGGAAGTTTGCCTTCTGACGCATGCCATTTGATCCCTGAATGCACCAGCCACCTTTTAACGATGTATGTTGGCCATATTTTCTGACATGGTTGGTCAGTTTCTTGAAGTGTTTATGGATGATTTTTTTGTATTTGGATCTTCATTTGATGATTGCCTCCAGAATTTGATTAAGATACTGAAATGTTGTAAAGAGATAAATTTAGTGTTGAGTTAGGAAAAGAGCCTTTTTATGGTTCATGAGGGAATCGTGCTTGGGCATATTGTTTCTGAGCGAGGGATTGAGGTTGACAAGGCTAAAGTTGAATTAATCTCAAAGCTACCTCCCCCGACCATGGTTAGATAAGTACGATCCTTCCTTGGCCATGCTGGTTTTTATAGATGCTTTATCAAGGGTTTCAGCAAAATTTTTCAACCATTGTATGATTTACTTGCCAAAGACAATTCTTTTGATTTTAATAAAGAATGTCTGGCTGCCTATAACATTCTTCAAACTCTTTGACCACTGCACTAATCATCAAGTCTCCAGATTTGACCCTACCTTTTGAAATCATGTGTGATGTATCTGATTATGCTATAGGGGCAGTTTTAGGGCAGAGGCTTAATAGGGAACCCCATGTAATTTATTATACCAGTAAAACTCTTTTAGATGCACAAATGAACTATACCATTACTAAAAAAGAGTTGCTAGCAGTTGTGTTTGCCCTGAAAAAATTTTGATCGTGTTTGTTAGGGTCCAAGGTCCTAGTTTACTCTGATCATGTAGCACTGAAACATCTGCTATCTAAAAAGGATACATAGCCTAGACTGATTCGATGGATTCTTTTGTTACAGGAATTTGACTTAGAAATTTTGGATAAGAAATGTTCTAAAATTATGGTAGCATATCACATTTCTAGGATCTTGGAAGAATACAATAAAGAAACAATCAAAAATAGGTTCCCTGATGAACAGTTGTTTTCGATTACTTCCAATAGTCTTCCCTGGTTTGCCCATATTGTAAATTACTAGGCAATTGGGCAAATTCCTTCCCACTGGTCAAAACAAGAAAAAGATAGATTTTTCTCACAAATCAAACATTATTTTTGGGAGGAACCTGAATTGTTTAAGTACTGTTCGGATCAGGCGATTAGATGATGTGTCCCTAAGAGTGAATTCAAAAGTATACTCACTTTTTGTTATTCTCTTGCTTGTGGGGATACTTTAGTGAGAGGAAAACTATATCAAAAATGCTGCAAAGTGGGTTTTACTGGCCAACTCTTTTCAAAGATGCACATAAATTTGGCCGCAATTGTCTTAGATGTCAACAAACGAAAAATATTTCACAAAGAAATATGATGCCCCTAACCCCTATCTTGGTTGTTGAGATTTTGATGTTTGGGGTATTGACTTTATGGGACCATTTCCTCCCTCATTCGGATTTGAATATATCTTGGTAGCAGTGGATTATGTGTCAAAATGGATAGAAGCTGTGGCAACTCGAACCAATGACCATAAAGTCATAATCAGGTTTATTCAGCATAACATCCTTAGTCAGTTTGGGAGCCCGAGGGCTATTATTAGTGATGGGGGTGCACATTTCATGAACAGGCACTTTGAAGGATTGATGAGAAAATATGGAATTACACACAAAGTAGCCACACTATACCACCCCCAGACTAGTGGCCAAGTTGAAATTTTGAACAGAGAGATCAAACACATTCTTGAAAAAATGGTAAGACCCGATAGGAAAGATTGGTCAGAATATTTGGATGATACATTATGGGCTTACCTAACTGCTTTCAAGACCCCTCTAGGAATGTCTCCGTACTGGTTAGTGTTTGGAAAGGCTTGTCATTTACCTGTGGAATTGGAACACCATGCATTTTGGGCCATCAAACAATTTAATTTTGACATGAAGATGCGGGTTCCAATAGAAAACTTCAACTAAGTGAGTTGGAAGAGTCACAAAATGAAGCTTACAAGAGTTCAAAAATTTACAAGGCTCGAACAAAAGCATATCATGACAAATTTATTAATAGAAAATCATTTAAGCCTAATCAAAAAGTATGGCTCTAGAATTCTAGGTTATGCCTTTTTCCTGAAAAACTTCGCTCACGATGGGATGGACCTTTCATAGTAAATCAAGTATTTTTTCATGGAGCTGTTGCACTTAGGGACCCAAAGCAAGGAAATGTTTTTAAGGTAAATGGACATCGCTTGAAACATTATATTAAGAAATCAATGATGGAGAAGTTGTTGAAACTCTTGATCTTGTGAACCCAGTATTGCCCTAAAATCAGCTTAGTCTAGCTGAAGACTTTAAACTTAGCACTCCTGGGAGGCAACCCAGTTCATGCTTCTAGATTTAACCTTGTATTCTTTGTTTTTAGAATAAATTGAGAGGAGTAATAAAAGAAGATTGCGAGGAATATGGCGACAAAGGAACTACCAGGTGGTATCCTTCCATGCCATTATATTATTAGTATCCGCTTCCATTAGGGACAATAAAAATTAAGTTAGGGGAGAGATAATTTAATGAAATTAATTCTCGAGTAAAACTTTAATCAATTTTTGTGCACCAAACTTTGTCTCGAATTGAAAATAATCAAGCTTGCTAAATAAGGAATGATTAATGGTTTAGACAATTTTAGAGATATTGAGGGATGAATTATCAAGGAAACCCCATAAATGGTAGAGTTTAGACCAGAAAATTTTCTTGTATAATTTTAGACCCTTTTGCCTATTGATCTTGATAAAGAATCTATCTTATAATGGTGTAGGTGAAAATATCAAAAAAAAAAGAAAAAGAAAAAAGAGTCTTCTTTAAAGGTTTATAGCATTTCTCATTGAATAACCGGGCCCCTTCGCCTAAATAAGCATTGTTGTTGGCATCAAAAGGTTGGGATGTAAAGAAACCTTTAGTAGAGACAGTCTTATGCATTGTCTTTTTGACTCTAGTCAGTAAGCCTGAAGGGTGTTTTATACCTAATGCCCTAAAGCCAACTAATTTGGAAGTCATTGGCCTAAAGCTCACTACAAGGGTCATCTAGAAAGTAAGTTATTAAGACATTGCACTGACTCTACATTATATTAAAAAAAAGGGGAGGGAACTAATAAGCTGATACTATACCAAAACCAAAGTAAGCTGGAGGATTTAGACAGTGAGATAGAAAGTTTGGAAAAGAAGAACTCTTGAAAATTTCTATGGACTTCACTCGGCCACTAAATGGGTGGAATTAGTAATCCGATGAAGTACCTCTTCAATGGTCTAACCGGGTATCAATTGATTTTAGAATTAGTAAGATAATTTTCACTTCATGGACAAGTTAGTACACACGACCAATTCATTTGCTTTACTCGAGGATGAGCAAAGTTCAAGTTGGGAGGTATGATAACTATATTAAAAATATAATTAACCCAACTTTATTTAGTTAAAATTGATATTTTTATATCGTGTTTTATAGACATTGATTTCATAAACATGAAGAGATCGATTCTAGGAGCCCAACGATGCAAACGACACTTGAATTGGATTTCAAACAGGCTCGGAATCAAGTTTTTAAGATTATAGGAGACATTGCATGAAGTTTAAAGCGGCCGGTCCACCAAGGACCGACCGCTTGATCTATGGAGCATCATGTGGACTGCCATATGCCATTGTTGCTGGTCCACGGAATAGATCTGTGGACCAGCGACCTCCCTGAGCCAAACCTTCACTGGAGAATGAGCCGACGCCCCTCCTCCCGCCGCCAAGAAGCTCCCCTTTGCTGAAAAAGCCGCCAAGCCTCCGTTGATGACCGGGAAAAACCAAATCTCAAGCTGCTAGTCTCTGTTTCAACCTCCCCACCATAGTCCATGGCTAGAAGGGACACCAAGAAGCTTCACGCCATCGGGACCACTGCTCCTCTTCCTTTGGCCTTCCAGATCAGCTGCTGCGGCCCTGTTACTAGCCCAAGAAGGACCAAGTTGCTGTCCATGCATCCTCTTGCCCAAATACTGCCGGACGACCGCCACCACCCATTGTTGATATACCAAGTTGCCCTCTGCCATCAGTCGACACCTCTTCTCTTCATCATTGACGAGCCAATTGATGGTTCTTCCCACCTGATACGGTGACATCCACTGACGTGGACCGGTGCAGCGACACCCGCTGACGTGGAGCTTGCAGACGTCCACGGCGGCGAGAAGCCCACCACCTGGGCAAGGCCGCATGACGAAGAACCGAACTGGACCACCCTTTCGATATAAGCACCTAATCAAGGAAGGGCTCATTAGGCGGGCCCCTGGTCTGAGGTCAGCTCCCGGTCGAGGTTGAGTCCGCCTCTCCAGAAGGGACCGCCCTTCCAAGGTAAGCTCCCAGTCAAGGTTGGGCTCATTGGATGGGCCCCCCATCTAAGGATAGCTCCCGGTCGAGGTCGAGTCTGCCTCTCCAAAAGGGACCGCCCGTTCAATATAAGCTCCCAGTCAAGACAGGGCTCATTGGACGGGCCCCTCGCTCGAGGACAGCTCTCAGTCGAGGTCGAGTCCACCTTTCCGAAGCAGGCCCTCCTACCAGGAGCATGGTTTCCCATCAAAGGTGCAAAGGGGGATGAAGCCAGCATTCAAAACAGAGGCAGCGAAGTACCTGGCTACCCTGAGCCTCCGAGAGGTGGCGCATACCCTGCCACGGGGTACCTGGCTATCCTGAGCCTTCGAGAGGTGGCGCATACCCTGCCATGGGTGCAGGCCCCCTTGCAACATGTCGTGCGCACGATCTGCATGATCTAGACAACACCAGGCACCCAGCCTTGTGGTATGCCGACATGTCGATGACCGCACGATTGGGAGACTGTAGCTTCCATGATAGGATGCCTGGACCTCCCAAAAATGGGCGTCCCCCTATGGCCCTATGCCCTGCAGCACCCGGTTGGCCTCCTCCAAAGTGGCAACATCTCATTATGGTTGAAGGCTCAGGCACAGAACCAGCCTGACAGAGAGGCGACAGCGAGTAACGAAAAGCCTCCTTCGAAGGAGAAAACCTGGAATCCCCTGGAAAGCCTCCCATCTATATAAGACCCATAGAAAAAGATAAGTAAGCAAAGCAAAGTAAGCAAAGCAAAGTAAGCGAAGCAAAGTAAGCGAAGCAAAGACTCTTTCATTCTAAGATTATTATCTTCTCTTTTTATCACCCTCTGGAAGCGGCGAGTCCTCCAAGCTCTTCGTCTTAGAGGTATCTGTTCTTCTCAATCGTCCTACTGACTTGATCATCGGAGTGCCTTTGTCGAAATCCCCGGCCCAAGATTTTTCTCTGTCTTGCAGGACTCCCGAGCAAGCTAACAAGTCGACCGCAGGATGGGAATCAAGGATCTGGCGGGAACCTGACATATCAGAGCTACAGGCCACGATGATCTGAGTGGCAACAAATTGGCATGCTGGTAGGGGGGACTGGTCAGAAGAAAACATCGCTCCCCCCACAGCAAGGAAGATCCCATGAATGTCCACAGTTTGATGGTGACTACGCGAGCCCGAGAAGTCCCTACCAGTCGAGCGGAGGACCCCCCTCATCGTGATGACCAACGCCCGAAGGGGGATCATCCAGCTCCGTCGTAGTCACCTCTGGTGGATCTCCAGTACACCGCACTCACCCACCAGGTTTAGCTCCTAGCCGTGATGGTGCACCAACTCCACCAGGGGCAGCGCTCTCTAGAAACACCATAGTAGTCGAGGACTCTAGTAGCTCATGTAGCCGATCCTCGCATCAGCCAATGTTCCTTCCGTGAGGGGTCGCTGCATGTCATGTCACCCCCTCAGGAGGCCCATCAGGCAAACAGCAAGCGACCGCAGCATGACTCGACCGATCCGGGGAGCCGCTCCCCGGTCTCGGACCACCGCGTGCCCTCGTGCCAGCAACACCGGCATGGCTGGGAACTCAGGTGCGAGTTCCTCCGCTCCAGTCCACCCTCACCCCCAGTATCGAGGGGTCGACTGACGAGGTCATCCACCGCCGAGCGGAGAGGCTCCTCGAAGAGCATGAGCACAAGCTGGCAGATCTGGCCCGCCAGTTCGCAGAAGTGTAGGGCTTCCCCAGTGAGCCCACAGGTTACAACACCCATCCATCCTTTTCAAAGAAGATCCAAGAGGAACCGATCCCCAATCGGTTCCGTATGCTGCAGGTTGATCTCTACGATGGGACAACCGACCCCCTGGACTACCTAGAAAGTTACAAGGCCCTTATGAGGGTCCAGGGAGCCACTGACGCTCTCCTTTGCATCGCCTTCCCCACCACTCTGCTTAAGGCCGCTCGGGTCTAGTTTTCCAAGCTCGAACCTGAAAGTATAGACTCCTTCCCTCAACTGAGTGAAAGTTCATGGTGCACTTCGATGCTTGCAGGAAGGCACCGTGTAAGGCCGATAGCCTCTTCTCGATTCGACAGCAGGACTGGGAACTCCTTTAAGACTATGTATCCCGATTCAAGACCGCCGCCTTGAAGATCTATAACCTCGACGAGTCTGTCACCATGATGCAGAACAAATTAAGGGATGCGATGCGGAAGTAAATTAAGATTAACTAATTTTTTTGTGGTTTTTATAGGTTTGTAGAAGTTGGCTTCAAATCAAAGAAAAGTTAACCTAACATTGAAAGATACTAATGTGATAATTGAAAGCACAACTTTAAGGAAACTAAATTATCAGAGTAATTCAGAAGCAACGGATCGCTGGGGGTTGAGAAACTCCCAGACCTAGGGTTTCACTCCGAGCTTTCAACATAACAGAAATAAAGAGAAGGGAAGGGTTATCTAACCAGACAATGATCTTCACAGATTTTGGTGGAATAACTCTCCCGAGCAGATTGTTGGATCCTCGGAGTCGGATATCTTCGTAATGGATCCTCCAATACTGGGCCTTTGGCGGGTTGGCTTCTCCTGAACTCAAGATCTGGAAGAGAAGAAAGACAATTGATGGAATCAGAGAGTCAAGGAAAAGATTTACCAGGTTGATGAACTTGAAGATCGAAATTGCTGAAAACTGGATTCTCCTGGAGGCTGATGTGATTTTCCTTGGAACTTGCTCTGGATCTGAAGTAGCCGGACTGGATCTGGATGAAGGTGGACGGCCTGGACTTGTAGAGAGAGAGAGGCCGTGGGAGATGGATGGATCTAGGGTTTGGTGGATGGAAAATAATGAAAGGTGGCTAGGGTTTTGGAATTTCAAGTGGCTAACCTAGGGTTTTGGATAAAGATGGAGATCTCTCACCTCCTCAAGGCTCCAATGGAACCCGGATTACCCCCTCACGGAGCTCAACACTTAGAATAGTGCGGAAGAAGAGAAACCTAGGTCACTCAACACAAGAGAATAGCAAAAATAATTTTTTTCTTCATTCATTGATTTTCAAAGTTACAAAGAGAGGTCTATTATATAGACCTAAAATTTTCTCCTAGCTTGTACAAATTCCCATGTGGGACTAAACTCTTCCAACCCCTAGATTAGGTAGAAAATCCTCTCCCTTGGCCGACCAAGAGTCCAAAAAAAATTGGGACGGCCATAAAGGAATTGTTTTGGAACTTTTATGGCACCTCCTTTGGAGTTGGATTTGGATTTGGAGTCCTCTTCTTCTTAAGGTATTTCTTCTTTTCTTCCACTCCAAGTTAAGCTCTTTGATTTTGATTTGAACTTCAATTAGGAGTAGGTTGGATGTCCTTCTTTGATTTCTTCTCCAAGAGAAGTTTTCTTCCTTCTTTGCTTAGGTAAATTAGGCAGGTGTGGGCGCCTCCTTTAATTTAGCCTCCAATTTGATTTTTTCTTCTTTGGATGTGGGGACCATGACACTGGGATGCCTCTATGGCGCCTCCTGGACTCTGGCGTGTGCTCGGAGTGTGGCTGGGCGTGTGGCTTGGAGTGTGGCCTCCACTTGCTTGAACCTTGAGTTGATTGGAAGAGAAATGTGGCACCATTTTGGACCAAATTGAAACCACATTGGGACTTGCACCGAGTCAACATGACTCAACAAAATTTAAACGGTGATTCAAGAAATAAATAAAATAAATAAACTGGTTGACCAGGTCAACCTTTATTACAAACCCTAATTTCTCGGGCAATGTCAATCAGAGATCCAAATGGAGCTCTGAAGTCTTCTTCTGAGTCTGGTGCCCGCACCAATTCTCCCAGGGTGGGAGGAACTCGACCCTGTCGAGTAAGGCTCAAGTTGGCTCTGGTATCTCTCCAAGAGGTCTGGGTCCAATTCTTGTAATTCTTCTCGGGAGATCCAAGAGTCATCAGAATCTGGCCTTCCTTGCCAGCGGACCAGGTACCTTTGGTATCCTCGATTACGAGTAGAGATAACCTGATCATCCAGGATCTTTTCAATCTGCTCTTTCCTCACAGGCCAGTTTGTTGGTGGACACACAGGGTCGGGATCACTCTCAATGATAGGGTTAGGCTCAAAAGGCTCACTAGGAATCATAGCTGGCTCCCTGTACTCTACTAAGTCTGTAATGTTGAAAGTAGAGCTAATGCCTAGTTCTGGAGGCAACTCGAGCACATAGGCATTGGATCCTACTCTCTTTACCACTCTAAATGGTCCAGCTCCCCTAGCATGTAACTTTCTAACGGTTCCAGGAGGAAACCGTTCAGGCCTTAACCTAATCATCACATAGTCTCCCTCAACAAAAGATTTGACTCGTCTTTGAGTATCAGCCAACTTCTTATAAGTTTCATTACTTAAATTTATTTTGGCATGAATTTCTTTATGCAAGTCTTTTATATGCTGTGCAAAATTCTCAGCAGATTCGGAGACTCGAGTGTGGACAGGTAAAGGGACTAGGTCAAGAGGTGTGTGAGGTTTGTACCCATGTACAATTTCAAAGGGACTCTAGCCTATAGACCTATTGATCGAAACATTGAATGCAATTTCAGCCCTGGACAAAATACAAACCCCAATTCCTGGTGTTCTCAATCAAACCAAAATCTGAGCCAAAGCCTAGTAAAGGGTCAAGAAAAACTAAACTAGACTGACGACGCATTCCTAAAGAATGGACTTTATTCCAAAGGAACCCTAGGTCTAAACCTAACAAACTAAGGCTCTCTAGGTTTGACCTTGGGTCGGAGGATGGCATGCAGAGCATGAAAACTTATCATGGGTGCCTAGTAGGTGCCATAAGGTCTTCTTGAAGTAGGTGGCAAACCTAATAGGTTCTGACACGTGGTTCACTCTAAAGACTTTGACAAAGTAAATTTGGGTGGTGTAAGAAGCATTGGAAGTCCTAGAGAAAGGAAGGAAATATGAGGTGGAGTCACGAATTACCTGCTGACTAAAGGTGGTGACCTGAAGGTTTGAATGGTGATCTATGAGTGTCAACTGGTCATCCTTTCGAAAGGAAAAGTTTGCTACTCCCAGGAATGGATCAAGAGATGGTTCGGGAAGCAGCCTAGGACATGTGATTGCAATAGTTAAAGTTTGTTCTCTA
Source organism: Areca catechu (assembly GCA_021397845.1). Lineage (NCBI taxonomy): Eukaryota > Viridiplantae > Streptophyta > Magnoliopsida > Arecales > Arecaceae > Areca > Areca catechu. The sequence continues at coordinate 46,680,340 of CM038047.1, read as the reverse complement.
AGCAAATAATGATCCATTTTCTTAAGAACTGGATTGAAGAATGATTCATGGAAGGGCCTATGGATGATGACCTCAAGACTTGAAATTTGACCTATGGGTGTCGAAAGGTATACTCTATAGAAGGGTAGGTCAGTCATGCAAAGGAAGGGGTCTGGGGCCATAAGGAGGACTTCTACAGGACTGGGTGAACCAATCCGCTCAAGACAAGGATGTTCAACTGAGATTACGGGAGAGACCTTAGTGGCTGGGCATGGGACAAGGTCCAATTGTAAGAGGCTTGATTCAGTCATCCTAAGGAGAGGATCTACCATAGGGTGGGCAAACTTAAACAGTTCAGTGCAAAGATCTTCAATTGGTACTTGGGGAATGACTGTCATTAGAGGGTACGAACTAATAGCTCGGGCTAACAATATGAGTTCTTCCTGAGGGTATTTGACTAAAGGAACCCGGTTCTCACAAATCTCTTGAATTTCTGAACTAGGTCTTATTAGTTGGTTGCTTTCCAAGGTCTCCTCAGGTAAGGAACCAATAGTATCAATGTCACATTCTTCAAGTTCTTCCCCCTCATATTCATCAACTAGACTCAAGCCAGCATCATATACTTCCTCGATGCCATCTTCAATGGGTTTCGGGTCAGTGGTAATCGGGTCAACTGATTCTAGGCTTGTCATACCTAACCTTTCTTCCTCATTGGTAGGCTTGGGTTCTCCCTCATTAATGTCATCCTTAGGATTCTTACCACTTAGCTGTGCACAAGCCAGTCCTATGCATAGGCACTGACTAGATTTATGGCCTCTTTCTCCACAAAACAAACATTCTTGCGATATAGGAACCTGGGTCACACTGGGTTTCAAGCTAGTAGAGACCTTACTTGGGCATGGGTGTGGATCTAAATGGTTTGATCTAGAAGACTTGGGTTGTTGAGTGACTGGTCTAGAATATTGTAAGGACCTCTCATAGACACGATCCACACTATAGATATCATGGTTAGGCTTCCTAAGGTTATGCTCGGGATCACGGTATAAGGTCCTCCTAGGCTCCTGGTATGGATGAGGTTGGGGCCTATTAAATTTTGGATCAGGGATCCAATTTTGATGTCTACGTTTCTCAAGGACTTGGACTTGATCCCTAAGCTGGGTAAAATTCTCATGGACTTGTTCTTTACACTGGGTAACAGTAGCAGTCAAATCCTGGCTTAACTTGTTCATGCTCTCAGTAAGAGCTCTAACCATGGCCTCTAAATCAGGTTGGGTTTGACCAGGTTGGTAGGGCACTCCATTCCGGGTAGACATGATGATTCAAGCAAGCACACAAAATGAGACTAGACTAAATCGACTACTGGATCACTAGACCTAGAGTCCAAACTAGATGCCCAATCAGAGTGGCAAGCTAGCCTGTAGTAACTCAGGACTCAGCCAGGCAGGTGTAAGGGGAGTGTTAGGTCCTTGATTGCCAATCCTAGACACCAATCAGTGATTGGCCAGGTAGGCGGACCAGCACACAAGCCCTTCGGGACGTAGTCCCTAAACCACCGTTCTAGACACTGAGTGCTAAGCACACACAGAATAACTCGGCAAACTGACTCAACACTAGCCTAGACCCGACCAATTGGTGTCCCTAGCCCACTAGGGCAAATTAGGTCTAACTGATTTTAAATTAGGTCTAGGTTCGAATGATTGGATGGTGGTTTTGGGCTAAGGAGAGGTAATCAACTCCTCCCCTTATCTTAGATGCTCAATTGCCCTTAAGTAAATTATGAGATGATCACTCCAAAAAGAATTGAATTGCAGAACACAAAAAACAGAGTTGCTGTATTTTAATTCTCAGAATTTTTACCGAAACCAATAAATCACAGAAAAACTATGGAAAATAGGTTTAATTATATTGGTTTCAACGAAGCAAAAATCATGCAATTCGGAGTTTTATGCAGGGAGAAATAATTCAGACAACAGGGCAATTACGGGCTGCAACTAGATTGTCTTCCCCGTTTATAATCCCTGCTACGAAGTTATAACCCAATGGATCCCCTACACGCCCTAGGAACATCCCGTGGAATGGGAGGAGGAGGCTTGCACCTCGCTTAGTTCCTAGGACCGGACGTCCTGGGGAGTCTACTTCGAGCAGACAAAATAAAAAGAGAAAACAATCAAAACAAGCAAGCAAGCAAATCAGAAACCCTAGACTGGGCTCTGATACCAAAAATGATGCAGAACAAATTAAGGGATGCGATGCGGAAGTAAATTAAGATTAACTAATTTTTTTGTGGTTTTTATAGGTTTGTAGAAGTTGGCTTCAAATCAAAGAAAAGTTAACCTAACATTGAAAGATACTAATGTGATAATTGAAAGCACAACTTTAAGGAAACTAAATTATCAGAGTAATTCAGAAGCAACGGATCGCTGGGGGTTGAGAAACTCCCAGACCTAGGGTTTCACTCCGAGCTTTCAACATAACAGAAATAAAGAGAAGGGAAGGGTTATCTAACCAGACAATGATCTTCACAGATTTTGGTGGAATAACTCTCCCGAGCAGATTGTTGGATCCTCGGAGTCGGATATCTTCGTAATGGATCCTCCAATACTGGGCCTTTGGCGGGTTGGCTTCTCCTGAACTCAAGATCTGGAAGAGAAGAAAGACAATTGATGGAATCAGAGAGTCAAGGAAAAGATTTACCAGGTTGATGAACTTGAAGATCGAAATTGCTGAAAACTGGATTCTCCTGGAGGCTGATGTGATTTTCCTTGGAACTTGCTCTGGATCTGAAGTAGCCGGACTGGATCTGGATGAAGGTGGACGGCCTGGACTTGTAGAGAGAGAGAGGCCGTGGGAGATGGATGGATCTAGGGTTTGGTGGATGGAAAATAATGAAAGGTGGCTAGGGTTTTGGAATTTCAAGTGGCTAACCTAGGGTTTTGGATAAAGATGGAGATCTCTCACCTCCTCAAGGCTCCAATGGAACCCGGATTACCCCCTCACGGAGCTCAACACTTAGAATAGTGCGGAAGAAGAGAAACCTAGGTCACTCAACACAAGAGAATAGCAAAAATAATTTTTTTCTTCATTCATTGATTTTCAAAGTTACAAAGAGAGGTCTATTATATAGACCTAAAATTTTCTCCTAGCTTGTACAAATTCCCATGTGGGACTAAACTCTTCCAACCCCTAGATTAGGTAGAAAATCCTCTCCCTTGGCCGACCAAGAGTCCAAAAAAATTGGGACGGCCATAAAGGAATTGTTTTGGAACTTTTATGGCACCTCCTTTGGAGTTGGATTTGGATTTGGAGTCCTCTTCTTCTTAAGGTATTTCTTCTTTTCTTCCACTCCAAGTTAAGCTCTTTGATTTTGATTTGAACTTCAATTAGGAGTAGGTTGGATGTCCTTCTTTGATTTCTTCTCCAAGAGAAGTTTTCTTCCTTCTTTGCTTAGGTAAATTAGGCAGGTGTGGGCGCCTCCTTTAATTTAGCCTCCAATTTGATTTTTTCTTCTTTGGATGTGGGGACCATGACACTGGGATGCCTCTATGGCGCCTCCTGGACTCTGGCGTGTGCTCGGAGTGTGGCTGGGCGTGTGGCTTGGAGTGTGGCCTCCACTTGCTTGAACCTTGAGTTGATTGGAAGAGAAATGTGGCACCATTTTGGACCAAATTGAAACCACATTGGGACTTGCACCGAGTCAACATGACTCAACAAAATTTAAATGGTGATTCAAGAAATAAATAAAATAAATAAACTGGTTGACCAGGTCAACCTTTATTACAAACCCTAATTTCTCGGGCAATGTCAATCAGAGATCCAAATGGAGCTCTGAAGTCTTCTTCTGAGTCTGGTGCCCGCACCAATTCTCCCAGGGTGGGAGGAACTCGACCCTGTCGAGTAAGGCTCAAGTTGGCTCTGGTATCTCTCCAAGAGGTCTGGGTCCAATTCTTGTAATTCTTCTCGGGAGATCCAAGAGTCATCAGAATCTGACCTTCCTTGCCAGCGGACCAGGTACCTTTGGTATCCTCGATTACGAGTAGAGATAACCTGATCATCCAGGATCTTTTCAATCTGCTCTTTCCTCACAGGCCAGTTTGTTGGTGGACACACAGGGTCGGGATCACTCTCAATGATAGGGTTAGGCTCAAAAGGCTCACTAGGAATCATAGCTGGCTCCCTGTACTCTACTAAGTCTGTAATGTTGAAAGTAGAGCTAATGCCTAGTTCTGGAGGCAACTCGAGCACATAGGCATTGGATCCTACTCTCTTTACCACTCTAAATGGTCCAGCTCCCCTAGCATGTAACTTTCTAACGGTTCCAGGAGGAAACCGTTCAGGCCTTAACCTAATCATCACATAGTCTCCCTCAACAAAAGATTTGACTCGTCTTTGAGTATCAGCCAACTTCTTATAAGTTTCATTACTTAAATTTATTTTGGCATGAATTTCTTTATGCAAGTCTTTTATATGCTGTGCAAAATTCTCAGCAGATTCGGAGACTCGAGTGTGGACAGGTAAAGGGACTAGGTCAAGAGGTGTGTGAGGTTTGTACCCATGTACAATTTCAAAGGGACTCTAGCCTATAGACCTATTGATCGAAACATTGAATGCAATTTCAGCCCTGGACAAAATACAAACCCCAATTCCTGGTGTTCTCAATCAAACCAAAATCTGAGCCAAAGCCTAGTAAAGGGTCAAGAAAAACTAAACTAGACTGACGACGCATTCCTAAAGAATGGACTTTATTCCAAAGGAACCCTAGGTCTAAACCTAACAAACTAAGGCTCTCTAGGTTTGACCTTGGGTCGGAGGATGGCATGCAGAGCATGAAAACTTATCATGGGTGCCTAGTAGGTGCCATAAGGTCTTCTTGAAGTAGGTGGCAAACCTAATAGGTTCTGACACGTGGTTCACTCTAAAGACTTTGACAAAGTAAATTTGGGTGGTGTAAGAAGCATTGGAAGTCCTAGAGAAAGGAAGGAAATATGAGGTGGAGTCACGAATTACCTGCTGACTAAAGGTGGTGACCTGAAGGTTTGAATGGTGATCTATGAGTGTCAACTGGTCATCCTTTCGAAAGGAAAAGTTTGCTACTCCCAGGAATGGATCAAGAGATGGTTCGGGAAGCAGCCTAGGACATGTGATTGCAATAGTTAAAGTTTGTTCTCTAAGCAAATAATGATCCATTTTCTTAAGAACTGGATTGAAGAATGATTCATGGAAGGGCCTATGGATGATGACCTCAAGACTTGAAATTTGACCTATGGGTGTCGAAAGGTATACTCTATAGAAGGGTAGGTCAGTCATGCAAAGGAAGGGGTCTGGGGCCATAAGGAGGACTTCTACAGGACTGGGTGAACCAATCCGCTCAAGACAAGGATGTTCAACTGAGATTACGGGAGAGACCTTAGTGGCTGGGCATGGGACAAGGTCCAATTGTAAGAGGCTTGATTCAGTCATCCTAAGGAGAGGATCTACCATAGGGTGGGCAAACTTAAACAGTTCAGTGCAAAGATCTTCAATTGGTACTTGGGGAATGACTGTCATTAGAGGGTACGAACTAATAGCTCGGGCTAACAATATGAGTTCTTCCTGAGGGTATTTGACTAAAGGAACCCGGTTCTCACAAATCTCTTGAATTTCTGAACTAGGTCTTATTAGTTGGTTGCTTTCCAAGGTCTCCTCAGGTAAGGAACCAATAGTATCAATGTCACATTCTTCAAGTTCTTCCCCCTCATATTCATCAACTAGACTCAAGCCAGCATCATATACTTCCTCGATGCCATCTTCAATGGGTTTCGGGTCAGTGGTAATCGGGTCAACTGATTCTAGGCTTGTCATACCTAACCTTTCTTCCTCATTGGTAGGCTTGGGTTCTCCCTCATTAATGTCATCCTTAGGATTCTTACCACTTAGCTGTGCACAAGCCAGTCCTATGCATAGGCACTGACTAGATTTATGGCCTCTTTCTCCACAAAACAAACATTCTTGCGATATAGGAACCTGGGTCACACTGGGTTTCAAGCTAGTAGAGACCTTACTTGGGCATGGGTGTGGATCTAAATGGTTTGATCTAGAAGACTTGGGTTGTTGAGTGACTGGTCTAGAATATTGTAAGGACCTCTCATAGACACGATCCACACTATAGATATCATGGTTAGGCTTCCTAAGGTTATGCTCGGGATCACGGTATAAGGTCCTCCTAGGCTCCTGGTATGGATGAGGTTGGGGCCTATTAAATTTTGGATCAGGGATCCAATTTTGATGTCTACGTTTCTCAAGGACTTGGACTTGATCCCTAAGCTGGGTAAAATTCTCATGGACTTGTTCTTTACACTGGGTAACAGTAGCAGTCAAATCCTGGCTTAACTTGTTCATGCTCTCAGTAAGAGCTCTAACCATGGCCTCTAAATCAGGTTGGGTTTGACCAGGTTGGTAGGGCACTCCATTCCGGGTAGACATGATGATTCAAGCAAGCACACAAAATGAGACTAGACTAAATCGACTACTGGATCACTAGACCTAGAGTCCAAACTAGATGCCCAATCAGAGTGGCAAGCTAGCCTGTAGTAACTCAGGACTCAGCCAGGCAGGTGTAAGGGGAGTGTTAGGTCCTTGATTGCCAATCCTAGACACCAATCAGTGATTGGCCAGGTAGGCGGACCAGCACACAAGCCCTTCGGGACGTAGTCCCTAAACCACCGTTCTAGACACTGAGTGCTAAGCACACACAGAATAACTCGGCAAACTGACTCAACACTAGCCTAGACCCGACCAATTGGTGTCCCTAGCCCACTAGGGCAAATTAGGTCTAACTGATTTTAAATTAGGTCTAGGTTCGAATGATTGGATGGTGGTTTTGGGCTAAGGAGAGGTAATCAACTCCTCCCCTTATCTTAGATGCTCAATTGCCCTTAAGTAAATTATGAGATGATCACTCCAAAAAGAATTGAATTGCAGAACACAAAAAACAGAGTTGCTGTATTTTAATTCTCAGAATTTTTACCGAAACCAATAAATCACAGAAAAACTATGGAAAATAGGTTTAATTATATTGGTTTCAACGAAGCAAAAATCATGCAATTCGGAGTTTTATGCAGGGAGAAATAATTCAGACAACAGGGCAATTACGGGCTGCAACTAGATTGTCTTCCCCGTTTATAATCCCTGCTACGAAGTTATAACCCAATGGATCCCCTACACGCCCTAGGAACATCCCGTGGAATGGGAGGAGGAGGCTTGCACCTCGCTTAGTTCCTAGGACCGGACGTCCTGGGGAGTCTACTTCGAGCAGACAAAATAAAAAGAGAAAACAATCAAAACAAGCAAGCAAGCAAATCAGAAACCCTAGACTGGGCTCTGATACCAAAAATGATGCAGAACAAATTAAGGGATGCGATGCGGAAGTAAATTAAGATTAACTAATTTTTTTGTGGTTTTTATAGGTTTGTAGAAGTTGGCTTCAAATCAAAGAAAAGTTAACCTAACATTGAAAGATACTAATGTGATAATTGAAAGCACAACTTTAAGGAAACTAAATTATCAGAGTAATTCAGAAGCAACGGATCGCTGGGGGTTGAGAAACTCCCAGACCTAGGGTTTCACTCCGAGCTTTCAACATAACAGAAATAAAGAGAAGGGAAGGGTTATCTAACCAGACAATGATCTTCACAGATTTTGGTGGAATAACTCTCCCGAGCAGATTGTTGGATCCTCGGAGTCGGATATCTTCGTAATGGATCCTCCAATACTGGGCCTTTGGCGGGTTGGCTTCTCCTGAACTCAAGATCTGGAAGAGAAGAAAGACAATTGATGGAATCAGAGAGTCAAGGAAAAGATTTACCAGGTTGATGAACTTGAAGATCGAAATTGCTGAAAACTGGATTCTCCTGGAGGCTGATGTGATTTTCCTTGGAACTTGCTCTGGATCTGAAGTAGCCGGACTGGATCTGGATGAAGGTGGACGGCCTGGACTTGTAGAGAGAGAGAGGCCGTGGGAGATGGATGGATCTAGGGTTTGGTGGATGGAAAATAATGAAAGGTGGCTAGGGTTTTGGAATTTCAAGTGGCTAACCTAGGGTTTTGGATAAAGATGGAGATCTCTCACCTCCTCAAGGCTCCAATGGAACCCGGATTACCCCCTCACGGAGCTCAACACTTAGAATAGTGCGGAAGAAGAGAAACCTAGGTCACTCAACACAAGAGAATAGCAAAAATAATTTTTTTCTTCATTCATTGATTTTCAAAGTTACAAAGAGAGGTCTATTATATAGACCTAAAATTTTCTCCTAGCTTGTACAAATTCCCATGTGGGACTAAACTCTTCCAACCCCTAGATTAGGTAGAAAATCCTCTCCCTTGGCCGACCAAGAGTCCAAAAAAATTGGGACGGCCATAAAGGAATTGTTTTGGAACTTTTATGGCACCTCCTTTGGAGTTGGATTTGGATTTGGAGTCCTCTTCTTCTTAAGGTATTTCTTCTTTTCTTCCACTCCAAGTTAAGCTCTTTGATTTTGATTTGAACTTCAATTAGGAGTAGGTTGGATGTCCTTCTTTGATTTCTTCTCCAAGAGAAGTTTTCTTCCTTCTTTGCTTAGGTAAATTAGGCAGGTGTGGGCGCCTCCTTTAATTTAGCCTCCAATTTGATTTTTTCTTCTTTGGATGTGGGGACCATGACACTGGGATGCCTCTATGGCGCCTCCTGGACTCTGGCGTGTGCTCGGAGTGTGGCTGGGCGTGTGGCTTGGAGTGTGGCCTCCACTTGCTTGAACCTTGAGTTGATTGGAAGAGAAATGTGGCACCATTTTGGACCAAATTGAAACCACATTGGGACTTGCACCGAGTCAACATGACTCAACAAAATTTAAATGGTGATTCAAGAAATAAATAAAATAAATAAACTGGTTGACCAGGTCAACCTTTATTACAAACCCTAATTTCTCGGGCAATGTCAATCAGAGATCCAAATGGAGCTCTGAAGTCTTCTTCTGAGTCTGGTGCCCGCACCAATTCTCCCAGGGTGGGAGGAACTCGACCCTGTCGAGTAAGGCTCAAGTTGGCTCTGGTATCTCTCCAAGAGGTCTGGGTCCAATTCTTGTAATTCTTCTCGGGAGATCCAAGAGTCATCAGAATCTGGCCTTCCTTGCCAGCGGACCAGGTACCTTTGGTATCCTCGATTACGAGTAGAGATAACCTGATCATCCAGGATCTTTTCAATCTGCTCTTTCCTCACAGGCCAGTTTGTTGGTGGACACACAGGGTCGGGATCACTCTCAATGATAGGGTTAGGCTCAAAAGGCTCACTAGGAATCATAGCTGGCTCCCTGTACTCTACTAAGTCTGTAATGTTGAAAGTAGAGCTAATGCCTAGTTCTGGAGGCAACTCGAGCACATAGGCATTGGATCCTACTCTCTTTACCACTCTAAATGGTCCAGCTCCCCTAGCATGTAACTTTCTAACGGTTCCAGGAGGAAACCGTTCAGGCCTTAACCTAATCATCACATAGTCTCCCTCAACAAAAGATTTGACTCGTCTTTGAGTATCAGCCAACTTCTTATAAGTTTCATTACTTAAATTTATTTTGGCATGAATTTCTTTATGCAAGTCTTTTATATGCTGTGCAAAATTCTCAGCAGATTCGGAGACTCGAGTGTGGACAGGTAAAGGGACTAGGTCAAGAGGTGTGTGAGGTTTGTACCCATGTACAATTTCAAAGGGACTCTAGCCTATAGACCTATTGATCGAAACATTGAATGCAATTTCAGCCCTGGACAAAATACAAACCCCAATTCCTGGTGTTCTCAATCAAACCAAAATCTGAGCCAAAGCCTAGTAAAGGGTCAAGAAAAACTAAACTAGACTGACGACGCATTCCTAAAGAATGGACTTTATTCCAAAGGAACCCTAGGTCTAAACCTAACAAACTAAGGCTCTCTAGGTTTGACCTTGGGTCGGAGGATGGCATGCAGAGCATGAAAACTTATCATGGGTGCCTAGTAGGTGCCATAAGGTCTTCTTGAAGTAGGTGGCAAACCTAATAGGTTCTGACACGTGGTTCACTCTAAAGACTTTGACAAAGTAAATTTGGGTGGTGTAAGAAGCATTGGAAGTCCTAGAGAAAGGAAGGAAATATGAGGTGGAGTCACGAATTACCTGCTGACTAAAGGTGGTGACCTGAAGGTTTGAATGGTGATCTATGAGTGTCAACTGGTCATCCTTTCGAAAGGAAAAGTTTGCTACTCCCAGGAATGGATCAAGAGATGGTTCGGGAAGCAGCCTAGGACATGTGATTGCAATAGTTAAAGTTTGTTCTCTAAGCAAATAATGATCCATTTTCTTAAGAACTGGATTGAAGAATGATTCATGGAAGGGCCTATGGATGATGACCTCAAGACTTGAAATTTGACCTATGGGTGTCGAAAGGTATACTCTATAGAAGGGTAGGTCAGTCATGCAAAGGAAGGGGTCTGGGGCCATAAGGAGGACTTCTACAGGACTGGGTGAACCAATCCGCTCAAGACAAGGATGTTCAACTGAGATTACGGGAGAGACCTTAGTGGCTGGGCATGGGACAAGGTCCAATTGTAAGAGGCTTGATTCAGTCATCCTAAGGAGAGGATCTACCATAGGGTGGGCAAACTTAAACAGTTCAGTGCAAAGATCTTCAATTGGTACTTGGGGAATGACTGTCATTAGAGGGTACGAACTAATAGCTCGGGCTAACAATATGAGTTCTTCCTGAGGGTATTTGACTAAAGGAACCCGGTTCTCACAAATCTCTTGAATTTCTGAACTAGGTCTTATTAGTTGGTTGCTTTCCAAGGTCTCCTCAGGTAAGGAACCAATAGTATCAATGTCACATTCTTCAAGTTCTTCCCCCTCATATTCATCAACTAGACTCAAGCCAGCATCATATACTTCCTCGATGCCATCTTCAATGGGTTTCGGGTCAGTGGTAATCGGGTCAACTGATTCTAGGCTTGTCATACCTAACCTTTCTTCCTCATTGGTAGGCTTGGGTTCTCCCTCATTAATGTCATCCTTAGGATTCTTACCACTTAGCTGTGCACAAGCCAGTCCTATGCATGGGCACTGACTAGATTTATGGCCTCTTTCTCCACAAAACAAACATTCTTGCGATATAGGAACCTGGGTCACACTGGGTTTCAAGCTAGTAGAGACCTTACTTGGGCATGGGTGTGGATCTAAATGGTTTGATCTAGAAGACTTGGGTTGTTGAGTGACTGGTCTAGAATATTGTAAGGACCTCTCATAGACACGATCCACACTATAGATATCATGGTTAGGCTTCCTAAGGTTATGCTCGGGATCACGGTATAAGGTCCTCCTAGGCTCCTGGTATGGATGAGGTTGGGGCCTATTAAATTTTGGATCAGGGATCCAATTTTGATGTCTACGTTTCTCAAGGACTTGGACTTGATCCCTAAGCTGGGTAAAATTCTCATGGACTTGTTCTTTACACTGGGTAACAGTAGCAGTCAAATCCTGGCTTAACTTGTTCATGCTCTCAGTAAGAGCTCTAACCATGGCCTCTAAATCAGGTTGGGTTTGACCAGGTTGGTAGGGCACTCCATTCCGGGTAGACATGATGATTCAAGCAAGCACACAAAATGAGACTAGACTAAATCGACTACTGGATCACTAGACCTAGAGTCCAAACTAGATGCCCAATCAGAGTGGCAAGCTAGCCTGTAGTAACTCAGGACTCAGCCAGGCAGGTGTAAGGGGAGTGTTAGGTCCTTGATTGCCAATCCTAGACACCAATCAGTGATTGGCCAGGTAGGCGGACCAGCACACAAGCCCTTCGGGACGTAGTCCCTAAACCACCGTTCTAGACACTGAGTGCTAAGCACACACAGAATAACTCGGCAAACTGACTCAACACTAGCCTAGACCCGACCAATTGGTGTCCCTAGCCCACTAGGGCAAATTAGGTCTAACTGATTTTAAATTAGGTCTAGGTTCGAATGATTGGATGGTGGTTTTGGGCTAAGGAGAGGTAATCAACTCCTCCCCTTATCTTAGATGCTCAATTGCCCTTAAGTAAATTATGAGATGATCACTCCAAAAAGAATTGAATTGCAGAACACAAAAAACAGAGTTGCTGTATTTTAATTCTCAGAATTTTTACCGAAACCAATAAATCACAGAAAAACTATGGAAAATAGGTTTAATTATACTGGTTTCAACGAAGCAAAAATCATGCAATTCGGAGTTTTATGCAGGGAGAAATAATTCAGACAACAGGGCAATTACGGGCTGCAACTAGATTGTCTTCCCCGTTTATAATCCCTGCTACGAAGTTATAACCCAATGGATCCCCTACACGCCCTAGGAACATCCCGTGGAATGGGAGGAGGAGGCTTGCACCTCGCTTAGTTCCTAGGACCGGACGTCCTGGGGAGTCTACTTCGAGCAGACAAAATAAAAAGAGAAAACAATCAAAACAAGCAAGCAAGCAAATCAGAAACCCTAGACTGGGCTCTGATACCAAAAATGATGCAGAACAAATTAAGGGATGCGATGCGGAAGTAAATTAAGATTAACTAATTTTTTTGTGGTTTTTATAGGTTTGTAGAAGTTGGCTTCAAATCAAAGAAAAGTTAACCTAACATTGAAAGATACTAATGTGATAATTGAAAGCACAACTTTAAGGAAACTAAATTATCAGAGTAATTCAGAAGCAACGGATCGCTGGGGGTTGAGAAACTCCCAGACCTAGGGTTTCACTCCGAGCTTTCAACATAACAGAAATAAAGAGAAGGGAAGGGTTATCTAACCAGACAATGATCTTCACAGATTTTGGTGGAATAACTCTCCCGAGCAGATTGTTGGATCCTCGGAGTCGGATATCTTCGTAATGGATCCTCCAATACTGGGCCTTTGGCGGGTTGGCTTCTCCTGAACTCAAGATCTGGAAGAGAAGAAAGACAATTGATGGAATCAGAGAGTCAAGGAAAAGATTTACCAGGTTGATGAACTTGAAGATCGAAATTGCTGAAAACTGGATTCTCCTGGAGGCTGATGTGATTTTCCTTGGAACTTGCTCTGGATCTGAAGTAGCCGGACTGGATCTGGATGAAGGTGGACGGCCTGGACTTGTAGAGAGAGAGAGGCCGTGGGAGATGGATGGATCTAGGGTTTGGTGGATGGAAAATAATGAAAGGTGGCTAGGGTTTTGGAATTTCAAGTGGCTAACCTAGGGTTTTGGATAAAGATGGAGATCTCTCACCTCCTCAAGGCTCCAATGGAACCCGGATTACCCCCTCACGGAGCTCAACACTTAGAATAGTGCGGAAGAAGAGAAACCTTGGTCACTCAACACAAGAGAATAGCAAAAATAATTTTTTTCTTCATTCATTGATTTTCAAAGTTACAAAGAGATGTCTATTATATAGACCTAAAATTTTCTCCTAGCTTGTACAAATTCCCATGTGGGACTAAACTCTTCCAACCCCTAGATTAGGTAGAAAATCCTCTCCCTTGGCCGACCAAGAGTCCAAAAAAAATTGGGACGGCCATAAAGGAATTGTTTTGGAACTTTTATGGCACCTCCTTTGGAGTTGGATTTGGATTTGGAGTCCTCTTCTTCTTAAGGTATTTCTTCTTTTCTTCCACTCCAAGTTAAGCTCTTTGATTTTGATTTGAACTTCAATTAGGAGTAGGTTGGATGTCCTTCTTTGATTTCTTCTCCAAGAGAAGTTTTCTTCCTTCTTTGCTTAGGTAAATTAGGCAGGTGTGGGCGCCTCCTTTAATTTAGCCTCCAATTTGATTTTTTCTTCTTTGGATGTGGGGACCATGACACTGGGATGCCTCTATGGCGCCTCCTGGACTCTGGCGTGTGCTCGGAGTGTGGCTGGGCGTGTGGCTTGGAGTGTGGCCTCCACTTGCTTGAACCTTGAGTTGATTGGAAGAGAAATGTGGCACCATTTTGGACCAAATTGAAACCACATTGGGACTTGCACCGAGTCAACATGACTCAACAAAATTTAAATGGTGATTCAAGAAATAAATAAAATAAATAAACTGGTTGACCAGGTCAACCTTTATTACAAACCCTAATTTCTCGGGCAATGTCAATCAGAGATCCAAATGGAGCTCTGAAGTCTTCTTCTGAGTCTGGTGCCCGCACCACACCATGCTAGCCCTGAAGAGGGGACTGTGAACCTCTCGCTTCACCTACTCCCTCAATAAGAAGCCCTCGAAGATGTACTCGAAGTTTTTTCTCCAAGCGCAAAAGTACATCCGTGCCGAGGAGATGGATCGTGCTAGGAGGGAGTTGGACGGGAGGCCCCAAAGAGACAGGCCATCAGGGAGACGTCCGGCCATCCGAACCAGAGGATGGTGCAGGTCCCACGATCAGAGTCCAGGTTCAAGGTTGACCCCACCGACGAAGAGAGTTTCACTCCTCTCCTTGTCCCTAGGACAAAGATCCTGATGGAAATCGAGGATGAGCATTTTCTACGCTGACCCCCACCACTGAGGCCATCAACTGGGTGGGACAAATCCTGCTACTACCATTTCCACCGGAACTATGGCCATGACATGGAGGAATGCTGCCACCTGAAGAGGGAGATTGAAGAGCTGATCAAGCATGGCTACCTCGCTAAGTATGTGGAGGGGGGAGCGCTCCCTGTGGCCCAGACCGAAGGGCCTTGACCCCTTGCCATCGACAACTGTCCCACCAAGAAGTCGGTAGGGATGATATCATGGAGGGCAAGAAAAATCCTGAAGAGGGCTAGGGGAGAGAGGAGAGTGATGATGTACTCCCATGTGCGGGAGAAGGGTCAATTGGGGTAGACAACCCAAATAATTATGCTATCATCGTCGAAATGAGGATAGCCAAACATCCTGTAAAAAGAATCATGGTAGATAGTGGAAGCTCTCGGACATCCTTTTTTATGATGCCTTTGCAAGGATGAATTTGTCCACTAACCAAATAAGACTGGTGTTTACACTTCTAGTAGGCTTCATCGGAGATTCAGTCGGAGTCGAGGGAGAAATTACACTCCCAATAACTGCTAGGACACCACCCTAGCAAAGCACCATGCTAGTGACCTTCATTGTTGTAAAACTCCCCTCACCCTATAATGCCATCCTAGGATACCCAGGACTCAATCTGCTAGACGCCACCATCTCCATGAAATGTCTCTTGGTTCGGTTCACGACCCCATGGGAGATCGGATAGATGAGGGGGTCTCGGCAGCCGGTGCAGCGCTGCTGGAAAACCGTCTCAGGCCTAAGGAGAGTGAATCTCAGCCCTACTGTAGACCAGCCTGATCCAGCAGCATCAGAACCAAAGAGCGGGCCGGTCGAACCCCTGCTGTCTTTTCCTTTGGGGGACGATCCCTCGAAAATGATACAGGTTGGGGCTCTACTGGTTGAAGAAGAGAGATCCCGTCTCCTCGACTTCCTGCATGCCAATGCAGATGTCTTTGCCTGGACTGCCGTTGACATGCCCAGTATCCCACCAAAGGTGATAACTCACAGGCTAAACGTCAACCCCAACCATTGTTTGGTCCAGTAAAAGAAAAGGAGCTTCGCACCGAAATGACGGAAGGTTATCAATGAGGAGGTCGAAAAACTCCTCACGGTAGGCTTCACCGAGAGGTACGATATCCTGTCTGGCTTGCTAATATGGTGATAATCATGAAAGTCTCTGGAAAGTGAAGGATCTGTGTAGACTACACCGACCTTAACAAGGCATGCCCAAAGGACAGCTTCTTCCTCCCTAAGATCAATCAACTGGTAGATGCGACCTTAGGTCACAAGTACCTCAGATTCATGGATGCATTCTCTGGATACAATCAGATCTGCTGCATCCAGAAGACAAGGAGTGCACATCGTTCATGACCGACCGAGGTACGTATTGTTACAAGATGATGCCCTTTGGCCTCAAGAATGCCGGGGCCACCTACTAGTGCTTGGTCAACACGGTCTTCAAGGACTAGATTAGCTACAACATGCAAGTGTACGTGGATGACATGTTTATCATGAGCAGCCCGGAGGAGGACCATCTCGTCGACCTGGTGGAGGCTTTAGATAACCTTTGTCACTATCAAATGAAGCTGAATCCTGCCAAGTACGCCTTCGGTGTGGCAGTAGGGAAGTTTCTAGGATTCATGATGATCCAAAGGGGGATAGAGGCCAACCCCGAGAAGATCCAGGTGATCACAGACATGCGGCATCCTGCCTCCAAGAAGGAGGTCCAGCATCTGACTGGGCTCATCTCACGCTCTGCTGAGCGTTGCCAACCATTTTTCAAGGTCCTCCAAAAGATGAACGACTTCGCCTGGACAGAAGAATGCCAAGAAGTGTTTGAGGAGCTGAAGAAGCTCCTCGCCTCACCACCACTACTATCCAGGCCGGAGCCCGGAGAGGAGCTCCTCCTGTACCTAGCGATCTCACCGGAGGCGGTCAACTTCATGCTGGTTCATGCTGATAGGGATAGCTCTCAGCTGCCAATCTACTACACCAGCAAGCTACTCCGTGATATCAAAACCAGGTACACCCGGCCAGAAAAAATTAATTTTGCACTAATAACATCTACGCAGCATCTCAGGCCTTTTTTCAAGCGCATCCCATTACCATCCTTACTGATCAGCCCCTGAGGGCTATCCTGAGCCGTCTCGACATTGCCGGGTGCTTGGCCAAGTGGGCACTTAAGCTCAGCGAATTTGACATCCCATATCGCCCACGGTAGGCATAGAAGGTCCAAGTTCTAGCCAATTTCATGATGGAATGCACCTGGGCCGGAGGAAGTCTAGAAGAGATAGACTAATAGGCCAAACTCAGATCGGACCCACCCCCGGCAGAGGAAACCTGGATACTCCACGTGGACGGTGTGTCCAATGCAGGAGAAAGCGGAGCTGGCCTCATCCTTGCCAGTCCTAATGGGGTTGTTGCAGAATGCGCATTGCGATTCCTCTTCAAGGCAACCAAAAACCGGCAGAGTATGAAGCACTCCTTGCGAGGCTGAAGGTGTCCCGCGAACTGGGCATCAAAAGGCTAAAGGTCTTCACAAACTCACAGCTAGTAGCAGGCCACATCTCCGGCAAGTACGAAGCATGGTATCCCATGATGGTGAAGTACCTGGTCAGGTGTGCTCTCATACGTCGACCCTCCAGCACTTTAGCATCTCCCATATCCCGTGTGCAGAGAACACCCGAGCTGACATCCTTTCCAGGCTGGCCTCCTTGCTAGAGGCTTCGCTAGGGCGCACCTTCATCGAACATCTCGAGGCCCCCAGTTGCAAGTCTGCGGCCGAGGTCCAGCAGGTTACCCACGAGGCCAGTTGGATGGACCCTTACATCAAATACATTACCGCCAGCACCCTACCAGAGGACCGAAAGGAGGCTGGCCTTCTCAAGAAGAAGGCTGCATGCTGTGAGATATCACACATTTTACTTGCATGTCACACCAGTGTCTGCACACTCCTTGGTGAAGAGGGCAACCAACAAATGTGATATACAACAACCTACACTTGATATATTGTCGTCCCATAACAATATATCATTTGGTTATGAACCAGTTTAAGAACTTCTTGATATATCCTCTCTATATCAAACAATGTAGTTCTAGGGACTCCATCATACAAGAGTTCATTTCAGGAAAATGTAATATGATGAACAGCCAAAAGAATAACTTTTATTTATTAAAAATTCATATAAAATTACAAAATGGCACAACCATCTATAGCCTAGACGATTGGCTTTGGAACACAATTTCCAACAACTCCCACTTGGACTAAAGCCAATCAGTACAGAATCTCATTCCCATTTTTTATTTACAACTGTCGAACTCTTGAATTCCGATGGCTTTAGTGAAGGGGTCAGCCAGGTTCTCCTTTCCATCAATCTTTTGAAGGTCAATGTCACCTTGTTCCACGATCTCTCGCACAAGGTGATAGCACCGTAGAATGTGCTTTGTACGATGATGAGACTTCGGCTCTTTGGCTTGAGAAATGGCTTCAGTGCTGTCACAATACACCGGAATAGGACCATCCAGGGAAGGTGCCACTCCCAGCTCGCCAAGAAACTTTTACAACTACACTGCTTCCTTTGCTTCATCCGATGCTGCAATGTACTCTGCTTTGTATCCTCAGTCCGCCATAGTAGGCTGCTTGGAACTTTTCCAGCAGATTTCTCCTCTATTAAGGGTGAAGACAAATCTTGGCACACTCTTACTATCATCCTTATCTGACTGGAAACTGGAGTCAGTATACTCCACAAGTTTCAAGTCAGGTTCTCTATAAATCAGTCATTGGTCCTTAGTATTTTGCAAATACTTAAGGATGGTCTTTACCACCTTCCAATGAACTTTACCTGGATCAGACTGGTATCTTGTCACTATGCCTAGTGAGTATGCCACGTCTGGTCTAATACATATCATAGCGTATATGATAGAACCCACTGCTGAAGCATATGGGATTCTACTCATACGCTCTCTCTCCTCAGGAGCTGTCGCACAATCCTCTTTGGAGAGAGCAATTCCAGTGCCTATCGGGAGATAGCCTTTCTTGGAATTTTTCATGCTGAACCGCTTCAGTACAGTGTCAATGTACATAGATTGGGACAGTTCCAGAAGCCTCTTAGATCTATCTCTATAGATCTTTATATCCAGTATGTAAGAGGCTTCACCCAAGTCCTTTATAGAGAACTGAGATGACAACCAGACCTTTATTCCTTGTAGTGCTGGGATGTCATTCCCGATTAAGAGAATGTCATCCATATACAATACAAGAAACACAATCACATAACCATTAATCCACTTGTAAATGCAAGGTTCTTCTCCGTTCCTAACGAAGCTATATGATTTGATACACTTATCAAATCGCATATTCCAACTCCGTGATGCTTGTTTTAGTCCATAGATGGACCTTTGAAGCTTGCACACCTTTGACTCGTCTGTGGATGTGAACCCTTTAGGTTATATCATATATACCTCCTCTTCTAGCTCACCATTCAGGAAAGCTGTTCGGACATCCATTTACTAGATTTCATAGTCAAAGTGTGCCACTAAAGCAACCATGATCCGAATTGACTTGAGCATTGCCACAGGAGAGAACGTCTAGTCATAGTCAATACCATAACGTTGACGATATCCTTTAGCAACCAGATGTGCTTTATAGGTCTCCACCTACTCGTCTGCGCCCCTTTTTCTCTTGAAAATCTATTTACATCTAATGGGTTTTATCCCTTCAGGCAAATCAACCAATGTCCATACATTGTTGATTTCCATGGATTCCATTTCAGATTACATGGCTCCTAGCCATTTCTCAGAGTCGGACCTCTGCATCGCATCCATATAGGTGATTGGATCCTCATTGTTCTCATCGAGTTCAATGGGATCACTGTCTCGAACCAAGAAATCATAGTATCTGTCCAGTCAACTCGGTACCCTACCGGATCTCCTTAATGGTTCCTGTGTGGGCTTTGGGTGTGATCTAATCACAACTGGTTTTATGTTGTCCCTTAAGTGTGTCAGTTCTTCTACTTGTTGAACTTTACTAAGTTCAATCTTAGTGGCTACAGTTCCTTTACCAAGGAACTCCTTTTCCAAAAAGATAGCCCTAAGACTAATGAACAATTTTTGTTCCTTAGCCAAGTAGAAGTAATACCCCTTAGACTTTTTTGGATACCCAACAAATAGGCACCGGTCAGACCACGGTCCAAGTTTATCCATTTCCAAACATTTTACATAAGCCGGGCAACCCCATACCTGATGGTGTGAGAGTGTCGGCTTACATCCAGTCCTTATCTCATATGGGATTTTGTTAACGGATTTACTCGGAGCCCTATTCAAAAGGTAACAGGCTGATTCCAAAGCATATCCCCAAAAGGATAGCGGCAGAGAAGCAAAGCCCATCATGGACTGAACCATGTCTAACAGGATTCAATTCCTCCTTTCAGACACTCCATTTAACTGAGATGTCCCTAGAGGAGTCCACTGAGAGAGAATCCCATTCTCCTCGAGATATGTCAGAAACTTCTCGGAAAGATATTCACCGTCTCGATCTGATCGAAGGGTTTTGATACATCTTCTAGTTTATTTTTCTACTTCATTATGATTTCATTTGAACATTTCAAACGACTCAGATTTATGTCTTATCAAGAAGACATAATCGTACCTCGAAAGGTCATCTATAAATATAATAAAATAACTGTACCCTCCTCTAACACTAATATTCATGGGTCCGTATACATCAATATGTACCAGACTTAGAATTTATTTGGCTCATTCACCTTTTCCAGTAAAAGATGATTTTGTCATATTTCCAAGAAGACAGGACTCACAAGTTGGAAGTGAACCACTTTTACTAAAGTCGAGGAGACCCTCGCACTTCAACCTGTTTATCCTGTTCTTATTAATATGACTTAGCCTACAATGCCATAAGTATGCATCGCTGACATTATCTATCTTAGGATGTTTGCTAGACATGTACACTACACTAACAGGCTGTGATAGTACATAAATGCCATTATTCATATATTCTTTCATTACAACATAACCATTCCAAATGATTTTACAAATATCATTCTTTATTAATAGTTCATAACCATACATGACCAATAGACCTATAGAAATGACATTCAAAATAAAAGATGGACAATAATGACACTCATTCAAAATGATTGTACAAGACTCGAAAACTAGTTTGAGGACTCCCAACGTTGGGACTGTAACTTGGCTTCCATTTTCTACGTTCAAGATTCTCTTGCCATCCTCGAATCTTCTACTAACTTGAAGTGCCTGCAAAGAATTGCAAATATGAATTGGACTTCCTGTATCCAATACACAGTTAGCAGTATCACAAATAGAGAAACTACAAGGTGTTATCATATAAATACCTTGTCTAGCACCTTCTGGCTGCTTTCTCTTCTTAGACCTATTCGGGTCAAGAGACGCAATGTAAAGAGGACAATTCCTCTTCCAATGTTCCTTCTTCTTGCAGAAGAAGCATTTTGCTTGGCTCTTATCAACCTTCTCTTTCTTGGCTTGACTGGACCTTGAAGCATTCTGCACCTGTTTTCCTTTACTTTTTTTTTTCCCTTTCTTAAAGGGACGATGCCCTGCCGAAGATCCTCCTACAAGATTTACCACCCTTTTGTTTAGTTGGTGGTCTTTCTCATAAGTCTTCAATAACCTCAACAGATCATGGTAGTTAATTGTAAGCTTATTCATTCTATAATGATCGAGAAAATCTAGATAGGAAGAGGGTAGGGAATTCAGAATCGCATCCTTTCTAAGCTGTTCATGCAAGGGATATCCGAGCTTGCCCAGGCACTCAATCATCTCAATCATGTATAATGCATGATCACTGACCGAGGCTCCATCACGCATCCATGTGTTGTAGATAGCACAGGAGATCCTGTACCTCTCAACATCATCTGGTGTCCCGAAAGACTCCTTCAACCTTTGAAGGATTTCTTCCGGCTGGGCTTCTTCAAATTTGCGATTGAACTCATCATTCATTGCTGCCAACATTATGCATCAAACAGTGGTCCTATCAGAGGCCACTTCTGATAAGTATCTCTGACCGAACCCCGAGTATTGGAAGCAGGGGTTTTAGATGCCATATCTGATATCACATACAAGATCCATTTATGCTCCAAGACAATCCTGAGCCTTCGATACCAGCTATCGAAGTTGGGACCCTTAAGCTTCTCATTATTGAGAAGAGACCAGAGCGACAGGTTGGAAGACATCTGAAAGGAAAACCAAAGCTAATTAGCATATATAAATTATTATCATATAGACATGGACTTTAGTCTAAAGGCCCTCCCATTATTTTTTTCATACTGGTAGCCTCTACCTCCAATATGAGGAATTACTTTGATTCCTAAGTGGATACTAAAGTCCAACAGACAACACATGAGCCCGACTTTGGCCGGCCCACCTATGCACGTCTAAAGGTAGGTTCTTCAACCGATTACTTCTCCAAGTAACCTCTAGTATTTAGATTTTGCCCCAAGGTGCACTTCAATCGACCTTTAGGCCTCTTATTGAAGGTCCCGATTAGGTCTAACCATTAACATGACAAAATTCGATGCTTCTAACTAATGAATAGTCAAGCCCGAGTTTGGCTGGCCCACCTGACCACCATTAAGAGAGTCGCACTGAGCCATCATATTAGGAACAACAATTCCAATAACCCGATGAACACCCGATTTTTGGATCTGTCGATGAACACCCAACTATTGGATCCATTACCATCCCTCTTAATGGGAGGCTAAGACTCGGTTATCCCCATAACTTTATCTTTTTATGGACCTAATAATTTAGAGGGTTTAATCTTATTGTGACAGAAGAAGAGATTATAAGACATGGATCAACCTCCCACTGACCACATTAGCAATGAAGGAGGGTTACTCATAACCAATGATCCATGGGCACCTAAAATCAGTCAAGATTGATTAACCTTGGGTGACATGGGTTAACACGAGTCAGTGAGCTATCTAATCAATTCTGATTGACCACATTGGCCAGGTAAGTGAGATCATGGGTTGGGTTCTGCCATAAACCATCTTGCCTTAGACACTAATCGAGTTGGCTAGGTAAGAGGTAGCTCCAAAGAACCATGATAAACTACCAAACTTACCTAAACATCAATTAGTTCATCAAAGTCGATTAGACTAGCCTAAAGACTCGGGCTGACCACTGAGCCACAAATTAGGTCCATTTAGATCCATGGACTAATCAATCTAACTATTAAAGAAATCTATAGAGAAGAAGTCCTAACTCAACATTTGATTAAAATGATTCTCTACATAGTCCAATGCATCTAAACTTAGGTCTAACCCAATTAAGGACCTAATAGAAGCTAATCCATGACCCTTAAGGCTTTTTGAAATGACTTAAAATCTTTGAATCATATTCCTAGAGTTCTTAGTCATTCAAAGTGACTTAATTCTTAATTAAGTTCAATAGCCTTAATAAATTAAAATAAATTTAATTTACAAATGTAAAATAATTTTATAATAATAAGAAATTTGAATTCACTATTTTTGTAACTTTTCATGTCAAGTGTCAACTTACCAGGGGCAAGTGTCGACACTTGGATTGACTAAAGGCCTGAGACAAGAAGAAAATAGAACACTATGTTTTCTGGGAAGTGCTAATGAGTCGACTCAAGAGGTCGAAGCAAAGTAAGCAAAGCTTTCCAATGGGGTCTCATCCAAGTATAGTGGTTCGGTGCTTTCCAATGCACCTACATCCACTCTCTAAGGTCTTTTTGGGAATTCACTATAATCTCCATCGATTATAACTAATTAGTTTTTCGGGCTCACTAATCTCAACCCGACTTATTTTCACAAGGCTCACAAGTCAAAACCTTCCTTGGTTTTGCGGGCTAATCAAGAACCTAAATAATTTTAAGACTCACCAACAATCTCTTTGGTTTTCAAGACTAACCAATAACCTCCTTGATTTTCAAGGCTAACCAAAAACCTCCTTGGTTTTCTAATAGGCTAACCAAAAACCTTCTTGGTTTTTCAATAGGCTAACCAAAAAACTTTATAACAAAGATAGAGTTAAAGTAAAGCAACAAGAAAGCTTTCACTGTCATGAGTTGACACTTGAGTTATGAGTCGACACTTTGAATCGACACTTGCTGAGATTTCTTCAAAAATCATTGAACCTCTACTGAAACCAATTTGTGCTGGAATAACTAAGTCCTTTCAAGCAATCTTCAAGTACTTAAGTCCTTTTAAAAATTGATTTTTCATTCATGGAAGGGACTTCTTCATTTTGACAAGCAATCAAATCTTGTTGAATTGATAAGTACATTTTTCTATAAAAACATGCTTTAAAGAAATAGTTAGTACTCAACTTATACTTAAGTATTTTGTTTATCATCAAAATCAATAATGGAGTCAACAAAAGGTCTATATCAAGTCAACTACCCCGACCATAAAATCAACTCTGCAAATACTAAGCAAAAATATAAAAAGGAAAAAGAATGAGGTTGGTTTGATCACAAAACTTACTTGGCTTTAGCCAAGCATATGTATAAGAAAGGAAAAGAAAAAGGCTACAATTTTTTTTGTCGATGAGCAAAGCACCCTCTTTGGCTCTAGCTTCGGCTATGACCAAAGACTCAAGACCAGCTTCGATGGCTTCAGTTGCCTTAGCCAATGTATCTCGGCTTCACCTAACTTAACTCTCTCCTCGATGGGTTAAACCTCGTCGCCTTCAAGTCTACTGAGGTCAAGCTCGGGAAAAAGGCCATGCACCTTGGCTCAGCGATCTACCGTGCCATCTAGATACAAGTTGGTAGCAAAATCCATCAAGGCCTCCCAATACTTGGCTAAGGAGCGGAAAGCCTCAACTGCCCTGATCTTCGCCACCTGGAGTTCCTTCTCCCATTAAGTCTAGGTGATGCTTAAGGCCTCGGCTACTCTGGCCTTAGCTCGGGTAGCCTTACCTTGGCCAACTTGACCTTGGCTTTGAGGGAGTCAATCTTCTAGTTGGCTTTATTTTATGATGAATGGAGCCTCATCTTCGGATTCCAATGCCTCGGCCACCTTTTGCTCGGCTATTTAGGCCTTAGCCTCAACTTTGTTCGTTGCTTGGCTTGATATCTTCAGTGACTCTATGAAGTATTTAATATGATGGATGAGCTAAAAAAGAAATGATGTTAGAATTCAAAATAAGATAAAGGATGTGTTGAAAAAAGATTAACTTTGGACTTATCCAAGGAAGAGAATGATAATAATCCTTGATTCAATACCTGAGATGTTCAACCTTCAAGACTTGAATGTAAGCTGGGAGGATCACCACCCAAAGTAGCTCATAGGTGACCTTCTTGTTTTTAAGGCTTGACCTTGGGGCCTGGGCTCCTTGCCCAGATTTGGTAGAGGATGGCTACAAAATCAAAGCCAATTGGTTAGCTTGATAAGGAAAAAGTTGGGACAAGCACTGAGGTGATGTTGCACCTTGGAGGAATGAGAAAACTAGTGGAGTTGGAGGCTATGTCCCTAGATCAACTATCTGGAGGGGACTAACCATTTGTGCCCTAGATGAAGAATGCCCTTCCTTGGTATAGTGGCCTAAACTGAAGTCTAAGGAGAGTCGAGGGCTGGTTGGGTGAGGATTGCCTTAGTTCGGCCTTGTTTAGGAGTAAGGGGTGTAGGCATAGATATGGTAGTTCCAAGCCTTGAGAGTCCAAAAGAGGAGCCATAGCATTAGCTCCAGGAGCTTAGGATAGGTTTGGGTTATATGACTATAACATGTTTAGTTTTTGGATGGAGGTTCAGCCCTCTAAATTCTTGAGGTCTAGGATTTTAGATCTTGAAAGGGCTAATCAATGTTTGGACCAGGTTTGGATCTATGGGTGAGAGCATATCAGGTCATGGTTGTACATTGGCTTGGATTGAGTGCAATCATATTGGATTGGTCTTGGGAGTTGTTTAACTTAGGTTTAGATTCATGTTCCTATTTCTATTTGGATTAGGAGAGTCTTTTACCTATTAATAGGTATACCATGTAACCTAAACATGTAAAAATTAATACATACTCTTTCTCTCCCTAAAACCTCTTTCTCTCTCCTCCATGCCACCTAAAGAGGCTATCATGCCAAGAAGCTACATCCCAAATCCTCCCCTCTTTCTAATGTGCGCTAGCCTTCTTTTTCCTTGGCACTAGAGAGTCCCAAGCCCCGAGGACTCTCAACTTTCATGCCCTATCTATAGTGTGGCTGCCCAAGTTTTTAGCGAAAGGGGGGATCCAAGATCCCAACAAAAGGAGTTCTAGCCAAAATAGGATTGGGAAGCACTAGAGTTTCTGAGTGCTAAGAAAGGTTAGCACCTGAAAAAAATTAGCAGCTAAGGTCTCCTAGTCCTACTAGGATTTCTTCCTTGTTGCAATCCAAACCCTTTTGGACTTCTCTAGCTATTATTTTTAAGGTCTCCATGCCCAAGAGGAGAAGTCCTATAATTAGTATCAGGGCTTGGTTGGGCATAGAATTGAAGGAGTCTTTGGAGCATAAGGTGCAATGCAACACAGCCAATAGAAAATTCTGTCGCATAAGAATTCCTTTCCACCCCCTTCTTGGACCCTTTTCTTGCTGGTTCTAGATTTTTTAGAGCCTGGTGAGAGCCTCTATATGTGTTAGGAGTCAAGAAAAGGAGTCCCTCAATATCTAGTTGCTTGGGAAGGAAAAATGAAGGAAGAAGTTGTCCAAAGAAAATCTATCAACCTAGATTTTTCTATGCATGTCCAAGATTTTCTAGGATCTCTCCTTTTCTTTTTTTTTGATTAACAAAAGGGATAGGGGGGATAAATCCTAGTGTAGCTACCCCCGTAGGCCCCCACCCAGCCAGGTAATATTTGATGCGAGACGCTCAGATTCGTGCAGTCTCTCTCCACCTAATGGAGAGTATGTTAACCTGACACTACTAAGACGTCGGCTAGTAGAACGGGGATAAAGGGAGAGACCCTGATCTCTCCTTTTCTTTATGATGATTTCTAGAAGGCCACTCCCAGGTAGGAGACTTCTAACATAAGTTAGAAAGTCCTGGTTCGAAAGAGGAGTCACCTAGTTTCGTGGGAAAGAAGAAACAAAAGGCTATCCATATAGAAATCTACACATCCTATTTAAGATATTCTTTGAATTCTACCTCATGGTTTATTTGTGGTTGTATTTAGTACCACCATGAGTAGTGAGATAAAGGTAGAGTTTGAGAAATTTAATAGAAAGAAAAGTTTCTTGATATGGAAGGTGAAGATAGAGGATTTACTAATCCAACTTGGATTGGTTTCAGCTTTGGAGGAAAAGCTGGAGATATATTGGATAGACAATGAAGTTTGATGGAGAAGAGGGCATGTTTGACTATTAGGGACTATTTAGTAGAAGAGATTTTGTATAGCATGCTAGAAGAGAGGATATCCAAGGGATTGTGATTGAGGTTACATACCATGTATTTGGAGAAGAACATGTGCAACAAGTTGATGCTGAAAAAGAAACTATATAGCCTTTGGATGTAGGAAGGTGAGGACATGGTTGGACACATTCAACGATTCGACCAAATGAGCATGAACTTGTAGAGTCTTAGGACGTAGATGGGAGAGGAGGACAATAGCTTGCTATTGCTATGTTCGCTACCCATTAGCTTTGATCCGTTGATGATGACTCTGCTATATGACAAAGAGATGCTGCGTTATGATGAAATAGTATAAGTGCTCAGGTCAAATAAGTAGAGGGAATAGATGATAAAAAAAGATGTTTCATAAGAGGTTCTTGTCATAAAAGAGAAGCCCAAGAAAGGAAAGGAAGGCAGCAAGGACAGAGGACAATTCAAGTCCAAAAAAGGTTGCAAGGATGTAAGATGCTTCAATTATAATGAAGAAGGATACTTTAAGCAGAACTATTCATTTTGAAAGAAGTGCAAGAAAGAAAAGGAATGAGCTAATTCTTTGAGTTTCGTCACTGATTTAAAGGAGGATTTCTTCTTGGTGGTCTCAGAAGAGCTTGCGATGTTTGGAGAATCAGAAAAAATATCATCAATGGCGATGGAGGAGTAGCAGGAGATCCAACAGGGTAACATTGGACAATTGACTTTTATTTCTGTTTTACCTTTTGTAGAAGCATCAGGAAGAGTCAATATTTAGGTGAAGCACCATCCAAAAGTACCTCCACATGTGGAGAGAGGTTTGGAACAAGTTCAGGGTCGAGGGGTGCAAGGGAATGAGCAAAATTCTAGCACTAATGGTGGTAATGCACTGCATGGGTCGATGAAAGATGTGTGGGTATCGGAGAGGTGTAGCCTTAAGGAGATGGTGTCACATGGATTGTTTGCAGCGAGAGGGAGTCCTGATACCTATGAGTAGGTTGAGGCAAACCAAGGTAGAGATAAGTAGGCCTAAGTCAGATAGGGGAGCTGTAGTCCCTTCAGGAGAAGCTGAAGCAATGGTTGGTGCAGGTTCAGAGGAGGAAGGAGCCTTAAAGATACAGGATGGTGCCCAAATACAAGGAATGACCTTCAGGTGGAAACGAACATCTCAATGGCCTCCAAGGGACCTCCATGGATGAAGGGCATGGCATTAGCAATTAGGGATGGCAATGGGCCAGGTTCGGGCCGGGTGCATAACTATCCAAACCCAAACCCGAATACTTAATAAACTATCCAAACCCGGCCCAAACACTATCAGGACTGGATTTTTTTTACCCAAACCCATCTCAATCGGGTATTGGGTAATTCGGGTTTACCCGGCCCGAATCCAATTGAGTCATATTAAGTATTTTTTTTATTTTTGTCAACTTTAAAATTATCTATCATTTTATAAATCATACATATATTAAACAAATAAAATATAACTACATTTTTATTTTAAAAGCATTTAGTTTCATATTCAAAATAAAATTTAAATTATCTTAAATAAATAAAATTTAATAAGACTTAATTTAATACTTCTGAAATAAATAAAATTATAATATATATTAATTATATATATTTAAATATTAAAATAATTCAGGTCGGGTTCGGGTCGGGTGTATATCTATCCAGCCCCGGTCCAAATCCAAAGTTAAATATTCGGATTTTACCCAAACCTGATCCAAACTCGGTCAAAGCGTTGACTACCCGGTCCAATCGGGTCGGGCCAGATCGGGTACCCATGGGTTTGGATTTTGTTCCCATCCCTATTAGCAATGGACTTTGTACAGGGAGCTATTAAGGTACCCAACGGTAGCAAGTTGGTGCAGATGGATCTCGTAGAGTTTGCCAAGGCTTAGAAGCACTAAGGTGGAGATAAGAGGCATAGATGTAGCACTTCCAAGCCTTGAAAGGCTAGAAGAAGAGCCATGGCATTGGCTCCAGGAGTTTAGGATAGGTTTGGATCCTAGAATTATAACTAGTTTGGTCCTAGGATGGAGGATATTGGAACTTGAGGTCTAGGATATTGGAACTTGAGGAGGCTAACCATATTTGAACTAGGTTTGGATCTACTAGATGAGAGCACATCAAGTCATAGGCGTACATGGACTTGGATTGAGTGCAATCACATTGAGTTGGCCTTAGGAGTTGTTTGAGTTATATTTAGGTTCATGTTCCTATTCCTGTTTGGATTAGGAAAGACTTTTGCCTATCAATAGTCACACCATGTAACCTAAACATGTAGAAATTAATACAAACTCTTTTTCTCCCTAAAGCCTCTCTCTCCCTCTCTCCTCCATGACATCTAACGAGGCTTTCATGCCAAGAAGCTGCACCCCAAATCCTCCCATCTTTCTCGTGCATGCTAGCCTTCTTTCTCCTTGGCATTAGAGAGTCCCAAGCTCCTAAAACTCTCTCCTTTCATACCCTATCTGCTATGTGGCTACCCAAGTTTCCAACAAAAGGGGCATTTAACATCTCAACAAAAGGAGTTCTGGCTGAATGGGATTGGGAAGCACTAGAGTTTGTGAGCACTAAGAAAGGCTAGTGCTTGAAAAATTTACTATCAAGATCTCCTAGTCCCACTGGGATTTCTCCCTTGTTACCATCCAAATCCTTTTGGACTTTCCTTGCTGCTATTCTCAAGGTCTCCATGCCTAAGAGGAGAGGTCTTATAGGGGGCTAGCCAAGGCCTTCTTTCTTTTTTGGGTGGCACAGCACACTGGCACAGCACACAAACTCAAGGAATTTAGACTTCATCTTTAAAAATGACAAATTCAAATAAAAGTTAGAATCCATCGAGGATAACTAAAGTAAAGTAAACTACTATGAGCTTACTAAAAGGGTCGACATGACTCAATTTGACCTTAAAGGGCTTCCACTTGGAGAGGAGCTAACATAGAAGAGAAGTAGACTAGTTAAAGATGAGTTTCAAGAATTTCTCCTCGTGATTTGAGAGCCTTGGAATCTTGTTCAATGATCATCGAAACCAATCTCATAAAGTATCAAAGCGCCGTAGCTATTCAGTCAAATAAAAAGAAAACACTCATTCCATCCATGCATCAAGGAAGCCCTTAAAGGCAAAACAAGCCTAGAAGAGGCAAATGATAGACTTGATGCCAAGGAGAAAACAATGGAAAAGGAAAGCAAAAATCAAACACTATGAGTTCGGTGCTACAGAGTAGGGAGCACTTTGAAAATTTTTGAGAAGATCTACAATGAAAGGATGAAAAGGTTACCTAAGACTGGTCCTAAAAAACTCTTCATAGAGTCCAACTCGACTCGAGGGAAGCTTGGCCATCCAGTCTAGTGTGAACTCGGAGGGAACTTGGTGTTGAAGGCATATGACCTCCAAGTCCTCCCAAGCAAGGATGGAGCTACTTGGAATGGGCCAAAGTTCGATGCCTCCTCGACCTTAGACTTTATCAAGGAAGTTTCATGGGCTTGAGATGGGGATTATGATTATCGGACGGGTTTAGATTGATAGACCAACTATTCGTTGAAGAGTCAAATTAGCTCATTCTCAATAAATGAGCCCTGAAGAGAAAGAAAAAAATGAAAAGTAAGAGACAGGCAAACTTATGACAAAGAAAGTTGAAGGAAAGAATCGACTGAACAACCTAAGGCTGATTGACCTTGGAGTCCAATCTCACTAAGATCAGATTGGGTTGAGGATTGGTGACACTATCGACGACGATCATTGAAAACTCACCAGAAATCGCTAAGGATGGCACATCTCTTCCTCTCTATCGTAAAATAGTAAAACCATGGAAATAAAAGTGAAAGGAGGAGGTGGCTATTTATAGGAGCTCAGATAGCTTCAATCTCACGATAGTTCACTTAGCCACCATAGATTAGTTCTCAAGTGGCAACACAAGATTGGAAGAGCTTGACCTCATGCGGATCCTTAGCTTCGATCATCCAAATTAGAAGTCAAGGTAATTGCATGCCCAAGATCCAGGCATGTGGCTGCCCATGACCATCATGCAAATCCAATCGTAAAGCATTTATTGCAGCACTTAACCCAATAGTCTCGGTCCTTAGTTTTTATTCCCATCACCTGACCTTCATTTTTAAGCTTAGGTTTATGAGGAGGGGACAAGTGATGTGGATCAATGGCCCCGACCTTGGTAGCCTATGATGTTGACATGGGCCAAGGTCACTTGAGGTCAGGCAATGTTGACCTATCTCTAGCCAAAGACAAGTAGGGGAAAGAGCCCTAATCTAGCAAATAACTACTTTTGAAAAATATTTTCTTCCATGATTGCAAGAGGACTAAATAAGAAATCTACAACCACTGAGATATGGTTGATGGTCAACAACTATGCAACTCTATATCCCGAACGTTGTGAGCAATCTCTACTAGTATGATCTACATGCACCTTTTGGTAATAGCCACCGTCCTAGGCTGGCAAAGCCACCACTCCCCCTCTATAAATAGAGAAAAAAGAGAGATCCCAGGAAAGTCTCGAGTCCATAATCTCTCCTATACTCTTTTCTCTCTCTCTCTCTCCCTATTCTCTGGTCCTTTCCTAACTTGAGCATCGAAAGATTCCTATTGGAAGCTTCCTCTGGTCACGAACTTCTTTTTTCAAGTTCTAGCTTCACCTCGGCTTGCTCAAAGGCAACATTCTCACTCCGGATCATTATTTGCAAGTTCTAGCTTCACCTTGGCTTACCCGAAGGCAACCTTCTCACTTTGGATCGCTACTCCCATGTTAACTCAACACTAGCTTGGAGTTCGGCAGCAACAAGTTATAATTGAATGTTTATAGTACTTACAAATATATGATGGTGAAGCAAAAAATATGCCTATGATAATAGATTCGTTACATAGCAAAATCAAGAGTTACCTTTCAAGTAGAATGCATTTCATTGATGGTGCTACGATTCATGTATGAATAAATAATGCTGATAAAATTTTTATTGGTTACTAATAAGATTTACTATATCATATTGGAAGATAGAAGGCATATTATATCATACCAATCTGGTACCAATATATGATATGGAGGGCATATTGATATTTGGCATGATAAGCTAGCTCTTTGTACTAATGTAGTACCAGCTTGATATCCGTAAGAAACTCGATACCAAAATGAGGAATCCTGGTCATTAAGATATTGATCATCTATTTTACATAAATTTCTTATCATTCATAAAGTGTGCCTTTACTTAAGTGAAAAATAAAAATTATGATTTCCTTTTATGCATAAAGTGCATCCTTGTTCAACACCAACTTTTCTAAAAAAACCAAAAAATATAAATATATAAAATATTAATAAATAATTAAAATTAATTTAAATATTTTTTATAATTATTATATGAATCGTACTCGATGTTATTTTATAGGACTAAATTTATCAATAATAAAATCTACTATAAAATTTTCAGTTATCGCCTTATCGATGTAAGTGACTAAATAATCTGCAAGAAAGTTGTCTTCCATTTTATAGCACGATCTAGTCTTAATAATCTTCATTGTTAAAAATAATTTCTTTGTAATAGCAGTTGAAGCTAAAAGACAACTGCAGCGTTACAATGGTAACGACGGTATTATGTTGAGTACCATTAGCGTGTTACAATGGCATGGGGTGTCTATCGAGTGGCAGGGCCAAAGGTGATGGGATATGGTGCGACAGCGTCGATGCAAGCCTGGGGCATGATAGGTGCTTGCCTATACCTCCAAGACCCGATCATGCCGCGCGATGGGTTTAGCTGCCAGGACATTGCACGACTTCACCGCACTCAGCATCCGTGGGTACAGCGAGGTTGACAGAGGCCACCAAAATGGTAGCCATAGGCCGGCACGTCGATAGTATTCGGCCTTATGTATGTGCAACCACATGGTCTCGTCTTGGGGGCATTCTTGTTGGTCGTATTACATGACAGGTTCGACTATCATCTCATTTATCGGTGCGGTGAACAAAATGGTGCCGACTGCATACAGTGGCTTTGACCCTCGGTGTGGCGAACGAGACGGTGCCGGCTACATACGATGGCTTTGACCATAGTAGGTTCGAGAGAAGGGAGCGATAAAAAAAACCATCTTTTTCTAAATAATTATAAAAAATTGATAAAAAGAAAGATAAAATTGGAATTGATCCAACTTATAAATAAAGAAAGATGATTTATGATATTTACTTAATTTTAATTTTTTTAATTTAAGAGGTCGGAAAAAATTGAAATTTTTAATTTAAGAGGTTCGGAAAAAATTGGAGAGGGGGGAGGGGGGGGGAGGGGGAATTGGACGATGTCTATAATTTTTCATATCTTTTTTTTCCCTCTGTAACTATTTTTTTCCCCCCTCCGATAATAATGGTAAAAAGCTAGGGGCTCTAATTACATCCTCCCAGGGGAATTACCACGGGACCTGGCCCTATAGCCGAAGTCATCACATCTGAATTCCTATCTACCGTCCGATCGCGTCCAGCGGAGTCTCCCCGCCCGGGCCTCCCCCCAGTCCACCGAACCCGCGCACCGTAAACCACGTGCGAGATCCACTGCTTCACCGTCAGCGCTCCCACAAATTGCCTTTCGTGTGCAAGAATAGCACGCAATCGGACCGAGTTAATTATATTAACAATAAAATAGACAATTAAGGGAAAAAAAAATTCCTCACATGAGTTCCCATTAAGGCCCACGCGCGAAAGTTGGAAGTACCTAACATTCCTCGCGGTCCTCCCTCGTATATTTTACAGCGCCAGATAAGAAAAAGCGATGGCGATTTGGATCGCGGTCGATCCAAGAATAGGGTTTGGGTCGTCATGGATTCCTCCTCCGCTCTCTCACAGCCCAATTTCTTCGATTTTCTCAATCGGATGCGCCATCCCGCCTCCGCCGATCTCGTCCGTGCCATCAAGGGGTCTTCTCTAGAGCTTTTGCCGAGATTTTCTCCCCCTTTTTTTATGATATCTGGAGCTGGAATACTGAATTTTATGCTTTCTTTGCTGATTGTGGGTTTTATTTGTATCTTTTGTGATAGACTTGGATTGCTTTTGATTGCAGCTTGGTGTATTGCTCTTCTGATCTTTGTTGTGTTTAGGGATTTATCTCGGCTTCTATTTGAATGGTGGGGTCGTTTGGTGTTTTTTTTTTTTGGTCGGTTTGTCTGCCGGTTACTTGTTATCAGACACGGAATGCTAGCTCAGTTGTTTTTCGTTTTCTTGGTAGCGTGGTTGATGGATCGTGATATCTTGATTTGGTTTTCAATTTCTTTATGTAGGTCTCTTTTGGATCTCATACGATCTTTGACAAGTTTATGATGTCTACCCTCATTTCGAAGACATTTCTATTCCTTTTTATCAACCTTTTTGTTGTTTTGGAATACAGTGATTTTGCTTGGTTCTATTTTCTATCATATAAAGAGACTAGAATTCTCTAGTTTTGGCACTTGAGATTTAATTTATGCCATTCTTTAACTGCTTGGCTTGATTTTAGGGTTCTATTCTGTATTTCAAGTGATGAAGTCGTGCGAGACTTGGATTTGTATGGAAAACTCTATTGTCTGCTTCCTGTTATCGAATAAGAAGTGCTGGTTCTCTTGTTTGCAGAGCAGAGTGATTGATGAATAATGATATCTATGTTTCGTTTTGGATCTTGTTGTTAAAGTTTTACTCGAATAACATGTGATATGTGATAGTTTTCTTTTATTTATAGTTGTGCTGGAAACAGTGTCTATACCTCCCTTTGAACCCTCTCATTTGCGAAAATGATCATCTTCCATGGTTATATTCTCTACCATATGCAAGTGATTGGAAATACAAAACAAAGATCAGCTTACACTTGTTAATTTCGAGGATTTGATGTTAACCTTTATTTGGATCAGAGTTTAGATGTGTTTGTTCTGTTCATAAAATATTTGAATAGTATACAGGCTTACTGCTGTTGCTAAGAAAGCCAGCTTTTGATTTCCTATTTCTTTTGTTGGGTTACGGTTGCGTAGCAGAAGACTGGATTTCAAAATTTTAATTCTTGAAATCCTAGTCAACTGAAATCCTAGATCCATGACTTCCTTGATTATATCAATTAACAGGATAAAATATTCAGAAATAGAAGGATATTTGTAATGCTAATATCCTTTATTTCATTAGGCACACAAGTATATGCCCTTCAGAGATGATCCACACAGGAACTGGATCAAGAAAGCACTCCTCTTTCTTGCTCGATTCCTTCTGATAGCTTTTCTTCCTTCAAAAGCCTTTCTTCTCTTCTAGGATCTTTTTCCTTTCGAAAAGTACCTTAAAACTTCTCCGAAAACTTTCTTACTATCTTATTATCCTTTCTAATTATCTTCCTAAGCCCTTGTCTTAAAATGGTGTACTTGTTTTAAAATAAAAGACTTGTCATAACAAGAGAAGGAAGAGAGTTGTCAGGACAAACTTTGGATACTTTGGTTTCAATCACCGAAGCCTTTAAATAGAAAGAAAGGAGGTGCCTAATATATCTTTTCATTCCTTAATCTGATATTTAATATATCAGATAAGATCCTTCAAGCAAAAGGAGTCTTTAGACAGAAAGGTGCAAAGTAAAACATTGTTTCACTAATATTTTGCACCAAGAGATGCTTATCGTAACTATTCGAGAAAATTGATAATTAGTCTTTAATTTCAGAATTAAAGACTTGGTCCAATACCCCATTAGGCGTATAAATTAGAAAGACTTGTCTGAAAAAATGTGATTGATAAGCATAAGGACTCTAGCCCATCCCATGCACCATATATTCTAAGCATTGCATTCCTTCATGAAATCATGCCCATAATTACATAATTTGATCAGCCAAATCAATCAAATGGATGTCTATTAGAGAGGATAGAGGCTAAGGTTTATCATCAAAAAGATGATTTAATTGTAGGACTCTTGGTCCTGTGCCCCTTAAAGTGTGTGTACACCAATATTGGCGTCAAGAGTTCCAAGCCCTTGGGACTATTGGTTTAGTCAATGGATAAAAACTATAAAATCAAGATAAATCCCAATTTGGTTGCCCTATTTAAGGCTCAATCCAATTTAAGTCCCATTCAAATTATTTAGTCTAAATAGCAGGCATTTAAATTCAATCTAATTAGGTTAGGAGTTAGGCTAACCAACATATGCTAGTATGTTAATTAACTAGCCAATTAGGATCCTATGACCCTAATAAAAATATAAACGACTTCCTTGATCAATTCCTTAATGTGCCTAATCTTTTAGGCTCCTCATCTAACTAGTAGTAGGTCTAGATTTATGTCGATTTAGTTTGATTAAAAATTAATTAATCAAATTAGGTCAAATCGAGCTAATCCTAGCTGTTGATTTGAACCATCTTTTAAATTGACTCATGAATTCAATCAATTTAATTTATGATAATTTACAAGACATGATTGACGTCTAGCAACGTGTCATGCCTACCTAGAAGATGAGAAATTTGGTAGAAATTATCAAAATATCCTTCAGTAATAAGTAGCCATGCAATTCAATTCTTCGATATTCCTTTATCTTAAATAAGTGATGGGTATGGAAAATTGTCAAACCCTCACACTTTATTCATTCAAACCTCAAATCACTAATGAAGACTCGATCGATGAAAGATAGAAACTCTTTTTTAATTTCATCCTGCTTTGATTAAAGACTTCTTGAGTCATCATTTGATGAGATTGTATGGGATAAATACTTCTCTTACGAGAGTGATCGATTCTTTGTTGATCTACTCATAATCTTCATACATAATTCACCATATCCATGAACATCCCGTATATGATTAAGTCATGAATCAGTATGAACCAAAATATGGATTCATGTATATAAGATACTATGGTGATCACAAGTCTAAGGATCACTTACATAACTTCTACTAAGAGAATCATCTTTTGACAAGTAAGAAGCAAATGGATCTATAAAATCATGAATTAGACTACGATTTGAGTCGTTTTTTTATTCTTCCTTACAAAAAAAAGAAATCTCATTCGTACTCATAACTCAAGTTGGGTAATTCTGACAGAGTTTGAAGGGAAATCCTTAGACATTTATTGAGCCGCCTGTAACCTCTTTCGTTTGTCTCATCTCGAATCTATTTTTATTCCTCATTCTGATTCAATTGTTGAGACAATTGAAAATAGTGTTTACTTGTTCTGGAATCCCTTATCTTTGCTTTGTGAAATCATTGGGTTTAAACATTACTTCGATGATCCTTACTCCTTTCAAAAGAGCAGCAACATGCCTTTTTGTTTTTTGTTATCAATTCAGTGAACTCATATCCTGATGAGCACCCATGTTTTTGTATTAGTATTCCTACACAAGTAGTCATGAGACTAACCACTCTCTCCATCGAGCATACATAGGATGTGCTAGTCTCTCCGGAAACATCGATCCCCGACTCGATGATCCTATGACTAAGAATATTTTAGATTATGATTTATTAGATCTTAGATCTCACTATTATGAACTCCATCATAATCCTAAAATCATTATCCTAATTTATGGGGTTCATCATAATCTTAAAACAACAAAATATATGACACAACATATGATGAATCAAAATGTTTTTTATTAATATTATTACATGAGTTGGAAGAATTTTACAGATAAGTTTTTATTTCATAAGAAATATGATTGGCTTTTAGGATACTATTCTTTCAATCTCCCACTTACACTAAAACCAATTGCTCTTGTATTTAATTTTCATATAATTTAAATGGCAATCAAATTGCTCTAGAAGAAGGACCTTAGCGAATGGGTCTGCTATGTTATTCTTTGTATCTAGTCATTCTAAAATCATGTCTTTCAATGATCTCATGAACGAGATGGAAGCGTCTTAGGATGTGCTTGGATTTTTGATGAAACTTTGGTTCCTTAATTTGTACAACAGCTTCAGTGTTATCACAATAAAGTGGCACTGGTTGTTGTATCACAGGAACTTCATCCAATTCTGAGATGAATTTTTTCATCCAGACAGCTTCTTTAGCGGCTTTACTAGCAGCTATGTATTCTGTCTCGGTAATTGAGTCAGCTATAATTTGCTGCTTGGTACTTTTCCAACTCACTGTACCTTCATACAGAGTAAAGATATATCCTGATATAGACTTACTATCATCTGAATCTGATTGAAAACTAGAGTCAGTATAGCTTTCTAGTTTTAAATATGATCTTTCATATATTAGAAAAATATTTTTAGTCCTTCTAAAGCACTTAAGAATGTTTTTCATAGCTTTCCAATGATCCTCTCCTGGATCAGCCTGGAATCTGCTTGCTATGCCTAAGGCATAAGCAACATTAGACCTGGTACATAACATGACATACATGATTGATCCTACAGCCAAAGCATAAGGAATCTTACTCATTCTTTATCTCTCTTCAGGTATTTTAGAAGACATCTTTTTAGAAAGATGTATGCCTTGACTCATGGGCAAGTAACCCCTTTTACTTCTCTCCATATTGAATATTTTCAATACTAAGTCAATGTATCTAGATTGAGATAAACTAAGCATCCTCTTAGATCTATCTTTATAGATTTTTATAC
This sequence comes from Areca catechu, assembly GCA_021397845.1. Taxonomy (NCBI): domain Eukaryota; kingdom Viridiplantae; phylum Streptophyta; class Magnoliopsida; order Arecales; family Arecaceae; genus Areca; species Areca catechu. The sequence continues at coordinate 46,641,975 of CM038047.1, read as the reverse complement.
CTAGTATATAAGATGCTTCTTCCAAATCCTTCATGGGAAACTGTTTAAATAGCCAAGCTTTGATCGTTTGCAATATTAGAATATCATTCTCAACGATAAGTATGTCATCAACATACAATATTAAGAAGACAATGGCACTCCCATTTGTCTTCTTATATACACATGGTTCATCCACATTTTCGATGAAATCAAATTTCTTAATTGTTTCATCAAATCGGATATTCCAACTTCTTGATGCTTGCTTTAATCCATAAATGGATTTCTTGAGCTTGTATACTTGGTTTGGTTTCTTGAGACAAATCCTTCTAGTTGTGACATATAGACTTCTTCCTCAAGATACCTATTAAGGAAGGCAGTCTTTACGTCCATTTGTCATATTTCATAATTATAGTATGCAGCTATAGCAAGCAAAATTTTAATGGACTTGAGCATAGCTATTGGCGAAAACATTTCATTATAGTCAATTCCATGTCTTTGTTTGAAACCTTTTGCCACTAATCTAGCCTTATAGGTTCCTTTTGAAGACCTATTTGCATCCTATTGGATTTACTCCCTTAGATGGATCAACCAAGGTCCAAACTTGGTTGGTATTCATGGAATCCATTTCAGATTTCATGGCATCAAGCATTTGTCAGAGTCCTTACTCTTGATAGCTTCCGTATAGATCAAAGGATCATCGTCTTGTATTATGCTGGCTTTATTGTCATTTCTAATGACAAAGCCATATCTGAGAGGTATATCCCGCACTCTCTTTGACCTACGGGAGAGGAGGTGTGTGTTGTGGTGATACCTTATTAATAGGTCTTATGGTTGAGGAATTTGAGATTAATTGTTTATAGGAGTAGGTTGTTGATTTTGTACTTTATTAAGTTCAAGTATCCTCCTACTGTCTCCTTTTTGGATAAATTCCTTTTCCAAGAAAGTGGCATGCTTACTGACAAAAATCTTTTATTCAGTAGGATGATTAAAAAGGTATCCAATACCTTCTCGAGGATAATCTATGAACCTACATTTATCAGTCCTAGCACTCTGCTTATGTCTAAATACATTTCTAACACAAGCTGAGCTATTCTAAATCTTAAGATATTTAAGACTTGATCTTTTGCCTCTTCATAATTCATATGGAGTGCTAGCTACTGATTTTGATGGTACTCTGTTTAGTATATAAGCAGCAGTTTATAGGGCATAACCCGAGAAGGATACAGGAAGATCAGTGAAAGCTCATCATGGACCTTACCATGTCTAATAAGATACGATTCCTTTTTTTTATACATTATTTAATTGTAGTGTATATGGAGATTCCGAGAGAATGCCTTTGTCTTTAAGATGATCAAGAAACTTACTAGATAAGTATTCTCCTCAATCTGATTGAAGGATTTTAATACTCTTTCCAGTTCGTTTCTCAGCCATACTTTAATACTCTTTAAATTTATTAAAGGCTTCGGATTTATGTTTCATAAGATATACATATTCAAACCTAGATAAATCATCAGTAAAGATGATGAAATAAGAGTATCCTTCTCTTGCTTGAGTTAACATGGGTCCACATATATCTATATGTATTAATCCTAATAACTCAGTTGCCCTATCTCCATGATCAGTAAATGGAGATTTGGTTATTTTATCCATGAGATAGGATTCACAAGTTCCTAATGATTGATAATCATAAGGATCAAATAATTTATCTTTGTATAACTTGTTTATCCTAGACTCACTAATATGATTTAGTTGGTAATGTCAGAGAAAAGTGACATTAACATCTTTTCTCTTTCTTTTCTTATTTTCAACAAGTAAAACTTCATCATTGAGTGAAAGGACTAAAAGACCATTAACAAATAAATTAGTTGCAAAAATTTATTAGAATGAGAAATAGAGCATCCACTGCTCTTTATATTAATTTCAAAATTTTGTTATAACAACAAGGGTACAGAAATAATATTTTTAATAATATTTGGAACATAGTAACAGTCTTTCAGTTCTAAAATTTTGTCCGAAGATAATAACAATAGATAGGTGCCCATAGCTTTCGCATGAATGGCTTTACCACTCCCACTATAAAGCTCGAAGTTATCCTTCTTCAAGCTCCTAATTTTGTAATGTCCATGGAAAGACTTGCATATATGATATCCACATGCGGTATCCAATATTCATGAATCAGAAGTTGAAATACTCAATGACAAGTTAGTTTGTATCATGTACAAATATTTTGATGCTCCATCGGCATCAGACTTTAGACTAGCAAGATATGACTTGCAGTTCTTTTTCCAGTATCTCTGCTTGCCACAGTGAAAACAGGTTCTATCAACAGAAGGCTTCTTTGCTTTCTTCCTCTTCTAGATATCTAGATGCTTTTCTCAAGGTTCCACTTTTTTTGAACCCTTTTTCATTACTATTTTCTTCTTCCCATTAATTAGAAGAAGATGAGCCTTGTCCCATTTAAAATGGCTCTTTGCTATCTTAAGCATATTAAGTAGCTCTAGTAATTCATGTGATAGTTCATGATAAACTGAGAGAAAGAATGAGGGAATGATTGCAGGATTAATCCTGATTAAGCTTTCCATCCATAACAAATCCTAATTAATCTAATCGAGTGATTAAATTAATCATCTTTAATACATGGATTTGAACAGACGAGCCCTCATTTATACGTGCTCGGAACAACTACTTTGATATTTTATATTGGGCAATCCTACTTTGCTCTCCATAAAGTTCTTTAAGATTAAGTAGTATGGACTGAGATTTCATTTCTTCATGTTACCTCTGCAATTCATTGCTTATAAAGATCAACATAATGTACTTAACAGTTAAACTGTCATTCTGCTACATTTTATATTTGGCCCTTTTCTCCTCCGAAGCATTATTTCCGATCGGATCTGGATAAGGAGAATCGAGGTATAGGATACATTCTCCTGAGTTAAGACAATTCTCAGGTTCCTTAACCAATCCACATAATTAGAACCGGTTAATTTATTGGCATCTAAAATACTCTACAGTGATAGAGTAGAAGCCATAATATTAATCTACGTAAATAAAGAATAATGTATAAGCAGACTATTCAAGATGATATACACAACTAGATAAGGACTTATCAATCTAATTGTCTCCCATTATTTTTCTACCAATACCATAGCCCTCATCTATGGTAAGCGAGAAATCCTAATAGGATTTCTTTAGTGGGGTTGAAATTCCAATTCTTCATAAATGCCTTTTGTTTACACAACAAACAGTTATGAGTTCAAGGATAGGAAATTTTCTTTTCCAATTGCAATCTATGCAACTCTCAATATGACAGCTGCTTCTAAGACAGCCTTGTGTTTACACAATAAACTATAATGTTTTAGTTTAGTTAGACCCTTCATTTCCATATAGTCACGATTAAATAATGTTGCTCTTGTGTTTACACAACAAATCAATACTATCAATCATGCTATAAAGTATTAGATGTACCAAGACAAAATTTTACATCAAATCATAGAGTAGGTCTTGTGTTTACACAACAAATCTACTATAGTTTTTGACATAAATTTGGCTTTGCATGCAAGAAGGCAATTAGTAATGTTTTAATCAATTAGCATTTTCAAATCAAGGTCAAAATCAATCGAATTGGCCAGGTAAGTGAGGGAGAGGTGGAAAGCCCCCTGCACTTGCCTTAGACACTAAAAATTTTGGCCAGATAAGCAACAGACTCAATTAAAAACCACCAAGGTTCACGAAACCGTCCCGTACTGCTTGGTACGGGGCGTACCATACCGTACCGACCAAGAGCCGATACGGTTCATGTATAAAAATTGGTTCAGCATTAAAAAAATAAAAAAATAATTCCGTACTGGTACAAACCTTCCCGTTCGGGTCAGTTCGGGCTCAGTTCATGTTCGGTTCAACGAGAGGAGGGAGAAAGATTGTTTTTTTAATTTAACATGCCGGTACACATACCGGTATGGTACGGACCGTACCATACAGTCCGTTGATCGGTACTAGTCCTGGTACCGGTTCAGCGGATCTTGAAAACCACATTCTCTTTATCTTCCCAAAACCACTTTCCTAGGCACTAATTGATCAATCAAATCCTAAATGGATTTGCATTATGATTTTATAACACTACGACTAAATATAATTTTTAAAGAGAGCTTTTATGGTCACACGCACATCCTAATACTACAAACTATCTAACAGGCATACCGCAACATCATTTGTGCCAAGTGTGTCATCATTCAAGGCAAGGTTTTAAATTCCGTGGGACAGGGCTATCCCAGTTTTTTCTTGAAACAGGATGTGTCGGCGTCCCGCCCCGTCCCGACACTCGGGATAGGGGATGTCCCAAGGTATCCCGATTGGGACACTGGTGTATGCTAAGGTAGGCAACCCAAGAGGGGGGTGAATTGGGTTTTATAAAACTTTTGTACTATTTAAAATATAAACTTAAAGCAAGTATGTGCTAATGCAATTCAAGTGCTTGTGTATTTCAAATAAATGCAGCGAAAATAAAGAAATAAAAGCACAAGAAGAACAATCACACAAACACAAAGGATTATAGTGGTTCGGTGCCAACCAAGCACCTACATCCACTCCCCAAGCCACCCTTGGAAATTTCACCAAGTTTGGTTTTATAACTTAGGCTCATCAACAACCTTTACAACTTGTTTTGTCTTCGGGCTTACAAGTCAAACCCTAGTTGGTTTCAAGGCTCACCAACAACCACCCTTGGTTTTACGGGATAACCAAGAACCTAAACAACTTGTTTTGGCTTCGGGCTCACAAGTAAAACCCTAGTTGGTTTCAAGGCTCACCAACAACCACTTTGGTTTTCAAGGCTTACCAAAAATCTCTTTGGTTTTCCAAGGCTTACCAAAAACCTTAAATAAAACAATATAAGAGCAAGTATAAATGAATACAATAAAAGCTTTCTAAAATAAAGCAAATATCTCTTTGAAGTCCTTGAATGTTGATGAAGATCTTGTCTTCAAGTTGATAAAGTCTTTGATTGATGTTTGTGGATGTAGACTTTGAATGCTCTATTTGAAACTTGGAAGCTTGAAGGCTTGAATTACTCAACTCTTGAATCCTTTAAGAATATTCAAGAAACTCACCAAAGGATTACTTCTCCATTTGATTCTTGATGTTTATATAGCCTCCCAACACTTAAATGACCGTTTATGGCCGTTAGGAAGGAAAATATAGTCGTTGTAGCCAAGTTGGAGAAGTTCTGCAGCCCAGAAAACTAGTCGTTACTGTTCAAGTGTCGATACTTTACATCCAGGTGTCGACACTTCAGTTTCAAGTGTTGACACTTCATTCTCCAGGTGTCGACACTTCACTTCCAAGTATCGACACTTCAGCTCCAGGTGTCGACACTTGACTGAAAGTGCTTTCTGAAGTTTTTTGTTTGTCTCAGGCCTTGAGTCGACACTTCACACTTCAAGTGTCGACACTTGATCCTTAGGTGTCGATACTTCATTTCCAGGTATCGACACTTGCCTGTGACATTACTGAAACATCTTCAAATTGAAACTTTAACTTCTTCAAGTTCTTCCATATTAATTCCAAAGTCCATATACTTGATTTTTCCTTAATTTAAGGACTTTTTCAACTGAAATAAAAGCATTTCTTCATCCAACATGGTTGAGTACTAAGATCTGAAAAATATACTTAAAATATAATTAGTAATCATATATACTTAAACATTTTGTCAATCATCAAAATCAAGACCAGAGTCAACAATCTTCCCCTTTGTAATGATGACAAAACCTTTAAGTATATGAAAACGGTAAGCTTAAAAAGATTAACAATAAGATAAACATGTAAGCTCAAAATCAATAAGCACCAAGCTCCCCCATCAAAAATCTTCAAAAACATTTTTCAAAATATGCAAAATTTTTCAAATTTTTAAAATTTTTAAAATTTCTAAGACAATCTTCCACTTTCTAATTCTTTCCTTTAGATGAAAACATGTTGCATTCTTCTCCCCCTTTTGCACTTTCTTTCATTTCTCATATGGTTTTTCATGTTTGTCCTATCTTCCCCTTTTCATACTTAACATTTTTCTTTCCCTTTTTGACATCATGAAAAAGGATGAAAGGCAATACAAAGTGGGAATGAAGGTGGAAAAAATAGCAAGTAGATCATCAAAATCAATGCATGAAATCAAATAATTATGATACTAATTGAATATGATACCATATGAATGTAACTCTCCTCAAAGATTTAGATTTGAAAATAAGAAGAAGGAGTATCAGAACAATATAAGCAAAGCATGATATCAACAAGATATTCAAAGTATCAAATATATGATAACAAATCTTTAGATGCTCTCCCTGAATGTTATTCCCCCTTAAAAATATATATTCATTTGAGGAATAAAACATGAAAGCATATGTATCATAATTTCAGACAATTTTAGATGGAACATAAATTCTAAGTCTGAAACTAAGGATTTGAAATTTTCAAGATATTCATGATTTTCAAAATACAAAGCATTTATACCACTTAAAAACTTTCAGCATGATTTCAAATTCATTTAAAATGATTTGATATCCATACAAATGTTAGAAGTAATATGATATCAAGTCTAGCTACTAGAGCAAGGGTTTATCAATATGCATATCTTCTTCTCAAAAGTAATCCTTAACTACTAGTTATATACTTGATCCAAATCATTTCTAGATTATGCATAGATGCCAAAAATGAAAACATATAAATCATAGCATTTCACTTGAAATAGTTTAAAACTATATTAATCAAAATCAAGTGAAAGTCTAATAATCACAAGTTTGATCATGAGAGCTTGAAATCCATCAACATTAAAATGGTCATGATCACAACAAATGATTATTAGTCTAAGCTTGATTCTAATCAATCACTTAAAATATTTTTCAAAGCAATATGCATCTTTAAAAGTATTTTTCATGAAATACATTAATCAAAATCAAGTGAAGGTCTTACAATCACAAGTTTAATCATGATAGTATGAAATTCATCAACATCAAAAAGTTCATGATCATAACCAATGATTATAAATTTAAACTTGATTCTAATTAACCATTTCAAACAATTTTTCAAAGTAATCGATGCAATAAAAATTTAACTACATTTTCAATTATGGAAGGAGATATTTAAAATTTACCAATATACATAATCCTTCATTTTACCATTTAATCCAAAATGTAGCTTGTCCACATCTTCAAATTGTTTTGTATAGCCATTTATCAAAAACTTCATTTCTTCAAGTTGGGCTGCAAGACATTCTTGCAAAACAAACTAAGTGGATATTTTTGGTACCTAAACTTTTTTGGGTATTTTATGATTAGCAATTATGGTTCCTTTTGGAACCCAAATATTTATTGATCTTGAAGGATAAGCTTTAAATTCAAATTTATCACAATCAAAGCATGCAACATTGGAAGAGGGAATAAGCAAAAAATTTTTTTGCTTCTTTTCTTCAATCAAGATATTTTTCTTATTCAAAACTTTATCACATAAATCTTTCAAAATAATTTTTTTTTTTTAATTTTTTTTTAGAAAAATTATTCTTTTTATTTTTCAAAATATCAATCTTGGCATTTAAATCATCATTTTTATTGGCAAGATTGGTGTTATCAAGAGAAAATGAATCTACATGCCTATTTAATTTTTTGTGCTCAATTTTTAGCAATTTATATTCATGCACAAGATCATTAGAAGTATCATGTGATTCATTAAAGGTAAAATCATAATTATTTTCAGAACATACCTTTTCTTTATTTGCCATGAAGCAAAGATGGACAACTTCATCATCCGAACTTGAATTTTCGCTATCGCTCCAAGTTGCCATTATTGCCTTGAATTTTTTTTTTGTCTTAAGGGCTATTATCTTCTTATTTACATCAGCTTTCACTATCCTTTGCCATAAGTTCAACTCATAGGTCATGAGTGAACCGATAAGCTCCTCCAAAGGTAAGGTTTCTACATCTTTAGCTTCTTGGATCGTCGTCATCTTTGGATCCCATGATTTTGGCAAGGATCTAAGAATTTTGTTCACCAAATCAGCATTAGTATAGATTTTACCAAGACTTTTCAATTCATTAATAATAGTCATAAATCTAGTATACATATCAGAAATAGATTCATAATGCATCATTTCAAAAATTTCAAAAGAATGTACAAGCAAATTAATTTTAGAATTCTTCACTTGAAGAGTACCCTCATGAGTAACTTCAAGTGTGTCCCATATTTCCTTCGTCGATGTGCATGATGAGATTCTATTAAATTCATTTAAGTCCAATGCACAATAAAGCAAGTTCATTGCTTTAGCATTGAGTTCAGTTTGCTTAATGTCATATTCATTCCAATCATCTTTGAGGTTTGGAATGAAAATGCCATTATCCAACATGGAAGGAATATAAGGACCACTAACAATAACTTTCCAAAGATAATAATTAATAAATTGAATATGAATGCGCATGCGAGTTTTCCAAAAAGCATAATTTGTGCCATCGAAAAATGGTGGTCTAATACTAATACCTACTAGAGTTGCCATGATCTTTAACTCAAAATCGTTAGATTTTCAAAACAAAGCATCGGGCTCTGATACCAATTGCAGGCTCAGGTAGGCAACCCAAGAGGGGGGTGAATTGGATTTTATAAAATTTTTGTACTATTTAAAATATGAACTTAAAGCAAGTATGTGCTAATGCAATTCAAGTGCTTGTGTATTTCAAATAAATACAGCAAAAATAAAGAAATAAAAGTACAAGAAGAACAATCACACAAACACAAAGGATTATAGTGCTTCGGTGCCAACTAAGCACCTACATCCACTCCCCAAGCCACCCTTGGGAATTCCACTAAGTTTGGTTTTATAACTTAGGCTCACCAACAACCTTTACAACTTGTTTTGTCTTCGGGCTTACAAGTCAAACCCTAGTTGGTTTCAAGGCTCACCAACAACCACCCTTGGTTTTACGGGATAACCAAGAACCTAAACAACTTGTTTTGGCTTCGGGCTCACAAGTAAAACCTTAGTTGGTTTCAAGGCTCACCAACAATCACTTTGGTTTTCAAGGCTTACCAAAAACCTCTTTGGTTTTCCAAGGCTCACCAAAAATCTTAAGTAAAACAATGTAAGAGCAAGTATAAATGAATACGATAAAAGCTTTCTAAAATAAAGCAAATATCTCTTTGAAGTACTTGAATGTTGATGAAGATCTTGTCCTCAAGTTGATGAAGCCTTTGATTGATGCTTGTGGATGTAGACTTTGAATGCTCTCTTTGAAACTTGGAAGCTTGAAGGCTTGAATCACTCAACTCTTGAATCTTTTAAGAATATTCAAGAAACTCACCAAAGGATTACTTCTCCATTTGATTCTTGATGTTTATATAGCCTCCCAATACTTAAATTATCGTTTATAGCCGTTAGGGAGGAAAATATAGCCGTTGGAGCCAAGTTGGAGAAGTTCTGCAGCCCAGAAAACTAGCCATTACTATTCAAGTATCGACACTTCATATCCAAGTGTCGACACTTCATATCCAAGTATCGACACTTCATATCCAAGTATCGACACTTCATTCTCCAGGTGTCGACACTTCATTCTCCAGGTGTCGACACTTCATTCTCCAGGTGTCGACACTTCATTCTCCAGGTATCGACATTTCACTTCCAAGTGTCGACACTTGATCCTCAGGTGTCGACACTTCATTTCCAGGTATCGACACTTGCCTGTGCCATTGCTGAAACATCTTCAAATTGAAACTTTAACTTCTTCAAGTTCTTCCATATTAATTCCAAAATCCATATACTTGATTTTCCATTAATTTAAGGACTTTTTTAACTGAAATAAAAGCATTTCTTCATCCAACATGGTTGAGTACTAAGATCTGAAAAATATACTTAAAATACAATTAGTACTCATATATACTTAAACATTTTGTCAATCATCAAAATCAAGACCAGAGTCAATAACTGGGATGCTGGCGGGATGTCCTATCCCGACACATGGAATAATACCCCGTCCCAGTATCCCGTGGGATGTCCCGCTGGGACCTGAATCTTTGATTATAGGATAACCTTACAACATAGCAGACATCCACCGCTATGTTAGGACAACCCTATTTCAAAATGATGATTAGATAATCTAAATATATCTCTATGTCGATTAGAGTTTAAGTGAAACTCTAATCAGTGGCATATATCAATCAACATATGCTACAACTATTATGCTGGACATAATCATCCAAACATGTAATTGAATGATCAAGGTGGCTCTGATACCACTGCTAGGTTACAGTTGCGCAGCATAAGACTGAATTTTAAAATTTTAATCCTTGAAATCCTAGTCAATCGAAATCCTAGATCCAGGACTCTCTTGGTTATATCAATTAATATGGCAAAATATTAGAAAATAGAAGAATACCTATAATGCTAATATCTTTTATTCTACTAGGCATACAAGTGTATGCCTTCCAGAAGTGATCCACACAAGAACTGGATCAAGAAAGCACTCTTTCTTACTTGACTCCTTCCGGCAGCCTTTCTTCCTTTAACAGCCTATCTTTATTTCTAGGACCTTTTTCCTTTTGAAAAGTACATCAAAACCTCTCCGAAAACTCTCTTACTATCCTATTATTTTTTTTAATTCTCTTCCTAAGCCTTTATCTTAAAATGGTAGATTTGTCTTAAAATAAAAGACTTGTCCTAACAAGGGAAGGAAGAGAGTTGTCAGGACAAACTTCGGATGCTTTGATTTCAATCACCAAAGCCTTTAAATAAGAAAAGAAGAGGTGCCTAATATATCTTTTCATCGGTCCTTAATCTGATATTTAACATATCAGATAAGACCCTTCAAGTAGGAGTCTTCAGGCAGAAAGGTGCAAAATGAAACGTTGTTTCACTAACATTTTGCACCAAGAGTTTATCTCAACTCTTCGAAAAAAGCTAATAATTAGTCTTTAATTTCAAAATTAAAGACTTGGTCCAACACTTCAATAGGCATATAAATTAAAAAGGCTTATCTGGAAAAAAGGTGATTGATAAGCAGAAAGACTCTAGTCCATTCGATGCACCATATATTCCAAGTGTTGCATCCCTTCATGAAATCATACCCATAATTACATAATTTGACCAGTCAAATCTAGTCCAAATGGGCATCTACGAGAGAGTATAGAGGCTAAGGCTTATCACCAAAAAGGTAATTTAATTGCAAAAGGACTCTTGGTCCTTCTGCATCCTTTAAAGTGTGTGTACGCCAATATTGGCGCCAAGAGTCCCAAGCCTTTGGGACTTTTGGTTTAATCAATGGATAAAGGCTATAAAATCAAGATAAATCCCAATTTGGTTGCCCCACTTAAGGCTCAACCCAATTTAAGTCCTGCTCAAATTAGTTAGCCCAAATAGCAGGTATTTAAACCCAATCTAATTAGGTTAGGAGTTAGGCTAGCCAACATATGCTAGTATGTTAATTAGTTAGCCAATTAGGATCCTATGATCCTAATAAAAATATAAATGACTTTCTTGATCAATTTCTTAATGTGTGTTATCGTTTGGGCTCCTCATCTAGCTAGCAATAGGTCTAGGTTTATGTCGATTTAGTTCGACTAAAAATCAACTAATCGAATTAGGTCAAATCAAGCTAACCCTATCTACTAATTTGAACCATCTTTCAAATTGACTCATAAATTCAATCAATTTAATTCATGATAAACTACAAGACATGATTGATATCTAGCAGTGTGTCATGCCTACCCAGAAGATGAGAAATTTGGTAGAAATTATCAAAATATCCTTCAGTGGCAAGTTGTCATGCAATTCAATCCTTCGATCTTCCTTTATCCTAAATAAGTGATGGGTATAGAAATTTGTTAAACCCTCACACTTTGTTCATTCGAATCTCAAATCACTAATGAAGACTTGACCGATGAAATATTAGAAATCTTTTTCTAATTTCATCTTGCTTTGATCAAAGACTTCCCGAGTCATTATTTGATAAGATTGCATGGGATAAATACTTTTCTTACTAGGAGTGATCGATTTCTTGTTAACCTACTCATAACCTTTATATACAATTCACCATAAACATGAACATCTCGTACATGACTAAGTCATGAATGAGTATGAACCAAAACATGGATTCATGTGTATAAGATCCCATGGTGATCTTAAGTCTAAGGATCACTTGCATAACTTTCACTAAGAGAATCATCTTTTGACAAGTAAGACTTCCATAAGATGTTCTCATGACGGATCAATTCAGTGAACTTATACCCTGATGAGCATCTACATCCTCGTATTAATATCCCTACACAAGTGGTCGTGAGACCAACCACTCTTTCCATCGAGTATATATAGGATGTGCTAGTCTTTCTGGAAGCATCGATCCCCGACTTAATGATCCTATGACTAGGAATATTTTAGATTAGAGTTTATAAGATCTTAGGTCTCACTATTATAAACTCCATCATAACCCTACAAATCATTGTTCTAATTTATGGGGTTCATCATAATTTTAAAATAACAAAATATAAGGCAGGGTATATGATGAATCAAAATGCCTTTTATTAATATCATACATGAGTTGGGAGAATTTTATAGATAAACCTCTATTTCATAAGAAATATAATTGACTTTTAGGACACTATTCTTTCGTGGTAGACAACATGAGTCAGTGAACCATGATATTGAAGTTTGAATTTTCTTTTCCTTTAATGCTTCTTCTATGTATCTTCTGGTATGATCATTGGTGATAATATTGTTTGCATCCCGTGTAGGTTTTTCTTTTCAATATATTTCATCTTTACCATTTTTTTCTTACATCCTCTTTTAAAGTTTGAAGTCAAGCATTTTCATATAGAGTTCTAGATGAAGAACTTCCCTGTTAGGCCCTTCTATTCCTGCAATATTATTCTTTTTCTTTGGGCTGTGTATGGTTGCTTTACAAACAAGATAAACGAAGCAAATTTAAAGGTCAATCAAACATCCCCTGTTTCTCATTATATTATCTACTTTTGCAAACATCAAATTCTTTTTTGATGCATGCTAGTATTTTTATTCTTACTTCAATGAGTTTATACATTTTCCAAATTTAATAGAATTAGTGAAAAGTACTGTACTTATTAGAGAGTCATAAATGGCCTAACATGGTAGGGCTTTCTGACTAGTTGCTAGAGTTTAGTGTCCTTCAGTGGTCCTGATGTAAGCATAATTTGTCTTGAAACATGACCTGAAAAGTGAGTTGATCTTCTTATATTTCCTTCAATTCAGTCGAATTGTCTTCCCATTCCACATAATTCAGAAATCTAAATCTTAAAACATAGACATCAGAAAAGTGGCAACTGGTTTTATTCTCAAGTCTCAAATGATTGAAAGAATGGTTATCTGACAAAAGCCAGCAAATAATGTTGATTCCAAAGAATGTGGTTTGATTTTCTCTACTTATGGTCATAGTAAGGGGTTTCATATGATAGGTAGCAATTAATAAGAATAAGAGTTTGTTCAGGTTTTTCATGTACAAATAATTAGGAAGTGTGAACAGCTGATTGACACATTTTGCATTTCTTTATATTCTGGTGTTTCCTTCCATTCTAAACTTCCTATTTCTCTATTTCTTGCTTCTTGTTCATTGGGGCCCATGATCTTTCGGAACCATTCGATGTGATTGCCTCTCCAATTTTATTCTAGGAATATGTCTCCTTTTTTATGTTACGATACTTTTAAATGTGGTTTACTTTTTCCAAGAAAATCTTCATAATGAGATAACCATAGGCTATTTTGCAAGGATCGCTGAACCGGTACCGGGATCCATACCGGTCAGCGACCGGTATGGTATGGTACAGTCCGTACCATATCGTACCGGTACATGTACCGGTCTTAAAAAATTGAGAAAAAACTCTCTTCCTCCCCCCTCTCAAGCAAAAATCGTTCAACCAGACTTGAACCAGACCTGAACCGAGCCAAACCGAGTCCGAACCGAGCGGTACGTACCGGTACGGTACCGTACCATACCGTATCGGTATAGAATATAATATTGTTTTATTTTTTTAACGGTCCGGAGGCTGGACCGTTTTTAACAGGTGAATTGTACCGGTTTTTGGCCGGTATGGTACGGTACGTCCCGTATCGAGCAGTACGGGATGGTACCGCAAATCCTGTATTTTTGTATTCTGATTGAGTCAGAATTGGTACTGATATCAAGAAGATCATACAAGCATCATCAAGCAATGAGCTGTATATTTTCCTAATCATTATATAGTTTTTAGGTTCTTACTATCCAAGTGGATTGTCAAGGTTCAAGTGAACCTTTCTTATTTGAGCACCTGTCTCGATTTTTCTCCATGCATGGTAGAAAGCTGCAAGACTTTCTTGTGACCATGGAGACTACTATTAAAGAGCATCCATCAGGGGCTTATGCTTAACAATTGTATCTACCCGTATGTATGACTTGCATAAGAAATGCTCTACCTGTTCTAAATGATAAGCACATGTGATATATTATTTTCTTTTTTTTTTTTTTCCCTTTTTCTCCTCTTTTTGGGGGTGGGGGAGTTGTGTTGAATTGTTAAGTTAATATTTACTCACAAGAAATAGCATTTATTTGCAGTTTCATTGTGTCCTTCTCGTTTCATGCAACTGATGCTGAAAATGATAGTAGAAAGCTGCAAGACTTTCTTGTGACCATGGAGACTACCATTAAAGAGCATCCTTTATGGGCTCATGCTTCACATGAAGAAATAGATAGTGCAATTGAGGTAATGTTTGTGCTAAAGAAATATCTATGCATTTAGATACTCATTAATATCCTAATTGCTGTTCCCATGCTGTAATGTGCTGATCATATGAGTTGTTCGAATTTAATTAATTTCATTTAATTTAACCTGATTGTTTTCATATATACACTTTGTTATGACAGGTTAACATGTGCATGGATTATAGAGCAACTATAACCTTCTATTTTTGTTAACTGATATTAGCGGACAGCACTTAACATTCTGACTATCTATCAACCAGATGTAGCCTTGGCAACTGATCCAATATTTAGCCCCTTTGCTTGGTTTTATCTGCAACCAAAATTTGAAAATCTTTTGCTGCAGTTTTTACTCGCATGTCTTGTGCGTATCCAACAGTGATTCATTTTACATCTTCAACGACAAGTCTTCTATTTTTATTTGAACAAATGTTGTGTTAAACAAAAATAAATGAATAAATGTTGTGATACCTCATTTTGGGATTCTTGCACCTTTAATTCCCCCATTAGTTGTAGTTTTATCATCATTGTTGATCTTGAAGATTTCTTTTCTTAATGGAGATGTGGTTGATACTATTCTGGGTTCACTTTAGCAGCATAAAGTTGATTTTGTGGCTTTAACAGTATCTTATTATAATTGTCCTATAAGCTGTATGGAAAACAACAACTAACAAATATATCTCAAAAGATAGAATATGGGGAAAGATTGTCTCAATTTCAATCTTTTCTTGTGTAGAATCTAATTTCCATAAAACTTGCTATATTATGGGTGGGATTTTTCATATGTCTGCCTCACAATGATAGATTAAGACTTGTAATTTCATGGATTTCTTGTGGCACTTGTCTGGTATATCTGCTTGAAATTTCATCATTTGCATGCACATAGCAAGTCGTTCTTCTCACATTCAATGTTATTTGAAATGTAGTGTATGACAAACACTTATTGGGAAAATGCAATAATGCAAGGGATCCATTATGGGAAATAACTATGTATGCTCATAGTAGATACTTCCATACATGAATGTAGACATCGACTTGTATAGCAGCCTTTTTACAATGTTTAAAATGATTGGAAACAATATCATCATCAGTTTTATTGCCAAGTATTGAATATGTAATCTATTTAATTTAATTTAAAATAAAACTTATGTGCTTAATGTTCTGTCATTCTAAATGATGTAGCTTTAAGTCAACGTTATCTGTTCAACATTTGATTGATTTGGTGATGTGGCATCAAACAAGATCACTAAAGGGCCAACATTGGTCCTGTGAATGCTGTGTAATTCAAGGTTTGGCACTAGACCCCATGCAGGTACTATGCTGGTATATTGTCAGCATGGTTGGTATGGGATTTGGTTCACTTTTGATATGCCCCCAGTACCCAGTCTTAGTTCAGTACCAGTACAGTATGGTACACCCTATACGGGTGGTACCACTGGTATGGCACTGTAATTAGTCAAGAATCATTAAGTGCAATTGCATTATACTTTGTGAACAAGATCTTCCTTTTGACCTACAGTTGACCTTCTCAAAGATGGTTGCTTAAGGGTTGTCTTGGATAGACTGAACTTCGGAACCTTTGAAGATTTTGGTAACAAGAAGAGAATAAATATTGGTAGTCCATAAAATATGGCTCAGTTAGTTGATAAAAAATGAATAAGTTCTCCAAGTCAAAAAGAATGAATTGAGATTCAGCATTCAGCCAATTGAATGAGTCTACCCTTTTCTTTCTTTATGGTTTGTAATTCAGGGTTAGTGCTCTAGAGTTTTGAGTGAGAGAAATCTATCTTGTAATATGTTTGCTTTTCTTTTGGACAGATATGTCTAATTTTCTCTGTTTCACATGAAATATTTTGAACTTGTTTTGAAGCATGTCTTTGAAATAGTTGTGTACTGTACAGGGTCTAGAAAAGTATGTCATGACGAAGTTGTTCAACCGCACATTTGCTTCCTCTCCCGAGGATGCAAAAGCAGATCTTGACGTTTCAGAGAAAATTCGTTTGCTGCAGCACTTTATTAGGCCTGATCACTTGGATGTCCCTAGAGTTCTGCATAATGAAGCATCATTTCTGGTATGCCATATTTTTTTTTAAAAAAAAAAAGCTACATGCATATTCTTTCCTGCATGATATGTTCAACAGTTAATTTTCCATTTTATCATGTAATTCAACAACTTATTTTAACCATGATTGTTGTGTACTTTATTGGAAGTTCTTTCATGAAGAAATACATTGTTGGATTAATAGCTGATTTTACTAATAACAGACATGGATTTGCATAATTGTTTCATTAGTTGTAGGTAGCCATTTATTTTCTAACCTTTGTAGGTTAAACAATAAGGGAAACATAATGCAGTGTGATGATAAAATGTGAGTTGAGCCAGTGCATTCCATGAGCATATGAGGAGGTGCAATGCCTGAATGCCTCCTTTTGTCAACTTATATGCTCATGAAACATTTATATATTTAAGTCTTCATTTGAGCCAGCTAATTACTCTTAAGATACCAATTTCATTAGAACCTTTGTTTCCGCTCCTTGTATCAGCTTACCTGTAGATTTCATCTTAATTTTCGTTCTAGTAAACCCATCATATAAATCATGCTAGTGCAGAATTGTCTAGTGGAAAATGGACTCATTTTTCAAAATCAATTCATTAATGTTGCTTGATGTTCTTAGTATGTAACCTACTTCTAGGATTTTTTTAATTTATTCATTTAATGTATTTTCATATATATTAAATTTGTGAAAAAACTAATATATATTTAATGTATTTAAGATACTTTAGATATATATTTCCTGATAGATGCATTAAAGAACGGTATGTTGTTCTTAGATTCCTTAAAATCATAGTTCTAGTCTCAAAAGAAACTCTGTTTTGCATAAAATTAATCTTAGAAACATTCTACTTCTTTTAAAGATCAAATCAGTGGGCTCCTAGATTTATTAGGTTCTAGATTGGGTTTGTGACTGACCTTCCATATTTGTTTTAACAACTGGCTGGAGTGCAAATCTATCCCTTCTTTTCTTCATTATCTTTCTGTATTTCATATTTCTTCTCCTCCTGTTATTTCCCTTTTATTCTCCTTTTCATTTTTCCTTTTCTTTCTTCCTTTTCCTTTGGACATAAAGAAAAAGTTTAGTTAGAGAACAACCATTATTCAATATGAATATGTTGGCAATACCTGAAAGAAGAGATGACAGGCTGCTTGAGTTCTTTTGGAGAAAGCTTTTCTTTTTCTTTTTCTTTTTTTTGGAATAAAAGTAAGCTGAAGTTACTTCAAGTTGGGTGATGGACTGAATGAAGTGCATTGCCACTGGCACAAAAGTCAGAGGAATTATTTATGATAAAATAGTAATTTGGAATTGGGCTAGATTCAATAATTTAATGAAGTTCACATTGAATATTGTGCTTAGTCTAAGAAGAATCCTCAAGCACTCATAATGACTTTATATAATGCTCTTTAAGTTACACTGAATTCTCTGGTAGATATAGCTATCCTTAATAGATAATGCGGAGCTATGGACACGCTGACAGTTAACCTTGCCTTTAGCAATTGAAAACATCATTATAGTTGCCTAAAGAGACTTCTTATACAGTTAAAGAGAACTGTAAGCAGTAAACATAGTAAAACCAACAGCCTGTCAATACCCATCTCCCTCAAGGTAGAAAGTGCTTCATTGTAACAAGTTAACACCCCCTTGTTGTAATCTCCATATCTCAAATAGCTGTCATCCCTTGCTTTTAATATGAATGACATTTAAATGGCATCAAGTTATCCTTTTCATAAACTTGACAACAGCTTTTATCGTTCCTCAACATTTTCCATAGGGGAAGTAGCTTATCTAGTTAGAGGTGAACAAAGGGGTCAAAAAAGGCTACTGTTAGTGAATCTGATGGCTAAGTAATGCATTGATTGCTTATGGATCTCATGTCAAGTTATAAAAATCTAACATCATAGCATAGTGCATTGAGAACATTTTTTCTTTCTTGAATTAAAATAATGTTCCTTTTTGATGTCATCACGTACCTTGACCTTACAGGCAAGACGTCATCTATTTGACACAGTTAAAAATCAATTCTTGATAACTCTTTCAAGCAGCTACCAACCTGATATCAATTCTCACTTATTGGGTTTCTGAGAAATTTTCACTTACTGGTGCTGATTTCTTGACCTGCCCAACTTTGTCTAAGACAGTGGACCTGGCTTGACATTACATTTGGAAGATGATGCAACTGGAACCAAAGCTTTAGCAAAGTTAGAGTAATTCTGTAGGATCCCTAATATACTGAAAGACAGAAGTTTTAAGCTGTACTCATCCCCTTTTTTTAATCATAATCGGGAGGGGAGAGAACTTCCCAAGTTAGGAACATTCAAAACAGGGTTTTAATTTCCAATCCGTATGGCTGGTACACCAAACTTCATATGATATTCATATGTTACGGGGGCTTGATACAGCCCTATACTGACTTATGGTACATATGTCATGCTGACTCTAGCATTCTACGATGGATCGGAATGGAGACTACTTTGTCATATTTTGCTGGTAAGGTACTGGTATAGGGCCCAATTCCTAGACTTAAAACCCTAGTTCAACCAAACATCTTGAGCATTCACTACAATTTTACAGCAAAGGTATCGAGCCAAACTGTCCCGCTAATCATGGACCTCTCATTTGCTAGCCAACAGAAGACTTGGCTCCCTTCCCTAACTATATCAGTAATGGTGGGTTCAATGATGCGTCAACACTCTCCCAAATGTGCCAAAGTTAGAGTGAATGGTGTTAGTTGTTTGACATTACTTGATCCACTGAATTACTGTTTGTTCATTGCCTTCAATGGTGAACTGCATTTTTAATTGCTTTGTGATTGCATTAGGTCCCTCTCACTTGGCTCTCAGTGGGACCATGACACGAAACAACCCAATGGAGACAGCAATCAACACTTGTCCTTCACAATCCCTGATCCCAAACCATGCAATAGCCTTGCTATGATTTTCCACTGAGCTGTCGACACTGAGCTTGACCGAACTTGGTTGTGGTCGCCTCCAACAAGCAAGGCTAGGCATGAAATTTTGACCTTCCAAGTTTCGACCATGTGTATTCTGCTCTGAGATGTACTCCAAGTTACTGTTTTCATGGTCATGTATATAGTTCTTCTATTTTATGGAATTCCAGCCTTTTTTTGGGTATGATTTATTGGTTATGTTGCTCAAAATAGTCCTGTATAAGTTCATATGGCCATCAGTGCAGAAATTTGTCAATCTACAATTCTGCATATATTACTTGATATTCAATTTTTTATTATTTTATGTTTCTGCTCCAAAGAGCTTTGAAGATGTAGTCTGACAAACAATTCTGTCTTAAAGCTATGCTAATGCAATCATGAAACAACATTATATAAACCAGGAGCACAGTAACTAAAGTGCATGATCTATTGTAATTAACTGATAAATTGATTAATAAATTGATTGAGTACATAATAATGTAACAACATTATATAAACAAGGGTCACAGTCAATAAAGTGCATGATCTATTGTAATAAACCGATAAGTTGGCTAATAAATTTATTGAGTGCATAATAAATGATAGAGAAGCTCAATTAAGGTCACCAGACATGTCAGAAATAGCTGTCATTAAGTTGTGTGATTTATTTTTTGAAAGTAATATTTGGACCCTGGTGCAGCATTTAGGGTGATATAGTTTTCCGGTCAGAAACATTTTGCAGGTTATGGTTTAAGATTGTTGTTTTCTGAATGCGAAATTTTTGACCAAGTTTTCTTCCTTTTATTTATGGTTACTAGTTTGCAGCAAAAGAACTGCAGAAGATAAATGCTTTCAAAGCTCCTCGCGAGAAGCTTCTCTGCGTTATGAATTGTTGTCGAATCATAAACAATTTACTTCTCAATATATCAATGTCGGGCAAATATGTACCAGCAGGGGCTGATGACTTCCTTCCAGTTCTTATTTTTGTTACTATCAAGGCAAGCCCTTTTTGTTTTCGGTAACAATAGTTGTGCATACCTTTTTTTTTCAGGTTCCCTTACTTTTATTGCATGCTGTTTACAGTTGTAGTTTCTTGTTTTATCTCTTTGTTATTAGCTAAGTGAGGTCTGTGTATATGTCTAGTGCAGATGTATTGAATCTATGATACTTTAGGAAGAGAGTATTTTATAATGTGTCAGCAGTTTCCTTGTGAAACTTGATTATCTGCTGACTAAGTTGTTTAATTGTTTCAAATGTAGAAACAAAGTTTTAAATCCTATGGGACGGAGGTGTCTCGATATCTTCATAGAACAGGATGCCCCGTTGTCCCATCCCATCTCGGTAGTGGTCCTGGTTATGCATCCTAATAGATATCTATTTCTCTCTCCCTTTTTTCCCCTTCTTTTCTTTCTTTTCTTTCTTTTCTTTTACCTTCTTTTCTTCAATTTCCTTTTTCTTTCATTTTCTTATCCTTTTCTTTCTTTCTTCTTCTTCCTTTTTCTTATTCTCTCTTTTCTTTCTTTCTTTTTTCCTTTCTTTTTCTTCTCCTTTCCTTTCATTCTTTTATTTTTCTTCTTCTTTCCTTTTATTGTTTTTCTTTATTTATCTTTCTTTATTTCTTTCCTCTTCCTTCTTCTCTCTCTGTAT
This sequence comes from Areca catechu, assembly GCA_021397845.1. Lineage (NCBI taxonomy): Eukaryota > Viridiplantae > Streptophyta > Magnoliopsida > Arecales > Arecaceae > Areca > Areca catechu. The sequence continues at coordinate 46,620,636 of CM038047.1, read as the reverse complement.
AGATGGGCTCCGAAGTCCCAACCCCATCCTAATCCCATTTTTTTTACAAGAATGGGATGCAATGGCTGTCCCGCCCCCGTCCTGCTGGGATGTGATACCTTGCTTAGAAACTCTAATTGCTGCCAAAGGGGTTTAATGATTCTATTCTTGATCTATGTGTTATGAGAAGCAGAATTTTTCATAAATGCGAAATAATAAATAAAGCTTTTAAGTCAGAAAAAAATCTTTTAATAAAAAGTTTGATGTGTTTTCTTAGTAAAATACTGTTTGTTTCTTATATTTCTCAATCTATAACAGAACTACCTTTTTCTGAATTTCATCATGGATGTAGTCATTGACTAATTCATAACGAGGATCGTATAAGGTAGCTCACCAGCCCCCCTTTTTCTTTCTCATTTATTTAACATAAGCATGTTTAAGATGTCCCACTCTTGGAATTTAAGTGCATTCTTAATAAACATGATGTGGAGTGGAATATTATGTAGAAACTTGGTCATGGCCTGATAGAAATCTCACAAATCTTTAACCTTTTTAAAGTTTTAAAAAGCCTCTCTTTCTAAGAAAAAGTTTTCAAAAGTTTGTCTACTTTTTTCAAAGCTGTTCAACAAAGTGATGTAGGACGATTTCATATTCGATCATAAATTAAGAATTGGTAATAGATCATATTTCCTATTTCAAATTAATTCCAGCACTCTAGATTCTGCTGAAATAATGAATATGACCGGTATAACTCTGCTGTCATAATTTAGTATCATTTATTTGTATTTCTGTTCATTGAAATTGAAAGAACAAGAAATCTAGCTGTGAAGGAGGTAAACTTTGAGGCATGTTATCCTAAATGTAAAAGAAATCGTCGTATCACTGAACTCTATTCGAGAACTGCAGAAGAATGACATTGTTGGTTGATCATACGCACGTCAACCATGTTCCTTACAAGAAGAAAAGTCTGAAGTATTAATTGAACATTTGCAAATAATCTGGTCATGTGAGAAAAGAGACTCCATTTTAGGCTCATGACATGTCCTGACAGGATTCCTGCTTGACTGACTCGTACATGACTAAAAAGCACCCTGAAATATGAAAAGAATTTATTACAAAGGGATGGGGGCAAACTATTCAATTGATTTTCCTTGGTTACTTATCTCTAAATGTGATAAAAGAGATACTATTTATGGTACATGGTGAATGGCTGCTTTGTGGTTCCCCAGGTAGCCAACTTTTTCTTTTGTGACCTACCCTTAATATGGTCCCTCCTGCATGCGGACTGCTTGATGAGGAAGGACTTCTAGAAGCTACCAAACTCATTCTCTTCTTTTTTTGACTGACATGAGATGGCGTTTCAAGGGTTCTGTTACAGTAATGGACCACCATAGAGTGACCATGTGCCTGGTTTCCCACTGCCACCATACATAACGAACCCTTTGAGCTTCCAAATATCATGGTGGATCCAAATATCTGGCCAATCACTTACTGCTGATTTTACTTTTCCCTTTTGAGGATTCTTTTCTTGAGAGGTGTTCAACTTGATATCTTCTTTGATTTGCAAATTCATTAATCAAAACCTTTCATCAGCTGTCTAAACCATTGTTTGTTATGCAGTGGAAGTTTCATGCTTCATGATTATGATGTCTCCAATTGAAAGCACGCATTTCTCTTTTAATCACATTCATCTATTGAATGATATTCGCTTGATGTGGTTTTGGATTGCTACCAACAGCCACAAATCCACAAGAAAGAAGCCTATTTTGAGCCATAAATAACTTTATAGGGCTTTTAAAGCAGAAAAGACATATCTAGCACATTGTTATCATGTATGGTGGTCTAGATATTCTTGGTTATCATGTAGCAAGTCATCTGTCTCTGGCTGCGTCAAAGATGAGTCATTTGCCTTGCCCATCCAGTCAACCATGGTTCCCTTTGAGCCATCGCTTTCTGGCTTGATTTATTGGTTAAAACACCTGTCTCTTAGAATGCAGTCTTTTCAAGTTTCCATGTGATTATATATTGTTGTTGGTAGTTGTCACATCTATGCTGTGTTCCATTTGTATTGCTGCTCTAAACTATGGATTACATCATAATGCTATGGATTGCATCGGAGGTTATTTGATCATACTCATGACTGATGTATATACACCTCATTATGTAAGGTTGATGCAGAGGAGAGGATGGTTAGCTGATTGCAATAAAAGTGGTCATATTACATGTTCTACTTCTAGCGAAAATCGGGGAGCATACTACCAGTTTTTGTTGATTATATGTCTTAGGATATAGTACAGGGAAAACAGGGAATAGACTTTGAAGCCCTTTAAAGGATTTTATTTGTTTTTTTCTAAAGGCATCATCCTTCAAAATTCAAATTACTCCCTAGTGAAAGTTATTCTCTTATTCCTGAGTTCCCTGATATTTGGTCTTTACTTTGGACATTGGCTCTCATAAATAACAAGTCACATCACGATTCCAATTTTTTGTGACAATCAAGCTCATCAATATTTACAATTAACTTTACCATTTTCACTCATAAATTATACTGGATGTCTTAATTCCATTTCTTTAGAAACCACAGTGTTTTTATGAAAGAAAAGCCACCACAACTAGCATTTTAAGTCTATAAGCCTTTAGTTTCTAAAGGGCCTATCTTTGAACCATGTCCAGTTTAATAATGTTCCAGTTTTTTTAATTGAAAACCCACATTTGCAGAGCCAGCCACAGAATATTTTTTAAGTAATTGCAAATAGTTTCCTGGAAAAAGACCACTGAGGTTTAGAATAATTATGGTATACTGCTTCTCTGGCAGAGTAATACCTACCCATACAAACAGTTTTTTGATGGACATGCAAAGTCAACTACTTGAAGGCTTTTGAAGTTACATAGCATAATTTTTTTTTTGCATATAAAAAAATTGTTTATATTACATCATTGCCTTTGCTAAATATCGTTGCAAGAGTGAAGTAGGGCTGCAGTTTACAATTGGTTTAGTTTTCATGAGAACGGTTTAGATTGAGGGTATTACTGATGAAATGCTTAAGAATTTCCTGCTGCACGATGATTTCTAGTTGTGGCAACATGCATGTGTGTCTCCATTTCTCATTTCCTGACTTTAACTACTTGGGGTGAGGATTGCAGGATATGAGAACAAAATTTCTTCCTCACTTGTGAGAACTCAATAGAGAATTGTTATCTCATGAGTACCTTTATTTAACTTTGCCTTGTCAAGTTGGACTTTGACTTTTCACAAAATGTGGCACTCAGGGTGTTGTTGTCTTAATCAATAAATGCTCTTTTTTTGTACCGGGAAAAAAAAAAATCCTCTCTCAAACTGACCTATAATTTCCAGTGGATACCATGCAACCCTTAAACCATTCTGGTTGCTCAGAACTCGTTTATGTTTTAATTGTTTTTCAAAATGCTTTTTCTTTCAGAGGTCTAAAGCATTTTAGTTTCCTTTCAAATTGATGTAGGCTAATCCTCCTCAGCTGCATTCCAACCTGAAATTTATCCAACTCTTTAGAAGGAACTCAAAGCTTGTGTCAGAAGTGGAATATTACCTTACCAATCTCATCTCGGCAGAAACATTTATAACAAATATCAATGCCAGTTCGCTGTCCATAGAAGAAAGTGAGTTTGAGAAGAGTATGCAATCAGCAAAATTAGCCAATGAAGAGACTGTTACCGGGCATAGTAGTATACCACGGTTATCTAAAGATGATGCTCCCACCATGAGAAGGCATGGCAAGGAGATCCATGTCAATCTTGAAGGTAACTCTTACAGTATGATAATTTTATTTATTATACTATACCTTACATTTGCATAAAGAGATATTGTTCTTGACATTTGTTTATATACTGGTGTATTTTGATTTTTGATCAAATTCACAGTTATTCTGCCACCTGTATGTCCAATTAATTAAGGCAGCAGAATCGATTTTGACCAATTGAGTTATTTCCTGCTTCGTAGGCTATTTATGCTCCATGCTCTCTTCATGTGATTTTTCATAAATTAATAATCATCTGTAACTGGTCCAGTAAAGCTATTATTCATGGCATCCATTAAGTATGTAGATTGCCAAATATGTTTTGGTAATAGGCAGTGGTTTTAACTAATTCTGTCAGGTATCTTGGCGGTCTGCCCTGGTGCCTAGGCTTGATCAACTGCTTAGGTTAGGACCATCAAGTGACCTAGTCTGTTTAGTTGACTGATAGTGCTAATAATCAAGTTTACTAAGATACCTAAATTGGCTTGACATTTGCTTCTTAAGTTTTCATGCTTAATTTTTTACTTATATATTTTTACATAGGCTATATATGTGATTGTGCATATTGATAGACACATTTATGCATGCATTCTAGGATTCTTGTCCCAATAGTATTGCTGCATCCTTCCAGTGTCATAGCATTAAGGTGAGAGAATGGTACTTGGGATAGCCTCATGACACTATTTTTTTGATAGAATGGATAAATCATACAACACAAGTATGAATACATTCCAAAAAGTCAGAAAAAGGATGTCTTGGAAAGACATTGGCAAAAGAGAAGAGTCATGCCAAAATTCTCTTCCAGGATGGTGAGCAACAAAAGAAGCAACACAATTCGCGGCTTGTTTGCTTTGCGGTAAATATGCCTAATGTCAAAAGAGACACACCCAGAAAGGAGATTTTGGATGTCACGCACTAGGGGATGAGTGGCAGCACCACGACCGGGGCCTACTTGCAACCAGGCCATAACCATAGAGGAGTTCCCCTCCAAAATAAGTAGGTCTATCTAAAGAATCATCCTTACATAAGTGACCCTTCCAGGCAGCTCTCAACTCCATCCCAAGTATCGAGGTATCCACGAGCCGAACACCATTTGCTATGATAAGTCGAGAATCCAGACCCTGAATCATGAATCAGGCTCCACCATTCCCATCCATCGCACTACTATCAAAATTGATCTTCAGGAAGGTCAGGGGTGGAGGCTCCTAGGATAAGAAGATTATCCTCCTAATGATAAGATTGGGAAGGGAGTCCCAAGTGTATTGTGTCCTTAAGATCAAAAAAGGTAGCGACACTTCAAAAATCTCTTTAGCTAGGGACAAAGCTCTCTACCACTAGCCTCGCTGACTGTCATCTAGCCTCAAAGACTCGCGCATTATGGGCAAGCCAAATTTGATAAGCTAAATAGGCAGCCCTGACATCGAAAAATATCGTAGCCTCAGACTTCTAACTCTACCTTAGTGCCTCTAGGAAAGTGTAGGTAGACAGCTCCTTAGGGATGCCGAAATGAGGGATGACCAGTTGCCATACCCGCATTGCTCTCGAGTACCAGAAAAGAACATGCTCCATATTCTCGTTCGCAAATCCACAACTCGGACAAGTGGCCAGGATATTAACCCCTCTTGCTTTAAGAAGTGCTCTGGTGTACAGCCGGCTGCAAGCAACCTTCCAGATGAACAATCTCACCCTAGGGTGAGTCCTGAGTCTCCATATCTATGCACCATCCATAGTCCTCGTTGGTTCATCTCTGTAAATATAATAGAGGTCCCTGGTCATCGAGTTGGAAGAACACGATGACCGCCATGTCTTGACATCTGGCCCCTGCAAGATAGGGATAGGCATAGAGAGGGCTCTCTCAGCCAACAAGTCACCAAAAAGCTGGACCACCTACTAAGTAACCCAACCTCTCCCTTGCAACTAGAGAAGATCAGATACCCGAGCCTAGTCCTCGATCTTAGTGCTGATAAATGTTAGCTAATGACTAAGGGGAAGGCCAGCAAGCCAGTTGTCATGTAGAAAAGGTTAATCAACTGACCATTATCCAGAGCCCACATCTGGCCCAGTACATTTGGAGTGCGCATTCAAATCTCCTTCCACATAAAGGAGTTGTCCTGGTTGATGTAAATCTCCTCCCATTGGTTTAATCCCTATGCTTGGCACACATCATCATACTCCAAGGGTAGTCAGGCTATAATAAGAACTTTATGGCATGCTTGGCGATCATGGCCTCCCATTGATCCTATAGTGATTAAATGCCAAGAGTCCCTTCACTGATTGGAAGGCACACTACATCCCAAGCAAAAAGGTAAACTCCTGCCCTTCCCTAGTCAGAACTCCATAAAAAGACCCTGGATAGCTACTCAAGTGATGCCAGCAGGGATCTTGGAACAATAGTGTAAGAAAGGAGATAGACAGGGACAGCGCTAAGAACTGACTTGACAAGGGTAACTCTTGCCATTATGTATCAGTGCACTAGATTGCCATCCCTCAAGACGAGCATGGATCGAAGCCTCAAACTCTGCACAGTCAAACCTCAGTGGGCAGTGCTCAGAGATAGGGATTCTAAGATAGTGCATAGATCCAGTGTGCTCTACGATCCCAAGAATTTTCTTGATCGACTAAATTGATCTCTAGTCTTAGAGCTAAAGAAGATTATAGACTTTAGCAGGTTCACCTTCTGACATGAAGCAGCGCAATATGCTTCCAAAACCCACCTAAAGGCTAAGACATTCTGAGCTGATGCCCCACTCAACAGGAGGCAATTATCTGCAAAAAACAAATGCGAGTGGGCACCGGCCTATAAGGGTCTATAGCCTGGCTCAGAGTAGCCAAGTGCAAGGCACGAGACAAAGCATCGGCACAAATAATGGATATATAAAGGGATAGAGGACAACCTTGATGCAAGCCTATCGAGGAGTGAAAGAAGTCTGACAGATGCCATTAATCAAGATGGAAAGGGACGAAGCTTGCACACACCCTTTGATCCATCTGATCCAATGGTCATGGAATCCAAAGCGGTCCAAGGTCTGGTAAACGAACTCCCAGCACATTATCATAAGCCCTTTCTATATCAACCTTAATGGCCATGAGACATTTTTGAAAGGGCTCTTTAAAGATCATGCATAAATTCCTGTGCTATCAGATATAGAGTAGTCCCCAACAAAGGCCCCCTGCTCAGGATAGATCAGTCGAGGAAGGATTGGCTTTCAACTTACCTACCAAAATCTCGGCATAGATCTTATACAAAGTGATAGACAAGCTAATGGGCCTGCAGTGACTAGGCTCCGCCGTATCCCATCTCTTAGAAATCAGCACAATGAAGGTCCTCTTCCATGTATCCGGCATCAACTTGGTAATAAAAAATTGCTGGACTGACTTTGCCATTTCATGGTGGATGATGGCCCAGCAGTGTTTGAAGAAGGGGGGGAAGCCATCATGGCCAGGTGCTTTATCTCCAACCATTCCCTAAACTTCCTCCTGAATCTCCTTTGCAATCACATCGGCCATCAGCTATCCCAGTTGGGGCTGGTCTTTACTAATATACTTAAATTGGCTTGACATTTGCTTCTTAAGTTTACATGCTTAATTTTTTACTTATATATTTTTACATAGGCTGGATATGTGATTGTGCATATTGATAGACACATTATACATGAATTCTAGGATTCCTATCCCAATAGTATTGCTGCATCCTACCAGTGTCATAGCATTAAGATGAGAGAATGGTACTTGGGACAGCCTCAGGACACTGGTTTGCTTATGAAATGGATGTACCAGCCATCCAAGTTGATGCTGGTTGGGATCGCCTGGTTTGCTATCTGGGTCGCCTGGTACTAGCCAGGTAGATGGGTCCTTCTCGCAGATAAAAGAGAGTCCAAGTTGGCTCTCTTTTGACTCGTTGGTTCAGCCATGGGAGGGAGCTTGAAGGTACAACTTCATTGAAAATAATAAAGTTACAAAAGTTAGATGAAAACAATAAAAGAAAAATTAGAAAACATTCAAGAAGGGGCATCCTAGTTCAAAACCTATTTAAGAGGCTCAAGAAGACTATTTAAGAAGCTAAAAAAATCTTTAAAATCATTTAAGATCAACAAAAAATCCTTAAAAAAAGAAAAACAAAAAAACATGGATTTTGGAGGCCCACTAAAGTAATAGGATGCCAACCCATTTGGAGTATTGGAGTAGGTACGTCCAGTATTGTATAGATTGTATAGACTTAGGTCAAGACGAGGATGGGTGCTGATATCAAAGTCTTGAATTCTTCTACACTTGTGGGTCTTTAGTTTTCTTGATTGGAACCAATAGGGAACATGGAGTCATCCACAATGACTAATTTGATTTGACATGATTTGTTAGCTGTCAGATATTATGCTAATATTAACAAGTTAGAAATATATTTTGTATTAAATTTAGTAGGTATATTTACTTCTAAGATACCCCCTTCACTGCTCCCTAATTTGGCCTGATATGCATTTCAGTGCAGAAGACCCCTGAATAGAATCCAACAGCTGATTGATAAGGAGTCCCACCACCCAAAAAAAAACTTTTCATTTTCATCTTTTTTCTTTTAAGTTCTACTTTTTCATTCCAGATCTTTCTTGTTTTCTGTTAAAAGATTTCCATTTTCCTCCTCTGTGTATGCCTTCTATTTGTCTTGGCTGTTGATTTGTTTTATCGTTTTTTAATTTCTCCCATCTCGTCCTCTGTTTTTACCTCACGGTTACCACCTTGGGCCCATTTTGCTGCTCTGACAACGTTGATTTGGATATAATGGCGTGTGTGGTTTCCACAGGCCACAATTACTTGATTGTGACAGTGTATGCATGTTGCATACTGTTTATCTTGCCATCTTGTAAGAGAGCCTATCCTTGGAAATTTTATAAATATCCTCGAAATTCTTTTAAATACCTGCATATATATTTACACCACATTCCAACCTCCAATTACTTTGTACAAGACGTGACCTTCAATTACCTTGTACAGCACAAGTCATCTTAATCATAAACAAGTTTTATCCTCTCAAAATATGCATCTTCCAAAACACCCTTTAATTTTCTCAATAAGTTCGTTTATTTTTGTGTGGTCGGTTACATCGAAGATTCTCATGACCTGTTGTGTATATGAATCATTATGGAAAGTTCTAACTAATCAAGTAGTAGTCTGAATTACTCTTGTCAAGGCTGTTAACCTATGTATTTTTGTAGTCTGCCTGGGCAAGGACTAGTCCGCCTAACTGAATCATACCAAATTATTACCAATATACTTAAAGCATGCAGAGCAGACTTAATACATTCTCAAGATAATTTGGTTGTCGACTAGTGCAGTTGGTAAGGTTATTGGGATGTAGTAACCAATAACCTAGGCAGAATCCTGCTTAAGTTTACATGATATGTATATTTGTATATTTCTTATGTGCAAAATATGTTTCGGTGAAGTATGCACAAGAATGTTTCTCGTAGTGCTGATTGCAATACATGGTGCCGAAACAAGAGGAGATGGGATAAGGCTTGCAGGCTGTGAAGATGAAGATACTGAAGTTGATTGTTTGACTAAAATTCCTTGATTTTTATGAGGTAGAGGTTATACATTATATATTTTCTTAGAAGGTAAATACCAGTAAGGTTTTAAATCCCGTGATAGGGGTTGTCCCGATTTTTTCATAGAACTGTCCCGTTCCAGCACTTAGATGCTCCAAGACCTTCCGATCAAGATGTTCTATTGGGATTGGAGTCCTTGAATACTAGTTAAATCCCCGTTGCCTAATAACTGAAAGCAGAAAGTTTAGATTTCCATTCCTCAAATTACCAGCTTTTTTTCGCTTGAAGTTCTTTATGTTTGCTGATGAATGCAATCAGATTGTGTTAATTCTTAGTGTTAATTCTTTTTTCAGCTTCCTCGCCTTCCTCTTAATGCTTTGATTATCTTCTGTACTTATTAATTCTCTTTTTCTTTCACTCTCGCTTTCTTGTCATCATCTGTTTTCTGTTCATCCTTTCTTTTATTTCAATGAACACAAGATTGTAATTGAGTCTTCACTGGCTGTAAAGGGTCGTCACCTAAGAATCATGTGCCTAGACAAGTTCATTGTGATGCAACTTCTTATCACACAAGGAACCAGATTGTACAGCATCATGTGATGCACCACAATCACTAGATGCTTTCCTTCTCTGCATGTTATGCCATTTCTTAGGAATCAGCATGGAATAAATTCCACATAAGTTTCAAGTATTTAAAAATTTTAGTTGTTTAAGACAGAACCTAGGTATCTCATGGTCAAGCCAGCTCCACAATGTTCTGAGCGCCCCTTTGCAATAAACAATGCTAAACTGATAGCAGTCCAACTGATGCTTTCATAAGGTATTGCAGGCTACCAATATCCTTTCATGGAATCAGAGGCAAATGACCTGACAGTAGACGATGTTCAGCAGCTACTAAGGCTGTATCAACAAGTGGTGACAAGGTATACAATGCTAACAAAGGCTCTAGCTCGGCTCTCGCTACATGAAGAACATCTCTTGCATATCATGAAAGACCCGGCAAGCAGCACTGAATTAAAAGAAGAGATTGAAAAAAGGATCCATAAAGGTTAGTGATTTATATATTTGGGAAGTGAATCGGCTAATTCTTGATTAACACTTTAATTTATCCAGAGTAAGCCTAATGTATATGAGCTGTTCATGCTATATGCAGGTGCAAAATGAAAATTTTGCAGGAAAGATTAGCTGAAACAAAAAGTTTCTACCATGGCCATAAAAATTATTACAAGCAGGCCAGTGCTGAGACAGTCATCAGCTCTCATACTACGCTACTCTATGTACATGCACATCGACACTTTACAATAACAAAAATATTATCATCCCACGGTTGTCAGGCTACCAAATCTCCCTGTCTCGGTGATGGATGGTTCTATTTCATCCTTGCATCTCCCACCAGAGGTGTTACCTTTGATTCTTCCACTGCTGCGCCCTTTAGACTTACGCATGCATATACACTTCCTGCAAACAAACTTAGCTGGTACTTCTTCATAATCACTGATCCCGATGCATCTCGTATGCTGCCAGACTCCACAGGTATCACAGGCCATCATTCTCTCACCATCATCATCCTTAGCTCCACAATCACAATCCACGATCCAGTTCTCTAATCCTCTCTCCATGCGGAACTGCCCCAGCCTTCGATCATCTCCAACGCACCTGCCTCTAATCACGGCAATTTCATTTGGACCAAGAATATGCTTGACAAGAGTGAAGTCACCAACATCTCCACGGCCTAGAACTAGCTGTTCAACTTGGAACCTTTGGAAGATAAGGTATGTTTCTTGAAAAGCCCTTGTTGCTTGTTGCTTTAAGTCAACCACGGTGGCAGACATCGGCAGAATCAGGAGTTCTGGTGGGGAAGCGGTATAGTCCTTTGGATGATCGATCAACTCAACATGGCACCAGATCCGAAGCACAAACGGACTAGATGGCAACCAACTAGAAGCAGGATCATCATAATGCTTTATGAATTGCTTGCAGTCCAGGAGCTTTGATGCTGAGCTGTGGGCAGAATCGTTTGTGGCTTGTGGCTTGTACGATTGCATGGTCGTGGGATTAATAATGGCATCATACAAGAATTTGAGATCATGGAGGAGCTGAACAGCAGTTGGCCTGGACAAGTATTGAGTGGCTGGCACCTGGCTCAAAGCTGCCTCAAGCCTGCATTTTCCAGAAGAGAAAAATATATACAAACAATCAGCATGTCAAAATTTTAGCAAATAATATTTATGGCCACAATAGGATTAGTTGCAATGCATAGAATTACTGATGCCTGAATAAAGGATTTCAAACTAAAAACTAAGCAAGATACAAGCAGATATGTTTAGCCTGACCTGTATTCAATTGCACTTGTTTCAGCATTGCATCGGACAGCAACAACCATACCATCATCAACAGCCTTACCACCCAGTCCCCTAAGGCAATAATCAAGCAGTTCTGGGGATTCTATTGCCCTGCATGTGGCTCCTCTAAGAGCACGCCAAGTCACCCACTTGAGCCTCCCAACAGCTCGAAGAACCTTGACCATGGCCTTCTCTGCTCGCTCAACATCTTCCCTCGTCCATGCACACAATACACCTGAAATAGCTTTAGCCAATTTCTTCTTCATAAGATTTTCAGGTTGTTCTTGCTCATGAGCTTCATGAAGTAGATGCATCACATAACAGAAGAGGTCCTTCACGGTTGCTAACTGACAATCGGAGATGGACTGATATAGTGCAATTATATTCTGTAATGGAGTGCGAGGAGATCGGGCATGAGAGAAGAAGATGGATAGCGGGACATTAGAGAGTGTTTCCACGGCTCTCTGGTAGGCATCAGCAGTCAGGGCAAAGCTACCAGCACCAAATTTGTATCCCCAATCTCCATACCATGAATGACCAGCAGTCACTGCATGCAAGAGCCGATACTCCATTCCATACTTTTTCGATATATCCATGACAGTGACCTTTCTGTCATCAAAAAAAATGATTTTTCAGTCGAGAAGAAACAAAATACTGGAAGATTTTAGTTGAATAAAGAGGTTCTTGTAGTTTCATTTCTACAAATAATGCTTTTAGAAGTGTCATTACCAACATAACCTTTAATGAAAAATTAAACTAGGGCATTAATACATTAAATCACAAATAATAAAGACGAAAATCAAATTAGAATTCATAATAAAATGTATTCGTGATTACACTTATCAGGTACCACATCGTACCAACGCATATAACGTTAAATGCAACTTATACATAAGCAGGGATAATGATTGCATCAAAAGCATGAGTGACTCAAAGTAGAAAAATGCATTTACAAGGGCCATCTCCATAGCCACCATGTAATCAGAATTAATCATTTAAAACCTCTTGGTGTAATTAGAAAGGCAATCAAAGTTCAGACAAACCAACAATCAATAAGCACTTGGTAAAAACCATGTAAATTCCATAAGCATCCATGTCATGTATTTTGCACACAAAACCATCAGCCACACCTACAAAATACAAAAAATCTCAAAATGGAAATTAAATCCATGATCTTCCCTTGGGGAGAGGATGTAGAGAACTTGGGCTAAACCTCATGGATGCAGCATTCTGAGATCTAACTGTTTTAACTTATCTTAACCAGCAGTCTTCCAATGCCTCGGGCTCCTTGCTCAAGGTTCTCCTTTGTCCATACCAGCTTCAACCTTTTAATCTTTTCTTCAGAAACCCACTTACAATATCACAACTCCACATTGATACTTTACAAATTCAATCAACGACCACATACCATGTTTGTCATTTTCAATCCAGTCACAAAATATCATTACCAATTTTGTAGCCCATTCTAAGAACAATCTGCAGCAACATGTTTAAAATGTCTGCCTTGGCCACCTGAGACCTACCAAAGTGGAACTGCCTACACCCTGCCCTCAAAAATCATGTTTGAAAACGGGATACGAATGATTTATAAATTAGCATAGGATGCTGCCTGGTTAATATTTGCCTTTGAACTACTATACCAAATTCAGCATGTTATAATTGCTGTATTAAAATTAGATTTTTGTTCTTTTATTTATTAATTTTGAATCTATTACTCTTTTGGGCAGTCTTGACCTTTGAAAGCCTGCTAGGTACCTCCCTTCCTGGTACCAAGCAAGCTTCAAGTTGTTAATTTGTCAGTTGTCATGAGAATCTATTAAAACATGTACATCGGGCTTTGATTACGATTAGATGGCCCATTCTCTCTTCATTTATTGTGTTTATAATAATTCATTTGACAATCTATCAACAATCCAAAAGATGTGCAAAAGCAATTATATGATAAAGGATCGCCAAGTGGATGACGCTCCCTCCATTGCAAAGGGTTGTTGTGGAGGGGTCAAATATAACTTGTTTCCATATTTTCAACCCATCACGTCTAGGTCATAATAAATCAACCTTACTATAGCACCAAGACTCACCCTCACCATTGTCCCAAAACAGTTATACAATAACTAAATATAAAATTAAGGGCAAATACAATAAAGTTTTCATCATTTTGTTCCTCCAATGGAATTCCATTAATTGGCTGGAAGTTTAAAAATTTCCTATGTGATCCCTTTGATTGTAAACCTCCCCTCTGAAACCACCCTACACGCTAAATCATGAAGTCTTGTTGTTCAACACCCACGACTATGTGAATTTAACCATAAATATGCCAATTTGATTTTCCCCAATCAACAGAATAAGAAAAGGGTTACCTATCAAGATTTTGCTGTTATTATAATAAAATTTTGAATGTAAAACACACAAAGATGTCTAGCTTACAAATTTCTAATACAGTGTAAGCATCAAGCATTCGATAACATACCGAGTAATCATCAGGTTTTAGAATATCCAAATGAAATGTTACAATCAATAGTAAACCTCAATCATAAAATGATCAATGAAAATGACAAGAAATATGTGACAAACACAAGAGAGCCCATACCTGACATGGAGCATTTTGCAAATGCGATCCCAAAAACCCATTATATCACATCCTGTTAAATATTTTGAACCACCTTCTCGACCATTAACTCTGAGAAGGTGGCCATAACCATTTGCATGCACTACAGCATGCAGCAAATGACTAGAATCTTCCAACTGCACATATGGCCAATCTTCTAGATCATCACCAGTCATCTCATACTTGCATGCAATACACCTGAAAAAGGGTCTGTTTGCATGAGAAACAGCATATCAACAAAACATTGCTTGATAAACGAACATTATAAGATCATTAAATATAGTTCAGATCTATAGGCTTCATGATAGAATGCCCTGCTCAGATCTCCATAGTTTTCACACATACTGCAGAATTATTTTGATTGCAGGAGACAACCGGTTATTATAAAGCAGTAACAAGTTCCTCCAAAGCATTTCAAGACAATACTGAAAGTTGTACTTTAAATGATAAATATCTATCTGATAATCACTCAAATCTTGAACCAGTTACTACATATATTGACACCAAAACAAGTTCCACAAAATACAACAATGAGACAGTTGGCAACAGATATTAAAGTTTATCACAGTTCTTAATATATGGCTAACATGCCTAGCCACTAACATTGCATCTCAAAAGAAATATACTCAATTTTCATTCTACTACTCAAACCACTTCACAGCATAACAGAAACCCAGCCTATATCAACATGCATGTAGATCGCTGGCAATGTAAAGCTCCAAAAAGCTACCCAAAATAAAGTTTAAGAGGTGTCCCTGCTGTCCTCATACCCACTTTTGTAGGTCAAAATGGTAACAAATCACTTAATTGGAACAAAATGCTAATTTTGTTCCAATATAAGTACATAAATGCTGAAGTCAACCCAGATAGAGTCTCTTATCTAGCTTCCATATGCAACATGAAATACAATGCTACAAAACTGGTCCACTGAACTGCAAATCAGAACCAAGAGCACAAAGCAATCAAAATCTTCATTACATGACAAAAAATCAAGTAAAATATATACAAGATCTAAGTGTTATAAATGACTAAGCCATATGCAGGTGGCATATGGTCATACGAAATGATAGTTACCGACCTTTTTTATAAATTGCAAATAATCATGACTCGGGATGAAGTCTTCTAAAAGCTCTGCACAATCAAGGACCATCCCAGGGAAAAATTGTATGGAGCTTAACAGCAGACCAAAATGAGAAGATCACTCTGATGAAAGGATACACGTTTCAAGCATCCTAAGGGCATTCATCCTTGAGACAATGATCTGTCATAGAGCTTTTTACAGAAGAAAAGTGCACCACCATGAAGGTAACAGCATCTAATATAAGATGCAAGCAACTTGATGATAACAAGTTTCTATTCTAGGGCTCAATGTGTAGGCCCAATGATCTTTTTAAAGCTTGTCAAGCTAATCTAAGGAAAGCAACAAACAGAAACAACACATCAGAATCCTCCATGACTCCAAGTCCAGCAAACTGTTAAGAGGCATCCATTTGTCTACAAACCTACTGCTAAGCACATCCTTTTCTTTTAGCTGAGCTATTTCAGGTCACACAGATAGGCTTAAGTATAATTTGTGGTATAGACTATTAAAACGTTTACTCACACCTTTGGAGAGTAAAAGAGAGAATCAACAAAATCAAGGAACCAGAGATGCTTCAAACTGATCTGACATTTACAGGATCATATCAGACTGAACAACACTCAAACAACGAAAATGCAACACGAGAAGAACTCTGTTGAGAAGCATTTTAAAAAAAAAAATGCCCCCAGCCAATAGCTGCATCAAATCTGCCAAAAGGAATTGTGGATATCCAATTTCTCATTAAATTTGACATTGGCTTATATAAATGCATGGAAGGATTAAACAAGGAAGAAATTTATCAGTAAAGCATATTTAATCAAAGGATCCAACCTAAGTATACAACAACAAGATGATATCAAAATGTGTAGCACCAACCACAGAAACCAGATTTCCAGCTCAAGTTGCCAGATTAAAAATAATATAGAGAAGTTTCAATTTCTTTTATTGTTTTATGAGTGCAGATGGTACAACTATATTATGCTGAGTTCCTTCTTAAACAATTAGAAATCATGCAAGTCCATTTGTACAAATTTTGATATATCATGCAGCAAAATCCTTGGACTACTCAGAAACTATTCGGCTTGCCAAAAGTCAGCAGTTCCATTTGATAAGATCTCTCTGATTCAGTACCAAGGATTTTGATTAGACTCAGACGGTTCATTGGATGTCCAGGTACACAAAACTAATTAGCCTGTTTGGAATCCTAACTTCGACAAAAAGGGCACAACAATAAGAAAATATATGTTATTATTGGTTACATGAATGTACAGTAAAGTATATTTGACCAGCTAAATACCCTCAACTAAAAAAGAATCAGTGAGACAATGAATCATGGACATTGCAAAACTTGATCAATTAGTTGTTGCAACCCACCTCCCCTCCCCCCAGGGGCCAAAAATAGTTCAAACTTAATCATCCTGCTCCAAGATATATCAGATCAAAATATTATATATAATAAGCAATTTAATCATTTCATGAGTTAAGGTCATGAACCCAAAAGATATGGAACGCCATCAAGAAAATATACTTCCCACCTTGTATCCGGCAAAGGCAACGAGGTTCCACAATGAATACAAGTCTGGCGACAACTAGAGAGTGGTTTACTATCATTTCGGATTATAAAATGGTAACGCTTTCCACAAACGGGATGACCACTCCACCCTGTAACAAGATCAAAGATCAAACATAACATAGCATTTTTCAGTGCGCGAAAATTGTAAAGACAAAAAAAAAAACCATCATTCGATTTTCAAATAAATGAATAATTAAATTGTAAAGTGATATAAGAAACAAAGCCGAAGCATTTGAACAAAAACTTATTTATTTTTTTTTAAAAAAATCGACATAGAGTTTTTAAAGATTTTAAAATTCACAATTCAAAAAATGAATTAGTTATTATTAAATTTATAATGATATAATGATAGTCACGTAGTGCGTGACAGCTGTCAGCCGGTTTTCCAAATCTGATCAGATCCGGTCAACTAAACGGAAAAAAAAAATTGTTGTAAAAAAAAATAACCGGCGCGGAAATTGGTAAAAAAAAAAAAAAAAAAAGCAAAATGATGATCTCACCTACGACTCTACAGTGGTCGCAATAGATCGACTTCGATCGCAGCACATCCTCTTCCACAACATCAAGTTCGACGGATGCCCTCGGCAGCTCACCCTCCGCCGGATCACCCACCCGGAACATGATCCGCCACGGTATGAGATGCGGCGAGGCCACTGCGGAGGGCAACAAAATCGAAGACGGCGGCGACAGCCGGGCGTGCCGCACCAGAAACTCGCGGACGTTCACGCGGAATGGCCCCTCGAGGTCGTCGCAGATCCCGTCGCCCGCGGCCGGGAAGGTCAGAAAATCGCACATATCTGCGGTCACCCGCCTCTTCGCGCGCTTCAGCGGCCGCCCGTTCACCACCATCGCGGCGGATCCCGTCGAGGACACAGCCGGATCTCGCGATTCCAGCGAAAATGGCGCCGTCGATCGGCCCAGGATAAAAGTACAGCTAGTGTTTAGCTTAAAAATGGAGAGAGGGGAGGAGAAAGATAAGGAAAGCAGGATCTGGGTTAGGGTCGGCGATCCGCTGGGGTTACGACTTAGGGTTTCAGAAATAAAGGGGAAGGCGAGGAAGGAGGAGGAGGAGGAGGAGGAGGCGTGAGTGGAGACGATGGAGATCGGCTGGGCCGCCTTGGAAATCGATAACCAGGGTTAGGTTTGAGTTAGGGTTAGGTTAAGGATTGGTTTCCCGAAAGAGAGCGGGAGACGGGAAAATTGGGGACCGCGCCCTTGTTTTGGGCACCTCTCATTTAGCTTTATGTGCTCCGAAATGATGTGTATTTTAAGGCGGTGCGAGGCAGATGGAGGGTCCCTCTGCGATTTTTTAAATGGAAGAAAACAGTGGAAGATATAGTCGGTGGGCAAATTCCCGGAATAGCCCTAGGATGGCATATACGGTACGTCTCAAATTACCAGAATACACCGAACAGGGACATTCACGGCAGATGACATGGAACCAGAAATTTAGAGAGATTACGGAACTACCCTCGTTCTTTTTTTTGGTGCTGACCGGTTGTTTCGGTTTGAAATTTTTGATGAGGGAAGAACGGGTAAGCCTTAGCTGGGGCTTATTATTAGAAAGTTATATAATATATTTTTTTAATTATAAAAATATTAATTTAGAATTTTAGACCGGGTTGGAGGGAAGTTTTGCGGGAAAGGGATCGGAGTTTGAGGATCTGGATTGGATATTTCTAATAGCTTATTTCATGGTGGCTTCGGACTTAGAGTTGAGATAGTATTCGAGTCGATTAGTATATGTGCTAAATAAATTTGGGCTTCAAAATTTTTATGATATGAACTGTCGTGATATATGGATAGTCTGTGATTGGAAAGTAGATCTTCATCCTAGTTAAGAATAAAGAGTCCTGTTTCAAGAAACCTAGCATTCAACTATTCATTGCACGTAAAACTGAAAATAGATTGGATAAGCATCATAAATTGTTATATTCATATTAGTATATTTTTTAATAAATATGAACATAAAAATTAAATAAATACTAAAATTACTATCTATGTTTATTCTAACAGATATGGGTATTAATTATATTAATATTTAGATATGAATATAAGTTAAATGCTATTTATATCCCTATCATTTATATTTAAATGTGGATATAAGTTACATATTATTCGGATATAAGTTAGATTTTTAGTGAAACTTAGCAGTGAAAATTAATATTAGTTATATAATGATAAAGATTTGTGTTACAGTAGTAAACAAGATCCATTCGGTCCTGACACGTATCCTTCTTGGAGACTGGCGCGGCCACGTACTTCTCCACCTCGGCCCCAGCTCGGCCACATACTCTGCCACCTCGGCCAGGCACCTCTCCACCTCGACCTCACTACGGTCCCACTTCGGCCATGTGGTGGTTCAGCCCAATTCGACTCGGCCCCACCTCGGCGGTGAACCCCAGTACCTCGGCCTCACTTCGGCCATGAGATGTCCAACTTCGGCCTTTCAGTTCAGCTCGGCATGCTCGTGGCATGCCCAGGACAGCTCCAGCTTGGCAAGCCAGTGGCATGCCCAGATCAACTCCAGCGCCGGGCCCGAGCCAGTTCAGCGCGGGTCCGCCCAGTTCGGCATGCGTGCCCAGCCTGGCACACATCTGCCCAATTCAGCATGCGTCCACCTCGGATCTAGCACCCGTGCGCTCCACCCGCGGGAGGCGTTCACCCGCACCCAGCCACGTCCACGCCTCCCAGCTTGGCCGGGCCGTACCCGTGTGCCCGCAGCTCCGCCTCCACCCGTGGGAACCCAACTTGGCACCGCCTCCGCTCGCGGCTCCGATCCTACCCCACTCCAGTCCGGTGATCGGTGCCCCGGTTCGGCTCCCAGCTTGGCCTGGCCGCACCCGCGCGCCCGCAGCTCCGCCTCCGCTCGTGGGAACCCACCTCGGCACCGCCTCCGCTCGCAGCTCCGGCCCTGCCCCACTCCAGTCCGGTGATCGGTGCCCCGGTTCGGCTCCCAGCTTGGCCTGGCCGCACCCGCGCGCCCGCAGCTCCGCCTCCGCTCGTGGGAACCCACCTCGGCACCGCCTCCGCTCGCAGCTCCGGCCCTGCCCCGCTTTAGTCTGGCGATCGGTGCCCCGGTTTGGCTCCCAGCTTGGCCTGGCCGCACCCGCGCACCCGCAGCTCCGCCTCCGCCCGTGGGAACCCACCTCGGCACCGCCTCCACTCGTGGCTCCGGTCCTGCCCCGCTCCAGTCCGGCGACCGGTGCCCCGGTTCGGCTCCCAGCTTGGCCGGGCCGCACCCGCGCGCCCGCAGCTTCGCTTCCGCCCGTGGGAACCCACCTCGACGCTGCCTGCCCCGGCGCCGGTCCACCTCGTCTCTGCCTGCTCCGGCGGTCGGTCGCTCGCAGGGGTTCGCCCGCAGGAGGCCTGCGCTGCCGCCCAACGGCTTCCGGTCCAGACTCCCGTGCACCCCGTCCGTCTCCTACCTCGGTGGCTCTACGAGCCTGGCTCTGGCCTGGAGCACGCCTTACATCCAACCACGCCCAGTACAGTTCCAGCTCCGACGGCTTCGGCTCCTCCCCCAGCACGCTCACAGCGGCCCCAGCTGCGTCCGCGCCTGCTCCGCGCCCGTGGCATGCCCAGTCAGCTCCGCCTCCACCCATGGCGCACCCAGCTCCGGTCTGTTTTCGTCCGGCTCCCCCGCGCCAGTCCGGTGCTCCTCCGCTCGGTCCGATGCCTCGACAGGCCCGGCTCCGGCCAGGAGCGTGTCCAACATGTGCTCACGACTCCGCCCGGCATCCACTGGGGATCGCCCAGTGCCCCGCTCCAAGCAAAGTTGCGCACGCCTCGATCCTCGCATGAGGGGAGACCCTGCGTGCCATGCCTCGGTCAGCGCATCTACCCCATGCACCCCGGCCTGCATGCATAGAGGCCTCTGTGTATCTCGCCATGCATGGAGGGCTCCGCCTGTCTCTCTTGATCCATACATCATCGTCTCCATCCAGGTACGCTTCTCAATATACAGGTACAGAAAAAGCCTGGATGACAGCTCGACACATAAAATCACCGTTCCTAGTGCGCCTCCTACAAGGGAGGCTATATCAAAGCTCCCAGGACACAGTTTACACCAATTAGGAAGGCGTGTCCCATCCAAGGCACTGTGCCCCTTCACCAACCTCCTGAACCACCTGGAAGGAAAAGGTTGACCAACCTATCTAAGCCTCCCAGGCCTACAGAAGCCTCACAGGCCTATACCAAGAAGAACGTGCCTCTCTAAACACCAAGAGCTGCTCGTCTACATAAGAGCAGCAGGAAGAGGTAAGAAGAGGTAAGAGATAACACACTCTCTTCATTCTTATGTTGTCTGTCACCCTCTGGCAATAGAGAGTCCCCCAACCTCTCTGTCTCAGAGGTCCTTCATTTTCTTTGATCGTCCCACTGACTTGATCGTCGAAGTATCTTTGCTGGAATCCCCGGCACAGGTCTCCCCTATTTTGCAGGTATCGTCCAGACAGAGGGACGACGCGGAAGAAGATTACTCCTCACCGGAGAGGCCCACAGGAGGACCACCACTATACCAAGCCCCCTTTCATCCCAACTATGACTATGTTCTCCTTGATCGTCTCCGACCGACAAGCCCGGTGATGCTGGCGAGGAGTCCACTCACCTAAGCCACGTAAGAGCTACTGGCCACAGCGATCTAGGTGGCAACAATTGATATCATAATTTACTTTATAGATTGGTTATTCAACAAAAATATTCTTCTAATCTCGATTCATGCCAAAGAGAAACTACCTCGGTTATAATTGATCTATTCACCTCAATTATAACCAATATATTCATCTTGGTTACGAGCGAGGTGAAACCATAATCTTATCAAACCATGACATCCGATGATGGTTACACATGGGATTAATATCCATTCACAATAGCATAGATAGGGAGCCTAAAATTGCCGTACAATAGCTTATTTATATTTAAATGTGGATATAAGTTGTATATTATTCGGATATAAGTTGGATTTTTAGTGAAACTTAGTAATGAAAATTAATATTAGTTATATAATGATAAAAATTGGTATCATAATTCACTATGTAGATTGGTTATTCAACCAAAATATTTTTTTAATCTCGATTCATGCTAAGGAGAAACTACCTCGATTATAACTGATCAATTCACCTCAATTATAACCAATCATTCATCTTAATTATGAGCAAGGTGAAACCATAATCTTGCCCAACCATGATACCCGATGATGGTTACACATGGGATTAATATCCATTCACAATAACATGAATAGGGAGCTTGAAATTGCCGGACAATAGCTCACCATGGCCATGTGTTGCATATAGAGTGCAATCACCACTCATGCAATTTCTATATATATGATTGCCACTTATCATAGTAACAACCTTCTACCTCCCTCTGTAAATAGGGGGTGGGGGATCTCTGGCAAGCCTTGAACCCCATCTCGCTTCCAACTCTCTCTTTTTGCACTGTTTGCTAATCCCCGACTAACTTAAGTGTTAAAGGGTCTTCTGGAAATAATTTTAGCAAGAAACTTTGTTCTACAGCTCCAACCTTCTCCTAGAGTACCCTCATAACAGTATTGACCTCAACTATCATTGGCTATGCCAATCTCAATCTCCGTTTGAAAATTATCAGTAACAAATTGTTACTAGAGAAAGAGCTTTTTTGGCTCAACTCAGAAGAGAGAAATATCAGCACAATGATATCATGTAGGAAGCATCTAACGCTTCACATCCCGCACCAACGGTGATCTCTACATGGGTAAGCTTTAGCTGGGGTCCATTATTAGAAAGTTATATAACAGTTTTTTTTTTAGATTGTGAAAATGTTGATTTGGAATTTTAGACTAGGTTTGAGGGAAGTTTTGAGGGAAAGGGATCGGGATTTGAGGATCTGGATCAAATATTTCTAACAGCTTATTTCATGGTGGCTTCAGACTTGGAAGTTGGGATATCATTCAAGTCGGTTAGTGTATGCACTAAATATATTTTGATTTCAGAATTTTCATGATATCGAGCTGCCGCGGTACATGGATGGTCTATGATTGGAAAGTAGACCTTCAACCTAGCTAAGGATAAAGGGTCCTGCTTCTGGAGACCTATCATTCAACTATTCATTGCATGTAAGGCAGAAAATATATTAGATAAGCATCATAAATTGCTATATTCATATTAGTATATTTTTTAATAAATACAAATATAAAAATTAAATAAATACTAGAATTATTATCTATGTTTATTCTAATCAAATATGGGTATAATTGCATTAATATTTGGATATGAATATAAGTTAAATGCTACTTATATCCATATCATTTATATTTAAATGTGGATATAAGTTGTATACTGTTCGGACATAAGTTGGATTTTTTGAGAAACTTAGTAATGAAAATTAATATTAGTTATATAATAATAAAGATTGGTATCATAATTCACTATGTAGATTGGTTATTCAACCAAAATATTCTTCTAATCCTGATTCATGCCAAAGAGAAACCACTTCAATTATAACTGATCTATTCACCTCAATTATAACCAATCTATTCATCTTGGTTACGAGTGAGGTGAAACCATAATCTCTCCAAACCATGATATCCGATGATGGTTACACGTGGGTTTAATATCCATTCACAATAGCATGGATAGAGAGCCTGAAATCGCCGGACAATAGCTCATTTATATTTAAATGTGGATATAATTTATATATTATTCGGGAATAAGTTGGGTTTTTAGTGAAACTTAGTAATGAAAGTAAATATTAGTTATATAATGATAAAGATTGGTATCATAATTCACTATGTAGATTGGTTATTCAACCAAAATATTCTTCTAATCTCGATTCATGCCAAAGAGAAACCACCTCAAATATAATTGATCTATTCACCTCAATTATAATCAATCTATTCATCTTAGTTACGAGCGAGATGAAACCATAATCTTGCCAAACTATGATACCCAATGATGGTTACACATGGGATTAATATCCATTCACAATAGCATGGATAGGGAGCCTGAAATTGCCAGACAATAGCTCACCATGGCCATGTGTTACACATAGAGTGCAATCACCACTCATGCAATTTTTATAGATATGATTGCCACTTAACACATGAACAACCTTCTACCTCCCTCTATATATAGACGGCAGGGGATCCTTGTCAAGCCTTGAGCCCCATCTCACTTCCAACTCTCTCTCTTTTTCACTGTTTGCTAATCCCCGGCTGACTTAAGTGTTGAAAGGTCTTCTGGAAACAATTTTAGCAAGAAACTTCGTTCTACATGTCCAACCTTCTCCTAGAGTACCCTCGTAACAGTACCAACCTCAACTATCATTGGCTATGCCAACCTTAATCTCAGTTTGAAATTTATCAGTGACAAATTCTTGCTAGAGAAAGAGCCTTTTTGGCTCATTTCAGAAGAGAGAAATATCGGCACAATGATATCATGTAGGAGGGATCTAACACTTCACATCCTGCACCAATGATGACCTCTGAATGGGTAAGCTTTAGCTAGGGTCCATTATTAGAAAGTATAAAATAGTTTTTTTTTTAGATTACGAAGAGAGAAATATTGGTACAATGATATCATGTAGGAGGCATCTAATGCTTCACATCTTGCACCAACGATGACCTTTGAACGGGTAAGCTTTAGCTGGGGTCCATTATTAGAAAGTTATATAATAGTTTTTTTTAGATTGCGAAAATGTCGATGTGGAATTTTAGATCGGGTTGGAGGGAAGTTTTGCAAGAAAGGGATCGAGATTTGAGGATCTGGATCAGATATTTCTAACGGCTTATTTCATGGTGGCTTCGGACTTGGAAGTTGGGATAGCATTCGAGTCAGTTAGTGTATGCGCTAAATATATTTTGGTTTCAGAATTTTCATGATATCGAGTACCGCGGTATATGGATGGCCTGTGATTGGAAAGTAGGCCTTTAGCCTAGTTAAGGATAAAGAGTCCTACTTCTGGAGACCTAGTATTCAACTATTCATTGCATGTAAGGCTAAAAATAGATTGGATAAGCATCATAAATTGCTATATTCATATTAGCATATTTTTTTAATAAATATGAACATAAAAATTAAATAAATACTAAAATTACAATCTATGTTTATTCTAATCAGATATGGGTATTAATTATATTAATATTTGGATATGAATATAAGTTAAATGCTATTTATATCCATATCATTTATATTTAAATGTGGATATAAGTTGTATATTATTCGGATATAAGTTGGATTTTTAGTGAAACTTAGTAAAAAAAATTAATATTAGTTATATAATGATAAAGATTGGTATCATAATTCACTATGTAGATTGGTTATTCAACCAAAATATTCTTCTAATATCGATTCGTGACAAAGAGAAATCACCTTGGTTATAACTGATCTATTCACCTCAATTATAACCAATCTATTCATCTTGGTTATGAGCAAGGTGAAACCATAATCTTGCCAAACCATGATATCCAATGATGGTTACACGTGGGATTTATATTTGATGTGACCATATCACTAACGTAGAGCTAGGAGCCTAACGTGGAGCCCCCATCAGACACCACGCGGGATTACCACCGCAGGCCCCTTCGCCGGGCTGAGCCCCCGATGCCAGCGGGGCCGCCCGTCGAAAGCCGGGCTCCGTCCTCCACCAGGTCGGTACCTGCCACGTTGGGGCGCCTAGGTCGGAGCCGATCTCAAATCCCACCATAGGCAGACCTTCCGAGCCCGAGCTCGGGTCTTACGGTCCGAAGTCGAGCTCAAGCCTCCTTCGCCACGCCGGACCCCTTTCGAGGCCGGGTTCCCTGGTCTGGGCGTACCTCAGCCATCTCAGCCAGTTCGAGCTCGGTCAAAGCTGGGCCCCTCTGGCCTGGTGTCGAGCTTGGCCCCTCTCCGCACAGCCGAGCCGCCACAAGGCGGGTCCCCTGCAGGTGGGCCCCATCTTCCCAACTCGGTCTCCAACGCAAGTCAAGGTGTCAACCACCAAGGGAGTAGCACCTCCCAGCTGAAGACAGTGGCGAACCCCTCGAGGACCGTACGATAGCACCCGCCACATCACCATTAATGCCCACGGCCGCCATTCACACCAGGAAGAAGGAAAGCTCACATCAAGGCACTGTGCCCCCTATCGGCTTGCTGTACGACCGTAAAAAAGATACCAAGGAGCACGATTCTCAAGAGCGGCGGCGCGACAGTCGAGGCCCCTGCCAGGCTTTCAGGGAGGGACAAATTGAAGGAATGTCAGAAGATTGTGGAAGCTTCCCCAGATACCCAATAAAGAAGGCATACCGTTCACGGCACAACGTCACATCACACCCATCTGCCAACATGGGAGGACCCCAAAGCAAGCCGCAAAAAAGGACCCAGCTAGTGTAAGCAAAAAGGAGGTAACAACGCTCATTTTTTCCCAATTCCAAGCAAGAACAACACAACCACCACAAAGAGAGGAACCAGAGCGACACAAGAAAAGATGGGCAGAGAGGAGGGCAAGACCACCTCGGCCAACACCATTCCCAACTCGTCCTCATCTTCCACTCACACTATATTCACTCCTCCTAGCATGGAGCTCATCCAGAGGGGCTCGACCAAGAGGATATGTTCCCCTGGATCGCCACTGACTTGACCGTCGGAGTGCCTCCGTCGGAATTCCCGGCCCGGGTCACTAACATTGCTTCCTTGCAGGTCCCGAGGCACCGGAGGCGTTCCTAGGCGAGCGGACGTGACACACCCGACGCCATCAGCAGCTACGGGCCACGACGATCCAAGCGACAACAGATTGGCACGCCAGGTAGGGGGGACAAAACGACACTTCCTCCAGTTCAAGTCCTGCTTAGCCTGTCCACTGGGGGGATGGTGACCACCCGGGCAAGGGGAGCTTCTCCCAGCTATGCAGAGGCATCCCCTTCTTGCGGGAACCCGCACGGACCTGAGGCGGAAGTGCCTACCCCGGTTCAACCTCCCCCATTGGAGGCCCAGCAGACCGCACTTGCCCAGCAGATGCATACCCTCACTACGGCGGTGGTCAGCTCCAGCATCAGCACCAACATCGGTCCCTGGCACCCACCAGCAGCCAGAGACCCCCGCGGCCCACACCGCAGCACCTCGCGACAGCCTGCGTTCCTTCCACGAGAGGCCCTCGTAGTCGCGGGCAGTTATAGACCCCCGAGGTACCCATCAAGCCCCAGGGAAGCGACGGTGAGCCAGCTCCACCGAAGAAGAAAGCTGCTCACCGCACCTTGATCGGAGGGCACCCAGACCCCGTCAAGGCCGGAAGGGCAGGGCTCCCCGTCATGGGCGCCGCATGTCCGCATCGCCTTCACCACCCCCTCGATGGAGGGGTCCACAGACGAAGCCATCAGGCGCATGGCGGAGAAGCGCCTGGAGGAGCACGATCGCAAGTTGGAGGAGTTTGCCCGCCAGTTCGCCAACTTGCCTGGCTCCACTAGTGAGTCGACGGGCTATGATGCCCGCCCTCCTTTCTCCTAAGAGATCCAAACGGAGCCAACTCCTCGTCAGTTCCGCATGCCGCAGGTGGATCCCTACGATGGGACCACCGACCCCCTGGACCACCTGGAAAGCTACCGGGCCCTCATGAGGATCCAGGGGGCCATTGACGCCCTTCTGTGCATCGCCTTCCCTGCTATCCTTCGGAAGGCCGCTCGAGTGTGGTTCACCCATCTCAAGCCAGAAAGTATCAGTTCTTTTGCCCAGCTAGGGCAGAAGTTCGTGGCCCATTTTGATGCTTGCCGGAAGATGCTACGTGAGGCAGATAGCCTCTTCTCCATCAGGCAGCAAGATCATGAGCCACTACATGACTACATGGCCCGCTTCAAAGCTGCTGCCTTGGAGATTTATAACTTGGAGGAGCCGGTGGCGATGCTAGCTCTAAAGCGAGGGCTCAGGACTTCCTGCCTGACCTATTCGCTCGACAAGAAGCCCCCAAAGACTTACGCCGAGCTTCTCTTCCGGGTCCAGAAGTATATCCGTGCCGAGGAGGCGGATCGCACGAGACGGGAGCTTGACGGGAAGCCACTAAGGAGGCCGACACCCATCAAGAAGCCTGAAGCACGGAGGCTGGGACCACCAGCTCAGAGCTCCCGACCGGCGCCAAGGCCAAGGAACGCTCCTGTCCCTCCGGGGAACTTCACTCTCCTTCTTGCCCCAAGAACGAAGATCCTCATGGAGATTGAGGGCGAGACTTATCTGAGATGTCCTCGACCGCTGAAGCCATCTTACACCCGTGACAAGATGAAGTACTGCCGCTTCTATCGTGACCACGGGCACGACACCAAGGAATGCCGCAACCTCAAGTGGGAAATTGAAGAACTCATTAAGAGGGGCTACCTCGAAAAATATGTGGGGGGCAGACCTCAACCAGAGTCCCAGGTGCTCGTTGCTCTCCCGCCAGCTCCAGCCATCGACAACCGCCCCACCGAGAAGCCGGTGGGCATGATCTCCTGGGGAGCGGAGCACGCGTCCAAGAGAACCCAGGGGGCAGGGAACTTTGAGAATGTACTCCCCTTTATGAGGGAAGGGAAAAATGGGAAGAAAAATATAAATAATGATGCTGTGGTCATTGAGATGACGATCGCAAAGCATCCTATAAAGCGCATCATGGTAGATAGTGGAAGCTCTACGGATGTACTTTTTTACGATGCTTTCTCCCGGATGAATCTCTCCCCCACTCAACTCAAGCCAGTATTTACTCCCCTTGTTGGTTTCATGGGAGACTCCGCAAGAGTAGAGGGGGAAATCACTCTCCCAATCACTGCCGGGACCCCACCTCGATAGAGTACCGTCATGATGATGTTCATGGTTGTCAGGCTTCCTTTGCCTTACAACGTGATCTTAGACTGACCTGGGCTCAACCTCCTCGATGTCGTCATCTCTACCAAGAGGTTGCTTGTCCAGTTCCCAACCCCTTGCGGCATGGGGGAGATGAGGGGTACGCCCCAGCCAGTGCAGCACTGCTTCCAAACACTTCCCAGGGCCCAGGTTCCCGAGGAGGATTCTAGGGCAGATGAGCTCGACTAGAGGGCCCAAGACCCCAGAGGAGGCCCGGCCGAGCGCTTTCGTACCAGCTCGGAGCCGACCAGGTGAAAACCATGCAGATCGGAGCCCAGCTGCCCGAGGAGGATAGGGCTCCGCTATTGGAGTTCCTGCAAGCAAACGTAGATGTATTCGCTTGGACGGTAGCCGACATGCCAGGTATTCCCCCTGAAGTCATCACCCATAAACTTAGTGTTGATCCGAAGTGCAGGCCAGTTCGACAGAAGAAGAGAAGCTTTGTCCCAAAAAGGCAAGCGATCATCAACGAGGAAGTTGAGCAACTCCTCGCCTCCGGATTCGTCCGAGAGGTGTAATACCCGAGCTGGCTGGCGAATGTGGTGATGGTGAAGAAGAATAACGATAAGTGGAGGATCTGTGTAGACTACACTGACCTCAACAAGGCATGCTCGAAGGATAGCTTCCCTCTGCCAAGGATAGACCAGCTAGTGGATGCCACTTCGGGGCACAGGCTACTCTCCTTCATGGATGCATTCTCCGGGTACAATCAGATTCGGATGCACCTGGAGGACGAGGAGCACACCACCTTCATCACTGATCGGGGGACGTACTGCTACAAATGATGCCCTTTGGCCTGAAAAATGCTGGGGCTACGTACTAATGCCTGGTCAACAAGGTCTTTAAGGACCAGATTGGCCGAAACGTGCAAGCGTCGTGGATGACATGCTCGTCATGAGCAAACCGAGCTTGAACCACATTGCTGACCTCGCTGAAACCTTCCACAACCTCCGAAAGCACTAGATGAAGCTCAACCCGGCAAAGTGCGCCTTCGGGGTGGCGGCCGAAAAATTCCTCGACTTCATGGTCACCTAGAGAGGCATCGGGGCAAACTCGAAGAAGGTCCAAGCAATCCTGGACATGGAGCACCCTACGTCCAAGAAGCAGGTTCAGTGCCTAACGGGAAGGATCGCATCCCTGAGCCGGTTCATTTCGAGGTCGGCTGACTGCTGCCTCCCCTTCTTCAAGGTGCTATGCAAGATGCATGACTTCACTTGGACTGAAGAGTGTCGGACGGCCTTCGAAGAGCTGAAGGAGTTCCTGACCTTCCCGCCTCTACTGTCCAAACCCGAAGAGGGAGAAGAGCTCCTGCTCTACCTGGCGGTCACCTCGGGGGCCTCAGCTCGGTCCTCATCCGTACAGACCAGGACGGGATGCAAAAGCTGGTGTACTATACCAGCAAAATACTTCATGATGCGAAGATCAGGTATACCCACTCCGAAAAACTCATTTTTGCACTAATAATGTATGCTAAGCACCTCATGCCCTATTTCCAAGCGTATCCCATCATGGTTGTGACTGATCAGCCGCTGAGGACCATGCTAAGCCATCCCGAGACTTCCAGAAGGTTAGCCAAATGGTCCCTGATGCTGAGCGAGCACGACATCGCATATCGGCCAAGGTCATCGCAGAAGGCCCAAGTCCTAGCCGACTTCATGGTCGAATGCGTAGGGTTTCCCGAGGAACCAGAGTGGATGGTCCCGGAGAGCCAAGCCGAGCCCACCCCACTGGAGGACCCCTGGATCCTCCATGTGGACGGCGCCTCCAATTCATGCGGGAGCGGAGCAGGCCTCATCCTCGCCAATTCCGATGGAGTGGTGATGGAGTGTGCGCTTCGCTTCAAGTTCCCCGCCACAAACAACCAAGCGGAGTACGAGGCGCTCCTCGCGGGCTTGAAGGTATCCTGCGAGTTAGGCGTACATAACCTCAAGGTATTCATCGACTCCCAGCTGGTTGCTGGAAAAGTCTCTGGGGAGTACGAGGCTCGAGATCCCCAGATGATGAAGTACCTGGAGAAGGTCCATTCAAGCGCGGCAGGCTTCCGCTACTTTCGCATTTCCTATATTCCTCATGGATAGAACGCTCGTGCGGATGCCCTGTCAAGGCTCGTGACCCTACCGGGCTCATCCTTAGGGCGTGCCTACATCGAATATCTCGAGAGCCCGAGCTATAAAAATCCCGAAGAGGTGCAGCAAGTAGCCCCCAAGCCGAGCTGGATGGACAAGTATGTCAGGTACATCCAAGATGGCCTACTGCCGGGAGACTGCAAGGAAGCTGGCCTCGTCAGAAGGAAGGCCACCCGCTTCTTCTTGATGGATGGCCAGCTTTACCGCCGATCCTATTCTTATCCTCTCCTGAAGTGCCTCAGGCTCGTAGAGGTAGCTTTCGTACTCCAGGAGATACACGAAGGCCTTTGTGGAAATCATGTAGGAGGGAGGACCATGGCATACAAGGCCCTTCGCCAGGGATATTTCTGGGAAACAATGAGGGAGGACGTCGTCGACTTCATCAAGAAGTGTGACAAGTGCCAGCGCCACTCCCACATCCAACGCCTGCCGGCTGTGCCGATCTCTCAGCTATCATCTCCATGGCCTTTCGCGTAATGGGGGATGGACATCCTGGGCCCATTCCCTACTGCACCAGGATAGCGAAAGTTCCTGCTGGTGGGATCGACTACTTCACCAAATGGGTTGAAGCAGAGCCGCTAGCTCGGATCACAAAGGCCAATGTCCGCCAGTTCTTCTGGAAGTCTGTCATCTGCCATTTCGGACTCCCCAACTGTGTCATCGCCGACAATGGGCGACAGTTCAACAACCGAGAGTTCGAGGGGTTCTGCGCTGAGCACGGGATCCAGCATCGGTTCACCTCGATCGTCCATCCCTAGATGAATGGGGAAGCCGAGGTCACCAACCGATCCATTCTTCAAGGACTCCACACCAGGCTGGACCAAGAGAAGGGCAGATGGACGGAAGAACTTCCAAGCATCCTATGGGCCTACCACACAACGCCCAGGATGGCAACGGGTGAAACACCTTTCAACTTGGTCTTCGGGTCAGAAGCAGTAATTCCAGTTGAGCTCGGCGTGTCCATGCTCCGAGTACAGCAGTATGACGAAGCACAGAACTTGGCACACCTTCTCCTCAACTTAGACCTCCTCGAAGAAACAAGAGACAAAGCTCGGCTCTGGATGGCAGCATACCGGCAATAGGTCGCCCGGTACTACAATGCACGGGTGAGGCAGAAGGCTTTCCGACCTGGCAACCTAGTACTGCACCGAGCAGAAGCGTCCCAGCCCTGGGAGAGCAGTAAACTCTCACCAAACTGGGAGGGCCCTTACAAAGTGGCCGAGGCCCTGTCGCAGGGGGCCTACTACTTAGAAGACTTGGATGGCGCCAGATTCCCCCGGACCTGGAATGCTTGTAATTTGAGGAGATATTATCAATAATGTAAGTATTCCCTCCATAAGAAATGAAGATCTCTTTCCACAACACGATCTATCTGTCTTGCAAGAAACTACATCAAAAGATCGGATGACCTCCGGCATCGGCGAGCCCAGCTCCCCGGCATGAAAAGATCGGACGACCTCCGTCACCGGTGAGCCCAGCTCCTCGGCATCAAAAGACCGGACGACCTCCGGCACCGGCAAGCCCAGCTCCCCGGCATCAAAAGACCGAACGACCTCCGGCACCGACGAGCCCAGCTCCCAGGCATCAAAAGATCGGACGACCTCCGGCACCGGCGAGCCTAGCTCCTCGGCATCAAAAGACCGGACGACCTCCGGCACCGGCGAGCCCAGCTCCCTGGCATCAAAAGATCGGATGACCTCCGGCACTGGCGAGCCCAGCTCCCCGGCTTCAAAAGACCGGATGACCTCTAGCACCGGCGAGCCCAGCTCCCCGACGAAGGACCTAGGAAGCCCTCAAGCACTCGACGCCTTCGAGCCCAGCTCCGAGATGCCTTCTCAAATCATCGACATCCCCGAGCACAGCTCTAGGATGACTGCCCAACACTGGAGCTCAGATCTCCGGCCAAGGGACCTCTCTCGACCATTGCGCCCACGAGCCCAACTCCAAGGCGCCATCTCAAGCTCTCATCATCTTCGGGCCCAGCTCCAAGATGCTCACTCGAGACCGGAGCTCAGATCTCCGGCTAGGGGCACCCCCGAGCCATGCAAATCATCATCGACAGCATCCCCGGGCTCGGCCTCACGATGACAGCTGAAACCGGGCCCTGTCCTCCGCCAGGTCCGCTCCCGCAAGCCCAGGATGCCTAGGCCGGAGCCGAGCACGAGCCTCCACCCAAGGTGGACCCCTCGAGATCGGGACCCATGGCCAGGAGTTGAGCCCAGCCTCCTCCACCATGAGGCGCCCCTCCGAGCTCAGGTCTCCTGGGTTGGATAGCATCGTCACCAATCAAAGCCCAGAGAAGAGTGCTCTGGCACAAAGACCTGGGAAGCCCCCAGGCACTGGCGAGCCTAGCTCCCTGGCATCAAAAGACCGGACGACCTCCGGCACCAGCGAGCCCAGCTCCCTGGCATCAAAAGACCGGACGACCTCCGGCATCGGCGAGCCCAGCTCCCCGGCATCAAAGACCGGATCCCACGACCCTCCGGCACAAAAGACCTGGGAAGCCCCCAGGCACCGGCGAGCCTAGCTCCCCGGCATCAAAGACTGGATGACCCTCCGGCACCGAAGACCGGACGACCCTCCGGCACCGGCGAGCCCAGCTCCCTAGCAAAGGACCTGGGAAGCCCCCAGGAACTTAGTGCCTCCGAGCCCAACTCTAGGATGCCAAGGCCTAGAACTCAGATTTCCAGCACTGCAATTCTCAAGCGTCAACGTCCTTGGAATTGGCTCCGAGACACTAAGGTCCAAGACTCAGGCTTCTGATATCGGGGATCTCATCTTTCGACATCACCAAGCCTAGCTTCAAGACAGCGACCACTGAATTATGTCCCGGAGCAACTGAGTCCAATGCCAACACACATCAATGACGTGACCTCAAGCTCAATGCCGGGTTCGTGCCAATTGAAGTTCCTGACTCCCATCTCGGACCCCCTTGCATTGAAAAGAATGAAATAGCAAAGAAAGGGGAGAGAAGAGAGAGAAGGGACATTCCACATTGCAGATGATGGAGACACCATGATTACAAAAGTGCATTTCATTACTGGAAGAGCTGATTATACTGCCTCCCGGGCCTTGACAGGCCGGGTGACCCGGTCAAGAAAAAGAAAAGGCAAAAGGAAGACATAAGTGTAAAAAGGAAAAAGAGAGAAATCCTATCCTAAGTAGCCGGCTCCTTCCCCGAAGGTTGCACGGCTGAGACCTCCCCCTCCTCGACCTTCGTTGTTTGGGCATGATCCTGGGCATCCTCTGCTGGAGGAGCAGGTTCAGCTACTAAAGCCACTGGGCCGGATTAGCAGCCCCCATCTGCGGCGTGGGCGTTGCCCTCGCCGCCGTCGATGTCAACTCCTTGGGGCCGGGCGTCGTCGAGGTCGCCGGGAAGCTAACCTCGGCTGGAGCAGCCTCCTTCCCTGTCGCCACCGTCGTTGTTGCAGAGGGGGCCTTCTTCCACGGAGTCCGGACCGCGGCCAACCGCTCCTCAGATAGAATACCCCTCAGCTGCTGGCGATAATAGGCGAACCCCTTAGCAAAGGAGTCCGTCGCCACCTCCTTGAAATCTTTGAGGTACTCAGGAGAAGCTTTGAAGGCGGCCACCGCGCCGGTGACATCCCTTCGGGTGCCCTCCACCTTGCTCCTTTCGGTGGCCACCAGATCCACGGTGCACTCAACCTGGCGGACCGCCGCCGCCATCCCCTTCTCGGTGACCTCGGCAGCATGGCTGGCGACAGCAGCTTTCTTCTCGACCTCAGTGGCCCTCCCCTCGGCCTCAGCAGCCCTCTTCTCCATGGTCGCCACCTTCCTCTCGGACTCAACCCGGAGCTCCTTCAATCGAGTTCTCTTCGACTCTAGCTCATTTTCAAGCTCCTTCTTCGTCCGGACGAGGTTGCCAACCTCGGCCGCGAGGCCCTTTTTTCTAAGGTGAGCGTCCTGGGCATCTTGGCTCTTCTCTCTTGCCTCGGCCCGCAGAGATTCGAGCTCAGCCAGTCGCTCCTTCTCCCCTTTGGCCCAATTCCGGTAGAAGTCCTCGATGAGGAGGAGCTCTCTGCCTTGCTGCATCGGGGAAGGGGTGTTAGCTGTTAGGTAAGAAGAAAAAGAAGCGACTTGGAGAAGCAACGATGAGCGGAGGACTTACAGCGTAGAGGTTCGCGAACATCGCGTTGATGACATTGCCCAGAAGCCTCCCGCTTCTGTCTCGCTTGTCACAGGACTGGATGGAGAAGTCCATCATCCGCTCGGCAAGGCTGGGGTCTTTAACCAGAGAGACGTTCGGCCCCAATTTGAAGGGGACCCTTCGGTAATCTCTGTCCCTAGTCCCGTCGGCTCAGCTCCTTCATCGACGAGTGGTACCCTCGGTGCCAGTTGCGGGACTAGAGCTGCATCGGACCGCACCTAGGATGTCGGCTTGATCTCTTCCAGGTCCTCCTCCTCGATGTTGACGACCTCCGGGATGGGGGGTGCCAGCCTGGCGGTAGCAGCAGCCGATCTCGCGCGGGCCACCATCTCGGGCTCGGGCGCCGCCACCAGCTCACGCTGCCCGGCAGGCGTGGGAACGGGCTCGGCCGCCCTTTTTTGCCATCGTTCCTGAACCGGTGCATCCGCCCCAGCCTGCACCAGCCTCGCCCCATCCTCGGCTCGAGCCCTCTTCGGAGCAGGCTCACTTGTCTCAGCAGCCTGCTCTCGCTCCTCAGAAAATGAGAGCAGCTCATCCATCGAAAACTTCATTTCTGCCCCATAGGGAACGAGGTCAGCCCAGTAGCAGCAGCAGCAAAAAAAAAAATGAATGATGAATGAAATGAAAAAAGAAAAATAAATAAGAAATGGTGGTGGGGTGGCCAAGTCAAACTCACCCGGCTCCCACGCCGAGCTGACCCCGGCCTCGCGAAGATTCTGCTCTGACAGCAAGACCTCTAGTGATGGGATCTCGGTCGATCTAAGCAGGTCATACATATCGAGGTCGGCAGCTTTGACAGAGGAGTTCCTGTTCGAAGATCGATCTGGGTCACTCCAAACCCAGTCGATCCCCTCTACTGAAATAAAAAAGAACCTACTCTTCCATCCTTTGATGGAAAAGGGGAGCACAAATCTGATACCCCGAGGGCGGGAAGAAAGGGACCACCACCCGTCCTCAGTAGGGTGGCGTTTCAGGGTGAAGAAGGCCCTGAATAAAGAAAAACGGGCGACAATCCCGTGGAAGTGGTACAGAACGATGAAGCAAAATATTGTTCTGATGGCATTGGAGACCAACTGGGCAGGAACAAGTCGGTAGTTGGCCAAGAAAGAAAGGAATAAAGGATGTATAGGGAGGCGAAGACCCCCAGCAAAGGTCTCCTCGTAGAAGGCGATCCGCCGAGGACCACTGAAGTGACTCGCTCTTTAAGACGAGGAACGGAGAGCTGGATGGATTCGGGGATGCCGTAAGCCTCCCGGATAAATGCAAGGTCCTCAGCGGTAATCACCAAAGTGATCCCTCCTGGACCTGACGACCGAGAAGACTCAGGCTCAGAGAGAGGAACAAAAGCAGAAGTAGAAGCAGGAGCAGGATGAGAAGCCAAGCGAGGAGCAGAAGACCCGGGTTCCCTAATGGACACCGGGCCATGGAAAGGCCTTCTACTAAACTCGCACCTCACTGCCTCCATCTCCTCATCAGAAGAGGAAGGAGTCTTTGGCCGGGAAGGTCCGGCCTCAGCCTGACAAGAAGGATGGAAGTTGGGCCCGAAGCGGTCCATGGAAGAGAAAGGGAGAGAACAAGGCAACTCCTAGATGACGAAAGGGAGGGAGAGAACGGAGGAAGGTCTACGGTGACTTCTAATAGGCGAGAAGGAAGAGCTAACCTGCTGATGCTCACAGAAGGCGCCGACGACCGGAAAAGAAGAAGAGGAAGGCCCCTGCACGACTCCGGGCACGAAGAGTTTGAAAAAATGTATGTTTTGAAAGGACTTACCCATCCCTTCGAAACAACCTGCACCCGATCGTACCGTTACGGCTTCTCCAAAAGTCATGCCACGTGTTGCCGATCAACGGGGCCAGCGCCCCCATCTGACCGCAGCCGCTTCAGCTTCCCTGCCCGCCATAACTGCTCCCAAGATGTGGCCACACGGTGCCCCCACACAGGATCAAGTGCCCGCCTGGCGAGATGCCGCCGATATCGATCATTATCGTACCAGATTTCCCACCTTTCCATGTCAGCACCGCAACTACTCCCTTCGCCCCAAGCGCCACGCGATAACGGGCCTCGGGAGTGGGGGGCAAATGATGTGACCAAATCGCTGACATAAAGCTAGGAGCCTAACATGGATCCCCCATCGGACGCCACGTGGGATTACCACCGCAGGCCCCTTCGCCGGGCTGAGCCCCCAATGCCAGCGGGGCCACCCGTCGAAAGCCGAGCTCCATCCTCCGCCAGGTCGGTACCCGCCAGGTCGGGGCGCCTAGGTCAGAGCCGATCTCAAATCCCACCAGAGGCAGACCTTTCGAGCTCGAGCTCGGGTCCCGCGATTCTGAGTCGAGCTCAAGCCTCCTCCGCCACGCGGGACCCCTTTCGAGGCCGGGTCCCCTGGTCTGGGCGCACCTCAGCCACCTCAGCCAGTTCGAGCTCGGTCAAAGCTGGGCCCCTCTGGCCTGGTGCCGAGCTCGGCCCCTCTCCACACAGCCGAGCCGCCACAAGGTGGGTCCCCTGCAGGTGGGCCCCATCTTCCCAACTTGGTCTCCAACGCAAGTCAAGGTGTCAACCGCCAAGGGAGCAGCACCTCCCAGCCGAAGATAGTGGCGGACCTCTCGAGGACCGTACGACAGCACCCGCCATGTCACCATTAATGCCCACAGCCTCCATTCACACCAGGAAGAAGGAAAGCTCACATCAAGGCACTGTGCCCCCTACCGGCTTACTGTATGACCGGAAATAAGACACCAAGG
The DNA here is from genome assembly GCA_021397845.1 of Areca catechu. Taxonomy (NCBI): domain Eukaryota; kingdom Viridiplantae; phylum Streptophyta; class Magnoliopsida; order Arecales; family Arecaceae; genus Areca; species Areca catechu. The sequence continues at coordinate 46,582,892 of CM038047.1, read as the reverse complement.
AGCGTGATTCCCAAGAGCGGCGGTGCGACAGTCGAGGCCCCTGCCAGGCTTCCAGGAGGGGCAAATTGAAGGAATGTCAGAAGATTATGGAAGCTTCTCCAGATACTCAATAAAGAAGGCATACCGTTCATGGCATAATGTCACGTCACACCCATCTGCCAACATGGGAGGACCTCGAGGCAAGCCGCAAAAAAGGACTCAACTAGTGTAAGCAAAAAGGCGGTAACAACGCTCATTTTTTCCCAATTCCAAGCAAGAACAACACAACCACCACAAAGAGAGGAACCAGAGCGACACAAGGGAAGAAGGCCATAGAGGAGGGCAAGACCATCTCGGCCAACACCATTCCCAGCTCGTCCTCATCTTCCACTCACACTATATTCACTTCTCCTAGCATGGAGCTCATCCAGAGGGGCTCGACCAAGAGGATCTGTTCCCCTGGATCGCCACTGACTTGACCGTCGGAGTGCCCGCACTGAAATCCCCGGCCCGGGTCACTGACGTTGCTTCCATGCAGGTCCCGAGGCACCGGAGGCGTTCCCAGGCGGGCGGACGCGATACACCCGACACCATCAGCAGCTACGGGCTACGACGATTCGGGCGGCAACAATATCCATTCACAATAGCATGGATAGGGGCTTGAAATCATCGGACAATAGCTCATTTATATTTAAATGTGGATATAAGTTGTATATTATTCGGATATAAGTTGGATTTTTAGTGAAACTTAGTAATGAAAATTAATATTAGTTATATAATGATAAAGATTGGTATCATAATTCACTATGCAGATTGGTTATTCAACCAAAACATTCTTCTAATCTCGATTCATGCCAAAAAGAAACCACCTCGGTTATAACTGATCTATTCACCTCAATTATAACCAATATATTCATCTTGGTTACGAGCAAGGTGAAACCATAATCTTGCCAAACCATGATACCCGATGATGGTTACACGTGGAATTAATATCCATTTACAATAGCATGGATAGGGAGCCTGAAATCGCCGGAGAATAGCTCACCATGGCCATGTGTTGCAAATAGAGTACAATCACCACTCATGCAATTTTTATAGATATGATTGCCACTTATCATAGGAGCAACCTTCTACCTCTCTCTATAAATAGGGGGCGGGGGATCCCTGGCAAGCCTTGAGCCCCATCTTGCTTCCAACTCTCTCTCTCTTTTTCACTGTTTGCTAATCCCCGGCTGACTTAAGTATTGAAGGGTTTTCTAAAAATAATTTCAGCATGAAACTTCATTTTACAGGTCCAACCTTCTCCTGGAGTACCCCATAACAGTACTGACCTCAACTATCATTGGCTATGCCACCTCAATCTCCGTTTGAAAATTATGAGTAACAAATTGTTGCTACAGAAAGAGCCTTTTTGGCTCATTCAGAAGAGAGAAATACATGCACAATGATATCATGTAGGAGGCATCTAATGCTTCACATCCTGCACCAACGATGACCTCTGAACAATTTAATTTGCTCGTTCAGTAAGTACAGACCTTGACTGCAATGGTTCAAGGAAGCAAATAGCTATGCCTTAGCCATCCCATGACACTACCCACCAAGGTCTAGTGCAGTTGTTGGGCCATCAATCTTCTCCCTACCACCTAAGGCAAGCATAACTGAATCAGCACAGCCAACCTGGTACTCTTAAGCATGATGATTGCAGGCACTCCCCAACTCCGTGATCTAGTAAGGACTCCACCTCAAGACTTTTTTACCTTAGTGATCAGAGCATTACTTAGTTTGTGAGGCTATAATCAATCAGAAGCTCCAAGAGATGCATCGACAAACTAAAGCACTTCAAGGCCACACTCAACCTCAATGTAGCGAACTTTTGAATTGAACTCATAGCTACTATTTGATAAAAAAAATTATGAATGATAGATCCCATCTTGGTTTAAAATATGTCAATTAAAGCCATATGACAGAACTATCAACCTCATCAATCATCTAAAGAGCTTCAAAGCTCTTATGCTCCTCCACGGTGCCAGTGACAACATCCTTTACCGAGCTTTCCTCTTTACTCTCGTAAAGGTAATCCAATACTGGTATTCAAGTCTTCACTGTGTTCAATCCATTCCTTTAAGCAACTCAGCCAAGTATCTGTGATACACTTCATTAGTAGCTAAAGATAGCATCGTGGGTCAACTCTCTCATCAATATCAAGTAGAGGGAAGGAGAGTCCCTCGGAGATTATATGAGCCACTTCAATGTAGTCATCTTAAAGGTTCGTGACTTGGATCAATCGATTACCATGTCCACCCTAAAGGATGGCCTTCCCAAGTGCATGTTTCTCTTATCAAAGAAGAAATATCTAAAGGACTTTGCTAAGATGTTAGCTTGGGTAGATATATAAATATGTAAATCTCGAGGAGCAATGGCCTCACATGGAGAATCACTTGACAGCAAGTCCGAGGAGAAGGACGGAAATGGGGTTAAGCAAGATAAAATAAGACACAATGGTTGCCGAAGGGGAGGAGATTATGCCAATTCAGAACTTCGACCCACAATCACCATTCTAGAACCCCTCCAATCATCGATCACGGACTCCACCTTAGAGGTTCATGACATGCACCCCCTTCAACACACCTTAAATCCATATTTTATGAAAATTGAAGGCCATGGAGACCTACCGCACCCAAGAAAAATGTTGACCTTGGCCAATAAATGGAACACTAAAAAATATTATCGATTTCACCATGCCATAGCCATGACACAGAGGAGTACATACAACTCCAAAACAAGATTGAGAAACTTATTAGGCCAAGACAACTCAGGCAATGCGACAATGAATAATGATATCAAAACAAAAGCCCTAGCTAATGGCAGCAATCTAAGAAGAACCAAGACAATCAACCTACAACTTGCATCATCAACACCATCTTTGTTAAGCAGTTCAGTAGCTCACCTATGACCCTCAATCGAGGAGAGAAGGAAATGACTTTAAAAAGATAGAATGTCGAGGACGTCATCACCATTTACGATGCTAACTAGTAAGGAATTTAGTCCCCCCATGATGATGCACTTATTATATCTTTAAATATTGCAAATTATGTTGTATGTCGCATCTTAGTGGATAATGGAAGCTCCATCGATATTTTATTTTATGATCCTTTCTCCAGAATGGGATTGCCCTTAGATCGGTTAATGAAACTTGACTCTCCCCTCATTAGTTTTTTTGATACACCATCCCAATTGAAGGAGTTATTGCCCTATTGGTGATAGCAAGTTGAGAGCCATGGCAAGCAACCATACAACTCAACCTCTTGATTGTAGGGGTAAAAGTGGATTGGATAATATTTGTCTAGATCCATTATCATATCTAAATTTATCCGGATATGGATAAAAATTTATACACCCAACTAATATCCGTATCAATATTCATAAAAAAAAATTGACATGGATGTGGATACACAACTGTTTGATCTATATTTGAATATCTGATTCTACCGTAACCCTATTTAATTTTATATAGTCCCAGTTAATTTTTAAGAAAAATATGTAACCATATTAACAAGCTATTAGCTTGATCATCTATATAATAATATCTTTGATTTTATGATGATAAAGTTTATTTATTTGACTTATATCTATATTTATATCTATCTTCAAGTATCTAATTTGTATCTATATCTATTTAAATCAAATATGAATATAAATTATTGCATTCAATTAATATCCATATTTGTATTTATATTTGTCAGATAAAATAAATATGATATGAATATATTGATATGTGATCTATATCCGATCAGGTTTCAGCCTTACTTGGTTGTCAAGACCCTATTAGCCTATAATTCCAAATTAGGTTAGTCTAGACTAAATGCACTATGAGTTGTTGTTTCTACCTTCTATCTGCTAATGAGATTCCCAACAACAGATGGCATTAGAGAAGTTTAAGAAGATCAGGCCCTGGCTAGATAATGCTATATGGCATCTCTTGGAGGAAAAAAGCTTATGAAGACCCTTTCCATCGAGGACCTAGATGTACGGGATAATTTGAAGGAACAATATAGGGAACCAGCAAGTAGTAGACCTCGTCTTGGTACCACTTAGAGAGGATGACCCATCTAAGGCTATCTAGGTTGGCTTATAACTAGACAAGGCAACCAAACAATAGTTTGTTTCTTTCTCTTGATCAAACATAGACATTTTTACCTAGTTGGCTTGGGATATGTTGGGCATAGATCTCGAGATGATAGTACATTGATTGAATGTGATTCTGGCATATTGGCCAATCAAGTAGAAGAAGAGGAGTTCACCCAGAGCACCAAAAGGTAATCAAAGTTGAGGTGGATAAGCTTCCCAAGGCTAGCTTTGTTCAAAAAGTTAGTTACCTGAACTAGCTAGCAAATATGGTCCTTATCAAAAAGGAGAACAAGAAGTGGCATGTCTGCATGGACTAAATTGATATCAATAAAGTATATCCAAAGGATAGCTATCCATTGCATTGAATTGATCAGTTAGTAGATGCCATGTTAGGCCACCAACTCTTCACCTTCATGGATGATTTTTCATGTTATAATCAAATTGAATGTCACTTGAGGATGAGGAGAAGACTTTTTTTTACTATTAACAAAAGTTTCTTTTGTTATAAGATTATGCCTTTTAACTTGAAAAATATTGGGGCAACTTATCAACGATTGGTGAATAAGACTTCAAAGATCAAATTAAAAAGAACATAGAGATTTATGTGAACGACATGCTGGTCAAAAGCCAAGAACCTAATCATCGCATTGTCAACCTTGGGGATGCCTTTGCAACCCTTTAGAAGTTTTAAATGAAATTCAATCCAAGAAAGTATGCCTTCGGAGCCACATCCGGTAAGTTCTTCGATTTTATAATCTCATAGCGAGGAACTAAAACTTATCCAGAGAAGATTTGGACAGTATGGGAGATGGGTCTATCTAAGTTAATAAAGGAGGTACAATGCTTAACGGACAAGATAGCTACATTCAAAAGGTTCATCTTTAGGTTAGTTAAACAATGCCGCCTTTCACCTCGTTAGACATCAAGGTCCTCATTAGGAGAGAAGAGTGGCCGAAAAAGAAGAAGACTGACCCCTCCTCCCTCGTTTAACATGATCTAGTAGGTTTTTATTCCATAGATAAAAAAATAAAAATAAAAAAAAATCTAGCAATAAGGGTTGTTGCTGCCATCTTTATGCCTTCACACATAGGTGAGGGATTCTCTTCCTTAATCTTTCCTCATCTATGCTTTGATTTAGAAATCTTTTTTCTGTATTGCTATCATTGGTATCCTCAGCTCTATATAGCATCATCTTTGGAATTACGAAAGTCCATCCTTTTAGACACCATGAACAAGTTAAATGATGCTAACATATCCTCTAGGCTCAGGCCTTCCATTTCTTTGTTAATTTTTAATATAAGTTGAAACATCTTACCGATACCCCTCCTATTGCCTCCTCTTCCTCCAAGTACTTTGATAACGAGATAGCGACTAGCCCTTTGGATAAGTGGTAAGATAATGATTATGCAATTATTACCTGGTTTTGGAATAGCTGTGAACCTTCTATCAATATAATATTATGTTTTTCTTTATGGTAAAAGATATATGGGATGCTCTTAAAAAAATATACATACATGATGGGTACTCGTCAATAACTACTTTGCAGTACTTAAAAAAAAGTGGGATGAATTAATTATTCATCATCCCATTACTAATAATGTGACTGTCTTGAAGCAACAACGTGAAAAAGTTTTTTTCGGGATTGGATTATAGTCTTAGTCTTGTTCAACAATCCCTTTTGTCCAACTATACTACCCCATCATTATCTGGTGCTCTTGCTTGTATGCTTCGAGTATTTGTGACCACTGCTACTTCTAAATTTTCTGTTATAAAGATCAGTCTATTCATACTACTTCTGGGGGACGTGCCAAGGTCATGGCCATGGTCATGGTTTTCCTCCGTGTCTTCATTGAATCTATACCAACCATCCTTCTGAACTGTATTGGTAAAAATTTGGCAAACTTGAAACTACCAAACCAGCTTTTGCTTCTCCAGCCATTACTGCCACTATTGCCTTTGCGAGTATTGCCCCTATTTCTGACTTCATGAGTGATGTTATTACACTTACCAAGGTGAAGTATGATAAATTTTTATAGACATATGCCTTTTCTTGTCCTTTTTCTCCATCTTTTAGATCTGCTTTTGCTACTGCCCATGGTAAGTCTTGACTTCTCGATTATGGTGCCTCCATCCATATGATAGGTAACTAGTTTTTATTCTCCATTCTATCTCTTTTTTCCACTTATCCTCCTGTATCTATTGCTGATGGCTTCTTCTCTCTTATACTGGGTAAAGAAAGAGTGGTTGCCTCCTCTTTATCTCTTGACAAAGTTTTATATATTCTTAATTTTTTTATTAGTCTTTTCTTTATAAGTCACCTCACCCACTTTTTAGATTATTCCATTATATTTTTTCCCTTTATAATGTGTTCTTCAAGATCTTTAGACCAGGAAGCAGATTGGTGGAGAGCATGAGTTACAGGGTCTCTACTATTTGGATATCTTTTTCTAGCATTGTAGGCTTGGCCATCTTACACTTTTATCCTTGAGTCACTTTGTTTCTATTCTATCTATGTTGTCCTCTTTGCCCTATGCTACTTGTGAGTTTGGCAAGTACTATCGTGCTTCCTCTCTCTCTAGTGTCTATCATTAGTGTACTACTTCTTTTAAGCTTATATACTCCAACGTCTAGGGTCCAGTCTTGTGTCATGTCATCTTGGATTTCGTACTTTGTTACCTTCATTGATGATTATTCTCAAGTCACTTGGATCTATCTTCTTTAGAGTCGGTCCTATGTCTTTCATATATTCTTAGATTTCTATATAAAAATAAAGACTCAATTTTCTATACCCATTAAGACTCTTAGGACTAATAATGCCTTAAAATTTATAAATTTTTTGTTTAAATATTTTTCTACTTCTTATGGTATTATTCATCATACCTCTTATACATGCACTTCTCAACAAAATAGGATAACTGAACGTATAAATTGTACCCTCCTAAATATAGCTTATATCTTGATATTTCATATGCATGTGCCTAAACCATATTAGGGGGATATTGTTCTTACTGCCTGCTATCTCATTAATATCTTCCATCCTCCATTCTTGCTGGTCAAACATCATTCTCTTGTATTTATCTCAATAGGTCTCTATTTTCACTAACTCTTTGGATGTTTGGTTGTATCTGCTTTATCACTTACTCGATCCTAGACTTGACAAATTATCTCCTTAGTATGTTAAGTATATTTTCTTGGATTACTCTTGAACACAAAAGGGATATAGGTATTATGATCTTGCCACTTGATGTCATTTTGTTTCAACTGATGTTAGTTTCTTTGAGTTTGTCTCATTCTTCTCTCCTTCTAAGATTCATTTAGAATCTTTGTCCAAATCTCCTCTTCGATACTAGCTCCATCCCTACAAGGTATTCCTCCCTCAGTTCTTAAGCAACCTATAGAGACTTTTCCAATAGTTCCTCCTATTTCATAAGATTATTAGCACCACCAGAAATCTATAACTCATATTCATCCCAGCCTGCCTTCTCTGGCTCTGGTTTCAGATCTTAAGATATACAACCTTGATCTTTCCATTACTCTCTGCAAGGATAAATGTACATGTACCATGCATTCTATTACTGATTATGTCTTCCTGGACCATTTTAGTCCCTCTTTCTAGTACTTAGCCTTGTCTATCTTATCTCTATATATTTACAGGACTTATTTAGAAGCACTATCTGATCCACCCTGAAAAGTCGCTATGGATGATGAAATGAATACTATTATTAGCTATGGCCTTGGGAGCTTGTGCCCTCTCTTATGGGTATCTAGCCTATTCAGTGCAAATGGCTATTTACTATCAAGTACCTGCCAGATGGATCCATTATCGATACAAGGCTTGATTGGTTGTTAAGGGCGTTACTTAAACCTATGTGATTGATTATTATGAGACATTTTCTCCTATAGCTTGAATGAATTTTGTTCAGATAGTATTTTTTATTACTGTTAATCGAGATTGGCCCATCATCTAGATGGATGTCAAGAACGTATTTCTCTATGATGATCTTCTTGAGGTATCTATATGGAGCAACCACTAGGATATATTGCTCAAGAAGAGTATCAACTATGCAAGCTCAAGAAAGCTATTTATAGTTTGAAATAGAGTCTTGTTCCTGGTTTGATAAGTTTATAGAGGTTGTTGCTGGTATAGGTCTCAGATACTCACAGCCTGATTACTCGGTCTTTGTTAGAAAAGTTCACAGGGAACTGTTAGACTTGTTCTTTATGTTAATGATATTCTCCTCATTGGTGATAACACAGAGGGCATTGTTGAAGTCAAATAACATATTCAATCTCATTTTGTTATTAAAGATCTTAGCAGGCCAAGGTACTTCTTAAGCATTGAGATTACTTACTATTTTGATGGGGTTAGTCTTTCTCAGCGAAAATATATACTTGACCTACTTATAGAGATCAAACTACTAGGATGTAAGCCTAATAGCACTTTGATGGTTGCCAATCATAACAATCCATCTAAAAATGATGAGGATGGTTTTCCAGATCCAACTTAGTATCATCGATTAGTTGAAAGATTAATATACCTCGCCATTACATGACCATATATTTTCTTTGCAGTTTGATTAGTAAGTCAGTACATGCACAAACTAAAGAAAGGATATTGAAAAGCATCTATCAAAATTTTTCATTATATAAAAGTCGCTCTAGAAAAAAAGGACCACTCTTCAAGAAATCTAGATATCTTGGCATTGAGGCATACTTAGATGTAAATTATGCAGGATTTATAAAGGATCGAACTCTACCTCTGGCTATTGTACTTATATTGGAAGAAACTTAGTCATATAAAGAAGCAAAAATCAAAATGTTATGGCTAGATCAAGTACGGAGGCAGAGCACAGAGCAATGGCCCATACAGTCTTACGATGATGTGGCTTAAGTCCTTTCTAGAAAATTTGGGATTTACTTTTACAAAGCCAATGGATATGAATTATGACAATTAAGCTACAATTTATATTGCTAGTAACCTAACCATACATGAGCGGACTAAGTATATAGAGGTAGACTGTCATTTTATATAAGAAGCTATTTTAAGTGATAAAATTAAGACACCTTATACTAGTTTGATAGATCAACTCACAGACATCTTTACTAAAGCTCTCAACTTAAATTAGATTTCTACTATATGTTCCAAGTTAGGCATAATTGATGTATGCGCTCCAGCTTAGGAGGGAGTATTAGAATTAGAAAAAAGAGCAACTTATTTTATATTATTTCCTAGAATATTATACTCTATCTTAATTCTATTAGAAGTACTATTGCAGTCCTATTAGAAGTTACATATTATTATATATGATGATCATATACTCTATTTAAAAGCCTTTATAGCCTTAATAACAATGCAACACTTTTTTTTTCTCAACAATTGATATCAAATAAATAAATTATATCATGTTAGTGATGCCAATCGATAAGATGTGCACAAAACACTTTAAGCATTTAGAGAGCATAAAAATGACCTTCTTTCTTCGGATCTATCATTGGTAGGCTTTCTTAATGACATTAAGCATGTCATTGTGCCATTAAGATTATTCTTCTTCCAAGTTATAATATTTTGCACCCAAATCAAAAAGGTAAATATTTATGTGTTGCATCTACTTTTTCATTCCATAGATACAACAAACAAACGAATTAGCTCAACTAAAAAGCAACATTCCAAATTGCCCCATCTCCTTCTCCACATGTATTGTGAACATCTTTCATCTTCTCCACTGACTTGCATATCCCACTACATGACCAGTCAAATGATGCTACACAAACATTTCCAGCTTGCATCTTCCACTCGCAATCTATCATGGATAATGCATATATATAAATACACATAAATTATGAAGATTTCTAATTAAAAAAATAAAAATAAAATTGTAATGCATGCTTCAAACTAAATAATGCTTTTACCTTCTACCAAAAAGTAATATTTTTTAAACTCTAGTAGTCTTTGTATTTGAAATTCAACTTTTTGATGAATAATTTGATGCCATATCTTTACATGGCTAGGTTATTAGGCGTACCATCATCTTAAATATGCTAGTTTTATTTTTGATAATGAAGTGATAGATATATTATTTTATTTTATGATTACAAATAAAATTGATAACATATTAGTTTAGAATGCTAACCCTATATCAACAAGTATTTAAGTTAGAAAACTAGACAAAAACTAGTCTCAATTAGAAACGAGATGAACCTAAAAGTAAACTACAAATACAAATTTCTCAATAGCCTTTAATTAGCATTTTTTTTTTAGGTAAGAATAGCTTTTAGCTTTAATGGTTAAGTAAATTAAATAAATTGTATAATTAAGCTATATTAAACTAGTGTTTAAATTATAAAGGAAAATATTATTTTATATGTATGCTATTACAAATAGATATCCAATTAAGAGCTACAAATAAAGTTAATATCTATAATATAACTTTCCAAATTGTAGTACATTATTCTTATCATATTCTTGTGAATGTATAATGATTATGTTTTCTTTTGTTTCGTTACTTTCTTAATAGTCAACTTTTATATATTCAAAGAAAAAAATATATTTAAGAATAAAAATTAATCAAAAATACTTATTAAATATACCTGGAGGTGTTCCACAACACATCATTCGATCATCAATATGCTCAACTTCTAGACCAATCAACCATGAGCCTAGAGATACATCTTCATTTGCATATCTATGCAATATCGGTCTGTAAAGTTTATATGAATCAGTAATGCATACAAATATGAAACATTCTCTTTTATAGCAATCTAAGCTTTATATAATTTATCTTACAATTCTATACTTTTCTATTCAATCACCAATCAATTATACCATCTTTACAAATTAAATATTGAAAAAAAAATCTTTCTACTTAGACTCCTAAGATATGCCCATTTAAGTTTAAAATGTTATCATTTTTTATTCAGTTTCATGATATATTAGCTTCTTAATTTGAGTATTTTGCAAGGGTTTATTCAATGAACACCAGCATATGTAAGTAGTTCAAATGCATGAGGTTAAGACAAATGGAGTTTTAAATCAATATATATCAAATGTCTATCAAATAAGGGATAGATGTTAGTACTTTCATACAGAGAGCTAAGGAAAAAGACTTGTCTTCTATAGAATGTGCTAGTATATAGCTTTTCATCTTACAAGTAGTTTTTGTGGTCAGATGGTTATTATCTTCAAAGCAATAGACTTTTTAGGCTTAAGATTGACCTTATTAACTACACTAGGAAAGACTTCATACAAGATTGCTAGGGTAGAGAAGGGGTTATGCTGATCAAAATTTTCTTTGATGATTTTTATATTCACAAATATTACATAAACTATAGCTTTAAATGGTTGTTAATTCTATATTTCATATATAATGTAGTTTTCTCATCTAATTGTTCATTTTTGTCAAATGGACTACAGCATTAGGAAAAAGTGATTCACTACTTTGATAATAAGAACAGTACTATGTGAACCATCTATTGTATTTATTTTGTGAGATAACTGTTTATTTTGTTGTTTGCTTTCCTTTGTAATATTTTAATAATGATTTGAGGTTGAAAGTCTTTTTTAAGAAAGGGGAAGACTTGCTTGAATTAACTATTATATTTTGAGAAAGTTTAAGCTTGTTTGTAGCAAACTAAGGTCAAAAACTTGATTAAATTAGATAAAATGTGGCAAAGCATTAATGAAAGTCATTGTCAACTACAAATTAAAAGTGTAGACTTCACAATAAGAGAAGGTGTTGAATATCATTGCGAGTCTAATATCAAGATTAATTTATTCTTTCCATCTACTTAGATTATGATTATATTTAGTTTTTGGCTAGGATATGACTTGGATAGTCCAGTCAATGAACAGAGTTTGACTCTTATAAGGATCCATACAAGTATGTAGTTAGCTCCATAATTTATAATAGGAAGATCTTGGATATTTATATAAGGCAAACTTTTGGTGATTCCTTTATGGATGGGATTTTGAGTCATTATAGATAGGACCGAAGTGTACCTAGCCTATAATCATGCAGGCTTATGCAACATCGTAGCATAGATGGATAGACCCTTTTAAAACTAACTATAGGTTGATCATGGTGTTTGTGACTATTTGATTGAATTTTGATTTTTAGCTATTAGAGTATCATGGCTTAATTTATGGTAGCATGGGAGAACATATGTGATAGTGTATTATGGGAGAACCCATGTGAGAGTGAAAGGGGAGTACGTGAAGACTCATATGGATGTGTATTTAATCCTATGTTGGTTGTTTAAGATGAAAATCTTGTATACTTTTATAGTGCCAAGGAACTCAAAATACAATTTCTAGTTAGTCCTTTTAAGTAAGACTATGAGTCACTACAACCCCTCCCTCTCCGAGAAAAGAAGAAATGTTTGACAACTAGTCCTTTTCACCATGTTTTGTATTTTAAATTGGACATATTTATTTGAGCAGGAAGAACTATTTTGGGCTTGTTTGGTATTAGCTTTGTTTTCTATTTTTGTTTTCAAAAACTCGGAGAAAAAAATTAACTAGATTGGAAAGGATGTATGATGGTGGCAAAACTTTATTGCTTTCCAAAAAATGAAAATAAAAGCAAGTAATGGTAGAAGATTTGTGCAAATGTCATCTCCAACATGAATCTCCATGCGGTATTTCACTTCTTCGTAGGGAAACAAAATTGTAAAAATAACAACAATATTGAACAGTACTTTAGAATTTTGTTTTAATTTAGGACTTTGGAACTTATTTAAGAGGTTTCATTTATTTAAATTATGACAGAAGCATTTGGTCAAAAAAAAAAAAAAATTATGGTGCGGCTTGTTCTGCAACCCTCTTTGAAAAAGAGGGAGTGCTATAGGACTTGGGTTCAGACTCTGTGGTTGGGAACCTACTGTATTTCTTAAGAATAAATTATGGAAGGAATATGAGTCTACTACCCAAGGGGGTGTTTACAGCTACCTGATAGTTTTGATTTTAAATGAGCTCTAATGGCTAGTCTCGAGTTATACTAGTTAAGTTTGCAAGTTAGGACTTGGGCTCAAAGAGTATACACTTGCTGCAGGTTGAGGCAATGAATGGAGGTGCTAGCTTGATGGGATTCTATATTTGAGTATTGGTTGTTGGGTAAAGCGAATAAGTCCTAGGATTTGATCTTTTGTTTTTTTGTATATGTTGGTCAAGACTTAAGTCTAGAAATCCTTAGGGCAACTTTGGAATTGGGACAAGGTAGGTTATACCTCCTGGGATAAGGCCTAGATGATGCATTTATCTTGCCCTAGCTTCCATCCTCAGAAATTTGGTCAATAAGTCTAGCATGTATAAATGCATTTATACAAGGGGGAGGCGAGATATTTGGATTAAGCAGGGTAATATAGAAAAGATGAAGGTGAGTTAATTTTAAAAAAATGATTAAATTGTTTCCGCTCTTTCTTCTTTGAATATACTTTTTATTAATTTATTATATTTTTTGTTGTAGGAAGATATTAATATATTGATGTGTAATATGATATTATATAATTATAATATGGTATATAATTAATGGTCATATTATATTAGGACAACTATTAAAATAATATCATTATATTAATATATTAATAGGAATATACTAATGCTAGATTAGTCATCTTTCTTAGGTATTTTTAATATTATTTAAAACATAATGTTCAAAAGGCAAATTGTCCATTTCAAAAAGTATGGTTAAATATAATCTTTTATTTTGATAATTGATATCTTATATCATTTTAATTATACCCTATTTATTGTTTAAAATGATCTATATTGCCAATAAATGGAGGATAATGGGTATTACATGGTCAAGTTTGACCATCATGGAAAAATTTTACCATTTTGATATTTATCCTCAAATTTTATCTAAGCAACATTAATGATCATCAAAATGCATCTAAAGGAAAAAAATAATAGCCATAATCATTACATAGGATAACAACATTAATCCTAAACAAAAGTGAGACTCATCTCCATTAAGCTGTGAAACCTGGGCTTTCTAGGCCGAAGTCGGCAGGCCCAGTCGACTTTAACCCAGTGCAAAAAAAAAATAGTGGGGGGAAGGAAAACCATAATAGGGGAAGCTTGTTCTTCCCCTTATCCGGGCGGGAATTTTGTCGGAGGAGTCGAAGAAAGAACCGTGGAGAAGAGGGGCTTCATCGGCGATGAGTTTGGGGTGGATTGGGACTCCAATCGATGAGCTTTTTCTTCTCCAAATGGCAAAGAAAGCTCGTCGAGATTTTCTTTAAATCTTTCCTTACCGCCACCAACCAAGCCAATGAGCCTTCTTCCACGCTGTCATCCTCCTCTCCGACGAGTGACCGAGAGCCCCTTCAATCGTCGGTAAGTCCTTTTCCCTTATTTAATTTATTTAGGAGGAGGATTTAATCCGGGTTTTGTTTGGTTTTTGTTCGGTTTTGGGCCATACATCGCCGGTGGTGTGCTACCATTTTTTCCTCGATCCGTCGAGCCCTTCCCAGTAACCATCTCACATGGCTACCGCCAACAACCATGGAAGGTCGGCTCGGTCAAGCCGAGGAAGGTGCAGCAGGTGGTTCAGGGGAGGAGAAGAGATGAAAGAAAGAAAGAAAGAAAAAAAAAAAGGGATTTCTATTTGGAAAAAAAAGGAAGAGGAGAGAGAAAATTTGGGAGAGAGAAAGAGGAGAGAGAAGATAAGGAGAGAATATGAGGAGAGAAAAAGAGGAGAGAGAAGTAAGAGGAGAAAGAAAGAGAAGAGAGGAGAGGAGAGAGAGAAGAAAATAAAAATTTTAAAAATAAAAATAAAAATATATACTATTATAGGAGAGAGGATCGGAAAAGTTTCTTTCTAGAAATTCATGAAGTTAGGATTTTTTATTTGAATAAAATTATTTATTATTGTAGGGGATCAGCCTTTTGAGTAGGAAAATATTGGATGAGCTCTGGGTACAATTTGATACCGGGTACTTTTGGATTAGCTCTTGAAGGTAAGGATTTCTGGATATGATCACCATTTGTATATATACTTCTTGCATGATACGATTTGATATGAGTACATGAGTATTGGAATGCATGGTTGATTTTTCATGATGGACAGTATGATTGTTATTATTATTATTTATATTTCTATATACCATATTTATCAAGTAATTTTTGGATTGGTTGGACCGTGATGCCGGTCATTGAAAAATGATAAATAACATGATTTGACTAAATGATATGAAAAGATAAGTGTTAATCAAGAGAATACGGTGTTTGGACTAGCCATGCCATGTGATTGTGGTTACTGAGATTGTCAGTCACAGGCTAGAGTGTGACAATTAGATTGCCAGTCACAGGCTGGAATGTGACAATGAGATTGCCAGTCACATGCTGAAGTGTGACAATGAGACTACCAGTCATAGACTGAAGTGTGACACTGAGATTGCCAGTCACAGGCTAAAGTGTGAACTGAGATTGCCAGTCATGGACTGAAGCATGACCGTAGTTAGTCCATAATCCTAAAGAAGAAGGATAACTAATGAAAATATTAAAAGAAAATATAATATTATCAAAGGTTTTGTTATTCTTGCCATTTGAGTTGTTTTGGTTGCATGATCTAACAAACTATTATTTTTCAGTTATTTTCAAATTATACTATTATTGGTGTAATTATTTGGAGACCTTACCGTGCTGTAGAGCTCACTCCTTACTTTTTGATTTTTTTTCAAAGACTCAGGATGCATAGTAAGGATCGGGCTGGGCATGAGACTAAATATCAATATTTAGATTGTTTAGATAGTTTTGTTTAGTTAATTCGATTGCTGATACTTATTATGAATCAGTGGACCATTTAGTGGTTTTATTAGAATAAATGAATTATTTAGTTATATTTAAATTTTTAAATAATGTTGGTATAATTGCTATGATTTTAAATGAAGTGACTCTTGTGTACCTAGGCCTGGCATGATCTCTAGAGTAAAACCTAGGGTCGTGCGACCGGTCATGTAGCCGATTCCGGTATAGGATTTGGGATATGACAGAGTGGTATTAGAACTTAGATTATGATGATTTGGAACTGTGGCATAAGTGATTAGGATGGATATGAATGACATCAAAATTTAGGTCATGATTGTTCGAGACTGTGATATAAGAGATTAAAAAATAACATGGTGGTTATTAGGACATGACAGAATGATATCAAAACTTAGATTATGATTATTTGGAACTATGACATAAGTGATTAGAACATAACATGAGTGATATTGAAATTTAAAAACTATGACATAAGTACTTAGGATACAATTTGAATGATATTGAAAATACAATTTGAATGATATTGAAATTATGGTTATGATTAATATGGACTGTGATTTAACAGATATTTGAATTTAGTACCGTGATCAGTCAGAACATGATAAAAGTTACAAGAATTGACTTAAAGTTCATATTTCTAATCTTTAGGTCGTACATAGGATCTAGCATATGATTAGTATAAAAGAGGAACACGATTTTTTATTTGTAATATAAGTAATGGAATTGATCTAGGATGAATGTAAAGGGCTGGATGATTTATACTTTTTGATCATGATAAATATCATATGATGGATATTGTAGAGTTAAATAAGATGCGTCTTTGTCTTGGATAAGTGAGTTTGACCCAAGCATCAAGAGTACTGATATGAAATTATAGTATGTTATGTTAACGGATCATACTGAATAAATATGTTCAATTATTAATTGAATGACTTTGGAATTCTAAAATGGATGCAGATTATGATAATATGCTAGTTCTATTGCAAGAAGATATTTAGCATGTGGGTTATGCACGAGTTTAATGATATTAGGAAGAATAATTTTTTTATGAATTTGCATGTGGATTATGATTGAAAATATATGAGAAAAAAATATATTTGGGATGATGCATAGATTGGTAAATTGTTATAAGTGGATTAAATTATATTATATGAACATGTCATGCACATCTTGATAGAATCTTTGATGGCTTAGGTTAGTAGTTTTGGATTGGATTACTTGATCATCTTTATAATTATTGGAGATTATTGGGTGTGTCTAACTCTAAGTCAAATTTAAGATCTATGAGAAGACTTAAGTTACCCTACTACAGATGTTGTATTGAGCGAAGAAATTGGTATTGAAAAATTTATATGGGTTTAGCCTATGAGGAACAATATTTTAGATAGTTTATTAATTGATGCTAAGAATTATGGTAAGATAGTTCTATGAGTGATAATATAATTGATTCTATTCATAAGAGCATTGATTGAAATTCATTTACTTTGTTATAACTTTCCACGATAAGAGTTGACAATGGTAAACCTTAATATGATATACCTAAGATATAAACAAGATAAAGAGACTCAATAGTTTTACTTTAATAACTTGAGATCTCCCTGGTATCAAAATAAGATAAATTTTTTTTTGAGAAATTCATTTAGTGAACCTAGATAGTTTAGTAAATTTTTATCAGAGAACGCAGTGGAAGCATAGTGGTCTAAGTTATCCTGAAATTAATTAAGAATGTTCACTCTAATTTTAGAAGTGTTATGATGGGAGTACTGATTTAAAACTTAGTAACAAGATTTTAATATTAAATGAAAAGATAATGTCATTGATCCTTAGACTAGTCTATAGGTGTTGCTATGAAATTTTTATTAATAGGTTCTCCTAGTGTAGACGATTCTAGTAAAAATTTTGGATATATCTAAATCTATACTAAAAAGGTGATGATCCTTTACTTAGCTAGGATCAGAAATAGTTTGACACCAAACTCTTTTAGTTATGACATGATGATTTCTTTATTTAACGAGGGCTTGAGGTTTTCATAAGAAAAAAAATTAATTATAAAATCATATGAAAGATTAAGGAAAGAAAGGTTTCAGATTCTATAAGTGTCTAATGCTCAAAGTTCTTTTGTTGGTGTTAATGGCATAGAATAAAGCCAATTATGACATGAAGTGAATTAAGAGAAATAAATTTTAGGGGTGAAGAATTATGTATTTTGATTCGAAATTGAGGTGCTAATGTTCATTTGAAGGAAATGGAAGGAATTCACTATGTAGATAGATGGTGATGATCAAAATGAAAATGTTATATCATGTCGTTATGTTAGGGACTTATAAAGAAACATTCTAAGAAAGGGATCATGTAGAAGCTTGAGGATGATGTTAAATTAGGTATATCCAAAGTTTGGGCCATCATAGATTTTCTGTAGAATTAATCAAGGATCAAGTTTTAAATATTATATAATTTCATTACGTTAAGACTTGAGAAGCAAGTACCTTAAGGGATAGATTAATTGAGAGTTTGAGCATGACATGAGGATTGGTTATTTTTTTAATCTCAATTAAGATAATTTCAAGGACGAAATTATTTTAATGGGAGGAGAATGTGAAACCTGAACTTTTTGGGCCGAAGTCGGCAAGCCCAGCGACTTCAACCCAATGCAAAAAAAATAGTGGGGGGCGGAAAACCGGAACAGGGGAAGCTCGTTCTTCCCCTTATCCAGTCAGAAATTTTGTCAGAGGATTCGGAGGGAGAACCATGGAGAAGAGGGGCTTCGTAGGCGACGAGTTTGGGATGGATTGAGACTTCGATCAACGAGCTTTTTCTTTCCCAAACGGCAAAGAGAGCTCGTTGAGATTTTCTTTAAATCTTTCCTCACCTCCGCCAACCGAGCCAACGAGCTTTCTTCCATGCCATCATCCTCCTCTCTAGCGAGCAACCAAGAGCCCCTTCAATCGTTGGTGAGTCATTTTTCCTTATTTAATTTATTTAGGGGGAGGATTTAATCCGGGTTTTGTTTGGTTTTTGTTCAGTCTTGGGCTGGACAACGCCAGTGGCTGCGCCACCATTTTTCCCCTGGTCCATCAAGTTCTTCCCGATAACCACCTCCCATGGCCACCACCGGCAACCATGGGAGGTTGGCTTGGTCGAGTGATGAGGACATCGACTAGCCCAGAATTTGAAGCTAGCCCAGCCTAAAACCTGAAGCCAGCCCAGCCTAGAACCTGAAGCCAGCATAGCCCAAACCCTGAAGTCCCAAATCTTGAAGTCGATGAGGCATACATTCCAATGCAATACGATTCCCGATGCAGCACAAGTCCTGAAGCAGCACAAGTCCTGAAGTAGCACAAATCCCGGAGCAGTACAAATTTTGATGAAGATAAATATAATATTTTATTTATATGGGTGTACGAGGGATTTTAAGATTAGTTATTTTCGTTGATTTTAGGATCATGTTGTTTTAGAATTTATTTTTTTAGCTATTTTAAGATTTAGTTTATCTCAGTTTGTTAGGATAGAATTCTGGTTAGGATGGTTCTCAACTAACCAGGGACTATAAACTTTATTTAAGCTTTTTTTCATGGAAATAAAAAGATGGACAATGAATTATTGAAAGAGATCTTTGCTTTGTTTCTCCGGTTAGGAGATCTTTGCTTCTCCAGTTAGGAAACCTTTATTTCTCCAGATAGGAGAAGGGCCCCAACCTTTGTTTCTCCGGGTAGGAGAAGGGTGGCCCAACCTTCATTTCTTAGGGTAGGAGAAGGGACCCAACCTTTGTTTCTCTGAGTAGGAGAAGGGTCCCCAACCTTTTTCATCGCTATTCTTTTTCCTCTATGTTTCCCTTCTTTTCCCAATCTATGAATCAACCATCGAGTCATTTCCCTGGATCCCACCAAACCACCAATCACCCAAACCGCCTTCACCGCCTCCATTCATGCAATCACCACATCCGATCCCAACACCAGCGAGCAGAGATCCCTCCACCCCTTCCTCCACTCTCTGTCGCCTCACCTGCGAGTGGAATTCTCGTGTCACCCAGGTCCCATCGAAACTCCTCCCGGTTGCCATCGCCCGCATCGCACGACGCCGCTAGAACACCGTCCGTGCCGACCATTTTCTCCATGTTCCATAGATCTGGACACCCCATCCCTAGTCGCCCTACTACCGAGACCATCGTTGCCCTGCTGCCATCTTCACCCGATCCCGTGATGCTAGCCACCGGCCGCGCCACCCTTTTTCGGTGACAGATCTTCCGAGGACGCCAGTGAGCTTCCCTTCTGAAGTCCCTCCTCCTCTATTCCATAGCAGCGATCCATGGAGAAGAAGAGAAATGCTGCACGAACGTGAAATCAAGAAGATTCTGCATGCTTTTCAAAGCAACCACCTGTCCCTGTTATTGATTTCAGAGACTCACATGGATTTTAGAGCCATTCCAGATCCTAATGCCGACTTTAGTTTAGGCAGGAAATAAAGAAAAAAAATGAAAAAAAAGAGAGAAAAAATATGAAAGAAAAAAATATGAAAAAAGGGGTTGATTTGATTTTTTTTTTTTTTGAGAAAATAATTTGGGCCTGGTTGAACCTAGCCTAAAGGTCATTTCCTAGCGACCAATGATCCACCCTTCTCAAAAATAATCCTGATCGGGGTCTCGTCCCGCATCATTGGGCCAAGGAAGGAGCAGCAGGGGGGGTTCTGGGGAGAAGAGAAGAGAAGAAAGAAAGAAAGAAAGAAAAAAAAGGGGGGTTTCTATTCAGAAAAAAAAGAAAGGAAAAAAAGGAAAAAAAAAGAAGAGAGAAGATGAGGAGAGAGAAAGAGAGAAGAAAATAAAAAATAATATATATATATATATTATTATAGGAGATAGGATCAGAAAATTTTCTTTCTAGAAATTCATGAAGTTAGGATTTTTAATTTGAATAAAATTATTTATTATTGTAGGGGAACAACCTTCTGAGATGGAAGGTATTGGACGAGCTCCGGGTGCAGTTTGATACCGGGTACTTTTGGGTTAGCTCTTGGAGGTAAGGATTTCTGGACATGATCACCAGTTGTATATATACTTCTTACATGATATAATTTGATCCGAGTACAGAGCATTGGCATGCATGGTTGATTTCTCATGATGGACAGTATGATTGTTATTATTATTATTTATATTTCTATATACCATGTTTATCAAGTAAAGTAATTTTTGGATTGGTTGGACCATAATGTCGGTCATTGAAAAATGGTAAATGACATGATTTGACTAAATGATATGAAAGGATAAGTGTTAATCAAGAGAATATGGTGATTAGACAAGCCATGCCATGAGATCATGGTTACTGAGATTGCCAGTCACAAGCTGAAGTGTGATAATGAGATTGCCAGTCACAGGCCAAAGTGTGACAATGAGACTACCTGTCACAAGCTGAAGTGTGATACTGAAATTGCCAGTCACAGGCTGAAGTATAACTGAGATTGCTAGTCACAGGCTGAAGTGTGATACTGAGATTGCCAGTCATGGGTTAAAGCATGACCGTGGTTCATCCATGACCCTAAAGAAGAAGGATAACTAATAAAAATACTAAAAGAAAATATAATGTTATCAAAGGTTTTGTTATTCTTGACATTTAAATTATTTTGGTTGCATGATCTGATAAACTATTATTTTTCAGTTATTTTCAAATTATACTATTATTGGTGTGGCTATTTGGAGACCTTACTAGGCTGTAGAGCTCACTCCTTACTTTTTGATTTTTTTTTCAAAGACTCGGGATGCACAGCAGGATTCGGGCTAGGCGTGAAAATGAATATCAACATTTAGATTATTTAGATAGTTTTATTTAGCTAATTTAGTTGCTGATACTTATTATGATCAGTGAACCATTTAGTAATTTTTATTAGAATAAATAAATTATTTAGTTATATTTAAATTTTTAAATAATGTTGGTATAATTGTTGTGATTTTAAATGAAGTGACTCTTGTGTACCTAGACCTGGCATAATTTCTAGGATAAAACCTAGGATCGTGCGGCCGGTCACGTAGTCGATTCCGACGTAGGATTCGGGATATAATAGAATTTATTATGTACCATAAATCAAAAGGAGCAAGAATTGAGATGTAATATAATGTCGTTATGTAAAGGCCATACGAAGAAAGCATTCTAAAACAGGAAATATTGAAAGCTTGAGGATGATGTTAGGGTTGAGTATTTCTAAAATTTGGACTATCATGATATTCATGTAAAGTTAATTAAGGATAATTAATTGTATTGAAACTCATCTCCATTAAGCTTATCTAGATTTAGCCCTAACTAGTATAGCTTAATCTTTGGGTGGGCATCTATGAAAATGATGCCTCCCACTTACATAAAAAATAAAAAAAAAAACTAATATAACTTAAATGTTCCAAAAACCCCACCTCCCTTGCTAACTTGACTTTATTGTTTATGAAGTGAAGTGGCTACATGCCTATGAACTTTAGTTTGTATAATTCCATGCTGCTTTAGGCAAGGGATCATGGTTCAGTTTTCCAAAGTGTAGACTTTCAATTTATAAGCACTAGGCTTGGTCTAGCTGAGACCTAGGTCTCGACCTATAGGTTGCTGGAAAGACTTGGGTTTCAACCCAGGTTGCACTAGGCTTGGTTTAGTTGAAACCTATGTTTCAACATAATTTACTAGAGAGAACTTAGAAATCTCTCCTTAGTCTAAAGAGAAAAATAAAGTAAAAAATAATAGGTGACCCAGTGCCTTCAAGTGGGCTTTGTTGCTTCTGAGTACCAGTTTTATTTCCTTTTCACCTGTCAGTCCTCTTTTTCAAGTAGATGTGTTTTTTTCCAAAAAAAAAATACAGTGACATCCTAAATTATTTGAAGGAGTGGATTGATGCTTATAGTACTTCAATGCATTAAAAAAAAGATATTTTATCGTTGCCCAAATTCAAGATTACAATTAAAGGATCAATTCTTCCACCAATTTATCTTGCTTTATTCAATATATTATGATGTGACATTGACCCAGCTACTTGACCTTGATGAAGCAACAAGGAGTATGATGAAGTTGATTGATGATAAAGTTGGCTAATCAAGGAGTATGATTGATTATTGGCTGACCAACTATTGGCCGACCGACTTGAGGTCAGAAGAATGAGACCAAACACACCGACTGATTCAAGAAGAATGAAGATGATAAGAAAAGAGATAGTTATCGTCTAATAAAATAAAACCAACCGTTATAACAGGTTCGGGTTAGTTCTCAATAGAATAACATCAAAACTAACTGCAAGAAGCCCTTTCTAACTAAATTCTGTTAAGGCAAATACCTATATATACCGGTAAGAGGGGACCTTTAGGGGGTAAGTAAGAAAAGCTAGCTGAAGTATACTTATTCCTACCATCTTCTCTAAGATTTTATCTATTATTCGAACCCTTGCTGACTTAAGCATTAAAGTGCCCCCTACTGGAAATCCTCTGATGAGTGGGTCTATTTTGTAGTTACCCGAAGAAAGCACTTCTGGTGAGTCTTGATGGTGCAAAGGAATTGCTTGGGTTCGGCGATAACAATTTGGCGCGCTAGGTAGGGAAAGTTGAAATTGAAATCTTGAAAAAGAATCTTGAAAGAGAAGATGGTGAAAGGTAGAGTGCCTAACATATTGGCTAGAAGAAGTCATCCGCCATCCAAGAAGAATGATCCACCCTTAGAAGGTGATGATGCCGCCCCTACGATGAGTATAGGAATAGATTGGCATTCTCTTAGACAAAATGGAGGTTTTAACTGCTACTATTTAGAATCTTCAAGAAGTCATGATCAGTAGGCAACAACGATCGATTACCTCAAGATGTAGTCAACGATCTCCTTTGGAAGAGGCTCAGTAATGAGAGCCTGGTCAATATTCTTGATATCATCACTCCTTAAATTGGTATTTTCTCGTGTGACAAGGCTCTCAACTTAATGAATATGGAGACAGTCAGCTTAGAGGGAAATGCTCGAGATCTTTTTCTATGTCCTCCAATGATTCTATCCCAAGAAGTTCCCACCGGAGTAAGGGAACCCAATGACATGATGATTTCAAAAGAAAATTCTGAAAGTTGGAACTACGAATTGCTAAGCTCGATGATCAACGGAGAAACGACGAACGACTGATAGCCTATAATTCACAACCATCATTTTCTAGAAGAATGATGGAAGAAATGATCCCATCCCACTTCAATATCCCACAGTTGGAACTTTATGATGGAACCACTGATCTTCTCGATCATTTGGACAGCCTCAAAGCCCATATGATGATTTAGGGGGTGACTGATGCCCTCCATTGTCTTGCTTTCCCGATGACTCTCAAAAAGGCTGCATAAATGTGGTATTCAAGCCTCCGGCCAGGTACCATTCATTTCTTTGATCAATTAGAAAAACTATTTGTGGCTCATTTCAGGACCAGCAGAAGAATGTCGTACAACTCGAATAACCTCTTCTTCATTCAGCAACAAGAAGGCAAAACTCTAAAAGAGTATGTGGCCTGCTTCAATTCTGCCACACTCAAGATCCCAGATCTTAATGAGAATGTTGCCGTCTGTTATGAAGAAAGCTGAAGAATAGGCTGCCAGTCGGTGCCAAGCTGAAGGGAGGTTTTCTCCAAAGAAAAAGAATCCGAAAAATAATGAATCACGACCTCCCAACAATGATGATACCTTGGTATAACGACGTAGCCCAAAGTCAAAAAATCTGGTTGGCAAGTTTGATACCTACACTCATTTATCTCTCCTAAGAGACAAAATATTGATAGAAATCAAGAAAGAAAGCTTTCTTCAAAGATCTCAGCCAATGCAAGCACATCTAGCCTTGCACAATAAGATCAAATACTGTCAATTTCACAGAGACCATAGGCATACTATGGAAGAATGCATCCAGCTAAATGATGCGATAGAAGGCCTAATCAAGCGTGGGTACTTGGAAAGGTACATCCATGGCCAAGAATGCTAAGCCGAGGCTGCTACCCAGAAGTAGATTGCAGATGGTATGGAACTTCCTAATCATCGACCCACAGATGGAATGGTCGGCATGTTACACCGTCGATCGAGCTTTAAGGAGGAAGAGGTTGAAGAAGGTGCTCTGAAGAGACTTCGGAGTAAAAATATTACCAACCGGAGTAACTCACATCCAACAAGAAAAGGGTTGGTCTAATCAACTGACTTAATCGGTGTATCTAACTAAACATAGAAGTTGGTCAAATCAGCCAACTCAACTGGTGCACTCAACAAAGCTGCCAGGGGCTTAATACCAAAGCCTATCTACATATTCCTTCTGGATGATCCTCGCCTCGGTAAGCTACCTCGAAAAGGTCGGTAACTTCGAGTTCTTCGGTCGCTAGCTGGTCACCATCTTCTTCTTCCTTTGCAGCCATGATATAAAGCTTGGCAACTTTGTCCAGATAATCTTTAAAGCCCGTTTGGTAGCTCACTACCCCTGCCTCGGTCATCTCATCATCAAAAGCATCAGATCCCTTGTACTCTACAATAGCCTGGTGGACCAACGATGATTATCTCATTTTTCAAGGTAATAATATGCCTTGAAACTAGGAGTGGGGGGCAAGTATTATGATGGGCCAGTCGGACTAATCAATTAAAGGCTGTGTGGCAAACCCAGAGACTGATAAGCTGATAATATGGTATTCGACCGACTCATCTTCAGAGCTCATTAATCCGACCAACTCATAAAGGCTGACCAACTCATAAAGTTCAACTAACCCAACCTATAAGAAATATAGGATGGACTACTAACATATGGATCGACGACCAAACTTCACTCACCAATGAAGGAAAAAGAAATAAAATATTTAAATGAAGAGTTGGTCTAATCCATTGATTCAATCTATATATCCGATAAGTAAGGAGTTGGTCTAATCCACTGACTCAATCGGTATATCCAACAAGTAAGGAGCTAGTATGATCCACTAACTCAATCGATATATCCGATAAGTAAAGAGTTGGTCTGACCCACTGATTTAATCGGTATGTCTGATAAGTAAAGAATTGATCTAATCTACTGACTCAATCAGTATATCTGACAAGTAAAGAGTTGGTCTAATTCACTGACTCAATCGGTATGTTCGACAAGTAAAGAGTTGGTTTAATTTATTGACTCAATCGGTATGTCCAACAAGTAAAGAGTTAGTCTAATCCACTGATTCAGTCGGTATGTCCGACAAGTAAAGAGTTAGTCTAATCCACTGACTTAATCGATATGTCCGACAATATCAAAATAGTTTATTTATTAGCCAAAAACATAGTTGAATCCATTCAATGCACCTGGCAATGCTATGAAGACTAATTGATCATCAAAAGATAATTGAAGCTTTTATAGGTTCAATTAATCAACCAAAGTTTGTTCATCGGTTATTACTTATTTATCAACCAATATCAAGGCCGAAGAGATGATGCTTTTCCCTTCATCCAAAAAGAATAAAAGTCGAAGCACTTTATTGACAGCATTTTGAGCTTGGGAGTGGGGAGCAATGTTATGACAATGACTCAACTACTTGGCCTCGATGAATTAACAAGGAGTATGATGAAGCTGGTTGATGACAAAGTTGGCTAATCAAGGAGTATGACTGACTATTGGCTGACCAACTATTGGCCGATCGACTTAAGGTCAGAAGAATGAGACCAAATGCACCGGCTGATTCAAGAAGAATAAAGATGGCAAGAAAAGAGATAGTTATCATACAATAATAACAACCAACCGTTATAACGGGTTCGGATTAGTTCTCAATGGAATAACGTCGAAACTAATTGCAAGAAGTCCTTTCTAACTCAATTATGTTAAGGCAAATGCCTATAAATATCGATAAGAGGGGACCTTCAGGGGGTAAGTAAGAAAAGCTAACTAAAATATACTCATTCCTACCTATCTTCTTTGAGATTCTATATCTATTATCCGAACCCTTGTTGATTTAAGCATCGCAGTGTCTCCCACCAAAAATCCTCCGATGAGTGGGTCTGTTTTGCAGGACCCCGAAGGAAGCACTTATGGCAAGTCTTGACGCGGGTGCGGAGGAGTCGCTCGGGTTCGGCGACAACACATTATACTTGGCAATTTTAAGAAATTGCTTGTTTGATTCCAATTACAAGGATATTTGGGGTGGCTTGTTTACTTTTACCTATCAAATTAGTGGAAACATCAAAACTGATATGTAGAGATATAAATGAGTTTTGTTTTGGAACATGCAAATTCTTTACTGAAGCAAAACTCAATATTATTACCAAACTTTTGCATACATATACTTCTGTTACAACAAGAGAGGAAGAAGTATGCGTACTCACCCGTTTATGGAGATATATGTAGCAAGATCTTTAGAGATGGCATAAATTTGGCCAGTTGCATGTCTAAAGTATTTATTTCCCTCTTCTCCAAATTTCCAAAATTCTGGTTCATGGTATTTCACTCCTCTGCAAGTAAAAGATTAAGAAAATATTCTTACTACAAATAAGAGCATTACTGTATGTGTTTGTTGTTGGATCCTATATACTTACTTCTGTGAAAGGACCGGTCCAGATTTCATGCAGCCAATGTAAATTCTTGGTTTAGCTCTATAACGATTAAGTGTGGTTGCGAGCATGCCTGCAATATTTGATGATGATTTTTAGAGACATTGATAAAAAAAGAGAGGGGTTTTGGGATATCTTATATTGACAGCCCAAGGATAGGATAGGATGCTAAGGCAGAGTTCTGCCAAGAAGGTCTACTTCAATTTTTTTTAATTTTTTTTTTAAATTTTATTTTTCCAGATTAGTCTTAGTCCTCATTGCTTTTGCATTTGTTGAAGAAAGTGCTTAGCTTGGAAACCTTTCCTTTAAATTAACAAAATATTCTAGGACTGCAGCGCATATTGCCTCTATGGTTTGTCCTTGATTTCTGTGGTGCCAAGGTAAGCTTGATTTGAGTTTGGCCATCTAATTTCTTGGCAGGCTAGGCCGGTCCCTGGTCCTTACAGTCTGACCATGGCTTTCTTAGGGTTTTCAAGAAATGGCTGAGGATGGATAAAAGGGCATCTCGGTACAAGAGGCTCATTCTAGGAGACCAGGGAGGGACACAAATGTACGAAACTTTATCTTTGTATGTGAGGAGACTATTTTCATGTTTCACGCCTATGACATTCTGTCCAATCTGACTACTGCACCAAAGTCTATTCTTTGGCTCGGCAAAGGTGACCTATATTATTTTATGGATGGAACCGTGAAATTTTCTTCCTGCTCCATTCCGAGATATATTTTTTTTGTCTAATTATATTTTTGGATGTATTCACAGTAGGCAGTTATAGCATGGATCATCCGGCTTATCAAAAAAAAAAAAAAAAAAAAAATCTTTATAATTCTTTTAGTCTTTCAACTATTTTGCCTTCACACGCACATATATATATATATATATATATATATAGACTATTACTAATAAAGTAGGAAAATTTGGGAGTTGTAATCAATGTCCTTCCGAGTCTATTCCATCTTTCGATTGTGTTTTTACTTGGGTTTATCATCCCATGGAGAACTAACTGCCTTCTTTGCTTATGAATTTTGCACCAAAAGAATACATAAAAATTAATTAGCAAGAACAATGATAGAAAAGGCTCACCAAGATTAACGTGCACGTCGTCATCAACCTTGACATAGAAATCAGCATCCCATATGGATATTATCGTGGCGAAGTACACCCTTGTCTTGGATGAGAGCTCATGGTACCCTTCCACATGCTCAAGCCTCAGGAAGTCCTTTGTCCGTGCATCTTCTGCATCGATCGCACGATCGAGAACTCCTCCACGTGTGGCACTGTGACCGATCACAAATCGTACGACAATCCCTTTCTCCTTCTCCAATATCTTTAGTTTGGACCCTAAACAAAGGTTGATTACAAAAATGATCAGTGATTACCGATGTTCCATTTTACTAATTGCACCATAAAAACATGGGCTCCATAAGCCTCATATGGTGCAGCTTTAAAGGGACCGATACTTGTGTGAGATTAGGAACAATAATTAATTAAGGACCTTTAGGCATCCAAGTTTCTCGGATCGAGTCACGCCTCTTCTTGCTGCTAAATGCGGTGTTGATCCCAACGACTACGAATGCCTTCTGAAGTCCCTTATTAGACCCCATGGCAGCTCTTCCAGGTGAAGCCTGGCCTCCATTCTGGTTTGTTCGAGCTACAGCTAGTTCCATCTCCAATGAAGAGATCGTTTTGTCCAGGGACCTAAAAATATTTACAGGGAAATCGGAACAAGAAAGAGAAAAATCACAATGTCTGAATCGAAATATATAAGCATGCCTGGATACAGGATGCATGTTCGAATGAACTCGTAGCTATAAATTAAGAAGAGCTTAAGCTCACTGAATTGCTTGATGTGTCTTGGAGACTTCTCCCATGATATCCTTTGCATTGCCCTCACCAAGCCCCTGCAAATATGTTGGAGTGATTTAATTATGATTAGCTTGAACCTTTTTACAGAAAGAACTAGTCGTGACGTTTGCAATGCATTGAACTACTAGAAAACTTGCATGCTTATCTTCGCAATCATGCGTTGCGAGAGAGATTTTCGACAGTCGATTGATAGAAGTACTTTTCTCTCCAGTCTCCATTAATGGCAGGACTCCCATTCGATTGCTAAAGAGCAAGCCTACAAAGAAGCTCGCCATGCAGAGTACAACTTTGGCTTTCCCTGGCAATGGTCTCCCTCTTGGTTTCTTCTCGGACTGAGGTGGCCTTTCGCTGGCCGTCTTCATGAATCCACGCATCAAAAACATTTATGTCCGAATATTATGATCAAGAAATGAAGGCAAGGTAGAAGAGCATGGACTTGGTTGAGCCTTAGAGCAACAACATGGCTTCAAGAAAGGGATTTATAGCATCAATATTTAGGTCTGTGTGGCTTGGATGATGTGAGAAGCCTGAAAGAGATTGTTTGGGAGGTTGAATGCTATAATGGAAACTCTACCAACATTAGTAATTTCTAAAAATCCTGAAGATATTTTAGGAGAAAGGAAAGAGGAATGACAGTCTTAGGGTTAACCATCAATCCTTATTGCAGCATTAAAAAAGTGAGAGCCTAGCTCAACCATCCCAATGCTGCAATTAGTTCAGTTTGCAAGGCGCTTCGTGTGAATTTGGCTCATGCTTTATGTGTGAGATGTGGCAGGGGTGAGTGCGAGTTGCAAGGGACCTGATGCCGGGCTAGTGGTTACCGGGTATGAATGATAAGAAGTCGGCAGTTTCAAAGGATGATGATAAAAAGTCGGCAGTTGTAAAGGTAAGGAACTTAAAATACTCTTCGCAAAATCTCCAATTCATTTTCATCAAAAGAACAAAATGAATTCATGAGTGCTTCACTGGCCAACTTGTTCACAAACCAAAGAATATACTGTATCAAATTCATAAAGTATTTATGAAAAAAATGATTCATAAATGATAATTGTTCTTCTAAAAAAACAAAAGATGATATTTTATTTTAGTTCTTTTCCTCATCTTCCTCTTCCGTTTGCCCCTCCTTTTTTTTCCCCCCTCTTTGAGGGGGTGTTCACTTATATATATATATATATATATATATATATATATATATATATATATATATATATATATATATATAATTTTTATGTGCGCAGTTTTTCTTTTTTTTAATTTTTTTTTATTATCTTTTCATTTTCTGACATTTATTAATCTGTATGGTAGTTAATTGAACTTTCAACATATCTTTGCACTTAAATGTTTGTTCTCATGTCAAACTATCTCACAATCCAACGAAGGGGAATGGATTGTAGTCATGGATTATTTGTTTTCTCCAACAAGGTTTGACACATAAGTGGAAATTTATGACGTAGGAAGGTGAAGGGTAAGATGTCATTTACTTGGGTTTTGTTGGTAATATTTGCTGTTAAATATAACTATCTTTCTTATTTGAGCTTCATAGATTTTATAAAAACACAAGTTAAAGGATGTCTCTAAGTAGTAAATGAGAGATATGTCATCAAGAACAAATCTCGTGATCCATCCGGGGTGAAGAATTGATGGTCATTAATTTGGCCTTCGTTCGGAATGGGAGGTGGGAATATCCATGTGGGCATTGATTTCAAAAACAAAGGTTGGAGAGGAACTTGAACCAAACACAGAATGATTGAAGCTACTGATTCAAATACAAAGGTTGGAGAGGAACTTCAACCAAACAGAGAATGATTAAGGCTACTGTAAGTTGTAGGATTTCTAAATTTTCCATGAAATGCTTTGTAATAGTATGGCAAGTGATCAGTTTTAGTTATTGGCCATATAGTGCAACCTAAGAAGCATTTCATGTGCTGCGACAATACTGCATCATAGCAATCTTGCATCAAATTGGTGAATGTTGAGTCCATGGATATCTTGGAGCTAAAATGTTTGATGATTCCCGGCCAATCAATGAGTTTTCTTATCAATGCTTTAATGATTGAGATTGATAGGTTTCGAATATGTGTTACATCTGGTTGCACAAAAATGTCTTCATCATTTAACTTATGGACAATGAGATACCTATCTAGGAGGATTTTAGGGCCTTTCATGCCTGTGGAGATGGGATTGGGGTTAATTTCAAGGACTAAGTAGTGGTCTAGCCATGCTTGAGGCTTAGTCCTAAGTAGGGGTAGTAATTTATGATCTGATCCGGGTTCGCTCCGCTATAAATAGGTTTGGATTTGGGATAAATAAGTTCGGATCATAAACGGGTCAACCTGTTTAACCCATTTAATAAACAGGTCGGGTTCGAATTTTTTAGGCCCAAACTGTTTAAACTGTTTAATCTATTTTAATATACGAGTTGGGTTGGGTCGAGTCGGGTTAGATAAACAAGTTATCTATTTATTAAATAGGTGAGGTCGGGTTAGGTTGGATAAACAGGTTATTTAATTGTTAAATGGGTTAAACATGTCAGGTCGGGTCGGGTTAGCAGGCTACCCGTTTAATAAACGAGTTAAATGGATCAGGTCAGATTACCTGTTTATTAAATGAGTCATGTTCAGATTTTAAATTATAACCCATTAATAAACATGTCGGGTTTAAGTTGAGACTTTTCTGACCCAACCCATATATGACCCGACCCGTATATGCCTGACTCGACCCGATTGCCATCCCTAGTCCTAAGCCTATGCAGCTTTGCTTTGCATGTGGTTTAAGCTCATCTTCTAAACTTTGGAAAAAAAAAAAAAAAGAAAAAGAAGGGAAGAGAAGAAGAAGAAGATTGATACTCTTTCATTATATCACCCATAGGATCCTGCACCGCATGTATCTCAAAGCAGTCTGCAAGCAGTCTGAAAACATTCTTTCTTCCACCTGCACACTTTTTAAAGCAATCACTATGCGAAGGATTTGTGCGAAGGAGAGAGAATCATTCTTTCGTGTGAAACAAACGACCCCTGTCCTTTGGAAAGGGGATCCCTTGAGCCAATCTAATCAAGTGAGAATCAATTGAAGGAAGTTACTACGTTCATGAGATATGGTAGACATAAAATTGGTTATGTACCTTTGGCTTCGCCTAACTCAGCAGCAAGCAGCTTTAGATGAAAGAATATATGGTTCAATAATGCAGTACCTTTGGATGTATAGGAAAAACATGATATTTCATTCTTTTGACACTACCATAGTTATGCTGGACGTTTGATTGTGCAATAAAATCTGTATTTTTTTTTTAATAGAATGGAGTATTTATTAAAGAGAACGAGAATAAATACAGTCTAAAAAGTCAAAGAGAATAATATCCCTAAGCTGTACAGGAGTTAAATGCCAGTCAGACCAGATCAAGGGGACGGAATGCTGAGCGACGAAGGAGGCAATCCAATCAGCAACAGAGTTGGCCTCCCTATAGATATGTCGAATATCAATGGACATGCAATCCCGTATAAAGAAATAGATGTCCCTCAAGATGGGATGGGCTGAGGAAGCTGACATCGACCGCCTAATCCAGGAAATGACCGTCAGGGAGTCTCCCTCGATGATGAGACAATCAAGGTGGAGGATCTAACAGGCATACTTGATACCGACCCAGGCTGCATACAGTTCCGTCTCGGGGATGGAAGAGTCAATAAGAGGAATACCACCAGCAGCCAAGAAGCCTAGCCGAGAGTCATGGATGACAAAGGCAGCGTCTCTAGATCTGTGGCGAAGACTCCCATCAAAGCTAATTGTAAAGTACAGTGGAGAAGGGGGTACCCAAGAAAAGAAAACCACACGGGACGCTCGAAGAGCTGAATAGGGACCCCAGATCTCCAAAGACCTCACAATCGAACAAAAATACTCATAGGCCGAGGCAGTAGATCTATCAACCAGTGACCGGGGAGAACATCTGACCAAGCTAAAGACCGGCTCGTTCCTGGAAATCCATATGTGATAAGCAAGATAAGCCAGAAGATTAGCATAAGGGAACTCCCGAGCTGATCTCAAGGTAGAGAGGAGAGAGTCCTCAGCATCCTGGGTTCGGAAGATGAGCCTTGCTAGGCCAGTCGCTTGCCAAACCCTCAAAGCCCGGTTATAAAAAAATAGGGCATGGGCTTGGGTTTCATCCTCCAACCCACATATAGGATAACCAGGGGGCATGTGAATGCCTCTAGTTGCTAAAAAAAGTATGGTCGGGAGGCGGTGCCAAGCAAGCTTCCAAAGAAAAAGAGAGACCTTGGGATGAACTGAAATAGCGCAGATCCAACCGAAGGTAGAGACTGCAGAGTCATTCGGAGTGAAGATGGATATCAAATCAGACATCTGCACCCGGGGGGAGGATGAGTGCCTCCAAACTCTCATATTCGGGATGGAAAAAATAGGCAGAATGATAGAAAGAACCCAACGACCCAGAATATCCCCGAAAGTGAAAAACACCACTTGACTGTCCCATCAGGACTGTCCCGGAATGATGAGATTAGCAATAGAAATCATGTTCGGTGTATCAACGAAAATAAAGGTGGGCCATCTAATCAGAGGGATATCAGAAATCCAAGGGTCCATCATAAATCTGACATATATGCCATCTCCAATGACCTAAGAGAGGTGGGGAGTAATGAGAGGAGCTCTCGCAATCACCTCCCTCTAGATAGATGAGCAGTGCCTTGGAGGGCAATGAGAACCATCAAGGACAGTCGAATAGCCCCCATAGCGGGCTGCTGCTAGCATAGTCGACCACATGTTGTCAGGGCATAAGAAGTATCTAGCAAGATGGCTCCCGAGCAAAGCCTCTCTCCTGCTAAGTAGCGAGGTAATCCCCAACCCGCCATGATCGGTCAGCTGACAAACAGTCTGCCAGCTAACAAGATGAATCCTCTGACGAGCAGGAGAAGAATTCCAAAGGAAGGCTCGAATCATCTGCTCCAATCTCAGGATAATAGTCTTCGGAATAACAGCATGAGATATGAGATAGATCGGGAGAGAAGTGAGAACAGAGCAAATCAAGGTAATCCTCCCTATCGATGAAAGGGATCTATCCTGCCATCCGTCAACTCGCTTCCAAACTACCAGAACCATCGGAGAGCAATCCATCCTGGATAGTCTGGATCCTGAGATAGGCACACCTAGATAGGTGAGAGGACCCTGACACTCCTAAATACCAAGAACATCCAAAATTTGATGACAGAGTCGAGTGGAGGTCTTCGGGCTGAAATAAATCCCGGATTTCTGAAGATTGACTTTCTGACCCGAAGCCATACAGTAATCCACCATAACCCTCCAGAACCCCTGGGCACTAGCAATTGAAGCCC
This sequence comes from Areca catechu, assembly GCA_021397845.1. Classification (NCBI taxonomy): domain Eukaryota; kingdom Viridiplantae; phylum Streptophyta; class Magnoliopsida; order Arecales; family Arecaceae; genus Areca; species Areca catechu. The sequence goes on along the minus strand of CM038047.1, from coordinate 46,548,303 downwards.
TACCTAAGAGTAAGCAGTCATCTGCAAATAAGAGATGAGAGATCGGAGGAGTACCAGGAGCAGAAATGAATGGCTGGATGCCCAAGTCCCGCACCGATGCTCGCAATGCCCTCAATAGAAGGTCAGCACAGATAATGAAAAGGGAGGGAGAAAGGGGACAACTTTGCCGGACGCTAACTTTAGACATAAAGTAGTATGTAGGAGAACCATTAACCAATAGTGAAAATGAAGGTTTGATAACATAGGACAAGATTCTAGAGATCCATGTCCGGTGGAAGCCGAAAGCTGCAGGGCCATGAGAAGAAAGTCCCAGTTGACCCTATCATATGCTCTCTCCATATCAAGCTTGATTGCCACCAGACTCCGACGAGATGATGCTCGGCTGTGTTGACTCTGGTCTTGATTTTGATGATTGACAAAATGTTTAAGTATATATGAATACTAATTATAGTTTAAGTGTGTTTATCAGATCTTAGTACTCATCCATGTTGAATGAAGAAATGCTTGTATTTTAGTTAAAAAAGTCCTTAAATTAGTGGAAAATCAGGTATATGGACTTTGGAATTGATATGGAAGAACTTGAAGAGGTTAAAATTTGATTTTGGTTAAGTTTCAGCAAGTTTTTGCATTGGCACAAGGAAGTGTCAATACATACAAATGAAGTGTTGACTCAAGGCCTGAGAATTTTGAAAATATAGAACTATGTCATCTGGAGGCTTTTGCCTCAAGTGTTGACTCAAGGAAATGAAGTGTCAACACTTGAGAATGAAGTGTTGACACTTGGAGGTGAAGTGTCGATATCTAGACTATAACGGCTAGTTGTCTGGGCTACAGAACTTCTCCAACTTTCTTTTAAACGGCTATATTTTCATCCCCAACGGTTATAAATGATCATCTATGATTTGGAGGGCTATATAAACATCAAAAATCAAATAGGGATGTAATCCTTTAGTAAAATTATTGAATATCCTTTAAGGATTCAAGAGTTGAGTGGTTTAAGCCTTCAAGCTTCCAAGTTTCAAATAGAGCATCTAAGTTCAAATCATCAAGCAGCATTCAAAGGCTTCAACAACTTGAAGACAAGTTCTTCATCAACATTCAAAGAGCTTCAAAGAGATATTTGCTTGTTTTAGAAAGCTTTAATTATATTCTTTCATATTTGCTCTTACATTGTTTTACTTGAGGTTTTTGGTAAGCCTTGGAAAACCAAAGTGATTGTTGGTGAGCCTTAAAATCAACTAGGATTTTGCTTGTGAGCCCGAAGACAAAATAAGTTATTTACGTTCTTGGTTAGCTCGTAAAACCAAGGGTGGTTGTTTGTGAGCCTTGAAACTAACTAGGATTTTACTTGTGAGCTCGAAGACAAAACAAGTTGTAAAGGTTGTTGGTGAGCCTAGGTTACAAAACCAAACTTAGTGGAATTCCCAAAGGGGATCTTGGGAAGTGGATGTAGGTGCCTTGGAATGCACCGATCCACTATAATTTTTTTTGTGTTTGTGTGATTGTTTTCTTTGTACATTTACTTTGTTAATTCCGCTGCATATTATTTTGAAGCACACAAATACATTGCCTAAACACAAGCATTGAATTGATCTAGCATATACTTGCTTTAGTTTATTGCAATTTGCTTGAAAGTTTTATAAAATCCAATTCACCCCCCTCTTGGGTTGCATCCTTTTCTGGGCAATAGGCTGAGATCCGTCATAAACTCATGGGCAATAAGCACATTATCAGAGATGCTGCGGCCCGTTACAAAAGCTTCCTACTCCGGACAGATCGACTGTGAAAGAATGAGTCTCATATGATTGACCATCAATTTAGCACATACTTTGTAGAGGGTATTGCATAAACTGATAGGTCTATAATGAACATGCTCCATGGCATTAGGACACTTAGAAATAAGAACAATAAAAGTCCGCTTCCAGGAGTTGGGCATGGAACTTGAAACAAAGAAAAGTTGTACAGCAGCAACAAGGTCAGAGCCAACAATGTCCCAATATCTCCAGAAGAAGAAGGGAGGATATCCATCAAGACCAGGGGCTTTATCCTCTTCCAGATCCCACAAAGCAGATTGAACCTCCTCCCCGAGAACCAGAGCCAGCAGGAGAGAGTTGTGACAAGGAGAAACAACAGTGGATGGAGGGTGAGGGGGGAAAGAGGGAGTAACCGGACAGGAGTATGTCCATCTGTATCTAAAGAAGGAAAGAATTTCTTGTCGAATAGCTTCCTCGTCCTCCAGCAACTGACCAATAGAAGAATGTAATACCCGGAAGCATTTTTGTGTCTACGAATAATGGTGGCCTGATAAAAAAACCTGGTGTTCCTGTCCCCTTCCTGTAACCACTGGACTCTAGAATTTTGTCTCCAAATGACCTCCTGATGATGAAGCAGAGAATGGTGCATGGTAAGGTGAGCACAAAGGATGTCCAGGTCAGGTTGTGATAAAGAACCTATCCTATCCTCTTTGTCCTGCAGGTGACTGATAGTATCTTCTATAGACTTCAATTTGGAAAAGATATTACCCACCTCCATCTTATTCCATCGGAGTAGACGCCTCCTGAAAAGCTCCAGCCTCCTAGATATTCGATAAGAAGCATTATCCCGAACAGGAGTCCTCCACACCTCACTGATGATCTCTCTGGATTTAGGATAGGAGAGCCAGAACTTTCCAAATCTAAAGGGGGTGGGACCCCAGACATGGGCATCCATCGACAGAAGGAGAGGACAATGATCCGAGGCTATTCGATTGAGGTGACGGACCATGTGAGTAGGATATAAAGAGAGCCAAGAATGGGTAGCATAGCATCTGTCAAGTTTCTCCCAAACCCTAGTAGCGCCCGACCGGTTGTTACACCAGGTGAACCGGGGTCCAACAAATACCAAATCAATCAGGCCAAAATCATGAATAAAATTGGTGAACTCCAAAGAGGCAGCATTTTCCACAAAGGGCCTACCACCCCTCTTGTCCTCAGCCCAATAAATAACATTGAAGTCTCCAGCAACCAATATAGGAACACCCTGGTCAATCAAAATAGAGACCTCCTCCCAGACCACGGTCCTCTCCCTATCCGAAGTACTAGCATAGATACTGCACAAAATCCAAGAAGGGCGATTAGGTTCTGAGATGACAATGGCCACCATCTGAGAAAATTGGTGAAAAATACTGACTTTAGCTGCTCTCAAATCCTAGGTGACAATAATTCCATCAGACAGGCCATGAGAGTCAATAGAATAAAAACCCCAATTCTGGGGGAATCGACGCTGCACACGCTTGAGACTAGGACTCGAAAGCCTAGTCTCCAGAATAATACACATTTGAGGGTTACACAACTGAAGAAAGCGACCATAAGTAGAAAAGAAGGCGGGCTTCCCCACCCCCCGAACATTTCAAACTAAAATTCTCATTACAACTTAGTTAGACTTGGATGATCCGGATCCCGATCTGACTCCATCCTCAAAAATAACAAATACAAAGGTACCCTTCCCAGACAAGGCCAAACCCTGGACATTCTCCAACCCCACTTTACCAGGCCCTTGAACATTGGGCAAAGGAGTATCCACACCCTTCCTGGATCCCCAGACGACACCCCCACCGAACCCAGGGCAGTCTTCAGTTTGGCTGAGATAGTTTCATGGGAGTGCTGTTCACCATCAGTTACCAAAATAGCAGACTCAAGAGCAGAGGAGCTCTTTTGTAATAGGTCCAGGCTAGGTTGAGGATCCGGCAGGGGAGCCCCAGATGACCCCTCCAAGCCCCTCTTCACACACTCAGAACCACCCAAGGAGCTGCCAAACCCAACTTCATCTCTACCCCCCAAAACACCAGTAGCCAAAATAGCCACCGAAGATGTCCCCCCAGAGGGTAATAAAACACCCTTCCCAAACCCACCCACCTCAGCAGCAGCCTTCTTCCCAGATTGGGCCCTCCGGATAGCCCTAGCACCCCGATCATGGCAGCAACCACAAGGACATTAACCAACACCGGTTCCACGGAGTCTTGAGTAGTGACCCCAGTTAACCCTTCCCCACAAGAGTTCAGCTTTAAGGCACCCTCCCTCACTCGGACAGGGACTTTCCCCTCATCCCCAGAGACAGCCATAGACTTCCCAATTTGACCCATAACCCTAGAGGAAGCACCATCCAAATTAGACAAGCAAGGTTTATAAGAAGGCACCTTATCAGTAGAGTCTGAGAGCACCTTAAGTAGAGGAGGGTCAGAGGATTTAGTAGGGCTCCGGCCATGCTTGAGAGAGATATCTCCATACTCCAGCATGAGATGGTTTGTCGGCCCCGCCTCCACCAAAACAAGCTCCATATAATCCGCCAACTGGGCAAAGCTCCCAGGGATTGCTCCTAGACCGCCAACAGCCTCCGAATGTTCAGATCGGACCACAACTGGGAAGTGACACCGCACCACTTTCGAGGGCTTCTGCCACCCGTCGGAGTCGGGTGGTGAGTTGGGAGAAGATGAAATCGGTGTGGACGATGATCGGGGCGGCGAGGAGGATGGGGGATTAGAGGAAGAGATAGGGGACTTACCCTTATGTGCCCCGCGGCCATTCTTCGAGAGAGCTTCCGGCTGCCGTGCAGACGAGCTCTGGATGTAACCATCCAGGGTCCAAACTTTGAACGGCCTCCCATAGAAGCAGGATTCCCATGGCACCCACCGAGCCCTGATTGGAACCCTCCTCGAGCCGGTCATCAGCGAACAGATTATTAGGTCCCAAAGCAGGGCCACCTGAGGGAACCTGCTCCGGTTTGCCCGGGGAGCTGTAGCCGGCCGACAGATGCCCAATGCGACCATAGTGGAAGCAGACTAAGGGGAGGTTTTCGTAAACAAACTGTTGCCAGGACACCGTCTATTGTCTTTGGATCAACACACCTGGAAGTAGCGGCTTGGAAGCATCCAGTTCCATCCGAACCTTGGCAAAGCCCATTTTTTTCAGTCGATCAATGAAGTTGTCGATCGAAATCGAGCGACCAGCTTCACCGACCACCGCCATGATTGCCGTCGGTAGCCAGTACTCAAGAGGAAGTTTCGGAAGCCGCATCCAAACCACCGTCTTGTTGACAAGGCGATGGGCCGGGCGAAAGTTCGGAACCCATTTTTCCAGAGCCAAGAGTTGGCCACCGACAAACCATGGCCCACCCCCTAACACCTTTGTACAGTCTTCGGTGGATCTCAGCTGCAGAACAAGGTGATCATCACCGATCAGAAACGTTTTAGGGTCATAGGATAGCTTCAACTTCAACCGCACTTCCTTAGCCACCCCAACCGGAGAAACACGACAGCCTAGGCTCCGAAATATGATAGCTACATCCTCCCACTACTGACGGGAGTCTTCCAAGAGAGTCGCCGGCAACTGGAGCACCTTGGTGAAGAATTTTGAAGGTGGTCGATATCCTCCTCGGAGATTTTGTACGAGGACCAAGCCGGCGCGCGACCCGGTTCCTAAACTACCCGAGCCCACGAGAGCTCACCCTGTAACTGATCCCCAACATCCTTATTGTTGGAAGTCTGCTACTTCTCCGCATCTGCCATTCTCGATTGGCGAGCTCGATGAAACCACAAGGTCGAAGAAGAGAGACGAAGGCATGCTTTTCAACTCACTCGGAGGCCAACCGCAAGTTAAATTGGTATTTAACTCAAATCTTATTCCTATAATACAAATATCCAAATTTTATTTTGCAAGCTAAAATGACTACTTATCTCGTATTTTGCTCTAATTTACCTATAATTTGGATCCAATTTGTACTTTGAGAAGAACTTTTCTAATTCATGTTCTTCTTTATTTTGTCTCTAATTCTATTTTTCAACTTTTGAACTCTCTCGTTAACAACCAGACACCTATTTAACAAATCTATTTTTGATTAAAAAAATCAAATTCATAAAAAAAAAAAAAAAAATTATGATTTTAAATCTAGAACCTCCAAATGCAATTTTGATTATTTATTGTTTATTAAAAAGTTTGTTACCTAGGAATTTAAACTAGTGAATGAAGTAGGCCCTGTTCCTCGACAAGACAAGGAGAGCCAAGGAGGCCCTATTTCGGTCTTGGTGGAGCAACTGCCTCCTTTGAACCCGAAGGAAAGTCCTAGTAGTGGTAGGAATCAAGCTAACTCGGGAGTTGCTCGAAGAACTTTGACAGAGGTTCTTCAAGGGCGTAAACAATATAGTTGGGAGATCCAAGCAGCGATAGATGATGAAGTGGCCTATCTACAACAGAAATTCGCTGAGACGGTGATTATCAGCAATGATGAGATTGATGAAGCAAATAAGAAATGGTCTAATTCCTTAATTAGAAAGTTAATTATTGGACAGGGGCATCAGCCGGCACAGCCGTTTGCTCTGTCGGTTGCTTAGTGGTCGCTGCCTCCATCACCTCCGAGGGAGCCCCCATCTCTCTAGATTGCTCCTCGGTGCTGTTGATGGCGACGCCCTCTAGGTCAAGCTCCAGGAAGATCGAAGCCACTTTCTCCTGGTAGGCTTCGAATCCTTTGATGAATGAGTCCACGACCGCCTCATAGACCTCATCCTCGAACTCTTGTGACTCCCGAAACTAGGGAATGGCTTTAAGGGCCTCCTTCTTGGCAGCCTCCATCAATGCCAAGGTCCCCTGTGCCTTGTCATTAGCCACCGCCAACTCAACAAGGACCTCGTCAACCCAGACCTCGAGAGTCTTGAATTGCCCTTACAGGAGAGATATCTTTGCTGCGGACTCCTCCTCACTGTGGCTCATTCATGCCCTCTCCTCAGCTTGGGTTGCCTCAAGTTCCTTGACGCGCCTCTCGGTTCGGGATATATCACGATGAAGGAATTTGTTAGTTTCCTTCATCTCCTGCCCTTTCTCCATCAGGGTCTTTACATCAGCCGCAAGGTTGCCCAGCCGCTTCTCCTTCTCGGCCTCTCTCTTCACCCATTCGGTGCAGAAGTCTCGAAGGAGCAGTACGTCGGTTCCAATCTGCAGCAAAAAGAAGAAGTCAGTCCCAGTGACTCGATTGGGATATTGAAGAAGCAAGGCGCTTATTGAGAAGAGTTGAGGGATTATGCCCTGTATGGACACCGAATAGTCCCTGCCTCCCCTCGAGTGGCGATCCCGGGGTTGAACAGCATACTCCATCATTCTCTCCACCAGGACGGGGTCCCGAATCACCGAGGCATTCATCGGGACCCCCATCGGTGCGTGCCAGGGTTCAGAGGATGATGGTGCCGAAGCCTCCCTAATGTTTGACGGCGAGGCCGGTGGAGGCACCTCGACCGCCGCTGGAAGGCTCATCGCCATGGCTGGCGACACAGGTGGCAGGGCGGGCCGCTCGTCTCTCCTCCCCCTCTTGACCTCGATGACTTCTGGTGAGGGGGCTCGTTGCTATGGAGGCCGGGGTGTTGGATCAACCGCCCTTGCATCCGAAGACAGAATGGACCTGGACCCCCGGCCGGTCTCCACCCGGGCTCTCTTCGGCTTAGTCTCCCTAGCCCCGGCCAATGAGCTCCTCTTGTGGGCAGATTCTATCAGATTCTCTGTCGAGTGCTTCATCCCTACAAAAAAGAAGAAAAGATGGTTAGCCCCAAGTCAAAAAAAGAGAGAGAGAGAGAGAGAAAGAGGACACGTCCGATGAAAACCTATTGAGCTCATGGATCGAGCTGATCCCGACCTCAAACAAGTTTCGCTCCGATAGTAGAACTTCGAGGGAGGGGAGTTTGTCACTGATCAATTGGATGAAGACCTCACGGTCAGCGGACTCTACTTGGGAGTTGCAATTCGGGGCCCGGTCCGGATCGCTCCAGACCCAATCAACACCCTCGACTGAAGCAAAGAAATATTGATTCTTCCATCTCTTGATAGAAGTAGGGAGGTCGAACCTAAGGCACTTGGGCCGGGGAGAAAGAAACTACCACCCATCATCGGTGGAGTGGCGCTTCAAGGTGAAGAGAGCCCTGAACAAGAAGAAACAGGCAACAAACATGTGGAAGTGACATAAGACAATGAAGGCAGCGATGACTCTGTTGGCATTAGGGGCCAACTGGGCCGGCACGAGATGGAAATTACCGAGGAAAGAAAGAAAAAAGAGTGAAGAGGAAGATGAAGGCCCCCGATGAGGAACTCTTCATAAAAAGCGACCCGACCCGGACCGCTTGAAATGGCCCACTCCCCTGGCCCCAGAGCGAGAGCTAGATAAAATATGGGATCCCGTACGTCTCCTGGATCACAGAAAGGTCCTCTCTAGTCATCGTTGAAATGATGCGGAAGGGATTAGTCGGAGTCATTGCTGCCGAAGGAGCGACAGTAGGAACAGAGGAAGTAGGGGGAGCCCTGGGAGTTCCTATGACAATCCCGGTGGGACGCAGGTGCCTCCAGACTTCGAGGGGAACTTTGTCCTCCTCATCTGAGGATGGAGTCCTCAGCCAGGAGGGCCCTGCTTCATTAGGATTACTGGAGGATAGAAGGAACCGGCACGAAGGAGCCATTTAGAAGAGAAGGGATGAAAGCAAAGAGGACGGAAGACCTAAGACAGGGTTTCGAAAAGACTTGGACACTGCCAACCAGGAGGAAGAAGAAGAAAAAGGGAGGAAGGATGAGTGACTCACCTGTTTATCTTGAAGGGGGAAGACATAGAAGGAAGAAGAAAACTCTGAACCGCTAGCGAGTGCGAGAAATTCGAAAGAGCAGGTTTGGAGAAAGTCATCTCTCCTTTCAAAATCGATGGATAGCGGCCGTACGGCTCTTCACATCTCCGCCATCGGATGAGTGCCACGTGTGGGGGACAACCAGTGGTAACGCTTTGGTGCGCTAAAAACCATCTTGGGTATGGTACCAGCAATTATGGTTCCTCGGACTCACGAACGTGGCACCCCCGCATTGGATCTCAATCATGGGCTGGAGCATGATCATGGTTAGTCCAGAACCCTAAAGAAGAAGGATAACTAATGGAAAGATAAAAAGAAAACATGATGTTATACTTGACATTTGAGTTATTTTTGGTTTCTTGTTCTGATAAACTATTATTTTTCAGTATTTTCAAATTATACTATTATTGGTGAGACTGTTTGGAGACCTTACTGGGATGTAAAGCTCATAACCTCTATTTATTTTCTCTTCTCAGATTTATGTAAGATATTTGAGCTTGGTAGTGGATTGGATTCATGATGAGATGATGCATAGTAAGGATCGGGTTGGGCGTGAGATCAAACACCAGGATTGTAGATTTTTAGTTAGTTGTGTTCAGTTAGTTCAGTTGCTGATATTTGTGTAATAAATCAGTAGATCATTTAGTGATTTTAAATTGAAAAATGGATTGTTTAATTATTATTCAATTGTTTATATAATATTGGTTTATTTGATGAGTATTGCCACCAAGATCGTCGTGGCCCGTAGCTGTCGTCAAGGTCGGATCGCCCCTCGGGTTCTCTTGGGATGTCCTATACCTTCGAGCCTGCAAAAATGAGGTTAGTGACCTAGGCCAGGGATTTCGGTGGAGTCACTCCGACGGTCAAGTCAGTGACGATCAAGGAGAACAGATCCTCTTGGTCAAGCCCCTCTTGATGGACTCCACGCTAGGAGGAGTGAGTGAGTGGTGTGAGAATGGGATGCAAGTGTGTTGGGAGAGCGGTGGCCGAGCTAGAGGGATCCTCTATGTGGTCTTTCTCCCTTGGCTTGCCTGAGCTTGATGGTAGTGCTCATGTTTGCGTACCTCTTCCCCTTTGGGGGTGTCGAACCTTCTTATAAGCCCAAGTGACCATTGGGCACCTACCTTGGGATCTCTCCCAGGTTGTCAGGCACGTGCGACGGTATTCTGCGCCATGGATGGGACATCTTTCCTGATTCGTGATAAGGAGAACTATCGCGTGTTTTGACATTCCTTCCAGTCGCCTCATTCTGGGAAGCCTGGCAGCATCTCTATCAGAGGGCCGCCACCCCCGGGATTCGAATCTCCTGGTTGACTTCCTCTTCCGAGCGGTTCAGGTGGTTGGTGGAGAGCGTGGCGCCTTAATCAGGGAGCTTCTTGCCCTTTTTGTATAAGTGGTCGCAAATGGTTATCATGGCGTGACAGGTGCTTCCTCGTGGACTTCGGGTTGCCCGCCGGTGTCTTGGAGAGGCGGCTCCACCCCCTGTTGGCCAGCGGTGCTATCTGAGCTGGTTACCAAACCGGAGAGCTAGGGCTCAGCTTTGACTTAGGAGGCTCGACCTGGCGGAGGAGGGCTGAGCTCGACTTTGGCTCAGGGGGCTCGATACCGGAGGGGCCGGACCTGGCGAAGCAGAGACTCGACTCCTACTAGGAGGGCTCGGCCTCGGAGGGGCTCGACCTAGTGGAGGAGGGCTGAGCTCGACTCTGGCCCAGGGATCTTAGCCTCGGAGGAGCTAGGCCCGGCCAAAGGAGGTTGCTCGGCTCCGGCCTAGGCACCCTGAGCTTGCGGGTGCCGACCTGGCGGAGGATGGAGCTCGGCTTCAGCGAGCCACCTCGTCGATCCAGAGGGATATGGCCGGGCCAAAGGAGGTCACTCGGCTCCAGCCTAGGCACCCCGAGCTTGTGGGTGCCGACCTGACAAAGGATGGAGCTCGGCTTTGGTGGGCCACCTCGTCGATCTAGAGGGGCTTGGCCCAGCCAAAGGAGGTCGCTTGGCTCTGGTCTAGGCGCTCCGAGCTTGTGGGTGCCGACCTGGCGGAGGACGGAGCTCGGCTTCGGTGGGCCGCCTCATCGATTCGGTGGGGATTGGCCCGGCCAAAGGATTTCGCTCAGCTCTGGCCTAGGTGCCCCGAGCTTGCGGGTGCCAACCTGGCGGTGGACGGAGCTTGGCTTCGGCGGGCCGTCTCGTCGATCTAAAGGGGCTTGGCCCAGCCAAAGGAGCCCGAGATGGGGTGTCCACCATGGCGGACCTCTGACATGGCATCCACCAGAGAGTACACGTCAGCACGTCAGCTTTCAGCCACATCATTTGCCCCCCTCTCCCAAGTCCAGTCGTTACGGGGCACTCGGGGCGAAGGTAGTAAATGCGCTTGCTGACATGGAAAGGCGGGGATCCGGCACAATGATGATCGCGATCGGCGGTGTCCCGAGAAGCGGTTTCTTCAGCCTGCTCGAAGAAGCCACGTGGCCACGTCCGAGGAGCAGTTATTGCGGGCGCAGAATCTAGATTGGCCATAGTTGAGATCAGACACCAGTACTGTCGATGTGTGACGCGTGGTGCAGATTCGATGGCGGAGACTTGTAACGATACGGTTGACTACCGGTCATTTCGAAAGGAAAAGTTATCTTTCCCAAAATACATCACCTTTCAAACCTTTCATGCCCGCCATTGCTCCGAAGCTCCCACTTTCGTCCTTCCGGAAGTCCTTGTCCATCCAAAGCTCCCGGCAGGTTAGTCTCCTTCTTCTTCCTATGACCTTCGTCCATCCCCTTTCTTCTTCCTTTGGTCTCTCCCCATCATGTCCCGTTTTGGGCCTAACTTCCATCCTTCTACTAACCAGGGCGAAGCTGGGTCTTCTAGGCCGAGGCCGCCATCATCTTCTTCTTCCGATAAGGAGGGAGATGGGACGTGCTTCGAGCTTAGGGGGAGGCATCGCCCCGGCGATATTGCCATCAGGGAGCCCAGCCTTAACCCTTCCGGTCCTTCTCGCCTTCCTCCCCAGTTTGAACCCGTCCCCGAGTTTGTCCGGTCAACAGGTCCCGGCGGGATCGCTTCGACGATCACTGCTGAGGAACTGGGGGCCGTCCGGGTTGTGTACGGCATCCCGCACTCTGTCCGGCTTTTGATCCCCCGATCGGGGGACCGGGCTACTTCTAGCAGCCCGGGCCGAATTATTTTTTATGAGGAGACCTTCTCAGGAGGACTCTGTTTTTCCTTCCATCCATTCTTTCTGTCCATGCTGAGTAATTACCGCTTGGTTCCTGCTCAGCTGGTCCCCAATGCCGTAAGAACCATTTTCTGTTTTGTTGTACTTTGCCACTTCCACGGGGTCGTCGCCCGTTTTTCTCTCTTTAGAGCCTTTTTCACTTTGAAACGCCACCCCACTGAAGACGGGTGGTGGTCCTTCTCTTCTCGTCTGAGGGGGATCAGGTTCGAGCTCCCTTCTTCCATCAAAGGATGGAAGAGTAAGTTCTTCTTTGCCACCATCGAGGGGATCGACTAGGTGTGGAGCGACTGAGATCGGTCCCTGAATTGAAATTTTGCGGTCGACGAGGCTGATAAGGACGTCTATGAGCAGCTCCGGACTACTCAGATTCTTTCTCTTAAAGTTTTGCTATCAGAGTAGAACCTTGCCGAGGCTGGGGTCAGCCCAACGAGGGAGTTGGGTGAGTTTGGCTTGAGTCTTTTTTTGTTCCTCTTAACTTGTTCTTTCTGAAATAGAGCTAACACGTTCCCTGTTTTCTGTGTGCAGGCATGAGGTTTTCCGTGGATGACCTGCTCTCCATCACCCAGAAGAGGCCTCCGGTGGGACTAGCAGAGGAACCCTCCCCGAAGCGGCCTCATGGCGAGGGAGCATCGGCTACCGCCCCCACTAAGCGGGCCTAGTTGAGGAGGCGAGAGCTCGAGGCCACTCCCGCATAAGAGAGGGGGAAGGCGGTTGCCATGCCTGAGCCCGAGCGGAGGTCGACCAGGCCGGTGGCGGAGCAGGCGAGGAGGCGAGAATTGGTCCCTACTCCGAAGCCCGAGGTAGTCGTCTGGACCCGATGCCAGGATCATCATCGGTGAGAGCACCGAGCTCTCGTCCTGCCTCCGAGGCCTCTGCTGGCGGCAATGAGGGCAACTCCACCTCGGGGGAATGCAGGAAGGATTATCATTGAGTCTCGTTCAAAATGGGGCCTGACATGTCATTGCTTCAGGATCCGAAGCTAGCCAAGCGCATGATGGATTTCTCCAACCAAGCATGCGACCGGCAAGAGATGGCTGGGAAGGTTCTGGGGGATGTGATCAGCAACATCTTCCCCCTGCTTTTCACGGTAAGTGACTTTAAACTTCCAGGGCTTCTTCCCTTTTTTCTTCTTTCATCCTTGATATCTTACTTGTTGCAAGTCAGGGCCGAGACGCTCCTCATCCGGGATTTCTGCCGAAACTGGTTGAGGAACGACTAGCAACGTGCAGTCGAGGTCGAGGACCTGAAGGCCGAGCTGAAAGAAAGAACTGAAACCTCCTGTAATCTCGGTCTGAAGAATGAGGAGCTCCAAAGTGGGCTCGCCAGTGCTGAAAGGTGCTCGAAGGAGCTCACAGAGGAGCTCGAACGGGAGCGGGCTCGCTCCAAAGGCAAGGCCGAGGAGCTGGCGGATGCTGAGAAGAGGCTGACTTCATTCAATGCTGAAGCAGTCTGGCAGAAAGGAATCGCCCAGTTTTTCCAGGCTGAGCTGGCCGCGGCGAAGGAGAAGCTATCCACGGTCGAGATGGAGGCAGCGGAGGCAACCGGATCGTCGGAGGCAACGAAGGCACAAGCCGTCGAAGCGAGGAAGGAGGCGGAAGGGGCCGTGGATAGGTACAAGACCTCGGAGGAGTTCGTCGTCGAGTTTTACTAGACGGCGTCGGACTCCTTCTTTAAGGGCTTCATGTACCTGCATGACCAAATTGAGGGGTTCATCCCCGACGAGGGTCGAAGCCGGCTCAGGTTTTCTCGGGCCCGAGGCATTGAGCTGAGCAGTGCAGAGACCGCTCCTGATCTTCTCCCGTCGGTGGTGGCCGCCGAGGCCGGAACTGAGATGCCTGAAACCGCCGAGGTCGATGCTCCACCGATGCAAAGCCCCGCCGAAGGGGCTGCCAAGGTAGACTAGGAATTTTGACCTTCTTTGCTTCTCATCATTGGCTTGGGTCGCCTGGCTTGTCGGGGGCTCGAGGATAGTTGTAAATGAACACTTACTACTTAATGGAGATAGTCTTTTCTTTAATTGTCTCGACTTGTGCATTTTAGGCCTCAACCTATTCATTTTCTCTCTTTCTTTCTCTTTTTTTTTTGTACACATGCAACGGAGTGAGAGGGAAGGCTTCGGCCTTGTTGCTAAGTATCTTGGACTCCAATGTTGTAGATCTGACCTCTGGGCTTCGACGACTCATGTCCGGGCTCAGAGACTTAGTGGCCAGAGATCTGAGCTCTGGGTCTTTGATGTCTTGAAGCTGGGCTTGGAGGCTTGGTGGCCGGAGATCTGAGCTTCTGGCTTTGAGGCCTCAGTGCTGGGCTCTGGGACCTAGTGGCCGGACAACTTGGTTCCGAGCTTTGATGTTTTGGAGCTGGGCTCGAAGACTTGGTGGCCGGAGAGCTTGGCTCCGGGCTTTGAGGTCTTGGCATTGGGCTTTGGGACCTAGTGGCTGGACAACTTAGTTCCGAGCTTTGATGTCTTAGAGCTGGGCTCGAAGACTTGGTGGCCGGAGAGCTTGGCTCCGGGCTTTGAGGTCTCGGCGCTGGGCTCTGAGACCTAGTGGCCGGACAACTTGGTTCCGGGCTTTGATGTCTTGGAGCTGGGCTCGAAGACTTGGTGGCCGAAGAGATTGGCTCCGGGCTTTGAGGTCTCGACGCTGGGCTCTGGGACCTAGTGGCTGGACAACTTAGTTCTGGGCTTTTAATGTCTTGGAGCTGGGCTCGAAGACTTGGTGGCCAGATAGCTTGGCTCCGGGCTTTGAGGTCTCGGCACTGGGCTCTGGGACCTAGTAGCCAGACAACTTGGTTTCGAGCTTTGATGTCTTGGAGCTGGGCTCAAAGACTTGGTGGCCGGAGAGCTTGGCTTCGGGTTTGGATGTCTTGGAGCTGGGCTCAAAGACTTGGCGGCCGGAGAGCTCAGCTCCAGGCTTGAATGTCTTGAAGCTAGGCTCAAAGACTTGGTGGCCGGAGAGATCGGCTCCGGGCTTGGATGTCTTGGAGCTGGGCTCGAAGACTTGGTGGCCAGAGAGCTCGGCTTTGGGTTTGGATGTTCTGGAGATGGGCTCGAAGACTTGGTGGCCGGAGAGCTTGGCTCCGGGTTTGGATATCCGGGAGCTGGGCTCGAAGACTTGGTGGCCAAAGAGCTTGGCTCTGGGCTTGGATGTCTTGGAGCTGGGCTCGAAGACTTGGTGGCCGAAGAGCTTGGCTCTGGGCAGTGATATTCCTGCAAGGCAGATAACTGTTTGCGCAAAGGAAAATCTTTATTATTAACTAAGGAAAACCTTATACTATTGATAGTATCTTCTCAAATTGCAGGCATTCCACGTTCGAGGGAACCTGGCACCGTCCAAGTCCTTGAGGTAGTAGGCCCCATGAGAGAGGGCCTCAGCCACTTTGTAAGGGCGTTCCCAGTTTGGCGAGAGCTTGTCGCACTCCCGGGGTTGAGATGCTTCAGCTCGGCACAGCACCAAGTCTCCAGGTCTGAAGACTTTTGGCCTAACCCGTGCATTGTAGTACTGGGCCACTCATTGCCGGTAGGCCACCATTCGGAGCCAAGCTTTATCCCCTGTTTCTTTAAGGAGATCTAAGTTGAGCAGAAGGTGTGCCAAGTTCTGCGCTTCGTCGTACTGCTGTACTCGAAGTGTGGGTACGCCGAGCTCAACCGGGATGACCGCCTCGGTGCCGAAGACAAGGTTAATGGTGTCTTGCCAGTTGCCATCCTAGGTGTTGTGTGATAGCCCCATAGGACATTTGGGAGTTCTTCCGCCCACCTGCTCTTAGCTCGGTCCAGCCTGGTCCTGAGTCCTTGGAGGATGGTCCGATTGGTTACCTCGGCCTCCCCATTCGTTTGGGGGTGGGCTACCTAGGTAAAGCGGTGTTGGATGCCGTGCTCAATGCAAAATCCTTCGAACTCCCAGTTATCAAATTGCTGCCTGTTGTCGGTGATGATGTAGTGGGGGAGTCTGAAGCGGCAGATAACCGACTTCCAGAAGAATTGGTGGACATTGGCTTCAGTGATCCGAGCTAAAGGTTCTGCCTCGACTCACTTGGTGAAGTAGTCGATGGCCACTAGCAGGAACCTTCGTTGTCCTGGCATTGGGGAAAATGGTCCAAGGATGTCCATTCCCCACTGAGCAAAGGGCCAAGGGGATGAGAGTTGGGAGATCGGCGCCACCGGCTGGCGCTGAATGTGGGAGTGGCGCTGGCACTTGTCACACCTCTTTATGAAGTCGACGGCGTCCTCCCTCATGGTCTCCTAGAAGTACCCCTGATGAAGGGCTTT
Source organism: Areca catechu (assembly GCA_021397845.1). Taxonomy (NCBI): domain Eukaryota; kingdom Viridiplantae; phylum Streptophyta; class Magnoliopsida; order Arecales; family Arecaceae; genus Areca; species Areca catechu. The sequence continues at coordinate 46,532,184 of CM038047.1, read as the reverse complement.
GTACTCCAGTGTTCTTCCTCCCACATGGTTCCCACAGAGGCCTTCGTGTATCTCCTGGAGCACGAAAGTCGCCTCTGTGGGCCTAAGGCACTTCAGGAGCGGGTAGGAATGAGATCGGCGATAGAGCTAGCCTTCCATCAAAATGAACCGCGAGGCCTTCTTCTTGATGAGACCAGCCTCTGCACGGTCCTCTGGCAAGGTGCCATCAGTGATGTACCTGGCATACCTATCCATCTAGCTCGGCTCTGGGGTGACTTGCTGCACCTCCTCTGGGCCTTCGTAGCTTGGATTCTCGAGGTACTCAATGTAGGTGCGCCCTAGTGATGAGTCCGGCAGGGTTGCGGCCTTGACAATGCATCCGCACTTGCATTCTCCCCTCGAGGGATGTAGAAAATGCTGAAGCACTGGAAGCCTGTCATGCTTGAGCAGACTCGATCTAGGTATTTCACCATCTGGGGATCTTTGGCCTCATATTCTCTGAAGACTTGCCCAGCAACCAGTTGGGAGTCAGTAAAGACTTTCAAGCTTTGCACACCTAGCTCGCGGGAGACTTTCAGACCCGTGAGGAGCGCCTCGTACTCCACCTGGTTTTTGGTCGCGGTGAACTTGAAGCGGAGGGCTCATTCTGTCACCACCCGATCACTGTTGGCGAGGATGAGGCTAGCTCCTCTCCCGCCATAATTGGATGCGCCATCCATGTGGAGGATCCAGGGCTGCTCCCCCGGTCCGAGCTCCGTTTGGGGCTCCATTATTGTCTGCTCTGGCTCCTCGGCGAGCTCCGTGCTTTCGACCACGAAGTCGACTAAGACTTGGGCCTTCTGTGAGCACCTCGGCTGATACGTTATGTCGAATTTGCTCAGCAGCAGGGACCACTTGGCTAGTCTCCTGGAGGTCTCGGGGCGGCTAAGTATGGTCCTCAGTGGCTGGTCCATCATGACCATGATGGGACGTGCTTGGAAGTAGGGCCTGAGGTGCTTAACAGACATTATTAGTGCAAAAATGAGTTTCTCGGATTGAGTATACCTGATCTCCGCCACGGAGGATCTTACTGGTGTGATACACCAATTTTTGGGACCCGTCCTCGTCTGCATGGATGAGGACCGAGCTGACTACTCCAGGTGTGACCGCCAGATAGAGTAGAAGCTCCTCCCCTTCCTCCAGCCTGGAGAGCAGCGGAGGAGTGGCCAGGGACTCCTTCAACTCCTTGAAGGACGTTTCTGCACTCCTCCGTCCAGGTGAAGTCGTGCATCTTGCACAGCGCCTTGAAGAAAGGGAAGCAGCGATCTACCGACCTCGAGATGAACCGGCTCAGTACTGCGATCCACCCCGTCAAGCACTGGACCTGCTTCTTGGATGTCGGGTGCTCCATGCGACGACCACCTGGACCTTCTCCGGGTTGGCTTCAATGCCCCTCTGTGTGACCATGAAGCCAAGAAACTTTCCCGCCGCTACTCCAAAGGCGTACTTCACCGGGTTCAACTTCATCTGGTGCTTTCAGAGGTTGTGGAAGGCTTCGATGAGGTCGACAATGTGGTCCGAGCTTGGCTTGCTCATGACAAGCATGTCATCCACATATACCTGCATGTTTTGGCCAATCTGGTCTTTGAAGACCCTATTGATCAGGTGCTAGTACGTGGCCCCAACATTCTTCAGACTGAAGGGCATCATCTTGTAGTAGTATGTTCCCTGGTCGGTGACGAAGGGGGTGTGCTCCTCGTCCTCTGGGTGCATCCGTATCTGATTATACCCAGAGAATGCATCCATAAAGGAGAGGAGCCTGTGCCCCGAGGTGGCATCCACCAACTGATCGATCTTCGGTAGGGGGAAGCTATCCTTCGGGCATGCCTTGTTAAGGTCGGTGTAGTCTACGCAGATCCTCCATTTGCTATTGTTCTTCTTTACCATCATCACATTCGTCAGCTAGCTCGGATATTGCACTTCTCGAACGAAACCGGCGGTGAGGAGTTTGTCTACCTCCTCATTGTTGGACGCCTGCCTCTCTGGGACGAAGCTTCTCTTCTTCTGCCGAACTGGCCTGCACTTCGGGTCAATGCTTAACTTGTGAATGATGATGTCAGGGGGAATACCTACCATGTCGGTCGCCATCCAAGCGAGCACATCTATGTTTGCCCGCAGGAACTTCAATAGGCGGGCCCTCTCCTCCTGCAGCTGGGCCCCAATCTGCACCGTCTTCTCCTGGTCGGTCACAAGCGAAAAAGACAGCATGCGCTCGGCCGAGCCTCTTCTGGGGTCCTGCATCCTTTGGTCGAGCTCGTCTGCTCTGGGATCTTTCTCGGGTTCCCTGGCACCCGGGAGTGTTTGGAAGCAGTGTTAGACTGGCTGAGGTGCTCCCCTCATCTCTCCGATGCTGCAAGGGTTTGAGAACTGCACAAGTAATCTCCTGGTGGAGACGACTGCATCGAGCAGATTGAGTCCGGGTCGACCGAGGATCACATTATAGGCAGAGGGGAGTCTAACTACTATGAAGGTCACCATGACAGTGCTCTGCCGAGATGGGGTCCATGTGGTGACCGAAAAAGTAATTTCTCCCTCAACTCTGACAGAGTCCCTTGTGAAGCTGACAAGGGGTGTGTGCACAGGCCTCAGCCATGCGGGAGACAAGTTCATTCTGGAGAAAGTATCATAAAAAAGCACATCCGTGGAGCTTCCACTATTAACCATGATGCGTTTTACAGGATGCTTAGCGATCGTCATCTCGACGACCACAGCATCGTTATTTATATTTTCCTCCCAGCCTTCCCCTTCCCTACTAAAAAGGATTACATTTTCAAATTGCCCTGCCCCCGGGCTTTCTTGGATGCGTGCTCAGCTCCCCAACTTATCATCCCCACCGGCTTCTCGGTAGGGCAGTTATCCACTACGGGAGCTGGTGGGAGAGTGACGAGCGCCTGAGATTCTGCTTGAGGTCTACCCCCCACGTACCTCTCGAGGTAGCCCCTCTTGATGAGTTCCTTGATCTCCTTCTTGAGGTTGCGGCATTCCTTGGTATCGTGGCCGTGATCATGATGGTAGTGATAGTACTTCATTTTGTCACGGCCAGAAGATGGCCTCATCAGAGAAGGGCGCTTCAGGTAGGGCTCGCCTTCGATCTCCATGAGGATGTTCATCCTCGGTGCGAGGAGGGGGGTATAACTCCCCTCGGGAACGAGAGCGCTTCTCATCCTTGGCCTCTACCGGAAGCTCGGAGCTGGAGGTCCCGGCTTCCGCATCCCAGACACCTCGACGGGGGCAAGTTTCTTCAGTGGCTTCTCGTCGAGCTCCCATCTTGTATGATCCGCCTCCTCGGTAAGGATGTACTTCTGAGCTCGGAGGAGGAGTTCAGAATAGCTCTTGGGGGGCTTTTTATCGAGTGAGTAAGTCAAGCAGGAGGTCCTGAGTCCTTGCTTCTGAGCCAACATGGCAACTAGCTCTTCGAGGTTGTAAATCTCCAATGTGTCAGCCTTGAAACGGGCCACATAGTCTCGCAGGGGCTCACGATCCTGCTGCCTGATGGAGAAGAGGCTGTCTACCTCTCATGGCATCTTCCGATAGGTGTCGAAGTGGACCACGAACTTCTGCCCCAATTGGGCGAAGGAGTTGATGCTCTTCGGCTCCAAATGGGTGAACCACACCCCAGCTGCTTTCCAGAGAGTGGCAGGAAAGGTGACGTAGAGGAGGGCGTCGGTGGCCCCCTGGACCCTCATAAGGGCCTTGTAGCTTTCTAGGTGGTCCAGAGGGTCGGTGGTCCCATCATAAGGATCCACCTACGGCATACAGAATCGATGCAGGATCGGCTCCTCTTGGACTTCTCGGGAGAAAGAGGGACAGGAATCGTAGCCCGCTGGCTCGCTAGTGCAGCCCTGTAGATTGGCAAACCGGCGGGATAATTCCATCAGCTTGCGATCATGCTCCTCCAGGCGCTTCTCCACCATGCGCCTAATGGCTTTATCAATGGACCCCTCCGTCGAAGGAGACAGAGAAGGTGACATGGGTGCATGGCACCTGTGGTGGGGGGTCCTATCTTTCCTACCTTGGCAGGGTCTGGATGCCACCCGCCCAAGGTTTGGCGAGCGGCTCTCCCTGTCGGCATATCTGGCTCATTGTCTTTTTGCCAAAGTTTGGTGGCTACCCCGGTTGTCAGTGATGGCCCGCGGTTGCGAAGGCCTTCCTTAAAAGGAAGCAGGTTATCGCGGGGTGCTGTGGCATGAGCCGTGGGAGTCCCTGGCTGCTGATGAGTAGCCAAGGACCGGTACTGGTGCTGAAGTTGGTGCACTACTATGGCCAGGATCTGCATCTGCTGGATGAGTGCAGTCAGATGAGACTCCGGCGAAAGCGGATGAGCTGGAGCGAGCGGTTCCACCTCTGGATTGTGCGGGTTCCCTAGGGAAGGGGAGTCCCCCGCATGACTGGTGGAGACCTCCCTCGCCCGCATCGTCACCATCCTTTCGTCAGACTGCTTGTAAAGGGGCTAAAGCTGGATCAAAGATTGCTTCGCGCCCCCTACTTGGCGTGCCAATCTGTTATCGCCAAGATCATCATGGTCCGTAGCTATCATCAAGGTCGGATCGTCCCTCGGATTCTCTTGGGATGTCCTACACCTTCAAGCCTACAAAAATGAGGTTAGTGACCCAGGCCGGGGATTCCGATGGGGGCACTTCGACGGTCAAGTCAGTGATGATCTAGAGGAACAGATTCTCCTAGTTGAGCTCCTCTTGATGGACTCCACGCTAGGAGGAGTGAGTGGTGTGAGAATGGGATGCGAGTGTGTTGGGAGAGCGGTGGCCGAGCTAGAGGGATCCTCTGTGTGGCCTTTCTCCCTTGGCTTGCCTGAGCTTAATGGTAGTGCTCGTGTTTGCGTACCTCTCCCCCTTTGGGGGTGTCGAACCTTCTTATAAGCCCAGGTGACCATTGGGCGCCTACCTTGGGATCTCCCCCAGGTTGTCAGGCACGCGTGGCGGTATTCTGCGCCATGGACGGGATGTCTTTCTTGATCGTGATAAGGAGAACTGTCGCGTGTTCTGACATTCCTTCCGGTCGCCTCATTCCAGAAAGCATGGCAGTATCTCGATCGGGGGGCTGTCACCCCCGGGATTCGAATCTCCTGGTTGACTTCCACTTCCGAGTGGTTCAAGTGGTTGATGGAGAGCATGGCACCTTTGGTATGGGAACCAGAATCAGGAAAAGACTCCAACCTATTCAATTCAAGTCTGAGTCCTTATGGTTGGATTAGTCTTGTAATTTCTCTTTCAATTTTGAGTCCAAATAATCTTGTAATTAATTTCGAGTCCATATGGGGTCTGGTCCAGTTGAAGTCAAAGTCTTAGTCCAATTAATTTCAAGTCCATGCTGGGTCGGGTCCAATTTGAAGCCTTAGTCCAGTTGAAAGTCAGATTTTGAAGCATCAAGACAAGTCCAAAGCCAAGTGGTGCCACATGCCACTTGCCACCTCAGCGCCACATCAGCTACCACTTTCCACCTCAGCACCATCTCAGCTAGAAGCCACCTCATCAAGTGGTCCCCACTTTGGTGCCACTTGTCATGGGTTGAAGGAACTCCAAGAGGGCACCCAAGAAGAAAGTTTGAATTCAAAATGATGGTTGGCCACCCTCTTCCACAAATCAAGCATCAAGGCCTACAAATCCTCTAACTCTCCTTGTAATCCTCCACATTTTAAGAATTTTCAAATTTTAAAGATTTACCCTCTTCCACAAATCAAGCATCAAGGCCTACAAATCCTCTAACTCTCCTTGTAATCCTCCACATTTTAGGGATTTTCAAATTTTAAAGATTTGTAAGGCTCCTATTAAAGACTTTGGGATGCCCCATTGTAAGGGTAATGGATGAATAAAATTTTGGCTTGGATTATTCTTTCTATGTGATTGTCTTTGTGTCTATGTGGTTTAGTCTTTCTCCTCTTCCACGCCCACTCTAGTTCCTCCCTTCTTCCATCTCCAACGCCCAAGGACTCCTTTCTTCCTCTCCAATCTCAAGTGAGCCTTCAACATGCAATGATGAATCAAGAGGATCAATACAAGGAGACCAACCTGTTCCATCTCAAGCACTCCACCATGGCACCAAGAAGGATCCCCATCAATGCTTCATCCACCTCTCTTCCCTTTCTCCATTTCATGTTTTGTTAAGTTCTTTCATCTTAGGGATTTCTTTGTTGTAGGGTTCTCTGAAATTCCGACTTCAAGAGGAAGGATCTCTTGCCACCAATCCAGAAAACAAGAAGAGTCTCCAACCTGTAGCATGGCATGGTCATCTGGAAGATCCCCTCAAGAGTGATCTTATTCTTATTGGAAAATAAATGCCAGGTAAGTCAGTATCAATTAGGTCTGAGACATTAATTTGACTAGCATGACTGGTGATTTTAATTCTGTCATATTTCTTTATTATTTCGAAGTCTCGATAATTAGGGTTATGCATGATCATTCAAGTTTGCTTCATTAACTTATCTTTGATAAATTATGCTGAACTCTTCATATGTCGATAGAACTTGCCAATTAATCTTCGCTAATCTCCTTTAGAGTTGCATAGTTTCATCTTCACTTTGCATCCCCTACCATTCTTGGTATCAGAGCATGGTTGCATTAGGGTAGAATAGTTTTCTCTTAAATCCAAACTAGATCAAAACACTCACGCCTCTTGAGCGGGTGTACTCCAGTACATTGTCATGACCCATGGGAGTAATGAGCCTCCGGGCCGGACGTGAAGTTCTAGATTAGAGTTTGGTAAAGCATCGCAATTCCTTTAATTTCTTTTTTTCTGTGAATCTGAATCTGCTGGCTGTGATCAAAAAAAAATTCAAAAAAAGAAAAATAGTACATTTTGCATTGCCATAATTTTTTTTGATTCCATATAAGGTTAGTTATAATCACACAAAGTTTCAGCATCAGAAGAAATTCACGGAAAATACTAAAATTCCTACTTCAATCTTCTGTCTTACTGAAATAGTCTGCAGTACATGGTCTGTTGTTTTTATTGTTTCTCTATATAGACAGATCAAAATTTTCTGATTTTTATTTTTCTGGGATCCTCATAATTCATATTATTTCTCAAAAATTTTTCAGATTTTATTTCGATTGTTAGAATTTCTAGCATTCGAAATACTCTCTGAGATTCAATCTGAACTGAAATTCCAGCAAGAACCAATTCAGAAAATTTTTGAATTTGAAGTTCAAATTTAAAATTTTAAAATTTTAAAATTCTGACATTATAGAATCTGAAACTTGGAGTTTGAAATTTAAATTTTAAAATTTAAGTTTGAATTTGAAATTGTTTGAAAACTAATCAAGTCAATTAATTAAGTCAGCTCATAAAACACAAAAAAAAAAAAAAAAAAAAATTTGCATTCATTTGAAAACATCTTAAGGGCATCAATATGACATGGGGGCAAGAGTTCATCACTTGTCCTTAGCCCAAAACCACAACCCATCATCTCGATCCCAATCCTTAATTAAAACCAATTAGACTTAATCACCCTAGTGGGTTAGGGACACCAACGAGTCGGGTTCGGATTAGGGTCAAGTTGATTGTGTCCACTAATTGGTGTGTGCTTACGAGCTTGGTGTCTAGGATTGGTGTATTAGGGCTTGTGGGTTGGTCCGCCTACCTGGCCAATCACAGATTGGTGTCTAAGGTTGGCAGAATAGGGACCTCCACTCCCCTTCCCACCTACCTGGCTAAGTCACGTAAGTTACTACTAGCTAGTTAGTCTTTTTAATTAGATCTCTAATTCGTACTCTAGGTCTAGAAATTCTTAGCCCGAGTTTGAGTCAAATTGTTTGCATGACAACTAGATCAGGAACTCCTTACCACCCTTCACAAGACCAACCAAGTTCATCCATGGACACTAGTATGGAAACCCTTATGAGATCTATGATTGAGCGACTTGAACGTTTGGATTCTAGGTTTGATCAATTCGAGGAAAGGATAGGGAACCTAGAGGAATCTAGGTTGACCCCAACTGAACCACCTTCACCCAGATTACCTTCAGTTCGCCCTAGAGCCCAACGACAGGAACATACACCTGATCCAATTCATAGAAGGCCACATCAGGATTATGCTGATCACACTTCAGAGCCATATCCTAGAATACCTCGCCATGATACTTTTGATCAGGATGATCGGGCCTTAAGGAATATCCGTCCAGATGCACCAACCTTTGAGGGAAGCCTAGATCCTAAGGTGTACATAGACTGGGAGGCTGACATGGAACAATATTTTGACTGGTATGATATGTCTGAAGAGAGAAGATTCAAGTTTGCCAAAATCAGACTAGTCCGTCAGGCTAGGTTGTATTGGGAAAATGTCGAATGCATAGCTAGGCAGAGAGGAGACTTACCTATAGCGACCTGGAAAGACATGAAGAGAAAGCTTAGAGAGAAATATTTGCCTATGTCTTATCAGCAAAGGTTGTTAGATCAGTGGCAGCGATTGACACAAGGAAATAAGACCATTTCTGAATACGTTGCTAAATTTGATGAGTTTGTAATGCGATGCAACGTAGTTGAATCTGAGTCAGCCACATTGTCGAGGTTTAGATCAGGATTGAATGAATATATAAAAGGGGAACTATTTTTGAGAGAAGTCCATGATTTAGATCAGGCATACCAAGTTGCCATGGACTATGAGAGGTTTCAAAGGAGAGCTACATTTAGGCGACCTGAGCCCATTAGGTTTAATCCTCCTGTTAGTCGACCTAGTTCAGTCCCTGGTACAACCAATAGACCAAGATCCAGCTCGAATCCAACCCCTAGGCCCAACCCTGCCATTCCCCCAATTCCTAGAGAAGACAAAGGAAAGAGCCCTGAAGTTCGAGGTGAGAGGGAGCGAGTCTGCTATAAGTGTCGTAAACCAGGTCATTTCGTGAGCCAATGTCCCTCTAGAGCTTTACATATAGGGGAGGCAGAAGAAGGTGAATCAGAACCCTTGGAGAATGATGAAGAGGAGGTTTATGAAGCAGGGGATTGCTTGGCTGATGAGTATGAAGGAGATGAAGAAAATGTAGATTCATCAGATGTGTTAAGAGTTGTGAGATGTATCATGACACAGACCAAGGAGCAGGAAGACTGGCGTAGGACTAGCATCCTACACACATTTGTCAAAATAGGAGAAAAGGTCTGTAAGATCGTGATCGATAGTGGAAGCTGTGTCAATGCCATTTCCACTAGTGCAGCCAAGAGTCTAGGATTACCCACTGAACCACATCCCAATCCATATAAGGTATCCTGGATCGATTCCACTTCTATCCCAATCAAGCAGAGATGTCAGGTCCGAATCCAACTTCAGTCCTATCGGGAACGAATCTGGTGTGATGTGCTCCCTATGGGAGTAAGTAGCATCATCCTAGGTAGGCCATGGATGTTTGACCATGATGTGACAATTTTTGGTCAATCAAATTCCTGTGCTTTCAATTTCAATGGCAAGAAAATTGTCATTCATCCAACCCAGCTGGTGGGGACACCTGAGGCACCAGAATAAGACAGAGGCTTTTCAACCCTCTGTAAATTGATCAATAATTTATGAGTTCATCTATAATAAGGGCTTAGCTCATCTGAGTCCATTTTAGTTGTTATTTGAGTTGTTATTTCAGTTCTGTACTAGTCAGCTCATGTTGAGCTAGTTCAGTCCAATGCTGGTCAGCTCATGTTGAGCTAATTTTATTTTTTTGAGTCCTATCCAAGCATACTGAAGACTCAAGACCACATCATACAAGTAAAGACCAAGTCCAACTAGATTGAAGACATGAAAGTTTAGCCCAAGTCCAACCCATCTTGAAGATTTGAAGACCCCAAGAGGAAAATCAGAAACCCTGATTCCTTGCAGATGCCCTCCAGATGCCCAGATTTCCTTCCAGATGCCAAATTATATTCATAGACCAAGGCATCCATGATTTTAGAGGTCCATCTGCATCCTAGCCCAAAGAAATCAAGCCCAGGCGCCAAGCCCAAGCCCCTAAGAAGCAAGATACCAGGGAATATTCCTGCTACCTGGCTACCAGGCTACCCCAGCTTCCAGAGGCCCAAACCCATGCACCCGGGTCCCTTTGGGCTGGCCCCTTGCTGCTCTTAGAAGCCCAACACGCCCTCCTAGGTGTCCTTGGAGTGTTGGCCAAGTCAAGAGAAATTTTAGAGATTTTTTCTACCTAATGTTTCCTTATTTTCTAGCTAGGGTTTGAGAGGGAAAAGGATTCTCATGTAAAGACTAATGTGTCCTTACTTGGAGCCCAAGGTTAAGGGTCTATTTAAAGGACCCTAGCCTCTTGTATGAAACCTAATTTTTGATGAATGAAAACCTTGAGTTCTTCTATTGAGTGGTGTGATACCCTGCTGTGTGCATAAAGGGGTTTGTGAGAGTTCTTCTTCCCGGTGTTTGCAATCATCTTCCTGCTGCCAACAAACCCTCCAGATCCCTGGACGCCCACTCCAAAAGAAGCCTTCCCTTGCTATTTTTTCTTTGTTTTCTTGTTCCTTTGTGAATTTTCTAATCCCTGACAGGTCGTTTGCAGGTCCCTGAGTTCCTACGAATCCAACGACTCCAGCCAAGCCTCAATCGGATCACCGAGCAGAAAGCCGGGTATCCGCGGGTCTTTGGCTCGATTTTCCAGGCCGCATCCATCGAGGAACGAGAGATCCCTTCGCTGCGATCTTCACAGACGTTGTCAGGTACACCCCTCTACCTCCAGTAGTTTTATTGTAGGAGAACTTGCCCTAACCGAGGCTTCTCAGCCTCGGTAGTCCTTCTTTGCTACTTTTCTAGGTCCTAATCTGCATGCTGATATTCAAAAATTCATACAAAATTCCCTATATATAATTTTGATCTAAAATTTGGGAATTAATCACCTAACTCAACATGTAAAATGTACAAAAAAAATGGCATGCATATTAGTCCCCCATCATTTGGTATCAGAGCTTAGATTAGGACTTGTTTTCTGAAATTTTTTAGTCCGTATATACTCTATTATTCTAATTATTTCTTCCTGATAAAAACTCCAAAAATTCTGAAATTTATTTTTTTGGACTCATCATAATTCACAGTAATTTTAAGAATTTTCTTAGATTTTATTATGGCCTGTGAATTTTCTTCAAGCCGAAATACAGCATACAAATTTTCAGCTCTATTTTTTTTCAGCAAGATAAGTTTGGAAGTTTTAGGGTTTTGTTTAGCATCTTTTGCATATCTTTTAATTTTAGTATATTTCTTGCATATTAGGCCATGATTTGCAAGTTTTATTCTATTTAAAAAATACCAAAAAAAAAATTACATATTCTCCAAAAATACCAAAAACATCTAAACCCTAATTTGTATCCTCATCTGCCTGCCATCATTGCATAATTTACTTTTAAGGGCACTCTTGCTATATCAGATGGGGGGAGGATTTGATCACCTCTCCTTAGCCCAAAACCACATCCCTTGCATTCGGTCCCAAGCCTTAACCTAAAATTAACTAGACTTAATTTGCCCTAGTGGGCTAGGGACACCAACTGGTCGGGTCCGGGCTAGTGTTAGATCACTGTGTCAAGTTAACCTATGTGTGCCTTGTGCTCAGTGTCTAGAACGGTAGTTTAGGGATTCAATCCCGAAGGGCTTGTGTGCTGGTCCGCCTACCTGGCCAATCTCTGATTGGTGTCTAGGATTGGCAATCAGGGACCTAACACTCCCCTTACACCTGTCTGGCTGAGTACAAGGTTACTATAGGCTAGTTTGCCACCCTGATTGAGCATCTAGTTTGGACTCTAGGTCTAGTCAGCTATAGTCGGTCTGATCGAGTCTTCCATGAGCACTAGATCAGGAGTTTCATATCACCCACCTCCTTCACAAATGTCTGAACCCATGGAAAATTTACAAGCCCAAATAAAAGTCCTAGCTGATCAAATGGTCCAGATGGCTACCCAGATAACTACCTAGATGACCCAGTTAACTCAGTCTCGTATTCAAACCAATGATAGAATTGACCATCTTGCCAATAGGTTTGATCAGTTAAAAGTCCGGGTAGGGACCTCAAAAAAAACTCATGGGTCACAGTCTGAGCCAGATCCTGATTCCCCTCAACCTAGGAGGATCCCAAACCCTGATCTATACCATGAGGTCGAACCTAAGAGAGCCCCTTATCCTGACTCGTACTACAATCCTCAACCTAGGAGGACCCCAAACCCTGATCCATACCTTGAGGCTGAACCTAGGAGAGCCCATCGTCATGACCCAATCCCTAAGGTTAGTCCTAGAAGACCCAATCAGGATTTTATAGACCAGGAAGATAGATCCTATTTACCCTCTCCCTATAAGCCTAGTATACTTACAACCTATAGATCTTATGACTCCAAATCATATGAACCTAGAATCTATGAATCCATAACCTATGAACCTAGATCCTATGACTCTAGATCCCAGGATCATAGATCCTATGCACCCACACCCTATGAGCCTAGTAGACCCAACACCCAATATTCTGACCCATATAGGGAGTCCAACCCTAGGAGAACCCAATATTCTGACCCATATAGGGAGTCCAACCCTAGGAGAACCCAGTATTCTGACCCATATAGGGAGTCCAACCCTAGGAGGACTCAATATCCTGACCCATATAGAAAGCCCAACCTTAGGAGGACCCCATACCATGATCCATCCTTAGAACTTGACCATAGAGCTGACCCAAAATCCTATGACCCCAGATCCTATAATCCCATGACCCATAGATCTGCACCCTTGTCCTATGAGCCCAGAGAACCTATAACCCCTAAGTATCAATCTAGTACTAGTCAGGTTTTCCGTAGTCAACTTGAACCCCATAGGATTAGCTCCCCTAAATATGAGCCCAGTAGTGAGCCACTACCCCTTAGGCAACCTAAACCTACTAGGATTAGTGTCCATAATCAGAAATCAGGACCTAGCCAATTTTCTCCTAGCCGACCTTCTCCAACCATTCCTGAGATTGACAAGGCTTACATTAACGCGGAAGTGTATGAAGCTAATGCAAACTTAGTGGATGAGTATGAGGGAGAAGAGGAGACACCTTTAGATGACCTAGAATTAGCAGACCCAATAGATACCTAGGTAGAAGCCAACCTGGAGGTAGTTGACCTTGACCACATCCAACCTAAAGCTATAGTGGAAGAACAAATAGAGGAAGAAAACCTAGGTACTGCTGCTAGAGCCTTACCTGAGGAAACCATAGAGGAGAGCCAAATTATAGAGTCTAGTCCTAAAATACAAGAACCTGAAAAATTTATTAAGGACTTGATCTCTTTGAATCAGTACCCTCAGGATGAGCCTCCTCCTATAGTTTCCATTAAGGACCTCTTCCCTGAGATTAGTAACCCATCCTTCCATTATGCAAACCCCATAGCTATACCGCAACCTCGTAAGGTTAGCCTCATTAGTCTAGGATTAGTCCCTGACATGCCTTCTTATATCAAACTTTATCCAACTAATTTTGAACCTTTTTCCCTACCCTACCATACTAATTCTGAACCCACTTCCTATTTTCTGCCCTTGCCTAACACCTCCAGCATTTCTAGGATTATTAGATTGCATTTAACTGAGATTAGCATACTGCATGCATTCATCACACATGTTAGGTTTGCATCTTACTTCTGGCATACTCTTTGGAATTTGCTAGGAGTTCACTGTAAATTTTCATGTGCATGTCAAGCTAGGATCAAACCTAGAGAACCTATAATCTATTAGGTTTAGATCCAAAGAGTTCAATAAAATTTCCTTCGATAGGAATGCACAGTCGAGCTTTAAGTATCAGTATGAGTCCTTTGCATCATCTTGTTAGGAGTCTGCATGTGCCCAGCATGTTCACCACCTGCACTAATTTTGAAACAACTGGCTAATTTCCAAAGATGGATTAAAGAATTTGATGTAGTGGATTCTATCTTGGTTAGGCTTAGGCCTAAAAGAAGCTTCATGCTCGCAGAGTCGGACCTTTTAAAGTGATAGAGAAGGCTGGATCAAATGCATAGGTGTTAGAATTGACTTCGGATTTGGGCATTAGTTCTACCTTCAATATTACAGACCTGGTTGAGTATAGGGAACCGGCAGCGATACCTAGTGAGGCCTTTGGACCTATTCCTTTTCATTATGAGTGACCCTAACCTAGAGTATCTACAAACAAATTTGGCCTGAGAGAGGAGAACGGATCGAGCGTATCCTGGACGATCAAGCCATCACGACCCAGGGCCATGACAATCAATGCTTCCTGGTCCGATGGCAAGGCCGGCCAGAGTCGGATGATTCATGGATTTCTCGAGAGGACTTGCAACGCCTCAACCCAGACCTTCTCGAGAGATATGTGAGCCAGTCTGACCTTCACTCGACAGGGTCGAGTTCCTCCCACCCCAGGAGAATTGGTGGGGACACCTGAGGCACCAGAATAAGACAGAGGCTTTTCAACCCTCTGTAAATTGATCAATAATTTATGAGTCCATCTGTAATAAGGGCTTAGCTCATCTGAGTCCATTTTAGTTGTTATTTGAGTTGTTATTTCAGTTCTGTACTAGTCAGCTCATGTTGAGCTAGTTCAGTCCAATGCTGGTCAGTTCATGTTGAGCTAATTTTATTTTTTTGAGTCCTATCCAAGCATACTGAAGACTCAAGACCACATCATACAAGTAAAGACCAAGTCCAACCAGATTGAAGACATGAAAGTTTAGCCCAAGTCCAACCCATCTTGAAGATTTGAAGACCCCAGGAGGAAAATCAGAAACCCTGATTCCTTGCAGATGCCCTCCAGATGCCCAGATTTCCTTCCAGATGCCAAATTATATTCATAGACCAAGGCATCCATGATTTTAGAGGTCCATCTGCATTCTAGCCCAAAGAAATCAAGCCCAGGCGCCAAGCCCAAGCCCCTAAGAAGCAAGATACCAGGGAATATTCCTGCTACCTGGCTACCAGGCCACCCCAGCTTCCAGAGGCCCAAACCCATGCACCCGGGTCCCTTTGGGCTGGCCCCTTGCTGCTCTTAGAAGCCCAACACGCCCCCCTAGGTGTCCTTGGAGTGTTGGCCAAGTCAAGAGAAATTTTAGAGATTTTTTCTACCTAATGTTTCCTTATTTTCTAGCTAGGGTTTGAGAGGGAAAAGGATTCTCATGTAAAGACTAATGTGTCCTTACTTGGAGCCCAAGGTTAAGGGTCTATTTAAGGGACCCTAGCCTCTTGTATGAAACCTAATTTTTGATGAATGAAAACCTTGAGTTCTTCTATTGAGTGGTGTGATACCCTGCTGTGTGCATAAAGGGGTTTGTGAGAGTTCTTCTTCCCGGTGTTTGCAATCATCTTCCTGCTGCCAACAAACCCTCCAGATCTCTGGATGCCCACTCCAAAAGAAGCCTTCTCTTGCTATTTTTTCTTTGTTTTCTTGTTCCTTTGTGAATTTTCTAACCCCTGACAGGTCGTTTGCAGGTCCCTGAGTTCCTACGAATCCAACGACTCCAGCCAAGCCTCAATCGGATCACCGAGCAGAAAGCCGGGTATCCACGGGTCTTTGGCTCGGTTTTTCAGGCCGCATCCATCGAGGAACGAGAGATCCCTTCGCTGCGATCTTCACAGATGTTCTCAGGTACACCCCTCTACCTCCAGTAGTTTTATTGTAGGAGAACTTGCCCTAACCGAGGCTTCTCAGCCTCGGTAGTCCTTCTTTGCTACTTTTCTAGGTCCTAATCTGCATGCTGATATTCAAAAATTCATACAAAATTCCCTACAAATAATTTTGATCTAAAATTTGGGAATTAATCACCTAACTCAACATGTAAAACGTACAAAAAAAATGGCATGCATATTAGTCCCCCATCACCAGCCTAAGGACAACACCAAAAGAGGAGCTAGCAGCCTGAAAGAAAAAAGGACTGGATTAAATTTGATGGGTGCAAGAGAATTAGAAAAACACATTAATGAGGGAGCACCTATTTGGATGGTAGCTGCTAAGGAAACTAAGGACCACACCCCTGTAGAACACCCTCAAGAGATGGTCTAATTATTGAAAGAATTTGAAGACGTGTTTCCCGAGGACCTACCCGATAGTCTTCCACCTTTAAGGGACATACATCATACCATATATTTAGTCCCTGGCGCGACTTTACCTAATTTGCCTCATTATCGGATGAATCCAACTGAACATCAGGAGTTACAAAGGCAAGTTAGTGAACTTCTTAGAAAGGGGTTTGTTAGAGAAAGTTTAAGCCCATGTGCAGTCCCTGCCTTGTTAACCCCTAAGAAGGATGGCACCTGGAGGATGTGTGCAGACAGCAGTGCCATCAACAAGATTACTGTTAAATATAGGTTTCCAATTTCAAGACTGGGCGATGTGTTAGACATGATAGCTGGATCAACGATTTTCTCCAAGATAGACTTAAAGAGTGGCTATCACCAGGTTAGGGTTAGGCTTGGAGATGAATGGAAGACCGCTTTTAAGACTAAAGATGGATTATATAAGTGGTTAGTCATGCCGTTCGGTCTGTCCATTGCACCCAGCACCTTTATGAAAATTATGAATCAGGTGTTGAAAACCTTCATCGAGAAATTTGTGGTGGTCTACTTTGATGACATTCTTATCTATAGCAAGACTAAGGCAGACCATTTAACCCACCTAAGGCAAGTTTGCCAAGTCCTTAGAAAGGATAGCCTCTATGCCAATATCAAGAAGTGTGATTTCTTAACACATAGAGTTATCTTTCTAGGATTCGTAGTCACATCTGAAGGAGTGTCCGCTAACCCTGCGAAAATTAAGTCCATAGTAGAGTGGCCTGTACCCAAAAGCATCCATGATATCCATAGTTTCCATGGTTTAGCCACCTTCTATAGGAGATTCATTAGAGGGTTCAGTACGATAGTGGCTCCAATCACTGATTGTATTAAGAAGGGAACTTTTGAGTGGACTAAAGCAGCAGACAAAGCCTTCCTAACAATTAAGGAAAATATGACACACGCACCCGTCTTGAGGTTACCCGATTTTACCAAAGTGTTTGAGGTTGCTTGTGATGCTTCTAGGGTAGGAATTGGAGATGTCTTGAGTCAAGAGAATCACCCAGTAGCATATTTCAGTGAAAAGTTAAATGAAGCGAGACTAAGGTATTCCACCTATGATAGGGAGCTGTATGCGGTAGTTCAGGCATTACGTTATTGGAGGCATTATCTTCTACCGTAAGAGTTTGTCCTATTTTCTGACCACGAAGCTCTTAGGTTCCTTAGTTCTCAGAAGAAATTGAACCCTAGGCACGGGAAATGGGTAGAGTTCATACAAACTTATACGTTCGTATTGAAACATCGTGCCGGTACTGAAAATAGGATAGCCGATGCGTTGAGTCGTTGTTCCATGTTGTTGACTTCTGTGAGCACTGAGGTAGTAGGGTTTGATAGATTGAAAGAGGAGTATCCTACATGCCCTGATTTTGGTAACATCTATCGATCCCTTCAACAAGGACCATCTAGTAAGCATAGTGATTATACCCTTTTAGATGGATACCTTTTCAAAGGAAATCAGTTGTGTATTCCCAAGACCTCTGTTAGAGAATTTCTGATATGGGAAGTTCATGCTGGAGGCTTGTTAGGACATTTTGGTAGGAATAAGACCATCTTAGCAATAGAAGACCAATTCTTTTGGCCTGGTCTCAAAAGAAATGTGGCCTAGATTGTAGCTCAGTGCCGTACCTGTGTTGTTGCAAAACAGCAAAGACAGAACACCGGTCTGTACACACCCTTACCTGTCCTTGGTTGTCCATGGCAGGATATCAGCATGGATTTTGTAGTAGGCCTCCCTAAGATATCTAGGAAGCATGATTCTATCTTTGTGGTTGTCGATCGTTTCTCCAAGATGGCTCACTTCATTCCTTGTTCTCAAACTTTAGATGCTTCGAAGGTGGCCAAGCTTTTTCTCGATCAGGTCATTAGGCTTCATGGTTTACCCAAAACCATTGTGTCCGATAGAGATGTCAAATTTACTAGCTATTTCTGGAAAACCCTCTGGCACATGTTAGGTACCAAGCTGAAATTCTCTACTGCTTATCATCCTCAAACCAATGACCAGACAGAGGTAGTAAACCGAAGCTTAGGAAATCTGTTGAGATGTTTGGTTGGTGACAACCTGGGAAACTGGGACCTATTACTTTCTCGTGCTGAATTGCAATACAACAGCTCAGTTAATAGGTCTATTGGGAAAAGTCCGTTCGAAGTGGTCCATGGATACAGACCTAGGAAACCTTTAGACCTAGCCCCATTACCCACACGTGCACGAGTGTCTGAGTTTGCTGAGTCATATGCACAGCATATTAGGGAATTGCATAAGGAGATTAGCCAAAAGATCTAATCGAGCAATGAACTCTATCAGCATATGACTAATTCACATAAACGGTTAAAAGAATTTAATGAAGGGGACTCCGTTATGATCAAATTTAAACCTGAAAGGTTTCCACCGGGAACTATGAAGAAACTCCATGCCCGGGGAGCCGGACCCTTCAAAATAATAAAAAAAATTAGACCCAATGCTTATGTATTGGAATTACCACCAGGTTATGGCATTAGTTCAACCTTTAATGTTTTAGACTTAAAAGAATACAAAGAACCTGCATTGATACCTTGTGAGTTTTTTGGTCATAATGTTTCTTTTGAGAGTGAAACACCAAATGAGTGTCCACCACCAAGTGTTCCTGAGAGAAAGGAGAGAATTGAAAGGATCTTGGATGACCAGATCATTACTACTAGAAATAAAGGCTACCAACGTTATCTGGTTAGATGGCAAGGATGTCCTGAATTTGAAGACTCCTGGATTTCCTGAGAGGACCTACAACAAATCGACCCGGATGCATTAGAAGCTTATCAAGCCAACCCTCACTCGATAGGGTCGAGTTCCTCCCACCCCGGGAGAATTGGTGTGGGAACCAGAATCAGGAAAAGACTCCAACCTATTCAATTCAAGTCTGAGTCCTTATTGTTGGATTAGTCCTGTAATTAGTCCTGTAATTTCTCTTTCAATCTTGAGTCCAAATAATCTTGTAATTAATTTCTAGTCCATATGGGGTTTGGTCCAGTTGAAGTCAAAGTCTTAGTCCAATTAATTTCGAGTCCATGCTGGGTCGGGTCCAATTTGAAGCCTTAGTCCAGTTGAAAGTCAGATTTTGAAGCATCAAGACAAGTTCAAAGCCAAGTGGTGCCACATGCCACTTGCCACCTCAGCGCCACATCAGCTATCACTTGCCACCTCAGCACCATCTCAGCTAGAAGCCACCTCATCAAGTGGTCCCCACTTTGGTGCCACTTGTCATGGGTTGAAGGAACTCCAAGAGGGCGCCCAAGAAGAAAGTTTGAATTTAAAATGATGGTTGGCCACCCTCTTCCACAAATCAAGCATCAAGGCCTACAAATCCTCTAACTCTCCTTGTAATCCTCCACATTTTAGGGATTTTCAAATTTTAAAGATTTATCCTCTTCCACAAATCAAGCATCAAGGCCTACAAATCCTCTAACTCTCCTTGTAATCCTCCACATTTTAGAGATTTTCAAATTTTAAAGATTTGTAAGGCTCCTATTAAAGACTTTGGGATGCCCCATTGTAAGGGTAATGGATGAATAAAATTTTTGGCTTGGATTATTCTTTCTATGTGATTGTCTTTGTGTCTATGTGGTTTAGTATTTCTCCTCTTCCACGCCCACTCTAGTTCCTCCCTTCTTCCATCTCCAACGCCCAAGGACTCCTTTCTTCCTCTCCAATCTCAAGTGAGCCTTCAACATGTAATGGTGAATCAAGAGGATCAACACAAGGAGACCAACCTGTTCCATCTCAAGCACTCCACCATGGCGCCAAGAAGGATCCCCATCAATGTTTCATCCACCTCTCTTCCCTTTCTCCATTTCATGTTTTGTTAAGTTCTTTCATCTTAGGGATTTCTTTGTTGTAGGGTTCTCTGGAATTCCGACTTCAAGAGGAAGGATCTCTTGCCACCAATCCAGAAAACAAGAAGAGTCTCCAACCTGTAGCATAGCCTGGTCATCTGGAAGATCCCCTCAAGAGTGATCTTATTCTTATTGGAAAATCAATGCCAGGTAAGTCAGTATCAATTAGGTCTGAGACATTAATCTGACTAGCATGACTGGTGGTTTTAATTCTGTCCTATTTCTTTATTATTTCAAAGTCTCGGTAATTAGGGTTATGCATGATCATTCAAGTTTGCTTCATTAACTTATCTTTGATAAATTATGCTGAACTCTTCATATGTCGATAGAACTTGCCAATTAATCTTCGCTAATCTCCTTTAGAGTTGCATAGTTTCATCTTCACTTTGCATCCCCTACCAACCTTGATCAGGGAGCTCCTTGCCCTTCTGGTGTAAGTGGCCGCAGACGGTTATCATGGCATGACAGGTGCTTCCTTGCAGATTTTGGGTTGCCTTCCGGTGTCTTGGGGAGGCAGCTCCGCCCCTTATTGGCCGCCGGTGCTGTCCAAGCTGGTTACCGAATCGGAGAGCTGGGGCCTGGCTCTGACTCGGGAGGCTCGACCTGGTGGAGGAGGGCTGAGCTCGACTCCGGCACAGGGAGCTCGATACCTGAGGGGCCGGACCTGGCGAAGCTGGGACTCTATTCTTGCTTGGAGGCTCGGCCTCGGAAGGGCTCGACCTAGCGGAGGAGGGCTAAGTTCGACTCCGGCCCAGGGGTCTCAGCCTCGGAGGAGCTAGGCCCGGCCAAAGGAGGTCACTCGGCTCCGGCCTAGGTGCCCCGAGCTTGCGAGTGCCGACCTGGCAGAGGACGGAGCTCGGCTTCGGCGGGCCGCCTCGTCAATCCGAAGGGGCTTTGCCCGGCCAAAGGAGGTCTCTTGGCTCCAGCTTAGGCACCCCGAGCTTGCGGGTGCCAACCTGGCGGAGGACGGAGCTCGGCTTCGACGAGCCGCCTTGTTGATCCGGAGGGCCTTGGCCCGACCAAAGGAGGTCACTCGGCTCTGACATTGGCACCCTGAGCTTGCTGGTGCCGACCTGACGGAGGACGGAGCTTGGCTTCGGCGGGCTGCCTCGTCGATCCGGAGGGGCTTGGCCCAGCCAAAGGAGGTCGCTCGGCTCCGTCTTAGGTGCCCCGAGCTTGCGGGTGCCGACCTGGTGGAGGACGGAGCTCGGCTTCGGTGGGCCGCCTCGTCGATCCGGAGGGGCTTGGCCCGGCCAAAGAAGCTCGAGATCGGGTGTCCACAGCGACGGACCTCTGACATGGCATCCGCCAAAGCATACACGTCAGCTTTTAGCCACATCAATGAGATTTTTGAAGTAAGTGACTTTTGTGTACCCAAGCCTTGTATGATCTCTAAGATAAAATCTAGGATTTGTGCGGCCGGTCACGTAGCCGATTCCGGTGCTGGATTTGGGGCATGACATATATTGCACCTTCGTGCTCCATGCTCCCTTGTATTCGGTATTTATACACAACCAATCGAGCAGGGAAAAGTGTGGGATTTATACAATTTGGAGCTTCTAATATGCTTTGTTGATTTTACTTGATTTCTTGAAAAAAAAATTATTATTTAATTAAAAAAATAATGCTTGAAAGTTTATCTTTAAATAATATAATTTGCATTGTTGCAAAACCCGTCATTTAAAAATTTACTTCAAATAGCATATTGGATTTGAGAAAAGGTAAAAGAAAGAAGTAACCTGATGCTGGGTTAATTTTAATTAATTTTTAATTTTTAAAATTGAAAGCGGGCCAATTAATATTATATCCATATCAAAGTGAGAACCAAAATTTGATTGGTATGATTGCTCTTTAAATTATTAAAATATTTCGGAAATAAATTATAGCACAATGGTTTATTAATTTTGTCAACAAATGTACTAAGCATAGGCAATGGATAATTTTGCACCGACAGATAATCAACTCAATAATAATAAAATTTTTGAAAAGGGTTAGGACAAAGCATGTTACCGGAACAAGCAAATTCAAACATTCGGCTCAACAAAACAACAGTTAATCATCCGCTACAAATCTGTACAAAAAAAATTCCTATAGATGTATGACATAACAAACTATTAAATTATATAGATATTATAAATTATCAATTATCTATAATAATATAGACCGGATGGGATTGACTCAAAACTCTATAAAAAAAATAATAATAATGAACTACCATTAATTATTATTTTATTTTATTTTGATTCATTAAAAATAGATTGATTGTATGATCTATGTTGATAAATATGTATATAATCCAATATTGTGTATTTGGAGCGCCTTATATTAGTTGGTGTTGTTGAGGCGGCACAGTGCAGGTCTTAGCTCAATTTGATTCATAATGGGAGAGCTTATTAGGATTTGAATATAAATAAGCTAAATCTCCTCTCAACTTCTCATAATATTTTAATCGTGAGATTTATTTTCATGACTTGTCCTATCAAATAGTCATCTTTTGAAAGAGGATGCTGGAGAGGACTTGTCTTTTGATATTCATATAAGCATCTATGATTACATGTGTTACGGCCGTAACGATGACGTGGCATATCTAAGATTTCGCTGGGCGTGATTCGAGCCACGTGGAGTTTTTTGGCATGATCAGCCATGACTCCGTCTCGGCTGAAGTCGAGGTCGGTCCAGGCCATCCTGCCGCTCCGCCAGGTGTCTACCCAGGAGGGGTCCACCTCAGCCGAAGCCGGCGGCCTCCCCGCTCCCTCGCCAGGTGGCGCCCTGAGACGGTCCCACCTCGGCTGAGGTCGGGCCTGGCCCCTCGCTCCTTCGCCAGGTATCGCCCGGAGACGGGACCACCTCGGCCGAAGTCGAGCGCCCCTTTGCCGCTCCGCCAGGTGTCCACCCAGGAGGGGTCCACCTCGGTCGAAGCCGGCGGCCTCCCTGCTCCCTCGCCAGGTGGCACCCTGAGATGGTCCCACCTCGGCCGAGGCAGGCCAACTTGTGCAGAGAAGTTTCCGAGGAGCAAGAGCACGAGCTCAAAGATTGCCCCTCGAGCCGTGCGCGCCGCACCCCGAAGACAGCGTCCTTACGGTCGGCGGCGACGCGCGAAACATCGCTTGCACCGGCCCGACAGGTCCCGCAGTCGAGTGGCAAAGTCCTGAAAAGACAGGACCCGATAATGGGTTTCGTCGGCGCCTGGGAAGAAGAGCGCTCGCGCTCTGCCCAAGGTCTGGTCGGCGGTCTGACCGGCGCCCCCCTCCCCTACTCTTTCCTCGCTAGGCTCGGCAAGCAAGGCCGGGAAGCCGCCTAGCTCTTTGATCCAGAAGGGGAAGGGGAAAGAGACGGAGGGGAGGAGGTGGAAGCGACAAAGGAGCCCCCTAGGGGCGGGAAACGAGAAGGCAATAGGAGGAGATAAAAGGAATGAGAGAATAGACGACAAGGGAAGCAAGAAACAAAGGCTGGAGACTCCGTTCCAAGAGCAAGATCCGAGATCCTGAGAGGGGACCTTTGGCGTGAGCTCGGTGAAGGGACCCGGCTGGGTTTCTATTCTTTCTGGGACCTTTCTTGCTAGCACGATCTCTAAGTCTGGGACTCCTTCGGGGGCCCGTCTCAGAGACTCTGTTCCCTCTCGCCGTCTACTAACTTGACCGTCGGAGCTCCCTAGCCGGGATCCCCGGCCAGGGTTTCTGACATTGCTTTGCAGGTTTGATCGAGCCAGGAGACCCCAGGGGCGAGACGGTCTAGTCGGATCGGCGGCTCCGAAGCCACAGGCGCGGCGGCGAGATCGGCAACAGATTGACGCGCCAGGAAGGGGGGCAGGACAACACCCCCGAGGGGAGCTAGCTTTCTGTGAACAAAGCGCGCTCCGACCATGGTGGTCACTCATGGACGCGAAGCGTCCATCAGTCGAGTAGGGGAGATTCCCTCCCCTCAGGGGCCCCCCAGCCCGGAGAGGGAGCTTCCTGCTCCCCCTCCTCTTTCACCACAGCCGACCTCGGCGGATGGACCTCTCACGACCGTCATCCAGCAGCTGCAGACCTTGACTATGGCAGTTCGGCAGCTACAACATCAGCAGCGCTTCCTGGCCATGCAGCCTCAGCCAGGGACCCCCACAGCTCGGGCTGCAGGGCCGTGCGGGAGCCTGTGCTCCATCCATGGCAGGCCATCCCAACCGCGAGCAGTCTCCAATCCCCGCAGGAGCCATCAAACTCCTGCGAAAAGAAACTACTCCGGTTCGGCGGATCACGAGAGTCGATCCCCGGCCAATGAAGCCGAGACAGCGCATCGCAGCAAAAGACGCCAAGGCAAGACCCTGCGCCGAGACCGATCGGCACCCCCTTCACCAGCAGCCTCAGTGGAAGATTCCACCGACGAGGCCATCAGGCACCAGGCCGAGAGGCGTTTGGAGGAGCACGAGCAAAAATTGGCGAAGTTCGCCGGCCGATTTGCCGACCTGCAGAACTCCTTGGCGAACCCGGCGGGCTACGACTCCTGTCCACCCTTTTTTGAAGAAATCCAGGCGAAGCCGATTCCGAGCCGGTTCTGCATGCCACAGGTGGACCCCTACGACGGGACCACCGACCTCTGGACCATCTGGAGAGCTACAAGGCTGTTATGAGGGTCCAGGGGGC
The DNA here is from genome assembly GCA_021397845.1 of Areca catechu. Taxonomy (NCBI): domain Eukaryota; kingdom Viridiplantae; phylum Streptophyta; class Magnoliopsida; order Arecales; family Arecaceae; genus Areca; species Areca catechu. The sequence continues at coordinate 46,507,666 of CM038047.1, read as the reverse complement.
CACGGATACTCTTTTGTGCATTGCCTTCCTCGCTACCCTCCGGAAGGCCGCTCGAGTCTGGTTTACCCGCCTCGAGCCTGGATCTATTTGCTCTTTCCATCAGTTGGAAGGAAAGTTTGTGGAACACTTCGACGCTTGTCGGAAGGTGCCGAGAGAGGTGGACAGCCTCTTCTCTATCCGCCAGCAGGACCAGGAGCTGCTTCGGGACTACATCACCCGGTTTAAGACCGCTACCCTGGAGATCTATAGCCTGGACGAGCCCGTTGCCATGCTGGCTTTAAAGTGCGGGCTCAGGACGTCCCGCCTGACCTATTCCCTGGACAAAAAACTCCCCAGGACGTACTCCGAGCTCCTCCTCCATGCTCACAAGTACATCCGGGAGGAGGAGGCCGATCACACTCGCCGAGAGCTAGATGGGAAGACTTTGAAGAAGCCGGCCCCGAGGGATATTCTAGGAGCCCGGAGGCCCGGACCATCTGCCGACCCTCGCCCGAATCCGAGGTTAAAGGGCGAGGCCACCCTAGAGCGAAGGTTCACCCCTCTCCTCGCTCCCCGAACGAAGATCCTCATGGAAATTGAGGGCGAGCACTACCTCCGCCGACCTCCTCCTCAGAACCCAAGAGGCACCCGAGACAAGTCGAAGTACTGCCAGTTCCACCGCGAGCACGGCCATGACACGGAGGAGTATCGCAACCTGAAGTAGGAAATCGAGGAGCTGATCAAAAGAGGCTACCTCAGGAAGTTCATCAGGAATGAGGTCCCGGTGGAGGGACAGCCGCTCGCGGCCTTACCCCCGGTTCCCGCAATCGACAATCGTCCGACGGAGAAGCCGGTGGGCATGATCTCTTGTGGAATCGGGCGGGCGACGAAGAGAGCCTGGAAGGTCGGGAACTCGAAGGATGTACCCCCTTCTGAGAAGGGGAGTGAAAACAAAAGTATAAATAACGATGCTGTGGTGGTCGAGATGACCATCGCGAAACATCTTGTACATCAAATTATGGTAGATAGTGGAAGCTCCGCTGACGTGCTTTTTTATGATGCTTTCTCCCGAATGAATCTATCCCATGATCAGCTAAGGCCGATGCACACCCCCTGGTAGGCTTTACCGGGGACTCGGTGGGGGTCGAAGGGGAGATCACTCTCCCGGTCACCGCTGGATCCCCACCTCGGCAGACTATAGTCATGATGACGTTTTCCATCGTCAAGCTTCCTTCGCCCTACAATGCGATCCTCGGGCGCCCGGGGCTCAACCAACTGGACGCCATGATTTCTTCGAAGTGGTTGCTAGTGCAATTCCCCACAGCCTCCAGACTTGGGGTGATGAGGGGGACGACCTAGCCAGTCTTGCATTGCCTTCAGACGGTCCCAGGTGCCCGGGGCGCCGAGCTCGCCCCCGACGTCGACGACCTCGACCTAAGGGAGAAGGAACCCAGGGGAGGGCCCGTAGAGCGCCTGTTGACTTATCCCCTCGGTTCGGACCCTCTGAAGATGGTACAGGTGGGGGCCCAACTCCCGTAGGAGGAACGGACCCGCCTGCTGGAATTCCTCTGCATGAACGCGGACGTGTTTGCCTGGTCCGCGGCCGACATGCTGGGCATTCCCCCCGAGGTCATTACGCACAGGCTGAACGTGGACCCGAGCTACCGCCCGGTTTGCCAGAAGAAGAGGAGCTTCGCCACGGAGAGGCAAAGGGCCATCAACGAAGAGGTGGAGAAACTCCTCGCCGCCGGCTTTGTGCGGGAAGTTCAGTATCCCAGCTGGCTGGCGAATGTGATCATGGTGAAGAAGAGTAGTGGTAAGTGAAGGATCTGTGTGGACTACACCGACCTCAACCGAGCCTACCCAAAGGACAGCTTCCCTCTTCTAAAGATTGACCAGTTGGTCGACACCCCCTCGGGGCATCGACTCCTATCTTTCATGGATTCTTTCTCCGGGTACAACCAGATCCGAATGAACCCGAGGACGAAGAGCACGCCGCCTTCATCACCGACCGTGGAACTTTCTGTTACAGGATGATGCCGTTTGGCCTTAAGAACACCGGGGCCACGTACCCACAACTGGTCAGCAAAGTCTTTAAGGACCAAATCGGCCGCAACATGCAGGTGTACGTGGTCGACATGCTGGTAATGAGCAAGCCCCTCTCAGATCACGTTGCCGACCTGGCGGAGACCTTCGGCAACCTCCGACTTCATCAGATGAAGCTGAACCCGGCGAAGTACGCTTTCGGCGTCTCCGCCGGGAGGTTCCTGGGGTTCATGGTAACCCAGAGTGGGATTGAAGCTAACCCGGAGAAGGTCCAGGCTATCCTGGACATGGAGCAGCCCGCCTCCAAGAAGCAAGTGCAGCGACTCACCGGTCGGATAGCCACCCTGAGCCGGTTCATCTCCAGGTCGGCCAACCGCTGCCGACCCTTTTTCAAAGTGCTGAGGAAGATGAATGACTTCGCCTGGACTGAGGAGTGCCAGGAGGCCTTTAAAGAGCTGAAGAAGATGCTTGCATCGCCCCCACTACTTTGCAGGCCCGAAAAGGAAGAGGAACTCATCCTCTACCTGGCGGTCACCCTGGAGGCCATCAGCTCAGTCCTAGTTCGGACCGATGATCAGGGAGTCCAGCGGCCGGTGTACTACACCAGCAAACTTCTCCACGATGCGGAGCTCAAGTATTCTCGACCCGAAAAGCTTGTTTTTGCGTTAATAGTGTCTGCTCAGCATCTCAGGCCCTATTTCCAAGCGTATCCCATTACCGTCCTAACTGATCAGCCGCTGAAAGCGATCCTCAGCCGACCCGACACATCGGGGTGATTGGCGAAGTGGGCACTCAAGCTCAGCGAATTCGACATCGCTTACAGGCCGAGGTCGGCCATGAAAGCGCAAGTACTGGCCGATTTCTTGGTCGAGTGCGCGGGCCTAGGCAAGGAGTCAGAGGAGGACTCCCCGCACCAGCAGTTGAAACCGGGCCCCGAGAAGCCCAGAGAGGATGCGTGGATCCTTCATGTAGATGGAGCCTCGAACTCCGATGGGAGCGGAGCCGGACTCATTCTCGCCAACGGTAGTGGGGTCGTCGCCGAATGTGCATTTCGTTTCCAGTTCACCGCAACCAACAACCAGGCAGAATACGAGGCGCTCCTCGCCAGGCTGAGAGTCTCCCGCAAGCTGGGCGTAGCCAACCTCAAAGCCTTCACTGACTCTCAGCTGGTGGCCGGACAGATCTCCGGAGAGTATGCTGCGCACGATCCTCAAATGGCGAAGTATTTGGAGCTTGTCAAAATGAGCGCAGCCGGATTCCGGCGCTTCAACATTGGTGCGGGCACCAAACTCAGAAGAAGACTTCAGAGCTCTATCTGGATCTCTGATTAACCTTGCCCGAAGAATTAGGATTTTTGGTTTGTAATAAGAGTTAACCAGATCAACTCAATTTAGCTTGAGTCTACATTACCTGCATTTTATTTTGTTGAGTCATGTTGACTCAGTAGTGGACTAGGGTTTCAACCTGGGATGTTACATTTTCTCCCAAGACCAGGCAAGTGGACACCACACTCCCAGCCACACTCCCAGTCCAGGGGGCGCCATATCCACATCCAGCAGCCTTTGGTCCCCACTCCACAGATGGCAACTTCCTTCTTTCATGCACCAGATAAAGAGAAGTCCACCAAGAGAGCACAAATCAAGGGGGCGGCCAAGACTTTTCCAAGAAACTCCAAGCAAAGAAGGGAAGAAATTTCTCTTGGAAGAGAACATCAAGGGGCGCCCACTACCTGCCAAAACAATCAAGACAAAGATGGGAAGGACCTTGACTTAGGGAGGAAGAAAAGGAGGAGTCCAAAAGAGTTGATCCAGGGAAGGAAGAAAATTTTTCTTGAAAATCCAAGCAAGGTGGCGCCATCTACCTGCCTTTTATAACCCAAATCCTAATTTTTTGGTATTTTGGCCGACCATATGTAAGGGATTTGCCCTAATTTGGAGATCCCCTCCTTTAGTCCTACATGGGAAGATGTGAAACCCTCCTCCCTTGTAATGCCTTATAAATTAAACCCCTCTTGTAAGTTTACAACAATCAGATGAATGAAAGAAATTTTTCTTGAGCAAACTTGTGTTTTCTCTTGTCCGCACTTTCTTCCAGGTGTTGAGCTCCGTGAGGGAGTAAATCCGGGTTCCCCTGGAACCTTGAGGAGGTGAGAGATCTCCAAAACCCTAAACCCTAGGTTAGCCACTCAATTCCCAAACCTTAGCCGCCATCACCCTTCTCTTTCCACCAAGCCCTAGTCTATTCCTCTTCTCACGGCCACCCTCTCCAAGTCCAGGCCGGCCACCAGCATCCAGCTCCGGTCCAGATACTTCAGATCTACAGCAATTCTAAGAGGAAGTCAGATCGGCCTCCAGGAGAATTCGATTTCAGCAACTTCGGCTTTCAAGTTCTTCAACCTGGTAAGATCTTTTCTTGAGTTTCTGAATTCCTTCACTTGTTCTTCTTCTTTCCCAGATCTTGAGTCCAGGAGAAGCCGACCAAACCACGAGACCAGTATTGGAGGATCCATTGCGAAGATAGCCGACTTCGAGGATCCCACAATCTGCTCGAGAGAGTTCTTCCACCAAAATCCTGAGAAGATCACTGTCTGGTTAGTAAACCATCTCTTCTCTCTATTTCTGTTCTGTTGAAAGTTCAGAGCGAAATCCTAGGTCTGGGAGTTTCTCAACCCCCAGCGATCCATTACTTCTGAACTACTCTGATAATTTAGTTGCTTCTAAACTGTGCTTTCAATCCTTACCTAGTTTCCTTCAACGTAGTTTAGCTTTACTTTGAGACGAAGCCAATTTCTAAAATATATAAAAAAAAAAAAAGAGAAAAAAGAATTAATCTTAATTTTACTTCCGCATACGCTTCTTTGTTCTTTGTTCTGCATCATTTTGGTATCAGAGCCCTGCTAGGGTTTCTGTTTGATTGCCTGTTTGAGTCCCTCTCTTTTTACTTTGTCTGCTCGAAGTAGACTCCCCAGGACGTCCGGTCCTAGGAATGAAGCGAGGTGCAAACCTCCTCTTCCCATTCCACGGGGTGTTCCTAGGACGTGTAGGGGATCCGTTGGGTTACAACTTCGTAGCAGAAATTGTAAACGGGGAAGTGCTCTATTTTCAGTCCGTAATTTCCCTATTGCAGGAATTATTTCTCACTGCACGTAACTTCAAATTCAGTGATTTTTATTTTTCTGGAACCAGTATAATTGAAACTAATTTGCATAATTTTCTCATGATTTATTGGTTTCCTTGAGATTTCTGAGAATTAAATTACTGCAACTCTGTTTTTGTGTTATGCAATCCATTTATTTTTGAGTGTTCATCTCTTAATTCAACTTAAGGGCATTTGAGCATCTAAGATAAGGGGAGGAGTTGATAACCTCTCCTTAGCCCAAAACCACCACCCCTTCATTCGAACCTAAGCCTTTAATCTAAAATTGATTAGACCTAATTTGCCCTAGTGGGCTAGGGACATCAACAAGTCGGGTCAAGGCTAGTGTTGAGTCAGTTTGTCTGGTTACTCTGTGTGTGCTTTGTACTCAGTGTCTAGAACGGTGGTTCAGGGATTCCATCCCGAAGGGCTTGTGTGCTGGTCCGCCTACCTGGCCAATCTCTGATTGGTGTCTAGGATTGGCATTCAGGAACCTAACACTCCCCTTACACCTGCCTGGCTGAGTCCTGAGTTACTACAGGCTAGCTTGCCACTCTGATTGGGCATCTAGTTTGGGCTCTAGGTCTAGTTAGCCCGTAGTCGTTCAGTTGAGTCTCATTTTGTGTGTTTGCTTGCATCATGTCTACCCGGAATGGAGTACCCTACCAACCTGGTCAAACCCAACCTGATTTAGAGGCCATGGTTAGAGCTCTTACAGAGAGTATGAACAAGTTAAGTCAGGATATGAATGAGAATTTTGCCCAGCTTAGGGATCGAGTCCAAGTACTTGAGGAACCTAGGCATCGGAATTGGACTCCTGACCCAGATTTTAATGTGCCTCAACCTCACCCACACCAAGAGCCTAGGAGACCTTTATACCGAGATCCTGAACCTAATCATAGGAGGCCTGGCCCAGAACCTGAGGATAGAGATGATAGGTTCATTCGGAACATCAAGTTAGATGCACCCACTTTTGATGGTAGCCTAAATCCTAAGGTGTATTCTAATTGGGAGGGTGAGATGGACCAGTACTTTGAGTGGTATGCCATGTCTGAGGAGAGGAAATTCAAGTTTGCCAAGATGAAATTAATACGTCAAGCTAGGTTATACTGGGGGAACATTGAGCTGACCACTAGAAGACGAAATGTAGAGCCCATAACCACTTGGCTGGGTATGAAAGAGAAACTTAGAGACAAGTACCTACCCATTTCATACCAGCAAAATCTGTTAGACCAATGGCAGACTTTGAAACAAGGGAACCGATCTGTTTCAGACTACATAACCACCTTTGATGAATACCTAATGAGATGTGATGTGAGTGAAGCCCATGAAGTCACCTTGTCTAGATTTAGGGCTGGACTTAGGGAAGATATTAAGAGAGAGTTGTTTCTGAGAGAGGTTACTGACCTAGACCAAGCCTATCAGATTGCACTGAATGCTGAGAAGTTCCAGAGAGGACCCATGCCATCGAGGGTTAGTGCCCCAATCCCAAGAAATGGACCTAGCCAGGTTACCCCTAGCAAGCCTAATCAGGGTATCCCCACCCCTAGGCCCACGGACAAAGGTAAGGCACCTGACACCCAGAGAACCCCTAGTATCGTCTGTTTTAAGTGCCAGAAGCCCGGTCATATCTCCACTCAGTGCACAGCCATAGCTTGTTTCAAGTGTCATAAGGTAGGTCATGTTTCTAGCCAGTGCCCTCGTAGATCCTTATATATAGAAGAGGGAGGAGAAGAGAGTTCCGAGCCTAATGAGGAGTTTGAAGAAGAAGTTTATGAGGCCGGAATGAATTTGGTTGATGAGTATGAAGGAGAGGAAGAATCCACTGAATCTGACCACTTAGGGGTTGTAAGATGCATCCTGTCCCAGACTAAAGTTCAGGAAGATTGGCGTAGGACCAACATCCTACAGACTTTCCTTAAACTAGGGGATAAGGTTTGTAAAATCATCATAGATAGTGGGAGCTGTGTGAATGCCATTTCTACTAGCACTGTCAAAATATTAGGCTTAACCCCAGTTCCCCACCCCAACCCCTATAAGGTTTCTTGGGTAGACTCTACCTCTATACCCATCCAGTCTAGATGTCAGGTCCAAATCCAAATGCAATCCTATCAAGAGAAGATTTGGTGTGATGTCTTGCCCATGGGGATGAGCAGTATAATTCTTGGAAGACCTTGGTTGTATGATCATGATGCCACCCTCTTAGGAAAATCCAACACCTGTGTCTTTAGTTTCAATGGGAAGAAAATCACAATCCATTCAGTCCCTCCTAAGGACAAGGTAGCTAAAGGAACCAGTAAGGTTAGGGAGATGAAGACTGGAGTGAACCTAATTAGTGCCAAGGATCTAGAACAAGAAATTCATAGTGGTTCACCCATTTGGATGTTGACTGCTAAGGAACTTAGGACTCCTACACCCTCAGAGCCTCCTCAGGAAGTTAAGCCTTTATTAGAAGAATTTGAGGATGTTTTTCCCGAGGATCTGCCAGACCACCTTCCACCTCTTAAGGATATTCAGCATTCCATAGATTTAGTCCCAGGAGCTACTTTACCCAACTTGCCCCATTATAGGATGAATCCATCTGAGCATAAAGAACTGCAAAAGCAGGTTGGCGAATTGTTGAGGAAGGGGTTCATTAGAGAGAGTCTTAGCCCTTGTGCAGTCCCTGCGCTTCTAACCCCAAAGAAGGATGGCACGTGGAGGATGTGTGTTGACAGTCGTGCCATCAATAAGATCACAATCAAGTATAGGTTCCCCATCCCTAGACTAGATGATATGCTTGATATGATGGCCGGTGCCATGGTTTTTTCTAAAATTGATCTCAAGAGCGGCTATCATCAGGTTAGGATTAGACCAGGGGATGAGTGGAAAACAGCCTTCAAAACTAAGGATGGTCTCTATGAATGGGTTGTTATGCCTTTTGGGTTGTCCAATTCCCCTAGTACTTTCATGAGGATTATGACCTAGGTACTTAGAGCTTTTATAGGGAAGTTTGTAGTGGTCTATTTTGATGACATCCTGATCTATAGTAAGACCCCTGCAGATCACCTAGGCCACCTTAGACAAGTCTGTCAAGTTTTGAGGAATGATAGTCTCTACGGTAATCTCAAAAAGTGTGAATTTATGACTAGTAGAATTATCTTCCTTGGATTTGTTGTAACCCCTGACGGCGTGGCTGCCGACCCTGAAAAGATTAGGTCCATAGTAGAATGGCCAGAGCCGACCAGTGTGCATGAAGTCAGAAGTTTCCATGGCTTGGCTACCTTCTATAGACGATTCATCAAGGGGTTTAGTACCGTAGTTGCTCCTATCACAGACTGCATCAGGAAGGGAGAATTTCAGTGGACCAAAGCAGCCCATAAAGCCTTCCTAGATCTTAAGGATAGGATGACCCAGGCACCCATTTTGAGACTACCAGACTTTTCAAAGGTATTTGAGGTTGCCTGTGATGCTTCAGGAGTAGGTATAGGTGGAGTCCTAAGCCAAGAGAACCATCCCGTAGCATTCTTTAGTGAAAAACTTAATGATGCTAAGCTTAGGTATTCTACCTATGATAAGGAATTTTATGCGGTAGTGCAAGCTTTGCGTTACTGGAGACATTATTTACTACCGCAAGAATTTGTGCTGTTTTCGGACCATGAGGCTCTTAGATTCTTGAACTCTCAGAAGAAGCTTAACCCTAGGCATGCTAAGTGGGTAGAGTATATCCAGTCCTATACTTTTGTTTTGAAGCATAAGGCTGGGTCTGAAAATAAGGTAGCTGATGCCCTTAGTCGTCGATCTTTGTTGTTGAATTCTGTTAGGGCTGAAGTCATAGGGTTTGAGCAAATCAAAGAAGAATATGAGTCGTGTCCGGATTTCAAGACTGTGTACCAGGATCTAACTCAAGGACCATCTAGTGAACATAAGGATTATTCCCTTTTAGATGGCTTTCTGTTCTTTAAGAATAGGCTTTGCATCCCTAGAACCTCTCTTAGGGAATTCTTGATTTGGGAAACTCATGCGGGAGGTTTAGCTGGCCATTTCGGAAAAGATAAGACCACCCTGGCTATTGAAGACCATTTTTTCTGGCCTAGCTTAAAAAGAGATGTAGCACACATTGTGGCTAGGTGTCGGACCTGCGCTGTTGCCAAACAGCGAAAACAGAACACCGGCCTTTATACCCCACTCCCTGTCCCAGATCGTCCTTGGCAAGATGTGAGCATGGACTTTGTGTTAGGTTTGCCCAAGACCCAGAGGAGGCATGACTCTATCTGTGTTGTAGTAGACCGATTTTCCAAGATGGCCCATTTCTTGCCTTGTTCCCAAACATTTGATGCGTCTAAGGTAGCCACCCTGTTCTTTAATGAGATAGTTCGACTCCATGGCCTACCCAAGACCATTATTTCCGATAGGGATGTTTGGTTCACTAGCTATTTCTGGAAAACCCTTTGGCATAAGTTAGGGACAAAACTTAAGTTTTCAACTGCCTATCATCCCCAGACTGATGGCCAAATCGAAGTAGTGAACCGTAGTTTAGGCAATATGCTAAGGTGTCTTGTTGGTGAAAACATTAGGAACTGGGATTTGTACTTACCTAGAGCTGAATTTGCATATAATGACTCGGTCAATAGGTCTACGGGTAAGAGTCCATTTGAAATTGTGCATGGTTACAAACCCCACACACCTCTTGACCTAGCTCCTTTACCAGTCCACACACGGGTCTCTGAGTCTGTCGAAGTTTTTGCACAGCATATAAAAGACTTGCATAAAGAAATTCAAGCCAAAATAAATTTAAGTAACGAAACTTATAAGAAATTGGCTGATTCTCAAAGGCGAGTCAAAACTTTTGACGAAGGAGACTATGTAATGATTAGGTTAAGGCCTGAACGGTTTCCTCCTGGAACCGTTAGAAAGTTACATGCTAGGGGAGCTGGACCATTTAGAGTGGTAAAGAGAGTAGGATCCAATGCCTATGTGCTCGAGTTGCCTCCAGAACTAGGCATTAGCTCCACTTTCAACATTACAGACCTAGTAGAGTATAGGGAGCCAGCTGTGATTCCCAGTGAGGCTTTTGAACCTAATCCTGCTCTTGAGAGTGAACCTGACCCTGTGTGTCTACCAACAAATTGGCCTGTGAGGAAAGAGCAGATTGAAAAGATCCTGGATGATCAGGTTATCTCTACTCGTAATCGAGGATACCAAAGATACCTGGTCCGCTGGCTAGGAAGGCCAGATTCTGATGACTCTTGGATCTCCCGAGAAGAGTTACAAGAGCTGGACCCAGACCTCTTAGAGAGATACCAGAGCCAACTTGATCCATACTCGACAGGGTCGAGTTCCTCCCACCCTGGGAGAATTGGTGCGGGCACCAGACTCAGAAGAAGACTTCAGAGCTCCATCTGGATCTCTGATTAACCTTGCCCGAAGAATTAGGATTTTTGGTTTGTAATAAGAGTTGACTAGATCAACTCAATTTAGCTTGAGTTTACATTACCTGCATTTTATTTTGTTGAGTCATGTTGACTCAGTAGTGGACTAGGGTTTCAACCTGGGATGTTACATTTTTTCCCAAGACCAGGCAAGTGGACACCATACTCCCAGCCACACTCCCAGTCCAGGGGGCGCCATATCCACATCCAGCAGCCTTTGGTCCCCACTCCACATATGGCAACTTCCTTCTTTCATGCACCAGATAAAGAGAAGTCCACCAAGAGAGCACAAATCAAGGGGGCGGCCAAGACTTTCCCAAGAAACTCCAAGCAAATAAGGGAAGAAATTTCTCTTGGAAGAGAACATCAAGGGGCGCCCACTACTTGCCAAAACAATCAAGACAAAGATGGGAAGGACCTTGACTTAGGGAGGAAGAAAAAGAGTCCAAAAGAGTTGATCCAGGGAAGGAAGAAAATTTTTCTTGAAAATCCAAGCAAGGTGGCGCCATCTACCTGCCATTTATAACCCAAATCCTAATTTTTTGGTATTTTGGCCGACCATATGTATGGGATTTGCCCTAATTTGGAGATCCCCTCCTTTAGTCCCACATGGGAAGATGTGAAACCCTCCTCCCTTGTAATGCCTTATAAATTAAACCCCTCTTGTAAGTTTACAATAATCAGATGAATGAAAGAAATTTTTCTTGAGCAAACTTGTGTTTTCTCTTGTCCGCACTTGCTTCCAGGTGTTGAGCTCCGTGAGGGAGTAAATCCGGGTTCCCCTGGAACCTTGAGGAGGTGAGAGATCTCCAAAACCCTAAACCCTAGGTTAGCCACTCAATTCCCAAACCTTAGCCGCCATCACCCTTCTCTTTCCACCAAGCCCTAGTCTATTCCTCTTCTCACGGCCACCCTCTCCAAGTCCAGGCCGGCCACCAGCATCCAGCTCCGGTCCAGATACTTCAGATCTACAGCAATTCTAAGAGGAAGTCAGATCGGCCTCCAGGAGAATTCGATTTCAGCAACTTCGGCTTTCAAGTTCTTCAACCTGGTAAGATCTTTTCTTGAGTTTCTGAATTCCTTCACTTGTTCTTCTTCTTTCCCAGATCTTGAGTCCAGGAGAAGCCGACCAAACCACGAGACCAGTATTGGAGGATCCATTGCGAAGATAGTCGACTCCGAGGATCCCACAATCTGCTCGAGAGAGTTCTTCCACCAAAATCCTGAGAAGATCACTGTCTGGTTAGTAAACCATCTCTTCTCTCTATTTCTGTTCTGTTGAAAGTTCAGAGCGAAACCCTAGGTCTGGGAGTTTCTCAACCCCCAGTGATCCATTACTTCTGAACTACTCTGATAATTTAGTTGCTTCTAAACTGTGCTTTCAATCCTTACCTAGTTTCCTTCAACGTAGTTTAGCTTTACTTTGAGACGAAGCCAATTTCTAAAATATAAAAAAAAAAAAGAGAGAAAAAAGAATTAATCTTAATTTTACTTCTGCATACGCTTTTTTGTTCTTTGTTCTGCATCAAACATCTTCCATATCCCCCGCGGGGAAAATGCCCGTGCGGACACTCTCTCCCGGCTGGCAACCTTGCCGGACTCGATGCTGGGTCGCGCTCATGTAGAGCACCTCTAGGCCCCGAGCTACGAGATCCCGGTGGAGGTCCAACAGGTCAGCCGTGAGCCCAGCTGGATGGACAAGTATGCCGAGTACATAACTGGCGGTACCTTGCAGGAGGACCGTGCAGCTGCCCGCCTTATCAAAAAGAAGGCCGCGCGGTTCGTCCTGATGGATGGGCAACTGTATTGGAGGTCTTACTCCTATCCCCTCCTCAAGTGCCTAAGACCCGCGGAGGCCGCACTCGTGCTCCAGGAGATTCATGAGGGCATCTGTGGGAACCACGTGGGGGGCAGAACGCTAGCCTACAAGGCTCTCCGTCAAGGTTATTTCTGGGAGACAATGAAGGAGGACGCTGCCGATTTCGTGAAGAAGTGTGATCGGTGCCAACGACACGCCATGGTGCAACGGCAGCCCTCTACTCCAATCTCCCAGCTCTCAGCTCCATGGTCGTTCGCCCAATGGGGAATGAACCTCCTAGGACCATTTCCACCGGCATCCGGACAGCGGAAGTTCCTGATCGTGGCCATCGACTACTTTACGAAGTGGGTTGAGGCCGAACCCTTGGTACGGATCAACGAGGCAAACGTCGCCAGGTTCTTTTGGAAGTAAATCATCTGCCGTTTTGGCCTCCCCCACATCGTGATCACCGATAACGGGTGTTAGTTCGACTGCCGGGAGTTCGAAGAATTCTGCAGCGACCTCGGCATCCACCATCGCTTCACCTCGGTGGCTCACCCACAGACGAATGGAGAAGCCGAGATCACGAATAGGACCATTCTGCAAGGCCTCCGAATGAGGCTGGATCAGGCCAAAGGCAGGTGGGCAGAAGAGCTCCCAAGCATCCTGTGGGCATACCACACCACCCCGAGAACGGCCATCGACGAGATCCCCTTCAATCTCGTCTTTGGAGCCGAAGCAGTTATCCCGATTGAGCTCAGTCTACCCACATTGCATGTGGAGTAGTACGACGAAGCAGAGAATCCCGCCAAGATGATGCTCAACCTGGACCTTCTTGAAGAGACGAGGGACAAGGCTTGAGTCCGGATGGCGGCGTACAGGCAGCGAGTGGCCAGATACTACAATTCCCGGGTGCAACCAAAATCCTTTCGCCCCGGAGATCTGGTGCTCTGGCACGCTAAAGCTTCTCAGCCACGGGAGTGCAGGAAACTCTTCCCAAACTGGGAAGGCCCGTATAGGGTGGCGGAAGTCCTCCCTCAAGGGGCCTATTACCAGGAGGAGTTAGGAGGCTCCAGATTCTCTCGGACTTGGAACGCCTCAAACTTAAGGATGTATTATCAGTAATGTAAGGTTCCTCCAACCCCTGCAATAAAATTCCTTTACTCCAAATGCTTTTTCTCGCCTCGTAGGAAAATCGGCACCTGGCTCTGAGTTCGGCATACAAGGCTGTGACCGAAGACCAGAGAAAGCGAGAAGTCCCGGACTTCGATCTGGAAGGCGGGGCAGAGCCCAGCTCGCCCGCGCGATCACGGAGAACAGCTCTGCAAGCCGTGCAAGGCTTGAACAAAGCCTACGGCCCCGGGGTTCAGTCCGGAAGTCCCGGACTTTGGTCTGGAAGGCGGGGCAGAGCCCAGCTCACCCGCGCGATCATGGAGAACAGCTCGGCAAGCCGCGCAAGGCTTGAACAAAGCCTGCGGCCTCGGGGTTCAGTCCGAAAGTCCCGGACTTCGGTCTGGAAGGCGGGGCAGAGCCCAGCTCGCCCACGCGATCACGGAGAACAGCTCGGCAAGTCGCGCAAGGCTTGAACAAAGCCTGCAGTCCCGGGGTTCAGTCCGGAAGTCCCGGACTTCGGTCTGGAAGGCGGGGCAGAGCCCAGCTCGCCCACGCGATCATGGAGAATAGCTCGGCAAGCCGCGCAAGGCTTGAACAAAGCCTGCGGCCCCGGGGTTCAGTCCGGAAGTCCCAGACTTCGGTCTGGAAGGTGGGGCAGAGCCCAACTCGCCCATGCGATCACGGAGAACAGCTCGGCAAGCCGCGTAAGGCTTGAACAAAGCCTGCGGCCCCGGGGTTCAGTCCGGAAGTCCCGAACTTCGGTCTGGAAGGTGGGGCAGAGCCCAGCTCACCCACGCAATCACGGAGAACAGCTCGGCAAGCCGCGCAAGGCTTGAACAAAGCCCACAGCCCCGGGGTTCAGTCCGAAAGTCCCAAACTTCGGTCTGGAAGGTGGGGCGGAGCCCAGCTCGCCCGCGCGATCATGAAGGATGGCCCGGCAAGCTCGAAGGGCACGCGCGAGGCCTACTCTGCTGTCACCCAATTCGAAAGCTCCAAACTTTGATCTGAACGCTAGATGGGACCCAATCCACCCGTGGACTCAGCCCAGATCGAACCGCAGGACCTCGTCTTGACACTCGACACCAACACTTCGACAAGGCACAAAAAAAAAAGAAAGAAGAAGGAAAAAGAGAAAAGAAAGATGAGGTCGGGACTTAGCAAAATCTAAGTTTTCATTGATTCGAAAAAGGAGAATTACAACGGAGTCCCGACAGGTCGGGAGTCCTTAGAAAAAAAAAAGAAGGAAAAGAGAATACAACTGAAGGCCTAGTTCGGCGCGGTGGCGGGATCTTTAGGTTGGCGCGCGCGCTCTCCCTCCTCGCCGTCGGCGACTGGTTGCTCGGAGGGCCGCTCTGGAGCTGCAGCCGCATCGCCGGTCGCAACTAGAGCCTCGCTGGTGGGCTCCTGCCTTCTACCCCCGAGCACCACCCGACTGAGGTCGAGCCCGAGGTAGAAGGAGCCTACCTTCTCCCGGCACACCTGGAATCCCTTCAGAAAGGAGTCCACAACGGCCTCCCGGACCTCCGAGACGTACTCGTCGGAGGCCCAGAACCTCGGGATGGCCTCCTGCGGCTCCCGCTTCGAGGCCTCCAGGAGCCCGTTGATGTAGGCGCTCTGTTCCTCGGCCACGCTCGCCTCCCACCGGGCCTCCTCCAGCTGGCGCTCCAGTGACTGGAAATGAGCTCGGAGGCAAGCCCTCTCCGCCGTGTCCTCTTCCGAGCACCGCTGGTTGGAGATCCTCTCCTCGGACAGAGAAGACTCCAGGTTTCTGACGCGCCCCTCGGCGCGTGCCAGGTCTGACTGAAGGGCCTGGTTGCTCCCCCGTAGCTCGATCCCCTTTTCCATGAGGTCCTTCACGTCGACCGCGAGCTTGCCGAGCTTCTCCTCCTTCTCGACGTCCTTCTTGGTGTACCCTGCGAGGAAGTTCCTTAACAGGAGCACGTCGATCCCGATCTGCACGGAAGGGAGAGTAGTTTAGTAAAGAGTTGATTGGAATCGAAAAGGAGAGGGAACCGAGCTCGGACTTACCGTGAAAAGCTGTGGGAGGATCCCGAGCAGAGCATCGGCATAGTCCCGGCCACCCCGAAGTCGGCGATCCCGGGAGGTGCAAGCGAACTCCATCACCTTCTCCGCGAGCCCCTGGTCACGGATCACGAAGCACCGGTTGGTGATTGTTGGCGGCGGGGCTGTCAGATCGGTGGCAGTGGCGACCGACCCCCCGGATGGGACTGCCACCGGCGGGGCAACTAGAGTCACGGGCGGCGCCGTCGGGGCTGCGGTGATGATGGGGCCTGCCTGGATGGGAACCGCTGCCGATGGGCCTCCCTCCTCGGGTGCCCCGTTAGGGTGGACGATTGGAGCATCGGTGGCCCGGGCCCGAGGCGGCCTGGGCAGGGGAGCTGCAACTGCTGGACCAGACACGGGCACTGGCACGACCTCCTGGCTCACCTCGGTACGGGCCCTCTTCGCCGCAGGCTCGTCTCCCTCGGCGGTGTCCCTTTGAGCCGCGCCCTCCAGAAGGTTCTCAAGAGAAAACTTCATGCCTGCGATAGAAAGAAAGTCGGTCAGTCCAGTTAAAAGAAGAAGAGAAGAAGGGCGGAAAGGCGAAGTGAGAGAAAAGCTGAGCCTCACCCGACTCCCGGATGGGACTGATCCCCGCCTCGAACAAGTTCTGCTCCGAGAGCAGAACATCGAGCGAGGGGACCACATCGCTCAGAAGCAGGGAGTAAGCCTACTGGTCCGCCGGTTCGACCTGGGAGTTCCGGTTCGGAGACCGATCCCGTTCGCTCCAGGCCTAGTCTACGTCCTCGACCGAGGCAAAGAAAAACCGGTTCTTCCAACCCTTGATGGAAGAAAGGAGGTTGAACCGGAGACACCTAGGTCGGGGCGAGATGTACCGCCAGTCGTCATCAGTGGAGTACCGCTTCAGGGTGAACAGAGCCCTGAAGAGGGAGAAATGGGCAACAAACCCGTGGAAGTGACAGAAGACGATGAAGGAGAAGATGACCCAGATGGCATTGAAAGCCAACTGGGCCAGGACCAGACGGAAATGACCGAGGAAAGAAAGGAAGAAGGGGTGCAGAGGAAATCGAAGACCCCCAAGGAGGAAGTCCTCGTAGAAAGTTATACGGTCAGGGCCACTTGAGGTGACGCGATCCCCATGCCACGGAAGAGAAAGATGGATTGACCCCGGGATGCCATAGACCTCCCGGAGCAAGGAAAGGTCACCTTCGGTCATCGTCGAAACATGACCAGAGGGACCGACAGAAGGAAGGGCCGGAGGAGGAAGAGAAGAAATAGGAAGGGCAGACACTACGGGGGGAGACCTAAGATCCCTAGGGATGCCTATGGTAATGCCCCCAGGCTGGAGTCGCCTGCGGGTGTCCTCCGGGATCACTTCCTCTTCTGAGGAGGAAGACGATGGAGTCCTCGGTCGGGACGGACCGGCCTCGTCCGGGTTAGACGAAACATGGCGGCGGCGCGCCATGGAAAAGAAGATGGTGAGGAAAGGACACTAGAGGAAAGGGATGGAGCAAGGAAGGAAACAGAAGCACTCACCGAAATGCACTGTGCAATGCGGGGGAGTGGGAGATAGCCTGCTACAAACCACCGACGGAGCAAGGGAAAGGGCCTCGTTCCAGAAAGTCCCCTCCTTTCAAACTCAATCGACAGCAACCGTACCCGTCATTCCGCTCCGGGCCATCGGATGGATGCCGCGTGGACGCACGCCCGACACCGACGCCTCGTTTGCAGGGAAACGACCTCTGTTTCAAAGCGACGCATTAATTGCGGCCGAATAGACGACACGTGGTAGCCTCTTATAGGGCTTTGGGCGCCCCGAGGAACGGTGACGAGGTTCGTGGCAATTATGATGCAAGATCTTCGCCTTCCCACGTCATCTCCGCATTAAATCCCCACGTCCCGTTCCATGATGCCTTAACGGAACGGGGGGATGGGGGGCAACTGTTACGGCCGTAATGATGACGTGGCTTGTCTCAGATTTTGCTGGGCGTGATTCGAGCCACGTGGAGTTTTTCGGCAAGATCAGGCGCGACTTTGCCTCGGCCGAAGTCGAGGTTGGTCCAGGCCTTCCTGCCGCTCCGCCAGGTGTCCACCCAGGAGGGGTCCACCTCGGTCGAAGCCGGCGGCCTCCCCGCTCCCTTGCCAGGTGGCGCCCTGAGACGGTCCCACCTAGGCCGAGGTCGAGCCGGGACCCTCGCTCCTTCACCAGGTATCGCCCGGAGATGGGACCACCTCGGCCGAAGTCGAGCGCCCCTCTGTCGCTCCGCCAGGTGTCCACCCAGGAGGGGTCCACCTCGGTCGAAGCCGGCGGCCTCCCCGCTCCCTCGCCAGGTGGTGCCCTGAGACGGTCCCACCTCGGCCGAGGTCGGGCCTGGCCCCTCACTCCTTCGCCAGGTGTTGCCCGGAGACGGGACCACCTCGACCGAAGTCGAGCGCCCCTCTACCGCTCCGCCAGGTGTCCACCCACGAGGGGTCCACCTCGGTCGAAGCCGGCGGCCTCCCTGCTCCCTCGCCAGGTGGCACCCTGAGATGGTCCCACCTCGACCGAGGCAGGCCAACTTGTGCGGAGAAGTTTCCGAGGAGCAAGAGCACGAGCTCTAAGATTACCCCTCGAGCCGTGCGCGCCGCACCCCGAAGACAGTGCCCGTACGATCGGAGGCGATGCGCGAAACATCGCTTGCACCGGCCCGACAGGTCCCGCAGTCGAGAGGTGAAGTCCTGACAAGACAGGACCCGATAACGGGTTTTGTCGGCACCTGGGAAGAAGAGCGCTCGCGCTCTGCCCAAGGTCTGGTCGGCGGTCTGACCGGCGCCCCCCTCCCCTACTCTTTCCTCGCTAGGCTCGGCAAGCAAGGCCGGGAAGCCACCTGGCTCTTTGATCCAGAAGGGGAAAGGGAAAGAGATGGAGGGGAGGAGGTGGAAGCGACAAAGGAGCCCCCCAGGGGCGGGAAACGAGAAGGCAACAGGAGGAGATAAAAGGAAGGAGAGAATAGACGATAAGGTAAGCAAGAAACAAAGGCTGGAGACTCCGTTCCAAGAGCAAGATCTGAGATCCCGAGAGGGGACCTTTGGCATGAGCTCGGTGAAGGGACCCGGCCGGATTTCTATTCTTTCTGGGACCTTTCTTGCTAGCACGATCTCTAAGTCTGGGACTCCTTTGGGGGCCCGTCTCAGAGACTCTATTCCCTCTCGCCGTCTACTAACTTGACCGTCGAAGCTCCCTCGCCGGGATCCCCGGCCAGGGTTTCTGACCTTGCCTTGCAGGTTCGATCGAGCCAGGAGACCCTAGGGGCGAGACGGTCTAGTCGGATCGGCAGCTCCGAAGCCACAGGCGCGGCGGCGAGATCGGCAACAACATGTTTGAAAATTAATGATGAATGCAAGTAGGTATCTTAAATCTAAAATTATTATTTGTTTTATGGGATTTACGAAATTATTATTTGTTCAAATCAATTCTTGAAGATAATATTATTTTTGGTATTCTAGAAATCATGCATGGGATCCTAAAATAATAAAAATTTCTTACAATTAGTATCAGATCGACTATGCATGATATAAGAACCTTTTTAATGTTTAATTTGTTTCATGGGAAGGGATCCTGGTTTTCCTTCTAGATTTGTTTTTAACTAGTTTTCCTGGTTGCCTTCTTCCATCTAGAGATCGTGCATCTCTCATTGATGATTTGCAAAGGAATCGTTAGATCTCTTTATGCCTATGACTTCGACATTCTTCGGATCCATTATCGAAAGTCTTTAGTGCTGCTATTAAGCTTTTCAGTAATGGTGGATTGATGGTTGCCAAGGAAAGAATTGATGGCTGCTATGACTTCGGAGAGATCTAACCATAAAAAGAATAATAGAGGGAAATGGGAACCTCTCGTTGATTTAATTTTTGGATTCATTGTCTTTAGTTGGTGTTGGCCCATCATCCTTGTCTTCCATTAATGTTGGCTTTCCTGTTCATCTTCTATGGCCGATGACTCACCTGCGATTTGCTATGGGATTTTAGATGAATGGTGGAAGGGAAGAGAGGGAGAAAGCAACAAAAGGGTTACCGATCCTATATCTCCTCCATTTATGGTATCGGTTGTTTCTCTTCTTAATCACCAGCAAAAAGGGTATCAGAGAGTGGTGAATATGGGAAGAGGGTGGCGGTCTGCCATTAGGCTTTCTTTGATCGCCAGCTTGTTTGCTCATGGGAGGAAGAGCACCATTTTGGACTCCTCCATCGATCTAATAAAAAAGTAGTTCATCACTATTTAACCGGCGACGGGAAGACATTCACGTCGAGCTACAAGAGTTTGGAGGGCTTGTTAGGGTTTGCTTATAAATAGGTTAGATCCCCTCTCCACTTCTTATAATATTTTATGGTTTGTTCCATCGAATAGCTACATGTTGAGAGAGGATGCTGGAGAGAAGGACTTGCCTTTGATATTTATGTGAGCATCTATGATTGCAGGTTTGGAAATTAATGATAAATACATGTATGTATCTCAAATCTAAAATTATGATTTCTTGTATGGGATTTGTTGGCGTGGAGTCCCTGAATCGGCCGATCGGAGCTGCTGCATTGCAGGACCACTCCCTGGTTCACCTGCAAAACAGGTCCCTTGCTGGAGTTGTTCCGGTGGGAGACACTCCGATGCCTAAGTCAGTGGCAGATCCCAGCCACAGAATGGGGAAGGGTGTCGAGAGTGTGAGAGAAAAGCTCTTAGAGTATGGGTGGTTCCATGAGTATTTTCGTACCTCTCGAGCCATTCTTCTTACCATTATTTAAGGGGAGGCCTCCGGCCTGCGGTCCGCTCTTTTTTCGATGATTGTGGGGAGTCAATTTCTTCCATGATTGGCAATCATGGGTTGTCATTGAGTGGTTCCGGCCAGATCGGAGGCGTGGCAGCTGGAGTGGCGTGCCATGATTGTGGCATGGAGAGTGTTGATTATAATCATTGGTTACAGTTGCTTGTTTGGGACAAATCGTGGTCCCATCTTCGGGTTTTCCCTTTGCGTGGGCCGAAGACTTGGCGTTTGCCTCGGGGCCGGAGATTGTGTCTATGGCTGGGACCGAAGAGTGTGTCTTCGGAAGTCGATGAGAAACTTGATCTTCGGTCAGGGTCGAAGACGTCGTCCGAAGTTCTATCCTTTGAATGTCATAGTCCGGTGAGAAGCCTTGGGTTGTCTGCAGTTGGTCTGGCCTTTTCCTGGTCCGAAGTCCGGAGAAAAAGGCTTCGGCCAATCAAACCGGAGTTCGGTTCGTAGCTAAACCGGGATATCCCAACAATTGTCCCCCTACTCTCAATTTTCGAAGTGGAGGTTTGCCTCGAGAAGTGAGAGTATTAATGCTTTGTCGTTTTCCTCCCAGGAGATAGTGTGGTGGATGATTACGGGATCTCTGATTGGACTGTCCATCATGACTGCTGGCTGATCTGGGAACCAAGTGGTAGACAGCTATCATTCCCAGGTTGGAGAAGAAAGAAAAAGCAGGCGGCCCTGGGACCGTCTCTTCTTTTCTGGTCGCACGATGGTTAAGCCAATATGTTGGTTGAGATTTGGGTGTTTGTGGCGGCTTCCCTTCGTTCGTTGGATGATGGATGCGCCTCACCCCGGTGGTTAGTTGAAGACGGGTTACCTCCCTGGATAACCTCGGGTCAAATCAACCCGGTAGGGCTTCAGAGACCCCTGCTTTTCTTTTTAAAAAGGGTGAAGGTCCGGCTAAGGAAGCTTCTTCAACCTCGTCTCATCCTTCGTCCAACTTTCCCTATTCCGGACTACCAGTCTATTCCGCAGGTAGAATCTTCCTTCTACTCCCTTGCTTCATTCTTTTGTCATGGAAGAAATCGTAGAAAGTCGAGGGGAACAGGTTGGGCCCTCGAGGGCCGGTGACGTAGTAGGTCCGGAGTCAATTTCCAGTTCAGTTTCTCAGGATAAGGCGGCCCTTCTTTGGGAATGCTATCGCATTCTCGAGGAGTTTCCTTTCGTTCTCCCCGCACTTGGGGAACGAGTGAACAAACCTCCCCCTGGGTGCCTAGTCGTGTATGAAGATCATCTGAAAGCTAGTCTTCGGTTTTCCCTGCACCCCTTCTTCATCAAGATCTTCTGCTTGTACCAAGTGGTGCTGGTGCAGTTGACCCCGAACAGCATCCGGAACATCTATGGGTTCCTGGTCATGTGCAGCATCGCAAATGTAGAACTTAGGACCAATTTGTTCACAGCCCTTTTCGTTCTCAAGAGGGATTTCCATAGCAATGGATGGTGGGTGATTGGCCCTAGATCAGGCTGCAAGGCCATCAAGGACATGCCCAGCGCCATCCACGGGTGGAAACCTGTTTTTGTGTTTGTGTTATCTTTTGATCAATGGGGCTTCGACACTATATGGAAGAAGCCTCGTCTAACCGCCAACGATGGAAAGAAGGTCTTGGCGGCCGATCAATCGAACTACGATCTCTTGGTCAACTCCGAATTTGCCTCCATCCGAGAATTATTGGAGGAGAGAAATCTCCATCTAGCGGGAATTAGCAAATTTCTCTCTTTAGGTATAGCGATGGGAATATCTACTCCCCTTTCCCAATTTTATTATAGCTCAGTTAATTGAAATGAACTCTTTTGCTTGTAGGTGGCGGGATGAAGCCTGGTGTGAGCTGGCTTCGCCAGACTTCGGAGAAGAGGGTAGCACAGGCCTCTCTCACTAGGTCTACAGTTCGAAAGAGGGCTCGAAGGGACGGCCCCAAGGGGGACCGAAGTACTTCGTCTTCTCGAGAAACCTCAGGGAAAGATGCAGCAGCCACGGAAGGGGTCCCATCGAGATCCTGTCCAGTTGAAACTCCACCGGCGGCTACCTCCCCGTCTCGCACGATGGGGAGTCCGTCTCAATGAGTGGATATGCCCCCATTTTGCCCCCCTGCAGCTGATAGGGGCACAGCACAGCAAGTCGAGGGAGAGTTTGCCCGCGGGGCTTCCCCAGCTGGAGGCCGTTCGACGAACTCTTCGGAGCTTTCACCTACGGGGGGACTGCTGAACTCGGCCATAGCCAGGCAGGCGTTAAAGGGTATGCTGCTGCCTCATGACTTGGTGGTTCTTCGAAATCAGAACCTTCCCAGGGTGTCCGATTCTGCCTTCTCTGCCCTGCAATAGGTATGATCCTCACCGTCCCCTTTGTCTTGATAGTTGTTCGATCCATGACCCTTCACTTTTGATGCAGTTGGTCTATGACCTTAGCTTCATAGTGGAGGGCCTGGGGAACGTCGACAGCCTCATCCATGGTCTCAAGGAGGAACTTCAAACTGCCAGGGCGGCCAAGGAAGTAGCTGAAGAGCTGAGGCAGTCTATGGAGGACCACCTCATTCGGGTGAACGATGAAGTTCACAAACTGAAGGGTGAACTGAAAAGTGCCCACCTGACAATGACGGAGCAAGGAGCAGGGTGGAGAAAGAGCAAGAAACAAGTCGACTCCCTGGAGTAGTCTGTCAGGGATGATCAGGAGAAGATAGAAAGCCTGACCAAGACGGTGGAGGAGGCTTCCAGGAGGGCCGAAGAGGTGATCTTGGAGTCCGAAGCTGCCAAGAGAGAGTCCGTGTCTTTGGGGAAGCGGGTAGACGATGCCGTAGCAGACTTCAAAATATCTTCACAATTCCAAGCAGAAATAGATGAAGCGTCTTTGTACGGCTACCAGCATGGCTTCAATGATGGACTTTCCAAAGTAAAGGAGGCCTTCCCTCACCTCGACCTTTCCGGCATCCCTCCCTTCGATATAGCTGAAGAGGAAGAAGAGGAAGTGGAGGGGGCTGAAGCCCCAGTTGAGGTCGAAGAGGTGCCATGTCCGGATGAGGAGGCCATTGCCTTAGTCAAAAATCCGGAGGTGACCCCAACTCTGATTCCAGTCCAGGAGGAAGTTCAGGCCGGAGGAGTCCAAGCCGAAGGTTCTCCGGTCCCGGCACAGATCGATGAGGTCCTCTCAACACAAGTTGATAAGCTGCTTCAGTCCTTTGGTGTGGAGTCTCCTCCTGTTGATGTTGAGTGATTCGAGTCACTTTGTATGTATTTTTTTTCTTCCTCCTTTGTATTATCAACGGATTTTGTATGATAATTTTTTTAGACTTTGAAATGACTTCTTCCTTCTTTGCATATGCAACGTTATGCTTCATATAAAGCTTGAACTGGTTTTACCGTTCTTTCCTCTGCTTGGTCGAACAGTCATGGCCGAAGGTCGTTTAGTTGATAGTTGACGAAGATGAATTCTGGAACGGACCAGAACTCTATTGCTGAAGACCGTCTACGATTGGTCAGGCTGGTGTCACCTTCCTTTTGATATTAAATTTGTCTGTTGGGGCGGACAAGCGTCAACTCCCCGTCATCCAGTGATTAGGAAAGTTTGATTGTAATCTTTGTTATCCATGTGGCACGTCGATATTCATACAGTCACGATTTCTTGCGCCTTGTGAGCCGCCAGGTCTCCTTTTTCCAAAAAGAAGCCATTAATGTTGCCATCGCACGATGAGAATTTCTCCGGATTCGAAGTGATGGCAGTTGTTGTCCTGGGAATGACTCTCGAGCGACCTTCTGGTTCTCAAAGCGTCGCCCGGACACGTGGTGCTTTCTGATGCGGTTGAGAAAGGACGTGGAGCATGCCTCCCCGCAGTCGGTCATGGGTGCAGGGTCTCTATAAATAGGACCCTGCCTTCTGCTGTCAAGGGCCATCATTCTTGTAGACTCATTCCTTCCATTAAAAATGAGGTTCAGTACTTTCGAGCTCCGCCGAGCCGCAAAAAGAAGGGCCGTTGATCCAAAAAGGAAGAGAAGTCTGGAGTTCTTTGGACCGGGGGATGACGATGAGGAGCCTCTCGTGGACCGTCTTGAAAAGAAGGTCTGCCTGTTGGAGGCCCAACTTAGGGAGGCTCGGGCCCAGGTCGCGGTGGCAAACACGGAGGTGGAGGAAGCCAGGAGGGAGGTGGCGAATGCCGTCTCGGACTTCAGGGCATCTGCTGTCTTCAAGGAAGAAGTCACCGAGGCGGCTCTGGACTCCTTCCACCAGGGGTTCTGGGAATGTAGGAGGAAGGCCTTCAAGTTTTACAACTTGAAGGACCTGGACAACATCAAGCCCTCCGTTCCCTTTCCCGGACATGAATTTGATTCCGACTCCGATGAGGGGTTGGATTCTAGTTCGGACGGGAACCTCGAGGGCCCTTCGTCATCCCTCCAGATCTCCCCCTGCCGGTATGGAAAAAATCCGGCGGGAGGTTATTGAAAATTTTCCACATCTTTTCGATGCTACTTTTCATTTTTTTTTTTTGTGTCTCTCTTTATGAGAGTTTCTTCTTTCTTTTTCCTTTCTTTTTTTTTTTGTAAAAAATTGAAAAAAGAAATGAAGTATCTTCCTTTTACCTCTTCCCATGCATTTCTTGCGATATGTTGTATCATGCTTTGTCTGAAATATAGACTTCGCGAACCATTTTCGGTCTATAGGAAAGAAATGAGGTCGGTTGGACCGTTCTTGGAATGTCTGTGGTCGATAGAAAGAACGATAGTAGTCCTTCTAGGCATGTTTTCGGATTTACTATAGGGTAGGATGTTTACAACGTCCCTATGCACTTCTGTCATGATTAAGGTAGGTTGTTCAAGCCCGCCTCGGCACGTCTTCGGATTCACCATAGGGTAGGTTACGAAAACCATCCCTGCGCCTTTGATCTTCTTGGTGGCCTGGTTAGGCCATCCGTTGCGCTCGTCGGGCATACCGATAAGATGAGTGGATCAGACTCTCCTTTGCGCAGTTGACCGATTTTTCAGATCAGGTCACTCAGGCTGTTGTCGTTCAGTCGATGCAACTAGCCGTTCTGAGTTGAGCAGGGTTGAGTAGCTTTGCACAGGAATTTTAGGAACTCATTTATTGATAGTATTTGTAAAGGTTTTATACATTCCATGGCCGGGATAGAGTCTTCCCCTTCAGGGTCTTGAGTCGATATGTTCCTGGTCGAATGACTTCTTCGACTTGATATGGGCATTCCCAGTTGGGGGAGAGTTTACCCTGTTCCGTTGGCTTGGATACCTTTGCCCTTCGCAATACGATGTCCCCCGTATGAAAGGTTTGCTCTTTCACCCTTGAGTTGTAGTACTTGGCGACCTTTTGCTGGTACGCCACCATCCTTATCTGGACCCGGAGCCTGGTGCTTGATAGCAAGTCCATATCAATCCTTCTATGATCGGAGTTTCTAGGCTCTTCATAGTTGTCAATTCTTAGGGACTGTAAGGAGACTTTAATAGGTAGCACATCTTTGGTACCGTATGCCAGGTTGAACGGAGACTCGCCGGTGGCCGTTCTCGGGGTAGTTCGGTATGCCCAGAGAATGGAGGTCAGTTCTTCGGCCCAAAATCCTTTGGCGGCGTTCAACCTTGTCTTCAGATCATGGAGGATGGTCCGGTTTGTGACTTCGACTTCTCTGTTGGACTATGGATGAGCAATGGATGTCAGCCGATGCTGGATATGATACCGGGCGCAGAAGTCCTTGAACTTCGGATTGTTGAACTGTCTCCCGTTGTCCGTGATAATGACATGTGGGATGCCGAATCTAAATATGATGAACTTTTTTACCTTGCCTTCTGTGATCTGGGCCAGTGGTTCGGGTTCTACCCACTTCGTGAAGTAGTCGATGGCCACTAGGAGAAACTTTCTTTGCCCTGATGTTGGTGGAAATGGGCCAAGAATGTCCATTCCCCACTAGGCAAAAGGCCATGGGGCTGCCAGTTGAGTCAGGTGACTCGCAGGCTGTCTCTGTACATTAGCGTACCTCTAGCATTGGTCGCACTTCTGCACGAAATCAGCCGAGTCCTTTTAGATGGAGGGCCAGTAATATCCTTGTCGAATGATCTTGTATGCCAGGGACCTGCCTCCCAAGTGATCACCACAGATACCCTCGTGGACCTCTCTCAGAGCATAATCCGTATCTGTGGGTCTCAAACATTTTAGTAGTGGGTGAGAGAACGATCTCTTATAGAGGGTTCCGTATAAGACGACGTATTGAGACGCCATCCAGCTGATCTTCTTGGCCTCTACTTTATCCTCTGGTAGCTCTCCCTCATTCAGGAACTTGATGATGGGATCCATCCAGCTTGGTTCAGCATCGATCTGGCATACCTCTGCAGCCTCTTCGACTATGCTTGGAGTTTCAAGATGTTCAACAAAGGTGTGCCCGAGAGATTCCAGTGCCGTAGTTGCCAGTCAAGACAATGCATCCGCTCGGGAGTTTTCTGATCGTGGAACATGGATGATCTCAAAATGTCCCAACTGGAAGGATAAAGTCCATACCTTCTCCAGGTACTACACCATGGTTGGATCCTTGGCTGTATATTCTCCGTTAACTTGATTCATAACCAATTGGGAGTTCGAGAAGGCTCGAAGTTGCTAGACTCCCAGATCTTTGGCGATCCAAAGTCTGATGAGCAAGGCTTCGTATTCGGCCTTGTTATTAGAGGCATGGAAGGAGAACTGGAGTGCGTACTTTATGGTATGGCCATCATGTTCGGCCAACATGAGTCCAGCCCCGCATCTAGTAGCATTGGAAGCTCCGTCCACATGAAGCACCCAAACAGACTTCGTCTCCTTCGAGACTTCTTCTTCTACCAAAGATGCTTCATTTTGGTCCTCCAAGTGCATTCAGCCAAGAAATCGGAGAGCACCTGGGCCTTCATAGCCGATCGAAGCTGAAAACTGATGTCAAATTCACTTAACTTTACAGCCCACTTGGCTATCCTTCCAGAGGTGTCCGGAGATCGGAGAACGGCCTTAAGAGGTTGATCGGTTAGCATCATAATAAAATGGGTATGAAAATATGGCCATAGTCACTTTGCCGCAATCACCAAAGAGTAGATCAGCTTCTGCATCCTTGCATATCGTGTTTCGACGTCATGCAGGATCTTGCTGATATAGTAGATCGGCTTGTGGGTTCCATCTTCATCTCTCCGGACAAGAACTGAACTGATCGCTTCATCTGAAGCAAAGAGGTATAGGTAGAAGACCTCACCTTCTTGTGGCTTGGAAAGCAATGGCGGGGTCTCCAGGTACTTCTTTAGCTCCTCAAAGGCAATGCGACAGTCTTCGGACCATTCAAAGTCCTTTGACTGCCGGAGTACCTTGAAGAATGGAATTCATTTCTCGGCCGACCGAGAAATGAGTCTGCTTAGGGAGGCAATTCTTCCTATCAACTGCTGGACTTTCTTTTTGCAGGAGGGATGTCTCATATCCTTCAGGGCTTGAATCTTCTCAAGGTTCGTCTCATCCCTCGTTTGGTGACAAGGAAGCTCAAGAACTTGCCCGAAGTGATCCCAAAGGCACACTTTGCCGGTTTAGCTTCATGCGGTAGCGCTGTAGAGCACCGAATGACTCTTCCAAGTCATGGATGTGGTCTTTCCAGAGGAGGCTTTTGACGATCATGTCGTCAACATAGGCCTCCATGTTTCTTCCCAATTATTTTTCGAATACCTTGTAGATCAGCCTTTGAAATGTTTCTCCGGCATTCTTAAGGCCGTACAGCATCATCTTATAGCAGTAGAGACCTTTATCAGTGATGAAAGCCATCTTCTCCTCATCTTATGGATCCATTATAATTTGGTTGTAGCTGGAGAAAGTATCCATGAAGCTCAGCAATTGGTGGCTGGTAGTAGCGTCGACCAGCTGATCAATCTTCGGAAAAGGGAAGCTATCTTTTGGGCAAGCCTTGTTAATGTCTGTATAGTCAATGCAGATCCTTCACTTGCCACTGGCTTTCTTCACCATTACCACATTGGCCAACCACTCAGGGTAGTGGGCCTCTCGGATGAACCCTGCTTTAAGGAGCTTGCCAACTTCTTCGTCCACAGCTTGCTATCTTTCAGGAGAGAAGCTCATTTTCTTTTTCCGCACCAGCTTGTACCTAGGGGTTACTTCCAACCGATGAGTGATTACTTCGGCAGGAATCCCCGGCATGTCCGAAGTCGACCAGGCGAAGACGTCAGCGTTGTCCTTGAGGAAACGGACCAACTCCGTTCTGGTTTCCTCATCAAGTGTGCTCTCGATCTACACAACTCTGGAGGGGTCTTCCTCTGTCAAAGGTACCGGGATGGTCCTCTCCATGGGCTCACCAAGGTTTGTGGTTGCATCCCTTGGATCCAGTTGATCCGGACTTGTTGAATCATTGAAATGCCTGTCTTCGATCATTAGGCACTGCCGTGTTGTCCTCTGATTTCCTCTAACTTCTTCGACACCGTTCTTGGTGGGGAAGCGCACCAAGAGGTAGTGAGAGGAGATCATGGCTCAAAACTTTTTCAAGGCAGGCCACCCCAGAATAATGTTGTATGCTAAGGAGATCTGGACCACCGTGAAGTTGATCGGCAGTGTCTTTTGTCGAGGTTCAGTGCTGAGGGTTACAGGCAACACTATTTTCCCCTCGGCATAAACCTG
Source organism: Areca catechu (assembly GCA_021397845.1). NCBI lineage: Eukaryota > Viridiplantae > Streptophyta > Magnoliopsida > Arecales > Arecaceae > Areca > Areca catechu. Next base: position 46,478,740 of record CM038047.1, on the reverse strand, counting down.
GTTGCCCTCAAAACCGGAGAGCGGTATGGGGGATCTTCGTAGTTGATGTCTAGGCAAACACATTTTGGAGAATGCATCATAAATCAAGACATCAGTCGAACTTCCATTATCAACAAGGATTCGCTGTACATCATAATTGGCCACTACGACTGAGATTACAAGGGGATCATCATGTAGGAGTCGAACTCTTGCAAGGTCGTCGTCGGAGAAGAGGATAGAGTTGTTGTCCTTGAGTCTCTTTGGAGCGTCGTCCTCATCCCTTCTCCAGTCGGTGGGTCGGTGTATCATCCCTACACCTCCGTTGGTGGGCCTTTGATTTGGTAATTCAGCCTCTTCGGGAGGTGGTTAGGGAACAGTTGCTTCCAATCGAGGTCCTTGGCGACCAATGTACCACCCCAAGTACCCTCTCTTGATGAGATCCTCAATCGCATCCTTCAGCTATATGCACTCTTCTGTATTGTGGCCGTGGTCCCGGTGGAATCGACAGTATTTGTTCCTATTCCTTATGGAAGAGGAAGCCTTCATAGGACGGGGCCGTTGGAGATAGTTCTCCTTCTTTATCTCCATGTGGATCTTTTCTTGAGGGAGGTTGAGGGGGGTGTAGGAGTCGAACCTTCCTCCCAATGCTCTAGGCCTGGGAGGACTTCTTCGGCGGTCTGTATATTTTCCGCCATTGTTATTGGAAGTTGGGGGACCTTGTCCCTTGTTATTCTTCTTTTTTGAAGGGGGTTTCCCTTCAATCAGTCATCGATTAGCCGCCTGCTCTTCAGCATCGGCATATTTCTGAGCCCTTGACAAGAGCTCAACATAGCTTTTAGGGAACTTCTTATCCAGGGAAAAGGTAAGACTGGAGGTATGAAGCCCCTTCTTCAGTGCAGACATGGCCACGTGCTCATTGAGATCGGGGATTTCAAGCATTACCGCATTAAACCTGGAGATGTAGTCTCGCAGGCTTTCTCCTTCGTTCTGGTGAAGGAGGAATAGTGTATCCATATTCCGTGGAGTATTGCGGCAGGACCTGAAATGCAAGACAAACAGTTTTCTAACTCAGAAAAAGAGTCAATGGTACCTGGGTGCAGGCTCGAGTACTACATCCGAGCGAACTTCTTCAAGATAGCCAGGAACGCTAGGCAGTACATCGCGTCTGAAGCTCCTTGGATCATCATATGGGTCTTGAAGCTGCCCAAATGGTTGAGGGGGTCGGAGGTGCCATCGTAGGATTCCATCTGGGGAACCCTGAAGTGCCGAGGAATAACCTCGGCCATGATACGGTCGGTGTATGGCGGGCGTAGATCACCCACAATCAAATCGTCGGGATCTTTCAGATCCCGCATTCTCTGTTCATGCACCTTCGCCATCTTTGACTCAATGGCTCTGAATCTCCTATCATAATCGGGAGTCTGCTTTGGCGCTCTCTCCATAGAGGTGGAGTCTTCGGAGGAGGGTGAGGGAGTTTGCCTAGGCCTTTTTCCTTTTTGCGGGGAATTGGCAGACTTAGGAAATCTCGAAGTTCAGCCTTCGGGAGAGGGCCGAGAACGGGGTAAGGGATGCATAGAATCCTCCCGTGGGGCTCTCCTCCTTAGGGACCGAGAGCTATGTCTGGAGGCGGCCGATGGATTTTCCACCGGAAAGGCTCTGTTCTGGAAATCTTGAACCATGGCCGTGAGGTTGGTGACCTGGTTCACAAGGACTTCGAATTGCTGTAGTCCCACAACAACTGTGGGAGGTGGGACATCGTTCTCCACCGGGGGTGCGCCCCCTAGGACGGAGCACGACTTTGGCTTGTAGAAGCTATTTGAGCCTTTCCTCTCGCCATCAAGAATTTTTTACTTCCCCTTGTCTAGGAGGAAACTTGAAAAGTGCTAACGCCCCCCTTCCTGGCACGCCAATCTGTTGGCGTGGAGTCCCTGAATCGGCCGGTCGGAGCTGCTGCACCGCAAGACCGCTCCCTGGTTTACCTGCAAAATAGGTCCCTTGCCGGAGTTGTTCCGGCGGGGGACACTTCGATGTCTAAGTCAGTGGCGGATCCCAGCCACAGAATGGGTAAGGGTGTCGAGAGTGTGAGAAAAAAGCTCTTAGAGTATGGGTGGTTCCGTGAGTGTTTTCGTACCTTTTGAGCCATTCTTCTTACCATTATTTAAGGAGAGGCCTCCGGCCTGCGGTCCGCTCTTTTTTCGGTGATTGTGGGGAGTCAATTTCTCCCATGATTGGCGATCGTGGGTTGTCATTGAGCGGTTCCGGCCAGATCGGAGGCGTGGTGCTGGAGTGGCGCGCCATGATTGTGGCATGGAGAGTGTTGATTGTAACCATTGATTACAGTTGCCTGTTTGGGCCAGATCGTGGTCCCATCTTCGGGTTTCTCCTTTGCGTGGGCCGAAGACTTGGCGTTTGCCCCGGGGCCGGAGATTGTGTCTACGGCTGGGACCGAAGAGTGTATCTTCGGAAGTCGATGAGAAACTTGGTCTTCAGTCAGGGCCGAAGACGTCGTCCGAAGTTCTGTCCTTCGGATGTCGTAGTCCGGTGAGAAGCCTTGGGTTGTCTGCAGTTGGTCTGGCCTTTCCCTGGTCCGAAGTCCGGAGAAAAAGGCTTCGGCTAGTCAAACTGGAGTTCGGTTCATAGCTGAACCAGGATATCCCAACAGGATTTATAGATCTAATATTTGTTCAAATCAATTCTTGAAGATAATATTATTTTAGTATTCTAGAAATCATGCATAAGATCTTGAAATAATAAAAAATTCTTATAAACTGAACCAACCTAATCAAACTCTCAGGTAGAGTGGCAATAAGATCCAAACTTGTGGGTACCCGATCCGGCCCGAACTGATTGGGTCGAGTAGTCAACATATTGCTAAGTTTTGGAATCAGGTCAGGTAATCAATGCATTGGCTAGGTTTGGATAGAGTTTGGATAAAATCCGAATACTTAACTTTGAATTTAGGCTAAGACAGGTAGATATATACTTGACACGAACCTGATCCAAACTATTTTAATATTTTAATATATATTATATTAAATATATTTTATCAAAATATGGGATTGAATATGGAACTAAGTGTTGTTGAACTAAAATATAGTTGAATTTTATTTATTTAAGGTTAGTATGATTTATGGAATGGTAGTATATCTTCAAAGTTAATAGAAATAAAAAAAAATGTTCAACATGATTTTATGGATCGGATAAATTTAAATTATTCAATATTTAAGTGAGATAGATTTGGATTAAAAAAATTAAATCTTAATAGTAGCTGGATTAGATTTGTATAATTTATTACATATTTAGATTCGGATATAAATAGCTAGAAAACTACCGTGGCCTGATACCATCTTTTCTCGGAAAAACAAAAAAAAAGAAAAAGAAAAACCGAACCAAATCGATCCATACTACCATGTGAACAAAACCAAATCGAACTGAACCAATGCAATCTAAAGAGTTGGTTCGCTCCCAGGTTCATCCGGACCATGGTCTTCCGCGCACCTCGACTGTCCTAATTTCCTGAAGCGCCGTTCTCTCGTCTACCCAGCATGATGAAGTTCTCGCGCTTCTGGTTGCCCAGGCAAGTCGCCTGCCTCTGATCTTCTTCTTCTTCTGTTTTATATTTTTTTCCCCTTCAATCTCACCTTTGTCCCTTCCCGGGGGCTTTTCTTTTACTTAAAAGTGGTCTTGATCACCCTTCTCCAAAACCGCCTCTTTTTCCCAATTCCCTTTGTATTCCATATCTTAATGCTAAGTATTGGTCGGATTTTTAGTTCTTCGACATTCTACAGAACGTTTTCTTTTCGCTTCTACCGTATAACTGGAAACAGTTTTATTCGTCCATGGAGAAATGCGAGTAAATAAAAGCACCCTCCTGAGTCGTAATAATATTTATTTTTCTGATAGATGGAAAAAGCCATACGGATTTTGAATCGAATTCATGATTATTTCCAATAGGTTAGGTAAAAATTCACTAAACATTTGGTACGTGAAATGATGATGGGCGTTTCTCTCGATCGCTTCGTAGTAAGAGGTTAGACTAGATCCTTCTAGGTGGGACAACCACGTTCGAACCATTTGCATCGGTCGTGCAAATGGATCAAACATTTGAAGCAGGTTCTAGTCCTCGGTTCAGCAGTTTACTGGACGTTAGGTTGTATCTGTTGTTGGGTTCTGGAGTTATGTGTGCTTCTGGTCTATCTTGGATAAGATGGGAGGGTGAAGAAATTTGAGAAGGATCTAGAGATGCTCTAATCTTTTTCAAATTTGACATGGTAAATATTAGATTAAGTTACACTTTTAGCTATTTCTTTAATACTTACTGATTAAAAGATATATGATAGGATTGACAAAAAGAGATGAAAATATCTAGAATAATGTATTGATATCACAGAAGATATCTCAGGATACATTGATTTATGTTAGCTGTGATTATGATCTGATGTTTCAAGTTTATGATGCTTGCGAGTGCCTGGCATTGACACATAGCACTAATGACGATATCTTGGCCATATGCAGTAATTGTAGCCCATAAAAATTTGGTTTAAGAAATCTGCTAAATAGGTCTACATGCACATAACTGGGCTATCACATGTATCAGCTTGTGATGGTAATGGGAAATAACTTATGCTCATTATGCATTTCACTGTTAGGATCTTTGGGGTAGACAATCCCTCATTACTACCTGTATGTCTCAGTTGTGACATTTTTGTGGCTTGAAGCAAAAGTTGTCTGAAAACTCCTTTAGATTTTATAGAAACATACAGCTATTGCAAACTTTATTCTCGCTATCATGTTTTTTTGATTGACTAGTACTTGTCCAAAAGTTTCAGATGGAACATTTTCTTGCTGGATTTTGCCTGTTTTCCATGTGGTTCTTATATAGGGGGTGGCAAATTGTAGAAGTTTCGTTCAGGTTGTGAGTGAGCTACAGTTTGTTACATGGATTGATTGATATATGCTCAGATTAATTTCATGTAACTATAGTTAGGAACTAATTCTTGGTATCAAATATTCAATCAAGTAAAATTAGAAGCAAGATGAAAGTAAATAAATAAATTACCTAAATTTTGGTGATGTTGGTGGGACTTGATAGAATTTTCTGTTACCATCATACTCTGGAGAGAGTGGATTTTAGGTGATGTGTTCTGGTTGAATTTTGGTGAGTGCTCTTTTATACTTGTGGGAAAATTGGTTATGTAAGAAAAGGTAGCATATATGAGGTTTACAAATAAGTTCCTACTGCCCTTTATTGTTGTTAGTTACCATCAAGTTAAATCTGGTGGATATAAGCTTAATGCAAATTTGAAAATGCTTTTTACTAGCTTCTAAACAGGCATCCACCATGTTGTGAATATGATATGGATCTCTTTTCCCCCCTTTCCCCCTCCTTTGGGAACCTCATCCGGCTGTTATGAGCATTACAAGAGCATATCAGAACATTCTGTATAATTGATGATTGGGATTTGGCCTAGCAAAAGAGAAAACTTGCTCTTAGAGTCTCCAACGAGAGATTTGACGAGAATCATTAGTGATGTAAGAGTGTTTTTATGAGTCCAACCTTTGTCTTTTCTTTTCTTTTATTTGGTTGTATTTGGAAAGTTTTGGATGTAGTGGAATTTTGAATTGATCAAGAATCCTTTAGTCAAAACTTTTCTTCTTCCCCTTTTAGATACACCTGTGCATGCACATGCCCTTCCCAGATTGTCCTGCATTCAATTAGTATGATGTTTCTGGCCAATTAAACTTTGGGCTGGGCCAGAGTTGGTTGATCCATGAATACCATGTGGTAATGAGGGGTGCATTACTTATTGTTTGGCAATCCAGGCTTAGTTCTCCATGGTATCTTTAAAAGTGGAAAGATTTGGTTTTGAAGAGTGAAATGATGAGACTTGTTAAGTGGAGCTGCATAAATCTCCACTTTTAATTGTATGAATCGAAACACATTTATCCATGTAACATTGACTCTTGGTCACTTTCTTCTGGTAGTGCATATTTGTCACTTTTCCCTGTTTTCATGCAAGATTCCTTTGCTTTATATGTTCTAAAGACATTGATAGCCATTATGAACAAGAGAACTAAAGTTCTTTATATTTGAAGTTGCATAACTTGTTGCATACTACTGGAAATTTATTCTTGTTTTATATGTTTGTTTGAGAGCTCGATAACTGATCATTAATAACTTGCTATTAATATAAAAATGATGTATTATGGTGTATGCTATTTGGTTATTTGCTAATGATAGTAGTGTTGATTGATTAGAAGATGACAACTTGACAAATGCTAAATCAGATTTATTGAAGAAAGTGTCAGGATAAGAGGGCTTAAATATCAGTAGAACAAAAGTAGAACTTAGGAAATGCGGTTTTAGTGAAAATATAAATGAATATGAGGTCTCAGTTAAGATCGATGGGCAAGTAAGTGACTGATTTTTTGTTATTTAGAATCTATTATTATGGAATAATAGAGAGATGAATGAATTCATGTCTAATAAATTTAGAGCTGGCTGGAAAAGTTGGAGGGTGCTTCCAAGTAATTATGTGACCAAAGCTTACCTTGTTGTTTAAGGGAAAAATTATAGAATCATAATGAAGTTAATGATATTTTATGTTTAGAATGCTGGGCAATAAAATGGATCCAAGAAAATGAATTGAATGTAGCACGGCCAAAAGAGCCAAAATGTACATATGGTAAATCTAGAAAGGATGAAGTGAAGAATGGATGTGTTTCATGAACTATAGGAGTTGCATGGATTCAGTATAAAGTGATAAAGAGACTTGATTGAAATAATGCTGGCATGCAATATGAAGATCTGAGAGGGGAAGACCTATATAACATGGATAAATGCTGCGAAATGAAGGATACAGAGAAGCTCAAATATAACATCACAAGTGGCTCTAGAATGGTATAATTGGCCAGTGAGGATTCATAAGCTGACATCTGATAGCTGTAACAAGAATTTATGGTTACAATCTGGTTTTGAAAGTTCTGGAGATGGAAGTTCACAACTTCTCACTATCACATCTGAAACTCAGAATATCTTTGTTTCAGTAGGTTCTTGACAGACACATGGTTTCATCTTAAATCTCTGCTAAATCTTCGATACTCAATCACTCTGTAGATCTATTTTCACTTTGATGATTAAACATTGTCTTTTCTCTTTGTATGGTGAATTTGATTTAGGTGACTATTGGATGTTCCATCCATGTTTTTTTTAAGACCCATTATTTACCATATAGTTCAGATTTTAGAATGCATATTATAACCTTTTAACCATTTGATTGGGTTCCTCAGGAATCAACTGGCTTCAAAATTTCTGCCTGAGAAAAATAGTAATATCTGGGAAACTTCATGGTTCAGTAATTACAGTTCTCGACTTGGTATTTCAACTGCGCGGTCAGATTCCATAACATATGGTATGATGAAATCTGGTTGTGCTCCAACTACCTCTGTTATTCATTGATATTGCTCATATATTCTTATTCCTCTGCAGGGAATTATTCAGGAAAGACATATGCAGATTTCTCTATTTTTAAAGGAAAAGCTGCAATTTCAGCTTCCCCTGTTCTGCCAACATTCAGCAGGCTGGATGTATGGTTTGGGTTTTTGGGGTCATAAGTTTCGAGATTTATTTTTTTGAGCAAGATTTTCTTGCTTTACACCTCATTTATAAAATATTTTGGGCAGTCTGGGAACTCTAAAGTTGATAGAAGGGGAGTTGTGATGTTGAAGTTCATGCCTGCTATTGGTCAACGGAAGTATGATCCTGAAAAGAAACAGGTACGGATCTTTTCCTGTAGGGTTTGCAATTGCTGTTTTATTTGATTCATTTTCTGCTTGATCCACTGACCTGTTTAATCTTTCCAATAATTTTTTATTAGATATTAGCCAGGAGTTTTTATGGGATTCATATAAATCTATGCTGCGAATTTGGAATTTTTTTTGGGAAAGGCAGGGAGAGCCACCTGCACTATAATTACCCATGCACAAATACTTGGAATGCACCACTCAAGACTTGAACCCAGAACCTTTGGTTAATAAGCAGAGGGTTGTGACTGTTGGCACGAGTTCCAGTTCATCTGCATGTTTGCATTTAAACCTTTTGCTTCTTTTTTTGTTTTTTTTGGTGCCACTTGATTAAATTTTTGAACCACTTCTTTATACACATTTTCTATGTAATGATGCTTCTTGTGTTAATTGCTGGTTTTTGTAGCTCTTTGCATTATCGGCTACTGAAATTGGGTGCCTAATAAGCCTAGGTCCTGCTGAATCATGTGAATTTTTCCATGATCCTTCAATGAAATCAAGGTTTGCTATTTGACATTCATTAATATGCACCATCTTCATTGGCCTATTGTCCCCCCCCCTGCCCCTGTTTTTGATATACAATGTTATAGTTTGGAAGGTCAAGTGAAGAAAACACTATCAGTTTCCCCAGTTACCAATGGCGAGGGTTATTTCTTTAATCTAAGTAAGTGCTTTAACTATTTTATTAGTCCTCTTTTCTTTGCTTACTAATAGATCGCATGGTTAAATAACTAACATTTGCCATTGCATGACTTGTTTATTAAGTAGCTTTTCCTTTGTTCTTATGTAGACTGATTGAAGTTTAGGTTTAATACTATTTTGAGTTGTATGGTATAGGAAATGCAGATCTTTGTAGCAAAAGTAACAAACAGTCCTAGGAATAGATCTTGTAGCTGGAGAATGTCAATTACTTAGAGTTGGGCCTTAGTGCAATGACATGTCTTTAAGTATGGATGGTTAAATTTTAGATGTTCCAGGCAATTATCCTGTTTGACATTTCTGACTTGATCTAGAAGATGATATCAGATGCAAACACTTGGATGAGTAAATCATAGCTTTTTCTACTTGGTGGTTTCTGGTTCCTTAAAAAATGCTTTAAGTTGGTGAATGTAGAAGGGTTTCTTCTAGTTACATTCTTTTCAATGGATGCACAGGGCATGGGCTTGTCTAGCTTTAGTTTTTTCCCTCCTTGAATATGAGACAGAATCTTATGAGCAGTCTAGTGAAATAATTGGTCAAATTATGCTTTTCCTATGAAATCTTTGTTGTTATTTCTTTTTGACCCATCTACTTGATCTTTAAAACCTTTGCTTATTTCTTATCTATATGATTCTAGTTTTTCAAGGGCATGTTGTGTGTGTATATATATATATAAATATATATATATATATAGAGAGAGAGCTAGACTTGGCTACACTTGATCTCCCCTCAAATTTGGTTAGGTTTGGATTAGATGATGTGGGTCCCATATTGATGATCTGAGCTGTTGGATATGATGTACTATCTCTAAACTGCTTACACACTAAAAAATCATGTGATTTGAAGACCAATAGCCTATGCATCTTGCAATCAAATTAACATATATATTTGATGTTATTTAGACCGTAGAATTTTTTGATAGCTTGATGCATGGCTAGAGGTCACCAAATCATATGATTTTTGGTGCATAAGCAGTTCAAAATTAGTGTATCACATTCCCCTCGTCCAGTATAGACCTGCTTTGATCTGAGTAGAGATCCATTCGAGTATAGTCAAGTCTATCTCTCTCTCTCTACACACACATATGTAAATACATACGTAAATAAATGCATGCAACATATACATGTGTGCATGAATGCATGTAAATTACATTATGTATGTAAAATCTGTATTTACACAATTAAGTTATCTATGCCTTGTAGATGTTATGTTATCACTCAAAAAGGCAAAGAACCTCAAAAGCATTTCAATGTTATACTTCATGAATGATAGTTGGATTCTCAATCCTTATGGTTGTTTATGTATTTAGTGTTTTGCATTGATAGAATTACTCAAAATCCATACTGTTGTGCTTGGTCTACGCATGCTTTACCCCATAAAAAAATTGGAGCTGGATACCATGTATGGTTGAATGCTATATTTTGTGTTTATCAGAGGTGTGCTGCTATATTATTATTAGGTCTGTGGGCTATCAAAAATTTGTGGTTAATCTTTTCTCATTCATTGTTAAGACCAGTTTATCAATAAGCAGGATCAACTTCAGAATTCAGAGATTATATAAGTGTAGTACTAGAGAAGGGGATGGCAGTCTGCTGCTGTTTGCTCCTGTCTTCTGGTTATTTTGAGGGAAGATTATGAAAGAGAGAAAATGCTTCTTTTAACTCATATATTGCTGTGTGTTGCTTTTAGTTTTTCACTCTCATTTTATCAATTTTATAACTCATTCATTGTTTAAGTCAAATTTATATTATCTTTCATTAGGTCATAGGTCTTAATGTTGAAGTGCTCGAAGGCATGGGCAGAATCTGGACTTTAATTTTATGGGATTAACATGGTGGAAACCACAAATAATAGTTTAAGATTCTACAAAGGAACACCATATAGACTCGATATACTTTGGCAAGAGTACATTATGCCATTGTGCAAAAGCAAAGGATGAGCATAAATGCATCAAATTACCTGGATGAATATAAATATCTTTTGCAAATTGCCAGTTGTTACAACCACCCAAAATATAATGGTGCAGAAATTTTAGTCTAATATCTTGTTCCAATGGTAACTTTCTTAGGGCGTTATACTTGACTACAAGATCTGCAGAACCGGAACTTATATCAGCCAATTGGTGGTATGGTTCAATATACCCTTAGATCAGGCTGTATCGGGTTTGAACTGACATGACAAAGAAAGTGGAGAGGGAGAATCGGAGAGGAAGAGATAGAGAGAAAGTGTGTGTGAGAGAAAGGAGGGGAAGGAAAGGGAGGTCGGTGGTGGCCACCGAGGCCTCTGGAACTCTGCCTTTGTCCAAAGAGATGAGAATAGAGAGGGAGGGAGGGAGAGAAACAGAAGGAGGGGGAGGTTGCGGGGAGGCCAGTCATGGCTACTGAGGCTCCCGGACTATTTTTACTGGATTCCCCATAGCCTCTGCTGGGTCGAAATAGGGGGCCGTTGTTTCATTGCATTTAATATTTTCTTCTCAATGCACAGTGAAGTCAATAATCCTATTTTTCATTTGAAGTCAGCAATTGGATTGCCAACTTCATTGTGCATTGCAAAAAAATATTAAATGCGATGAAACAGGGGCCGATTGTCCCTATTTTGACCCAGCAAAGCCCCATGATGGCGGATCTGGCCGCCTCTCTCCCTCCTTCCATTTCTCTCCCTCCCTCTCTATTTGTCTCTCTCTAATCTTGTCACTTCGAACAAGGGCAGAGCTTTAGAGTCCTCGGTAGACTCTCGATGGCCACTATCGGTCTTTCCCTCTCTTTCCTTCCTTCTCCTCCTCCTCCTCTCTCTCTCCCTCTTTTCCTTTTTCCTTCCATTTTCATCGCTGTTCTGAATCAAATGCCTGAACTGCACCGGTAGGCTGCCGGTACAGTTCAGCGCACCCTAAACTGCCTGGTTTGGGGCAATTCAGCAAACCATGCTTGACTACTTGTGGAGTCGCTGTTTACATACATTTTCTAGACTAGTTATATTGCATGTGCATAACCATGCATATTTGCTGAGAATTATTATCAATGACTTTAAAAATACTGCATGTTAATCACTTTCTCAAGAATAAGTGGTATTTTTAATAGACTCATGGTTGAATAGGCATATTCAAGTTTACTTCCAATGATTAGATTCTAAATTCATCTTTCCTGGAAAACTATATAAGCTGCATATCAAGCTCAAGATTTGTAATGAATCAAGTTCATACATTTACATTGTACAAGTCCCAACATCATAACTTAGGTGTATCTAGAGTATTATATACTAATGCTGATAATAATGATTATGATGATGATTTTGTACTAAATCATAAAACAGCGTTAAACGTGTACAAAATTCCTGAAAAACATTAATATTGTTGCACTTTAAATTGAAGTCTTTTAAAACTGTGATAGTGGATTGCTTGTGTGAGATCATTAAAGGAGACAAATTTCTTTTGGTCATTGTGGTAGTCTTCAATTTTGTAATCAGGCACCTATTATGAGTAGCCATAATGTTCAGATGTATATTTTCTGTTTCAATGCTCCTATTTGAATGTTATTCTAAAAGGTGCTCTCTCTCTCTCTCTCTCTCTCTCTCTCTCTCTCTCTCTGTTCCTCTTTTTTTGTCGTTGACACGTGCTGGAAAATAGAGATGTTTAAACTTCAAAGCAAGGATAGTTAGTACAGGACTTATTTGAGTTTATGTCAAACATGGAGAATAAATAATATGGGTATTATTGGAAGTATAATAATTGATAGATTTCAAAAAGGAACTCTGCAGAAGGCTAGGCCTCAGTTAGAATAAATGACACTGTCATTTCCCCAATTAAAACAAAATTAATCCAAATGAATCCATCCCGAGTCCCAACCAATTCTGTTGTTGTCATACACCAGTGCCATTCTCCTAAACCAACTAATCCTGTGGCTGCATTCAGTCCAGGCATAAGACAGTGGAATAGAGATAGTTGTGCCAAAAGTTATTGCTATTTGTTTGGCTACAGTGTCTAGACTAACTTTTGGTTGATATTACTCATATCCAGTTAAAAAAGAGGATGCAGACATAAATTGTGGCTTTATGCCTTGAATAGCTAATGGCACCTCTAACTTTGAATACTTATGCATGGTATAAGCAAGTTTGATTGGCATAACTATTCCTTGCCTGCTTTTCAGAAGCTGTTAGATGTAAGGCTTACTCCAAGCTATATGCCTGCTTTATGGCAACCAACTGCATCTATATGATTTGCTTATTTTCTGTCACTAAATCCACTCTAACATGGTTCATCTCTTTCAACCATACACAAACCTATGCTATTATCTACATCCACTCAAAAATTAAGGGATTAACATCCATCTCCAAGGGGTGGCTTGGACTGTACAGAGTATTTTTGGCATTCCAAAATTTGCAGAGCATCGATTGTATATTTACTGGTGATGGTGGTGGTGATGATGGTGATGGTTATGTTGTGTAGGTGGAAGTGGTGATGATGGAGTGGTGGTGGTGATGAAGATTGAAATGGAGGAGATGATGGTAGTTGAGTGCTGATTGCATGGAAGGAGGTTGGAATGGTGGCGGTGGGCATGGTGGAGGGGATTGGAGGAAGGGAAGGTGGGTATTAGAAAGTTCTGTCAACTGGTAGGTGTTTCTTGGGAATACAATAGTTTTCACATGTAACAAGTGTTGGCGTTTCTATAGAGCTTTTAGAACTGTGAAAGTCTGGTGTTTCTGTCTTTTATTAAGTTTATGTGCCAGTTACTCTATGGGCGCTTAAATTGTATCAGCCATGGTCTGCAAACTGCATAAGTCATGCAAGTATTAAAATTAATCTCTCTGTGCAGCTGTCATGAATTCTGTCCAGAAAACAAATGATCGTTTTTCTGTACCCGTGACAAAAGCTGAGTTTGCAGTGATGCGTGCAGCTTTTAGCGTAAGTTTTCCAGGAACCAGTATCTCATCTTATAGTCGAACTCTATACAATGTTTCAATGTTATTTTGTCCCAAAAATTCTTCCCTCCCCCCCCCTTGCTCCACACACCTGCGCTCCTGTCAAACCATCTTTTATTTGAACCATTTGCCGTTAATCACCTTGAATTAATATTCGAAAATCATAGAATAAAAAAAGTGCATGCTAATAAAGCTGCATTAATTCATATATATGTAATGTAACTTGCATGCAGTTATGGTCATGGACATGTGCACCACGGAACATGTATGTCACTTTTCATGATATATTTATATGCTCATCTCTATATACACCTTATTTAGTATAATGTATAAATTGTGACTGCATGTTTATGCAGAAAGCATATTTGCTTCATCTTTTTGTTGTGCACCATGACTTGTATGTACAGATACGTTAATTGGTGGTCTTGCTGAAGGAGCTTTGGCAGCCTGAATGTGATTTGGGTGGTGATCTGCTTGTAGAGCAATTTGTGGATTCTGTTTATATTGATAAAAATGATAGAAATTTGAACTGACCTGTGTACCCACACCATGAAAGAGGGTGATGGAATTAAAACAAATTTGGCTTTATGCCATGAAGGACAGCCTTGGACTTGATTGTGTAATCAATGTAATGATCAATCAGAGGAAGTAACACATGTTTGTGGATTGAGGAAATAGACTTGAGTGAAGGTGATTTGGTGGCACTCAAGGGAAAACTGTGTGGTAAAGCGGTAAAGCAGTAAAGCAGGATTGATACATGAATGAAGGAATTTAAACAAACGAGTAGTAGTTAGAGTGAGTTGAGATTTTCAGTACGGTGGGACTGTATAAGGGGTGACAAATAAGGCTTTCACCACTTTACACTTGACATACATGAATTGATTGCTGTGTTTAAGGGGATGTTCGATCATGTATACTATTTGCTATGTTAATTGATGATATAAGAATTGATTCAAATATTGAATTGGAAAGGATGGAAGTTCTCCAGGATGAGAGTCATAAAATCAGTCAAGGTAGAGGATATATGGAATGCAAATTTTATGGGATAACAATTGATGGTCAGGAGATGCACTACTGTCATCCTTTTAGCTTCTTTTTACCTCTTTTTGTTAGAATGAACAAATGGAGGTAGGAAGTGCCTCAGGGTCACTATGATGGTAATTATGCATTTTAGATTGTAGAAAAATGTTACAAGATTTTTTTTTTCTTGGTAAGAAGAAAAATGTTACAAGATTGAAGTTAAGGCTTGTGAAGGTGTATGACATTATGTTTAAGATAATCAAGGCAAATAGCTAACTTTATAAGGTTTAGATTTTAATGCAGATGCGTGGCAAGACTAGAATGGTAAAAATAACCTTTTCAGAGGCACAAGGCAATTATTTTTAGACAATGCCTGGAATCAATCAAGACACCATGGTCATGTGCTATAAAGATAGAGGAAGCATTAAATAACAAGGGAAATAAGTGAATTTTCTTTTAAGGGCTCATTCTTTTTGAAGGAAAAGATTTAGATGGAAATCTATATTTTCTGGATAAATATTTTTCGGGCAACATTTAGATAGAAAAATAATTTATTCATATTCTTTTATACATGAAAAAGTAGTTTCGAAATTTGTTATCCATGTTCTTTTATATTATTACTTTCCTGAATAAGTTGCTAAAATTTATCTATATTTTTTGTAACACTCTAGAGTTTGGGGATGGTGGACAACTGAGTTATTGGACATTAAATGAGTAGGCATTGAAAATCAAGAGGGTATTTTAGGAATAAAATTGAATGTTCACTTTATTGGCGAGTGGGAAAATGATTTAGCCACCTCCTATATGGATAGCATTTATTCACTAATTTATAGATAAATGCTATTTAGGAAAAGTAATTTATCTATTTTGAAAAGTGCAAGAACATAGATAAGTTAGTTAATAAAAAAAATTATCAATTTTTTCATGATATATATTTATAAAAGAATGAGCCCTATGGTTGCATTTGGTAGCGGGCAATCTATCAGATTATTGGTAATTTAATAGGCCCCACTACATTACTATGTTTGGTATGTTTTGCTGGATGGTAATCTGGATTGATTCTCAAGAGATAATCTGGATTAACTTTTGATGTTGCATTTGGTGGTAGGTAATTCATCTAGATCACTGGTAATTTAATAGGCCCCATCATATTATTGTATTTGGTATATTTTTCTGGATGATAATATATCATGTCTGGTAATCTGGATTGTCTTTCAAGAGGTAATCTGGATTATTTTATCTCTGAACATCTCTTTTGGATAATATTACCCTCCCTTCTCCATACCTTTTATATTATATAATATATGTTAACAATATTGTATTATGTTATAAAATTTATTATATTATATTATATTATTATATTATATTATATTATTATAATATTATATAATAATATAATATTATACTATATTATATTAATATATTTTATTTTATTTTATTATATTATAAAATATAAATTTATAAAATATATTATATACAATTATAATATTAATATAATATAACATTATATAAATTATAAATTATATTTTATTTAATATAATATAATATATTAAATATAATGTAGCATATTTATATTAAATATATTTATATATAATATAAATATATTATATTAAATTTAATAATGTAATATTATAAAATTAATATATTATTTAATATATTTAAATAATATATTAAATATATTATCTATTTAATATATAAATTTTATATTAAATTTTTAGTATAAAAATATTTTTAATATTTAAATTTTAATATAAAAATATAAAATATTTTATATTTAATATATTTTGTAATATAAAATATTAAAAATTATATTTTTTATAAATAAAATATAGATTTAATTTAGAATTATTTTGAAAATTTGATTTTACCTTATGAAACATTACCTGCATGTATCAAACACAATAATCCACGTTACCTGTAATCTACATGGCTAGCAATGTATATTATTTGTAGTCAATATTATTTTTCAGGATTGCCTGGCAATGTACCAAATGCAACCTAAGGGTTTGGAAAGAGTGAAAACCTGAGATAACATGATTGGCTATATTGTGAAAGGTTTTATTAAAGCTTGTGATATATTAGGTAAAATCTAACATTGGCACCTATTTGTCATGGTTCTGGTTATTATGGCCATTTGCTATTTTTGAGTTGGAAAGTTAGAGCTTGTGGTTGGTTGTGGATTTGGAGAGTTGGGATGGGTTTAAGTTTGGATGACAAATGAGCTCAACTAAATTCTCACCACGATTTGTTGGCATGTATTTATGTATGTCTGTATGTTTGTGTATGTATACATATATGTATGAATATATATATATATATAAATATATACATACATGCGTGCATATATGATGGGTGCTTTTAAATTTAGTTGTATGTGTTTGGTTGCAATAAATTCAGCTGTATCGTATTTTGTTTGATAATTGATCAAATGGAGCTAGCACTAGATGTTTTGCTTCTGTGCAGTTCATCTTGCCATACATCATGGGTTGGGACCGGGTCATTAAACCACAGTCGGAGAGCATTGAAGTGGAGCGGCCAAAACAGAGAGAGATGCGGGCAGACCCAGATTTCGAATGGGGAAGATGATGATGATTTATTCGATAACTTGACAATTGCTTGTGGGCTGAAACATCATGATGCCAATGTTGTTCCGTTAGAGAAGATGGGTTAGTAGCTTAAAAGAGTCAATTGTCCTTGCATATTTGGTGATGGAAATTAAATTAGTTTTTCAACTAAAACGGGCAGATGACATGCTTTCCCACATGGCACGCTTGGAGGTTTTGTTTGTAAATGCATTGATGGTTCATGCGTTTAAAATACGCACATCTATCTATGTTAGCATGGAATCAAGGGTATACTAGGTAGGGATGGTACTAGGCTACCTTCCGGTCAAATTTTTAACTATCCAAATTCAATCCAAACATTATTGGGATTGGATTTTTTTTTTTTGTTCAAGTCCATGGAGATATCAAGTAATTTGGATTTATCTGGTTCGAATTTAATCGAGTCGTATTAAATATTTTTTAATTTTTATTAACTTTAAAATTATCTATCATTATATAAATCACACACACACACACTATATATATATATTAAATAAATAAAATTTAACTATATTTTTGATTTAACATCACTTAGTTTTATATTCAATCAAAATAAAATATATTTAATATAATATATATTAATTATATATATGAAAATATTAAAGTAATTCAGGTTGGGTTTGAGTTGGATGTTTATCTATCCGGTTTCGGTCCAAATTCAAAGTTAAGTATTTAGATTTTATCAAGTCCGGTTTAAATTCAGTCAAAGCGTTGACTATCTAGTCCAATCAGATCGAACCAGGTCAGATATTCATGAATTTGGATTTTGTTGTTATCTTTAATACTTAGTTTATAATTTCAAGACGTGTTTATTACAATTAGAATTGAAATAGAATTTAAATTATGAAGGATGGTAGAGATTGGGTTTTGATAAATTAGTACATTTTCATTTTTCTCTTGGATAGAAATGGAATGTAATTTTTCTCAATAAAATGATTAGAATACGAATCACTCACTTTCATTTCTATGCGGAAGTTTAGCTTCTCCTAATAAAAAATGTTTCACAAAATATACATCGAATATGATGCAGATGCGCATTGACATATTATTATTATTATTATTATTTTTAATTCAATAAGAAAAAGGAGAGATAAATTTTGGTATAGCTATCTTTACAAGTTTCTATCCGGTCCTGCCAGGTAATATTCGAAATATTATCTTCGGCCTAACTGCTGCCTCTACGGTGGAGTATCTGAATGCCAGATATTCTAGCTGGCCACTACTGTAGTAACATGTAAGTTACTATTTGCAATAGATCCTATGGAATATAAATATGCTTGACTGCCGGAAAGGTAATTTCATGTTTGGTATGGTCAGCATAAGCAAGGGTTCAGACTTCACCAAGCCTTGACGGTGCAGGAGCTGGGTGAGGAACTGAAGGAGCTTGCCACAAAGAGGGCTCCATCACCTACATGGCTATCTTGTAAAATACAAGACCTACATGGCTATCTTGTAAACATGTGTCCGAAGGATAGGGAAGCATGGATAAAACACATACCAATACCTATTAATGGGCAGGAGAGAGAATTCTACCCTCATCAAAATTTAGGAAAATTTGATCGAAAATCATAGAAACTTCTCCAAAAAAATCCAGAAAAATTAAAACAATGGAAAAATTATGCCTCCCTATTTTTGTTAATTCATAGTTACCTAAATATGTTACGTGAAGCAAGCACAAGTTATCTAAATCTGTCATAGGGGAAATGGGAAAACCGTTCTCACTAGCCTTCTCCCATGGCCGCCACTGGCAGCCACAGGGAGACCAGCTCGGTTTGGCAGAGAGAGGAGCATCGGAGGAGGGATTTATTTAGGGTTTACTTTGTTTTGGGTTTTCGGCAGGTGTCCGGACAGCCAGCAGGGATGCTACCGATCCCTCCCTTTTCCTTCCGGCGATCCCTCCCGGGCGATTGTTCGTGGGGATCGCCGCCGTTCCTCCGCTCTCTCTGAGAGAATGGTTGGCCGGGCCTGTTATCTTTGTTGTTCTGTGTTGGGCCGAGCTTTGTTGTTCTTTGTTGGACCGAGCCTGTCTGGGATGGGCCGGCACAGTAAAGATACAATTTAGAAATAATAAATAAAATATATATAAATAATAATAATAATATTAATAATAATAAATAAAAAAAGGAAGGTGGAGGAAGGGAGGAGAAGAACTGTTAATTATGGATGTTCCAGGAAATTTAGTTTTTATTTAATTTCTTTTTAATTTATGATTCAGGATCATTGTTGATCTTGGAAGACCCAGTTTAGTGTTGGACTATACTAGTTGGTGGATGCTCTTCGGTAAGTTATTTTGACCTCTGATATTGTATGCTAATATATTATATATTTATGAATTATTAAAGATATATAATATATCTGCATTTGATTGCATTGGGTTGCGTGTATCATGTTGGTGTGGGTGCATTATGTTGGCGTGGATATATTGTGTTGGTGTAGGTACATTGTGTCGATGTGGGCACTCTCTAGTCCGACTATGATCATACGAGGACCTAGTCTCCTTTTGGACCTCCAGCGGGGCTATCGTTGGCACATGACCGTTGAGCGATATGTGACACAGGAGCTAGTTGCCTTACTTTAGCCATGCATGACAGGCACATGCGGAGGATGCATGTTTCTCGTGTGATACTCAGAGCTAGTTTTCCTTTTGGACCTCCAGCGGGGCTATCGCTGGCATATGACTGTTGAGCGGTTTGTGACACAGGATCTAGTCTCTTTCGGGGCGAGCCATGGGCCGATCATGGCCATAGTTAGAGGGACTAAGAGAGTAGAGTAAATAATTAGCCATCCATAGTTGTGTCGTGTCTGTGTTGGTTGCATTTAAGTATACACATCTGCATAGTATTGCTGGTATATTATTTTGAGATGGTATCTTGTATGTATGAGTTGTATATGTTATTGGTTGTTATTGACATATTTATATATGTATATTGGAGGTGATGATAACTTACTGAGCCCGTATAGCTCATCCCCTGTTCTTCTTTGTTTTTGTTGCAGATACCGAAAATAAATTGGGCTTTGGGACCAGTCAGTGAGGAGCTAGGGTTTAGGTATTGATCTCCGAGTTTATATTAAATTTTAGTTGAATTTTATGAAAAATTATTGGAATCAATAATTAATTAGTGAAATTTGTTCTTTACCACTGATTGGATATTGAATTTGAAGGTTAGGCCTGGCATGATCTCTAGGGTGATACCTAGGGTTGTGCGGCCGGTCGCGTAGCCGATCTTAGTGATGCACCCATTCGGCTAGTCCCCGGTCGGACCGGCCCCCGGCGCCCGGTCGGTTGGTCCCCGCGCGGAGTCCGACTCCCCGGTCAGCTTTCCCAAAGAGCCGACCCGGGGGCTTTGAGGGCTGATAGGCACCCCACCGCCCGTGCGACGGCCCTTTTTATCATCACAGTCGGCACCTGGGGAGCCAGTTGACCCACTGCTGAAGAGATCGCCCGAGGTTTCCAGGAACCTTTCCTCTCCGACAGTTCTGACATTCTGTTATAACAAACTCCAGCGCATGGCCACTACTTTGACACGCCTAGCACGCCGCCACCCACGATCTCATCGCCACACATGTTCTCCTGGGGGCATATTCGGATTTTTCCAGCCTGCTCTCCAACAGAATTTGGCAGCGCTCCGTGCCTATAAAAGGTGCCCGGGGGACCTCCATGAAGGATAACATTATTCTTCCCCATTGCATACTCTCCTTTCGAGCTTCCTCCCGTTCTGTTGCTCCAGCCCTCCTCTAACTTAAGCATCGGAGTGTCCCCCGTCGGAGCCCCTCCGGTGCCCAGGGACTTTTTGCAGGTTGGCCGGTCGAGGAGCTCTCCAGCGCATCCACCGAGCCTGGTTCAGGAGGAAATGGTGGCAACAGATTGGTGCTTGAAGGAGAGCAGCGCTGAATCTTTGCTGCGCTCTTTACTTTAAAAGAGGAGATAAACGGGAAGGATCCAGCTATGGCAAGAGGAAGAACTTAGAGCGTCTCCGCGAGGGGAGGACGCTCCCACCAAGGGCCCAGCACACCCCTTGCGGAGAGCAATATCGCCGCCGCCGTCGAGCCCATCATCACCCTGGGGCTGCAACAGTTTCAGACACTGGTAAACCGCATCGAGATGCTTACCTCGGCGGTCCAGCACTTCCAGGAGATGGCAGACCGCCAGCAGCAGCCGCCGGTGGCTTCCTGTATCAATCATCAGCTGGTCGCCGGTGTCAGCCAGCAGTCAGAGGCACCTCCGCCCCCGTCCCATGCAGTCCCAGAACCCCAGGGGTCCATGAGGACCCGCGAAGGAAAAAGGGCGAGGTCAGCCTCCCCCTCTTTCGCTGACTCTGCTCATCCCGGCGACCGGCGCCTTGCTGTCGATCCGCACGATTATGGCTGCAAAATCATGCACATGGAAGAGCGCATTGCTGAGATAGTTGAGCGGCAGAACGCCGAGGGAAGGCCGGTGCACAACACTCGCCTTCCTTTCTTTGCAGAGATTCTGGGGGAGACCATCCCCCGCTATTTCAAGATCCCGCAGGTGGACCCCTACGACGGTACCACCGATCCCCTGGATCACCTGGGCGCCTACAAAGCCCACATGATGGTGTAGGGCGCGTCCGACGCCCTCCACTGCATCGCCTTCCCAGCGACCCTGAAGAAGGCCGCACGGATGTGGTTCTCCGCCATCCGTCCAGGTACGATTCATTCTTTCTCCCAGCTCGAGACCCTTTTTCTCTCTCATTTCAGGACCTGCAGTCGAGCTCCGAAGAACACCGACTGCCTCTTCCTCATCCAGCAAATGGAGGGAGAGACCCTCCGGGACTACATGGCCCGCTTCAACTCAACCGCTATGGAGATCCCCGACTTAAATGAAGCGGTGGCCATGTCAGCCTTCAAGAGGGGGCTCCGCTCGTCCAGGTTCACATTTTTCCTGGACAAGAAGCTCCCTACAAGCCACACCGATCTGCTGGTCAAGGCACACAAGTATGTCTTGGTGGAAGAGCAAGCGGCGAGCCGGCGCCTAGCCGAGGGGAGGTCGGCCCCGAAGAAGCGGGGCGATAAGGCCCCCCTGGTCCGACCTCCCGACAACGACGATAGATCCACCCTGTGCCAGAGCCCCAAGCCGAGGGACTACCTCAAGCGGTTCAACAACTATGCGCCCCTCTCCCTGCCGCGGGAGAAGATCCTGATGGAGATTGAGAACGAGGCCTTCTTCTGAAGACCTCGCCCGATGAGAGGACCTCCTGCCTCCAGAAATAAGAACAAGTACTGCCGGTTCCATAGGGACCATGGGCACGACACGGAGGAGTGCCTCCAGCTAAAGGACGCCATCGAGGATCTCATCCGTAGGGGATACCTGAACAAGTATATCCGGCCCTGCCGGGATCGGGCCAGGACTTCAACTGTTAGAGACCCCCCGGGGGAGGCCGAGCTCCCCAATCAGCGCCCAACCGATGGAGGCGTTGGCATGCTGCATCAACGATCTGACGGGGGGCAGAAAGAGAACCAGGACATTGTGAAGAGGCTTAGGGGATCCAATGTAATTAGCTTTTCTGATGAGGACCTCTTGGAGCCTCCTCTCCCAGGCGATGACCCTGTGGTTGTGTCAGCTGTCATCGCCAATTATGATGTAAAACATGTCCTTATTGATAATGGAAGTTATGCAGAGATTTTATTGTATGATGCGTTCGTTCGGATGAACCTGTCCAGGTCCAGACTGCGGAAGTCCATGGCACCACTCACCGACTTAGGGGAGAATTCCGTCAGGGTTGAAGGGGAGATTGCCTTACCCGTGATCCTCAGAACGGAACCTCACTAGCGAACCTTCTCCGTCAACTTTGTGGTCGTCTGTACGACCTCGATGTACAACGCCATCTTGGGATGACCGACCCTCAATAAGTTTCGGATCATTGTGTCCACTTACCACTTGCTGGCCAAGTTTCCGACTCATGACGGAATTGGGGAGCTGAGGGGAGACCGTAGAATGGCCCGACAATGCCTAGCTATCCACGATAAGCAGCTGAATGGGCGCCCCACGCTCGAGCAGCTGGACCCAAGGGACGAAGCCGACAGCCATGGTCGGTCTGTCGAGAAGATCGTATTCATGCCCCTGAGGGAGGATGATCCTACAAGGGTCCTCCAAATAGGAAGCACCCTGGACGAGTGGGCTAGGCAGGAGTTGGTCGACTTCTTGAGGAACAATGCGGATGTCTTTGCCTGGTCGGCATCTGACATGCCTGGTATCCCGGCAGATATCGTCACCCATCAGCTCAGGGTGGATCCTACTTACAGGCCCGTTCGACAAAAGAAGAGAAGCTTCGCAGCCGAAAGGCAGAGGGCCATTGAGGAGGAAGTGAAGAAGATTCTCGATGCTGGCTTCATCAGGGAGTCTCATTACCCGGAGTGGCTGGCCAATGTCATCATGGTGAAGAAGGCTATTGGGAAGTGAAGAATCTGTGTGGACTACACAGACCTCAACAAGGCGTGTTCCAAAGATAGCTTCCTCTTGCCAAAAATTGACCAGCTGGTGGATACGACGGCCGGTCACCTGCTCTTGAGCTTCATGGATACTTTCTCTGGGTATAACCAGATCATGATGCAACCCGAAGATGAGAAGAGGACGGCCTTTGTCATAGACAGGGGCCTGTATTGTTACAAGATGATGCCCTTCGGCTTAAAGAATGCGGGCGCCACCTTCCAAAGATTGATCAACCGAATCTTTAAGGATCAGTTGGGGAGGAACATGAAGGCATATGTCGATGATATGATCGTCAAAAGCCTCCATAGAACCGACCACGTCAGGGACCTGCAAGAGTCCTTTGATGTGTTGAGGCGCCACAGGATGAAGCTGAACCCCGCCAAGTGCATCTTCGGGGTGACCTCCGAAAAGTTTCTCGGCTTCCTAGTTACTCAAAAAGGAATCAAGGTCAACCCCGAAAAGATCAAGGCCATCATTGACATGACCCCTTCGACCAATAAAAACCAGGTGCAAGAGCTTGCGGGGCGCATCGCCTCTCTCAGCTGCTTCATCTCCCAGTCGGCCGAGAGATCCCTCCCGTTCTTCAAGACCTTGCACCAGTCGGACTGCTTCTAGTGGACTGATGAATGCCAAACGACCTTTGAAGCCTTGAAGGACTACTTGAGGAACCCTCCGCTCCTGGCCAAACCAACGAAAGGGGAGTGTTGTACTTGTACCTATCAGCTTCCAGTGAGGTCGTCAGTGCCGTTCTTGTGTGGGTGGAGGAAGGCGGCCAACAGAGACCCGTGTACTACATCAGCAAGGTTCTTCATGATGCCGAGGTCAGATATCCTAAGGTGCAAAAGCTGGTGTACTCATTGCTTATAGCGGCAAAGCGTCTCCGACCTTATTTCCAAGCGCATCCTATCGTCGTGCTGACGGACCAACCCCTCAGGACGATCCTCCGAAGCCCTGATACCTCTGGACGGCTCGCCAAGTGGGCCGTCAGGTTGGGCGAGTTTGACATCTCCTTCCAGCCACGGTCGTCTTTGAAGGCCCAAGTGATAGCTGATTTCATCACGGAATGCACCCGGGGGGCGGAGCCAACTCCCACAACGGTCGAGACGTACATAGCTGACCCGACGGGAGAGGCCGAGCCCACCTGGACCCTGCACGTAGATGGAGCTTCCAACCTCTCAGGGTGCGGTGTAGGCTTAATCCTAGCTGACCCCGATGGGCAATGTTTGGAGTACACCCTGCATTTCGCGTTCCAGGTGTCGAACAACCAAGCGGAGTATGAAGCTCTGCTTGCGGGGTTGAAGATAGCGAATGAACTGGGCATTGGTAGGATCCGTGCCTTCTCTGACTCCCAGCTGGTAGTCAATCAGGTGAGGGGTGAGTTTGAAGCGAGGGATCCGTCTTTGGCCAAGTACTTAGACAAGGTACGGGACTTGGTGTCACAACTTAAATTCTTTGAGATTCTTCATATACCCCGGCAATAAAACTCCAGATGGATGCTTTGTCATGGATGGCCACCGCTACTGACGGCACCTCCGATCGAACCTTCGTGGAACATCTCCAGCACCCAAGCATTACAGAGGAGCCGACGGAGATCCACCAGGTTGAGCAAGAGGCCTCGTGGATGGACCCAATATGCACATTCCTGGCACGAAGAGCCCTTCCGGATGACTCGGCGGAGGCAAGGCGCATTCGCTCAACGGCCTCTAAGTACGTTATCCTCGATGGGGCTCTCTACAAGCGCTCATTTTCTTAACCCTTGCTGAAATGCTTGGGGTCGGTCGATGCGGACTACGCGCTCCGGGAGGTGCACGAAGGCATCTGTGGCGATCATCTTGGGGAAAGGTCCTTGGCTTACAAAATCATTCGCCAGGGATATTATTGGCCCATGATTCAGAAGGATGCCTTAGACTTCGTACGAAGGTGCGATGCATGCCAGAGGTTCTCTGGCATCCAAAGGAGGCTAGCCAGCCAGCTGACCCCGCTCACAGCACCTTGGCCATTCGCCCAATGGGGGATGGACATCCTGGGACCTTTTCCCCCGATCTCCGGTCAGCGAAAATTTCTCCTCGTGGCCATTGATTACTTCACTAAGTGGGTGGAGGCAGAGGCATTGGCGCAGATAACTAAGGCCAAGGTGGAAAACTTTGTCCGGAATTGCATTATCTTCCGGTTTGGGATTCCGAAGATGATCATCATCGACAACGGGAGGCAATTCGACAACTCCTAGTTCCGGGACTTCTGTCAACAATATCACATCGTCCATCGGCTTACATCGGTCGCTCACCCTCAGTCCAATGGAGAGGCCGAGGTTACCAATAGGACAATCCTGCATGGGCTGAAGACCCGGCTAAATGAAGCCAAGGGGCTTTGGGCGGAAGAGCTTCATTCAGTGCTCTGGGCATACCGGATGACCGCATGGTCAGCAACAGGAGAAACTCCATTTAACCTGACTTATGAGAATGAGGCGGTCATCCCTGTGGAGGTTTCTCTACTATTCCTGCGGGTTGATCAATTCGCCGAGCCGACCAATTCGGAGTAACGAATGACTGACCTAGATCTGTAGATGAGACCCGATTCTGGGCAAGTATGAAGATGACGACCTACTGTCAAAGGATGGCCAGATATTACAACTCACGGGTTAAAGCGTGCACCTTCCAAGTTGGGGATATGGTCCTGCGGAAGGCGGAGGTCTCAAGGTCGACCGAATAGGGGAAGCTCTCCCCCAATTGGGAAGGCCCCTATCGGGTTATCGAGGTAGTCCGGGCTGAAACTTATCGCCTAGCACACCTGGATGGGCGACAGATAGCGCGCCCGTGGAATGTAGACAATCTTCGCAAGTATTATCAATGAAGTCTATAAACTTCTACAACTTTTTCCAGCCCACTTCCAAAAGCCCGGCTCCGGTCGGTAGAGGCTCCATGGCAGCCCACTTCTGAAAGTCCGACTCCGGTCAGCAGAGGCTCCATGGCAGCCCACTTCCGAATGTCCGGCTCCGGTCGGCAGAGGCTCCATGGCAGCCCACTTCCGAATGTCCGGCTCCGGTCGGCAGAGGCTCCAAGGCAGCCCACTTCCGAAAGTCCGGCTCCAGTCGACAGAGGCTCCAAGGCAGCCCACTCCCGAAAGTCAGGCTCCGGTCGGCAGAGGCTCCATGGCAGCCCACTTCCGAAAGTCAGGCTCCGGTCGGCAGAGGCTCCATGGCAGCCCACTTCCGAAAGTCAGGCTCCGGTCGGCAGAGGCTCCAAGGTAGCCCACTTCTGAAAGTCCGGCTCCGGTCGGCAGAGGCTCAATGGCAGCCCACTTCTGAAAGTCCGGCTCCGGTCGGCAGAGGCTCCATGGCAGCCCACTTCCGAAAGTCTGGCTCTGGTCGGCAGAGGCTCCATGGCAGCCCACTTCCGAAAGTCCGACTCCTGTCGGCAGAGTTTCCAAGGCAGTCCACTCCCGAAAGTCCGGCTCCGGTCGGCAGAGGCTCCACAGTAGCCCATTTCTGAGATTCCGACCACGGTCGGCAACTATCTTGAGATAGCTCCCGTGGAACTACTGGGAGGACAGGCCACAGTACGAGCCGACTCCCGGGTAGAGGCCAGGAGCAAACGCCCAGGTATCCGGCCCAAATCAAATTACTGTTCTCAACTACCCTACCAGTTTCTGGCCCGGATGGGCCGACCAGTGGCACTTGGAGAAATTCTGGGAAAAGGGCACTTGCCCCGTGCCCATCGGCCGCTCCAAGGTGGCTCGTGACCCTGCAAGACTGTAAAGCCAACCGGGGGTACTTAGAAGAATTTTTGAAAAAGAAATGCTTTACACACATTGAAGAAGTTCTAAAAATAGGTCTACTCGTTCATTTCAAAAAGTGGTATTTACAAAAGAGGTGGGTCAGACCTTTACAAGCTCCTTAGGTCTGGCCCACGGGAGATGCGTCAGGAGCCACAACCTCGGCCCCATCAGCTACAATTGGAGGGTCGGCTGGGACTACGGTGACCGGGGCTTCCTCCGGAGGGGCCACCGCTTCCACGCCGGCTGGTGCTAGAGCTTCGGCCCTAGCCACTCCTACCTCGCCCTCCGCTGGAGGCTCCGCTTCGGCCTCCTCTCCCTTGGACGGGTCACGCAACTTGGCGCCCGCCAGGTCCAGCTCCGGGAACAGCAGGCCCACCTTCTTCAGGGCATCGTCATAGCCCTCCTTGTAGAAATCGGCCGCCGCCTCCTCCACGTCCTCAGTGAAGGCGCTGGAGGCCTTGTATGCCCCTACGGCCTCCTGGACCTGCTTCGCGGACGACTCCCTGCACTCCTTGAGTCGAGCCTCCAGCTATGCCAACGTCGCGCGCTCGGCCCGGGCCCTCTCATTGGCCTTCGCTGACCGCTTTTCCTCCTCACCCAGCCGGAGGGCGAGAAGGTGGGCCTTCGCCTTCTTCTTCTTGAGGCTAGCCTCATGGTCGGCCAGCTTGCTTTCGGCCTCCTTCTGGGCCGCCCTTGCCGACTCAACCTCCGCCCGGGCTACCGCCAGGCTCTCTCCATACGACTTCAGCGACGTCGCCGCAACCTCCTGGGCCACCTCCAGCTCCTGATCCCTCTTCGCAGAGGCCTTGGCGGCATGCACCAATTGGCAGATAGCGTTGTCCATGAGGGAGATGTCGTGGAGAACCTGCAGACATACAGCCCGGTTAATGTTATATGTCAAGGAGAGAAAATAAGTAAATAACGAAGTAGGAAGGTTAGGTCCTTACCCTCGTGAAGTCGCGGTACGTCTCCACGGTCACATCGGCCAGGCTTCTCTGGATCGACACCTCCTAATCGACGTTGGTCATTGCCCCCCTCAGCAAGCTCCGTGCCCTTCGGGGGTGATTGAGTGCCCGCTAGTGTTGGAACCCCTCCGAGCAGATCTCCTAGTCCGACTGCTTTGTCCCACTGTCGGCTGCTCCCTCTGTGGCCGGCCCCTTTCCCTTGTCAGCCCTGGCCGCTCCCTCTAGATCAGTAGATGCCATGGCTGCGTCGGACGTCACCGGCTCCCCCTGCTCCTGATGGGGGGCGGACCCTGCTGGTGGGGCTGGCGCCCCCGCCGCATTCCTTGCTCTGCGCTCGGTGAGGGGAAGGTCATCCCCGTCCGACTCGACATCAACGACGGGGGCAGGTCGCTCCTCCTCTCACCTCTTCTTTTGCCGCTCGATGCCTGGCGTGGAGGCCGATTTTGGAGCGGCACGCTTTCGTAATGCTTGTCAGACGACCTTGGACTTGTCGATCCATTGCATCCTTCCTCCTGTCACCAAACATCCAGAGTCAGACAGAGAAGGAGGAAATATTAAAAGAACTGTAAGAAGAGGGGTCGACCCTTGCCTAAGAATCTTTGGGGGCTGATCCCCGCCTGATGAAGGATCTCTTCCCCTAACAGCTCAAATGCCACCACCGGGCTGGCTCTACTAAGCACATTGAACATGCCCAGGTCGGCCGCCGATACCGACCTCCCCTCGCGGACCCTCGCCCGTGGCTCTCTTCACAACGGCTCGAACCCCCAAGGTTCGAGGTTACTGACGAAGAAGAACCTGGCCTTCCACCCGTGGACGGCCGATGGGAGGCACTTCAAGATCTTTCGGCCTTGACGAGGGACGAATAGGACCCACTCTCGGCTCCTAAAGTCCCTCTTCAGGTAAAAGAAGTTACCAAAGAGGGGCAGACTGGGGTCGGACCCGGCCCTATGACAGAGTACTATAAAGCAGCAGATCACCCGAATACTGTTCGGGGTCAGCTGCGCCGGGGTTACCCTATAGTGGTTGAAGATGTTTATAAACAGGGGATGCAGTGGGAACCTAAGGTCAGCCTTAAGATGGGACTCGTACATCGGAAGGGTCCCTGGACCTAATGGGTTATTTGCCCTCCCCTCTCGGCCCGGAAGAGTGAGGTGCAGGGTGGACGGGATACCGAATACCGTCCTGAGGTTTTCGACCCGTTCCAGGGTCATGGTCGAGGATATCGCACTCAGCCCTGGGTCCTTAGGTCTATGGGACGAACCCCTACTGCTGGACGCCATTGGAAGCTAGAAGGAGAAGAGGAATGGCTGGGACTAACCTGGGGTGGACTCCTAGGTGCCGGTTTTCGTGAAGGAAGGAAGGGAGGACTCGATCTCGTGAAGAGCAGGCGCAGCAGGAAAAGCCCCCTCGCTCTGCCTCCTCCTCCTTTTATAGGCCTTCGAGGGGGGGGGGGGGGAGAGGGGGGAGAAGTCATTGCCCGCCTCGGGCACGCCTCAGCCATCCCGTCGGGGGCCACAACCACCTGCATTGCGAGAATCGAAGCGGCTGAAGCACCCTCTCATGCGGATCGCGATCCACATGCATGCCGGATCAGTGGTGCTAGACTAATCCAAAGGGTAGCGCCGGCCGGCCAGATGTTGCCGCGTGGCACGATGCTCCACTTCACCCCGAATCGACGTGGGACAGTCTGGCTCTCATCATGGCGCTGGACTTGCATTAACTGCCCCTCCTGCGCCCTAACGAGCGGCTGATAGCTGTCCAGGGCACCGTCTGAGGCGTATTCGAAGCGACCCGACGCCTTGGTCTAGAGTCCGCCATAAGTGCGCACAATCATGCTCCTGTCCTTTTGTACCATGTGGCCCCTCAACGCCCAGGAGCAGGGGGCAACTGATGCGCCCATTCGGCTAGTCCCCGATTGGACCGGCCCCCGGCGCCCGGTTGGCTGGTCCCCGCGCGGAGTCTGACTCCCCGGTCGGCTTTCCTAAAGAGCCGACCCGGGGGCTTTGAGGGCTGATAGGCGCCCCACCGCTCGTGCGACGGCCCTTTTTATCGTCACGATCGGCTCCTGGGGAGCCAGCTGACCCATTGCTGAAGATATCGCCTGAGGTTTCCAGGAACCTTTCCTCTCCGACAGTTCTGACATTCTGTTATAACAAACTCCAGCGCATGGCCACTACTCTGACACGCCTGGTACGCCGCCACCCATGATCTTGTCGCCACGCCTGTTCTCCTAGAGGCATATTCGGGTTTTTCTAGCCTGCTCCCTAACAGAATTTGGCAGCGCTCCATGCCTATAAAAGACGCCCGGGGGACCTCCGTGAAGGATAACGTTCTTCTTCCCCATTGCATACTCTCCTTCCGAGCTTCCTCCCGTTCTGTTGCTCCAGCCCTTCTCTAACTTAAGCATCGGAGTGTCCCCGCCGGAGCCCCTCCAGCGCCCAGGGACTTTTTGCAGGTTGGCCAGTCGAGGAGCTCTCCAGCGCGCGTCCGCCGAGCCCGGTTCAGGAGGAAACGGCGGCAACACCTAGTTTTGGATTTGGAATGTGACAATATATTATATCTAAATCTGTTACCTAGAACGATCAAAATTTTTCTAAATCTATCAAATAATAAATGGGAAAATCGTACAGACAAAAAACATGGAAAACAACGATCTCTGTAAAGATATTACCTTGCATAGCAACACTTGTACCAATTAATTGAATGCACAGCTACATGATGGACCATGTACAAATTACAATTACATGAACTGGCTTTCTTCCTTAATGCAATTATCGATAACTTAGTAAGTCATTAATGTTGGGAGAAACCCAGGAAAATAAGCAAGGATGGCCAGAGGGAGAAAAATGCTGAAGAAAAGATTGGAGCCCTGCCCTTTATAAACAGTGAAGAAAGCAGAGTTTTATCAAGCTTGGCCATCACCGGGAGAAGATGGGGAGGAAAATAGGGGAAGATAGGCAAAGAGAGAAGGTGGAAATAGGGTTAGAAGGTCTGGAAGCCTCAAAGAGAATGAAAAAAAATATAATGCATCTCAAGCAAAAATCCTTTTCCTGCTTCAAGTGAGGGAAGGTAAGATCAATAAAATGGCAGTTCTTGAAAAAACTAAAAAATAAAGAGACCGTTTTTACAAAATGCCTAAACGATGTAACATTTTCTTCTTTTAAATTCCATCATTTTTATCTTTGGATATTTTTTAATTTCTTTTCTTTTCTTCTTGGGCTTATTATATAAAACTAACTAGTAACTGATGTTGTGTAGTTAAATTCTCTCTTGGTATTGCAATTCATGTTGGTTTTTCTCCTCTCTTGGTGAAAAAGTAATCTTTTTTTTGACCGACTAATCCACTCTTACAGCTTATTGTAGAAACTTGAGAATCATAATGAAAAATCATTTAACTCTTTTAGGCCAAAATCACTAGCTAGGTTCAGGAAAATCATCTTAATGGATTAAATATCGTTCATTGTGATGTTGTGGTCATGTTTTCGATCACAAAGTAGAAAGAAAGCAATTGCTACTGTCTAAATTGCCTCTTAATCACTCATCGTTACTCATATTGCTTTTTTCTTTTTAGGGGTCTCTTTTAGAATTCTTCGAGTGTTATTCTTAACATCAAACCCCTATTTTTGGTACGGGAGTTATAGGCTTGTGGGTGATTTAGTAACTATTCACCACTTTCTTAAAATGTGAATTGTTTAGAAACCATTCACTTCTTTTTTAAAAAAATTAATTTAATTTTATTTTTTCAGCCCATAATTTGGTATATATATTATACATCCCGATTGCATAATAATGGGCTTAATAATGTTTTTAACCCAAAACACGATCCTTTGGTGATCATTTATATAAGCAATTAGGCCATGTGTACTGGTGAATACTCTTGGCATATTATTATGCACTTGTTAGGGATATCATAGTTGCTATTTATTCGTAATCGATATAGAAATATTTTTTTGAGTGTCACTTGGCCTAGATGCATTGATACATATATTAATAATTAATATATACTCAATCCCTCAAGTATTATATTTAATTTCCTTTCCATGATATATATTCACAATTATATATAAGAGGCTAACTTTAGCTAACGTATATATAATTGGTTAATTTGTGAATATATACATACTATTGGTGTAACCAATGACTTTCCTTTCTAACTCATACATCTTAGTTTCAGATCAATTACTTTTCTAATATGTCTTATAAGGTTAATTATATTCATGACTTTTAAAAATATTAAGGTAGAAAATATTGACTTATTACTTTAAGATATAGTTGAAAGTTTATAAGAGCAATAATGAGATTAAAATTTATTCACCTTAGAAAACTCACACCGTGAGATTATAGTGATTTCATTATTATTATTAATATATATATCTTACTTTTTCTTTTGCTTATCTTTATGCATGTAGTTTGAAATACATGCCATAGTAATCTTTTTTTTCCTAATAGAAAAGAGTGTACATTATTATTCATTTTATATATTACTAATATGTGGATCTTCAGTCTAGAAATTTTTTCATATTTAGCTTGAGATTAGCATTTGCTCACCTTTCTTAATGTTATTATGTCTAAACTCAAATCTGGTACTCTTCCAAGCTAAGACTTTGATGGAATTAAAGTATTTGGTCCTTGTAATAAAATTAGACATTATCTCGATCTCTTTGTTTAAGGTGATACATAAAAATATGTAATTAAGTCTCAAGCATCTCTATATCCTAGGTGCACATGTATCTTATCTTTGTACATAAATCTTATATTAGAGATGGTCACTCGTATGATAGAGCCAACCTTCTGCCTAACGACATAGTTTTGTTCATCATAACATAAATGTGCATATGCTAGTATCAACATCATCACAATTGAAAGGAAAATACATTATTCATTAACATTATAGTTCATACAAAATGTAACATAATATAATAATTTATCTTCTACATAGCCTCATAAACTTTATATGAGCAACAAATATATCTCTCAAAATGAGCTTAGTAAAAGAATCAGCTAACATTTGTAGCATAGAAATATACTTCAAATTTATTTCATTTTGTGCCAATATCTATCTCACAAAGTTGTTCTTAATATCTAAATGTTTTATTTTTACATGATATTTTGGATCTTTGATATAAGCTATTGTAGCTTGACTGCCACCATACACTGTTATGAGACTAGTTAAGCCACTTACTATTTCCAGATTTTGCACAAATCTTCTCAACCATATAGCTTCTTGTATTGCTGATGAGTAAGTCATAAACTCAGCTTCTATAGTTGGTAGTGCAATACTGATTTATTTCTTGCTACTCCATTATATGGCATTATAATTGAGTAAGAAAATATAAGCAGATGTTGACTTTCATTCATCCAAATCTCTTGCCCAGTAGGCATCTAAATATCCATATAAATGAAAGAAATTTCCTTCATAACATAGGAAATAGTCCATGATGCCTTTGAGACATTGCATAATTCTCTTGACTACTTTCCAATATTTTCTTCTAAGATTTAGTTGATAGCAACTTACTAATCCAATAATGAAACAAATATTTTCTTCTAAGATTTCGAATCGTTCTAGAATATTTTTGATTTAAGATTCTTGAGAGAGCTAAAAATCTCATAGAACAATCTCTATAAATTTTGACCCCCAAAATATACTCCTCATTTCGAAATCTAATGTTAACCATCTCTTGATGGTAATCACAAACTTCTTGTTATTACCGGCCAATAGAATGTCATCAATATATAGTGACAACATAATAAAATTATCTCCATCATGCTTGATATATATACAATGATCTTTATTGATCATACTAAAATCATAGGATGATACA
This sequence comes from Areca catechu, assembly GCA_021397845.1. Taxonomy (NCBI): domain Eukaryota; kingdom Viridiplantae; phylum Streptophyta; class Magnoliopsida; order Arecales; family Arecaceae; genus Areca; species Areca catechu. Next base: position 46,444,710 of record CM038047.1, on the reverse strand, counting down.
GCTTTATGAAATCTTAAATGCACTTTCTAGATTATTATTTCAGGCCATATATTGATCTATTTAACTTATAGACTTTGTCCTCTTGACCTTTGGCCATGGATCCCATAGATTGTTTTATGTAGATTTCTTCATCCAATTCTCTATTAAGAAAAGTCATCTCAATATCCATTTGATATAGCTCAAGTCTAATTGAGCTATCATGGCTTAAGTGAATTGAGATAAACTTAACAATTAGAGAAAAGATTTCCTTATAGTCTATACTCTCTTGCTGGATATAATTTTTTACTACTAGTTGTGCCTTGTACCTCTCAATTATCCTATCTATCTTTTTTTTTTTTGACTTTGAGAATCCATTTATTTTCAATGATCTTTTATCTTTATGGTAGATTAATCAAGTTTCAAACATGATTTGCCTTCATTGACTCCATTTTCTCTTCAATTGCAATCTTCCATTTTTCTTTGGCAGAGCTAGATAAAGCTTTGTCAATCAATTTTGATTTTGCTTCATCATGTGAAGCTAATATAAATGCCTTATCCCTAATCTCAAAATATTTGCAAGGAATGTTTTAACAAGTACTCTTTCATATTTAAGAGTTTTGAGATGGTTCATTTTGAGGCACAAAATTTCTCCTACACGGATCAAGAGATTTAGTTTTCTTATTTTTAGCCTTATTCAATTTATATAATCGAATTGTTTATCTATCTCGTCTCTACTTGGAAACTTATTTTTCATAAATGTGACATCTTGTGATTCAATTTTAGCTACTTTTCCATCTAGATGTTCATCTATGAATACATATCTTTTTGAATATTTAGGGTATATTATAAACATATACTTCTACCCTCTTAGATTCAATATTTTCTCATATTTATGGAAAGGATCATGAACATGTGTTGCAAACCCCCAAGGTCTCATATTAAATAGGTCAAGTTTCTTATATATCTATAACTCATATGTAGTTGATGTAACCAATTTAGAAGGCACATGATTCAATACATACATAGCCATTATCTTCCTAATAAGAATTTGAGAGATTGGCTTGTGCTCTAACCATTCTTAATAGGGTCTCATTTCTTCTCTCAGCCACTCAATTCTACTGTGGAGTTTTAGGAATGATTAACTATCTATTTATTTCTTTTCATCACACAGTTCCTTGGATTGTTCAAAAGACACTCTCTTTCTCGATCAGTTCTTAAAGTTTTAATTCTTTTATCTAATTGATTTTCAATCAAGTTGATATATCATTTGAAGCAATCCAATGCTTTTGACTTATGAGAAATCAAATAGATATATCTAAATTGGGTATACTCATTTATAAAAGTAATGAAATAATATGTATTATGTCTAGCCCTAATATTCATTGAACCATGGTTGTCCGAATGGACTTAGTTGTAATGGATAATCAGCTTTTGTTCATTTTCTAAATAGTTTCTTAGTTATTTTTCTAATAAGAGAATGTTTACAACCGGTTAATTCAATTTTGCCATTTGAATATAAAAGTTATTTCTTTGCTAATATATTCATTCTCTCTTGTCCAATGTAACTTAGTCTAGCATGCCACATATTTACATCCATAATATTATAAAAACTAGTTAATAAAAAATAACTACTATTATGATAAACATTAGTTGAATATCCACCATCAATAACAAAAAAAAATTATTTAGCAAATATGCTGAAGCAATTAAAACTTCATCATAGAAAATATCCACAATATAGCCATAAAAATGTAAAACAAATCCTAAGCTGAGAAGAACCTTCACAGAGACCAGACCGTGTCTTATATTTGGAGAGTAGAGGACATCATGTAGATACAATATTCTTCCATTGTATAAAGTCAGTTTACATATTTTAATGCCTTTAACCTCTAGTCTTGTATTGTTACCTATATGTATTCATCTTATCCTTACTTGAAGTGCTGGTACTCCATGAATGCTCCTTGGTCTCCACTCATATGGTCCATGGATCCTAAGTTTACAATCTATGTATGATAAGAATCAGCAGACAATATTGTATTGGAAATGCAAGGCTAGAGGTTGAAGGCGTGTGAAATTGTTTGCTTTTCTTATTTTCTTTAAAGTTCTTTTCAAGCCTACAAGCAATTTGTTTTGGTTTTTTGCTCTTGCCCTTCCATAGCTTGCCCTTTTTCTTAGGGCTTGAAGCTTCCTTTGAACTTGTTTCAACTAGGAAGATCTTCTTAGCGCCTCTCTCAAACACAAGGTACTTTTCCCCAAGCTCAACATATCGGACAATATCTGTGAAGGTTTTCATATTACGATTATGGATCAGCTTGAGCTTCATTTGCTATCAACTATTAGGAATAGAATAGATCATTACCTGTACTTGTTGCTTATGATCAGCTACTTTTAGCTTCTTAATCATCTTTGATATTTTATTCAGATGCTCACTTATAGTGTAATTAGAGCATTTCTTGTATGTGACAAACTTAATGGTTAGTTGTCTTAGCTTGGTTATAGTTATCCTACTACATTTCCCTTTCAGATGTACCCACATCTCATGAGCAGTGGAAAATTGCTTACACTCACCCACAAGATCATCCATCATTGTGTTTAACAGAATACTATGTGCGGTGGTATCTTTTGCCTTCCAAGCTTGATAAGCTTCTTAATCTCTCCTGTTATGAGTACCATTTCCTTCACTAGGATTAGCCATGGCATGATCGATGGCTTCCAAAGCCTTTTGCTCCTTAAAAATATAATGGATCTTAGTTTGCTAGATATTATAATTCTTGTCATCTAATTTTTGACCTTTATTTAGGTCAGCAATAATATTCTTTAATGCCATCTCAAACTACATATATATATTTAGCGCAAAATAAATACCACCACATTTCCATCCTAAACATATATTTATTTAACTTTGTAGCATACATAAATAATGATGCCCTTCATATAAGTAAATAAAACTAGAGTAATACCATTTTATCTCGTGCTTTATCTGTTTGCACAAGAACCACACAAAACACAAGCATGAAGTACATATGAACAACCATTGCTGCTGTCGGAAAACCAAAGAGCGAAAAAAAATAAAAAAAGAAAGCAGACCTATACATACAAATACACCATGACTCAATAATCTTGACAACTGCCAAGTAAATCTCCTCAACCATTCTTCCTAAAACTTGGAACAAGAAACATCAACCGTATTTTAGTAGTTTTGTTGCATCCATTTTTCATGTTCAAACAAATAAACATTTCAAAATTACATCCAAATCAAGTGTTTGATGCTTCCAATTCTCGCACCATCCCTGTCCCCCAAATCTAACCCATTTAGCTATCCATCTCAAATACACTTGAAGCCCTTGCAGACAGCCAGCCAAACACCAAACAAAACCAAGCAAAGTATAATGTCAGCAGCAACAACCAGTTTCACATGCCGCCACCATAAACTCTGTCCAACTTGCGATGCCAGAGGCCTCACCGAACTCGAGCTCTTTTGCAACGACATGCCACTGCCTGCTACTGGCTCTGGTGGAATGTCAATCCTTACTCCTCTGTCTACATCGTCTTCACAAACTTCATGGCTCTCGACTACTTCATCCATCTCCCTCTCATCATGCTTGCAGTTTCCAAGCAAAGGGGTCCTTCCAGATATGGAACTATCACCTGACACATTCCCCTCCAAGCTCTCGTCAACAGAAATTGTCGGCGGTCGAGGCATTCTTTGCAATGAGCTGATCAACTGCTTGATGATGGGCACCACTTCATCATGGAAACCATTCATCGAGACCCTCTTGAACCCATCTCTGATGTGCTTCAGGAACCGAAGGATCTCCGGAGTCCCCAAGCTAGGGTCGACGATGGCGAAATAGGTGCATCCACTTTCCATCAAGTAACCGAAAGTCCTCGTCCCAACGGTGTGGAAGTAGCATCCGTGGAAGGGCGGGGTATTCTCGAGGCAGAGGGTCGCAAGGGCCTCGAGCTCGACGTCTTTGCTGTCGTAAGAGTAGAGAATTCTATTTCCCTTGGCGATGCAGCAGTACACCGTGTTGTCCATGGAAGAATCTGCTGGTGACTCCTCCATTATCTCTACTTCCATGGATTTGGAGTGGGATGAAACAAGTTTCAACGATCTCGACCGCCGTGAATTCATCAAAAGTTACTATGCTGATATCAGAAAACTTCGAACTTTCAGTTTTTAAATCGCTTCTCGGATTCAATAATCCAGTCACGAATCTCTACCAACTCCATGCATTTGCAATGAGATGAAACAAGCCTCGGAAGCTCGGAAAAATTCATCGAAGTTCGGAAGCCCAGAAAACTTTGACCTCTCGGATTTTAGATCACCGCTCCTCGGATATACTAATCCGGTCACAGATCCTTTCTTCGATCTGCAATGATGAGATGAAACAAGCCACGAAGGACCCTGACCACCAGGAATTGATCAGCTTCAAAAAGGATTTAGACCATAATCAGAAGCTCAGAAAATTTCTGCTCTGGTTTCTCCTAAGATTCATTATCCAGTCACGGATCTTGAAAATTTGGGGAACTAGTTCTTGGTTTGGGGATTTGGAAATGAGCTATAAAGACTGGACTCGGGATCCAATGGAAACTCCAAAGGTTTCAACAACTCACCCATCTGGATTTTGCAAGGTGGAATTCTCCCCTTAACAGAAAATTCCATCTGCCAAAGATGAAAATTCTCAAAATCAAGAATGTTTCTTTACTTCTTGTAAGAAAATCCAGGTCAAAGAAAAATCCTGATTTTCAATTATTCAAACGAAAAAAAATCAAAAAATTAAATTAAAGCTAGGAGTGTTTGAAGACATTGAGGAATATAGAGAAAGAATTACCGTAATCGCTTGCCAGGAATCTCAGGCTTTCTGAAAAAGCCCAGATCCCAAGATACCGGCTCGCACCACTTCTATCTTTTTTGTGGTTGCTTCACCTTAACTAGAATAGGAGAGCAATGAAATGTTTATATATATATATATACACACACACAATTTCTTCATTCCAAGATGTAGTCAGTTAATTAAAGTACTACCGGAGCTGTCCCTAATTTCCTTTTGAGAGGGGGTTTTGGCATTTTGCACGTATTTTGATGAAGAAAAAAAAATAATAATGTCGAAGTACGTACCAACTTGATTAAGGGACATGAGCCATGTATCCATTTCAACGGTCTCTCTTGGATCGGTAGGAATTGGCCAGCAGCTGAAAACTTCAATCTAGACGCTTATAGGTCTTGGTTGAGAATTCATTTGATGACCCAACACATCAAATAAAAAAAATAAAAAAAAAAAAATCAACCTTATACAATAACTCAAATATTTTAAAAAAATCACTCAAGTTGATGTGGCTTCCCATAGCTCTTTTTAATTGAAATCTTATTATGCGTCGCGTTAGAAACCAGGGAAGTGGCTGGCTTGAATAGCTATCAAGTAATTTTGTTGGTTTTTATATTTCTGAAGTCATTTCTCAGATGGCTTGTGCCTAGTGTCATTCTGAAAATACTCTTTTTTTAATTAGCTTAAAAATTGAGAATGAATCATTGTTAGGTAGTATAGACATGGAAGACGAAAGTTCAGATCATGAACTTGATAAAAAAAAAAAAAGGTGATCCATCATGATGCTATAGAGAGCCTGTTTCATGCACATGGAATTATGAAATTAGCATTGGGGGCCACAAATCAATTATTGCTCTTCTATTGATTCAATAAAATTAGTCTAATGAACCTTTTTAGTTTAATTAGGCTTATCCTAGAATGAATGGTACAACATTTCCATATTTTGAAATTACTAGATTGGAATTGGATGGATTATTATTATTATTATTTTCATTCTTTATTTTGAGCACATTTGTCCATGTTAGATATTTATGATTCTCAAAATGGTAGTTACATTATTTACTATATTTTATATTAACATAAACACTCCTTTTAATTATCTCCTTGAAACATAAGATAACAAACTTTTTATTTTTTTGATGTTTTATGTGAATTTCATATGATAAGTTGTGCTTGCATCTAGACAACTTTACTTTCTAATTGTTTTTATATCGTGGCTAATTAAAAATTACAAAAAAAAAAGTCATAATTTAAGGATAATATGCTAGTTCTATTACTAACAGAGTAATAGCTTAAGAAAGTATTATAAAAATATATTGCAACCACTTGAGATTCATTTACTAAACACATAATGCAACTAAAATGCCAAATACATCTATTATTTGGTAATTTAAGTTCCTTTTATGATAATTAGATTCATCGATGATCTTCTTTAGCACTCTCTTATTTTGACCTTTTCTAATGCATTGGTTAACTATATGTTAGTGAGATAAGAATGGATGGTCGAAAACATCAAACGATGTGACATTAGATGATAAAATGATAGGAAAAAACAAGTCAAATCGGGTAATAATAAGTGATGGAGATTTCATTTGAGTGCGACATGCACATATTTTTCTAGGCGGCTGCTTTGTCATTTGGTTCGAGCTTTATGCAAAGTAGAAAGGGATTATTTTGAGACAAAGGCATGGTGTGACCTCTTTGCTTGAGAATGGATAAGTGGTAGCTTTCCAGACTTTCCACTTCAAGATGTGCAAGACAGGTAGGTTAAGAGTATTAGCATATCATTAATTGTTTTGAGGTTTATTGATATGAAAGATAGTTCAAGATTTTCATTATCTGGGATGTGAACTTATTTTTCCCTGAAGAGTTGGTTCTCACTATGTAAAATCCTTCTTTAAAAACCTAGTTTAAGTGTTTGTTTTTGTAAAGCTATAGCTTTGTTCTTGATCTCTTTGCATTTGTTCTTCTCCTTGCATATAATGAACTAGCAAGGATGGGGCCATGCATTTCTAGCTCTCTACTTTAATCTCTATCAGGAAAATCATTTGCACTGCTTGTGATGGATATCCTACTTGAGGATTTTTTTTTTCAAAATAATATAAAAAAATAAATAATTATGATATTAGATTTTTGGTAATATATTTATCAAAATAGGTTTTTAGGTGCAACGTGGTAGGTGAATTGGCAGGGAATTGAAACGTGGCAGGGAGAAAATGAAACATGGCAGGGGAAGGATGCGACGTGGTAAGCCGTACTGAAATCATCTTTGTCAAAGATGGTTTCTCAGCCGATTTACCCTCTCCTCTGTTCTATTTTTTTGTTTTCGTGCTATTGTTCATCGGTTGTTTCCCTTTGTCTCCAGCCCCATTCCCTTTGTCTCCGGCCTCATTTCCTATGTTGACAGCCCCATTCCCTAATTTTTCTTCGTCAACGGCTTTTTCCCGGCCCCATTGAAGGTATGAAAATTTTTTTCTCTCCTGCCCCACAGCCCCTTGGTATTGTTTGAATTTTTTTGTTGGCTTGTTCTCCTCTCTAGATCCAGCCCAAGTAGAATCAGGTCCGGTTTAAGTTGATCTTCGGTTCCGTTGTGAAGATCCGGCCCAAGTGCAGGAAAGTTTTTCAGATCCAAAAAAATCAAAAAAATTATTTTCTTCCATCTAGCATTAGAGATAATTATGTTATTTATTTTATTATTTAAATTATTTGAATATTGTTATTACAGTTTTTGTTTGGTATAAGTTTTTTAATATTTAGTAATTTAATTTCAGAATTTTACAATGTAATGTTATGCTATTTTTTATGATGCAATTGTAATTGTATTTATTTTATTTATGTTCGCATAATATATTTTGGATGCAGTTGATGTAATTGTAAATTATATTAAATTACATGGATATGTAGTACTTTATTTTGGTTTATTTTTAAATTATGTTATTAAAAAAATAGAAAATATTAATAAGCTTTGATTAATTATCTGGTTATTTTTGGTATAATATTTATTATATCAGAAATTAAAAAATAGTATATATTGTTAATGTTAAAATAAATAATAATTAAATATATAATATGTAAATCAATTTATAAAGATAAAAAAATTTAGTAAAGAAATATAAATATATATAGAATTTTTAAATTATCAAGCTTTGAAATAATGATTCAAATTATTTCAATTTTTTCAAATATTTTGTAAATAATTAATTAAGAAATAGTATATAATAATAATGTTTAGATATAAATTAATGTTTTAATTATTGAAGAAATTATGATATAGTACTAAGATTTGAAGAATGAATAGGTTATTAAAAATTTATAATAAAAAAAATTAGAAAATAGATATAAATAGTTAATTTAGATATATAATTACTTGATTTGTTTAATATAAGTAAATTATGATGTTAATAGTAAAGATTTAAAAAAATATAAATATGTATAGAAGTTAAATTAATAATTAAATAAAGGTAAGTTTGTTTAGCTATATTTCAATAATTTATTAATATATTAATTAATATAAAAAGAATAATGATATGCTATAATATATTTTATAAAAAAATGTTAAAAATATGAAATTATAATGGCAGATAATTTAAGTTAGTAAAATTAAATATGTATTGAATTATTGAAATTAATTTATTATGGATTAATCATTAAAATTATTTCATCATTATAAAATTAAAGTAATAATTAATTATGAGTGTATAAATATATAAGAATAGTATATTAATATAGATAGGCATAATTAATATAGTTATAAAAATAAATGACCTGTTTAATATAAATAAATTTTGATATTAATACTAAATGAATAAACCATATAAATATTTAGAGCATGTAAATAATTATTTAATTAAAAATGAATTTGTCATGCTATATAAGTATTTTATTAGTTTATCGGTATAGTTAATAACATAAACAACATATAAAATTAAGAATAAGGTAATTAATTTAAAATTAATAATAGTGTAATAAAACTTATTGTATAAATAGAATATATTACAAACATGATATGATTTATTTGATATAAATAAACTATTGTATGTTTACTAAATATTTAAAATGTATGAATATTTATAGCTTGTAAATAATTATTTAATTAAATTTGAATACATGGTGGTTTTAAATTAATATATTAAATTATAAATGAAGTTAATGAATATCTATGATTTGTAAATATTTTAAACATGTAAATAATTTAATAATGAAAATTAGAGAGTTATGGTATATAAATAAATTATTAAGTTATGAATGAAGTTGTTAATTTATATGCTATATTATTCATATTATCAATTTATTCATTAAAAGTGTAATCATAGTATAGAAAATAAATATTTGAATGAAAATCTTGAAAATATGTAGTCTGCATATTTATAGTTTTATTATTTTTATTATATAGATGTATAGCATGAATTTTTATAGTTTATAATATGTAGATATTAGTATTAGTGATGTAATAATGTTTTGAAATTATTTTTTAGGTTAATCATTTAATTTTTTGTATATATTTTTATAAGATTTGCATTGCATTGAACCATAGACCTGCTAATTGCTTAATATGTATATTCTGTAGTATCCATATATTTTTATAAATTTATACAAATTTGAGAATTATGCATATTAATCAATTGATTATCAAATTTGGATAGTTTGGGAATTACAAATAATTTTACAGGTCAGCTTACAGTAATCAAATGATATGTAATGAAGACTGAATAAAATTTCGAGCACCATTCTTCTTTTGTTCTCCGCGTACGTAAATATTTCTATATGGAGAACTAAAGAGAATTGCTGCCAAAATTTCATTCAGTCTTCATTGCATACCGTTTGATTACTGTAAGTTGACTCATAAAATTAATGTAATTCCTAAATAGGATAGGACCTATATTTACCTAGTAGTTGATGATAGGATGCATTTATCATTTAAGTCATCATAATCTCCGTACGTAGATAGTAATTTAAAAATATATTGAAATCTATATTTATGTGCTTAATAAAATAATTATATTTTAAATTTTATCATCATATTATTTATTTAATTTAATTAGTTTTTAAATTATATCAATATAAATTTTAAGAAGGTTATCTCTAAATATATTTTGTTTATTAAACATGTAGGGTGTAATGGAAAAAAAAATCACAGTATTATATTATATTAATGGTTCTATGATTAATAGAAAATATGGGATTGAGTACAACCAGGGATCGAAAAAGGTAATTAGAATTAATTCTGGTATGACATCTAAAGAGTTGGAGAACAAAATATATAGAGTTTTTCATATTGATCGAACTAGAAAAAAATATTGATCATCTATAGATATCCACAAGTTGTCCAGTCAATATTTGTAAAGTATGAACCTGTTCCATTAACCAATGATGAAGATATAAAGATAATATTTTTAACATCAGTTCATATCCATATATATCGGGTGCAAAGTTGTACATAGATATCCAAACCGTTGAAGCTCTTGAACCTGTTTGCAAACAGGATGATTATGAAGAATCTGTTCAAAATATAGCAACAACTCGTATATCTGAACATGTTATTTCATACCGTACTCCAAACATTATAGATAATGATGTAAAAAGTATTGGTTTAATTTTTACTATAGACCCGTTACGTATGGTGGACAGTACTGTACCAGAAAGTAATATTAAAGAAGTATCAGTATATACAGTTGCTGATGATACGGTGTATGTAGATAATCAGCTTTTTAATAAAAATGATGATGAAAGTGAACATGATTTGGCTGACAAAGCTAATGAAGCTGGTACTTAACATCCAGTACGAAGTCTAGAGGATACCACCATTCCAAACTATTCTACATTTGAAGCTCCATCTAGAATATTCACTCAAGTTGATTGGAATGTTGCTAATGTGTCAATGTATTCTTTATTGCAGGAACAACATATTATATGGCAAAAGGATGAGGAATTACATAAAGGACTTTGTTTTACGGATAAGACAGAATTACACACTATAGTAAAACAATATTCTGTTGAAAGATATCATGAATTTAAGGTTATTGAGTCAAATCCAAATATATGGCTTGTAAAATATAAGAACAGAGATTTGGAATGTCAATGGATGGTGAGAGCTATTAAATGTCATGATTATTTTGAGATCTCATGATATATTGGTCCTCATATATGCCCATTTGCAATGATATCTCTGGATTATTATGGGCTTGACTTCATATTAATTGCAAATGAAATTCAAGACTTGGTTAAAGAAATTTCTACAATTGCTGTTGCTGGACTTGGTGCAGTCTTAAAGAATAAATACAACTATACACCAAGTTATAAAAAATTATGGGATGCCAAACAGAAGGCGATAGCGATGCTGTTCGGGGATTGGGATATGTCATATCAATTGTTATCGAAATGGTTGCATGCTGTTTAAAAATTTAATCTTGGTTCCTGGGTGAAATTTATCAGCACTCCAATCGGTAGTCCAGCTTGTGCTCAGTTTGATCGTATATTTTGGACCTTTGCACCCTCGATTGAAGGGTTGAAGCACTGTCGACCGGTCATAAGTATTGATGCTACTTTCATGTATGGAAAGTATAAGGAGAAGTTGTTGATACAACTGCTGCTGATGGAAATAATAAGATATTTCTACTTGCATTTGGTATTATTGATGAATAGTTAGCTGACACCTAGGGTTGGTTCTTAGCTTGCATAAAAAATCTTATTACATCATGTCAGGAAATTTATCTAATTTTTGATCGACATGCTGGTATACTTGCTGTAGTATAGAATAAGTATCTGGATTGGCAGCCACCGAATGCTTATCATGTTTATTGCCTGCGTCACGTGGCAAGTAATTTCAATTCAAGATTTCGTGATCCCAAACTTAGAGATGTTGTGAAAAAAGCTAGAATGCAAATGTAGCCCAGAAAATTCCAGAAATATATGAGGAATATTGAAAAATTTAATCAAGAGGCTATTCAGTGGTTGAATGAAATCCCTTTAGTGAAATGGATACGTTCACATGACGACGGATGACAGTATGGGATGATGACAACTAATATATCCGAGTATTTCAATGAAGTTTTAAAAAATGCTCAATTCCTACCAATAATAGAATTGGTGCAGTTGACTTTCTTTCGACTTGTGTCATACTTCAAAGGTCGACATGCTCAAGCAAATGAGGCAATAGACAAAAATGAAAGGTTTACTCCTTTTATCATGGGACATATCATCTCCAAGTAAGCCAAAGCAACATCGCATACCATTACAAGGTTCGATAAAGCAAGTGTCTTGTTCCAAGTCCAAACTTCTAGACGTGGTCTAAACATGAACAGGGACAACAATACACAGGTACTTACTATCTTTATCTATTATTGAAAACATATTATATATTATGTTGTGCATACGCCAAATTATGATTTTTGATGTTGTAGGTTGTTCGTATTTCACAGCAGACATGTACGTGTCAGAAATGGCAATATTATCATTTACCTTATCTCATGTCATGGCTGTTTGTGCACATATTGCCAATGATTTTTATAGATACATTGATCGGTGCTATACCTTACATGATTATTATCAAACTTATGCACCACAATTTCAACCAATTCCTCACGAAAAATATTGGTCCCAACAAAGTGGACATGGTATCATTATACCTGACAAAAATAGGTTGCGACAGAAAGGTATGCCACGTTCCACAAGGATTAGAGATGATATGGATGTTAGAGAAGCTGGCAACAGACGCAGGTATACAATCTGTAAGGAAGAAGCGCATGACAAACGATCATGTCCAAGACTTTTACAAGCAGGTTAGTAAAATTATATAAGTCATATTTCATAGCTATTTTAAGGTACATTAGTTATTTTTGTTATTTATGTGATGTTTATTTATTGATTATTACAACAACTATACTCATATTATTTCCATTGTTTAAATTTTATTAATGTGTCAAGATAGGATTTAGTTGTTGCTTCATGAGTACTATCAGATGTTCATGGTTTATGTCATTACTTTGTATTATATTTGATGGATTGTAATATATTCATATGGTTTGTGATGTATTATTGTCTAATGTCAATACTTTGTATTTGGGTTGATGTCATTACTGTTTATGTATGATTTTGTATTATGTTTGATCTTATGATGTATTGTGTTACAAAGTAAACAAGATCCATTCGGCCCTGACACGTGTCCTCCTTGGAGGCTGGCACGGCCTCGTACTTCTCCACTTCGGCCATGTGGCGGTTCAGTCCAGCTCGGTTCGGCCCCACTTCGGCCATGTGACAGTTCAGCCCAGCTCGGCTCGGCCCCACCTCGGCGGTGAACCAGTATCTCGGCCTCACTTTGGCCATGAGAAGTCCAGCTTCGGTAGTTCAGTTCAGCTCGGCAGCCTGGCCTGGAGCCCGGCCAGGCATGAAAGGTAGCCAACTTCGGCCTACGAAGCTCTCCGGATCGGCCCGGCTTCACTCCGCCCGGTCCAAGCATCATCAGGAAGAAGCCACGCCCGGATCAGCGCCCCGCTCCGCCCAGCATGCCCGCGTCCGGCTCCAGCAGCCCCAGCTCCTCCGGCGTTCGGCCGACCTCGGCAGTGCCCCGCAAGGCTCCGCCCGGCATGCCCGCGTCTGGCTTCCGCCCGAGCTCCTCCGGCGTTCGGCCGACCTCGGTAGCGCCCCGCAAGGCTCCGTCCGGCATGCCCGCGTCCGGCTTCCGCCCGAGCTCCTCCGGCGATCGGCCGACCTCGACAGCGCCCTGCAAGGCTCCGCCTGGCATGCCCGCGTCCGGCTTCCGCCCGCGCCAGCTCGGCAATCCCGTGCCCAGTCCGGCTCGGTTCGGCGGACCTCCGTCCGGTCAGGCCCAGTCCGGCGAGGCACCCGCTCCGGCACCCAGTCGCCCGCAGGGTCCGCACCTCCCTCCGCGCCAGGGGACATCCATGCAGCGCCCTCTGCCCAGTTTGGCTCCAGCCCGCTCCAGCTCGGCAATCCCGTGCCCAGTCCGGCTCGGTTCGGCGGACCTCCGTCCGGTCTGGCCCAGTCCGGCGAGGGACTCGCTCCGGCACCCGGTCGCCCGCAGGGTCCGCACCTCGCCTCCGCGCCAGGGGACATCCATGCAGTGCCCTCTGCCCAGTTCGGCTCCAGCCCGTGCCAGCTCGGCAATCCCGTGCCTAGTCCGGCTCGGTTCGGCGGACCTCCGTCCGGTCCGGCCCAGTCCGGCGAGGCACCCGCTCCGGCACCCGGTCGCCCGCAGGGTCCGCACCTCACCTTCATGCCAGGGCATGCCCATGCAGCGCCCTCCGCCTGGTTCGGCGCCCATAACTGCATGCATGGGGGAGACCCTGCATACCGCGCCTTGGCTCGCACGACTACCCCGCGCACCTCGACCCGTGTGCGTAGAGGCCTCTGCAGACCTCACCATGCATGGAGAGGCTACACGGCCTAGCCTTATAGACCTCGCCATGCATGGAGAAGCCATGCGGCCTAGCCTTGCGGCGGGACACCTCGAACCATGCACACGAAAAGCCTCGCCTGCCTCATCTCGAAGCATGTGCCACGGTTTATTTGATTCCATTCCAGGTATGCTTTTCAAAATATAGGTACGGAGGAAGGCTAGATGGCAGCCCGACACGTCACCATCTCTGCCAAACTGAGTCCGCCGTCTACGAAGGAGGGCTATATTAAAAGCCCCCATCATAGCTTACGCCAATCAGGAAGGAGTGCCACATCCAAGGCGCTGTGCTCCTCCACCAACCTCCTGAACCATCAAGAAGGAGGAAGTTGACCAACCTACCTAAGCCTCCCAGGCCTGCAGAAGCTTCACAGGCCTATACCAAGAAGAACGTGCCTCTCTGAACATCATGAGCCGCTCGTCTACATAAGAGCAGCGGGAAGAGGTAAGAGGGGTAAGAGACAACACACTCTCTTCATTCTTACATTGTCTATCACCCTCTGGCAGCGGAGAGTCCCCCAAGCTCTCCGTCTCAGAGGTCCCTTATTTCCTTCGATCGTCCCGCTGATTTGATCGTCGGAGTGTCTTTGCCGGAATCCCCGGTGCAGGTCTCCCCTGTTTTGCAGGTTTCGCCTAACGGAGGGACAATAAGGAGGAAGATTACTCCTCACCGGAGAGGCCCACAGGAGGGCCACTACAGTACCAAGCCCCTTTCATCCCAACTATGACTATGTTCCCCTTGATCGTCTCCGACCAACGAGCCCGGTGATGCTGGCACGGAGCCCACTCACCTAGGCCATGTAAGAGCTACCGGTCACGGCGATCTAGGCGGCAACAGATTGGCACGCCATGAAGGGGGGCATATCCATGCTCCTCAATAAGGTGGGATGATGGTTTCCACCTTTGTCCTTAGTCCCTCGGGGGCAGACCGGGGGCACGGGATGGGGGCACGAGAAATTCTCCCTCTCTCTCGAGGCTCCAAGGAGCGGCCTCGACCAAAAATCTTGAGCTGTGAAGGTGCATCGCCACCCTTGACGGGGCACCTGGCATCAGGCCAAGGATGGAGCCACCTCCCGGCGGTGCCACCATCCAAGAGCCCCACTAAAAAAAAAAAAAAAAAAAAAAAAAAAAAAAGAGAGAGAAGAGAGGAAGGACCTGGCCATCGTGAAGAAGAAAGAAGCCCATGCAACAGAGTACGCTCCCATGCAACGGGGCTTGCTCCCATTCAACGAAACTTCCCCCATGCAACAGGGGTTTCATCTCCCTTGTGCAACGAAGCTTGCTCCCATGCAACGGGCTCCCTCACAAAGCCTCGTTCTCCCATGAAGCTTCCTCCCATGCAACGGAAGCTTCCTCCCATGCAACCGAGTTATATTCCTCTGTGCAATGGAGCCTTGTTCTCCCATGCAGAGGAGTCATATCCCTTCCCAAGGAAGGCCTCCTATGATGTCATTAATGGAGCCTCAAGCTCCCATGCAAAGGGGTACCATGCTCCTATGCAACGGGCTCTCTCACAAAGCCTCGTTCTCCCATGAAGCTTCCTCCCATGCAATGGAAGCTTCCTCCCATGCAACCGAGTTCTATTCTTCCGTGCAAAGGAGCCTCATTCTCTCCTAAGAGGGTGGCCGACGAATTTGATCCCAACCAGCTCAAGGAAGGAACATATCTTTATCCATTCATATGACTGGAGCTCAACAGGTAACTCCTTCTCCGCTACATTTACACAATGAAAAACCGTGTCACGGTTCTACAGGAAAAGCTCTCGAGAGTTCTCCAACACCTCGAGACGGGAAACACCAGAGGTCCTGTGCTAAAGCCAAGAAGCTGCCAAAGCTCTGCGTTCAAGCTAAGAGTCAATCAAGCTCCCTACTAAGGTCAACCTCCCATTGAAGATGAAGAAAACTAACCCCTACTATGGTTGGGGAAGGCAACGAACAAAGCACGATTCCCGAAATGAAGAAGCAGTGAAGGCTCAGTCACTTCATGCACATCATGCGAAACTTTGGAGTAGGACTTTGCCCTCCACACCATGCGAACATGATGCAAAGGGTGGTCCTGTTCCTCCATGCGACATGGGCATCAGGTGGTACAAAATTAATAAAAGCATGATCGTCACCAACATCATTAAACGTCCTCGGCCATAGGGATGTGCAAGGCCAGCCACCATGGGAAGCTTCGGAGGCCCGACCATTCACGACCCTCCTAGCATGGCGAACCAGCAGCTCTGCCACCTCACGAAGGATGTAAGAATCCCTCCCCAATAATTAAAGTTTCTCTCTGGTGCAACTTTGTTCTTCACCAATACAGGAACTCACCCGTCTGACTCAAAGTTCGGCGAAGTTAAGAGCTGAAGTCAAGCTCCTCAGCTCAGCCAAGTTGAAATCAAATAGAGCCAAGCCGGAGTCATGCCTTTTGATTCAGCCGAGCTGAAGCCAAGCTCTTCATTGAACCCCACATCTACCTCCTGACCATAGTCCGGAGATGTCCATAGGTAGCTCTGAAGGCCCAACCATTTGTGGCTCGCCTCTTAGCATGCCAAACAGCTCTGCCACCTCATGAAGGATGTAAGAATCCCTCCTCAATAATTAAAGTTCCTCTCTAGTGCAACTTTGTTCTTCACCAATACAGGAACTCACCCGTCCGACTCCAAGTTCGGCGAAGTTAAGAGCTGAAGTCAAGCTCCTCAGCTCAGCCAAGCTGAAATCAAATAGAGCCAAGCCGAAGTCATGCCTCTTGATTCAGCCGAGCTGAAGCCAAGCTCTTCATTGAACCCCGCATCTACCTCTTGACCATAGTCCGGAGATGTCCATAGGTAGCTCTGAAGGCCCAACCATTTGTGGCTCGCCTCCTAGCATGCCAAACAGCTCTGCCACCTCACGAAGGATGTAAGAATCCCTCCTCAATAATTAAAGTTCCTCTCTGGTGCAACTTTGTTCTTCACCAATACAGGAACTCACCCGTCTGACTCCAAGTTCGACGAAGTTAAGAGTTGAAGTCAAGCTCCTCAGCTCAGCCAAGCTGAAATCAAATGGAGCCGAGCTGGAGTCATGCCTCTTGATTCAGCCGAGCTGAAGCCAAGCTCTTCATTGAACCCCGCATCTACCTCCTGACCATAGTCCGGAGATGTCCATAGGTAGCTTTGAAGGTCCAACCATTTGTGGCTCGCCTCCTAGCATGCCAAACAGCTCTGCCACCTCACGGAGGATGTAAGAATCTCTCCTCAAAAATTAAAGTTCATCTTTGGTGCAACTTTGCTCTTCATCATTACAGGAGCTCATCTGTCCGACTCTGAGTCTGACGAAGGAAGCCCGGATCCCAGTTCCGGCATAACGGAACCCAGTTCCGGTACAAAATCCTGGAGAACAGCTTGGTAGGTCACGCAAGGCTCAACTCCAGCCTGCGGCCCCGGGGTTCAGTCCAGAAGTTCGCGTGGAACCTGGTTCTGAAGCGAAGTCCTGGACTTCGATCTGGAAGGTGGCGCGGAACCCAGTTCCCCCACATGATCCTGGACTTTGGTCTGGAAGGTGGTGCGGAACCCAGTTCCCCCACGTGATCCTGGACTTTAGTTTGGAAGGTGGCGTGGAACCTAGTTCCCCCACGTGATCCTGGACTTCAGTCTGGAAGGTGGCGCGGAACCCGATTCCCCTACGTGATCCTGGACTTCAGTCTGGAAGGTGGTGCGGAACCCGATTCCCCCACGTGATCCTGGACTTCAGTCTGGAAGGTGGCGCGGAACCCGATTCCCCCACGTGATCTCGGACTTCAGTCTGGAAGATGCCTTGGAACCCAGTTCCAGCATGAAGGCTTGGACTTCAGTCCGCGTGTTCTCCCTTGAGTTCCTCCGCTAGGGTGGCTCCCCCGAGGTCGAGCATTGCTCCCTCGAGGTCGAGCATCTGGCCTGAGTCAAACTCCTGCTCCCTTGAGTTCCTCTGCTAGGGTAGCTCCCCCGAGGTCGAGCATTGCTCCCTCGAGGTCGAGCATCTGGCCTGAGTCGAACTCCTGCTCCCTTGAGTTCCTTCGCCAGGGTGGCTCTCCTGTGGTCGAGCGTTGCTCCCTCGAGGTCGAGCATCTGGCCTGAGTCGAACTCCTGCTCCCTTGAGTTTCTTCGCCAGGTCATCTCCCCCATGGTCGAGCGTTGCTCCCCCGAGGCAGAGCATCTGGCCTGAGTTGAACTCCTGCTCCCTTGAGTTTCTCCGCCAGGTCATCTCCCCCATGGTCGAGCGTTGCTCCCCCAAAGTCGAGCATCTGACCGAAGTCGATTTCTCTCTCCAACTCCTTGGGCTTCTTCATCCGGGATGGCTCCTATCTTCTGGAAACTTCAATACCTTCATCAAAGGTTCTGACGGATGTTCTAGACTCGGCCACATCAACTACATGCCCGATCATATATGTGAGCACCCAAGCTATACGCCTCACCAACATATGCCTCCATAGTACCACCTGCTACCTGGTCAAAGAAGAACTGGCATCATCATGAAACACCTAAGGTAAAAACACCTACAGGCAAGTAAGTTTCAAAAAATAACACCTTTTAAGTAGTGTTGCAGGACGTTCCCTATTCGTAAAAAGGACAACCAGACTTGATGCCTTCACCTAGGCCTTCAAAGACCGACATCTAACCTCTGGTAAGTTCAGTTTCATTTAGCGACTAACTTCTTGCAGTCGGTATAGAGCCCGCTAAGGTGCAGAGCCGAATGGGTGATAATACTTCCCTTATCCAAAATGAAGACGTTTTGGACTCAGGGAGTGGGGGCATCTATTACAGTAGTAAACAAGATCCATTCGGCCCTGACACGCGTCCTCCTTGGATGCTGGCGCAGCCTCGTACTTCTCCACTTCGGCAATGTGGCAGTTCAGCCTAGCTCGGCTCGGCCCCACTTCGGCCATGTAGCAGTTCAGCCCAGCTCGGCTCGGCCCCACCTCGACGGTGAACCAGTACCTCGGCCTCACTTCGGTCCTGAGAAGTCCAGCTTCGGTAGTTCAGTTCAGCTCGGCAGCCTGGCCTGGAGCCCGACCAGGCATGAAAGGTAGCCAACTTCGGCCTACGAAGCTCTCTGGATCGGCTCGGCTTCACTCCGCCCGGTCCAAGCATCATCAGGAAGAAGCCATGCCCGGATCAGCGCCCCACTCCGCCCGGCATGCCCGCGTCCGGCTCCAGCAGTCCCAGCTCCTCCGGCGTTCGGCCGACCTCGGCAGCGCCCCGCAAGGCTCCGCCCGGTATGCCCACGTCCGGCTTCCGCCCGAGCTCCTCCGGCGTTCGGCCGACCTCGGCAGCGCCCCGCAAGGCTCCGCCCGGCATCCCCGCGTCCGGCTTCTGCCCGAGCTCCTCCGGCGTTCGGTCGACCTCGGTAGCGCCCTGCAAGGCTCCACCTGGCATGCCCGCGTCCGACTTCCGCCCGCGCCAGCTCGGCAATCCCATGCCCAGTCCGGCTCGGTTCAGCGGACTTCCGTCTGGTCCGGCCCAGTCCGGCGAGGCACCCGCTCTGGCACCCGGTCGCCCGCAGGGTCCGCACCTCGCCTCCGCACCAGGGGACATCCATGCAACGCCCTCTGCCCAGTTCGGCTCCAGCCCGTGCCAGCTCGGCAATCCCGTGCCCAGTCCGGCTCGGTTCGGCGGACCTCCGTCCGGTCCGGCCCAGTCCGGCGAGGCACCCGCTCCGGCACCCGGTCGTCCGCATGGTCCGCACCTCGCCTCTGCGCCAGGGGACATCCATGCAGCGCCCTTTACCCAGTTCGGCTCCAGCCCGTGCCAGCTCGGCAATCCCGTGCCCAGTCTGGCTCGGTTCGGCGGACCTCCATCCGGTCCGGCCCAGTCCGGCGAGGCACCCGCTCCGGCACCCGGTCGCCCGCAGGGTCCGCACCTCGCCTCCGTGCCAGGGGACATCCATGCAGCGCCCTCTGCCCAGTTTGGCTCCAGCCCGTGCCAGCTCGGCAATCCTGTGCCTAGTCCGGCTCGGTTCGACGGACCTCCGTCCGGTGCAGCCCAGTCCGGCGAGGCACCCACTCTGGCACCCGGTCGCCCGCAGGGTCCACACCTCACCTCCGTGCCAGGGCACGCCCATGTAGCGCCCTCCGCCTGGTTCGGTGCCCAGAACTGCATGCATGGGGGAGACCCTGCATACCGCGCCTCGGCTCGCACAACTACCCTGCGCACCTCGACCCGTGTGCGTAGAGGCCTCTGCAGACCTTGCCATGCATGGAGAGGCTACGCGACCTAGCCTTGCAGACCTCGCCATGCATGGAGAAGCCATGCGGCCTAGCCTCGCGGCGGGACACCTCGAACCATGCGCACGAAGAGCCTCGCCTGCCTCATCTTGAAGCATGTGCCATGGTTTATTTGATTCCATTCCAGGTATGCTTTTCAAAATATAGGTATGGAGGAAGGCTAGATGGCAGCCCGACACGTCACCATCTCTGCCAAACTGAGTCCGCCGTCTATGAAGGAGGGCTATATTAAAAGCCCCCATCACAGCTTACGCCAATCAAGAAGGAGTGCCACATCCAAGGCGCTGTGCTCCTCCACCAACCTCCTGAACCATCAAGAAGGAGGAAGTTGACCAACCTACCTAAGCCTCCCAGGCCTGCAGAAGCTTCACAGGCCTATACCAAGAAGAACGTGCCTCTCTGAACACCAAGAGCCGCTCGTCTACATAAGAGCAGCGGGAAGAGGTAAGAGGGGTATGAGACAACACACTCTCTTCATTCTTACATTATCTATCACCCTCTGGCAGCGGAGAGTCCCCCAAGCTCTCCATCTCAGAGGTCCCTTATTTCCTTCGATCGTCCCGCTGACTTGATCGTCGGAGTGTCTTTGCCGGAATCCCCGGCGCAGGTCTCCCCTGTTTTGCAGGTTTCGCCCAACGGAGGGACAATAAGGAGGAAGATTACTCCTCACTGAAGAGGCCCACAGGAGGGCCACTACAGTACCAAGCCCCTTTCATCCCAACTACGACTATGTTCCCCTTGATCGTCTCCGACCAACGAGCTCGGTGATGCTGGCACGGAGCCCACTCACCTAGGCCACGTAAGAGCTACCAGCCACGGTGATCTAGGCGGTAACATATTGTAATTAACTTTTTAAGAGAAATATTATGTTAAATGGTGTTTGTAATTGCTTATTTCATTTTCTTTGAGTTATTGTATATCATAGTTATGGATCCCGGTCCTTCTGATTGTAGTATATTATACGATCAGGATTCACATAGATCATTTCTAGTATGGGAGGGATAGGATACTCCTATTTTGCACTCTCGATATCGAGAGATGGTTATGCACACATCGATACCGCTCGATCGGCGTATATTGCCTTTGTTGATGCAGTCCAGATTTATGGTCTTACTCGTGTTGGATTTATTAAATTAGACTTGCATTTGATCACCGCTCTTATCAAGCGCTGGCATCCAGAGATACATTTCATTTCCCGCAAGGAAAGGTTACTATCATCCTTTAGGATATTGCCATTTAGCTAGGTTTGCCAGTTGATGGTCTAACGATGACAGGTACTACATAGGTAGATTGGGGATAGATTTGTCATGATTTATTAGGGGTTATCCCATCATATGGAAGACTCCATGGATCATGATTGAGCCTGGTCTGGCTTATTGAGCATTTTCAGGAGTTAGCTTTTGATGCAGATGAGATAGCCATACAGCACTATGCTCGAGCATATATTTTGCAACTGATGGGTGGGTGCCTATTTATGGATAAATTTGGGAACATGATGTATCTCATGTGTCTATCCCTACTAACGGACTTGGAGATTGCTAGACAGTATAGTTGGGATAGTGCAGGGCTCGCATAGTTGTATAGAGAGATGTACAGGGCGAGCAGGAGAGATGCTAATGATATTGCTGGTCCTTTATTACTACTACAATGTGGGTATGGGATAGATTTCCGATCCTTGCACCTCGCAGATTACTCCGACATGCTCTAGATCCTATGATTGATTTTAATGATGGTGGAGCTGGTTTACCACAGGGTTCATTAGGGATACAGTTAGTTTTGTGCTTATATTATATTTTATGTTATGTATGATATCTACTAATTTATTTAATAAATTTAATTTATTTATTTTATAGTTGGAGAGATATTTTTTTGTGACATAGGTACCTACACATGTGGTCTATTTATATCGGTATTTACTAGATCACCTGAGAGCCGACCAGGTGACAATTATTGCTTATTTTTTTTAAATAACTGATTTGTCTTATATATTATTGTTTAATAAATTATGCTTTAAATTATTTATAAACAGGTGATATGGCAGCTATATACTGTCGATATACTTGTACAGTTACCAGATTACTATTACAGGATTAGGACATCTGGTATACTCGAGTACCACTTGTTTGTTTTCATATAGTAGAGTGACACTTATCTAATAGAGTGATGCACCAGTTTGGGATTCGATAGATCATGCCAGATCAGTTTAATATGGATTTGGCACTACACCACATCAATCTGAGTGGATGATTCGAGCAGGATTGGTCCATCACTTATCAGTATTATATTTAGTTATGGATGAGTGGACATGATTATATTGTACATGGTCTTCCAATTGATGGTATCATGGAATATTACGATCCCTAAGTGTAGTGGTACCGTAGCATCACTCATCAATTCATCAGTCATGAGGGTGCGGTGTATGATTACATGGTAAGAAATTTAAATTTTGCTATTTAATAATATTAATTTTTAATTTCTTGAAACTCATTATTTGTTTTTAACTTACAGAGCAGTAGCATCATGACGATGCTTGATCTTGCTCAGCTAGGTTCCATAGCGACGTCCTCCTAGACTATACAGGATGTATGTCATTCTGTCCTTCATACTATTGGCGAGCATGCGCGTGTCCCACTATATGAGTTTTATCAAGGGGTCAACAGAGAGGACGAAACTCCTTTGCCTTACTTGTATGCATCTTCATTGGGAGCACCTTCGCCAGCTCAGACAGATGAGATACCTAATGATATAGTACATCTCCATATCCGATGCCCGAGTTCACATCTATTGAGGATGTGGCTGCACATTTTGATTATACTGCTGCACCGAATTACATAATGCAGTATGATTATTTCAGACATCGAGGACAATTCTATGGCGAAGGATCATCACATCACGTATTTGCATAGCAGGCATCACACGACGTGGAGCATATGACGGAGCATCAGGGACAAAGTGAAGTTGAGCAAATGCCTTGTCGTACATAGCCTGCACGCAGGAGAAGACGGCCACCTTGTGGGACCTAGGATCTTTATTTTTATTTATTTATGTATTGTATCTATAAAACTATATTCTAATTTTTTATTTATATGTGTTTGTGAAAGGTAATAAACTGTTCTGGTCCTGTTAGTACTTTAGAGAATCATTTATTTGCTTAAAAAATTCAGGAAAATACAAAAAAAATAAAATAAAAAATATGAAAAACAAAAAAAAATATTGTTGTATTTTAGATTGAGACAGAAAATGATAATATAAATATGATATAAAAATAAACCACTACTCAGAATATCAAAGAAAATGATAATAATTTTCAGTACTGCATGCCTTTGAAAGATTACATCAATTAATAGGGTTCAGCTCTAACCGGAGGCAGCTTCTCCAAATGCATTATATATGGATAGCTACAAATAATTGAATGGTTAAGACATTGTTGACTCTGGTCTTGATTTTGCTGATTGACAAAATTTTTAAGTATATATGAGTACTAATGCATGTTAAAAGTGTTTATCAGATTCAGATACTCATTAATGTTGAAAGATTGAAAAGATTGTCATTCAGTTGAAGAAGCCATGAAATTTCAAGTTATAAACCTTGAAACATATATTGAAGACCTTGAAAGACTCAAATATTAAATTTGGACAAGTTTCGACATTGGTCAAGTCAAGTGTCGACACCATGTGTCGATACATGAAAGTGTCGACACCATGTGTCGACACATGGAAGTGTCGACACATAGACTGATACACAGAAAAATTTTTTCATCCGGCGCACTGAAGTATCGATACATGAAAACCAAGTGTCGACTCAATGTGTCGATACATGAATAGTGAAGTGTCGACTCAAGGCCTGAGACCAAACAGAAGACAAAATGATGTAATTTCAGGGTTTGGTCAAGTATCGACTCACAGACTAAAAGTGTCGACTCACTAGATGAAGTGTCGACTCATTAGTACAGAACAGAAGACTTCAGAAGGCATTTTTTAATCAAGTGTCGACTCTAAGTGTCAACACATGACCTGAAGTGTCGATACCTGAATGGACAATAGCTCTGCAACGGCTAGTTTTCTGAAGAACAGAACTTCTCCAAAATGTTTGTAACGGTTAGTTTTTTTTCTCCAACGGTCTCTAATGGTCATTTAAGATTTGGAGAGCTATATAATCAACACAAATCAAATGGAAAGGTAATCCTTTGAGAGAAAAGTTCCATACACTTTAAGGAATCATATTTGAGAGAGCTGAGCCTTCAAGCATCCAATTTCAAAGAGAGCTTCCAAGTCCACAACATTAAGCTTCATTCAAAGGCTTCAACAAATTGAAGATAAGCTTCTTCAACATTATCCAAGAGCTTCAAAGAGATATTTACTTTATTTTAAAAAGCTTTCATTGTTTCTTTATTTCAAACTTATATTTGTTGTAAAGCTTATTGGTTAGCCTATTGGAAAATCAAGGAGGTTATTGGTAAGCCTTTGAAAACCAATTAAGTTCTTGGTTAGCTTGCAAAACCAAGGAAGGTTATTGGTGAGCCTTTGAAAATCAATTAGGTTCTTGGTTAGCTCGGAAAACCAAGGGAGGTTGGTGGTGAGCCTTAAAATCATTTAGGTTCTTGGTTAGCCCGTAAAATCAAGTGAGGTTTTGACTTGTGAGCCTTGTGAAAACAAGTTGGGTTTTGATTAGTGAGCCTGAAAAACTAATTAACTATAATCGATTTGATTATAATGGAATTTTCAAGGGGATCTTGGAAAATGGATGTAGGTGCCTTGGAGTACACTGAACCACTATATATCTTTGTGTTTGTGATTGCTTGCGTGATTATTTTCTTTGTGCATTTACTTTATTAATTCTACTACATATTATTTTGAAGCACACAAATACATTGCCAAAACACAAGCATTGAATTGATATAGCACATAATTACTTTAGTTTATTGCAAATAGTTTGAAAGTTTTATAAAACCCAATTCACCCCCCCTCTTGGGTTGCATCTTCACTGGGCAACAATTGGTATCAAAGTCCAGTACTCTGTTTAAAAATCTAATGATTGTGAGTAAAAGATCATGACAACCCTTATAGGTATTAGTGTTAGACCACCCTTTTTTAATGGCACTAATTACACATATTGGAAAATACGCATGCGCATTTATATTTAATCTATAGATTATTATCTTTGGAAAATGGTTGTTAATGGTCCACATATTCCTTCAATATTGGTTAATGGCATTTTCATTCCAAAACTCGAAGAGAATTGGGATGAAAATGACATTAAGCAATCTGAGCTTAATGCCAAAGCAATGAACTTGCTTTATTACGCATTGGACCTTAATGAATTCAATAGGATCTCCACATGTGAAATAGCGAAGAAAATATGTGACACACTTGATGTTACTCATGAGGGTACTCTTCAAGTGAAGAATACTAAAATTAATTTGCTTGTACATTCTTTTGAAATCTTTGAAATGATATATTATGAATCTATATCTAACATGTTTACTAGATTTATGACTATTATTAATGAATTGAAAAGTCTTGACAAAATCTATACTAATACTGATTTGATTAATAAAATTCTTAAATATTTGCTAATATCATAGGATCCAAAGGTGACGGCAATCCAAGAAGCTAAAAATATAGAAACCTTGCCTTTAGAGGAGCTCATCGGTTCACTCATGACCTATAAGTTGAACTTATGGCAAAAGAAAGTGGATGCTGATGTAAAGAAGAAAATAATTGTCTTTAAATCTACTACACAAGATGGGTCTTCAAGTGAGGAGTCGGGAGACAATGAAGATGAAGATGAGATGGAAGTTTTGGCTCATAAATTTCGAAGATTTATTAGAAAAAGGGCCAAAAAGAAATACACAATGAAGGCAATGATGGCTACATGGAGCGAAAGTGAAGACTCTAGTTCAGAAGAAGAATAAATTCAAAAATTAGCCCATCTTTGCTTCATGGCAAATAAGGAAAAGGTATGTGCTGAAAATGATTATGATTTTACCTTTGGTGAATTACATGATGCATTTAATGATCTTGTGCATGAATACAAATTACTAAAAATTAAGTACAAGAAATTAAAAAGACATGTAGATTCCTTTTCTCTTCTGAACACCAATCTTGCCATTAAAAATAATGATTTAAATGCCAAGATTGATATTTTGGAAAATGAAAAGAATAATTTTTCTAAAGAAAAAGAATTTTTAGAAAAAGAAAATGATGTTTTGAAAGATTTATGTGATAAATTTTTGAATGAGAAAAATATTTTGATTGAAGAAAAGAAGCAAAAATTTTTGAAGAATTTCCTTATACCTGCTTCAACCAATTTGTCTTATAAATTTGGATTTAATGCATATCCTTGTAGATTAAGAAAAATTTGGGTTCCAAAAGGAACCATAGTTACTAATCCTAAAGGACCCGAGAAAGTTTGGGTACCAAAATTGTCTACTTAGTATATTTTGCAGGAATGTCTTGCAGCCCAACATGAAAAAAGAAAGTTTTTGAAAACTGGGCATACAAGACAATTTAAAGAAGTAAACCTACTACATTTTTGGACTAAATGGTAAAGGAAGGATTTTACAAATTGGTAAATTATAAATATTTCCTTCCATAATTGAAAGTGCAGCTGAATATTTGTTATAAATGTTGTATCAATTACTATGAAAAATATTTTTAAAGTTGTATATTGCTGTGAAAATTATTAATTAGAATCAAGTTTAGACTAATAGTCATTTGTTGTGATCATGAACCTTTTTGATGTTGATGGATTTCATGCTTTCATGATTAAACTTGTGATTATTAGACTTTTACTTGATTTTAATTAATATAGTTTTAAATTATTTCAAGTAAAATATTATGATATATATGTTTTCATGAAATGTATTATATTTTATATCCATGCTTAGACTAGAAATGATTTGGATCAAGTATAGAACTGGTAGTTAAGGGTTATATTTAAGAAGAAGGTATGCATATTGAAAAACCCTTAATCTAGTAGCTTGACTTGGTATCATATTACTTCTAGCATTTATATGGATATCAAATCATTTTAAATAAATTTATAAATCATGCTAAAAGTTTTTAAATGATCAATCCTTTGCATTTTGAAAATCTTATATATCTTGAAAATTTAAATCTTTGATTTCAAACTTGCTATTTATGTTCATAATCTCAAATTGTCTGAAATTATGATGGTGGGGACACCAGGATCAAACACAGATCCCTGGATCCCATATGATTTACTTAGTCATGTGTCAAAGTTTTGAAAATTTTGTAATCAATTTAGATTGAGTCCTGTAATAAGTTGAGGTTAGTTGATTTGTCTAAACCCTTAACCTAGTCAGTATTTTGAGTCCTGTGCATCAATTATGAGTTCAGTATGAGCCCAATTTTTATACAAGAGAGGAGATCACCCTATTTTGGAGTTCCACCATGCCATATCCAGGAGTCAGAGGCCACTACATCAGCCCATTGGATTTTGTGTGACAACCTAGGATCCAAGATGCTTCCAGAAATCCTAATTCTTTCTAGATGTCCTCCAGATGCCCAGATTCCAGTCCAGATGCCAGAGCATATTCCCAAACTAGGGCATCCATGATTCCAAAGGCCCATCTACCTCCTAGCCCAAAGAAATCAAGTCCAAGTGCCAAGCCCAAGCCCTAAAGAAGCAAGATTCTATGGAATATTCCTGCTACCAAGCTACCAGGCCACCCCAGCTTCCAGAGGCCCAAACCCATGCACCCAAGCCCTTTTAGGCCGACCCCTTGCTGCCCCTAGAAGCCCAACATGCCCTCCTAGGAGTCCTTGAAGTGTTGACCAAGTCCAAGAGGTGTTCTTGAGTGGAATAGTCAAAGCATGAAGAAAAAAGGAGAAGACTAGGTCAATTCCTAACCTAATGGAGATTTGTTTTTCTAACCTAGCTAGGAAAGGACTTGTATTCCAATTTGGAAGAAGACTTGTAACCCAAGTGTAACCATGGTTAGTGAGGACATGGGAACTCTATAAATACCCCATCCCTCCCCCTCTTGTAATCAACTTTTATTTATGATATCAAAACCCTGGTGAATTTATTTTAAGCTTGCGAGCTTGTGTTACTTTATTTTTTTGGTTCTTTGGTTTGTGTTTGTGTTTCCTTGCTGCCCTAGCATCCTTCCATGCCCTAACTCACTACCATCCAAGCCTTCACATGTCCAAGAAGGAGTGCCCTAGGCCACCAAGCAAGGAGATCTTCATCAAGCTTCAAGTCGCCCCGCTTCTAAACCCTAACCTGATTCCTTCTAAACCTAATTCCCTTTCTTTTTCTTACTTGCTATTTTGATTGACCTTTGACGTTTTGCAGGATTCCCAAGGTATTTCACCTCCCCAGAGGAGGCTTTCCTTGTATCCGAAACCATCCAAATCAGCCATCTAATCAAGGGAACCGAACTTCATCATCCAGACTCCAATCAGAATGCTGTGTAATCTCTTCATCGGACGTTATTCAAATCACTGATTGGTAACATCCTTTCCTTCTTTTAATTTCTGATTTGATGAAGATAAGCTATCATAATCTGGGAGTTTCTCAATTCTCGGGTCCTGGAATTTATTATTTTGCATGAGTTTGCCTGCGATACGATAATTCTATACATTGCTCTTCTTTTTGCTAGTTCTTACTTTTATTTGAGAATTTAGCTTACAAACTAAATTATAAAAAAATTATAAAAAAATTATTGTACTATTTTTCCTGCATGTGTAGCAATCTTAGAGTTATCCCGCATCAGTTTGGTATCAGAGCGAGTTGTGGATTAGGATGTGCTCCATTTTTTCGAACTCGATGGAGTAGAATTCTTCGCGGTCGAGGAGAATGATGGGGATCTAGCCGTCATCCGGGTATTTTTTTCCCATTTTTTTTTATTTTTATCGTATTTTTTTATTTTTCTATTCCCGCTATTCCACCTATCCCTGCTATTCTGGTTTTATTCTTTGTTTATCCCCGAGTCATCCAAGCCTTATTCCATCTCCTCCATCCTTCTCCCGTGATTTTTTTAAAACTTTTGAACCCTAGCCGCCGCCCCCTCTGGCCTCAGATCCGGGCCACCCGACCCCCGGCCACCCCCGCCGACACTCGCCGGCCCCCGCCCTTGCCGGAGAAGCCACCGCCGTCGCCCACGCCCATAGGAAGATGAATAGATGCTGGAGGCATCTGTCCTCCCACCTGCGGCTGTGCCGCCTTGCGCCACCGCCGGCCTGCTGCCCATCACCGTTCCCGTTGCCCGCCGGCCCTCGCTTGGCCGCCGGTGGGGTCTGTCGCCGCCCATGCTCGTGGGAAGACAAACGGACGCGGGAGGCGTCCGTCCGCCCACGTGCGGTCGTGTGACGCCGTCGTCGTCGCCCGCCTGCCACCGTCATGCCGCCCCGCCGTCCGTCGGAGCTCTCGCCGGCGTCCAGGAGATCCCACGCGAGGGAAGGCCAAACGACACGCACAGGGCGTGCCATGCCCCCCCGTGCCGCCTTGCTTGCAGCCAGCCGCTCACCGTCCGCCAGCCTCGTTCGCCACCCGCTTTCCGGCCATCCGCTGGTGCCTCATCGGAGTTGGTTTCCTCCCCGTCCAGGCCGTGATTTGGAGTTTGAATGGATTTCAGAGCATCCCAGTATTCAGAGCAGTACGCTTTCTGGATCAGATCATCAAGCCGACATGCTTCTCAGAGCAAATCAGCATCAATATTGATGCAGCACAGTTTTTGATGTAATTTATTTTCCTTTTTTAATTTTCTTAGAGGCTAAGAAATTGAGAGTTTTGGTTTTTCTATATAAAGGCCCCCTCTCCCCCTGTAATAATCAGAAGTTTTGATATAAATTTTTGGATTTTTCCTGGGTTCTGGTTATGGGCTGAGGTCCGTCTTTTCTTCACCTGCGGGTGTCGAGGGGTGTGAGACCCCACTTCCTTCACTTGCATGCGAGCGTCAAGGGGCGCGAGGTCCTAGTTATCCCCTTTTTCCATCGAGTCCCCCTTTAGGTCTAGGGATTTTTCTTTATGGTCCCAGGTAGCGATTTGGATGGGATGCCCTTGGCTCCGCGTGTAGTGAGATGGGTGGGATGCCCTAGACTACATGTAGTGGGGTGGGTGAGATGCCCTAGAGGTGTGACATCTCTCCGTGAAGGTGAGTCCCCAGTCCTAGAGTGTCCATGTTTACTATCCTCCATCCTATGTTTCTCCACCAAGAAAACTAAAAACCAAAAGAGTTTAGCTGTTTTAGATTTTAGTGTCAGCTCGCTCTAGTCCTGGGAGGCTTCTTAGTCCTCCCATGGTCCTAGTTTGTTTAGGTTTTCTCCTGTTTTCCTAATAAATCAGGTTACGTTTCATCTGTCCTGCATCATATGAAGCTTGTGCTTTTATGTTTTATTCCTCAATGAATGCATATTTTTAAGGGAAATAACATTTAGCGGGAGCATCAAAAGATTTGTTATCATGCTTTAAATGTTTTCTTGATATCATGCCTTACTTGCTCTGATACTCCTCTTTATCTTCAAATCTAATCCTTTGAGAGGAGTTACATTCAATTGGTATCAAAATTTATATCTAAGCCTAGTAACTGCTTCGAATTAGGTTAGTCACTATGGCCATCCGGTCATAGGAGCTAAGTAGGGTTTAAAGACTCTTTTTCCATTCACTGGGATCTCTTATGACATGTTGGGGTGCCACTGTGGCCTTATCCCATGAACAAGTAAGGTGAATGGATAATATATATATTAGAGCTAATATATATTGAATTATTTTTTGTATATGCATATCATTTTGTGGTATCATGTTCAATTAATATCATATTTAATTGGTATTATGATTAATTGATTTTATGCATTGATTTTGATGATCTACTTACTATTCTTTCTACCTTCATTCCCATTTTGTATTACCTTTCACCCTTTTTCATGATGACAAAAATGGGGAGAAATATGTTAAGTATGAAAAGGAGAAATATATGATAAACATGATAAATTATATGAGAAATGAAAGAAAGTGCAAAAAAGGGGGAGAAGAAAGCAAAATGTTATAATCTTAATGGAAGAATTAGTAAGGGAGAGAAAATTAAAAATTTTGCATATTTTGAAAAATGTTTTGAAATTATATTTTGAAGAGGAGCTTAATACTTATTGATTTTGAGCTTACATGTTTATATTGTTGTTAATTTTTTTTAAGCTTACCCTATTTTTATACTTAAAGATTTTATCATCATCAAAAAGGAGGAGATTGTTGACTTTGGTCTTGATTTTGATGATTGACAAAATATTTAAGTATATATGAGTACTAACGCATGTTAAAAATATTTATCAGATTCAGGTACTCGTTAATGTTAAAAGATTGAAAAGATTATCATTCAGTTGAAGAAGCCATGAAATTTCAAGTTATGAACCTTGGAATATATATTGAAGATCTTAAAGGACTCAAATATTAACTTTGGATAAGTTTCGACACTGGTCAAGTCAAGTGTCGACACCATGTGTCGACACATGGACTGATACACAGAAAATTTTTTTCATCCGGCATGCTGAAGTGTCGACACATTGAAACCAAGTGTCGACTTAAAGTGTCGATATATGAACAGTGAATTGTCAACTCAAGGCTTGAGACCAAACAGAAGACAGAATAAGGTAATTTCAAGGTTTGGTCAAGTGTCGACTCACAGACTCAAAGTGTCGACTCACCAGTACAGAACAGAAGACTTCAGAAGATATTTTTTGATCAAGTGTCAACTCACTGCTCCAAGTGTCGACCCTAAGTATCGACACATGACCTGAAGTGTCGACATCTGAACGAACGACAGCTCTACAATGGCTAGTTTTCTGAAGAACAGAACTTTCCCAAAATGTTTGTAATGGCTAGTTTTTCCTCTCCAACAGTCTCTAATTGTCATTTAAGATTTGGAGAGCTATATAACCAACACAAATCAAATGGGGTGGTAATTTTTTGAGAGAAAAGTTCTATACATTTTAAGGATTTATATTTTGAGAGAGTTAAGCCTGCAAGCATCCAATTTCAAAAAGAGCTTCCAAGTCCACAACATCAAGCTTCATTCAAAGGCTTCAATAAATTGAAGATAATCTTCTTCAACATCATCTAAGAGCTTCAAAGAGATATTTGCTTTATTTTAGAAAGCTTTCATTGTTTCTTTATTTCAAACTTATATTTGTTGTAAAGGTTATTGGTTAGCCTATTAGAAAACCAAGGAGGTTATTGGTAAGCCTTTGAAAATCAATTAGGTTCTTGGTTAGCCCGCAAAATCAAGGGAGGTTATTGGTGAGCCTTTGAAAACCAATTAGGTTATTGGTTAGCCCGGAAAACCAAGGGAGGTTGGCGATGAGCCTTAAAATCATTTAGGTTCTTAGTTAGCCCGTAAAACCAAGTGAGGTTTTGACTTGTGAGCCTTGTGAAAACAAGTCGAGTTTTGATTAGTGAGCCCAGAAAACTAATCAACTGTAATCGGTTTGATTATAGTAGAATTCCTAAGAAAATCTTGGAGAGTAGATGTAGGTGCCTTGGAGTGCACCGAACCACTATATATCTTTGTGTTTGTGATTTCTTGTATGATTATTTTCTTTGTGCATTTACTTTGTTAATTCCGCTGCATATTATTTTGAAGCACCCAAATACATTGCCAAAACACAAGCATTGAATTGATCTAGCACATACTTGTTTTAGTTTATTGCAAATAATTTGAAAGTTTTATAAAATCCAATTCACCCCCCTCTTGGGTTGCATCTTCACTGGGCAACTGACATGATCAGGCATCTGTCTCAGTAAAGATATAAGTGTTTACCCTTTTGACTTCCACTAGAAGTATTTTCTGGTGAGTCATCAATGAGTGATTCCTCATGCAAGACCAAGCCACGATTCTGAGTCAACTTTCTAATCTGTGTTGCACTATAGCGGACTCAAAATCATCATGGACTAAGGCACCTGGTGTACTCGTGTCTTTCCTATGGGGCATCAACCCCTCACCAATGGTAACAGCATCCATCACATAGCCAATCATCATGTAATGAACAATCTATGCAGTGCACCACACCATATGATGCGCCACAAAGAATCCATGCACTCTTTGCATACCCCTCATTGTATAATTAAAATTAATTATAAAAAGAAAGAAAGAAAGAAAGAGAAGCTATAGTGTACAACCGCCGGTCACGTTAAACCAAATCATATAAACGAAAACATGAAGGCCTTCCAAGGCACCAACAAGTGACTCCAATTAAAATTTAAATAGACTATTAAAAAGCCTTTGACAAGAAACAGGTTGCAGTGGAACAATACTCACAACCATTGCCAAAAACGGAGCATAGATTCTCACAAGACAAATACACCATCTAATGCACCAAGAAAATGATAATATAGATATCATATAAAAATTAATCACTACTTAGAACACCAAAAAAATGATAATAATTCTCAGTATTGCATGCCTTTGAAAGATTACATCCGTTAATAGGGTTCAGCTCTAACTAGAGTCAGCTTCTCCAAATGTATTATGTACAGATGGCCACAAAAAAATTGAATGGTTAATACATGATCAGGCATCTGTCTCAATCAAGATACAGGCGCTTATCCTTTTGACTTCCACCAGAAGTATTTTCTGGTGAGTCACCAATGAGTGATTCCTTATTTAAGACCAAGCCACGATTCCGAGTCAACTTTCTAATCTGTGTTGTAGTTATAGCGGACTCAGAATCATCATGGACTAAGATGCCTGGTGTACTCATGCCTCTCCTATGTGGAATCAACTCCTCACCATTGATTACATCATCCATCATCAACTCTAAAGCATAATACAATAATCAAGACAAATAACATATATACAATAAAATGATAGAGCACATATTTCTACTTTCATTCACAATATTTTGAGTTCTACCATCTTTCACCATAAATGATAGAGCAAATATGTTCTGTACAGTCTATGCAAAAGACGTTCTATTCAGTACCAGATTTTCAAGTCTTACACTTTTCTTCAACTGGACTATCAATATGCTTCCTAACATGTTGCCCCTTCATTTCTGTATTCATGGGACCAACCCTGGCATAATGAATGACAAGATAAAAGTAGATAGAATTGCACATGCACCAAGGAATTAATCTACCTATATACTATTTCAAAGTCCAAGCCAACAGACTAAATCCACCAAAAGAGATAGAAAGAAAAAAAAAAAAAAATCACCATGCAAATTATTGAATAAGGAGGGTTGGAAAGATTCTTTACATAGTACAGCATCCAGGTAGTTCCATGAAAATGTTAGAGACAACACCACCAACATCCACCCAGGAAAGCATGTTGGGAACACTATCAAAATTTGCTCCTCCACCTTGTTATCCAAAAGTTTATTAGCATTGCAGTTACAAAATCATAAGGGGTTACTCCACCAATTGACATGCAAGTACAAGGCAAGGCACTAGTTCGGCACTAGTTCGAGTCGGACTGACACCAACCTGGCGATCGAACTGCAACTGGCTTGGTGACCAGACTGACACTGGCTTGGCAAGCAGACTGGCACCAGCCTAGTGGCTAGACTGGCAATCGAATCGATAACTGGATTGTCTATCGGATCGATGGTCGGACTGGTAATCAGTTTGGTGGTTGGACAAGCGAGCGGACTGACGGTGGTCTGACATCCAGTTTGGCCCCGTACCCTCATGAGCCCCGTGCCATGCGGTAGCACGATAAGTGACCGATAAGCGATTGTACATGCTATGGTCCGTGCCAACGCATGACCGGCGACCTTCGGTAGATCGTAACTTGCCCTGTGCCCGCACGCCCGATGCCGAGCATTTGAAAATGCCATGTTTCGTGCCACACATGGCCCATGCCCGATAGGCTATTTTCGGTGGTGCCCACAGGGCTTGGCCATAGCTCGACCGAAGGTTTAGGGTTTACGTTTTAGGGTTTAGGGTTTAGGGTTTAGGATTTAGGATTAGGATTTATGGCACCAGTCGCGTGTTGGCATGGGGGATGACCGGTCGCTTATCAGTATGTCGAGATGCAGGGTGAGCCAGGACTCGGAACAATTAATATAACAATATATTAAATTACTTTTATTTAATATAATTAATTATTTTCATGTATACCCATACTTTTAATATAAATCCTAATTTCAAATTGTTAACCCTTTAAAAAAAAAAATTCTGCATTGAAATCGTCTTTGCCAAAGACGATTTCAGGTCCATGTTGACTGCCACGTCTTCCGGAAATACCTAGTTTGGTAATTATATTACCAAACACCTATTTTCATAAATATTTTATTAAATTACATTATTTAAAAAAAAAATCTCCTATTTGATGTAAATATCCATTTCTATATTTTTTGGGTACATGATTGCTTATTTGTGTGTTTATCCATGATGCATAGTTTATACCCTGAATTCATGAATATTTCTCAAAATTATGTCCGCCTTTTACTATAGGAATTAAAAATTGTAGGCACGAGACCAGTTCTATCCTAATCATGCAATCATTTTTTGGGGAGTCATTTTAACTATTTTCCTCATCTCCACTCTCAATCCAAGGCAATTCCTCCGATCACATTTTGTCCCATCTTGTTAATCGCTTTTCCAGTTATTAAAACATAAACATTCAAGGGTAAGTATGACGTGCATCTTAATTAATTCGATAACTGCTGCGTCAACTACTCCTTGGATGATGCTACACGTCATTGGTGTAGTTGGTGTAGCATTACCGATGCTTTGACAATTTCCTTCCCCATCATACTTATCCAAAACATGGCTTTCGAGTTTTGACTTTTTCAAACAACGATACCTTCCATACCTCGATGAGGTTTAAGGATTGCAACAACTTTAGGCGCGTTTGGTTCGTGGATAGAATCCGAGTCGGAATGGAATGTAAGTGAAATTGGAACTGCTATGGTTGGTCTGTAACCGAAATTGGAATTGAAATAGTAGGGATTAAATTTTGAAGAATTTAATCATCTATACATATAAAAATTATTTTTGTCCAAACAGGCTTTTTGCATGATAATAACTTGTCAATTATGGTCAAAGAAAGCTTGCCAAAACTTAACAAACCACCAACAAATACATAAACATTTTCTTAATCCATGCTGTTAACACTACCAAGGAACAAAAATTACATTGGTTAGAAGAAATGGCTAGGAGCTAAAGGAAGCAGACAGCTTCGATCCAACCAGAAAGGGTCAAATCAAGGAGCCATCGATACGTCATATTGCTTTATTCTAGCTACATTACAAAGCAATCTCATGTATGGTTGCCCGTCGTTTGTTCGTGTTTACTGGATTTTCCAGCATGCCCATTTTTGCAACAGCATTGTCATAAAACATGTCATATTTTGTTTGATGAATAAAGCATTTAATTACTGGATTTTTTTTTTTTTTGTTTTTTTAATAATCCAAGATATCATATATATATATATATATATATATATATATATATATATATATCAGTGAATTAAATAACACCGATTGTTGCGGCGTCAACTCCTGGACCGAGGTCGGCTGGATGTGCTGGAGTGCTCCTCTCCTGGGTGAACCTACAACAAAGTCCCCAAGGGCGCCGGTGATATTCCGGCGAGGGACCCTTCGATGCCTAAGTTAGCAGGAGGTTGAAGGCAACAGAATGAAGGAATCCATGAAAGAATAGCGTATGGAGAGGGAAGAGCACTTCTACCTTCAAACGGGATCCCCCGAGTACCTTATATCGGCGCGGAACAGTCCAAAATCTGTTAGGGGAGAGGCTGAGAAAGACCGATCTACTCATAGGAGAATCTGGAGAGTGGCCACGCAGCGCGTAAATACAACGACATCGTGAAAGTAGTGGAGCAGGGCTATTAGGATGGCAGGATCCCGTAGTAACAGAAAGGTGCTTCTGGAATTCTCTGGATGCTAAGGCATGCTTGCCGGACGTCGGCCGAGGGAAAGGCGGTCGGCCGGACCAAAGGCCAAACCTTTGAAGGGTCGTTCGAACCTTTGCTTCGGTGGGTCGGACCTCTGAAGGAGAGCGACGGGTCGGACCCTAGCAGGAGAGGGTCGTTCGGACCTTTGCTCTAGTGGGTCGGACCTCTGAAGGAGAGCGACGGGCCGGATCCCAGTAGGAGAGGGTCATTCGGATCTTTGCTCCAGTGGGTCGGACCTCTGAAGGAGTAGTAGTCGGAGCCTTGAAGGAGTGGCCCGGTCGGACCACAAGAATGGGCTGGTTCTGGCTGAGGGTGAGCCGTCAAAGTACAATAGTTGTCCCCCTTGCCCTTGTGCTTCGAGTGAGTCCGTAGGCTCGAAGGGCGAGGGCATTAAATGACAGTAAATGTATCAATCTTTCAGATGATGGCGAATCCGATTCGGTGTGCTGCGACCGGCCACCTTCTGCTCCGATTTTTTCTCCTAGACAGGTGTCAGCATCTGATTGGTGAAGATAGGGAGAGCAGTTATTGCTGGTACGGTGTATAGCAGCTGCCCATTTGAATTCCTGATGCGACGTGGGGCACGTGGCTTCATCATAGCGATTGGCATACTTCCTGAAGTGATCCATCCGCCTTGCTTCGACTGTCATGCGGATCGCGGCCGGATATGATCCGGCGCATCCCCTCGGATTCTCATCCAACTCGAAAACCAAGGTGCCAGCCGTCGGATCATGACACGTGGGGGGAGGCGTTGGGAAGCTACCCCCGGGTGCCTATAAAAGGGGGGTAACAGCGCATATAAGGAGCCTTTCATCGTGCTTGTGCTTGAAAAGAAGGCAGCCTCCTCCCTCCTTCCGTTGCTTTAGCCCCTCTTAGAGAACCAGGGAACCAGGTTAGTTCCATCTCCACCTTCCTCCGTCTTCTTCCTTTTCTGCAACTCCCTTGAGAATGGCTTCTGGGAGTCGGAGTTCGGCTCGTGGACTTAGGGAGCCCGACCCTTTTGACATCTCTTCGACCATGACCCTAGAGAGGGTCAAAAATCTTAGGACTGTATATAGCATTCCCTCCACCCTACATCTGACTGTCCCTAGTCGCGAGGGTAGAGTGAACGGACCTTTAAACCTAGGAGCTCTCCCTCTGTATGAAGACCACCTGAAGGCCAGCCTTCGAATCCCGATCCACAGTTTCTTTATCCAGGTCTTCAACACGTATAGAATTACTCCTTCCCAGCTAACCCCGAATAGCATTTGGATTCTCTGTGGCTTCATGGTTCTATATCGGGAGGCCGACATCGAGCCGAGGGTGTCGTTGTTTTCAAATTTCTTCCTATTGAAGCAGGACTTCCGGAGTCAGGAGTGATGGATGTTCAGTCCACATCCTGGCCGGAAGATACCAGGGGGCTTCCGTCCGTCATTCATGGATGGATGTCCTGCTACTTTTTTGTAGATAGTTTAGAGCCGTGGGGCTTCGAGGCGGCATGGAGGGAGCCGAGGCCGAACGCTTTGAATGGGAGGAAGGTCTCGAGGATCGATGAGGCCGACTTCCATAAACTGGACAACGAGGACTCGAAGTTCATCGGCTTCATGCTCCACGAGGGGAGTCTTCATCAGGCTGGACTCAGCCGGCACCCGACATTGGGTAGGACAAGAGCCGTAGAGAGAGAATAGCCCATTACTTTATTCTTTGTCGGCTTTGTAACTATACCTTACTCAACTTTGTTTGTTGACAGGTGGCAAGATGAAGCTGAATCGGGCGACTCTTTTGGTGCGATCAGCATAGCGAAGGGCTGTCCGCATTGCAGAACCGACCCCGCGGGAGCCGAAGAAGCGGGTGGCAGAGCCAGCACCCGAGAGGCCAAAGAAACAACGGATGGCAGAACCGTTTGCTACAGTGGTATCGGTCGAGTTGGGGGATGACATGCCTCTGATTGATCGTCAAAGGATTCTGGCATCTAAGAGGTCCTCCTCGATCGGGCAGCCGATTGCCCGGGTGGAGGAGAGGCTTCCGACGCCGACCGGGGCAGACGCGGCTCCTTCGTCCCTGCTGTTGGAGCCGACCGAAGTGGCTTCTCCGATAGTCATGGGAAGTCATGCAGAGGAGGGGCTGTCGGCCGTTGATGAGAGGGCCGACGGTCCCGGTGGCGTGGAAAAGCGCCAAAAGTGGCACGATGCTAAGAAGGCCAAAGAGATGCTTCAAAGGGCTGCCCCCGACGATGATGGGTGATTGGTGAACGAGGCCTCTAGGAGTTTCCTCCACCATCTTCTAGGGAGAAGTGTCACATTTCATTTCTCCACTCCGAATTCATCAGTTGCAACTTTCTAACTGTGTGTGTTTGTCAGTAGCTTGTCAAAGATACCCTGCTGATGGACGTTGGCTTGGGCAAGCTGCTCTATCTGGAAGAGCACTTGACCAAGAGGGCCGAAGCGGCAGAGGTGGCGAGGGACAAGGCTTGGGTGGCGCTGACGGCCTCCAGAGAGGAGGTACTCGGCTTAAGGGCCATAGCAGAAGAGGTGTCCACCCTGTGGGCTGAGTCGGAGGCCCAGAAGAAGCAGATTGAAGTCTTGCTGGCCCGGGAGAAGGACCGGGAGGCAAGTTTAAAGAATAAGAAGAAGAAGATCAAGGCTCTGACTCGTTGGCTGACCGTCGAGGAGGGGTGCTTGGCCGAATGTGAGACTCGCTCACAAGGCCACCAGGCGGCAGCGAAGAGGTACAAGGGCCTGTTGAAGATGGCCCAAGAGTTGCTGAAGATGGCTGCTGAAAAGGCCATCGCCGACTATAAAGCCTCCGAGGACTTCACCGAGGAGATGAACGAAGCCAGGACTATCGACTTCGACTACAAGTATGACGAATGTCTGGGGATGGTCAGTGCAGCCTTCCCAGACCTCAATCTATCATTTCTTCAGTCGTCGAAGCCGGTAGAGGAGGAGGACGTGGAGGCGGCGGATCCAACTGCCCAAGCGACTGATGCTCCAGTGGAGGCCATCATAGAAGTGGCCGGATCGGATGCCCAAGTTGGAGCCGAAGCAAAGGTAGCCGAAGGGGCCGAGGGGGTTGAAGCGGTTGTTGCTACTGAGGGGGCCTAAGCGGCCATTGTTAATGTACCTCCTGAGGGTCTGACCTAGTCATTTGTAAAGGTCTGACCTTCAATTTTGTAAAGAAACTCTTTTTTTTTTTTGGAACTAATGAAGAACCTTTTTCATAATGCTTTATTTCCATATCTTTGTTGCCAACTGACTAGAGTGACCAAACTCACTTTTCTTTTGAAATTTCACTAAGTGTGGACTAGTCGACCAATCTGAGCAGATAGTCGGACCTCCAGGGTGAGCATCGAGTAGTGGCTCATACCGAACTAGGTTCCCTTACGATTTCCACTCTAAGTGTAGGCTCGTTAGCTTGTCCAAACCTATAATCAGTCGAAGTAGCGGTCAGACTGTAGCTCAGGCCGGAGCAACGAGCTTAGGAATTTTAACCTAAGTGTTGGTCCGTTGGCTTGTCCGGACTCAGAAGTAGTTGAGGCAGCAGTCAGACTGTAGCTCAGGCCGGAGCAACGAGCTTAGGAATTTTAACCTAAGTATTTGTCCATCGGCTTGTTCGGACTCAGAAGTAGTTGAGGCAGCGATCGGATTGTAGCTCAGGCTGGAGAAACGAGCTTAGGGATTTTAATCTAAGTGTTGGTCCGTCGGCTTGTCCGGACTCAGAAGTAGTTGAGGCAGTGGTCGGACTGTAGCTCAAGCCGGAGCAACAAGCTTAGAAATTTTAACCTAAGTGTTGGTCCGTCGGCTTGTCCAGACTCAGAAGTAGTTAAGGCAGCGATCGGACTGTAGCTCAGGTTGGAGCAACGAGCTTAGGGATTTTAACCTAAGTGTTGGTCCGTCGGCTTGTCCGGACTCAGAAGTAGTTGAGGCAGCGGTCGGACTGTAGCTTAGGCCGGAGCAATGAGCTTAGGAATTTTAACCTAAGTGTTGGTCCGTCGGCTTATTCGGGCTGGGTTGCCCTAGAGCCTCTGCCGACTGGAGTCGGACTTTCGAAAATGGGCTGCCCTAGAGCCTCTGCCGACCGGAGTCGGACTTTCGGAAGTGGGCTGCCCTAGAGCCTCCGCCAACCGGGGTCGGACTTTCGAAAATGGGCTGCCCTAGAGCCTCTGTCGATCGAAGTCAGACTTTTGGAAGTGGGCTGCCCTAGAGCCTCTGCCGACCGGAGTCGGACTTTCGGAAGTCGGCTACCCTAGAGCCTCTGCCGACCGGGGTCAGACTTTCGAAAGCAGGCTGCCCTAGAGCCTCTATCGACTAGAGTCGGACTTTCGGAAGTGGGCTGCCCTAAAGTTTTTGCCGATCGGAGTCGGACTTTCAGAAGTGGGCTGCCCTAGAGCCTTTACCGACCGGAGTCAGACTTTCAGAAGTGGTTCATAGAAGAATTATGGACTTTATTGATAATACTTGCGGAGGTTGTCTACATTCCAAGGACGCACCATCCGTCGTCCATCCAAATATACAAGTCGGTAGGTTCCTGCTCGAACCACTTCAACGACTTGATAAGGTCCTTCCCAATTTGGGAAAAGCTTGCCTTGCTCGGTCGGTCTCAAAATTTCCATCCTCTGCAAGACCAGGTCTTCGATTCAGAAAGCTCGCGCCTTGACTCGCGAGTTGTAATATTTCGCCATCTTCTGGTGGTAGACCACCATCTCCATGCTTGCCCGAAGTCTAGTTTCTTCGAGCAAGTCTAGGTCAGCCATTCGCTGTTCGGAGTTGGCCGGTTCGGCGTAGTGGTCGATCCATAGAGATTGAAGAGAGGTCTCGATAGGGATGACGGCTTCGCTTCCATAAGTGAGGTTGAATGAGGTTTTGCTGGTTGACGTTCTGGCGGTTATCCGATATGCCAATAATACTGAGTGGAGTTCCTCCGCCCAAAGCCCCTTGGCCTCATTCAGTCGGGTCTTCAGCCCGTGCAAGATTGTCTGATTGGAGACTTTAGCCTCTCCATTGCACTGAGGGTGGCCGACCGACATGAGTTGGTGAGAGATATGATATTGCTGACAAAAGTCTTGGAACTTAGAGTTGTCAAACTGTCTTCCATTGTCAGTAATAATCGTTCGAAAAATGTCGAACCGAAAGATGATGTTATTCCGGATGAAGTTCTCCACCTTGATCTCAGTTATCTATGCTAGTGGTTCAGTCTCCACCCATTTGGTGAAGTAGTCGATGGCCACAAGCAAAAATTTTCGTTGCCCGGACACCGGGGGAAAGGGTTCCAAGATATCCATCCCCTACTGTGCGAACGGCCATGGGGCAGTGATCGGAGTCAGCTGACTGGCAGGCTTCCTTTGAATAATGGAGTATCTTTGACACGCGTCACACCTTCGGACGAAATCCGACACGTCTTTCTGAATGATAGGTCAGTAATACCCCTGTCAGATGATCTTGTAAGCTAAGGATCTTCCTTCGAGGTGGTCGCCATAGATGCCTTCATGGACTTCTCTGAGTGCATAGTCAGTGTTTGTCGGCCCCAAGCATTTCAGCAGTGGCTGCGAGAATGACCGCTTATACAGGACACTGTCAAGGATGACGTACTTAGAGGCCGTCGAGTGCACTCGCTTGGCCTCCGTCGGATCTTTTGGAAGAGTTCCCTTAGTTAGGAAAGCGAGGATCGGATCCATCCAAGAAGTTTTTTGTTCCACTTGGTGGACCTTGGTCAGCTCTTCCATAATACATGGGTGCTGCAGAGGCTCCACAAAAGTTCGGTCAGAAGTGCTGATGGTAGCCATAGCCAATCTTGACAAAGCGTTTGCCCGAGAGTTCTGCAGATGAGGTATGTGGAGGATTTCAAAAAATCTAAGCCGAGAGATAAGGTTTTGTACCTTGTTTAAGTATTTTGCCAGGGCCGGATCCCTCGTTTCAAATTCTCCCTTTACTTGATTGACCACCAGTTGGGAGTCGGAGAAGACTCTGAGTCGACTGACGCCCAGTTCATTGGCGATTCATAGCCCTGTGAAGAGGGCTTCGTACTCCACCTGATTGTTTGACACCTGAAATAAAAAATGCAATGCATACTCTATGTTCTCTCCATCCGGGTCGGCCAGGATCAGTCCGGCCCCGTAACCCGCAAGGTTGGACGCTCCGTCAACATGGAGGGTCCAGGCTGGTTCGGCTTCGTAGATGGCATCGGCTTCAGGTACTTCAGCCATTTGAGGAGGTCTCTTGTCTCCATGTACACTCTACAATGAAGTCAGCAATTACCTGGGCCTTCAAGGCAGATCGTGGCTAGAAAGAGATGTCGAATTCGCCTAGCTTGACGCCTACTTGGTGAGCCGACCAGATGTGTCTAGGCTCCGAAGGATTGCCTTGAGGGGTTGGTCGGTCATCACGATAATCGGATGTGCCTGTAAATACGGTCGGAGCTGCTTGGCGGACGTGACCAAAGAATATATCAACTTTTGCATTTTAGGGTACCTTGTTTCGGCATCGTGGAGGACTTTGCTGATATAATAGATAGGCTTCTGCTGTCCGTCCTCTTCGACTTGCACGAGGACGGCGTCGATCGCTTCATCCGATGCTAAAAGATAAAGGTACAGAGGTTCCCCCTCCGTCGGCTTGGACAATAATGGAGGGTTCTTCAAGTACTCTTTCAGGGCTTCGAAAGCCGACCGACATTCGTCAGTCCAAACAAAACTTTCTGACTGGTGCAGGGTTTTGAAGAATGGCAGAGACTTTTTAGCTGAACGGAAAATGAAATGGCTGAGAAAGGCGATTCGGCTGGTGAGCTCTTGCACCTACTTTTTGTTGGTCGGATGTGCCATCTCAGTGGTGGCCTTTATCTTATCGGGGTTCACTTCAATTTCCCTCTGTGTGACCAAAAATCAAGGAACTTGCCAGAGATTATCCCAAAAGTACACTTCATGGGGTTTAGCTTCATCCGATGGTGCCTGAGTGCATCAAAGGATTCCCACAAGTCCCTGATATGGTCGGCCTTATGGAGACTCTTCACTATCATGTCATCCATATAGGCCTCCATGTTCCTGCCCAGCTGACCTTCAAACACTCGGTTGATCAACATTTGAAAAGTGTCACCGGCATTCTTCAAGTCGAAAGGCATCATCCGATAATAGTACAGACCCTTGTCGGTGACAAAGACGGTCTTCTCCTCATCTTCTAAATGCATCTTGATTTGGTTGTAGCCGAATAAGGCATTCATAAAGCTACGAAGCTGGTGGCTGGCCGTGGCATCCACCAGCTGATCAATCTTAGGCATTGGAAAGCTGTCCTTTGGACAGGCCTTGTTAAGGTCAGTGTAATCTACACAGATCCTCCATTTTCCGTTGGTCTTTTTCACCATAACAACATTCGCTAGCCACTCAGGATATTGAACTTCCCTGATGAAGCCAGCATCACAGAGCTTCCTCACTTCCTCATCGATGGCTTCTGCCTTTCAATGGCAAAGCTTCTCTTCTTCTGTCGGACAGGTCGGTAGGTCGGATCCACCTTGAGCTGGTGAGTGATGACCTCCGATGGTATTTCGTGCATGTCCGACACCGACCAAGCAAAGACGTTGGCGTTACTCCTGAGAAAGCCGATCAG
Source organism: Areca catechu (assembly GCA_021397845.1). NCBI lineage: Eukaryota > Viridiplantae > Streptophyta > Magnoliopsida > Arecales > Arecaceae > Areca > Areca catechu. Next base: position 46,399,818 of record CM038047.1, on the reverse strand, counting down.
TTCTGATTTAATGTCTTTGCTGAGGGAACCTCCAATCTGAAAGACTTTGGTGGGATCGTCCTCCCGAAGGGGGACAAACAGAATCCTTTCTCCTGGCTGACCAAGGTCATCGGCCTCAGCCCTCGGATCAGGTTGCTCCAGAGTGGGACGGCCTTCTGACTGTTGGTTCAGAATGGTCAAACACTGCCTGGCCATCCAATGATCTCCCCTTATCACTCCGACCCCGTTCCTGGTCGGAAATTTTGCCAACAAATAATAAGTGGACACAATGGCTCTGGATTTGTTAAGGGCCGGTCGGCCCAGGATAGCATTGTAAGGCGAGGTCGTCCGAATGACCACAAAGTTGATAGGGAGGGTTTTCTGGAAAGGCTCCGTCCTGATCGTCACAGGGAGAACTATCTCCCCTTCTACTCCGACGGAGTTGCCCCCGAAGCATGTCAGCGACGTGGGGGATTCCTGCGGCGTGGACCTGGACAAATTCATTCTCACAAAAACATCGTACAACAACACCTCTATTGAGTTTCCATTATCTATAAGTATTCTCCTTACATCGTAGGTGGCAATCACTGCTGACACGATTACAGGGTCATTTTAAAAAACATGAGTCTTGAGAAGATCTTCATCAGAGAAGATGATTGCATTGGAGCCCCTAGACCTTTTAGTAATATCGAGCCCGTCCTCGTAACTTCCTCCGGACCGTCGATGCAACATGCCGACATCCCCGTCGGTCGGCCTCTGATTGGGGAGCTCTATCTCCTCCGGAGGGTTTCTGGCGTTTGATGCTTTGGCCCGATCCTGATGGGGTCGGACGTACTTGCACATGTACCCCCTCTGGATGAGGTCTTCAATGGCGTCTTTCAGTTGCAGGCACTCTTCAGTACTGTGCCTGTGGTCCCTATGAAATCGACAGAATTTATCTTTGTTTCTTTGGGTAGGAGGGCCCCTCATCGGTCGAGGCCTTTGCAGGAAGGTTTCGTTCTCGATCTCCATAAGGATCTTCTCTCTTGGCAAAGATAGAGGCGCATAAGTCTCGAACCTATGGGGAAAATCCTTTGGCTTCGGACTTCGGTGTTGGGCCGACTGCCGGCTATCACTCGGAGGTCGGACTTCAGGAGCCTTATTGCTCCGCTTCTTGGGGGTCGGTCTTCCCTCTGCTTGACGTCGGCCGGCCGCTTGCTCTTCTGCCAGGGTGTACTTCTGCGCTCTGGCCAGGAGTTCGTGTAGCTTGTCAGAAGTTTCTTATCCAGGGAGAAGGTCAACTTAGACGAGCGGAGCCCTCGCTTGAAGGCTGACATGGCCACGGCCTCATTCAAGTCCAGGACTTCCATAGCCGCTGAGTTGAAACGGGCCATGAAATATCGAAGAGTCTCTCCCTCCTTTTGCAGCACGAGGAAGAGGCAGTTGGTATTCCTCGGGGTTCAACTGCAGGTCCTGAAATAAGAAAGAAAAAGTGATTCGAGTTGAGAAAAGGAGTGGATCGTACCTGCCGGATAGCGGAGAACCATATCCGGGCGGTCTTCTTAAGGGTGGCAGGGAAGGCGATGCAGTGGAGGGCGTCGGAGGTATCTTGTACCATCATATGGGCTTTGTATGTGCCCAGATGGTCCATCGGGTCGGTGGTACCGTCGTAGGGATCCACCTGTGGAATCTTGAAGTGGCGAGGAATCATCCCGCCAGAATCTCGTCAGAGAATGGGGGATGGGAGTCGTATACCTTCCCCCTTCGACCTTCTGCCAAAGGGTGATTTCGACAATGCGCTCCTCCATGCGCATGATCTTGCTGGCATAGTCCCTTAGGGGTTCGGCAGTAGGACGACCGCCGATCGAGACGGATTCGGTGCAGGAAGGTGAAGCAGACCTTGCCCTTTTGCCATCGGAGCGATCGCCCAATGACCTCCAGGGATCCGCGGCGATGCGAGAACAATGCTGAGGGACCTCCGGCCGTCGGCTTCCCTCAGCAGTAGTTGGAGGATTGGTGCAGGAAACAGCTGGTAGTTGCTGCCGGTTGTCGGCTGCTTCCTGGAAACGCTGAACTGCAATAGTAAGTGTTTCGATGTGATTCACTAAAGTCTGGAACTGCTGCAATCCCAATGTGATGGTAGGTTCAGCTACAACAGCGGTGGTGGCGGTGATATCATTCTCCCTGGAAGGTTCCTTAGATCTGGAAGGGGAGATACCTCTCCTGGTAGTGGTATTTGGAACCCTTAGCCATTTTGTAGCAGGGGTGATAGATTCCTCCTTTTAGAGAAAGGAACAGCCGCCCTTCTTCTAGCGCCAATCTGTTGCGGTGTCAACTCCTGGACCGGGGTCGGCTGGATGTGCTGGAGCACTCCTCTCCCGAGTGAACCTGCAACAAAGTCCCCAAGGGCGCCGGTGGTGTTCCGGCGGGGGACCCTCCGATGCCTAAGTTAGTAGAAGGTTGAAGGCAATAGAATGGAGGAATCCACGAAAGAACAGCGTATGGAGAGGGAAGAGCACTTCTACCTTCAAACGGGGTCCCCCGAGTATCTTATATAGGCACGGAACAGTCCAAAATCCATTAGGAGAGAGGCTGAGAAAGACCAATCTGTCCCTAGGAGAATCTGGAGAGTGGCCACGTGGCGCGCAGATACAGCGACATCGTGGAAGCAGTGGAGCAGGGCTGTTGGGATGGCAGGATCCCGTAGTAACAGAAATGTACTTCTGGAATTCCCTGGATGCTAAGGCATGCTTGTCGGACATCGGCCAAGGGAAAGGCGGTCGGCCGGACCAAAGGCCAAACCTCTGAAGGGTCGTTCGGACCTCTGCTCCGGTAGGTCGGACCTCTGCTCCGGTGGGTCGGACCTCTGAAGGAGAGCGACGGGTCGGACCCTAGCAAGAGAGGGTCGTTCGGATCTCTGCTCCGGTGGGTCGGACCTCTGTAGGAGAGCGACGGGCCGGACCCCAGCAAGAGAGGGTCGTTTGGACCTCTGCTCTGGTGGGTTGGACCTCTGAAGGAGTAGCAGTCGGAGCCTTGAAGGAGTTGCCCGGTCGGATCGCAAGAATGGACCGGTTCTGGCTGAGGATGAGCCGTCAAGGTACAACACCGATAATAATATAATCACATAAAAGTGTCATTTTATAATTATTGACCGTCATTTTCTATGATAATATTTTGTAACAGTTGATACGAAGACACTGTAGCACGGAGCGTCTAACAAACCTTACAATAGAAAATTTTTTTTTGGTGAAACAAAAGAGATGGGAGAGGAATATCCTCGTTGTAGCTGCCTTCACTAAGTCCTATCCTGCCAAGCCATGTTCGATTTGGATAGTTATTTTTTTCGCAATACCCTCATCATCTGAAGAGTATGTCAGCCTAATTTTACTAAGCTATCAGAGTAAAATGTTTCCTCCCATCTCTAGTTATATATCCTGAAAAAAATTTCTGAATTTAATCAAATCATTTCATGGAACCTATCGTGAACCCGAAAATTAACTACTAATGGCAGAGAGGTGGAATCGATCGCGACATTGGAAAACTTGCACTCCCCCTTGTCAGTTGTCACATTGGAACCACTTTTCCATGGCGCATGTGTAGACCAGCTTAGAGGCATGGGGCTCACATGGCTTCTGTGATTTTGCTGGCAACAACTTGGCGCCATCGGTTTCTGAATCAAACAACGGAATCGATGCAAAGGCCAATGATTAGTCAACAAAGAAGTCTTTGTCCAACAAAGCAATCGACCAGAACAAGCTCTCAACCGCCAGCAGTTTACAACAAGATTGATTCGGATTTTTTTTTTTTTTCTATCATTGTGCTTTTCTTGCTGCCCTTCTAATCCTGAATCTAAAACCTTTTCATAGGCTATCGAATCTCCATAATGACTAGAAAAAATGAAGAAGAAAATTTAAGCTCTTGAAGTAAATCATATACCTTAATCATTACCACTCTATATCTCTTGGAAAATAACCTTTTGGTTGCAAATGGATGTATAAGGTCAAAAACAATTCTGATGATATTGTTGAACGATATAAGGCTAGATTTATGGCCAAGAAATTTATACAGTAAAAAAGCATTGACTACAATGAAACTTTTGTCCTGGTTGCCAAACTTGTGACAATTTGATGCTTGCTTGTCATTACTATTGATGTGGGGGCTAACCCCTTTTCCTCGATATCTTGAGGGTTCTTGGACTGGATCTCATTTTTGACAATTGTCCATCATCTACGGCACATTTTGTCCATCTTCGGCCTGGCTAATCCTCGGTCACGGATCAACCCTCGGCCATTGAAGGAGAGCTCTTTGGTTCATGAGATTGATGGAGGCTACAAAGACTCAATTCCTCCTTAACAGTATAACCTTCGGGAACCTTCGGGAGAGGCAAAAACGTATCCTGAGTCCTTTGGTCCTGGTGCAGGTACTTAGGACGATCTTGAATCTTTGTACCAAAGGGCAAATAAAGTTCTTTGGCAGCACTTTACAAGGCAGTCCAAGGAGGAGTCAACTGATGCTCATTTTGATACACCTTCTTGTGCAAATAGGAAGACAAATCTCGTACTTCATAGTAAATTCTTGTAATTAAGAGAAACATGACTATATTCATGCAGCGGTCCATCTCACTATTTAAAAAGTATGGTTGGCAACATAGAAGAGACAAATTTTTAATAAATAAAAAATAGATATTCTGGACATGTGATGTGATTCTCTGATATTGTATAAGACGAGATCCATCAAGCTGTCACTTTTTGTTAGGTGCACTGAGAAATTTTCCTCTTCTAAAAGTATCACAGTTTTGAGCCTATAAAAGGGTATTCTTTGGGAACCCCCAAGGGACATTCCCTCTCTCAATGGAACATCTCTCTCTCAGCTCCACTCTCATTTTTTTCTTTCTATTGCCTGTCATGTAACTTGAGCATCGGAGGGTCCTTGCCAAACTTATCTCTAGTAACGGCTTTTTTTGTAGGTTCAGCCCATGAGCACCAATTCTCCTGCAACCTCTGATGCCTGGGTGGGAAGCAACGGCAATAACTACAATTAATGGTTGGGATCTACATTAATTTGACATCAATAATGTATTTTAACATGGAGAACTTTTTGAAGAAGTTTCTATGAAAATTTTACCAGATTATTCTTGCTAGCGAGAAAAGCAAGTTTGCAAATTGAACAAGTCATTATATAGCATCAAATTAATAAGTTGGTAGAAATTGGTTTCAAAATTTTTTTCGAGCTTTATTTGATATTGGCTTCTCTTAGGCCCATGCTAATTATTTCTCTTTCTTTCGCATTCAAGGCACATATTAACTCTTCATCTTAGTTTATGTTGATGATATCATCCTAGTAGATAATGCTATTATTGTTATTGGTGCACCTAAGTCTCATCTCTACTCTAAATCTTATATTAGAGATTTGGGACTCTTAAAATATTTTTTGGGCATCGAGGTTGCTTGATCTTTCAAAGATATATATATATTTTGATAACAAAAATATATCTTGAAAATTTTAAAAGACATGAGCCTCTTGGGAGCTAGAACTATCGAGACTCTTATGGAATTACATCTAAAGTTCATAGACTCTGGTGGTTCATTACCTGATGATCTTTCTTCCTACCATCGCTTTGTTGGCTGACTCATCTATCTTATAGTCACTCAGCTTGATATTGTTTATTCATTTTACATTCTTAATCAGTTTATGCATTAACCTCGCTAGTTTCAACCGAATGCTACTTTTTGTTTGCTTCGCAATCTCAAAGGCACCTCTGGCAAGGCATTCTTCTTTTTTCTAGCTTTCTACATCTCATAGTTTATTGTAACTTAGATTAGGCCAGCTGTCCCATGATTAGGTGCTTAACTATCTGTCCTTGCATTTTTCTTGATTTTTTTCTATTTCTTGGAAAACAAATAAACAAGCTATAATCTCACGCTTCTCTATGGAAGCCGAGTATCGTGCTATGACTATAATGGCTTGTGGATACAATTGTTGAAATATTTGCTCCATAATCTAGGTCTCACTTATTTTATTATATCAGACCAAATATACTTAATCCCTCAAAAGTTATACTTGACTTTTTATTTTCATTATGTATTCACAATTATGTTCAAACTTTCTAGGCCAGTGAATGCATGTAAAGATGTAATCAAAAGTAGTCTTCCAATTGCACTCATACTGCTTGGTTTCATATGAATTGCTTTCCTAAATATGCCCTATAGAGTCGAATTATACATGACCTTAAGCAGGACGTTAAAGTAGTAAATATTCACATGTTACTTTATAATATAGTCGAAAGGCTAATGGGGTATAATGTGAGGCCAATTTATATATATATAGCCTTAAGAAACTCATACAGTGGGTAGGCAAAGATTCAATATCTATCAATATTTTAACTTACTTTCTTTACTGGTCATCTCAAATATATGTGGTATGAACCATTCTACGGTGGTTCTCTATCCAAAGAAGAGTGTATATCTGTAAATACAAATATACTACCATATGGATCTTAGCTCAATCACAAAGTCTTACTATTTGTAACTAGATTGAGATTTTATTAGCTAGCTTTACCTATGACTAATCAAGTTCTCACATCTGATTTCTCCTCAGGCGTACATAATAGTGAGAATCATGTTCAGTCCATTTTTGTTATGAACCTCATCTTGACCTTTAACAAGGCAACATATAATGTTACATACTTGTTTTTCTCTAATTCATCATCGAGCACATCATGTCTCAACCCAGCCTACTCTTTTAATGCTTGGGCTATCACTTGTATGAGTAAGCCGATCTTTTGTCCAGCGATAAACTTTTCGAAAAATAAATATGTATATATATGTTAGTAAATTTGTAAGACAAATGAAAACAACATTATATATACATATCATTGAAACTGTCTGTAAATACAGTAGTGCATTTACACATCTCTAGGAATTGGTTTCATCAAAGGATCAAGTCATATGATGCAAATAAATATACTACAAAACTACTTTCCACACCACAATATCTCTAACAAAATTGTACTTAGTGTCTATGTGTTTAGTCTTACCATGATACTTTGGAGTTTTGGTGTAAGCAATTGCTGCTTGGCTATCATAAAAAAATATCAAAGGTATATGTGCATTAGGGATAATTTTTAGGAGATGTAAAAATCTTGTAAGCAATATTGCTTTTTACATGGTAGCAGCACATGCAATAAATTCAGCCTCCATGGTTGGCAAAGCTATGTATGTTTGCTTTTTACTACTCTATGTATAGTACCATTGTTCATCAAAAAATGTTTATCCTAAGGTTGATTTGTGCTTATCTAGATCTCCACCATAATCAGTATTTATATATCCAATCAAGAACATATCCTTTCCTTGATAATAAAAGCAAAAATTTGTAGTGCCTTGTAGATATCTTAAAACTCTTTTGACTGCTTTCCAGTATTTTGGTCCAGGGTTTGATTAAAAACGGTTGACCAATGATATAGTAGATATCAGGCTGAGTACACATCATAGCATATATAAGACACTTAAAGGGCTGGAGTAAGGGAATTTTTTATTTATTTACGCTCTTCTAGAGTCCTTGGGCACATGTTTTGACTTAAGGTTTCACCCTTTGCTACTGGTATATCAATAGGATTGCAATCTTGCATATTAAAATATTCAAGAAGCTTTCTGATATATGATTCTTGAGATATGGCTAAGAGTTTCTTTGATCGATTTCTCATGTTCTTAACTCCAAGCACATATGTAGCCTCTCCTATGTCCTTCATTTTAAAATTAGAAGATTGCCTTCTTGAATGATGGCGATAAAACTTATCGAATTTCTAGCTAGCAAAATATCATCCTCAGAGAGTTAGAATTATAAAAACATTCTCATATCACTTAACATAGACATAGTGGTCTTCATTAGTCATCACAAATCCATAAGAAGTTATGGCATGATGAAATCTCAAATACCACTATTTAGATGATTATTTCAAGCTATATCACTACAAGAAAATAACATTTTAGCAACCGATTTTGCAACCGATTTTTTTGGTTATATTTGCAACCAATTTTACAACCAATTTATTTTTTTAATAATTTAGCAACCGATTCAAATCGATTGCAAATTCAATTGCAAGATTTCAATTTTTCAACCGATTTTATAATTGAAACCGAAATTCATTTAAAAATATTTTTTAAAGTTTATTTTTTAATTTTGCAACCAATTTTTTGGTTGTAAAATTACATTTAAAATAAATTTTAATTTCTTTTAGAATTTTGCAACAAAAAATTCGGTTGCAAAAAAAAGATTTTTTAAAAATATTTTTTAAAGTTTATTTCATAATTTTGCAACTGATTTTTTGATTGCAAAATTTCATTTTAAATAAATTTTAATTTTTTTAGAATTTTGCAACCAAAAATTTGGTTGCAAAAAAATGATTTTTTAAAAATATTTTTTAAAGTTAATTTCTTAATTTTGTAACCAAATTTTTGGTTACAAAATTTCATTTTATTTTTTTTAAATTTTGCAACCGAGAATTTGGTTGCAAAAAAATGAAAATTGAGCAACCAAAAATTTAGTTGCAAAAAAATTATTTTTGAAAAATATTTTTTAAAGTTTTTTTCTTAATTTTGCAACTAATTTTTTAATTGCAAAATTTTATTTAAAATTAATTTTAATTTTTTCGGAATTTTGCAACCAAAAATTTAGTTACAAAAAAAATGAAAATTGAAAAATATTTTTTAAAGTTTTTTTCTTAATTTTGCAACCAATTTTTTGGTTACAAAATCTCATTTAAAATTATTTTTTTTTAGAATTTTGTAATCAAAAATTCGGTTGCAAAATTTTTTCTTTTTTTAAGTTTATTTTGTAATTTTGCCACCAATTTCTCAATTACAAAATTTTATTTAAAATTAATTTTAATTTTTTTAGAAATTGGCAACCAAAAATTTGGTTGCAAAAAAAAATTGATTTTTGAAAAATATTTTTTAAAGTTTTTTTCTTAATTTTTCAACCAATTTTTTGATTGCAAAATTTTATTTAAAATTAATTTTATTTTTTTTAGAATTTTGCAATCGAAAATTCGATTGCAAAAATATGAAAATTGAAAAATATTTTTAAAAATATTTTTCTTAATTTTGCAACCGATTTTTTGGTTGCAAAATTTTATTTAAAATTAATTTTAATTTTTTCTAGAATTTTGCATTTAAAAATTTAGTTGCAAAAAAATTATTTTTTAAAAATAATTTTTTAAGTTTATTTCATAATTTTGTAACTGATTTTTCGGTTGCAAAATTTTATTTAAAATTAATTATAATTTTTCAGAATTTTGCAACTGAAAATTTGGTTGCAAAAAAATGAAAATTGAAAAATATTTTTAATTTTCTTTTAAAATTTTGCAACTGATTTTTTGGTTGCAAAATTTTATTAAAAATTAATTTTATTTTTTTTAGAATTTTGCAACCGAAGATTTGGTTGCAAAAATATAAAAATTGAAAAATATTTTTTAAAACTTTTTTCTTAGTTTTGCAACCAATTTCTTGATTGCAAAATTTTATTTAAAATTAATTTTAATTTTTTAAAAATTTTGTAACCAAAAACTCGATTGCAAAAAAATGTTTTTTATAAATATTTTTTTAATTTATTTTAATTTTATAACTGAATTTTTGTTTGTAATTTTTTTTTAAAATTAATTTTAATTTTTTTAAAAAATTTTACAATCAAAAATTCGATAACAAATTTTTTTTTAATTTTTTTAAAATAAAATTTCCAGTTACAAATTTAATTTTAAAAAATATATTTTGTTGCAACCGAAAAATCAGTTGCAACCCCCCGCTGCCCCCTTCCACTCTTCGATTAAATCCGCAAGTCCCCCAGCCCCTCTCCCGTCCAGATCATCGGTGGTCCGATCTCCGGTGTCACTGCAGCACCCCTCTCCCCGTACGGCCATCCGCGACTTCCCCGGATCCGGTAAGTTGACCGTCGTCTTCTCCATTGCAGGTCCATCTCTCTCTCATCTCTGTTCCGTGAGTGGTTTCTTGGATCTCCAAACCCTCCTTCGATCCGCTCCAAACCCTCGATTTCGTCGTTCAGAAGAGGATCAAATGGCGGCTGCGGCTGCTGCCCCATCGCCAGCGGCGGCTGCGGTGGGGGCGATCGGGAACTCGGTGATCCCGATCGTGAACAAGCTCCAGGATATCTTCGCCCAGCTTGGGAGCTCGTCCACCATCGATCTGCCGTAGGTGGCAGAGGTCGGAAGCCAGAGCAGCGGCAAGTCGAGTGTGCTGGAGGCGCTCGTTGGCCGTGATTTTCTTCCCCGGGGCTCCGATATTTGTACCAGGAGGCCGCTTGTGCTCCAGCTCGTGCACTGCCCCCGACGGCAGGAGGCGGTGGAGGGAAGGGACGTATGGGGGGAGTTCCTCCACTCTCCTTGAGAGAGGTTTTACGACTTCTCCGAAATTCGGCGCGAGATTCAGGTCAGTAGGGTTTAACACTTCTTTGTTTTAGGAGATTTCCCTTCTTCTTAAGAGTAGTTGACTTAGCTGATTGGAAAAAAATTAAGGGTATAACAGCTTATTCTCTGTATGTGAAGGCAATTTGTCTTCTCCAGTTTTTTTTAGTATATCTTAAAAATCTTCCAAAGCATCACAAGGTAGAGAGAGTTATTCCCAACATCATGGGATAAATGCAGATTACGCAATCCCTGGGGTTTTGTTTTACCTGAAAAAATTGTTTCTCGCATACAAGTACTTTTGTTAAATGCTGTTGAATTAATAGTTTTGATGGTAAACTCATGTTTATCTTAGTTAACGTCTTCCTTATATATAAGATGCTGTCGTCAATTTTGCAAAAATGACTTCCTCAGGAGTTTTGACTAATTTTAAGCTTTAGCATCCACCTCAACATGTTAATTTTAATAAAATGGAACCTTTTATGTCATTTGTTATTCTTTATTTGAACAGTACTCCTGATTCTTTTAGTACTTAAAATTCACTATGCAGACAAATGATATTGTAGTTGCATCATTATGATCATTGTTAATTGGGTATTCTCTAATAATTCATCATGGCAGCTATGCCTCTTTTGAACTAACCAATGGACATACTCCATTGATTGTAGGCTGAAACAGATAGGGAGGCAGGAGGGAACAAGGGAGTTTCTGACAAACAAATTTGTTTGAAAATTTTTTCACCAAATGTTCTGAATATTACTTTGGTAGATTTACCTGGAATAACTGAAGTACCAGTTGGTGATCAGCCCAGTGACATTGAGGCAAGAATTAGAACAATGATCTTATCATACATCAAATATAGGACTTGCATAATATTATCAGTTTCACCAGCAAATGCAGATTTAGCAAATTCTGATGCACTTCAGATGGCTAGACTTGCTGATCCAGATGGTAAGTTTTTCCAAGAAAGCATGTAGCTTGTTGGTAAGTTAAATATCAACTTTGGACTCTAACCATATAATCAATAAATAATATAGCAGCTGTGATACAATACTAGAATAACTGCTACTGCTTTTTTTTTGGGTGGCTACAGGTTCTCGGACTATTGGTGTCATCATAAAGGTCTTATTTGTTTGTTTTATAGTTTTACATTCAAAGATTGTTATTATTAATCTTGGACGAGACACTATAACTTTTGCTTTCGGTTTTCAGCTGGATATAATGGATAGAGGTTTTGATGCCCGTAACTTTTTACTGGGAAATGTTATCCCCCTTAAACTTGGTTATGTGGGTGTGGTGAACCGTAGTCAACGGTATGTCCTTTGTTTCCATTAAAAAAAGCCAAAAAGGCTAATCTTTTGTCGTATTTTCTCCGTAAATTTCTATAAACATTCATAATTACGTATGAATAGTTTCTCAAACCATTTTGCCTAGATCTAAATGATGTTGTAAATTTGGATGGCTTGCTATTATTGCAAGCAACCATTTGCTGCCTTAGACCCTTCTCAATGTATAAAAATAGGCAATCTTGAGCCTATGAATCTTATTGTTTGACACTTTTATTCTCTTTTTGTTGTTTTATTGTGCATTTTTATGGATTGCCTCATCTTGTTATCCACGGTTAGAGGCTGTGATGAGTTGCCTTGGTATCTTCATGATGCTTCAAGTGCTGAAAGTGTATGTTGGATCGGACCATTTTGCCTGGATCTAAATGGTGTTGCATATTTGGATGGTTTGCATATTTGGATGGCTTGCTGCCTTAGACCCTTCTCAACCGAATGAAATCTTGCACTAAACAGTGTGTGCATATGAAGAAGCATCTGCACTGGATAGAGAAAATGATTATCAATAATGAAATTAACAAATAGCAATCACTGTTCAATTTATTGAACATGGTAATTTCTGAATCATATTCTATAATCTTTAAATCTGTAAAGAAATTTCTGTCTTACAAGTTCAAGTTTCTGATTTCGCATTCTTAGTTATTTATGACTGACTTGGTAGTTTTTGTATTCTTATCTGTTGTAAATTTGGTTTCAGGGATTGCTTGTTTATGGGAGGCAGGGTAGAGAAATATGTAGAAGGAACTTCGACCAAAATGTTTGTAGAGAGGTAAGAGTTGTCTATACTTGTTAAAATCAGGCAGAGGTCATGCCTTCAGTTGAGCACCTCCTAGCATCTGCTGAAGTACAGGTAAAGTTGCTTCTGAAATTTGACCAAAATATAGCTGCCTTTTCCAAATATTTATGTAGGATGTTCCGAGGTAGTTTAAGCTTGGTGTATGCATGTTTAAATAACTTTATGCTTGTGAAGTGCTAAGTTAGTATACTATCCTGTCTTCAGCAGCTTAGGTGCTGTTTGAGTATTTCATAATTCCTATCATGGATGGAATGACCAAAATAGTCTAGTTTGTTTATGACATTTTGATACTTTAGGTGATATGAGGCAAATCTTACATTTAGAAATAAATTTATCTTGATATCCCTTCCTGATTGCTGATAGCTCCATTTTTCTGGATTTATCTTAATGTGCTATGTAATATTGAGCTTACCATTTTGGTCCCAATGATTGCCCTTGCACAAGTGGTTGCAAAAAATTCAATCATATTGAAAATTCGGCCTGTCTATGGCAATATTGTAAAATACAGGAAAAAACTAATATTTTATTTTTTTAATTATTCTATTTTAGCAATTAATTTTACAATCGATTTTTTTTTTTTTTCAGATTTTTATTAATTTGCAACCAATTTTGCAACAAATTTTTAAATTTTTTTAGATTTTTATTAAATTGCAACTGATTTTGCAACCGATTTTTATTTTTTTCAGATTTTTTTAATTTGCAACTGATTTTTATTTTTTTCATATTTTCATTAATTTGCAACCAATTTTGCAACCAATTTTTATTAATTTGCAATCGATTTGGCAACTGATTTTTATTTTTTTTCAAATTTTTATTAATTTGCAACCAATTTTTATTAATTTTCAACCGATTTTTTATAAAAAATTAATACTTAGCAACCGAATTTGCAACCAATTTCCGACTTTAAAATCATTAAAAAAAATTAAATTTTATAAATACACCAAAATCGGTTGCTAAATTTTTGCAACCGAATAAAATCGATCACAAAATTTTGCAACCTGGGTTTTTGCAACCGACGTATTTCGGTTGCAAAATCGGTTGCAAATTTAATTTGCAACCGATTTTTAATTATTAGCAACCGATTTCTCGGTTGCTAAAATAGTGTTTTCTTGTAGTATATATGGATATTTGAAGTTTGCACACCTTGCACCCTTGACCCACCAACTCAAAATCTTTTGGTTATTCCATATAAATCTTTCCATCTAGTTTTTCATCAAGAAATGTTGTCTTTAGATATATTTAATATAATTTTAAATCTAAATATACAACTATTACAAATATTAGACAAATAGAGGCTAACCTTACCACAGGTGAAAATTTTTTCTTATAATTAGTACCCTCTTGTTGAGCTTAGCCACTAAATGTGCCTTATATCTTTTAATAGATCAATTTTCCTTTCTTTTAATCTTTTCTTTTTGGTAATGAAAAAGGGATGGGGGGATAAATCCCGGGAGAGCTATCCCTCAGGCCCCCGCCCCGCCAGGTAATGTTCAATACAAGATCATTGTAGAGTCTTTCCCCACCAAACGGTGAGTACGTCAACCTGACACCACTAATACACCTGCTGGTAGAAATGGAGTATCCATTGACTTTCTACAAACTGGTCACGGGTTTGAGGCATGATTCCGTGGATGAATCGATTAAATTCAGGAATTTCTTGGAGCTCGGGACCGTTGTTTTCAATAGCTTTACATCTTGGTAGCAGATCAACCAAGTCTTAGACATGGTTGATTTTTATGGACTCGATTTCTTCTTCCATTGTTTTCTTTCATTCTTTTTTGCAAAAGATGAAAGAGCTTCTTCTACCATTTTAGGCTCACTTTCATCTAGTGGAGTAATTATAAAAGCCTGATTTTTGATGTCAAAATGATGTCGAGGTATTCCTTTACGATTGCTTCTACTTATTTGAGGTTGTTCTTGAGCCAAATCATTGATAAGAGAATTGCTCCCACTTGGCTCAAAATATCATGACAACTCCTTATTTGGTTGTTCAATGGTTTCACTTTTATTAGAATCTTTTAGTTCATAGAATTGAAAGCCTGATCAACCTCACCTTTGCTTGGAAAATCACTTTCCAAGAATATGGCATCTCTTGTTTCAAACTTAGTCATGCTTCCATATGCTTGTTCTCCAAGGAATACATATCCTTTGGATTGCTCAGAGTATCTTATAAAGATATATTTCTTTCTCGTTCGACCTAATTTTCGATAACTGTGAGATGGGTCATGCATATAAGCAGCTGATCCCAATGATCGTAAGTTGCTTAGGTTAGGTTTTTTACCATACCATAGTTCATAGAGAGTGGAATTAACTGATTTTGAAGGGATATGGTTAAGAATATAAGTTGCAGTTAATAATGCATTGTCCCAAAAAGATATTAACAAATTAACTTGTGCCACATTGACCTAACCATATCCAAGAGTGGTTTCTTCTTTCTACAAATACCAATTTGTTGAGGAGTCTAGAAATAGTTAATAATCTGGATATGCCTCTTTTATCATAAAATTTTTTAAATTGTCATATAAGTATTCATACATTCTATCTATTCTCAAAACTTTTATATATTTGTCAAGCTAATTTTCAACCAGGTTCACATACTTTTTGAAATAATTCAATGCTTCTAATTTATGAGAAATTAGATAAATATGACCATATCGTGTGCAATTGTTGAATAAATATGATGAAATACCTAGCTCTGTACCTTACCCTCATATTCATTGGGCTACAAATATTAGAATAGATTAATTGTAATGAAAATTTTTCTCTAGTTCCATTATTGAATGGTTCTCATTGCTTTTTAGTTAAGTAGTGTTCACATATAGGTTGGTCCACTTTCGAAATTAAATCCAATAGACCTTTTCTTGTAAGTCTATTCATTTGGTCTTAACCTATATGTCCTACTCTTGTATATCAAATATTTATATCTACATCATTACTACTAGAAGATACATTTAAAGAAAAGTAACTATTAACAAAAATATCATATTGTTCAAAATCCAACGCATTAAAACCATCTAGAAAATATCCAACACAATAAAATATATCTCTATTATACAAATCAAAACCATTACCATGGAAATTCAAATTGAAAACTAAACCTAGAAGAACGACAATCAATATTAAGTTTCACCCAATTTCAGGGGCATAAAGAATGTCATATAGGAAGTGTTCGACCTCCTTGATTCAATTTGCAAGTGCTAATGCCCTTGGCTTCAACCTTTGTATTGTTCCCTGCATATATCCACTTTGTTCCCATTAGAATCCAGTGATATTCTACAAATGCTTCATAATTTCTAGCTACATGGATGGTGGATGCTAAGTCTACAATCCAGAAAGGATGGGATTCAGTAAGTAAAACTATGCTAGAAACTTGACCGAAGTTATGAAAGAGTAAGATTATATCTTCTTCGGCTCAATGCACTCATGAGCGAAGTGTCCTTGTTACTGAACGGATCACTGTGAAATACGAAATTCACAGGAAAAGAAAACAGAACCTGGTAAAATAAATCACAGCACAAGCACAACACAAGGGATTACGTGGTTCAGAGACTCCAGCTCCTACGTCCATGGCCGCACAAGAACAAATCTCTACTATAAAAAGATTTACAGGAAGTTTTACGGGATGCTCACCCCAGCCCTCAAATAGGAAAAAAAAAGAAAAAAATAAAAAATACACCAAAAAATATCTCTCACCCGGAAATAATTTTTTGGTGGAAGATCTCTTGCCTTTTTACAGTTTTATCTCTTTCTCTGCCTTTTTCTCTCTTGGAAAAGTTCTTTAGGGCTTGTATCACGTTCTCTGCATCTTTACTGGCTCTCACAGGCTTCCTACGGCTTTTAAAGAGCTCGAACGGGAGAAAAACCCGACTTTTGGTTGCTGTAGAAGACCAAAACATCCAGTAACCAACTCTAGCCGTCCGATCAAAGATCAAGAGCCCAGATTGTGCCAAAAACAGTGCCAGATCAAGCCTAACATCCCAGATCAAATCTCGACCATCTGATCGAGCCATCGGATGGCTCAGATCGCAAGAAAACTCGTGGACCACTCATACACTGCGCGAAACGTCCCTGGGAAATGCGGGGAAACGTCCACGATGGCTGTCGCTGGGAGATAGGCCGAGCCCAGGCGCTCTGGCATGCGTCGCATGGGCTTGGGCCATGCATTACACGCTCGCGCGCGCGTCCGCACACTCGCTTGCTCTCCCGCGCGGGTGGATCCGGGCCGGGCCATGCGCCAGCCCGCGCTCGCATGGGTCGGGCCAGGCCAATTTTTCTTGTTTCTTTTTTTCTTTGGGCTGGGCTTTTGGGATGTTGGATAAGGCTCCACGCCTAACAACTCTCCCACTTGGAGACTTGGACACAATATCAGCATCCACCTGAAAAATAAAACAAACTTCCAAAATAAAAGTTAGTATCTTGTGCGGCGCCTTCAATCAACTAGCTCCGGAGGTCAATTGAGGCCATACATAGCCCCAATTTCTCTGCAGCAATTACCTTTGTCAGCATATCTACTAAATTCTTTGAGCTATGAATTTTTTCCAGTGACAGACATCCATCTTCAAGCAATACCCTGATGAAATGATATCTCAGCTGTATATGCTTCGTTCTCGCATGGAACATTGGATTCTTCGCAAGATGAATAGCACTCTGACTATCACAGAACAGTACACTGCAACTCTGCTCTTTACCAAGCTCCTTCAACAAGTTTTGCAGCCAGATCATCTTCTTGCTAGTTTCAGTGAGTGCCACATACTCCGTCTCGGTGGTGGAAAGAGCCATGATCTTTTGCAGTTGCGAGATCCAGCTCACCGCTGTCCTGCCAATGGTATACACATACCCAATCGTGCTCCTCGTGTCGGCATCGCCATCCAGGTCTGCATCCACATATCCCTAAAAAGTCAAACTGCCCCTCCTATAGCATAGGCCGACATCCTTAGTACCTTTAAGATATCGCAGGATCCATTTGACAGCTTCCCAATGTTGCTTGCCCGGATTTGCCATGTGCTTGCTCACAACTTCCACTGCATGTGCAATATCCGGTCTCGTGCAAACCATCGCGTACATCAAGCTGCCAATGGCTGAAGCATACGGAACCCTGGTCATTGTCTTCAGCTCATCATTAACCTTGGGTGACTGTTCCTTCGAAAGCTTGAAATGTGCGGTCAAAGATGTCTTCACCTGTTTTGCATTTGACATGTTGAATCTGTTCAACACCTTTTCGAAATAGCTACTCTGAATCAACTTTAGTGTGCCCGTCGCTCTCTCTTTCGATCCTCAGCCCAAGTATCTGCTTTGCTGCACCCATGTTCATTGCAAATTATCTAGACATCTCTCGCTTCCATCTTTCAATCTTTTGCATGTCTGGCCCAGCAATAACATATCATCAACATACAAGAGTAATATTATGAAACTATTTTCGAGTATCTTGAAATAACAGCAATGATCCTCCTTGCATCTAGAAAAACCATTGTTGATCATGAATCCATCAAACTTCTTGTACCATAACCTGGGGGCTTGTTTTAAACCATACAAGCTTTTTCAAATCTTGCATACTTGATCTTCTTTATTAGGGACCTCGAAGTTAATGGGCTGCTACATGTAAATGTCTTCATCTATCTCACCATGCAGAAAAGTAGTAACATCTAGTTGCTCTAGGTGTAAGTCCTCCATAGTTACAATGCTCAGAACAACTCGAATGGTAAAGAGGTTGACAACGGGAGAAAAAATCTCGGTATAATCTATACCCTCTTTCTGTTGGAATCCTTTCACAACTAGCTTTGCCTTATACCTCTTACTGCCATCAGGTTCCTCTTTGACCTTGCAGACCCATTTATTATGCAGTGCTTTTTTTCCATTCGGTAGTGTGCTGAGCTCCCATGTCTTATTTTTTATCAAGGATTGCATTTCATCCTTCATCGCCAGCTCCCACTTGACCGAATTTTTGCTCTCCATGGCCTCATCAAAGCACTTTGGCTCCCCTCTATCTATCAACAGCAGGTAATGTAACGAGGGTGAGTGCCTTACACGTGGTTTCGGGGTCCTTGCAGATCTTCTCAATTGAGGTGTTTCTGGCTCAGGTTCAAGAACTCTTGCTCCCTCGGGCAATGTCTTTATCAGTGATCTCTTCCAACTCTACTTGCTTTTTCTCTTTGTCTACCTCTTCTGCTCTATCTGGAACACCTTGGTCCTTGTATAGGCTTCTCTTATTGAACACCACGTCCTTGCTCTTGATGATTTTATCGTCCTCGCTCTAGAACTTATAATCAAAATCATCAATGCCATAATCAATGAAGAAGCACTTCTTTGACTTTGCATATAGCTTGTCTTTCTTCTTAGCATTGATGTGGACATAGGAGACATAGCCGGGGACCTTCAGGTGAGATAAGTTTGCTGATTTAACTGTCCACCCTTCTTCAGGGATCTTACAATCAAGAGGGACGGAGGGATCTCTATTAATCAGATAGGCAGCGGTGCTAACTGCCTCAGCCCAAAACATCTTGGGCAATCCAGCATGGAGTCTCATGCTCCTCGCTCTCTTGTTCAGGGTACGGTTCATGCGCTCAGCTATCCCACTTTGTTGTGGCGTACTCGGGATAGTCTTTTCCATCTTGATCCCATTAGCTGCGCAGAACTCCTTGAACTTAATACTATTGTACTCGCCTCCATTATCTGATCTTAGGCACTTGATCTTTTGTTCAGACTCATTTTTTACTAAGTTTTTCCACTTCCTAAAAGTGTCAAATACATTAGGTTTATTATGCAAAAAATAAATTCATACATTCCTAGTGGAATCGTCGATAAATGTCATATAATAACTTAAGCCTCCAAAGGATGCCACCGGAAAGGGACCCCACATGTCAGTGTAAACTGGCTCCAGCTTTTTCGAT
Organism: Areca catechu; assembly: GCA_021397845.1. Lineage (NCBI taxonomy): Eukaryota > Viridiplantae > Streptophyta > Magnoliopsida > Arecales > Arecaceae > Areca > Areca catechu. Next base: position 46,380,420 of record CM038047.1, on the reverse strand, counting down.
CTTGGTGCTCTACCTGTCTTGATGAAGCTGACTCTCTTCTTCTTTCCAAGAACACAATGCTTGCATAAACCAACATCCGTTGTCTTCAGACCAGCTAGCTTGCCCTTCTTCTGTAATACTTGCATCTTTTTTGTCCCATGTGACCCAGAGATAGTGCAACAACTCCGAGTCTGCCTGTGCCAAAGCCACTGCATCTTTCATGTTACTAGTCATGTAGAGGGTGCCCAACTTGCTTCTACGTGCTATCATCATAGCACCCTTGGCGATCTTCCAGGAGCCGCCAACAAAAATTATGACATAGCCCTCCAAGTCCAGTTGCTCGACTGAAATCAAGTTTCTCTTTAAATTAGGGACATGTCTGACATTCTTCAGCTTCCATACCGACTGATTCGGCATCTTGATATGAACATCACCTCTCCCCACGATGTCCAAAGCCTCATCATCTGCCAGATAAACCTTTCTAAAATTACCAGCTATATAATTTCTTATGCATTCTATCTGTGAGGTAGAGTGAAACAAAGCACCGGAGTCTAGGATCCATGACCCCATCAGACTGTCTACACTGAGATGTTAAAGCCTCTTTAGTATTCTCGATCACTGCATTGACTGACTCTTCCTTCTGTCCTTTATTCTTCCTTGCCCAACAGTTTTTCCTGGTGTGCCCCTTCTTATCGCAGTGCCAACAGCCATCACCCCTGGATCTTGATTGGCTCCTTTGCTTGGATTTGGATCTCCTACGGTTGTTGCTATACTGTGCAGTCCTCCCTCTGCCTTTTTGGGTCGTCAAGGTAGATCCAGAGCTCCCACTGGCTTCTTTTCTCCTGATATCTTCACCGAGAATCAAGTTCTGGACCTCTTCAAATTTTAACTTGTTTGATCCGCAGGAACTGCTAACAGCTATCACAATTGCACCCCAGCTCTCGGGCAAAGATGATAAGAGGATCAAAGCACGGACTTCATCATCAAAATTGATGTCGACAGAACTTAACTGACTGGTAATTAAATTAAACTCATTAATATGATCCGTGACAGACGCACCTTCTCTCATCTTGAGATTAAACAGACGATGTATAAAATAAACTTTATTGGAGGCCGAAGGCTTCTCATATATGTCGTATAGAGCCTTCATCAAACCTGATGTCGTCTTCTCCTCCAAGACATTGAACATGACATTCTTGGCCAACGTCAGTTGAATAACTCTCAAAGCCTGGCGGTCTAGTAAATCCCAGTCATTTTGCCATATATCGGTAGGTTTTACACTCAACAATGGTTGGTGAAGCTTCTTCTGATACAAATAATCCTCTATCTGCATCTTCCAGAAGTCAAAGTCCTTCCCATCAAATCTGTCGATCTTAACTTTTCCTTCGTCTCCTGCTATTGCTCCCACTGAAACCTGGTGCTCTAATACCAGTTGTTGCAGAACGGATCACAGTGGAATATAAAATTCATAGGAAAAGAAAAGAAAACCTGGCAAAATAAATCACAGCACAAGTACAATATAAGGGATTACGTGGTTCGGAGACTCCTGCTCCTACGTCCATGGCCGCATAAGAATAAATCTTCACTATAAAAAGATTTACAGAAAGTTTTACGGGATGCTCACCCCAGCCCTCAAACAGGAGGAAAAGAAGAAAACAAAAAATACTCCAAAAAATATCTCACCCGAAAATAATTTTTTGGTGGAAGATCTTTTGCCTCTCTACAGTTTTCTCTCTTTCTCTCTCTCTTTCTCTGCCTTTTTCTCTCTTGGAAAAGGTCTTCAGGGCTTATATCATGTTCTCTGCATCTCTACAGGCTCTCACAGGCTTTCTATGGCTTTTAAAGAGCCCGAACGAGAGAAAAACCTGACTCCTGGTTGCTGTAGAATACCAAAACATCCAGGAACCAACTTTAATCATCCGATCGAAGATTAAGAGCTCAGATCGTGCCAAAAATAGTGCCAGATCAAGCCTAACCTCCCAGATCAAATCTTGGCCATCCGATCGAGCCATCGGAAGGCTCAAATCGCAAGATAACCCATGGACCACTCATGCACAGCATGAAACGCTCCTGGAAAATGCGGGGAAATGCGAGGAAACGTCCACAAGGGCTGGTGCTTGGAGCTGGGCCAAGCCCACGCGCGCCCGTGTGCACGTCGCATGGGCCTGGGCCATGCATCGCTCTCCCGCGCGCGCGTCCGCGCACTCGCTTGCTCGCCCGCGCGCGCGCTGGGCCATGCGCATGGATCCGGGCCAGGCTGTGCACTAGCCCGCGCTCACGTGGGTTGGGCTAGGCCAATTTTTCTAGTTTCTTTTTTTTTCTTTGGGCTGGGCTTCTGGGCTGTTAGATAAGTCTCCACGCTTAACAACTCTCCCACTTGGAGACTTAGACACAATATCAGCATCTACCTGAAAAACAAAACAAACTTCCAAAATAAAAGTTAGTATCTTGTGCGGCACCTCCAATCAACTAGCTCCGGAGGTCAATTGAGGCCATACATAGTCCCAATTTGTCTGCAATGACCATCTTTATCAGCATATCTGCTAAATTCTTTGAGCTATGAATTTTCTCCAGTGACAGACATCCATCTTTAAGCAATATCCTGATGAAATGATATCTCAGCTGTATATGTTTCGTTCTCGCATGAAACATCGGATTCTTCTCAAGATGAATAGCACTCTGACTATCACAGAAAAGTACACTGTAGCTCTGCTCTCTACCAAGCTCCTTCAACAAATTTTGCAGCCAGATCATCTTCTTGCTAGCTTTAGTGAGTGCCACATACTCCGTCTCGGTGGTGGAAAGAGCCACGATCTTTTGCAGTTACGAGATCCAGCTCACCGCTGTCTCGCCAATGGTATATACATACCCAATCGTGCTCCTCCTCGTGTCTGCATCGCCATCCAGGTCTGCATCCACATATCCCTAAAAAGTCAAACTGCCCCTCCTGTAGTATAGGCCGACATCCTTGGTACTTTAAGATATCGCAGGATCCATTTGACAGCTTCCCAGTGTTGCTTGCTCGGATTTTCCATGTGCCTGCTCATAGCTTCCACTGCATGTGCAATATCCGGCCTTGTGCAAACCATCGCGTACGTCAAGCTGCCAATGGCTGAAGCATACGGAACCTTGGCCATTGTCTTCAGCTCATCATCAATATAGGGTGACTGTTCATTCGAAAGCTTGAAATGTGCGGCCAAAGGTGTCTTCACCGACTTTGTATCTGACATGTTGAATCTGTCCAACACCTTTTCAATATAGCTATGCTGAATCAACTTCAGTGTGTTCGCCACTCTGTCTCTTTCGATCCTCAACCCAAGTATCTACTTTGCTGCGTCCATGTTCTTCATTGCAAATTCTCTAGACAGCTCTCGCTTCCATCTTTCAATCTCTTGCATGTCTGGCCTAGCAATCAACATATCATCAACATACAAGAGTAATATCATGAAACTATTTTCGAGTATCTTGAAATAACAGCAATGATCCTCCTGGCATCTAGTAAAACCATTGTTGATCATGCATCCATCAAACTTCTTGTACCATAACTCGGGGGCTTGTTTTAAATCATACAAGCTTTTCCTCAGCTTGCATACTTGATCTTCTTTATCAGGGATCTTGAAGGCAACAGGCCGTTGCATATAAATGTCTTTATCTATCTCACCATGCAGAAAGGCAGTAGTAACATCTAGTTGCTCTAGGTGTAAGTCCTCCGCAGCTACAATGCTCAGAACAACTCGAATGTAGAGAGCTTGACAATAGGAGAAAAAATCTTGGTATAATCTATATTATCTTTCTGTTGGAATCCTTTTACAACTAGCCTCGCCTTATACCTCTTACTACCATTGGGTTCCTCTTTGACCTTATAGATCTATTTATTATGCAGTGCTTTCTTTCCATTCGGTAGTATGCTGAGCTCCCATGTCTTATTTTTTATGAAGGATTGCATCTCATCCTTCATCGCCAGCTCCCACTTGACTTAATCTTTGCTCTCCATGGCCTCATCAAAGCACTCTGGCTCCCCTCCATCTGTCAACAGCAGGTAATGTAACGAGGGTATCTTACACGTGGTTTCGGGGTCCTTGCAGATCTTCTCAGTTGAGGTGTCTCTGGCTCAGGCTCAGAAACTCTTGCTCCATCGGTAATGTCCTTCTCAGTGATCTCTTCCAACTCTACTTGCTTTTTCTCCTTGTATGCCTCTTTTGCTCTATCTGAAACACCTTGGTCCTTGTAAAGACTTCTCTTGAACACCACGTCCTTGCTCTTGATGATTTTCTCGTCCTCGCTCCAGAGCTTATAATTAAAATCATCAGTATCATAACCAATGAAGAAGCACTTCTTCGACTTTGCATCTAGCTTGTCTCTTTTCTCAGCATTGACGTGGACATAGGAGACAGTCGAAGACCTTCAAGTGAGATAAGTTTGCTGATTTACCTGTCCACTTTTCTTCAGGGATCTTACAATCAAGAAGGACGGAGGGACCTCTATTAATCAGGTAGGTAGCAGTGCTAACTACCTCAGCCCAAAACATCTTGGGCAATCCAGCATGGAGCCTCATGCTCCTTACTCTCTTGTTCATGGTACGGTTCATGCGCTCAGCTATTCCATTTTGTTGTGGCATACTTGGGATAGTCTTCTCCATCTTGATCCCATTAGCTGCGCAGAACTCCTTGAACTCAGTATTATTGTACTTGCCTCCATTATCTGATCTTAGGCACTTGATCTTTTGTCCAGACTTATTTTTCACTAAGCTTTTCCACTTCCTGAAAGTGTCAAATACATTAGATTTATTCTACAGAAAATAAATCTATACCTTCCTAGTGGAATCGTCGATAAATGTCACATAATAACTTAAGCCTCCAAGGGATGCCATCGGAGAGGGACCCCACATGTCAGTGTGAACTAGTTCCAGCTTTTTTGATCTTGGTGCTCTGCCTGTCTTGATGAAGCTGACTCTTTTCTACTTCCTAATAACACAATGCTCGTAGAAACCAGCATCCGTCATCTTTGGACCAGCTAGCTTGCCCTTCTTCTGTAATACTTACATTCCTTTTTGCCCCATGTGACCCAGAGGTAGTGCCACAACTTCGAGTCTGCCTATGCCAAAGCCACTGCATCTTTCATGTTACCAGTCATGTAGAGGGTGCCCAACTTGCTTCTACATGCTATCACTATAGTACCCTGGGCGATCTTCCAGGAGCCGCCAACAAAAGTTATGACATAGCCCTCCGAGTCCAGTTGCCCGACTGAGATCAGCTTTCTCTTTAAATCAGGGACATGTTTGACATTTTTCAGCTTTCATACCGACTGATTCGGTATCTTGATATGAACATCACCTCTCCCCACGATGTCCAAAGCCTTATCATCTGCCAGATAAACCTTTCTAAAATTACCAGCTGTATAATTTCTTATGCATTCCATCTGTGAGGTAGAATGATACAAAGCACCGGAGTCTAGGATCCATGACTCCATCGGACTATCCGCACTGAGAAACAAAGCCTCTTCAGTATTCTCGGTTGTTGCTTTGACTGACTCTTCCTTCTATCCTTTATTCTTCCTTGCTCAATAATTTTTCCTGGTATGCCCATTCTTATCGTAGTTTCAACAGCCATCACCCCTGGATCTTGATTGGCTCCTCTGCTTGGATTTGGATCTTCCACGGTTATTGCTACGCTGTGCAGTCCTCCCTCTACCTTCTTGGGTCGTCAAGGCAAATCTAGAGCTCCCACTGGTTTCTTTTCTCTTGATATCTTCACTGATAATCAGGTTCCGGATCTCTTCAAATTTTAACTTGTTTGATCCGTGGGAACTACTAACAGCTGTCACAGTTGCACCCCAGCTCTTGGGCAAAGATGATAAGAAGATCAAAGCACGGACTTCATCCTTAAAACTAATGTCGACAGAACTTAACTGATTGGTAATCAAATTAAACTCATTGATATGATCCGTGATAGACGCACCTTCTCTCATCTTGAGATTAAACAGACAATGCATAAGATAAACTTTATTGGAGGCCGAAGGCTTCTCATACATGTCGCACAGAGCCTTCATCAAACTTGTTGTCGTCTTCTCCTCCAAGACATTGAACGCGACATTCTTGGCCAGCGTCAGCCGAATAACTCCCAAAGCATGGCGGTTCAGCAAATCCCAGTCATTTTGCCACGTATCGACAAGTTTTACACCCAGTAGTGGTTGATGAAGCTTCTTCTGATATAAATAATTCTCTATCTACTTCTTCCAGAAGTCGAAGTCCTTCCCATCAAATTTGTCGATCTTAACTTTTCCTTCGTCTCCTGCCATTGCTCCCACTGAAACCTGGTGCTCTGATACCAGTTGTTGCAGAACAGATCACAGTGGAATATGAAATTCATAGAAAAAGAAAAGAAAACCTGGCAAAATAAATCACAGTACAAGCACAACACAAGGAATTACGTGGTTCGGAGACTCCTGCTCCTACGTCTACGGCCGCACAAGAACAAATATCCACTATAAAAAGATTTACAGGAAGTTTTACGGGATGCTCACCCCAGCCCTCAAACAGGAGGAAGAAAAGAAGAAAACAAAAAATACTCTAAAAAATATCTCTCATCCGGAAATAATTTTTTGGTGGAAGATCTCTTGCCTTCCTACAGTTTTCTCTCTTTCTCTACCTTTTTTTCTCTTGGAAAAGATTTTCAGGGCTTGTATCACGTTCTCTGCATCTCTACAGGCACTCACAGGCTTTCTACGACTTTTAAAGAGCCCGAACGGGTGAAAAACCCGACTCCTGATTACTGTAGAAAGCCAAAACATTCAGGAACCAACTTCTGCCATCCGATCGAAGATCAAGAGCCCAGATCGTGCCAAAAATAGCATTAGATCAAGCCTAACCTTCCAGATCAAATCTCGACCATCGGATCGAGCCATCGGATGGTTCAGATCATAAGAAAACTCGTGGATCACTCATACACTGCGCGAAATGCCCCTGGGAAATGTCCATAAGGGCTGCCGCTAGGAGCTGGGCCGCACATCACGCGCCCGCGTGCACGTCGCGTGGGCCTGGGCCGCACATCGCGCGCCCGCGTGCACGTCGCGTGGGCCTGGGCCGCACATCGCGCGCCCGCGTGCATGTCCGCGGGCTTGCCCGCTCGCTCGCGCACGCCCGCGCTCGCCCGCGTGCATGCTGGGCCGCGCGCGTGGATCCGGGCCGGGCTGTGCGCCAGCCCGTGCTCGCGTGGGTCGAGCCAGGCTAGGTTTTCTATTTTTTTTTTTTTTTTTTTTCTGTGGGCTGGGCTTCTTGGCTGCTGGATAAGGCTCCATGCCTAACAGTCCTAACATACCATAATTATTGTTGTTGATTTTACTATTATCTTTCTTCTGTTTTTCACCATGTGCAACCTTCTTGTGATGATTAGATAGGTTTCACCTTCTACTTGAGATAGTCTTCTTTCCTTTCTTGGAAGGTCCAAACCCCTTCTTGCACTTAAAGCCTACATCTTTACACGAGCTGGATTCAGTAACATATGAATGTGTGCTTGATTTGGCAACTTGCGTATGTTCATCCTCTAATTCAATATGACAACATCATCATAAGTCTTAATATTTTATTATGTATCATATTGACCTTCATATAATTCTAGCTTTATGAAAGAGATCTTATTATAGCTTGAACCTATTGTTTATCAGTCAAAACATGACTAGCTATTTTCAACTCTAACCATGTTGGACATCTCCTTGAGATGTTGCATAATAGTATGATGCTAATGCTTCACATAAGTATCAAACTTGATGGTCAGTTTGTGCAAACGAGTGGTTGAGGTATTGCTATACTTGTTTTTCAAGGTTATCCACATCTCTTGAACAGTAGGATACTTCTCATATTCAGGTATTAAGTCATCATGTATTGTACTCAATAGCATAATACGTGCGGTATTCTTATTTTTCTAGACTTGGTATGTCTCAAGTGCATGCCTATGTTGCACAGTATTTTCTTGTTCAGGTTCAACCATGGTATGGTTGAGAGTCTCGAGGACTTCCTTCTCAATAATCCACTAAATCTTGCAATGCCATATATTATAGTTGTCACCATTCAATTTGTCACCCTTCTTCAATTCAGTAATGATGGTTTTAGATGCGGCCGATATTTTCAATTACTATACACAAACAAGTAGTAGCAGAATTAATAATAGCACTTTATCGATATATACATATTTTATATCAAATACTAACTGTAATAATGATAATATGATAAATAGATGCAAAATCGAATGTAAGCTATGTCCCTAGTCATCTTTCACTTTTTAATTATCTTACCATCATTTTTATAGTGCATTTGATATTAGAAAAAATTAAGCTTATTTTTTTCAACCTTAAACTCCCACTTGCATCAACATTTATCAAATAATAACTAGCATATTAGTGAATATAAAACATAAACCATAAACCATGCTATATAAAAAAATACTTTAATAAATGCCCAAAAGATAATAACAACCAAATAAATAAAAATACATAAATATATAAATTAAGTCCTAGCGTTTCTAGCCGTGGTTCTCCTAGCTGTGGCAAATGCGTTACTCATATTTTTCATATATGCACTTCTTCTTTTATCCCAATGCTTTTCTAGCCGTGGTTCTCCTAGCTGTGGCACATGCATTACTCATATTTTTCTAACTCGATACTTAATAATTAACAGTCATAGTACTTTGGATCTTTATCTACAAGATCCTAAAATTGTTCATTATGTAATTATCCATTGATGACTTTATCTTATTTTATAACTAGATAAAGCTTTTCATCTTCTAATACTCTGTTAGTCACTTTTTTTAACCAAAAGGTCCTATATTTAGAAAGTTTAACTCTTCTAGCATTTCTTAGACTTAGAACCATTGATAAAATAGCAGCGCCATCAGATGTTAATTTTAATAGCATCTGCAACTTGGTGCTCTTTTTATATCTCCCGTAAGTAAATAGATGCATAGGCAAAATCAAATTTATCATCAAAATGGTGTTTCCAAGCATATTTTAGCAGTCTTTTCTTTCTCATATTCAAAAAGTAGAGAATTTACAAGACCTTCCAATGCTTCATGCTTGTTTAACCAAGTATCTCGTAGTTCTAAGGAATCATGAATATTCCACATGTTTTAAACATGCTCACTTAGCATTTGATCAGCCCTCATTTTATGGTCCAAGTACCAATTTAGGCATGTGACCAGAAAGATGGTTGTTCTTAGGCCTTCATAAATAAGATATATCAACTACAAGAAGAATATAAGTGAATTCAAAAATAAAACATCATACTTTCATAATGATTTAAATAAATCATAATTAAAAAATAATAAATCATGCAATTAATATATTCATATATGTACAAACATATATTGTAAGGAAAGTATCTTATTTAAAGACTTTCAAACTTGAACCAAACCTCTTTTTTTACTCAGATTTCCAAACTTCAATATCTCTCTTATTTTAACTCTGAAAACAATAAAATTTATTTCCATAGAAAGGCTTATGAAGAGTTATTTAAATCATATAAAGTTGATAATCTAAAACAGATCATATAGAGAGAAATAATTAAACTAAGATTTTAGTTCAATTAGTTTGGATCATTGATATCTCCCAGCATACACAGCTTTGTACCATTAAATTTTCTAGATTATATTATACATATATAATCTAGTGGCATACAAAATTTCATAGCTTAATAATAATTCTAACTATGTCAATTGATAAAATATTATAAATAGGACTATTAATGCAGCAAGTATGATCATATTTATAGCATATACAAGATTAGGAAACACCCAACTTGCTCTGATACCAATGAAATTTTTTTTGGATAATTAAAATAATAAAATAAGATGTTATCCAAATAGAATGAATCACCAATCAACCAATGTGCTTTGGGTCAGACATAAATCATGAATGGAAAATGCCTTTGTATGCACCATCCAAATCCACTTTTTTCGTGATTTTAGAGGAGTGATAATTTCTTGAGAGCAAAATAAGCTTCATTTGCTTTGTTCACTATATCCTTTTATATATATATATTGGATGTCTCTGAAAGTTAAATATCTTCTGCAGTTACGATACTTTCTACATATATTCAAATACCAAGAACTTGAGAAGTTATCTAAATAGTGGGGAGTTACGCCTATCATGGGTGATTATATGGAAACCTATGTTTCCAACAATCCCTTGCCTTAATTTTGACCCTGAAATGGAAATAGAGTCTTTGGACTTGGTGGTACAGGACTGAACCTTCGGACCAAATAATTGGAACAAGGTAGGAAGGCCACATAAAGGGCACCAAGGATGAAAAGAGCCACAACAATCCAGCTTAAATAAATAAATAAAAAAAGAATATAATTATTATACATTCCATTAATAATAATAATCCATATGCAATATACTTGTTCTTGATGGTAATAAGGCATGCTTTAGTAACTTGCCTTGTGGGGTTCTTGCAAAAAAACTTCATATACGTTGGATGTTGGCAAATGAAGATTAATTGTTTCAAGATACTAGTGCTATCTTTTTAGCAAAAGTAGGAAGGACAGGAAATGCAGATTTTCTAACGAGGCGATCTAGAAATTGTTGGTTCCTTTTTATTTAAATTTGGTGTTTCACAATATTTTAAACTCTTTTATCCTTCTTATCCATCTGAAAAATAAAAGTGTTGTTTCATATTTTTATGCATTGGAGTTATCTACTATTAGATATTTGAGTGATTATTACCGTTGAATTGGACGGTTGCTTTCGTTGACTAGAATACCCATAAAATACTATTATAAACATGTTTTCTTGCTTTTCTTTCAGACACTCAAATTTCTCTTTGTTTCTTTTCTGAAAAAAACCCTTCTATTTCTTTTCTCTGTTCTTTGCAACAAAGCCCTCCAACTTTCTCTTTATTTTTTCTGCAAGATATTACCATATTACTTGTTCTTGAGGTAAAAAAAACTACTAGAAGCAATTCAATCAAATTTTTATACTTGGAGCGTGTCCTTACACAGGTGCTGCTACACTCGAATCCTGAGGGTAGATGCATTGGGACCTTTTACACTGAATTATTGATTTGGGGAAATACAAAAAACTACCTTCAAGGACAATGCAATCTGCATGCCTTTATAGCTAAGTTTCTCTTCCTTATTCTTGTTTATTTATTTATCCTGATTTTTAATATTTTCTCAAGATTTTGTATCAACTGTTTAAATTTTCTACAAAAATGACCTGGATGTTGGAATTAACTTGATGTTTCCAAGGGATACATTGAAAAAATAAACTTGATATTTTCCAAGGGATACCTTCAAAGAAGCAATCTTTGGAAAACCAAATACCATCTTGAAACTAATTAATTGCATAGAAACTTGCTATCATTATTGTGTACTTTGAACCAAGAGTTTATGTATTTATTTCTTATAAACAAAAAGTCATCTTGTAATTATAAAAGGTCATGTATCCTTTCACCATATGGTATATGAAGATGATGAAAGAAATCTGAAATACAATTTCTATTTGCTTGTCCTATTACCTTCTCTCCAAAATATTCTTGTTTCTTTCAAATTTAGTATCAGAGCCATAAAAGAAAAAAAGAGAGATCTATGGCTTCCATGAACTTTGTTCAATCCCAAATACCCAAACTCATCAAAGACAACTATGACAACTGGTGTATCCAAATGAAAGTTTTGCTTGGATCCCTTGATGTTTGGGATATTGTAGAAGATGGCTACACAGAGCCAATTGAAGATGATGCAATACTCATACAAGAGCAAAGAAAGCAAAATAAGGAATCAAAAAGGAAAGACAAGAAGGCCCTCTATACTCTATCAAAGTGTAGATGAAGGTATATTCGAGATTATTGCCGAAGCTACAACATCAAATGAGGCATGGAACTTGTTACATAAGGCACATAAAGGAGCAGAAAAGGTGAAAAAGATTCGGCTACAGTCTTTGAGATCAGAATTTGAATCTTTCTTTTCAAAATGATAGCTGTGGAATCAATTTTTAATTATTTTTCCAGGATGATGTCTATAGTCAATCAATTAAAAAGAAATGGTGAAGAAATTACTGATGTTTGAGTCATGGAAAAGATTTTGTGTTCTTTAGATGCAAAATTTGACTTCATTGTTATAGCCATCGAAGAATCAAAGAAACTGGAGGAGATGACTATAGAGCAACTCATGAGCTCTCTACAAGTACATGAACAAAAGCTTTCTAAAAGGATGGAGGAGAAGCCCATCGAGCAAGTACTTCAAACAAAACTTACACTACAAGAGAAAGGTGATTTAAAAGACAAAACAAGTTTCCATGATCGAGGCCGTGGAAGAAGAGGAAAAGGTGGAAGATTTCATCGAGATCAACCACAAAGAAGTCAAGGAGACACAAGAGACTTCCATGCTCGAGGTCGTGGTAGAGGAAGATTTTCTAGTCCTAGAGGAAGAGGAAGGTATGGACAACAAGCATTACAATGTTTTATTTGCAAAAAATATGGGCACTATGCCAAAGATTGTTGGTACAAAGATGATGCTAATTATGTTGATGAAAAAATTCATTTTACAAAAGAGCAAGAAGAAGAAGTAACCTTACTTATGACCTACAACAATGATACTGATGTTGTCAAAAGAAGTACTTGGTATCTAGACATAGGTGCTAGCAATCATATGTGCGAGATAAAGGACATGTTTATTAAGATGGATGAAACCTTCAAAGGCTCAGTAACTTTTGGTGATTTCTCTAAAAGACCGGTTGAAGGAAAAGGTAAAATTCTCATCAAGCTCAAAGATGGCACTCAAAATTTTATTTCAGATGTGTATTATGTTCCAAACATTAAAAACAACATTCTTAGTTTGGGCCAATTGCTTGAAAAAGGCTATGATATACATATGAAATAATTAGGTCTTTCTATTAGAGACAACAACAACAATCTTATTACACATGTTCCTATGTCAAAAAATAGAATGTTTAAATTGAGTTTACATGTTGACGATTTCTCTTGTATGATGGCACAAACTCTTGATGATTCTACTCTATGGCATCTTAGATATGGACACTTAAATTTTAATGGATTGAAACTTTTGTCTAGTAAGAATATGGCATCTTATTATGAATTCCATGTTTGCTTAGGTGTTATGTTGTGAAGCCTTTTTGAGGGAAACATGTTCAATAAATAAACTGCATAAGCAACTGCTTTTTCCCAAAATTTTTTAGGCACATTTTTATCTTTCAACATACATCGAACCATATTTAAAATAGTTCGATTCTTTCTGAAACTCCATTTTGTTGAGATGAATAAGGCATGGTAACTTGATGAAAAATTCCATGTTCTTTGAAAAAAATTGAAAACTCATTGGACAAATACTCGCCGCCTCGATCCGATCTCAAAGCTTTAATTTGAAAACCACTTTGTTTCTCAACAAGAAACTTAAATTCCTTAAATTTCTGAAACACTTCACTCTTTTTTTGTAACAAATAAATCCATGTCTTTCCAGAATAATCATCAGTGAAAGAAAGATAATATTGGTTACCTCCCATAGATGTTGGTTTGATCGGGCCGTAAACATCTGAATGTATCAATTCCAATGGTTTCATTGCTCTTCTTGATCTTCTTGAAATGAAGGTTTTTCTTTGTTGCTTTCCAATCATGCAAGTTTCACATTTTTCTTTTGACATTTTGAACCAAGGCATCCCTGTTACCATATTCTTACTAGACAAAAGTTTCAATCCATTAAAATTTAAGTGTCCATATCTAAGATGACATAGAGTAGAATCATCAAGAGTTTGTGCCATCATACAAGAGGAATCGTCAACATGTAAACTCAATTTAAACATTCTATTTTTTGACATAAGAACATGTGTAATAAGATTGTTGTTGTTGTCTCTAATAGAAAGACCTAATTCTTTCATATGTATATCATAGCCTTTTTCAAGCAATTGGCCCAAACTAAGAATGTTGTTTTTAATGTCTGGAACATAATAGACATCTGAAATAAAATTTTGAGTGCCATCTTTGAGCTTGATGAGAATTTTACCTTTTCCTTCAACCGGTCTTTTAGAGAAATCACCAAAAGTTACTGAGCCTTTGAAGGTTTCATCCATCTTAATAAACATGTCCTTTATCCTGCACATATGATTGCTAGCACCTGTGTCTAGATACCAAGTACTTCTTTTGACAACATCAGTATCATTGTTGTAGGTCATAAGTAAGGTTACTTCTTCTTCTTGCTCTTTTGTAAAATGGATTTTTTCATCAACATAATTAGCATCATCTTTGTACCAACAATCTTTAGCATAGTATCCATATTTTTTGCAAATAAAACATTGTAATGCTTGTTGTCCATACCTTCCTCTTCCTCTGGGATTAGAAAATCTTCCTCTACCACGACCTCGAGCATGGAAGTCTCTTGTGTCTCCTTGACTTCTTTGTGGTTGATCTCGATAAAATCTTCCACCTCTTCCTCTTCTTCCACGGCCTCGATCATGGAAACTTGTTTTATCTTTTAAATCACCTTTCTCTTGTAGTGTAAGTTTTGTTTGAAGTACTTGCTCGATGGGCTTCTCCTCCATCCTTTTAGAAAGCTTTTGTTCATGTGCTTGTAGAGAGCACATGAGTTGCTCTTAGTCATCTCCTCCAATTTCTTTGATTCTTCAATGGCTATAACAATGAAGTCAAATTTTGCATCTAAAGAACACAAAATCTTTTCCATGATTCAAACATCAGTAATTTCTTCACCATTTCTTTTTAATTGATTGACTATAGACATCATCCTAGAAAAATAATTAGAAATTGATTCCCCAGCTATCATTTTGAAAGGAAAGATTCAAATTCTGATCTCAAAGACTGTAGCCGAATCTTTTTCACCTTTTCTGCTCCTTTATGTGCCTTATGCAACAAGTTCCATGCCTCATTTGATGTTGTAGCTTCGGCAATAATCTCGAATATACCTTCATCTACACTTTGATAGAGTATAGAGGGCCTTCTTGTCTTTCCTTTTTGATTCCTTATTTTGCTTTCTTTGCTCTTGTATGAGTATTGCATCATCTTCAGTTCGCTCTGTGTAGCCATCTTCTACAATATCCCAAACATCAAGGGATCCAAGCAAAACTTTCATTTGGATACACCAATTGTCATAGTTGTCTTTGATGAGTTTGGGTATTTGGGATTGAATGAAGTTCAAGGAGGCCATGAATCTCTCTCTTTTTTTCTTTTATGATTCTGATACCAAATTTGAAGAAAAATGGAGTGTTACAGTGGTAACCAACCCATTCAGTCCTGACACAACGGTGGGTCTACTTGAAGAGATCAGCCCTTGTGGCGGCCAGGTCGGTACCTCGGCCAGCCCAGTTCGACCGTGCTTGGAGCCCAGCTCGGCCGGGCTGGCACCACGACCAGGTCGGCAGCTCGGCCAGCCCACTTCAGCCATGCCTGGAGCCCAGCCAAGCATGCCAGACAGCCCACTTCAGTCCAAGAAGGTTTCTGCTCTGCTCGCCCCAGCCAAATGCTCGGGTTTGTGCCATGCAAGCATCGACGATTGGAGGGGAGCGATGATGGGAGCTCCTGCTAGGTCCCTTCCGCCCGCCACACAACTCCACGGTGCCCCAGATTCGCCCGAGTCTAGCTCCAACCGGTCACGGCACGCCCGAGCTCGGCTCCACTTCACCTCAGTTCGGCACCACCCGCGGGGGAGCAGTCCGGCTTCTCCGGCTCTGCCTGGTGTGGGGGGCAGCACGGCTTCACCCCACACGCCCGCATCCGGCTCCAACCGCCCGTGGCTCATTCCGGCTTCTTCGGCTCCGCCCGGTGTGGGGGGCAGCAAGGCTCCTCCCCACACGCTCGCGTCCGGCTCCAACCGCCCACGGCACGACACTGCAGCTCATCTCTCCCGCGGTGGCCACAGCTTCGTCCTCGCCGGCTCCACGCCGTCCACGGCGCCATCCTAGCTCCTCACCGCGGCACGCTTGCTTGGCGCGCTCGCGGCTCAGTCTAGCCCTTCCGCCCGCAGTAGCGCCGGCTCCCGGCTCAGCACGCCCACTGCATGCCCCTGGCGTGCTCGCAGCGGCCCCAGCTCCTTCCACACCCGCTCCGGCGTCCAGTCGACCTCAGCATGCCGGCTCCCGGCTCAGCACGCCTGCGGTGCTCCCGCTTGGTGCACCCGCGAATCAGCCCGGCACAGTCCCTGCTCCGCTCCCGGCAGGATGCCACCTCGGCAAGCCCAGCTCCTGCCGGCCTCGCCTCGGTCCTGCTCAGCCCGGCTCTGCCCGGTCCGGCGCTTCCGCGCCCTAGGTCCGAGCCTTCCGCCTGCTGTAGCTTTGGCATGCATGGGCATGCGTGATGCATAGTTCGGCAAGCCCACGTGCCCGGTTCGGCACGTCCATGCGGTGCCCATTCCGGCCCTCCCGCATGGCCACATCCGTCCGCACCTGCTCCGTGCCCCATCACGCCCGCGGTCCAGCTCCGCTCTCTCGCGGTCTGGCTTTGATCGGGAGCAGCGCGTGGGTCCGCAACACGTGGGTTCGCACCCACGTGCATGGAGCCTCGCACCTTAACTCAACCAGTGTGCATAGAAGCCTCTACGGGCCTTCTCTCGGTCCACGTGCCTGCATGGCAACCTGGAGTAGCGCCCTAGCTAGTCCGGCACTTCGGCGTCTCAGCCCAGCTCGGCCATTGAGAGCATCGCACGGTTCTGTCTCATCCACGCGGGCCCGTCACTCTTTTTAAGGATCCCTATCCACGTGGGTCCTATGGCATGCCACCTGACACGCCGCTTACAAAGAAGGTTCGCATTCAAGCTTCCCAAGCCACTGTTTATACTAACTAATGAATAGTGCCCTGCCCAAGGCACTGTACCTCTGCACCAACTTTCTGAACCATTCAGAAGAAGAAGGTTCATCAGCCCATCATAGCCTCACAGGCTATCCTAGCTTGACAAGTCTACATCAAGACCAGCACGCCTCCCCCGAACGACAGGAGCCATTCGTCTACATAAGGACCGGTATGAAGAGGTAAGGGGAGGTAAGAGACCACATTCTTCATTCTTACATTATTGTCCATTTCTATCACCCTCTGGCAGCAGAGAGTTCTCCAAGCTCTCTACCTCAGAGGTCGTCTGTTTCTCTCGATCGTCCCATTGACTTGATCATTGGAGTGTCTTTGCCGGAATCCCCGGCCCAGATCTTCCTTGTTTTGCAGGTATGCTTAACGGAGGGACGATACAGAGAAGATTGCTCCCCACCGGAGAGGCCCATAGGAGAACCACAGCACAGCTTCAAGCCCCTTCACCCCTACAACGACTATGTTCCCCTTGATCGTCTCCGACCGACGAGCCCGGTGATGCTGGCGGGGAGTTCACTCACCTGGGCCACGTAAGAAGTTGCAGGCCACGGTGATCTAGGCGGCAACATAGAGAAATGCCATGCATGAAGAAATTTCATCAATCAAGAAAAATGACACTTGGGAACTCACAAGTCTTCCCCAAGGTCATCAAGCCATTGGAGTCAAATGGGTGTATAAGACAAAGACAAATGCAAGTGGAAAAATTGAAAAATACAAAGCTCGCTTGGTAGTGAAAGGCTACAAACAATAATATGGTATTGATTATGATGAAGTTTTTTCTCCTGTTGTTTGAATGGAAACGGTACACCTTCTTATATCCTTAGCAGCTCAAATGAAATGGAAAATTTCTCAAATGGATGTAAAATCAGCTTTTTTGAATGGATATTTGAATGAAGAAGTCTGTGTAGAACAACCTTTGGGTTTCATTCAAAAAGGACAAGAAGATAAAGTCTACAAACTCAGAAGAGTTCTCTATGGATTGAAACAAGCTCCACGAGCTTGGAATACAAGAATTGATAAGTATTTTGCTAAAAATGGTCTTCAAAAATGCCTTCTTGAACATTCTCTTTATACGAAGACTAATAATATTGGTGATGTTCTATTTGTTTGCCTTTATGTGGATGATCTGATATTCACAAGAAATAATTTTGCAATAATTGAAGTTTTCAAGGCTTCAATGATCAAAGAATTTGAGATGACGGATCTTGGCTTAATGTCTTATTTTTTGGGTATTGAAGTCAATCAATCAAATGAAGACATATTCATTTTACAAAGCAAATATGCAAAGGAGATTTTGGAGAAATTCAACATGGAGAATTGCAATCCTAGCAACACCTCAATTGAATACAACACTAAATTGAGCAAAGATGGAGAAGGTGATCTTGTCAATCCAATATATTACAGAAGTTTGGTTGGAAGCTTAAGATATCTCATAAATACAAGACCAGATATTGCCTATAGTGTTGGAGTTATAAGTTGTTACATGGAGAAACCAAGAATGAATCACTTAATCGCCGTAAAAAGAATCCTTTAATATATCAAAGGTACACAAGATTATGGTATCTTTTATTCATCTACTAACCCAATAAAGCTTGATGGATTTTGTGACAGCAATTGGGTAGGAGATATTGATGATAGGAAAAGTACAAGTGGATTTGCCTTTTATGTTGGAAGTGCAGCATTTACATGGTCTTCAAAGAAGCAACAAATTATTACACTTTCATCTTGTGAAGCAGAGTATGTTGCAGCAGCAAATTGTATTTGTTATGCACTATGGCTACAAAGATTTCTATAAGAAATGAAGATTTCACATGAAGAGCCAACCAACATTTTTGTTGATAATAAATAAGGAATAGAACTTGCTAAAAATCCAGTCTTCCATCATCAAAGTAAGCATATTGATACAAGGTTTCACTTCATTCGAGATTGTATCAAAAACAAAGAAGTACAACTTCTCTACATTCCAACAAAAGATCAGATAGCTGATATCTTCACAAAACCACTCAAGATAGAGGAGTTCAAAAGGCTAAAGAGCATGCTTGGAGTCATGAAGAATCAAGTTCAAAGGGGGGTGTTGGAATTAAACTTGATGTTTCCAAGGGATGTTGAAAAAATAAACTTGATATTTTCCAAGGGATACCTTGAAAGAAGCAATCTTTGGAAAACCAAATACCATCTTGGAACTAATTAATTGCATAGAAACTTACTATCATTATTATGTACTTTAAACCAAGAGTTTCTGTATTTATTTCTGGTAAACAAAAAGTCATCTTGTAATTATAAAAGGCCATGTATCCTTTCACCATATGGTATGTGAAGACGATGAAAGAAATCTGGAATACAATTCCTATTTTCTTGTCCTATTACCTTCTCTCCAAAATATTCTTGTTTCCTTCAATACCAAATTTGAAGGAAACAAGAATATTTTGGGTATTGAAGGAAACAAGAATATTTTGGGGAGAAGGTAATAGGACAAGCAAATAGAAATTGTATTTCAGATTTCTTTCATCTTCTTCATATACCATATGGTAAAAGGATACATGGCTTTTTATTAGAGCTGTCAATATGGGCTGGCCTGGCCCAGCCCGTCCCTAACCCATATGGGCTTGCATTTTGTGGGCCGGGCCGAGCTAGGCCCACTTATACAAATGGGCCAAAAAAATCCAATCCGACCCGGCCCTATATGGGCCGTGGGCTAGGGCCGGGCCGGCCCCCTATGTGGGCCGTGGGCTAGGGTCGTGGGCCATGGGCTAGGGCCGTGGGCTAGGGATCTACGTGCTGAAAATATCAAGTAGGAAAAAAATGAGTCAATTTATACTATTTATTTCTGCAGATTTTGGGACTTGAAATATATGCTGATATTATGGTAGGAGATGCAATGATAAGAGGCATCTTTGGAGGACAAAAGAAACGTGCTACAATAGGTAAATCTAACCAGAAAAAGAAGAGGCTGGACTAGAAGTCTAGAACTATTAATCATAAGCCGGAACGGTCGCACGGAGGTCTTCCAGTCCCGAAGGCCAAAACGATGGCCGGTGGCCGGTGGGAGCCAGGAAGCAGGAAAAACCCGGAGATCAAACTTCCCCTCTCCTCCAATCTACACTATTTTCGATGATGGATCGACACGACATCGGGAAAAGCCTGTGAGCCCTCACGACAAGCCGGCACAGCGACGGTGGCAGCCCCCTACCTCGAGCCCCCTCGGACCCGTGCCTCGCTGGTCATTGCCTCTAATGATCCGTTGAGAGAAATAAAAAAAAAGATAGAAGAATGACGAGTCCTCACTGCCGAACGGCCGAAGTCCTGGGTTCTGGCCATCATCACGGTCTCGTGGAAGAAGAACGGCGGCCGTGGGGTGGGGTTCTTCGTTCTCCCGTCTCTAGTTCTCTCAAACAGCCAAACTTGAGACTCCGTTCTCCGGCGGCTCTTCGTGAGTCACTCACGGACTCACTAGTTCTCTCCAGTGGAGGGCGGCGGCTTTGACCTAACCCTAACAGAGGGTCCCGAGTCCCGACTCCTGGTCTCCTGTCATCGTCGAGTAAATAAAATCCATAATGCCTTCAGTCTTTATCCTGTAAGTAGTAATTAGTAAGTCCTAAACCAGTAAACCGTAGGACTGTAGGTAAGTTGACTAACAGTAATAGATTAAGTGAGCCCTGACCCGTAAGGCTAAGATTTTTTTTTATTATTATTATATCATGGCCCATGGGCTGGCCTGGCCCTAACCCTGTTGAGCCCATGGGCTACGGGGGCCAGGCCAAAAAGCCCACTTATATAAATGGGCCAATTTTTTTCAGCCCGGTCCGGTTCATTTATAAGGCCAAATGGGCTGGCCCATGGGCTCTAGCATATTTTGACAGGTTTATCTTTTATAATTACAAGATGATTTTTTGTTTACCAGAAATAAATACATAAATTCTTGGTTCAAAGTACATAATAATGATAGCAAGTTTCTATGCAATTAATTAGTTCCAAGATGGCATTTGGTTTTCCAAAGATTGCTTCTTTCAAGGTATTACTTGGAAAATATCAAGTTTATTTTTTCAATGTACCATTTGGAAACATCAAGTTTAATTCCAACACTGATGGTATGAACTTGTGCGCAAAGATTTGAGGAAACCCTTTGGGGAGGAAAGGAGCTCTAAAGCCTTCAAATAATCAGGAAGGAATTCAGAAAGTCTAGTGTGGATGAATAACGAAGTCCTCAGTTGGGACAAATAGCAGAGGAGGTCTCATAAAACAAAGCAACGGGGTTTGTCATGAGCCTCGCTTAAATTTATCCAATGAACTTACCACACAATGCATGAAACTATTGTCAATGTAGCTTGTAAGTGCATGAAGTTTTTTTTTTTTTTTTTGAAATGCATGAAGTAGGACTTGTGATTTACATGCTCCTTCACCTCTTTGTCATGCAAAATACATAGATTGCTGGACTCACACATCTGTTTTCCAAAGTTAATTATTAAGTGTGATACCCTTGCTCTTGTAACCTTTTAGAAAAAGGGGAGGGGTTCCTTGGATGACTAGGTCAATTGTGCAAGATATTAGGATATTGCAACAGATACCACACTTTTTTAAACTGGAGTCAGTATAGGCTGCAGACTTTAGGTGAAGTTTGTAACAAATAGAGTATACATCTACCAAGGAATTATGAATAGTTCTTGGAAAAATGTAAAGCCAGCAAACCTGCAGACTTCTTGGGAACTGGAATTGAAGCACTGTGCCCATGTTAAAGATATATATGCTCGATTGGGATGGTAGATTAGCTGAAGCGGCAAGGTTCATTGAAGGAATGCCAGAAGAGTCTGATGGCAGGACACGGGGTGGTACCGCAGGGGCATAAGCTTGCCAATAAAAAAGCTTTTTAAAGTTGGAGCCTGACAAAGCTGAGCACTAAATTCTGGCTTCAGATGTGCAAGCAAACTCAGGAAGGTGTGGGATGATGTGAGAAGAGCAAGAGATTGAAAAAAAAATAGATAGGAAGGGCCAGAAAGATCTTGATGGAATTGTTGAAGAAAGTTTTGAAAGGTCTAACAGTGATAATCCCTGATAGTTTTATAGAACATGGAAGTCCTTAATTGATATAATCCCTGAGGGTTTATAGGCAGTGAAACTGATGAAAGCATTGAATGCAAATTTTAAGCACTGCACTGGAATATGTGCACGAAGGAATTGTAGTCCAGGGAATGTTGTTGGTCAAGCTAACTGAACAGGAATTCTACCCCTCAATCTTTCCCAGTTTCATGTGCATGTCACTCAACTCAACGAAGTCAATCTCTTTGTTATTTTTCTTCTTATGCAATTGACAGGAACTTAGAGAGGGCGGTGGTGTGTGTGTTATTAGCCAGGTAGAAAATATAGTACATTGAGATTCATTACCAAGTCCTACTTCAATTAAAATTCTATTTTTAGTTGATAACTAATTTTAAGAATTTTAGAATTTTAATTAATTATTTCATATATGTCCTATTTAAAATTTAGTTTAAAATTTGTATTTTAGTGGACTTTGATTTTTGAGTTTAGATAGGAGCCAAAGTCAAATTTCTATCCATATATTTTCTATTTAAAGGGGTTATTCGTCTTTTTTTTTTTTTTTTTTCGGGAGGGGGGGGGGGGGGGGGGGGGGCGCGGAGGGAGGATTTTTTTGTAAAGCATCTTTGTAAGATTTTGGCCTTTATTTTTTTAAAAAAATAAATTTATCTCTCTTTCTTAATTTTTTTTCTTCTACAATATATTTTTTGTTGTAATTTTCTGTAAATATTTTTTTGTATTTGATATTTCTTTTGGATATTGGATCAGTATAATCGATCTATTTTAAATAGAATGCTGGGTATTAGGTTGCTCCTCGCATTAGCTACTAAAGGGCCTTATATGAGAACCATGTAACTCGAAAGGCAAAGCAATGCCTTGCTATTTTAAGCCACATTGGGGTATTTGTTAGGTTGGATTCTACCTGGGGCAAGATTGGACTTGTCCAACCTTTTGCCCAATTTGACCAGAGGCCTAAAAGCTGGATTTTAAGCCCATCTTTATGGGACTCCGGGTTGGGGGCCTTGGGCCTGACTTGTCACTCAAGGGAGGATGGCAACCGTTCTAGCCTAAGAGTAGTGGTGCGATAGAGAGGAAGAGGCAAGAGGGGAACAACCAGGTGATAGGACTGTCTACTTCCCCTAATATTTACGTATGTTTTAGTAAAAGGAGGAGCATCAAGAGGAGAACAATCGAGAGATTAGGGTTCTCTACTCCCCCTTGCATTTATTTTTTCACAAAATAAATTATAACTAAATATATTTTTATGTATATTATTATGTCAAGCCTAGCCAAAATTATGTAAGTTGTCTAGAAATGGATGTAGAAGAATCTTGCCAATAATCGAACCAAAGCAAAGACCATTGAGAGGATTTAAAGTTATAGTTGAAGCATGGGCAAGTCAAAAGAAGTATGGGAGCATTTCACCTTGTATGGACTTCAGAATGGTCTCCCATCCTCTCTTTTTTTTTCTTTTTTTTTTTTTTTTCTTTTTTTGGTGAACATGGTTGGGGGTTGGGGGGGGGGGGATGGTCTCCCATCTTTTTTTTTTTTTTTTGATGAACAAGGGGGGATAAATCTCGGTGTAGCTATTCCGCGGGTTCCTATCATGTCAAGTAATGTTCAAGATGCTCAGATTTTTGTAGTCTTTTTTTATTAGTCTTTTCGTATCTAAAGATGAGTACATCAACCTGACATCATATTACCCCATCATGTTAGGTAATGTTCGAGATGTTCAGATTTTTGCAGTTTTTTTTATTAATTTTTTCGTACCTAAAGATGAGTACGTCAATCTGATATCATATCACTAAGATGCCAGTTAGTAGAATGGGGACAAAGGGAAAGATCTTAACCTCTCACTCATACCGGTTAACATCACATCATTAATATGCCGGTTAGTAGAACTGGGATAAAGGGAAAGACCTTAACCTCTCACTCATACTAGCGGTCGTGGGTTCCAGAAAAATTTCTGTATTTAATTGAGTCATCCATGAGATCATGTCTCGAATCCGTGATCGATTAGTAGTGAGATAAGGTCTCTACCAATCATGCTACTGTCTTGGCGGTCTCTCCCATGCTCTTTAAATGCATAGTTGGCTTTTGATGGAATGAGTTGGTTTGCAGATGGCCGCACCATGGAACCTAATCAAAGCAAACTGCAGGAGTTATTGATGCTGGGAACCTATCAGTTTGGATGCGCATGGATACCATACCGTTGGCATGCCCCCTTGTGCGACCCAAAAAGCTCGGATGGTAATTGTTTCAGGTCTGGCTAGTATCCATGCAAATTAGTGATCAGGCTAAGGCAACGCTTCCACAACGCCAGCCTCCAGGACTGTTAAGAATAACAGTACCTTTTTCTCCGGTAAACAATGATTATTGTAATGCCGTTATTAAAATTCTCAGTAAAAATTAATCTAGAACTAGAATTCTGTTTCGAGCATGGATTAGCATTCTCAATGGAACAAAAACAAATAATACTGTGAACTCAAAATTTGAAATAAATTATGTTATTCTTATTATGTCTCTGCTGTTATAACAGGATAAGGTTTAGATAACTGCTACTATTGTAAAAAGCTTCGGGTGAAAATTACGTTTACTGTAAAGCCCAACGCATGACACAAATAACAAAACACAACTAGCTAAAGCTAAATATATAAGCGATAGCAAAAGAAAATTTAATTAACAGATAAATGTATATCAAGATTGTGTAAGTATGGTTATGTGCAAAATAATCTTGCCCTATTCTTAGGTGCTACCCCTTAGTATCTAACAGCGAAGAGCAATGAGCAAGAGGGAGATCAAATGTCCCAATTTAGACCATGAAAATTAATTTAGGAAAAGAAACTAAAAGAAATAAAAGAGCTGATATTTTGTTTCAAATATCTGCAAGTTCTCCTCTATATTAGTCCGCTATATGGAGTAAGAAGTCGAGGCTACTCTCTCTCTCTCTCTCTCTCTCTGAGGAAAGAGAGGGAGGTGGTCTTTCTCCTAAGAATATTATCAGTAATGTAGTATTTACAATTTATGAAGCAATAGTGCAGATGAGGGTTGTTATGACGCCTGAGGCAAGGGATCCACCATCAACTAGCCAGAAGGTATTATGAGGTGTGAAGAAGACGTTTGAGAGCATGAGATAAACTTGTTAAAGTATTTAAATGCGTTTTGTTGTCTAGCTTTGCGTAGAAGTGGAGATGTCCAGTCAATTAGGAAGAATATAACCTTTTAAGCCATCATGGAGGTAGATTGTACTTCAAAGAGGAATATCTTTCTATCGCGCTCCGTCCAAATGCGCCAATAAGTGGCAA
Source organism: Areca catechu (assembly GCA_021397845.1). Lineage (NCBI taxonomy): Eukaryota > Viridiplantae > Streptophyta > Magnoliopsida > Arecales > Arecaceae > Areca > Areca catechu. The sequence continues at coordinate 46,355,298 of CM038047.1, read as the reverse complement.
GAATAAGAGAGTGTATACCTGCAGTCCAGTGTCGAGGGGAGGAACTCGAGATATTCCAAATAAACTTGAGAAAACCGTCGTTTTTTTTTTTTTTGCTTTTGTTTGTGTAAATTGTTACTTCTTTTTTCCAAATATTAAATGGGGATATAAGTGCTTGCTTACTTTCTAGGATCGCAACATATAAATCGAGGGTGATATAGTTTGCGTACACCATAACCATACTCAATAATCTTGAGAATACCGTATATATTTTCAACCTAGCCAAGAAAGTACTGTATACAAGATTCTATTACGTGTTTGCCATACATTTGTAAGATTTTTAGAAGTTATAGAAAATTTGAAGTTTTTTTTTTTTTCATATTTAAGGGCATGTTTTGATGATTGTGTCTAAAATCTAATAGAATTTGTGGGTTAGACTAATACAACAAGCAAGATTAATGAGATCTTTTTCTCCCTATGAAATTTAGACTAACCCACTCCAAAGATACTCCGGGTAATCATGAATATAGGCTTAACCAAGTATAATTTTGCTGCTTGTATTGTTTTAACCTACGAATCTTATAGTATTTTGGGTTCAATCATCCAAGTAAGTCCCTAAAAAAGTACTCCTACTCATCCCTCTTATTTTCTTGAGCCATCTCTCAAGGTCAAGGAGGGATTGAGGGGATGGGTCCTCATCGTGCTGTACTATGATGTACTCTACGTAATCTATGTATATAGTTAATAAATTGATTAGTCCAATTAATACATATCAGCATATATAAAAATTAATACTTAAAGTTTTAAGTTCTTACAGTGATAAATCAAGATTTCTCATCTAAATAGTCATCAATCCTCCTGGATCAATGTATGGCCTCCCATGACTGTAGCTAACTCAGTACAAAGCCCAATCACCATGTCTATAATAAATAAATAATAAAGATAAGTTAATTTAAAATATATATATATATATATCATTAATTTAATATAAAATTAATATAATTAAGCATAGAATTCGTACCAATCTATCGGCTATCACATGCATGCCAATAGAGCTACTAGTATGCTTGATTAGATCCTACTGGGCAATATAATTTTGTTGTGCCTTTTATTGCCTACTAGAGTATACTTAATACTTCACAGGTCATAGAGGGCCTTCCATACATCCACCCGTATCCAGTGATCCCTGAAAGATTTCTAGTTTGATATTGACTTGGAATTGGAATGCTTTGTGACAGTCTACTTAAGATTATGTAGTCCATTCTAGAATCCATGTGAGGCTATCTTCTCGATAATCGGATGGCCAACCTCCTTAGCCTGAAGAGTCTTGAATGGATAGTGCTCTTATAAGTAAGGGCAAGGTTATATTAAATAAATAAAATATAAACATTTCATGAATTTAAAAATTAAACATATTTAGCTTACCAGGATATTTGCCAAGCTGCATCACGAGCCTTTGATGTCCAACTGGAGAACTTGTTCACTGGCATGGCATCAATTAGTGAACAATCCCAGTAACCACTTGAACAACTCCAAGCTCTCTGAATATAATGTAAAATTAAACTTAGTAATAAACATTAACTTATAAAGATTAAATTTTAAATATATTAATTTAAAGATGTAGCACTTACAAGCAGCTTTGAATGTGGATGAGCTCTTTATCCTCTAATCGAGTTGGAGGTGCTGCAAGCCGGGTAGGTCCTTGACCATGATTCCAAGTTTAAGATGAGCCAGTCGCTGCTGCTTATGACTATGGGTTCATTGGTGACCCCACATCCTCCAAACCTGATTAGAGAATATCTAATATAAAAGATATTTTATTAAATAATAAAATATAAAATAATATAAAAAAGAATATCTAAAATTTTTGAATTTATTGCATGATGTGAGTGGTACAGAATTATGCAAGCTAGCAACATGATCTCTCTCTCCTCGAGAGTTCTATCCTTTAGAGCTCTTTCCTCGACTGGTACGGCTCCGACCTCTAGAAGACATAATGTATAATCTTTGAATATAAAAAAAATAGATTCACTGAATTAATTATATAATTATCGATGGCAATGGAAGATTTAAAATAATGGAAAACAAGTATTTAAAATGATTCAAGATAATCCTTATGACCTTCACATACTCTAACTTCTAGAAGGACTCCAAGAAGAAAACATGATCCTTGGTAGAGAAGCATTCAAGATCGTAGGAGAATATCTCGAAGTTGTCAATCTCCTGTATTGGCTATTCAGGAGAGGAAGCCCTTGAGTTAAGGGTGGCACCACCAACTATCATAGCAATGCCACTAGGACCTTATCACCATGTTGCCCAGTGATGATGCAACTCAAGAGGGAGGGTGAATTGGACTTTAAAACTTTTCGCAAGACTTCAAATAATGTGTCAATTCAAAGCATGTGTTTGTGAGCATGATAATAAAGTGCATTATAAATAAAGAAGTAAATGCAAGAATAAAAACAATTACAAACACATAAAGATTTATAGTGGTTCGGTGCACTTCAAGGCACCTACAACCACTCCCGAAGTTTTCCTTGAGAATTTTACTATAATCATTAAGATTACAGTCGATTAGTTTTCCGGGCTCACTAATCAAACCCAACTTATTTTTACGGGCTCACAAGTCAAACCCCTTGGTTTTCTAGGCTAACCAAAAGTCTTGTTGATTTTGCGGGCTCACCAACAACTTAGTTGGTTTTACTGGATGACCAACAACCTTGATAGTTTTTCAGGCTAACCAACAATCCAACTTATTTTCATGGGATCACAAGTCAAAATCCTTGTTGATTTTCATCGCATAGGCTCACCAACAACCTAGATGCTAGTTTCAATGGATTGAAACTAGTATGCAATACAAGTACAAGTATGACAATAAAAATATAAAAGCTTTCTTACAAAAAGTAGATATTTCATTGAGATACTTGATTGATGTTATTGAGCTTGTCTTTTTCTGGAATGCACTGGTGAGTCGACATCTTAAGTCGATACTTCAGTCCGTGAGTCGACACTTGACCAAACTCTTGAAATCTGCTCGTTCTGTCTTCTATTTGGTCTCAGGCCTTGAGTCGACACTTTACTATTTATGAGTCGATATTTGACTGTACTAGTACTGAAACTTCTCTAAATTCAAATATTGAGTACTATAATTGATTAATACACTTAATGCATAATTAGTACTCAAATATACTTATGTATTTTGTCATAATCAAAATCAGAGTCAATAATCTTTTCCTTTTTGATAATGACAAAATTTTTAAGTATATAAACAAGGTGATGTGGTTGGATCGCTGACGTGAGACGGAAAAATTAACGTGGAGTCCTCATCAGACGTCACGCTGGGATTTCAACATGAGCCCCTTTGTCAGGCTGAGCTCCCCTGGAGCAGCATGGTCACCCACCAAAGCCGAGCTCCATCCTCCGCTAGGTCGGTTCCCGCCGGGCTGGAACGCCTAGGTCGGAGCCGAGTACGGGTTCCCGTCCAAGGCGGGCCCCTTGAGTTCGGGCCCTGTGGTCAGGAGTCGAGCTCACGTCTCCTCCGCCACGAGGTGCCCCTTCGAGGTCGGATCCCCTGGGCTGGGCGGTGCCTCACCCACCTCCTTCTAGCCGAGCTCGTCTGAAGCCGAGTTTCGTTGATCCAGAGTCGAGCTCAGCCCTCCTCCGCCCTATCGAACTACCTTGAGGCAAGCCCATCGAAGGCGGGCCCCATCTTCCCAGCTCGGTCCCCAATCCAGACTAAGGTGCTAGCCGCCAAGAGAGCAACACCTCCCCTCCGAGGACAATGGCGGTCCTCTCGAGGGTCGTACGACAGCACCAGCCATGCCACCATTAATGCCCACGGCCGTTACTCACACCGGAAAGAAAGGAAAACTCATATCAAGGTGCCATACCCTCCACTGACCTGCCGTACGACCGGAGCAAAGACCCCACCGGAGAGCGCGGGTCCCGAGAGCGGCGACCCGCCAATCGAGGTCCTGCCAGGCTTCTAGGAGCGGGGCAAGCGGAAGGAATGTCAGAGGTGTATAGAAGGTTCCCTGATTGTCAGATAGGAGAGGTGTCCCGTCTACGACACGATACCTCGTCGCACATGCCTGACAGCATGGGAAGATCTCGAGGCAAGCCAAAGTAAAAGACCCAGCCGGAGTAAGCCAAAGGGAGGTAACCAAAAGCAAGCACACAAAAAAAAAGGGGAGAGAGGCCAGACAGGAGGGCTACATCACCTCGGCCATCACCTCTCCTAGCTCACCCTCACTCCTACTCTCACTTTCATACACACTACACTGACTCCTAGGGTGGAGCTCATCCAAAGGGGCTCGACCAGGAGGATCTGTTCCCCTGGACCATCACTGACTTGACTGTCGGAGCACCCCCATCAGAATCCCTGGCCCGGGTCACTGACGTTGTTCGCTGTAGGTCCCGAGGCACCAGAGGCATCCCAAGCAAGCAGACGCGCGATCCTCTACACCATCAGCAGCTACGGGCCACGACGATCCGGGCGGCAACAGATTGGCGTGCCAGGTAGGGGGGACAACACTTGATCTAGTTCAGGCCCTGTTCAGACAGTTCGTCGGGAGGATGGTGACCACTCGGGCGAGGGGAGCCCCTCCCGACCATGTGAAAGTGTCCCCTTCCCACGGGAACCCACACGGTCCAGAGACGGAGCCACCCGCCCCGGTTCAGCCAACTCCGCTAGAAGTTTAGCTAACCGCACTTGCTCAACAGATGCACACCCTCATTGCGGCAGTGCGCCAGCTTCAGCACCAGCATTGGTCCCTGGCTACTCATCAGTAGTCGGAGACCCCGCGGCCCATGCCGCAGCATCCCACGATAGCCTGCATTCCTTCCATGGGAGGCCTTCGCAGTCGTGGGCCGTTATCGACCCTCGGGGTAGTCGTCAAGCCTCGATGAAGTGACAACAGGCTGGGTCCACTGACGAAGAGAGCTGCTCACCGTACCTTGGTCGGGGGGCATCTAAACCCCGCCAAGGTAGAAAGGGCAAAGCCCCTCGCCGTGGGCACCATGCACCCACGTCACCTTCCCCGCCTCTCTCAGTGGAGGGGTCGACGGATGAAGCCATCAGGCGCATGGCGGAGAAGTGCCTGGAGGAGCATGACCGCAAACTGGCAGAGCTGGCTCATCGATTTGCCAACTTACCCGACTCTGCTAGCGAGTCGGCGGGCTATGATGTCTGCCCTCCATTTTCCTAGGAGATTCAGGCGGAGTCGATCCATCGCCGGTTTTGCATGCCGCAGGTGGATCCTTACGACGGGACCACTGACCCCCTGGACCACCTGGAAAGTTACCGGGCCCTCATGAGGGTCCAGGGGGCCACTGATACTCTCTTATGCATCGCCTTTCCTGCTACTCTTCAGAAGGCGGCTCGGGTGTGGTTTGCCCGCCTCGAGCCGGAAAGTATCAACTCCTTCGCCCAACTGGGACAGAGGTTTGTGGCTCATTTCGATGCCTGTCAGAAGATGCCACGGGAGGCGGACAGCCTCTTCTCCATCAGGTAACAAGATCGCGAGCTGCTACGGGACTATGTGGCTCGCTTCAAGGCTGTTGCACTGGAAATCTACAATTTGGAGGAGCCGGTTGCAATGCTAGCTTTGAAGCGAGGGCTCAGGACTTCTTGCCTGACCTACTCACTTGACAAGAGGCCCCCGAAGACCTACTCCGAGCTACTCTCCCGAGCTCAAAAGTACATCCGTGCCGAGAAGACGGATCGTACAAGACGGGAGCTCGATGGGCAGCCGCTAAAAAGATCGGCACCTGCCGAGGTGCCTGGGGCGCGGAGGCCGAGACCGCCAGCTCAGAGCTCCTGACCTGGACCAAGGCCAAGAAGCGCTCCCATCCCTGAGGGGAATTTCACTTCCCTCCTCGTCCCGAGAATGAAGATCCTCATGGAGATCGAGGGTGAGACCTATCTGAGGTGCCCACCGCCGTTGAGGCCGTCCTCCATCCGTGACAAGATGAAGTACTGTCGTTTCCAACACGACCATGGCCATGACATCGAGGAATGCCATAGCCTCAAGTGGGAGATTGAAAAGCTCATCAAGAGGGGCTACCTCAGAAAATATATGGGGGGCAGATCTCAACCGGAATCTTAGGCACTCGTCGCCCTTCCACCAATGCCGGTGGTCGACAATCGCCCTACCGAGAAGCCAGTGGGGATGATACACTGGGGAGCCGAGCGTGCCTCCAAGAGGACCTGGGGGCAGGGCATCCTGAGATTGTACTCCCCTTTATGAGGAGAGGGGAAGACGGGGAGAGAAATGTAAATAATGATGCTGTGGTCGTTGAAATGACGATCGCCAAGCATCTTGTAAAACGCATCATGGTAGATAGTGGAAGCTCTACGGATGTGCTTTTCTACGATACCTTCTCCAGAAAGAATCTTTCTTCTGCTCAGCTCAAGCCTGTACATACCCTCCTTGTTGGTTTCACAGGAGACTCCGTAGGGGTGGAGGGAGAAATCACTCTCCTGGTCACTACCGTGACCCCACCTCGGTAGAGTACCGTCATAATGACGTTCACGGTTGTCAGGCTTCCCTCGCCTTATAATGTGATTTTGGGTCAACCTAGGCTCAACCTCCTCAATGCTGTTGTCTCTACTAAAAGATTGCTCATACAATTCCTGGCCCCTTGTGGTGTGGGAAAAATGAGGGGTATGCCCCAGCCGGTGCAGCATTGCTTCCAAACCCTCCTCGGGGCCCAAAGGCCCGAGGAGGGCCCCAAGGTGGACGAGCTCGACCAGAGGGTCCAGGACCCCAGGGGAGGCCCAGTCGAGCGCCTGCTTCTTTACCAGCTTGGAGCTGACCAGACGAAGACCGTGCAGATCGAAGCCCAACTGCTTGAGGAGGAGAAGGCTCCGCTGCTGGAATTCTTGCAGGCGGATGCAGACGTGTTCGCCTGGATGGTAGCAGACATGCCAGGTATTCCCCCTGAAGTCATCACCTATAAGCTCAACGTCGATCCGAGGCACAGACTGGTTTGACAGATGAAGAGAAGCTTCGTCCCAAAAAGGCAAGCGGCCATCAATGAGGAGGTTGAGAAACTTTTGGCTGTCGACTTTGTCCGAGAGGTGCAATACCCAAGCTGGCTGACGAACATGGTGATGGTGAAGAAGAACAACGGTAAGTGAAGGATCTGTGTAGATTACATCGACCTCAATAAGGCATGTCCAAAGGACAGCTTCCCTTTATCGAGGATGATCAGTTGGTGAACGCCACCTCAGGGCACAGGCTGCTCTCCTTCATGGATGCATTCTCCGGATACAATCAGATCCAGATGCACCCGGGAGATGAGGAGCACACTGCCTTTATTACCGATCGAGGGACATACTGCTATAGGATGATGCCATTTAGCTTGAAGAATGCTAGAGCCATGCACCAACGTTTGGTCAACAACGTCTTCAAAGATCAGATTGGTCGGAATGTGCAAGTGTACGTGGATGACATGCTCGTTATGAGAAAACCAAGCTCATACCACATCACCGACCTCGCCGAAGCCTTCCACAGTCTCCGAAAGCACCAAATGAAGCTCAACCCAGTGAAGTGCACTTTCGGGGTAGCGGCTGGAAAATTCCTTGGCTTCATGGTCACCCAGAGAGGCATCGAAGCGAACCCGGAGAAGGTCCATGCGATCCTTGATATAGAGCACCCGACATCCAAGAAGCAAGTTCAACATCTGACGGGGAGGGTCGCAGCCCTAAGCCGGTTCATCTCAAGGTTGGCTGACCGTTGCCTCCCTTTCTTCAAGGCGTTGCACAAGATGCACGACTTCACCTAGACCGAAGAGTGCAAGGCGGCCTTTGAAGAGCTGAAGAAGTTCCTAACCTCTCCACCTCTGCTATCCAGACCAGAAGAAGGGGAAGAGCTCCTACTTTACCTGGCGGTCACACCAGGTGCCGTCAACTCGGTCCTTGTCCGCACAGACCAGGATGGATCCTAGAAGCTGGTGTACTACACCAGCAAAATCCTCTATGATGCGGAGATTAGGCATACTCGCTCCGAGAAACTCATTTTTGCACTAATCATGTCTGCTAAGTGTCTCAGGCCCTACTTCTAAGTGCATCCCATCGCGGTTGTCACCGATTAGCCATTGAGGACCATATTAGGCCACCCCGAGACCTCCAGGAGACTGGCTAAATGGTCCCTGATGCTGAGTGAGTTCGACATTGCATATCGATCGTGGTCATCGTAGAAGGTCCAGGTCCTAGCTGACTTCGTGGTCGAATGTACAGGACCTCCCGAGGAGCCAGAGCGCACAGCCCCGGAGAGCCAAACTGAGCCCGAACTGTGAGAGGACCCTTGGATCCTTTACATGGATGGTGCCTCCAACTCCTGCGGAAGCGGGGCGGGCCTTATCCTTACCAATTCTGACGGAATGGTGATGGAGTGTGCTCTCTGCTTCAAGTTCGCCGCCACAAACAACCAGGCGGAGTACGAAGCACTCCTCGTGGGCCTAAGGGTGTCTCGCGAGCTGGGCGTGCAGAGCTTGAAGGTCTTCATCGACTCCCAACTGGTTGCCGGACAAGTCTCCGAAGAGTACGAGGCCCAAGATCCCCAGATGGTGAAGTACCTGGAGAAGGTTCGTTCGAGCATGGCAGGCTTCCGTTACTTCCGTGTTTTCCATATCCCTCGTGGAGAAAACACTCGTGCGGATGCGCTGTCGTGGCTCGCAACCCTACCGGACTCATCCCTAGGACGTGCCTACGTTGAGTATCTCGAGAGCCCAAGCTACGAGAGCCCGAACGAGGTGCAACAAGTGGCCCACGAGTCGAGCTGGATGGACAAGTACATCAAGTACATCCAGGACGGCTTCCTACCAGAGGACCGCAGAGATGCCGGCCTCATCAAAAGGAAGGCCACCCGTTTTGTTTTAATGGACGGCCACCTCTACCGCAGATCTTATTCCTACCCACTCCTGAAGTGCCTCAGGCCCACGCAGGCAGCCTTCATGCTCCGGGAGATACACGAGGGCCTCTATAGGAATCATGTAGGAGGGAGTACTCTGGCTTACAAGGCACTTCGCCAGGGATATTTCTGGGAGACGATGAGGGAAGACGCTATCGACTTCGTCAAGAAGTGTGACAAATGCCAATGCCATTCCCACGTACAGTGCCTATCGGCCGCACCAATCTCCCAATTGTCATCCCCCTGGCCTTTTACATAGTGGGGGATGGACATTCTGGGACCGTTCCCCACTGTGCCAGGGCAGCGGAAGTTCCTGCTAGTGGCAATCGACTACTTCATCAAGTGGGTCGAGGTGGAGTCGCTAGATCGGATTACAGAAGCCAACGTTTAGCAATTCTTCTAGAAATCTGTCATCTGCTGCTTCGGACTCCCCAACTGTGTCATTACCGACAACGGGCGACAGTTTGACAACCGGGAGTTCGAAAGATTCTGTGCCGAGCACGTGATCCAACACCGTTTCACCTCGGTTGCTCATCCCCAGACCAATGGTGAAGCCGAGATGACTAACCGAACCATCCTTCAAGGACTTCACACCAGGTTGGATCAGGCAAAAGGCAGATGGGCAGAAGAACTTCTAAGCATCCTGTGGGCCTACCATATAATGCCCAGGACGGCAACGGGCGAAACACCCTTCAACCTCGTCTTTGGATCTGAAGCAGTGATCCCAATCAAACTCGACGTGCCCACGCTCCAGGTGCAGCGGTATGATGATGCATAGAACTCGGCACACTTCTTGCTCAACCTCGACCTCCTCGAAGAGACGAGGGACAAAGCCCGGCTTTGGATGGCAGCATACTGGCAATGAGTTACCCGATATTACGATGCGCGGGTGAAATCGAAGATTTTCTGACCTGGCAACCTGGTGCTGCACCGGACAGAAGCGTCCCAATCCCGGGAGTGCGACAAGCTCTCGCCGAACTGGGAAGGCCCTTATAAAGTAGCCGAGGCCCTCTCATAGAGGGCCTACTATCTTGAGGACCTCGATGGCGCCAAATTCCCCAGAACATGGAATGCTTGTAATATGAGAAGATATTATCAGTAGTGTAAGTTTTTCCTCCGTTAGAAATAAAGACTTTCTTCTGCACAATGGTTTATTTGCCTTGCAGGAATGTCAATGCCCCCAGGCACCCGGGCCTCGAGCCTAGCTCCTCGGCATTCAAGCCCAGAGAAACGTCCTCCGGCACCAAGTCCTGGGTAGCTCCCAGGCACTCAAGCCTCGAGCCTAGCTCCTCAGCATTCAAGCCCAGAGAAACGTCCTCCGGTACCAAGCCCTGGGCAGCCCCCAGGCACTTAAGACCAAGTCCTGGGCAGCCCTCAGGCACTCAAGCCTCGAGCCTAGCTCCTCGGCATTCAAGCCTGGAGAAATATCCTCCGGCATCAAGCCCTGGGCAGCCCCTAGGCACTTAAGCCTCGAGCCCAGCTCCTCGGCATTCAAGCTTGGAGAAACATCCTCCGGCACCATGCCCTGGGCAGCCCCCAGGCACCCGGGCCTCGAGCCTAGCTCCTTGGCATTCAAGCCCGGAGAAACATCCTCTGGCACCAGGCCCTGGGCAGCCCCCAAGCACTCAAGCCTTGAGCCTAGCTCCTCGGCATCCAATCCCGGAGAAACATCCTCCGACACAAAGCCCTGGGCAGCCCCCAAGCACTCAAGCCTCGAGCCTAGCTCCTCGGCATTCAAGCTCGGAGAAACACCCTCCGGCACCAAGCCCTGAGCAGCCCTCAATCACTCAAGCCTCGAGCCTAGCTCCTCGGCATTCAAGCTCGGAGAAATGTCCTCCGGCACCAAGCCCTGGGCAGCCCCCAAGCACTCAAGCCTCGAGCTTAGCTCCTCGGCATCCAAGCCCGGAGAAATGTCCTCCGACACCAAGCCCTGGGCAGCCCCCAGGCACTCAAGCCTTGAGCCTAGCTTCTCGGCATCCAAGTCCAGAGAAATGTCCCCTGGCATCAAGTCCCAGAGACCAGCTCTCCGGCTAGCCCATCTCCAAGCCCAGCTCCAAGACGGCCACTCCCAAGCCATGTTCTCAGGCCATCAAGTTCCGAAGCCTAGCTCTCCGGTCATCATGCCTCCGAGCCTAGCTCTAAGACGACGTTTCATGAGCCCGACCTCCGACGACCAAGCCCCGAGCTTAGCTCCAAAACATTCAAGATATGAGAGGCCCTCGGGCACTCAAGAACGAAGCCAGCATTCCCCGGCATCGAAGTCTCGAGCCCAGCCCCGCGATGGTGGGGCTCAAGCCCATACATGATGAAGCTCCTCTCTCCGGCCTCCCTGCACTGAAAGAGAAGGAAAAAGGGAAGAAGAGAGGAGGAGAAAAGACATTTACACCACAATAAAGGAAAGGAGCCATGTCGGCTGAATGATTTTTTATTAATTGAGAAGAAATATATATTACATTATCTTTCGGGCCCTGATAGGCCAGGCAACCCGGTTTAAAAAAAAAAAAAAAACTATTACAGAAGTCCTATCCTACTAGGCTAGCTCCTTCACTAGGCGGTGCGCGGTCGGGACTTCTCCTTCCGTCTCCATCGCCGGGGTGCCTTCTTGAGCAGCCCTCGGTGGAGGGACTGATTCGGCTATTGTCGCTAAAGGGACCGGCTCGACCATCTCCGCCTTCGGTGCTGGTCCGGTCGTCGTCGCCACCAACACCGACTCGGCCATCTCCGAGACCACTTTTGGGGGAGACTCGGTTGGAGCGGTTCCTTGCCCTGCTGCAACCACCTTCAAAGCTGGAGCCTTCTTCCCGGGGGCCTAGAGCGCAGCCAGTCGCTCCTCGAAAAGGATCCCCCGCAGCTGGGTGCGGTAGTAGGCGAACCCCTTCGCAAAGGAGTCCATGGCTGCCTCTTTGAAATCTTTTATGTACTTGGGGTAGGCCTTGAAATTGGCCACCGCGTCAGCGGCCTCCTTCCTTACCACCTCCGCCCGGCGCCGCGCCTCCTCCAGTTGCTCCCCGGCACGTTCGACCTGCCGGATCACCACCGCCATCCCCTTCTCGGTGGTTTCGGTGGATCGACTAGCTGCGGTGGCCTTCTCCTCAGCCTCCGCGGCCCTCTTCTCCACGGTCGCCGCCCTGTTCTCGGCAGAGGTTGCCCTGTCCCTCGCCGCCTCTGCCTGGAGCTCTTTTAGCAGGGTCCTCTTTGATTCGAGCTCTCCCTCGAGCTCCTTCTTGGCCTGGGTGGCATCGACGACCTCGTCCTAGAGGCTTTTAACCCTCAAGTTAGCCTCCCGGGTCTCCTCTTCTTTCCGACCCACCTCAGCCTTTAGGGACTCGAGCTTCGCCTGTCGCTCCTTATCCCTTTTCGTCCAATTGCAGCAGTAATCCCTGATGAGGATCAGCTCTCTACCTTGCTGCATCAAAGGAAGCATGTTAGCTACAATGCTGAGAAAGGTTAGAAGGCATCAAGGCAAGAGAGGAAGGACTTACAGCATACAAATTGGTGAAGGATGAGCTGATGACGTCGCCCAGGAGCCTCCCGCTCCCTTCTCGCCGGTCGCAGGACTGGATCGAGAAGTCCATCATTCACTCGGTGAGTCTCGGGTCCTTCATCAACGAGACGTTGGGCCCCAATCGGAAGGAGACTCGACGGTAGTCCCTATCCTGCTTTCCCACCGGCTCAGAACCCTCGGTGGCAGGAGGCACCTTCAATGCCAGTTGCGAGCTTGGCACCGCTTTGGGACGTGCCTGGGGCACCGGCCTGGTCTCTCTCAACTCCCCTTCCTCCTCGATGTTGACAACCTCCAGAGTGGGGGCTGCTACCTTGGCTGCAGTGGCGGCTGACCTGGCACGGACGACCACCTCGGGCTCGGGCGCCGGGACCAAGTCGCGCTGCTCTAAAGGCTCATGGGCGGACTTGGCTATCCTCTTCCACCTTCATTCTGGAACCGGTGCATCCGGCCCGGCCTGCACTAGCCTTGCACCATCATCGACTCGAGCCCTATTCGGAGTGGGCTCGCCGGCCTTGGCTGCCTGCTCTCGTTCCTCGAAAAATGAGAGCAGCTCATCCATGGAGAATTTCATCCCTGCACAGGAGAAGACATGATCAATTCCAAGCAAAAAAAAAAAGGAAGAAGAAGAAAGAAGAAGAAGAAAACGAGAAAGGGGTGGCCAAGTCGAACTCACCCGACTCCTGCGCCGAGCCAACCCCGGCCTCACGGAGATTCTGCTCTGACAGCAAGACCTCAAGCGAGGGGATCTCAGCCGATCTGAGCACCTCGTATAGGTCGAGGTCGGCTGCTTCGACGAAGGAGTTCCTATTTGGAGACCGATTTAGGTCGCTCCAAATCCAGTCGATCCCCTCGATCGAGGTGAAGAAGTACCTGCTCTTCCATCATTTGATGGAAGAGGGGAGCTCAAATCTGATGCCTCGAGGGAGAGAACAAAGGGACCACCACCCATCCTCAGTAGGGTGGCATTTCAGAGTGAAAAAGGCCTTGAACAGGAAGAAACGGGCGACAACCCCGTGGAAATGACACAGAATGATGAAGTAAAATATCGTTCTAATAGCATTGGAGACCAACTGGGCTGGGACAAGTCGGTAGTTGGTCAGGAAGGAAAGGAAGAAAGGGTGGATAGGAAATTGAAGACCCCCGCGAAGGCCTCCTCATAGAAAGCGATCCACCTAGGACCGCTAGATGTGACCCGCTCCCCCAAGCGAGGAACAGAAAGATGAATGGACTCGAGAATGCTATAAGCATCCCGGATGGTCACAAGATCCTCGGCGGTGATCACCGAAGCAATCCCACCGGGACCTATCGATTGAGAAGGTTCGGGTTCAGGGATAGGAGTAGGAGGAGCAGGAAGAAGGGCCAAGTGAGGTGGAGGAGAAGACCTAGGTTCCCTAATGGCTACCGTGCCATGGAAAGGTCTCCTACTAAATTCATATCTTGCCGCCTCCATCTCCTCATTGGAGGAAGAAGGAGTCCTCGGCCGGGAAGGTCCGGCCTCGGCTTGGCAGGAGGGACGGAAGTTTGGACCAAAGCGATCCATGGAAAAAGAGGAAGGTGACAAGGGAAAACCTACGACGATCCCTAGGTTGCGAGAAGGGAGAAGGAGCTAACCTGCTAAGTTCCTAGGAGGACGACGACGACTGGAGAAGAAGAAGGTTGATGTACGATGCCGGGCATGAAAGATTCGAAAGAAGGTAAGTTTCAAAAGACCTACCTTTCTCTTCGAGGCAGCTTACGCCCGACCGTACCGTTACAGCTTCCCCAAGAGACTTGCCACGTGTCGCCGATCAACGGGGCCAGCACCCCATATCCGACCGTGGTCGCTTTGACTTTTGTGCCCGCCATAATTGCTCCCTAGACATGGCCGCGTGGCACCCCCGCACAGGCCCGCGGGACCGTCGAGCGAGGCACCACCGATATCTGTCATTATTGCACCAGATTTGTTCATCTTTCCACGTTAGCACCGCAATTACTCCCTTCGCCTCGAGCGCCGCGTGCTAACGGACCTTAGGAGTGAGGGCCAAATGATGTGGTTGGATCGCTGACATGGGACGGGGAAACTGACGTGGAGTCCCCATTAGACGCCATGCTGGGTTTTCAACATGAGCCCCTTCGTCGGGCTGAGCTCCCCTGGAGCAGCACGGTCGCCCGCCGAAGCCGAGCTCCGTCCTCCGCCAGGTTGGTTCCCGCCAGGCTGGAATGCCTAGGTCGGAGCCGAGTACGGGTTCCCGCCCAAGGTGAGCCCCTTGAGTTCAAGCCCCGTGGTCAGGAGTCGAGCTCACGTCTCCTTCGCCACGAGGCGCCCCTCCGAGGTTGGGTCCCCTGGGTTGGGTGGCGCCCCGCCCACCTCCTTCTAGCCGAGCTCGTTTGAAGTCGAGTTTCGCTGATCCAGAGTTGAGCTTAGCCCTCCTCTGCCCTGCCGAACTATCTCGAGGCAAGCCCACCGAAGGCGGGCCCCATCTTCCCAGCTCAATCCCCAATCCAGACTAAGGCGCCAGCCGCCAATAGAGCAACACCTCCCCTCCGAGGATAATGGCGGTCCTCCCGAGGGTCGTACGACAGCACCAACCATGCCGCCATTAATGCCCACAGCCATCACTCATATCGGAAAGAAAGGAAAACTCACGTCAAGCCACCATACCCTCCACCAAACCACCGTCCGACCGGAGAAAAGATCCCACCAGAGAGTGCGAGTCCCGAGAGCGGCGGCCCGCCAATCGAGGTCCTGCTAGGCTTCCAGGAGGGGGCAAGTGGAAGGAATGTTAGAGGTGTATAGAAGGTTCCCCGACTATTAGACAGGAGAGGTGTTCCGTCTATGACACGATACCTCGTCGCACACGCCTGACAGCATGGGAAGATCCCGAGGCAAGCCAAAGTAAAAGGCCCAGGCGGAGTAAGCCAAAGGGAGGTAATCAAAAGCAAGCACACAAAAAAAAGGGGAGAGAGGCCAGACAGGAGGGCTACACCACCTCGGCCATCACCTCTCCCAGCTCACCCTCACTCCTACTCTCACTTTCATACACACTACACTGACTCCTTCTAGGGTGGAGCTTATCCAGAGGGGCTCGACCATGAGGATCTGTTCTCTTGGACTGTCACTGACTTGACCGTCGGAGCGCCCTCGCCAGAATCCCTGGCCTGGGTCGCTAACATTGTTTGCTGCAGGTCCTGAGGCACTGGAGGCATCCCAAGCAGGCGGATGCACGATCCTCGATGCCATCAGCAGCTACGGGCCACGATGATCCGGGCGGCAACACATGGTAAGCTCGAAAATAAATATAACATGCTCCAAAAGATTAACAAAAAGCATAAATCAATGTAGCAATAAAAAAACATTGAGCACCTCCTCAAAATATGATCTAAAAATAATTTTTTAAAAGCTCCCCCTCAACATATGATTTGTAAATATTTTTCAAAAATTTTTCAAAAATTTAAGACTTTTAAACTTTCAAACTTGGGCTGCCATGATCTTTTACTCAAAATCGTCAGATTTTTAAACAGAGTACCGGGCTCTGATACCAATTATTTCCTAGTGATGATGCAACCCAAGAGGGGGGGTGAAATATACTTTAAAATTTTTTTGCAAGACTTCAAATAATGTGCTAATTCAAAGTATGTGTTTGTGAGCATGATAATAAAGTGCAGCAGAAATAAAGAATTAAATACAAGAATAAAAATAATCACAAATATATAAAGATTTATAGTGGTTTAGTACATCCAATGTACCTACATCCACTCTCCAAGTTTTTCTTAGGAATTCCACTATAATCAACAAGATTACAGTCGATTAGTTTTCTGGGTTCACTAATCAAATCCAACTTGTTTTCATAGGCTCACAAGTCAAATCCCTTGGTTTTCCAAGCTAACCAAAAATCTTGTTGGTTTTGCAGGCTCACCAACAACTTAGTTAGTTTTACGGGATGACCAACAACCTTGATGATTTTCCGGGCTAACCAACAACCCAACTTATTTTCACAAGATTACAAGTTAAAACCTTTGTTGATTTTCATCATATAGGCTCACCAACAACCTAAATACTAGTTTCAATTCCATTGAAACTAGTAAGCAATACAAGTACAAGTATGATAATGAAAATATAAAAGCTTTCTTACAAAAAGCAGATATTTTGTTGAGGCACTTGATTGATGTTGTTGAGCTTGTCTCTATGTTGATGTTGAAGCTTCAATGGATGTTTGAAGATGAGAACTTGGAAGCTTTTTCTCACTTTTCAATACTTGGAGGCTCAACTCTCAACATTTTGAATCATTAAAGTATTTTCAATTGGATCTTAAAGGATTCTCTCAATCAATCCATTCTTCTTCTTCCCCTCGAGCTTGGTGGTGTTTAAAATGCCCTCCAAATCTTGATTGACCGTTTATGACCGTTGGTGGAGAAAATCTAGCCATTTGAGCCAAGTTGGGGAAGTTCTGCACTTCAGAAAAACTAGCCATTACAATCCAAAATGTCGACACTTCATCTTCATGAGTCGACACCTTGAGTCGATACTTGGTTTCCATGAATCGACACTTGTTTAAAAAAGTTTTCTGAAACTTTCTGGAATGCACTGGTGAGTCGACACTTCATCTGGTGAGTCAACACTTCAGTCCGTGAGTCAACACTTGATGAAAATCCTAAAATATGTTCATTCTGTCTTTGTTTGGTCTCATGCCTTGAGTCGACACTTTACTATTCATGAGTCGACACTTGAATCAACACTTGGATTTCATGAGTCGATACTTGGCTGTACAAGTGCTGGAACTTCTCTAAATTCAAATCTTGAGTATCTATAACTGATTAACATACTTAATGCACAATTAGTACTCAAATATACTTAAATATTTTGTCATAATCAAAACCAGAGTCAACACACCAAAGATGGATTTCTTTTGGAGAAAGAGCAACATGATGAGTCATTCCCTCTAGTTCTCTTCCTCCGCCAACGAGGGTAGCAGTTATGTAGTTAGAGTACCGATCATTTCCAATACCTCCTATTTTAAGGTAAGCATGGTATGAGTGGCACAGAAGCATGCGAGCTAGTAGCATGATCGCTCTATCCTTAAGAGCTTTATTGTTGAGAGCTCTCTCCTTGGTTAGCATGGCTTCGATCTTTGAAAGATATAATGTATAATCTCTAAAAATAAAAATTAATAGATTCATCAAATTAATTATATAATTATAAGTGGCAATACAAGATTTAAAATGATTATAAAGGGAATATATAGAAGAAATTGGAAGTTAGATATACTGAATTGGTCAACAAAAAGATATCTTCAAATTATACTTAAGATACTATAGTCCCCTTTAACTTCATCATCCGGTCGATGACAATAATAGTGATATAACTATCGTACCATCCATTCTCGATACCTCCCATTCCAAGGTGAGCATCCATCATCATGCCTCAGTATGAAAATGGTTTAGGGCTGAGTAGTAATTAGCTTGTTGTTGACTTTATTCACAATCAAAATTCTAACTCTTTTTTTTCTTTGTTTACATCATTTGTATCATGGACTAGCCTAAAATCACCAAGTGCAATCTCTAATCGTAGATTCATGTTTCAATGCATATAAAATTTTAACTTTGTTAGTTCATATGCATTAAGACATTAATTAATCTATGACTCTAAATTATCCTAGATAATATTAGGCTAGCTCATGATCATGCAAATAACGTAACTAAAGGTGAAGAAAGAGTTATAATTTTGATTGTGAATGAAGTTAATAGCAAACTATGTACCACTCAATCCTAAGTTGATTTGTTGCCAAGGATGCTCACCTTAGAATGGAAGGTAGTGGGAATGGCTGGTGTGATAACTACATCATTGCTATTATCATCGATTGAATGATAGAGTTGGAGAGGACTACAATATCATAAGTATAATTAAAAATATCTTTTTATTGATCAATTTAGTATATCTAGCTTATAATTTCTTTCACCTTTTCATTGACCAATATGAAATCCCAGGTATATTAATTATTTAATTAATTAAATTAGCATCTAATTAATCGACTATTGATTTCATTCACTATGGAGATTCTAACTTTTTCTCTTTAGTTACATCATTTATATCATGGACTGGCCTAATATAACCAAGTGCAATCTTTGGTCATTGATTAACTCATATTTCAATGCATATGAATTGTTGACTTTGTTCAGTTCATATGTAATGAAATGCAAATTTATCCACGACATGCTTGGTAATATTAGGCCACTCCATGATACAAATGATATAACTAAAAATAAAGAAAGAATTAGAATCTCTATAGTTAGTGAATGAAGTCAACAATGAGCTAGTTGGCACTCGGCCCTTACATGAGAGATAGTTGTCCTAAATGCTGACCGCGACCTGAGGCCTGAGCACATGGGGCATGCCTCGCCCTAGTGTTTGCAATGATGCACTACAAATATGAATTTATCAACAACAATAGTTCATTTAATTTTGGTAACTGATGGCTATAAGGAGCTAGTGGGAGCTCATACGTGGCATACGCCGATTGGCCTGAAGTGACTCAGGATTTTGAAATCTTCCCATTTCTTACTATATAAAGAGGGTGTCTTCTTTTCTTTTTATTCTTCACCTACTTTTCTTCTATTGCTTGTCCTCCTACTGCCTCTCACTCCAATAATTAGCTTCCAATTTTTTTCTTTCCCTCTTTTATTTTTCTAACCAAAAATCTTTTCAAGCACTCGTTTGTCATCTCCAACCATCTCTGTCTTCAGCTTTTCCCTTTTCAAGTGGGTCTATCTTTTCTTGTTTCTTCTTTTTTCACCATGGTGGGTTCTAAGAGTTCAGGAAGTGAGTGTTATTGGAGAAGAGGGATTCTAGAAGTGTAGGATCCAAAAATTATAAAAATCCAGTAACAGGATTCATCAGACTAGAGATCTCTAGGCTTGATGCATACTAATTTGTACCAGTCTTGGATGACTTGGCTCGAATTCGAGTCCAATATGGGGTCTTGAGAGAGTTCATCCTCAAATTCCCTAAATCTAATGATCGAGTGAATAATCTGCCTCTGAGTTGGCTTGAAATGTATGAGGATGTATTCTGGATAGGCTTCAGGCTTCCCGTTCTTTCCTTCCTCCTTAGTCTTCTTAGATTTTATAATATTTTTTATATACAACTTAGAAAGACTTCTTGGATGCCCTAAGATGTGGGGATGGTGCTATTGATTGTCATAGCGACGTTATTAGGGCTTCTTCACCAAAGCAGGTTGGGACCCTTGCTTGTGCTTTGCATTCTGAGACTTGAATCTCATGCATATAGGACATACATCCATGCATACCTAATTAATTAATTAACTAATCAATAAATAGCTAATTAACTAAATAAATAATTAATAAATAACTAACTACTTAATTAATTAAATAAATAACTAATTAATAAATAGCTAATTAATCAAATAAATAATTAATTGATAAATATCTAATTAATTAAATAAATAACTAATTAATAAATAGCTAAATAAATAAATAATTAAATTAACAACTACTTAATTTAATAAATAACTAATTAAATAATTAATTAAATAACTAATTAACTAATTAAATTAATATTTAATTAATTATTTAAATAAATAACTAATTAAATTTAATTAATATATTTTTGGTGATGGTTCTATTATCATTATCGCTATCATCGTCAATACTCACAAAATTCAAAATAACCAGGTCTCCATAACGACTGAAGTATGGGAATGGATGGTGGAGCAGAGATGGCAATGTAAGAACTAGACCCTGGCTTTAGGATATGGCTATGGGGATGGGAGAACAGGTACAGCAATGCAGGAGAGGGAGAACCGGCCAAGGAGAGACCGAGCACCGGGAGGGGGAAATGGTAGGGGGATCACAGGAAGTTAGGAAGGGAAGAACTGGTAGCGAGGAGCACTCGAGGGTGGCAAGGGTATGTGGCAGCCAGCAGGGGGAGCATCAGATGGGGGGGCGGGGGGGTGTGGTGGTAGGTAGGGGTGCACCAGGGGAGGGGGCTAGGGTGTATCATGGTCGATAGGGGGCATCAGGGAGAGGGCTAGTAGGGTGTGGTAGCTAGCAAGGGGTTGCATTAAGGAGTGAGCCAATGGGGTGTGGAGGTCAATAGGGGTTGCACCAAGGAATAGGTTGGTGGGGTATGGTGGTTGGTGAGAGAAGGGTTGAATGGCAAATGGTAGGAGGAGCCAACGGCAGGAAGAGGGCGAATGACAAATGGCGGGAAGGCATGAGGAGGTAGAGCCAATGGTGGGAAGGCAGGAGCAGGGGGAGAAGGAAACATTTTCAAAAATTTGATTGGGCATGGAGGTTATGTATGGGCATAATTATTGGTGATGACAAATATGCCTGTCGCTAATAGTAGTTGATAAAATTATTAGCAATGACTAGTAGTTATTGCTAATAACAAATAAGCAATCATTAATATACTTTCTGAAAAATTAAATTATTAGTGATGGCTATTGACCATTGCTAATAACAAAACCTACCATTGCTAACACATTTTTCAAAACAAAAAATAATTAAAATTTTAAAAAAATATTAATGGTGGCAAATGCCATAGCTAATAATTCTTAATCCATCATGAATAAAATTTTCAAAAAAATAAAAAAATAAAATAAAAATTCATTAGAGATGGATTTTTCATCGCTAATAATAAAACTTAGCATTTCTAATTTCCTATCATTATTTTTGGTAGCTAAAAAGCCTTATTAGTGATGGCAGATTTGTTGTCACTAATTGATATTGCTAATATTTATTTTCTTATCATGAAACAATTACATCATGGTAAGTGTTGACTCCGTTATTGATTTTGATGATAAGCAAAATAGTTAAGTATAAGTTGAGGACTAATGATTTCTTTGAAGTGTGTTGTTGAAAAAGGTGCTCACAAATTTGAAGAAGCTAATTTGTTTGAAGAAGCCAAGTTTGAATGAAAATATTACTCAAAGAGGACTTGGAAACTCAAGAATTGCTTGATTGGATGGTTAAGTTAAAGTGGAAATATGTTTCAGCTCAAGTTCAGCCTTTTCTGTGAAGTTTCAATGAGGTGTCGACTCAAAGTATCGACACATGGAAGTGAAGTGTCGACTCAAGCTAGTACGTAATGATATTTCAATTGGCATGGCTGAAGTATCAACACATGGACCTGAAGTGTCGACTCAAAGTATTGATACATGGATCACCACATCGCCTGAGATTTTCAAGCCACAAAACTTGAGAAAATGAAGAACAGCTAAAGTGTCGACACATGGAAGCAAGGTGTCGACTCAATTGAGTAAGTGTCGACACATCTGAGATTTCTAGAGAATCAGATTGGAGATATTTGAATTAGGTGTCGACTCAAGAAGTTCAAGTGTCGACCTTATGTATCGACTCACATTCTGAAATGTCGACACATGAAGTTCTGACAACAGTAACGGCTAGTTTTTCAAGCATAGAAGTTGTCCATTTTGCCCTTCAACGGCTAGTTTTTCAAGTCTAACGGCTAGAAATGAGATTTGAGGCCTTGGAAAAGTATTTATATACTCCAAATAAAATCAAAAGCAATATTATTGAAGACTGTTGATCCCTGGAATGATTTTGATGATCACAAAATATTGGAGCATGTATTTGATACTAACTCTTCTCAAATTGTTTAAGAAGTTTTGCAGGAATTGGTTACCTTTGTTTAAAATGGTTTTCAAATTTACTTAAGGGAAATTCAATTGAGAATGTAAAAGCCCTAACTTATGAGTGCTGTAATCATGTAAAATGGGCTTAAAATTGTGAAAATTTGATAGAGTATGTAGATTAGCTTCTAGTTGATTCAATGTTGAAGATTTTTGGAGAAGCTTGAAGCAATTTTTAAAGACTTGCAAGAGCCGACTCATAGTGGCACGGTACGGAGAAAGTTTCAAAGTTTCAGAACCAAGAGCCGACTCCCAGTCCAAGAGCCGACTCTTCCAAAAATATAGTTTTTGAAGTTCTGAGAACTAGAGCTGACTCCTAGTCCAAGAGCCGACTTTAGATATGTATATTTTTGACTTGACTGAAAGCTAGAAGGCAAGAGCCAACTCCAGCCTGAAGAGCCAGCTCCCATAGAAATTTGTTTTTGGCTTGTCCGAGACTTCGAGCCGACTCCTGAAGCTCGAGTCGGCTCGTGGAGCCATTTTCTGCACTCCAACGGCTAGTTGCTAAAATTGAAATTTGAACCCCAATTCGTCTTCAACGGCCATTTCACGAATTCCAAGGCCCTACAACGGTCATATCTCATGGAAAACTATAAAGGGAATTATTTTTGAAGGATTAAAGGATTGATTGAGATTTATTGTTGAATTTTCTTGAGAAATCAAAGAGCTTTCAAGTCACTCAACTACCTACCTCAATGAGCATTCAAGTGGGATTCAAAGCTTCACCAACTCTACTCTATCATTGAATCCACTCATTAAAGCAGGGAAGAAGCAGCATTGAAGAGCACTCAAGGCTTGACTTCATCTTGATCTACATCGGCAACACCAAAACAAACTTGGTTTGTTATAGTTGCTTGGTTACATTGTCTTTATTTTTGTTTACTCTCTAAGAATAGCAAGGGGCCATGTCTTAAGAGAGAGTTAAAGGTTTTTAGGTGAACCTTGTAAAATCTAAGTTTCGGTTCTTGGTTTTCCCGGTTTAAAACCAAGTACTTGGGTTTTCTTTGGTGATCTCGTGTAAAACCAAAGGGAGTTAGGGTTTCTTTGGTGATCCCGGTAAAACCAAAGTGTATAGGTTTGGATTGTGAGCCTAGTAAAACAATCCGACTATATTCCGATTGGAGGATATAGTGGAAATCCCAAGTGGTCCTTGAGTAGTGGATGTAGGAGCCGGTTGCTCCGAACCACTCTATTTCTTGGTGTTTGTGATTGTGCTTTCATTGCTTTATTGCTTCACCTTATTTACTTCCGCTTTGTACACTTCACTTCTACACTAAAAGAATTTCAAAGTGCACATACTTGTAAAAGTTTCTTAATCCCAATTCACCTCCCTCTTGGGAAGCCACTTGGGCAACAAGTGGTATCAGAGCATAGTCTCTGAAAGTTAGTTAGAGTAAAGACATATGGCACATCCCATGAGCACTTCATTGGCCGAAGGTCAATCCACAAATAGACCACCACTTTTCACTGGAATTAATTATACTTATTAGAAGGCAAGAATGAAGATATACATTCAAGCCGTAGACTTTTACTTATGGAAAATTATCATGAAAGGACCTCACACGAAAATTATCATGAAAGGACCTCACACACCCATAATTAAAGTTAATGATGTAGAGGTTTCCAAACTAAAAGAGGATTGGGATGAGAATGATATGAAATTAGCTGAATTGAACGCTAAAGCAATGAACCTATTATATTGTTCTTTGGATCCAAATGAGTTTAACAGAATTTTAACTTGCAATTCTGCTAAAGAAATTTGGGATAAATTAGAAATCATACACGAAGGCACTTCTCAAGTTAAGACATCAAAAATCAATCTACTTGTGCATAATTATGAGCTGTTTAAGATGGATCCTAGTAAGACTATATATGCTATGTATACTCGTTTTACTGATATCATAAATGATCTCAAGAGTCTGGGTAGATTTTATTCTAATGCTGATCTTGTCTAAAAAGTCTTAAGATCTTTGACAGATAAGTGGGAAGCCAAAGTGACAGTAATTCAAGAAGCAAAGGACCTAAATACATTGCCACTGGATGAACTACTTGGATCCTTAATCACACATGAATTGGCTATGCAACAAAGGACTGAAGAAGATACAAAAAGAAAGAAGGCCATTGCATTTAAAGCTACCGAGGAAGATAAGAATGAAGAATCTGATTCATCAGATGATGATGATCTTGGAAATGATAAAATTGCCCTAGCCATGAGAAAATTTAAAAGGTTTATGGGTAGAAGAAAAACAAATAGATGGAGAAAGCATTATAGGAAAGGTGATTTTGGAAAAGAAAAGGAAAAATATAAAGAAAAAGAAAAAGATAAAGATAAAGATCAAGTACCTATCTACTACGGATGCAAGAAGCCATGACACATCCATCCTGATTGTCCTAAAGGGAAGAAAAAGATATTCTCTAAAAAGAAGAAGAAGGCAATGCTAGCTGCTTGGAGTGATAGTGATGAAACTATATCCATTGAAGAGGATGAAGAGAACAAAAATGGCACAAATATGTCTTATGGGTTTGGAGGACGAGGTAAGTACTTCTGAACCTAATTTATAATTTACTCATGATGAACTGCATAGTGCTTTTTGTGAACTATTGATAGAATACAAAAAGGCTGGTTTAAAAATGAGAGATTTAAAAAATCAATGTGATGTTTTTGAAAAAGACAACAATGAATTTTGTGAAAGAAACAAAATCTTACAAAGAGAATTAAATTTGGTTTGTGAAAGACTTAAGATTGTTCAAGTTGAAAAAGAAGAGTTTTTTGAGAAAAATAAGGTTTTGAAAAATGAAAATGATGACCTAAAGAAAGAAGTTCAAAAATTGAAACCCTTAGTTGAAAAATTAATCCTAAGTTCTAACAAACTTGAATTAATTTTAAAGGATAAAAAAGAAACAAGTAATAAATTTAGAATTGGTTATAAATGCTCTATTTCAAACAAATCTTTAACTTCTACTTTATATATTCCTAAGTTCACTAGTTCAAAATATGTTAAACCTAAATTTACATCATCTCATGGTTATTATTCAAATTCAAAGATTGTATGCTATGCATGTAATGATATTGGTCATAAAGCATTTGAATGTCATTAGAAATATAATGGTAAAAAGAAAATTAAGAAAGTTTGGGTTCTGAAAGGAACCATTTCCACTAACTTGCAAGGACTCAAGAGAGCTTGGGTACCTAAATTTATTAAATGATTGTTTTGTAGGGATGTCTTGCAGCCACAAGCATAAAGAAAAGATGGTATTTGGATAGTGGCTGTTCAAGACACTTGACTGGTGATGTTGATCAATTTTTCACTCTTAAACAGAAGGATGGTGGAATGGTAACATTTGGTGACAATAGAAAAGGAAGGATAATCAGTATTGATAAAATCAAAATTACTCCTTTTATATTTATTGAAAGTGTGTTACTCGTAAAAAAAATTAAAGCATAATCTTTTGAGTATTAGTCAGCTATGTGACATTGGTTTTAATGTATTCTTCAAGTCATCAATGTGTATAGTAGTTGATCCACTTGACTATAGTACTAAATTTATTGGACACAGACTTGGTAACATTTATGTGGTAGATTTTAATGATCTAGCTATGTCAAGTAATACAAGTCTTGTAGCAATGAATGACAAGATTAAGGAATCAAGTTTACTATGGCATAGGCGACTTGGTCATGCTAGTATGGACACAATAGCTAAACTTATTGCAAAAGATTTAGTCAAAGGTTTGCCGAAGTTTAAAGTTAATTTTGATGATGTTTGTGATACATGTCAGTTAGGAAAACAAGTGAGGGGGAGTTTTAAATCTAAAAATATAGTTTCAACTTCTAGACCCGTAGAGCTACTTCACATGGACCTATTTGGACATACTAGGACTGCCAGCCTAGGTGGTATAAAATATGGACTTGTGATTGTAGATGATTTTTCAAGATACACATGGGTTTTGTTTATTGCACACAAAGATGATACTTTTAATGTATTCAAAAAGTTTTACAAAAGAGTTACAAATTTGAAAATTTTATCTGTCATTTCAATTCGTAGTGATCATAGCATCGAATTTGAAAATCAGTATTTTGATCATTTTTGCACAAAGCACGGTATTGATCATAACTTTTTAGCACCTAGAACACCACAGCAAAATGGTGTTGTAGAAAGAAAGAATCGTACTTTGGAAGAGATGTCAAGAACAATGCTTTGTGAAGGAAATCTTCCAAAATACTTTTGGGCAGAAGTTGTTAATACCACATGCTATATTTTAAACAGAGTTTTGATTAGACCTATTATCAGAAAAACCCCCTATGAACTTTGGAATAATAGAAAACCAAATATCAAATATTTTCATGTTTTCGGATGTAAATGTTTTGTTCTTAACAATGGAAAAGACAATCTTGGTAAATTTGATGCAAAATCTGATGAGGCTATTTTTC
Organism: Areca catechu; assembly: GCA_021397845.1. NCBI lineage: Eukaryota > Viridiplantae > Streptophyta > Magnoliopsida > Arecales > Arecaceae > Areca > Areca catechu. The sequence goes on along the minus strand of CM038047.1, from coordinate 46,328,820 downwards.
TTGGATATTTTTTAAATAGTAAAGCCTATCGAGTTTTCAATAAAAAAACTTTGACTGTTGAAGAATCTGTCTATGTTGTTTTTAATGAATATGACATTACATCTTCGAGAAAAGAAGATTTTGCTGATGATGATGCAGGTACTTTACAACATAGAATGAAAGACTAGACTCTTACAATCAAGTGAACTACATGAAGAAGAGGTGAGTAAAGAGCATGACGATATACCTAAAGAATGGATGTATGTACAATCACACCCTAAAGAATTAATTATAGGAGACCCATCTCAAGGTGTTAAAACTAGATCTGCACATAGAGATGCACATGATTTAATTGCTTTTATTTCTCATGTAGAACCACATAATATAAAAGAAGCCGAAACTAATCCTAATTAGATATTAGCAATGCATGATAAATTAAACCAATTTAGCAGAAATAATGTTTGGACCTTAGTAGAAAGACCCAATGATCATCCTATTATAGGCACTAAGTGGGTTTATAGAAATAAACTAGATGAAGATGGAAATGTAATTAGAAATAAGGCTAGATTTGTTGCACAAGGATATAATCAAGAAGAAGGAATAGATTTTGATGAAACTTATGCACCAGTAGCTAGATTAGAAGCCATTAGATTGCTACTAGCTTATGCATGTTTTATGAATTTCAAGTTATTTCAAATGGATGTAAAGAGTGCATTTTTGAATGGTTTTTTATCTGAAGAAGTTTTTGTTGAGCAACCTCCTGGTTTTATCGATCACACTTTCCCGAATCATGTTTTCAAACTGAATAAAGCTTTATATGGTCTGAAATAGGCACCTAGAGCCTGGTATGATAGACTAAGAAAATTTTTAATTGCAAATGAATTTGTAAGAGGTAGTGTTGACACCACACTATTTATTCAAAGAAAGAAAAATGATATTTTAATTGTTCAAATATATATTGATGACATTATCTTTGGATCTACTGATGAATCTTTGTGTCAAGACTTTGCTAAGCTAATGCAGGGAGAATTTGAAATGAGCTTGATGGACGAATTGAGTTACTTTCTTGGACTTCAAATTAAACAAACTAAAGAAGGTATTCTGATCAACCAAGCCAAGTACATTAAAGAAATAATCAAGAAGTTTGGCATGGAATCAAGCGAGGTAAATGGAACACCAATGAGTCATACATGTAAACTCGACAAAGATGAGAATGGCATAAATGTTGATCAAAAGCTGTACCAAGGTATGATCGGATCATTACTTTATTTAACAACTAGTAGACCTGATATATTATTTAGTGTTTATATATGTGCACGTTTTCAATTTAATCCTAAAGAATCACACATCATGGCTGTTAAGAGAATTATTAAATACCTGAAAGGCACCTGTAATATAGGTTTGTGGTATTCTAAGCACACATCATTAAAGTTAATTAGTTATTCTGATGCTGATTATGGAGGATGTAAAATAGATAGAAAGAGCACAAGTGGTACCTGTCAATTTCTAGGTGTTAACTTGATTTCTTGGCACTATCACAAATATAACTCTGTAGCACTATCTATTACTGAGGTAGAGTATGTGGCTGTTGGGAGCTGTTATGCTCAAGTATTATGGATCAAGCAATAACTAGAAGATTACGGTGTTGTCCAATCCAAAATTCCTATTAAATATGACAATACTAGTACTATTAATTTATCAAAAAATTCAATTCAGCACTCACGAACTAAGCACATTGAAATTCGATATCATTTTATTCATGATCATGTTTTAAATAATGTTGTTGAACTAGAATTTTTACCTACTGAAGATCAACTAGCGGACATTTTTACTAAACCATTAAGTTAAGATAGATTTGAGAAAATTAGAGGAGAATTAGGGTTATGTGACCCATTTTAGACCTATTTGATCTAAGTTTTGAAAATTAAGGAAAAATCATCTATAAATTTTAAATTTTTCTTTAGAGCATAGAACAACCTAGTTTAGAATCTAGAAACCTTTAGAAACTGAGTTTGACCCTTTCCGACCTTTAGTTTGAATTTTTGCTCGAGCCGACTCAAGTTCTCATGGCTCTAGGTGAGCCGACTCGCAGGTCAGGCCGAAGCTTTTTAAGTAGGGTTTTCGTATTTCCTATTCATTATATTTTCTAGGTTTTGACCGTTTCATTCTAGCCGACTCCTCACTCCACACTAGAAAACTCTCCAAAAACCCTCTCAAACCTCTTCAAACCGTTAATCTTTGCAAAATGGCACCTCGCAAGGCTGTGGCAAAGAAAGCAAAGAGAGTAATTCGGTCTATGGCTGAGGAATTGAGGAGCAAGAGGCAACTGGATACTTTGATTCCGCAAGAGGATCAGCCGATTGAGCAAGAGGAAGAAGTCCATGCACCCCGACAAGTCATACCCATGGGAAATCGACAAGTCACCCCTGGTAGGTGCATCGATTTTAGTTTTCTAGAACAAGAACAGTTGAGTATTGGTGCTTGGCTTGAAAAATAGGGTTGGAAGGATTTTTGTCAATTGAATGTTCCAACTTATCCAAATCTGGTTCGTCAATTCTTTGAGAGCATGTCACTGGGAGCTTTTCATTTGGAAGGAACAGTGAAAGGGAAATTCATAGAAATAAGTGAGCAGAGGCTTTCAAATTTACTGAATATACCTAAAGAAGGAGAATGCTATTTAGTTATGAAGAAAAAAGTGAAGACACTTGGACTCTTTTTGGGAAGATCTAATATGAAGGGGATTATTCGTGTAAGTACAAATAAGCTCTCATTGGAGATGAGGCTATTGCACAATATCATTAGCAGGATTTTCTTACCCCGGACGGGGAGATTCGATTGGGTTAGTGAGAGAGATCTTATATTCATGAGGTGACTGATTGAGGGGGAGTCCCTCAACCTTCCATTTATTATGATTTCTCAGATGAGAGAGGCTGTATGTAGGGCACGAGCCTGTTTGCCTTACGGGATAGTGTTTATATTACTATTTCAGGATGCTGATATTGATCTTACTGGAGAGGACTATCGTCTGTCATTGCACACCGACAGGTACACTATAAAATCCCTGACCAGAATGGGATTTATTAAAGTTGATGAAAACTGGATCAGGAAGACATCAGGAGTTCCTGTAGCACATTCAGAGGATTCAGATGATGATGTACAGGCTACTCAGGAACATGGTGAGGAGACTGAGGGACAAATTGATGAGGTTGGACCATCCGAGCCAGCTCCTGCTTCACCTCACTCACCAGTCAGGACTCCTACTATTGCTAGACATGATACTGATGACAGATTTCAGAGAGTCTTGGAGGAGATTTCTTGTCTCAGGACTGACACTGACAGGAGGATTAGTTCACTTCAGTCCGAGATGCAGCAGGGTTTTCATGATATTATGGCTTTACTGAGATAGCTATCTGTGGCCAGCCAGCATGAACCCTCTACTTCCACAGCGACTGGCATAGCAACAAGCACGGGCATTGGGACTGGTACTGGCACTCATGCGGAGCAGGGATAGGAGACACATTGCACTGATGCACCTTATCACACCACACTTGCTGTTGTTGAGCCTCAGGATAATATGGAGGCTGCTAGATCTGCTGATGTTGGAGTGACTCCGGCTACTCAGATGCTTTCATCCACCAGCACTTTGGCCCTATCTGTTGATCCACCTACTGCCAGACCTACACCTATCTTTATTTCATCAGAATCAAAAACCAAAGTTAAACCAAAATTTAAAGTGACTAGGACTTTTACACATACTAGGACTAGGATTAGGGATCTCCGCCCTAGGTTCCCCAAGTTCAAACCTAGTCCAGGTATTCTAGAGGTTGGTTCCTCCTCTGATGAGGAAGAACCTGATAGTGATCCTAGCCTTTCATTATGATGTTTAGGTTTTATCCTTGTTTTTGAGATTTTATTTTGTTGTATTATGACTGTGTGATATTATTTTGACATGCCATAGCACATTTGTAAAGTATCACATATGCTATGTGCTGGCTTATTTCATATATATATTTCACTTGTTATGATACATATTCACTTGAATTAGTGTGATGAATGAATTAATGTTATGATTGAATTAATGTTATGGATGAATTAATGTTATGATTGAATGTCCATTTCTCATATACCTTTTGTTGATGACAAAAAGGGGGAGAATGGAGACTGTGTGTGGCATGAAAAAGAAAAAGCTATATTGATTAATGGAAGTTATGTTGATTCATGAAAATTTCTTGGAAATCTATGATGATTAATTAAAATTGCTCAAGAATTGTTTACAAATACTATATGGATAATTGAATGTTATGAAACTTTGATGAAATGAATGTTTTGATTCATGAAAATTTGATGAAACTAAAGTTTACTTCAAAAGGTTGAAAATTTCATAAGTTTTGATATGCATTGTATAGTTAATATCCTTGATACATCATGATATGATATATATGATACATCATGATATGATATATATGATACATCATGTTTCGATATACTTGATACACATGATATTTGGTATTCAATTCTATACATTTGATACATTATGGCACATTGTATTGATATACTGATACCTAACCTTTATAATACGCATAGACTTGAAAATACTGTAATTGTAAAGTGCTTTTAAATTTTTAATCATGCCCAGTATTTTGTCATCATCAAAAAGGGGGAGATTGTTGACCCCTGGAATGATTTTGATGATCACAAAATATTTGAGCATGTATTTGATACCAACTCTTCTTAAATTGTTTAAGAAGTTTTGCAGGAATTGATTACCTTTGTTTAAAATGGTTTTCAAATTTACTTAAGGAAAATTCAATTGAGTGTGTAAAAGCCCTAACTTATGAGTGCTGTAATCATGTAAAATGGGATTAAAATTGTTAAAATTTGATAGAGTATGTAGATTAGCTTCTAGTTGATTCAATGTTGAAGATCTTTGGAGAAGCTTGAAGTAATTTTTAAAGACTTGCAAGAGTCGACTCATGGTGGCACGACATGGAGAAAGTTTCAAAGTTTCAGAACCAAGAGCCGACTCCCAGTCCAAGAGCCGACTCTTCCAGAAATATAGTTTTTGGAGTTCTGAGAACTAGAGCCGACTCTAGGTATGTATCTTTTTGACTTGACTAAAAGCTAGAAGGCAAGAGTCGACTCCAGCCTGAAGAGCCGGCTCCCACAGAAGTTTGTTTTTGGCATGTCTGAGACTTTGAGCTGACTCATGGAGCTCGAGCCGACTCGTGGAGCCATTTTCTGCACTCCAATGGTTAGTTGCTGAAATTGAAATTTGAATCCCAATTCATCTCCAACGGCCATTTCACGAATTCTAAGGCCCTACAATGGCCATATCTCATGAAAAACTATAAAGGGAATTATTTTTGAAGGATTAAAGGATTGATTGAGATTTATTGCTGAATTTTCTTGAGAAATCAAAGAGCTTTCAAGTCACTCAACTACCTATCTCAAAGAGCATTCAAGTGAGATTCAAATCTTCACCAACTCTACTCTATCATTGAATCCACTCATTAAAGAATGGAAGAAGCAGCATTGAAGAGCATTGAAGAGCACTTAAGGCTTGACTTCATCTTGATCTACATCGGCAACACCAAAACAAACTTGGTTTATTGTAGTTGCTTGATTACATTGTCTTTATCTTTATTTACTCTCTAAGAACATCAAGGGGCCGCATCTTAAGAGAGAGTTAAAGGTTTTTAGGTGAATCTTGTAAAATCTAAGTTTGGGTTCTTGGTTTTCCCGGTTTAAAACCAATTGCTTGGGTTTTCTTTGGTGATCCCGTGTAAAACCAAAGGAAGTTAGGGTTTCTTTGGTGATCCCGGTAAAACCAAAGTGTATAGGTTTGGATTATGAGCCTAGTAAAACAATCCGACTGTATTCTGGTTGGGGGATATAGTGGAAATCCCAAGTGGTCCTTGGATAGTTGATGTAGGAGCCGGTTGCTCCGAACCACTCTATTTCTTGGTGTTTGTGATTGTGCTTTCATTGCTTTATTGCTTCAACTTATTTACTTCCGCTTTGCACACTTCACTTCTACATTAAAAAAATTTCAAAGTGAACATACTTGTAAAAGTTTTTTAATCCCAGTTCACCCCCTCTTGGAAAGCCACCTGGGCAACAAAGACCATTAAAAAGTTTTGAGAAGAGAGAAGAAAAGAGAGATTTAACTCCTATTCTTTGAAGATTCAACTACTCTTAAGTAAAAGCAAGCCTCTAAGCATTCAAGATCCTTGAAGAGCATTAAAAATCAACCATTCTTGAGCATTCAGAGGCTTTAACAAGTTCAAAGCACTTCTGCATCGAACTTCAAAGAGATACCCACTTTGTTTTAGAAAGCTTACTTTGTTTCATTACTTATAAACTTTATTTGTTGTAAGGGTTCTTGGTTAGTCTATTGTAAAATCAAGTGAAGTTATTGGTGAGCCTTTAAAAACCAATTAGGTTGGTGGTTAGCCTGTAAAACCACTTAGATTCTTGGTTGATGGGGGACATGTATCGAATGATGTATTTGAAGAATTAGATGGACTAAATGAAAATGAAATAGATAAACATGTAGCTATTCTACGTAAAAGAAATAGAATTATATGAAAGGAACATAAGGAAAAGAACTAGACTAGAAAAGAATCTCTCAAAGTAATTAAGAAGGGATCTTTATGGTTAGGAAACCACACAGGTTAGGGCTAGCCTACTTTCCTATTTCAGATCTGAAAGAAGATTATAAAGATGGCTATCCGGCTATTAATAATCTGAAATTCAGAAAAAGGACACTCAAGATGAAGTACTAAGAATAGCAAGGAGTTACTATAGATCTAAAGGCACCTTGTTTATGATTCCTTGGCACAGTAGACCTTCACTTTGAAAACTAGGAGACCCGGGGATCCTGCATAGATACATAGTAAAAATAAAAGATTTAGTTGAAAGAATGGAGAAATGGAAGAGGAAATTAGGAATGGAAGAAATGGCTTAGATTTGGCTTTAAGTAGATCTCCTTTGGCGTCCTTTGCTTGAATCATCTTCAATTGTTGGCGTGGAGAACTCCATTATAGATGATCTCTTTTGGAAGATGGGAAGGTTGAAATTGGAGAGGCTTGAAGAGGATTCTTCAAGGGTGGCCGAATGGGATTGGAAAAGGGACTAGTAGCTTGTTTGGTTAAGTATCCTAGGTCTCACACCTACCTTCTCTCAAGGGTCTTTGGCTAGCAAAGGAAGAAAGCTTTCTTAGAAAAAAAATTTCATTTCATTCATCATTTTCATTACAAGAGAATTCTAGGAGCTTTTATAAACCTTAAGCTCCTTTTCAAATTCAAAATGCAACACTTTTCATGGAGAAAATCAAGGGGTGTCCCATGAAGATAGGAGTGGCCCATTCCAATTTAAATCTCCTAATTACAAGGTGGGCACCCATAAAGAGTGGAGCTTCATTTAAATTTGAAAATTCATGGATGATGTGTCTTGGTGATGTGGCATGATTTATCCTCTAAGTTGGCATGACTTGTCTTCCAAGGTGGCATGGTGCTTTGATGATGTGGTGCTCCAAGTAGTTGGTGAAGTTGGTTGCACTCATTCTTGCTTAATTGAAGCCCAATGCAAGTATATCTTGAACCCGACTCAATACAAAGCCAATTTAACTCTAATTGGACCCAAATTAAAATAAAACAGGATTCAATTATTCAAATAAAATAAATACAGGACTCATAGACTTATTACAGGATTTAAATTTCTAGTCTTCTATCCATAAAGAACTTGGCATTAGCTGAAGCCTCTTCCTAAGCCTGGTGCCTGCACCATTGGTAGCCTGGAAAAACAAGGGAGGTTATTGGTTAGCCTTTGAAAACCAATTAGGTTCTTAGCTAGCTCATAAAACTAAGTGAGGTTTTGATTTGTTGGCCTTGTGAAAACAAGTTGGATTTTTGATTAGTGAGCCCGCAAAACTAATTAACTGTAATAGGGTGTGATTATAGTGAATTTCCAAGGAGATCTTGGAGAGTGGATGTAGGTGCATTGGATAGCACTAAACCACATATTTCTTGGTCTTTGTGGTGATTGATCTCTCTACTTGCTTTTCTTTCATTGCTCTTTATTTTCGCTGCACTTTTATTCAAGAGCATTACATTTGAATTAATAGTACCTTGCATAATGAATTGTTGAATTGGATTGCATTGCGTCAAGTAAAATAATTTCTAATTTTTAGAGACCCAATTTATCCCTCCTCTTGGGTTGCTTATTGGGCAACAAGTGGTATCAGAGCCATGTTCTCAGTGTATAGATTTTACCACCTTGAGTAAAGATCTATGCAGCCCCAATTGGTACTAGCGTAGTTGAGGGTCAAGCCTCAAATAGACCTTCATTTTTCAATGGATTAAATTACACTTATTGAAAAACTAGGATGAGAATTTATATGCATTCTATTGATTATAATTTATGGATAGTTGTAGATAAGGATCCTCATATTCTTTCAGTAGTGGTTAATGAAGTTTCCATCCCAAAGCTCGAAGAGGATTGGGATGAAAATGACATTAAGCAATCCGAGATCAATACCAAGGCAATGAATCTCCTCTATTATGCATTAGATCCTAGTAAATTCAATAGGATATCTACATGTATGTTTGCTAAAGAAATATGGGACATACTTGAAGTTACCGATGAGGTTACTGATCAAGTGAAAAATACTAAAGTAAATATGTTAGTGCACACTTATGAGATGTTCCGAATGGAACCTAATGAATCAATCACTGATATGTACACAAGATTCACAAATATTGTAAATAGAATGAGAAATCTTGGAAAGGTTATGTCTAAGATCTTGTGAATAAAATCCTCAGGTCACTTCCAACATCATGGGATCCGAAGGTGACCGCAATCTAAGAAGCCAAGGATGTTGACAAATTACCTCTTGAGCAGCTAGTTGGATCGCTCATGACTTATGAGCTTAATTTGAAACAAAAATCAATGGACATGGACAAGAAGAAGAAGGGGATTGCTTTCAAATCAAACATTTAAGAAGAATCCTCAATAGATGAGTCCGAAGATGAAGAAGAAGATGAAGGTGAAGAAGCCCTCCTTACACGGAAATTCAGAAGATTCATGAAGAGGAGGAAATTTCCTTACAAAAAGAAAGATCAATCAAAACAAAAAGGAAAAGAGAAAGAGAAGGAAAAAGAAAAGGAAAAGGATAAGGAAATAACTACATGCTTCGAATGCAAGAAGCCGGGACACTACAAGTTTGATTGTTCTCTCCTTAAGAAGTCTAGGAAGAAATTAAGGAAGAAAGCAATGATGGCCACCTGGAGTGATAGTGAAGACTCCAGTTCTGAGGAAGAGCAGACTGAAGTTGCAAATCTCTGCTTAATGGCACATCAAGACAATGATGAGGTAAATTCCGATATCGAGATCGATTTTACATTTGATGAACTTAGAAATGCTTTTGATGAACTCATGCATGATTATAAACTAATTTTAAGTGAAAATAAAAAGTTGAAAAAGCATGCAAATAGTTTTTCTTTTGAAAACAATTCTTTACTAAATGAAGTTAGTGATTTAAAATCTAAAGTGGATGTTTTAGAAAAGAAAAACAATGCTTTATCTATGAAAAATAAAATTTTGAAAAGATCTAAGAATGTTATTTCAAACAATGATCTTTTATAGAAAAACAATGATTTAGAACTTGAAAATACTAAGTACAAAAATGAACTTGAAAAGATAAAGCCTTTTGTTGAAAAATTTACTTATAGTTCAGAAAAATTAAACCTACTTTTAAATAGTCAAAGAGCAGTTTTCAATAAAGCAGGTTTAGGTTTTTGACCACAAAAGCAACAAAAGTATTTCAAAAACTTTTTTGTACCTGCATCATCTAGCATTACTTGTTTTTCTTGCAAAAACTTAGGTCATAAATCGTTTCAATGCAATTTAAGAAAAATCAATTCTTTTGGTAAAGTATGGGTTCCAAAAGGAACCATTTTAAATGCTAACCCTAAAGGATTCAAGTTGGCTTGGGTACCTAAAAACAAAGCTTGATTTTATTACAGGCGTGTCTTGCAACCAAGGAAAACAAAAGACTTTGGTATCTTGATAGTGGTTGCTCAAGGCACATAACTGGAGATGTAAAGCAATTCACTTCTTTTGAAGCTTTGAATGGGGGGAGTGTAACCTTCGGTGATAATGGTAAAGAAAATCATTGGTATTGGTAAGGTTCACATAACTCCTTCTAATTGTATTAAGTAATGTACTTCTAGTTGATGGTTTGAAACATAATCTTTTAAGTATTAGTCAGCTTTGCAATAAAGGTTTTCAAGTAATTTTTAAATCATCATATTGCATGATTACTAGTCCGGATATAAATAGAGTATAATTCATTGAAAAAATACATGGAAATATTTATTTGGTAGACCTAGATGATCTATCTTTACCTAATGGAGAATACCTTGTTGTAATGAATTCTACTAATGATGAGACTAGTTATCTTTGGCATAGAAGATTATGGCATTCTAGTATGTATCTTCTTTCAAAACTTTGTAAAAAGAATTTAGTTAGAGATTTACCTGAACTTTGTTTTGAAAAAGATAGAATTTGCCAAGCATGTCAATTTGATAAACAAGTTAAAACTTCTTTTAAACCAAAAGATTTTGTAACTACTAGTAGGCCACTTGAACTATTTCATATGGATCTCTTTGGACCAACTAGAACATCAAGTCTAGGAGGCAAGAGATATGGATTAGTCATAGTGGATGATTTTTCAAGATTTACATGGGTTTTTTTTTTAGCACATAAAGATGAATCATTTTCTGCTTTCATAAAGTTTTATTGAAAAGTCTCAAATGAAAAAGGTGTTTCAGTTGTTTGCATTCGTAGTGATTATGAATCTGAATTTGAAATCAAGATTTCGAAAACTTTTGTAATGAAAAAGAATAGAATACAATTTTTTTGCATCTAGAACACCTCAGCAGAATGGGGTAGTAGAAAGGAAAAATCATACTTTGGAAGAAATGGCACGCACTATGCTTTGTGAAAACGATTTATCGAGATATTTTTGGGCTAAAGCCATTATACTACTTGTTACATTTTAAATCGAGTTTTAATCCACCTTATTTTGAAGAAAACTCCATATGAACTTTGGAACCAAAGAAAATCGACTTTGAAATATTTTCAAGTTTTTGGTTGCAAATGTTTTGTTTTAAATAATGAAAAAGATAATCTTGGAAAGTTTGATGCAAGTCTGATGAAGGTATCTTTTTAGGATACTCCACATTAAGCAGGGCATACAGAGTTTTCAATAAAAGAACTTTGGTTATAGAAGAGTCAGTACATATTATTTTTGAAGAATCTACTAACAAATCGTCTAGAAAAGAGGATACATCTGATGAATGTGCAGGTGCTGACAAGCTTCAAAAGTTGACACTGAATGATCAACCTCAGCCAAGTGAAGAAGTTCAAGACAAGAATGAGAAAGGTGATGACACTCCAAAGCATCAATATCTACCTAAGGAGTGGAGGTATGCTCATGGACATCCTATGAAATTAATCCTAGGTGATCCATCTAAAGGGATAAGAACTTGAGCCTTAATTAGAAATGAATGTGATTATATAACTTTTGTATCACAAGTAGAGTCTAAATATTATGAAGAAGCTGAAAAAGATCCTAACTGGATTAATGCCATGCAAGAAGAACTAATTCAGTTTGATAGAAATAATGTTTGGACATTAATAGAAATACCATCTAATGTTTCTATTATTGGCACTAAATGTATATTTAGGAATAAATTAGATGAAAATGGAATTGTTATTAGGAATAAAGCTAGGCTAGTTGCTAAAGGCTACAATCAGAAGGAAGGGATTGATTTTGATGAAACTTTTGCTCCTGTTGCTAGACTTGTAGTAATTAGACTTCTATTAGCATTTGCTTATTTTATGAATTTTAAACTATTTCAAATGGATGTTAAGAGTGCTTTTTTAAATAGTTTTATAATCGAAAAGGTTTTTGTTGAACAACCACCTGGATTTGAAAATCATGCACATCCTGATCATATTTTTAAATTACACAAAGCACTTTATGGATTAAAGCAAGCATCTCGAGCATGGTATGAAAGACTCAGCAAATTTCTGATTAAAAATGAGTTTTCTAGAGGAAATGTTGATAAAACACTATTTTTGAAAAAGAAAGATAATGATTTATTAGTAGTACAAATATATGTTGATGATATCATTTTCAGTACTACTAATGAAATTCTTTGTCAAGAGTTTGCTAAGCTAATGCAGGATGAGTTCGAGATGAGCATGATGAGAGAATTCAATTTCTTTCTCGGACTCCAGATCAAGCAAACTACAGATGGTATCTTCATCAACCAAGCTAAGTATACAAGAGAAATTATCCAAAAGTTTGGGATGGAGACTACTAAAGTAATAGGTTTGCCTATGAGCCCCTCTTGTAGACTTGATAAAGATGAACATGTTAAATCAGTAGATCAAAAGTTATACAGAGGTATGATTGGCTCTTTACTGTATCTAACTACTAGTAGACCAGATATAATGTTCAGTATATGCATGTGTGCTAGATCAGTCTGAACCTAAAGAATCACATCTTTTGGCTATTAAGCACATTATTAGATATCTATCTAGTACTATTAATATTGGTTTATGGTATTCTAGAAATTCATCTACTGAATTGATTGGATATTCTGAGCGGATTTTGCTGGTTGCAAATTGGATAGAAAGAGTACTAGTGGTACTTATTAATTTCTTGGAGTTAACTTAATCTCCTGGTTTAGCAAGAAACAAATTTCAGTTGCACTATCCATAGCTGAGGTTGAGTATATTGCAGCAGGAAGTTGATGTGCTCAAATCTTGTGGATTAAGCAATAATTTGAAGATTTTGGAATCAAGTTGGCTAGTATACCTATTAAATGTGATAATACTAGTGCTATTTACTTGACTAAAAATTCTGTTTAACATTTTAGGAGTAAACACATTGAAATTAGATATCATTTTATTAAAGATCATGTAGAAAATAATGATGTTATGTTTGAATTTATTAGTACTGAGTTTCAATTAGCTGATATTTTGACTAAACCTCTTATGGAAGATCGATTTTGTATGATTAGAAGAGAGCTCGAGATCATTAATCCTTTTGATTAAATTTTTTCTATATTTGACTCAAATTAGATCAATTTGCCCATAATTATGATCAATCTTACTCAATCATTATTGGTTTTCATTGAATTTAATCATATTTCCAGTAATTTTGATCTGCCCTTGGAACTCTCAATTTTCGGTTTTTAAGTCGATGTGTCGATACATTGATGTGTCGACACCTGAATGTGTCGACACATTTGTGAGTCGACACTTGAACGACAGTGGACTGAGAATAAAGGGTTTCTGAATGGTTTTTCTTTCCATTTCTTTCTCTCCTTCGAGCCAACACAAATTTCAAGGTACTCTCATAGTTCTTCCCACTATTTCGTGCTTTATACCCATTTTTTCCTTGATTTGGATATCTGGTAGTTTGAATTTCGTTGGATTTCTCCTCGCATTTGGATTTCAAGCCTTAGAAACCCTAGGTTTCTACCCAAACCTTGCCCAAATCTTTAATCCAAGTAATGGGACCTCGCAAGCAAGTTGTCCATTAACCTCGTCAGTTAAATCAGGAAGAAGGGACGAAGGCTAGACATGAGGCTAGAGCTCTTGATCCGCACGCACGACCACTTTTTGTACCTTCTAGCCAGATGAGCTCGAATACCGTCATTGGAGGATGACAAGTGGACTTTACTTTTATCGACCAACAGCACTTTAGGATCGGATAATGGTTTTACAAGCTGGTCTGACTTCATTTTTCTTACTCAGAGAATGGTATTATCCTGGGCTTATGTGAGAGTTTTATGGATCACTCGCCCGTGGATCGATGGATGGTTAGCGCAGGTGAGAGGCCGGGATATCCCTGTTTCATCAGAGATTCTGAGCAGAGTATGGGACATTCCGATGACTGAATCTGTGGTGGATAGCCTGATGGACAGAGTCAGTGGACTTTAGTGCATCTTTGAGTCTGATGTACTGTCTGAGGGAGCCACCATATCAGCATCCCGATTATCTGCAGAGATGAGACTGTTGTATCATATTGTCGCCCGGATACTTCTACCGAAGACCGGATGCTTCGATTACATCACTGAGCGGGAGTTGCTAGTGATGGTCTCATTGGTTCAGTGTACGCCCATCTGCCTTCCAGTGCTTATGGTTCACCAGATGATGGAGGCATCGACAAGCCAGTGACTCTGCCTACCATATGGGATGGGACTGATAGTTTTATTCAGAGAGTATGGTGTCAGCTTTGAGGACAAGTCTTACTACACACTACTTCATACTGATGTGTATGACATCAAGTCATTACACCAGATGGCTATCATCTATTCCAAGGCCAGTGAACCCGCAGGATTCTGGTCAGGTCGAGGATAGAGCTGATGACGATGATGCAGCAGAGGAGGAGCACATCCTCTTCGACGAGGCAGGACCTAGTGAGAGTCAGCCTGAGACCGCAGCACAGCCAGCTATTGCATCTCAGTCTGATCCTACTACTTCAGTACAGCCTCAACCAGCTCAGATGGAGACTCAAGATGTTTCTGATAGCATATTGGACAAAGTCAGATGCATTGAGATCGACATTTTTATCATGAGACAGCGTCTTGACTATTTCATCACTAAGACCAGAGAAAGCCATATTGGACTTAGTGATGGCATCTCAGTTATATTGACTGCACTGTCCATACCTTCAGCGAGTGCTTCGGTTGCTGATACTGCTCCACCTATCCCTGCACCTGTTGATGATGTTGTTGATGATATTGTTGGAGATGTTGATAGAGATGGTGATGATGGAGATGATGAGGTGATTGACTCTGGTGGATTCGATTTTCCAGATCTTACTACAGAGCCAGTAGCGGAGGTGATGGCAGACTTGCCCAGGAGTCCTGTTCTTGACCCTTCTAGTTCACCTACCCAGACTCCAGTTCCATCCTCTCCTAAATCGGATGATCGCATTCCTGTTCACATTCCTATTCTGACACATGTTATTGATTTTCCAATTATTGATACTCATGTTATACATACACCTATTATTGATTCCCCGGTTATTGATATTCCTGTTGTACATTCGCCTATTGTTGATACTCCTATTGTCGATACACCTATTATTGATATCCCTATCTTTTTCACACCGATTGTTGATACTCCCACTATTCACACATCCTCTCTTATCCGAGAGTTTGGATTTTATACACCTGGCTTTCAGTATCTTGACTCAGGTCCTTCCTTTGATCGCACACCTCTTTCGACAGTCGCAGAGACTGTCGATCCGATCAGTTCCATTCCTGCGGAGGACATTGCTTCTATCTCTACTGCTCCAGCCAGAGGTCGGATATATGCTCATCGCAGAGGACGTGGTCATCGTACCATTCCACAGCCGACCAGGACCCGTCTTAGATATCTCAGATCGATGTGGCCACGAGCTCGATCTTCTATTGATACAGGATCGATTGAGATCGGTTCGTCTTCTAATGATACTGATGATCTGGATGAGGATTAGGACACTTATGTATTTTTAGATAGTTTGATTTTATACTTTTATGTATTTTTGTCTTTGTTGTTCACTCTTATGTATCCTTTATATATCTTACTATTGTACAAGTTCTAACTATAAATGAAAAACTATGTTGTTCTTTATCTTTGTGCCTTTGATGGAAATGAATGAAATATCTTCAATTGTTCTTAGTTCTTTATTGTCTTCACTCTTTGATGGGAATGAATGAACTTTTGAATTCAATGCAATATATTTTTAAGAGAGTAGTGGCAATTCAATGCAATATCTTGACTATTCAGTCTATTTATCTTCCTACCCTTTTAATGACAACAAAAAGAGGGAGTTGTATGTAAGATTTAAGTATAAATATGATTTATATTTATGATATGCAAGGGGTAAACAAAATTTGAAAATTATTTTGAAAACTTGAATTGAAAAATGTTTACAAATTCCTTAAGAAAGGGCGAGCTATACCTTGTTTTCATTGAAAATCTTTTTAAAGTGAATTTTATCTTAAAACCCATCTTTAATTATTTGAAAAGATATCTACAAACTATTTTATGGATCATCAATTCAGGGAGAGCTTTATTCATTGCTGAAATTTTCTTGTAGAGTATCATGATACTTGATTTCTATGTCTTAAATATATCCCAAAACTCTGATACTCTCAATCATCATAACAAGCTCTGACACTATTAATCTTGACATTATTTTTGTTCTGTAATATTATATTAATATTACAAATTACATTGATACACTCAATGCATCTAATTCTATGCACTTTGATGAATTATTTCAAAAGCTTTTTAAGCAATTTATACTTAAGGATTTTGTCATCATCAAAAAGAGGAAGATTGTTGACTCCGTTATTGATTTTGATGATAAGCAAAATGGTTAGTATAAGTTGAGGACTAATGATTTCTTTGAAGTATGTTTTTTGTTGAAAAATGTGCTCACAAATTTGAAGAAGCTTATTTGTTTGAAGAATTCAAGTTTGAATGAAAAGGATTACTCAAAGAGGACTTGGAAACTCAAGAATTGCTTGATTGGATGGTTAAGTTAAAGTGAAAATATGTTTCAGCTCAAGTTCAGCCTTTTCTGTGAAGTTTTCAAAGAGGTGTCAACTCAAAGTGTCGACACATGACACCAAGTGTCGATACATGAAAGTGAAGTATCGACTCAAGCCGGTATGCAATGATATTTCAATTGGCATGGCTGAAGTGTCAATACATGGACCTAAAGTGTCAATACATGGACCTAAAGTTTCGATACATGGATCAACACATCATCTGAGATTTTCAAGCCATAGAACTTGCAGAAAATGAAGAACAACTAAAGTGTCGATACATGGAAGCAAGGTGTCGACTCAACTGAGTAAGTGTCGACACATTTGAGATTTTCAAAGAATCAGATTGGAGATATTTAAATTGGGTGTCGACTCAAGAAGTTCAAGTGTCGACCTTATGTGTCGACTCATAGTCTGAAGTGTCGACACATGAAGTTCTGACAACAGTAACGACTAGTTTTTCAAGCACAGAACTTGTCCATTTTGCCCTCCAACGGCTAGTTTTTCAAGTCTAACGGCTAGAAACGAGATTTGAGATATTGGGAAAGTATTTATATGCTCCAAATAAAATCAAAAGCAATATTATTGATGACCATTAAAGAGTTTTGAGAATAGAGAAGAAAAGAGAGCTTTAACTTCTATTCTTTGAAGATTCAACTATTCTCAAACAAAAGCAAGCCTCCAAGCATTCAAGATCCTTGAAGAGCATTAAAGATCAACCATTCTTGAGCATTCAAGAGGCTTCAACAAGTTCAAAGCACTTCTACATCGAACTTCAAAGAGATACCCGCTTTGTTTTAGAAAGTTTACTTTATTTCATTACTTCTAAACTTTATTTGTTGTAAGGGTTCTTGGTTAGCTTATTGTAAAATCAAGTGAGATTATTGGTGAGCCTTTGAAAACCAATTAGGTTGGTGGTTAGCCCGCAAAATCACTTAGATTCTTGGTTAGCCCAGAAATTCAAGGGAGGTTATTGGTTAGTATTTGAAAACCAATTAGGTTCTTGGTTAGCCGTAAAACCAAGTGAGATTTTGACTTGTTGGCCTTGTGAAAACAAGTTGAGTTTTTGATTAGTGAGCCCGCAAAACTAAGTAACTGTAATCGGGTGTGATTATAGTGAATTCCCAAGGGGATCTTGGGGAGTGGATGTAGGTGCATTGGATAGCACCGAACCACTATATTTCTTGGTCTTTGTGCTTGATTGATCTCTCTACTTGCTTTTCTTTCATTGCTCTTTATTTTCGCTATACTTTTATTTAAGAGCATTACATTTGAATTAATAGTACCTTGCATAATGAATTATTGAATTGGATTGCATTGCATCAAGTAAAGTAATTTCTAATTTTTAGAGATCCAATTCACCTCCCCTCTTGGGATGCTTACTGGACAACAGTAAGCATGTATACAGAGAGCCTATATAATCTATATATACATCACATAAGTGACGTGGTACCACTTGTACTGATATCACTTTTTGAAAATTTTTTCGTATGGAATACAAATCTCCATATCTAAGATTACGATATCATTGTTGATACTGCAAGAGAAAGAAGAAGAGAAAATAGAATAAAAGACATAATTTGATAGGACATGCAAGACTTAGCTATAAGAAAAAAAATTACTTGGATAATAATTTGCACTCTTAATCTCATATAATTTCTCTCAAAAAGAAGTCCTAAATCCCTCATAAATTTCTTAACTCTCAAAGAAACTCTTTGGTCTCACAGGCTTTCTTTACTACCACCATCTGGTGCGGGCACCATACTCAGAAGAAGACTTTAGGACTCCATCTGGATCTCTGATTGACCTTGCCCGAAGAATTAGGGTTTTCTGGTTTTGTAATAAGGGTTGACCTGATCAACTCAATTTTGAGTCTATAATTTTGTCATTTTAATTTTTGTTGGATCATGTTGACTCGGTCCAAGTCCAAGGCCCAGGTAGGTGTCATTCCCTTTGCCATAGGGCACCACATTTTCCAGCTACAAGTGGGTGCCACACTCCCTGCCACATCTCCATCCAGTGTACCTTGGTCCCCACGCCTCAAGTAAGCAGGTTCTTTCTTCTTGCACCACTTGGGGGAGAAATCCATCAAGATACCTCAATCCAAGGAGGAGACAACTTCTTTCCAGATAAACCCAAGCCAGGATGGCAAGAATTTTTCTTGAAGAGAGGATCAAGGAGGTGCCCCATAATGTTCCATAAAAATTCCAAGTTATAAAAGGGAAGAGAGCATGTCTTGGGGAGAAAATCAAGGAGGCACCCAAAAGTCTCCAAAAGTGCCAAAGCCATGAAAGGAAGAAGCCTAAACTTGTGGAGCAAGACTAGGAGGTGTCCAAATGAGCCAAACCATGAAGGAAAAATCCTTGATTCATGGAGAGATACTAGGAGACACCCTCATAACCTGCCATTTGGAGCTGATTTTCAAGTTTTCTTGGAGTTTTTGGGTTGCCCACTCATGGAAGGAGTCTTGGGAAGAGAATTTGATGCCTAAAGTGTGGGTTAGTCCTATTAGTCCCACATGGGAAATGTATAAAATTTTATTTCTTTGTTATGTCTATATATTCAACTCTATGTAACTCTTGAATTAAAATGATGAATGAAATCAATTTCTTTGTGAGCAACTTTGTGTTTCTCTCTTCCGCACTTGTATTCAGGTGTTAAGCTCCATGAGGGAGTAAATCCGGGTTCCCTAGGAACTTGAGGAGGTGTGAGATCTCCAACCCCAAAACCCTAGCTTAGTCCACCCATCTCTACTCCACCACCACCAAACCCTAATTTTCTATCTTCATCCCACGGCCCCTCTCTTCCACATCGAAGCCGGTCACCAGCATCCAGGTTCAGATCAACTGTTTCAACTACAGAGCCAGTTCAAATGAGAGTCAGATCAGTATCAAGATCTCCGGAACTTCTACATCCAACAATCTTCATTAAGTCCTCAGGTCAGTGTCTTTCTTTGAGTTTCTGGTTCTTCTTTTGTTCTTCTTCTTTCAGATCCTGAGTTCGAGAAGGAGGCCAACCTTGCCATAGGACTACAATCCGAGGATCCATTGCGAAGATACCCCGTCTCCAAGGATCCTACAATCTGCTCGAGAGTGTCCTCCAATTGAAGCAACGAGAGATATCACTGCTAGGTAACAAGAACCTTCCCTTCTCACTTTGTCTGTTTCGTTGAAACTCAGAGCAAACCCTAGATCTGGGGGTTTCTCAATCCCCAGCGATCATACTTTTGAGTTACTCTGATAATCCACTCCTTTTAATTGTGCTCTCTGTCATTTCTTAGTTTCTTTTAACATTAGTTTATCTTTTCTTTGAGTCAAAGTCGACTTCTGAAAATATATTAAAAAAAAAAAATACATTAATTTTAATTTACTTCCGCATCGCATCATCTCCTCTTTCGTTCTGCATCAATTTTGGTATCAGAGCTTCCGTTCTGCATCAATTTTGGTATCAGAGCTTTCGCTCTGCATCAATTTTGGTATCAGAGCCCTGTCTAGGGTTTCTGTTTTGATTGCTTGTTTGAGTCTCTCTCTTTTTACTTTGTCTGCTCGAAGTAGACTCCCCAGGACGTCCGGTCCTAGGAACGAAGCGAGGTGCAAACCTCCTCTTCCCATTCCACGGGGTGTTCCTAGGGCGTGTAGGGGATCCGTTAGGTTACAACTTCGTAGCAGGAATTGTAAACGGGGAAGTACTCTGTTTTCAGTCCGTAACTTCCCTGTTGTAGGAATTGTTTCTCATTGCAGTTAACTCCGAATTATGTGATTTTTGTTTTGCTGGAACCAGTATAATTGAGGCTATTTCACATAATTTTCCTGTGATTTATTGGTTTCCGTAAAATTTCTGAGAGTTAAATTACTGCAACTCTATTTTTTGTATTTCTGCAATTCAATTAATTTTGAGTGATCATCTCTTAATTTATCTTAAGGGCATTTGAGCATCTAAGATAAGGGGAGGAGTTGATAACCTCTCCTTAGCCCAAAATCACCACCCACTCATTCGAACCTAAGCCTTTAATCTTAAAATTAATTAGACCTAATTTGCCCTAGTGGGCTAGGGACATCAACAAGTCGGGTCAAGGCTAGTGTTGAGTCAGTTTGTCTGGGTACTCTGTGTGTGCTTTGTACTCAGTGTCTAGAACGGTGGTTCAGGGATTCTATCCCGAAGGGCTTGTGTGCTGGTCCGCCTACCTGGCCAATCTCTGATTGGTGTCTAGGATTGGCATCTAGGGACCTAACACTCCCCTTACACCTGCCTGGCTGAGTCCTGAGTTACTACAGGCTAGCTTGCCACTCTGATTGGGTATCTAGTTTGGGCTATAGGTCTAGTTAGCCCGTAGTCGTTTCAGTTGAGTCTCATTTTGTGTGTTTGCTTGCATCATCATGTCTACCCAGAATGGAGTGCCCTACCAACCTGGTCAAACCCAACATGATTTAGAGGCCATGGTTAGAGCTCTTACTGAAAGTATGAACAAATTGAGTCAGGATATGACTGCTACTATTACCCAGTGTAAAGAACAAGTCCATGAGAATTTTACCCAGCTTAGGGATCGAGTCCAAGTACTTGAGAAACGTAGACATCAAAATTGGACCCCTGATCCAAAATTTAATAGGTCCCAACCTCATCCATGCCAGGAGCCTAGGAGGACCCTATACCATGATCCCGAGCATAACCTTAGGAAGCCTAACCATGATATCTATAGTGTGGATCGTGTCTATGAGAGGTCCTTACAATATTCTAGACCAGTCACTCAACAACCCAAGTCCTCTAGATCAAACCATTTAGATCCACACCCATGCCCAAGTAAGGTCTCTACTAGCTTGAAACCCAGTGTGACCCAGGTTCCTATATCGCAAGAATGTTGGTTTTGTGGAGAAAGAGGCCATAAATCTAGTCAGTGCCCATGCATAGGACTGGCTTGTGCACAGCTAAGTGGTAAGAATCCTAAGGATGACATTAATGAGGGAGAACCCAAGCCTACCAATGAGGAAGAAAGGTTAGGTATGACAAGCCCAGAATCAGTTGACCCGATTACCACTGACCCGAAACCCATTAAAGATGGCATCAAGGAAGTATATGATGATGGCTTGAGTCTAGTTGATGAATATGAGGGGGAAGAACTTGAAGAATGTGACATCGATACTATTGGTTCCTTACCTGAGGAGACCTTGGAGAGCAACCAAGTGGTAGGACCTAGTTCAGAAATTCAAGAGATTTGTGAGAATCAGGTTCCTTTAGTCAAATACCCCCAGGAAGAACTCATAGTGTTAGCCCGAGCTATCAGTTCGTACCCTCTAATGACAGTCATTCCCCAAGTACCAATTGAAGATCTTTGCACTGAACTATTTAAGTTTGCCCACCCTATGGTAGATCCTCTCCTTAGGATGACTGAATCAAGCCTCTTACAATTGGACCTTGTCCCATGCCTAGCCACTAAGGTCTCTCCCGTAATCTCAGTTGAACATCCTTGTCTTGAGCGGATTGATTCACCCAGTCCTGTAGAAGTCCTCCTTATGGCCCCAGACCCCTTCCTTCGCATGACTGACCTACCCTTCTATAGAGTATACCTTTCCGCACCCATAGGTCAAATTTCAAGTCTTGAGGTCATCATCCATAGGCCCTCCCATGAATCATTCTCTAATCCAGTTCTTGGGAAAGTGGATCATTATTTGCTTAGAGAACAAATCTTAACTATTGCAATCACATGTCCTAGGCTACTTCCCGAACCATCTCTTGATCCATTCCTGAGAGTAGCAAACTTTTCCTTTCGTAAGGATGACCAGTTGACACTCATAGATCACCATTCAAACCTTCATGTCACCACCTTTAGTCAACAGGTAATTTGAGACTCCACCTCATATCTCCTCCCTTTCTCTAGGACTTCCAATGCTTCTTACACCATCCAAGTATACTTTGTCAAAGCCTTTAGAGTGAACCACGTGTCAGAACCTATTAGGTTTGCCACCTACTTCTGGAAGACCTTATGGCACCTACTAGGCATCCATAATAAGTTTTCATGCTCTGCATGCCATCCTCCAACCCAAGGTCAAACCTAGAGAGCCTTAGTTTGTTAGGTTTAGACCTAGGGTTCCTTTGTAATAAAGTCCATTCTTTAGGAATGCGTCATCAGTCTAGTTTAGTTTTCTTGACCCTTTATTAGGCTTTGGCTCAGATTTGGTTGGATTGAGAGCACCAGGAATTGGGATTTGTATTTTATCCAGGGCTGAAATTGCATTCAATGTTTCGATCAATAGGTCTATAGGCTAGAGTCCCTTTGAAATTGTGCATGGTTATAAACCTCACACACCTCTTGACCTAGCTCCTTTACCAGTCCACACACGAGTCTCAGAGTCTGCTGAAGTTTTTGCACAGCATATAAAAGACTTGCATAAAGAAATTCATGCCAAAATAAATTTAAGTAATGAAACTTATAAGAAGTTGGCTGATTCTCAAAGGCGAGTCAAAACTTTTTGTTGAGGGAGACTATGTAATGATTAGGTTAAGGCCTGAGCGGTTTTCTCCTGGAACCGTTAGAAAGTTACATGCTAGAGGAGCTGGACCATTTAGAGTAGTGAAGAGAGTAGGATCCAATGCCTATGTGCTCGAGTTGCCTCCAGAACTAGGCAATATCTCTACTTTCAACATTACAGACCTAGTAGAGAACAGGAAGCCAGCTGTGATTCCCAGTGAGCCTTTTGAACCTAATCCTGTTATTGAGAGTGACCCCGATCCTGTGTGTCCACCAACAAACTGGCCTGTGAGGAAAGAGCAGATTGAAAAGATCCTGGATGATCAGGTTATCTCTACTCGTAATCGAGGATACCAAAGATACCTGGTCCGCTGGCAAGGAAGGCCAGACTCTGATGACTCTTGGATCTCCCGAGAAGAACTACAAGATTTGGATTCAGACCTCTTGGAGAGATACCAGAGCCAACTTGAGCCTTACTCGACAAGGTCGAGTTCCTCCCACCCCGGGAGAATTGGTGCGGGCACCAGACTCAGAAGAAGACTTCAGGGCTCCATCTGGATCTCTGATTGACCTTGCCCGAAGAATTAGGGTTTTCTGGTTTTGTAATAAGGGTTGACCTGATCAACTCAATTTTGAGTCTGTAATTTTGTCATTTCAATTTTTGTTGGATCATGTTGACTTGGTCCAAGTCCAAGGCCCAGGTAGGTGTCATTCCCTTTGTCATAGGGCACCACATTTTCCAGCTACAAGTGGGTGCCACACTCCCTGCCACATCTCCATCCAGTGTACCTTGGTCCCCACGCCTCAAGTAAGCAGGTTCTTTCTTCTTGCACCACTTGGGGGAGAAATCCATCAAGATACCTCAATCCAAGGAGGAGACAACTTCTTTCCAGATAAACCCAAGCCAGGATGGCAAGAATTTTTCTTGAAGAGAGGATCAAGGAGGTGCCCCACAATGTTCCATAAAAATCCAAGTTATAAAAGGGAAGAGAGCATGTCTTGGGGAGAAAATCAAGGAGGCACCCAAAAGTCTCCAAAAGTGCCAAAGCCATGAAAGGAAGAAGCCTAAACTTGTGGAGCAAGACTAGGAGGTGTCCAAATGAGCCAAACCATGAAGGAAAAATCCTTGATTCATGGAGAGATACTAGGAGACACCCCCATAACCTGCCATTTGGAGCTGATTTTCAAGTTTTCTTGGAGTTTTTGGGTTGCCCACTCATGGAAGGAGTCTTGGGAAGAGAATTTGATGCCTAAAGTGTGGGTTAGTCCTATTAGTCCCACATGGGAAATGTATAAAATTTTATTTCTTTGTTATGTCTATATATTCAACTCTATGTAACTCTTGAATTAAAATGATGAATGAAATCAATTTCTTTGTGAGCAACTTTGTGTTTCTCTCTTCCGCACTTGTATTCAGGTGTTGAGCTCCGTGAGGGAGTAAATCCGGGTTCCCTAGGAACCTTGAGGAGGTGTGAGATCTCCAACCCCAAAACCCTAGCTTAGTCCACCCATCTCTACTCCACCACCACCAAACCCTAATTTTCCATCTTCATCCCACGGCCCCTCTCTTCCACATCGAAGCCGGTCACCAGCATCCAGGTTCAGATCAACTGTTTCAACTACAGAGCCAGTTCAAATGAGAGTCAGATCAGTATCAAGATCTCCGGAACTTCTACATCCAACAATCTTCATTAAGTCCTCAGATCAGTGTCTTTCTTTGAGTTTCTGGTTCTTCTTTTGTTCTTCTTCTTTCAGATCCTGAGTTCGAGAAGGAGGCCAACCTTGCCATAGGACTACAATCCGAGGATCCATTGCGAAGATACCCTGTCTCCAAGGATCCTACAATCTGCTCGAGAGTGTCCTCCAATTGAAGCAACGAGAGATATCACTGCTAGGTAACAAGAACCTTCCCTTCTCACTTTGTCTGTTTCGTTGAAACTCAGAGCAAACCCTAGATCTGGGGGTTTCTCAATCCCCAGCGATCCTACTTTTGAGTTACTCTGATAATCCACTCATTTTAATTGTGCTCTCTATCATTTCTTAGTTTCTTTCAACATTAGTTTATCTTTCCTTTGAGTCAAAGTCGACTTCTGAAAATATATTAAAAAAAAAAATACATTAATTTTAATTTACTTCCGCATCGCATCATCTCTTCTTTCATTCTGCATCAATTTTGGTATCAGAGCTTCCGTTCTACATCACCATCCCTCTTAGAAGCCATATGGATCCTCACACATAGACCTCTCTAACTCCTGTCCCTTTTTTATAGCCTCTTTGTCAAAAAATAGTTCGACGGGAGTTCAAAGCTTCGAATCGCATCAGAAAACTACTCCAAATTCTTGTCCACATCCCGTTTGACTTATAAAAGACTCTTGGCTACCTAATCATCATTGAACACACCTTAAATTATATGGATCAAGTCCAAATTGAAGTCAGAATGCCTCATGGCCATCAAATCTTTACCTGAAATGCATGCCACCATTGGATTGTGTAAAAATGACATCAATCCCCCCTATTGCTATAATAAAATACCAACACATTTAATTCCCATGGACCGCATTAGACTCTTCGGTCGACCATGCTAAATGCGCACCAGGCCCTGCATGTCTGTAGGCCATGCGCATCTATGGGCCACATGTTCCTACAAGCCATGTGCATTGTGAGCCTAGTGTGATGTCCTGTGACCGTATAGGCCTATGTGCCTGCCTCCATGTAGGCCTGCGAGCCTTCTTCCATGTGGGCCTGTATCTGGGTCTTCTTGGCTGAATCGAGATGCTAAACCCAATAATCTCTATCTTGACTTGATAATCGATCTCCATCTAAGTTTGAGAGTTTGTGACTGCCGCTCCCATTTCCTAGGGCTAACATTTGCTACTCATGGAAGGGCAAACATGGGAGTTGAGTCGGTTGCTTGATCTCATCTCCGTTGTATGAAAAGAAATTATGGGTGACTTCATACATGTATTTCAAAACTTTTTTAAATTTTAATGAAGCAAAAAATATTTAGATTAATCTTATTAATCTATTATGCATTAGATCTGATCTAAGAACCAGTGTACAAAAGGACTTATGACATAATATACTACATATACACAATCTAAAAACAAGAATCAACAAGCATAGATCATATCTATGAAATGAAACCAATACTGTAGATTATATCTACCACATGTATGAGTTTAGAACTCAATACCCGAGTGTAGGTTAAAGATCACCAATAGCTAATATCCATGGGTTTGGGATTCTTCAAGCCACATAAATGTATGGCCTCTGTAGGATGTCCACATAAAGCCCTGATTCGATTGATCTCCCTGGAGTGCTAGCTCCTTGTAGAGACCACTTGACGACTGATCGAAACTCCTTTAGATCACTAGAACTCTCCAAGAGATAAAGAAGGATAGCTAGGAGGATATGGGGTGGTGGAGGAAAAAGGAGAAAAGGCGAGACACTATTCACTTTTCTCTCTCCCTGCAACCCTAGATGAACCCTAGGGAACCCATGCACAGGAGCTATACTGCCACTCTTATTTTTCCTCTCTCCCAGAAACCCCATGATCCCACTTATTTTTTCTTGGTGAGAAGTCTCTCATCTCTCATGCACACTGACTTCCTATCTTATTAAGAAGTGGCATCTAAAGGGATTAAGAAAGGATAACGATAAGTTGGTTTTGATTCAAAATCAAAACAACTCCAACTTGAATTCAAGATTTAAGTTGAATTCAAATTCAAATCTTATCCTAACCATTTGAGCAATAAGAAGGGGTGAGAAGCTTCTCCATGTCTGGAAAAAAAACTTCATGCAATTTGTAAATTTGCATGAAGAAAGGCATGGTGCATGGAGGCTATGGTGCTATGGAGAGATCCAATCCAATTGGACTCTTATTTGATGAAATTTAAACTCAAACCAAATTCCATTTGGTTAGATCCAAAGAGATAAGTGAACCCAATCAAATTAGAAACTTAATCACATTTACTAAATCCTAATCTAACTAGAAATTAATTGAGCCCAGGTCCTGATCAAATTAGAAATGAAACTCTCTTAGCAATTAGGTTATCTTATAAGTTAAATAGGTCAAACCTAATTGAATTTAATTCAATTAGGCTTGATTCAAATCTTATTACTTAATCAAACTAAGCTAATTAGTAATCTAATTGCTATTTAATTTTCCTATAATTTGCTAACTATTAATGAATTATTTTGTCACAACTTTTGCATAAGGTTAATCATCAATATTGATGATTATTTTCTTGAATAATTCATAATCATTGATAAGCCATCAGGTCAGGTAAAAACTTTTATTGTGTATGATCCTAAAGATTTGAACACTAAGTTAATAGTATATGTATAAATTTATGTACTAATCAAAATAACCATCTAGCAATGATACCCGTTGTCTAGATAGGTGGAATAGTTGCAAAGCAATATTTAAGAGCTTTTGGCATATGGTTACCATATAATTCTTTCCTTTGATCCTTAATACTTAGGATGATTTTAAAGTTAAATTATCAATCCTTAATCAATATATCCAAATTTTGTCTCAATCATATAAATTTTGTGACTCCCCATAAGGATTACCCTATTTAAGGTTTTGCTAAATTGAAACATAGCGAAGCATTATCTCTAATAGCTTGGAACGGTCAATCCTATCTTGATCGTACACAGACTTTGTAAGTACTTAACTATACCTGAAAACCTTTCGTCACTATATTAAAAATATAGATAGTCCGGCATCAAAGCATAGTAAGTTGCTTGCAAGTCATCATAGTTATCTTAGGTTTGAGGGATACTTATATCCATATCCTTCGCGAGCAATCCTTAATAGTAGAGTGCTCTGTAATTGGATCACATTTAGTAAAATGTACTCTAACATTTTACCTGTATGCCATACCAATATCTCCACACTTCTTGATCATGAAAACCACTATACATATAGCATACAATGATCTATACTCGATAAATATTATATCATTTGGTTACAAATAAGTTTAAGAACTATATAATAAATTTTTCTTTATCGATTGTAAGTAATTCTAAAGACTTCATCATAAAAAAGTTCATAAAAAGAAGATACATAGATTATGATGTACTGCCAAATAACTTTTATTAATTAATAATTCATATATAAATTACAAAGAGCATAATTATCTATAGCTTGGATTATTAGCATTAGGACATAATTTCCAATATCTCTCACTTAGATTAAAGCCAATCAAAATAATATCTAATACCCATCTTCTATTTATGATCATCAAACTCTTTGATTTCAAGAGCTTTAGTAAATATATTGGCCAAGTTCTCTTTTCCATCAATCTTCTAAAATTTAACATCACTTTGATTCATGATCTCTTGTACAAGGTGATATCAACATAGAACATGTTTGATTCTTTGATAAAATTTTGATTCTTTCGCTTGAGCTATGGCTCCAGTGCTATCACAATGCAGAAGAATTGGACCATCAATGGAGGGTGCCACTCTAAGCTTGTTGATGAACTTCTGCAATCAAACAACTTTCTTTACAGCATCGGATACTGCAATATACTGCCTCGCAAACAGGATCGGCTATAGTGTGCTACTTAAAATTTTTCAATATATTACTTCATCATTTAGGATAAATACAAAATTTGATATACATTTGCTATCATCATCACAATTTGACTAAAAACTTGAATCTGTATATCCCACAAGTTTTAAGTCAATATATCCATAAATAAGCCATTGGTTCTTAGTAATTCTCAAATACATAAGGATTATTTTTACAACTTTTGAATAGTTCTTACTTGGATCAAACTGGTATCTACTTGTTACTCCTAGCAAGTAGGCCACATCCGATCTTGTACATGTCATGGTGTAGATAATAGATCCTACTACCAATGTATATGAGATTCTACTCATATACTCTTTCTTGAGGAGTTGTCGAATAATTCTTCTTAGAGAGAAATTTTTTAGCCTATCGGTAGATAGCACTTCTTGGAATTTACCTTGTTAAACTATTTCAGCATGATATCAATGTACGTGGATTGAAATAATCCAAGTAACCTTTTAGATCTATCTCTATAGATCTTCATCCCTAGGATGTCGGATGCTTCTTCCAAATTTTTCATGAAGATTTGATGACAACCAAACTTTTACTTCCTATGATGCAGGGATGTTATTCTCGATTAAGAGAATATCATCTACATACAACACAAATAATACAATTACAAAATCATCAATCCATTTATAGATACATAATTTTTTTCCATTCTTAATGAAACTATACATTTTACTCATCTTATCAAAATGTATATTCCAATTTTGAGATGCTTGCTTTAATCCATAAATGAATCTCTGAAGTTTGCATACCTTTGATTTATCAATAAATGTGAACTCTTTAGGCTGTATCATATATATCTTTTCATCTAGCTCTCTATTTACAAAAGTTGTTTTGACATCCATTTACCAGATTTCACAATTAAGGTATGCTGCTTTCGCAAGTACAATCCAAATGAATTTAAACATTTCCATAGAAGAAAACATCTCATGATAGTAAATACGATAACGTGGATGATATCCCTTGGTAACCAAATAGGTTTTATAGGTCTCCACCTTCCCATTTGTGCCCCTTTTCCTTTTGAATATCTATTTGCACCTAATAAATTTTATTCCTTTAGGCAAATTAATGAGTATCCATACATCATTGATATTAATGGATTCCATTTTGGATTCTATGGCTTTAAGCTACTTATTAGAGTTAGATCTCTGCATGGCATCCAAATAGGTGATTGAGTCCTTGTTATTCTTATCAAGTTCAATAAGATCACCATTTTAGACCAAGAAATTATAGTATCTATTTGGTTGATGTGGTATTCTACCAAATCTCCTCAAAGGTTCCTTTATAATGGGTTCTAGGTTTGATCTATTCAAATCTAGTTCAATATTTTCACTTGTTTATATTGGTTCTTTTACCTGTTGAACTTCACAAAGTTCAAATTTAATGTCTTTAGTTATTTCTTCAAGGAACTCCTTTTCCAAAAGGATAATCCTAAGGCTAAGGAATACCTTTTAATTTTCAGCAAGGTAGAAGTAATAATCCTTAATTTTTTTTAGATACCCAATAAAAAGATATTTATCAGATCTAGGTCCAAGCATATCTATCTTTAAATATTTGATATAAGCTGGATATCCCCAGAGTCTTAGGTACAAGAGTACTAGCCTACGCCCTTTTCATATCTCATATGATGTTTTATCAATAGATTTCTCGGAACCTTATTAAGTATATAACAGGTTATCCCAAAAGAATATCCCAAAAGGAGATCGACAAACTTGCAAAGCCCATTATGGACCAATCATGTCTAATAGTGTTTGATTCCTCCTTTCTGATACTCCATTATGTTGAGATATCCCAGAAGGTGTCGATTATGAGATAATCTCATTCTCTTCTAAATAAATGAGAAACTCATTGGTAATGTATTCTCCTACTCAATCAAATTGAAAAGTTTTAATACTCTTTCTAGTTTATTTTTCAATCTTATTATAGAATTATTTATTCAAACGATTTAGACTTATGCTTCATAAGATAGACATAGTGATGGCAATAAAACCCAAACCCATGGGTACCCGATCCGACCCGACCCGATTGGACTGGGTAGTCAATGCTTTGATTGGGTTTGGGTAAAACCCGAATATTTGTTTAACTTTGGATTTGGGCCGGGACTGGGTAGATATACACCCGACCCGAACCCAACCCAAATTATTTTAATATTTAAACATATATATATATAATTAATATATATTTTATTAATTATAATTATTAGTTATTAAATTTTAAAATACTTGAACCCTATACCCTAATTATTATATATATATTGGATTTTTTTTTTCATCCTATTCTATTCGAGATGAATTCAAAACAAGATCATAACTAATTGTTTACCAATTTCATAATATAAATTTTGATTGAATATGAAATTAACTGATGTTGAACTAAAAATATAGTTAAATTTTATTTGTTTAATGTATATATAATTTATAAAATTTATATGATTTTAAAGTTGATAAAAATAAAAAAAAATTTAATATGATTCAGTTGGGTTTGGGCCGGACAAACTCGATTATCCGATATCCAATTGAAATGGGTTTGGATAAAAAACCTAGTCCCGATAGTGTTTGGACCGGGTTTGGATAGTGTATTGAATATTTGGGTTTGGGTTGGGTAGTTATGCACCCGGACCGAACCCGGTCCATTGCCATCCCTAAGACATACCCATACCTAGAGAGGTCATTAGTAAATATAATGAAGTAGTAATACCTATATCTGGTATTAGTATTCATTGGTCCATAATATCAGTTTGTATTAGATTTAAAACTTCATTGGCTTGTTCACCTTTTCTAGTAAAATGTGACCTGGTCATCTTTTCAAGAAGACATGATTCACATGCCAGTAATAATTCACAATCATTGACATTAAGGATTTTGTCTTTTGTTAACATGTTTATCTTGTTCTTGTTAATATGATCGAGCTGACAGTGCCAAAGATAGGCATCAGTGATATTATCTAATCTAGGATAATTATTAAATGTGTACACTATACTAACAGATTGTGGTAGAATATCAATATTACTTCTTAATTATCTTGGTATCAGAGCAATACCATTTACAATAATATCATAAAGGTCATTCATTATTAAAAATTCATATCCATCTTCGACCAAAAGGCCTACAAAAATAACATTTAATAAAAATGAAGGATAATAGTGATAATTACTTTAAATGATAATATTAGAATTGAAAACAAGCTTGATAATTTCTAAAGCTAGGATTGGAACATGAATTCTATCTTCTATATTCAGGAATCTCTCACCATCTTCAAATCTTCTATTGATTTGAAATTCTTGTAATGAATTGTAAATATTAATTGGACTCCCAATATCCAATATCTAGGTAATAGTACTATAAATAAAAAAAGTTACAAGGTGTTATCATATAATTATCTCGACCAGCAACTGCTTGCTTCCTTCTCTTGTTAGACTTGTTTTAGTCAAAGGAAGCAATATAAAGAGAATACTTCCTCTTTTAGTGACCCTGCTTCTTATAATAGAAGCACTCTACATGACTCTTATCAGTCTTGGACTTATGAGAGGACTGAGATGTCCCAGCATGTTGCATCTTCTTATTCTTCTTCTTCTTCCCTTTCTTAAAGGGATGACACCTAGAAGAGGATGCACCCACAACAATCACCAGGTCCTTGTGGAGTTGGTGATCTTCTCAAAGGTCTGTAGTAATCCTAGCAAACCATGGTAGTTTACTGTAGGCTTAGTTATTTTATAATGACTAAGAAAAGGTAGATAAGACTTTGACAGATAGTTCAGAATCATATCTTTTCTTAGTTGCTCATGTAAGGAAAACTCGAGTTTGCTCAAGCATTCGATTTACTCGATTATATACAATACATGATTAGTGACTGACACCCCCTCATGCATCTGAGCATTGAAGATGGTATAAGAGATTTTGTATCTCTCAACATTATTAGTATGCTAAAAATCTTATTCAACACTTGAAGCATCTCTGATTGAGCATCCTCAAATTTATAACTAAATTTATTGTTCATAGCCACCCTCATAATACAATGCACTGTGGTTCGGTCATTGAGTCATTTCTAGTAAGTATCTCGAATTGCACCATGAGCATTTGGAGCGGGCTCCTCAGGTGCAGTATTTATAAGTATATACAAGATCCATTCATGCTCCAAGATTATCATCAGTTTTTGATACCAGCTAATGAAATTGGATTCATTAGCTTGTCACTGTCCAATAATGACTAAAGCGATAAAGTACTAGTCATTATTGAAAAAGAAAATAAAAAAATAGTTTTGTATATAAATTATTAAATCCTAAAGACTTGGATTTTAGTCTAAAGATTCTTCCATTATTTTATATGAATTGGTAGTCTCTACCTCCAATTTGAGGAATTATATTAATTTTTAAATAGGTACTAGAATCTATATAGATTGCATATGCGCCCAAGTGTGGCTTAGCAAATCCCTGTGCATCTATAGATAGGTTCTTAACCAATTATTCTTCAAACAAGTTTTAATAATAATTTTGCCTCTAGCTTCTTTTCAGCAGGCATGTGGCGCCTTTACTGAAAGTCCTAATTAGGTCCAACCATTAATATGATAAAACTCAAGTGCATCTACTTAATGAATGAATAGGCCCAAGTGTGGCTTGGCCAACCTGACATCGATGAGAAAGTTACAAATGAATCATCATATTATGAATGATAATTGCAATAGCTAGATAAACACGAGGCATGTGGACCCTCTAATGATTATCGAAACTATTGAACCTATTACCATCTACTTTAAAGGGAGATTATGACTCAGTTATTCTCATAACTTTATCATTTTAAGGATCTAATAATTTAGATGATTTAGATATATGTTATAGAAACAAGAGAAGAGATGAACTAGTAATCAAAAACCCTTCCACTGCCTTCACCAAGTCTTTGAAGAGGGTTCAAAAGTAGCTAGTCCAAGGGCATCTAAATCAATCATATTGATTTACCTTAATGGCATGGGTCAACTCAAATCACTAAGCGACCTAATCAAAAATAGGTTGAGCACATTAGCCAGGTAAGTGGAGAATGATGGGAGGGGCCTCGTTTCTTTCCTTATACACTAACATAATTGGCCAGGAAAGTGAATAGTCCCAATTAAAAATTTCTTTCAACTACTTGTCTTAGACACCAATTGGTTCATCAGATTTGATTAGGTCAACCTAATGACATGGGCTTAACCACTGAGCCATAATTAGATCCATTTGGTAAAATCATGGATTTGGACTTAATCAAGCTACAACTATTGAGTTTGATCTAGAGAAATCTTAATCTAATTCAACTCTCGGTTATAACTTAATCAATTTCTCTACTTGGTCTATAATACATTTGACTCCAATCCTAGGTCAAACCTAGTTAATTGACCTGATTCGAGCTAACCCATAATCCCATGATTTATGGAATAGCTTTAGATTTTTTATTCTCAAATCTAGATCTTTAATCTTTATATCTTAATTCTTAATTAAGTATATGAATATGAGAATATTGAAATAATTTTGGTTGTAAAACTATTATACAAAATTTTATGCAAATAATTTTTAGTCCATAATCATGAATTGACAGACCCTAGATTTGGGTTGACTCATTAGTGAGTCAACTCATCACTATGACTAAGTCAACTCATCGAAGGGGAATAGAGACCCGTTATCCCTTGTCTACATAACTAAGTCAACTCAGCTACAAATTGAGCCAACTCACTAGGGTCATGCATTGACTCAAACCAAAATTAAGTCGACTCAACAGGTTGATAGCAACAGGTAGTAGGTTTCAGATATGATTTTATGCTAAGAAAAAATAACATAATGAATCATAAATCTAACTTAGATCTAATCTAAACTTATTTATGATTTCAGATTTTAATGATAAAAATTAAACTAATTTTAAAAAGTTCTTTTCATGATTCTTCTTTATAAGTCAAATCATAGCGGTACCCTTATATATCATAAAAGAACCTCATCAAATGAAAAGAGAGGGACTTTAAATCCTGCTTCCTCTTATGACTGGATAGCCATGGTGATGCACTTAATCTGAGTATTAAGCTAAAAGGTTATATCATATATGAAATAAATTAAAATTTTAGATCTATATGCATATATGATCATGTCAAAAGAACCTGGCTTTGATACCAATTGAAGGAAAACTATAGGTGGTTTCATGCATGAATTTCAAAACTTTTTTGAATTTTAACATAGTAAATAATATTTAGATTAATCTTATTAATCTATTATGCATTAGATCGAATATAAAAACTAGCCCACAAAAGGATCTATGATATGATATAATGTATGTACACAATCTGAAAACAAGAATCAACAAGTATAGATCATATCTATGAAATGAAACCAATATTGTAGATCATATCTACCACACATGAATTCAGAACTCAATACCTGAGCACATGTCAAAGATCGCCTAATCTCTAAGGATTTAGGGTTCTTTAAGCCACACAAGTATATGACCTCTTTAGGACATCCATACCAAACTCTGATCCGATCAATCTTCTTGGAGTGCTAGCTCATTGCAGAGATCACTTGATGGCTGATTGAAACTCCTTCAGATTGCTAGGACTCTCTAGGAAATGAAGAAGGATGGCTAGGAGGATATGAGGTGGTGGCAAAAAAGAAGAAGAGACCATGCACTACTCTCTTTTCTCTCTTCTCAAAACCCTAGATGAACCCTAAGGAATCCATGTTTAGGAGCTACACTACCACTCTTATTTTTCTTCTCACCCAGAAACCCCACGACCCCACTTTTTTTGCTCAGTGAGAAGTCTCTCATCTCTCATGCACATCGACTTCCTATCTTATTAAGAAGTGGCATCCAAAGGGTTAGGTAGGGATATGGATAAGTTAGTTTTGATTCAAAATCAAAAAAACTCCAACTTGAATTCAAAACTCAAGTTGAAGTCAAATTCAAATCATATCCCAACCATCTGAGCAATAAGGAGGGGCAAGAAGCTTCTTTGTGCATGAGAAAAAAACGTTACGCAAATTTTGAATTTGCATGAAGAAAGAAATGGTGCATGGGGGCTTTGGCGCTTGGGAGTTTAATTAAACTCTAATTTGATGAAATTTGAACTCAAACCAAATTTTATTTGGTTAGACCTAAAGAGATGAGTGATCCTAATATAACTAGGAACCTGATCTCATTTACTAAATCCTAATCAAATTAGAAATTAATTGCCCCCAAGTCTTGATCAAATCAAGAATCAAACTCTCTTAGCAATTAGGTAATCTTATAATCGAATTAGGTCAAACCTAATTGAATCCAATACAATTGACTTGATCCAAATCTTATTGCTCAATCAAATTAAGCTAATTAGTCATCTAATTACTAATTAATCCTCCTATAATTCATTAACTATTAATGAATTATTTTTATCATAACTTTTGCATAAGGTTAATCATCAATCATATTGATGATTATATATTTAAATGATTTATAATCATTGTTCATCCATCGAATTAGGTAGGAACTTCTATTGTATATGACCTCATAGGTTTGAATACAAAGCTAATAGCATAGGAACAAATTTCTATATTAATCGAAGTGACCATTTAGTAATGATACCTAATATCTAGATAGATCGAATAGTTGCAAAGTAATATTCAACAACCTGTGGCATATGGTTACTATATAATTGAAGTGACCATAGGAACAAATTTCTATATTAATCGAAGTGACCATTTAGTAATGATACCTAATATCCGGATAGATCGAATAGTTGTAAAGTAATATTCAACAACCTGTGGCATATGGTTACTATATAATTCATTCCTTTGACCCTTAATGCTCAGGATTATTTCAGAGTTAAACTATCAATCCTTAATCAATACATCTAAATTATGTCTCAACCATATAAATCTTGTGACTCTTCACAAGGATTTTCCTAGCTAAGGTTTTGCTAAATTGAAATACAGTGAAGCATTATCTCCAATAACTTGGAGTGGTCAATCCCATCTTACTCATACATAGATTTGTAAGTACTTGGCTATGTCTAGAAACCTTTTATCACTATATTGGAAATACAAATAGTTCGGCACCAAAGTACAGCAAGTTGATTGTAAGTCACCATGTTGATCTCAGATCTAAGGGACACATATCCATATCCTTGGTGAGCAACCCTTGATAGTAGAGTACTCCGTAATTGGATTTTGTTCAGTAAAATATATCTTACATTTTACCTGAATGCTATACTAGTATTTTCACACTTCTTGATCATGAGGATAACCAACTATATGGTACATAATGACCTATACTTAATAAACATTATCATCCTTAATAATGTATCATTTGGTCACAAATAAGTTTACGAACTACATGATAATCCTCCTTTATCGATTGGAAGTAGTTTTAAAGATTTCATCATAAAAAAGTTCATAAAAGAAAGATGCATAGATTATGATAAACTGCTAAATAATTTTTATTAATTAATAATTTATATACAAATTATAAAGAGCATAACCGTTTATAGCTTAGATAAATAGCTTAGAATATAATTCCTAATATCATGAGTTGTGCTCACCTTGATCTGAGACCTGCTTAAATTTTTTTTTTATGGAAATAGAAACTTTATCGTGCAATATCAACAATCATCCTCTCGAGTCTCTCATCGTGTGCTTGATTCACCTGCTCCCAGAGCTCCACATTGACTGGATTTCCATTTATATTAGGAACTCTACCTCATATTGGACTTCCTGTCAAAAAGTAATGTCCTCTACACTTCTTTCCTTATAAGACAACCTTACTATCGTGGATAACCTTTAAGATTCCTTTACTGGCTCTCCATGTGTAGCTTTTAAATCTAGTTACTCAGTGAGATTAGATTCTTGTTGAAGCTGGGTATGTATCGCACCTTGTCTAGTTTCCTTGATGTTCAATCATGATGAAGCTTTAAGTTAACTATCCCTTTATCATGATTGCATAGCTTGATCCATCTAGTAGGTGGATAGCTCCCTTTTTACTCTCTAGAGAGTTGAATAGCTTCTCTTTGCAATATACATAATAGAGATATACAGAATCTAGAATCCATTGCTGGAAAGAAGATGATACCTTGTTGGATACCATGAGTGCATCACCGTATCCATCATTATCACTACCATCAGCCACCACCGTAAGAACTTTTGTTCGACTCCTGAGTTGCGGCCAATCTTTGACACAATGTCTTAACTCGTTACATCGGTAGCACTTGATCTTATTGACATCCTTTGACTTGGACCTAGATTGCTCACCATGCAATTCTCTGCCTCTTCGTCCTCTACTGCCAGCTCTTTCAGAGAATGCCAATGCTGAGTTCTCGCCGGAACTCGAAGCTTTGTTCTTCCGTCTGAGAACCTCATTTTGAAAAAGTATCGTAGTGACCTCATCCATCTTGATAGTGCTATTTCTCATTATAACAATAGCCACCAAAGACTCGAAGGCGTGCAGAAGTGATGATAGCAAGACCAACATCCTGATCTTCTCTTCAACCTTCTCACCTACATTGAGAAGATCGGTGAGGATCTTTTGAAAGTTGCTTAGATTTTCTTGCACCCTCTATCCTTCTCTTATCAATAGTTGATAAATCTGCTTTCAAAGAAAAAACACATTGATGAGGGACTTTGCCACGTACAACTTCTCGAGCTTCACCTATATTATCATTAAAAAGAGTCCCGCTTAGCATATGGATCACCATATCATCTATTAAGTACAAGTAAATCGTACTCCCTATATGTATTTGAAGCCATCTCTAACTTTTCTCCTCCATAGTGGCCGGCCACTCTTCATATATGAGAGCATCAATCAATCCCTGCTAGATGAACACATCTTTTACCCTCACTTGCTAGAGAAAGTATGCTCTTTCTATCAAATTGGTTGATGTCGACTTTGATTGTACTTGTCTTCTCCATCTTCTTCAATCTCGATCAACACGAAAAACTTGAAACTCTGATACTAGTTATTGTGGTACCGTCTGAACTGATACCACTTATTTGAAAATTTTTCATATAGAATATAAATCCCTGTACCCAAGATCATGATATCGCTGTTAATATTACAAGAGAAGGAAGAAAAAAAAATAGAATAAAAAATAATTTAATAGGACATATAAAAGTTTACTACGAGAAAAATAATCATTTACAAGATAAGAATGCACACTCTCAATTTCATATAATTTTTCTTAATAAGAAATTATAAATCCCTTATAAAGCTTTTAACTCTTAAAGATATCTCTAGCTCCAACCGACTTTCTCTGCCACTATCACCCCTATTGCAAGCCCTCAAAATTCTCATACACAAACCTCTCTGACCCGTATCCTTCAGCCTTTGTGTTGAAGAATAGTTTGAGAAGAGTTCAAAGTTTCAAACCATATCGAAAAATGACTCCAAATCCTTGTCCAACTCCTATTTGATTTATAGAAGAGTCCTGACCACTTGATCATCATTGAACATGCCTAAAATCATGCCGATCGGGTTTAAATTGAAATCAGAATGTCCCATGACCATTGAATCTTCATTCGGGATGTGCACTACCATCCGATCATACAAAAATGGCATCAATCCTTCCTGTGAGCTATGATAAAATACTGGTATATTTAATCCTTGTGGACTGCACCAAACTCCCCGATTAGGGATGGCAACGGGTCGGGTCATCTAAAACCCATGCCCGTCCCGCTAAAAAATTATCCGCCCCATACCCGTCGTGGGTCGAGTCGGGTCGGGTATAAAAAATTATATTTGAATCGGGTCGGGTCGGGTATACCCGGACTCATAAAACCTAGTTTATTTAAACCCTAAACGGGTCGGGTCGGGTATATCCATCCCATATCTAATTTATTTAAATATTTTATAAACACAGTCTTTTTTTATATATAAATGGGTTGGGTTCGGGTCGGGGTGTGCTACTGCCCGTACCTGACCCGAACCCAAGTCGGGTTTTTTTATATGACCCATATCCATTTATAAATTAGACAGGTTGGGTTTTACCCGTCCTATTAGGATCGGGTCGAGTCGGATATCTATCGGATCGGTAAAAATTACCATCCCTATTTTCAATGGACCATGTGATGGTCCACAGTGGACCATGCCGAGTGCACACTAGGTTGCATGTGTCTGTGGGCCGCGTGCTCATATGGATATGTACGTTGCAAGCCTAGTTTGCTGGTTCACTGCTGCACAAGCCTCTGGGTCTATCTTTGTATGGGCTTGTAGGCCTTCTTCTAAACGGGCTTTGTATCTGAATTTTAATATGATGAATTTTAGCACTCAACATTAAATAACATCATGTACCAATATATATATATATAATGACCCCACTTCGAGTTTCCATCTTCACGCGTCCATCGATCATTAGGCATGCTTAATGCTTTCACAAGAACAAAATTCCAGATGAAAATATCCATTGCGAGCCACTCGAGACAAACGTGTCACTGTTAATGGGCCGATCCGAGACAAATTAGGCTGATTTGTGAATTGTGACAGGCATCAAGAAGGATCCAAAGAGCGTCGTCAACCTTGGTGTCGGCACCTACGAGGAAATGCCACGGTGCCCCGTTCAGCTATCTAATGAACTTGCAGTGACCGGCGGAGAGTTTGAAGTCCGCACGCTTCGCCAATTCCTAACAGGGGCACAAGCATCTCCGGGATCAAAACTGCCGATGGTGTTGGGGACGGTAGTGTGGCCAAAACGGCCGCCGTTTGTCTGGATCCCCTTCGGTGCGGTGCGTATTGGGAGCCCGGTAGTTATTTGGATGATCGACACGTGGTCCATCTTAGAGATGGATGGCTATTGCCCATCGAAACGTCCACCGGCATCTTGCGGTGCAAAACACGGAAATGATGGTGGTACTTTGGCCACCAAAGTATTTTGAAAAGCGGGTCACCAAAATATGTTTTTGGTGCGGCCAACAGTAGATATCGGTTACCGCTGAGACGATAGTCTGCTTAGTAGAGATCTTATCTTATTATTAATAGATCGACGGTTCGAGATATGATTTTGCGAGTGACTCGATTAAATTAAAAATTTTTTTAGAATCCTCGACAGTTGGGATGAGTGAGAGGTCAGGATCTCTCCTTTGTCTCCAATCTACTGGCCGGCATCTTAGTGGTGTTGAAAAGAGACTGCACGAATCTGAGCGCCTCGTATCGAATATTACTTGGCGGGACTGCACGAATCTGAGCACCTCATATCGAATATTGCCTGATAAAATGGGAGCATGCGGGATTGCTACACCGGAATTTATCCTTTCATATATTTTTTTATTTATCAAAAAGAAAAAAGATTTCGGTTTTTGGTATATCGAAAAGCACATGTCCAGTATTTCTCCCCTTTGGATTCAATGAGATGGGCACGGAGGTGACGATGAGAGCTTCTCTCTCATTTTTTTATTATTTTTTTTTCAATAAGCAATAGAAGTGTAGGGGATCGGTATACTTGTTCATTCTGGACGTAACTATAAAGATCCCCATTTATTAAAAAATATTTGATGTAAGATGATAATAAATACTTCGGCTTCAATTTTTAACGTGAGAGTGATGGAACTATAACCCTACTATCTTGATAGTATGATAGCAAAAATTTCAAAAATTATTCTTGCAAAAACTATCAAAATTAAATAAATAAATAAAATAATATATAATAAAATTATAAATAATGAATAATTAATTAAAGATTACAAAATTAAAAAGATCTGGAAGAAAATATAAAATAAGAACTATCAAGTAACAACAAGCTGAACTTTATCTTGCTACCAGGAGGATTTGACCGTATATAGTTTGAAATCTGTCGAGTTACTTTGAAGCATGTTGCTGTCAAAGGCAATTAAATGACCAACACCATCATGCAAAAAATAAGTAAAACAAGAATAAACGAGCAATAACAAGCCACCAAAAATAAATAAATAAATAAATAAATAAATAAAATAATATATAATAAAATTATAAATAATTGATAATGATAGAAGCAAATAAAAATAAATAAAAATATAAAATTATAAATAAATGATAATTAATTAAAAATTTAACAAGAACTAGAAGAAAATTGGAAATAAAATATGAAACAAGAATAATCGGGTAATAATAAGCTGAACTTTACATTGCTACCAAGAAAATTTCATCGTATATAGTTTGGAATCTATCAAGTTATTTTGAGGCATGCTGTGGTCAAAGACTTCACTAAATGAACGCTAAGACGGTAGCCCGGTTGGTAGAGGTTTTGCCTCACTATCAATAGGTAGGCGGTTCGAGGCATGATCCCACGGGTGACTCGATTAAACTTGAGATTTTCCTGGAGCCCTTGATAGTTGGCATGAGTGAGAGGTCAGGATCTCCTCCTTTTTCCCGATCTACTGGCCGGCATCTTAGTGGTATTAGGTTGACGCACTCATCATTAGGTGGGGAGACGGAGATCCTTTTTCCCGATCTACTGGCCGGTATCTTAGTGGTATTAGGTTGATGCACTCACCATTAGGTGGGAAGAGGCTGCGCGAATCGGAGCGCCTCGTATCGAATATTACCTGACAGGATGGGGGCCTGCGGGAGTAGCTACACCAGGATTTATCCATCCCTATCCCTTCTATTTCATTAAAAAAAAAAAAAAAAAAAAAAAAAAAAAAAAAAAAAAAACCTCCACTAAATGGCCAACACTAAACGACCAACACCGTCATGCACAGAATCCACAGGAGTTCTATTAAAAAAAAAAAAGAAAAAGAGTAAATACAAGTTCATGTGCATTGAATAGAGATACTTCACTGATATGAACTTTGAGCTCATGCAAGACTTTATACCCTTCAGGTCTCTTTACATTTATAAACTCTTGAGATGCCTCTAGAAATTGACAGGAGGACCTGAATAACGTATAAGGCTTTTAGAACAAAACGTGTGCTTTAAGTAAAGGTGGGCATACAAAACCGAGAAACTAAATTGAGTAAAAAAAAATCAATCCAAATCGGTTCAAAATTCTTGGTTAACCAAATCAATGTTCAATCTCAGATTTGACATTTAAAAGAAATAGTTTTTTTGGTTCGGTTTTAATTTTGTAATTTTAAAACTGGTCAGTTAACCTAACCGAACCAAACTGTATATATAATATATATAAATTAGATCTAGTTATTATTTTAATCCAAGTAAAAAAGTTGATGTTTGCTTATAGTAGAATATCTTGTTAGATTTTATTTTTAAGGTAGTTATAATTGTTGCCATTAAATTGCCCTCAATTGGATTTCGATGGCAACCAAGGGTGCTTCGATTTTCTTCGGGCAGAATTGGATATTGCTCTTGGTAGCTATCAGACAGAGACTTGCAAAAGTAGTTCCTTGACCAGCGGTGATCAGTGGGGGACTTTCCAAAACTCAAGTCAGTGGATAGAAGAAATGGACTATGGTAGTTAGAGCTGAAAATGATAGTGGTGAGCGTAAGTGATAGAGATGTGTTAGTATAGCATATCTCATCAGGGATCTCCTCTTACTAATTTATAGGGTTATGCTGGATAATCAAATGCCATTAGAGAGATGGCTTTCTCTGACATGTATAACAAATTTTGCTGAGGTAGTAGGATCCTGTCCCTTGGAATATTTTTCATTAGCATCTTTTTGTTAGGATGGTAGGATCTACTGGAATCCTGTCTGCACAACCATGTCTACCATGATCTATTTTGGAGCAGCTATGATGGGTTAAGTTATCATCTACTCGGGCACTGTGGACTTTGAGTAGGTAGTTAGCTTGTCTGCTCTCGAAAGGAGGGGTTTGGCCTTGTACCTGAGCATGCCTGACCAGGCTCACTTAAGTAACTAGTTGAGCCTGAGTAGATACTCAGTAGATATACGTAGGGAAGTTATGCTAGTTGGACT
The DNA here is from genome assembly GCA_021397845.1 of Areca catechu. NCBI lineage: Eukaryota > Viridiplantae > Streptophyta > Magnoliopsida > Arecales > Arecaceae > Areca > Areca catechu. The sequence goes on along the minus strand of CM038047.1, from coordinate 46,285,342 downwards.
CCATAGGGCTATACTCAGCCTGGAAAAGAGCGACTACTTAGTCTGGAAAGGAGTAGCTACTCGGTCTAGAAAAGAGCAACTACTCGATCTAGGAAAAGTAGCTACTCGGTATGGTGGCTGGCTTTATTGACTCCTTCCTAGTCAATAACTTGATTGCTTCGAGTCGGATGTCTCAGTCTTCCATAGCTGGTGGCACAGTTGGTTGTCCGACAAGTCCTTGAGGCTAAGTCAGTAATTTTCATAATAGATGCTCTCCATTTTCTAGTCTAGAACATTGCCAAGTAGTTCCGAGCGTTGTCATTTCTGGGTAAAGGAAGTAGTCGGCTTTTCGACCTCGAGTTGGATAGTTCTTCTCATGATTTGGGCATTTATTGGTCTCTTAAAAATCATCCCCAGCTATTTTGTCTCGTTGATCATAGGGAAGAGGAGATTATTGTAGCGCTCGAAAAGATTGAAGGAACTAGTAGGCAGTTTCATGCACACATTTCGAAAATTTTTTGAATATAAAAGCAATGGAAGACATAAAGATTAATCTCATTAATCAAACATGCATTAGATCTAATCTAAAAACTACCTAGAATAGGATCTATGACATGATTATAATGCATATATGAAATTTTAAAATAAAAACAACAAGCATAGATCATATCTATGACATGAAAACCATACCGTACATCATATCTATGATATACAAGAATTTAAAACTCTATAACTGAGTACGGGTCGAAGATCTCCAAGTTGGTTTTCATGGTGCTAAGGTTCTTCAAGCTACACAAGTGTATGACCTTTATATGACATCCACACAAAGTCTTGATTCTTGAACCAGATCAACCTCCCTAGAGTGCTAGTTCCTTGTAGAGATAACTTGATGACTGATTAAAGCTCCTTCTTCAGATTACCAGGACCCTCCAGGATATGAAGAAGGATGCTAAGGAGGATATGAGGTGTTAGTGGAAAGGCTAGAAACACCTTTCTTTTCTCTCTTCCAAACCCTAGAATAGAACTAGAGTTTCCACATCCAAGAGTCTTTTCACTCCTAAAAAACCCTATGCCCCACACCTCTTTTTTGGTTAGAAGACACTCTCCACCATTCCACGTGCCTACCAACAACCTCTTTAAGATGAGGTGCCTAAAGGGAGTTAGGATAGGATGAGGTTGGGTTTGTTTTGATTTAAAATAAAAAAATTACAATTTGAATTCAAGATTTAATTTGAATTGAAATTCAAATCCCAATTCAAATTTAAATTTTTTATCCAAAATTTAAATTCAAAATTCACATTTTGCATGGTGTATGGGGCTAAGGAGGAAGGATGTAATCCAGTCCTATTGGACTGAATTGATCTTAAATCAAATCATATTTGGTTAAATCCAAAGAGATGAGTGAACCTAATCAAATTAGGAATCTAATTTTATTTACTAAATTCTAACCCAATTAGAAATAAATTAAGTTCAAGTCTTGATCAAATCAGGAATCAAACTTTCTTAGTGATTAGATTACCTTGTAATCCAATTAGATCACACCTAATTGAATCCAATTCAATTAGACTTGATCTAAATCTTATTACTCAATCAAATTAAGCTAATTAGTAATCTAATTACTGATTAATCCTCTATCAATCATTGATAAGTTGAGTCACTAAAGATTCGACTCATAGATGAGTCAACTCTCTAATGAGTCGACTTAATGATAATCATCAATTATATTGATAATTATATCCTTGAATAATTCATAATCATTGATCAACCATTTGATCAGTCAGGAACTTCAATTATGTGGGACACCATAGGTTCAAATACTAAGTGGTGGGGACACCAGAGGTACCAGAATAAGACAGAGACTTCTCAACCCTTTGTAGATTACTTAGTCACATTTGAGTCCATTTGTAATAAAGGCTTAGTCCATTTGAGTTGTCTTTTTCTTACTTGAGTCCTGTACTAGTCAGCTCATATTGAGCTAGTTTTCTTTCTGAGTCCTGTATATAGCATTTGATCCATACCATTAGGATTTTGGATCAGTCGGTCAAGTCAGCTCATGTTGAGCTAATCATTTTCCGAGTTTTGTAATCATGTCCAGTTATATTGAATTTGTTTGAGTCAAGCCCAGTCAAAGAAGACTCAAGCATATGAAGGACACCACCCAGCATGCCACCTCAGCAACCGCATGGAGCCCAGTCATACCCTGGATTGCACCACCTAGGATTACGTGGAGGATCATGAAGTTGGCCCATGCATGAGGAGTTGATGACCACATGCCAGCACATCCCTTCCACATCCTAAGCACACCAACTCCACACGCCAGCATGACAAGAAGGAAAGTCAAAACAGATAAACATGAATCCCCTGATTCATGCTAGCTTGCTTAGGAAAGAAGTGGTCCCCCCCCTTTTGGATATCCACACCTACCATGTTTGGAGAGATTTTGTATGGCATGAGAGTATCTTCTTCCATGTATTTAGCCTCACACTTTAGGAAGAAAGTGGTCAAATCTTATTTTCCTTGTTTTCTTTTGCTTGGGCCCTAAGTCTCATGACTCTATATAAGGGATCCCTTATATGAAAATTGTAACAATTTTGGTATATGAAATACTCTTGATTCTTCAATTGCTGTGTGCTTCCTTGCTGTGTGCATTAAGGGATCTTGTGTGAGCCTGAAGTCCTGCTGAAGTGCTAGTCGACCAACCTTCTTCCAAGCCTCTTCTTCCAACACGCCCTTGATACCTTTTCCTGAAATTATTCTTGTTTCCAGCCTTTGTTTTCTCACCCTTGATAGTTGTTTGTAGCTTCCCAAGTTCCTATAAATCCAACGACTCCAGCCGGGCCGCAATCGGACCACCGAGCAAAAAGCCGGGAATCCGCGGGCCTTCGGCTTGATTTTCCAGGCCGCATCTATCGAGGAACGAGTGATCTCTTCACTGCGATCTTCACCAGGCGCATCAGACATTGCTAGGCACACCCCCTATATTCTCCAGTAATTTTATTAAAGATGAACGAGCCCAACCAAGACTTCTCAGCCTCGGCGGTCCTCTTTCCTTTGCTTTTAAGGTCCTAATCTGCATGCGTAGTTTTTAAAATTCATATAGAACTCTCTACATCTTATTTTGATATGATATTCGGGATTTAACCACCTTACCCCACATATAAAATACATAAAAATAATCGCATGCATATTAGTTCCGCATCACTAAGCCAATATCACAGGAATAAAGTCCTGTACTAATTGAAATGACCATCTAGCAATGATATCTAATATCTGGATAGGTTAAATAATTACAGATAACATTTAAAATCCTTTGGCATATGGTTACCATATAAATTCATTCCTTTGATCCTCAATGCCCATGATGATTTTAGTATTAAACTATCAATCCTTAATTAGTACATCCAAATTTTGTCTTAGCTTTATAAATCTTGTGACTTACAAGGATTATCCTGGCCAAGATTTTGCTAAATTAAAATACAATGAAGCATTATCTCCAACAACTTGGAGAGGTCAATCCCATCTTGACTCATATATAAACTTTGCAAGTATTTAACTGTACCTAGAAATCTTTTGTTACTGGCTTAGAAATTCAAATAGTATGGTACCAAAGCATACTAAGTTGCTTGCAAGTCACCATGGTGATATGAGATCTGAGGGACACTCATGAGCAACTCTTGATAATAGAGTACTCTATAGATGGGTCACGTTTAGTAAAATGTACTCCTGCATTTCACTTGGATGTCATATCAGTATCCCTATACTTCTTGGTTATGAGGATAACAATCCATATGGCACACAATAATCTTTACTCAATAAATATCATCATCCTTAATAATGTATCATTTAGCCATGAATAAGTTTAAGAACTATATAATAAATCCTTCTTTATTGAATAGATGTAGTGATGCGGGACAATTATGGAAACTTAATCTACTGATTATTAACTTAATTAATAAAGAAAAATAGAGATTAATTTTTCTTAAGACTTTTAGTTTTTAAAGATTCAAAGGAGATAATTAAGCAAACTAGTCTACCGGTTAATAACCCGCAAAATCTACAAAGTAAACTAGAAAAAACAGGATTTGGTGGCTAAGAGACCACTATAAACTAGGGTCTACTTATCAAAGATTCAGAAATCAAAGAGTAGGGAAGAGTTTTTGAATTTTACCAATGAAGATGTATCTCTCTGAAGTAGATCAGACTGGACTCTCAAGAATCTTGTGACAGGGCTTCAAGATCTCGATCTTCAGGCTTCGATCTTCCACGATGTTGGTTCCAAAGCAAGAATACCTTGACTTTAATCCTTTATCACCTGCAATCACTCAACAAAGAAAAATCTCTCAGTTAGAAAGTAGTAAAGAAGGAAAGAGGATGAAAAAGTGAAAGGCAAAAAATGAAAGTGGGTGGCTAGGGTTTCTTGGTAGACAGATTGTCACTGGTGTCCCTTAGGCAACAATTCCTTGAATCCTGCTCTGGGCATCTTGGACTTCTGTTTTTGATCCTTCCCTAAACTTCATCTGGCTTGGACGACAATACTGGATAAGACTTCATAGGTTGGGTGACAACAAATAAGGAGTCTTTCTTGTTTACTCTTCTTAAAATCAGCGATGCCTTGTATATACTTTAAAATGGGCGATAATTGAGATGTAGAATCCTTCTCTTCTTTCTCAAAATTGGCATGAATTCCTTGTATTTGAACTCTAAGATGAGGTTGATCTTCTTGATAAGGTCTTCTTTGATATTTGAATTTCTTTTCATGATAGACATCACCTTAAAGTAAAACACTCTTATGATGGGCGATGAAATGAGGATGGGCGACAATCTGGGATAGCATGAAGCGCTCCTTAGCATATGGACGTCAAAGAGGAGATAAGGTGAGGCATCCTTCTCTCTTCTCTTAAACCAGTGACAATTTGAAAAAAAAAAAATGAGGTGCTAACTCTTTCTTATGTGGCCGACCAAGGTAGGTGACATGGCAAGTGTGTTGTCCCAAATGAAATGGCATTGCATGTAGGCTGATGAAGTGGCATGGGCATCCTTGACTTAATGAGGTGGCATGTGATGAGGTGGTGCCAAGAAGTGGATGACATGTGGTGCCAAGGCTTGATTTGTCTTGAGATAGCACATGGTATGTTGGGTTGTCACATGGGATCACATGTGTCTTGACTTGATTGCACATGGTATCTTGATTTGGGTCCCCTCTTGTATTACAGGACTCAATAACTAACTAATCACATGACTCAAAACTAATTAAACCAACCAAATAACTAAAGCCCCACTTGATCAATTGGAACCCAATTTGATCAAAAGGCATAGACATGTAAATAAATATTTTAACTTGGTAAAAAGGGTTTGGCCCAAAAGGCTAAATAACTAAAACCCTAATTATAGTTGGTAAAAAGGGCTAAACCAACTAAGCCTAAATAACGAAATTTAAGATAAAATATTTACAGAAAAAAGGGATTTGGGTTTAGGGCTTTATTCACAGGTAATCCACAGAGATGTGGGTTCAACCTGTCGATCTTTTTTGGCCTTGGTATCCACACCAATTCTTTTTGGATGGAAGAAACTCGATCCTATCGAGTATGGGTCAACTTCGCTGTGATAGCACTCTAGTAAGTCTGGGTCAACTCTCTGCAAGTCCGGGTCAACTCTCTGCAAGTCCTCTTTGGTGATTCAAGAATCATCAATCTTGGATCATCCTTGCCAACGAATCAGATATCGCTGATAGTCTTTGCTCTGAGTAGCGATTATCTTGTCATCCAAGATCCGCTCGATCTTGTCTCTCCAGGCTAGTGGTATGACAGGTGCACATACTTGGGTTGGCTCACTCTTAAAGACTGGATTAGGTCCAAAAGACTCACTAGGAATCAATGTTGGCTTCCTATACTCAGTAAGGTCTGAAACATTGAAAGTAGGACTAATACCTAGTTCAGGTGATAACTTGAGCATGTAAGCATTAGGTCCCATTTTTCTAACTATTTTGTATGGTCCACTACTACGGGCATGTAACTTTTTCAGGGTTCTAGGTAAAAACTGTTCATGTCGTAGTTTAACCATGACAAAGTCTCCTTCATTGAATTCTTTGAGTCTTTTTCTTGAATTAGCCATATATTTCTTATGCAATTCTTTAATGTGTTGTGCATATGACTCTGCAAACATCTAATAGACTCACTATGCATTACTAGTGAAGAAAATTTATTTATTTATTATTTATATTTTTTTTATTGACATGCATGTAAATCCTAAACTACAACTGAGTTTGACCCTTGGTTGGTGGGTGACATGCAGATGAAAATTTGACATGCACTCCTAATAGATGCCATAAGGTTCTCCAAAAATAAGTGGCAAATCTAATAGGGTGAAAGGATTGATGAAACATGCTAACCTCATCAAAATGTAACATAATGGTTTTAGAAACATTGGAAATCTCAGGGAAGGGTAGGAAATAAGAAGTGGATTCGGGAGTGACTTAGTAGGATAGGAAATAAGAAAAGGGCTCATGGATTAGTCCTAGACTAACGGGGTTGACCTTAAGGGTTGGACATTGATTCACACCTACAGGGAATAAAGGGTCTGCTTTATGGAAGAATGGGTCAGCGATTTCATGAAAGAGATCTTCAATTTGAACCACGGGGATGAAGTCTTCCTGAGGGTATTGGACTAAATAAACCAAGTCCTCAATAATTTTCTCTGGTTCTTGAATTTTAGGACTGGGCTCTATAATTGGGTTCCCTTCTAATGTCTCTTCAGGTAGAATTATAGTTGAGGGATCATGATTCTCTTTCTCTAATTGTTCTTCCACTATAGCTTTAGTCTAGGTGTGGTCAGGGTCAACTAATTTTGAGTCTACCTTAGGTATTTCTTCTTTAACGTCATCTTATGAATCAATGGGATATTCAAGTGGGCTGGCTAATGGGAAATTGATTAGTATCTAGGGTAACAGGGGTGGGTCAGCTCGAATTAGGGTTGAGTCGGCTCGGGTGAGAATTGGGTCGACTCTGCTGAGGAATGGGTCGACTCGGGTAGATTTGACTAGATCCTGATTTTTGATAAGGAGCACTAATCCTAATGGGTTCTGGCCAACAAATTGAAACCTGACTAGCACTAGATTGATACCTAGAGATTATGGGTTCCTTATATTCATAGGATATGGGATCAGATCTGTAGGTTATGGATCTGGGTTTGTAGGAGCTGGGTTCATAGGATTTGGGTGCATAGGAACTAGGTTCATATGATCTGGGTAGATACTTTTTCCTAAGTTTTAAGTTTCATGTCATCCCAGGTAGTTATAAGTATGTCTCTTCTTCGTTTGATCTTTTTTTCAACATCATCCCAGTAAATTCTAGCCTGGCGTACTAACTTAAACTTTGCAAACTTAATATGTCTCTTCTTCGTTTGATCATTCTTTCAACATCATCCAGTAAATTCTAGCCTGGCGTACTAACTTAAACTTTGCAAACTTAAACTTTCTTTCATTAGACACTAGTTCCCTTTCAAAATACAGATCCATACCTTCTTTCCAATCAAGATAATCCTCAAGATCAAGATCACCACTAAAAGTAGGTGCTTCTAGCCTAAAATCCCTAGTGGCTCTCTCATCCTGGTCTATGAAATCATAATTGAGTCTCCTATGGCTAGTCTTCCATATTGGGTCATGGTGTGGGGCTCTCCTAGGGTTGGGCTCCAGGAATGGGTCAGGGGGTGGGGATCTTCTAGGGTTGGGCTCCAGTAATGGGTCAGGGTGTGTCTCAAATTTAGGCTTAGTATGGGTCTTTCGGGTCCTTTCTAGGTTTCCTAAATAGTCATCTAGTCGGTCAAATCTATTATTCATTTGGGTCAATTGCTCATTCATGGACCTAAGGAAGGTCTCAAGGCTGGACTCCATGAGAAAGGAAAATCAGGGTTGCGAGTGCCTACACTAAGCATGCAATAGCACAGGGAGCAGGTATGTATTTTAAAATAATTTTAAAATAACAACGGAAACAACCTACTCCGCACAGGATTTAACATATTCAAAATACATGTATAGGTAAAAGAAGGCATGAAATAAGCATGTAATATTTATAAACAAATTTATAAACCTAGATCTAGGCATGCATGAAAATTAAAACCAGAAATTTTACCTTATTCCTACTTGAAATAAAATAGGGATAACGTTGGAATAGCTGGAATATCTGGAATAATCTTATTCCAGTCTTCTTCTTCCAGCAACCGTTTGGAATGTTTTTAAGCTCTTCTCCAAGTGCAGCAAAAACCCAAACCAAAATAGCAAAACGTTGGTCTCTTCTCCTGCAACAACAGCAAGGGAAAGTCTTGATAGATCTTGCTTCAAAGGAGAGCTAAAAGATCGATCATCCAACGACGTTGAAGTGTTCTCTTCCTCTCTTCCAAGTGCAGCAAATCCTGCAATCAAAAATAGGGGAAAGCAAAACCAGCAGCAATGGAGGAACTGAAAGCTCTCAGATGTTCAAGGGAACACCCTCTAGAGGGGGGTCATGCCTAGGCTACCTCTGATCCGGCTTCTCGCGCGATGCTAGTCGCCGGAAAACTTTGAAACGGTGGAGGGAAGAAGAAAAACAGAACTCCCTATTCTGCAATTTATTTTCTCCAAAACAAATTTTCTTCCCACTGATTGAGCACCTCTAAAACATGGAATCAATGATTTTATTCTCTCCCAATCTCTCAACTAAACCCAGGCTAAAAATCTCTGGTTGAAAGGATGTTTGAAGCTCTCTATGGAAGAAAACCAATCAACGTTTTTTCAGCCTTCTCTATTTCACCGCCCAGAAATTTTTATAACCAGCAAGAAACATTGAAAACAATGATTTGGGAAGCTAAGAAGATGAGCTGGGAACTCGATGGGCCGCACGGGTGGAGAACGAATCAAATTTGTTATAAATGAAGTAGTTAAGAGCCATCAATTGGTGGTTTATTTAAGCCAAAACCGAGTGGAAGGAGGAGAGGATAAGATGCCTTAAAATCCTTGTTCGCCCAAGCCTTTTATTATCATGTTAATGGGTTTAAAAGCCGGTTCACAATCAGTTTAAGCATCCCAAACTGGTTCTAAACTGGTTCACTATTTAATTAGATCAAAATCCAATTAATAAAAGGCTTGGTCAAGTCCCGGTCACCCAGAAACAATTTCCGGTGGACCTGAACAAAACTGATCGACCCAAAATCGAGTCAATCCAAAGAGTGCTCAATCAAACCGTTACCGAAATGATTCCTAATCATAAATCGGTACCTAGATCAGGGAGAGATCCTCTATGGCGTGTGACCTCATAGGTTCGAACCTAGGCGGTAGCACTGGAACAATTTCAGTACCAGTACAAGATACCATCTAGCAATGGATCTCGGCGTCCAGATAGGTCGAAGATGCGAGAGCAATCAATTGAACCTCTGGCATATGGTTACCGTATAATTCATTCCTTTGACCTTCAATGCTCAGGATGACCTAGGGTTAGACTGCCAACCCTAGCTGAGTCAATCCACAACATGTCTCAACCTCGCAAGTCCAGTGACTCCTCACTAGGATTATCCCGGTCGAGGATTTGCTAAATTGAGATACTACGAGACATTCAATCCAAACTATTTGGATAAGTCAATTCTATCTTAGTCCACCACTGCTCCACAAGTACTTGCCTGTACCCAGAAACCTTCCATCACCAAATTAGAAATTCGGGTAGTCCGGCACCAAAGCACAGGGAGTTGCTTGCAAGCTACCATGATGACCTCAGGTCAGAGGGACACATATACCTATATCCAATTATGAGTATCCGTTTGGCAGAAAGGGGCTACACGGAGTCACGTTCAATGAGATATCATATATCCCACTTGCATATCACATCAGTGTCACCACACTCCATTGGTCAAGAGGACAACCAAATAATGTGAACCACAACAACCAACACTTGATACATTGCCGTCCAGTACAATGTATCCTTTGGTCATGAACTTGGTTTAAGGACCACTCGATATATCCTCTCTATATTGAAGTCAATGTAGTCCTAAGAACTTCATCACATGAAAAAGAGTTCATTACAGAGAAAAATAAGAATGTGATGAGCTGCCAGAATATATTTATTAATTCATACAAAGAGTACAATACTCAGTTCAATCGCCTACAGCCAAGGCGATTGGCTTTGGAACACAATTCCCAACAACTCCCACTTGTACTAAAGCCAATCAGAACATTATCTAATACCCATTTCCCTTTTACAAAAGCTGAACTCTTTTATTCCGAGGGCTTTAGTAAAAATGTCAGCCAAAGTTTTCTTTCCATCGATCTTCATAAGATTGATGTCACCTCGTTCTACGATCTCTCGTACAAGGTGGTAGCGACGCAGAATATGCTTGGTGTGGTGATGAGCTTTCAGCTCCTTAGCTTAAGCAATGGCTCCAGTGCTGTCACAGTACACTGGAACAGAACCATCTAGGGAAGATGGCACCCCTAGCTCTCCAAGGAACTTCCGCAACCACACAGCTTCCTTCGCTGCATCTGATGCTGCAAGGTACTCTGCCTCACATACCGAGTCTGCAACTATCGCCAGCTTGGAACTTTTCCAACATATTGCTCCTCCATTCAGGGTAAATACAAATCCTGACACATTATTGCTATCATCTTTGTCTTACTGAAAACTGGAGTCAGTATACCCCACATGTTTCAAGTCAGATTCTCCATAAATCAGCCATTGGTCTTTAGTATTTCTCAAATACTTCAGGATGGACTTAACCACCTTTCAATGCACCTCACCTGGGTTAGACTGGTATCCGCTCACTACTCCTAGTGAGTATACCACGTATGGTCTAGTACATGTCATAGCATACATGATAGAGCCTACTGTAGAAGCATAAGGAACTCTATTCATGCGCTCTCTTTTCTCAGGAATTGTCGCACAATCCTTCGTGAAAAGAGTAATTCCAGAACCTATCAGAAGATAGCATTTCTTGAAATTTTTCATGCTGAACCGTTTTAGCACGGTATCAATGTACGTAGACTGGGACAATCCCAGAAGCTTCCTAGATCTATCTCTATAGATTTTCATACCCAGTATGAAAGAAGCTTCACCCAAGTCCTTCATGGAGAACTGAGATGATAACCAGACCTTTTTTCCTTGTAATGCTGCGACGTCATTCCTGATTAAGAGAATGTCGTCAACATACAGTACCAGGAATACAATCACAAAACCATTAACCCACTTATAGATGTACGGTTCTTCTCCATTCTTAATGAAGCCATACAATTTGATACATCTATCAAATCGTAAGTTCCAACTTCGAGATTCTTGCTTGAGTCCATAAATGGACCTTTGCAACTTGCATACTTTTGACTTATCTGAGGATGTGAACCCTTCAAGCTGTATCATAGACTCCTTCTCTTCCAGCTCCCCATTTAGGAAAGTAATTCGGACATCCATCTACCAGATCTCATAATTAAAATATGCTGCTAAAGCAAGCATGATACGAATGGACTTGAGCATTGCCACAGGGAAGAAAGTATCGTCATAATTGATACCATATCGCTGACGATATCCCTTGGCAACCAGACGGGCTTTATAGGTCTCCACCTTCCTATCTGCACCCCTTTTTCTCTTGAAGATCCACTTGCACCCGATGGATTTTATCCTTTCAGGCGGATCAACCAATGTCCAAACATTGTTGATCTCCATGGACTCCATTTTGGATCGCATGGCTCCAAGCCATTCCTTAGAGTCAAATCTCTGAAGTGCATCCATATAGGTGATCGGATCCTCATTGTTCTCGTTAAGCTCAATGGGATCGCTGTCCCGAATCAAGAAACCGTAGTATCTGTCCAGCTGATGCGGTACTCTACCGGATCTCCTAATAATGGGTTCTGCGTGTGATCCAATCACAGCCAGTTCTATGATGTCCTTAGAGTGTGTAGGTTCTTCTACTGGTTGACCTTCACCAAGTTTAATCTTAGAGGCTACAGTTCCTTCTCCAAGGAACTCCTTTTTCAAAAAGATAGCCCTAAGAGCGACGAACACTTTTTGTTCATCTTCCAAGTAGAAGAAATACCCTTTGGTTTCCTTAGGGTAACTAATAAACAGGCACCGATCAGACCTAGGACCAAGTTTTCTTATCTAAATGCTTTACATAAGTTGGACAACCCCATACCCGAAGGTGTGAGATTGAGGGCTTACGTCCAGTCCACATCTCATATGGAGTGGAGACAACATACTTACTCGGAACATTATTTAACAAGTGACAAGCTGTCTCAAGTGCATATCCCCAAAAGGATAGCGACAGAGTTGCAAAGCCCATCATGGATAGAACCATGTCCAACAGGGTTCGATTCCTCCTTTCGGACACACCATTCAACTGTGATGTTCCTGGAGGAGTCCACTGAGAGAGAACCCAATTCTGCTCAAGGTATTTCAAAAACTCATCAGATAGGTATTCACCACCTTGATCAGATCGAAGGATTTTAATACTTTTTCTAGTTTATTTCTCTACTTCATTACAATATCGTTTGAACATTTCAAACGACTCAGATTTATGTCTCATCAAAAAGACATAATCGAACCTCAAAAGGTCATCTGTAAACATAATGAAATATCTGTATCCAGCTCTGACACTAACTATCATCGGTCCATATACATCAGTATGTATGAGATTCAGAAGTTCTGTATCTCGTTCACCTTTTCTAGTAAAAGGTGACTTGGTCATTTTACCAAGTAAACAGGATTCACAAGTAGGTAGTGATTCAGAATCACTGACCTTGAGGAGACCTTCTCCTCTCAACTTGTTTATCCTACTCTGGTTTACATGACCTAGCCTACAGTGCCAAAGATACAGATCACTAACATTTTCTAGCCTTGGGCGTTTGCTAGATGTGTACATTACACTAATAGGCCGTGACAGTATATAAATTTCATTATTTAACTTAGCTTTCATTATCATAGAGTTATTCAAAATAACTTGACAAATATCTCCTTTTATTGATAGTTCAAAATCACAATTGGCCAAAAGGTTTACAGAGATTATGCACATAATGAAACTAGGACAGTAATGACAGTCGACTAACTCGACAGTATAGGACTCAAAGACAAGACTCAAAACTCCGATAGCCAGTACTCGAACATGATTTTCATTCATGATGCTCAGAAACTATTCCCCATCCTCGAATCTCTTGCAACTTGCAGTCCCTGTAATGAATTACAAACATGAATAGGACTATCGGTATCCAATACCCAGTTAGCAGTATCACAAATAAAGAAATTACAAAGTTTTATCATATAAATACCTTGTCCAGCAGTCTGCTGCTTTCCCTTTCTAGGCCTGTTCGGGTCTAGGGATGCTTAGTAAAAAGGACAATTCCTCTTCCAGTGTCCCTGCTTCTTGCAGTAGCACTTTGCAAAAGATTGGTCAGCTTTCTCTTTCCTGATCTTACTCAGGCCAGGAGCATTCAGCACCTTCTTTTTCTTTCTTTTATTCTTCCCTTTCTTAAAGGGATGACGACCTCTAGAACATCCTACTAAATTCACCACCCCCTTGTTCAGTTGGTGATCTTTCTCGAAAGTCTGTAGTAATCCCATCAAACCATGGTAATTGACTGCAGGCTTGTTCATTCTGTAATGATCGAGAAAGTCAAGATAGGAGGAGGGCAGAGAATTCAAAATCGCATCCTTGTTGAGCTGCTCATGCAAGGGACATCCGAGCTTGCCCAACTTTTCAATCAGCTTGATCATGTACAATACATGATCGGTGATAGAACCACCATTCGGCATCTTGGCATTGTAGATGGCATAAGACACTTTGTACCGCTCTATATCATCCGGTGTGTCGAAAGATTTCTTCAACTTTTGAAGAATCTCATTTGGTTGGGCCTCCTCGAACTTGCGACTGAACTCGTCGTTCATTGCTGCTAGCATAATGCATCGGACAGTAGTCCGATCAGAAACCCACTTCTGATAAGTGTCCCTGGCCAAACTTCGAGCATTAGCAGAGAGAATTTCAGGTGCCGGATCCGTTATCACATAAAGGATCCGTTCATGCTCCAGGACAATCCTCAACTTTCGATACCAACTATCAAAGTTATGACCCTTCAACTTCTCATTATCGAGAAGTGACCGGAGCAAAAGATTTGAAGACATCTGAAAGGAAGAAACAAGACCATATTAGAGTATGAATTGATTAATTAATTAACCAAAAGACTTGGACTTTAGTCAAAAGATCTCTCCCACTAATTTTTCAGATTGGGAGCCTCTAACTCCAATCCATGAAATCACTATTTCATAGTGGGTATTGAAATCCAATAGACCACGTATCAGCCCGACTATGGCCAGCTCACCCATACGTGCCTAAAGGTAGGTTTACCAACCAGTTGCTTCCCTAAGCAACTTCCAGTAATCTATTTTGCCCCAGAGAGCATCCCAATCGGCCTAGGGGCCTCCTGTTGCGGGTCTCTGGTTAGGTCCAACCATTAATATGATAAATCCAATACTTCCAGCCAACGAATGACCAAGCTTGACTATGGCCGGCTCACCTGATCATCGTTAAGAAGGTTGCACTGAACCATCATCTATGAGAGAGTAATTTCAGTAATCGAATGCACACCCGTTATATAGAACTACCGATGAACACCAAGTTAAAGGACACATTACTAACCCACTTAATGGGAGGCTAAGACACCATCAATTATTTGACTTAGTCTTTTTTAGGATCTAATAATTTTAGAGGATTTTAGGTTGTGACAGAAGAATAAGACAAGAACATGGATCATCCTCCCACTGAACAAATCAGTTTTCAGGAGGGTTGACACAATTCAACAATTGATCCATGGGCACCTACTGATCAATTAGACTGATCAACCTGGGTGACATGAGTTAACTCGAGTCAATCAGCTTTTCTAATCAGTTTTGGTTGACTCGACTGGCTAGGTAGGTGAGATCATTGGTGAGTATTTGCCATTAACCATCTTTCCTTGACACCAACCATGTTGGCCAGGAAAGAGGTAGCCTCATACAACCATGATCACAATGCCAAACCTACCTTGACACCAATCGGTTTACCAAACTCGATCAGACTAGCCTAAAGACTCGGACTTCCACAGAGCCACTAATTAGATCCATTTAGATGAATGGACTAACCCATCTAACTATTAGATAGTTCTAAAAGAAGGACCTTAATCAACTTCTGATTAGTCTTCTTATTATCCAGTTCAACTAAATATAGGTCTAACCCAAAACATGGACCCAATTAGACAGCTAACACAATTAACCCAATTGGCTTATTTAAATGACATTAGGTTTCATAAACCCTAAATTAACTTGTCATTTAATTTAATCATACAATTCAAAATTGTTTGAATATAAGCCAATATTTTAACTAAAACAATTTTAATTAAAACATGTAAAACTCCTTTTACATAAAATATCATGCGTCATATCTAGTTATATTCTTTTATAAATATTACATTGTCCAAAATAACAAATTTATAAGACATGCCAAAAATGTATCTGAATTAAAACAATTTTAATTCCTTTGATTTCCTTAAAGGTTCCTTCTGAAGAGGCCAACACAGACGAACCACATCATACCAAAGACACATGGTCATGGTGAAGGTCTCAACTAGGTTCCTAAAAGTATTCCTTAATCATACCTTATGATTAAGATACAGATACATATCAAAAGATTAAACAGTTTAATCTACAATACATGCAATCAAGATATGTTACACCTAAACCTGGTGCTTTGATACCACTGAAAGGAAAACCAGGGTTGCGAGTGCCTATACTAAGCATACAACAGCACAGGGAGCATGTATGTATTTTAAAATAATTTTAAAATAACAGCGAAAATAACCTACTCCGTACATGATTTAACATATTCAAAATGCATGTACAGGTAAAAGAAGGCATGAAATAGGCATGTAATATTTATAAACAAATTTATAAACCTATATCTAGGCATGCATGAAAACTAAAACCAGAAATTTTACCTTATTCCTGCTTGGAATAAAATAGGAATAACACTGGAATAGCTAGAATATCTGGAATAATCTTATTCCAGTCTTTTTATTCCAGCAACCATTTAGAATGTTTTTAAGCTCTTCTCCAAGTGCAGCAAAAACCCAAACCAAAATAGCAAAACGTTGGTCTCTTCTCCTGCAACAACAGCAAGGGAAAGTCTTGGTAGATCTTGTTTCAAAGGAGAGCTAAAAGATCGATCATCCAACGACATTGAAGTGTTCTCTTCCTCTCTTCCAAGTGCAGCAAATCCTGCAATCAAAAATAGGGGAAGCAAAACCAGCAGCAATGGAGGAACTGAAAGCTCTCAGATGCTCAAGGGAACACCCTCTAGAGGGGGGACACACCTGGGCTTCCTCTGATCCGGCTTCTCATGCGATGCTAGTCACCAGAAAACTTTGAAACAGTGAGAGGGAAGAAGAAAAACAGAACTCCCTGTTCAGCAATTTGTTTTCTCCAAAGCAGACTTTTTTCCAACTGATTGAGCACCTCTAAAGCAGGGAATCAATGATTTTATTCTCTCCCAATCTCTCAACTAAACCCAGGCTAAAAATCTTCGGTTGAAAGGATGTTTGAAGCTCTCTATGGAAGAAAACCAATCAACATTTTTTCAGCCTTCTCTATTTCACCACCCAGAAATTTTTATAACCAGCAAGAAACATTGAAAACAGTGATTTGGGAAGCTAAGAAGATGAGCTGGGAATTCGATGGGCCGCATGGGTGGAGAACGAATCAAATTCGTTATAAATGAAGTAGTTAAGAGCCATCAATTGGTGGTTTATTTCAGCTAAAACCAAGTGGAAGGAGGAGAGGATAAGATGCCTTAAAATCCCTGTTTGCCCAAGCCTTTTATTATCGTGTTGATGGGTTTAAAACCCGGTTCACAATCGGTTCAAGCATCCCAAACTGGTTCTAAATCGGTTCACTATTCAATTAGATCAAAATCCAATTAATAAAAGGCTTGGTTAAGTCCCGGTCACCTAGAAACAATTTTTGATGGACCCGGACAAAACTGATCGACCCAAAACCGAGTCAATCCAAAGAGTGCTCAATCAAACCATTACCGAAATGATTCATAATCATAAATCGATACTTGGATTAGGGAGAGATCCTCTATGGCGTGTGACCTCATAGGTTCGAACCTAGGCGGTAGCACTGGAACAATTCCAGTACCAGCACAAGATACCATCTAGTAATGGGTCTCGGCATCTAGATAGGTCGAAGATGCGAGAGCAATCAATCAAACCTCTAGCATATGGTTACCGTATAATTCATCCCTTTGACCTCCAATGCTTAGAATGACCTAGGTTTAGACTACCAACCCTAGCTGAGTCAATCCACAACATGTCTCAACCTCGCAAGTCCAGTGACTCCTCACTAGGACTACCCCGGTCGAGGATTTGCTAAATTGAGACACTGCGAGACATTCAATCCAAACTATTTGGATAGGTCAATTCCATCATGGTCCACTACTGCTCCATAAATACTTGCCTGTGCCTAGAAACCTTCCGTCATCGGATTAGAAATCCGGGTAGTCCGGCATCAAAGGATAGGGAGTTGCTTGCAAGCTACCATGATGACCTCAGGTCAGAGGGACACATATATCCATATCCAATCGTGAGTATCCCTTTGGCAGAAAGGGGCTACATGGAGACACGTTCAATGAGATAGCATATATCCCACTTGCAGATCACATCAGTGTCACCACACTCCTTTGGTCAAGAGGACAACCAAATGATGTGAACCACAACAACCAACACTTGATACATTGCCATCCAGTATAATGTATCCTTTGGTCGTGAACCTGGTTTAAGGACCACTCGATATATCCTCTCTATATCAAAGTCAATGTAGTCCTAAGGACTTCATCACATGAAAAAGAGTTCATTACAGGGAAAAATAAGAATGTGATGAGCTGCCAGAACATATTTATTAATTCATACAAAGAGTACAATACTCATTTCAACTGCCTATAGCCAAGGCGATTGGCTTTGGGACATAATTTCCAACATCATGGTCATACTAGTTTGGGGTGAAACTACTGGTTTTGGGTTCCTAATCTAGTAGCCATGCAATACAATTACACAAACGAACTAGGGTCTCCTAGACCTAGAGCTCAAGTAGAATGGGTCAGCTCAATTTATAACCAATTTAGCAATTATCCTTCCACTGGCCATGTAAGAGGTGGGGTCATGAGGGGCTCCCCCTGCTCTCGTAGGATCCTAATTAAAAACCATGAGTCCACTTAGGGCATTTGCCTTTGGACCTTTAACCTTAGATACTAGATCAAGTGATAATCAAAGGATTGGGTGCACTAGCTTTCACACAATACTTGGAACCCGATTTGTTGGTGTCCTTAAACTGCTTTAGGTTTCTAATTGATTTTAATTAGGGTTAGGTTCAATGCAACAGGTGATGGTTGTGGGCCTAAGATAGGTGATGAGATCTTGTCCTGATCTGAGATAGTAAAGTGCCCTTAAGATTAGGTTAAGTATGATGCAATCACATGATATGAAACCCTAATATGCAATGAAGCTAAAATAATTAAAAATAGCAATAAATAAATATTTTTTTTTAAAATTTTAGATCTGATCAATTTTTAGATTTTCGATCTCGGGATATCACGTTCGGCCATAGCTCATTACTCCAATGGGTCGTGACAGTATACTTGTTTATACCCACTTAGGAGACGTGATTTCCTTCCACCAAAAAAAATAGCAAATAATTTTTTTTTCTGAGATTAGTAGAGGATTAACAGCAATTTATTAGTAATTTTCTATATTATTTTAATGGTAGTTTTATGCAATTTAATTTTAGCCTAATTCTAGGTATGCAGAAATTTCAGCACAAGAGCGATTAAACCCTAGGTTAATCTTCATTCTGATACTAAAATTGATGCGGGACAATTATGAAAACTTAATCTACTGATTATTAACCTAATTAACAAAGAAAAATATAGATTAGTTTTTTTAAAGATTTTTAGTTTTTAAAGACTCAAAGGAGATAATTAAGCAAACTAGTTTACCAGTTAATGACCCGCAAAGTAAATCTACAAAGTAAACTAGAAAAAATAGGATTTGGTAGCTAAGAAATCACCGTAAACTAGGGTCTACTTATCAAAGATTCAGAAATCAAAGAGTAGAGAAGGGTTTTTGAATTTTACCAACGAAGATGTATCCCTCTGAAGTAGATCGAACTGGACTCTCAAGAATCTTGCGGCAGGGGCTTCAAGATCTCGATCTTCGAGCTCCGATCTTCCACGATGCTGGTTCCAAGGCAAGAACACCTTGACTTTAATTCTTGATCACCAACAATCACTTAACAAAGGAAAATCTCTCAGTTAGAAAGTAGCGAAGAAGGAAAAGGATAGAAAAGTGAAAGGAAAAAAATGGAAGTGGGCAGCTAGGGTTTCTCGGTGTCTAGATATGTAGGGCCTCACACCCTGCGATGCTCCGAAGAACAAAGGAAAGGGTCTCACACCCTGCGATGCACACAACAAAGAAAATTTGACAGAATGTCACTTTATTTGATCAATAATTCATGAATAATATAGGAGGGGGTTGATGGGATATTTATAGACCATCAACTAGTGGTGTAATGGATACATAGACTAGCACTGGTATCCCTTAGGCAACAATTCCTTGAATCATGCTTTGGGCATCTTGGACTCCTACTTTTGATCCTTCCTTGAACTTCATCTAGCTTGGGCGGCAACACTGGATAAGACTTCATAGCTTGGGCAACAACAAATAAGGAGTCTCTTGTTTACTCTTCTTAAAATCCATGATGCCTTGTATATACTTTAAAATGGGCGATAATTGAGATGTTGAATCCTTCTCTTCTTTCTCAAAATTGGCGTGAATTCCTTGCATTTGAACTCTAAGATGAGGTTGATCTTCTAGATAAGGTCTTCTTTGATATTTGAATTTCTTTTCATGATAGATTTCGCCTTAAAGTAAAACACTCTTATGATGGGCGATGAAATAAGGATGGGCAACAATCTGGGATAACATGAAGCGCTCCTTGGCATATGGGCATCAAAGAAGAGATAAGGTGAGGCATCCTTCTCTCTTACTTCTCTTAAACCAGCGACAATTTAAAAAAAAAAAAATGAGGCGATAACTTCTTTCTCATGTGGCTGACGAAGGTAGGTGACATGGCAAGTGTGTTGTCCCAAATGAAATGGCATGGCATGTAGGTTGATGAAGTGGCATGGGTGTCCTTGACTTGATGAGGTGGCATGTGATGAGGTGGTGCCAAGAAGTGGATGACATGTGGCACCAAGGCTTGACTTGTCTTGAGCAACACATGGTATGTTGGGTTGTCACATGGGGTCACATGGGACTTGATTGCACATGGTATCTTGATTTGAGTCCCCTCTTGTATTACAGGACTCAATAACTAACTAATCATATAACTCAAAACTAATTAAACCAACCAAATAACTAAAGTCCCACTTGATATATTAGAACCCAATTTGATCAAAAGGCATAGACATGTAAATAAATATTTCAACTTGGTAAAAAGGGTTTGGACCAAAAGGCTAAATAACTAAAATCCTAATTATAGCTGGTAAAAAGGGCTAAACCCAACTAAGCCTAAATAACAAAATTTAAGATAAAATATTTATAGAAAAAAGGGGTTTGGGTTCAGGGCTTTATTCACAGGTGATCGACAGAGATGTGGGTTCGACCTGTCGATCATTTCTGATCCTGGTGTCCACACAAGTAGTTCTAAGAACATCATAAGAGAGTTTATAATAAGAAGATGCATAGATTATAATAATTACTAAATAATTTTTATTAATTAATAATTTATATATAAATTACAAAGACACAACCATCTATGGCTTAGATGATTAGCTTTAGGATACAATTCTTAACAAAGACTACCTAGTAACTCCTTAAATGGTAGGTGGCTAGCATGATTTTCCTTGGTTGGTTGGGCAATGCCATGTGGCATAGCAGTTGCAACCCTTAAATAATTTGCATGAATCCCAACATCAAAAGTTAATCAGCCAAAGGCTACTTCTAGGCGGTATGGTGTTCTCCGATAAGGAGTGGATCACTTGTCAAGATCCGAGGACTTCGATCGAATCGAGGCTTGAATCTTAACCATCTAGCTGGGTTGAAAAGGGGTTCCCTACCACTATTGCAAGGTTCACTTCCTCACTAAGTTGCGGAGAAAAAAAATAATCAAGAACTTTAAATCCTAATTCGCCCCTAGGCATCTCTTCTTAGCAGGTTGGTTCTCATTCCGTCTTCTTGTTCTTTTCTTCCTTGCTCTCCTTCCTCGCTTCTATTTTTCTTTAGGGCTCTTTTAGGGCTTTCTCGGTGAAGCTACACCTGGTGGCTTTCATTCTCTATTTGAGACTCTTCCTTTTCTTTATCTTTCTTCCTCTTTTCTTTTCTTTATTGATATGATTTTGTTTGAAGGTGAAAATCATTTAGTGAGTTATATCTCTAGGCTTCAAGGTCCTCGAAAATCTTTCCAAGAAGAAGCTGCTTCTTTTGACCTCATAAAGGTCAGGGCATCCTCCTACAGGATGGCACTCTGAGCTAGTTGGTTGGCTAGTCTGAAAGCTCTAATCCCTTCAGGTTTGGCGAGCATTGTCTCGATGATGATTAAGGTAGATGTCCTCTGACTCCAGGAATAATATAAGTTTTTGAGTTAATTCTAGGTCTATGCTCCCGGGCTGAATGATAGAGTGACGTTGGGCCCAGTAGTTGAGATCACCTTGTATGAGGAGTTTCTTCATATAGATCTCCGACTTCCTTTCAATCCCTTCATTATTAATATTCTTGATTTCTATCAACCTATTTTTTTTAGTTAGCCCCGAATTCTTTTTGAATAATTTGTTCTTTTATTATCTTGTGTCACTTTCTTGGGACCAAGGCCAAGGTCTCATTATTTTGAGGATTTTTTACTTTGAAGAGATCTCCAACTGAGAAGGGTTGGTGGTTCATCGGCTCTCACTAAGGTCATGCGTTCCTTTGTGGTATGCCCTCTTCCATCCATAGTTGGATGAACTACTTTTTTATTTCTTATGATGCTTCCTGGGAAGTGAACTGGGTTTGGACGAACTAAACTTGTCCCCAAATAAAAACTCCATAGTCCTTTTCATTGACGAGGAAGACTATTGCTACCTACTTAATATGGAGGTTTCTCGATAGTGGGATCTACTTTCGGAGTAGAATTTGTGTGATGCGGCTTAGTCTGTGAACACCTTAGATAAGTTTTGCTGAACTCTTCATCTCTCATTTATTTATAATTATTGACTAAGGCTCTTTTAGTATTATTGTTGAAAGTGGAGCTTTTAAAGCTTTTGGAAGTAGAGCTTTTAAAAATAGAGGTCTTATAAAAAAAATTATTTACTATTTGGTAACCACATTTATAAAGTACTTTAAAACTTTAATACATATTTAGTAACTAAAATAAAAAATATTTTTAGTATGATAAAATGATAATAATAGACATTACATAATATTATAGAAAAAATAATATAATATATTATTATATATTAAAATATTATTATATTATATAATAATATTTGTTGTTGCCAAGATCATCGTGGCCTGTAGCTGTTGTTGGTGTTGGATCGCCCCTCGTCTCTTCGGGACCGGCCTGCTCTTCGGAACCTGCAAAATAGGGTTAAAGACCCGGATCGGGAATTCTGGCGAGGGCACTCCGACGGTTAAGTCAGTGGCGATCTAGGGAAATTGATCCTCCTAGTTGAGCCCCTGAGGTGGACTCCATGTTAGGAGGAGTGAATAATGTGTGAGTAGGGTGCAAATATGTTGAAAAAAGTGGGGGCCGAGGTGAACTGGAGTTGGTTCTCCTGTGTGGCCTCTTCTCCCTTACTTGCTTGAGTGTGTTGGAGTATGTTTGTTACCTCCCCCGTTGGGGATGTCGATGGCTCTTTTAAGTCCAGGTGGTTGCTAAATGCCTACCTCGAGATCTCCCCTGTGTCAGTAGGCATGTGCGGCAGTGTTCCATGCCGTGGACAGGGCATCTTTCCTGGTTTGTGATAGGGGAACCTGCTATGCGCTCTGACATTCCTTCCGGTCGCTCCATTCCGAAAAACTTGGCAGGACCTCGATGGGGGGGGCACTGCTCCCAGGATTCGAATCTCCTGGTTGACTTTCTCTTTCGGGTGGTGCAGGTGGTTAGTGGAGAGCGTGGCACCTTGGTCAGGGAGCTTCTTCCTATTCTAGTGTAAGTAGTAGCTGTGGGCAGTCATTATGGCATGGTGGGCGCCTCTTTGCAATCTTTGGATGACTCGCCGCATCCAGGGAGGGTGGCATCGCCCCTTTGGTGACTGGCACTTTCATCCTAGGTGGAGGGCGAACTATGAGGCAGGGCTCGACTCTGGTCCAGGGGTCCGACTTTGAGGGGCTCGACCTGACGGAGGAGGGTAGGGCTCGACTCCGAGGGGCTCGACCTTGAAGGGGCTCCACTTGGCGGAGGAGGGCTGGGCTGGACTCGACTCCGGACCAAGGGGCTCGACTTCGAGGGGGCTCGACCTGGCAGAGGAGGGCAGGGCTCAACCTGGCGGAGGAGGGCAGGGCTCAACTCTGGCCCATAGGGCTTAGCCTCGGAGGGGCTTGATCCGGTGGAGGAGGGTAGGGCTCGACTCTGGACCGGAATGCTCGACCTCGGAGGGGCTCGACCTGGCGAAGGAGGGTAGGGCTTGAGTCTGACCCAGTGGGCTCGGCGTCGGAGGGGCTCGACTTGGCGGAGGAGGGCAGGGCTTGACTCCAGCCTAGGGGGCTCGACCTTGGAGGGGCTCAATCTGGCGGAGATCGCTCAGCTCTAGCCTAGGCATCCTGATCTTGCGGGGGCTGTCTTGGTGGAGGACAGAACTCAGCTTCGACAGGTTGCCCCGACATTCTTGAGGAGCTCGGCCCGATGAAGGAGTCCAAGGAGGAGTGTCTATCATGGCAGCCCTCTTTGACATGGTATCTGACAGGGATTACACGTTAGCATTCTGCCAAATCATTTTCCCCCACTCCCAAGTCCCATTGGTGCGGGGTGCTTGGGGCGAAGGGAGTAAATGCAATGCTGACATGGAAAGGTTAAAATTCGGTGCAATGATGGCCACGATCATCGATGCTTCATGAAGTGGTTTCTCCAGCCACGTGGACATGTCCGAGGAGTAGTTATTACGGGCACAGAATTCAGAGTGGTCACAGTCGAAACAAGACACCAGACTTGCCGATTGATGACACGTGGCACGAATCCATCGGTGGGGAGCTAAAATGGTATGGTTGGGCATCGATCATTTCGAAGGGAAAGGCAATCTTTCCCAAAACATACCTTCTTTCAAATCCTGCGTACCCGCCATCATCAAAGTTCTTTCTTCACTCCCCTGGCCATCTTTGTCTTCCCAAGTTCTCTAGGTTAGTCTCCTTCTTCTTTATTCCGGTCGAGTAGAGACCTCTCCTAGGGTTAGGTTCTTCCTTGGACTCATGTCTGTCCTCTCCTGTTTTCTTCTTTCCCTCTATCTCTCGCTTTTACCTTCTTCTCAATGTCCCTCTTCGGCCCAAACTTCCACCCCACAACTAACTAGGGTGAGGCCGGGCCTTCTAGGCCGAGGCCGCCTTCTTCTTCTTCTGATGAGGAGGAGGATTTGGCGTGCTTCAAGCTCAGCAGAAGGCCCGCAACTAGAGGGATAGTGATTAGGGAACCTGCATCTTCTCCTCCGCCTTGTCTTCTTCCTCCACCAGAGCTTGTCCCTGATCCTTCTCGGTTGACAGGTCCCAACAGGATTGCTTCGATGATCACTGCCACGGAGCTCTCGACCATCCGGGAGACCTATGGTGTCCTGGAATCTATCCGGCTCTCGGTCCCTCAATCGGGAGAGCGGGTTAACTCTAGTGGCACGCGCCGGATCACCCTCTAGGAGGAAACTCTCGTAGGGGGCCTCCGATTCCCATTCCATCCATTTTTACTTTCCATTTTAAATAATTATCGCCTTGTTCCTACCCAACTTGTCCCAAACACCATCAAAACAATTTTTTGTTTCATTATTTTATGCCATTTTCACATGATAGTCGCCCGTTTTTCCTTGTTTAGGACTTTTTTTATCCTAAAACGCCATCCCACTGAGGAGGGGTGGTGGTCTCTTTCTTCTCATCCAAAGGGCATCAAATTCGAACTCCCTTCTTCCATTAAAGGGTGGAAGAGCAGATATCTTTTCACCTCGGTTGAGGGGGTTGACTGGGTCTGGAACGACCCAGATCGGACCCCTAACCGGAACTCTGTAGTCGAGGCAGCGACCGGGAGGTGTATGACTAACTCTATTATGCTCAGATCCCTTCACTTGAGGTCCTGCTGTCAGAGCAGAATCTCTTCAAGGCCGGGATCAGCCCAATACGAGCATTGGGTGAGTTCGGCTCGACATCATTTCCTTCCATTTTTTTCTTCTTTTCTTTTCTCTCTCTCTTTTTTTTTTTTTAAGAACTGATGTCTCCTTTCTTGGTGCAGGCATGAAGTTCTCCATGGATGAGCTCTTCTCGTTCTCTGAGGAGAGGGGCCAGGCGAAGAGAGTTAGCGAGCCCGCTTTAAAAAGGGCTCGCATAGAGGGTGGCGCAAGGGCCATACCTACCATGCCAGCTGAGCCTGCTCTTGAGCTGAGCAGGAGGGTCGCCGAGCCCATCCCCGAACCTCCGAGGTAGCGTGATCCGGTTTCGACAATGGAGACTGAGGTGGTCGCCCGGGCCAGATCTGCTACTGCTGCTATTGCTGCGATGGCATCTCTCCCTCCGGAGATCATCGAGATCGAGGAGGACGGAGAGCCAGAGATGGCGGGGCCGACACCGATGGTGCCATCCGAAGTGGTGCCGAGCCCTCAGCCTGCACTGGTAGCTTCTCCAATTAATGACCCTGCACTGACGGCGTGCAAGAAGGACAGGGACTACCGTCGGGTGCCCTTCAAGCGGCACCTAACATCTCTCTGATCAAGGACCCGACCCTTACCAAGCGCATGATGGACTTTGCTGTCCAGTCGTGCAACCGATGAGAGAAGGCCAGGAAGCTTCTAGGCGATGCTATCAGCGCCACTTTTTCCCATCTCTTTACTGTAAGTACTTCTCCACCTTGCCTCGTCCCCTTCTCCTTTTTTTGTCTTTGCGACTGACTCCCTCTTTGATGCAGCAAGGCATGGAACTTTTGCTCATCAGGGACTATCTCCGTACCTGGGCCAGGAGGGACAGGGAGCGAGATGCGAAGCTCGAATCCCTAAAGGCCGACCTGAGGTGGGTAAACGACGAGGCCTGGGAGGCCAACATGAGGATCAAAGGGCTCCGCGGTGAGGTTGCAAGCACTGAGAGGCTTTCGAAGGAGCTCGAGGGGGAGCTCAAGGCCAAAGCGGCCTAGCTGAAGGAGCTCGGGGCTTAGTTAGAGGCGGCGAAGGATTGGGCTACCTCCGTCGAGAAGAAAGTCACAGCCGCCGAATAGAAGGCTACCGGGACAAAGAGGAAGATCTCTGCGGTAGTCAGCTCAACAGAGGCCGCAAAGAAGGAGGCGGCCGAGACGGTCTACCAGGCTAAGGCTGTAGAAAAGGAGGCGGCCAAGGCGACTCGCAGGGTAGAGGCTACTAGGAAGGAGGTCGTCGAGGCGGTGGCTAGCTTCAAGGCCTCCCTGGAGTTCAAGCTTGACTTCAAAGAGGCAGCGACGGACTCCTTCTTCAAGGGGTTTGCATACTGCCGGTCCCTGCTTTGTGGCATCCTCTCGAACAAGCAGATGGCTGGCCTCTGCCTTCCGGGCACCACGGGAAGAACACCTTCGACTCCTGCACCGACGGTAGCAGAGGAGCATGCAGCCATGGCTGAGCCGACCTCGTCGGTGGTGGCGGTTGAAGGCGGGGCCCCAACCCCGGAGGCCGAAGAGGGCGAGACTTCACCTGGGCACTGTCCAGGGAAGGCACTGGCCGAGCAGGGTAGGGCTCCATAGCAGCTGTAACCCTTTTCTTCCTTGTTTCTTCTTTTTTGTTTTTGACCTAGGATGCCCAGCATGTCGGGGCCCAGGGATAATGTATTATTTGCTAAGTAATGGAAACACTTTTCACCCAACTCGACTTCTTTGTTCTCTTCTCTATTTGTATCTTTGTATTGCAAGCACCTCCTCTTCACTCCTCGATCATCTGGATGCATGTACCTATGCGGGCACACGGCCCTGAGGTACCAAATGCCCAGGTGACCCTTCCCGTGGATCCCCGGATAAGTGAGAAGGTGAGGGAGGAGTTCTTGACTTGCTTGATCATGCCCAGCTTGGGGGCGAAGTGACTATGAAAACCCTTCTACTTTACTCGATGTCAGGAAGCTTGGGTCCTGGAGTCGGAACGGGGTCTAGTCTCTGGTTCCAGAGGGGCGTGAAATCCGGGCTTTGAGTGCCAGGAAGCTAGGCTCCTAGTGCCGGAGTAGGCTTCGGTCTTTGGTGCCGGAGAGTCATGGGATCCGGGCTTTGAATGCCAGGAAGCTAGGCTCTTGGTACTAGATTAGGGTTCGATCTTTGGTATCGGAGAGTCGTGGGATCCGGGCTTTGAGTGCTAGTAAGCTAGGCTCCTGGTACCGGAGCAGGGCCGGTCTTTGGTGCCGGAGAGTTGTGGGATCCGAGCTTTGAATGCCAGGAAGCTAGGCTC
Source organism: Areca catechu (assembly GCA_021397845.1). Lineage (NCBI taxonomy): Eukaryota > Viridiplantae > Streptophyta > Magnoliopsida > Arecales > Arecaceae > Areca > Areca catechu. The sequence goes on along the minus strand of CM038047.1, from coordinate 46,257,727 downwards.
CTGGTGCCGGAGTAGGGTCCAGTCTTTGGTGTTGGAGAGTCATGGGATCCAGGCTTCGAGTGCTAGGGCCTGGGGTCGGGCGATGATTCCTCTGCAAGGCAAAAAGGATTTGCATAAGGAGAATCTTCATTATTAGTGAAGAAAGACCTTAAATTACAAATGTCAGAGAGCTGGGCTCTGTGCTTTGGTGCCAGAGAGCTGGGCTCCGGGCTTGCATGTCGGAGAGCTGGGCTCCGGGCTTGAGTGCTGGAGAGTTGGGCTTCGGGCTTGAGTGTGCCGGAGAGCTGGGCTTTGGGCTTGAGCATGCTGGAGAGCTGGGCTCTGGGCTTGAGCATGCCGGAGAGTTGGGCTACGGGCTTTGAACATCAAGGCCTGGAGCTGGGCGATGATTCCCATTACTGATGTCGGAGAGCTGGGCTCCATGCTTTGGTGCTGGAGAGCTGGGCTTCGGGCTTGAGTGTGCTGGAGAGCTGGGCTCCGGGCTTGAGTGTGTGGTATGCATGATGAGGATGCAATCATGTGACTCTAAAGGAGATTAACCAAAATTTAACTAGCAATTCTTACTTGCATATGAGTGATTCAACATATAAGATCAAGGAGATCTAAATAAGAAACCCTAAATGCTTATACTTAAACCCAGCTAGGAGGACTATCAAAATATTAAAGAAATAGGACAAGATTAGAATTTGCACACAAGTCAAGCTAGCCCTATTTAATGATCCCGATCTTAAAAGACTAGGAGTTCAAGCATTGAAATCTCAAGCACAAGGGATTCGCTCTTAAGGTTCTCAAATGAAAGATCATACCACATAAGATGGGCCATCTAACTTTCTGGTTTGTAGCAAGTAATCCTTCCTCCTGGATCTGGAACCTAGAGAACCCTGCAACAAAGAAACCAAGATGATTAGAAGCTTAATTAGAAATGAGAAGATTGATGGAACTCAAAAGGAGAGTTTGTTGGAAATGATCCTTGGCGCCATGGTGGAAGCTTGTGTTGGTGTTGATCTTCTTCTTGTGAGGATGTCCTTAATTCGCCTTGAAGGAAGATGATTGCTTGAAAGATGAAGAGTAAAAGAGAAGGATTAGGGAGAAGAAATGATGGAGGAGAGGAAGAGGTTCACTTAGGCACAAAGATCCACATAGGCACATAGAAACACATAGAGAATTTCTGAAAAAATTGTATTCATTCATCAATCCTCCTTTACAAGGGGCGTCCAAGGCTTTAAATAAAGCCTCACAAATTTTGAAATTTCAAATCCCCAAACAAGTGGAGTAATATAAGGGGAGAGGGCTGATTTTCTTGCTTGAAATCCTCCTTGGCCAACTTCCTTGAATTTGAACTTGGGATGGCGCCCTCTTGTGGTGAGGTGGCATGTGGTCCCCTCTTGACGTGGCATGTGGTCCCAAGTTGAGGTGGCGCAAGTGATGTGGCATGTGGTCCCCAATTGAGTTGGCTTTGGTCTTAATTTGGGATATACATTGTGAGTCTTCTTTAGGCTTGATGCTAGTTGACCCATTTGGATTGGACTAAGACTAGACCCGACATGGACTCGACTTACATGATTATTTTGGACTCAAAAAAAGACTACAGGACCCAACATGGACTCGACTTACATGATTCTTTTGGACTCAAAATAAAGAAAGGTTACCGGACTCTCGAGTCCAACCATAAAGATTCAGAATGGGCTTGAATTGGTTGGAGTCTCTTTCTGATTCTGGTGCCCGCACCAATTCTCCCCGGGTGGGAGGAACTCGACCCTGTCGAGTGATAAGTTTCTAATATATCCGGGTCGATTTGTTGTAGGTCCTCTTTGGTGATCCAGGAATCTTCAGATTCAAGACGTCCTTGCCATCGAACCAGATAGCGTTGGTAGCCCTTATTTCTAGTAGTGATGATCTGGTCATTCAAGATCCTTTCAATTCTATCCTTTAGCTCAGGAATATTTGGTGGTGGACACTCAATTGGCATTTCACTCTCAAGAGAAGTGTGAGGACCAAAAGGTTCATCCGGTATCAATGCAGGTTCCTTGTATTCTTTTAGATCGGAAACATTAAATGTAGAACTAATGCCATAACTAGGTGGTAAGTCTACTACATAAGCATTAGGTCCAATTTTCTTTATTATTTTGAAGGGTCCGGCTCCCCGGGCATGGAGTTTCTTCATAGTTCCCGGAGGAAACCTTTCTGGTTTAAGCCTAATCATTACAGAGTCTCCTTCATTAAATTCCTTTAACCGTTTATGTGAATTAGCCATATGCCTATAGAGTTCATTGCTTGTTTGAATCTTCTGACTAATCTCCTTGTGCAAACCCTTAACATGCTGTGCATATGACTCAGCAGACTCAGATATTCGTGTATGTACTGGTAATGGAATTAGGTCTAAAGGTTTCCTAGGTCTGTATCCATGGACCACTTCGAATGGACTTTTCCCAATAGACCTATTAATCGAACTGTTGTAGGCAAATTCAGTGCGAGGAAGTAGTAAGTCCCAGTTTCCTAGGTTGTCGCTGACTAAACATCTTAAGAGATTTCCTAAGCTTCGGTTTACTACTTCAGTTTGGCCATCGGTTTGAGGATGATAGGCCGTAGAGAATTTCAGCTTAGTACCTAACATGTGCCAGAGGGTTTTCCAGAAGTAGCTAGTGAACTTGACATCTCTATCTGACACAATGGTCTTGGGTAAACCATGAAGCTTAACCACCTGATCTAAGAAAAGCTTGGCCACTTTCGAAGCGTCTAAAGTTTGAGAACACAGGATGAAGTGCGCCATTTTGGAGAAACGATCGACAACCACAAAAACAGAGTCATGTTTCCTAGAAGTTTTAGGTAGACCTACCATAAAATCCATACTGATATCTTTCCATGGACCATCAGGGATAGGTAAGGGCGTGTACAGACCGGTGTTCTGTCTTTGCTGTTTTGCAATAGCACAGGTCCGACACTGAGCTACGATCTGGGCAACGTTCTTTTTAAGACCAGGCCAAAAAAATTGTTCTTCCATTGCTAGGATGGTTTTGTTCCTGCCAAAATGTCCTGCTAAACCTCCAGCATGGACTTCCCAGATCAGAAATTCCCTAACAGAGGTCTTGGGAATACACAACTGATTTCCTTTGAAAAGGTATCCATCTAACAGTGTATAATCACTAGGCTCACTAGATGGTCTTTGTTGGAGGGATTGATAGGTGTGACCAAAATCAGGACATGTGGGATATTCATCTTTCAATCTATCGAACCCTACTACTTCAGTGCTTACAGAGGTTAACAACATAGAATGGCGGCTCAACGCATCAGCAACCCTATTTTCAGTACCAGCACGATGTTTCAAAATGAACGTGCAAGCTTGTATGAATTCAACCCATTTCCCGTGCCTAGGGTTTAATTTCTTTTGAGAACTAAGGAACCTAAGAGCTTCGTGATCAGAGAACAGGACAAACTCGTGAGGTAGAAGATAATGCCTCCAAAATCGTAGAGCTTGAACTACAGCATACAGTTCCTTATCATACGTGGAATACCTTAGTCTCGCCTCATTTAACTTTTCACTGAAGTATGCTACTGGGTGATTCTCTTGACTCAAAACACCTCCAATTCCGACCCCAGAAGCATCACAAGCAACCTCAAACACCTTGGTAAAATCGGGTAACCTTAAGACAGGTGCTTGTGTCATTTTCTCCTTAATTGTTAGGAAGGCCTTACCTGCTGTTTTAGTCCACTCGAAATTTCCCTTCCTAATACATTCAGTGATTGGAGCCACTGTCGTACTGAACCCTCTAATGAATCTCCTATAGAAGGTGGCTAAACCGTGGAAACTACGGACATCATGGATATTCTTGGGTACAGGACACTCTACTATTGACTTAATTTTCGCAGGGTCAGCGGACACCCCTTCATATGTGACTACGAATCCTAGAAAGATAACTCTATTTGTCAGGAAATCATACTTCTTGATATTGGCATAGAGACTACCTTTTCTCAGGACTTGACAAACTTGCTTCAGGTGGGTTAAGTGGTCTGCCTTTGTTTTGCTATATATAAGTATATCATCAAAATAGACCACTACAAATCTTCCGATAAAAACCTTTAACACCTGATTCATTATTCTCATAAAAGTGCTGGGTGCATTGGACAGACCGAATGGCATGACTAACCACTCATATAATCCATCTTTAGTCTTAAAAGCGGTCTTCCATTCGTCTCCAGGCCTAACCCTAACCTGGTGATAGCCACTTTTTAGGTCTATCTTGGAAAAAATTGTCGATCCAGCTATCATATCTAACATGTCGTCTAATCTTGGGATTGGGAATCTATACTTTACAGTGATCTTATTAATGGCACGGCTATCTATACACATCCTCCAGGTGCCATCTTTTTTAGGGGTCAGCAGAGCAGGGACTGCACATGGACTTAAGCTTTCCTTAATAAACCCCTTCCTAAGAAGTTCACCCACTTGCCTTTGCAGTTCCTGGTGTTCAGTTGGGATCATCCTATAGTGAGGCAAATTAGGTAAAGTCGCTCCAGGGATTAAATCTATTGCGTGTTGTATGTCTCTTAAAGATGGGAGGTTATCGGGGAGATCTTCTGGAAACACATCCTCAAATTCTTTTAATAATTGGACCACCTCTTGAGGGTGTTCTACAGGGCTGTGGTCCTTAATTTCCTTAGCAGCTACTACCCAAATAGGTGCTCCTTCCATGATATCTTGCTCTAATTCATTTGCACCTATTAAATTTAATCCAGTCTTCTTATCTTTCAAGCTGCTAGCTCCTCTCTTGACATTATCCTTAGGCTGGGTTGGATGAATGACAATTTTCTTGCCATTGAAATTGAAAGCACAGGAGTTTGATCGACAAAAGATGGTCACATCATGATCAAACAGCCATGGCCTGCCTAAGATGATGCTACTTACCCCCATAGGAAGCACATCATACCAGATCTTTTCCTGATAGGATTGAAGCTGGACTTGAACCTGACATCTTGACTTGATTGGTATAGAAGTGGAATCGATCCATGACACATTATATGGATTGGGATGTGGTACAACGGGTAATCCTAGACTTTTGGCTGCGTTAGTGGAAATGGCATTGACACAGCTTCCACTATCGATGATGATCTTACAGACCTTTTTTTCTATCCTAACAAATGTGTGTAGGATGCTAGTTCTACGCCAGTCTTCTTGCTCCTTGGTCTGTGTCATGATACGTCTCACAACTCCTAGCAAATCTGATGAGTCTAAGTTTTCTTCATCTCCTTCATACTCATCAACCAAGCAATCCCCTGCTTCATAAACCTCCTCTTCATCATTCTCCAGGGGTTCTGATTCACCTTCTTCTGTCTCCCCTATATGTAAAGCTCTAGAGGGACATTGGCTCACGAAATGACCTGGTTTACGACACTTATAGCAGACTCTCTCCCTCTCACCTCGAACTTCAGGGCTCTTTCCTTTGTCTTCTCTAGGAATTGGGGGAATGGCAGGGTTGTGCCTAGGGGTTGGATTCGAGCTGGATCTTGGTCTATTGGTTGTACCAGGGACTGAACTAGGCCTACTAACAGGAGGGTTAAACCTAATAGGTTCAGGTCGTCTAAATGTAGCTCTCCTTTGAAACCTCTCATAGTCCGTGGCAACTTGGTATGCCTGATCTAAATCATGGACTTCCCTTAAAAACAGTTCCCCTTTTATATCATCATTCAACCCTGATCTAAACCTTGATAAAGTGGCTGCTTTAGACTCGACTACGTTGCATCGCATCACAAACTCATCAAATTTAGCAATGTATTCAGAAACGGTCTTGTTACCCTGTGTCAATCGTTGCCACTGATCTAATAACCTTTGCTGATAAGACATAGGCAGATATTTCTCTCTAAGTTTCCTCTTCATATCTCTCCATGTTGCTATAGGTAAATCTCCCCTTTGCCTTGATATGCGTTCCACGTTTCCCCAATATAACCGAGCCTGACGAACTAGTCTGATTTTGGCAAACTTTAATCTTCTCTCTTCAGACATATCATACCAGTCAAAATACTGGTCCATGTCAGCCTCCCAGTCTGTGTACACCTTAGGATCTAAGTTTCCCTCAAAGGTTGGTGCATCTAGACGGATGTTCCTTAGGGCCCGATCATCCTGATCAAAAGTATCATAGTGAGGCCTTCTAGGAGTTGGCTCTGGAGTATGATCAACATAATCCTGATACGGTCTTCTTTGAATTGGGTCAGGTGTGTGTTCCTGTTGTTGGGCTCTAGGATGAACTGAAGGTAATCTGGGTGAAGGTGGTTCAGTTGGGGTCAACCTAGCTTCTTCTAGGATTCCTACCCTTTCCTCGAACTGACCAAATTTAGCATCCAAACGGTCCATCTTCTCGATCATAGTTCTCATAAGGCTTTCCATACTAGTATCCATGGATGAACTAGGTTGGGCTTGTGAAGGGTGGTAAGGTGTGCCTGACCTAGTTGTCATGCAAACAATTAGACTCAGACCCGAACTACGAGTTTTCTAAACCAGTTAGTCCAAATAAACTGAGTTGACTAGATATAATCAAATCAACAGCTACTCTCTTCCACTGGCCAGTCAGGAGGTGGGTCTGTGGGAGGTTCCCCCAGCTTTCACTGGGTCCTAATTAAAAACCACAAGAACCGCTTAGGCTTGAGCCACTTAACCTCTATCCTTGACACCAGCTTTCAATAATAGATGAAGAAATGGGTTGCACAAGCTTTCCCAACTGAATTGAACTGGACCTAGAGTTCCAAGCTAGTTGCCTAATCAAGGTGGCAAGCTAGATTGTAGTAACTCTATACTTGGCCAGGTTTTAGAACAAGGGGAGTGTGAGATCCTGTCTCTGGCCTACCTAGGCCTGGTGGAATTGGCCCGATAGACGGATCAGCACCCAAGCCCTTAGTCCCAATTCTAGACACCAAGTAATAGGGCACACACAAGACTAGTTGACACAATGAGTTGACAATAACCCGGGCTCGACCAAATTGATGTTCCTAACCCACTAGGGCAATTAATGTCTAATCAATTTTAGTTAGAGATTGGATCGATATGCAATTTGGTGATTTTTGGGCTAGGGACAGGTGATGAAATCCTGACCCTATGTCAATTTCGTGCCCTTAATTTGATTTGTCATGAGATACATGCAAATTTCAAATTTCAGGTGCAGAAGTAGTGTGTTGCAGTTTAAAAGAGGTGTTGATAAGTGCAGCAAAAAAAGGTCAGAAAAATCTAGAAAAATCATAGAAAACTCCTAACTTCTAGATGACATACCAGATGAAACAAAAATTCAAAATAAAATCTGTACTATTCTAAGAAGATTCTGAAATGAAGATAATGAAAAGGAACAGAACAGAACAGAAATCCTAATAACACTGATGGACTGCAGGAATTTTAATTTCTTTTGTATATTTTTTCTCAGATTGAAATTTAAAACGGTGATAAGCAACTTAAAATGGAGCAGGAAAAAAAATATTCCAACGAGGAATGTGATACTTGCCTTTGGAGTTGCAGGCGGATTACAGTCAGCCTACAGAAAATATAACAAGCAGAAAAACAGAACGTGTCCAATGCAAAATTCACAAATGAAATCTAAGAAGTCCTTTGGCTTTCTTTTTCACGGGTCAATCACAATGGCACCCCGACACGCCTTAGGAGATCCCCGTGGAATGGGAAGAGAGGGTGTTTAAACCCTACTTTCTCCTAAGACCGGACGACCTGGTAACGCCCCCGATCCAAGTACTTCAAGGACTTAATGCTATGCAATCAGGAACTTATTCTACCATGCTCTGATACCAAGAATGGTGTGGTATGCATGATGAGGATGCAATCATGTGACTCTAAAGGAGATTAACCAAAATTTAACTAGCAATTCTTACTTGCATATGAGTGATTCAACATATAAGATCAAGGAGATCTAAATAAGAAATCCTAAATGCTTATACTTAAACCCAGCTAGGAGGACTATCAAAATATTAAAGAAATAGGACAAGATTAGAATTCGTACACAAGTCAAGCTAGCCCTATTTAATGATCCCGATCTTAAAAGACTAGGAGATCAAGCATTGAAATCTCAAGCACAAGGGATTCGCTCTTAAGGTTCTCAAATGAAAGATCATACCACATAAGATGGGCCATCTAACTTTCTGGTTTGTAGCAAGTAATCCTTCCTCCTGGATCTGGAACCTAGAGAACCCTGCAACAAAGAAACCAAGATGATTAGAAGCTTAATTAGAAATGAGAAGATTGATAGAACTCAAAAGGAGAGTTTGTTGGAAATGATCCTTGGCGCCATGGTGGAAGCTTATGTTGGTGTTGATCTTCTTCTTGTGAGGATGTCCTTAATTCGCCTTGAAGGAAGAGGATTGCTTGGAAGATGAAGAGTAAAAGAGAAAGATTAGGTAGAAGAAATGATGGAGGAGAGGAAGAGGTTCACTTAGGCACAAAGATCCACATAGGCACATAGAAACACATAGAGAATTTCTGAAAATATTGTATTCATTCATCAATCCTCCTTTACAAGGGGCGTCCAAGGCTTTAAATAAAGCCTCACAAATTTTGAAATTTCAAATCCCCAAACAAGTGGAGTAATATAAGGGGAGAGGGCTGATTTTCTTGCTTGAAATCCTCCTTGGCCAACTTCCTTGAATTTGAACTTGGGATGGCGCCCTCTTGTGGTGAGGTGGCATGTGGTCCCCTCTTGACGTGGCATGTGGTCCCAAGTTGAGGTGGCGCAAGTGATGTGGCATGTGGTCCCCAATTGAGTTGGCTTTGGTCTTGATTTGGGGTATACATTATGAGTCTTCTTTAGGCTTGATGCTAGTTGACCCATTTGGATTGGACTAAGACTAGACCCGACATGGACTCGACTTACATGATTATTTTGGACTCAAAAGAAAGATTACAGGACCCAACATGGACTCGACTTACATGATTCTTTTGGACTCAAAATAAAGAAAGGTTACCGGACTCTCTAGTCCAACCATAAAGATTCGGAATGGGCTTGAATTGGTTGGAGTCTCTTTCTGATTCTGGTGCCCGCACCAATTCTCCCCGGGTGGGAGGAAATCGACCCTGTCGAGTGATAAGTTTCTAATATATCCGGGTCGATTTGTTGTAGGTCCTCTTTGGTGATCCAGGAATCTTCAGATTCAGGACATCCTTGCCATCGAACCAGATAGCGTTGGTAGCCCTTATTTCTAGTAGTGATGATCTGGTCATTCAAGATCCTTTCAATTCTTTCCTTTTGCTCAGGAATATTTGGTGGTGGACACTCAATTGGCATTTCACTCTCAAGAGAAGTGTTAGGACCAAAAGGTTCATCCGGTATCAATGCAGGTTCCTTGTATTCTTTCTGATCGGAAACATTAAATGTAGAACTAATGCCATAACTAGGTGGTAAGTCTACTACATAAGCATTAGGTCCAATTTTCTTTATTATTTTGAAGGGTCTGGCTCCCCGGGCATGGAGTTTCTTCATAGTTCCCAGAGGAAACCTTTCTGGTTTAAGCCTAATCATTACAGAGTCTCCTTCATTAAATTCCTTTAACCGTTTATGTGAATTAGCCATATGCCTATAGAGTTCATTGCTTGTTTGAATCTTCTGACTAATCTCCTTGTGCAAACCCTTAACATGCTGTGCATATGACTCAGCAGACTCAGATATTCGTGTATGTACTGGTAATGAAATTAGGTCTAAAGGTTTCCTAGGTCTGTATCCATGGACCACTTCGAATGGACTTTTCCCAATAGACCTATTAATCGAACTGTTGTAGGCAAATTCAGTGCGAGGAAGTAGTAAGTCCCAGTTTTCTAGGTTGTCACCGACTAAACATCTTAAGAGATTTCCTAAGCTTCGGTTTACTACTTCAGTTTGGCCATCGGTTTGAGGATGATAGGCCGTAGAGAATTTCAGCTTAGTACCTAACATGTGCCAGAGGGTTTTCTAGAAGTAGCTAGTGAACTTGACATCTCTATCTGACACAATGGTCTTGGGTAAACCATGAAGCTTAACCACCTGATCTAAGAAAAGCTTGGCCACTTTCGAAGCGTCTAAAGTTTGAGAACACAGGATGAAGTGCGCCATTTTGGAGAAACGATCGATAACCACAAAAACAGAGTCATGTTTCCTAGAAGTTTTAGGTAGACCTACCACAAAATCCATACTGATATCTTGCCATGGACCATCAGGGACAGGTAAGGGCGTGTACAGACCGGTGTTCTGTCTTTGCTGTTTTGCAACAGCACAGGTCCGACACTGAGCTATGATCTGGGCAACATTCTTTTTAAGACCAGGCCAAAAAAATTGTTCTTCCATTGCTAGGATGGTTTTGTTCTTGCCAAAATGTCCTGCTAAACCTCCAGCATGGACTTCCCAGATCAGAAATTCCCTAACAGAGGTCTTGGGAATATACAACTGATTTCCTTTGAAAAGGTATCCATCTAATAGTGTATCATCACTAGGCTCACTAGATGGTCTTTGTTGGAGGGATTAATAGTTGTGACCAAAATCAGGACATGTGGGATATTCATCTTTCAATCTATCGAACCCTATTACTTCAGTGCTCACAGAGGTTAACAACATAGAACGGCGGCTCAACGCATCAGCAACCCTATTTTCAGTACCAGCACGATGTTTCAAAACGAACGTGTAAGCTTGTATGAATTCTACCCATTTCCCGTGCCTAGGGTTTAATTTCTTTTTAGAACTAAGGAACCTAAGAGCTTCGTGATCAGAGAACAGGACAAACTCGTGGGGTAGAAGATAATGCCTCCAAAATCGTAGAGCTTGAACTACAGCATACAGTTCCTTATCATACGTGGAATACCTTAGTCTCGCCTCATTTAACTTTTCACTGAAGTATGCTACTGGGTGATTCTCTTGACTCAAAACACCTCCAATTCCGACCCTAGAAGCATCACAAGCAACCTCAAACACCTTGGTAAAATCGGGTAACCTTAAGACAGGTGCTTGTGTCATTTTCTCCTTAATTGTTAGGAAGGTCTTACCTGCTGTTTTAGTCCGCTCGAAATTTCCCTTCCTAATACAATCAGTGATTGGAGCCACTATCGTACTGAACCCTCTAATGAATTTCCTATAGAAGGTGGCTAAACCGTGGAAACTACGGACATCATGGATATTCTTGGGTACAGGCCACTCTACTATTGACTTAATTTTTGCAGGGTCAGCGGACACCCCTTCAGATGTGACTACGAATCCTCGAAAGATAACTCTATTTGTCAGGAAATCACACTTCTTGATATTGGCATAGAGACTATCTTTTCTCAAGACTTGACAAACTTGCTTCAGGTGGGTTAAGTGGTCTGCCTTTGTTTTGCTATATATAAGTATATCATCAAAATAGACCACTACAAATCTTCCGATAAAAACCTTTAACACCTGATTCATTATTCTCATAAAAGTGCTGGGTGCATTGGACAGACCGAACGGCATGACTAACCACTCATATAATCCATCTTTAGTCTTAAAAGCGGTCTTCCATTCGTCTCCAGGCTTAACCCTAACCTGGTGATAGCCACTTTTTAGGTCTATCTTGGAAAAAATTGTCGATCCAGCTATCATATCTAACATGTCGTCTAATCTTGGGATTGGGAATCTATACTTTACAGTGATCTTATTAATGGCACGACTATCTATACACATCCTCCAGGTGCCATCTTTTTTAGGGGTCAGCAGAGCAGGGACTGCACATGGACTTAAGCTTTCCTTAATAAACCCCTTCCTAAGAAGTTCACCCACTTGCCTTTGCAGTTCCTGGTGTTCAGTTGGGTTCATCCTATAGTGAGGCAAATTAGGTAAAGTCGCTCCAGGGATTAAATCTATTGCATGTTGTATGTCTCTTAAAGGTGGGAGGTTATCGGGGAGATCTTCTGGAAACACATCCTCAAATTCTTTCAATAATTGGACCACCTCTTGAGGGTGTTCTACAGGGCTGTGGTCCTTAATTTCCTTAGCAGCTACTACCCAAATAGGTGCTCCTTCCATGATATCTTGCTCTAATTCATTTGCACCTATTAAATTTAATCCAGTCTTCTTATATTTCAAGCTGCTAGCTCCTCTCTTGACATTATCCTTAGGCTGGGTTGGATGAATGACAATTTTCTTGCCATTGAAATTGAAAGCACAGGAGTTTGATCGACCAAAGATGGTCACATCATGATCAAACAGCCATGGCCTGCCTAAGATGATGCTACTTACCCCCATAGGAAGCACATCACACCAGATCTTTTCCTGATAGGATTGAAGCTGGACTTGAACCTGACATCTTGACTTGATTGGTATAGAAGTGGAATCGATCCATGACACCTTATATGGATTGGGATGTGGTACAACGGGTAATCCTAGACTTTTGGCTGCGTTAGTGGAAATGGCATTGACACAGCTTCCACTATCGATGACGATCTTACAGACCTTTTCTCCTATCCTAACAAATGTGTGTAGGATGCTAGTTCTACGCCAGTCTTCTTGCTCCTTGGTCTGTGTCATGATACGTCTCACAACTCCTAGCAAATCTGATGAGTCTATGTTTTCTTCATCTCCTTCATACTCATCAACCAAGCAAACCCCTGCTTCATAAACCTCCTCTTCATCATTCTCCAGGGGTTCTGATTCACCTTCTTCTGTCTCACCTATATGTAAAGCTCTAGAGGGACATTGGCTCACGAAATGACCTAGTTTACGACACTTATAGCAGACTCGCTCCCTCTCACCTCGAACTTCAGGGCTCTTTCCTTTGTCTTCTCTAGGAATTGGGGGAATGGCAGGGTTGTGCCTAGGGGTTGGATTCGAGCTGGATCTTGGTCTATTGGTTGTACCAGGGACTGAACTAGGCCTGCTAACAGGAGGGTTAAACCTAATAGGTTCAGGTCATCTAAATGTAGCTCTCCTTTGAAACCTCTCATAGTCCGTGGCAACTTGGTATGCCTGATCTAAATCATGGACTTTCCTTAAAAATAGTTCCCCTTTTATATCATCATTCAACCCTGATCTAAACCTTGATAAAGTGGATGCTTCAGACTCGACTATGTTGCATCGCATCACAAACTCATCAAATTTAGCAACGTATTCAGAAACGGTCTTGTTACCCTGTGTCAATCATTGCCACTGATCTAATAACCTTTGCTGATAAGACATAGGCAGATATTTCTCTCTAAGTTTCCTCTTCATATCTCTCCATGTTGCTATAGGTAAATCTCCCCTTTGCCTTGATATGCGTTCCACGTTTTCCCAATATAACCGAGCCTGACAAACTAGTCTATTTTGGCAAACTTAAATCTTCTCTCTTCAGACATATCATACCAGTCAAAATACTGGTCCATGTCAGCCTCCCAGTCTGTGTACACCTTAGGATCTAAGTTTCCCTCAAAGGTTGGTGCATCTAGACGGATGTTCCTTAGGGCCCGATCATCCCGATCAAAAGTATCATAGTGAGAACTTCTAGGAGGTGGCTCTGGAGTATGATCAACATAATCCTGATGCGGTCTTCTTTGAATTGGGTCAGGTGTGTGTTCCTGTCTTTGGGCTCTAGGATGAGCTGAAGGTAATCTGGGTGAAGGTGGTTCAGTTGGGGTCAACCTAGCTTCTTCTAGGATTCCTACCCTTTCCTCGAACTGACCAAATTTAGCATCCAAACGGTCCATCTTCTCGATCATAGTTCTCATAAGGCTTTCCATACTAGTATCCATGGATGAACTAGGTTGGGCTTGTGAAGGGTGGTAAGGTGTGCCTGACCTAGTTGTCATGCAAACAATTAGACTCAGACCCGAACTACAAGTTTTCTAAACCAGTTAGTCCAAATAAACTGAGTTGACTAGATACAATCAAATCAACAGCTACTCTCTTCCACTGGCCAGTCAGGAGGTGGGTCTGTGGGAGGTTCCCCCAGCTTTCATTGGGTCCTAATTAAAAACCACAAGAACCGCTTAGGCTTGAGCCACTTAACCTCTATCCTTGACACCAACTTTCAATAATAGATGAAGAAATGGGTTGCACAAGCTTTCCCAATTGAATTGAACTGGACCTAGAGTTCCAAGCTAGTTGCCTAATCAAGGTGGCAAGCTAGATTGTAGTAACTCTATACTTGGCCAGGTTTTAGAACAAGGGGAGTGTGAGATCCTGTCTCTGGCCTACCTAGGCCTGGTGGATTTGGTCCGATAGACGGATCAGCACCCAAGCCCTTAGTCCCAATTCTAGACACCAAGTAATAGTGCACACACAAGACTAGTTGACACAATGAGTTGACAATAACCCGGGCTCGACCAAATTGATGTTCCTAACCCACTAGGGCAATTAATGTCTAATCAATTTTAGTTAGGGATTGGATCGATATGCAATTTGGTGATTTTTGGGCTAGGGACAGGTGATGAAATCCTGACCCTATGTCAATTTCATGCCCTTAATTTGATTTGTCATGAGATGCATGCAAATTTCAAATTTCAGGTGCAGAATTAGTGTGTTGCAGTTTAAAAGTGGTGTTGATAAGTGCCGAAAAAAATATCAAAAAAATCTAAAAAAATCACAAAAAACTCCTAACTTCTAGATGACATACCAAATGAAACAAAAATTCAAAATAAAATCTGTACTATTCTAGGAAGACTCTGAAATGAAGATAGTGAAAAGGAACAGAACAGAATAGAAATCCGAATAACACTGATGGACTGCAAGAATTTTAATTTCTTTTGTAAATTTTTTCTCAGATTGAAATTTAAAACGGTGATAAGAAACTTAAAATGGAGCAGGAAAAAAAATATTCCAATGAGGAATGTGATACTTGCCTTTGGAGTTGCAGGCGGATTACAGTCAGCCTACAGAAAATACAGCAAGCAGAAAAATAGAACGTGTCCAATGCAAAATTCACAAATGAAATCTAAGAAGTCCTTTGGCTTTCTTTTTCACGGGTCAATCACAATGGCACCCTGACACGCCTTAGGAGATTCCCGTGGAATGGAAAGAGAGGGTGTTTAAACCCTACTTTCTCCTAAGACCGGACGGCCTGGTAACGCCCCCGATCCAAGTACTTCAAGAACTTAATGCTATGCACTCAGGAACTTATTCTACCATGCTCTGATACCAAGAATGGTGTGGTATGCATGATGAGGATGCAATCATGTGACTCTAAAGGAGATTAACCAAAATTTAACTAGCAATTCTTACTTGCATATGAGTGATTCAACATATAAGATCAAGGAGATCTAAATAAGAAACCCTAAATGCTTATACTTAAACCCAGCTAGGAGGACTATCAAAATATTAAAGAAATAGGACAAGATTAGAATTCACACACAAGTCAAGCTAGCCCTATTTAATGATCCCGATCTTAAAAGACTAGGAGTTCAAGCATTGAAATCTCTAGCACAAGGGATTCGCTCTTAAGGTTCTCAAATGAAAGATCATATCACATAAGATGGGCCATCTAACTTTCTGGTTTGTAGCAAGTAATCCTTCTTCCTGGATCTGGAACCTAGAGAACCCTGCAACAAAGAAACCAAGATGATTAGAAGCTTAATTAGAAATGAGAAGATTGATGGAACTCAAAAGGAGAGTTTGTTGGAAATGATCCTTGGCGCCATGGTGGAAGCTTGTGTTGGTGTTGATCTTCTTCTTGTGAGGATGTCCTTAATTCGCCTTGAAGGAAGAGGATTGCTTGGAAGATGAAGAGTAAAAGAGAAGGATTAGGGAGAAGAAATGATGGAGGAGAGGAAGAGGTTCACTTAGGCACAAAGATCCACATAGGCACATAGAAACACATAGAGAATTTCTGAAAAAATTGTATTCATTCATCAATCCTCCTCTACAAGGGGCGTCCAAGGCTTTAAATAAAGCCTCACAAATTTTGAAATTTCAAATCCCCAAACAAGTGGAGTAATATAAGGGGAGAGGGCTGATTTTCTTGCTTGAAATCCTCCTTGGCCAACTTCCTTGAATTTGAACTTGGGATGGCGCCCTCTTGTGGTGAGGTGGCATGTGAGGTGGCATGTGGTCCCCTCTTGATGTGGCATGTGGTCCCAAGTTGAGGTGGCGCAAGTGATGTGGCATGTGGTCCCCAATTGAGTTGGCTTTGGTCTTGATTTGGGGTATACATTGTGAGTCTTCTTTAGGCTTGATGCTAGTTGACCCATTTGGATTGGACTAAGACTAGACCCGACATGGACTCGACTTACATGATTATTTTGGACTCAAAAGAAAGATTACAGGACCCAACAAGGACTCGACTTACATGATTCTTTTGGACTCAAAATAAAGAAAGGTTACCGGACTCTCTAGTCCAACCATAAAGATTCAGAATGGGCTTGAATTGGTTGGAGTCTCTTTCTGATTCTGGTGCCCGCACCACTTAAGCATGCCGGAGAGCTGGGCTCCGGGCTTGAGCGTGCCGGACCTTGGGTCGGGCAGTGACATTCCTGCAAGGCAGAGAGCGGTTTGCACAAAAGAAATTTTTTATTATATTAGGAGAGAGCCTTACACTACTGATAGTATATTCTTAGGTTGCAGGCATTCCATGTTTGGGGGAATCTGGCACCGTCCAGATTCTCGAGATAGTATGCTCCATGGGGAAGAGCTTCGACCACCTTGTAGGGGCCCTCCCAATTCGACGAGAGCTTGCTGCACTTCCTGGGTTGAGATGCTTCGGCTTAGCAAAAACTTTTAGACCAATGGTACAAATTGAGACAAGATGATACAACTGAATCTGATTATATTGCCAAATTCAATAAGTATAAGGGAGATGAAGAAGAGACTAAACCCATGAAAAAATTAAAGAAAAAATCTCCTAAACCTATTGAAAAACTTAAGGATGAAATAGAATCAAAATCTTATCGAAATGAAATGCTAGAAAAAGAAAATACTAAACCCGTTGAAGAACCTAAGGAAGAAGTTTATGAAGCTAGGTCTAACCTTATGGATGAATATGATCAAGAACAATTACTTGAAGATAAAATAATTATCCAGCCCAAAGAAATCAACAACGGGGATGAACAAAATGAAGTCCAAGAACAAAGCCATGAAGAACAATTCGAGGAGATAATAGAAGATCCGGAATTAATTGATATTGAAGGTTTAGATCTAGAGATGAATGAAGGATCACATATTGGGATATTGACCGTCAAAGAACAAAATCCTATGGATCAGTCCCAAGAAGCTGTAAGCCTTTGAAAACCCAGCAAAATATTTTTTCTAACAATTTTTCTATCCCTGATTCCCCATTTCTGAACATCCACCATCCCAATCCACCATTACGTCTCATTCACTCTTCTATCTCATCCGGCTGGGACATCCACCATACCATTGATCAGGTCCCAGTAATATTCAACGATTACTTTTGAAAGACATTATGGCATTTATTGGGCACCAAATTAAGATTCACTGCCACCTACCTAAAGTTGTGTGCCAAAGTTTTCAAAGCCATTTAGGAGAATATTGGAAATTAGGAACATTTGTTTCCTAGTAATAAAGTTTAGTTCATAGATAATAAAGTCCATTAGAGCTTGTTTTGTTTTAGTGTCATTTATGTTTTGTCATTTAATGTCATTTGACTTTCCCATGCATAAATGTCCATGACCGCGAGAGTCATATGCATGCATGATTAGTAAGAAAATTTGAGCAATGAAATTAATAAGCATATGATCAACTCACATAAAAGAGCCAAAGAATTTTAGGAAGGAGACTATGTCATTGTAAGGCCAAACCTGAATGATTATATGCCCATGGTGTAGGTCATTTTCAAAATAGTAAAGAGAATTTGGACCTAATATGTGCTAGATTGACCATCCGACTTTGGTATCTGTTCTACTTTCAATAATTCAGATCTTGGAGGTTAAACGAACCAACAATGATACCTAGTGAGCCTTTCGAGCCTGATTCTATCTTTGAGAGTGAGCCAACCCATGAGTGTCTACCAGCCAAGTTACCAAAGCAGTAAGATAGGATTGAGTGAATCTTAGACAATAAGACTATCACTACCCGAAACAGGGACTATCAACGCTACTTAGTTCATTGGCAAGGATGCCCTGATTCTGAAAACTCATGGATTACTTGAGAAGACCTACAAAGAATCGACCAGACCTACTAGAGTATTACCAAAGTCATACTGATTCTTACTCGACGGAGTCGAGCTCTTTTCCACCCTAGGAGAATTGATGGGACATCAACAAAAAAAAATTTTTTCAACAAATTTTTTTGATATTTTTTTCAGCTAAAATAGTGTACTTAGGATTAATGAGAACCTTGGAATGAAGCCCATCAAACCCTTGAAGACAAAGACCAATTCATGAGCCGACTCATGAAAGAAGGCCGCCAGTCCCTTGAGTCAACTCAATCCATATCAAGACCAACTTCAAGCATGCCCAAGTCAAAGCCCAAGCAAGTCAAGATACCATCTTTTGAAGCCCATGATGCCACCTCTTAGAAGCCCATTTTATTCTTCACATGGGACACATTTTAGGAGACATGAGAAATAATACATCAAGCATTTTGAGGGGAAGCATGGGACCACTCCTCACTCACCCAACAACCTCCCAACCAACTTGCCAAGTGGGATGCCACATCACATGACACCTAGGGCTCCACATTAGCAATGTCAAAGCCACCTAGGTGCCATATAGCAAGTTGTTACAACCTCTTACCTAGAAGTTATTTCTTGTTGCAACTATGTAACCAAAGGTGTTGGATTTAACTATAAATGGTTAGCTAACCTAACCTTACCTCCTCTCCTCACTTTGGATGACCCCTAAGGCTATAAATAGGGTCCAAGGCTCCCCTTGTAAGGCATTCCATGTATGAAATATTTTGAGAATTAATGAAGGTTTTCTTCTTGTTGAGTTCTATCTAAATAGGGTCCAAGGCTCCCCTTGTAAGGCATTCCATGTATGAAATATTTTGAGAATTAATGAAGGTTTTCTTCTTGTTGAGTTCTATCATGAGTTTTTATTGTATGGAGTGATTTAGTTCTTCTAGTTAGAGTGATTTAGTCCTTTAAGTTGGAGTGTTTAAATTCATGTTTATGAAGGGAGTGAGAGGTCCTTTGAGTGCTTGAAAGGTGGAGTGCTCCTTGCTTGATCCAAGATCCAAGCATCATTCCTTGAAGGCATCGGTTTCTACTTCCTTGTTTTCCCTTTCTTCTTCTTCTTGTTTCCATTCTAATTTTGAATTCTCCTTCCATGCCTAATCTCTGATTTGATGCAGGTTTTCTCTGATTTTTCATGTCCAAGATGAAGGTCTCCAAGTCAAGGATCATGGCCAAGGTGAGTCCTAAAGGTAGGGAGTGCTAGTCTTATAGTTTAGATCTCAATCCTTGAGTGAAGAGAGCTCCTTCTTCTACCAAATAATTAGCCATCATTGTTGGTAGGAAAACTCTTCCTAAGATTCATTAAATCTGATCATTTGAAGGTTAACTTGCCATAGTAGTGATGGTTTTCTTGCCATGAAGATCCTAATTTCTATTTTGAACTAGATCTACATTCTGGATATTGTAATTTAGATCAACTAGTCTCTTTATGAAGATTCTTTTCTTGGGTTAATTTAGATTATTTATTTGATAATTAATTGCTCAAGTTTTCTTTTTGGTTAGCTTGCTAACACTCTCCATTCATCATTTTATTTTCTTCCCCCATCAATTTTTGGTATCAAGAGCTTAAGGTTCTACTAGGTTAAGTGTTTGATTGCTGAAATTTCTGTTCTAGTATTCTCATGAATTTTTCATGAATTATAGTAATTTTTTTAGATTGAAAACAAATCCATAAAAACACTTTTCCAGTACCTTAGTATGTTAGGATTCTAAATTTAAAATTAAAAAAAATTTTCCATTAATTCTTGGATTTAAAAATACTAGTTCTTATATCATTTCTGAAGTTCTGTCCAGAATTCTATTTCTGCTTTCCATTACATTTAATTTTCAAAAAAATATAAAAATATTTTTTATAGATTTTTAATTTTTATATCTGAGATCCAGACTTAAATTTTTATTATTTTCCATTAGATTTTTGAATTTTAGAAGGATCTAGAGTTAGGAATTTGAAATTTGAATTTAGGTTGTCAAGAGTTAGCTAAACTGCTGGAACCTTCTAGCATGTGCTTTCAAACTACCTTCTAAACCAAAATTCGTGTTAATCTGAAGTCAAAACTTTAAAATACAAGAATCTTTATCTGAGAGTTAACCAAATCAATTTCATTTTAAATTTTTGGATTTTTTAAAAGATTAAATTTTGAATTTTTAAAACTAGCTAGTTGAAAATTGTTTCTTGCTGAAGTTTTTTTACAACTAGCTTTTAAAACGAATTTCTTAACCAAATTCTAGGAATTAAATTTCAAAATTTAGAATATAGAATCTTCACCGAGGGATATAACAATTTAAATTTAAATTTTTATTTTTTTAAAATTTTAAAATTTTAATTTCGAATTTGTTTAAAACTGGTTGACTAGAAGTTGTTAGGGCTGAAACTATCTTGCAACAACTCTAACTTCTAGAATGATTTTTTAATCCTAATTCGAGATTTAAATTTTAAAATTTGATTTCTGAAATTTGGAGTTCAAAATCTAAATTTTTTAATTTAATTTCTTGAATTTTAATTTTTTAAAGTTCGGGTTTGAATCACATGTTTGTGCTAATACTGGTTGTGTTAACTAGTTAGTGAGTTGTTTGTGCATCCATTCCTAAATCTAATTAAGGGCATTCAATCATAACATAAGGGAAGGAGGTCATTACCTTTCCTTTGCCCAAAACAATCACCCACATTTGCATTGACCTAAACTATAATTGAAATCGAGTAGGAACCTAAAACTAGGGACACCCACAAGTCGGGTTCAAGTACAAGATAAGACAAAGTATTATTTCAGTTTGTACTTATTCCTTGAAATTGGTGTCTAAGGCAAGAGGTCAAATGGCAAACGCCTTAAGCGGACTTGCGATTTTTAATTAGGATCTCGCGAAAGCGAGGGGAGCCTCCCACAACCCCACCTCTTACCTGGCTAGTGGACAGGATAATTACATACTTAAGTAGTACCTAGTTAAGTCTTGTATATTGAATTTTTAGGTCTAGGAGCTCTAGAAGTTAGGTTTGTACTGTTTGTTTTGAAGCTCCGTACCAATAATCCCACACTCAGTCTGTTTTTCCCGTGGATCCTAATCTTGAATTCTTTTTGAAAACCCTGACTAAAAAGTTTGATACCATAAATGGGCAATTAGGGCAAATAAGAAAGGAATTAGGCCAAGTGAAGGACCATGTTGGGACACTTGAAGAGACCCCAATGACCCCCATCGAACCTGAGTCACTTAGGTCAATTCCTCGAGGTCCAAGAGTCCATCATCATGAATTCACTACTGAATACAATTCAAGATGACTTCACTATGACTTCATAGAAGAAGCCCATAGGATCCATGCTGAGCTTGAATCACCTAGTCCACCTCCCCTTGGTCCAAGAGCCCAATGTCATGATCTCACCCCTGAGTATAACCCTAGATATCCCTACCAAGACTTTGTAGATCAGGAGAAGAGAGTCTTTAGGAACAATAGACCCTATGCACCCACTTTTGATGGAAACCCTGAGGTGTATGTCGATTGGGAAGAGAAAATGGATCAATAATTTGAATTTGATGAAATGTCAGAAGTAACAATATGTCAATTTGCCAAATCAAAGTTAATCTGACATGCTAAAGCATATTGGGGAGAAGTTGAGCGAAAAAGTTATTATAGTGGGGATAAAATAAGTACTTGGAGAGAAATGAAGAGTAAACTGAGAAAAAAGTACCTAGATAAATATTATGAGCAAAAACTTTTAGATCAATGGTACAAATTGAGACAAGATGATACAACTGAATCTGATTATATTGCCAAATTCAATAAGTATAAGGGAGATGAATAAGATACTAAACCCATGAAAAAATTAGAGAAAAAATCTCCTGAACCTATCGAAGAATTTAAGGATGAAATAAAATCAAAGTCTTGTCCAAATGAAGGGTTAGAAAAAGAAAATACTAAACCCGTTGAAGAACCTAAGGAAGAAGTTTATGAAGCTGGGTCTAACCTTATGGATGAATATGATCAAGAACAATTACTTGAAGATAAAATAATTATCCAGCCCAAATAAATCAACAACAGGGATAAACAAAATGAAGTCCAAGAACAAAGCCATGAACAATTCGAGGAGATAATAGAAGATCCAAAATTAATTGATATTGAAGGTTTAGATCTAAAGATCAATGAAGGATCACATATTGGGATATTGACCGCCAAAGAACAAAACTCTATGGATCAGTCCCAAGAAGCTGTAAAGCCTTTGAAAACCCAGCAAAATATTTTTTCTAACAATTTTTCTATCCCTGATTTCCCATTTCTGAACATCCACCATCCCGATCCACCATTACATTTCATTCACTCTTCTATCTCATCCGGCTGGGACATCCACTATACCATTGATCAGGTCCCAGTAATATTCAACAGTTACTTTTGGAAGACATTATGGCATTTATTGGGCACCAAATTAAGATTCACTGCCACCTACCTAAAGCTGTGTGCTAAAGTTTTCAAAGCCATTTAGGAAAATATTGGAAATTAGGAACATTTATTTCCTAGCAAAAAAGTTTAGTTCATAGATAATAAAGTCCATTAGAGCTTGTTTTGTTTTAGTGTCATTTATGTTTTGTCATTTGATGTCATTTGACTTTCCCATGCATAAATGTCCATGACCGCGAGAGTCATATGCATGCATGATTAGTAAGAAAATTTGAGCAATGAAATTAACAAGCATATGATCAACTCACATAAAAGAGCCAAAGAATTTCAGGAAGAAGACTATGTCATGGTAAGGCCAAACTTGAACGATTATATGCCTGTGGTGCAGATCATTTTCAAAATAGTAAGGAGAATTTGGACCTAATATGTGCTAGATTGACCATCCAACTTTGGTATTAGTTCTACTTTCAACAATTCAGATTTAGGAGGTTAAAGGAACCAACAATGATACCTAGTGAGCCTTTCAAGCCTGATTCTATCTTTGATAGTGAGCCAACCCATGAGTGTCCATCAGCCAAGTTACCAAAGCAGTAAGATAGGATTGAGCAAATCTTAGACAATAAGACTATCACTACCCTAAATAGGGACTATCAATGCTACTTGGTTCATTAGCAAGGATGCCCTGATTCTGAAGACTCATGGATTACTTGAGAAGACCTACAAAGAATCGACCAGACCTACTAGAGTATTACCAAAGTCAGACTGATTCCTACTCGACGGAGTCGAGCTCTTTTTCACCCTGGGAGAATTGATGGGACATCAACAAGAAAAAAATATTTTTCAACTAATTCTGATGCAGAACAAATAAAGGGATGCGATGCGGAAGTAAATTAAGATTAACTTTTTTTTTTTTTTTTTGTTTTTATATGTTTGTAGAAGTTGGCTTCAAATCAAAGAAAAGTTAACCTAACATTGAAAGATACTAATATGATAATTGAAAGCACAATTTTAAGGAAACTAAATTATCAGAGTAGTTCAGAAGCAACGAATCGCTGGGGGTTGAGAAACTCCCAGACCTAGGGTTTCGCTCCGAACTTTCAACAGAACAGAAATAAAGAGAAGAGATGGTTTACCTAACCAGACAATGATCTTCACAGATTTTGGTGGAAGAACTCTCCCGAGCAGATTGTTGGATCCTCGGATTCAGATATCTTCGCAATGGATCCTCCAATACTGGTCCTTTGACGGGTTGGCTTCTCCTGAACTCAAGATCTGGAAGAGAAGAAAAATAATTGATGGAATCAGAGAGTCAAGGGAAAAATTTACCAGGTTGATGAACTTGAAGATTGAAATTGCTGAAAACTGGATTCTCCTGGAAGCTGATGTGATTTTTCTTGGAACTTGCTCTGGATCTGAAGTAGCCGGACTGGATCTGGATGAAGGTGGACGGCCTGGACTTGTAGAGAGAGAAAGGCCGTGGGAGATGGGAGGAGCTAGGGTTTGATGGATTGGAAATAATGAAAGGTGGCTAGGGTTTTGGATTTTTAAGTGGCTAACCTAGGGTTTTGGATAAAGATGGAGATCTCTCACCTCCTCAAGGCTCCAATGGAACCCGGATTACCCTCTCACGGAGATCAACACTTAGAATAGTGCGGAAGAAGAGAAACCTAGGTTACTCAACACAAGAGAATAGCAAAAATAATTTTTTCTTCATTGATTTCTTTTAAAGTTACAAAGAGAGGTCTATTATATAGACCTAAAATTTTCTCCAAGCTTGTACAAATTCCCATGTGGGACTAAACTCCTCCAACCTCTAGATTAGGTAGAAAATCTCCTCTCTTGGCCGACCAAGAGTTCAAAAAAAATTTGGGACGGCCATAAAGGAATTTTTTTGGAATTTTTATGGCGCCTTCTTTGGAGTTGGATTTGGATTTGGAGTCCTCTTCTTCTTATGGCATTTCTTCTTTTCTTCCACTCCAAGTTAAGCTCTTTGATTTTGATTTGAACTTCAATTAGGAGTAGGTTGGATGTCCTTCTTTGATTTTTTCTCCAAGAGAAGTCCCTTTCCTTCTTTGCTTAGACAAAATTGGCAGGTATGGGCGCCTCCTTTAAATTAGCTTCCAATTTGATTTTTTTTTCTTTGGATGTGGGGACCATGACACTGGGATGCCTCTGTGGCGCCTCCTGGACCCTGGCGTGTGCTTGGAGTGTGGCTGGGCGTGTGGCTTGGAGTGTGGCCTCCACTTGCTTGGACCTTGATTTGATTGGAAGACAAATATGGCACCA
This sequence comes from Areca catechu, assembly GCA_021397845.1. Taxonomy (NCBI): domain Eukaryota; kingdom Viridiplantae; phylum Streptophyta; class Magnoliopsida; order Arecales; family Arecaceae; genus Areca; species Areca catechu. The sequence goes on along the minus strand of CM038047.1, from coordinate 46,232,994 downwards.
TTTTGGACCTTGATTTGATTGGAAGACAATTGCGGCACCATATTGGATAAAATTGAAACCACATCGGGACTTGCACTGAGTCAACATGACTCAACAAAATTTAAATGGTGACTCAAGAAATAAATAAAAATAAATAAATTGGTTGACCAGGTCAACCTTTATTACAAACCCTAATTTCTCGGGTAAGGTTAATCAGAGATCCAGATGGAGCTCTGAAGTCTTCTTCTGAGTCTGGTGCCCGCACCAAATTCTCTTGATATTTTTTCAGCTAAAATAGTGTACTTAAGATTAATAAGAACCTTGGAATGAAGCCTTCCAAACCCTTGAAGACAAAGACCAATTCATGAGCCGACTCATGAAAGAAGGCCGCCAGTCCCTTGAGTCGACTCAATCCAGATCAAGACCAACTTCAAGCATGCCCAAGTCAAAGTCCAAGCAAGTCAAGATATCACCTTTTGAAGCCCATGATGCCACCTCTTAGAAGCCCATTTTATTCTTCACATGGGACACATTTTGGGAGACATGAGAAACAACACATCAAGTATTTTGAGGGGAAGCTTGGAACCACTCCTCACTTACCCAACAACCCCCCAACAAACTTGCGAAGTGGGATGTCACATCACATGACACCTAGGGCTCCACATCAGCAATGTCAAAGGCACTTAGAAGTTGTTTCTTGTTGCAACTATGTAACCAAAGGAGTTGGATTTAACTAGAAATGGTTAGCTAACCTAACCCCACCTCCCCTCCTCACATTGGATGACCCCTAATACTATAAATAGGGTCCAAGGCTCCCCTTGTAAGGCATTCCATGTATGAAATATTTTGAGAATTAATGAAGGTTTTCTTCTTGTTGAGTTCTATCTTGAGTTCTTATTGTATGGAGTGATTTAGTTCTTCTAGTTAGAGTGAATTAGTCCTTTAAGTTGGAGTGTTTAAATTCATGTTTGAGAAGGGAGTGAGAGGTCCTTTGAGTGCTTAAAAGGTGGAGTGCTCCTTGCTTGATCCAAGATCCAAGCATCATTCCTTGAAGGTGTCGATTTCTACTTCCTTATTTTTCCTTTCTTCTTCTTCTTGTTTCCATTTCAATTTTTAATTCTCCTTCCATGCCTAATCTCTGCTTTGATGCAGGTTTTCTCTGATTTTCCAAGTCCAAGATGAAGGTCTCCAAGCCAAGGATCATGGCCCAGGTAAGTCTTAAAGGTAGGGAGTGCTAGTCTTATAGTTTATACCTCAATCCTTGAGTGAAGAGAGCTCCTTCTTCCACCAAATAATTCGCCATCATTGTTGGTAGGAAAACTCTTCCTAAGGTTCATTAGATTTGATCATTTGAAGGTTAACTTGCCTTAGTAGTGATGGTTTCCTTGCCATGAAGATCCTAATCTCTATTTTGAACTAGATCTACATTTCGGGTATTGTAATTTAGATCAACTAGTCTCTTTATGATGATTCTTTTCTTGGATTAATTTAGACCATTTATTTGATAATTAATTGCTCAAGTTTGCTTGCTGGTTAGCTTGCTAACACTCTCCATTCATCATTTTATTTTCATCCCCCATCATTCGGGGCTCCTCCTCTACTCTGGGCTCAACTCGATGCTTTGGGGTTGTCTGCTCTGGCTCCTCGACGAGTCCCATATACTCGACTAGGAAGTCGGCTAGGACTTGGGTCTTCTGTGATGACCTCGGCCGATTGTAATACCAAACTCGCTCAGCATCAGGGACCACTTAGCCAGCCGTCCGGAGGTTTCAGGGCGGCTAAGTATGGTCCTCAGCGGCTGATCCATCACGACCGTGCTGGGATGTGCTGGGAAGTATGGCCCGAGGTTCATAGCAAACATTATTAGAGCAAAAATGAGTTTCTTGAAGTGAGTATACCTGATCTCCGCATCGTGGAGGATTTTGCTGGTATAGTATACCGGCTTCTAGGACCCATCCTTATCTACACGGACGAGGACTGAGCTGACGGCCCCAGGTGTGATCGCCAGGTAGAGTAGGAGCTCCTCTCCTTCCTTCAGTCTTGAGAGCAGCAGTGGAGATGCCAGGAACTTCTTCAATTCTTCGAAGGCCATCCTTCACTCTTCTGTCCAGGTGAAGTCGTGCATCTTGCACAGCGCCTTAAAAAAGGGAAGGCAGCAGTCAGCCAATCTCGAGATGAACCGACTCAGAGCTACAAATCGGCCCGTCAAGTGCTGGACCTGCTTCTTGGACATCGGGTGCTCCCTGTCGATGATCGCCTAGACCTTCTTCGGGTTTGCTTCAATACTCCTTTGGATGACCATGAAGCCAAGAAATTTTCCTGCCGCCACTCCGAAAGTGCACTTTGCAGGGTTCAGCTTCATATAGTATTTTTGGAGGTTTTGAAAGGCTTCGACGAGGTCGGCAATGTGGTCTGAGCTTGGCTTGCTCATGACGAGCATGCCATCCATGTACACCTGCATATTCCGACCAATTTGGTCTTTGAAGACCCTATTGACCATATGCTGGTACATGGCCCCAGCATTCTTCAGATCAAAGGGCATTATCCTGTAGCAGTACGTTTCTTGGTCAGTGATGAAGGCGGTGTGCTCCTCATCCTCCGGGTGCATCCGGATCTGATTGTACCCAGAGAATGCATCCATGAAGGAGAGTAGATGATGCCCCGAGGTGGTGTCTACCAATTGGTCAATCTTCGATAGAAGGAAGCTATCCTTTGGACATGCCTTGTTGAAGTCGGTGTAATCTACACAGATCCTCCATTTGTCATTACTTTTCTTTACCATCACTACATTTGCTAGCCAGCTCGGGTATTTTACCTCTCGAACGAAGCTGGCGACGAGGAGTTTGTCTACTTCCTTATTGATCGCCGCCTGCCTCTTTGGGACAAAATTTCTCTTCTTCTACCAAACTGGCCGGTGCTTTGGATTAATACTCAGCTTGTGGGTGATGATGTCAGAAGGAAACCTGGCATATCTGCCACCGCCTAGGCAAACACATCTTCATTCATTTGTAGGAACTCCAATAGGATGGCCCTCTCTTCATCTTGCAGCTGAGCTCCAATATGTACCATCTTTGCCTGGTCGGCTTTGAGCGGATAAGATAGCAGGTGCTCGACCGGGCCACCTCTAGGGTCCTACGCCCTTTGGTTGAGATTGTTCGTACGGGGGTTGTCCTCGGGGACTTTAGCCCCAAGGGCAGTCTGGAGATAATGTTGTACCGGCTGAGGTGCCCCTCTCATTTCCCTAACACCATAAGGGATGGGGAACTACACCAACAGCTGCTTGGTGGAAATAATGGTGTCCAGCAGGTTGAGCCCAGGTCGGCCGAGAATCATATTGTAAGCTGAGGGAAGCCTAACAACCGTGAAGGTCATCATAACAGTGCTATGCTGAGGTGGGGTCCCGGTAGTGACTGGGAGAGTGATTTCTCCCTCAACCCTTACAGAGTCCCCCGTGAAACCGACCAGGGGAGCATGCATAGGTCTAAGCCGAGTGGTGGACAAGTTCATTCTGGAGAAGGCATCATAAAAAAGGATTTCAGTCGAGCTTCCACTATTGACCATACTTCATTTTACAGGATACTTCGCAATCATCATCTCGACGATCACAGTATTATTATTTACATTCTCTTCCCCGTTTCTCCCTTTCCTCATAAAGAAGAGTACATTTTCAGAACACTCTACCCCCCGGGCCTTCTTGGAAGCGTGCCCAGCTCCTAAGTGTATCATCCCCACCGGCTTCTCAATAGGGTGGTTGTCGACTGCAGGGACCGGCGGAAGAGCGACGAGCACCTGAGGTTCGGCCGGAGCCTTGCCCCCAACCATGTACCTCCAGAGGTAGCCCTTTCTTATGAATTCTTCGATTTCCCTTTTGAGGTTGCGGCATTCCTCGGTGTCGTGGCTGTGATCATGGTGGAAGCGATAGTACTTTATCTTGTCGTGGCCAGTGGATGGCTTCATCAGAGGTGGGTGCTTCAGGTAAGACTCACCTTCGATCTCCATGAGGATCTTCATCCTTAGTGCAAGGAGAGGTGTGAACCTCTATTCTGGAATGGGGTCGCTCCTTGGTCTCGGCCCCTAGCAGAAGTTCAGAGTTGGGGGTCCTAGCCTCCGCATCCCTGATGCTTTTGTGGGAGTCGGCTTCTTCAGTGGCTTCCCGTCCAACTCTCGTATTATACGATCCGTCTCCTCAGCACGGATGTACTTTTGGGCTCGGAGGAGGAGCTCACAATAGGTCTTGGGAGGTTTTTTGTCGAGCGAGTAGGTCAGGCAGGAGGTCCTGAGCCCTCGCTTCAGTGCCAGCATGGCGACTGGCTCATCAAGATTGTAGATCTCTAACATGGCAGCCTTGAAGTGGGCCACGTAGTCTCGTAGGGGCTCATAGTCCTGTTGCCTGATAGAGAAGAGACTGTCTGCTTCTCGTGGCACCTTCCGACAGGCGTTGAAATGGGCTACAAACTTTCGCTCCAGTTGAGCGAAAGAGTCGATGCTTTTGGGCTCGAGGCCGGTGAACCAAACCCAAGCCGCCTTCTGGAGGTTGCTGGGAAGGTAATGCAAAAAAGGGCGTCGGTGCCTCCCTAGACCCTCATGAGGTATTTGTAGCTTTTCAAGTGGTCAATGGGATCGGTGGTCCCATCGTAGGGATCCACCTGCGGCATACGGAACCGGTTGGAGACCGGTTCCTCTTGGATCTCTTGGGAGAAGAAGGGACGGGCATTATAGCCCTCTGACTCGTTAGTGGAGCCCTGCATATTTGCAAATCGATGGGATAGCTCTGCTAGCTTGTGCTCGTACTCCTCCAAGCGCTTCTCGGCTGTGTGCATGATGGCCTCATCGGTTGAACCCTCCGCTGAGATTGAAGGAGACGAAGAAGGTGACATGAGGCGGTGTCCATGATGGGGGATCTTGCCTTGTCACCTCGATGGGGTTTGGCTATTACCCACTCGAGTGTCAGGGATTGGCTCTTTCGATCGGTAGATCTGGCCCGTTGTCTCTTCGTTGGTGTCTGGTGGCTTTCCCGGTGGTCGGTGGTGGCCCGTGGCTGTGAAGGCCTTCTATGGAAGGAATGCAGGCTATCATGGGGTGCTGTGGCATGGGCCACGGGAGTCCCTGGCTGCTGGTGTGTAGCCAAGGACCGATGCTGGTGCTGGAGCTGGCGTACTACTATAGTAAGGATCTGCATTTGCTGGATGAGTACAGCCAGCTGGGTTTCCATCAGAGGTGGTTGAGCTGGAGTGGGGAGCTCCCCTTCTAGGATGTGTGGGTTCCTACGGGAAAGGGGATCTCTTGCATGGCTGGTGGAAACTTCTCTCGCTCGCGTAATCACCATCCCCTCGGTGGACTGCTTACAAGGGGACTGGGTTGGATCAAAATGCATCCTGCTTCCTACCTGGCGTGCCAATCTATTACCGCCAAGATCATCGTTGCCCGTAGCTACTGTTGGTGTTGGATCGCCCCTCGTCTCTTCGGGATCGGCCTACTCTTCGGGACTTGCAAAATAGGGTTAGAGACCCGGGCCGAGGATTCTGGTGGGGGCACTCCGATGATCAAGTCAGTGTTGATTCAGGGGAACAGATCTTCTTGGTCAAGCTCCTGAGGTGGACTCCATGCTAGGAGGAGTGAATAATGTGTGAGTAGGGTGCAAATGTGCTGGGAAAAAATGGGGGTCAAGGTGAACTGGAGCTGGTTCTCCTGTATGGCCTCTTCTCCCTTACTTGCTTGAGTGTGTTGGAGTATGTTCGTTACCTCCCTCGTTGGGGGTGTCGATGGCTCTTTTAAGTCCAGGTAGTTGCTAAACACCTATCTCGTGATCTCCCCTATGTCAGTAGGCATGTGCGGTGGTGTTCCATTCCATGGACAGGTAGTCTTTCCTGGTTCAAGATAGGGGAACCTGCTATTTGCTCTGACATTCCTTCTGGTCACTCCGTTCCGAAAAACTTGGCAAGGCCTCGATCGGGGGGCCGCCATCCTCGAGATTTGAATCTCCTGGTTGACTTTCTCTTTCGGGTGGTGCAGGTGGTTGGTGGAGAGCGTGATGCCTCGATCAGGGATCTTCTTCCTCATCTGGTGTAAGTGGTAGCTATGGGCAGTCATTATGGCCTGGTGGGCACCTTTTTGCGATCCTTGGGTGACTCGCTGGTGTCTAGGGAGGGCGGCGTTACCCCTTCGATGATTAGCACTTTCATCCGAGATGGAGGGCGAATTGTGAGGCAGGGCTCGACCTGACGGAGGAGGGCAGGGCTCGACTCCGAGGGGCTCGACCTTGAAGGGGCTCCACTTGGTGGAGGAGGGCTGAGGTCAACTCCGGACCAAGGGGCTCGACTTTGAGGGGGCTCGACCGGGCAGAGGAGGACAGGGCTCGACTCCGGATCGGAGGGCTCGGCCTCGTAGGGGCTCAACCTAGTGGAGGAGGGCAGGGCTCAACTCCAGCCCAGGGGGCTCAGCCTTGGAGGGGCTCGATCCGGTGGAGGAGGGCAAGGTTCGACTTCAGATCGGGGGGCTCGACCTGGTAGAGGAGGGCAGGGCTTGACTCTGGCCCATGGGGCTCGGCCTCAGAGGGGCTCGACCTGGCGGAGGAGGGTAGGGCTCGACTCCGGCCCAGGGGGCTCGACCTCAGAGGGGCTCAATCCGGTAGAGGAGACCGCTCGGCTCCAGTCTAGGCATCCCGATCTTGCAGGGGCCATCCTGGCAGAGGACGGAACTCAGCTTCGACATGCCACCCCGATACTTTGGAGGAGCTCGGCCCGGCGAAGGAGTCCGAGGAGGAGTGTCCATCGTGGCAGCCCTCTCTGACATGGCATCTGACAAGGATTACACGTCAGTGTTCTGCCACATCAATATTAATATAATTATATTATATTATATAATATTATTATATTCATAATATAATATATAATGTAATATAATATAGTCAATTATAATATAACCTAATAAAATATTATAATATAATTAATAATATTATATTATTATTAAATATTATTATATTATATTATAATAATACTATAATAGATTATATTATAATAATATTATATAGATTATACAATATATTCATAATATATTATAATATTTTTTATTATTATATTATATTTATAGTATAATAATATAATATGATATGATATAAGATGTAATTATGAGATTTTTTTGGATATTTTGGTAATCTAAAAACTTTATTTAAATCAAAATAACTTTCTAACAATGGCTAGAAAGTATTTTTGGAAAGAAGTTCTAAAATGGTCCTTTTCTTAAATAGACCTTTTTAGCTTTCTTGCAAAGCTAAAATAGCTTTTCGATTTTTTTATCAAGCACTATTGTATCATTTATAAGTACTTTTAAAGGGTCATAAAGTACTTTCTAGCACTCCAAAAGCTTAGCTAAACAGGGTCTAAGTCTTCTAATTAGCATTTGCAAACATGAAGATGTCCTTGGACAAATTGAAGAGCATCAGCTGGAAAAGGGCTACAGCCGAGGGGGGTTCATAAAAATCGAAGAAGGTGATGGCAAAAATGCCATGCATGGAATTGTCCTTGGGGGGCCTGTTAGCTATGTTTCAGGCTCTTGCATCTCATCCAAGGGAGGCTATTGTGCCCTATTCAATGGAGGCTCTTGCTATCAAAAAGGAAGTTACGGTGGTCTCGTCGCCATCGCCTCCCACTCTAGCATCAACTCGGTCATCGCTCTTCTAGCTCTAGCTTCGAAGCCATCTTTAGTGGTGGAGCCAAGGCATTCAAGCCCTTCAACTTGAGCAGACCCCTCGAGATCTGATGAGACCCATCATGATATGAGGAGTATATTGAGATAGGGGTCAAGGTGAAGTCGATAGCTTTTACCTTCAATAACAAGAAGATGGTTGAGCGGCTGGTTGACATGATCTTTTTGCCCTGAGATCAGGAGGAGCAGAAGTCTTGATTGGTGGATGATATTTTTGCTAACTTCTTCCCTCAACTACTCAGGGTAAGTGTTCTTCATTCCTTGCTTTGTTGATTACTTTGACTCCCGAGTAGTTAACTTATAGTTTTTCTTTTTTGTTACAGCTTATCCATGATGTCTCTATCATTGAGGAGGCATTTGATGAATTTGCTATGTTGAGGCATTCACTTAGGGATGAGGTGGCAACTACTAGAGCACAAATCAAGTTCTCGGAGGAACCGAGCAAGGCAAGCAAGGCTGGAGAGGCTAAGCTCAAGGAGAAATTGCAAGCCTCCAAGAACACTATTTGGGAATTAAAAGCCCGAATGGTGTAGAAGGATGAAAGAACCACTAAGTAGAAAGCTTTGGTCATTGAGTTGGAGACCAGGCTAGCTAACACTGACTAAAAAGTGATGGTTGTGGAGGCCCAACTCCAGACTTCCAACTTCAGAGTCATGGAGGCTAAAGTTATAGCTCGAGAGGTCAAGAATAGGGCCCAAGCCACCGGGGCCAAAGTTTGAGCTGCCGAGGCATGAGCAACTTCTATCGATGCTTGAGTAGTGGAAGAATACAAGAAGTCCAAGGACTTCCAAGATGAAGTCATCAGGAGCTCCTACAACACATAACAACTTAGGTTTATAAACTGCAAGAAGAAGGTTGCTGAGGCCTTTCTGGAACTCAACTTGGATGGCATTGTCGATATCGAGCTTGAAGAGGAAAAGGAAGAGAAGGAAGGTGAAACTGGGAAGATTGACGAAGCCATCGAGGGAGCTATCGACATCGAGGCCAGATAGGCCACTATTTATGAGACCATTTCCAAGGCGATGGCCAAAGCTAAGGTCATGATCGATGTGGTAGTCAAGGCATTTGAGGTGGACTCAAATCTAGCAGCTGGTCTCGAAGAGTAGATCCTTGTAGCTTTTCCTCCTTTCTGTGTTGTAATTAAGCTCAGCCCTCTTTTTGTAATGACTTGGCATATTAATGAAAAGCATCTTTATTTTTGTTAGTTTTTGCATTGTGTAAATATTTACCAAATAGTTACACTTTGACAAGTAGCTTTGTAGCTCTGACTGAGTTGGGTAGCTTCTAGGCTTAATTGCATAAGTCCCTTAGTTGGGTAGTATCTGAACAACTTTTTCCTTAGAGATTGGTTGAACAACTAGCTTGTAAAATTTGCAAGTCATCTAGTCAGTTAAATGTTTGGAATCATACTGTGAAAAGTAGGTTGGCTTCTATAATCGAACTATAGGAGTAAAATCTGAATAAGATAGGAGTGAATCCTGAATAAGATGGAAATAGAACCTGAATAAGAATGAGAGTGAAACTTGAGTAAGAGTAAAAGTAAAGTCTGAATAAGAATGGGGTTGAAACATGAATATAATGGAATAAGAATTCAAATAAAATAAGGATTAGAACCTGAATAATAATGGGATTGAAACCCAAATAAAAATGAAATAGAAATCAGAATAAAAATGGAATTAGAATTCAAATAAAAGTGGGATTAGAATCTGTGTAAAAATGGGATTATAACCATAATAATTATAGGATTAGAATTCGAATAAGAATGGGATTAGAATCCAAATAAGAGAGGGTTTGGAATCCGAATAAGAATGGGATTAGAACTTGCATAAGAATGGGATTAGAACTCGAGTAAGAATGTGATTAGAGCTCGAATAAGAATGGATTTAGAATCCAAATAAGATGGGAGGGGAACTTTAATAAGATGGGATTAGAACCTGAATAATATGGGATTAGAATCTGAATAAGAATAGGATTAGAACCCAAATAAGATGGTTGTAGAATGCGAATAAGATAGGATTAGGACCCGAATGAGAATGGAATTGAAATCCAAATAAGATGGAGGTTGAGAACCCGAATAAGATGGAGGTTGAGAAAGCTTCCATCTTTACTATGATCGATTGTTAGTCAACTGGAGATGAAGGTGTGGAAATATAGCCATCTTTACTATAACTGGTTGTTAATTGACCAGATCAGAGATGGAAGTATCAGAATACTACCATCTTTACTACGATCAGTTATTGGTCAGCCAAAGAGGGAGGTATGAAAATGTAGCTATCTTTACTATGACTAGTTGTTAATAGGCTAGATGGGAGATAGAGGTGTCAGAATGCTACCATCTTTATTATGACTAGTTATTAGTCAGCCAGAGATGAAGGTATAGAAATGTAGCTATCTTTATTTTAATCAATTGTTACTCAGTTAGATAAGAGATGGAGGTGTCAGAATGCTACCATCTTTACTGTGATCAGTTGTTAGTCAATTAGAGATAGAGGTGTAGAAATGTAGCCATCTTTACTATGATTGGTTGATAGTCGATCAAAGATGGAGGTGTATAGACACAGCCATCTTTATTGTGACTGATTGTTAATCGACTAAATGAAAGATGGAGATATTGGAATGCTGCCATCTTTATTATGATCGGTTGTTAGTCGATTAGAGATGGAGGTATAAAAATGCAACCACCTTTACTATGACCGATTATCAGTTGGTCAAAGATGGAGGTATGAAAATCTTTACTGTGATCGATTATTAATTGGGTAGATGGGAGATTGAGGTATCAAAATACTACCATCTTTACAATGACTAGTTGTTAGTTAGCGAGAGATGGAGGTATAAAAATGCAATCATTTTTAGTGCGATCAATTATTAGTCAGCCATATAAGCTCAGAGCTGAATGACCGAGTTCTCAAGTAATCAAGAAGAGACCTAGGAACATTGTTGGAGAAAAAAATTCTTGTATTGCATGAATGAAAATTAATACATCATTGGTAATACATTCAAAGATTCTTAGCATTCAAAGTCTTAGGGATTGGAGTTTCATTAAGGTCTTTGATCCTGTATGCTTCTCAGTGAAGGGCTTTTGCTACTCGATAAGGTCCTTTTCAGTTTGGAGATAGCTTGCCTTGCTTAATCAACCTTGAGACTTCCATGCAACATATTACAAGATCTTCAGGGCAGAAGGCTTTTGACCTTACTCGAGAGTTGTAGTACCATGCCGCTCACTATCAGTATATGACCATTTGTAGATGAGCTTATTCTCAAGTTCCTTCCAATAGGTCAATATTGGTTCTTAGATGGCTTGAGTTGCTTAACTCATCGAAGTATTCGATCTACATGGTCAGGAGTTCGATTTCGATTAGGATCACTACTTCACAGCTGAAACCAAGTTGAAGGTAGTTTCATTGGTCGATGCTCAAGGAGTCATGTGGTATGCCCATAGCATATTGGAAAACTCCTTGACCCACCTACCTTTGGCTTCATCAAGCCAGGTTCTAAGCTCTTGAAGGATCGTCTGATTCATCACTTCTTTTCCATTTGATTAAGGGTACCTGATAGATGTAAACTAATATTGGATATGAAGTTTGGCATAGAATTCTTCGAACATTTGGTTGTCTAACTATCAGTCATTGTTAATGATAATAGTGTGGAGGAGGCCGAATTGGTAGATAATGGATTTTCAAAAGAAATACTTGACCTTGCTCTCACAAATATATGCCAAGGATTCTGCCTCTATCCATGTGGTGAAGTAGTGGATGGCGACATTAGAAACTTTCACTATTCCATTGCTAAGAGAAATCGGTTGAGTAAGTCCACACCCCACTAGGTAAATAGCCAGGGAGAATAAAGCTAGTCAGCTAACTTGCCAACTACTACTGGATGTTGGCGTGCCATTGACATCTATTCACTTTTAGACAAGCTCTTTGGTATCTTCTTGCATGGTGAGCTCTTAGTATTCCTACCTTAGAGCTTTGTAGCCAGGAACTTGCCCCCTAAATGTCCTGTAAAAGCTTTTGTGGACTCCCAAAGTATATAGTTGGCTTTGGTAGGCCTCAAGCACTTGAGTAAGGGGAATGAGCAATATTTCTAGTAAAGCTATCCATCTAGCAGCATGAATTAAGAAGCTTTCGATTTCAGTAGCTTCACCTTTGAGGAATCATTGGGTAGGATTCCTTTGATTAGGTACTTGACGAATGGATCCATCCAACTTGGCTCATGGATGACTTATTGGACTTTCTCAATTTTATTATTATTAGGAACTTCTAGGTACTCAATATAAGTCCGCCTGAGAGAATTATCCGCTAAGTTGATGAGCCAAGAAAGTGTATCCAATTGGGCATTCTCATACCGAGGAATGTGAGATATGTCAAAGTGTTCGAGTGCCAAGGTAAAGGTCTGCACCCTATCGAGGTATTTAATTAGCCATAGTTGGGTCCTGAGCCTTGTACTTGCTAGTGACTTGGCCGGCCACGAGTTGGCAGTCGATGAAGGCTCTTAGGTGCTTTGTCCCAATTTCTTTAGCCAGCTTCAATCTAGCTAGCAAGGCTTCATACTTGGACTAATTATTGGTTGCCTTGAATAAAAAGCACAGGATGTACTAGGTGACCATTCTCTCCAAGTTTGTTAGAATGAGTCTAGCTTTGCTTCCTTGAGAGTTTGAAGCCCCATCTACGTGAAAGATCCAAGTCATCCCTAGATTGAGTTGCTTAGTAAGCTGCTTAATAGATAGTTCTTCAAGCTTGTCATCCAATCACATGCACTCAATAAGAAAGTCATCTAGGACTTGAACCTTCATGGATGACTTCGAATGATAGGAGATGTCAAACTCATTAAATTTGACTATTCATTTTGCCATTCTTTTAGAGATGTTGGGTCGATGCAAGATAGCCTTGAGTGGTTAGTCAATCAGGATGACTATCGAATGAGCTTAGAAATATGGCATGGGATGCTACAAAGAGATGATTAGTGTATAAATAATTTTCTTAGGTTTAGGATACATGATCTCTATATCGTGAAGCACTCGACTAGTGTAGTAGATGATCTTTTGGACTCCTTTGTCATCCACTCAAACAAGCACAGAGCTAACTACCTTCAAATATATGGTGAGATATAAGTATAACTCTTCTCTAATTTTAAGCTTAGAAAGCAAGGGTGGAGATCCAAGAAATTTTTTCAGCTTCTCAAAAACTTGTCGACATTTCTCCATCCAGGTAAAGTTATGCATTCAGTGCAAGACCTTGAAGAAAGGCAAGTAGTGCTGAGCTAATCATGGATGAACTAACTAATTGCCATAATTTGCTTGGTTAGTTATATACTTCTTTCTTAGAGGTTGGATGCTGCATATCAAGGATTGTTTAAATTTTCTCATGATTCACCTTGATGCCTCGCTTGATGACCATGAATCTCAAAAAACTGTCACCATGATGTCGAAGGTGCATTTGCTCACATTCAGCTTCATTTGGTATTGACGAAGGACGTTGAAGGCCTCTTTTAGTTCTTTGATGTGTTGGCCTCTTCGAAGCTCTTGACAAGCATGTTTTCAATGTAGATCTCCATGTTCTAACTAATTTGGTCTTTGAAGACCTTGTTGACCATCCATTAATAGGTGGCTCTTATATTTTTCAAATCAAAAGTATTGCTTTATAGCAATAAATATTTTGTCGATTATGAAGGTAATGTTCTCCTCATCCTCAGGAACCATCCTGATATGGTTGTTGCTTGAAAAGGCATCCATGAAGTTAAGTAGCTTATACCTGGATATGACATCGATTAATTGATCAATCTTTGATAGTGAAAAGCTATCCTTCAGGTATACTTTATTGAGATCAGTATAGATGATGTAGATTCTTCACTTACCACTAGCTTTCTTGACTATGATGATATTATTTAACTAGTCAGGATAGTGGGCTTCTCAGATGTATCTAGTAGTGAGGAGCTTACTAACATCTTCATTGATGGCCTTTTGTTACTTGAAGGAAAAACTCCTCTTCTTCAAGTAGATAAACTTGTACTTTAGATTGACATTCAGTTTATGGATGATCACTTCTAGAGAGATTTCTGGCATGTTTGATACAAACTAAGTAAAAATATTAGAGTTGCAATGTGAAAACTTTAATAGTTGGTCCCTTTCCTTCTCAGGTAGAAGAGTGCTAACTTATATAGATTTTGTGGGGTTGTCTTTCAGAGAAAAGGAAAGTTACTACTTGGCTGGCTCATGTCTCTTTTCTGGCTCTTTCTGGTCTAGTTATTCGATAACTGGTACCTTACTAGCTTCTATACTTTGGGCACTATCAAGAAACATTGTTAAGCTAGTTATTAGTCTATACGCATCTTGATGACTCCATTCTTTGTTAGGAAGCATATGAGAAAACATTTGGTTTTAATGATAGCATCCAACTAGTTTAATCTTGGTCACCCGAGGATGATGTTGTATGCTTAGGATATGTGGACTATTATGAATGTCATGAAGATAGTGCTTTGTTAGGACAAAGTTCTTACTATAATTAAAAAGGTGATTTCTCCTTTGACCCCAATCGAGTTTTCAATGAGGCTGACTAAAAGTATAAAAACTAGTTTCAAATAGTTCAAAGACAAGTTCATCCAAACAAAAGTATCATCAAACAAAACATCATTTGAGCTTCTACTATTGACCAAAATTTTATTTTATTATGTTTAGCTATCGTCATGGACACGATGACAACATTATTGTTGGGGTTATGAGCCTTGACTAGGTTCCTATTAGAAAAAGAGACTACATATTCTTTTCTCCCCTCTCCCCTTGACATCTTTGTAGAGTGCTCTGCCCCCTTAAAAATCATGCCGACTTGCCCTTTTGTCGGCTAGTTATTGATCTCAGCCTGAATCAATTATGGAGTGGGATTCTTGGCATCAGACCAAACTCCTCCATGAACATAGTTCTTGAGGTAGACATGTTGAATGAGGTTTTCCATCTCCCTCTTCAACTAGAAGTACTTCTCGATATCGTGGCCATAATTTCAATGGAACTGATAGTATTTTCTCTTACATGGAAGGTCGAATGCTTTAGTAGACAAGGCCTTCGTAGGTATTGCTCATCTTCTATCTCCATCAAAATTTTAGATCTAGGGATGAGGACAGAGGTATAATTATTCAACTTGTTGGCAAAGTTCTTCAGATTGGGACACTGTTGGTGAGACGAGTTGGGCTTCTTAGCTCAGGCTCTGCTTGGCTTTCCTCAAGCTTGCTTCTTCTTTGGCTTTCTATCGATCTCTTACCGAGTGAGAGCTCCCTCATCCACGTGTATGTACTCTATACATAGGCCATAATATCTAAATAAGACTTTGGATGAGTCTTGTCTAGTGAATATACAAAATGGGAGGTGCAAAGTTCTCTTTTCATGGACAATATGGTCATAGACTCGTTTAGATTATAGACTTCCAACATGGTTGCCTTGAATCGAGCCATGTATGTTAAGGTAGATATGGTACTTTCAAGTCTTGGAATTCCATGAGAGGAGTCATGGTGATGACTCTAAGAGTCTAGGATCCATTTGGATTCTAGGACTAGGACCAACTTGGTCCTAGGATAGAGATTCGACCCTTCACAGGCTCAAGGTCCTGGATTTTGGATCTTATGGAGGATAATTCATGTTGGATTGGACTTGGATCCAAATGGATATGAGAGTGGGTCAAGTCATGGGTATACATAGGCTTGGATGAGTGTTCTTTTAATTGGATTAGTATTAGAAGAATTTGAGCTAGGTTTTAGATTTATTATTACTAGTCCTATTTAGATTAGGAGAGCCCTTTGGTTTATAAAAGGATACCTTATGTAAATCTAAAGTTATGAATTAAGTTAACTCTTTTCTTCCTATACTAGATCCCTCTCTCTCTCCTCTCTCTTCCTCTCTCCTCATGCCCAAAGAGGCTTCATGCCTCCATGGAAAATCCATGCTAAGAATTCAGCACACAAAGGTGGAGCACTTGGAAGAGTTTAGATCTAGGTTTCTTTGTCCATGGGATTTTCTTTCTCCAAGACTTTGTGTAGTGATTTGCAGTAGCAAGAGGCCTTCTTTATTAGGTGTTTTCACATTAAAGGCTTATCCAAAGGAGCACCCAAGAGAACCAAGCATGGAGGACTCTTGATGCCAAGTTGTTGGTTGTTGTTAGGGAGTTTGTGAAAGGAGATTGTGCACTATATTTGGTGGCCATCCCGACCATCATTCCATGCCATATTTTCCAAAAATTAGGGGCACTTCAAGAGTCTTCTTAGAGAAGGATTCCTCATTCCAAATCAGACTTGGAGCGGTGATTAGTTGGGGCACAAAATCTATTAGTAGGTAGGAGTTCATATTACTTGGGAATCCTAGTTCAAATAGGATTAGGTTTGACCTGCTATCCTAATCCTCTTTTGGCTGCCTCCAGGATATGAAAAGAAGGTTTCTAGTTTGAAACTAAGAGAGACATATCCTAGAGGATCAGGAGATTAAGTGGAGTCAGATTTGGAGGCCAGTGAGCGAAGCAGTAGGTTGCAAAAAAATTCTGCACCTAGGATTGATGTGAAGAATTAATAGGGTTTGGCATTTGGCTATCCAAACAAACTCCAATCAACACAACTTTATGGAGGCATTTGTTGCCAACCTCCAAAGCTCCATGCAAAGGTTGGCAATCCTAACAATTGGTACAAATCTAGGAGATTTGAGAAAAATGAAGGTTATTGTCCAAAAATTCTGCACACCTTATTCCATGATACTCTTCTCAATTCTACTTTGTAGTTTATTTGTAGCTAATTTTTGGCATCACCATGAGCAGAAAAATGAAGGAGGACCTTGAGAAGTTCAATGGGAAGGGACATTTCTTGATGTGGAGGGTAAGGGTGGAGGATTTGCTGATCAAACTTGGGTTGGATTCGACTTTGAAGGAGAAGCTGGAAGATATGATAGAAAAGTAATAGATTTCACTAGAGAAGAAGGCATGTTCGATGATCAAGGACCATTTGGTAGATGAGAAATTATATGGTGTGCTAGAAAAGAGGTCACCCAAGTGGTTATGGTCGAGGTTGCATACCATGTACATGAAAAAAATATGTGCAACAAGTTAATACTGAAGAAGTAACTATATAGCCTGCAAATGCAAGAAGGCTGAGACATAGTTGGGTATATTTAGTAGTTTGACTAGATAAGCATGGATTTACTAAACCTTCAAGTGAAGATGGAAGAGGAGGACAAGAGCTTGCTATTGTTATGCTCGCTGCCCGGTAGCTTTAATCTGTTGGTGATGATGTTGCAGTACGGTGAAGAGACACAACACTATAAGGAGATAATTTTAGTTCTAAGATCTAATGAGTAGAGGGAATGGATGACAAAGCATAGAGTTTTCTAGGAGGGTCTCATTATAGAAAAGAAGCTCAGGAGAGGAAAGGATGGCATCAAGCAAAGGGGATGATCCAAGTCCCAGAAAGCTGGCAAGGATGCATGGTGCTTCAAATGCAATGAAGGCACTTTAATCGGAACTATCCATTTTGTAAGAAGTGCAAGAGAGAGAAGGAAGGGATTGATTCCATGAGCTTTGCTATTAATTCAGAAGGGAGGACTTCCTTTTGGTAGTTTTAGAAGAGTGCAGGAGGTCAGGAGAGTCTGAAATGTCATCAATGATGGAGGAGAAGCAGCAGGAGGTCCAACAGGGCTGCGTTGGATAGCTGACTTCAATTTTTGGTTTTTTTTATAGGAGCACCAGGAGGAGTCAAGTTTCAACTCCATATGTGGAGAGAGGTTTGACACAAGTTTGAGGCCAAGGGATGTAAGGGAAGGAGTAAAATCCTAGCACTAGTGATGGTGATGCATTGCACCGGTCGATGAAGGATGTGCAAGTATCGAAGAAAAGCGGCATTGAGAAGATGGTGTCATATTCATGTGTGGCAGCATGAGAGGATCCAGATGCTTATGAAGAGGCTGAGGCAAGTTTCAGGAGAGATAAGTAGGTTTTGCTAGGACAGGCGAGTTGCAATCCATCCAGGAAAAGCTGAAACGACGGTTGTGTAGGTGCAAAAGAGGATGGAACCAATAGGATACTAAAGGGTGCACAAATGCAAGCAAGGACTTTCATCCTAGGTGGAGATGGATATCTTTGCAACCTCCAAGGGAGCTTCAAAGGTTAAGGGTATAGCATTGGTATGGGACTTGCATAGGGATCTGTCAAAGTATGCAATGGAAATAGGATCGTGCAGACAGGTCATACAGAGTGTGCCATGACTTGTAGACACTAAGGTGAACATTGTTGGGATAGATGTGGTTCTTCCAAGCCTTGGAAGGCCAGAAGCGGAGTCATGGTGGCAACTCCAAGAGTCTAGGATTAGTTTGGGCCCTAGACTAGGAGCAGTTTGGTCCTTGGATGGAGATTCGACCCTCCATAGGCTCAATGTCTAGGATATTGATCTTGAGGGGGCTAATTCATATTAGATCTGGTTTAGATTCAAGTGGATATGAGAGTGTGTCAAGTCATGGCATACATAGACTTGAGTGGGTACTTTTCTAATTGGGTTAGCCTTGAAAGAATTTGAGCTTTGGTTTAGGTTTATTGTTACTAGTCCTATTTAGATTAGGAGAGCCATTTGGTCTATAAAAGGATACTTTATGTAAACCTAAAGTTACGAAATCAAGTTAACTCTTTTCTTCCTATACCAGATCCCTTTCTCTCCCTATCTTTTTCTCTCTCCTCATGCCCAAAGATGCTTCATGACTCCAATGAAAATCCGTGCCAAGAATTCAGCGAACAAAGGTGGAGTGCTAGGAAGAGTTTAGCGATAGGTTTCTATCCTTGGGATTCTCTTTCTCCATGACTTTGTGTAGTGATTTGTAGAAACAAGAGGCCTTCTTTATCAGGAGTTTTCATGTTCAAAGGCTTATCCAAAGGAACACCGAAGAGAACCAAGCAAGGAAGACTCTTGACACCAAGTTGTTGGTTGCCGCTAGGGAGTTTGTGCAAGGAGCTTGTGCGCTATATTTGGTGGCCATCCAAATCATCTTTCCATTCCATGTTATCTAGCAATTAGGGGCACTTCAAGAGCCTTCTTAGAAAAGGATTCCTCATCCCAAATCAGACTTAGAGTGGTGATTAGCTGGGGCATAAAATCTATTGGTGGGTAGAAGCCATACTGCTTAGGCATCCTAGTCCAAATAAGATTAGGTTTGACTTGTTGTCCTAATCTTCTTTTGGCTACCTCTAAGATGTTGAAGGAAGGGTTTTTGGTCTGAAACTAAGGGATATACATCTTGGAGGGTCAGGGGATCAAGTGGAGTGCGATTTGGAGGCCGGTGCATGAAGTAGTAGCTATAAAAAAATTCTGTACCTAGGATAGACATGAAGAGCTGCTAGGGTTTTGCATTTGACTATCCAAATGAACTTTGATCAACACAAAATTTTGTAAAAGCATCCATTGCTAACCTTTGAAGGTCCACACGAAGGTTGGTAGTCCAAACAACATAGTCTTTAAAAGATTCTCTATCTTGCTGTTGGATGGAGAAGAGACTATCAACTTCTCATGGCATCTTCTGATTGGCATCATAGTGACCATGAACTACCTCTCTAGCTACTTGAAAGAGATGATGCTCCTTGGCTTGAGTCAGTAGTACCATGCTTGGGTTGCCTTGCAAAAAATGATTGGGAAAGCAAGATAAAGTAAGGCATCGGTAGTGCTCTGAATTTGCATAAGAGCCTTATAGCTCTTAAGATGGTCTAGTAGATTGGTGGTGCCATCGTAAGGATCTAGTTGGGACATTTTGAATTGACTAGAAATCAGTTCTTTCCATGATTTGATGGGTGAGAGGATGGATGTTGAAACTCGTCGACTCTTGATTTTTCCCTTGAAGATTATCAAGTCTGTGATTGATATCGCTCAACTTGTGGCCATAATCATCGAGGCATTATTTGGCCAGGCACCTAATAACCTTATTAGTAGATCCCTCTTTAGAGGACTCGAGCGATGACTCAGATTGAAGCTTAGGGATGCTTTTCCCATTTTAGCTCTTTTCCTGACTGTCACTTCTTATGGGAGGGACCGATTTGGTGTGGTGTAGGAGATCGCGACTGATGAATGGTTTGGTAATGGTAGGATCTTTCATTGGAGGTCTGACTCACTCGGTGGGGTGAAGGAGATCATCACTAATGAGAAAGTCATTGGTGAGAAGATCTCCCCTAAGAAGATCGATGGATGAGATAAGTGGCAGTAGTGCGAATGGCTGGAATCTCTGCTTATACTACATGGCCACAGATCACTGTTGCTATTGCAGTGCACCACTATGATCAGCATTTGGACCAGCTACATTAGGATAACGAGCAGGTCTTGTTGGGTCACCGATGGTAGAGGTGGTGGAGTGAAAGGCTCCACCTCCTGACTATATCATTCATCACAGTGTGAGGGATTTTTGGTGTAACTGGTGGAGGCATCATGTGCTCGGGTCATTACCACCATTGTCCTTCAAACTTTGAGAAATCTTAAGACTTGCTTGCCCCCCTTCCCGACACACCAATTTGTTGTCATCAAATCACCTTTCACGAGACTCTAGTGATGGTCGAGGGTGCTCTAGTCTTTTCTAGGTGGAACTAGGTGCTGCTCCTGGTGGCTCTCAGATGGAGATCTACAAATATAATCCATTGACTAGTGGTGATCGATAGGGGACCTTTCAACATTCAAGTTAGTGAATGAGATAAATGAGCTACGGTAGTTGAAGCTGAGAGCGATGGTGGTGACTAAATGAGAGTGAGAGTGGTAGAGATGAATTAGTATAGCATACCTTATTAGAATCCTCTCTTACCAATTTATAGAACTATGCTAGGAAACCGAATACCATTAAGGAGGTGGCTTCTTGTAATATGTGTAACAAATTTTGCTGAGATAGCATGATCTTATTTCCTAGAATTTTTGTTCTAGCATCTTTCTATTAGGATAGCAGGATCCGTTGGGATCCTATCTGCCATAACCTTGTCTGTCATAATCTATATTGGAGTAGCTATGATTGGCTGGATTGCCACCTATTTGAGCATCATGGACTTTGAGTAAGTAGTTGGCTTGTTTGCTACTAAAAGGAGGGGCTTGGCCTTATATCCAAGCATGCCTGACTAGACTCACTTAAGTAACTAGTCAAGCTTGAACAGGTACTCGATGGATGCATGTAGGGAATGCTATGCCAGTTAGATTCAGCAGGTTGTAGTTACTCGGCCTAGAAAAGAGCAACTGCTATGTCTAGCAAGGAGCGACTACTCAATTTGGGAAGGAGCAGCTACTCGGTATAGTGGCTAGCATTTTCTTTTATTTGTTAGTCTTCTTCCAAATTGGCAATGCCATAGTTAGTTTGTTGTCTCCCTCCTAGTCGGTAACTTGATTGTTCTGAATCGATGTCCCAATCTTCCATAACTAGCATTAATGTCTGCCAAGCTTTGAGGTTGAGTCAGCAATTGCCATAACAATAATCATGAGAAAGATTATTTTAATTTTTAAAGTTGATAATAAGATTAATGTTGGGAAGGTTTTCAGTTCAGTTGATTTGTTTTAGGAATTGCAATTTGAAACATACTTTATACGAAAAAATTGAGAAATCAAGAAATTAGACTAGTCCGACTGGTTAAATGGTTGACTGGTTAACTGATTTGACTAGTTCGATTTTGGTTTATTTTTTGTAAAACTGATAGAATTAGTTCAATTTTAAAAATAGGATAATGGTTTAATTAACTAAATCATGTCTATCCCTAGATTTAAGGGTGTTTTAGATGCTAAAACACTTTTAACATTGAGATTTATGCCATCATATCCTTTTGATATGTAATAGTTATTATGGTATCAGATTACTCCCACCAAGTCTGGAACTCAAAAGAGCATTAGGTCCTTTGCTATCATTTTCTTTGACAATATAATCCATGCCATTAGAATACAATCTTTGAATTGCACCAATGCTACTTCCATATTTTGGCTATATCTTCCTTCTCTAAAATTGAAATTATTGAGGTCGTGTAGGCAACCTTACTTGATGCTAAATATATGATAAAATTGACTTGAGTCTTATATTCAACTTGTGATGTCCATAGAGAAATCATTTTTTAGTCAGTTGTCTATTCATGCCTTTTCTCTACTTAGTCTTGGAAGGTCCGATGATCATCTAGAGATCTTACTGGCAACAAAGGGTTCAAGACTGGCATGCATCATCTCATTTCAAACTGCAACAGTGGATCATCGCTACCTTATTGCTTAAAATAGATTATTTATCTTGATGTCATATGTGATACATAGCTAATTTTGATAGTATCCAATATGGAGGGATGCACAACTATTTCATATATTAAAATTAAGTCTCTACTCCATTCACCACATGGATGCACATATCAATAACATTATTAAAAACATTTATACAAGTACTATTATGGGTCTTGACCACGGCCATAGTTGAAGTAGATTGAGGTCAGGAATAACTGACTCGAGCTCATCTGAAGATGAGAAGGAAATCAAACCTGAACTCATTCGAAGATGAGGTGGAAACCAAACCTGAGCTCATCTAAAGATAAGGAGGAAACTAGATCAAATTTGATAACCAACCTATTTTGAAAAATATTCTCCCTTGATTGTAAGAGGACTAAATAAAGTACCTACAATTGCTTAGATTCAACTGATCGTAGATAAGACAACCATAGAGCAACTCCACATCATATCTGTATGGCATGATCCCCACTAGCGCAATCCCCATGCACTTCCTAACAATGGCCAATGCGCACGATGTGCATCGCCGTGACTCTTCCTCTATAAATAGAGGTGGAAAGGAGACCATAGGTAAGTCTTCCAAGCCTTAAGATGCTCTTCTTCTCTCCATCTACTCTTTCTCCTTGTTCTTCGATTCCTAGCTGACTTGAGCATCTCCTCCTTATTTGCCAAAATACTTTTTTATCAGGAACTTTTTGTAGGTCTCTGCTCTAGCACCTGGAGGAAGCATACCTCATCCTTTTCTGAGGGCAGCATCACTTCATCATCTTTTAAGGACCCTACCACCTCATCTTCTGTTGAGAAGACTAGCCCAATCTCATTAACTCAAGTTTTGATAGTAATAGTTGGTGCTAGAGGAAGAGCTATCGAAGCCCATTTCAAGAAAGCACCTCACCATGAGACCATGAAGAGGATCTTTGATTGCTTCACACTATTATCCAAACAATGTTCAATAGGAAGTTATGGTACCTAAACCAGTCCAAGTGCCATCTCCTCATCAACTGGCACCAATGGTCACTAATGACCAACTTAATAGCCTCATTGAGTACGTATAGGCTTTAACCACTATGGTGCAAGGGATGTAATAGGCCACTACAGCTTAGCCTATACCTGATGCTCCACACAAATTGAGTCCAACCCCCAGGTTGATAGTCTCCTCCTTGTAGTCCAAAGTAGGGTCATAGTTGGCATAGCTAACCTCAGAGTCTAGCCAAGGTTGCTGCAAGCATTCCCCAACCCCATGGTCGAGCAAACACTCCACACTACATTGCTTCTCTCGTTGGCACCAGGATTGTCACTATTTATGATGCTAAGGTGGAAAGGCAATTTGAATATATGCTATGATGGATTGAAGTGATGCAGGGTTGAGCTCATCAATAGAATCCCAAGCCTAATCTCACTAGGAGGACTATGGACGAGCCTATTCCATCCCAATTTAAGATGCCATAACTTGAGTCATACAATGAGACCACATATCCCATTAATCACTTAAAGAGATTTAAAGCTCTGATGCTTCTTCATGGAGCAGTCGACGGTATTTTTTATTAGGCATTTCCATCCATGTTCTGGAAGGTAGTCTTGTACTAGTACTTGAGCCATCAGCCTAGTTTGATGGGATCTTTTGAATAGCTTAGTTGACTATTTGTTGTTCACTTCGTTAGCAGTTGAAGATAGCATCGTAGCTTAGACTCGCTCATCAACATCAAATAGCAAGAAGGTGAATCTCTTTGGGAGTATGTCAACCACTTCAACATTGCTAACCTTGAAGGTCATGACCTGGATTAATCAGTCACTATGGCCATCCTCAAAGGTGGGCTTCACAAGAATGCTTTCCTATTCTCAAGAAGCACTACCCCAAGGACTTTGCCAAGATGCTAGTTTGGGCAAAGAAGATGTAATTGCTGATGTGGCTTGGGGCCTATATGAAGAATCACTAGTCAACAAGCCATGGGAGAAAGCAAATGGTGGAGACGAGAGCAAGGGATTGAAGCACGAAGATCACTAAAGGAGAGTGAGGTCATGCAATCTCGGATAACTTGTCACAATTGAATAAGGATCTCACCTCTAAATTGCCAATCTCAAACTCCATCTTGGAGGTTTGGAAATTACACCTAGCCTAATGCATTATGTGCCTAGATACATATGGAGATCAAAGGCCAAAGAGACTTATCCTAGTCTTAGAGGATGGTGACCCTATCTAGTAGACATGACATGAGAAAAAACTATCGATATCACCATGACTATAGGCATGACACTAAAGACTGTATGTAGCTCTGAGATGAAATTGAGGCACTCATCAAGAGTGGACAGCTTAGATGATATGTTGATAGACAACCAAATCAGAATGACTTTCGAGTCGAACCACAGCAACTTGAAGGGAACTAGAAGAACAGGCCCATTGTTGACATCATCAACACCATCTCTGGAGGTTAGGTTGGCAGCTCAGCTAGAGATCTTAGCCAATGTTAAAGGATAGATACCCTAAAAAAGTGAAGAGTAGTATCCCAACCTAGGGAATGAGGGAAGCTATCACCGAATAGAAGGGATGTATCAGATTGACGAGGTAGTGTGACTAGAAACCTACTGACTTCACCACTCAAAGAACTTAAGAAGTTGTCATCAATGATGCAATTTATGGTCCTAATAAATAAAACCCCTTTTCCTTTTAGGGTTTTTCTTAGTATGCCAAGCTAACAATGAGCACTAGATAGAGGGGCTAACCATCTAGGGACCCTTAAATAGCTAAATAATATTCCTTGTCCATGAATAATTTGAACTGTTTCTCATCCACAGATAAGCAAAATCGTTCCTCATCCATGGATGAGTTGAACGGAGGACGATCTTGATGATGGAGGGGCTAGCCCTTTGAGGATCCTTATGCTAAGCCAAATGATGTTCCTTGCCTGTAGATGATATGAATGGTCTCTTATCCATGGATGAGCTAAACCATTTCTCATCCATGAATTAATTGAATGGAGGCTAACCTTGATGACAAGAGGGACTAACCTTATGGGGACCATGGATGAGCTAAACGAAGGCCAATCTCGATGATGGAGGGGCTAACTCTCTCAGGATCCCTATGCTAGGCAAAACGATGGTCCCTATGTTGGGCAAAATGATGGTCCTCATCTATGGACGATATGAATGGTTCCTTATCTATAGATGATCTGTGTTAGATATATGTCCTAGAAGCTAATTAGGTCAACACAGTAATACTTTCTAAGGACATAGTTTATAATTTTGACTTATTAATAAAATAAATTGAGTTATTTTTTTATTCATGTTATATTTTTGTATCCATGAATCATTCAAGAAATTAATAAGATAGTGATACATATTCTCAAGAGTTGAGAATTCGAGGCATGCATTATTGATGATTAATTTTTAAATTATTCCTGATCGATAGATCATCATGGGAACGATGATTGATCCATTTAGATTGGTGTGTGGATTGCTTCCCTTTAGATAAACGAGTTTTGAGTTACAATGTGGCAACTTTGAGTGAAAGTGCAAGTACTTGTTAAGAATAAGGATACCGAGCATGACCAATACAAGAAGTCACTTCTAATGGTTACCCACTTGTTAGTAACTTGCTTGATGCTACAATAGTATGACTAGTTCTTAGACCTTTGATATCTTGGTTATTCACAATGAGGCTACTATGGTTTGACTGCACATAAACCTGATCCCTAACCATATGAATTTTCATAGTACATATTGGTTGTAGTAGGTTCATTGTAGGAATAGGGTGTGTGCACTTACATGAAATTTATCATCCTTAGTAGATAAGGAAGTAAGTCCTATGTGATCTATAAGACAGAGTTCAGGAGACCTTGATCGAGATAGTTTGATAATGGAAAAGAGTTTTCCAATTCCTAAAAGCTCAGATCAGATAGATTTAATATATGATAGATGATGGGAATTGATAGGTAATCCATAATCTCCATCTTGTTAGGACTCTAATAGAGAGACTATATCACATAGTAACAGTACCTAGAGATTCACCTTTTATTTATCTAGATGGTCACTACATGCTACTAGGCAATACTAGTAGATTCTAAGACTCATGGATTATTTTGATGATCGATGATCTTTATTGAGAAGAATTAGAACTGTTTGAACGTATTAAAAGGAGTTTTAATGATGTTGTGATAGAGATCACAACATATCTCATTATCAGATTGAATAGATGTTAGGATAGCTAGCAATGGATGCCACCATAAAGTTTCAAGATGACCTAGATTAATTTGGACATCCAAATTCCAAAACCTAGTAGCACATCAGGTATATCCTAGGTGCAAAAATTCCCTACGGCCTAGATACTTCATGCATCAGCCTTCGATTCACACCCTGCTTGATCCTTGAGCCTCTAAGACATGTCTCCATAGGTTTCAAACCAAAAACTTACCTTTACACATCTTGAAGTAGATCAAAATGAATTGGATGATAGCAAAAAGGAATCCTACTTGGACTTAGGCTCCTTTGGTCAAACCAACTTCCAATCTATCAACCTAATTTGTGGTCAACTTTTATAATACCTCCAAACCCCTTTTGGATGTGGAATCCTTCTCAAAGGGAGCTATTTGGATGCACCTTCACTTATTGAAAATTGGATGTGAAACAATATTAGGGTGGACACCAAGTTGAAGCACAAAATCCCTCCCAGCACAAATTCCTTAGTGCTAAAATCTCTTGGTGTTAAGGAGTCCTTGTTTGGGCTTCTTGTGTGCACCTCTTGGAGAGCCTTTTACCATGAAGATTCTAGATGAGAATCTTCCTTTGTTGCTTTAGATAGATACAAAATACCCGATGAGAGAGAATCTTAGACATGATGAATACCTTGTATCAAAAACCTTGTCGCTAGCTCTTTCTTAGCACTAGATCCTAGCACTAAGAAACTTGGCATAATTCCTTTGGATGTGAAGCCCTTTGTGGCATGAGGAGAGAGGGAGGAAGAGGAGAGAGAGGCTTTAATTTAGGGAGAATAGAGTTTACATTAATTCTTTCAACTTAGATTTACATGAGGTGCTCTTTTATAGATCAAAGGGCTCTGTTAATCCAAATAAGACTAGTAATACTAAATCAAAATCCTAACTAAAATTCTTTCAAAGCTAATCCAATTAGGAGAGCACTCATTTAAGGCCATGTACATCCATGATTTGACCCACTTTCATATCTACTAGGACCAAAATATGATCCAACATGGATTGGCCCTCTCAAGATCTAAAATTCTTGATCTTGAGCCCGAGAAGGGCC
This sequence comes from Areca catechu, assembly GCA_021397845.1. NCBI lineage: Eukaryota > Viridiplantae > Streptophyta > Magnoliopsida > Arecales > Arecaceae > Areca > Areca catechu. The sequence goes on along the minus strand of CM038047.1, from coordinate 46,205,835 downwards.
GAACCTCCATCCTAGGACCAAACTGGTCCTAGTCCTAGAATCCAAACCAATTCTAAACTCCTAAAACCATCATTATGACTCCTCCCTAGCCTTTTAAGGCTTAGGAATACTATATCCGCATCAATAATAGAACCTATGGGGTCACATATATAAAGAGTTGTGACTGATTACATGGTTGAATTTACCATGCAATTGTTGCTAATTAAGTCTTTTGTTTAACTGGATTGAATCAAATGACTAGACTTGGTTTGGGTCAAGTTAAATTAGATTTAATTTGATCAAAACTAAGATTAAGTTTGACTCAATTTAAATTTGGATTAAATTTGAATTTATAGGAAGATGGAATCCAATATTGCTTGGTCTTGGACATGTCAAAGGAGTTTCACGCCCCAAGGAGATGGGGCATGAGAAGTTATGTGCAAGAAAGAAGGGGCACTCCATATTTGGCATCTAAGAGTAATTCACACCCAAGGATTTATTGAACTCAAGGAGAAGAAGAGTCTTTCTCATTTAGGGCTTTGATTGGTCAAGGATTTTAGAAATTCTATTCATATTGGGTTTTGACTAGTCAAAGGGGATTCCTATTCTCATTTAGAGTTGAACTCTTAATGACTTAAATAAGGAGTCATGCCACAAATTGAAATCCCACTTCCACTTTTTAGCTTGAAAGTGGTTTCATGTGCATAAGGAAGGAGTGGGCCATCCCCTTGAGGTGTGGAATAGGAGTCTGACTCCTATTTGGTTTTAGATGTGGGTTCTAAGATTTTTTTAGCTTATAAATAAGTGCTGCCCCAAACCCTTTTGCAATAGAATTTTTTTTTATAGAATTTTCAGCAAAGGCCTAATGTTTCTTTGCTCTTGGGCAGCTCCTCTTCCTCCTCCCTTCCTCTACTCCATGACCAAGTGTTGGGCTTGGTTGATTCTTTCTTGCTCTATGCATTTAAAGAAGTTGAACATGTAGCCTTTGAAGAATTCAGCAAACAATAGAAGGCTTTTGCAAGGGAGCTAGTATCCCAGTGAAGTTAGGATCTCAAGATCCATCTATAACTATGTGTAGATAACTATAGAGGCTGGGTACATTCATGGCTTCAAAAAGAACCAAGTTTAAAGATCATAAACTAGTTAATGGCAAGCAAGAATATAAGATCTTCTTGTATTTTTATTTTTGTTGTAGTTCCATTTGAGACTTATTGAGGTGGATGGATGTGGTTGCTACATCAAATGGATCCAAATGTCCCTCCAAAATGTGCAGGCATTTTAAATCCTACACAATAAAAGAGACACAAAAGCTCGATCATAATGGGGTGGTTCTCTATGGTGAACCTTCTGATACCTAGGTCAGTCTCCCGTGGAAGCAAACAAAAAAGAGAAAAAAACTAGCTTCGGGTGGATGGTTTAACGATGGAGTGGGAGCTGGTGAGGTAGTGGAAATGGAGGTGGATGTGGTGGAGCATAGGCGAGCAGTAAAGGTGGGCATTGGCGAGGCTCAAGAGGGTGAGCAAGGCTTAAGCAAGGTAAGGTAGTCCTAGCCTTTACCTGAATAGCAATTTGAAGCTTTTGGATAGTTTTGGGAGGACTGTTAAGTCTCCCAAAGAGCTCAAGACATTTAGGAAAACTTTCTTGAAAAAGCCTTTGTGAAAACAGACTTACCTGGAGGGTTTAGGGAATATATTTTATATGTGAGGTATACAGAATACCTGATGCCTAAGGGACATTATGTGATATAAAAAGTGGTGGTCGGTACTTTGCTGCAGAGCACATATTCCTGAGGAGTGGCTAGAAATTGTGCAGAGCTCATCTTCATGATAGATGTGCTTCCATAGGGCTCTTGTATTAATAAGCAATGGCCAGCATCAAAGAATCATAGTGCAAGGTTACCTGCCCTTTTGCAGGTGGAGGGCATGCCTGGTTTCTTTGTGTGATCTCTGAGGTGACATATCTAGATTTGAGGAACCTACTTTCTATGATGAGCTAGTAAGTCAGGTGGCCTTGTGCCGAGTTGATGGGTAAGGTGGCAAGCTAGCATGGTCTATATAGGCTTGCGCATTTCTGGATATATCAGTTGCCCCCACTTCTTAGAGCAAGGCATCTCCTTTGCCTCAAACATAGGAAGTAGAGGTTGAAGGCTATGGGGTTCAATACTGAATCTTTGCTTGTTGAAGTTAGTTGCTCGATGGTTCACCCCTAGTCATAATGGGTTGAAGCATTTGGAGGTTGCTTCACCTTATGCTATGCGAGGCGATGGATGATAGTGATGTGGGCTGCATTTGACTTAGGATTAGGTCTAAAGCAACATGCCTAACTGGATCATGCACATCCATTATATTTAATGAGGCATGTGTGATGATTCAGAGCGATGATGGTAGTTCACAGCTCGAAATGGCTACGGTTTAAGCAAAATGACACCTCCACTAGGGTGAAGGGATGTGTCCGCTAGCGAAGCATCATTAATCATTGTGGCGCTGGGACTGTTGCTACTAATTGGAAGCTTTAAATAGGAATGGAATGGGGTGCCATTCTTCTATATCCACCATCTGCTATTGGAGAGTCTAGGGTCTTTGCTACTAAAGAGGCCTGCTATTGCTGTGGGTGGTGCTATGATGCACGTGATGGGTCTTCTTCCTTCTTTCTTCTCTTTCCCTTTCTTTTGTCTTATTTTCTTGGCATGTTCTGGGAGGTCCTATGTCGAGATCCATGGTGGTTGAAGATACTCCAAAAGTAATCAAATCCATCATGTTTGAGGACTTGGTGAGGATCTGGGAGGAGTTCAACATTCTAACATCAATAGGGCTTGAGTTACTGGGTCTCTCTAAAAGGGTAACCATAGGATTGGTGACCCGAGTGGTGTTGTACGAAGAGGCATTTAGGGTTAGATTGAGACTTCTACTTCTTACAGTCATCACCGAGTTGCTCAGGTGGTACTAGGTATGTCCTACCCAGTTGGTTCTGAATGCCTAGTGGCTGATCATAAGATTCTTTTAGGATTAGAGTGATGCAGGGAGATGCCTTGCTCATGATTCTTCAGGGCATTCTTTCAGTTGAAGTCCATTTCATAAGACTAGTGGTATGCTTTACTAAGAGAAGGGTATCAAATTCCAAAGGGTTCGGCCAAGGTATGTCACTAGAATGGATGGTGCTTCTTTGTAACTTCTGTCGTAGCCCAGTCATTCTTAACTACATGGGAGTTGTTAGATAGGAAGAGGGCGCAGGATCACCCGGAACTATATCTTCTAAAGAGGGAGATGGTATGGGGGTTGGAGATGGTTGCTATTCCTCCCCCTGAAGATATCTTATGAGAGGAGCTTGTAGCGGCATTGTATTGCAGGGACCCACCCACTATCGATAAGTATTTTTCTAGGCTTCTTCAAGTTGTCTCACCTTTTCAAAAAAAGGAAAATGATGTTTTGGGTTCTGGTAGGCATATCATTTTGGATGTCGAAGGTAGTGACCTAAAGGTCTGCTTCACCTATGGAGGGCAAAAAGGGAAAGTGGGTCTTAAATAAATTGGAAAAGGCTCCAAAGGCCAAAATGCTATAGTAGTGCCTGTAGGATGCCCCTATTCTCGAGATAGGCGAGGCTTCCTCCATGACCCTCGACATTTTAGTCAGGGAGGCAGCAAAGACAATTGGGGAGATTGTTGCCATGGCTAACAAAGCTGCAAGGATGGCCAAAAAGGCTCTAGAGATTCCCTACAAAGTTGTCGAGACCATTGGCGAGGTAGTTGAAATAGTGGAAGCAGGCTGTGGCATCGTCGTGGCCATGGATCAAGCTATTAGTGAGGTTTGCAGGGCCTTGAGTGAGGTTAGTGATGGTCATAGAAGAATGTGGAGGAGGTCATCGCGTTAACCATAAGGAAGGATAAGGCTTCAAGGAGGTATTGTCCAAGTGTTGAAGGCAAGGCAGCTAACTACGTTCGGCCTTAAAACTCTTGATGGAGAGACCTGCTATTCAATGTTGAAGAAGTTCATGCCTCCCAAGTTCAAGGAGGAACTTCTTTGGGAGGGTGTTTTGGATAGCATTCAGCAGTTCATCCATGCCTAGGTGATGGTAAGATCATTAAGCTTGGATTTTTTTGCTTTTGAAAAAAATTGCTTGCTGTTTGACTAATAGCTCCTTTGCAAAGTATCTTTGTAGCATGGGGATAGCTTCAACATTTGGCAAGGCTGGAGAGTAATTGAGAGCATGTTCACTAGTGCATTTCAGCATTGGAAAGCAAATTGGATGATCCTATGAGACAACTGAGTATAGTCTCCTAATTGCTAACTGTCAAGAAGAATCGGGGTGAGAAGACCATGGAAAATTGGTGATGGAATTGATATAGGTCAAAGATCTTCAGGCCAAAGTTGCCGGGCTGAAGAAGGATGTGGCTTGGTAGAAAGATAAGGCAGTGATACTACTAAAGTCACTTGTTGAAGCCAAGAGTAAGGTAGTGTCATTGAAAGGTCTGGTTATCAAGGCTAAGAGTGAAGCGACCAGGCTAAAGGCCTTGCTCATCGATGCAAGGGCCGAGGCAACCAGGTTAAAGAAGGAGATGACCAGACTGCAAGGGACACTCACTAAAGCTAAAGCAAAAGCAGCCCTTGCTAAATGTTGGGTCTCGAAGGTGGCTGTCAAGGCCATTGAGACCTTCTAAAAGGGAGAAAATCTTTGTCAAGAATTATTGGAATCCTATCAAGACACCATGCCAAGGGTGCCTAGTGGTATAGGAGAAGGTGCAAAGTACTATCTGGACATCAATCTCGACATACTATCTTTGAGAAGGTCATTTTCTAATAGCGGTTTGGTAACTCTAATGTAGAGGAGGGTAGCGAAGTGACATCTCTTGTCCCTTGACCTTAGTTTTTTGTTTTGTTTTTAGTCTTTCTTTTTTTGCAAAGGGATTGTTAGTCATCTGTAATGAATATTCATTTGAAAAGAAATGAAGAAACTTTTTATTTTTGTTTTTCCTTTGTGCACCTTCTCCTTTAGAGTATTCTAATGCGAGGTTCTGCATCTTGTTCACTATTTGAATTGAAGATGAAGTTCTTTGAGAAGGAGTTGCATTCCAAAATCTCAGCAGTTCGACTACCAAAGAAGAGGAAGAGAAGTAGTGGCCACAAGGTAGCTACTGAAAAGGGCGGGGCAGAGGCTATAGAAGAGTAGATCGAACCTGTCCCTTGCTAGCCCCATCCTTAATGCTCTAATGTTGGAATCCTTTTTTGGAATCACTGAGACCGGTCTTGAGACTTGAGCTAAGATAAGTGACCAACCCATTGAAGCAGAGGAGGATGCTAAGTTGGAGGCAAAGATTGGTGATTGACCCATCGAAGAGGGCAAGGCAGGCTCTGATGGGGAGGCGAGGGCCGATGACCTACCTATCAAGGAGGCACCTTTATCTTGCAAGGCTTTGTTGATAGTCTCTTGGAGGTAGGGCCGATTCCAAAGATAGAGGAGACATAGCTAGGTGGTGACAGTGCCCTGGTAGAAGCTTCTAATAAGCATGGCGAGGTAGATGCAATCATGGCAGCTTCTCCAGTGGTGGCGACCGAAGAAGTAGAGTCCTTGGTAGTGATGGAGGCATCACATGCATCATTCGAGAGCCTAGCATTCATAGGGGAAGTGCTAGTAATTGCTAGTCCTATTGCTACTGCATCGATGTCCCACTTTGAGATACTTGCCCTCCACTAGGCAACCTAGGGGGTAGCTCGAACATTCTAAAGGTTGGAGAGCTGGTGCTGGATGCTACCCCTCCTATAATGTTGCAGCACCATGATGCATGTCATTGAAAGAGGTGCTAGCATCCTTGTATTATTATGCCACTGAGATAGATGGTACATCTCTTGAGGGTTGTATTCACAACTTTCACTAGATACTAACACTCTGGTATTGTAAGTGGGTTCTACACTTAGGCACTAGATTATTTCATTACTGCCATGAGGCAATATTTGCAAAGAGGGTTGCTCATGTAGAAGAAGCACAATAATCTATTGACAAAGGCCAAGATTTCATAGAAGAAGAGTGAAGTGCAGCCAAGGAGGCTCACCAAACCCTCACGCAGGAGCTTGATGGCTTATCTATAAGAAATGATGAACTTCAAAGAGGGCTGGATGCTACTTACTAGGAGGTGGCGAGGCTGAGGAGAGGTGACCCTCAAGTTTTTGGAGAACCTTCAAGGATCATCATCAGCCATGGAACCCAGATAGAAGTAGAGTGATGTGGAGTTTCACCTACAAGGGGGTCCAAATGGTTGCTAGCGATGAAGCTCATAGGCGCATTTTCATCGTCACCTCATGCTTGTTAGCAATGAGGGTGAGACTGGCAGGCGAGGCACTCATGACCCAAGCATGCTATCCAACACCATTGTCAAGGTTGGTGAAGGAGAAGTGGCTCACAGGAAAAGCACATTGTCTAGCACTGTCGATGAAGCTAGTATAGAAGAAGGCAAAATAGTTCACCCCATAGCATTAAAGGTAGTTGGAAGAGAAAAAGGCTTGTAGAGGATAGGTGGTCTAATCGAGGCTATGCAGACTTGTTACAAGAGATAGATTTCCTTTGAATCATCATCCTTTTGGAAAGAGGCAAGGCTGTGTAGTGCTTAGCTGGAGCATAGGTGGAGCTATTCAAGTCCCTGCACGAGGTTGACCACCTGAGGGCTAAGTTGAGGAGGTGGTCTGAGTCTTGTGCCATGAACTCAGAGATGGGTCATCGGGTCTAGTTCCTTAGGAGATCCCTATAGTAGAGACTGTTGACTCCTTTGATTGTGGCTTTGCATGCTATGAGATCATATTCTGTAGCCATTATCTGGAGATCGGACTGGTGATTGGCCCCTTATTCTTGCAACACCTCTATAGAAGAGATGGTGAGGATTATGAGGGCTAGAAGAGTGAGGCTTGTTGATGGGGACATCAAAGGTCCCAGACTTTGGCAGAGGCATCTCAATCCTCTGTGGTTATCAAATTAAAGTTTAGGATTTGAGTCCAATTTGTAATAAGGGTTTAGATAATTTGAGTGAGTTCATTTGAGTTTGGGTGAGTGAGTTCATTTGAGTTTTGTGGGTTAGTCCATATGAGTCTTTGTATAGCGCTTGAGTCCTGTTTTGGGCCTTTCATTATTTGAGTCCTGTATTTGGATTTTGATCCATACTAGTAGGGTTTGAGATTAGTTTTTGGGTTATATCAAGTCAGTTAAGTTAGGTCAAGTTTTGAGTCATGTAAATTTTGAAGTTAAATTATGTAAGTGTGAGTCCAGTCTATTGAGTCCAATCTAGTCCTGAAAAAAGAAGACTCAAATCATTTTGAAGCCTGTCAGCATAAGACTCCAGTCATCCACCCAGTTGAGCCACTTAGGAGCATGAAGCCATCAAGGGAGACCTGGAGGACATGTGATCCAGCCTACCAGAGAGGAGAACAGCTGAAAAAGCCCTAAAGACTGCCTAGCATTGAAGTAGGCCTCCCAGGGCCCAAGAGCAACCAAGAGGGCACCAACCCTTAGGGTTACCACCCCTTGGTCGGCCAGCCTCAGGGTCACCACCCTTTGGCCGACCAAGAGAAGGAGAGGGAGAGAGAGAGGCTCAGCCAAAAGTGGAGAGGACTTGAGGGAGAGTTTGTATAGGTTAGGGTTTACTGTAAGATTACTTGTATACCCTTACTTGAGCCCCAAGTTTGTAAGCCTATATAAAGGCCTCCCATACTCATGTAATTGCTAATGAATTAATGAATGAAACTTGAGTTTTTCTTCCATTGATGTGTGCGAGCTGTGTGTGAGTTATTTTCTCCTTGTTTCTGTGCCTTGTCTCCATCCCAACATCAAACCCTAGCCACCTCCTTCCAAGCCTTGGATGCCCAACTCAAAACACTTTTCTCCTTGCTATTTTTGATTTATTTCTTCATCCCTACATCATTTTCTAACCCTTAGATGGTGATTTGTAGGTCTCTCAGTTCTCGCAAATCCGAGGATACCATTTGATCAGCCTTTGGATCACTGAGTAGAAAGCCACGAATCTGCAGGGTCAGAAGCTTATTTTTTCAGGCTGCATCCAGGAGCGAGAATGATCTCTTCATGTATGATATTTATCAGTGCTTCAACCATTTCTAGGTACACCCCCTTGACTCCCTAGTAGTGGTATTGCAGAAGAGCAGCCTTACCAGGGTTTTCTTAAACCTTGACGATCCTGTTTTCTTTAACTTTTAGGATGTATTTCTGCATGCATGACTTCTAAAAATTTCCTAGATTTCTTTACTTTGGATTTTAGCTTGAAACTCGGGATCTAAAACCCTAACTCTTTGATTAATCACGAAAAAATACTTTTCATGCATTAATCATCCCACATCATTTAGTATCATAGCATAGTTTAGGGCTAAATTCTGCATCCCGTAATTCTCATATATGGTTTGTTATTTTTATATTTTCTGCATGTAGGTAGATCCAAAAACTTTGATTTTGATTTTTCTGGATTCTTTATAATTGAAAGTATTTTTTAGAGTTTTCTCAGGATTTAATTTGATCTGTAGATTTTTTGAAAGCTGGAATACTGCCTGAGAAAAATTTGGCTCTATTTTTCAGCAAAACAAATTTTAGTATGTTTAGGGTTCTTCTTGCATAATTTTGGCATATTTTGATTTTTTTCATATTTCCTGCATATTATGTACTTTTCTGCATTTTTTATTTTCTTCCAAATATAAACAAAATACAAGAAAAAAATTATAAAATCAAAAAATATAAAAAAGTTAGAAACCTTAATTTGCATTCCATATGTGTGCCATCATCTACCTTAAGGGCACTTCTACTATGTCAGATGGGGGGAGGATTTGATCACCTCTCCTTAGCCCGAAACCACATCCCTTGCATTCGATCCCAAGCCTGATTTAAAATTAATTAGACTTAATTTTTCCTAGTGGACTAGGGACACCAATCGATCGGGTCCAACCTTTGTGGGAAGACTAGTGCACCAAATACTTCTCCTATTACTGGAAGCTGGTGTCTAAGGCTAGAGGTACTGTGTCAAATGATCTAAGTGGATTGATGGTTCCTTAATTGGGTCTTGCATTAAGCAGGGAGCCTCCCACCATCCCACCTCTTACCTGGCTAGTGGAAGGATTAGGGGTTGTGTTGTGTGTAAGTTGAGTCGACCCATTCTATTTGGGCTCTAGGTCTAGGTACACGTAGTTGATTGGTTTGAGTCTTGCATGTGCACTAGATCAGGAGCTTCATATCATCCACCACCCCCATAACTGGCTGAATCCATGGATAATCTTGACGCCTAGATTAAGCCCTTACTGAGCAGCTAACCCAATCTTTCACCCAGGTGAATCAGAGGTTTGACCAAATGGGGAATAGGACCCTAGAGAAAACTCGTTGGACCCAGACTAGATCCAAACCTGAGCCACCTTTACCCACACTACCCAGGTCCTATGAACCCAGAACCTATGAACCTAGAACCTATGAACCTAGATCCTATGACTCCAGATCCTATGACCATATATCCTATGCACCCACATCCTATAAGCCCAGAAAACCCATGACCTATGAGCAGAATGAACCCATAGGCCATTGACCTGAATCCTATAGGATTAGTATCCCTAGATATGAGCCCAGTACTAGTCCCCTTCCCTGTAATCAGCTTGAACACACTAGGATCAGTGCCCATAGTCAGAACCCAAATACTGGTCACGTAACCCTTAGTCGACCCACCTCAGCTACCCCAGTCACTAGCCAGTATTCCCTTAGCCAAACTCCTCTTACCAAAATCCCTCCTACCACCCCATTGGTTCACTAGAATGACAGTAAAGTAGAAGTGCATGAAGTTGATGTAAGCTTAGTGGATGAGTATGAAGGAGAAGAAGAGGAGACACCTCTAGAAGACTTAGAATTAGTTGACCCCGTAGGTACCCAGGTAGAAGCCAATCTAGAGATAGATGACCCTGACCACACCCAAACCAAAACCATCTTGGAAGAACAGTTAGAGAAAGAGGGCCATGAGGAACCTGACTCTACTATTAGAATCACACCTGAAGAAAGCCTAATTATAGAGCCCAGTCCAAAAATCCAAGAGCCCAAGGAATTTATTGAAGACATGATCTCTTTAATTCAGTACTCTCATGATGAATCACCTCTCATGGTTTCCATTGAAGACCTTTTCTCAGAAATTGTTGATCCATCCTTCCATAGCATGGACCTTTTCTTGCCCAGAGATATAACCCAATGTTCATACATTAAGGTCAGTCTCTTTAGCCCAAACCAGTCCCTAAATCCCCTTCCTATTTCCTACCCTTCCCCAAGTCGTCTCATATTTCTAGAACCATTAGGTCACATTTTGTTGAGATTACCAGGTTGCAAGAATCCATAGAGCCCATCCCATTTGCTACCTACTTTTGGAAGACTCTCTAGAATCTATTAGGAGTTCCTGGCAAATTTTCATCTACATGTCATCCATCAACCATGACTCATGCGCCTGCCCAAGTTGTAGTTAAGACCTAATAAACCTCTTTCGATAGGAATGCATAGTCGAGTCTATTAGGTGTTAGTATGAGTCCTTTGCATCACTTGTTAGGAGTCTACTTTTTCTGTGCCTTGCATGTCCACACTTGCACTGAACACCGCACAACATATGCATTAGGATATTATCCATAAGAGTAATTTAAGTAATGAAACATCTAACAAACTGGCTAATTCCCGAATAAGAGCCAATGGATTCAATGTAGGGAATTCTATCTTGGTTAGGCTTAGGCTTAAAAAGAAATTTTATGCTTGCAGAGCTGGATCCTTAAAAGTGATAGAAAAGGTAGGATCCCTTGTGTGCGATTTGTCCTTGGAGTTTGGCTTTAGCTCTACCTTCAATACTGCAGACTTGATTGAGTCTAGGAAACTGACAGCGATTCCTAGTGAGGCCTTTGAACCTATCCTATCCATTGAGGATGAGCCTGATCCTGAGTGTCCACCTATATTTTAGCCTAAGAGAGGAAAATGGATCAAGCGTGTCCTGGAAGATCGAGCTACCTTGACCCGGGATAGTGATTTTCAATGCCACCTAGTCCATTGGCAAGGTCTACCAGGATCCGATGCTTCATGGGTTACTCGAGAGGACTTGTTGCACCTCCACTCAGACCCTCCTGAGAGACACCAGATTCAGTGTGATCCTTACTTGATAGGGTCGAGTTCCTCCCACCCCGGAAGAATTGATGAGGACATCAGAGATCCCAGACTTTGGCAGAGGCATCTCAATCCTTTGTGGTTATCAAATTAGAGTTTAGGATTTTAGTCCAATTTGTAATTATGGTTTAGTTAATTTGAGTGAGTTCATTTGAGTTTTGTGGGTTAGTCCATATGAGTCTTTGTATGGCCCTGGAGTCCTGTTTTGGGCCTTTCATTATTTGAGTCCTGTATTTGGATTTTGATCTATACTATTAGGATTTGAGATCAGTTTTTGGGTTATCTCAAGTCAGTTAAGTTAGGTCAATTTTTGAGTCATGTAAATTTTGAAGTTAAATTATGTAAGTATGAGTCCAGTCTATTGAGTCCAATCTAGTCTGTAAAAAGAAGAAAAAATAAATCATTTTGAAGCCTATCAGCAAACACTCCAGTCATCCACCCAGTTGAGCCACTTAGGAGCATGAAGCCATCAAGGGAGACTTGGAGGACATGTGATCTAGCCTGTCAGAGAGGAGAACAGCTAAATAATCCCTAAAGCCTGCCCAGCATTGAAGTGGGCCTCCCAGGGCCTAAGAGAAACCAAGAGGGCGCCAACCCTTAGGGTTACCACCCCTTGGTCGGCCGCCCTTAGGGTCACCACCATTTGGCCAACCAAGAGAAGGAGAGAAGAGAGAGAGGCTCAGTCAAAAGTAGAGAGGACTTGAGGGAGAGTTTGTATAGGTTAGGGTTTACTGTAAGATTACTTGTATACCCTTACTTGATCCCCAAGTTTGTAAGCCTATATAAAGGCCTCCCCTCCTCATGTAATTATTGATGAATTAATGAATGAAACTTGAGTTTTTCTTCTATTGCTATGTGCGTGCTGTGTGCGAGCTATTTTCTCCTTGTTCCTGTGCCCTATCTGCCTCCTAACATCAAACCCTAGTCGCCTCCTTCCACGCCTTGGATGTCCAACTCAAAACACTTTTCTCCTTGCTGTTTCTGATTTGTTTCTTCATCCCTACATCATTTTCTAACCCTTAGATGGTGATTTGCAGGTCCCTCAATTTCCTTGAATCCAAGGACACCTTCTAATCAGCCTTCGGATCACCGAGCAGAAAGCCAGGAATCCACAAGGTCAGAAGCTTGCTTTTCCTGGCCGCATCCGGGAGCGAGAGTGATCTCTTCATGTACGATCTTCATTAGGTGCTTCAACCATTGCCAGGTACATCCCCTTGACTCCCCAGTAGTGGTATTGCAGAAGAGCAGCCTTACCAGGGTTTTGTTAAACCTTAGTGATCCTGTTTTCTCTAACTTTTAGGGTGTATTTCTGCATGCATGACTTCTAAAAATTCTCTAAAATTCTTTACTTTGAGTTTTGGTTTGAAATTCGGGATATAAATCCCTAACTCCTTGATAAATCACAAAAAAATACTTTGCATGCATTAATTATCTTGCATCACTTGTAAAATCACTTCACTCTAGCTATGTGTACTTTCCAGAGTAATAAAGAATTTTCTTTGTTTCTTTTCAAACATTGCTTCTCTATGATGTCCTATATGTACTTGATGTGTTATCGTGAGAAGGATGCTCTTGCATGCTTCTTGGGATTCCTCCGAGTCCTTCATCTAATTGCGTTATAGAGGGGAGGTGTGCAAATCTGACTTGTCTGCTAATCATGCCTTGACATAGATCTGATACCCAAGAGGAGACTTTGATTGGGAGTGGCTCTTGAGGAGAAACTAATTGCATTTATGTCATCACTTTAGTAGGAGCACTAAGAGCATAACTATGCTACCCCCCAGGGGATGTTAATCCAGGATGAAGCACTTAACATCATGTCTTCTGATCCTAGGAGAAAGCAGTCATTTGACTTATATGATGCAGACACCTTTCAAGCGCTGGTTGGCTATTAGCATGGCAGTCTCTTTCTCAGCCTTTTTATAAATAGAAGAGCAGAGGAACAGATTTACTCTAAGTTCCTCTAGGGTTTGAATGAGTAGATGGATGTCGAAGCCATAATTGACTTCTTGTAGTGCAAGTGTCAAGTTTCCTTTCTCGATGGAAGGGTTCTCTCCTAGATAGGTGCTTTGACTACATCAAGGGCATGAATATGAGCTTTCACCTTTGCATGGGAGGTATTGAAAATGGCTGGTGCTCTAGTCCTTGGGCTACAACTTTCATCGGTCGGTGGATGGAGTTGGAGGAGGGGTGATGATTGTCTACCTCATCATCCAATTCCTCTTCAATCACGACCCATGTTTGCATTCAATGGTAATCGGTACAACAACAGGTGCAACTCGGGAACCTTGCCTTGCTCGATGGCTGGAGACACCACACTTGGAATGTGTGGGGATGGTTCCTTGGCATCTTCAATGCTATTCTGGGTCTCCTCAAGCTAGGCCTGGCTCTCTATGAAGAGACCACCAGGTCAGGAGTGGAAGTAGCCTTGGAAACCTCGACTTGCTTGATGGCCCATGAGTCTGCACTAGGGATGTGGTGGTGGATGGCCTCTTAGTACTCTCGACATCATCCTGGGTTTCCTGAGATTTTCTCCTCCATTTGCTTGTGGGTGAAGCTTCATAGTTTTCAACACCTCCATCCCATGTAAGATGGTTTGCCTCCATGCTTTGCATGTTGGATAGGTTACTAGAGCGTGATGCACATCTTTTCTTTGCTGGCTGGCTTCACCTTCATGTGCTTCCGAGGACCTGGGAGCCTTCTAAGCTCAAAGGAGGTGCCCAGCTATTTGCAAAGGGGGACTTTGTCATTCCAAGAAGCCTTAATTTGGTCCTAATCCTCCCTTGCTAGCACGAATCATTGAAGGAACTTTAAAGCTCCAGAAAGTTATGTCTTGGCCCTTTAGGACTATTGTAACTTGTCCCTATCCTCCATTTGCATCATCAGAAGGATTTCCAAAGAAATAAAATTTGGCTATAAAGCTACAAATACATGTAGCTTGACATTTGTTAATGAAAAGAGATATTCATTTCTTGATATCGCTTGGGTTTCCATACATGTCTTGGATCCTTTGTAAAGTCTTCAATATTTCATGTACCTTCATATTAGGCTTCCACCCATTGTTCAAGGGATTTCTACTTGCTGAAGCTTCAAAGAATGTTGATCTCTCCTAGATATATTGGGAGCAGCTTTGCCTAAGAGTGTTGCTTCTATAAGGGCTCAATGACCTTGTATGGGTACATAGTCTTCACATGACATAGAGTAATGGGTGCAATGACACTACCTAGGGAAAAGGCTTGCCTAGGATTTTAGAATAAAGGGATTGTTGACCTCTCATAGGAAACAAAGCTTATCCAGGACTTTAGAATAAAGGGTTCACTGACCCTACCTAGGAAATGAGAATTATCTTGAACTTTAGAATAGAGGGTTCACCGACCCTCCTAGAGAGCAAGAATTATCCAGGACTTTAGAATAAAGGGTTTGCTAACCTTACCTAGGATGCGAAGTTCATTCAGAACTTTAGAATAAAGGGTTCTCTGACCCTACCTAGGGAACAAGGATTATCTAGGATGTTAGAATAAAGGGTTTGCCAACCTTGCCTGGGATGCGAAACTTATTCAAGACTTTAGAATAGAGGGTTCACCAACTTTGTCTAAGGCATAGAGCTCATCTAGGACTTTAGAATAGAAGATTCACCAACCTTGCTTGGGGTATGAAGCCTGTTCAAGATTTTAGAATAAAGGATTCATCAACCTTGCCTAGGATAGAAGCTCATCCAAAATTTTAGAATAGAGGATCCACCAATCTTGCCTAGGATGTGAAACTTATCTAGGACATTAGAATAAAAGGTTTGTCAACCCTACTTAGGGTAATAAGCTCATCCAGGATTTTAGAATAGACAATGCAAAGACCCTACCTAGGGTGTAAAGCTCATCCAAGACTTTGAATAAAGGGTTGAGGTTAGCTAATAGCCAAGCGAGGGTCACTCTCCCTTACCATGTACTTGTAAGGCTTTGGAAATGGACCAAACACAATGCTTTGACCCTCATGTACCATTCTAAAGTACATGCATGGAGAAAGAAGGTTTCCCAACTCAAGCTAGGACTTTCCTTTGACTTCCAATTAGTAGAATGCCAAAGAGGCTAAGTTACCTCACCTAGGGATATATAGCTTGCCCGATTTTTGTCTAGGAGTCTTATCACATAACCATGGATTATGGACACAGAAGCCTCATCGACAAGACTAATTGCTTAACCAAGGCTTGAAGGTGGTGGATTGCCATGCCTGGGAGTCTAATTGCTAGATCAAGGATTATAGGAGTGGAGGTCTCAATTGGGAGACTGATTGCTTAACCAGGACTTGAAGGTGATGGATTACCATACCTAGAAGTCTGATCACTTAAGTAGAGATTATAGGTATGGAAGCTTCGCTTTGGAGATCGATTACTTAACTAGGACTTGAAGGTATCAAATTATTGTGCTTGGAAGACTAACAACTTAACCAAGGATTATGGATGTCGAAATCCAACCTGGGAGTCTAAATGCTCCACTAGGACTTAGAAGGCTATATTATCTTTTTTGCGATACCGAGCTCACCCAGGTCTTAGAGAGAGCCATATTACCTTGCCTGGGGCATCGAGCTCAGCCAAGGCTCAGAGAGGGCCGTATTGCCTTGCCAGGGCACGTAGCTCATCCAAGGCTTTAATAAGGGTGTGGTACCTGGGATGCATAGCTTGCCTAGGATTTTGCTAGTATGCCTCTATCTCCATGAGCCAAAGTTTGATGGGTACTTTACACGAGAGAGAGAGGCTTTATCACAAACAGAGTTAGCTTGTGAATTGAAGAGAAATCATATTGATAATAAGATCAAAGATTATCAGAGTTTCAAGCGCATAGGATGGGTGTCCCATCCAATTGTTCCAAATGATAGGTGCTGAAATGTATAGCCTCAATGACATGGTACAGTCCTTCCCAATCAGGCAAGAGCTTTCCTTGCTTGATTGACTAGCTAATTATGGCCTTCCTAAGCACCAAGTTTCCTGGGCAGAACTATTTCTTCTTGACTATAGAATTAAAGTAGCGAGTTGCTCATCATCGATGCATCACCATTGAGATCTAAGACTTTTTTTGAACTTCTTCAAGTAGGTTAAGGTTTGCTCTGAGGTCCTCCAAATTTCGATGCTCATCATAGGCCTAGACCTTGTACAAGGGAAAGCCTAGCTCCATAGGGACGATTGCTTTGATTCTGAAGGCAAGGTTGAATGGAATCTCCTTGGTTGGAAGCTGGTATGTCATCCAATAAGCCCAAAAAGCACTATACATCTTGTTTGCCCATAGCCCCTTGGCTTTATCAAGCTAATCTTCAAACCTTACAAAATGGTTTAGTTGGTGACATCCATTTTTCCATTTATTTATGGATGCATGATAGAGGTGTACTGGTAGATGATTTGCAAATTCTTGTAGAAGTCATCGAAGGATGTACTATCAAACTACTAGTTATTGTCGGTGATGATCATCCGAGGCAAGCCAAACTGATAGTAATAGCTTCCAGATGAAACCGCAAGCTTCCTTCTCAATAATCTAGGCTAGGGGTTTTGCTTCCATCCATTTGGTAAAGAAGTCGATGATGATAATAAGAAACTTTCTTTGTCCAGAGGTAGGCGAGAAGGGGTCAAAGATGTTGATCCCCCTCTGAGTGAACGGCTAAAGTGAACTGATTGGAGTAAAAGGTGCCAACGTTGATGCTGAATTTGGCATAACATTGGTAGCGATTACAGCATCACATGAACTTGATGGCATCCATGTGATGTCAAGCTAGTAATATCCTTATCAAAGGATCTTTTATGCTAGGGCCCGTCCTCCAAGGTGGCTTCCAAGATGCCTTCATGGACTTCATGTAAAGTATAGTTGGCCTCTACGAGCCAGAGGTAGTAAAGAAGTGGCATCAAATAGGATAGCATATAAATCATTCCCTCGATCATCACATACTAGATAGAGTGGCTCTTAATTTAGCGAGCATTAGCCTGATTCTCAAGCAATTGTCTGTCCTTCAAGTACGATATCAATAGGTCTATCCATCATGGCTTGTGGTCCACCTTTATCACCATGGCTGGCTCACCCTCAATGCTAGTCTTCTCGAGGTTTTCCACATAGGATCCTCTATGCATTTTTGGATACTCCATGGTCGTCAGTCTTGACAAGAGGCATGCCCAAGAGTTCTACATTCTAGGTATCTATACAATCTTAAGAGAGAGCAAAGAAGGGGTTATTTTCTTTACCTTCTCTAGATACTTCTCCATGATGGGAGCCTTGGCTTCGTACTCCTCGTGAACCTAGCTTATGACTAGTTGAGAGTTATTAAGGGCTTTAAGGTGTTGTACCCCAAGCTATGGGCTAGTCTTAGCCCCACTAGAAGTACTTCATACTCAGTTTCATTATTCAACATTTTGAAGTTGAAACAGAGGGCATGCTCGACAATGATGCCATCTAGGCTGGCAACCATTATCCCTACTCTAAAGCCTCCTGCATTGGATGCCCCATTAATATTTAGCATCTAGACACTGCCCTCTAGGATAGAGGCTCCTACTTTTACTTCTTCTTTGACCTCTTCAGGGAGTATGCACTCCACAAGAAAGTTGGCCAGTGCTTGGGCTTTGATGAAGGGTCACAAGCGATAGTGCATATCAAACAGTTCAAGCTCCATCGCTCACTTGGAGATCCTCCTAGAGGTGTCTAGCTTCTGTAGGACTAATCTCAAGGTCTGATAAGTTAAGACACTGATGGAGTATGTTCGAAGTATGGCCAAAGCATCCAAGATGAGATTAAGAGAGCATAGGTGACCTTCTCCATCTTCAGATATCGAGTCTCTGCATCCTTTAATAGATTACTGGTGTAGTACACCAGCTTCTGTATGCCTTCATCTTCCCAGACAAGGATTGAGCTCACCATGTTGGAGATATGGCTAGGTATAGGTATAACATTTCTCCCTCTATTAGCCTAGTCATGAATGGAGGAGCGATTAGGTACGTGTGAAGCTCTTTGAAGGCAGCCTAGCAGTCCTCCTTCCAGCGGAAGTCCTTGATATGTCTTAAGGCTTTGAAGAAAGGTAGGCACTTGTTACCTAACTGGTCGACAAACCTATATAGCATGGCTATCCATCCTGTTAGGCACTATACTTCCTTCCAGGTCTTGGAAGGCAATATTTCTAGGAAAGCTTGGAGCCTTTCCAAGTTGGCTTTGATTCCATAGTGTTAGACCATGAAATCCAATAACCTTTTGAAGGTTATATCGAAGGCACATTTGGTTGGATTGAGCCTCATCTAGTACTTCTTTAAGGTTTTTAAAGTTTTCTCAAGGTTTGACACATGATGTTCTTCCTGCCAGATTTTACCAACATGTCATCAATGTACACTTCGACTTTGCAACCAATATGGTCTTTAAAGATCTTGTTAACGAGATGTGGTACATGGCTTGTACTTTCTTCAGATCAAAGGGTATCATTTTGTAATAATATAGCTCTTAGTTTATGATAAAGGATATTTTTTTCTCATCCTCCAAAGCCATCCGGATTTATTTATATTCAAAGAAAGCATCTATGAAACTAAGCAACTCTTGGCTCAAAATAGAATCAACCAATTGATCTATGTAGGATAGAGGAAAGCTATCTTTCGAGCAAGCTTTATTTAAAGCAATAAAATCAATCGTACCCACCATGTACCACTCACTTTCTTGACGAGTACCATTTTCGCCATCCATTAAGGATAGTTGACCTCATGGATGAATCTAGTAGCATGTAACTTTTCAACTTCTTGCTTGATGACTCACTGGCATTCGGGGGTGAAGCATTGCTTCTTCTATTTTACTGGCTTGTGCAAAGGATCAGCATGCAGTTGGTGCTCCATGACTTTTGGGTTTATTCCAGGCATGTTGGAGGCGGCCCATGTAAAGACATCTGCATTGGCTCTTAAGAAGGTAAGGAGCTAGTCACGTGGTACTTTTCCTAGTTAAGACCTGATCATGATGTTTCAGGTTGGATCATAGTCATCTAAAGGAACTAAGAGAAGCTTTTCCACTGGATGACCCTACTGCTCAACCTGCTCATCTCTGAGATTGAGGCTATCAATGGGTAGTGCTTCCTGAGATCTCTTGCCTTTAAAGGTGGCCACATAACACTACCTAGCCTGAGCTTGGTCACCTCGAACTTCACCCACTTCTTGGATGGTTGGGAACTTCATCAATAGATAGTAGGTGGATACAATGGCATAAAGGGCATTCAAGCCCAAACTTCCCAAGATGACATGGCATGCTAAGGGGAGCTTTACTATTAGGAAGTTCAGCATGACCATCGCTTGTCTCAGGGCTTGGCCTGCAATTACAAGTAGCATGATTATGCCTTGCATGGAAACAACATCTCCTAAGAACCCTTTCAAGGGTGAACACATTTTTTGTAGACGGTCCATTAAGAGATTCATTCTGCTAAAAGCATTATAAAATAAATTATCTATGGAGCTTTCATTATTAATTAGAATATGCCATATGTCATAGTTTGCGATAGTAACAATGACATCATCATGAGGCATTTGGATCATTTTACATCAAAGTAAGAGAAGATGATGACATCATCCTGCCTACATCGCTTGGCTCGAAGGGACTCGAGAACTATCCAAGAATGGGCTCCTCCATCTAACGAGGATGCCCCCTGGGTTAACCTCTAGTGATAGTGTTTACCAGGCTGTCGATGGGACCTTTATCCATAGTAGGCTTTATGGAAAGCTAGAATTGGTGGCCAGAAGTATCTACACCTTTGGACTGGACAACATAGGTCCACAAATAGCCTTGATGGACCAAGGCTTCAATCTCCTTCATGAAGGTAAGATAGTCCTTAGTATCATGACCAAACTCTTGATAAAAATGGCAATACTTTATAAGGTCATTCTTGTCCCTCTAGCTCATCTTTCTAGTGATGGGGACATCAGATCAGTTAAAGACTTCAAGCTCTAATTTGTTCTCTAAGTCATGTATTGCCCAATTTTTGTTAAGTCCTGTAATCAAGTGAGCCAGTCAGGTTCACTAAGTCGGTTGAAGTTCTTTATTTAGTCCATTGAGTCCTGTTACTTGAGTCCATTTGTATGTTATGTTAGTCCAGTCAAGAAGTCCACCCAATTTTAATTGAGTCATATGAGTCCTGTAACTTTCATGCTCAAGAGGAGAATTGTTGGACCTCCATTCAAGTCATCAGCCCAACAGCTGGACTCCCTTTATGCTACCTAAGCCCTAAAGTAGTGGCACCCCAGGCCTCCAAGAGAAGGCACCCCAGATCCACTATCATCCAGCTCCCAAGCCTTGGCGCACATCCTAGTCCAAGGCCCACAAGACTTGGCACCTTCCCGAAGCCCATTCATGATTGGCACCCAGGCTTTGACCAGTCCAAGGCATCCATGTCTCTTAACCCAGTCCAAGATGTCCAGGTTTTGACCCAGTCTAGGAAGATTTCATCCAAGCCCACCAGGGAGTGGAAAAGTCAAATCAGCCCAAGAGGATTTCATCCTAGCCTAAGCTCATGGAGAAAAGTCAAAGCTTCTAAGTTCTACAAGGAGTCCAACGACCAAGTCCCAAGAGGAAGAGGCTTTCCTAGTTCAACAAGGAGTTGTAGTTCTTTTTCTATTCAAATTTTGTAATCCTTTTCCTACTCAAATTTTGTACTCCAATCCTAACAAGAAGAGGTCCTGGGTGAATCTATAAATACCCCACCCCTCCCCCTCTTGTAAAATAATCTCTTATTCATGAAATAAACTCTGGTGAATTATTTTTAGCTTGTGTTCTTGTGTATTCTTCTTTGAAGTGAGTGTGAGTAATAGTTGTGTGCCCTAATTCCTCCAAGCCTTAGCCACCCAAAGTAACCTTCATCCAAGCCCTAACATGCCCAAGGAAGGAAGCCCTAGCCATCCACAAGCAAGAAGTCTTCTTCCACATCCCAGCTGCCAGCTTCAGCAAACCCTGATTCTTCCTTCTTTCAAACCCTAATTTCACATAATTATTTTCTTATTTGCTTCCTAACAAACCTCTGACGCTTGCAGGATTCCCGAGATGTTTACCTCCAAAGAGGAGGCCCTCTTTGCTTCTTGAACCAACCAAAGAAAGTTGACTGATCCAAGGTACAATAGGTTGATCTTCTAGGTGACAATCCAGAGTGCTGTGTGACCCCGTCTTCGATAAGATCTTCGAATCGTTGATTGGTACAATTTTTTTCCCTCCTAATTTCTAATTTGATTGAAGGTCTGCTATCCTAATCGAGGATTTCTCAATCCTCGAGGTCCTCCTTTTTATTATTCTGCATGAGTTCATATGCGAGTATGTTAGATCCTTTCATTACTAGTTTGCTTGATAATATTTACTTGCTTTCAAAATTTTAGCCTCCAAATTAAATCTCTAAAAAAATTACAAAAAATTAGTTACTATTTTTCTGCATTCATGTCAGTCTTAGGTTCATCCCACATCACCTGGGCTAACGAAAGATATCATAATTCTTTATCTCCATCAAAATCTACCTTCCTTCATGATGCATTCAATGGTGTAAAATCTTCATGATAATGTCATAGGCTCCTGGAATGGCAACAAAGTCTAGCCTTGTTGCTCTACCTCTTAGGTTGAGGGGAAGGGAGAGAATAATTCTCCTAAGGCATTGATATACTCTATAGAGTGAGATAGGAGCTCTGAAAGATTATGAGGAAACCTCTTAGAGAGGGAGTGGTAAAAGCCTTCCATTCGAAGTCCTCTCATAAGGGTTGACATTGCAACCGTCAGTTCTAGGCCATGAACATCTAACATAGCCACCTTAAAGTGACCCATGAAGCTTCGGAGAGATTCCCCTTCCTCCTTTTGGATGGAGAAGAGGAAGTTAGAGTTCTTCTTAGGCCTTCAACTACTTTAAAACTAGGTAATGAACTTTTTGTCGAACTTCTCAAAGGAGCAAATAGAGTCCAGTGGGAGCCTGATATACTAAGCTCAGGCTGCATCTTCAAAAGTAGCTAGAAAGGACTTGCACATCAAGAAATTGGCCACCTCTTGTAGTATCATAAGATTTTTAAAGCTCTTTAAATGGTCACACGGATCTGTGGAGCCATTGAAGGCCTCCATGGAGGATGCTTTAAGGTGATGGGGGTTAGGCTCCTTCATGATGGTCCAAAAGAAGGATGGATGCATGGTAAAGAGTAGCTCCTTGGTCAACATCATCTGCTGCCATCAGTGTCTTCCAATAGCCATCCACCTTATGAAGCTTTTGGTCTAGCTCATCCAGTCATTGGGCATGCCTTGCCAGAT
Organism: Areca catechu; assembly: GCA_021397845.1. Taxonomy (NCBI): domain Eukaryota; kingdom Viridiplantae; phylum Streptophyta; class Magnoliopsida; order Arecales; family Arecaceae; genus Areca; species Areca catechu. Next base: position 46,183,450 of record CM038047.1, on the reverse strand, counting down.
GATGGTACAATGGTCTTGATGAGGAAGAAGAAGAAAATAAAATAGGGGATCATGTTTTTGATTCCTACCTTGATAACCCATTCGGTGATGGAAGTGATGAACATGAAATGCCCCTGGGATCTCAATGGTTGCAATGGGTGATGATTGGGCCTATCCTGATTTGCCCCCTCTATCGAAGGGGGAACATCCCTGGGCTGATGCTCGATCGACCTCGGGGTAGGCTGAGTCGGGGGTTGCTATAGAGCTTGTATTATAGTTATAAGTGACTCGACTTAAAATAGAAGTTGATAGAATTATTCAGTTGTGACTAGAAGAACTGCTGAAGGCTCGCTAGTACTTTAGTTTAGGAGAGTTTTGGGGTGATCCATCAAGGCTACCTGTTCCTCTGTAGGAGGAGTGGCGGATCCTACCATTACCTTTTTTCTTGCATATTGCACAAGGAAAAGAGAAACTATAGGTCCTCTCAATAATTGTTTAGACCAAAGGTTCTTTCTCTAACACCAATCTATTATGATTTTGCTTGAGACTTGCTAAGGTGGATGGATATGGCTGCTATGTTGGATGGCTCTAAATTTTCTTTAGGGATGCATGGATGTTCTAGAAGCTGCAAAATGAAAGAGACAAAAGTCTAGCCATGATGGGATGGTTTCACATAGTGGACCTTCGATGCCTAAGTTAGTTTCCTACAAAAGCAAATAGAAAAGAGAGGAAATGTAGCTTCTCAGGAGTGGGCGAGGCACTGGAAATGGCAGATAGATGTGGTAGAGTATAAGCAAGGTGGTAGAGTTGGGCATTGGTGAAGCTTAGGAGGGTGAGCGAAGGCTTAGTCGAGGTAAGGTAGTCCTAGCCTTCACTCAAATAGTGATATGGAGCTTTCGGAAGGCTCTGAGAGGACTATTAAGTTTACCAAAGGGCTTAAGACTTTCATGAAAACTTGCCTAGCAAAAGCATTAATAAAAAAAAGAGACTTAGCTTAAAGGTCTAGAAAATAGATTTTATAGGAGAGGTATACAGAGTACTTGATGTCTAAGGGACATTATGCAATGCAACGAGTGGTGGTCGGCACATTGCTACAGAGTGCATGCCCTTGAAGGAGTGGCCGGAGATGGTGTGAAGCTTATCTTCGTGGCAGGCATGCTTCCATAGGGCTCTTACATTAATTAGTGGTCAATGTTAGAAAGTCACGGTGCAATGTTACCAACCTTTTTGCAAGAGGGCATGCTAGGTTTCCTTGCATGATCTTTGGGGCCATTGTCTGGATCCAAGGAACCTACTTCCTATGCTAATCTAGCAAGTCAAATGGTCTTGTGTTGAGATGGCAGGTGAGGTAGTGAGCCACATGGGGTCTTCATAGGCTTGACCAATTTTGGATACATCAATTTTCATCAAAAAAAATCTATTTTTGTTCCTATTCTATTGCAAGCATGATCTTGCTTATATTTTTTCCTTGAATCATGAACTTTGAAGATTAGATCTCAGAGTAATTTATCATTAATTTTTATTTTTTTTTCACTATGCATATTGATGCATAGTCAAGGGAAATCCAAAATTTTTTTTCAAGTTGAACTATTCCTCATCCATAGATGAGCTGAATGGAGGCCAACCTCAATGATGGGAGGGGCTAATCCTATAGAAACTTTTGTGCTAGGCCAAATAACATTCCTCATCCATGGATGAGTTGAACTATTCTTTATCCATGGATGAGCTAGCTGAATAGATGTCGACCTCGATGAAGGTAAAGGCTAACTCTTTAGGGACCCTTAAGCCGAGCCAAGTGGCATTTCTCGTCCCCAAATGACCTAAATAGAGGTCAGTCTCAATAGAGGTGTTAACCCTCTAGGGACCCTTAAACTATGCCAAGTGATATTTTTCATTCCTAGATGAGCTGAATGGAGGCCAATCTTGATGATTTGGAGGGGCTAACCTCACAAGGACCCTTATGCTCCTTGTGCAAGCAAGTTGAGTTATGTTTGACCTTGGCCAAATGATGCTCCTCATCCATATACAAGTTGAGCAAAGGCTAAGCTTGATGAGATAGAGGGCTAACCCCATGAGGACCCCTATGCTCTATGTCCATGTCCAAGTTAAGCCAAAGACAAGAAAACCTTATTCGTGTATGAGAAGAATGGTGGCTGACTCCATTTGGAGTACAAGTAAAATGAGGTCAAACCTAAGTAAAAAGAGGTCAAATCCAACTAAAGATTGATCTTGGCCATGACAAGCCAACCCTTGCTCTGACTTCGGATCGGTTAGATAACAAAATACCATAAATAAAAATGACACTACTAGACAAGACTGCTCGAGGATGAACTTGGCTATTATGGATGAATGTCATGCAATAACCCAAGATTGAGGAGGGCCAACCTCTTCTAGATCATCACCATCAATGACCCAGATTGAGAGGCAAGGAAGTTGGATGTGCAAGATTGGAATGTGTGACTGCTTATGATCACACCATGAGATTAGTCATTGAGGTGCATTAATTGCAAAAAGTATAACTACATGGTCCACAATTTTTACTCCCTTTGCCTAACCTCTATTCGAGTTCAATCTCGAGAATGAGGGGCAAGTGTTATGGGTCTCAGCCTCAGTAATAGCCAAAGTGGCTTAAGGTTGAGAATGGCCAACCTAACCTTATCCAAAGATGAGGAGAAATCAGACTTGAGCTCATCTGAAGATGGGGAGGAAACCATACCTAAGCTCATTTGAAGATGAGGACGCAACCAAAATTGAGTTCATCTAAAGATGAAGAAAAAAATCAAATCCGAGCTCATCTAAAGATGAAGAGGAAACTAGACCAAATCTGATAACCAACCTATTTTTAAAAATATTTTCTTCCCCCTATTATAGTACTAGAAAAGGCACCTATACATAATTGTCCAAATTTGCTAAACTATAGATAAAGCAATCCCATAGCGACTCCATGTTGCATATGTGAGGCATAATCCCTACCAGTGCCATCCCCATGCATTTCTCGAAAATGGCCAATGCTCATGGTGTATATTGCCATGACTCTTCCCTTATAAATAGAGAAAAAAAAGGAGACCACATGTTAGTCTCCCAAGCCTCAAGACCATAGTTTTTATAATCATGCCGAACTACGTGGTTCGGCCCATATTGAACTGGACCATAGTTGAACTAGGATAGTTCAGTCTTGGATTTCGATCTGAGCTATAGATCAACTAAAATCGTGCCAAATTGGGAGGTTTGGCATTGTTTCGGGCTAAATCTGACAATTCAGTTTGATTCCATTTTTTTAAGTGGTTGGGATGAGAGGAGAAGGTTTAAGACTTCTCTTCTCCTCTTCTGGCTTATTTCCATAGTGGAAAAAGATGAAAATACAAGAAAAATATGAAGAAACCAAAGATTAATTAGAGAAGAGCTTTTTTCCTATTTTGTTTTTACAAAAGTCTGTAAATATTTTATTTCATCCATATGAATTTTTTGAAGTACTTAATTTTGGGTCATCAATTTATTAAAAATTTTAATAATATCTTGATCTATATCTACTAAACATGACTGATTCTATATCTTATCCTATTTTTTAAGTTATTTTTTATAAACTAAAAAATTATTTCTTAATTTCTTGGGATAATATTAATGAATGTCAATGCATCTCATTTAGAAGGATTTGTAATTATTTATTGCTTATTTTCTTAAAAAATCTTTAATAAACTTTTTGATCACCAGTACCACAGTCATCAAAATTTATAAATTTTTTACATATAAAATACTTACTTTTATAAGGTTTTTTGCTTGAATTGGTGAGTAGATGCTCACGAATATCCTAACCTAACCATTATTATAGGTAAATAATGAACTTCTATAGATGAAAACATAACTATGATAATATAAAGATGGAAATGCATCAACATGTTTGAAAAATATGATAGCATTAAAAGAAATCATCTTTAGTTATTTCATGTCATAATAGTATATTTCATAGTTATTCTTGATTCGCGATGATTCAGTTATAGCTATCATATAAAAATAGAGGAAAGTATGTTATATAAATATAGAAAGATGTTAAGATATTTTAAAAAAATAAGTAACCATATTAGATATTTCACATCATAATAGATATTTGAAAAAATAAGTAACTATGTTTTTTTCATGCTATAATATAAAATGGGAGAAAATTACATTATATAAAGATAGAAAGGCATTAATACATTTAAGAAAAGGGATAGTATGAGAAAAAAATTATATTAGTCATTTCATACCACAATAGTATATTTTAAAGTAACCATTCATGATTTAGCATGGTTCATCTATGAATATTATATGAAAATTAAAGGTAATCATATTATATAAATATAGAAAAGTATTAGGATATTTGAAAAAATGAGTAACCATATGAGCCATTTTATACCATAATAGTAATTTGAAAAAACAAGTAGCCATATTTTTTCTCATGCTATTATATGAAAATAGAGGAAAGTATATTATATAAAGATAGAAAGACATCAAATACATTATAAAAAGATAAAAATGCGTTATGACATTTGGAAAAAAAAGTAACAAGATAAAAATGCATCAATTTGGATTTAAAATTATTCAAGAAATTATAAAAATTAATACATACCTAGGAAATAAAAAAATAAAAAAATAAAAAATAAAAAATAAAAAATAAAAAATTCATGCATGTACATATTGTGTTGGTATGATACTGTACCAGTTGGTGATTAGTATGGGACCAATTCAGAAAATCTTATTTGGGATGCTCCTCAGCTCTCCCTCTACTCTCTTACTCCCTATTCTCTGATCCCCAGCTGACTTGACATCATAGATTTTTACTAAAAAAATTTTTGATCATCATTCTAGAAGACAACATCACCTCATCCTTTTTCTAGCATAACATCACTTCATCATCTTTCAAGGATCCTACCACCTGGTTTTCTTTCTAGAAGACCAGTCTGATCTTGTCAACTCGGGTTTTGATAGTAACAAGTATTACTAAATTAAGACAAAATTATTATCATATCTACTTGATATATGCCTATGTTAATGAAAAAAGCACTCAACCTTGCACTTATGGCTCTAGTGGTGGTAAACTTAATATTGTTATATATGGTTGAAAGTGGTGCAAGCTTTGATCATCCTAATCCAAAAGAATCCAAATCTAATTATCTCACTTTGTACCTATGGTCTCTAGCAATAAATGTTATGGAAAACATCTCAATTCAGCCTAGAAGAAGCCTACTAGAAAGAAACCCACAAGAGAACCAGCCTAGGCTTGGCCCAGGCCTAGACCCACATGCATAGCTCGATCAGGCACATGGGAATGTGGCCCAAGTGGTGCAGTGCACCATAGACCAATCTCATAGTCTACAGAGGGGTTTATCATGGTCCACTAGAGGTTGGAGCGGTCCATAACCATGTTATCATAGTCCACTAGTGTTTGTCATGATCTATAGGTTTTGTTTGCATGATCTGATGGCCCTATGTGATTGCAGGCATGATCCGAAGGTAGGGAGCATCTCTGAATTTGTTTAGGCCAGATCTATAACTAATTTTGCAAGTTTCAATGGAGATATGACAGTTGAAGGTATTAGAGAGTCAAATAGGAGTTGGAATAGGAATATTAGTCCTTTTCTGATGTGGTTAATTTGGACCATTGGACTCATGTTGAAGTACTCTTTGATAGAAAGATATCCCGAAGACTATAAAAGAGGGGGTAGATAGAAGATACCAAGTGAGAGGATCCAGAGGGCTTCTAGGAGGGTGGTAGCAGCAAAAAATATATGTAGGGGCTAAAAGGGTCTCCTTGAGAGATAAGAGCTTGTGAGAGAGATTATTTAGATTTCTTATTAAATTTTTTATATAGGATAAGAGGGTAAGATCTATTTTATAATTTTTTTTAAAGTGAAATCTTGCATACCCTATTGATTATGTCTTTTATTTTATTATTTTCTGTTCTTCCTTTTTCTATAGAATCAATAATGATATCATGATCTTAGAAATGGATATTCATATTCTGTATGAGAGATTTTTTAAAAAACAGTATCAGTATAGTTGGTACCACAACATCTGGTATCAGAGCCCCCGGTTATCCAGATTGTCTATATTGATCGAGATTGAAGAAGATGGAAAAGACAAGTACAATCAAAGTTGACATCAACCGGTTTGATGAGAAGAGTAATTTCTTTCTCTGGCAAGCGAGGGTGAAAGACGTGCTCATCCAGTAGAGGTTGATCGATACTCTCATATGTGAGGAGATGCTAGCCATTATGAGGACAAGATTTGGAAGTGGCTCTAGATATATTGGTGAGTATGATATGCTTGTATTTGATGGATAACATAGTGATCTATGTACTGAGTGAGACTTTCCTGATAGTATTATGGGCAAAGCTCGAGAAGTTATACATGGCAAAATCCCTCACCAATATGCTCTTTTTTTAGAAGTAATTCTATCAACTATGAATAACCAAAAGATAAAGCATGTAGGAGCAACTAAGCAACTTCCAAAGGATCCTCACTGATCTTCTTAATGTAGGAGAAAGAAGGCTGAAGAGAAGATCAAGATATTGGTCTTGCTATTATCATTTATGCACTTCTTCGAGTCCTTAGTGATTGCTCTTCTAGTAAAAAAAGTACCATCAAAATGGAGAAAGTTATTTTGGTGCTATTATCGAATGAGATTCTTAGATGAAAGAACTAAGTTTCGAGTTCAGGGTGGAACTCAGCTTTGATGATCCATAAAGGAGCTGGTAGTGTAGAGGGCGGAGTGATTAAAGATTACAAGATGGGCGATCCAGGTCTAAGTCGAAGGATGCTAGCAAGATCAAGTACTACTAGTGTAACGAGTTGGGATATCATATCAGAGATTGTCCATAACTCAAAACTTAGATGAAGGCTACTTTGGTGGTGGCCAATGGTAGCAACAGTGATAGATATAGTGATATACTCATAGTATTTGATGAGATATCTTCTTTCTAGTAGTGGATTCTAGATTTTTCATATTTCTATCATATATATTATAGAGAAGTACTGTTTGACTCTTTAGAAAGTAGAGAGGATACTATTTACCAACTAGATGAATCAAGTTATGCAATCAAGGGAAAAGGGACCGTTAGCTTAAGGCTTTATCATGGAACATCAAGAAAACTAGGTGAGGCCCAATACATACCTAGCTTCAGTAAAAATCTAATCTCATTGAGTGAACTGGATTCAAATGACTACATATAAAAAGCTGGTGGTGAAATCTTGAAGGTTATCCATGGTAGTAAAATTGCCTTACAAGAGAAAAAGCATGGAAAACAATACCTTTTGATAGGGAGTCTAGTGCAAGGTGGTCCTTAATGTAGATGGGAGTCTAGTTTGAGATGGAGCTCTAGAAATTGGTGGATCAGGCTCGATACATACCTAGCTTCAGTAAGAATCTAATCTTATTGAGTAAACTGGATTCAAATGGCTATATGTAAAGAGCCGGTAGTAGAATCTTGAAGGTTATCCATGGTAGTAGGATTGCCTTACAAGAGAAGAAGCATAGAGGATATTACCTTTTGACATGGAGTCCAGTGCGAGGTGGTCCTTAATGCAGATGGGAGCCTAGTATGAGATGGAGCTCCAAGAATAGGTGGATCGGGCATGAGATGAGAGACTCAGAAGGATGACAGACAATGTTGCATAGTGAAGTTTCTATAGCTACAATAAGCTTTTCCAAGTAGGTCTCATATCAAGGTGAGCATAGCATATGATGAAGATAGGATTGAACAGCCTGGCTCAACTCCTATATTTACCAATCTATGAGTAATAGGTGTTTGTCCTAGGGCATAGGGATGAGATCCTTCAAGAGCTCTTAAAGTTAGATGGAGGTTGAATGTCGAGCTGAGATGAAGATTGTTAAGAAAAAATATCATGATTTGGCTCGAAAGAAGCCCACTAAAATGAAACCCACAGGAGAACTAGACCTAGGCTCAGCCCAGGCCCAGACCTACGTGCATGGCCCAGCCAGGTGCATAACCTAGGCATGTATAAGTTTGCAGCCCAAGAATGCATAGGTGCATGGCCCAAGTGTTATAGTGTACTGTGAACTAATCCTATGATATGTAGAGGGGGTTATCATGGTCCACCAGAGGTTAGCATGGTCCATAGCTCTGTTATCACGGTCCATAGCCTTGTTATCATGCTCCACCTATCTTTGTCACCATCTATAGGTCTTTTTTGTGCTATTGGATGGCCCAACATGATTATGGGCATGATCTGATAACCAGGGAATGTCTCCAACTTTGTTTAGGCCTGATCTAGCACTAATTTTGCATGTTTGATGGAGATCTGGTAGTTAGGAGGCATTAGGGAGTCAAACAAGAGTTGGAAGAGGAATAGGAGTCCTTTTCTAATATAGTTTGAACCATTGAACTCTGATTGAAGTATTTTTCAACAAGGAGATGTCTCAAAGGTTGTAAAAGGAGGACAAATAGCTAGAGACTAAGGGTGAGATCTAGAGAGATTACAGGAGGTGTGGTAGTAGCAAAAAAGTATGTAGGGGCTAGAGGGTCTTCTAGAGAGGTGAGAGCTTATGAAAGGGATTTTTTGGATTTCTTGTTATATTCTTTATATAGGATGAGAGTATAAGATCTCCTTTATAATTTTTTTATATTGAGACCTTGCATGTCCTATTGATTGTCTCTTCTATTTTATATATTCTCTTCTTTCTTCTCTTATAGAATCAACAACGATATTATGATCTCGGAAATGGAGATTCATATTCCATACAAGGGATTTTCCAATAAATGGTATTAGTATATTTTGTGCCACAATAACTACTATAAGAGCCCTGGGTTGTCTAGATTATCTATGTTTATCAGATTAAAGATAGAGAAAATAAGTATAATCAAAGTTGACATCAATCGGTTTGATGAGAAGAATAATTTCTTCCTCTAGCAAGCGAGAGTGAACAATGTGCTCATTCAGCAATGATTGTTCAGTGCTCTTATTTATGAGGAGAGATTGACCATCATGGAGGATAAGATTGGAAAGTAGCCTAGATGCAACTGTTGGGAATTGTGTCCCAAAGCCAATCGCCTAGGCTGTAGGCGGTTGAGCTGAGTATCGTACTCTTTGTATGAATTAATAAATATTATCTTGGCAGCTCATCACATTCTAACTTTTTCCTGTAATGAACTCTTTTTCATGTGATGAAGTCCTTAGGACTACACTGACTTCGATATAGAGAGGATATATCGAGTGATCCTTAAACCAGGTTCATGACCAAAGGATACATTGTACTGGATGGCAATGTATCAAGTATAGGTTGTTGTGGTTCACATCGTTTGGTTATTCTCCTGACCAAAGGAGTGTGGTGACATTGATGTGATCTGCAAGTGGGATATATGATATCTCATTGAATGTGTCTGTGTAGCCCCTTTTCTGTCAAAGGGATACTCATGATTGGATATGGGTATATGTGTCCCTCCGACCTGAGGTCATCATGGTAGCTTGCAAGTAACTCCCTGTGCTTTGGTGCCGGACTACCTGGATTTCAAATCCGGTGATGGAAGGTTTCTGGGTACAAACAAGTACTTGTGGAGCAGTGGTGGACCAAGATGGAATTGACATGTCTAAATAGTTTGGATTGAATGTCTCGCAGTGTCTCAATTTAGCAAATCCTCTATCGGGGTAGTTCTAGTGAGGAGTCACTGGACTTGCGAGGTTGAGACATGTTATGGATTGACTCAGCTAGGGTTGGCGGTCTGACCCTAGGTCATCCTGAGCATTGGAGGTCAAAGGAATGAATTATACGGTAACCGTATGCTAGAGGTTCGATTGATTGCTCTCGCATCTTCGACCTATCCGGATGCTGGGACCCATTGCTAGATGGTATCTTGTGCTGGTGCTGGAATTATTTTAGTGCTACTGCCTAGGTTCGAATCTATGAGTTCACACACCATAGAGGATTTCTCCCTGACCCAAGTACTGATTAATAATTGGGAATCATTTCGGTAACAATTTGATTCAGCACTCTTTGGATTGACCTGGTTTTGAGTCGATCAGAAATTGTTCTGGTTTATCGGGAATTATTTCTGGGTGACCAGGACTTGACCAAGCCTTTTATAAATTAGATTTTGATCTAATTGTGTAGTGAACCGGTTTAGAACTGGTTTGGGAATTTTTGAACCGGTTGTGAACCAGCTTTGAACCATTCACGTGGTAATAAAAGGCTTGGGATTAAACCACCATTTAATTGCTCTTCAATGCTGTGTTGAAGATGAATTTGATTCATTCTGAAACGTGCTACCTCTTCGTATTCCCAGCTAGTCTCCTCAGCTCCCAAATCATCGATTTTTCATTGTTCATGCTATTTATATTTCTGGGTGATGAAATGCTGTGGGTGATTTTTCTTCTTTAGAGAGGTTCAATCATCCTTTCAACCGAGAATTTTTGTCCTGTTTTTGTTGAGAGATTGGGAGTGAAACAATTCCTTAATTCCTTGTTAATTTTTGGTGCTCAATCGATGGAAGAAGCTCTGTTTTGGAGAAAACACATTACAGAACAAGGTGTTCTATTTTTCTTCCTCCCGTCTCACCGGTTCAAGTTGTTTCTGGCGACTAGCTCGTGCGAGAAGCCGGATCAGAGGAAGCCCAGGCGTGTCCCTCCTCTAGAGGGTGTTCTCTGGAGCACCTGTGAGCCGCTTCAATCACCATTGCTGTTGTTTTGTTTGCCCTTTTTTTGGTTGCAGAATTTATCTTGCTGCTCTTGGAGAAGAGACAAAGGGTCTTCAAATGATCCAAAAGCTTTCCTTTGAAGTAAGATCTATCAAGTAGTTACCTTGCTGTTGTTGCCTAAGGAGAGACCAAAGTGTTGCCATCTTTGGTTTGAGTTTCCTGCACTTGGAATAGAGGAAGAAAAGATTTCCAATCGGTTGCTGGAAAAAGAAGACTGGAATAAAGTTATTCCAGATATTCCAGCATTATCCCTATTTTATTCTAAGCAGGAATAAGGTAAAATTTCTGTTCTTTATTTTTCATGCATGCCTAGATCTAAGTCTATCAGATTGTTTATAAATATTACATGCCCATTTCATGCCTTTTTATGCTTGTACATGCATCTTGAATATGTTAGATCCTGTATGGAGTAGGTTTTTTCGCTGCTATTTTAAAATTATTTTAAAATACATACCTATTCCTTGTGCTGTTGCATGCTTAGTGTAGGCACTTGCAACCCTATTTTAACTTTCAGTGATATCAGAGACATGTTTTAGGTGTAACATATCTTGAATGCATGTATAGTAGATTAAAATGTTTAATCTATAGATATGTATCTATATCTTAATCATAGGATATGATTAGGGAGTACTTTTAGGAACCTAGTTGAGACCTTCACCATGATCATGTGTCTTTGGCACGATGCGGTTCATCTGTGTTGGCCTCTTCAAAAGGATCCATTAAGGAAATCAAAGGAATTAAAATTGTTTTAATTCAGATACATTTTTGGCATGTCTTATAAATTTGTTTTGGTGATGTAATATTTATAAAAGAATAAAACTTGATATGATGCATGAAATTTTATGTAAAAGGAGTTTTACATGTTTTAATTAAAATTATTTTAATTAAAATATTGGCTTATATTCAAACAATTTTGAATTATATGATTAAATTAAATGACAAGTTATCTTAGGGTTTATGAAACCTAATATCATTTAAATAAGCTAATTGGGTTAATTGGGTTAACTGTCTAATTGGATCCATATTTTGGGTTAGACCTATGTTTAGTTGAACTGGATAATAAGAAGATTAATCAAAAGTTGATTAAGGTCCTTCTTTTAGAACTATCTAATAGTTAGATGAGTTAGTCCATTCATCTAAAATGGATCTAATTAGTGGCTCTGTGGAAGCTCGAGTCTTTTGGCTAGTCTGATCGAGTCTGGTAAACCGGTTGGTGTCAAGGTAGGTTTGGCATTGTGATCATGGTTGTATGAGGCTACCTCTTTCTTGGCCAACTTGGTTGGTGTCTAGAAAAGATGGTTAATGACGGATACTCACCAATGATCTCATCAACCTGGCCAGTCATGTCGACCAAAACTAATTAGAAAAGCTCATTGACTCGAGTTAACCATGTCACCCAGGTTGATCAATCTGATTGATCGGTAGGTGCCCATGGATCAATTGTTGAATTGTTTCAACCCTCCTGAAAACTGATTTGTTCAGTGGGAGGATGATCCATGTTCTTCTCTTATTCTTCTGTCATAACCTAAAATCCTCTAAAATTATTAGGTCCTAAAAAAGACTAAGTCAAAGAGTTGATGGTGTCTTAGCCTCCCATTAAGTGGGTTAGTAATGTGTCCTTTAACTTGGTGTTCATCAGCAGTTCCATAAAACGGGTGTGCATCCGGTTACTGGAATTACTCTCTCATAGATGATGGTTCTGTGCAACCTTCTTAACGGTGATCAGGTGAGCCGGCCATAGTCGGGCTTGGTATTCATTGGCTGGAAGTATTGGATTTATCATGTTAATGGTTGGACCTAACCGGAGACCCGCAATAGGAGGCCCCTAGGCCGATTGGGGTGCTCTCTAGGGCAAAATAAATTACTGGAAGTTGCTTAGGGAAGCAATTGGTTGGTGAACCTACCTTTAGGCGCATATGGATGAGCTGGCCATGGTCGGGCTTATACATGGTCTATTGGATTTCAGTACCCACTATGAAATAGTGATTTCACGGATTGGAGTTAGAAGCTCCCGTGGTCTACAGAGGGGGTTATCATGGTCCATCAGAGGTTGGCACGGTCCACAGCCTTGTTATCACAATCATCGATCTTTATCATGTTCATATGTATTTTTGTTGCAATCGAGTGGCCCAATGCAATCATGGGCATGATCCGATGGCTAGGGAGTGTCTTTGACTTCGTTTAGGCTTGATTTAGCACTAATTTCATACATTTGATAGAGATCCAATGGTCAAAAGGCATGAAGGAGTCAAATAGGAGTTGGAATAGGAATATGAGTCCTTTTCTGACATGGTTTAGATCATTGGACTCCTATTAAAGTACTCGTCGATAGGAAGATGTCCCAGAGGCTATAGAAGGGGAGCAGATAGCCAGGGACCAAGTATGAAGATTTAGAGAGTTTTTAGGAGATATGGCAGCGACAGAAAAAGCTTATAGGTATTATAGGGTTTTCTTGAGAGGTAAGAGCTTATGGAGGGATTTTCTAGATTTTTGGTTAAGTTTTTTTTTGTATAGAATGAGAGTGTAAGATCTTTTTTATAATTTTTTTCTGATAATAAAACCTTGCATGCCTTACTGATTGTGTCTTCTATTTTATTATTTTTTTTCCTTCTCATATGGAATCAATAACGATATCGTGATCTTGGAAATGAAGATCCTTATTCTATAGTTGGTACTACAACTATTAGTATCAGAGCTTCAGGTTGTCCAGATCGTTCATATTGATCAAGATTGAAAAAAATGGAGAAGATAAGCATTATCAAAGTGACATCAAGCGATTCAATGAAAAAATAATTTCTCTCTCTAGAAGCGAGGATGATAAACATGCTCAACTAGTACGGATTGATCGATGCTCTCATATATGAGAATAGGCTAGGTACCATGGAGGGCAAGATTTGGAAGTGGCTCTAGATGTAGCTGGTGAGTATAATCTGCTTGTATTTGATAGATGACATGGTGATCCATATATTAAGCAAGACTTCCCCGACGGTGCTATCAATGAAGCTCGAAAAGTTGTACAGGATAAAATCCCTTATCAATATGCTCTTTTTTTTAAAGTAGCTCTATCAACTACAGAACTTCAGAGGATCCTTATCAATCTTCTTAGTGTAAGTAAGAAGGTTGAAGAAAAGACTAGGGTACTAGTCTTGCTATCATCACTTCCACGCTCCTTTGAGTTCTTGATGACTACTCTTCTAATAAAGAAGAGCACCATCAAGATGGAGGAGCTTACTTGGGCACTACTCTAGAACAAGGTTCTTATGTGAGAAAACCAAGCTTTGAGTTCAGATAAAAACTCAATATTGGCAGTTCTAGAGGAGCTGGTGATAAAGGGCAAAGTAAAAGAGGATCACGAGATGGGCGATCTAGGTCTAAGTCAAAGGACGTGAGTAAGATTAGTGCTATCAGTGCAATAAGTTGGGATATTATGTCAGAGATTATCTACAACTCAAAAATTGGATGAAAGCTACTAGGACGATCGTCAATGATAGCAATAATGATGGATATGGTGATGCACTCATAACATTTGGCAAGGTACCTCCTTTGTTCAGTAGTGGATTCTAAATTCCACATGTTTCCATCATATATGTTGTAGAAAGAAGCTGTTCGTCTCTTTAGAAAGTAAAGAGGGTGTTATCCATCTATCAGATAGATCGAGCAGTGTGATCAAGGACAAAGGGATATTCATTTTAAAGTTTTATAATAGAATATCGAGGAAACTGGACAAGGTCCAATAGATATCCAACTTCAGAAAGAATATAATCTTACTTAATAAATTGGATTCAGACGATTACATATGGAGAGTCGATGATGGAATCCTTAAAGTTATCTATGGTAGTAGGGTTGTCTTATAAGAAAAAAAGTATTAGAGAACATTATCTCTTGATATGGAGTCCTTGATGCACATAGAAGCCCAATATAAGGTGTAGCCCGGAAGCAGATGGATCGGGTTTGAGATAAGAGACTCAAAGGATGATAGGCTATGTTGCATAATAAAGTTTCTGTTGTCGTAAGAAGCTTCCCCGAGTAGTCTCATATCAAGGTGAGCACCATACATGATGGAGATTGGATCAAGTAATCAGGCTCGACTTCCATATTTATCCATTCATGAGCAATGGGCATTTATCCCAAGACATGGAGATGAGATTCTTCAAGAGCTTTTAAAGTTAGATGAAGGGCGAATATTAAGTCGAGATGAAGATTGTTGATGCTGAATCCCTGCTAGCTAGATGGAATGGCTCGTCCGCTGGTTCACCATCGACCGAAACCTGCAAAACAGATCTCCTGACCGGAAATCTTCCGACGGGGGACACTCCGATGCCAAAGTCAGCAAGAACTCAGGCAGCAAAATAGAGGCTTGAAAGCAAAGAGGGAAAGGAAAGAATTCAAATTTCTGAAAATAAGCTTCACTTACCTCGAGTGTCCCCTCTTACCAATATTTATAGGCTCCAATATAACTACTTATGGTTATGGGAGTTAGCAAATGAAACCTCTTCATAACTGTAAGCAGTGGTGGCCGAAAAATTAGTTATTTCATAGTTATCTGATCTGAGGATTTCGATTATATGGGCAGTTGCAACAATCAAAATAGACTTCAACTGTTTCGGAGTTGGAAAAACCAATATATTTAATATGCCTTATTCTTTTCTAGAATAGATCCGAAGTGAACTTACCATTCTCTTTAGTAGCGCTCCTAAAGGGAATGTTAGCTATACACTTCGAAAGAATTTCTTTGAAAATAACAAGAAAAATTAAGTAAACACTTACAACCATCCTGAAGATAACATACTCTTCGGACTATGCTGAAGGTACGAAGCTGGAAGTGTTAAATTGGTAGGCTTGGTCCTCGGAGCAAGACAAAGATACGAAGCCAGAGACCATATTGATAGGCTTAGTCTTCGGACTAAGATAAAGATACGAAGCCAAAGATACAAGGTTGATAGGCTTAGTCTTCGGACTAAGATAAAGATACGAAGCCGAAGATACAAGGTTGATAGGCTTAGTCTTCGAACTAAGATAAAGATATGAAGCCGGAGCCACATTATATATCCTTTTATGGATCAGAATCTTCATCAAGTCCAGGAGATATTTTCTTTAGTGTATTGATTTGACTGATAAACCAGAAATCGAAATTGGTTCAAAGAATAAACTAGTGATTATTTAAGATTAAACCAGGATATTATAACAAAGATTCACTACAGCAAAGCAGGGGAAGGACAACGCTTCCCTGCCGATGCTCAGGGGAAGCGTTGGGAGGAGTCAGAACCTGCCGACGCTTTTTACAAGCATCGGCAGTATCCCAAAGTCCGCCGACGCTTTTAAGCATCGGCAAATACCGACGCCTAACCGGACTTTTGCCGACGCTTATAAGCGTCGGCGGACTCCAATCCTGCCATCACCATCAAATCCGCCAACGCTTTTGAAAAGCATCGGCATGATCAATCTTTGCCGATGCTTATAAGCATTGCCGATCTTTGCCGATGCTTATAAGCATTGCCGATCTTTGCCGATGCTTATAAGCATTGCCGATCTTTGCCGACGCTTATAAGCATCGCCGGACTCCCTACTTTCCTAAAACCCCATTGCCCGAGCCCTAGATCTCCCGATCGAGCCGCCGCCTCACCCCCCCCCTCCTCCTCCTCCTCCTCCTCCTCCTCCTCCTCTTGGTGTCCTCCTCCCGTTCCACCGACGCAGCACCCGTTCGAGCGCCGAACCTCCTCCTCCTCCTCCGGCCGATAGTTCCTCCAAGCGCCGAACCACCACCTCTTCCTCCTCCTCCGGCCGATAGTTCCTCCAATCTGGTATTAAGTTTTTTTTTTAAATATAAATTTTTAGTTGAAAGTGTTGGTATTTGATCCCCATTTTAATTCACCAATCCGGACTCATCCTCCTCCTCCTCCGGCCAATATATAGTTCCTCCAATCCGGACTCATAGATTTATTATGTTGGATTCGAACACTGTGTGAGAGATCTAATTTTCTGTCAACTTGTGCAAGATTTGGGTCCCTAGGGGCCTAGCTAATATATATGATCATGTTCCAATGGGGAGGTTCATTGCATCTGAAAATAATGCATGGGATGATGTTGGATAGATATTTTCTTCGATTTCTGTACTCTATTTGGCTTTTTGATGTTTAATTTGAATGAAAGACGTGTGGCAGGGTTTCTGCTCCATTATTACTCAAAAAAGAAAAAAAAAAATTGGATAGATATTAGGTGCCCATATGTTTCATATATAATGGATGATTGGAGCATTGAGATTGGTGAATGTGAATTTTAGCACCCTGCTAAATGGTAGATGACTAGCTGTGCATTAATCCAAAGTCTCATATGTCAACTAAGTTGTCTTTTTTTTAAATTGAGCTTAGCCTTAAGTTTTAATGTGGGAGACATCAATTATTGATGTTGTGGGACCTGTAGGCCACATTAGGTCATGTCAAGTGGATGCAAGGATGAAGGACATGTGCTGAAAGTAACTAATGACAATTGCTGTTACCACTACACTTGGCAATGGAAGTCCAAGATATCATACAAACACTATTAGTTGACTTGCTGTTAAAATTGTCCATCTGCTTCACCTATTATTATGCATCACATTTGACAAAATTCAACGTATCATTAAAAGGGGAAAAAAAAGACCTATTTGCATTGATCAGGAATGAACACAAAATGAATACATTTATTTTAATATATATCAAGGCAAAAACATTTTGTATTTCTAATAATATGATAAGGAGTTTGATTGGTTTATGCCAGCATCTTTAATTTGAAGTAGTTGAATGTATGTAATGAAGTTAGCTACGAGATTACTTCACAAATCATGCAAATAAATTGACTTGATAGCGCACTGATGTAGCTATGATTTGAACAAACAAAGATGCAAACTTACTTGATATGCATTGATATATAATTAATACACAAAATTAACATGTATATATTAATCACATGGCAATAAACAAATTAGGATTAATTATTATATGTTAGTGACCACTTATTTCATCACCGATCTAGGGCTTTAATCAAATCTTGTCAATTGTTTTAAAAGTTATACACCTTGTTTTTTTTCGCGCTATACTGGTTCCTTTTCTCCTCCCATTATGGATGACAAAAGGGCTTGAATGGCATGCGAAAATTAGAATATATATGTCCAATTTTGGTCAATGAAATAACATAGTTCATGGTAATCAGTTGTCAATGGACTTGAGTGCTGGAGCCTACTTATCACCAACTTTCACCGCCATAGGAAAATATGGAGCCCCAACATGTGAGGGACAAGCTGAATTTAAGACCATTTTTCTGAACTACAATCACTTTTTGTTGATGAAGTAGATTGGGCTTAATAGTGTGTCAGGTTAAGGTCATGTCTAAGATAACTTTGGGTAATATAGTTTTAGAAAATAGAGATTTTTGAAAGTATAAAGCATATTAGATGGGTAGTACCTAAATTAGATATCTTTCTTTGTGCCCGAGAACATTCTGGAGATTGGAGTTGGCATCAAAATAATGAGTGGCCCCCTACATCTTCATGATATTATATATTCTAATATTTTTGGACTATGCTCATGTTAAAAGGATGTGACCAAGTTACTATTATTTCTTTCTCCTCCCTCATGTTGAGTTTTTCAATTTTTCTCGATAAATGATTAGCTACAAAAGGATTTCTTTTTTAGTGAACGTGATGATTGGTACTGGTATTTATTATGTTTCTTGTGTATTTGGCTGCCATTTATTTCTTAATGTGAATAAGCTTACACATTATTGGTCTGGGCTCTTTGACTATGTTAGGAGTGTCACTTACATGTTTATCGTTCCTCTGTTGTAGAGACAGATGCTGAATATGCTTTACCTCATGCATTTTCCCTCATGCATTAAGAAAAATATGCTTTACCTATTTTGTTGTCTTTTCTTATCAGGTGCTTGACTGTTTGGAGATTAAAGAAACTCTGTAATCAATTTTAAAATTGGTTTAAGGTTTGTATATGGAGACTATGATGATTATGCGATGTATGTTTGGCTGATTCAACTGTTTCTAATGGCAACAATCTTGGATGGCCTTCTTTTGTAGGCAACCGATTGTAGTCATTTTGATTTAGTTGCGGATTAAATAGTATATAACTGAGCCTCCTCTTTACTTTTTATTATTTATTATTTTTTTTCTTAGTAGATTATTTATGTTTATTTATAAATTTCTTGGTATATACCTGCATCTTACTGAGCATGTTATGCTTTAAGGTTAGTTTCATTATTGCAAATCTTTGATTTCAATACCATCTGTAGTTTTGTTACGATCAATTATGATTTTTTATATATTTTTTTAAAAACTTGCATTGCATTGAAACATAGACCCATCAATTTATTAAAGTACATATTCTACACGATCCGTATAATTATTTAATTTTTGTACGGATGGCAGAAATATGTACAATGGTCAATTGAATGTCCAGTTTGGACAGTTTGAGAATTGCAAATAATTTTATAGGTGCTTACAGTAATCAAACGGTACGGATAGAGTTCTAGATAGATTTCGGATATCATTTCCTTTTAGTTCTCCTCATACATATTTATTTGTATGGGGAGAACTAAGGGGAAATGCTGCCGAAATTTTTCTGGAACTTATATTGTGTATCCTTTGGTTACTGTAAATGACCTATATAATTAATGCAATTCTTGAATGGGATAAGATCTATTTACCTATTAGTTGGTGATAGGGTGCATTTAATAATACTGTAATTGATCTATTAAATAAACTTATTTTAAATTTATTATGTTCTTATAAATATTTGTTTATTTCAGTTAGCTTTTTCTTACAATGGATAAGAGTTGGATAACTAAACCGAGGAATAGCAAAGAATATCTGGATGGAGTATAGAATTTCATTTAATTTGGTATGGAGAGAAGTAGTATCAGTGGGAAGATTTTATGTCCATGCTGAAAATGTGTAAATTCCAGTTCTCTATATCCAAATATTGTTGAAGAACATTTGGTATGGAATGATTTTTTAAGAGGTTATACTGAGTGATTTTTTCATGGAGAGTCAAGGTTACAATCTACATGTAACCAAACCTCTAACATAGAACATATACCTGATTTTGGATCCAATAACCAACAAAAAAATCTTGCAAGAGATGATGATATCAGGGGTTTGCTCAGAGATGCTTTTGAATATGGTACTCAACATCCTGGAGATTACAGTGGAGGACAAGTAGCAGCTGGGTTACCTGAGGATCCTATATTTTCTGAATCTATACATGATGGAGAGCCGATACCCCTAACTAATGTTGGAATATATCGTTATTATAAGCTGATAAGAGATGCAGATCAAGAATTATATGCCGGTTGCAAGAACTTTTCAAAAATTTTTTTTCTTGTGCATTTGTTTCATATAAAATACTTGAATAGATGGTCTGGCAAGAGTTTTACTATGCTTCTCAAGTTGTTAAAGGATGCATTTCCTGAAGGTACTAGTTTACCAACAACATCTTGTTATGAAGCCAAAAAATTAGTAAAGGAATTGGATCTTGGATACGAAAAGATTCATAGCTGTCCAAATGATTGTATATTATATCAGGGAGAACATGTCGATCAAGAGTCGTGCCATGTGTGTGGATGTTCATGATGGACGAAGCAAAAAGAAAATGAGAGTGAGGGATTAGATGAATTGGATGCAACACAAATTAAACAAAAGCCGGTGAAAGTATTACGCTATTTTCCTCTTGTACCTAGATTGAAAATGATCTATGCATCATCAAAGACAGCTTCGTCAATGAGATGGCATGATGAAAGCCGTACAAAAGATGGAATGTTGAGACACCCAGCGGATAGTTTAGCATGGAAAGCATTTGATGACAAACATCCTGATTTTGCATCTGATGCTCGTAATGTCGGGCTGGGTTTAGCCAGTGATGGGTTCAATCCATTTCGGACCTTAAGTTCTGTCTATAGCACCTGGCCAGTTGTACTGATTCTTTATAATTTGCCACCATGGATATGCATGAAACAGTCTTCACTTATTTTATCAATGGTCATTCCAGGTGATAAGGGTCCAGGTAATGATATTGATGTTTTCTTACAACCTTTAATAGATGAATTGAAACAACTGTGGGAGGGTATCAGTGCAATTGATGCTTCGAATGGCCAAACACTCAATCTACGGGCAGCTCTATTATGGACTGTTAATGATTTTCCTGCATATGCTAATTTATCTGGCTGGAGCACTAAGGGACAAGTTGCATGTCCTTCTTGTGGTGAATCAACCCAGTCAATTTGGTTAAAACATGGAGGAAAGTTCTGTTATATGGGACATCGTCGATGGTTGGAGGCAAATCATCCATTTCGATTTCAGAAGGATTTATTTGATGGTACTATAGAGTTAGGATCTACTCCAATTCTACCTTCTGGTTCTGATATTCGTAGACAAATCTTGGTATCAGACATAGTTATGGCAAGATGACAAAGTCCTCTAAAAAGCGAGGAAGAGATGATGTTGAGACTTCGGTACAAGAAGAAGTATCGGAGGAAGTCAATACTTGTACCTTAGATACGGTAGTGTTCGAGGATCCAGATAATTTCTTTGAAGTTGAAAATGATGATGATATAATCACAGCAACTATCCATCAGCATACTAAACAATTATGGAAGAAAAGAAGCATATTCTTTGACTTACCTTATTGGGAGCATAATATACTCTGGCATAATCTTGATGTTATGTATATAGAAAAGAATGTTTGTGATAATTTGATTGGAACAATATTAGATCTTGATGGAAAGACTAAAGATAACATGAAGGCGCGTCTTGATTTAAAAGAAATGGGCATCCGACATGAACTTCATCCATAAGTGCTTGCAAATGATAGAACTTATATCCCTCATGCATGTTATACAATGTCTAGTTGAGAAAAAGATCTCTTCCTGACAGTTTTAAAGAAAATCAAAGTTCCTGATGGATATGCCTCAAATATTTCACGATGTGTGAATCTGAAAGAGCGCAAAATTTCAAATCTTAAAAGTCATGATGGACATATATTAATGCAAGATATTCTTCCATTGGCTTTAAGGTCGTCAATGCCAAAACAAGTTCTTACGGTTGTTTTTCAGTTATCATCATTCTTCAAAGCATTATGTTCTAAGGTTCTTGATCCTCAGGAGCTTGATCAGTTGCAGTCTCAAGTCGTACTTACATTATGTCAGATGGAAAAGATTTTTCCTCCTGGATTTTTTATGATTATGGTTCATCTACTCATTCACCTAGCTTCGGAAGCTAAACTTGGTGGACCGGTACACTATAGATGGATGTACCCTATCGAGAGGTAATGCTGTAAAACTTAAATTTTATAATTTATATAACTTTTTCATTATTTAATATGATATAAATATCATACTTTTTGAAGGTATCTTGTACGTTTGAAGGATTATGTACGAAACAAAATCTATCCTAAGGGCTCAATAGCAGAGGGATATATTGCTGAAGAGTGTTTAACATTTTGTTCAAGATATCTCGAAGGTGTTGAGACTGTATTCAATCGACCTCAACGTCATGGTGATACTATGGAGAATACAGATCTATACAAATTTGCATCATCCGGAAGATTTATAGGAAAATCTCGACAAGTTTTTTATGTACAAGACTCGAAAGATAAAGAATGGGCTACTGTTATTAAGACAAAACCCAGAGACTTGTATGACATGGGAAAAAGGGTGGAAGAAGAAGATGATGATACTTACACTGAATATATGCCTTATAATATTGTACCGGATGATCATATAAATGATACAACCATTTTGGTTAGGTTGGATTCCTATGAAGGTACAACTGGTTGATTATGACAAGTAAGTAGTTTGTAAGATGGTTTACATTTTTTGCATTAATGATTATGTTATATTTTAAATTGCAATTCATTTCCGTTATAATTTGATTATAATGTTGACTGACTTGTTTTTAAATAATGCAGGTTAGATACACCATGCCTCGAAGGAAGCGATTAGCAGATGTACAGTTTCAGTTTTTCCAGACCGAGGCTGGTACTTCTTCATCACAGCAGCCCGAGGGCAGTCGATCAGTCTCACATCGGTCTGATGGCAGTCCCTCTATTTCTGCACATCAGGCCGATGCTACTACCTCTACACCTCAGGACGACGTTATTCCCTCCGAGTCCGCACATCACGATCCTTCTATGGATCATCCTGATGACGAGCCTATCGTCGATGATATACAGATACATGGTACATAATTTAATAATTCTATCTCATTTCAATTCATGCATATGCAATAGTTTTGATATACAATGTTCTGTATTTTTTTTTTGTAGATGGATCCGGGAGACTCAGGCGTAGGCGAGGATCCACATTAGTCCGTGATGTGTGGCAGTTACCTGAGGGTGAGAGGATAGTGATAGAGTGCAACAAGCTAGGGCAGCCTATTAAGAAAGCTGCTAGCTTGTTGACTAGCTTTCTGGGGACAGTAGCACGCCGTGGTCAGCTATGTCCCCTGAATTATTCGAAGTAGAACGACATGCTTCCTGCATATAAAATAGAAATGCTACGAGTTATGCAGGTAGATGAATTAATATATTATTTTATATCTTAGGTTTTTAACAATTGAATTGCTTATTTCATTTAATATTTATTTTATTGTTTAATTAAATTGTAGAGCAAGTTCGTTCTTCCTTCAGATTCATCTGATTTTGTACTTAAGTCTCTCAATCACAAGTGGAAAGAATATAGGGCGAAGTTGAAGAGAGACTACAAGCTAGAGGGTAGGACAGAGGAGCAAGTTGTAGCTACCTGTCCTCCTGATGTTCACCCTCATCAGTGGATGGAGCTGGTGCACTATTGGTTCTTCGAGAGGGAACAGGTTGTGTAGCATCATCAAATACTTCGAAATTTATTAATTTTCACTTGTCATAATTATATTTATACAATATATAACATTGTTTTAATTTTATTTTGCAAACGTATTCTGATATTGGTAGAACTGCATGAGCTGCTCAGTCTGTTCCTCACACAGCGGGGTCCAAGAGTTATGCACGGCTCAGGCATGATTTTGTATGTTTCTCATCCTATAATACTTTTAGTACACTTTTACTTTTAACATCATGTATCATCATGTATCATGCATGTGCCATATATCATGGTACGGGGATATAAGATGTGTTATTTTGGATTTTTTTGTAATATTTATTCTTTACATAGGCTGATCAGCAGGGGAGGGAGCCTGGTGAGGTGGAGTTCTATCGGATGACTCACGTTCACCAGGATGGCAGTTTTGTTCGGGACGAGTCCAGAGATATATATTTATTTATTTATTTATGTTATATATAATTTATATTTTTATTTTTATTAAATATTGATATATGTGTTTTTTATAAAATATAGAATAGTGCTACCTCTATGATCTCCGAGCGTGCTGGCGAGGGTTCATCATCTACACAGAGCAGTCGCATCGAGGCCGAGGTATTCTCGGAGTTGATGGGACCAGAGTGTCCTGGACGAGGGAGGGGTTATGGGATTGGAGTTACCCCTACTCAGTTATCTGAGGTGCGTAGATATACTCGGGATACTAGAGAGAGTCATAATCAGTTACATGTTCGTCAGCTCCAAGAGGAGATAGCAGAGCTTCGACATACACGTGATGCAGACAGAGCAGAGATGCAGACCATTAGGTCTCAGCTAGAGCATGTTACATCTGTGCTGCATATGTTCATGTCATCTCAGGTAAGTAATTATTTATTAATTTTGTATGTATCAAATAATTTAGAATATATATAATGTATGTATTATAATTCCTGATGTATATCTTGCAGGTTCCTGGTGCATCTGCGAGTCGCAGACCTGACGACGACCAGCCTCCCACGGATCAGTGATGCCAGATGATTTTTTTATTATTTATGTATGTCTTTTTGTTTATTTGAACTTGGATTGATACGTTTATATATATATATATATATAACTTTTTATATTTGCTTTGTATTTGTGTTTGTGTATGTTGGATGTGATATGTGATACAGGTTTGAATATTTTTATTTATTTGTGTATGTTGGATGTGATACAGGTTTGAATGTTTCATTTTCATAATGTATACAGGTTATGGGTTTGTATATATGGCTGTTTATTTTTTTTTTAAAAAAAAAATCTACCGACGTTTTAAAGCGTCGCTAGGTTTGGACCTGGCGACGCTTTAAAGCATCGCTAAACCTGGAACTGGCGACGCTTTAAAACGTCGCTATAATTGGAACTGGCGATGCTTTAAAGCGTCGCTAGGGTTTCAGTCTAGCGACGCTTTAAAATGTCGCTAGTTTTAAATCTAGCGACGCTTTAAAGCGTCGGCAAATGCCGATGCTTTTTTGAAGCGTCGGCAGGTTGCATCCCAACGTTCACATAGGCGATGCTTTACAAAGCATCGGGAAAGGTCAAAAAAAGCATCGCTAAAGTCCAAATTCACTGTAGTGATTGTTTAAAAAAATACCTATATTCGACCTAGAAGAGACCCACTAGAATGAAACCCATAGAAGTAGATCCAGGCTCAGCCCAAGCTCAGATCCATGTGCATGGCCTAGCTAGGTGCGTGGCCCAGGCATGAGCGGGCATGCAGTGCGGTGCACTACAGACCAATCCCATGGTCTACAGAAGGGGTTATCGTGGTCCACTAGAGGGTGGCACGATTCATAGCCTTGTTATTGCGGTCCATCGGTCTTTGTCACGGTCTATACATCTTTTTTGCATAATTAGATTGCCCAACGTGATTGTGAGCATGATTCAATGGTCAGAAAGCTTCTCTGACTTCATTTAGGCCTAATCTAGCACTAATTTCACACATTTGATGGAGATCTGATGGCCGGAAGGTATCATGGAGTTAAATAGGAGCTGGAATAGGAATATGAGTCCTTTTCTAATATGGTTTGGACCATTAGACTAATGTTGAAGTACTCTTCAACAAGAAGATGTTCTAGAGGCTATAAAAGGGGTAGATATCGAGTGACCAAGTGTGAGGATCTAGAGGATTTTTAGGTGTGACAGCTATAAAAATGCTTGTAGGGACTAGGGGGTCTTTTTAAGAGGTAAGAGCTTCTAGAGGGATTTTTTAGATTTCTTGTTAAATTTTTTACATAGGATAAGAGTATAAGTTATCATTTATAATTTTTTTCTTATAGTAAAATCTTGCATGTCCTATTATTTTCTCTTTTTTCTCTTGCAAAATCAATAATAATATGATGATCTTATATCTTATATTTTATTTATTGTTTTTCTTGCGAAACCAATAATAATATCATGATCTTGAAAATGAAGATTCATATTTCATATAATTTTTTTTTTAATAAATAATATCAATACAATTTGGATCACAAGCAAACATCGTCTAATTTCAACAAACCTAAGATTTAGTAGTCCCGTCCCCTATATCTTTAATTCAAAGTTAGCGAACTCCATCTGGTTCCAAAAAGTGGAGCTCAGCTAGTCTTACCTCCGTCATGCATTTCATCGAGGGGTCATGGATTCGTTATGGTTCCAAAAGGTTCAGATCCATCTCATCCCCTATGTGCATCGGCTCAAAGTGGTAATAAATATATTTAGTCTGCTATATATATATATATATATATATATATATATATATGGTTATAGCTCCAGGTGGCCCTTTGAATTCGGCTAGGCCGACATGACTTCCTTTGTTTTCGTCTGGTTAAAACACTGATTAAAACTCCGAAAAATTCGCTCCTTCCGTCGTGTCCAAAACAGCGGCCACGACACTGACCCAACTTTTTCTTTCTTCACCCGCACGCAACAAGCCATCAAGGAGATTCGGTTATTCTTGACCATCCATTCACTCCATAAAGTGATTTAAGTTGCACATAATTCTTCCTTTGCATTAAATGACTGATAATATCTCCAAAGAAGAAAAAGAGCAACGATGCTATAAAAAATTCTTTAACAAAACGATAAAAAAGACGGAAAGTTTCTGCTCCCTATTACCTACTGGGATCTCTTTAGAATATTTATGTTATCTTAAAAAACACAAACTTGGCAACAGGCAATAGGCATCTTACTTTAATTTAATTAATATGAATGGAGGAACTTCCCCCACGTTCCATAAAAAAAAAAAAAAAAAAAAAACAGAAAAACAAAAACTCGGCAATCGGCAACCTTATCTTTCGTTGGAAGAAATATATCTGTTAATTAAGAATGTGCTCCTCCTTCCGACCTACATGATTACGATAACAAATTCATGGGGCCAATTTGTAAATTAGCTACAAGCAACTCTCCAACGGCCACGTTACCTGAATCGTAGCGTAGATCCTTCTTCTAAACCTAAATAATAGCACCGTCCCAGCCTAGCTTCGTGCCACACCCGAGCCACATTTGCCGCTCGTTCGCGTGAACGTTACCACGCGTGAGATGGTTTTGCGTGAAAGCCAACGCCATCTTTCGAGCTCGATATAAGAAGACGGCCTTCGAAAAATCCTCATCCAACCCGCATGCATATATGCCTCCCGCCTTAGCAATTCACGATACTCCTCACCTCCCCCTTTTTCCTCCAGTTGTTTAGCCTTGTCTGCTAGCCCAATAAATCTGGCCGTTTGAAGCCTGATTCTAGAATGCGTACGGTACCATCTCGAAGGTGGGGGAGATAACAAAGTCAGGGCTTTCGAATACCGTTTTCATACCCATCTTTAATTAATTGCATCCTCTAGAGAAGAAAGGTTTGTCAATTAATGATGAACCGTTGTGGTAGTAGCGATAGTAATGGAGTTGGCTTGAGTGATGATTTGTTGACAGAGATTCTCACAAGGATTCCCTTGAAGCCCTTGTTTAGATTCAACTGCGTCTCCAAAGCATGGTATGGTCTGATCTCCGACAACTACCTTAGAAGCAAGCTCCCCTTGATCACCTCCGCCGTGTACTACGGCTACAACTCGAACCTCACCGGGGAGCCAAGGTATGCACTCACCTCCGAAAACGGTCTCCAAGACTGTAATCTTGATTTCTTTCCATTCCATCATAACTCAAGCATCATCGATAGCTGCAATGGGTTGCTACTCTACTACTCAAGCTTTCCCTCTACATTCTACGTCGTCAACCCCAGCACAAAGAGGTGGTTGGCTCTCCCTGAGCCCATGAAGAGGAGCCAACTCTCTATATTGACCTTCGATCCCTGCCACTCCCCAAATTACAAGGTCATCTGCTTCACAAGATGGCTGGAACAAGGGTCTGAGATCGAGGTTTTCTCGTCGGAGACCGGGAGGTGGGTCGAGCATGAGCTGCAATGGGGGATCAACACCGATACCATATCGGCCACCATGCAATACTTTGATGGAATTCTTTACATTCTTGCCTATCCGAAGCACATCGTGGCTATCAGTCTCGCCGAAATGGATTGCCATCAGATCGAATTGCCCGAGCCGATGAAGCGAGAAGCCAGTGTTGGCAAGTCTAGAGGCTGTCTTCATTACACCCTCAACGATGGCGAACAGCTAAGGATTTGGAAGCTTGAGGATTCCAATGTTCACAAATGGGTGCTAAAGTATTGCATCGACGTTCGAGCAACCGTAAAACGGAATTGTAAAAGAGTTCATTCCTCTGCTTCTCTTGCTACTCTCTCAGACCAGTTCAATTTCTTAGCGTTTCATCCAGAGGAGGAGGTGGTTTACCTATCCGTTCCTGGAAAGATCGTCTCCTACGACCTGAGTAAGAAAAAAATAGAGGAAGTCTGTGAGTTTGGCAAGGAGAGGGAGAGGACTCATTTGATCCAGATTTGGTTGTTCCCTTTCTCTCGCTATATGTCTGATTGCTTAGCCAATGTGTAGTGGTAGCTAGCTAGGACCTCTTTCTATCCCATTCTTATCGAATTGTTTTCGCTTTGGTAAGGTTGTGCTGGTTTATTGTCATGGTGCCGTTGAAAATTTGAAATAAAGGAGAGGTAATTTTACCTTCCAGTCCAGAATTTGCCATCCAGCTTTCCATTAGCATTTATAAAAGTGCCGACCGTTTTCCTTTTTCTTGTTTTTCAAAGAAAGGGACGAGGGACTGGAGGATTGCGAATTAGCCCCTTTTTTTTTTTTTTTTTTTCAAAAAGAAAAGTTTTTAACTGATGGTTTGTATCGTATAGTGTTGGTGTAGGAAAGCAACTAAAATGAGCCACAAGCTCATAAACGGGAGAGGAATAAGAGCTTGAGCCCTATAAATTGAATCGTTTAAATCAAGTCCAACTCTGATATTATAACGTTTGTATACGCAAGAAAAATATATTACAGATAAACATGGCTATGCTTGAGTGAATCAATAAAAAAAAAAAAATTGGAGTTAGAGAGGCCTGATTAGATGAATACTGTGTCAGAGGGTTATGATTGGGAAACCAAATCATGCAGACAAAATTTACATGGAAACTTTATACTACATGGAAATATCTTGCAGTGATATAGTTATCCATGAGGTAAACGCATTAACGTACAGATTTTGAAATAATTTCAAAGACCATGCAACGAGTAGATATTCATGCATGGTGTGGATGATTCCTATAATCATGAGATAGAAAAGCCAACTAAATATTTGAAACAACTCAAGAAATCCAAGGGTAATTAAAAGACTCTATGCACGCATGAGGACTGAGGAGAGAGTGATCTCGATTTAAAGTGTGAAACTGATTTCATGTTTAGAGGAAGCCAATATATTCAGAGCACAAAGTTACAGGTACAACGTGGAGTGAGCCATATGGATGCAAGTATATGTCAGAGGTGTATACATGTTCATCTAAAGACACACATATATGCCAAATTAAGCAGATGTAGGATAGATTGAACCATGTAGGTTACGGCAATGAGGTTTTGAAAGGTTGCATAAATTATGGTGGTTTGAGGCCATGGATGCGTACAAGATACAAACTAGGTGCAGGTTATGATTGCAAGCATATGCAAGAGTGGCTAATGAGATGCACAAGTGCAATCATTGTGGAAAACATCGGTTGGAAAGTTTGGTCATTGGATATTTGTTGGTTCTAGCAAAATGTTCAATGAAATCTCGGCATGATAATACTAGATCGATGTTAAGAGGGGGTGTTGAAGTCATCATTGACTTTAACATGGACATCTGAGGGAAGATCGGTGCAGAGCTTCCTTCTTCATGTACAACTTGTATGACAAATCTAAACTTATCTACAAAAACTTCAATAGAGAGAGTTGAAGTTACTTCTAAATTACGATATTTTAACTACTAATTAATATGATTTATATAGTGTTGGTGTAAAAAAGTCTCACGGATTAAATTAATTGGCCAAGCCTAGTCTAATATTATGTGGTTTGTTTATATTACATCAGAATAGATAACGTATAATAATATAAGAAGATAGAGTATTAGCGATGATTAATTACCATCGCTAAAGACTAATTTGCCATCACTAATACTATTAGCGATAGTAAGCCATCGCTAATTAATAGTCCATCCGCTATAAATGACTATTAGCAACGGGACAAAAAGTTATCGCTAATAATGGTTATTAGCCATGACTATTAACGATGACAAATACTGTTATTAATAGTTTTTAAAATTTTCAAATATATTAATTATATAAATAAAAAATATTAGGGATGACACTTTCCCGTCGGTAATAATCTAAGCCATCTTTAAAGTCATAGCTAATTTTTTTTTATTTTTTAAAAAATAATTATTTATTTAAAAACCTATTTAAATTATAATAAAATAGTAATTACATTTTTTAAACCATGTTATAAGTAAATTAATAATTAAATGCCATAATTATAAATAAAAAACTAATTATATTATATTAAAACTATAAATTACATAATTTTACAAATAATCATTGCTTTACAAGTAAAAAAATTAAATATATAAATTAAAAAAAATGAGATCCTCCTCATTGTTGTCCTCTTCCTGCTACTCCTGTACATCCTTCTCAACAGCCGATGGATGAGAGCCAGATGTTCCAGCATCTTATAATGAAGAAAAATAAAATATTATTAATAAATTTTGATATGTAAACGTATATATCGATACAGAGGCATATATTTTGATATACTCATCTGATTATTGAACATATTATTTCTATATATTCCATTCAATGATACAGAGCTATAGACAGTCTCGGTCCATCAATTAGATGGTTGGGTTGAATTTTTATCCTCCATGTCCCTTTTTTGACTCAGGTCTAAATATATGAAGTTTCTAAATATAAAAATTTAAAACAAGTAAAGGATTTTATTAATAGATTTATCTGTTATAATAGCTGTGACAATGAGCCCAACTAAATATGCAGATGTAGGTCCTGGAGAATCTTGATGACTGCATCGTGGATGGCATTCCGGAAGCTTTTAGTTTGTTGGATAAAAAGTTTCTGCAAGATGTCCTGGATATATGCATCACCTGGGTCATCAAGGCCTGAGGTTAGGATGCCAAAGAATGGTGAGCTGCTGGAAGGTCAAAGCTATGCCTGAATCTTATGACCCATCTCCTACTCATCTCTCTGGTGACCCTAAGCCATCTCTCAAGATCAAGGGATGGTTGAGAGGACAGGTCCTCACCATGCTATGATATGACGCATTCTGCGTAATCCACTTATATAGTTTACAAATTGATTAGTCAATTATATATATCATTATATATATAAACTAATAAATAATGATTGAAGTTATTACTGTGATACATCGAGATCTCAGATCTAAGTAATCACTAGTCCTCTTAGACTAGTATGTGGCTTCCCATAATTGTAGTTATCTCGTTGCATGATCCAGCTACCATATCTATAATAAATAAAAAATAAAAATAAATTAGTTAAAATATATATATGTGATCAATTTAATATGGAATTAATCTAAGTATAGAATTTTTACTAATCTATCTACTATCACATGTATGCCAATGAAGCCATCGGTGTGCTTGATCGGATTCTACTCGGCGGTGTGATTTTGCCGTACCGTTTGCCCCCTACTAGAGTACTTCTCAGTGCATCACTAGTCGTACAGAGCCTTCCATACATATGTCCATATCCAGTAATCTCTGAAAGACTTCTAGTTTGATGATGACTCGGAATTGGAGATCTCTATGGTGACCAATTTGAGATTGTATAGCCCATCCCAGAGCCTACATATGGCCACCTCTTCAAAGGTCGGATGGTCATCTTCCTCATCCTAAAGAGTCTCGAATCGGTAGTACTATTACAAGTAGAAGCAAGCTTGTATTAAATAAATAAAATATAAATATTTTATAAATTTAAAAACTAAATACACTTGACTTATCAAAAATATCTCTCAGGCTATATTATGAAACCTTGATGGTCAACTAAATAACTCTTTCACTGGCCTCAGTATCAATTGTCAAATGATTCCAGTAACCATCTAAGATACTCTAGGCTCTCTGAATGCATTACAAAATTAAAATTTAATAATAAGTATTAACTCTAAAATGACTAAATTTTGAATATATTAACCGAATATGTAGTACTTATGAGCAATTCTGAATATGGATGAACTCTCTATCCTCTGACCAGTTAGAGATGCTACGAGCTGGCAGGTCCTCGACCATAATGCTGAGTCTGAGAGCCGGTCACTGTTGCACGTGATTGTGGGATCATGGTGACTCCATAGCCTCCTAACCTGATTGCAAAATATCTAGTATTAAGAATATTATATTGGATAATAAAATATAAAATAATATAAAATAGAATATCTAAAGTTTTAAAGTTTATTACATGTTGTAAGTGGCACAGAACCATGTGAGCTGGCAACATGATCGCTCTCAAGAAGAGCACTCTCCTCAACTAGCATGGCTCTAGTTTCTAGAAAATATGATGTATAATCTTTGAAAATAAAAATAAATAGATTCATTAAATTAATTATATAATCATGCATAGGATTATACACTTAGTACTACTCATTAGCCTCTTCAGATATTTGATACCCTTTGGATTCTCTCTTTTTCCATTTCTTCCTCTTCTTTCTCTTCTTTCCCTTCTTGGATAGGATTGCCCTCTAAAATAAACTCAATATGATCTATTTTCTCGTGTTGGCCATTACACAGGAGAATTTCTGGAGCATCCAACTCTATATCTATGAAGGACTGATGAACTCCGAATTTTTTTTTCTCTTAAAAGCATACTAGTAAATGAGATTCTTCTTTTTTTTCAAAACTTAATCCTGTATACAACCTATCAATCTTTCCTTTCTCTCTCCTTTGATAGAAAAGAAATATAATACACTTGAATAACTTCGTAAGCTAGCATAAATGGCTTGCTAAGATATGCTTTTAATCCATGTTTGATTTCAATAAGCCCGTGTCGGGGATCAATTTTCATATTATTATTATTATCAAACCATTGGTACTTAAATAGAATGATACTATTACTCCAATGTCGGTTAATTTGATCATTTCTTTGAAGATTTCATAGTAGTCACTCTCCATCTCTTCCCATCGGCTGCACTTTATACATACCAATATTCATTGTGCTATTACGATATCCATATTCATGGATGTGAAATTTAAAACCATTTATATTACAACCATTATAATATGTCAAGCATTTTGTTAACCCGTAATCTAATGATCTTAGCTTTTCGGAATAGAGTCACCCCCTTACATTACTTACACATTATAAAAAGAATAAATAAGAAAAAATTAAAATAGATGAAATGATAATAGATGCTTACTAGTTGATGGAATTAATCTATAAAATTTTGTGAGCATCATGCAAAAATTTCTTGCTAACTTATTTTTGGATTGTCCCATCTCAACATCCCATCATATTGCCTGAAAATACATAAGATAAATATATTATAATAAGTGATTGACAAATTTGGATTGTGATGGACACTTAATATATGAGTCGATCAACCTTCTCATAATTTAGCCAAACATATAACTCTACCTATCAAAATTTAGTATCAATTAAAACCTGGTGAAGCTCGTGCCCAAATTTACGAGTGGGATAAGCAAATATTAAGATCTCTTGATCTAATCCCTTACCACCACCATTATCATTTTGGCCAACTTGAGTTAGCTTTGTTTGCATACTGGATTAAAGTAGTATGACTAAAATTTGAAATTTTTTCTATTATGTAAGCCTTTATAATAGAACCTTCAATTATGACCTTATTTTTTACTTTTTTCTTAAAATTGTATATGTATCTTTTAAATGGATATACCCACCTATATTGCATTGGTTCCCTCATCCTAACTTCATACGCTAGATGAATCACAAGGTGCTCTATGGAGTTGAAGAAGCTAGGAGGGAATATCTTCCCCAACTTGCATATGATCTCTATACTACTAGCTTCAAGATTGGAGATGTGGTCAGCAGATAATTCGATATCACAAATATCTCTAAAGAAAAGTCTAAGCTTAGTCAAAGAACTCCATATAAAATCAACCAGCTGGTAGGGGTTCCAGTCTTGGTTTGGATATATTTCGACGAGAAAGTCCAGGGGTAAAATAAAAAATAGAAAAATAGTTCAAAAATAAAATCAAAAAAGAAAAAAATTAATAAAATAATCCTGGAGCCCCTGTTGGCTGGTGGTAGTAAAAAAGTTAGGGATATATATAATAAATTCCGTTCACTCGGCTGACACCAGTGATAGTTAGGTTGACATACTCACCTTCGGGTGGAGAACGGCTGCGAAAAAATTAATATACGCCGTGTATTGAACATTCCCTGGCTGAGGTTGGGGGACCGTCTGGGGGTGGCCACGCCCGGGGTCTAACTCCTCCCCCCCCCCCCCCCTTTTGGTTCATCAAAAAAAAAAAAAAAGAACTCCATATCGAGTTAGAAAGGAGTTCATGCTAAGCCAATGATAGTAATTGTTGTATGAAGATGTGACAATCATGGCTCTTTAGCTCGTAGAATCTGTAATATTTAATATTGATACACCGAGCTTGATTACTTGCATCACCATCTAGAAATTTAAGATTTTTACAGCATTCACATTCTTTCAACTACTTTCTCGTTAAAGTGTAAGATGCTTTCGACTTCAAAAATTTTATAGGTAACACCTCAACTAGCTCTAATAAAAGATATTTGTATATATTCT
The DNA here is from genome assembly GCA_021397845.1 of Areca catechu. Taxonomy (NCBI): domain Eukaryota; kingdom Viridiplantae; phylum Streptophyta; class Magnoliopsida; order Arecales; family Arecaceae; genus Areca; species Areca catechu. The sequence goes on along the minus strand of CM038047.1, from coordinate 46,148,763 downwards.
TCATATTTGCTTGAGCCTTAGGATTATCCTTTGTCTTGCTCCTGACATCTATAATAGTATAAAAAAAAATTATTGAATGCATCCCTTTTAATATGCATGACATCAAGGTTATGATGGATCAAATTGGTAGACTAGTATGGCAACTCCCAAAAGATGCTATACTTTATTTGGTCATGAGTACTACTAAACTTCCAAGGTTTTTGCTTGTCAAATAATATGCTAAGTTGGACTTCGTCTACTTATGATACCCTCTGAAATACTTCCATACCACTAAGACGTGGAGATGCACGATCCTTCTCTATCTTATTTCTCTTAAAACTATCCCACTATTTTTTAAAGGGATGATGCTCGAGAAGAAATTAATGATACTAATCGAACTAGCAGGACTTATGACCATGCTCAAGCTAAAATGATTTTATATTCTTCATGCAAACATTGTAGCTTTTCATGAAATTTCCATCTTGATAACATCCCATATAAGTAGAAAAATCGCTAATGCTCCACATCAGTGCAACCTTCATTATAAAATTATGCTTCTTTGATGTATCAAAAGTAGGTATACCATCGAACCATAAGAATTTTTGCTCAACAACAAGAGGCCTTAGATATACATCAATATTTCTACTAGTGCTGTGGTCCAAGAAAGACTAATATAAGAAAGATGTTATGTTCCTTCATGCACATCCTAAGTAGCAGATTGTATGGAGTAATAAAAACTGGCTAACATAAATAAGGAGCTGCTGCATAACTAAATGGTGTAAATCCATTTGTAAATAGACCTAATCGGATATTGTATGATTTCTAAGCAAATAAAGGATGGCAAGCATCAAATTTCTTCGATGCCTTACTATTTGATGGATGACACATCATATCTATATGCTTTCGAATCCCTTATTTATGCCATCTTATCTGTCGGATAATACTCTTAGACAAGTAGAGCCTCCAAAGCCTAGGAGTGAGGAGAAGGTATTGAAAAATCTTATATAGTACGTCCATCTAATTTTTACCCTCTTATCTTGGCTTAAATCAGTTTTCATCATATAATCACATGAGCTCTTTAGTTGGTCCTTGCTGTACATTGCTACGCACCGATTTAAAACCTTAAATCCACCACTCTTAAGTAGAATAATGGGAGTAAGGGTCGAACCCACAAGAACTTTCAGATTATTTCAAAAAAAGAATTTTTTTTCTTTTAAAAAAATAAACTAAAATAAACTAATGCTATAATTGCTAACAAAATAACAAAAATAAGAAAATAATTATCCATGAAGACAACCAAGATATGATCTATCTTAAGAATATGGTTCATACCCGTAGATCACAGTCCGTCCCTTAGGTATAGATCAGTCAAGAATTTCCTTCACTTGAATAGAAAATAACTTACTTCAAAAGCTTCGTAACTTTATCATTCCAACATTTAAACTAAGATAAAAAAAACACAAATCAATATGAAAATATGAAAAACATTTATTTAATAACAACTGAAATACATTAATAAAAATAAAAGAATCGAGGGAACAAGGGTCCCTCTTTCCCTTTTCTGATCTGGAGTGGTGGAAGCGACGGAGACTCAACAGCACCTCAGCAACAAGTCAAGATCTCGGGGAGTAGAGGTAGATGGTATGAAAAGAATGGTAGTGGAGTGCAGAATAGGAGCGATGTTAGAAGGAAAATCGAATGAGATGGAGGTGGAGATATGAAGTGGAATGGGAAGTTGGCCGAATGAAAGTGGGGCGAGGAAAAGTGAAGTATCAAGAATGCCGAAGTCGGGAGAAGTGCGAAGGTTTTATATATGAGAAACACCATGCCAGGCCCGATGAGAATCGCGGTGATTTCTTATCTTAATCTGCCCAACAGTCTTGATTCTACATCCCTATCCTCGCATCTACTTTTTGTTCAGATCTTATCCCCTCACCCGCTCATGTGATCCCAGCAAGCTTCCTCCGCACCTATCCAACCATCTCCGTGATATCTGTTCCAACTTTAAAACTCGAACTCCGATTGTTATCCTTCGACAATAGTAGTAGCGGTGAGGACCCGACAGCATCTTGGGATTGACAGTGAGAGGAATGAAGGGTAGAGCCAGTTGTCCTTGGTTTGCTAGTGGAGTGGAGGGAAACCGGCCATGGAAGATCAAGATCAGGCGACGGCTATGGCAGTAGGTGAGGCGGCGCAGGTGGCTTGGCGGTGGCAGGAGGAGACCATGAAAGGGGAAAAACATTGGCTCGGGAACCATGAAATTGCAAAGAAGAGAAGATGATGAACAACAAATTTTTTGGTGACTTTTTTGGCTGTTAGGAGCTTTTCCGGCCGGTGGTGGGGGCGCCGGTGAGTTGGCCAACATCAGGAGAAGCTCTCCGGTGAGTTTCAGCTCAAATGGAGAAGGGCGGTCCATGGTTCTATTTCGTGGACCACGATCATGGTTGCTTGCGGTCCACACAAAGCTTCATAGACCGAGCGGTCGGTCCTTAGTGGACCAGTCACTTTAAACTTCATGCAATGTTATATAATTCCTTCAAAATTCCATTTCGGGCCTGTTCAAAATTTGAATTGAGTGGCGTTTGCATCGTTGGACTCCTAAAATCGAGCTCTTCATATTTATGAAGTCAATTTCTACAAAATACCACATAAAAGTATCAATTTCAACTAAATAAAGTTGGGTTAATTATCATAATTTTAATAACTATCACACCTCCCAACTTGAACTTTGCTCGTTCTCGCTTAAAGAAAATGGATTAGCTGTGTACTAACTTGGTCCATGAAGTGAAAATTATCTTACTTAACTCTAAAATCAATTGATACCTTATTAGACAATTGAAGAGGTACGTCATTGGACTACCAATTCCATCCATTTAGTGGGTGAGTGTAGTCCAAAGAAGTTTTCAAGAGTTCTTCTTTTTCCAACTTTCTACCTCACTATCCAAATCTCTAACTTATTTTGGTTTTGGTGTAATATCAGTTTATTTAGTCTCCATTTTTTTTTTATAATATAGAGTTAGTGCAATGTCTTAACAACTTGCTTTCTAATGACCCTTGTAGCGAGCTTTAGGCCAATGACTCCCAAACTAGTTGGCTTTAGGGTATTAGGTGTAAAACACCCTTCAGGCTTATTGACTCAAGTCAAAAAGGCTATGCATTAAGACTGTCTCTACTAAGGATTTCTTTACATTCCCACCTTTTGACGCGAACAACAACGCTTACTTAGGCGAAGGGGCCTGGTTACTTAGTGAGAAATACTAAAAACCTTTTTATTAGACTTGAAAACTCTTTTTTTTTTACTTATACCATTATAAGGTAGATTCTTTATCAAGATCGATAGGCCGAAGGGTCTGGAAGTACTCAAGAAACTTTTCTGGTCTAAACTCTTCCATTATAGGGTTTGCTTGATAATTCGTCCCTCAATATCTCTAAAATTATCTGAACTGTTAATCATTTTTCTTTTAGGAAGCTTGATTATTTTCAAATCGAGACAAAGCTTGGTACACAAAAATCGATTAAAGTTTTACTCGATGATTAATTTAATTAGCCCCCCAACTTAATTTTCATTGTCCTCGATAGAAGAGGATACTAATAATGTAATGGCACGGATGGATACAACCTGTTATTTGAGCATTGGATGTCCTTTTGTCGCCATATTCCTCACAATCTTATTTTATTACTCTTCTCAGTTTATTCTAAAACCAAAGAACTCAAAGTTAAAACTAAAAACATGAATTGGGTTGCCTCCCAAGAGTGCTAAGTTTAAAGTCTTCAGCTAGATAAAGCTGATCTTTTAAACTATACCTAACCATGGTGGATGGTTGGACGAAGTCCAATCAGTAATGTTCCATATGATATTTTTCATATGCATATCTTCCAGACATGTTTCCAGAGGGGGTGGCTTGATATTCATGGTAGATATTGCATTCATGATAGATATTGATTCTATTGCTGAGGCTAGGTAAGGGTTGGAGAATGCTACAAATTGCTTATAATCAGATATCCAAAATGGATCTGATAGATTACTTAGCTCCTCCATATCATCAAATCTAGCCATATAATCAAATCCAGCCACATCATCAAATCTAGTATAATGCAGATGTTTACAGAACAGGTCCTCAGTCAAATTATCAAAACTATCGTGCTGACATACTGCATTACTCAATTCTTGCAGTGACATTTTGGTTGGGCAATCAATGGCAAATCCAAGATTATTTCTCTAATAGCTTCTTTGAATTCATTTGATGAACCTACAAATTAGATTTCCTTGTCAGGAATGGCATCATGCTCGAAGAAGGGGTCCTTTACCATGACTAGGAGTGGCTCTTATTCTAGTATAGGTAAGGTCTCACATGAAGAAGCTATCAGTGTATCAAAATGAGAGGTTATCTGCTCATATTTCTTGGCTCATGAGAAAATGGTGCAAAAATTAGATACTTCTAACAACATGTTCACCTCTTCAGTATACCCATTAATATTAAAATCATCCACTTCAAAATGTGTTAAGCATGCTTGTAGAGGATCTGAATCAAGCAAACTAGAAATTTTATCCTCGATAACTTCCTCTAGCACTTCCTCTACCATGTTTACATCATTATAATCATATGTGGGAGGTCCTTGGCATGCATTGAAGATGTTTAGTCTCATTTTGTTGTTTCCAAAAAAAACATCCATAACTCCCAGCCAACAATTTATACAAGCATTGGCTGTGGCTAGGAAGGGTCTTCCAAGAATGATGGAAATTTAGCTAGGATTATTGCTTGTTTCCATATCCAAGATAAGAAAATCAACAGGAAAGTAGAATTCATTTACTTTCATGAACATGTCTTCTAACACTCCACGGGGTACTTTGGCTGATCGATCAGCTAATTGTAATGTTACCGTTATGGGTTTCAGTTCTCTGAAATCGAACAAATCATACATTGAGCTTGGAAGAAGGTTCACACTCTCACCCAAATCTAACAAGGCTTTCTTGATTGTGAGGTCCCCTATGACACAAGATATAATTGAGGTACCATGATCTTTGAGTTTGGGTGGGGCTATTTGCTGAAAAACTGAGCTAGCCAGCTCAGTCCACTGGTTCTTTTTCAGGATGTATGCCTTAGATTTTCGTTTCTGTGTACACAGATCCTTAAAAAATTTGGCATAAGCCGGAACATGCTTGATGGCAATAAGAAGAGGTAAGTTTATTTGGACTTGCTTGAATAGTTCAAGCATTTCATTCATTTTCAAATTCTTCTTATCCAATATTAGAGGTGATTCTAGAGCACTAGAGAATGGAGTCGTAGGTGCAGGTGCTTGACCAATGGATTCCTTTTCCTCTTCATTCTTCTTCTATAGCTTAGCCACTTCTAGCTTTTGGGTCAGGTCAAACTGGTTCAATGTTTTTCCACTTCTTAAAGTTATGATAGATTTAGCATGTTCAGGAAAATTTTCAGGTCCAGTGGAGGAGCTTTCAGCCATGTATTAACCTTTAGGATTGCTAATGGGCTGGCTAGGTAACTTCCTTCCTTCCTCCGATTGAAACCTATAGCTAGTTGACCTATCTGGGTCTCTAGCTTGGCAATGGATTGTGTGTGGGAGTGGAGGAGTTGGGTGTTCATTTTTAACCCCTTCAAAGCTTGAAGTACCTTCTTTTCAAACAAAGGGTCATGATTATTTGGCGGAGGTTGTGGGGCACTTGGATATTGCAGAAATGGAATGCTTCTAAAGTTGGTCTCCTGATAGTTAGGCCTAATAGATGAATTGATTCCAAATTGGGGTTTCCAAGAGAAATTTGGGTGATTGTGCCAGCCAGGATTGTATGTGTTCGAATATGGATCATTTCCTGGTCTAGGAGCTATTCGGGTTTGGACTTGATGGACTTGCTCCTGAAGCAACTCAAGAAATTTGTAAGCAGCTAGACAATTACCTATCAATGATTGGGACTAGAATAAATAACACAGACATCATGATTGTGATGAGATGAGGAGGAAGTATTTCTAGCTTGCAAGATTCGGTCAAGCTTCTGAGATAGCTCATCTACCTTGCTTTAGATGTCTACAGAATGACCAACTTCATACATTCCACCTCTCTTTGGTCTTATTAGTCCTATGGGAAAATCTCTACGGGCAGCATACATATGATGCAAAGAATTTTCACTCAAGATTTCAAATAGCTGCCATGCCACATGTTCATTTTTTAGCATGAATGTTCCTCCACATGAGGCATCCACCATTTGCCTGTGCCTTTCTGACAGACCATCGTAAAAACACTGGACTAATTACCATTTTGGTATGGCATGGTGATGACATTTCCTAATCAACTCTTTCAATCTCTTCCAGGTTTCATGAAACATTTCTCCGTCCAATTTGGAAAAACTAGTAATGGCTTTTCTGATTTGATTTGTCTTTCCTATGGAAAAATACTTCTTAAGGAATTTCCTCTGAAGTTGATCCCAAGTTGAAATAGTCACAGTGTCTATGGAATTCAACCAGTATTTAGCTTTGTTTTTCAAGGAGAAAGGGAATAACTTAAACCTTAAAACATCGTCGGAGAAATTTTGTATCTTTACGGTTGAACAGATTTCCAAGAATTCATCTAAATGTTTATAAGGATCTTCATTCGCAAGTCCGTAGAAGGAGGGTAACATCAGGATTACACTAGACTTGATTTCGTACTGCATGGCATCTACAGGGGGTACTTGGATATAGGGCGAATAGGTGTATTTTGAAGGAGTGAAGTACTCCTTCAATTGTCTTGGAAGATCGATTTCTTGATTTTCTTGGTTGGGATCTATAGTACCTAGTCTGTTTGCTCTACAGGTTCTTTCTATTTCTAGGTCTAGGGGTATGAGTTAGGGTTTTAGTAACCGACGACCTAGCATACACCCTACAAAAGGACTCTAAAGCAAACAGTGCAATTTCAATTTTTTTTTGATTAATTAAAGAAAAGTGGAAGAATGAGAAGAGGTCTAAAGGAGAAATTCCTAAGAGAGTCTTAGGCTAAAGAAAAGTGAGTTATATTAATTAATTTCTTCTTCTTCTTTTTTTTTTCAAACAAGTGAAACAATCAAAATCACTATCTTGGGGTTAACCTGAATCTAGACAGCTCCTAAATGATCCAAGGTTATCTTTGAGTACTCCAAGTCAAAGATCAACTAACTGACTTGGCCAGATAAGTGTAAGGTTGGTGGGGGTCCCCCCATTACTTGCCTTAGATACTAATTGAAATTGGCTAGGTAAGCGAACGGAACCAATTAAAGAACCACCTTCCTTCAGGCTCTTATCCCTGAACCACTTTTCTTAGACACCAAGCAGCTAAATGACTTGAACCTGGTCCAACTCTGGGGTTCCCTTGTCCTATTGAGCTCGAAATTTCTAGGGTTGATGTCTAATTAATTTTAGAGTTAAAGGCTTAGGTCAATGCAAATGCTGGGTGGTGGTTTGTGGGCTAAAAAAGGATATTGAACTCCCCACCTTATCTGATTAATTGGGTTATGTCCTTAAAGTGAATTATGGAATGATGAAATGCAACAAGTAGGGTATCCAAAATAAAAGTTATAGACAAACAAAATTAAACTAAAACTAATTATTTTTTTTTAAAGTTTGGTGATTAAGTCTCTAATCCTAATAAATTATGAGATATCAGGGTAATATTTTTTTTTGATTTTGTAGAAAAGTTAATTACCTAAGTTAATCTAAAAATTGAAAACAAATAGCAAAAAAGATTTTACTTAACCTTTTTGTACCCTAGGACAACCATTCAACAAAACTTTCCAGTTATGCCAGGATAATCTTATGTCAGGGCTTTCAAGATTGAAAAATACTAATAACTATTTTATTTATTTATTTATTTTTTTGAATTTTCAAATTTTGAATTTTAAAATTTAAATATTTGAAATTCGAATTTAAATTTTTAAATTTTGATTTTTTTTTGATTTTTTTTCAAAATAACGTCAAAAGTGGGGGTAGCGGTGCCAAAAATCTGTTGCATGCACCGATTTAAAATCTTAAATCCACTACTCTTAAGTAGAATAATGGGAGTAAGGGTCGAACCCACAAGGACTTTCGGGTTATTTCTAAAAAAAATTCTTTTTTTTAAAAAAAATAAACTAAAATAAACTAATGCTATAATTGCTAACAAAATAATGGAAATAAGAAAATAATTACCCGTGAAGACAACCAAGATATGATCTATCTTGAGAGTACGGCCCGTACCCGTAGATCACGGCCTGTCCCTTAGGTATAGATCAGTCAAGAATTTTCTTCACTTGAATAGAAAACAACTTACCTTAAAAGCTCCATAACTTTATCATTCCAGCATTTAAACTAAGATAAAAAAATATAAATCAATATGAAAATATGAAAAACATTTATTTCATAACAACTGAAGTACATTAATAAAAATAAAAGAATCGAGGGAACAAGGATCCCTCTTTCCTTTTTCTGATTTGGAGTGGTAGAAGCAACGGAGACTCGGCAGCACCTCGGCAACAAGTCAGGATCCCGAGGAGTAGAGGTGGATGAAGTCAGGATCTCGGGGAGTAAAGGTGGATGGTACGGAAAGAATGGTAGTGGAGTGCAGAATAGGAGCGATGTTATAAGGGCAATCAAATGAGATGGAGGTGGAGATATGAAGTGGAATGGGAAGTCGGCCAAATCAAAGTGGGGCGAGGAAAAGTGAAGTATCAAGAACGCCGAAGTCAGGAGAAATGCAAAGGTTTTTTAGAGAGAAACACCACGTTAGGCCCGCATGGGAACCGCGATGATTTCTTATCTTAATCTGCCCAACTGTCTCGATTCTACGTGAAGGAGAAAACATTCAAGCATGCTGGGCAGAAAAAATATATTTTAAAATTATTTTAAAATATGCACAGCGGAAGGCTCGGTAGATAGATCAAGACGATCTACCGATCTGCTTGTAATAGGATCTAGTATAATAATCTAACATGCAAGAAAATATCAACAGCAAGAAAGAAACAAAGATATAAAAGTACTTTACCATTATACATTTGAAAATACTGCAAAAAAAAAGGAGGAAGGTGCCCGAGCCACACACGTGTCTGGCCTCTACAGGTAATCCACACCAGGGCTCGACATTGATCAACTCCCTCAGAGTGCTAACTCTTCGGGATCCTTCGGGCCAGTCTTCTTCTTCCAGGAAGACAAGGAGAGGTGGAATCCTTCCCAAGAAAATCTCTTCCCAAGACCTAGTTTAAATGCTAGGTTTCTGACACCCAATCCCAAGTTCTCACAAAACCCTCTTCTTCTTCTAGTTCTTCTAACAATCTGCAACCTCTAAAATGATATTCATTTATAGGGAAGCCATGAGAGGGAGAAAGAGGAAGGAGGAGTGATTGGGGGAGAAGGTCAAGGGCTATACCAAATGGGTCCAAGCCAAAGAAGGTAAGTATGACTATCATACCAAGAAAGCTTAGAGCCAAAAATGCCCAAAAATTGAAACTCGAATTCAAAATTCGAAGTCCAAACATTCCAGAAATTCTTCTCAGAAAATCTGCTCATCATAGCAAGTGTCGACACTTGCAAAATGCCAAGTGTCGATACTTCCCAAGTGTTGACTCAAGCAAGTGTCAACACTTGGAACATAGTCAGTCATATTGACCTCTTGTGATGGCAAATGATTCTCAATCATCGATCAGCCTTAAGATCATATAGAAATCCCTATGGTGTGTGATCCCATAGGTTCGAACACTAAGCCAGTAGTACTAAAACATTTCTAGTACTAGTCAAAGTCCTCATCTAGCAATGATAACCGACGTCCGGATAGGTCGAAGATGCGAAGCACCGTACAAGAACCTCTAGTATATGGTTACCATATAATTCATCCCTTTGACCTTAAAATGCTCATGATGATTGTTGCCCAGAAATGGAGCCCAAGAGGGGGGGTGAATTGGGTCTTTTTAAAAAAAAATTAAGACAATAATGTGAGAGGCAAGTGGTGCTTGTGAATAATGAAAAATTCAATGCAAGATATTAGCAATAATTAAAGAGCTAGAGAGGAAGAGAGTAATCACACACAAACACAAGGTTTATAGTGGTTCGGTGCAAACCTAGCACCTACATCCACTCTCCAAGCCAACCTTGGGAATTTCACTATAATCCGCACTAGATTACAGTCGACTTGTTTTTCACAAGGCTCACAAGTCAAAACCTAAGTTGGTTTTGTCACTTAGGCTTACCAACAAACCTTAACACTTGTTTTGTCTTTGGGCTCACAAGTTAACCCTAGTTGGTTTTATCCCTTTAGCTCACCAACAAACCACAATAACCTTCTTTCAAGATACCCTTGAAAGCAAGGTCAAATCACAATAAAAACATATATGAAATTTAAAAACTACAACAAACTCTCTTCAAGAGTGGATTGGAATCTTTGAAGCTCAAAAGGATGCTTTGTCTTCACTCTTCCTTGGAATCTCCTTCAAGGTACCTCTTTTTGGAATGATATAAGGATGAGCTTGTAGGCTTTTCAATGGAATCAAGCTAGAAGAGGCTTTTAATGTGAAGTTTGGAGAGAATATTGGCTTTATGGCTTTTGAGTAGACTTCAATGCACTTGAATACACTTCTCTTCTCTTCTCTTGCTTTAAAATGAGGTTGGTGGAGCTTAAATACACCAAAAACCTTCCAAAAAATGGTTTGTGACCATTGGTGCCTTGGAAATAGCCGTTTGGAGCTTGAAAAGCAAGTTCTGCAAGCCAGAAAAATAGATCCGTTAGAGCTGTCAGGCTGCAAGTGTCGACACTTGGCTATCAGGTGTCGACACTTGGCTGTCAGGTGTCGACACTTGATTTTTGGGTATCGACACTTGAATATTCAAGTGTCGACACTTGACGCACAGGTGTCGACACTTGACGCACAGGTGTTGACACTTGACACAAAAATCCTCAACAATACAAAGTTCTGTATTTTCAAAAATCTCAGGCCTTGAGTCGACACTTGGAACCTAAGTGTCGACACTTGGTGTCGACACTTGAATATAGGTGTCGACACTTTGCGTGCCAAGGATTTTTGTCTGTGCCAAATGCTGAAGTGTCGACACTTGACTGTCCAGGTGTCGACACTTGAGACTGAAAACTTTCAGATTCAAGTATAAATGCCTCGAAAACATAAATAAAATTCTTAAATACATAAACACATAATATTTAAACATTTTTATGCCCTTTTTCAATGAAGAGGATGCCCGGATTTGTGAGAATTGCTCCGTGCCATTACGTGCCATACATCATAAGTTTTTAAGATTTTGAGGTGTTTTCTTCCTGAAAACTCACAACTTGAAATCTTCATTAGAATATAATATGCACTCAATGTTTTGTTATTCATCAAAATCACTGGGTGGAGCCAATAATCTCCCCCTTTTTGATGATGATAAAACCTTGAGTAAAAAGGCAACATATTTCAAACTTTAACCATTTAATTTTTGAATATGAATTTAAGTCACAATAGAGGCAAAAACTTCATAGATAGGAAGAAACAATCTCCCCCTTAATTAGATACTTCTTATTAAGGTAAACTTCAAAGATTCTTACAAGGTGAAAGACACAATCAATACATGTTCTCCAAAAAATTTATGAATTAACACCTTTTTCTCAACAAATTTGTACATCAATAAAATTAATACTCTTTCTCCCCCTTTTTGTCAATCACTAGAAAGGGGAATAACCTCCCCCTTACAATGAGCATGGAGACAAAAAAATAGAAGGGAATCCAATGACATAGATATCAGAGCCAAAATTATGCTAATATTAAAGAGTATCAGAGCTAAAATATACAAAGAGAAAAGAGTATCAGAGCCAAAAAATAATAAATTGATTCATTGAAGCACAAATAAAGAGTACTGAATAGAAATATATATATATATAAGGTAAGTTTTCAGTACAAAATTTGCTGAGTCATCAGCAAGAGCTGAAACAAACATAAGTCACTAGAGTCAAATAAGTATCAAATATATAACATAAGAGATAAAACAGATATCTGTGAGGCTAATCCTCATCAGATGGAATATCAAGACTGAAAGGAGCACTGATCCTAGATCTGGTGGCTAATGCCCTAGGAGGTGCTAAAGCTCTACGACTCCTAGTGCGGCCGGAAGGACCAAAGGTTTGTACAACCCTAGAAGATCTAGTGGAAGGAGGTGAAAGATGACCAGCTAGCGCAATAAGGTCCGATGTGGTGTCAACCAAGGCAGTAGCAGGAGCTGGTGTAGTAGGAGGATCTTGAGTGACCACCTCATAAGCATCGGCACCGCCAACACTGTCGCTGTCACTACCCACTACCTCTGTAGCTCGATCGATATCCTGATCACCATCCTCAGCAGAATCAGCATGGTCGCTCCGGTGATCGCCGCCATCATCATCATCATCGTCATCATCGTTAGATCATGTAAGTGCAGGGGCTGCTGGAGGTATAAGGGATCTCAACAGACTCTCAATGCGAGAGAATCCCTCCTCCATGGATCTGCGAATCTCAGCATGCTCCGAGGTAGTATGTGCTCGTAGAAGCTCGACCTTGCTACGGAGCTGAGTCACCTCACCTCTGATCTCTGTGAACTGTGCTCTGGCATGTTCCTCAAAAGATAGTCCTGTAGATGGTAGTGGAGGAACTGAAGTGTCAGGAGACAAGTGCTCTGCTTGTATTGATGGTACATCTACTGGAGGAAGAACTGCTGGCTCAGATGGTCCAGCCTCAGCCTCTCGATTCTCGTCCTCCTCATCTGGCTCCTGGCCAGACTCTCTGCGAACCCATCGACCTCCAACTAATATGTATCCCATCCGATGCAATGACCTCTCATCGTACACATCCATGTGTAGTATCTCCTTGGGGATCTCCCCCTCCAATGATACTCCACACGCTCTGAAAAGTCGGGTCAATGCCATGCCGTATGGCAAACAGTGTCGGCGCTGAGTAGCAGCATCATACATCTATGTCAGCATCAGGAAAGGAATATCTATCTATCTCCTCTCAATCAGACTGGTCATCACCATCAACTCCCTCTCGGTGATGAAGTCGAATCTGCTAGTCTTCGGTAGTAGGATCCGTGCAGTAATATGGTGCAAAAGGCGCATCTCCAATGATAACTGGTTCGCAGTAACCACTGAAATACCGCGAACATCCTCTCTCTCAAGGATGCACCTAAATGCCGCCTCTCTATCATCCACTAAAAAGGCACAGACTCCTCTCCGGGGTATCTCCCATACACGGCTCAGAAGCTCATCAGTCAATGAAATCTGAATACCCCTGACAGATGTCGTCCATAATAGTCGTCGACAGTCCAGTGCACCATAAAACTCCCTCACTAGGTGAGGATAGTACCTCTCCTACATGGTGCGGAATGGTACTAGTCCTGCATCAGTGAGTATCTGTCTAATACCAAAGTGGTGCCTGTCGAAGCACTGCAAGTCAACTCTCCTCCCTGAAGCTACAAACTTCCCTGCCATCCTCTCTGCAGGGGGGAGCTCGGTGTGGCTGTACTGCTCGGCTGTGTTGAATTAAATCTGGCCTTCGACCTCCTCTCAGTACCATGACTGGGCCTCTCCCTAACTGCAAGTCTCTTCCTAGGACCCATTACAGCCAATTGACCAGGAAAAAGGAAGAAAGGCTTAGAACAAGGGACTGGCTACAGGTTGAGATTAGAAAAATGTTCAGATAGGTTTCGAAAACCAGAATCAACAATGTTTGAAAAATTATAAAAATAATATTTGTAAAAAATATATTTTGATTAAATGACAAACTTCTGAACAAAATTTGTAGAAAATATTTTTGTTTAGTATAGCACATTTGAATCTTTGGAAAAATAATTTTTGTAAGGTATAAAAATCAAAAATCATGGGATTTGGGTTTAATCACTTAGGGTTTTAGCAAATAGGCAAAAATGTCGCAAATGTATCATGAAAAACCTTTCTAAATCGTCAAGAAATGGATTTAGTAAGTTTAATTTAGATGAAAACCCAATTTATTTCTGCCAAAATTAATGAAATAGTGTTTTTTGTGAAAAGGGGTGAAAACGGCCAAAAGATGAGGGAAATCTAAGAAAAATAAGTTTAGAATACTATTCCCTCAAATGGAGTTTTAGAAATCCACTAAAACACGCAAAAATCCGGTTAGATTCATGAAAAATACTCGGAAAACCCAAATCATGGTTGTTTGGTTCGAAAACAACAAAACTAAAAACAAAGAAAAATAAAACGAAATTAGAAAAGGGAAATACCTATTTTGTGATGGATTAAGGGGTGAAAGGATGGATTTGGACAGAGGGGACCACTGTTGCAAGAAATCAAGGGGGGGAAGAAAATTTCAAAAACCCTCGTTCAGTCCTTTTAATAACAGTTTCATATTCGCAAGTGTCGACACTTAGGATATGTCAAGTGTCGACAGTTGGTCAGGTGTCGACACTTGACACTTTCCAAGTGTCGACACTTGGCCAAAAAATCAAGAAAATCCGGAAATTATTTTTTAAAAAATAGATAAAATTTTGATAAAGTTTTGGGGCTTTAATCAATAGGTTTTGAGCTTTAGGATTTAGGTAAAATTGATACTAAGAGAGTTCTAGGAGAATGGATCAATGATACCTAACTCTCTTCTAATCAGACAGAACCTATCCCCACTTAAAGGCTTGGTAAACACATCTGCTAACTGATCATCAGTACAAACAAAATCAAGAATTACATTAGAGTTTTGTACATGATCTCTTATGAAATGATGTCTTATTTCAATGTGTTTACTTCTTGAATGTTGTACAGGATTTTTAGATAGGTTGATTGCACTAGTATTGTCACATCTTATGGGTGTCTTAGTTTAATGCCAAAATCTTCGAGTTGTTGTTTGATCCAGAGGATTTGAGCACAACAGCTTCCAGCTGCTATATATTCGGCTTCTACCGTAGATAGAGCAACTGAGTTCTATTTCTTGCTACTCCAAGAGATCAAATTTACTCCAAGAAATTGACAGGTTCCACTAGTACTTTTACGATCAAGTTTACACCCAGCAAAGTCAGTATCAGAATAAGCAATTAAATCAAATGAAGAATCTCTAGAGTACCATAAACCAATTTCAATTGAGCCAGATAGATATCTAAGTATGCATTTAACTGCCAAAAGATGAGACTCTTTAGGATTAGACTGATATCTAGCACACATACAGACACTAAATATGATATCTGGCCTACTGACAGTAAGATAAAACAATGAACCAATCATGCCACGATAAAGTTTTTGGTCTATAGACTTACCTGATTCATTCTTGTCAAGTCTACATGTAGAGCTCATAGGGATACCTAAAGGCTTAGTGTTCTCCATCCCAAACTTCTTGAGTATTTCTTTTGTATATTTTGTTTGGTTGATGAAGATCCCCTCTTTGGTTTGCCTTATTTGGAGTCCGAGGAAGAAATTTAGTTCTCCCATCATGCTCATCTCGAACTCACCCTGCATTAATCTTGCAAAATCTTGACAAAGAGATTCATTAGTAGCACCAAATATTATATCATCTACATAGATTTGTACTACTAAGAGATCATCATTCTTTTTCTTTAAAAATAAAGTTTTATCTACATTGCCTCTAGTAAAATCATTTTTCAGTAAAAAGGAGCTTAAACGATCATACCAAGCTCTTGGAGCTTATTTCAATCCATATAAAGCTTTATGAAGTTTATAAACATGACTTGGAAATTCAGAATTTTCAAAACTGGGGGGTTGCTCAACATAAATTTCTTCTTCAATTAATTCATTTAAAAAGGCACTTTTAACATCCATTTGATATAGTTTAAAATTCATGAAGCAAGCAAAAGCCAACAATAGCCTAATTGCCTCAAGTCTAGCCACAGGAGCAAAGGTTTCATCAAAATCTATCCCTTCTTCCTGATTGTATCCTTTGGCAACTAGTCTAGCCTTATTTCTAATTACTATTCCATTTTCATCAAGTTTATTTTGAAAAACCCATTTTGTTTCAATAATTGATGTGTTTGAAGGCCTATCCACTTGTGTCCAAACATTATTCCTTTTAAATTAATTAAGTTCATCTTGCATAGCATTTATCCAATTACTATCACATTCAGCTTCCTCAATAGTTTTAGGTTCAATTTGAGACACAAAAGCTAAGTAATCTCAAATATTTCTAAGACATGATCGAGTACTTACACCTTTAGATGGATCACCTATAATTAGTTCTTTTGGGTGTCCATGAGCATACCTCCATTCTTTTGATAATGGATCAACAGTTGATATATTTTCATCACCTTATGCTTGATCTCCGTCAGTGTTTTGATCATCGTTCTGTTCCTTGGTAAGTCTTTCATTGTTGTTTATTTCTTCAGTTTTTTTGCTACTTGTTTCATCAAAAAGTACATCTTCTTTTCTTGAAGATTTTTGGTTAGTTTCATCAAATACCACATGTATGGATTCTTCAACAACAAGTGTTCTTCTGTTGAAGACCCTGTATACCTTACTAGATGTGGAGTAGCCTAGAAAGACTCCCTCATCTGATTTGGCATCAAATTTACTCAAATTATCTTTACCATTGTTTAAGATGAAACAACGGCATCCAAAAATATGAAAATAACGAATTGAAGGTTTTCTACCCTTCCAAAGCTCATAAGGTGTTTTCTTTAAAATCGGTTGAATTAAAACTCGATTTAAAATATAGCATGCAGTATTTATGGCTTCCGTCCAAAAATTTCTAGGTAAATCATTTTCACAAAGCATGTGCGTGCCATTTCTTCAAGAGTTCTATTTTTTCTTTCTACTACTCCATTTTGTTAAGGTGTCCTAGGTGCAGAAAAATTGTGATGAATTCCATTTTCAATACAAAATTTATCAAAATCGGCATTTTCAAATTCGGTTCCGTGATCACTACTTAAAGATACTACTGAAACACCTTTTTTATTTAAAACTCTTTTATGAAATCTAATAAATTCAGAAAAAGTTTCATCTTTATGTGCTAAAAATATGACCCATGTAAATCGTGAGAAATCATCTACAATGACTAGACCATACTTCTTACCTCCCAAACTAGATGTTCTAGTAGGCCCAAAGAGATCCATATGAAGCAATTCCAAAGGTCTAGATGTAGAGATTACTCCTTTTAGTTTGAAAGAAAATTTTGTTTATTTTCCAAGTTGACATGCACTGCAAATCTTATCTTTTTCAAAATTGAGTTTAGGCAAATCCTTTACTAAATTCTTTTTGCTAAGTTTTAAAATTAAATGCATGCTTGCATGTCCTAGTCTACGATGCCAAAGTCAACTAGTTTCATCGATCTTGGCTTCCATTGCCACTAGACATTGACCTTTCTGAATAGGGAGATCATCAAGATCAACCATATAAATATTGTCATGCCTATGACCGATGAACTTAATGCCATTATCATCTAGACTAGAAACAATGCACAAAGAATATTCAAAAACAACTTTAAAGTTTTTGTCACAAAACTGACTAATGCTAAACAAGTTATTTTTTAAGCCATCAACATATAAAACATTATCAATATAAGAGGTAGGGGTGATATGGATTTTACCAATACCGATAATTTTGCCCTTTCTATTATCACCAAAAGTTACATTGCCACCATTTTGATATGTAAGTGATGAGAACTGCTCCACATCTCCTGTCATATGCCTTGAGCAACCGTTATCAAGGTACCACATCCTTTTCTTGTTGGTTGCAAGGCATACCTGCAATAAAGATCAAGTGGAGACTTTAGGTACCCAAGCCATCTTGGGTCCTTTTTGGTTAGTGGCATTGGTTCCTTTTGGAACCCAAACTTTCTTAATGTTATTTAATTTTCTTTTGCTGCGCATATAAGATTTATGTCCTTTAATACCACAAGTATAGCATGTAATGGATGAAGATGCAGGCACAAATAAATTTTTAAAGAGTTTCTATTTCTTATGAGTCCTGAATCCTAAGCCAGCTTTGTCAAATACTGCTCTTTGGTTATTTAAGAGTAAATTTAATTTTTTAGAACTGTAAGTAAATTTTTCAACAAAAGGTTTTAGTTTTTCGATTTCTTCTTTATATCTTTTGTTTTCATTTAAATTTTCTTTGCTTGGTTTTGACAAATTTTCAGTTGAAAGTAAGTCACTTTTCCTTTTAAAAATATCCTTTTTTTTTTCAAGTGCCATAATCTTATCAGTTAATTTTTTATTTTATATTAGAAGACATTCATTTTCATTTAAAATGTTGTTATTTGTTTTAGCTAGATCTAAGTTTTGCTTCTTTAAATCTTTATGTTTTAATTTTAACTTTTGAAATTCTATGACTAGTTCATCAAAAACCTCATGAAGCTCATCAAAAGTAAATTCATTTTCAGTTTCAGAACATACCTCTTCTTGATCGGCCATCAGACAGAAGTTTGCTACCTCCTGCTGTTCTTCCTCAGAACTGGAGTCTTCACTTTCACTCCAGGTTGCCATCATGGCTTTCTTTCTTAGCTTTCTCCTACTTTTCTTTAATAAGGGGCAGTCTACCTTGAAATGCCCGGGTTTTTTACACTCAAAACAGGTAGGCTGCTCCTTCTCCTTTTTTTTGTCCTTTTCCTTGCTCGGCTCACCTTTCAGAGATTTCTTTTTGTAATTGAACTTTTTCTTCCTCATGAACCTTCTGAATTTCCTAGCTAACAGAGCCGTCTCATCTTCTTCGTCATCCTCTTCAGAGTCTTCGCTTGATTCCTCTCTAATAGTAGATTTGAACGCGATCGCCTTCTTCTTTTTGTCGACCTCTCCATTCTTTTGTTTGAGGGAGAGCTCATAAGTCATTAAGGAACCCAACAGTTGTTCCAGCGGGAGAGTGTTGACATCTTTGGCTTCTTCAATCACAGTGACCTTTGCATCCCATGAAGCTGGTAGAGACCTGAGAAGTTTATTCACAAGTTCGCCGTTAGAAATAATTTTTCCTAGGCTTCTCATGCCATTCACAATGTTTGTGAACCTAGTATACATTTCACTGATAGACTCAGTAGGTTCCATTTTAAACATTTCATATGTGTGAATTAGCATGTTGACCTTAGTGGTTTTCACTTGGTGTGTACCCTTATGGGTAACCTCAAGTGTATCCCAAATCTCCTTGGTGGAGAGACAATTTGATATTCTATTAAATTCACTAGGATCAAGAGAACAAAATAAAAGGTTCATTACCTTAGCATTAAGCTCAATTTGCTTAATGTCATTCTCATCCCAATCATCTTCCATTTTTGGAGTGAGAATGCCATTAATCATCATTGTAGGCTGATGAGGACCTTTTACAATTGTTCTTCACAAATTATAATCAAGAGCTTGTATAAATATGAGCATGCGTGTCTTCCAGTATGTGTAATTTGTGCCATTAAAAAGTCGGGGTCGGTTTGAAGCTTGACCTTCTACAATACCCATTCCTATTGGGGCTGCCATGATCTTTTACTCAAGATCCTGGACCTACAAGAGAGTACCGGTGCTCTGATACCACATGTTGCCCATGAATGGAGCCCAAGAGGGGGTGTGAATTGGGTCTTTTTAAAAAAAATTTAAGACAATAATGTGAGAGGCAAGTGGTGCTTGTGAATAATGAAAAATTCAATGCAAGATATTAGCAATAATTAAAGAGCTAGAGAGGAAGAGAGTAATCACACACAAACACAAGGTTTATAGTGGTTCGATGCAAACCTAGCACCTACATCCACTCCCCAAGCCACCCTTGGGAATTTCACTATAATCCACACTAGATTACAGTCGACTTGTTTTTCACAAGTTAACCCTAGTAGGTTTTATCCCTTTGGCTCACCAACAAACCACAATAACCTTCTTTCAAAACACCCTTGAAAGCAAGGTCAAATCACAATAAAACAGATATGAAATTTAAAAACTACAACAAACTCTTTTCAAGAGTGGATTTGAATCTTTGAAGCTCAAAAGGATGCTTTGTCTTCACTCTTCCTTGGAATCTCCTTCAAGGTGCCTCTTTTTGGAATGATGTAAGGATGAGCTTGTAGGCTTTTCAATGGAATCAAGCTAGAAGAGGCTTTTGATATAAAGTTTGGAGAGAATATTGGCTTTATGGCTTTTGAGTAGACTTCAATGCACTTGAATACACTTCTCTTATCTTCTCTTGCTTTAAAATGAGGTTGGTGGAGCTTAAATACACCAAAAACCTTCCAAAAAATGGTTTGTGACCGTTGGTGCCTTGGAAATAGCCGTTTGGAGCTTGAAAAGCAAGTTCTGCAAGCCAGAAAAATAGATCCGTCAGAGCTGTCAGGCTGCAAGTGTCGATACTTGGCTATCAGGTGTCGACACTTGGCTGTCAGGTGTCGACACTTGATTTCTGGGTGTCGACACTTGAACATTCAAGTGTCGACACTTGATGCACAGGTGTCGACACTTGACACAAAAATCCTCAACAATACAAAGTTCTGTATTTTCAAAAATCTCAGGCCTTGAGTCGACACTTGGAACCTAAGTGTCGACACTTGGTGTCGACACTTGAATATAGGTGTCGACACTTGGCGTGCCAAGAATTTTTGTCTATGCCAAATACTGAAGTGTCGACACTTGACTGTCCAGGTGTCGACACTTGAGACTGAAAACTTTCAGATTCAAGTGTAAATGCCTCGAAAACATAAATAAAATTCTTGAATACATAAACACATAATTTTTAAACATTTTTATGCCCTTTTTCAATGAAGAGGATGCCCGGATTTATGAGAATTGCTCCGTGCCATTGCGTGCCATACACCATAAGTTTTTGAGATTTTGAGATGCTTTCTTCCTGAAAACTCACAACTTGAAATCCTCATTAGAATACAATATGCACTCAATGTTTTATTATTCATCAAAATCACTGGGTGGAGCCAACAATGATCTAGGGTTTGACTGCCAATTCTAATATGGTTTATTCAGATCGTGTCTCAACTTTACAGGTTCTGTGACTTATCACAAGAACTACCCTGGCCAAGGATTTGCTAAATTGAGACATAGTGAGTCATTCACTCCAAACTATTTAGAGGGATCAAATCCATCTTGATCCACCACCACTCCACAAGTACTTGACTGCACCCAGAAACCTTCCATCACTAGATTAGAAATCTAGGTAGTCCGGTACCAAAGTATAGTGAGTTCCTTGCAAGCTACCATGGTAATCTCAGGTTTGAGGGACACATATATCCATATCCCTTCGTGAGCAACCTTTTGGTAGAAGGGAGCTCCACAGATGATCACGTTCAATGAGATGTCACACATTTCACTTGCATGTCACACCAGTGTCTCTACACTCCTTGGTTAAGAGGACAACCAATAAATGTGACATACAATAACCTACACTTGATACATCGTCGTCCTATAATAATATATCCTTTGATTGTGAACCAGTTTAAGAACTACTTGATATATCCTCTATATATCAAAATAATGTAGTTCTTAAGGACTCCATCATACGAGAGTTCATTTCAAGAAAATGCAAAAATGATGAACAGCCAAAGAATAACTTTTATTCATTAAAAAATTCATATATAATTACAAGATTAGCACAATCGTCTACAGCCCAGACGATTGACATTGGGACATAATTTCCAATGACTCTGACTTGGACTAAAGCCAATCGGTACAGAATCTCATTCCCATTTTTCGTTTACAACAGTCAAACTCTTGAATTTTGATGACTTTAGTGAAGGGGTCAGCCAAGTTCTCCTTTCCATCGATCTTCTAAAGGTTAATGTCATCTCGTTCCATGATCTCTCGTACAAGGTGATAGCACCGCAGAATATGCTTTGTACAGTGATGAGACTTTGACTCTTTGGCTTGAGCAATGGTTCTAGTGTTGTCACAGTATATCAGAACAGGACCATCCAGGGAAGGTACCACTCCTAGCTTGCTAAGGAACTTCCACAACTACACAACTTCCTTTGCTTCATCTGATGCTGCAATGTATTCTACTTCACATACTGGTCCGCCATAGTAGGCTGCTTGGAACTTTTCCAGTAGATAGCTCCTCTGTTCAAGATAAAGATAAATCCTGACACACTCTTGCTATCATCCTTATCTGATTAGAAACTAGAGTTAATATATCCCATAAGTTTTAAGTCAGATTCTCCATAAATTAACCATTGGTCCTTAGTATTTCGTAAATATTTAAGGATGGTTTTTATCACTTTCCAATGGGCTTCACCTGGGTCAGATTGGTATATACTCACTACGCCTAGTGAGTATGCCACGTCTGGTCTAGTACATATCATGGCATACCTAATAGAGCCCATTATCGAAGCATATGGGATTTTACATATATGCTCTTTCTCTTCAGGAGTTGTCGCACAATTCCTTTTAGAGAGATCAATTTCAGTGCCTATCGGGAGATAGCCCTTCTTAAAAATTTTCATGCTGAACCGTTTCAGCATGGTGTCAATGTACGTAGACTAGGACAGTCCTAGAATCCTCTTAGATCTATCTCTATAGATCTTCATACCCAGTATGTAAGAGGCTTCACCTAAATCCTTCATAGAGAACTGAGATGATAACCAGACTTTTTATTCCTTATAGTGCTGGGATGTCATTCCCAATTAAGAGAATGTCATCTATATATAGCACAAGGAACATAATCACAGAACCATTAGCCCGTTTATAAATACAAGGTTCTTTTCCATTCCTAACGAAGCCAAATGATTTGATACACTTATCAAATCATATGTTCCAACTCCGTAATGCTTGCTTTAGTCCATAGATGGACTTTTGAAGCTTGCACACCTTTGACTCGTCTAGGATGTGAACTGTTCAGGTTGTATCATAACCTCCTCTTCCAACTCACTATTCAGGAAAGTTGTTCGGACATCCATTTGCCAGATTTCATAGTCAAAGTGTGCTGCTAAAGCAAGCATGATCCGAATGGATTTGAGCATTTCCACAAAAGAGAACGTCTCGTCATAGTCAATACCATAATATTAACGATACCCCTTAGCAACCAAATGGGCTTTGTAGGTCTCTACCTGCCATCTGCACCCCTTTTTCTTTTGAAAATCTATTTGCATCCAATGAGTTTTATCCCTTCAGGTGGATTAACCAATGTCTATACATTATTGATCTCCATGGACTCCATTTTGGATTTCATGGCTCCTAGCTATTTCTCAAAGTCAGATCTCTGCATCGCATCCATATAGGTGATCGGATCCTCATTGTTCTCATCGAGTTCAATGGGATCACCATCTCAGACCAAGAAACCATAGTATCTGTTCGGTTGACTCGGTACCCTATCGGATCTTTTTAATGGTTCTTGTGTGGGCTCTGGTTATGATCTAATCATAGCCAGTACCATGTTGTCCCTTAAGTATGTCAATTCTTCTACTTGCTGAACTTCAATAAGTTCAATCTTAGCGGCTATAGTCCTTCACCAAGGAACTCCATTTCCAAAAAGATAGCCCTAAGACTGACAAACAACTTTTGTTCCTCAGCTAAGTAGAAGTAATACCCCTTAGATTCTTTTGGATATCCAATAAATAGGCACCGGTCAAACTTAGGTC
This sequence comes from Areca catechu, assembly GCA_021397845.1. Taxonomy (NCBI): domain Eukaryota; kingdom Viridiplantae; phylum Streptophyta; class Magnoliopsida; order Arecales; family Arecaceae; genus Areca; species Areca catechu. The sequence continues at coordinate 46,125,323 of CM038047.1, read as the reverse complement.
CAAGTTTGTCCGTTTCCAAATGTTTTACATAAGCCGGGCATCCCCATACCTGAAACTGTGATAGTGTCGGCTTACATCCAGTCCATATCTCATATGGTGTTTTGCTAACGGACTTAGAGCCCTATTTAGAAGGTAACAGGCTAATTCTAGATCATATCCCCAAAAAGATAGCTGTAGATAAGCAAAGCCCATCATGGACCGATCCATGTTTAACAAAATTCGAATTATCTTCTCAGACACTCCATTCAATTGAGGTATCCTTGGAGGTGTCCATTGGGAGAGAATCCCATTCTCCTCGAGATATGTCAGAAACTCACCCAAAAAGTATTCACCATCTTGATCGGATCGAAGAGTTTTGATACACTTTCAAGTTTGTTTTTCTACTTCATTACGATATTATCTGAACATTTCAAACGATTCAGATTTATGTCTCATCAAGAAGACAACTATATATCGAAAGGTCATCTGTAAATATAATGAAATAACCATACCCACCCCTAACACTAATATTCATGGGTTCGCATATATCAGTATGTACCAGACTTAGAATCTCATTGGCTCGTTCACCTTTTCCAGTAAAAGGTGACTTTGTCATTTTTCTAAGAAGACAGGACTCAGCGGTCGGAAGTGAACTATCTTCACTAAAATCGATGAGACCCTCGCTTTTCAACCTATTTATCATGTTCCTGTTAATATGACCTAGCCTACAATGCCACAGGTACGCTTCGCTGACATTATCTATCCTAGGACGTTTGCTAAGGATGGCAATGGGCCGGGTTCGGGTCGGGTATATAACTACCCAAACCCAAACCCAAATATTCTATACACTATCCAAACCCGGCCCAAACACTATCGGGACTGGTTTTTCTTATCCAAACTCATCTCAATTGGGTATCGGGTAATCGAGTTTACTCAGCCCGAATCCAACTGAGTCATATTAAATATTTTTTCATTTTTATCAACTTTAAAATCGTCTACAATTTTATAAATTATACCTACATTAAATAAATAAAATTTAACTACATTTTTAGTTTAATAGCATTTAATTTCATATTCAATCAAAATTTATATTTTGAAATTGGTAAACTATTATTATGATCTTGTTTTGAATTCATCCCGAATAGAATAGGATGAAAAACAAATTCCAAATATATATATAATGATTAGGGTATAGGGTTCAAGTATTTTAAAATTTAATAACTAATAATTATAATTAGTAAAATATATATTAATTATATATATATATATATAAATATTAAAATAATTCGAGTCAGGTTTGGGTCGGGTGTATATCTCTACTTAGTCCCGGCCCAAACCCAAAGTTAAGCATTCGGGTTTTACTCAAACCCAGCCCAAACCCAGTCAAAGCGTTGACTACCCGGCCTAATCGGGTTGGGTCGGGTCAGGTACCCATGGGTTTGGATTTTATTGCCATCCCTAGCATTTGCTATACGTGTACATTATACTAATAGGTCGCGATAGTATATAATTGCCATCACGCATTTGTCCAATCAATACTGCAGAACCATTCCAAATAATTTTGCAAACATCATTCTTTATTGATAGTTCATAACCATACATGGCTAATTGGCCTGCAAAAATGACATTCAAAATAAAAGATAGACAAAAATGACACTCATTCAAAATGATAGTACAGAACTTGAAAATAAGTTTGAGGACTTTCAATGCCAGGACTGGAACTCGACTTCCATTTTCCACGTTCAAGAATCTCTCGCCGTCCTCGAATCTTCACTAACTTGAACTCCCTGCAAAGAATTGCAAATGTGAATCGGACTTCCTGTATCCAATACCCAATTAGTAGTATCATAGATAGAGAAACTATAAGATGTTATCATATAAATACCTTGTCCAGGATTGTCCTACTGCTTTCTCTTCTTAGACTTGCTCGAGTCAAAGAATGCAATGTAAAGAGGACAGTTCCTCTTCCAGTGACCCCGTTTCTTGCAAAAGAAGCACTCCTCATGGCTTTGATCAGCCTTCACCCTCTTGGTCTGACTGGACCTAGAAGCATTTAGCACCTTTTTTTCTTTGTTTTTCTTTTTCCCTTTCTTAAAGGGACGATGCCCTCCCGAAGATTCTCCCACTAGATTTACCACCCCTTTGTTTAGTTGGTGGTCTTCTCATAAGTCTACAGCAACCCCAACAAACTGTGGTAGTTAACTGCAGGCTTATTCATTCTATAATGATCAAGAAAATCTAGATAGGAAGAGGGGAGGGAATTCAGAATCGCATCCTTTCCAAGCTATTCATGCAAGGGACATCCGAGTTTTTACAGGTGCTCAATCATCTCGATCATGTACAATACATGATCAGTGATCGAGGCTCCATCATGCATTCACGCATTGTAGATGGCACAGGAGATCCTGTACCTTTCAACATTATCAGGTATGCCAAAGGACTCCTTTAACCTTTGAAGAATTTCCTCCAGCTGGGCTTCCTCGAACTTGTGACTGAACTCATCGTTCATCACTACCAACATTATGCATTGGACAGTGGTCCTGTCAGAGAGCCACTTCTGATAAGTATCTCTGACCGAACCCCGAGCATTGGGAGCAAGGGTTTGAAGTGTCGGATTCGATATCACATATAAAATCCGTTCATGCTTTAGGATAATCCTGAGCCTTCGATACCAGCTATCGAAGTTGGGTCCATTAAGCTTCTCATTATCGAGAAGAGACCAGAGCGACGGGTTGGAAGACATCTGAAAGGAAAACTAAAGCTAATTAGTGTATATAAATTATTAACCTAAAGATATGGACTTTAGTCTAAAGGTCCCTCCCACTATTTTGCTCAGTCTGGTAGCCTTTACCTCCAATCCAAGGAATTATTTTAATTTCCTAGTGGGTACCAGAGTCCAATAGACAACACATGAGCCCGACTTTGGCCGGGCCATCCATGCATGTCTAAAGGTAGGTTCTTTAATCGATTACTTCTTCAAGTAACCTCTAGTATTTGGATTTTGTCCCAAGGTGCACTTCAATCGGCCTTGGGCCTCCTATTGAAGGTCCCGTTATGTCCAACCATTAACATGATAAAATTTAATGCTTCTAATTAATGAATAGTCAAGCCTGACTTTGGCCGACCCACCTGACCACCGTTAAGAGAGTCGCATTGAGCCATCATATTAGGAACAGCAATTCCAATAGCCCGATGAACACCCGATCTTTGGATCTGTCAACGAACACCCAACTACTGGACCCATTACCATCCTACTTAATGGGAGGCTAGGACTTGGTTATCCCTATAATTTTGTCCTTTTAAGGATCTAATAATTTAGAGGGTTTAATTTTAATGTAATAGACGAAGAGATGAAAGACATGGATCAACCTCCCACTGACCATATCAGCAAACAAGGAGGGTTACTCATAACTAATGATCCATGGGCACCTAAAATCAGTCAAGACTGATTAACCTTGGGTGACATGGGTTGACATGAGTCAATGAGCTATCAAATCAATCCTGATTGACCACATTAACCAGGTAAGTGAGATCATAGGTTGGGTTCTACCATTAACCGTCTTGCCTTAGACACCAACAGAGTTGGCCAGGTAAGAGGTAGCCCCAAAAAACCATGATAAAAATGCCAAACTTATCTAGACACCAATTGGTTCATCAAAATCGATTAGACTAGCCTAAAGACTCAGGCTGTCCATTGAGCCACAAATTAAGTCCATTTAAATTTATGGACTAATCAATCTAACTATTAAAGAGATCTAAAGAGAAGAAATCCTAACTCAACATTTGATTAGACTAGTTCTCTAATTAGTCCAATGCATCTAAACTTAGGTCTAACCCAATAAAGGATCTAATAGAAGCTAACCCATGACCCTTAAGGCTTATTAAAATGACTTAAAATCTTTGAATCATATTCCTAAAGTTCTTAGTTATTCTTAATTCTCAATTAAGTTTAATAGCCTTAATTAAATTAAAATAATTTTAATTTACAAATGTAAAATAATTTTATAATAAATCAAAATTTGAATTTACTGTTTTTCAGTATTTTGATTCCATGTGTCGACTCACCAAAAGCAAGTGTCGACACTAGATGTCGATACTTGGATCGACATAAGGCCTGAGACAGGAGGAAAACAGAAAGCCAGATTTCTGGCATGCACTCATGAGTCGACACTTCCAAGGCTAAGTGTTGACATACAAGCCCAAGTGTCGAAACTTCCTGGTCAAGTGTCGACACTCAGCCTGAGATAGAAAAAAGCAGTGATTTCAAATCCAAAGTTTCTCCAAACTTTCAATCAAACTGATCAAAACAAAACTCTTAGATCTTATCTAAAGCTATTTTATGATTATATCATTAGATTAAAATATTTTTAATCTATATTTTCTTTCTTCTTATTTTTTTTTCAAGAGTCAATCACATCGGCACCCCGACATGCCATAGGAGGCTCCAATGAATGAAAAGAGAGGGTCTTGCAGCCCTACTTCTCTTCTATGACCGGACGGCCATGGTGAAGCACTCAATCCAAGTACTTCAAGAAAGGTGATGTTAAAGCATGCTAGCATCATTATACTACAAAAGGAATCTATTACTTTGATACCATTGAAGGTGAAAACATTCAAGCATGCTGGGTAGAAAAAATGTATTTTAAAATTATTTTAAAACATGCACGGCAGAAGGCTCGATAGATAGATCAAGACGATCTACTGATTTACCCACAACAGGATCTAGTATAATAATCTAGCATGCAAGGAACTATCAACAGCAAGAAAGAAACAAAGATATAAAAGTACCTTATCGTTATACCTCTGAAAATATTGTGAAAAGGAAAGGAGGAAGGAGCCCCAGCCACACACATGTCTGGCCTTTATAGGTAATCCACACCAGGGCTCGACGCTGATCAACTCCCTCGGAGTGCTAGCTCTTCGGGATCTTTCAAGCCGATCTTCTTCTTCCGGAAAGACAAGGAGGAGAGGTGGAACCCTTCCCAAGACCTAGCTTGAATGTTAGGTTTCTCACACCCAATCCCAAGTCCTCACAAAATCCCTCTTCTTCTTCTAATTTTTCTAACAATCTATAGCCTCTAAAATGACCTTCATTTAAAGGGTCACCATGAGAGAAAGAGGAAGGAGGAGTGATTGGGGGAGAAGGTCAAGGGCTATACCAAATGGGTCCGGGCCAAAGAAGATAAGTATGACTATCATACCAAGAAAGCTTGGAGCCAAAAACATCCAAAAACCAAAATTCGAATTCAAAATTCGAAGTCGAAATATTCCAGAAATTCTTTTCAGAAAATATGCTCGTCACAGCAAGTGTCGACACTTGCAAAATGCCAAGTGTCAACACTTTCCAAGTGTCGACTCAAGCAAGTGTCGACACTTAGAACATGGTCAATCATATTGACATCCGATGATGGCAAATGATTCTTAATCGTTAATCAGCCTTAAGATCAGATAGAAACCTCTATGGTGTGTGACCCCATAGGTTCGAACACTAAGCCGGTAGCACTAGAACATTTTCAGTACCAGCCAAAGTCCTCATTTAGCAATGATACTTGACGTCTAGATAGGTCGAAGATGCGGAGCACCTCACAAGAACCTCTGGTATATAGTTACCATATAATTCATTCCTTTGACCTCAAATGTTCAAGATGACCTAGGGTTTGATTGCCAACCCTAATATGGTTTATTTAGATCGTGTTTCAACTTTACAAGTTCCGTAACTCATCACAAGAACTACCTTGGCCAAGGATTTGCTAAATTGAGACATAGTGAGTCATTCACTCTAAATTATTTGGAAGGGTCAATTCCATTTTGATCCACCACCGCTCCACAAGTACTTGACTGCACTCAGAAACCTTCCATCACTGTATTAGAAATCTAGGTAGTATGGCACCAAGTACAGTGAGTTGCTTGCAAGCTACCATGGTGATCTCAGGTCTGAGGGACACATATATCCATATCCCTTCGCGAGCAACCCTTTAACATAAGGGAGCTCTGCAGTTGGTCATGTTTAGTGAGATGTCACACATTTCACTTGCATGTCACACCAGTATCTCCACACTCCTTGGTTAAGAAAACAACCAACAAATGTGACATACAATAACCTATACTTGATACATCGTCGTCCTATAACAATGTATCTTTTGTTTGTGAACCAGTTTAAGAACTACTTGATATATCCTCTCTATATCAAAACAATGTAGTTCTTAAGGACTCTATCATACGAGAGTTTATTTCAGGAAAATGCAAATATGATGAATAGCCAAAGAATAACTTTTGTTTATTAAAAAATTCATATAAAATTATAAGATTAGCACAACCGTCTACAGCCCAAACGATTGGCATTGAGATACAATTTCCAACACTATGTCCCTATCCTTGCATTTGCTTTTTGTTCAGATCTTATCCTCGCACCCGCTCATGCAATCCCAGCAAGCTTCCTCCACACCCATCCAACCATCTTTGTGATATTTGTTCCGACTTTAAAACTCAAACTCCGATTATTATCTTCCGACAATAGCAGTAGCGGTGAGAAGGACCCGACAACATCTTGGGACTGACAGTAAGAGAAACGAAGGCTGGAGCTGGCTGTCTTTGGTTTGCTGGTGGAGTGGAGGGAAACCAGTGATAGAAGATCAAGATCAGCTGATGGCTATGGCAGCAGGTGAGGCGGCGCAAGTGGCTTGGCGATGGCAGGAGGAGATCGTGGAAGGAAAAAATCACTGGCTTGGGAACCATGAAATTTCAAAGAAGAGAAGATGGTGAACAACAGCTTTTCTGATGACTTTTTTGGTCATTGGGAGCTTTTCCGGCTGGCGGTGGGGGCGCTGGAGAGTTGGTCGACGTCGGGAGAAGCTCTCCGACGAGTTTCAGCTCAAATGGAGAAGGGTGGTCCATGGTTCTATTTTGTGGACCGTGGTCATGGTTGCTGGCGGTCCACACAAAGCTTCATAGACCTAGAGGTTGGTCCTTGGTAGACCGGCCACTTTAAACTTCATGCAATGTTATATAATTCCTTCAAAATTTCATTTCGGGTCGTTCGAAGTCCGAATTGAGTGCTGTTTGCATCGTTGGACTCCTAAATTCAAGCTCTTCACATTTATGAAGTTAACTTTTGCAAAATACCACATAAAAGTATCAATTTCAACTAAATAAAGTTGGATTGATTATCATAATTTTAATAACTATCAGTCCTCCTTGTAGAAAAGTATATAATTATTTTGGCATGCATCTATCTTCTTGTGTCTCATGCCTAACTCTTTCACCATTTTTTTTGAAGCATAGAAGCTCTCAACAAATTTATCATTCTTTGGTAGCATCTTCTTTATTATTGTTATCATCCTATCATAATAATTGACCATTATAATAAACACAGCCTTTAAGTTTAATAACTTTGACACAACTAATAGTATAGTATGTGTTTTACAACCCAGTCATAGTGGTTTATCAATATCTTTTAGCATATGATAGAAATTTCTGCTGTCAGCTTCTGGATTGTTTTCCATATTCTAGTCAAATTCAGGACCAACTGCATCCATAACCATGTCTACCATTCTATCTGTATCCTTGTCCTCTTGACTTCTAATCCTTGCAATTGTCTTCCATGTCTCTTCGTGTAGGCACCAATACTTATAGTTTGACATAAAACTACTCCTATATAAATGAGCAATTATTGTATCCATATCAAATATTTCTTTATTGACACATCTGTTATAAGGACAATGAACCCATCCTTCAACTAAGAATGCCACATTTCTAAAAGCATAATCATAGAAGTACTTGATGTCCTCCTTTTATTCAGCAGAAATCATTCCTTACCCACTTGATGGTCCATCCAACTACGGTCCATTGCACACTATCTAAAGATTCTACATATACAAATATAAGGCAAAATGCTTATCAATTTTTTATCATTTAAAATGCCAAGACAAGTATTTAAAATGATTCAAGGCAATGTAAAAAATAAAATGATACTAGAAGGTCGAGGTGATTCTGAGTTCACTCCCATTATTAAAGGCAAAACTCAAGAGAATAAGAGTGATAGGAGGTGACATCCCAGATGCGAGATATAAGAGCTTGGAGCATAGGAAGTCAAAGGTCCAAAAGTTCATTGCAAGTTAGCAGCACTACTTATCAATCTTTTTAGATATTTGGTATCCTTTGGATTATTCATGTGACTCTTCATTTTCTTCATCTTTTTCCTCTTCTTCCTCCTCCTCCCCTTCTTGAATAGATTTTTTCTATCCAAGAAGGGAAAAAAGAGCAAAAAGAAGAAGATGATGAATAAGAGGAAGAAGAGAAAGAATTAGACAAAGAATTTGAAAGGTACCAAATATCTAAAGAGGTTGATAAATAGTACTCCTTGCTTGTAATGAACTTCTGAACCTCAGACTCTTTATGCTTCATCTTCAATGAAGCACTTATATGCCTCTCCTTATGAAAATTCTGCTCTTACTCGGGTACTCTTCTTCGAAGTCCCATCTTTTCTTTCTTGGACTTCACTTCCAAGTCCAAGCACTTCTCAATGATTTCCTTCACCTAATCATCCAAGCTCTTATATCTCACACCCGAAACATCACCTCCAGTCACTCTCATTATTTTGAGTTTTACTTTTAGTGATGGAGTATGAACTCAGAATGGCCATGACCTTTTGGTATCATTTAATGCATCATATCATCAACTAATAAGTAAAGTTAGATCCTATTCCATTTAGGAATTGCATTAATTTTATAGACCAATTATAGTAATCAAACGATATGCAATAGGGGTTGAAAGAAATTTCGATAATATTTTTTCTTAGTTCTTCCCACATGGTTGAAGATGTATGAGAGGAACTAAAGAAAAATATATGACATACATCCATGCATACCTAATTAATTAATTAATTAATTAATTAATTAATTAATTAACAACTAACTAAATAAATAAATAACTAATTAATTAAATAAACAACTAATTAATAAACAATATCTAATTACAATTAATTGATATAATTAATGAATTTATTAGCTAAGCATATTTAGTTAATATATTTAAATAAAAAAAGACTTTTAGCAATGGCTTTGTTGCTGTTGCCATCATTATCGCTAATATTCACTAAAATAAATAGTGATGGATCTAGGGCCGGAACTAGGCTAGGTTGGCCTAATGGACTTTGGGCTAGGCTCCAAATAATTTAGGCTAGGCTTTGGGCCTCATAACAGAGCCCATTCAATTTTCGGACCAGGCTCGGGCATCCCTTTGACCCAACCCAATCAAGTCTGAACCCGGTCAAGAAACAAGCCTATCCAAACTAGCCCAAATCCAAATAATATTTAAATATCGTCGATTATTTATCACCCACTAGGCCCACTTTATATTGTTTCCAGCCGCCACCCCCATCCCTCCCTGGTGATACACCCCAGTTTTGTGCAACCCCTCCGCCAATCCCGGTTTCATGAGACCCTGTCACCACCCCTAGTTCCATGTGACCCCATTGCTATCTTGGCTCCAATCTCCCTCTCTTGGCCCCGATGCACAGGCCCGATGCCCCTTCCCCTCATGCGACCCTGTAGACCCTTGGCTGCCGGCTTTGATCTCCCTCCCTAGCATCACGCGTACACCTGATGCCCCCTCCCCCCATATGACCTTGCAGCACTTCCTGGCTCCGATCTCCCTCCCCGACCCCGGTGCATGCACCCAATGCTTCCTCCATCCATGCATGACCTCGCAGCCCCCCTCGACTCCGATCTCCCTCCCCGGCCATGGCACCCACACCCAACGCGGGATGCCCTTGCCCCCCGTGCGATCCCAAGCCCCCCTGACTTCGATCTCCTTTTCCCGACTCGGACGACCACACCCAATGCCCAGAGCTTTTTTTTTGGGTTTCGATGATCTGATCTTTTTGGCTTTAAGTGGGCTAGTTTTGGTTCAGGTTGGCCCAATCGAGCTTGGGCCGGGCTCAGGCTTGAATCAAGTTTGGGTTTGATGTTTTAAAAAAGTTTTGGACTTAAGCATGGCCTGAAGTCCGAAATTTTTTTTCGGTTCAAGCTCGGGTACGGGTGTGGCCTGGATCGACCTAGTCCAGTTCTAGCCTTAACCATGGATGGCAGATCCAATGCACATGAGCTGAGGTGCGGGAACGAATGACAGCACGAGAATTGGATGGTGGTGATGGGGCCATGGGAATGACGGCACCATAGCTGGGGATGGTGGGACTGCGAGGATGGTGACGACAATGGGGGAGCGGTGATGGTGCACTGTGACATTGGGCCACGGTAGGGTCGTGATGATAGGGCCATAGGAACAGCAATGCAGGGCCATGAGGAGGGCGAATGGTTGCGGGAACAGCAACACAGGGCCACGGGTGCGAATGACTACGAGAAGAAGAATGACAGTGGGAATAACAGTGCAGGGCAAAAGAAATAGTGGTGCAGGATTGCGAGAAGGAAGAACAGTCATGGGAATAATAGCGCAAGGCCGTAGGGAGGCTGGATCCAAGCGAGGGGAGCATGGTGCGGGGTGGAGGGAATGTGCAGTTGGGAGACAAGAATGACGATTTTGGGTAAAAAAAATGGCAAATCGCGTGCTGGGAGGGGTTAGGGACTACTTTTAGCAATAGCAAACATAGACGTTGCTAAAAGTAGCCGATAAAATTTTGAAAAATGAGAAGTTATTAACGACGACTAGTGGTCATCACTAATAACAACTCAGCCATTGCTAATAAGTTTTTCAAATAAAAAAATAAAATTAAAAAATTATCAGCGATGGCGATTGCTGTCACTAATAATTTTTAATCTGTTGCTAATAAATTTTTCAAACAAAAAAATTAAAATTAAAGTTTAAAAATTATGAGTGATGGCTTTGGTAAATCTATCATTGCTAATATTTTCCTATCATTATTTTTGGTTGCTAAAAATCCTTGTTAGCAACCGCAACTTGGCGTCGCTAATTACCATTGCTAGTATGCCTTTTTCTTGTAGTGTAACGAGGCATCTGGGTGTTAATGTCCTATGGAAAGTAACAGGTAGGAAGTCTTTACAATTCTAAATTTATGCTTTAGTATTATTCTCTTCTTACAATTCTTTGTTGTAATTTCTCTTCTGGCGCTCGCTCTTGTATGGTTTTGGGCGTCCATCGGAAGGTCCTTCTACGTGGAATGGTAATGTTCTGCAGGAAGAAGTTTCATACTTAATTTTGTTAGAAGATAGAAAGGAAATAATACAGGTCTAAACATATCCCCTCCAAAAAAAAAAAAAAAAAATTGTTATGGAGGAAAAATAAAATTACCGTAACTCACTGAATTTGTTTAGAAAGTGCATAAATTCTAACGGTGTTGCACCGAGGTGACAACTTTCCAAGATAAGAGGAAAGTGACAACCAGCTTCATAACCTTGACGGGTGTTTATATCTCCTAGAAAAACATAGTTGTTCCTTTTTTCCTTCAAATTAACAATGAAATGGGAGTTTAAAAAGCTGAAAGTTAAGCCAGTTTGATATCCAGGTGATATTTTTTTCCCAACTTTGGCTCTCTTTTATTCTTCTTCAAAATGGCTACAAAATCTTTAATTAATTCAAGGGGTTTTGGACTAATTGTCACGCATAAGTTTCACGAACATTTCTAAAATAAGGATAACATTCTTTTTTCTTTTCTCCAACAAGTTTAATAAAATGTTAAGTATCTTGAGGACTAGCTTACATTTCTTTAATTATTTTACACCATAAAATTACCTCGAGCACAACAACCCCTTGAAGGATAAAAACACCAAACAAGTGACCTTTTTTGAAGAAACTGGGCACACACAAATGTCTAGAAAAGATATTTTTCTGTTGCTATGAAAATTAGGTTTAAAAACAGAGCAACTTGGCCCGGAAAAGTTTTAGAAAGAGAGGAAAATGGCATACACAAGTTTCAGTGAGAGAAACTTTTGTAACTTAATTCATTCAACGTCCAGATTTTGATACAACATACAGACAAACACTCAATCTGTTTCTTTCTCTATTTTTTTTTTTACAAGGAAGAAGAAGAAAAAACACACCCTAAAAAAAACGGAATCATACTACCACAATTTCACACGACTTCCATCTAATAACTGTTCAGTAACTAATCTGAACATAACTACTATACAGTAACTTCCTAACCACATAACCCACTGTTGAAATTGGACTAGGATCTGAAATTTGGTGTTGATGTTTGAATCACATCTCCAACATCCTCCCTTGATTCAAACTCCATAAACCCAACATGCTTCTTAATCTTTTAAACTTGTTTTCTGTGAGAGCTTTAGTAAGAATGTCAGCAACCTGTTCATCAGTTCTGCAAAACTCCAAATTGATTTCTTTCTTTTCAACCTGCTCCTGAATGAAATGATATTTAATTTCTATGTGCTTTGTATGCCCATGAAACACAGGATTATAGGCTAAGGCTATAGCAGAATTGTTGTCACAAAATAGTGTTGTAGCTTCTCTTTGTTTCTCTCCTAGGTCTTCTAAAATTCTTCTCAACCAAATACATTGACATGCAGCCGCTGTTGAAGCAATTTATTCAGCTTCCATGCTAGACAAAGCTGTTGTTGCTTGCTATTTTGAAGTCTAAGAAATCATCCCTGAACCAAGTGACATACGGTACCCTGTTGTACTCTTCCTATCTTCAGTATAATTTGCCCAGCTGCTATCACAAAACCCAATCAATCTGAAATCATTCACTTTAGTGTACATAATTCCCAAATCTTTTGTTCCAGCAACATATTTTAGAATTCTTTTAGCTGCTCCAAAGTGATGATAAGTTGGATTGTGCATAAATCTTGAAACATAATTTACAGCATACATAATATCTGGCCTTGTGTGTATAAGATAAATCAAACCTCCAATTAAGCTTCTAAACTTCTTTTCATCCACTTTTCCAGATTCATCATCCTTCAGAAGTTTGTCATTAAAGTTCATAGGTGTCATTGCAGGAGCACACTTATGCATCTGGAATTTTTTCAGCAAATCATTTGCATATTTTTCTTGAGACAGATTCCGGTAAAAGTTTGCATTTCCTCCATTCCAAGAAAGTATCTCATGCTTCCCAAGTATGTCATGTCAAACTCAGACATCATTTCCTGCTTAAAAGTCTTCATTAAGGATGCTGAATTCCCAGTGAAAATTAAATCATCAACATACACAGATAATAATGATCTCTGATTTGTTTTGAAGTTTTTTAAAAAGAGTAGGTTCACTTTTACTCCCTTCAAACCCTTTTTCCAAGAAATACTTATTGATCCGGCTGTACTAGTTTCTTGGAGCCTGTTTCAAACCATACAATGCTTTCTTCAACTTGTAAACTTTCCTTTCTTGTCCACAAATTTTAAACTCTTCTGGTTGCTCAACATAAACCTCTTCTTCTAATTTTCTATTTAGAAATACTGATTTGATATCAAGTTGAAAAACATTCCACTGATTTTGTGCTGCCACAGCTAGGATAGTTCTAATGGTTTCAATTCTTATAACTGGGGAGAAAGTTTCGAAATAATCTATACCTGGCATCTGAGCATACCCTTTGACTACCAACCTTGCCTTATGCTTTAATAGTGAACCATCAGCATTATACTTAGATTTGAACACCCATTTCAGCCCAATTTCTTTCTTTTCAGCTGGCAGATTAACCAGTTCCCAGGTTTGATTTTTCTCAATCATTTCTATTTCTTCCTTCATTGCTTTCTTCCACACTTCTTGCTTGGAGGCTTCCTCGTAATTCATAGGTTCAACTATAAAACATACCAATTGGCAGCTTTCATAGATATCATTCAAACTTCTAAATTTTCTGGATGAGTGTTCAGATTGCACTCCACTGTTACTTGATTGCACACCACTATCATTTGATTCAGTATCAACTCCTCTTTTTGAGATTTTGTTTTCACTGATATTAGGAACATTTATCACTTTCTTCTCTTGCATTTTCAATGGCTTAGACATAGCATCTGCAGTCCAATCCCAAGCACTTCCTTCATCAAATACAACATCTCTGCTAATTTCTAATTTCCCTGTCACTGGATCATATAGCCTATACCCTTTTGTTTCACTGGAGTATCCAATGAAATTACATTTTTTGCTTTTGTCATCAAGCTTTCTTCTTTTCTCCACAGGTATGCGAGCATAAGCAATCCACCCAAATATTTTCAGATGTGTTGTAGATGGCCTGAACCCAAACCATGCTTCAAATGGTGTCTTGCTGTCAACTAACTTTGTAGGAGACATATTCAGCAAATACACAGTTGTTGCCACTGCTTCTGCCTAAAGAAATTTAGGAAGTCCTCTGGCTTTTAACATACATCTAGCCCTTTCCACAATTACCCGGTTTTTTCTTTATGAAATTCCATTTTATTGAGGAGTGTAAGCTACTGTGAGTTGTCTATGAATGCCATGGAATTTGCAAAATGAAGTGAACTGGTCAGAGATAAATCCCCCACCTCTATCGGTTCTCAATGCTTTCAATGGAAACCTAGATTGCTTCTCAACAAGAGTTTTAAACTGAACAAACACATTAAATGCTTCTGATTTTTCTTTTAAGAAATACACCCATGTCATTCTTATTGCATCATCTACAAAAATCAGAAAATACAAGCTTTTATTGAATGATGGTACACTCATTGGTCCACAAATGTCAGAATGAACCAGTTGTAATGGATTTTCAGCTCTCCAGGTTTTCCTTTTTCCAAATGGAAGTCTTTGTTGCTTCCCAAAAATACATTCTTCACAAGGCTTCTCATTTGATTCCAAAATTTCAGGTAGGCCTAAAACTAATTTGTTTTTACCCAAGTATTGTAGGCTTTTGATATTAAGGTGTCCAAATCTCATGTGCCACAGTGAAGTATCATTGGTGGATTCAGCTTTCAAAATCTTGGTCCCAAAATCTGACAAAGATATAGGGTACATATTATTTCTTGTCCGATTGCAGGTGGTTATCAAATTTCTGGTTTTCTTCTTGTAGATCATATATTTATCATCATCAAACACAACATAAAAATCTCGATTTACCAACTGACCAAGGCTAATTAAATTTTGTGCCGAACCAGGAACATACATGACATCTTTTAACAACTTAGTTTTAGATTTAAATTTCATTGAAACTACTCCTATTCCAGCTGCATTCACAAGTCTGTTGTCACCCATTTTCACTCCTGAGTTTATTGATTTATCCAACTTCACAAATAGGAACTTGTTTCCGGTCATGTGGTTACTGCAACCACTATCTAAGAACCAGATTTCATCACAACATTCTAGAGAAGACAAGCAAGTTAAAAACAGGGTATTACTGCTAGCTTTATCTTCTTTTTCATGGTTTTTTTCCAAGTAATTTGCTTGATTAAATTTTTTATTCCAGCAATAGGCTTTAACATGACCAAGTTTACCACAGTAATGACATTTTAGAGGAGTTTGGAATTTGTTACCAGGATTCTGTGAAGAATTCGGGTAACTTTGGTTGTTGAGAAACCTTCCTGAAGCTCTATCTCTTCCTCTGCCTCTGAACCTTCCTCTTGAATGACCACCCCTGCCGTATCCTCTACCAGATCTAGGAGGTTGAACATCAGATGAAGCGTTATCACTTCCCTTTTTAGTCAACTTCACTTGGAGCACTTGTTCTGTGATAGCCTCAACTCTTGCATTCAGCCGTTCTTCATGGGCCTTCAAGGAGCCAATTAGACTATTGAAAGAGAGCTATGACAAGTCTTTTGATTCTTCAATTGCAGCAACAATGTGATCAAATTTAGGTGAGAGACTTCTGACCACCTTTTCAACAATCATCTGCTCAGTCATATTTTCTCCCAAAGACTTTGTTTGATTTACTATCAAACTTACACGAGTGGAAAAGTCTTGAATTGACTCTGTGTTCTTCATCAAAAGGGACTCAAATTCCCTTCTTAATGTTTACAATCTCACAATAATTACTTTATCTGAGCCTTTAAACTCCTCTTTCAAGATATCCCAGGCATTCTTAGATCTAGTTGCTCCCATAATTTTCGGGAAAACATCTTCATCAACAGCTGTTTGAATGAAGAACAAGGCTTTGCTGTCTGTCTTCCTGTTCTCCTTCAACTCAGCTCGTTGTGCTGCAGTAAGCCTTTCTTCTTCTTCATTGAATCCGCCTTCCACCAATGGCCACAACTCATTCGACATGAAGAATGTCTTCATCTTCAAACTCCACGAGTCATAATTCTCTGCTTTGAGAATGGGAAGCATCTACTGTGAAATACTGACATAACCTATGCTTGTTGCCATCTTCAACCAAAATCCAATATTACACACACAATCGATCCGTTTCCTTACAATCGATCCGTTTCCTTACTTCTGACTTTGCTATGATACCAAATTTGAAGGATCAAAACACCAAACAAGTGACCTCTTATGAAGAAACTGGGCACACACAAATGTCTAGAAAAGATGTTTTTCTGTTGCTTTGAAAACTAGGTTTAAAAACAGAGCAACTTAGCCTGGAAAAGTTTTAGAAAGAGAGGAAAATGGCACACACAAGTTTCAGTGAGAGAAACTATTGTAACTTAATTCATTCAATACCCAGATTTTGATACAATATATAGACAAACACTCAATTTGTTTCTCTCTGTTTTTTCTTTTTACAAGGAAGAAGAAGAAAAACACACCCTAAAAAAAATAGAATAATACTACCACAACTTCACACGACTTCCATCTAATAAATGTTCAGTAACTAATCTGAATATAACTACTATGCAGTAACTTCCTAACCGCATAACCCATTGCTGAAATTAGACTAGGATCTGAAATTTGATGTTGATATTTGAATCACATCTCCAACACCCCCCCTCTCTCTCTCTCTCTCTCTCTCTCTCTCTCTCTATATATATATATATATATATATATATATATATATGCTGTAAAATGGTGGCTCAACAAGAGACACCAACTTTATTAAGAGAGAATGGAAGTTACACAATAGTGTTTAAATGTGCCAACGTCCATATAGAAGCAAGCAAAATCTGCAAAAATTATTGTGCATCAAGAGAGGCAATATAAAAATTCCTTTTCGCCTCTCATGTATCTCGTGCAAGTCTCACCTATCTCCAACAAGCATGTATTTTTGCGTCTGTGTTTTCCTTTCTTTATGTTAATTTCATTTATTTTCTTGGCAAAAATGATTGGAGCGCAGCTACATAGAGCAAGACTCGGGACCTCTTTACATCATGCAATTAATCTTTATTAATATGTTTTTTTTTTAGTGTAATGAGACATCTTGGTATTGGTATCATTGTCCCATGAAAAGTAACAGGTCATTTTCTTTTGACAATTTTTTGTTGTAATTTCTCTTATGGCGCTTGCTCTTGTACGGTCCTTGGCATTGATCGAAACACTACAGTGAATCTGGACTTTAGCGACGCTTTTTTGACCTTTCCCGACGCTTTTAAACGTCGCTAAATAATCTCCCGACGTTTTGTAAAGCGTCGCTAAAGCGTCGTCTATGTGAGCGTTGGGATGCAACCTGCCGACGCTTGAAAAAAGCGTCGGCATTTGCCGACGCTTTAAAGCGTCGCTAAGTTTTTATTTACCGACACTTTAAAGCGTCGCTAGTTTTAAATATAGCGACGCTTAAAAGCGTCGGCATTTAGCGACGCTTTAAAGCGTCGCTAGG
The DNA here is from genome assembly GCA_021397845.1 of Areca catechu. Lineage (NCBI taxonomy): Eukaryota > Viridiplantae > Streptophyta > Magnoliopsida > Arecales > Arecaceae > Areca > Areca catechu. The sequence continues at coordinate 46,107,724 of CM038047.1, read as the reverse complement.
CTGAAACCCTAGCGACGCTTTAAAGCGTCGCTAGGCTGAAAACCTAGCGACGCTTTAAAGCGTCGCTAGACTGAAACCCTAGCGACGCTTTAAAGCGTCGCTAGACTCAAACCCTAGCGACGCTTTAAAGCGTCGCTAGACTCAAACCCTAGCGACGCTTTAAAGCGTCGCCAGTTCCAGTTATAGCAACGCTTTAAAGCGTCGCCAGTTTCAGGTTTAGCGACGCTTTAAAGCATCGGTAGATTTTTTTTTTTTTTAAAAAATAAATAACCATATATACAAATTCATAACCTGTATACATTATGAAAATGAAACATTCAAAATTGTATCACACTTAACATACACAAACAAATGAAAATATTTAAACCTGTATCACATATCACATCCAACATACATAAATACAAATACAAAGCAAATATAAAAAGTTTTTTATATATATATAAACGTATCAATCCAAGTTCAAATAAACAAAGAGACATACATAAATAATAAAAAAATCATCTGGCATCACTGATCCATGGGAGGCTGGTCGTCGTCAGGTCTGCGACTCGCAGATGTACCAGGAACCTGCAAGATATACATCAAGAATTATAATACATACATTATATATATTCTAAATTATTAGATACATACAAAATTAATAAATAATTACTTACCTGAGATGACATGAACATATGCAGCACAGATGTAACATGCTCTAACTGAGACCTAATGGTCTGCATCTCTGCTCTGTCTGCATCACGTGTCTGTCGGAGCTCTGCTATCTCCTCCTGGAGCTGACGAACATGTAACTGATCATGACTCTCTCTAGTATCCCGATTATATCTACGCACCTCAGATAACTGAGTAGGGGTAACTCCAATCCCATAACCCCTCACTCGTCCAGGATGCTCTGGTCCCATCAACTGCGAGAATACCTCGGCCTCGATGCGACTGCTCTGTGTAGATGATGAACCCTCGCCAGCACGCTCGGAGATCATAGAGGTAGCCCTATTCTATATTTTATAAAAAATAAATATATCAATATTTTATAAAAATAAAAATATAAATCATAATATAACATAAATAAAAAAATACATATATATCTCTGGACTCGTCCCGAACAAAACTGCCATCCTGGTGAACGTGAGTCATCCTATAGAACTCCACCTCACCAGGCTCCCTCCCCTGCTGATCAGCCTATGTAAAGAATAAATATTACAAAAAAACCTAAAATAACATATCTTATATCCCCGTACCATGATACATGGCACATGCATGAAACATAATGATACATGATGTTAAAAGTAAAAGTGTACTAAAAGTATTATAGGATGAGAAACATACAAACTCATGCCTGAGCCGTGCATAACTCTTGGACCCCGCTGTGTGAGGAACAGACTGAGCAGCTCGTGCAGCTCTACCAATATCAGAATACGTCTGCAAAATAAAATTAAAACAATATTATATATTGTATAAATATAAATATAACAAGTGAAAATTAATAAATTTTGAAGTGTTTGATGATGCTACACAACCTGTGCCCTCTCGGAGAACCAATAGTGCACCAGCTCCATCCACTGATGAGGGTGAACATCAGGAGGACAGGTAGCTACAACCTACTCCTCTGTCCTACCCTCTAGCTTGTAGTCTCTCTTCAACTTCGTCCTATATTCTTTCCACTTGTGATTGAGAGACTTAAGCACAAAATCAGATGAATCTGAAGGAAGAACGAACTTGCTCTACAATTTAATTAAACAATAAAATAAATATTAAATGAAATAAGCAATTCAATTATTAAAAATGTAATATATAAAATAATATATTAAGTTTTTTACCTGCACAACTCGTAGCATTTCTATTTTATATGCAGGAAGCATGTCGTTCCACTTCGAATAATTCAGGGGACATAGCTGACCACGGCGTGCTACTGTCCCCAGAAAGCTAGTCAACAAGCTAGCAGCTTTCTTAATAGGTTGCCCTAGCTTGTTGCACTCTATCACTATCCTCTCACCCTCAGGTAACTGCCACACATCACGGACTAATGTGGCTCCTCGCCTACGCCTGATTCTCCCGGATCCATCTACAAAAAAAATTTACAGAACATTGTATATCAAAACTATTGCATATGCATGAATTGAAATGAGATAGAATTATTAAATTATGTACCCTGTATCTGTATATCATCGACGATAGGCTCGTCATCAGGATGATCCATAGAAGGATCGTGATGTGCGGACTCGGAAGGAATAACGTCGTCCTGAGGTGTAGAGGTAGTAGCATCGGCCTGATGTGCAGAAATAGAGGGACTGCCATCAGACCGATGTGAAACTGATCGACTGCCCTCGGGATGCTGTGATGAAGTACCAACCTCGGACTGGGAAAACCGAACTAATATGCACTAGATATATACTTGTACAGGTTCTCATGTATATTCAAATTTAAGTTCTAGCATTTTTACTGGGCTAAAGGTCCAAGTTCAATTAAATCCAATTTGTAATCATACCACCATCCATCTTGGTTAGCTCTAAAATGACACATGATGCAATATCCCTTATTCTACATGAGGTATGGTTGAATCTATTCTAATACTATTTACAATAATCTAGGACCTTGATTAGAAAGACTAATCATAAAATATTATTTGGATTCATTTATTTAAATATCCAAAATCTTTCTAGCATGTAACTGGCATGGGAGTAAAACACAAGTCCCCGTGCACTATGATTAATTGTGACGATTAAGAACTTCATCCAAAAGGCTAATAAGAAGATTTCAGTTTAATTTTTTATTTATGTACAAGTATCCAAAATTTTCTAGCAAATAACTAATATATATCAGATATATGTCCACAAGGGTTTTTGCATACTTACCCTTTTTAAATCCTGCCATGTTTGCTGGTCTAAAAGTTTATTTCTAGTCAAATAGAGTTATAGATACCAACACTTAGTCCATGGTCGTTATCAAAGTATCTATGACATGCAGTCACTTAGTTGACATGGACCATAGCCTAGGTTCGCTCTAATACTTTTTGCAACCAGGGATATGCAAATAGTTCGATTAACCAAAAAATCGAACCGAACCATTAATTATTTTGATATGTGGTTTGGTTTTTCTTCTAAAAATTTTGATTTATGTTTAAAATCAAATCAAAAATTTTTAATCAATTTAATTTTCGATATTTAATTTGATAACTTCGATTAACCAAGAACTAAAATTATTATATTCATATATTGCAAAGAGCTTACTAATTTTATTGAATCGAACTTTTTTTTTTTTTTTTTGAACAGTTTGTTGTTGATTTGAATTTGAATAACAACACTAAGTTCGAGTGCAAATCTGCGATCCAAATATCGAAATTATTAAAAAATTTAATGAGTCCGAACCAAAACCAAAATTCTAGCAAGAAAAAGTCCGAAACTAAATTATCGAATGAAACCCAACCAAAATTATTTCAATTTAGTTTGTTCGGTTTTAGGCTACTTCGGCTCGATTCTTGATTCTATACAATGTAAATTCAAAAGTTCAATTTTTTAGATCTTCGATCCGGTTCGAATCAAAAAAACTAAATACACATCCCCATTCGTAACAATCCAATATTCATCCACGAAGACTAGCTGCAAGGTGTTACTTAAATTTTTTTGGCCCTATATAAATATTAAATATCTTTTCAGTATATAATCAATATAGGACCAACTAAAAACCTTTTCCCTGAGTATTAAATCATAATTCCACATTGTACTCCTAAAAGTTCTGAATAATTAGCTCATGGATTCACATGCATGTAGCTGGTGATTTATCAACCTAGCTTTTTCTTCTTCTTTTCTTTTTTCTAATATATATATATATTTAAATAGAGTATTCAATTAACTATCTTATGAACCTAGCTTTAATTAGCTTTCCAGAACCTATTCAAAAATAGTACCAAGACTAAGTACACAAACAGTTCTAAACCCTGTTGATATCATCATCAACCGTAAGCAATCCAAGTGCCTTCTTCCCTCCTCAAGCTTCCATTTATAGTAACTGATGAATTATTCCTCATGTCAAGCAATTCAAAGGTTTCATCAAGCATAGAAAATTTCAGTTGCTCATTAATCATCAGTTGCTAAAAGCATTTTGTATAAATTAAAAATCCAGATTTCTTACAAAGCTCAAGCTCTCTGCAGAAAAGACTGTGATAATGCACGACATGATCTGGGATATGGAAATAAAAATCACATTGGAAAGCATGGAAAGAGACAGGAGGTTCTCGGCACAAACCGGCATATTACGATTTCAAAAGAACATGACTCGATGCACTGGTGAGGAAAATTACAGAGCAAGAAAAAAAAAAAAACTTACAGATCGAGCTTCGGAGCAATGCGATGAAGATGAAGGCGCCGGAGATCGAGCTTCGGCGGCGAGGGACCGAGGGAAATGCCGGAGATGAAGGATCAGGGGGAGGGAGGAGGAAGAAAGGGAGCTATCAGGCGGCGGCGGCTGAAGCAAAATGAAGTTAGGGCTCGGTGGGGGGGGGGAAGAAAGTTTAGCGACGCTTTTTCCGACGACGCTTATAAGCGTCGGAAGATGCCGACGCTTTTTAAAAACGTCGGCGGGTTTGCAGGCGGCGACGCTTATAAGCGTCGTTAAATTTCAATGTCCGACGACGCTTATAAGCGTCGTTAAACTTTACTTCTCCGGCGACGCTTACCATAAGCGTCGGCGGGTATAAGGCAGCTCCCAACGCTTCACAGAAGCGTCGGGATGAAACAGTTGCCATTTCCCATTCTCTCTGTAGTGAAAGGTCCTCCTACGTGGAATGGTAATGTTCTACACGAAGAAGTTTCATACTTAATTTTATTAGAAGATAGAAATGATATAAAACAGGTCTAAACATATCCCCTCTAAAAAAAAGTAACATGAATTACGGAGGAAAAATAAAATTACCGTCGCTCACCGAAATTGTTTAGAAAGTGCATTAATTCTAACGGTGTTGCACCAAGGTGATAACTTTCCAAATGTGGCAACCAGCTTCATAGCCTTGACGAGTGTTTATATTTCCTAGAAAAACATAGTCGTTCCTTTCTTCAAATTAACAATGAAATGGGAGTCCAAAATGCTGAAAGTTAAGCTAGCCTGCTATCCAGATGATATTTTGTCCCAACTTTGACTTTCTTCCATTCTTGTTCAAAATGGTTACAAAATCTGTAATTAATTCAAGGGGTTTTGGACTAATTGTCAAGCATAAGTTTCCCTAACATTTCTAAGATAAGGATAGCATTTTTTATTTTTTTTATTTATTTATATTTTTTTTTGCTTTTCTCCAACAAGTTTGATAAAATATTAATTATCTTGATGACTAGCTTGCATTTCTTTAATTATTTTATAGCATAAAATTATCTTGAGCACAACAATCTCCATATATAGTTTTTTTTTTTTTTTTTTTTTTTTTTTTGCTGTAAAATGGTGGCCCAATAAAAGCCACCAGCTTTATTAAGAGAGAATGGAAGTTACATAATAGTGTTTAAAATATGCCAACGTCCATACGTGGACGCAAGCAAAATATGCAAAAATTACTGTACATCAAGAGAGGCGATATAAAAAAAATCCTTTTCGCCTCTCATGTATCCTGTGCAAGCCTCACCTATCTCCTCCAACAAACATGCATTTTTGTATCCGTGTTTTCCTTCCTTTTTGTTAATTTCATTTATTTTCTTGACAAATATGATTGGAGAACGGCTGCATAGAGCAAGACTCCGGACCTCTTTACATCATGCAATGAATCTTTATTTACAAGTCATGTGATTTAAATACCCAAAAAAAATGTCCTTCACAAGATAATGCACGCTTTGACAAACCCATACCGCATGCACCCCTCCTAGCCGTCCCTTTTTTTCAAAGATATCACTTGACTTGTTTCCTAGGAAAAAATATATGTAAGTTTCATCTACCATTAAAAAATTATCTGATAATCCTGCAGAACTTCAAATCAAATTTTTATGCCACTGATGGCCGGAACTTCGAATCAAATTCTTATGCCACTGATGGCCGGAACTATTCCAGTCCAAAAATATACAGTGGAACGCGTTGGATGCGACTAAAGCCAGGTTATCATTTCTCGGTGGAGGTCGGCAATTGGCAACAACTGGATCGGTGAACAGCTTGCAGCCAGAAACGATGTAGACGTTTCACTCAAATGATGGCCGGTCTGGAGGCGTGGTTCGCTTCATTTGGTCGGCTCGCGGTTCCGCCCTTCGAGCACGCGGGTCATGCGGCGTGCTCCGCGTAGCACCCGCGCCCGGCCGCGTGGGCTTCTCTCTTGGCACATGGTACAGCAGGCTTAATTGCAATTGGCTTCCCCCCTACACTCCACCTAGACATGTGGTGGGTGGTAGGTGGTGACACCAAAGGACATGGAATTTCAATAAAATTTTACTTTTTTTTTCGTATAATCCAGAATTATCCATTTTAAGATTTTTTTAAATGGAAAGACTTGATAAAACATCAAAATCCACTTAGCTTCAAATTAAGTAAGTTTAATACTATTTATAAAAAATTTGATGTGTCTGTATCCTGAAATTTACAAGTACAAATAAAATATTAGTATAAAACATATTGTTACGGCCGTAATGATGACGTGGTCGGTCTCAGATTCCGTCGGGCATGATTCGAGCCACGTGGAGGTTTTCGGCCGAGTCAGCTGCGGCTCCCACACGTCCGAAGTCGAGCTCGGCCCGGGATCCCCGGCCGCTTCGCCAGATGGCACCCTGAGACGGTCCCACCTCGGCCGAGGTCGAGCCGGGCCCCTTCGCTCCTTCGCCAGGTGGCCCCCGGAGAAGGGACCACCTCGGCCGAAGCCGTGCGTCCTTCTGCCGCCGTGCCAGGTGTCCACCCGGGAGGGGTCCACCTCGGCCGAGGTCAGGCAGCTCATACAGAGAAGGTCCCAAAGAGCGGAGGCGCAGGCTCCGAGGTTGACCCTCGAGCCGTGCGCGCCACACCCCGAGAAAGTCGCCCCGTACGGATGGTGGCGGCACGCGAAACATCACTTACGTCGGCCTGACAGGTTCCGCAGTCGAGAGATGCGGTTCTGACAAAATAGGGCCCGATAACGGACAACACCGGCACCTGGGAAGGAGAAGCACTCACACTCGGCCCGAGGTCTGGTCGGCAGCCTGGCCGGCGCCCCCCTCCCTTACTCTTTCCCCGCTAGGCTCGGCAAACGAGGCCGGAAAGCCGTCTGGCCCTCTGAACCAGAAGGGAAAAGAGAGAGGGATGGAGAGAGCCTCCCGGGAGGGGAGAACGAGCAGGCAACGGGAGGAAATAAAAGGAAGGAGAGAAGAGACGACCAGGTAAGGTGAGACAAGTAAGAAACAGAGGCTGGAAGCTCCGCTCCCAGAGCAAGATCCAAGGTCCCGAGAGGGGATCGCTTGGCGGAGCTCGGCAAAGGGATCCAGCCGGGTTTCCGGTCTCCCTAGCACTTTTCTTGCTAGCATATTCTCTGAGTCTGGGACTCCTTCGGGGGCCCGTCCCAGAGAATCTGTTCCCTCTCGCCGTCTACTGACTTGATCGTCGGAGCTCCCTCGCCGGAATCCCCGGTCGGGGTCTTATGACCTTGCCTTGCAGGTTCGGTCCAGCCAGGAGGCCCCAAGAGCAGGACGGTCTAGTCGGATCGGCGGTTCCGAGGCCACGGGCGCGGCGACGAGATTGGCAACAGATTGGCGCACCAGGTAGTGGGGGCAGGACAACATCCCTAGTGGGAGCTAGCTTTCTGCAGACAAAGCGCTCTCCGACAATGGTGGTCGCTCGTGGGCGCGAGGCCTCCACCAGCCGTGTGGGGGAGGTTCCCTCCCCTCAAGGGGCCCACAGCCCGGAGAGGGAGCTCCCAGCTCCCCCTCCTCTTCCACCACAGCCGACCTCGACGGACGGGCCTCTTGCGGCCGTCATCCAACAGCTGCAGACCTTGACCTCGGCGGTCCGGCAGCTACAACACCAGCAGCGCTCCCTTGCCATGCAGCCACAGCCAGGGACCCCCGTGGCTCGGGCCGCGGGGCCGCGTGGGAGCCTGCGCTCCTTCAGGGCAGGCCATCCCAACCGAGGGCAGTCTCCAACCCCCGCGGGAGCCACCAAACTCCCACGAAAAGAAACTACTCCGGTTCGGCGGATCACGAGAGTCGATCCCCGGTCGATGAAGCCGAGACGGCACATCGCAGCAAGCGACGCCGAGGTGTGACCCTGCGCCGAGACCGATCGGCGCCCCCTCACCAGCGGCATCGGTGGAAGATTCCACTGACGAGGCCATTAGGCGCCAGGCCGAGAGGCGCCTGGAGGAGCACGAGCGCAAGTTGGCGGAGTTCGCCCGCCGATTTGCCGACCTGCAGAACTCATCCGCGGACCCTGCGGGCTACGACTCCCGTCCCCCCTTCTCTGAAGAAATCCAAGCGGAGCCGATTCTAAACCGGTTCCGCATGCCGCAAGTGGATCCCAACGATGGGACCACCGACCCTCTGGACCATCTGGAGAGCTACAAGGCTCTCATGAGGGTCTAGGGGGCTACTGATGCCCTTTTGTGCATCGCCTTCCCCGCTACCCTCCGGAAGGCCGCTCAAGTCTGATTCACCCACCTCGAGCCCGGATCTATTTGCTCCTTCCACCAGTTGGAAGGGAAGTTTGTGGCGCACTTCGATGCTTGTCGGAAGGTGCCGAGGGAGGTGGATAGCCTCTTCTCCATCCGCCAGTAGGACCAGGAGCTGCTCCGAGACTACATCACCCGGTTCAAGACCGCAGCCCTGGAAATCTACAGCCTGGACGAGCCCGTCGCCATGCTGGCCTTGAAGCGCGGGCTCAAGACGTCCCGCCTGCCTACTCCCTGGACAAAAAGTTCCCCAGGACGTACTCCGAGCTCCTCCTCCGCGTCCACAAGTACATCCGAGCGGAGGAGGCCGACCGCACCCGTCGAGAGCTAGACGGGAAGACTCTAAAGAGGCCGTCCCCGAGGGACATTCCAGGAGCTCGGAAGCCCGAGCCATCTGCCGACCCTCGCCCGAATCTGAGGTCAAAGGGCGAGGCCATTCCGGAGCGGAGGTTCACCCCTCTCCTCGCCCCACGAACAAAGATTCTCATGAAAATTGAGGGCGAGCACTACCTCCGCCGACCTCCTCCTCAGAACCCGAGAGGTACCCGGGACAAATCAAAGTACTACCAGTTTCACCACGAGCACAGCCATGACACAGAGGAGTGCCGCAACCTGAAGCGGGAGATCGAGGAGCTGATCAGGAGAGGCTACCTCAGGAAGTTCGTCAGGAATGAGGTCCCGGCGGAGGGACAACCGCTCGTGGCCTTACCCTCGGTTCCTGCAATCGATAACCGCCCGACGGAGAAGCCGGTGGGCATGATCTCACTGGGGGTCCGGCGGGCAGCAAAGAGGGTCCGGGAGGTCGGGAACCCGGAGAATGTCCCCCCTTCTGAGAAGGGGAATGAAAATGAGAATGTAAACAATGATGCCGTGGTGGTCGAGAAGGGGAGATCACTCTCCCAGTCACCGCTGGATCCCCACCTCGGCAGACGACCGTCCTGATGACGTTTACCGTCGTCAAGCTCCCTTCGCCATACAATGCGATTCTCGGGCGTCCTGGGCTCAACCAACTGGATGCCATGATTTCCACGAAGAGGTTGTTAGTACAATTCCCCATGGCTTCCGGGCCCGGGGTGATGAGGGGGACGACCCAGCCAGTCCCGCATTGCCTCAAGACGGTCTCGAGCGCCGGGGCACTGAGCTCGGCCCTGACGTTGACGACCTCGACCTAAGAGAGAGGGAACCCAGGGGAGGACCTGTAGAGCGTCTGTTGACTTATCCCCTTGGTTCGGACCTGCTGAAGACAGTGCAGGTCGGGGCGCAACTCCCAGAAGAAGAACGAACCCGCCTGCTGGAGTTCCTCCGCGTGAACGCGGACGTGTTCGCCTGGTCAGTGGCCGACATGCCAGGCGTTCCCCTCGAGGTCATTACGCACAGGCTGAACGTGGATCCGAGCTGCCGCCCGGTCCGCCAGAAGAAGAGGAGCTTCGCTATGGAGAGACAGAGGGCCATCAACGAGGAGGTGGAGAAACTCCTCGCCGCCGACTTTGTGTGGGAAGTCTAATATCCTAGCTGGCTGGCGAATGTGGTCATGGTAAGGAAGAGCAGTGGTAAGTGGAGGATCTGTGTACACTACACCGACCTCAACCGAGCTTGCCCGAAGGACAGCTTCCCCCTTCCAAAGATTGACCAGCTGGTCGACACCACCTCGGGGCATCGCCTCCTGTCCTTCATGGATGCCTTCTCCGGCTATAACCAGATCCGAATGAACCCAGAGGACGAAGAGCATACCGCCTTCATCACCGACCGCGAAACTTTCTGCTACAGGATGATGCCGTTTGGCCTCAAGAACGCCGGGGGCACGTACCAGCATCTGGTCAACAGAATCTTTAAAGACCAGATCAGCCGCAACATGCAGGTGTACGTGGACGATATGCTGGTGATGAGCAAGCTTGATTCGGACCACGTGGCTGACCTGGCGGAGACATTCGGCAACCTCCGACGTCATCAGATGAAGCTGAACACGGCGAAGTGCGCATTCGGCGTCTCCGCCGGGAAGTTCCTAGGATTCATGGTGACCTAGAGAGGAATTGAAGCCAACCCGGAGAAGGTCCAGGCCATCCTGGACATGGAGCAGCCCGCCTCCAAGAAGCAAGTGCAGCAACTCACCGGCCGGGTTGCGGCCCTTAGCCATTTCATCTCCAGATCGGCCGATCGCTGCCGACCCTTTTTCAAGGTGCTGAGGAAGATGAACGACTTCGCCTGGACCGAGGAGTGCCAGGAGGCCTTTGAAGAGCTGAAGAAGACGCTCGCATCGTCGCCACTGCTTTCCCAGCCCGAGGAGGGGGAGGAGCTCATCCTCTATCTGGCGGTCACCCTGGAGGCCATCAGTTCGGTCTTGGTTCGGACCGACGACCAAGGAGTCCAGCGACCGGTGTACTATACCAGCAAACTTCTCCGTAATATGGAGCTCAAGTATTCTCGGCCCGAGAAGCTCGTTTTTGCGTTAATAGTGTCTGCTCAGCGTCTCAGGCCCTATTTCCAAGCACATCCCATCGCCGTCCTGACGGATCAGTCGCTGAAAGCGGTGCTCAGCTGACCCGACACATCGGGGTGATTGGCGAAGTGGGTACTGAAGCTCAGCGAGTTCGACATCGCGTACAGGCCGAGGTCGGCCATGAAAGCGCAGGTGCTAGCCGACTTCTTGGTCGAGTGTGCAGGCTTAGACAAGGAGCCCGAGGAGGACCCCTCGCACCAGCAGTTGAAAACGGGCCCCGAGGAGCCCGAAGAGGACGCGTGGATCCTCCACGTAGATGGAGCCTCGAACTCTGGCGGGAGCGGAGCCGGACTCATTCTCGCCAACAGCGGTGGGGTCGTCGCCGAATGCATGCTCCGTTTCTAGTTCACCGCGACAAACAATCAGGCGGAGTACGAGGCGCTCCTCGCTGGGCTGAGGGTCTCTCGCGAGCTGGGCGTGGCTATCCTCAATTCTTCACTGACTCCTAGCTCATGGCGGGACAGGTCTCCGGAGAATATGCCGCGCACGACCCTCAAATGGCGAAGTACTTAGAGCTTGTCAAAGCGGGCATGACCGGTTTCCGGCGCTTCAACATCTTCCACATCCCCCATGGGGAAAACACCCGTGCGGACACTCTTTCCCGGCGACGACCTTACCGGACTCAATACTGGGCCGCGCTCTTGTGGAGCGCCTCAAGGCCCCGAGCTACGAGGTCCCAGTGGAGGTCCATCAGGTCAGCCGCGAGCCCAGCTGGATGGACAAGTATGCCGAATACATAACCAGCGGTACCCTGCCAGAGGACCGTGCAGCGGCTCGCCTCATCAGAAAGAAGGCCGCGCGGTTCGTCCTGATGGATGGGCAACTATATCGAAGATCCTACTCCTACCCCCTCCTTAAATGCCTGGGACCTGCGGACGCCGGACTCGTGCTCCAGGAGATTCACGAGGGCATCTGTGGGAACCACGTGGGGGGCAGAGCGTTAGCCTACAAGGCCCTCCGTCAGGGCTATTTTTGGGAAACGATGAAGGAGGATGCCGCCGACTTCATGAAGAGGTGTGACCGGTGCCAGCGGCACGCCGTGGTGCAACGGCAGCCCTCCAATCCGATCTCCCAGCTCTCAGCTCCGTGGCCATTCGCCCAATGGGGAATGGACCTTCTATGCCCATTCCCACCGGCATCCGGACAACGGAAATTCCTGATCGTGGCCATCGACTACTTCACGAAGTGGGTCGAGGCCGAACCCTTGGCGCGGATCACCGAAGCAAACATCGCCAAGTTCTTCTGGAAGTCAATCATTTGCCGCTTCGGCCTCCCCCACACCGTGATCACTGATAACGGGCACCAGTTCGACTGCCGGGAGTTTGAAGAGTTCTGCGGCGACCTCGGCATCCGGCATCGCTTCACCTCGGTGGCGCACCCTCAAACCAATGGAGAAGCCGAGGTCACGAATAGGACTATTTTGCAGGGCCTCCGCACGCGGCTGGACCAGGCCAAGGACAGGTGGGCGGAGGAGCTCCCCAGTGTCCTTTGGGTGTACCATACCACCCCGAGGACGGCGACCGACGAAACCCCGTTCAACCTCGTCTTCGGAGCTGAAGCGGTCATCCCGATTGAGCTCAGCCTACCCACACTGCGTGTGGAGCAATATGACGAGACAGAGAACCCCGCCAGAATGATGCTCAACCTTGACCTTCTTGAAGAGACGAGGGACAAGGCCCAAGTTCGGATGGCGGCGTATAGGTAGTGAGTGGCCAGGTATTATAACTCCCGAGTGCGGCCGAAGTCCTTTCATCCCGGAGATCTGGTCCTCCGGCGTGCTGAAGCTTCTCAGCCACGAGAGTACGGGAAGCTCTCACCGAACTGGGAAGGCCCGTACAGGGTAGCAGAAGCCCTCCCTCACGGCGCTTACTACTTGGAGGAATTGGGAGGGGCCAGGTTCCCCCGGACATGGAACGCCTCGAATCTAAGGATGTATTATCAGTAATGTAAGGTTCCCCAACTCCTGCAATAAAGTTTCTTTTCTTCAAACACTTTTTCTCGCCTCGTAGGGAAACTGGCACATGGCTCTGAGTTCGGCATACATGACTGTGGCCGAAGGCCAGAGAAGGCGAGAAGTCCCGGACTTCGGTCTGGAAGGTGGGGCAGAACCCAGTTCGCCCATGTGAGCATGAAGAACAGCTCGGCAAGCCGCGCAAGGCTTGAAAAAGCCTGCGGCCCTGGGGTCTAGTCCGGAAGTCCTGGACTTCGGTCTGGAAGGCGGGGCAGAACCTAGTTCGTCCACGCGAGCATGGAGAACAGCTCGGCAAGCCGCGCAAGGCTTGAAAAAGCCTGCGGCCCCGGGGTTCAGTCCGTAAGTCCCGGACTTCGATCTGGAAGGCGTGGCAAAACCCAGTTCGTCCACGCGAGCACGGAGAACAGCTCGGCAAGCCGTGCAAGGCTTGAAAAAGCCTGCAGCCCCGGGGTTCAGTCCGGAAGTCCCGGACTTCGGTCTGGAAGGCGGGGCAGAACCCAGTTCGCCCACGCGAGCACGGAGAACAGCTTGGCAAGCCGCGCAAGGCTTGAAAAAGCCTGCGGCCCCGGGGTTCAGTCCGGAAGTCCCGGACTTCGGTCTGGAAGGCGGGGCAGAACCTAGTTCGCCCACGCGAGCATGAAGGCAATCCCAAAGAAGGGCCCGCTCAAGGCCTACTCTGCTGCCACCCAGTCCAGAATGCCCCGATCTTTGATCTGAACACTGGATGGGACCAAGTCCACCCTCGTCTCGGCACTCCACATCAACATCTCAAAAAAAAAAAGAGATGAAGAAAAAATGAAAAAGGTAGGCGAGGTCGAGACATGGCTAAACTAGATCTTCATTGATTCAAGAAAAGGAAGTACAAACAGGGAGTCCCGAAAGGCCGGGAGTCCCCAAGAACAAAAAGAAATACATAGCTCAGTTTGGCGCGGTGGCAGGGTCCTCAGCCTGTGTCGCGCGCTCCACATCCTCGCCATTGGCGGCTGCTGGCTCAGGGGGCCGCTCCGGAGCTACGGCCGTGTTGCTCGCCGGGGCCGCAGCTGTGACGCCGGCCGTGCTGGAAGCCCTGCTGTCGGGTCATTGCCTTCTACCTCCGAGCACCACCGCACTGAGGTCGAGCTCAGGGTAGAAGGACCCCACCTTCTCCTGGCACACTTGGAACCCCTTCAAGAAGGAGTCCACAGCGGCCTCCCGGACCTCCGAGACGTACTCGTTGGAGGCCCGGAACCTCGGGACGGCTTCCTATGCCTCTCGCTTCGTGGCTTCCAGGAGCCCGTTGACGTAGGCGCTCCGCTCCTTCGCCGCACTCGCCTCCCGCCTGGCCTCCTCCAGCTGGCGCTCCAGCCACTGAGAATGGGCCTGGAGGTGAGCCCTCTCAGCCGCGTCCTCCTCCATGCGACGCTGGTGGGAGATCCTCTCCTCGGACAGAGAAGACTCCAGGTCCTTGACGCGCTCCTCGGTGCATGCCAGGTCCGCCTGGAGGGCCTGGTTGCTCCCTCGCAGCTTGACCCCCTTCTCCATGAGGTCTTTGACGTCGGCTGCGAGCTTGCCGAGCTTCTCCTCCTTCTCAGCATCCTTCTTTGCATACCCTGCGAGAAAATTCCTTAGCAGGAGCACATCGTTCCCAATCTGCACAGCAAGAAGAACAGGTTAGTGGAAAGGCTAGCCGAAGCAACAAAGGACGGAAAATTCTGAGTTCGGACTTACCGTGAAAAGCTGCGGGAGGATCCCGAGCAGGGCGTCGGCGTAGTCCCGGCCGCCTCGAGATCGGCGGTCCTGGGAGGTGGAGGCGTACTCCATCACTTTCTCCGTGAGCCCCTTGTCGCGGATTATCGAGCACCGGTTGGTGATCACCGGCGGTGGAGCCGTCAGGTCGGCTACGACGGCGACTGACCCTCCAGGAGGAACCGCCATCGACGAAGCGGCTGAGGTCGCGGGCGGCGCCGTCGGCTCTGTGGTAATGATGGGGCTGGCGCGGGGCGGAACTGCTGATGGTGGGGCCCCCTCGTCGGCAGCACCACCGAGTCTGATGGCTGGAGCATCAATGGCCCCGCCCCGAGGCAGCCTGGGCGGGGGAGCAGCAGCCACCAGGCTGGGTTCGGTCACCGGCACAACCTCCTGGCTCACCTCGGTGTGAGCCCTCTTCACCGCAGGTTCATCCACCTCGACGACGTCCCTCTGGGCCGCGCCCTCCAGGAGGTTCTCCAACGAAAACTTCATGCCTGCAAACACAAAAAAGTCAGTCAGCTCAGCTAAAAGAAGAAGAGTGCAAGGGTAAGAAGGGGACTGAGTCTCACCCGGCTCGCGGATGGGACTGATCCTAGTCTCGAACAAGTTCTGCTCCGAGAGCAGAACCTCGAGCGCTGGGACCTCATCGCTCAGGAGCTGGGAATAGGCCTCTTGGTCCGCCGACTTGACTTGGGAGTTCTGGTTCAGGGACCGATCTGGCTCACTCCAGGCCCAATCGACGTCCTCAACCGAAGCAAAAATGAACCGGTTCTTCCAGCCCTTGATGAAAGAAGGGAGGTCAAACCGGAGACACCTGGGCCGGGGCGAGATGTACCACCAGCCGTCATCAGTGGAGTACCTCTTTAGGGTAAACAGAGCCCTGAAGAGGGAGAAACGAGCAACAAACCCGTGGAAGTGACAAAAGACAATGAATGAGAAGATGACCCGGATGGCATTGGGAGCCAACTGGGCCGGAACCAGACGGAAGTGGCTGAGGAAGGAAAGGAAAAAGGGATGCAGAGGGAACCGAAGACCCCCGAGAAGGAAGTCCTCGTAGAATGCTATGCGGCCGGGGCTACTCATGGTGATGCGATCCCCGGGCCGCGGAACAAACAGACAGATTGACCCCGGGATGCCATAGACCTCCCAGAGCAAAGAAAGGTCACCTTCGGTCATTGTGGAAGTATGATCGGAGGGACCGGCAGAAAGAAGAGTCGGAGGAGGAAGAGAAGAAAGTGGAAGAGCAGAAGCGACGGGAGGAGACCTGACACCCCTGGGGATGCCAATAGTGATACCCCCAGGTTGCAGTCGCCTGCGGGTCTCCTCCAGG
The DNA here is from genome assembly GCA_021397845.1 of Areca catechu. NCBI lineage: Eukaryota > Viridiplantae > Streptophyta > Magnoliopsida > Arecales > Arecaceae > Areca > Areca catechu. The sequence continues at coordinate 46,091,604 of CM038047.1, read as the reverse complement.
ATCACTTCCTCCTCCGAGGAGGAAGAAGATGGAGTCCTCGACCGGGACGGACCGGCCTCGTCCGGATTAGAGGAAACATGGCGACGGCGTGCCATGACAAAGAAGAGAGTGAGAAAATTTCACTGGAGGAAGGGAGAAGGGCGAAGAAGGGAATGAGGGCACTCACCAAAAATGCACTGTGCAAACACGGGGCAGAGAAAGTTAGCCTGCAGCAAACCATCCACGGAGCAAGGGAAAAGGCCTCATTCCGGAAAGTCCCCTCCTTTTCAAACTCAATCGACAGCGACCGTACCCATCATTCCGCTCCGGGCAATTGGATGATCGCCGCGTGGATGCACGCCCGACACCGACACCTCGTTAGCAGGAAAATGGCCTCTGCTTCGAAGCGACACATTTATTGCGGGCGAATAGGCGACGCGTGGCGGCCTCCTATAGGGCTTCGGGCACACCGCGAAACGGCGACGAGGATCGTGGCAATTATGATGCAAGATCTTTGCATCCCCACATCATATCTGTATTTAATCCCAACGTTCCGTTCCACGACGTCCCAACAGAACGTTGGATTGGGGGGCAACTGTTACGACCGTAATGATGACGTGGTCGGTCTCAGATTCCGTCGGGCATGATTCGAGCCACATGGAGGTTTTCGACCGAGTCAGCTGTGGCTCCCACACGTCCGAAGTCGAGCTCAGCCCGGGGTCCCCGGCCGCTTCGCCAGATGGCACCCTGAGACGGTCCCACCTCGGTCGAGGTCGAGCCGGGCCTCTTCGCGCCTTTGCCAGGTGGCCCCCAGAGACGGGACCACCTCGGCCGAAGCCGAGCGTCCTTCTGCCGCCCCGCCAAGTGTCCACCCAGGAGGGGTCCACCTCGGCCAAGGTTGGCTACTCCCCCGCTCCCTCGCCAGGTGGCACCCTAAGACGGTCCCACCTCCGCCGAGGGCGAGCCGGGCCCCTTCGCTCCTTCGTCAGGTGGCCCCCGGAAACGGGACCACCTCGGTCGAAGCCGAGCATCCTTCTGCCGCCCCGCCAGGTGTCCACCCAGGAGGGGTCCACCTCGGCCAAGGTCGGCTGCTCCCCCGCTCCCTCGCCAGGTGGCACCCTGAGACGGTCCCACCTCGGCCGAGGTCGAGCCGGGCCACTTTGCTCCTTCGCTAGGTGGCCCCCGGAAACGGGACCACCTCGGTCGAAGCCGAGCGTCCTTCTGCCACCCCGCCAGGTGTCCATCCAGGAGGGGTCCACCTCGGCCAAGGTCAGCCGCTCCCCCGCTCCCTCGCCAGGTGGCACCCTGAGACGGTCCCACCTCAGTCGAGGTCGAGCCGGGCCCCTTCGCTCCTTCGCCAGGTGGTCCCCGGAGACGGGACAACCTCGACCGAAGCCGAGCATTCTTCTGCCACCCCGCCAGGTGTCCACCCGGGAGGGGTCCACCTCGGTCGAGGTCAGGCAGCTCGTACAGAGAAGGTCCCAAAGAGCGGAGGTGCAGGCTCCGAGGTTGACCCTCGAGCCGTGCGCACCGCACCCCGAGAAAGGTGCCCCGTACGGATGGCGGCGGCACGCGAAACATCACTTACATCGGCCCGACAGGTTCCGCAATCGAGAGACACGGTTCTGACAAAACAGGGCCCGATAACGGACAGCACCGGTACCTAGAAAGGAGAAGCGCTCACACTGGGCCCGAGGTCTGGTCGGCAGCCTGGCCGGCGCCCCCCTCCCTTACTCTTTCCCCGCTAGGCTCGGCAAATGAGGCCGGAAAGCCGTCTGGCCCTCTGAACCAGAAGGGAAAAGAGAAAGGGACGGAGGGAGCCTCCCGGGAGGGGAGAACGAGCAGGCAACGAGAGGAAATCAAAGGAAGGAGAGAAGAGACGACCAGGTAAGGTAAGACAAGTAAGAAACAGAGGCTGGAAGCTCCGCTCCCAGAGCAAGATCCAAGGTCCCTAGAGGGGATCGCTTGGCGGAGCTCGGCAAAGGGATCCAGTCGGGTTTCCGGTCTCCCTAGCACTTTTCTTGCTAGCATATTCTTTGAGTCTGGGACTCCTACGGGGGCCCGTCCCAGAGAATCTGTTCCCTCTCGCCGTCTACTGACTTGATCGTCGGAGCTTCCTCGCCGGAATCCCCGGCCGAGATCTTCTGACCTTGCCTTGCAGGTTCGGTCCAGCTAGGAGGCCCCAGGAGCAGGACGGTCTAGTCGGATCGGCGGTTCCGAGGCCACGGGTGCGGCGGCGAGATCGGCAACACATATACTCAACATTTTGTTAGTCATCAAAATCAAGAGCCAAAGCTAATAATCTTCCCTTTTTTGATGATGACAAAACCTTGAGTATATAAGCATTTAAGTTCAATTAAAGGTGTTTATCATACTTTCAAGTGAACATACACTTAAAGCTCATGTGAATTAAATCAAATTCAGCATAACAAAGTTCATACAACACAATTTCATAAGAGTAAAGAGCCAAGAATATTTAAATTTCATTTTCTCTCCCTCTATGTTAGGTAATGTGCCAAAAATTTCAGAAAATTACTTATATATTTTCTTACTCCCCCTTTCTATCATCATTAATGAAGTTAAGTAATTTGCTTATCTTTCTCCCCCTCAATTAATGCATTCATCACACAAAGAAGAAAAAAATAATACAAAAAGGATGAGTAAAAAAGCAACTTGCATATCAATGCGATTCAAATAAAGAGTCTCATCACAAAGAAAAACATCTGATACATAATAATAAATGTCTGATATATAACAATAAAATTTGATACATAACTAAAAGACTGATACATAACTGAAAAAACTGATGCATAACTGAAAGCATAACAACATGAAATCATAACAACATGATAAACACCTGTGAGGCTAGTCGTCATCAGATGGGAAGTCTAGGACAATCGGAGCCATGATCCGAGAAAAGGAAGTCCTAGGGTCTTATAGGTGAGACTCCCTGTCCTAAGAGAAGGCCCGTATCTCTTTATAGTCCTATGAGTCCTAGTGGTATGGAACACAATAGTCTCAGCTGGAGTAGAATCATCAGGAGCTGGAGAAGGATCAACTGAAGCTAGGGAAGGGTCAACAGCAAGAGGAGCTAGATCAACTGCAGGAGGAGTTGGAGGTTGATCCTCAGGAACTGTACCGGTACTGCCAGACTATCCATCATGCCCATCATCACCATCAGTATCACTGCTGCTGACTCTATCAATGTCACCACCTCAGTCATCACCATCAGTAGGAGATGGAGGTGTAGATGGACCAAAAGTGCCAGAAGGCATCAAGGATCTCAGCATCTCCTGAATCTGTGCAAATCCAGTCTCCATCACTCCATAAAGAGAGCTGATATGCATATCAGTATGCACTCGCAAGCCCTGCAGCTCGATCTGAACCTGAATAGTCCTGGCAGATAGCTGAGATATCTCCCTGCGGACCCCCGTAAACTGGTCTAAGATCTTTTGCTCCATATCAGAAACAATCTCTACCGTGGGCTGAGGTGTTGGAGCTGGTACTGATGTTGCTGAGGGAGTAATTAGCTCAGACCCAAATGCAGTGATAGGTGTAGGTCTTAGAGGGGTAATATGCTCAGCTAGTCTAGATGGCCCTGCTTCGGCTGCACAAAGCTTGTCCTCCTCGTAAGGCTCCTGCCCTGACTCCCTACGCATCCAATGACCTGCCACTCTCCGGTAACCAATCCAGTGCAGGGACCGCTCATCATATATGTCTGTACGAAGAATCTCCTTGGAGGCCTCCTCCTCCAAAGGAACACCATATGCTTGGAACAGACGAGTCAGCCCCATCCTGTAAGGTAAGCAGAAACGTCGCTGAGTCGCCGCCCGCCCATCTGACAAACCATCAGTGCAGGAATATTGATGGTAGTCCTCTGTATGAGGCAGACCATCAAAGTGAGCTCCCGCTCCGGAATGAAATCAAATCATCCAGTCTTCGAGAGCAGGATGCGTGCAATGATATGGTGAAGCAGATGCATCTTAATAGACAACTGATTTACTATGACAGTCGATACACCGCACACATCATCTCTCTCTAGTACACACTAAAATGCAGCTTCCTGATCATCAACACATGTAGCTGCAATCTTGTATAAAGGTATATCCCAAACTCTACTCAATGTGTCCTGAGTCATGGGAATCCACACACCTCTGACCACAGCACTCTACATCAGTCCAATAGTAGCAAGGCTCCCATAAATTTTCCTGATCAAATGAGGATAATACTTTTCTTTCATAGTGCAAAATGAAAACAATCCCAATCCAACGGCTCTAAGAAACTCACAAATCCCAAAACCCTCACAGTCCATGAACTCCTCATCGATACAGCATCCACAAGCAATAATTTTTCTAGAAACTCTCTAAAGCAGGGGACGGCTATGGAGGCATCTCTCCTGCTCATTGTGCTGCTGATCCCTGACTGGATCGAACCATGCCTTGGATCTCCTTTCGGCTGGACTGGTATCCTCTTTGGCTTGGCTTAACCTCTTCTTGGAAACAACTTGCTTACGAGATCCCATGTCACCAAGAACCACTAGAATGGAAGAACTAGGGAGCAATGGGTGAATCGAGGAAAGGCAAAGGGAAAAGAGGAACGATCGGGTGAGGAGTAGACCAAGAAGGGAGAAATGGACCAAGGAGGAGCAAACTGATGGGAAGAAGCGAGATTCCAAGCAAGAATCAGACCAAAGAGAGGGAAAGGACCGGAGGAAAGAAAAAAAAACATAAAAGTTCGGGCCAAATCTCAGAAAAAAAAATTGTGAAGAACTGTATCAAAATGGACCGAATGAAGGCAAAATGAGAGGAAAAAGTAAAGAAATTATCCAAAAATGGAGGGACAATGATGGAAAGCCACTGCTTTAGGACCAAGATGATGCAGGGGGACCACTAGGGCAAGAGAAAAACAAAAAATAGGTATCTTTGGAGGGTTTTGTTGATGCCCTAAAAATACATGTCAACGTTTGTGAATCGACACTCGGGTTTTGGTCAAGTGTTGACACTAGTGTGAGTCGACACTTGGCCAGAAAACTCCAAAAAAAAATCCAGAAAGATTTTCAATAAATTTCTAAAAAATCATGGGGGTTCTAGTGAAGGGTTTAAGACACAAATGAGAGGATTTTGAGCTCAAGAAATTAAGTAAAAAAAAGGTTTTGAAGGAGTTCTAATCAAAGGGATCAATGATATCTAACACTTTTCTAATCATGCAAAATCTATCTTTGCTAAGGGATTTAGTAAAAATATCAGCTAATTGACTATCAGTACATACAAATTCAAGCATCACATTGCAATTTTGCACATGATCACTTATTAAGTGATGTCTTATTTCAATATGTTTACTTCTAAAATGTTGAACAGGATTTTTGGTCAAATTAATTGCACTTGTATTATCACATCTTATGGATGTCTTAGTTAATTTAATACCAAAATCTTTGAGTTATTGTTTGATCCATAAGATTTGAGCACAACAGCTTCCAACTGCTATATATTCTGCTTCCATCATAGATAGAGCAACTGAATTCTATTTCTTGCTAAACCATAAAATCAAATTAACTCCAAAAAATTGACATATTCTATTTGTACTTTTTCTATCAAGTTTATACCCAGCAAAATCAATATCAGAATATGCAATCAATTCAATAGATGAATCTCTAAAGTACCATAGTCCAATATTAATTGTTCTAGACAAATATCTAAGTATACATTTAACAGCCATTAAATGAGACTCTTTAGGAGTAGACTGATATCTTGTACACATACATATGTAAACATAATATCTGGCATGCTAGTAGTCAAATATAGCAATGAACCAATGATATCTCTATATAATTTTTGATCTACACTTTTACCTGATTTATCTTTATCTAATTTACAAGAAGGGCTCATAGGTGTACTTATTGATATGGTAGTCTCCATTTCAAACTTCTTTAGAATTTCTCTTGTATACTTAGCTTGGTTGATGAAGATCCCTTCTCCAGTTTGCTTAATTTGGAGTTCGAGAAAGAAATTAAGCTCTCCCATCATGCTCATCTCAAACTCTTCCTGTATAATCTTGGCAAACTCTTGGCAAAGAACCTCATTAGTAGCACCAAAAATGATATCATCAACATATACTTGTACTACTAATAGTCATCATTTTTTTTTTCAAAAATAATGTAGTGTCTACATTTCCTCTAAAAAAATTATTTTCAAATAGAAATCTACTTAATCTATCGTACCAAGCTCTTGGAGCTTGTTTTAAACTATACAAAGCTTTATGGAGTTTAAAAACATGATTGGGAAATTCATAACTTTCAAAACTAGGGGGCTGATTTACATACACTTCTTCTTCAATAAATCCATTTAGAAAAGTACTTTTGACATCCATTTGAAATAGTTTGAAATCCATGAAATATGCAAATGCTAATAATAGTCTAATTGCCTCAAGTCTAGCAACAGGAGTAAAGGTTTCATCAAAATCAATCTCTTTCTCCTGATTGTAGCCTTTAGCAACTAGCCTAGCTTTATTCTAGTAACTACTCCATTTTTATCAAGTCTGTTTCTAAAAATCCATTTGGTTCCAATTATTGAAACATTAGTAAGTCTTTCAACTAAAGTCCAAATATTAATTCTTTTGAATTGATTTAGTTCATCTTGCATTGCATTTATCCAATTATAATTATTTTCAGCTTCTTCAATTGATTTTGGTTCTATTTGAGAAACAAAAGCTAAGTAATCACATACATTTTTTAAGGAGGAACGAGTACTTACCCCTTTCGATGGATCATCAATTATAAGTGTTGCCCAGTAAGCAACCCAAGAGGAGGGATGAATTGGATTTCTAAAAATTACTTGCAAGAAGTGTACCAATTCAAATATCTAATCAAGTGCTAATGTAAGGTGTAAGTGTATGCTCTTGAAGAGTATGCAACACAAATATAAGAGCAAGTAAAGAGAGTAATAGACAATTACAAACACAAGCCAAGTATAGTGATTTGGTGCTTTCCAATGTACCTACATCTACTCCCCAAGGTCCACTTGGAAATTCACTATGATCTCCTACGATTACAGTCGATTAGTTTTCCGGGCTCACTAATCAAAATCCCTTATAGTTTTTACAAGGCTAACAAAAAAAAACCTCTTGGTTTTCAAAGGCTAACCAATAATTTCCTTGGTTTTCAACTAGGCTAACCAAAAATCTCCTTGATTTTCAACTAGGCTTACAAAAAATCTCCTTGGTTTTCAACTAGGCTAACAAAAAATCTCCTTGGTTTTCAAATAGGCTAACCAAAAACCTCCTTGGTTTTGTTCTTAGGTTAACTAAAAACCTTTACAACAAAAATATGAGAAAATGTAAAGCAACATGAAAAGCTTTCTAATATAAAGCTGATATCTTTTTGAAGCCTAGAGAAGTTGCTTGTCTTGAACTTGATGAAGCCTTAATCAATGCTCAAAAGTATTGGATTTGAATGCTTCTTGATAGCTTTGAATGCTTGGAAACTTCTTTTTGCTTGAAGGTAGTTGCTATCAATGAATGGAAGTGAATGCACTTGCTTCTCTCTTCTTTTTTTGTTCTCTCTTGTTCTCTTCTTTCTTGTATTTTTTGTTATAATTTTCTTGAATTCAAATAACTTAAATACCATCCCAAGGCCTTAAAAATGGTTTATGACCATTAGATACGAAAAACTAGTCATTGGAAGCCAAGAGGACCGAGTTTTGTGTTCGAAAAATTAGCCGTCACTGTTCCCAGAACTCCAAGTGTTGACACTTCAAGCTGTGAGTCGACACTTAGGATCGATACTTAAGTCCCATGAATGACACCTAGTTCAAAATTCTTCATTGAAGCCCTCTAAAATTCTTAGGTGAGTTGATACTTCAGTCGATACTTGACATCCATAAGTCGACACTTCAGGCAAGTCTTCAACTTTAGCATGTTCTGTAAGAAATTTTTCTCAAGCTTTGAGTCGATCCTTGAGTCGACACCTTGAGTCAACACTTGAGTGGCATGAGTCGATACTTCAGCCATGCCATCTGAAACTCTTTTTGCATGTCGACTTGAGTCAACACTTATACTATCATGAGTCGATACTTGAACTATGAGTCGACACTTGCTGAGATTTCTTCAAAAATCACTGAAACTGTACTGAAACCTTTTTGAGCTGAACTCTCTAAGTTCTTTCAAATATTTTTTAAGTATTCAAGTTCATTTATAACTGATCTTTCATCCATAGAAATGGCTTCTTCATCATTTGACAAGAAATCCAATTTAGTTATTTTGATGAATACCTTTTTCTATTAAACACACTTCAAGGAACATGTTAGTACTCAACTTATACTTAAGTATTTTGTTTTTCATCAAAATCAACAATGGAGTCAACAATCTCTCTATTTTTGATGATGACAAAATCTTTAAGTATAATTCATATAATAAGCTCTTAAAAGAATTTTAAATTTGCATAAAGCTTATTGCATTTGTATTAGAGTAAAGAAATGTAAGAGATAAAGTCTAAAAGCTCATTTGAATTGAATTAGAACTATAAGGGTATTACAGCTAAAAATAATTTGATGTACCATGATACTCTAAATGAGTATCAGAGATAAAACATGCTTTAAGATAAGAAATTCAGCATATAGTGATAGTGAATGTAATCAAAAAAGAAAATTTTAAATAATAGATTGAAGAGTATAAATACTCCTCCTTAAAAGATAATTCAAAAAACTAATTTTCAATGAGTTTTCATAAATCGAAAAGCTGAATTTAAAGATTTTACAAGAAATTTTAGCAAACTGATTATACAATTCAGTAAAGGAAGGATTACTCCCCCTCACTCATTGCTCTTTTCTTTTTTCTTTCATTTTTCTTTCATACACAAACTGCTTTTCATTTTATTCTCATTGTTAACTCTTATACATATCTCTTTTACTTCTCTCTCCTATCTATCACTCTTTTTTTTTTATCTCTCCCCCTTATTTCTCACTTAATTCTCCCCCTTTTTGTTATCATTAAAAAAGGTTAGAGAAAAGGGAAGGATAAAAACATCACAGAAATTTAGCAATACATTTCCAAAGATAAAATATTAATATAAAAAAGATTTCATTCATTGAAGTACACTTCATACATTGATACAAGTAAAGATATAGGATAGTAAACAAACATAAATGCATATAAGAGTGCTGAAATATAAACTATCTAAGTAATAAAGACTATCCTAAGCAGACTCCTCGTCATCTGAGAATCTAATCTCGATCAGTGTAGTATTAGTAGAAGAACGAGATCGATGTCACATGGGTCGAAGATCAGCAAGATGGGTCCTGGTTGGTCTCGACATGCCATGACGTCCTTGTCCTCTACGTCTAACATAAGTCTTGCCTCTAGCTGGTGCGAAAGAGGTAGAAGCTATGTCAGCAGCAGGAACTGTAATGACCGAAATGGTAGTATCAAAATCAGTATGAAGGGGAGTATGATCAAAGGTAGGTCCTGAGTCAAGATGGTGGAAACCAAGAGCAAGAGCAGAGGCAAGCTCGACTTTGGTCTAGGTGGACTTACCTGGGGGTGCCACCTGGCAAAGGAGCAGGAGCGCCTGGCTCAACTTCGATCGAGGTGGACCAATCTGGGGACGCCACCTGGGGAAGGAGCAGAGGCAAGCTCAACTTCGACCGAGGTGGACCTACCTGGGGGTGCCACCTGGCGATGGAGCAGGAGTTCCTGGCTCGACTTCGGTCGAGGTGGACCCATCTGGGGCACCACCTGGCGAAGGAGCATAGGCAAGCTCGACTTCGACCAAGGTGAACCTACCTGGGGGAGCCACCTGGCGAAGGAGCAGGAGCGCCTAGCTCGACTTCGACCGAGGTGGACCCATTTGGGGGCACCACCTGGAGAAGGAGCAGAGGTAAGCTCGACTTTGACTGAGGTGGACCTACCTGGGGATGCCACCTAGCGAAGGAGCAGGAGTGCCTAGCTCGACTTTGACTGAGGTGGACCTACCTGGGGGTGCCACCTGGCGAAGGAGCAGGAGTGCCTGGCTCGACTTCGACCGAGGTGGACCCATCTAGGGGCATCACCTGGCGAAGGAGCAGAGGCAAGCTCGACTTCGACCGAGATGGATCTAGCTGGGGGTGCCACCTGGCGAAAGAGCAAGAGCGCCTAGCTCGACTTCGATCGAGGTGGATCCATCTGGGGGCGCCACCTGGTGAAAGAGCAAAGGCAAGCTCGACTTCGACCGAGGTGGACCTACTTGGGGGTACCACCTGGCCAAGGAGCAGGAGTGCTTGGCTCGACTTCGACCGAGGTGGACCCATCTGGGAGTGCCACCTGGCGAAGGAGCAAAAGCAAGCTCGACTTCGATCGAGGTGGACCCATCTCGGGTCGCCACCTGGCGAAGGAGCAGAAATGCCTGGCTTGACTTTGACCGGGGTGGACCCACCTGGGGGTGCCACCTGGCGAAGGAGCAGAAGTGCTTGGCTCAACTTCGGCTGAGGTGGACCCATCTAGGGGCGCCACCTGGCGAAGGAGTAGAGGCAAGCTCGACTTCGACCGAGGTGGACCCACCTAGGGGTGCCATCTAGCGAAGGAGCAAGAACGCCTGGCTCAACTTCGACCGAGGTGGACCTATCTGGGGTTGCCACCTGGCGAAGGAGAAGGAGTGCCCCACTTTAACCAAGGTGGGCCTCACTTGGGGGCGCCACCAAGAGAAGGGTCAAAGGTGCTGAGCTCGGCTCGAGATGGGTGTGACCGCTGGTCAGGTCACCTGGAAGGGGAGCTCGAAAAGAAACACGGTGCGGTGCTACTTGGCCGTCAATTGGGTCTGACGCATGCTCCACGTCAGCGATCTCGCCATATCAAACATAAATTTGTACTACTAATAAATCATCATTTTTCTTCTTTAAAAATAATGTAATGTCAACATGGCCTTTAGAGAAATCATTTTCAATTAAAAACTTACTGAGTCTTTCATACCAGGCTCGGGATAATTGCTTCAAACCATAAAGTATTTTGTGTAGTTTAAAAACATGATCAGGATGTGCATGATTTTCAAATCCAGGTGGTTGTTCAACAAACACTTCTTCAATAATAAAACCATTTAGAAAATCACTTTTAACATCTATTTGAAATAATTTGAAGTTCATAAAACATGCAAATGCTAAAAGTAATCTAATTATTTCAAGTTTAGCAACAGGAGCAAAGGTTTCATCAAAATCAATCCCTTCTTCCTGATTATAGCCTTTGGTAACTAGCCTAGCTTTATTTCTAGTTACAATACCATTTTCATCCAATTTATTCTTAAATACCCATTTTGTGCCAATAATAGAAACATTAGATAGTCTTTCTATTAGAGTCCAATTAATATTTCATTCAAACATATTTAATTCTTCTTGCATTGCATTAATCCAATTAGGATCTTTTTCAGCATCTTCAAAACATGTTGGTTCAACTTGAGAAACAAAAGTAATATAATCACATTTATTTCTAATTGAAGATCTTGTTCTTACTCCTTTTGATGGATCATTTAGGATTAACTCCTTAGGATGTCCATGAGCATACCTCCACTCCTTGGATAGATCTTGCTACTTTGGTGTGGATTGTATGGCTTCTTCTCTTTCATTCTTGTCTTGATCTTCTTTATTTTGTTGAGAGGGTTGATCATCTAATATCAACTTCTTTAACTTTTCAGCACCTGCACATGCATTAGAAGTATCCTCTTTTCTAGAGGATTTGTTAGCAAATTCTTCAAAAACTACATGTACAGACTCCTCTACTACTAAAGTTCTCTTGTTAAAAACTCTGTATGCCCTGCTTGATGTAGAGTATCCTAAGAAGATACCTTCATCAAACTTAGCATTAGATTTTTCTAAATTATCTTTACCATTATTCATGATAAAATATTTACAACCAAAAACACGAAAATATTTTAAAGTTGGTTTTCTTTGTTTCCAAAGCTCATATGGAGTTTTCTTTAAAATCGGATGAATTAAAATATAATTTAAAATATAACAAGTGGTATTTACTGCTTCAGTCCAAAAATATCTTGGTAAATCATTTTCATAAAGTATAGTATATGCCATTTCTTTCAAAGTATGATTTTTTCTTTCTACAACCCCATTCTATTGAGGTGTCCTAGGTGCAGAAAAATTATGTTCAATTCCTTTTTCATTACAAAAGTTTTCAAAATCTTGATTTTCAAATTTAGAACAATAATCACTACGAATATAAATAATTGAAATACCTTTTTTATTAGAAACTTTTCGGTAAAACTTCATAAATACTGAAAATGATCATCTTTGTGAGCAAGAAATAAAATCCATGTAAACCGTGAAAAATCATCCACTATAACTAATCCATATCTCTTATCTCCTAGGCTAGATATCCTAGTCGGTCCAAAGAGATCCATATATAGTTCTAATAGCCTAGATGTTGTAATAAAATCTTTAGGCTTGAAAGATGTTTTTACTTATTTTTCAAATTGGCATGCTTCATAAATTTTATCTTTCTCAAAACTAAGTTTTGGTAAGTCTCTTACTAAATCCTTTTTGCAAAGTTTTGATAGTAAATACATGCTTACATGACCTAATCTATGATGCCAAAGCCAACTAGTCTCATTAATAGTGTAATTCATTGCAACCATGCATTCTCTATTAAGCAAAGATAGATTATCCAAATCAACAAGATAGATATTACCATGCCTTTTTCCAATGAGTTTCATTTTAATTTTATCAGGACTAGCAATCATTCAAAAAGATGATTTGAAAACAACTTGAAAACCTTTATTATAAAATTGGCTAATACTGAGAAGATTATGCTTTAAGCCTTCAACTAAAAGAATATTATCAATCCAAGTAGAAGGGGAGATGTGAACCTTACCAATACCAATGATTTTTCCTTTACCATTATCATCAAAGGTTACACTCCCTCCATTTATTGCTTCAAGAGAGGTGAATTGCTTCACATCTCCTGTCATGTATCTTGAGCAACCACTATTGAGATACCACAATCTTTTATTTTTATTGGTTACAAGATACACCTGCAAAATAAATTAAGTTTTGTTTTTATGTACCTAAGCCAACTTGGATCCTTTAAGGTTAGTATTAAAAGTGGTTCCTTTTGAAACCCAAATCTTTATAGAATCATTAATTTTTCTTAAATTACATTGAAAAGCTTTATGACCTACTCTTTTACAAGAAAAGCATGTAATACTAGATGATGCAGGTACAAAGGAATTTTTGAAATACTTTTGCTATTTTTGAGGTCTATAACCTAATCCAGCTTTATTAAAAATAGCTTTTTGATTGTTTAAAAGAATATTTAACTTTTCATAACTATATATGAATTTTTCAACAAAAGATTTTATCTTATCAAACTCATATTTATATTGCTTATTTTTTATTTCAAGATCTTTACTTTTCTTCAAAAGTTCATTATTTGAAACAATAGCTTTAGGTCTTTTTAAAATTTCATTTTTCATAGATAAAGCTTTGTTTTTCTTTTCTAAAATATCAATTTTATTTTTCAAATCATTGACTTCATTTAAAAGAGTAGTGTTTTCATGTGAAAAAGTGTTTACATACTTTTTCAACTTTTTATTTTCAGAAATCATCACCTTATAGTCATGCATTAATTCATCAAATGCAATTCTTAATTCATCAAAAGTATAGTCTACTTCAAGATCAGAATGCACCTCTTCTTCTTTATGTTGTAGTGCCATGAAACATAAATTAGTGACTTCAGTTATTTCTTCATCTGAACTGGAGTCCTTACTATTATTCGAAGTCACCATCATTGCCTTCTTTCTACGCTTCTTTCTTGATTTCTTTAGGAGAGGGCAATCATACTTGTAGTGTCTAGGATTCTTGCATTCGAAGCAGATAGGCAATTCCTTTTCCTTTTCTTTTTCATTTTCATTTTCTTTTCCTTTTTCTTTGCTTGGTTAAAACATTTTCTTGTAAGGAAATTTCTTTCTCATCATAAATTTTCTGAAATTTCTTGCTAGAAGAGCTTCCTCATTCTCATCTTCTTCTGATTCTTCATTTAAGAATTCTTTTTGTGTTGTAGACTTAAAAGCTATCCCCTTTTTCTTCTTGTCCAAATCCATAAACTTTTATTTCAAATTTAGCTCAAAAGTCATGAGCGATCCTACTAGCTGCTCCAATGGTAAACGTCAACATCTTTGGCTTCTTGTATGACTGTCACCTTTGGATCCCAAGATGTTGGAAGTGACCTGAGAAATTTGTTAACAAGATCGGCATTAGATATAATTTTACCTAAACATCTCATGCCATTTACAATGTTTGTGAATCTAGTGTACATGTCAGTGATAGATTCATTTGGTTCCATGCGGAACATCTCATAAGTATGCACTAATATGTTAACTTTAGTGTTCTTCACTTGATCAGTACCCTCATGGGTAACCTCAACTGTGTCCCATATTTCTTTGACTGATATGCATGTAGAAATCCTATTGAACTCACTAGGATCCAATGTATAATAAAAGATATTTATTGCTTTCGCATTGATCTCAGATTGTTTAATATCATTTTCATCCCAATCCTCTTCGAGCTTCGGGATGGAAACACCATTAATCACAGTTGAAGGAATATGAGGACCCTTATCAATAACTTTTCATAAATATAATCTATTGAATGCATGTAAATTCTCATTCTGGTTTTTCAATAAGTATAATTTGTTCCATTAAAGTATGAAGATCTATTTGAGGCTTGTCCCTCAACTACACTAGTACCAAGGGGGTTGCCATAGATCTTTACTCAAGGTGGTTAAACCTATATACTGAGAACGTGGCTCTGATACCACTTGTTTCTCAATAAGCAATCCAAGAGGGGGGGGTGAATTGGGTTTCAAAAAATTACTTGCAAGAAAGTGTGCCAATTCAAATATCTAATCAAGTGCTAGTGTGAGGTATAAGTGTATGCTCTTGAAGAGTATGTTGCAGAAATATAAATGCAACAGATATAAGAGCAAGTAAAGAGAGTAATAGACAATTACAAACACAGGCCAAGTATAGTGGTTCGGTGCTTTCCAATGCACCTACATCCACTTCCCAAGGTCTACTTGGAAATTCACTATAATCTCCTATGATTACAGGCGATTAATTTTCTGAGCTCACTAATAAAAACCCCTTTTAGTTTTTATAATGCTTACCAAAAGAAACCTTTTAGTTTTCAAAGGCTAACCAATAACCTCTTTAGTTTTCAACTAGGCTGACCAAGAATCTTCTTGGTTTTCAACTAGGCTTACCAAAAATCTCCTTGGTTTTTAAGTAGGCTAACCAAAAATCTTCTTGGTTTTTAAATAGGCTAACCAAAAATCTCCTTGGTTTTGTTCTTGGGTTAACCAAAAACCTTTACAACAAAGATATGAGATAAAGTAAAGCAACAAGAAAAGCTTTCTAATGTAAAGCTGATATCTCTTTGAATCTTGGAGAAGTTGCTTGTTTTGAACTTGATGAAATCTTAATCAATGATCAAAAGTATTGGACTTGAATGCTTCTTGATAGCTTTGAATGCTTAGAGACTTTCTTTTGCTTGAAGGTAGTTGCTCTCAATGAATGGGAGTGAATGCACTTGCTTCTCTCTTCTTTTTTTTGTATTCTCTTGTTCTCTTCTTTCTTGTATTTCTTGCTATAATTTTCTTGAATTCAAATCATTTAAATACCATCCCAAGGCCTTAAAGATGGTTTATGACCGTTAAACATGAAAAACTAGCCATTGGGAGCTAAGAGGGCCGAGTTCTGCATTCGAAGAACTAGCCGTTACTGTTCCCAGAACTCCAAGTATCGATACTTCAAGCTATGAGTCGACACTTAAGTCCCATGAGTCGACACCTGGTTCAAAATTCTTCATTGAAGCTCTCTAGAATTCTCAGGTGAGTCGATACTTCTTTGGGTGAGTCAATACTTGAGTTGACACTTGACATCCATAAGTCGACACTTCAAGTAAGTCTTTAACTTCAGCATGTTTTGTAAGAAATTTTCTCAGGCCTTGAGTCAATCCTTGAGTCAACACCTTGAGTCGACACTTGAGTGGCATGAGTCGATACTTCAGCATGCTATCTGAAACTCGTTCTGCATGTTGACTTGAGTCGACACTTTCACTGCCATGAGTCGATACTTGAACTGTGAGTTGATATCTTGAGTCGACACTTGCTAAGATTTCTTCAAAAATCACTGAAACTCTGTTGAAACCTTTTTGAGCTGAACTCTTTAAGTTCTTTCAAGCATTTCTCAAGAACTTAAGTCTATTTATAACTGATCTTTCATCCATAGAAATGGCTCCATCATTTGACAAGCAATCCAATTTAACTATTTTGATGAGTACCTTTTTCTATTAAACACACTTCAAGGAACATGTTAGTACTCAACTTATACTTAAGTATTTTGTTTATCATCAAAATCAATAATGGAGTCAACAATAAGTTCCTTGGGGTGTCCATGAGCATACCTCCATTCTTTAGGTAATGGCTTGGGTGTTAATGAGGCTCCAACTCCTTATACTAGTTCTCCTTCATTATCTTGATCATCATTTTACTCCTTAGATGGCTCTTCATTGATGCTCATTTTTTCAATCCTTTGAATACCTATTTCATCATCAAGAACATCTTCTTTCCTAAAAGATTTTTCGTTAGTCTCATCAAAGATAACATGAATGAATTCTTCAACAAGAAGTGTTCTTCTGTTGAAGACCTTGTATGCCTTGCTAGACGTAGAGTAACTTAAAAAGATACTCTCATCTGACTTGGCATTAAATTTACTTAGATTATCCTTGCCATTATTTAAAATGAAACAACGGCATCCAAAAATACAAAAATACTTAATGATTGATTTCCTAGCTTTCCAAAGCTCATAATGTGTTTTCTTTCAAATAGGCCAGATTAAAACATAATTTAAAATATAGCAAGCAGTATTTATGGCTTCCACCCAAAAATATTTAGACAAATTATTTTTTAAAAACATGGTATGTGTCATTTCTTTAAGAATTATATTTTTCCTTTCTACCACCCTATTTTATTGAGATGTCCTAGGTGTAGAAAAGTTGTGATGAATACCATTTTCATTGCAAAACTTTTCAAAATCATGATTTTAAAATTTCGTACTATGATCACTTCGTAAATTAACAATTGAAACACCTTTTTCATTTGAAACTCTCTTATGAAATTTAATGAATGCAAAAAATATTTCATCTTTATGAACTAAAAACATGACCCATGTAAAACGTGAGAAGTCATCCACAATAACTAGACCATACTTCTTATCTCCCAAACTAGTTATTCTAGTAGGTCCAAAGAGATCCATATGAAATAACTCTAGGGGTCTAGATGTAGAGATAACTCCCTTGGTTGGAAAGAAGATTTAGTCTATTTTTTAAGTTGGCAAGCACTACAAATCTTGTCTTTTTCAAAACTAAGTTTTGGCAAATCTTTTATGAGATTTTTTTTGTTAAGTTTTGAAAGCAAATGCATACTTGCGTGTCCTAGTCTACGATGCCAAAGCTAACTAGGTTCATTGATCTTGGCTTCCATTGCCACTAGGCATTGACCATTTTGTACTAGTAGATCATCAAGATCAATCATGTAAATGTTGCCGTGCCTATGACCAATAAACTTGATGCCATCATCATCAAGACTAAATAATATGGACGTGGAAGATTCAAAAATAACTTTAAAATCTTTGTCATAAAATTGGCTAATACTAAGTAAATTATGCTTTAAACCATCAACAAGAAAAATATTATCTATATAAGTGAAGGGGATGATATGGACTTTATCGATATCAATGATTTTGCCCTTCCCATTATTACCGAAGGTTACATTTATATCATTTGATACTCAAGAGATGAGAATTGCTCTACATCTCCAGTCATGTACCTTGAGCAACCACTATCGAGGTATCACAATCTTCTTTTGTTGGTTCAAGACACACCTACAAGAATAAATCAGGTGGAGACTTTAGATATCTAAGTCATCTTGGATCTTTTAAGGTTAGTAGATATGGTTCCTTTTGAAACCCAAACTTTTCTGACCTGATTTAATTTTCTTTTGTCACATATATATGATTTATGTCCTACTTTGCCACATGAATAACAAGTAATAGTAGAAGAAGCAGGCACAAAAAAAAATTTAAAATATTTTTGTTATTTTTATGGTCTAAAACATAATCCAGCTTTGTTGAAAACAGCTCTTTGATTATGTAAAAGCATGTTAAGTTTCATAACTATAAGTAAATTTTTCAGCAAAAGGTTTTACTTTTTCAAATTCATCTTTGTGCTTCTTGTTCTCTTGAAAAAGCTCTTTGTTTTGTTTGGCAAATTTTTCAATTATTGCTCAAATCTTCCTTTTCCTTTTTCAAAGAGGTAATTTTATCAGTTGACTTTTTGTTTTCTTAAAGCAAACAGTCATTTTCTATCAAAGACTTATCATTTATTTTAATCAACTCTAAATTTTGCTTTCTTAGTTCTTTGTTTTTCATTTTAAGTTTTTGATAT
Organism: Areca catechu; assembly: GCA_021397845.1. Lineage (NCBI taxonomy): Eukaryota > Viridiplantae > Streptophyta > Magnoliopsida > Arecales > Arecaceae > Areca > Areca catechu. The sequence goes on along the minus strand of CM038047.1, from coordinate 46,073,158 downwards.
TCAACTACCAATTGATCAAAAATATCATGCAATTCTTCGAAAGTAAACTCATTTTCAAGTTCAGATTTTACCTCATCATCATTAGTCATCAAGCAGAAATTGGCAACCTCTTGCTGCTCTTCATCCGAATTTGAGTCCTCACTCGCGCTCCAGGTTGCCATCATGGCTTTCTTTCTCAATTTCTTTCTGCTCTTCTTGAGTAAGGGGCAATCCATTTTGAAGTGTCCGGGTTTCTTGCACTCGAAGCAAATGGGTTGCTCCATTTTCTTCTCTTTTTTTCTCTTTACTAGGCTCTCCCTTTTGAGGCTTTTTCTTGAAATTATACTTTTTTTTTTCTGATGAACCTCAAAAGGGAGCAAATGGGTTGCTTCCATTCCTTCTCTTTTTCTTTTTCTTTACTAGGCTCTCCCTTTTGAGGCTTCTTCTTGAAATTATACATTTTCTTTCTCATGAACCTCTTGAACTTTCTTGAGATGAGAGCCGTTTCATCTTCATCATCTTCTCCATCAGAATCATCACTTGAATCATCCTTGGTTGTGGACTTAAATGCTATGATCTTCTTCTTTTTGTCATTGTCCGCAACCTTTCATTTTAGAGACAGCTCATATATCATAAAAGATCCCAAAAGCTACTCAAGAGGTAGAGTATTGACATCCTTGCTTCTTCAATGTCTATCACCTTTGGATCCCATGATGAAGGAAGTGATCTAAGAATTTTATTAACTAATTTAGTATTAGAAATGACTTTATCTAGGCTTCTCATGCCATTCACAATGTTAGTAAATCTAGTATACATTTCACTAATAGATTCAGATGGTTTCATTCTAAATATTTCATAAATATGAAGGTGCATGTTAATTTTGGTAGTTTTTACTTGATATGTACCCTCATGGATAACTTCAAGTGTGTCCCATATTTTTTTGGCAGAGAGATAATTTGAAATTCTATTGAATTCACTTGGGTTTAATGCACAAAGCAGTAAATTCATAGCCTTAGTATTAAGCTCAACTTGCTTAATATCATTCTCATCCCAATCATCTTCCAATTTGGGAGTGGAAATGTCATTAACCAAGATGGTAGGCTGATGAGGACCTTTAACAAAAGTTATCCAAATATTATAATCAATGGCTTGAATGTAAATACGCATGCATGTCTTCCAATATGTATAATTTGAGCCATTAAATAGTGGGGGACGGTTTGAGGCTTGACCATCAATAATTTCAACACCAATCTGGGCTGCCATTAAATCTTTGACTCAAGATTGTTAGACTTATATGCTGAGTACCAAGCTCTGATACCACCTGTTGCCTAGCATAGCAACCCAAGAGGGGGACTGAATTGGGTTTCTTTAAAAAATTTAAAGCAAATATATGCTAAACTTAAAGTATTTGTGAAGCAATGCAAATAAGCACAATATGTATAAGATGCAATGCTATGTAAAGTAAGCAATAAATGTAAGAGAAAAAAGATCACACATAAACACAAAGGATTTATAGTGGTTCGGTGCACACCAAGCACCTACATCCACTCTCCAAGCTATCTCTTGGAAATTTTACTATAATCAACCTAGATTACAGCCAACTTATTTTTAAGGGCTCACAAGTCAAACCTAAAGTTGGTTTTCTCACTTAGACTCACCAGCAACCTTTCCTCAAGCCAACCTAGGCTTAGATTCCAATTCATGGCTTAAAAAGGCCTAATGCCTAGTTTCAAACATCCTTGAAACTAATCACAACAAATAAATTCAAAAGTGCAAGAGTAAAGCACAAGAAAAACTCTCTATATAGTAGAAAGTAGAGGCTATAAAGCTCATGTTGATTGCTTGAGTTGTCTTCTCCTTGGATTCTTTGAAAGACCACTTTTGGAATGTTGATTTGAAGGCTCAACAGCAAGATTGAAAGCTTTTCCAGATGGAATGTTCTTTCAAGCTCTCTTTTTGACTTTTGAAGTGATATTCTCAAAGGTAGAATTTGTCTCTTATGAGTTGGTTCTTCATGAATGAGTTTGATGAGAGTTAAATACTACAAAAACTTTCAAAAAATGGTTTATGATCGTTGGTAAAGTAAAACTAGCCATTATGAGCCTTTTGGAGTCAAATCTGTGCTTCAAAAAATATAGCCATTACTGTTGTCAGAACCCATGAGTCGACACTTCAGTTCTTTATGAGTTGACACTTGGATCTTCATGAGTCGATACTTGGATATTCATGAATCGACTCAAGGTATAATTCTTGAAAAAATTGAGTTATGTTTCAATTTTGTTCTCAGGCTATGAGTCGACCTTTGAGTCAACACTTGGAGCTTGTGAGTCAACACTTGAGTCTTCTAAGTCTATACTTGAATCAGCACTTGACAAAATCCTCAAAATGATATAGTTCTGTAAGATCTTTTATCTCAGGCTATGAGTCGATACTTGGTTCTTCTGAGTCGATACCTGACTTCTTCAGAAGTTGATACTTGACTTCTGTGAGTCGACTCAAGGCATGCCAAAGAGATTTCTGCGTGCCAGTTCTTCTGAAGTGTCGATACTTTGCATTCCATGAGTCGACACTTGGTTGTGCCGTTCAAAAAAACTCTGTGCCAAGCTTTAAAACTCAAAGTATTTTTCAATAAAACTTCAATTTCTTCTTTATAGAGCCTAGATTGACTCATTTTAAGATTTTCCAAAGTAGGAAGCCATCTAAAACACTGAAATTCACTTAGCTTTAAATTGAGTGAGTTTGATATTTTTGTATAGAAAATTTGATGTGCCTGTATCCTGAAACTCACAACTACAAATAAAATATTAGTATAAAATATATACTCAATGTTTTGTTAGTCATCAAAATCAATGGCCAAAGCCAACATGTTTCTTAAAGTATCAGAGCATTATTATATCAGAACATAATTGCTTATAATTAATTGATGTATTAGAGCATTGACATATTAGATTAAAGAGCAAAAGTATTTGAATATCAATATTTTGGGATATTTACTTATGCACCGATAATGTATTAAGGAATGTATCAAAACATACATTAATATGTCAAAGTATATATTGTAGATGTTTTAGAATGTATCGAGATGTATCAGAGTATACACAAAGATTGGGTTTATGTGCTAGAGTGTATCATTACATTTTACTAATGTGTCAGAGTGAATTAAATATTTATGTATCAAAGTGTATCGACATGCATTCAAAGCATATCGAGTGATGGTATTTAGGTTAAAATTCTAGTTTTGCTATTAAATTTTCGTCTTTCTCCCCTTTTTTCATATAATCAATGCTCTCCCTTACTTTTACTTTTATCTACCTATATGATCAATATTTCTACTCTTCCTTTTTGTCATCACCTTGAACAAAATTTAACTCCTTTCTTATTTACTTAGATAATTGACATTATAAGGCAAAAGCATTCCATTCATACAAAGTATTAGATTTTAGAAGAAAATAATTTCATTCATATAAAATGTCAGGACACTAGAATGAAGTAACATAATATATATAGATATATCAAAAGTAGTACAAAATAGATGTTTTGTAGACACCAGAGAACAAAATGAATATCTTGTAGGACATCAAAGTCAATCATACATCAGCAAAATATAGAATCCTACAGATAACACCTATGAGGCTATTCCTTCTCAAATGGGATGTCTATCACAAGAGGTGCTAGGATCCTAGAGGCTGAATGCTTGAGTTTCTTATAAATTAAGCTTCTCTCCTGCTAGAGGGACCAGAGCAATGAAAGCCAGGTATATGAAATCCTAAAGTCCTAATGACAATCTGGGTGGTTGGATCAGGCTATGGAGCTAGTGGCAGATCTGATTGAGGAGCAAGGAGCTGATTTGATGGATGATCTGAAGAAACTAGTGACTGATCAGGATTCACTATAGGTGGATGCTCCTAAGCTACTGGTGGCTAAGGTGATGAAGGTGGTAATGGTAGAGAATCTAGTGGAGGACCAGAAGTGCTGCCTATAATGGGGGCAGGTGTCAATCTTTGAAGTGCAATCAGTATTTTAGTGAATCCAATCTCCAACCTCCCCTGGCCTGCGCTAGTGACTCATGATCTCTATCCTCAATCCATGTAGTTCAGCCTATAATTCATCAACCCGCCTGGATAGGATTTGAAACTTGGCCTAAATAGAACTGGCCACCAAAGAAGCAATCCTTGCCCCTATCTAATCATCAAAGTGAATGGTGGGCTAAGGAGCAGAAGGTGTATATGGTGAAGCATTTGGTGTCGTAGGTGTAGGTGGAGTAGCTAGCTTTGGGGGCCCGCCTCTAGACCTGATTGACCTACCTCTATTGCTGTGCCATCGGCTAGCTCTAAAGGCCCAGCCTCTGCTATTGTGATCTCCTCCTCAAAATCTAGCTCCATCTCTTTCCCAGATCCTCTACATGTCCATGTACCATCTATCTTCTTATACCCTATCTGATGCAGGGACTTGTTATGATATGTATCCATATGTAGTATTTCTTTAAAGGCCTCGATGTCAAGGGATACACTGAAAGCTCTAAAGATCCTGGTCAGTCCCATACCATAAGATAAGCAAAGCCTTCTGCTTGTAGCTACCTCCTTCATCTGGCTCACCATGATCCCTGGCAAATTGATGAATATCCCTTGAATGAGTGCGACCATGATCATGAGCTCTCTCTCGATAATAAAATCAAATAGACCCATCTTAGATACTAGTATCTAAGTAGTAATGTAATGTAATAGCCGCATCCCTATGGATAACTAGTTGGCCACTACCAATGAGATCCTTTATGCATCATCCTACTCTAGAATGCATCTAAATCCCTTTGCCCTATCCCTCAAGCAATCTATAGTCATACCATGGAGACGAAGCTTCCAAACATGGCTCAACATTTCACTACTAACAGGGATTGAAATCCCTCTCACTAGTGCTACCCATCCATCTCTACCTTTGGCCATAGATCCGTAGAACTTCCTAATCAAGTGAGGGTAGTATCTCTCCCTCATGGAGCAAAAGGCCTCACATCGTGCCGATTGAATCTGGTCTCCAATAGAAATCCCTTACGATTACAGTACCCAAAATCGATGCACCGCCCACATGTTATGGCCTTGCTAGAGACCCTTTCCACCATTGGTGAAGGAGGAGGGTGAGGTTGAGTCTCTCTCCTCTCCTCTGGATCATGTCGAGTCTTGGACCGGCACTCGATTCCTCTTGAATCACTTGAAGCTAGTTAAGTCCTCTTCACATGGTAGGTAAGCTACTTTCATGGCCCCATTAAGCTTGAACCTAGATGAATGGGATAGAATATGGCCAAAATGGAAGGTGATGATCCTAGATCTTACTGTTGGAGGGGCTATGGAGTAATTTGGGAAAGATTTGATAGTTTTTGGAAGGTTTTGGGGGGAGAAAGTGGAAAGAAAAGTTGAGAAATGGGATCACGACCGTGCCCTAAAAAAATAGGTTCTATCGGTGAGTCGACACTTGAAATTTACCTTGTGAGTTGACACTTGATTAAAACTTAAGTGTTGACACTTTGGTAATTTTGAATAGTGATAGATTTTTCTATAAAAAATGAGTTCAAAGAGGTTTCACAAATAATGTTAGGGAGTCTAGAATGGATCAAATAGATGTATTTTCAATTGATTTGAGATTGTTAAGAATATGGTTTGAAAAAAGATGAAAAGTCTATTCAAAAGGATCTATGACTCCTAGTTCTCTCATAATCATACAAAATCTATTTTAACTAAGAGGTTTGATAAAAATATCTACTAATTATCCATTAGTACATACAAAATTAAGCAATACATCACCATTTTGTACATGATCTTTTATAAAATGATGTCTTATTTTAATATATTTGCTTTTTGAATATTATACAGGATTCTTAGTTAGATTAATTATACTTGTATTATCACATCTTATTAAAATTTTATTTAATTTAATACCAAAATCTTTGAGTTATTATTTAGTCTATAATATTCGAGTACAATAACTTCTAGCTCTACATATTTTGCCTTAGTCATAGAGCAACTAAATTTTATTTCTTGCTAAATCATGAGTTTAAATTTACTCCAAGAAATTGATAGGTTTCACTTGTACTCTTTTTATCTAACTTACATGTAGCAAATTCAATATCTGAATATGCAATAAGCTCAATTAATGATTGTTTAGAATATCATAAGCCAATATCAATAGTGATATATAGATATTTAAATATTCTTTTAATAGAAATAAATGTTATTTCTTAGGGCTTGACTAACATCTAGTATATATGCAAACACTAAACATAATATCTGGCCTACTTGCAGTAAGATATAGTAAAGAATCAATAATACCTCTATATAATTTTTGATCAACACTCTTATAACTTTTATCTTTGTCAAGCTTATAAGAGGGACTCGTAGGTGTGCCAAGTGGTTTAGTTATCTCCTTCTCAAACTTCTTTAGTATCTCTTAGTATACTTCACTTGGTTGATGAAGATCCCCTCTTTAGTTTGCTTGATTTGGAGTTTGAGAAAGAAGTTTAGCTCTTCCATTATATTCATCTCAATTTTTTTCTATATTAAATTGGCAAACTCTTGACAAAGAACTTCATTAGTGGTACTAAATATAATATCATCAACATAAATTTGTATTACTAATAAGTTATCATTCTTTCTTTTCAAAAATAAAATAGTATCTATATTTTCTCTTGTAAAATTATTTTTAAGCAAAAATTTGCTTAATCTATTATACCATGCATATGGAGTTTGTTTTAAACCATAAAGAGCTTTATAAAATTTTAAAACATGATTTGGATAAGTATGATATTCAATACTAGATGGTTATTTTACATAAACTTCTTCTATTATGTATCTATTTAAAAATATATTTTTAACATCTGATAGTGCTAAAATCTATTTGGACATCAGAGTGGGCTGGAGAAGGGATGCTGGTGACTATACTTATAAAAGAAATCCTGGTCAGAGGTAGCTCTAGTAAAAGCCCTCCGATCTTTAAGTCAGTATCTCAAACCACAGGGGTAGAATGGAGTAGCCAAAATAGGAGTGCAAGTATATGCATGGGTGTGTAGAGGGTGCGTACCTCTGAGAGATCATTGAGAACTTTCTTTTATACTCAGCTTGATAGGATAATTAGGAGATGTCTTGATTTGTCAGAGAACAGTTGGGAAATGATTGGACTTTGTCCTCTATCATGTTTTTTAGGAAGAATTCATCCTTGATTATCTAGACATCCCCTTCTTATTGATGGAAGGCTTTGTCTCATGTGTCTTCCCATCATTTATCTTAATGGCTCCGAGAATTATTGCTTAAAGAGGGACCATGTATTTTTAATAGCTAAGATTATCTTTTGATTATAAGACTTGACCATTTGTCCATTATGAGAGCCCTGTGTGAGTATCGATAGATCCTTCCTTCAACCATTTTGGTGAATGCTTTCATGGAGCATGTCCTATCGGTCTTGGATTTTGAAGGCCATGGTTTGGTGGACATAGAAACTTTTCTGGGCAAGGATTCTCCAAGCCTCGAGAATCAAGAGGGCCAAGTGTTAACTATACTAAAGGAAGGTAGGCTAAAATATCTTGATCAAAGGTTCGTGAGATAATGGCTCAAATAGCTGAATGTCCATTTAAGCAAGGTCCAAAAGATCGAAGGCTAGGCATGGTAGAAGTATAGTAATATTGGAGGTTCATGTTGATGATAAGCCCTAGGGTTGGATGTCATGCCCGACCGAATGTATTTTGGCATGTTGATCGACAAGACTAAGGGTGGAGACATTATTCTTATATTCTGTTCCCAGGGATTAGAATTGGATGACCGGTGAGTTACTTTCAGGAAGGAACATCCTGAAGTAGGGCATATCCCCTCCATTGATTCGGTAACATATTGATCTACTTATATAGATTCGGTTATTTTTGAATCAGGTAGGTATTGAGTCAATATACGTTCGAGATACTACATTTCCACTGCTAGAAACAAAAATGGTCGGGCATAGTTCTTGCCTATCTTAGGTTAGATTCAATCGATTTATCCCCTTCGACCTTCGAGACACCAGGATGGGTTTTCACCCACATCACTTGCCCTAAACTCCTTTGTTCGAATAAGAAGTGTTCGAGCTAAGAAGTAGTTTTAGCACCGTACCCAATGGATCCCAAAACCCATTCTAGGTTTTGTATTCTTGAAAAAAGGGCCTATCTGGGAAATAGTTTCCATATCCTATTTTTATGATATTTTCTTCTAAGAGCATGAAAAAATAATATGGCTTATCCCCTTTATAAGGGAGTTTTAAAGGTGGCTTTCCATTATCAGTTTCTTTATCTGGAAGATTTTTGTTCCTGAAGTGGCAATTTTCGATAGAAAGGGTAATTCCCAATGGGCTTTCTGGTGGTCTGGATATTTAATGGATTCGCATGATGTTCAAGATTTACGAAGAATAGTTTTAAAGCACCAAAGGGTGGGTGCTTTGGCTAATGAGTATCTGGGTTAATCTAGCAAGGTAGTTAGGGCCAAAGCTTTGAGGAGTGGCCCTAAGGCCCCAGAGGATCCTAAGGGTCAACCTTCCATTGAAGAACATATTCTGGTATTTCTTTAGGCAATAGGTGATTCCCAAACTTGTGAAATATCATTCGGGGATCATGGGTAGGGGGCCTTTGAATCTATTATTCAGCTTTATGAAAAACACGTCATCTAATTTTTATGCCATTATCTCTTTATCATGCTTTTTTCTTATTGCTTGTTATGGGATTTGGTATAGTTAGCCCGACATCTTAATTTTTTCATGGAATCAACTAAAGAAGCAAAGAAGAAAGTTGCAGTGATGGAGGAAAAAGTGGTTGATATTGAAAAGGAACTTGGTGAGGCTAAGGTTTGGGATTTTGAAGCAGAAGGAGAGTTCTGGGAATAAAAGAAGCTTGTGAATGGCCTCTCCAAGAGCATCATCTATTTGGCAATAAAATTAGGAGAGGTAGGTAGTTATTTGGCTTCAATGTACCTGAAGGTAGAGGCTGTGCACCAAGGAAAAGCTCAAAGGATTTCTAACACTCAAGCAAAGATTGCTAGGTTGGAAAATATATTTTGGGCTGAAGTCAAGGACTTGAAGGCCCAAGCAGATAATCGAATTCCATGGTTTTGGGAGGATCTTAACTTAGCAGGAGTTAGAATGAGTGGTTATGGATAGAGCTCCACCTTCTTGAAGTCGGGTGTAGGGTGAGGGACCCTTGGAATAAGATAATAAGATTCAACAAGCCGACCAAGCTAGGGACGAAGCCATGGTGGAAGCTTAGTTCCTTTAGAAAGAACTAGAAGAAGAAAGGAACATAAACATAGCTACTTTTCGATGGGTTCAAACAAGTCGAAACATGGAGCTAGGATAAAAATATCTCTGTGTACCCAACTAGAGGCGTCCAAGATTACTATCGACGAGTTGAGGAAGAGTAACGATAACTATAGTAACAAAGTTTTGAAATTGCAAAGTAGAGTATCACTGGCTGAAGCATGCATGGTAGCTGCCGAGACCAGACTTTGCCATACCGAAAGTAACTTGTATAAGGCTAGATTTAAGGATTGTAAGCTTTTAGCAACCTAGATCCTTTTCGAAGCTAGGGTGCATTTGCTTCAAGTTCCTATCAAAACACAGGCTATAAGATCTCTTCATGCAAGTTAGGTGAACCAAGAACGATGGTAAGGGAATTAAGATCCCATCAATTATAACTTTCACTTTCCTTTTTTTTTATTCCTGTAATTAGTTTCAGAATAAATGGAATGTGGATTTATTCTAAGTGTCATGACTCAATGCTTTTTGGAAGTGTTTTGTTGCTTTTCAGGTGATTTGAATTTTGTCCATTTTGCTTCAGTAGTTTTGTTCTTAGAGGAAGAGTGGAATGACCATGGTTGTTCCATCGATCAAATCATATTAATTATGAGATGACATTTGAAAAGGTGCCCAGCCATGAAAAATGGAGAGCATTTATGATATCATGATGGCTTGAAGCAATGCGATGCTCGAGGAGGATCATGACTTTCCTGCATGAGAGAAGAAGAGCTGGAGAAATGCATTCGAGATGCTTCAGTGCTAATGATCCATGGAAACACGATCTAGCCTATCATTGGACACCATTTGTCGCCCATCTGATGGATCGGTTTAATTCTGGCCTAATCTAGGCCATTGGAGGGATTCTTATAAGTAGGAGGGGCTTATAAGTAGGAGGGGCCTTGGCATGTGATTTACATTCTTCTTTCAAAACTCTTCCTCCTCTCGTTTCCTTTTTTTTTAGTCTTCCCTTCTCATCTGTCAACCATTTCATGTGAGTTTTGACGATATTCATTGTTGTCTTCTACCTTTCTTCTTTGTCTAGGTTCCTCGAGCTCCCTCTTAGGTTTGCCAAGCAGCTTCTCTGCTTCTTTTAGAATAGGATTTTTATCTTAGTTGCAGCAATTTTTGCAATCTATTCTAGATTTTGGGTTTTTGAAGAGTTTTTTACATTTATTTTTGGGATAGTTTTTTTTTATTTGAGATATTTTGTTTGATCTTTAGATATCAGAATTCGAGTGGTCCTTGGAGTTGGAGGGCTCATGGTCTTTGGACCATGAACCTACCAAATCCAAGATTTCCACCAAAGGTGTGAAAGTAGTTTCGGGCAGTGAGGTAGTCATTGCTTTATTGTTGGGGTCGGTGGATCCCGAAGGAAGATCTTCGATGAACACAAGGAGAACTTCCTGGGGATCCGATATGAGATCTTCTAGGGGATTCCAAAGGAGATTTTCTTCCTAGACTTATCCAGTCCAAAATCCGAGGCTTGGATTCAGAAAAGTTATGGAGCAAGTACCGAATCCCCTTAGATTTTGAACTAGAAGTTCCACTCAAAATTGACCAAGCATGCAACCCTCCCCTAGGTCAATTGGCTTTGTATAAAGAGTTTTTTCCAGCCAGGTTGAGGTTACCTCTAGTACCCTTCTTTATCAAATTCTATAGAGCCATAAGTCTTCCTCCATGTGTGGTCACATCGAACACCTTGCGATATCTGTGTGGCTTTTCAGTGCTTTGTGTCCTAGTCGGGGTTTGTCCTATGATCCCGCTAGTTAGGACATTTTTCTCCTTCAGTAAACACATCAGTACCATGGATGGTGGTTTTCCTATCCCTGTAAAGGATATCACCATTTAATATAGGGCACTCCTTCCATACATCATTGGAAGGAGAAGTTTTTCTTTATAAAACACTCGAATGTCAATAGCTAGGGTTTCACATAGTGGGGTGTCCAATCTTGACAATTGACTCATCCTGCCCTTTTGTTTGAAGAAGAGGAATGGGTCATGTTCTTCATCATTTTCAAGTCTCCAGCTTGAAAAGTCTTGCTATCCGAGGTAACCCTTTTCAAGATGAGGTTTAGCCACGTGTAACCAAAAGGTGTGAAGAATTTTAGCCCATTCCTTCGATTTTTTTGATTCGGTCATTATTTTTTCTAAATATTTTTTTTCTTTTTTTTTAGACAAGATCCTTTAGATGCTCGAGCTTTGAGGAAGGTGACCTTGAAGAAAAGGAAGGCTGATATGGCTCGCATTGTTGGAGAGTCTTCAAAGATTCTGACTGTGGTTGGTCCCGAGCCTGAGGTTGTCCTAGTTGATGCTCCAAAGGTCACTCCTCCGATTGCCACAAAATGCTTCCGATCATCTAAGGGCGAGGCTTCTCCATTCGCTCCTAGATTGGTCACTTTTGAAAGGGTCCTGGGTGACCAAGCTCCGAGTTCCGAAGTTTGTGTCTTTGATGACTAAGAGGTTGCCAAATGCATTTTCGAAGATTTCATTCATCTAATTGACACAGACCGAGTCATGGGAGAGGGGAACCACTAGTATTGGAAAGATGCGGTTTGGACTATTATAAAGGTTATTTTTTTCTCTTTCTTTTGGATTTGATTTTTGATATTTGATAACTTATCGTTAAATATGCTAAATATGCTACTCTGCAGATGTGCCACTTTGTTAAGGACTATTATGACCTGAGGGGTTGCTGGACAGTCGAAAAGAGAAAGAAGAAAAATCTGGTAGCATGCCTGAAAGAGGTAGAAGCTAGTCAGAAAATAACTGAAGCCAACCTCAAGTGCATTGGGACTGAGAAAGATCAACTCTAGAAGGAGATGTCTTAGAAAAAGGAAGCTCTAAAGGCTGTGCAATAGAAGATCATGAGCCAAGAAGAATGGAAGGAGGTGGCCAAGAAGGCTGAGCGAGTCATTCTAAAGTGTCGGTTAATTTTCTTGTGGGATGTTATCAACTTGAGTTCCTAGAACTGAGTTTCCAGTAGGTTGACCGTCCCATTAGGAAGTGGCGGCGTCGGAGCACCAAGTGGACACACCTTTCAGAGGCATGTAACTTGCACTAAAGTCTTTTCAAATGGCATGCAAACATAGGCCCTTCCTCTATCTGATGGTACTGAAATCTACTCGGATATTGGAGTGGGCTGGAGAAGGGATGCTGGTGACTGTGCCCATAAAAGAAGCCTTGACCAGAGCTAGCCTCGACAAAGGTCCTCTAACAATCAAGTCAGTATCTCAAACCATAGGGATAGAATGGAGTAGCCAAAATATGAGTGCAAGTATATGCATGGGTGTGTGGAGGGTGTGTACCTCTTGGAGTTCGCTAAGAACTCCCTTTTTATACTCAGCCTGGTAGGATAATCAGGAGATGTCTTGATTTGTCAGAGAGTAGCTGGGGAATGATTGGACTTTATCCTCTATCAAGTTTTTTAGGAAGAAATTATCCTTGATTAATTGGACATTCCCTTCCTATTGATGGAAGGTTTTATCTCATGTATCTTCTCATTATTTATCTTAATAGCTCCAAGAATTATAGCCTAAAGAGGGGTCATACACCTTTAATGGCTAAGATCTATTTTTGATTATAATACTTGATTGTTTGTCTAGTGCGAGAGCCCTGTGTGAGTATTGGTAGATCTTTCCTTTGACCATTTTGGTGAATGCCTTCATGGAGCACATCCTACCGATCTTGGGTTTTAAGTGCTATGGTTCGATGGACCTAGGAACTTTTTTGGGCAAGGATTCCCCAAAACCTGGGAGTCAAGAGGATCGAGTGTTGACTATACTGAAGGTAGGTGGGCCAAAATATCTTGATCGAAGGTTGGTGAGACAATGGCTTAAATAGTTGAATGTCCATTCAAACAAGGTCCAAAAGATCGAAGGCTAGGTGTGGTACAAGCATGGTAATACCAGAGGTTCGTGTCAGTGATAAGCCCCAAGGCCAGATGACAGGTTTGACCGAATGTATTTTGGCATGTTGATCAACAAGACCAAGGGTGGAGACATTGTTCTTATATTCTATTCCCAGTAATCGGAACTGGATGATCGGTGAGTTACTTTTAGGAGGGAACATCTTGAAGTAGGGCTTATCCCCTCCGTTGATTTGGTAACATGTTGATCTAGTTATATAGATTCGATTATTTTTGAATCGGGTAGGCATTGAGTCAGTATACACTCAGGATACTATATTCCCACTGCTAGAATCATAAATAGCTGGGCATAGTTCTTGCCTATCTTAGATTGGATTTGGTTGATTTACTCCCCTTTGACCTTCAAGACCTTGGAGGTGCATTTTCTCCCATACCAACATCCATTTAGTATAATCTGAAATCTATGAAACATGCAATGCAAGTAATAATCTAATTACATCTAATCTAGTAACAGGTATAAAAGTTTCATAAAAATTGATACCCTCTTCTTGATTCTATATCTTAGCAACTAGTTTAGCTTTGTTTCTAGTTACAATTTCATTTTTATCTAACTTATTTCTAAAAACCCATTTTGTGTCAATTATTGAAGTATTAGATGGTTTTTCTACTAAAGTTCAAACCTTATTTCTTTCAAATTGGTTTAATTCTTCTTGCATTGAATTTATCCAATTAGGATCTTTTTTAGCTTCTTCAATATTTTTGGATTCAATTTGAAAAATATTTCTAAGAGAAAAACAAGTCCTTAACCCTTTTGATGGATCACCTATGATTAATGTTTTAGGGGGTCCATGGGTCTACTCTTGAAGTAGATCATTTTATCTTGAAAAGTTTCTTTCTTCTTTCTCCTTTTTTATCTTTCTTAGGGTCCTTAGAGGGTGCATCTTTTTAAGTGTCATGTTTTTAATCCTTTGAAGACCAATGTCATCATCCAAAACATCTTCTTTCTAGAAGATTTGTCATTAGATTTATCAAAAGTTACGTGCATGGATTCTTCAACAACTAGGATTCTTTTGTTAAAAACTTTATATGCCTTACTAGATATGGAGTATCCTAGAAAAATACCCTTATCTAACTTGACATTAATTGACCTAAACTATCTTTTTCACTATTTAGTATAAAATACCGATATCAAAAAATATTAAAATATTTTATAGTTGGTTTTCTACCTTTCTAAAGTTTATATTGTATTTTTTTAAAAATTAGATGGCTCAAAACATAATTTGTAATATAATATACTGTATTAATAGCTTCAATCCAAAAATATCTCGAAAAGTCATTTTCATATAGCATAGTATATGCCATTTCTTCCAAAATCCTATTTTTTTCTTTCTACAATCCTATTTTATTGAGATATCCTAGGAACAAAAATCTTACTTTCCAAATTTAGTTTCATGATCACTATGGATGCAAATAATTGAAGTACCATTCTCATTTGAAATCTTTTGATAAAGCTTAGTAAAAGCTAAAAATGTTTCATCCTTGTGTGACAAAAATATGATCTATATAAAATAAGAAAAATTATCTACAATAACTAGACCATATTTTTTTCTCCTAAATTAGTATTCCTTGTGGGTCCAAAAAAATACCTATGAATTAATTCTAAGTATCTAGAAATAGAAACTATGCCTTTTGATTTGAAAGAACTTTTGATTTGTTTTCCAAATTAACGTGCATTACAAATTTTATTTTTTTCAAAATTGAGTTTTGATGAATCTTTTACAAGATCCTTTTTATTTAATTTGGCAAGTAAATGCATACTAGTATGTCCTAATCTATGATTCCTTAACCAACTAGTCTCATTGACTTTATCTTCCATTGCAACTAGACATTGACCATCTCGTATAGGAAGATTATCAAGATTTACCATGTAAATGTTTACGTGTCTATGTTCAATGAACATATTCCATTATCATTGAGTCTAGAAATAATACAAAATAAAGATTCAAAAATTAATTTAAATCCTTTATCACAAAATTGATTAATGAGTAAATTATGTTTCAATCATTCTATAGGTAAAATATTTTCTATATAGGTAGAAGGGGTGATACAAACTTTTATTCTAATGATTTTGTCCTTTCCATTATCTCCAAAAGTTATATTTTTTTAATTTATAGCTTTAAGAGATATGAATTACTTTATATCTCTAGTCATGTATCTTGAGCAACCACTATCTAGATACTATAATCTCGTTTTCTTCTTGGTTACAAGACATATATACAAAAATAATCAAATAGACACTTTAGATACCCAAGTTATCTTGGATCCTTTAAGATTAGTAGTTATAGTTCCTTTTGAAATCCAATTTTTTTAAACATTATTTAGTTTCTTATGAACACATAAATAAGTTTTATGACCTAATTTACTATAACAATAACATGCAATGCTAATAGATGCAGGAACAAAAAATTTTTTAAAATATTTTTATTATTTTTGTTGTTTAAACCTAATTCAGCTTTGTTGAAAATGACTCTTTGACTATTCAAAAGCATTTCAAGTATTTCAGAACTATAGATAAACTTTTCAATAAAAGGTTTAACTTTATTAAGTTCTTCTTTCAAATTCTTGTTTTTTTTTTTTTGTTAGGATTTTATTTTCTTTTGAAAGCTTTTCATTTGTTAAGGCTAGCTTTTGCCTTTTCAAATCTTTGCTTTCTTGGATTAATCTTTTATTTTCTTTTGATAACTCTTCCTTTTCATTTGTTAAACTAAGCTTTTGATCTTTCAAATCTTTATTCTCTTGAGTTAAGGTTTGATTTTCTTTTGATAGTTTATCTTTTCCATTTGTTAACTCAAGAATTTTTTTCTCCATTTTCTTTTTTCTGAGTTTAAGCTTTTTGAAATCATCCATGAGTTCAAAAAATATTTCTTGAAGCTTTTTAAATAAAAAATCAACTTCAGTTTTAGACCTTACCTCTTCTTCATGGACCATGAAGCATAGGTTTGCCACCTCTTGTATTTCTTCATCAAAGCTAGAGTCCTCACTCTCACTTCATGTTGCCAACATTGCCTTCTTCTTGTATTTTCTTGAAACTTTCTTGAGGGGACAGTTCATCTTGTTTACATTTGAAGCAAATATGTTGCCCTTCTCTTTCTTTCTTCTTCTGCTTCTCCTTACTTGGCTTCTCCTTTGTAAGGCTTCTTCTTGTGTTACAAGTGCCATCTCATCATCTTCATCTCCTTCATCTGAATCATCACTTATTTTTTCTTTGTAATTATAGACTTGAGGATGATAGTTTTCTTTTTCTTGTCATTTTTTATAATCTTGTGCTTCAAGGATAGTTCATAGGTCATAAATGAACCTAGAAGTTTTTTAAGAATAAGTGTGTCAAGATCCTTGGCCTCTTGTATAGTAGTAACCTTCGCATCCTATGCTATTGGAAGAGACATAAGACTTTTATTAACAAGTTCAGTAAATTAGAATAAGATTTATTTAAACTTTTCAAACTATTAATGATATTTGTAAATCTAGTATATATTTTAGTAATAGCTTTACTAATCTCCATCTTAAACATTTCATAAGTATGAATAAGCATATTAATCTTAGATTATTTCACTTGATTAGTACCCTCATGGATAACTTCAAGTATATTTCATATTTCTTTGGCTGAAGAACAAGTAGAAATCCTATTAAACTTACTAAGATCTAAAATATAATAAAGTAAATTCATAGCTTTAGTATCAATTTAGCTTATTTTATATCTTGCTTATCCCAATCATCCTCAAACTTAGGAATAGCAACACCATCTACCATGATTATGGGTTTGTGAGGGCCTTTTATGATGATCTTCCAAATGATATAGTATATGGCTTGTATGTAAATATGCATGAGTTTTTCAATACGTATAGTTTATTTCACTGAACAAACATGGACAGTTTGAAGCTTGCCTTAGCAATATAAGTACCAAATTGGGCTACCATTCAATCTTGGACTCTTGATCATTAGATTAAATTTGCTAAGCACCAAGCTCTGATACTATTTATTATCCAGTGAAGTAATCTAAGAGGGGAGATAAATTAGATTTTTCAAAAAATTTAAGCAAGTATGTGCTGGATTTGAAAAATAGTAAAATGAAAGTATAGCAGAGTATATATACTAATTGATGCTAAATGCAATGCTTATGTAAAGAAGAAGAGGAAGGTAAAGCACAACAAATATACAAGGTTTATAGTGGTTCGGTGCATCCTAAGCACCTATGTAAACTTTTCAAGAATCCCTTAAGAATTTTACTGTAATCCTTTAAAGATTATGATCGATTTGTTTTTCAAGCTCACAAACCTAACTCAGTTGGTTTTCCCTTAGTTTACCAAACACAACCTTACAGCAAGCCAATTCTAGGCTTAGAATCAAATTCAAAGACTTAGATATACCTATCTTCTAGTTTCAATCCCCTTAAAACTACTTACAACTCAAAATAAGGTACAAGAAATAATGAAACTAAAAACTCTTTAAAAGAGCAAAAGAAAAGTCGATGAAGCTCTTGATGGAATCTCTTTGAGTTGTCTTCTTCAATGAAAAGTCTCTAATGATTACTTGAATGCTAGTGGTTGAGAAATAATTGTACACTCTTTAAGAACTAGGCTTTTTTTTGAAAGTTTCTCTTTGAAAGATTCTCTTAGAAATATTATTTTTCTCTTGGATTCTTTTACTCCTTCAATGTACTTGGTGAGAAATTAATACTCTTAGAACCTTCAAAATTTCATTTATAGTCATTGGAGAGTGAAAACTAGTCATTTGACACATTTTCCAAATTTCTATAGTCTTAAAAATATAGTCATTACTATACTATCAAAAGCTGAAGTGTTGACTCATCAATTCATTAGTCAATCCTTGAGTCAATATTTTAGAGCCAAGTATCAACTCACAAGCTATGTCTGAAAATCTTGCTCTCTGGAATTTTCTATGACTTTGACACTTGGAGCATGAATCGACCCTTGAATCGATACTTCAAACCCTAGTATCGACTCACAAGCTTATGCCGGAAATTTAGCCATCTATTATTTTCTTGTAATTGTGACTCACAAACCTTGAGTTGATCGTTGAGTCAACCTTTGAGTCGATACTTCAAAGTTAGGTGTTGACTCATAAGCCTATGCCAGCTGAAACTCTACGTGCCTGTCATCTTCTTCTTTGAATCATTTCTATAGGTCGACTCATCATTTTCATGTATCGATACTTGATCTATACCATCTAAAAAATAGGTGCCAAGACTTATATTTTCAAACTTCAACTTAGTTTCTTTCGTACCAACTGTCAAGAGTCTATTAAACCATGCTTTTTACTTTGAGAAGATAACTAAAATAGTGAAATTATCATGCTTGAGGATTGATCAATTAGTCTTTTCATTCATTGAGTTTATGAGATATTTGAAATAATAATTTCAACACTCCAACAAAATATTAGTACTTCATATATACTCAAACATTTTGTTACTTATTAAAATCAAGACCGAGGTCGACACAACCTTGACCTACTAGAGGAAACTCGAGATCAAGCCTGACTTTGAATAGCCATGTGCCAACAATGGATGGCTTGGTACTATAATTCTCAAGTGAGGCCAAATCCTTTTGCCCCTTAGATCTTGTATTGTATTATGCTAAAGTTTCTAGACCAATCAAGCAAGGCAAGCTATCTCCAAATTGAAAAGGACCCTGCTGGGTAGCGAAAGCCCTACACTGAGGAGCCTGCCAAATCGAGGACCTTGATGGAACTCCAATTCTCTAAATGTGGAATGCTATGAACCTTTGAATGTACTACTAATAATGTATCCACTTTATTCAAAAATAAAAGTAATTTTTACTAACAAAGTTCCTGGGTTCCCTTTCGACTACATCCTATCCGGTCGACTAGCCATCGGTCACAGTAAAGATGGGTTACATTTCTATACCACCATCTCTTATCTGGTTGACTAGCCATCGATCACAGTAAAGACAAGTCAAGTTTCTACACCACCATCTCCTATCTAGCCGAGTAGCTATTGGTCACAATAAAAGTGGGCATGTTTCCACACTACTGTCTTCTATTTGACCAACTAGCTATTGGTCGTAGTAAAGACGGGTCGAGTTTCTACACCACCATCTTCTATCTGATTGATTAGCCATTGGTTGCAATAAAGGCAAACCAGTTTCCACACCACTGTCTCCTATCCGACCAACTAGCCATCGGTTGCAGTAAAAATAGATGATTTTCTATACCACTATTTCTTATCTGATCGACTAGCCATTGGTCATAATAAACATAGGTGAGTTTCCACACCACCATCTCTTATTTGATCGACTAGCCATCAATTATAGTAAAGGTAGGCGAGTTTCCACACTACCATCTCTTATCCGGTCGACTAGCCATCAGTCATAGTACAGGCAGGTGAGCTTTTACACCACCATCTCCTATCTAGCTGACTAGCTATCAATCATAATAAAGATAGGTACGCTTCCACACCACCATCTCTTTTTTGGCTACTCAACAACTAGTTAATAAGGAAAATCTATGGTTGACTTTCTATAGTCAGGCTCTATTTTATAGCTGACAACCCATAGTCAGGCTTCATCCTATGGACAACTTCTCACAGTCAAGTTCTACTGCACAAGTAGCTCCCTATAGTCAGGTCCTATTCGGTGATTGATTTTCCATAGAAATTGCTCAAATAGAGGACTTAGGCAAAATTTGGAAGTTGTCCTGCTTAGTCAAAGTTATGCTAACTAGACTACATGATAGTACTTAGCATTTCAACATGCATGCATATAGTATCAACTTCAACACAAAATTTTTTGAAATGAAGGAAAAACTTTCATTACTTAGCAAAGTTCTTATAAAAAAGGGAGACTATGCCTGAGTACAAAGAGCAAAAGGAAAGGAATAGAAGATCATTTACCGGAGTTAGGTATTGGATCCGAGCCCGATTTGATGGCCTCCACCACTGCATTGATGATGGCCTCCATCTTGGCCATAGCTTTAGCGA
The DNA here is from genome assembly GCA_021397845.1 of Areca catechu. Taxonomy (NCBI): domain Eukaryota; kingdom Viridiplantae; phylum Streptophyta; class Magnoliopsida; order Arecales; family Arecaceae; genus Areca; species Areca catechu. The sequence goes on along the minus strand of CM038047.1, from coordinate 46,053,005 downwards.
CTATCTCCCAGATGAAGCCCCTTCAACCCTAGTGGTGGCTACCTCTCTAATGAACCCTACAATCTCTCCCCAGCTTCCTTGGTGGCTTTGGCTTCAACTTCCTCAACATCCTTGGCGATCTTAGTTTCCTTGGCTTTCCTGACTTTAGCTTCTCTAGCCTTGATGATCGAGACCGTCTCAGTTTTTGTGGCCTCAACATTTTCTTCCTCCAGCTCGGGCTCGACAATTATGATGTAATCAGGAAGGCCTCACTTACCTTTCTCTTAAATTTGGCAAATCCTTTCTAGAAGGCATCACAGGCGGCTTCACCAACTTCATCCTCAAAATCTATCGATTTCTTGTATTCTTCGATAGCCTAGGCCACCTTCGCCTTTGCTGCCCGAGCCACGGCCTTAGTAGCTGCGGCCATCTCCTCAGCCTCCCTAGCCTTAGCCTCGGCCCCTTGTAATCTGAGGTTAGTGATTTTGATTTGAGACTCTAGCTTCATTGCCTTGGTGATGGTGTCAGAGAATCTATTCTTTAGTAGGGTAGCATTGTCTCTCTCTGGTGACTTCCTCCTCTTTCCCCTTTATCTGGGCCTCTAGCTCCTAGATAGTCTCCTTAGAGGACTACAACTCCTTCAACTTGGCCTCTTGGGCCTCAATATCTGTGTTTATGCCCTCCAGGGCCTTGACCCATGCCTTGGCAAACTCGACCTTGTCCTTGAAGGAATCCCTGAACTTGGCAAATTTATTGCACGCCTCCTTGAGGATGAAGGCATCATGAACAAACCGCAAAAGAAGAAAAAGTACAAGTTAGCTACTTGGCATTCCAAATCATCACCTAGCTAGAGACCAAGAAATATTTATCCCAAGTACTTGAGGAAAGAGGTTGGCAAGGACTTCATCGACTAACTGGGATCGACTTTCTCTCCTTTTGATCCTAGGGGAGAAGGATCAGATTAAGAAGCTTCTAGGCCAACCCCCAGTCTCTGAAGATGGAAGAACTTTGCCTCACCCTCACCATAATTTCGATCACCTCAGTCTCTAGAGGGACCTCCTTAGATGTAGATGGGCCTACTTGGGCAGGACTCGGAGACCTTGCCTCCCCCACTGGTGATGATATAGGTGGAGCAAGCAGGGTCGGCGATTGAGTCAGGGTCGAAGCTTGGGTGACCATCGGAGCATGTGGTGGCAGTGAGACTTCCACTACCTTGACATTGATAACACAGGCCTCCTTAGAGTGAGGTGCATGTGCCTCCTCTGATCGGGGCTTAGAGGCCTATGTTGACTTAGATGGCTCTGTGAGGGGCTTCTTTGCCACCCCCTTCCTTGGCTTTTTGGTGGCAGTTCTCTTCTGACATTAGTCTTTCAACTTGTCAACAGAGAACATATCTACAAAAGCCGAGTGCTGACTTAGTTAGTTCTGAACTACCAATGGAAGAAAGATACAGTAACACTCACCTAAAACATGCATCTGACTGAGCCTAGCATCGAACAGATTTTACTAAGAAAGCAAATCCTACTTCTAAGGAATCTTGGTGTTGAGGAGCCAGTAGATCTTCTCATCAACGGAATCCTTAACGAAGTTCTTATTTGGGGATCGATCTAGGTCACCTCAAACCTAGTTCACCCCTTCATAGAAAGCAAAGAAAAAATGACTCTTCTAGCCTTTAATGGAAGAGGGTAAGTCAAAGGAAATAGTCATACCCTGATGGAGGGTGATGAACCACCATCCTCTATCTGTGGGGTGCCATTTCAGAGTGTAAAATGTCCGAATCAAAGATAACCTAGCTACTATCCCATGAAAGTGATAGAGGATAGTGAAGGAATAGATAGTTTGAAAGGCATTTGGAATCGGTTGGACTGGAACAAGTTGGTGGCAGTCTAAGAAGTTACGGATGAAGGGGTGGAAGGGCAGTCGAAGGCAAACCCCTTGTACAAGGCAATTCCACCTTTCGGGCCTAATGTTACCCTATCATTCAGGTCGAGGGTAGAGACCCGAACTTGACTCAGAATCTCATACAACCTCTAGAAGTGGATGACATCTTTCCTGGTCATGGTCGAGGCTATACTCACCAAACCCACAAGAGTAGGCATCGGGGAACTCGAACCAGCCAATTGGCGAGTTCGGCATACCACCCTGAAAGGAGACTCGACTTCCTTGTGATCCAAAGAAGCGGCCCTTTCCAAGAAAGGCTCCATAGAACCTTGGAGCCTAAAGACATGGCTCACTGAATAACTCTCATCTTCGATTGAGCTAATGTCAACAAGGAGAAAGAAGAATAAGAACCAAGTGAAAGAGAAGATGCTGATAGAGGATGAAGGCTGTCGAACATAGACTCACTAGTATGGGCACCAGAATTAGATAGAGTCTCCTCAACCCTTTGTGGATCTCTGAATAGGTTTTTTAGTTTGTTGGGTTCTGTAATAAGGCTTCAAGCCTAAGTATTTTTACTTTGAGTCATGTATTTAGTTTTAACTTTTATTTTAGTCATGTACCTTGGCTAATGTGGTCAAGCAAGGTCAATAAATCATGTATTCAACTGAATTGGTTCAAGCCCAAGTCTACTTGAAGATTAGGCCCAAGCTTGTTTGAAGGAGTGGTCATTTGAGTCAAGTCCAATTATTAATGGACCAAGCCATTTCCTCCACACCTTGAAGGATGCCACTTCAACTCTTGGAGCGCCCTCACCAGTGCCACATGGCGGGAGTAAGTGCCACATTACCTGGACACTTGGACGGCCAAGGAAGGTTGGAAGACTTCAAAGTCAATGCATGTTGGATACCCCACTTATTCTCTCCTCGGTCCAAGCCAACAACACCCCCCACATCAAGCCCTTTTCCAAGAAAGCATGGTCGGCCAAGGAAGGTTTCTCAAGTCAATAGAGTATCCCTTGATCCAAGCCAACCACTTCCTCCCTTCCCTCCCCATCACTACAAGAAAACACAGTTTTAGCAACCGATTTTTCGGTTGCTAATAATTAAAAATCGGTTACAAATTAAATCGGTTGCAAATTTAATTTGCAACCAAAATCAGTCCGTTGCAAAAATCTAGGTTGCAAAATTTTGTGACCAATTTTTTTCGATTGTAAAAATTTAGCAACCAATTTTGGTGTATTTATGAAATTTTATTTTTTTTATTAAATAAAAAAATCGATTGCAAATTTAGTTGGTAAAAAATAAATTTATTTTAAAATATTTTAAAATTTTGAAAAAAAATTAAAAATCGATTACAAAATTGGTTGCAAATAAATGAAATTCTGAAAAAAAATAAAAAATTGGTTACAAAAAAATAAAATTTTGAAAAAAATAAAAATCGATTGCAAAATCAGTTGCAAATAAATGAAATTCTGAAAAAAAAAAATCATTTGCAAAATCGGTTGCAAAAAAATGAAATTCTGAAAAGAAAATAAAAAATTGGTTGCAAAATCGGTTGCAAATAAATAAAATTTTGGAAAAAAAAAATCAGTTGCAAAATCTGTTGCTAAAAAATAAAAATTTAAAAAAAAAAATCGGTTGCAAAATCAGTTGTAAATAAATAAAATTCTGAAAAAAATAAAAAATTAGTTGCAAAATCAGTTGCAAAAAAATAAAATTCTGAAAAAAAATTAAAAATCAATTGTAAAATCGATTGCAAAAATTGAATAATTAAAAAAAAAATATGAAAAACTGATTTTTTTTCTTGAATTTTACAGCATTGCCGCGGACAGCTGAACTTGATTACAATAAAATAAATGATGGACATTCTAAGTAACATTCAGCAAAAAGCGTTTGTAAATAAGAAAAGGTTATTGAACCATGCAACATGAGCATTCAAGATGTTTGCTGCTATATCCTAGCAGCACTAATTTGCCACTGTCAAATAAATCAGAAAACATAAACAGCAAAGAATAAAGTGGAATAGTCAAGGAGCTTCACATTCCATACCCTGAAAAGATGTAGAAGTCCCTCCCTTATTTTAAATGAATCTGGCCCTAAACTCCTCAGCTAAAATTTGATTTATGTACACTTTCTTATAGATTGGTTGGTTCAACTCGTGAATGGACGATATCAACTGAATGAGGAACCAGAATTTGTTGGGAAGAACTAGCATGCCAATCCCTTCCCACTCCACCAGATGTTGTAGGCTCTTCATGTTCATTGATAAAGTGTTCCTGGTCAGGCAAAATTAAAATCAGAACCTGACACAAAATGGCTGCACAAGTAATCATCATAAATCATGTTAACAATGCAACATTGTTGACAGATAGGTCCTAAATATATATGTTCTGCTTGTTCTTAAAAAAAATTCCCTCACAAACTAAGATGATCTAACTTTATATCAAAGTGAAAAATAAAAAACTGAATAATCAAAGGACATTTGGGGAGTTTGAAATGGAAAGGGAAAATAAGTCAAAAGAACCCCATGTGAAACAATTGTCCATGGGCAGGTCCTATCAGTGTAGGCGTAATTCCAGCACATGTCAGCCCATATAAGGTTATATCATCGAGACATAACATGATGCAAGTTTATATGGACCAACACAAATAGTAGCAAACTGGTATTGGCACACCACATGCACAGTTGCATAACTCTAACAAATGTGCAGCACACTGCCAAAGCGACGGTCAACAGCTAAGTTAAAGAAAATCATAATACCCAGAATATTAATTTCAAATTGATTCATATTACATGAAACAAATTGGCTGACAATTAAGTATGTGAAAATAAATTGCTAAAAAGTCACATCAAATTTATTTTTTCCAAAATGTCATCTCTTTTTAAGTATATCAATACTATTATTAGGGGCTACATCATTAATAAAAGCCATTAATGGAACATAGTCTAACAAAAGACTATAATCACTCACATAGAAGTACAGGACATCAGTATATGGTGCACATATGCACAATGCACATGGGGTAACATGTAGTACCAGGGCTAGCAAAATGTGACCCGATCTATCAACCGGACCTGCATTCGACCTGCCATAAGCATACTTGGATTTGGCCTTAATGGGTTCGGGTCATAAACAGGTCGACCCATCTAACCTATTTGTTATTCGGATCAAGTTTGGGTTTTGACCTTCTGATCTATTTAACCTATTTTTTTAAACAAGTTGACTTGCATTACATACCCATTTAACATTACTGAGTGATATGCATCTATTATGATCTATATGCCCATTTCATTTTATCAATCCAATTGGTGAAGAAGTTGATTATTTTGTTCCTGTTGAAGAGAACATGGTTAACCTTTGTTGTTTTTTGTTGTGTTATGGTAAAGCAGTAACCATACTTTACAAGGTATTTTCAAAGTCAAAAACTACGAGATCAGATAATAAATATACATGGAAAAAGTAATTCTTTATAAACCACTACTATAAGTACATGAAATAAGATAAATATTGAAAAATAAAATTACCTGCTTCCGCATTTGCACAACACCGTGTTTCTTCTCACAAGACTTGTAACTTCTTCTCCAACTCTCTTTTCCATATATTGTAACTCGTATATCATTAGAAAGTACAAGAATACCATATTTACACATGGGTTTAAGTGGAATTGAATACCGGGTTCAAATGAAGCCAAAACAGCCAGAAAGTACTATAAGTCATAACTTCAATACTGTAATTATTTCTCATATATAATGACAAACAAGAAGATTCAAAGACTCAGGATTGCCTATTTTTATACATTGAGAAGGGTATAATGCAGCAAATGGTTGCTTGCAATAATAGCAAGCCATCCAAATTTGCAACACCATTTACATCCATGCAAAATGGTCCGATTCAAGCATACACTTTCAGTATTTGAAGCATCATGAAGATACCGTGACAACTCATCACAGTCTCTAACCGCAGATAATAAGAGAAGGCAATCCATGCAAATGCATAATAAAACAACAAAAAGAAAACAAAATCGTCAAACAATAAGATTCAGAGATTCAGGATTGCCTATTTTTATATATTGAGAAGGATCTAAGGCAGCAAATGATTGCTTGTAATAATAGCAAGCCATCCAAATTTGTAACATCATTTAGATCCATGCAAAATGACCTGATCTAGCATACACTTTTAGTACTTGAAATATCAGGAAGATATAAAGACAATTCATCACAGTCTCTAATCGCAAATAACAATAAGAGACAATCCATAAAAATACATAATAAAATAATAAAAAAAAAATAAAAGTGTCAAACAATCAGATGGAAATTTATTTATTTTTTTTTTTCCATTGATCACACACCAATGAGTGTTGGCCTCTTATCTTTATCAATAAAATAACCCAGCTAGCAAACAAAACCATTAATGTTTATGTACCTCAGCATCGAGGGGATTTTGGTGACCTTTTCCGCCAGTTTGAATTTTACCTTTTTTTTCATTGATCACGCACCTATGAGTGTTGGCCTCTTATCTTTATCAATAAAATAACCCAGCTAGCAAACAAAACCATTAATGTTTATGTACCTCAGCATCGAGGGGATTTTGGTGACCTTTTCCGCCAGTTCTCATCATTCCTCTCGCCAACTGCTTGAACCAAGATAATTTGAGGTAACAATATGAATCTCTACCAATACGAGGACTACAATCCAAGTCCAGTTGTCAAATACCAGAGTATTTATTTTTTAACAAAAAATTATAAGATGACATTTAAAAGTTAAAACCAAACCATGTTGGCATGTCCACTTTGAGCATTTTTTTTTAAAAAATTTAAAAGAAAATAAAAAATAAATTTAAATTAGATGACAATGAAAAGAAACAAGCTTGCCTAGCAGATCAAAATGCCCAACTTATTACATTTTTATTTGAACTTTCAATATACAGATCAATATGATGTGCTACAAAATCGCACTGACCGTGGTCACTAGACTAAAGTAATTGTCAGCAATTAGAAACTCGAGAAGCTTTCTTTGCGGAAAACCCCTTACCTTGTTCACATCCTCTTACTTCTGCAAACAAAAAACAATTCATCAAGGTCTCCGTTCAGATTGATGCAGAAAATTCAAAAAAGTCTGGAAAAAAGGAGAAGGATAAAAATCACACATGCACACAAAAAAAGGACGACTGACTTACTCATCAATTTTGTATGAACGTGGAGTTATCTCAGACAGCCACAAACCAGGTTAAAGCCACTGCAGACAAAATACCACAAACATATTTTCGGGGAAAAAAATTAAGAATTCATTTAAACGGAGGAAAGGAGACAAAAACTAAAAAAAGATCAGATATTTAACAAAAAATCTCTTACATCCAGCTGATTCTGAACGATCCTGGGCCTCTTCTTAGGCCTCCGAGGGGGCTTCATCCCCTTGAACAAGATAAAGTCATCTTCAATCACCACGCGAGACAGCGAGATCGAGAACTTGGCCGCTTCCCTGCACCATCCGAACTCAGTCTGACCGACTTGGCCAACGGCTTGCTCTTCTCGGCAGGCAGCAGAGACGGCGACCCGGAAGCCGAATTGGGGTTCCGACGACGCTCGTTCTCCACCGGAGCATTGCAGGCAGCCCTTCTCGTCCTCAGATTCCACGGCCTAATGGCCACCGCCACCGTCACCGCCGCAGCCGCAGGAGCAGAAGAGGAGGACTCCTCCCCCTCCCCTTGCTCCGCTGCTCTTCCATCGACCTAATTTTGACCTCTCTGACACTTTTGAGCCGGCAGGGCTTGGAGCTGAGAAAGAAAGAGCCGGTGGGGTAGGCGGTACCCGGAGCCGATCGTCGAGGGGAGCAAGGCGTCGGCCGTCGAGGAAGGCATCCGGCGTCGGCCGAGGAGAAAGATTTGGGATCTGGGAAATCGATGGAACGGAGAACGAGAAAAAAATGAAAAGGACGAGGGCATCGATAGAAAATTAAGAAGTCCAGAAAATTTCTAAAAAAAAATTTAAAAAAAATTTCTTTTTTTTCCAATTAAAAAAATCGATCGTAAAATTAAGAAATAAATTCAAATAAATATTTATTAAAAATCATTTTTTTCAACCAATTTTTTTAGTTATAAAATTTTAAAAAATTAAAATTAATTTTAAATAAAATTTTGTAACCAAAAATTCGATTGCAAAATTAAGAAAAAAATTTTAAAAAATATTTTTCAATTTTCATTTTTTTGCAACCGATTTTTCGATTACAAAATTCTAAAAAATTAAAATTAATTTTAAATAAAATTTTGGAGCTGAAAAATCGGTTGCAAAATTAAGAAAAAAAATTTAAAATTTATTTTTCAATTTTTATTTTTTTGCAACCGATTTTTCGATTGTAAAATTATAAAATATTAAAATTAATTTTAAATAAAATTTTACAACCAAAAAATTAGTTGCAAAATTAAGAAAAAACTTTTAAAAAATATTTTTTTAATTTTCATTTTTTTGCAACCGATTTTTTGGTTGCCAAATTCTAAAAAATTAAAATTAATTTTAAATGAAATTTTGCAACCGAAAAATTGGTTGCAAAATTTTTAAAAAAAATAAAAATATTTTTCAATTTTCATTTTTTTGCAACCGATTTCTTGGTTGTAAAATTTTATTTAAAATTAATTTTAATTTGTTTATAATTTTGCAACCAAAAATTTGGTTGCAAAATTTTAAAAAATATTTTTAAATAAATTTCGGTTTCGGTTGCAAAATCGGTTGCAAAATAAGAATCTTGCAACTGAATTTGCAATCGATTTAAATCAGTTGCTAAATTATTAAGAAAATAAATTAGTTGTAAAATCGGTTGCAAAATTGGTCACAAATATAATCAAAAAATTCGGTTGCAAAATCGGTTGCTAAAATACTGTTTTCTTCAAGCTTTTCTCCATAGAAGCATGGCCGGCCAAAGAAGGATTTTGAAGTCACCAAGCATCCCATGATTCTTGAAGACAAGAGCCTTTCTTCATGCCCCCACATCAAGCTTTTCTCCATTAAAGTATGGACAACCAAGGAAAGAATCAAAGGTCAAGTGGGCACCCCATGATCCATGAAGACATGTCCCCTTTCTCATTCCCCGAATCAAGCTCTCCACCATATCAAGGCTGGCCAAGGGAAGATTTTAAGGATCAAATTCAGATTTTAGGCACCCTTGATGAAGACTTGTAGCAAATTTTTATTTGAAATTTGAAAGGGATCTAAGAGCCTATATAAAGGGCCATACTCTTCTTGTACAAAACAAGTTTTTATGAATGAAAAATTTGAGAAGTTTCACTTCATTATAGCTCTTGTCTTTTTAGACTAGGAACTCTTTGAGAGAGTGCCTTTGTCCTTCGGGACATCAAGGGGTGAGAGGCCCCAAGTTTCCTTCCTCCTTCGCAAGCCATCTACCAATCTTCAAGCCTAGATGCCTAGCAAGAAGAGCCTCCTCAACCACCATTCTCAACTCCCTCCATCCCTTCTTACTTGCTTATCCCTTTTTCTTGATGTTTTCTAACCCTTTCCTTGGATGCTCGCAGGTCCTCCAAGTACCATGGACAACGGAGTCGGTCTCCTTTGCCCCATGACCATTGGACGGAAAGCTGGCGAATCCACAAGGTTGAAGGCTTGATCCTCTAGGCCGTATCTGCGAGAGCGAGTGAACTCGGCATCGAGCGCATCAGAGTCTTCACGGTTTGCACCCCTAATCTCTTAAGTAGGTATTTATCTAGAGCTAAGTTCTACGGGGTTTCTCAATCCCGGGTTCCTCTCGTTATCTTTGTTTAGGAACTATCTTTGCTTGCTAGAAAGTTCTTGTCATTATAGAATCTCTAGTTCCATTCTTAACTCGACTTCGGGAATCAGTACATCTCTTTATAACCTAAAACTCAAAGAAAAATCATTTGCATATCCATTTTATCATTAGTATAGTCCCGCATCATCTTAGTCCCACATCATTTTTTAGTATCAAAGCATGGTTAGGACTTAGTTCTTTTTAAGTACTCGGATCGGGTGCTTCACCATGGCCGTCCGATCGTAGAAAAAAGTAGGTTTACTCACATCCCATTCAAAGAGGATTTCCTATGGCATGTAGGGGTGCCGATGTGATTGACCCTTGAAGGGGAAAATAACGAGATAGGTTTTAAATCTTAAAGAAAAATTTTTGCATCATTGATTTCAGCATCTTTAAAAATTCTGTAACTCAGTATATGGTCTGATATTTTAGTTGTTTCTGTATGTATGAGTCTTCAATTTTGGTGATTTTTATTTTTCTAGATTCCACATAATCAGAAGTAATTTTCAGAATTTTTTTAGATTTTATTTGTCTGTAGATTTTCTACACGCCGGATTACTATCTGAGAATAAATCCACTCTGAAATTCCAGCAAGTGCATTTCATCATACTTTCATTTCCATATAGTTTAATTTTGTACTTTAGGTTCATATTTTTATTTCTAGCATCTTATACTCTGCTAATCTACATCAAAACACAAAAAAAAAAAAAAAAAAAAAAAAAAAGATACATTTCATTAGGTTTCATGTGTACCATCATCTACATAATCGATTTAAGGACGTCAATATCACAAGATAAGGGAAGGAGGTCATTACCTTTCCTTGGCCCAAAAATCACCAACTTGCATTTCAAACCTAAGCCTAATCTAAAATCAATTAGTAACCTAATCACTTAGGGACATCAACGAGTTGGGTTTAACCATTGTGGGGAAGCTAGTGCATGCAACCCTTCAATTAGTACCGGAAAGTTGATGTCTAAGGCAAGAGGTCTAGTGCCAAATAACCTAAGCGGTGTCGTGGTTCTTTAATTGGGTCCTTGTGAAAGCAAGGGGGCCTTCCACACTCCCACCTCTTACCTGGCCGGTGAAAAGAGTAGTTGTTATGCTGTGTGTCAACTAAGTTAACCCATTCTGTTTGAACTCCTAGGTCTAGCAAAAAAACTGTAGTACCCTTCATTGTGTGTTGCATGTCTAGTCTAGATTAGGAGTCCATTAGCCCATTAGTCCATATCCAGCCCAGTGTAGTCTTAGGGTCAAACCTTGAAACCCACTTGAGGGCCCTCAACAAGCAACTAGCCCAATTAAACCAAAAGATGGCCCAAGCGAAGGCACAGGCAGAAGCCCGCAAGCACCATGCTAATTTCAAATCCTCTATGTCCAATTTCCTTAGTCCAAGAGCCTATTATCATGATCTTGTCCCTAAGCCTAGCCCTGGATGCCTATACCCATACTTGGTTGAATCAGAGGAAAGACCCATTAGGAATATTAGGACAGAAGCTCCCTCATTTCAAGGCAGTCTTGATCCTTGAGTTTACATTGCCTGGGAGGAAGATATGGATTATTTTAAGTAAAATGAAATGCCTAAGGATAGAGAGGTTAGGTTTGCCCGAGTGCATCTATGGGGTCCAGTCGAGTCTTATTGATTTCAGGGAAGGAGGGTGTTTAAGAGACACGAACCCATTAGGACCTGGAAAGGAATGAAGAGCAAGCTTCGTGAGAAGTATATCCCTGCATCCTACCAACAAAATCTCATAGACTACTTAGAGAGGCTGACCCAAGGTAGTGGATCAGTCAATAATTATATTGATAGTTCGAGCATCTAATGCACTATATTGTGAATATGGATCCATATGATATCCTAATCCGATTTGAAGAGGGTTTGAGGGAAGATATCCGGAGCGAATTGCTTAGACATAATATCTATAGTTTGGAGTAAGCCTACTGAGTAGCCCAAAACAATGAGAGGTCCTTAAGGCATGCTAGATCAAGTACTTTGGACCTAAATCTGACCTCTGCCAGCTTAAATCATATCTCCATTGGTCTGATACCTGGTGTGAACCAGACTTTTATTGATTAACCCTCATCTGTATCACCTCCAACCCAGAAGGATGACATTGAAAAGGAATTAGGTATGGCCGACCCAGGATTAGTTGACCAAATGAAGCCATACTGAAAGAATAATTAAAGGATGAAGAATTAGAACCCATGATAGAAGTATATGAGGTGGACATGAGTTTGGTAGACGAACATGAAGGAGAAGACTTCAAAGATGACAACTCTAGTGCCTTACCTGAGGAAATCCTTGGAGTCCTGAAACATCAGAACAACAGGAAATTAGTGAGGACTTGGTTCCTGTAAGTCAATGCCCTTAGGAAGAGCCTACTCTTTTAGCCTCAACCCGAGACCTTATTTAGTTCCCTTATAAAGAGTTTATTTCTCTAACCTCAGCTAATGACCTTTTTCTGGAACTGACTAAGTCTTCCTTTCTTGAAAAACTTACACTTGCGATGACCAAATTCTCCATTCTTCAATTTGACCTTATGTCACCCGTAGACTAATATTCAAATCTTAAGGTCATACTGAGTAACCAAGGTCTATTCCAAGTTTCCAATAGATGGTCCCAAGACTCCGATTCTTATTTCTTGTCACACCTTAAAGCTTCCAATGTTCTCTAAACTTTCAAATCCCACTGTGTTGAGGTCATTCGATTGAACCAGTTCTTTGAGTATGTTAGGTTTGCAACCTATTTTCGAAAGACCTTATGGCATTTGCTAGGAGTCCATTCTAAATTTTTACACGCATGCCAAACCAGGGTCAAACCTAAATAGTCTATAGTCTGTTAGGTTTAGGCCCGAAGAGTCTAATAAAATTCCTCTCAATAGGAATGCATAGATGAGTCTGCATTTTGTATCATGTTAGAATTTTGCATTAAGTACAAATTTTAAAATAATTTGGCTGATTCTTGAAAGAAAGCCAAAGAGTTTGAACAAGGGGATTCTGTAATGGTTAGGCTTAGGCCTGAACGGTTTCTACCAGAAACTGTTAAAAAACTTCATGCTTGTAGAGCTGGCCCCTTTAGAGTGATAAGGAGAGTTGGCCCTAATGCCTATGTGCTTGAGCTACCCCCGAATTATGGCATTAGCTCGACTTTCAATATCTCGGACTTAGTCGAGTATAGGGAACCAGCAAACATACCCAGCGAGCCATTTGGACCTGACCTTTCATTTGAGAGCGAACCCGATCTAGAGTGTCCACCTCCAATTTTATCTGAGAGAGGAGAGCGGATCGAGTGTGTCTTGGATGATCAAGTTATCACCACCCATGATAAAGGCTATCAGCATTACTTGGTCCGATGGTAAGGCTGATTAGAGTCCGATGATTCGTGGATTACCCGGGAGGACTTGTAGCGCCTCGACCCCGACCTTCTGGAAAAGTATCAAAGCCAAATCAATTCTTAATCGACAGGGTCAAGTTCCTCCCACCCCGGGAGAACTAGTATGGGCACCAGGATCAGGTAAAGGCTCCTCAACCTTCTATGGATCTTTGAATAAGTCTTTTTAATCTGTTGGGTTCTGTAACAAGACTTCAAGCCTAAGCATTTTTATTTTGAGTCATGTATTTAGTTTCAACTTTTGTTTTAGTCATGTACCTTAACCAATATGGTCAAGCAAGATCAATAAATCCTATATTCAGCTGAATTGGTTAAAGTCCAAGTCTACTTGAAGATTGGGCCCATGCTTGTTTGAAGAAGGAGTGGTCATTTAAGTCAAGCCCAATTATTAATGGACCAAGCCATCTCCCCCACACCTTGAAGGATGCCACTTCAACTCTTGGAGCGCCACCTCACCAATGCCACAAGGCGGGAAGAAGTGCCACATCACCTGGACACTTAGGCGACCAAGGAAGGTGGGAAGACTTCAAAGTTAATGCATGTTGGATACCCCACTTATTCTCTTCTCGGTCCAAGCCAACAACACCCCCCATATCAAGCCCTTTTCCAAGAAAACATGGTCGGCCAAGAAAGGTTTCTCAAGTCAATGGAGCATCCCTTGATCCAAGCCAACCACTTCCTCCCTTTCCTCCCCATATTAAGCTTTTCTCCATAGAAGCATGGCCGGCCAAGGAAGGATTTTGAAGTCACCAAGCATCCCATGATTCTTGAAGACAAGAGCCTTTCTCCATGCCCCCACATCAAGCCTTTCTCCATTACAGTGTGGACAACCAAGGAAAGAATCAAAGGTCAAGTGGGCACCCCATAATCCATAAAGACATGTCCCCTTTCTCATTCCCCGAATCAAGCTCTCCATAATATCAAGGCCGGCCAAGGGAAGATTCCAAGGATCAAATTCAGATTTTAGGCGCCCTTGATGAAGACTTGTAGCAAATTTTCATTTGAATTTTGAATGAGACCTAAGAGCCTATATAAAGGGCCCTACTCCTCTTGTACAAAACAAGTTTTTATGAATGAAAAATTTGAGAAGTTCCACTTCATTATAGCCCTTGTCTTCTTATACTGGGAACTCTATGAGAGAGTGCCTTTGTCCTTCGAGACATCGAGGGGTGAGAGGCCCCAAGTTTCCTTCCTCCTTCGCAAGCCATCTACCAATCTTCAAGCCTGGACGCCTTGGAACTTCACTTGGATGCCTAGCAAGAAGAGCCTCCTCGACCACCATTCTTAACTCCCTCCATCCCTTCTTACTTGATTATCCATTTTTCTTGATATTTTCTAACCCTTCCCTTGGGTGCTCGCAGGTTCTCCAGGTGCCACGGACAATGGAGTCGGTCTCCCTTGTCCTACGACCATTGGACGAAAAGTCGACGAATCTACAAGGTTGAAGGCTTGATCCTCTAAGCCGCATTCGCGAGAGCGAGTGAACTCGGCATCAGGTGCATCAGAGTCTTCACGATTTGCACCCCTAATCTCCTAAGTAGGTATTGATCTAGAGCTAAGTCCTATGGGGTTTCTCAATCTCGCGGTCTTCTCGTTATCTTTGTTTAGGGACTATCTTTACTTGCTAGAAAGTTCTTGTCCTTACAGAATCTCTAGTTCCATTCTTAACTCGACTTCGGGAATCAATACATCTCTTTAAAACCTAAAACTCAAAGAAAAATCATTTGCATATCAATCTCATCATTAGTATAGTCCCGCATCATCTTAATCCCACATCACTCACCTAAGAAAGCCTAGAAGAGACCTAGTAAAGGATGAGTGAAGAAAAAAAGTAAGGAAGAAAGAAGACCAACCTACTGAAGAAGGGAACTCTAAGGGGAGAACCAAATTTGGAGCTCTTTTTTTATCTCCTCTCCGCTACTTAGAAAAGAAGGCAGCCCTTCAAATAGTAGCGAAGAGTCCATCTTAAGCCAAGGCCCAACAATCAGATTCAAGCTTTATCCGATGTGTGCCTTTGGGATTCGGATGCATGGTGCGCACCCACATAGAAGCGTTGCACCTACTTGAAACCATCTCCTGCCTATTAACTCCTTGTCTAGGTGATGTGAGCAAATTATTTAAAACCGCTACTCTAGAGACACATGGTCACTCTTCATCAGTTGGGGGAGGACATGCAAGCCACCTAATGCACCGGAAAGTAATTGTCACCCTTTGGCACACCACAGTGGTGTTTTCTCCCTCCCATAAATGAAGTGGCAGGATAGCTAGTGAGTTCCACCAGAAAGGCTTGCGAACACCTAAGATCGCACTTGGATTCATCCAGTCCCCAAGGTTCCTGAGTTGGCTACTCCTTTCATCTAGAAACAATGAGGGCACAAAATTTTCTAGACTCTAGAGTGGGGTGCATCTGATATGGAAACTGCTAGTCAACCTCGATGACTAACCGAACCACCAACTGTGTTGCTGGCATTAGTGGACCTGGATACCTAACTTAGAGCATCCAAGCTACTGACTAGGGAGGAACACCAGCATCAACAACTTTATTGATGGGAGAACACTGGCAATGGAGTCAACCGAGTAGCTGATTCCATCTAGACCAACTAGCTACTTCTAAGCCAAGTGGCGGTGATCCATCAAGTCCAACTACCATGGTGCCCTTGTGTGTGCCTGTCAATCTCTTAGTTGGAACGACTAGCTAGTCAGATGGACTCACTCAATGCGCCCTCACATGCAGCTAAGTCCCTTCGTCTACTCAGAGTCCACGATATCCAAGTAACCAGTGACCCACTCTATCATAATTGTCCTAGCACAGACATGACGGGCAAGATCCCAATGGATCTTGATATTATAACAGAAAGATACCAACAGTAAAGATTCTAAGAGACAATATCCTATCTCCTCAGCATACTTGGTTATGCCTATCAAAAATTGCCACCTCTCTAATGGCATTATGTTTTTCCATGCAACTATATAAAAAGAGGGACCTTCTACCAGGTATGTTCTTAAATGACCGCCCATATGCTAATTGAATCACTACTAGTTCTCAGCTCCGGCCACTATAGCCTCTTATTTCCTGTTCACTGACTTGAGCATCAGAGTGTTCCTGACGGTAATCCTGGCCCAAGGATCTTTATACAGGTTTCAACAGCAGAGTAGTTCCCATCTTCATCGAAGTCGACCAGTGGACCCTCGGGCACTACCAGAGTCTAGTGACGAGTGACTTGATGGCCATAGATATAAAACATATCTAAACATATCCCCACCAAAAAAAATAAAATGAGTTATGAAGGAAAAAATAAAACTACCGCTACTCATTGAATTTCTAATGGTGTTGCACCATGGTGATAACTTTCCAAGATAAGAGGAACGTGACAACCAGCTCCATAGCCCTAACGAGTGTTTATATTTCCTAGAAAAACATAGTTGTTCATTTCTCCTTTAAATTAACAATGAAATGGGAGTCCAAAATACTTAGGGCTGGAACTAGGCCGGCCCAATCCAAAATTGGATCAGGTTTCAAATCATATTTTAAGAATTTTCGGACCGAATCCGGGCATCCCTTTGGCCCAAAAATTAAATGGACTCTATTTTATAGCACAAAGTCTAGCCTGATATGCTTAAAATTTAGTTTGAAGCCCGAACCGATTTTGGGCCGACCCGAAGTTATTGAGCTGGCCCAGTCCAGTTCCAGGTAATGGGCTTTGGGCCGGCCCAGTTCTAGCCCTAAAAATACTGAAAGTTGAGCTAGTTTGATATCCAAATGATATTTTGTCCCAACTTTGGCTCTCTTTCATTCTTATTCAAAATGGCTACAAAATCTTTAATTAATTCAAATGGTTTTGGACTAATTGTCAAGCATAAGTTTCACGAGCATTTCTAAGGTAAGGATGGCATTTTTTTTTGCTTTTCTCCAACAATTCAATAAAATATTAAGTATTGTTGCACCCAACCGATTCACCTTTGAACCGGACCGGATGATCCATTTCTGCTGAGGTCCGGCTGATCCATTCCTACTGAGATTTGGCTGATCCACTCCTGCTGAGATCCGGCTGACCCACTTTTGCTGAGGTCTGGGTCACCCTTCCCATCAGAGGTTCGACCGACCTGCTCTTTTTGATATTTGGTTGACCCACTTCTACTGAAGGCCGATCGACCCACTCCTATTGAGGTCCGGCCGACCTACTCTTAAGGGGCTACTTCAGAGTTAATCCAGGAGACTCCAGAAGCCTCTTCCATCTAATACCGAAATTCTATTACAACGGAACTCTGCCATATCAGCTCCACTACTCCCACGATGTTGCCTTATCCTAGCACCACGTGGCCACTCCCTAGATTCTCCTAGGAACAGATTGATCTTTTCTGGCTTTACCCATAACAGATTTTGGCACTATTCCATGCCTATATAAGGTAAACCGGGGGGACTCTAGATGCAAGGACTCTCTTCCTGCTCCATTAGCTAATACCTATTGATTCCTCTATTTTGTTGCCCTCAAGCTCCCGCTAACTTAAGCATCGGAGTGTCCCCCGCCAGAACGCCACCGGTCCTTAGGAACTTTTTTGTAAGAACCGGGAGAGGAGCACTCTAGCCAAGCCGATTGTACCCGGTCCGGGAGAAGTTGCAGTAACAGATTAGTGCTAGAGAAAGGAGCTTTTTTTCCTTCTCTAAAAGGTGGAGTCCACCCACTAAGTAAGAAAATGGCAAAGGGAAGAGCCCATAACACTTCTGTCAGGAGAGGTCACTCCCCGTCCAGGTCAGAAGTACCCCTCAGGGAGAATGACATCGCTGAGCCCACCATCACTCTGGGATAGTAGCAATTCCAGACTCTCCTAAACAGCATCGACACCCTCGTTACCGCTATCCAGAATCTTTAGGACATAACTAACAACCAGCAGCAGCTGCCTGCGATGTCTCGCACCAACCACCAACCTGCTGTTGGGGGAAGCCGATAGCAGGGAGTCCCCCAGCCCCATCCCTACCTCACTCTAGAGCACCAAAGGTCTTTGAGGGATCATGTTGAGGGGAAGAGAGTGAGGTCCGCCTCACCCTCTTTCGCTGACTCAGTTCTCGATAGTGACCAGCACTACAGTGAGCTCTCGAGAGACTACACCAGCAAACTCCAGCACATGGAGGAGCAGATTGTTGTGCTAGTCAATTGGCAAAAGGCCGATGGGACACAGGCGTACGACTCCCGCCCACCTTTTTCTGCCGAGATCATAGGGAAACCTATCCCCCGTTACTTCAAGATCCCATAGGTGGACCCCTACGACGACACCACCAACCCACTGGACCATCTGGGCACCTACAAGGCCCATATGATGGTACAGGATACTTTCGACGCCCTCCACTGCATCGCCTTTCCTGCAACTCTCAAGAAGGCAGCTCGGATGTGGTTCTCCATCATCTGACCAGGTACGATCCACTCCTTCTCTCATCTTGAAAAACTCTTTCTCTCCCATTTCAGGACTTGCAATCGGACACCGAGGAACACCGACTGCCTCTTCCTCATGCTACAAAAGGAGGGAGAGACCCTTCAGGATTACATGGCCCGTTTCAACTCAATGGCCATGGAGATCCTGGATCTGAATGAAGACATAGCTATGTCGGCCTTCAAGAGGGGGCTGTGCTCGTCTAGGCTCACATGCTCCCTAGACTAAAAGTTCCTGACAAGCTACTCCGAGCTGCTAGCCTGGGTGCAAAAGTATGCCCAGGCAGAGGAATAAGTGGCAAGCTGATGCCAAGTTGAAGGGAGGTCAGCTTCCAAGAAGTGAAGCGACAAGGCTCCCAAAGTTCGACCTCCCAGCGATGGCAACAACTTGACCCGACACCGCAGTCCAAAGCCGAAGGACTTCTCTAGGAGGTTAGAAACCTATGCACCCCTTACTCTTCCGAGGGAGAAGATCCTCCTGAAAATTGAGAACGAGACCTTCCTACAAAGGCCTCGTCCGATGAGGGGCCCCTCTGCATCCAGAAACAAAGATAACTGTCGGTTCTAGCGGGACCACGGATACAACACTGAAGACCACCTCCAATTGAAGGATGCGATTGAAGACCTCATCAAAAAGGGGTACCTGCATAAGTATGGCCGAAGCTTCAACTGCCAGAGATCCCCCAGAGGAGATAGAACTTCCCAACCAGCATCCGACCGACGGGAATGTCGGCATGCTGCACCATCGGTCTGACTGGAGACATGAAGAAGACCAAGACATTGTGAAGCGGTCTAGGGGTTCTAATGTAATTAGCTTTTCCGATGAGGACCTCCTAGAATCCCATGTCACTGGGAATGACCTGTAGTTGTGTTGGCAGTGATTGCCAACTATGATGTAAAGAGAATCCTTATTAATAATGGAAGCTCCATGGAAGTATTGTTGTATGATGCTTTTGTCAGAATGAATATGTCCAGATCAAAGATGCAAGAATCCCCTATGCTGCTGACTAGCTTTGAGGGAAACTCTGTCAGAGTGGAAGGGAAGATAACTCTGCCCATGACCATCAGGATGGAGCCTTTTCAGAAGACTCTCCCCATCAACTTCATGGTTGTACGTACAACCTCGGCATACAATGCCATTCTGGAACGACCGACCCTCAACAAGTTCCAGGCCATCATCTCTACCTACCACCTATTGGCAAAATTTTCAACTCGGAACGGGGTCAGAGTTATGAGGGGAGACCGTAGGATGACTAGGTAGTGCTTAACCATTCAAGACAGGCAGTCAGAAGGCCATTCCACTCTGGATCAGCTTGACTCCAGAGCCGAAGCCGACGATCGTAGCCAACTAGTTGAAAGGATTCTGTTTGTTCTCCTTCGAGAGGACAATCCCACCAAGGTCCTCTAAATTGGGAGCACTCTTAATGAGGAGGTCAAGTTGGAACTAATTGACTTCCTAAGGAATAACGCCAACGTCTTTGCTTGGTCATCTCAGACATGTCAAGCATTCCGTCGAAAGTCATAACTCACTAGCTTAAAGTAGATCCGACCTACAGGCCAGTCAGGCAGAAGAAGAGGAGCTTCACTTCTGAAATATAGACGGTAATTGAAGAGGAAGTCAAGAAGCTCTATGATGCTAGCTTCATCAGAGAGGCCTACTACCCCGACTGGCTGGCAAATATTGTAATGGTGAAGAAAGCTAATGAGAAATAAAGGATATGCATGGACTACACCGACCTCAACAAGGCTTGTCTGAAGGATAGTTTTTCTTTGCCAAAGATTGACCAACTGGTGGACGCCATGGCCGGTCATCAACTTTTAAGCTTCATGGACGCCTTCTCCGGCTACAACCAAATCAGGATGCACCCGAAGGACGAGGAGAAGATGGCCTTTATTTCTGACAAAGAACTGTATTGCTATAAGATGATGCCCTTCGGCATGAAGAATGCCGGTGCCACTTTCCAAAGGTTGATCAACTGGGTCTTCGAAGGACAACTTAGAAGAAATATGGAGGCGTATATTGATGACATGATTGTCAATAGCCTCCACAAAGCCGACCATATTAGAGACCTGCAGGAATCCTTTGATGCATTTAGATATCATCGAATGAAGCTGAATCCTGCCAAGTACACTTTCGAGGTGACTTCTAGAAAGTTCTTTGGTTTCTTGGTCACACAAAGAGGAATTGAAGTAAACCCTGACAAGATCAAAGCTGTCATTAACATGGGGCATCCAACCAACAAGAAGCAAGTGCAAGAACTTACAGGCCGAATAGCCTCTCTCAGTCGCTTCATTTCCCGGTCGGCTGAGAAGTCCCTACCTTTCTTCAAGACCTTGCGGTGGTCGGACTACTTCTACTGGACCGACAAATGTCGATCGGCCTTCAAGGCATTAAATACCTATCTGAAGAACCCTCCATTACTGGCTAAGCCAACGGAGGGAGATCCCTTATACTTGTACTTGTCGGCATCGGATGAGGCGGTAAGCTTTATCCTCATTCAAATGGGAGAAGGCAATCAACAAAGACCTATCTATTATATTAGCAAAGTTCTCCATGACGCCGAGACGAGACACCCCAAGATGCAGAAGCTTGTCTATTCCTTGGTCATAGTAGCCAAGCGGCTCCAACCCTATTTCCAGGCGCATCTGTTTGTCGTCCCGTCTGACCAACCTCTCAAGGCGATCCTTAGGAGCCCAGATACCTCCGGTCGGCTTGCCAAGTGGGCCGTCAAGCTTGGCAAATTTGATATCTCTTTCCAATCTCGATCGGCCATGAAGGCTCGAGTAATTACTGACTTCATTGCAGAATGTACCTGGAGACAGGAAGTACCCTCACAAGCGGCCGGCACACCTGAAGATGATGCCATTGAAGAAGTAGAGCCCGCTTGGACCTTTCATGTGGACAGAGCATCCAAACTTGCAAGCTACCGGGCGGGCCTAATCCTAGCTGACCTCGACAGACAGAGCTTGGAGTATGCCTTACACTTTGCATTTCAGATGTCAAACAACCAAGCAGAATATGAAGCCCTTCTTGCAGGACTAAGAATAGCCAATGAGTTAGGCATCAACCGAATCAGGGCCTTCTTCGACTATCAGCTGGTGATGAATCAGGTGAAAGGCGAATTCAAGGTGAGAGATCCGACCTTGGCCAAGTACTTGAGCAAGGTACAAAACCTTGTGTCTCGGCTTAAATTTTTTGAAATTCTCCATATACCTCGCTTGCAGAACTCGCGGGCGGATGCTTTGTCGCAATTGGCTATGGTCGTTATCAACACCTATGATCGGACCTTTGTAGAGTATTTGCAACACCCAAGCATCGCTGAAGAGCTGATAAAAGTTCACCAAGTGGAGCAAGAAGCCTCTTGGATGGACCCTATTTTTGCATTCCTTATTGAAGGGACCCTATTGGAAGATACGACCGAAGCCAAGCGAGTACGCTGGACGGCTTCAAAGTATGTCTTCCTTGATGGCACTCTTTACAAATGGTCATTCTCACAGCCATTGCTGAAGTGCCTGGGGCCGGCTGACATCGACTATGCACTCAGAGAAGTACACGAAGGCATCTGCGATGACCACCTAGGAGGAAGATCCCTATCTTACAAAATCATCCGACAGGGATATTACTGGCCGACCATCCAGAGGGACGCATCAGACTTCATTAGAAAGTGCGATGCGAATCAGCGATACTCCAACATTCAAAGAAGAACAGCCAGTCAGCTGATTTCACTCATTGCACCTTGGCCATTTGCACAGTGGGGGATGGATATCCTAGGGCCATTCCCCCCGGCTCCGACCAGTGGAAATTCTTGATTGTGGCGATTGATTACTTCACCAAATGGGTGGAGGCTGAACCACTAGCATAGATTACAAAAGCTAAAGTGGCGAATTTTGTTTGGAATTGCATCATCTTCCATTTTGGCATACTGCAGACGATCATAATCAACAACGGAAGGCAATTCAACAATCCTAAATTTCGAGAATTCTGTCAATAATATCATATCTCCCATCGGCTAACATCGGTCGGTCATCCTCAGTCCAATGGAGAAGCTGAAATCACCAATCGGATGATCCTGCACGGATTGAAGACCCGACTGAATGATGCTAAAGGACTTTGGATAGAAGAGCTTCACTTAGTGCTCTGGGCTTATCGGACGACCTCCCGAATAGTGACTGGGGAGACTCCATTCAATCTGACCTATGGAAGTGAAGCAGTCATCCTTGTGGAAGTTTCTTTACAATCCTTATGAATTGATAATTTCGCTGAACCGACCAACTCAAAGCAAATGAGAGTTAACCTAGACCTACTTGAAGAAACCAAGCTCCAGGCGGGCTTGAAGATGGTGACTTATCGTCAGAAGATGGCCAAATACTACAACTCTCGAGTCAAGGCTCGAACCTTCTAGATCGGAGATTTGGTTTTGTGAAGGGCAGAAGTCTCGAGGCCGACCAAGCAAGAAAATCTCTCCCCCAACTGGGAAGGACCTTATCGAGTTATTGAAATAATTCGAGCCGGAACTTATCGACTCGAGCATTTGGATGGACGGAAAGTGGCACGTCCATGGAATGTAGACAACCTTCACAAATATTATCAATAAAGGCCATCACTTCTTCTATGAAGCACTTCCGAAAGTCCGACTCCGATCGGCAGAGGCTCTAGGGCAGCTCACTCCCGAAAGTTTGACTCCGGTCGGTAGAGGCTCTAAGATAGCCCACTTTCGAAAGTTTGACTCCGGTAGGCAGAGGCTTTAAGACAGCCCACTTCCGAAAGTCCGACTCCAATCGATAGAGGCTCTAGGGAAGCCCACTCTCGAAAGTCTGAGTCCAGTCGGTAGAGGCTCTAGGGCAGCCCACTTCTGAAAGTCTAACTTCGATCGACAGAGGCTCTAAGGCAGCCCACTTCCAAAAGTCCGACTCCGATCGACAGAGGATCTAGGGCAGCCCACTTCCGAAAGTCCGACTCCAGTTGGTAGAGGCTCTAGGGCAGCCCACTTCCAAAAGTCCGACTCCGGTTGGCAAAGGTTCTAGGGAAGCCCACTTTCGAAAGTCTGACTCTGGTCGGCAAAGGCTCTAGGGCAGCCCATCTCCGAAAGTTTGACTCTGATTGGCAAAGGCTTCAAAACAGTCCACTTGAAGATTTGACTTAGCATTCAGTCGAGCAGATGGACCAACACTCAAAAAATTTCTAAGATCTGACTTAATGCTCAATCGAGCCGACGGACCAACACTTACAAAAATCTCTAAGAGATTGGGTTCAAACTAAGCCACTGTTCAGCAGCTGCTTCGGAAGACTCGCTTTCAGACGAGCCGATGGACCAACACTTAGAAAAATTCTAAGAGATTGGGTTCAGATTGGACAACTATAAAATATCTATTTCTGAGAACCTGTAGTTCAATTAGGCCGACCGTCGACACTTAAAAATATTCTTGGGAGAAAGGGTTTCGGTCTATCCGACTGACCCCACATTCACAAACATACACAGAGACATGCATTGAAAATGAGTCCAAAGGAAACACTTCTATTTCATTGCAAATAGTTTTTACAAAAGGTAGGTTATACCTCTACAAACATCCTAGGTCCGACCCACCGAAGGTACAGGCGAGGCTCCAGCTTCGGCCCCCTCTACCATGCCCAAGGGTCCGATTGGGATGTCCACCATTCCCATATCAGCTACAACTTGGGCATCAGCTCTAGACTCCGGAGGGCCCTATGTCCCTTCTGCGTTGGCTGTAATTTGAGATTTGGCCCCCCATCGGTTGGGCCCTCGTCTTCTTCCTCACCCTCCTCCTTCACCTACCTCAATAGTTGCAAAAAGGCGAGATCCAGCTCCGGGAAGGCATCACCGACCTTTGACAGGCACTCCTCGTAGCCGAAGTCAAAGCTGATCACTTCGGCCTCATTCATCTCCTCCTTGAAGTCGAGGGAGGCCTTGTATTTTGTCACGACGTCGTCGGCCGCCCGTGCCACTTGCTCCCGGGCCTCCTTCAGTAGGCCCAGGTACTTCTCCGACGTGGCCCGCTGGCCTCTCAAGTGCCTTTTGGACACGATCAGCCACGCCTCCTCCTTGGCTAGCCGACGTGCCAAGGACCTGTTCTTCTTCTTCTTCAGGCTGGCCTCTCGCTCGGCCAGCCGGGCCTGCAGGTCTTTTGCCTGCTTCTTGTGAGCCTCTGCCTCGACCCGACAGGTAGATAGCTCCTCTTCAGCAGCCTTTAGTACCGCCTCTGCTGTAGCTCTGGCCGCCTCAGCCACTTCGGCCCTCTTGGTTGAGTGCTCTTTCAAGTAGAGCAACTCGCCTAGGACGTCGTCCATCAACAAAATGTCGTGGAGGAGCTGCAAACAGTAAAACAATGTCAGTCATGCACAAGAAACAAAGAAAAGGATGAAGATTCAGGAGCAATTGACTTACCCCCATCATGTTGGGTAGGAACTCTTGGTGGCGTCATTTAGAGTTCGCCGACCTGACTTGTTCTAGTCGACATCTGTAATAGCCTTTTTGAGTAGGTCTTTGAACTGCTCAGCATTGCGTAGGGCGCGCCAGCTTTGGTGCGCTTCACCACCTACTCCGCCGGCCTCCACCTTGCCAGCATCTCCTCCCTCGACCGCCTCTTTCCCTCCGGCCATTTAGGGAGCCCCCTGCGCCAATCCGATAATCGACGAGGTCGGGGCCCTCTCAGCATTTGTCGGTCCCGATGGCTCCTCTCCTATTCGAATAGCCGACTACCCGAATGAAGGCGAGCGCTCCGGCATCCTCATGACTCGACGTTCCAGTAGGGGTACGTCATCATCAGAGTCCATCGACACGACCGTAGCAGCCGGCTCCTCCACTCGCTGCTTATTTTGCCCCTCGATTTTCGGCTCCATGACCCAAACACCCCTCTTCTTGGTCGCTCATGCCATGATCTCTGCCCGATCGGGCTTCATTTTTCCACCTGCCACAGAACAAGCTTGAAGTTAGCAATAGAGAAGTAAAGCCGACAAGGAAAAATAGAAGACCTACGACGGTGGCCTCTACCCTACCCAGGTATCGATGTTGGCTGACTCCAGCTGAGTGGAGGCTATCCTCCCAAAGTAGGTCGAATACAAAGGTGGGCCGGTCCTCCTCCATCTTATTAAAATCAGCCTCATCAGCCCTCAGCACTTTCCTCCCATCAATGGCCTTCGGCCTCGGCTCTCTCCATGTCGGCTCGAAGCTCCAAGGCTGCAGGCTGTTTATGAAGAAAAAACGGGACTTCCACCCGTGGATGGCTGACGGAAGATCTCCCAAGATCCTCCGACCAGGGTGGGGACTGAACATCCACCACTCCTGGCACCGCAAATCCCTTTTAAGAAGGAAGAAGTTTGCAAACAAAGATATTCTCGGCCTGGCTTCGTCCCTCTGGCAGAGGACCATGAAGTAGCTGATTACCCGAATGCTATTCAGGATCAGCTGCGTGGGAGTCACTCTATAGGAGTTGAAGATCTGGACAAAAAAATCGGGAAGTGGAAACCTAAGGCCGGCCTTGAGGTGGTCTTCGTACACAGGAAGGGCTCCTAAATTCAGTGGACCATTCACCCTTCCATCCCGGTTAGGGACGGTCAAGTGCAGGGTGGACGGTATATTGTACCTCACCCTAAGGCCCTCTACCCTATCCTGGGTCATCTCCGACGAGATACGACCGGGACCTAGTTCCCTATCATTGCGGGTGGAGCCATGGCTATCGAAAGCCATCCTACCGGAGGTGAAAGGGGTGGACGGGAAACTAACCTGATGATCTGGGTTCCTAGAGGGGAGAGAGCAGCATGAGAGGGAAGCTCTTTCTCTTCAAGCGCAGTATAGTGGAAGACTCCCTCCAGTCCTTCACCGCCTCCTTTTATAGCCGCTGAGGGGCCGCTTCCCAGCATCCCTCAAGCACCGCGATCAACCGTCAGACGATGTGACTTCCCAATCCAACGAAGAAGCCGAGGGGATGCGATGAACCATGTCCAACCGCGATCCACGTGATCGCCAAACCAGCGATGGATGGACCGCTCCGGACACAGCGCCAACCGTCAGGATCTCGCCACATCGCCTAGGTCGTGTCTAAGACTCGACAAGCGGGCACGTTAGGCTAGCAGCCCATCATTGCATCTCTTCAGCATTAACTGCTCCTCTTGCCGCCTCTAATGCGGTGCCGATACCTATCCTCGGCACAGAATTTAGGAATGGGAAACGACCTGTCACAGTACAGCTGATCAGATCCGTGATCGTCTCAAGGATAGACGCATTAAGGGCCAAATGATGCTCTCGTCCTTCGAAATCGTAGGCCCTCTCGAAGCCCAAGAGCAAGAGGGCAACTGTTGTACCCAACGGTTCACCTTCGAATCAGACCGGCTGACCCATTCTTGCTGAGGTCCGACTGACCCATTCCTGCTGAGGTCCGACTGACCCATTCTTGCTGAGGTCCAGCTGACCCATTTTTGCTGAGGTCTGGGTCACCCTCCCCATCGGAGGTCCGACCGACCTGCTCTTACTGATGTCTAGCTGACCCACTTCTGCTGAAGGCCGACCGACCCACTCCTGTTGATGTCCGGCCAACCTACTCTTAAGGGGCCACTTTGGAGTTGATCCAGGAGACTCCAAAAGTCTCTTCCATCTGATACTGAAATTCTGTTATAACGGAACCCTGCCACATCAGCTCCACTACTCCACTACTCTCACGATGTCGTCTTATCCTGGCGCCACGTGGCCACTCCCCAAATTCTTCTAGGGGCAGATCAATATTTTCTGGCTTCACCCCTAACAGATTTTGGCACTATTTCATGCCTATATAAGGTAAACTGGGGGAACTCTGGAGGCAAGGACTCTCTTCCTGCTCCATTAGCTAATCTCCATTGATTCCTCCATTCTGTTGCCTTCAAGCTCCCTCTAACTTAAGCATCGGAGTGTCCCCATCGGAATGCCACCGGTCTTTGAAAATTTTTTTGCAGGACCCGAGAGAGAAGCACTCCAACCAAGCTGACTGTATCCGGTCCAGAAAAAATTGCAGCAACAAGTATCTTAAGGACTAGCTTGCATTTCGTTAATTATTCTATAGCATAAAATTACCTCGAGCACAGTAATCTCCATGTATGGTACTTTCCTTTTTTTTTTTTTTTTTTTTTTGTAAAATGGTGGCTCAATAAGAGCCACCAGCTTTATTAAGAGAGAATGGAAGTTACGCAAAGGTACTTAAAATATGCCAACGTCCATACCTGGAAGCAAGCAAAATCTGCAAAAATTATTGAAATAGGCAATATAAAAAAAACCTTTTCACCTCTCATGCATCTTGTGCAAGCCTCACCTATCCCGTCCAACAAAGATGCATTTTGCATCGGTGTTTTCCTTTCTTTCTTTCCTGTTAATGTCATTTATTTTCTTGACATATATGATTGGATCACAGCTGCATGCAGCAAGACTTGGGACCTCTTTACTGTAAGGGGCAAGATAAGTTTGCTTGTGCATCCATCATGCGATGAATCTTTATTGCATACAAGTCTTGTGATTTAAATACCCAAAAAAATGTCCCACATAATGCCACCTTTGACAACCCATACCGCATGCACCCCCAGCTGTTCCTTTTATTTGCAAAGATATCACTGAACTTGTTTCCTCAAAAATAAATAAATAAATAAATAAATAAATAAATAAATAAATAAATAAATAAAAATATAAAATATAAAACATGCTTGGCTCGCTTGATTTGGTTTGCTCGCAGTTCCGCACTTCCGCCCTTCGAGCGCGCGGGTCATGCCGCGTGCTCCTCGTAGCACCCGCGCCCGGCGCGTGTTTCTCTCATGGCACATGGTTGAGCAGACTTAATTGCAATTGGCTTCCCCCCCCGCCACTCCACTTTGCCGTGTGGTGGGTGGTAGATGCTGACACCTAAGGGTGTTAACTTAAGTGAATACCAGAAAATGCCATGAATGGCTGCCAAAATGGCACGGAAAGCACCGTGGTATCAGCATCCATTGAAACCATAAACGAAACGACTTTTTTAGTAAGTCAAGGAGGGTTGGCTGCAAGTCACCCATTTTAATTTACCAGCAAGGAATGACCAGTGAATTCATAGGGTCCATCATTCACTACTTGTTTGAGTAATCCAGTAGGGTTGGACTGAATTTCTCACGAGATTAACAAATTAAGCTTTGATGGCTCATTCAATCCAATACCTTTCAGCCTGAATCTTGTGGAAAAAGAAAAAAAAAAAACCCTGCGTGTATCTTTCTCTCTTCCTTACCGTGAAACTCGTATGCTGGGATTTAGGTTAATGATATGGGCTAGCCAAGCTAATAGACCTGATTCCATCAACATATTACTATAGGAATATCCTAACATGGCTTTACTCAATTAGTTGATCTTTAAGTCCCTTAGGTGCTATTTTGTAGGGAGTGATATTTTACATCATCTCAGTGACATGAGTTAGATAATATGTTTATTTTGTTTGGTATTACAAAATCTCATCTAATGATAAGGGATTCAATGATAAATTTGATGACGACATCATTGTACAATACAGTAATGTTATCACCTAACATATCCCAAGTGGTAATATGCTAAACTTATTTTGGGATAAAAATATTCTTATTCAATGAATTTTAGATAAAATTATCCTTGATGTTTGGAAGAAAAGAAAAATCCCTATTATCAGTTTAATAGCCTAATCAAAATAGATACCTAAAATAATAATAATAATAATAATAATAATAATAATAATAATAATAATAATAATAATAATAATAATAATAATAATAATAATAATTATTATTATTATTATTATTATTATTATTATTATATATTGTTGGTGTTGAAAACTATCAAGCTCCGGGGATGCTATAGCTATTGCTGAAGTAGGCGGTGCAGGCTGGTCTCCGGGAAGTGGTACCTGCCAAAAAGCACAGATCGGAGGTGGTTCCAGCACAGGCACTCCGACATCCAAGTCAATAATTAGGCCAATAGCATGAAAAGCATAGGCGGAAAAATTTTGCTATAGGGGCTTGCATGAAGCCTCTTTTTATAGGTGAAGAATGAAGGGTATTTTCTATATAGGGGAGATCTAGGGAGATTTGGTGAGAAGTAACGGAATTCTCCACGTGGATGGTCTAGGGCATTCTGTTGGCAAAGAATGCCATTTATCCCCTTTAATGGGATTTTATCGTTTGCATGGTGCTACTATATAAGTCTAGGCCACCTCATTTAATGGCACAGATATGGCAATGATCAGGATCTTAAGGTGTGCCAGGAAGTCTAGCCATGCAGTGGAGGCCATGGCAATGAGCGTTGAAGCATTGCCCTTTATGGAGTTCGAATGGGCAATCACTTAAGGGTTTGCCAGCCTGAGTGCTCTCTTGATGTCCGAGGCCTAGTCGACTGAAGGGACTCACCCAAGTGGCTCCAAATAAAGGTGGAATATTTTGTGACTTTGGGGTTGTCAGACCATGTGGGATAGGCCACTGTCGAGGCTGGATCGGATGAAGGTAGTTGGGTGGCATTCAGCATAGTTCAATCGGTTAGAGAATTTTTTCCTGGCAATCAGGCGAATGGGTAAGGAGTTATTGTGCGCTGAGCATGTGACTAGATCCGATCAGCAGTCGATGGGTTGTTGATACCTCTCAAATACAAGAGTTGGTTGCTGC
Source organism: Areca catechu (assembly GCA_021397845.1). Lineage (NCBI taxonomy): Eukaryota > Viridiplantae > Streptophyta > Magnoliopsida > Arecales > Arecaceae > Areca > Areca catechu. Next base: position 46,022,926 of record CM038047.1, on the reverse strand, counting down.
CGAGGCTTGCTCGGATACTGGTATTCCGCAGTTCGGTGTTTGGTTGGGTCTGGCTGAGTAGGATGGATACCTATCTTTTGATGAATGGTCGGTGGATAAAGCAATTGAGCACATAGCGAATGTACAACCGAACCTTTCTCATGCAGGGTTGTTCAGAGGCTTGGTGCTTAGCCAATTGATTGAGGAAGGTCTTCACCCTTTTCGATGAGGGATCGGCCAAAGGACGAGGCCGACTGGATGCTAGCAATGTTGTCCTACTAGGAGTTGGTTGCTTTTTGCGATCGGGGACCTTGACTAATGAATGATCAGCATATCAATACCAGAATCTTCCGATAGTATTGGAGCCTTGCCTTTGCTCGAGGCTTAACTCAATGCATGGTCGACAGATATACAGCGGGCCTTGATTAGCATTGCCTTTGCTAATATGATGAATGGTCAGATGGTGTCTGCTTTGAGGTCATTAGGCTTAACTAACCTTTATTAGGTTTCATATTCCTAGTTGGCGATTTTGCTACAAGACTGAGCCTTGGTCGAGTTATGGAAGTATTCAGAGGGGAAATAGGGTTAGGGATATGAGGAACCCTTTTCAAATGGAAGGGTTTATGTGGCTTTCAAGATAGATTCGGATGGACATGGCAATGATGGGTTCCAATTTGCAACTTTTGGTGATACTTTGGTGATTGTGTAGCATTTATTCTAAATAACTAATGGCCGAAGGGTGTCAACAAGAGCTGCCACATGGTGATTGTTGATTGGCTTGAGATGATTTAGGATTGCATGCTTCATTTGAAAAGGCAGTTGCATCTACTACTCTTGCTTTTCTTGTGCCCCAGCTTTATAGAGTTTCTTCTTCCTCCTAAGTGTTTTTCTGTCATCCCTTGCTTAGGCTACTAGTTCCTCTCTTCTTTCTCTTTGTTCTTCTCCCTTTCCGCCACCTTCAAATTTTTGCTTTTCTTACTTCCAAGTTGGCTTATATTTCCTTCCCATTTTATTTGTTCATTTTCCTAGGTCCCAGGGGTGTTAGGAAGGAGAGATCATCGAAGAGGGGCACCAGAAAGAAGGGGTTGAAGGATCCTAATGTTCCATGCAAAGAGCATGCTAGGCTGAAGACTTTCGGTCCTGGGGGATATCGGTCCGCGATGGATTAGGAGAACCTATCTTATATCCATGTCATGTATAGTGTCCTAGAAGTGCTTGAGTTAAAGTTGCCCACCCCCAATGCTTAGGTAAACAACCTTCTTCCTGGCTGACTCAAAGTCTATGAGGAAGCATTTGAGATGGGCCTTAGGTTTCATGTTCGTCCATTTGTTTTTGAGCTTCTTAGATTTTACGGAGTTTCTCTATATACCTTGATCCCAAATTTCTTTAGGCTCATTTTATGATTCCTAGTTATCTATTTTTTGACTGAAATTTAGCCTTCCTTTTTCTTGTTTCAGGCTTTTTATACCACTAGGAAGTATCCATATGCCAAGGATTGGTAGTATTTTACTGCCTAGAGAGGGTAGACCCCTTGATTAAAGGTACTCCTTCCATTATTCATGAATAGAAGAAGCAATTCCTTTTCATTTCTTGCTCTTCCATAAGCGACTAGGATTTATTGAGTTGGGGTTAGTCAAGTGCTTCTATTATGGGAATTCCTAGATTGAGTGCCAAGGAGGAGTGTTTCAGAGACCTCAGGGACTTTAAAGCCCCTCATTTGGGACAGCTTCTATCCAAGGAGACTCTTTGTAATGCAGGGCTCAGTCAGGTTATATACAGGGGCGAGTTTAGGGCTTCTCATTTTTTCCTTCATTATTTCATCTATTCTCCTTCTTGTTTTAATCGATAATCAAACTGCAAGTATGATGCCGGAGGACTCAGACAAGCTGAAGAAGACTAAGGCCCAAAAGAGGAAGGCTCGGGCCTCCACTTCTATGCCAATAAGGGTAAAGTTCTCGGAGCCTAAACCAAGGGAGGCTCCAATCAAGTTGGATTCACTTGACATGGTTGAGGCCACCTCAGAGGCTGCTGCTACTATCCTATCTCATTAGCTGTGTCATCTAGCCACTTGCCCATCCTCTTCCAAAGTTCCCAATGAGGCAAGCTTAGGGGGCTCGTCCAATCCTGAACCCTCCTTAGAGGAAGTCCTGGGAGGCGCAATCCACCAAAACTAGAAGATTGCTTGAGATCTTTTTGAGAGGACCTTGGTCTTGATAGAGCTGGAGAGGATATCGATGATAGGCTACTAGGATTTAAGAAAGCAAAATTGATGACTACATAGAAAGTACTTCCTATTTGGTTGTCACTTTCCATTTTCTTTGGCTTCGTATTTCTCGACTTTGGTTGTATTGCAGTTGCCACTTTATAGCTGATTTGCTGAACTAGGCTTTGGACAGGGGGAAAGCCCTTAAGCAATAAAAGGAATTCAAAGATGCTACTAAGGTGGCTCGTCGAAGAGCCGAGGTGGTAGAGACTATGCTTGAGTGCTTGAAGGAGGTGCTCATTGATGCGAGACTATTCATGCATGCAAATTATTTTTCATGTATTAGGCATTAAGTTAAAAGTTTGTATCCCAAATTTCAAGCCAAGATATTAAGTAGGAAATTCTATAAAAAATCTGAAGCACAGGCATGCAGAATTAAACCCTAAAAGTGAAGAAACAGGACCGCCAAGGCTAAGAAGCCTTGGTTAGGACTAGCTCTTCTGCAATACGTCTACCAGAGGAGTCTAGGGGGTGTACCTAGTAAAGATTTGAAGATCAATCCATGAAGAGTTTGCTCATCGCTCCCGGATATGGCCTGGAAAACAAAGCTATCGATCCTGCGGATTCGCAGCTTTCAATCCGGTGGCCCGAAAGCTGGTCAGATGGAATCCTTGGATTTTTGAACTCTGAGAGACCTGCAAATCACCTAACAAGGGTTAGAAAACAAGGAAGAAAATGTTAGAAAGATAAAAGAAGAAGAAGGGAATAGGTTGATGATGGGCAGCTAAGAGGTTGAAGGAGGCTGGTGGCTTGGAGGCAAGGCACAGGGATCACATAGCAACCCTGAGGGATCATACAGATACCCTTAATCGCACAGAAATTTAATTAGAATTTTGAGAAAAACTCAAGAGAAATTCATTCATAATAATTTAATCATTAATTACAAGAGGATGGAGGGATGGGGTATTTATAGATGTTTCCATGCCCTCTCCTAGTTAGGATAGAATTACAAACTTTGATAGGGAGAAGGATTACAAAGTGGCCTAGAAATAGGATTATACAATTTGAATAGAAATAAAATAAAATCTCCTAGTTAGAAGTGGATTCTTCTCCTTCTTTGACTTGGTCAAGGGGCTTCCTTGTCGGGTTGGGAAGGAATATAACTTCCTTTGACCTAGTCTTCCTCTTGGGCACCTGGGCTTGTCATGAATGGGCCTGGGGCGCCAACTGCTTATGGGCTTCTGGGCTGGGGTGTCTGGGGCAGTATATTCCTTGGAAATCTTGGTCTCTTGGGCTTGGATGCCTAACTGAACTTGTGCTTGACTTTAGGGCAACAAGGGGCATCTCCAACATGGGCTTGGACGGCCTCCAAAGAGCTTTGGTGCATGGGCTTGATCCTGGTGGGCTGGAAACCTTGGGCTGGGATGCTGTAAGAATATTCTTGGTTCCTAGTATCTTTTATGGCCTCACTTTGTTCTAGGATCCTGGTGAAGACTTTAGCTGATGCTCCTCCTCTTGTACAAAATTTTTAAAGAACACAATTTATTGTCTCTTACAGGACTCAATAGGACTGGACTGAGGTTGAGACAACTCAACTTATTACAGGACTCACTCAACTTAACTAGACTGGATTAGTTACAAAACTTGATACATGATTAAGAGCTCAAAATTGACAAATGGCTCACAATGAGCTGACTCGCTCAACTTAGCTTGAATGTAATCTCAAGCTTGACTCATAAGCCCTAATGGCATGAGTCATCTCTAGATACAGGACTCAAGTGTAACAGAGCTCAAGGCTCAAATACAGGACTCAATAGGCACATTTGGGCTTAACTGATCTAAACCCTAATTACAGGAATTCAAGTGACTCAACTGACTTAAGCCGTACTTACAAGACTCAAAAGGCTAACAGGACTTGATTATTGGACTCAAAGATAAAATTGGAATCATGGCTAAGGGTTTCAAAACTCAGCGATCCATAGTAAACTAGGGTTGACCTAATGTCTCCATCAATTCTTCCAGGGTGGGAGGAACTCAACTTCATCGAGTAAGGGTCGCTCTGGCTTTGGTATCACTCAAGGAGGTCTGGGTTGAGGCGCTGCAAGTCCTCTCGAGTAATCCACGAATCGTCGGATCTTAGTCGACCTTGCCATTGGACCAGGTAGCGTTAATAGCCGTGGCCCTAGGTCGTGATAGCTTGATCATCTAGGATATGCTCGATCCGTATTGCTCTCTTAGGCCAATTTATATGTGGACACTCTAGGTTAGGTTCGCTATCAAAGGATGGAGTAGGTACAAAAACCTCACTAGGAATCACTATCGGTTCCCTATACTCAATTAAGTCCGTGATATTGAAGGTAGAGCTAATGCCTAAATCCAGGGGCAGATCAAGCACATAGGCAGTGGTCCTTCCTTCTCTACCACTCTAAAGGGTCCAGCTCTGCGAGCATGAAGCTTCTTAACCATAATAGAATCTCTTATATTAAATTTCTTGGCTTGTTTTTTGGGAATTAGCCAGTTCGTTTCAAAATTAATGCAAAATACGGATGATGCACCTGACTTGTACTGACACCTAACAAAATGCAGACTCAACTATGCATTCCTATTGAAAGGAACTTATTGAACTCTTATGGGCCTAAACCTAATAGACTTTAGGCTCTCTAGGTTTGACCCAGGTTTGATATGCACATGAAAATTTACAATAAACTTCTAGTAAATGCCATAGAGTATGCCAAAAGTAAGATGGAAACCTAACATGCACAATGAATATATGTATTATGCTTACTCCTGCAAAATGTAATCTATCAGTTCTAGAAACATAAGACGACTCACGAAAGGGTAGGAAATAGGAAGGGGATTCAGGGATTAGTTCTGGGCTAAAGAGACTGACCTTAATGGATGAACATTGAGTTATGTCTATGGGCAAGAAAAGGTCCATGCTATGGAAGGATAGGTCAATAATATCTGGAAAGTGGTCTTCAATGGGAACTATGGGAGGGGATTCATCATGAGGGTACTGAATTAAAGAGATCATGTCCTCAATAAAGTCCTCGGGCTCTTGAACTTTAGGACTGGGCTCTATAATTAGGCTTTCTTCTAGTGGCTCCTCAGGTAAGATTCTAATAGTAGGGTCAGGTTCCTTATGGTCCTCTTCCTTAAACTGTACTTCCACTACAAATTTAGTCTGGGTGTGGTCAGGGTCAGCTAATTCTAGGTTGGCTTCTACCTGGATATCTACTAGGTTAACTAATTCTAGGTCTTCTATAGGAAACTCCTTTTTTCCCTCATACTCGTCCACTAAGCTCTCATCAACTTCATACTCCTCTACCAGATTTGGATTAGCCTCATATACTTCTACATTGGGTTCAGACTCATCTTCATCAAGCTCACCTAGGTATAGGGCGCTGACTGGACACTGGCTAACAAAATGGCTTAGTTTGCGACATCTAAAACACACTCTCTGGGGATTGCAACTCTTCTGAACCTTTACAGACTTGCCTTTATCTTTCCTATGGACTATAGTGGTACTGGGCTGGGGTTGGCTCGGGTTGGGCTAGTTAGGATCTGGTCTTGGGCTAGGGGCACTAGTCCTAAAGGGTTTAGGTTGACTAATGGAAAGTGGACTAACACTAGGCTCATATCTAGGGGTACTAATCCTATGGGGTTCAGGTTGACTAGGGTAAACCTGATTGGTACTAGGCTGATACCTAGGGATTAGGGGTTCCTTGGATTCATAGGACAAGAGTTCAGCTCCATGGATCTTGAGTTTATTGGGCTCATAGTAGGTGGGTGCATAGGTTCTAGAGTCATAGGCTTTGGGCTTAGATCTATAGGTTATGGCTCTCTAATCTTGATCAATGAAATCATGATTGGGTTTTCTAGGGTTGGGCTCCTAGTATGGGTCAAAGCATGGGGTTCTATTAGGATTCGACTTAGCATGGATCCTAAGGTCAGGCTCAGGCTTAGATCTGGTATAGGGCTTAGGGGTTTTCTCTAGGTTTCTTAATTGGTCTCCTACCTAGTCAAACCTATGGGTTGTTTAGGTAGTTGATTGGATCAATTGATCAAGTCTATGATTTATCTGGGTATTGGATTGGTCAAACTTGAAGTTCATCTAGGCAAACTAGTTTTGGGATTGGGTGTTGGACTGGTTAATCTGGGTGGTTAATTGGGCAACCATCTATTCATTCATGGCTTTTAGAAGAGTTTTAAGATTGGGTTCCATGTTTGAACTAGGTTTGGGCTTAGACTGGTTGTACTAGACTCCTGACCTGGTGGTCATGCAATCAATCAAACAAGGTGGTAGGATGCAGTCAAGCACACAAAATGAAAATGGACTACAGCTTGCTAGACCTAGCGCCAAAATTGAATGGGTTGACTCAATTTACACTTCACTCAATAACTAATCCTTCCACTAGCTAGGTAACAGGTGGGGTGGTAAGAGGCTCCCCCTGCCTGTAACAGGGTCCTAATTAAAAATCACCACTCCACTTAGGGTGTTTGCCTCTGGACCTCTAGCCTTAGATATCAGTTTTCAGTAATAGCTAGAAAATTAGGTGTGCTAGTTGGCCCACACAATTCGGACATGACCTGTTGGTGTCCTTAAGCTCTCTAAAGCAATTAGGTTGCTAATTGATTTTAGTTAAGGCTTGGGTTCTGATGCTGGGTGGTTGTTTTGGATCCAGGATAGGTGATGAAATACTGCCCTAATCTGGGAGAGGAAATTGTCCTAAGAATGATTAGATGATATGATGACACTCAATGAGCCCTAATGTTACTAATAACAATTAGAAAATAAAATATTTTTTTTATCTTTTATGAGGTGGCAATTTAAATTTAAGTTGATTAAATTATCAAACAATATTAGGACTTGGGTGAGGTAGGGTTTGGAAGTTGATTAGATTTGGTTTGATCAAGTATGCAGAACATAAATTAGGGTTTGGTTCGATGCAGAATTTGGTTTAGTTTTAGATGCAGAAAAAAATCAAAAAAAATTAAAGATAGAGTATGAACAATGTAGATGATCTCTACCAAATTTAATGCAGAGAAAAACTCAGATGATGATGCAAAACCTAGGATTTTTAGACTGTGTGCAGAAGTTTAGGATTTCTATTAGGGTTTCTAAGATGCAAAAAAATTTATATTTTTTGTTTTGGTAAAAATAATTAAAAATTATAATAATTATTATTACTAAATAGAAAGTATGTCATGCAAATTTCAACAAAAAATAAAATACCTAGTTGACAAAATAGATCAAAAATCAGACCCCTAATGCAGAGATAAATTGTAGAAGTTTCTAGGCCAAAAGAAAATAGGCATGAAAAAACTTATATAGGCCTAAATAAATCATGAGAAGATTCTGAACAATGCCATCAATTATGTGAAATCCAATAAAATAAAAACCAGAATTTTCTGATCTACCTACATGTAGAAACAATAAAAATAACAGACTATGTATAAAAACTACGGGATACAAAAACTAGCCCTAAACATGCTCTGATACCAACTGATGCCAGACTATTCATGCATGCTATTTATTTTTCATGTATTAGGAATTAAGTTAGGAGTTTGTATCCCAAATTTTAAGCCAAGATATTAAGTAAGGAATTCTATAGAAAATCTGAAGCACATGCATGCAGAATTAAACTCTAAAAGTGAAGAAACAGGACCGCCAAGGCTAAGAAGCCTTGGTAAGACTAGCTCTTCTGCAATACCACTACCAGAGGAGTCTAGGGGGTGTACCTGGTAGAGATTTGAAGATCAGACCATGAAGAGTTCGCGCGTCGCTCCCGGATGTGGCATGAAAAATAAAGCTATCGACCTGCGGATTCGCAATTTTCAATTAGGTGGCCTGAAAGCTGGTCAGATGGAATCCTTGGATTTGTAAACTCTGAGAGACTTGCAAATCACCTAACAAGGGTTAGAAAACAAGGAAGAAAATGTTAGAAAGCTGAAAGAAGAAGAACGGAAGAGGTTGATGATGGGCGGCCAAAAGGTTGAAAGAGGCTGGTGGCTTGGAGGTAGGGTGTAGGGATCATACAGAAATCCTGAGGGATCACACAGATACCCTTAATCATATAGAAATTCACTCAAAATTTTGAAAAAAACTCAAGAAAAATTCATTCATAACAATTCAATCATTAGTTACAAGATGGTGGAGGGGTGGGGTATTTATAGATATTCCTATGCCCTCTCCTAGTTAGGATAGGATTACAAACTTTGATAGGGAGAAGGATTTCAAAGTGGCCTAGAACTAGGATTACACAATTTGAGTAGAAATAAAACAAAATCTCCTAGTTAGAAGTGAATTCTTTTTCGTCTTTTACTTGGTCAAGGGGCTTCCTTGTTGGGTTGGGAAGGAATATTTCTTCCTTTGACCTGGTCTTCCTCTTGGGCGCTTGGGCTGGTCATGAATGGGCCTGGGGCACCAACTGCTTATGGGCTTCTGGGCTGGGGTGCCTGGGACAGTATATTCTTTGGGAATCTTGGTCTCTTGGGCTTGGACCCCTAACTGAACTTGGGCTTGACTTTAGGGTAGCAAGGGGCATCTCCAACATGGGTTTGGGCGGCCTCCAAAGAGCTTTGGTGCATGGGCTTGATCCTGGTGGGCTGGAAACCCTGGGCTAGGATACTGGAAGAATATTCTTGGTCTCTAGTATTTTTTATGGACTTACTTTGTTCTGGGATCCTAGTGAAGACTTTAGCTGATGCTCCTCCTCTTGTACAAAATTTTTAAAGAACACAACTTACTGGACTCTTACAGGACTCAATTGGACTGGAATGAGGTTGAGACAACTCAACTTATTACAGGACTCACTCAACTTAACTGGACTAGATTAGTTACAAAACTTGACACATGATTAAGGGCTCAAAATTGATAAATGGCTCATAATGAGCTGACTCGCTCAACTAAGCTTGAATGTAATCTCAAGCTTGACTCATGAGCTCTAATGACATCAGATGACTCTAGATACAAGACTCAAGTATAATAGAGCTCAAGGCCCAACTACAGGACTCAATGGGCACAATCGGGCTTAACTGATCAAAACCCTAATTATAGGACTTCAAGTGACTCAACTGACTTAAGCCCTGCTTACAAGACTTAAAGGGCTAACAGGACTTAATTATTGGACTCAAAAATAAAATTGGAGTCATGGCTAAGGGACTCAAAACTCAGTGACCCATAGTAAACTATGGTTGACTTGATGTCCCCATCACTCACGAAGGGGGAGATGGACCTAGCTAAGGTGAAGGCCAATCTAGCCTTGGAAAAGGAGAAGAGGGAGTTGGAGGTGGCAAAGGCCAAAAAAGAATTAGCCGAGGTGAAGGGGAAGGTTGCAGTGGTTGTGAAGCAATATAAGACATTTGAAGACTTTACGATTGAGAAGGCTCAAGCGATGGTGATCTTCCATGAGTTGAAGGAGTTCTTCATCGAGGACTGCACATTTGGTCCTTCACTGAGTACCGCATATTTGGTCAAGAAGCCATCAAAAAAGGCTATGACCTTGGCAAATTTGAGTGCCGAGCCCAAGTTTGGGAACACCACTTTGGATTTGACCTCACCTTCCTAGATGAACAAGAAGAATTTGGGGAGGAACTCTTCAACCATGGTGAGGTCGCTATGTCTGTTGCCATGCCCAAAGCCCCTTCGGCCGAGCTTATTACTATGTCCAAACTAGCTTCGATCAAACCTATTGCTAGGCTTGAGCCTTCCCTTGCTAGGGGTGATGCAGAACGAAAGCTCTGATACCAAAATTGATGCAGAACGAAAGCTCTGATACCAAAATTGATGCAGAACAAAAAGATGATGCGATGCGGAAGTAAATTAAAATTAATATATTTTTATTTATTTATTTATTTTTAGAAGTCGGCTTTGACTTAAAGGAAAGATAAACTAATGCTGAAAGAAACTAAGAAATGACATAAAGCACAATTAAAAGGAGTGGATTATCAGAGTAACTCAGAAGTAGGATCGCTGGGGATTGAGAAACCCCCAGACCTAAGGTTTACTCCTCTTTCAAGAAACAGACGAAGAGAGAAGAGAAGGTTTTATACCTGACTGTGATATCTCTCGTTGCTTCAATTGAAGGACACTCTCGAACAGATTGTAGGATCCTTGGAGACGAGGTATCTTCGTAATGGATCCTCGGATTGTAGTCCTATGGCAAGGTTGGCCTTCTTCTCGAACTCAGGATCTGAAAGAAGAAGAACAAAAAAAAAAAAAAGAACCAGAAACTCAAAGAAAGACACTGACCTGAGGACTTAATGAAGATTGTTGGATGTAGAAGTTCCGGAGATCTTGATACTGATCTGACTCTTCTTTGAACTTGCTCTGTAGTTGAAACAGTTGATCTGAACCTGGATGCTAGTGACCGACTTCGATGTGGAAGAGAGGGGCCGTGGGATTAAGATAGAAAATTAGGGTTTGGTGGTGGTGGAGTAGAGATGGGTGGACTAAGCTAGGGTTTTGGGGTTGGAGATCTCACACCTCCTCAAGGTTCCTAGGGAACCCGGATTTACTCCCTCACGGAGCTCAACACTTGAATACAAGTGCGGAAGAGAGAAACACAAAGTTGCTCACAAAGAAATTGATTTCATTCATCATTTATCATTTTTTCAAGAGTTACATAGAGTTGAATATATAGACATAACAAAGAAATAAAATTTCATACACTTCCCATGTGGGACTAATAGGACTAACCCACACTTTAGGCATCAAATTCTCTTCCCAAGACTCCTTCCATGAGTGGGCAGCGCAAAAACTCCAAGAAAACTTGAAAATCAACTCTAAATGGCAGGTTATGGGGGTGTCTCCTAGTATCTCTCCATGAATCAAGGATTTTCCCTTCATGGTTTGGCTCTTTTGGACACCTCCTAGTCTTTCTCCACAAGTTTAGGCTTCTTCTTTTCATGGGTTTGGCACTTTAGGAAACTTTTGGGTGCCTCCTTGATTTTCTCCCCAAGACATGCTCTCTTCCCTTTTATAACTTGGGTTTTTATGGAATATTGTGGGGCACCTCCTTGATCCTCTCTTCAAGAAAAATTCTTGCCATCCTAGCTTGGGTTTATCTGGAAAGAAGTTGGCTCCTCCTTGGATTGAGGTATCTTGATGGATTTCTCCCCCAAGTGGCGCATGAAAGAAGGGACCTACTTTTTTGTGGTGTGGGGACCAAGGCACACTGGATGGAGATGTGGCGCCTCCTGGACTCTGGCGTGTGGTTGGGAGTGTGGCGCCCACTTGCTTGGTCCTGGAAGAAAATGTGGCACCTTGGAGAAGACCTAGACCACTACTAGGACTTGTATTGAGTCAACATGACTCAACAAAATTTAAATTATAGGGAAATACAGACTCAAACTAAAATTGAGTTGACCAAGTCAACCCTTATTACAAAACCAGAAAACCCTAATTCTTCGGGCAATGTCAATCAGAGATCCAAATGGAGCCCTGAAGTCTTCTTCTGAGTCTGGTGCCCGCACCAATTCTCCCGGGATGGGAGGAACTCGACCCTGTCGAGTATGGATCAAGCTGGCTCTGGTATCTCTCCAAGAGGTCTGGGTCCAATTCTTGTAATTCTTCTCGAGAGATCCAAGAGTTATCAGAATCTGGCCTTCCTTGCCAGCGGACTAGGTATCTTTGGTATCCTCGATTACGAGTAGAGATAACCTGATCATCCAGGATCTTTTCAATCTGCTCTTTCCTCACAGGCCAGTTTGTTGGTGGACACACATGGTCACAGCTGGCTCCCTATACTCTACTAGGTCTGTAATGTTGAAAGTGGAGCTAATGCCTAGTTCTGAAGGCAACTCGAGCACATAGGCATTGGACCCTACTCTCTTCACCACTCTAAATGGTCCAGCTCCTCTAGCATGTAACTTTCTAACGGTTCCAGGAGGAAACCGTTCAGGCCTTAACCTAATCATTACATAGTCTCCATCAACAAAAGTTTTGACCCGCCTTTGAGAATCAGCCAACTTCTTATAAGTTTCATTACTTAAATTTATTTTGGCATGAATTTCTTTATGCAAGTCCTTTACATGCTATGCAAGTGCATCAAGAGACTTGTGTGTGTGGACTAATAGTGAAATCAGATCAAGTGGTGTGTGAGGCTTGTATCCATGAACAATTTCAAAGGGACTCTAGCCTATAGACCTATTGATCGAAACATTATATGCAAATTTAGTCCTGGACAAAATACAAATCCCAATTCCTGGTGCTCTCAATCAAACCAAAATCAGAGCCAAAGCCTAGTAAAGGGTCAAGAAAAACTAAACTAGACTGACGATGCATTCCTAAAGAATGGACTTTATTCCAAAGGAACCCTAGGTCTAAACCTAACAAACTAAGGCTCTCTATGTTTGACCTTGGGTCGGAGGAGGGCATGTAGAGCATGAAAACTTATTATGGATGCCTAGTAGGTGCCATAAGGTCTTCCAGAAGTAGGTGGCAAACCTAATAGGTTCTAAGGAGTCTTGCAACCGAGAGATCTCAGTAAAGTGTAATCCCATAGCTCTAGAAACATGAGAAGATTCAGGGAAGGGTAGGAAATAAGAATCAGAGTATTGAGGTGGCTTATCAGAAACAAGAAACAAACCTTGGTTATTCAGGATGACCTTAAAATGAGGACATTGTTCTATAGGTGCACTCATCCAAACCTCATGATTTGCTCTAGGAGGGTCTACAAGTGCAAGTTCTAGGGTAGGCTGGGTGCTCCTAGAAGGTGGAAGGTTATCAGGAAGGTCTTTGGAATGTTTATCTAAAAAGTCCTCTAAGCTACTGTCTTTTTCTTGTTCTTGGACCTTCTCAATGGGCAATTCTTGTGAACCCCTTCCTTCTTCACACTTCTCTACCAGATTTGACTCAGCGGTGTCTTCTTTGGATTTCTCAATGAGTTCAGAGGTATTCTCACTTAAACTCTCATTGGGTGCAATTTCCTCTTCCTGAACTTCCTCAAAAGGGTCTTCTCTTAGGGTTAGCTCCTGAATTCCTTGAGTGGCAGGGGTCCCCTCAATAACCCCATCAGGTAGGAGTTGGTTAATTGAATTATCAAGAGAGATATCCTCAAATTCTTCTTCTTCATATTCATCTATCAAACATATGTCAGGCTCATATATTTCTTCCTCAATCTCACTGAAAGGTTCTAATCTATTCTCCTTTGATTCCTCTTTAAGTACGGCTCTGGTCAGGTCAACTAATTTTGGGATGGCCATGCCTAACTCCTTCTCAGTGTTATCCTTCTGGTCAAGAGGTGACACAAGTGGAAATTGATAAACAAAAGTCTGGTTCACTACGGGTGTCGGATCAATCGGAACTTGACTCAAGTTGGTAGAGGTTGGCTTTAAGTCCAAAGTACTTGATTGGTTATATCTTAAAGACCACTCATAGTCTTGGGCTTCTTGGTAGGCTCGGTCTAACTTATTGGTCTTTTCAAGGCATAGCTTCCTATAAATGTCTGGGTGTAACCCAACCCTAAACCTCGATGTGATCTGAGCTTCGGTCTCAATGGTATTGCATTTCATGTCATACCACTGGAAGTCCTCGATATATTTAGACACAGGCCTATTACCTTGTCGTAATTGGTACCATTGGTCTAAAAGTCTTTTCTCATAGGATCTACCTAGGTACCTATCTCTCAACTTACTTCTCATATCTTTCCAAGTATATATTTCCTCTTTTCTTTGATAACACTCATGCTCAATAGCATACCAATGCGACCTAGCATGTTTGGTGAACTTGGTTTTGGCCAACCTAATTTGTCCTAATTTCGATATGTTAGTGCACTCAAAATACCGATCCATTTGTTCTTCCCACTTAATATATGTCTCTTGTCTTCCATCAAAAGTGGGTGCATAAGGTTCGGTGTTCCTAACAGGTCCCTTTTCTGAGTCAACCAAGTATGGATATAGGCTCCTAGGGTTATGCTCGGGATCACGGTATAAGGTCCTCCTAGGCTCCTGGCATGGGTGAGGTTGGGGCCTATTAAATTTTGGATCAGGGGTCCAATTTTGATGTCTACGTTTCTCAAGTCCCTGGGCTCGGTCTCTAAACTGGGCAAAACCCTCATTCATATCCTGACTCAATTTGGTCATACTTTCGGTAAGAGTTCTAATCATGGCCTCTAAATCAGGTTGGGTTTGACCAGGTTGGTAGGGTACTTCATTCTGGGTGGACATGATGATGCAAGCAAGCACACCAAATGAGACTCGACTAAAACGACTACGGGCTAACTAGACCTAGAGCCCAAACTAGATGCCCAATCAGAGTGGCAAGCTAGCCTGTAGTAACTCGGGACTCAGCCAGGCAGGTGTAAGGGGAGTGTTAGGTCCCTAATTGCCAATCCTAGACACCAATCAGAGATTGGCCAGGTAGGCGGACCAGCACACAAGCCCTTCGGGATAGAATCCCTGAACCACTATTCTAGACACTGAGTACAAAGCACACAAGAGTAACTAGACAAACTGACTCAACATTAGCCTAGACCCAACTTGTTGGTGTCCTTAGCCCACTAGGGCAAATTAAGTCTAATAAATTTTAAAATTAGGCTTAGGATCGAATAAATGGGTGATGGTTTTGGGCTAAGGAGAGGTTATCAACTCCTCCCCTTATCTTAGATGCTCAATTGCCCTTAAGATGAATTAGGAGATGATCACTCAAAAAAAAAATTGAAATACAGAAACACAGAAATAGAGTTGTTGTAATTTAACTCTCAAAAATTTCACGGAAACCAATAAATCACAGTAAAATTATGTAAAATAGTTTCAATTATACTGGTTCCAGCAAAATAAAAATCATATAATTTGGAGTTACCTATAATGAGAAACAATTCCTATAACAGAGTAGTTACAGACTGAAAATAGAACGCTTCCCCGTTTACAATTCCTGCAACGAAGTTGTAACCCAGCGGATCCCCTACACGCCCTAGGAACACCCCGTGGAATGGGAAGAGGAGGCTTGCACCTCGCTTCGTTCCTAGGACCGGACGTCCTGGGGAGTCTACTTCGAGCAGACAAAGTAAAAAAGAGAGACACTCAAAACATGCAAGCAAGTTAGAAACCCTAGACAGGGCTCTGATACCAAAATTGATGCAGAACGAAAGCTCTGATACCAAAATTGATGCAGAATGAAAGCTCTGATACCAAAATTGATGCAGAACAAAAGATGATGCGATGCGGAAGTAAATTAAAATTAATATATTTTTTTTTTATTTATTTATTTTCATAAGTCGGCTTTGACTTAAAGGAAAGATAAACTAATGCTGAAAGAAACTAAGAAATGACAGAAAGCACAATTAAAAGGAGTGGATTATCAGAGTAACTCAGAAGTAGGATCGCTGGAGATTGAGAAACCCCCAGACCTAGGGTTTACTCCTCTTTCAAGAAACAGACGAAGAGAGAAGAGAAGGTTTTATACCTGACTGTGATATCTCTCGTTGCTTCAATTGAAGGACACTCTCGAACAGATTGTAGGATCCTTGGAGACGAGGTATCTTCGCAATGGATCCTCGGATTGTAGTCCTATGGCAAGGTTGGCCTTCTTCTCGAACTCAGGATCTGGAAGAAGAAGAACAAAAAAAAAAAAAGAACCAGAAACTCAAAGAAAGACACTGACCTGAGGACTTAATGAAGATTGTTGGATGTAGAAGTTCCGGAGATCTTGATACTGATCTGACTCTTCTTTGAACTTGCTCTGTAGTTGAAACAGTTGATCTGAACCTGGATGCTGGTGACCGGCTTTGATGTGGAAGAGAGCGGCCGTGGGATTAAGATGGAAAATTAGGGTTTGGTGGTGGTGGAGTAGAGATGGGTGGACTAAGCTAGGGTTTTGGGGTTGGAGATCTCACACCTCCTCAAGGTTCCTAGGGAACCCGAATTTACTCTCTCACGGAGCTCAACACTTGAATACAAGTGCGGAAGAGAGAAACACAAAGTTGCTCACAAAGAAATTGATTTCATTCATCATTTATCATTTTTTCAAGAGTTACATAGAGTTGAATATATAGACATAACAAAGAAATAAAATTTCATACACTTCCCATGTGGGACTAATAGGACTAACCCACACTTTAGGCATCAAATTCTCTTCCCAAGACTCCTTCCATGAGTGGGCAGCCCAAAAACTCCAAGAAAACTTGAAAATCAGCTCCAAATGGCAGGTTATGGGGGTGTCTCCTAGTATCTCTCCATGAATCAAGGATTTTCCCTTCATGGTTTGGCTCTTTTGGACACCTCCTAGTCTTGCTCCACAAGTTTAGGCTTCTTCCTTTCATGGGTTTGGCACTTTAGGAAACTTTTGGGTGCCTCCTTGATTTTCTCCCCAAGACATGCTCTCTTCCCTTTTATAACTTGGGTTTTTATGGAACATTGTGGGGCACCTCCTTGATCCTCTCTTCAAGAAAAATTCTTGCCATCCTAGCTTGGGTTTATCTGGAAAGAAGTTGGCTCCTCCTTGGATTGAGGTATCTTGATGGATTTCTCCCCCAAGTGGCGCATGAAAGAAGGGACCTACTTTTTTGTGGTGTGGGGACCAAGGCACACTGGATGGAGATGTGGCGCCTCCTGGACTCTGGCATGTGGCTGGGAGTGTGGCGCCCACTTGCTTGGTCCTGGAATAAAATGTGGCACCTTGGAGAAGACCTAGACCACTACTAGGACTTGTATTGAGTCAACATGACTCAACAAAATTTAAATTGTAGGGAAATACAGACTCAAACTAAAATTGAGTTGACCAAGTCAACCCTTATTACAAAATCAGAAAACCCTAATTCTTCGGGCAATGTCAATCAGAGATCCAAATGGAGCCCTGAAGTCTTCTTCTGAGTCTGGTGCCCGCACCAAGGGGGCAGTTACTCCTTCTGAGGCCACTCCTACTACTATTGACCTCAAAGAGAAGGATAGAAATTAAACTTGTAATCTTTTACCTTTCTTTTTGAATCATTGTATTTCTTTCTTCTTCTTCGACCCTTGTAAGAACTTTTTTGTTAATGGAATGAAATGAAAATTTTTCCTTGTCTCATGTCTTATGTTATTTATTAATAGCATAACTACATTTAGGGTACCAAACCTTTATTGGGTGAGCTTGCTATCATCAAATATCTTCTAGAGGCTATGGAAATTAAGGCCTACATTGAGCACCTAAAGAGCAAGCCAAGGTGGTGAGTAAGAAGGCCGCCGATCGAAAAAAGAAGGTATTGAAGGTGAGGGAGTCGCTTAAGGTGGCGGATGAGGAGACGGATACTTTCAATCACTGGTTAAAGTGCATACGTTAGAGAAAACTAGATTCATGGAAGAGTCAAAAAGATTATTAGAAATGGTTAGAAAGGTGATATGGGATACAGCTACCTAGATGGCTCGGATAGCTTCGATTGGCTAGGGAAGAGATCTTTGCCTTGGAGTCGATGCTCACATTTGGAAAATTATTATTAATAAAAGTTATTTAGCTAAGGAGATTGGATTATTTGCCTTTGGTCAGGTCTTGGGTTCAATCAATTCCTAATTGGATTATGATTTAGCTAAGGAGATTGGGTTCCTAATTTGATTAGGGTCACTTATCTCTTTGGGTCTAATCAAATGTGATTTGGTTGAGCTCAAGTATAATTGGATTATATCACATCCATGCACCCTAACCTTATAATTTGAGTTTTGAATTTAGAATTTAAATTGAGTTTTGAATTCAAATTTGAATTCAAATAGTTTGAATTTGAATTCAGATTCAAATTTGAATTCAAATTGAATAATTTTGATTTTCGATCAAAACTATCCAATCTCATCCTGACTCCCTAACCCTCTCCTAACCTTCTAAACAACTTGGATGCCATATATTAAAAAGGGTTCATGGTGGGCATGTGGAGGCTAAGCAAATATGATAGAAGAGTTTCTTCTAATTAGAGTGGGGGTGTGTGGGGGTTTTCAAGAAGCGAAAACCATTTCTCTTGGACATGGGTATTCCTAGTATAGGGTTTTGGAAAGAAAGGAAAGATTGTCTTTTATCTTTTCATTTCTTCTCCATCTCTTGCCTCCCAAGAGTTTTTCTCCATCTCTTGGATTATCCCAGTAATCTGAAGAAGAAAGAGAGATGAGCCATCAAAAGGTCTAAGTGAGGAGCTAGTACTTCGAGAAGATCGATCAGCATGGAACTTCGTATGGACGATCCATAGAGGCTAGACATGTATGTGCCTGAGGAAGAACCTTGATACCATGGTATTCGGCAATGATGATCTTCGACCTGTGCAAAGATAATGGTTTTTAAACTCATTGACATCATAGATATGATCTACAATGTCGGTTTATTGGCATAGATATATTCTATGCTTGCTTGTTTATATCTTTCAGATTTCATAGATGCATTATTATCTTATCATGGATCCTATTGTAGGGAGTTTTTAGATTAGATTTAATATATGTTTAAATTAAAATGATTAATTTTTGTGTCTTCTGTTGCTATATATTTTGAAAAAAAATAAAAAATCATGCAAGAAACTCCTACTAGTTCCATCAATTGGTATTAGAGCATGGTTCATTTGATATAATAATATTTGCATATAGGTCTGAAATCTTTATTTGATTTAACCTTTTTCTTAGTACTTGGATTGGGTGGAATCACCAGGTCGTCCGGTTATAAGAGAGAAGTAGGGTTTAAAGTCCCTCTCTTTTCATTTGATGGAGCTCTTATAGCATGTAGGGTTGCCACTTGTGATATGATCCATGAAGAAGAACCGTAAAAAGAGTTTTGATTAAAAATATTTTAATCTTTATAATTTAGATCTAAAATCATAAATGAGTTTAGATTTATGATTTGGTTTGTTAATTGCTTTGGCATAAAATTTAGATCTGATATCTTAACCTACAGTTCTACATCTGTTGGGTCAGCTCATGGTTACAGAAATAGAAAATAGGTTTCTATTTCTCTATGATGAGTTGACTCATTGATGAGTTAGCTCACATTTCAGCTTAAGTCGACTCATGATTGTGGAAAACAAATTATTTGCATAAAATTTTATAAAAAATATTTATAGAATTTTGTAAAAGAGATTTTACAATTTAAATTGAAATTATTTTAATTTTTAAATGTTCATAAACTTAATTAAGAATTTAGTTTTGATGGTTAAAAAATCCAGATTTGAAAATGAAAGATCTTAAACCATTTCATAAGCCTTGTGGTTATGGGTTAGCTTGAATCAGGTCTTTAACTAGGTTAGACTTAGAATTAGAATCAAATGTATATGGACTAAATAGAGAAATTAAAATCTAACCAAAAATTAAATTAGATTTTCTTCTCTCTTAGATCAATCTCAATAGTGGCAGCTTGATCAAGTCCATATCCTTGATTACTAAATGGACTTGATTGTGACTCAGTGATTTAGCCCAAGTCATTAGGCTACTAAATCAAATTTAATGAAAAAATTAGTATCTAAGGTAAGTGGCTGAAAGGAATTTTTAATTGGGCATGTTCTCTTTCCTAGCTAATTAAG
Organism: Areca catechu; assembly: GCA_021397845.1. Lineage (NCBI taxonomy): Eukaryota > Viridiplantae > Streptophyta > Magnoliopsida > Arecales > Arecaceae > Areca > Areca catechu. The sequence goes on along the minus strand of CM038047.1, from coordinate 46,003,279 downwards.
TTAGTATCTAAGAAAATAAATGAAAACACTCTCGTCGATCTTCACTTACCTGATCAAAGTGGTCAATCACCTTTTGATTAGGTCACTTAGTGATTCAAGTTGATGATGGGGACATCAAAACCCATCTGGGTTTCTCTTTTTCTTATCCCAGATTTTATTTCTATTTTTGTAATTTTTTATTCGACCTATTCCAGTATCCCCACTATTCCCACTTTATCCCTCTTTTATACCTGACTTATTTCTCCTTATCCCTGTCATCTTCAACCTCAAATCTAAGTTACCATAACTCCCAATTTTTTACGGTCGGTCCCGGATCCGCCATGCCCGACCACTAGTGACCCCCGATGGCAGTCCACCTCCCCCCCAGCGACAATCTTCTCATGGGAACTCTGGCGAATCCCACCAGAACCGCCCATCCGTCCGCCCCTGTTGCTCCGCCATCCATCCGCCCCTGCTGCTCAGCCCATCCGTCCGTCCCTACTGCTCCGCCCGCCCGTCCATCCACCCCTGTTGCTCCACTTGTCCGTCAGCCCCTGCTACTCCACCCGTTCGTCCGCCCCTGCTGCTCCGCCGTGCCATGCCACGCCCCTCTCCCCCGCACCGCCGTCTGCCCCTGCTTCCCGTCAGCCACCCGTGCCTGCTGCCAGCTGTCACGATCTCTGTCGACCGTCATGACCTCCACCGGTCGTCATGACCTCCGCGTCTGCCATCTTTCAGCCCCCTTCGATCCATGGAGAAGGAACCCAGCTGTTGCACAAACATGAAAGTGCACGCTCTTCAAAGCACATGGATCTCAAAGCGACCCAAATATAGTGAAGCACGAATCTCAAAGTTGCACCAATTTCAAAGCTTCATAGATTTCAGAGTAGGCACTACCTAATTTATTTATTTTAAATCTAGATGTATGGGCCAGTTGGGAAGTTATTTAAATTAGTTTTAGATTAGGATTAGTTTGATTTTTCCACCATATGGGGAGGATTGAGTTTAGTTTTCTATCATGTTTTCATGCTACAAACAAAGTAGGTTTGGGGTGTCACTTTTTTTGAGCTGCATGCCTTGTATTCTTTACTTTGACCCCAAGTTTTGTAAGCATATATAAAGGCACCTCCTCTCTTGAATAAAATATGAAAAATATGAATTTTTGAGAAAAGAGTGTTCTTGGTTCTGCCTCCGTTAGGAGTGGGCATGAGGCCCATCTTTCATTCACCTGCGGGTATCGAGGGGTGTGCGACCCCACTGCCTTCGCTTTCGAGCGCTGAGGGGCGTGAAGCCATAGTTATCTTCTTCCTTGCTGAGTCCCCTCTATGATCTTGGAGCTTTTCCTTCACGGCCCCAGGTCACGATTTAGGCGGGATGCCCTAGGCTCTACATGTAGTGAGATAGGTAGGATGCCCTAGACTACATGTAGTGGGGTGGGTGAGATGCCGTAGAGGTACGACGTCTCTCCGTGAAGGTAAGTCCCAAGTCCATAGAGTATCCATCTTTCATTCCCCTGCATATTTTTTTCGCCTTTTTTACCCTAATCACAAGGGACTTCTCAGCTCTCCAATGATCCTCCTAGTCCCCATTGTCCCGCATCAATTTTGGTATCAGAGCAGGAGAGGATTAGGGTTGAAAAAAAAAGTGAGAAAAAAGAAAGAGAAAAAAAGAAGAGAAAAAAAAATTGCAGTAAGCCTGACTCAATAAAGTCGAGTTTTCCCCATCCCAGTGGAATGATGGGGACATCAAAACCCATCCGGGTTTTTCTTTTTTTATCCCAGATTTTATTTTTATTTTTGTATTTTTCTTATTCCACCTATACAAGTTATCCCCACTATTCCTACTTTATCCCTCTTTTATTCCTAACTTATTTCTCCTTATCCCCGTCATCTTCAACCTCAAATCTAAGTTACCAGGACTCCAAATTTTTGTGGCCAGTCTCGGATCCACCATGCCCGATCATCGGCGACCCCCGATGATCGTCCACCTCCCCCCCGGCGACAATCATCTCATGGGAACGTCGATGAATCCCACAGGAACTGCCCGTCCGTTCGCTCCTACTGCTCCGCCATCCATCCACCCCTGCTGCTCCGCCCATCCATCAACCCCTGCTGCTCCGCCCGTCCATCCACCCCTGCTGCTTCGCCCGTCCGTCAGCCCCTGCTACTCCGCCCATCCGTCCGTCCCTACTGCTCCGTCGTGCCGTGCCACCCCCCTCTCCCCTGCACCGTCATCCACCCTTGCTTCCCGTTGGCCGCCCGTGCTCACTGCCGGCCGTCATGACCTCTGCGTCTACCGTCATTCAGCCCCCTTCGATCCATGGAGAAGGATTCTTGATTATTGGTTCATGTCTTCTCTTTTCTTTGTCGCATGTGTCTAAATCCTCTAAATTATTAGATCCTTAAAATGATGAAGTAATGGGGATAACTAAGTCATAGCCTCCCATTAAGTGGATGATGTTGCCACCCGATCACCATGGCCTGTAGTTGAGGTCGAACTTGGACTGTGCTCCTGTCACTTAGGAACATGCTCGGATGTCCAGACTTGCAAAACAGAGTTAGAGACCCAGGCGGTGATCCCGGTGGGGGCACTCCGACGCTCAAATCAGTAGCAATCCAGGAGAATAGATCCTCCCGATCGAGCTCCAAGGGCGGACTCCATGCTAGGAGGAGAACTTGTGAAATGAGAGAGTGCGAGTGGGTCGAGGGCAGAGTGTGGGAGTGACTGCAGAGGAGAACTTGAGTTGAGTGGCTGTGTCCATCAAGACCCCTCCTAGGGGCTTTGCGGTAGCCCTGGAGCGGTGATCTTCCTGTGCGCTGCCCTCTTCATGCCCGGTCGTCCTCTTGCTTGGAGTGACTTACCTTGTTTGAACCTTGGAGGACCCCTTTTAGCTAGGGTCGTTGCGCGCCGCCTACCTCGGGATCTTCCACTCTCTTGTAGGTGCATGCAGCGGTGTCTGATGTCATGCACGAGATACCTTTCCCTATCCGTGATAGGGAATAGTACTGCACATGCCGTCATTCCTTCTAGTCGCTCTATTTTGGGGAGCATGGCAGAGCCTTGATCAATGGGCGGCCATCCCCCTGGATTCGAATCTACTGGTTGACTTTTTTTTTGGAGGGGTACTGACGGTTGGTAGGGAGCACAGCACCTCGATCGAAGGAACTCCTTCCTTCTTGACGTAAGTGGTAGCTGGGACCATTATTGTAGCCTGGCCGATGATCCTTCGGTTGTAGGGCTGTTCGTCCAAGATGGGACCAATCTGGAGGGGCAGAGGCCGACTTTGACCATGGCATCTTGACCCGAAGGGAGCGTGTCTGGGTGAAGGAGGGACGAAACTCGACTTCAACCATGACGTCTCGACCCGAAGGGAGTGTGGTCGGGTGAAGTTGAGGCGGGGCTCGACTTCAGCCATGGCATCTCGACCCGAAGGGAGCGCAGCCGAGAGAAGGAGAGGCGGGGCTCGATTTCGGCCACGGTGTCTCGACCCAAAGGGAGCGCGTCCGGGCAAAGGAGAGGCGGGGCTCGATTTCGGCCACGGTGTCTCGACCCAAAGGGAGCGCGGCCGGGCGAAGGAGAGGCAGAGCTTGACTTCGGCCATGGCATCTCGACCCGAAGGGAGTGCGACATCATGAAGGAGAGGCGAAGCTCGACTTCGACCATGGCATCTTGACCTGAAGGGAGTGCGGCCGGGCGAAGGAGAGGTGGAGCTCGACTTCGGCCATGGCATCTTGATCCGAGGGGAGTGCAGCTGGGTGAAGGAGAGGCGGAGCTCAACTTTGGCCACGGCATCTCGACCTGAAGGGAGCGCGATCGGGAGGAGTCTGGCAAAAATTCGATCTAGTAGCTTCATCCGACATGGCATCTGACAGGGTCTGACATGGGTTCCACATCAGCGATCCCGCCATATTATTTACCCCCCACTCTCGAGTCCTGTTGGTGCACGGTGCTCGAGGCAAAGGGAGTAAATGCAGTGCTGACGTGGAAAGGTAGAAATCAGGTACAATAATGACCATGATCGTTGGTGCTCCGTGAGGCGATTCTCCATGCCAGTGCGGATGGGCCATGTGGACACGTCCAAGGAGCACTTATTGCCGGTGCATAATTCAGGGCAGCCATGATCGAAGCAAGGCGTCCGACTCGTCGATTGCTAACACGCGGCATGGATCCGTCGGTGGAGATGCTGTAATGGTATGGTTATGCATCCGGTCACTTTGAAACAAAAGATAGATTACCAAAAATATCTTTTCTTTCAAACTCCGTGTGCCTGCCATCACACCAGAGGTCCTTCTTCTTCCCCAGCCATCCTTACATTTCCAAGTTTAGCCAGGTTCGTCTCCTTCCCTTCCTTTTGGTCGGGTAGAGCTTTCCCTTAGGGTTAGGGTCTTCTCGGATCTCGCCTACCCTTTTCTCCTCCTTCTCTGTCATGTGCCTTCTTCTTCTTCTTCTTCCAAATGTCCCACTTCAGGCCAAACTTCCGTCCCATGACTGACCAGGGTGAGGCTGGGCCTTCTTAGTCGAGACCGCCTTCTTCCTCTGATGAGGAGGAAGAAATGCACTTTGAGATCCGGAGAAGGCCCCGCCCCATGAGTATAGTTATCAGGGAGACCAGGGTCCATCCCCCAACTCCTCCTCCTCCTGAGCCTGCTCCTGAACCCTCTCAGTTAACAGGTCCCGGTGACGTCACTTTGATGATGATCGATGAGAAATTTTGACCATCTGGGGCACCTATGGTGTCCCAGACTCCATCCAACTCTTGGTCCCTCGGCCGGGGGAGTGGGTGACTTCCAGTGGCCCATGCCGGATTGCTCTTTGCAAGGAATTCCTCGAAGGGGGCCTCTGATTTCCATTTTATCCGTTCTTTCTCTCGGTTCTAAGCAACTATCGCCTCGTCCCTGCTCAGCTCATCCCAAACACCATTAGGACCATATTTTCCTTCATTGTCATCTGCCATTTTCACGGGATTGTTGCTCGTTTTTCTCTCTTCATCGTCTTCATCATCCTGAAATGCCACCCGTCTGAGGATGGGTGGTGGTCCATCTCTTCTTGCCCAAAGGGCATGAAATTTGAGCTCCCATCTTCCATCAAAGAATGAAAGAGTAAGTACCTTTTTGCCTTGATCGAGGGGGTTGACTGGTCTTGGAGCGACCTGGATCGGTCCCCTAACCGGAACTCAACTATCGAAGCTACTGATCAGGAGATTTACAACCAACTTTGCATCGATCAGGTCCCCTCCCTCGAGGTCCTACTGTCAGAGCAAAACCTATTTGAAGCAGGGGCCAGCCCAATTCGGGAGTTGGATGAGTTCAGCTGGAACTTTGTTTCTTCCATTTTTTTTTAAATAACCGAGCTTGGAGTTGACTTTGCCTTTCTCTGTGCAGGCATGAAGTTTTCTTTGGATGACCTCCTCGACTTCTCCCAGAAAAAGGGTCCACCGGCGAGGGTGAGAGAGTCCCCACCAAAGAGAGCTCGGGATGAGGACGGGGCCAAGGTGGTGCCCGCGGAGCTAGATGGGCTGAGCAGGAGGAGGGCCAGTTCCTACCCCGAGTTGAACCAGTTGGGAGTCGAGCTCGTCCCCAAGCCGAGCAAGGTGATTGCTAAGCCCGCCGACGAGCCATTGAGGTAGCAAGATGTGCTCCTGGCGTTAGAGCCCGAAGTGGTCGCCCGGGCCAGGAATGCTACTGCAGTTGCCACCGTGACGCCCCCACCTCCGGAGATCGTTGAGGTCGAGGAAGATGGCAAGCAGGAGAGAGTGGCTCCGATGTCAATAGCGATGTCCGCGATGGCGGCGAGCACCCAATGTGCATATGAGTCCTCCTCGACCAGAGGTAATGGCAACGCCACATCGGCGACAAGGAAAAAGGGGAGAAACCCTTGGAAGTAGCCACCCGAGGTGGCGCTGAATGCATCCCTGGTTCGAGACCAGGTGTTGACTGAGTGCATGATGGATTTTGCCATCCCATCACGTGATCAATCGGAGAAAGCTGGGAAGCTCCTGGGCGATGCGATCAGCTGCACCTTCCCGCAACTATCCTCGGTATGTGCTTCTTTCACTCGCCTACTTCCTTCCCCCTATTTCATTGAGGCTGACATCTTCTTTGGTGCTGTTCGGTGCTAAGCTTCTGCTAATAAGGGACTGCTCCAAGAATTGGGCCAAAAAGGACAAGCTAAGGGCAACAGAGCTCGAGTCCTTGATGACCGAAGCCAAGCAGAAGTCTGACGCAGCCTGGGAGGCCAGCTTGAAAAATAAAGAGCTATGGGGAGATTTGGTGAGTGCTGAGAGGTGCATAAAGGAGCTCGAAGAATCGTTGGACCGAGAGAGGAGCTGGTCCAAAGGCAAGTCCGAGGATCTCAAGGCTAAAGAATCCCGGCTCAAGGAGCTCGACACTAAAGTGGCCCGAGAGAAGAAACATGTCCAAGCTCTCTGAGCAGAGTGGGAGGTGGTGAAGGAGCGCGCCACCACCATCGAAAAGAGGGCCGCAGCTGCCGAGAAGAAAACCTCGATGATCGAAGATAGAGCTATGGTCGCTGAAGAGAAGGCCAAGGTAGCTGCCAACTCGACAGAGGTGGCAAGGAAAGAGGCAGCCAAGGCGGTGACAAGGTACAAGGCCTCCAAGGATTTCGAGGTTGAGTTCTATGAGGTGGCCACAGACTCCTTCCTCAAGGGGTTTTTGTACCTCTGGTCAAGGGTGGAGCTTGTTATCTTGAACAAGAGCCAGGGTCTGCTCAATTACCCCGGTCATCCGGATGAGGGCCCGACACCTGACCCTAGCGAGATCGAGGAGCAGGCCATTACTGTCGAGCCAGCACTGCCGGCGGTCGTCGTCGAAGAGGAACTCTCGCTGCCTGAGGCCCTAGAGGGTGATGCCCTGCCTGTGCACCGTCCTAAGAAGGAGAATGCCAAACAGCTTAGGGGCATGCTGTAATCCTTTTCCTCCTTTTGCTTCTGACATAGGTTACCCGGCATGTTGGGGCCCAATAACAGTGTAAATTTTCGAGTTTACTCAATGAAGAACTTTTCCTTCATTTTCCCGGACTTGTGTGTCTTGTTTGGTTTTGGGCATTCCAACTTGCATGTTTTCATGCTTTCCACACTTTGGCAAACTTCCTCCCTTTACTTCTTGAATGCCCGTGTGCATGAACTCGCGGAGGCATCCCACTTGGTGGTTCTAATACTTTGGGCCATTTTCCACCGAGGTCTAGATTTATGAGGATAACAGGGAGTTCTTGATTTGCTGAGTCATTCCCACATCGTAGATGAAGTAGCAGGAGGGGTATCCGGTCTCGGTTGGGATCAGCAACAGATGCACATGCAGAGGCTGAGCTCGGGTGCTACCCTTGTCGAACTCATCAGGTAGCCGAGAGGTGCTAGGCTTTGGAAGCTTCTGCGCTTTAAGAACTATACTATGAGTTAGGCGGTAGATGGCAGACTTCTTTGGGGGTTCCACTGACATCTCCAGATTATGAGTATGATGTTGGGCTTCAAGAGTTTCCGGGCTTAGGTGCCAGACCGGAGTCTGGGCTTGAGTGCCGGAGAGCTGGGCTTCAGGCTTCGATGCCAGAGAGCTAGGCTATGGGCTTCTATGCCAGAGAGTTGGGCTCCGGGATTTGGTGATAGACTTAGAGCCAGGCAGCAATGTCCTTGCAAGGCAAAAGTGATTTTTACAAAGAGGATCTTTATTATTATTTAGGAAAAGGCGTTACACTACTGGTAGTACATCCTTAGGTTGCAGGCATTCCACGTCCTTGGAAATTTGGCACTGTCCAGCTCCGCTAGGTAGTAGGCTCCATGGGGAAGAGCCTCAACCACCTTATAAAGGTCCTCCCAGTTCGGTGAGAGCTTGCTGCACTCCCGGGGTTGAGAGGTCTCAACTCTATGCAGCACCAGGTCGCCTGGATGAAAGACTTTTGGCTTCACCCATGCATTGTAGTACCAAGCTACCTGCTGTTGGTAGGCTGCCATCCGGAGTCGAGCCTTGTCTCTGGTTTCCTCGAGGAGGTCCAAGTTGAGAAGAATGTGTGACGGGTTCTCTGCTTCATTATATTATTATATCCAAAGCATGGGCACACCGAGTTCGACTGGAACAACGGCCTCCGCACCAAAGACGAGGCTGAAAGGCATCTCATCCATGGTCGTCCGAGGCATTGTGTGGTAAGCCCAAAGAACGCTGGGGAGTTCTTCCGCCCATCGACCCTTGGCCCGGTCTAGCCTTGTCCTAAGTTCTTGGAGGATGGTCCGGTTGGCCACCTCGGCCTCTCTATTGGTTTGGAGATGAGCCACCAAGGTGAAGCGAAGTTGAACGCCGAGCTCGGCACAGAACTCCTCGAACTCTCGGTTGTCGAATTGCCACCCATTGTCGATGATGATGCTATAGGGGAGCTCAAAGCGGCAGATGATCGACTTCTAGAAGAACTGATGGATCTTGGCTTCCGTGATCCGTGCTAGTGGCTTCGCCTCCATCCATTTGGTGAAGTAGTCGATAGCCATTATCAGAAACTTTTGTTGCCCTGATGTTGAGGGAAATGGACCTATGATGTCCATTCCCCATTGGACGAATGGCCATAGGGCGGAGAGCTGGGAAAGCAGTGCCACTGGTTGACATTGTATGTGGGCATGGTGCTGGCACCAATCGTACCTCTTCATGAAGTTGGCGGTGTCCTCTCTCATGGTTTCCCAGTAATATCCCTGGTGGAGGGCCTTGTACGCGATCATCCTCCCTTCGACGTGATTCTCGCAGAGACCTTCATGTATGTCTTGGAGCACGATGGCTGCCTCTGCAAGTCTCAGGCATTTCAGGAGTGGATAAGAGTAGGATCGGCGGTAGATATGCCCTTCCATCAGGACGAACCGCGAGGCCTTCTTCTTGACAAGACCGACCTTTGTGCGGTCTTCTAGTAGGGTGCCATCGGTGATATATCTGACATACCTGTCCATCCAGCTCGGCTCCGAAATGACTTGCTGCACCTCTGTGGGAGCTTCATTGCTTGGACTCTCAAGGTACTCGATGTGGGCACGCCCCAGTGACGAGTCTAGCAAGGTTGCGAGTCTTGACAGCGTGTCGGTGCGAGCATTCTCTCCGCGGGGAATATGGAAGATTTTGAAGCATCGGAAACCTGTCGTGCTCGAGCGGACCCGCTCAAGATACTTCATCATATGGAGATCTCTAAACTCGTTCTCTTCGGTGACTTGTCCGGCCACCAGTTAGGAGTCGGTGAATACCTTCAGGTTCTGTACACCTAGCTCGTGGGAGACCCTTAGGCCTGCAAGGAGTGCCTTATACTCCACCTGGTTATTTGTTGCGGCGAACTTGAAGCGGAGTGCACATTCAGCCATAATCCCATCGCGGTTGACGAGTATGAGGCCTGCTCTGCTTTCGCCCATGTTGGATGCGCCGTCGACATGGAGGATCCAAGGCTCCTCCTCGGTTCCAGGCTCCACTTGATGCTCCGAGGTGGTCTGCTCTGGTTTCTCGGCAAGTGCTGCACACTCGACTAGGAAGTCGGCTAGAACTTAAGCCTTCTGGGATGACCTTGGACGGTATGTGATGTCGAACTCGTTGAGCTTCATGCCCACTTGGCCAAGCATCTAGATGTGTCGGGGTGACTTAGCACAGCCCTCAGGGGTTGGTCCATCACTACCATGATTGGATGCGCTTGGAAGTACGGCCTGAGATGCTGAGCAGATATGATAAGAGCAAAAATTAGTTTTTCAGATCGGGTGTACCTGATCTTGGCATCCTGAAGGATTTTGCTGGCATAGTACACCAGCTTTTGGGATTCGTCCTGATCCGTATGGACGAGAATCGAGCTGATGGCCCTCGGGGTGACCACCATGTACAACAGGAGCTCCTCCCCCTCCTCTGACCTAGAGAGTAGTGGTGGCGACACCAAGAAGTCCTTGAGATCCTCGAAGGCTGCTTTACACTCTTCGGTCCTAGTGAAGTCGTGCATCTTATACAGCACCTTAAAGAAAGGAAGACAGCAGTCTGTCGACCTCGAGATGAACCAGATCAGCACTGTAATCCAGCCCGTTAGGCACTGGACCTACTTCTTTGAGGTCGGATGCTCCATGTCGATGATCGCCTGGACCTTCTTCGGGTTCACCTCAATCCCTCTCTAGGTCACCATGAAGCCAAGGAACTTTCCGGCTGCTACACCAAAGGTGTATTTCACCGGGTTCAGCTTTATCTTGTGCTCCAGTGGTTGTGGAGGTCGGCGACGTGGTCTGACCTTGGCTTGCTCATGACGAGCATATTGTCCATGTACACTTACATGTTTCCGCCAATCTAGCCCTTGAAGACTTGATTGACCAGTCGCTGGTATTTGGTGCCAGCATTCCTCAAGCCAAACGGCATCATCCGATAGTAGTACGTCCCTCGATCGGTAATGAAGGCAGTGTGCTCCTCATCCTCAGGGTGCATCTGGATATGGTTATATCCAGAGATGCATTCACAAAGGAGAGCAAGCGGTGCCCCGAGGTGGCGTCCACCAACTGGTCGATCTTCGGTAGAGGGAACCTGTCCTTTGGATGGCTCGGTAGAGGCCAGTGTAGCCCACACAAATCTTCCACTTCCTGTTATTCTTCTTAAGAATCACTACATTTGCCAGCTAGCTCGGATATTGTACTTCTCGAGCAAAGCCGGCTGCCAGGAGTTTCTCCACCTCCTTGTTGATTGCCTTTGCCTCTTCAGGGCAAAACTCCTTTTCTTTTGTCGAACAGGATGATACTTCAGGTTGATGCTCAGCTTAAGAGTGAGGACCTTAGGAGGAATCTCGGGCATGTCGACCGCTGTCCAAGCGAATACATCCGAGTTCGCCAGGAGAAATTCTAACAAGTGGGCCTGCTCGTCCTCCTGCAACTGTGCCCCAATCTGCACCGTCTTTGTCGGGTCGGCTCCGAGTGGGTACGATAGCAGGTGTTCAATCAGACTGCCTCTGGGCTCCTACGCCCTTTGGTCGAGGTCGGTTTTGCTGGGGTCATACTCGGAGGATTTGGCCCCAGGGACGGTTTAGAGATAGTGCTGGATTGGCTGAGGTGCCCTCCTCATCTCCCCGACACCGTAAGGCGTAGGAAACTACACCAATAGCCACCTTGTGGAGATGACCGCATCTAGCAAGTTGAGCCCGGGTCGACCAAGAATCACGTTGTAGGCTGAAGGGAGCCTAACAACCGTGAAGGTCATTATAACGGTACTCTATCGAGATGAGATCCCGGCAATGACTGGGAGAGTGATCTCCCCCTCAACTCTTATATAATCCCCCGTGAAATCGATGAGGGGAGTGTGTACAGGTTTGAGCTAAGCAGAGGACAAATTCATCCTGGAGAAAGCATCATAGAAAAGGACATCAGTCAAGCTTCCACTATCGATCATAATCGACTTTACAGGATGCTTCGCGATCGTCATCTCGATGACCACGGCATCATTATTTACATTTTCATTTTCAACCCCCCTCTCCCTCACAAAGGAAAGTACATTCTCAAAACTTTCTCCCCCCAGGCCTTCTTGGAAGCATGCTCGACTCCCCAACATATCATCCCTACGGGCTTCTCTGTGGGGCGATTATCGACTGTAGGGACTGGAGGGAGTGCAACGAGTGCCTGAGGTTCCACCAGGGATCTGCCCCCCATGAACCTTCCGAGGTAGCCCCTTTTTATGAGTTATTCAATCTCCTTCTTGAGGTGCCAGCATTCCTCGGTGTCGTGGCCATGGTCATGGTGAATTGGCAATACTTCATCCTGTCATGACTGTTAGATGGCTTTAGTGGAGGTGGGCACTTCAGGTAGCACTCACCCTCGATCTCCATGAGGATCTTCATCCTCGGGGCGAAAAGAGGCATGAACCTTTCTTCCGGGATGGGTTCTTTCCTCAGCTTCGACCTTTGGTGGATGTTCAGAGTGGCTTGTCCGGGCTTCCGCATCCCGGATGTCTTCCTAGGTGCTAGCTTTTTCAGAGGCTTCCTGTCTAGCTCCCTCCTTGTGCGATCCACCTCCTTGACGTGGATGTGCTTCTGGACACGGAGGAGGAGCTCGAAGTATATCTTGGGGGGTTTCTTGTCAAGAGAGTAGGTCAGGTGGGAAGTCCTGAGCCCTCTTTTCAGTGCCAGGATAGCAACTGGCTCATCAAGGTTGTAGATCTCCAGCGCGTCAACTTTGAAGTAGGCCACATAGTCCCATATGAGCTCGTGGTCCTGTTGCCTGATGGAGAAGAGGCTGTCTGCCTCCCGTGGAACCTTCCGGCATGCATCGAAGTGATCCACAAACTTTCTCTCCAGCTGAACGAAGCAACTGATGCTCTCTGGCTTGAAGCGGGTAAACCATACTCGAGCTGCCTTCCTGAGAGTGGTAGAAATGGTGATGCATAGGAGGGTGTCGATCGTGCCCTGGACTCTCATGAGGGCCTTGTAGCTCTTAAGATGATCTAGATGTCAGTGGTCCCATCGTAAGGATCCACCTGTGGCTTGCGGAACCCGCTCGATACCGGCTTCTCTTGGACTTCTTGGGAGAATGGGGGGCAGGCGTTATAGCCCGCCGACTCATTGGTGGAGCCCTGCAAATTTGCAAACTAGCGAGACAGCTCTACCAGCTTGCGCTCCTGTTCCTCCAGGCACTTCTCTACCATGCGCCTGATGGCCTCATCGGTTGAACCCTCAATAGAGGCCGACTGGAGCGGAGAAAGTGACATGTGTGGGGGGTCACGACAGGGAATCTTGCCTCTTCGACCTCAGCAGGGTTTAGCTATGGCCCGCTCGAAGGTCAGGGACCGGCTCTCCCGATCGGCAGACCTGGTCTGTTGTCTCTTCACTGGGATACGGTGACTTCCTCGTGGTCAGTAGTAGCCCGTGGCTGCGAGGGCCTTCCTTGGAAGGAATGCAAGCTATCATGGGGTGCTGCGGCATTTGTCACGGGAGTCTTTGGTTGCTGGTGTGTAGCAAAGGACCAGTGCTGATGCTGGAGCTGGTGCACCGCTGCAGTGAGAAGCTGCATCTGCTGGGCGAGTGCAGCCAACTGAGGGTCTGTCGGAGGTGGTTGATGCGGAGCATGGGGCTCCCTTTCCAGACTATGCGGGTCCCTATGGGAAGGGGATCTCCCGCACAGCTGGTGGAGGCTTCTCTTACTCGCATCGTCACCATCCTTCCGGTGAGCTGCTTGCAAAGGGATCAAGCTGGATCAGAACACGTCCTCTCGTCCCCCTACCTGGCATGTCAATCTATTATCGCCCGATCACCATGGCCTGTAGCCGAGGTCGAACTTAAACTGCGCTCCTGTCGCTCAGGATCCTGCTCGGATGCCCAGACATACAAAATAGAGTTAGAGACCTGGGCCGGTGATCCCGGCGGGGGCACGCCGATGCTCAAGTCAGAGGTGATCCAGGAGAACAGATCCTCCTAGTCAAGCCCCAAGGGCGAACTCTATGCTAGGAGGAGAACTTGTGAAATGAGAGAGTGCGAGCAGGTCGAGGGCAGAGTGTGGGAGTATTAGTAGAGGAGAGCTCGAGCTCAGCGACTGTATCCGTCAAGACCCCTCCTGGGGGCTTTGCGATAGCCCTTGGAGTGACTTATATTGTTTGAACCTTAGAGGACCCCTTTTAGCTATGGTCGTTATGCACCGCCTACCTTGGGATCTTTCCCTCTCTTGCAGGTACGTGTGGCAGTGTCTGATGCCATGCATGAGGTACCTTTCCCTATCCGTGATAGGGAATAATAATGCGTGCACCATCATTCCTTCTGGTGGCTCCATTTTAGGGAGCATGGCAGAGCCTCAATCGATGAGCGACCACCCTCCTGGATCCGAATCTGCTAGTTAACTTCCTTTTTGGAGGGGCGCAGACGGTTGGTAGGGAGCGCAGCACCTCGATTGGGGGAACTCCTTCCTTCTTGGTGTAAGTGGTAGCTGGGATCCTTATTATGGCCTGGCCGATGATCCTTCAGTTATAGGGCTCTTCGTCCAAGATGGGACCGATTTGGAGGGGTGGAGCCCGACTTCGACCATGGCATCTCGACCCGAAGGGAGCACGGTCAGGAAAAGGAGGGGCGGAACTTGACTTCGGCCACGGCGTCTCGACCCAAAGAGAGCATAGCCGGGTGAAGGAAGAGGTGGGGCTCGATTTTGGCCACGGCATCTCGACCCGAAGGGAGCAAGGCCTGGCGAAGGAGAGGTGGAGCTCGACTTCGACCACGATGTCTCAACCCGAAGGGAGCGCGACCGGGTGAAGGAGAGGCGGAGCTCGACTTTGGCCATGGCCTCTCGACCTGAAGAAAGTATGACCGGGCGAAGGAGAGGCGGAGCTTAACTTTGTCCATGGCATCTCGACCTGAAGGGAGTGTGGCCAGGCGAAGGAGAGGTGGAGCTCGACTTCGACCATGGTGTCTCGATCCAAAGGGAGCACGGCCAGGTTAAGGAAAGGCAAGGCTTGACTTCGGTCATGGCATCTCAACCCGAAGGGAGCGCGATCGAGTGAAGGAGAGGCGGAGCTCGACTTCGGCCACGACGTCTCGACCCAAAAGGAGCATGGCTGGGTAAAGGAGAGGTGGAGCTCGACTTCAACCACGACGTCTCGACCCGAAGGGAGCATGGCCTGGTGAAGGAGAGGTGGAGCTCGACTTCGACCATGGCATCTCAAACTGAAGGGAGCGCGGCAGGGAGAAGGAGTCTGGCAGAAATCCGATCTGGAAGCTTCATCTGACATGATGTCTAACAAGGTCTGACAGGGGTTCCATGTCAGCGATCCCGTCACATCAGATGGTAATGGTTCCAATAGTTTAGATAATTATTGAAGGCCCAAAGGCTTAGTGCTTATTTGGCTATTAGAATTATCATTCATAAAATGATGATTCAGTCATGACTTTCTTAACAGTGGTCAAGTGGGCTAACCAAAGTTAAGCTTGGCCATTTATTGGTTAGAAGCACTGAGTCTTGTCATGTTAATGGTTGGACCTAACTAGGACATTTAGTGGAGGCACAAATGCTTGTTGAAGAGGTGCCTAGGGAAAAAACTCTTTCTAGAAGTTGTTTGAAGAAATAATTGATTAAGAACCTACCTATAGATGCACATGGATGAGTAGAGCAAACTAGGGCTCATGTGTAGTCTATATAAATTCTAGTACCTGCTAAGAAATAATGTAATTTCTCAGATTGGAGATAGAGATTATCAATTCATACAAAATAGTGGAAGAATCTTTAAACTAAAATCCAAGTCTTTAGGATTTAATAATTCATGTACTAAATGGTCTTGTTTTTATTATCAATTATGGCTTTTACCTTGTCCTTCAGTCATTGTTGGACAATGATAGGTTGATGGAATCCAATTCGATAGTATCGAAAGCTTTAGATAGTCTTGGAGTATGAATGGATCTTGTATATGATATTAGATCCAATACCTGAGGAGCTTGCTTCCAATGCTTGTTGTGCATTTCATGATATTTATCAGAAGTGGCTTAGCGATCGCATCACAATGCATTGCATTATTAGGGTAATGATAAACAATGAGTTCAGTCCCAAGTTCGAGGATGCTCAGTTAAAGAAAATGTTTCAAATATTAAAGGAGTCCTTTGGCACACCTGATGACTTGGAGAGGAACAAGACTTCTTGTGCTGTCTTCAATACTCGGATGGGTGAAGGGGCATCGATCACTGATCATGTATTATACATGATTAAGTAGATCGAGTGCCTGAGCAAACTTAGATTTTTCTTGTATGAGTAGCTAGGAAAAGATGCAATACTGAACTCTTACTCCAAGTCCTACCTAGATTTTCTTAGTCATTGTAGATGGCAAATCCTGAAGTGAACTACCATGATTTGATAGGATTATTGTAGACTTATGAGAAGGATCACCAGCTCCATAAAGAGTCGATGAATGTAGTGGGAAGATCTTCTTCTGGGGTGTCATTTTTTTAAGAATGGAAAGAAGAAGAATAAAAATAAGAAGGTGTAGCGTACTGGGACGTTTCAGTCCATTCAGACCAAGAAGTCTGAGGTCGATAAGAGTCATGCAAAGTGCTTCTATTGTAAGAAGCAAGGTCATTGGAAGAGGAATTGTTCTCTTTATATTGCTTCCATTGATCCAAATAGGTCGAATAAGAAAAAACAACAAGGGGTTGCTAGACAAGGTAATTATATGAATTACCTTGTAATTTTTTTATTTGTAATACTACTACCTGGATATTGGATACTAGAAGTCCAACTAACATTTATATTTTATTACAGGGACTTCAGGTCAGTAGAAGATTTGAGGACGATAAGAGATTCCTAAATATGAGAGATGGAAGTCAAGTTTTAGTCCTAATTTTAGGAGTCATCAAGCTTGTTTCTAATTCTTATAATGTTATTTTGAGTGAATGTCACTATTGTCTATCTTTTTTGTTAAATATCATATCACTATTGTCTAACTTTTTTGTTAAATATCATATATGTATGCCTTTTGGCTATGAATAGTTATGAACTTTCAATAAAGAATGACATTTATAATATCATTGTGAATAGTATTACTATAATGAGTGGACAATTAAGAAATGTCATCTATGCACTATCACAGCTTGTTAGTGAATGTACACTTCGAATAAATATCTAGATTAGATAATGTTACTGATGCCTATCTATGACATTATAGGCTTGGTCATATTAACAAGAACATGATAAACAGGTTGATCAAAGAGGGTATCCTCAATGTCAGTGATTGTGAATCATTACTGACCTATGAATCCTACATTCTTGGTAAGATGACTAAATTGCCTTTTACTAGAAAAGGTAAAAGAGCCAATGAAATTCAAAGTTTGATACATACTGATATATGCAAACCAATGAACACTAGTATCAAAGGTGGGTATCACTACTTGATTACTTTTACTGATGACCTATCTAGGTATGGGTATATCTATCTTATGAAGAATAAGTCTAAATCATTTGAAGTGTTCAAACAATTTCATAATGAGGTAAAAAAAATGAAAAGTGTACTAAACATCTTTGATTAGATCGAGGAGGAGAATACCTTACCAGTGAGTTTTTGACTCATCTAAAGGAGAATAGGATTTTCTCTTAATAGATGCCTCTTGGGACACCCCAACTAAATGGAGCATAAGAAAGGAGGAATCAAACACTATTAAACATGGTTCGATTCATGATGGGCTTTATGAGTCTGTCGATATCTTTTTGAGGATATGCTCTTGAGTTAATTTATTATATTTTTAATAGGGTTCCAAGCAAAGCTATTGATAAAATACCATATGAGATATGGACATGGTGTAAGATGCCACTCTCATACCTTAGGATCTGGGGATGCCCCACTTATATCAAACATTTAAAAATAGATAAGCTTGATCCTAAGTCCGATAAATCCCTATTTGTTGGGTATTCCAAAGAAACTAAGGGTTATTACTTCTATCTTACTGAAGAACAAAAGTTGTTCATCAATCTTAGGGCAACATTTTTGAAAAAATTTCTTAGTGAAGGAACTAATGCTACTAAAGTTGAACTTGATAAAGTTTGACAGGTTAAAGAACCAACACAAACAAATGAAATTATAGAACCAGCTTTGATTAGATCAAACCTAGAACCCATTTTAAAGGCAACATTAAGGAAATCTGATAGAGTACCATATTAGCCAGACAGATACTATAATTTCTTAGTCTGAGATAGTGAACCTATTGAACTTGATTAGAACAAGGACTCGATCACTTATATGGATGCCATGCAGAGATCTGACTCTGATAAGTGGCTAGAATCCATGAAATTCAAAATAGAGTCCATGAAGATCAATAGTGTATGGACACTTGTTGATCTACTTGAAGGGATAAAATTCATTAGATACAAATAAATTTTCAAAAGGAAAAGGGGTGCAGACAGGAAGGTGGAGATCTATAATGCTTGTTTGGTTACCAAGGAATTTTGTCAGTAATATGGTATTGACTATGACAAGATATTTTCTCCTGTGGAAAAGCTCAAGTTCATTGGGATTATGCTTACAATAGTTGCATTCTTTAATTATGAGATCTAGCAAATGGATATCAAGACAGCTTTCCTAAATGGAGAGCTGGATGAAGAGATATATATGATATAACCTAAAGGGTTCACATCCATAAATGAATCAAAGGTATGCAAGCTTTAGAGATTCATTTATGGATTGAAGCAGGCATATTGGAGTTAAACATGCATTTTGATAAGATAATCATAATGTATGACTTTATTAAGAATGGAGAAGAACCCTACATCTATAAGTGGGCTAATAGTTCTGTAATTAAATTTCTTGTATTGTATGTGGATGATATTCTCTTAATTAAGAATGATATCCATGCATTACAAGAAACAAAAATTTGGTTATCATTTTAGTTCTTCATGAAGGATTTGGAAGAAGCATCTTACATCATATGGATAAAGATCTATAGAGATAGATCTAAGAGGTTGCTTGGATTATCCCAATCCACATACATTTATACTATCTGAAATAGTTCAGCATAGAGAATTCTAAGAAAGTCTATCTATTGATAGGCCACAAAATTTTTCTCTAAGAAGATTGTTTAACAACTCCTGAAGAGAGGGAGCATATGAGTATAATTCCATATGCCTCGATAGTGGGATCTATAATGTATGCCATGATATATACGAGACTAGATATGGCCTATTCACTAAGGATAGTGAGTAGATACCAGTCTGATTTGGGTGAGAATCATTAGAAAATTGTAAACATAATTTTTAAGTGTTTGAGAAATACTATAGACCAATGGCTCATTTATAGATATCTGACGTAAAACATATGGGATATACAAATTCTAGTTTTTAGTCAGACCGAGATGATAGTAAAAATATATCAAGTTTTGTATTTACCTTGAATAATAGAGCGATCTACTAGAAAAGTTTCGAAAGGCATACTGTAGCCTATTTTGTTTGCAAGGCAGAGAACATTGCGGTATCTGATACTACAAAGGAAGCTATTTAGTTATGAAAGTTCATCAATGAGCTTGAAGTGGTACCTTCCATTGATGTTCCACTTCTACTATATTATGACATCATTGGAGCCATATATCAAGTGAAGGAATTGAAGTTCCATCAGCAAACCAAGTATATTCTACGTTGCTATCACCTTGTACAAGAGATCATGGAATGAGATGATGTTAAGTTTCAAGAGATCAATGGAAAAGAGAACTTGGTCGACCCATTTATTAAAACCCTTGGAATCAAAGAGTTCAAGATCACAAATGGAAGATGGGCATTACATACTGTCCTGATTGACTTTAGTCCAAGTAGAAGTTATTGAAAAATGTATCCTAAAATCAATCATCTAACCTGTAGATGGTTATACTATTTATAATTGTATATAAATTATTATTAATAAAAGTTATTTAATAATTCATTATATTGCATCTTCTTGTAATGAACCCTTTTATGATGGAGTACTTAGAACCACTTTTGATATGATAAAGAAGGATTTATTATGAAGTTCTTAAAATTGTTCATGACCAAATGATATGTTGTTAAAGGATAATAACACTTATCGAGGGTAAGTCATTATATTCCATATAGATTAGTTATCCTCTTAATCAAGGAGTATAGAGATATTAGTATGACATGCAAGTGAAATATAGGAGTACATTTTACTGAATGTGAACTACCTGTAGAGCACTTTGCTATCAAGAATTGCATGCAAAGGATATGGATATATGTATCTCTTATATCTGAGATCATCATGGTGACTTGCAAGAAACTTACCATGCTTTGCTACTAGACTACTTGGATTTCTAATCTAGTGATAAAATGCTTATTGGTATAGTTAAGTACTTGTGAAGTTGGTGTATGAGTCAAGATAAGACTGATCGTTCCAAGCTGTTGGAGAAAATATCTTGTTGTATTTCAATTTAGTAAAACCTTGATCAGGATAATCCTTGTGAAGAGTCACAGGATTTATAAGGTTGAGAAACTATGTGGATGTATTGATTAAGGTTTGGCAGTTTAACTCTGAAATCATTTTAAGCATTGAGAATCAAAGGGATAAATTATATGGTAACCATATGCCAAAGATTCTTAAATATTGCTTTACAATGATTCAATCTATCTGGATATCGAGTGTCATTGCTAGACGGTTACTTCAATTGGTACAGGAAGTTTTCCTGTACTATCTATTTAGAGTTCGAACCTATGGGGTCGCACACATTAGAAGTTTCCACATGATCTATTAGCTGATCCATGATTGTGAATCATTCTTGAGCATTGTTATCAATATGATTGATAATTATCCTTGAGTCAACTCATTAGTAAGTCAACTCATTTATGAATCGACTCATCTGATTTGTCTATGAGTTGACTCATCAATGTTGCAATTATTGTAACAAAATTATTCATTAATAGTTAGTGAATTATGGGAGGTTAAATATTAATTGTATTACTGATTAGCTCAATTTGATTGAGAAATGAGGTTTGGATCAAGTTCAATTAAATTAGATTTAGTTAGGTTAACTAGATTGGGTTATGAGATAGCCTAATCATTAAGAAGATTTGATTTTTGATTTGATCAAGTCTTGGGTTCAATTAGTTTATAATTGGATTAGGATTTAGTTAAGGATATTGGGTTCATAATTTGATTAGGATCATTATCTCTTTGGATCTAACTAAATATGATTTAGATGAGCTCGAGTCCAACTAGATTGGATCATATCCATGCACCCTAGTCCCATGATTTGATTTTGAATTTTGAATTCAGAATTTAAATTGAGTTTTGAATTTGAATTTAAATTCAAATGGTTTGAATTTGAATTTAGATTCAAATTTGAATTCAAATGGTTTGAATTTGAATTTAGATTCAAATTTGAATTCAAATTGAGTAGTTTTGTTTTTGGATCAAAACTATCTAATCTCATCCTAACTCTCTAACACCCACCTAACCTCCTAACCATCTTGGATGCTATCTATTAATAAGGGTTCATGGTGGACATGTAGAGGCTATGTAAATCTAATAGAAGAGTGACTTCCAATTAGAGTGGGGATGTGTGGAGGATTTTAAGGAGAGAACTATTTCTCTTGGGCATAGATATTCCTAGTGTAGGATTTTGGGAAGAAAAGAAAGAGTGTCTTTCATCTTTACAATTTTTTTTCTACGTCATTCCTCTCAGGAGTTCTTCTTCATCTCCTAGAGTATCTCGATGATCTGAAGAAGGAGAGATCAGCATCAAAAGGTCTTAGTAAGGAGCTAGTACTTTGAGGAGATCGGTCAGTGCAGGGCTTCCTTTAGACGATTCATAAAGGCCAAACATATGTGTGGTTGAGGAAAAACCTTAATACCATAGTATTCAGCTACAATGATCTTTGACCTGTGCAAAGGTAATGGGATTTGAACTCTTTGACACCATAGATATGATATACATTTTCAGTTTATTGGCATAGATATGATCTATGCTTGTTGATTTGTATCTTTCCGATTTCATATATGCATTATTATCTTGTCATAGATCTTATTGTAGGAAGTTTTTAGATTAGATCTAATGCATTTTTAAATTAATATGATTAATTTTTGTATCTTCCACTACTATATATTTTAAGAAGGTTTCAAAAATCATGCATGAAACCCCTACCAATTCTATCAGCATCATCATACATTGAGGACTAGAGAGACACTAAGGACCTGGTTGGAGGGTCTTATATAGAGAATACACAGTGTATTCACCATTGGCCATTGTGCCAAGTACTACAACTGTAGAGCTTTGGTTCGGGTCCTTTATTTGGACCTCAACCTCTCTCTCTTGCCTCCTTTTAGGATGGACATTATTGCATTCTTCATGAAAATTTGCAAGGAGAACCAATATCAAAACCCAGAGTTCATCATCCCTCGACGCGCTTCCTATGAAGTATCATCTCCCGTGGTGGAACTCTTAAAGGATTTAGGGGTCGAGGAAGATCAGGCAACCCAGGTGATAGAACTCACAAAGTCAGAAACTGAAGATCAACCAACCTATGAGGTAGGTCCTAAGGCTCAGGAGCTAGAGACCAGGCTTTGGTAAAACATTTCCTATGTTTTTTTAAGTTTAGCTTCTAGTAACTATCTTGTAGTAGCCTTCGGGCATTTTTATAAAAGTGCAATGGAATCATCACTTTTGCTTTAGTATTCTATGGTTTGAGAATTTCCATTATTTTAGAAGATTGGATGGTCTCTGTTTGAAATTGATAGGGTCGACCATAGATCGCTGTAGCACCTAGGTGATAGCACTTAGCTTTTGAATCTTCAATGGACCGATAAAAGGTCCTCAAAGTTCCAATTGACTAGAGGTCATTGAGAAATTAGGACTCTAACCAATCAAAGCTTATTGAAGAGTCAAGGTTTTGTCCAAGAGGAGGTCACTTCGAATTATGGGCATTATGGCATATTGGCTTTCGCTCCTTGATTTTGATGAATAACAAAATGTCGAGTATATATTTGGATTGATGTTTCAATTGGAGTATAAATTTTAGGTCATAGGTACTTTAAATTTTTACTCAAAAGTATCAAAATTACTAACAGTAAAGCAAGATAAATTTCAATATTTAAGTTATTTTTTCACCTTGGAATATTGATAAAATGATCAATTTGGCCCTTATGAAGATGAGTCTAAGGGATTCTTAAACAATATTTGGAAAATTCAGAGTTTGGCATACTTTTTGAAATGGCACAGTGCAAGTGTCGACTCACAGGTTGACTCATGAAAAAAGTATCAATACTTCAGAAGACTGGCATGCAAAGTTTCATATGGCACACCAGGTGTCGACTCATAGGTCGACTCACTGACTCAAGTATTGACTCACAAGCTTCAAGTATCGACTCACAGGTTGACTCAAGGCTTGAGAATAGAAAATGAATAGAACATTCTATTTCAAGGTCTTTTTGCCAAGTGTTGATTCAGAAAAATGACTCACAGACTCAAGTGTCGACTCACAGATCCAAGTGTCGACTTAGAGACCAACTCAAAGCCTGAGAGCAAATGAAAATAGAACCCTGAAAATTTAAATTTATACCTAGTGTTGACCCAAGTGTCGACTCACAAACTCTAAGTGTCGACTCACAGATCAACTCATGAAGAAATTCAAGTGTCGACACTTAGTGTAACGGTTAGTTTTCCAAAAGTTCAGAATTGATTCCAAACGGCTAGTTTCTTCACTCTACCGATCTCCAACAGTCTTTTTAGTGTTGTTAAGCTATTATCACTCACCAAACTCATTGAAGATAAGAATCCAAGTAGAGACAAAGTTTATCTTTTGAGAAAAGATGAGTGGCTAAAAAGTTGATTCCACCTGAAAAAGTCTTCAACTCAGCCTTAAGCCTTCAAATCATCAGCCAAAAAGAGTACATTCAAAGATTCCAAGAAGGAGACAACTCAGGTATTCAAGAAGAGCTTCATCGACATTTATTTTCGCTCATTTAGGAGCTATTTCTTGTGCATATTTCTGTGTACTTACTTTTATTTGTCGTTGCTAGTTTTAAAGATATTGAAACTAGTATTAAAGGTTGTTGGTGAGCCTAAGAGATAAAACCAACTTGGGTTGAACTTGTAAGCTTGGATTAAAAACAAGTTGTGAAGGTTGTTAGTAAGCCTAGGTGATAAAATCAACTATGTTTGACTTGTAAGCCTTACAAAACAAGTTTTTTGTAATCTTGGATAGATTATAGTAAAAATTTTTAAGGAGAAGCTTAGGGAGTGGGTGTAGGTACTTGGAGTGCACTGAACCACTATACATCTGTGTGTTTATGGTTGTTTGCTTCTTTCATCACTTGCTCTTTATTACTTTGCATTTAATCTGCTACTTCTGCTGCATATCTCTTATAGCACAATCACTTTGCCACACTAACATTCAAAGTTCAACACATATCTATTTAAATTTTTAAAATATCCAATTCACCCCCCCTCTTGGGCTACCTTGCTGAGCAACAAGTGGTATCAGAGCAAAGTACTCTGCTTGTAGGTCTAATGATCTTGAGTTAAAGATCATGGCAACCCAAATTGGTATTAGTATTGTAGAAGGACAAGCCTCAAACTGTCACCCACTGTTTAATGACACAAACTACATTTACTAGAAGACACGCATGGGCATATATATTCAAGCTATTGATTATAATATTTGGAGAACTATTGTTAAAGGCCCTCATTAGCCCACTGTCTTGGTTAGTGGCATTCCCACCCCTAAATTAGAAGAAGATTGGGATGAGAATAATATTAAGTAAGTAGAGTTTAATGCTAAGGCCATGAATTTATTATTTTGTACTCTTGATCCAAATAAATTTAATAGAATATCCAATTATACTTCTGCTAAAGAAATTTAGGATACACTTGAAATTATCCATAAGGGAATACATAAGTGAAGACCACTAAAGTGAACATACTCATTCATACTTATAAGATATTTAGGATGGAATCAACTGAAACAATTAGTGAAGTGTATACTAGATTTACAAATATTGTTAATGGCATGAAAAGCTTAGGAGAAGTGATTTCTAATGTTAAACTTGTTAACAAAATTTTCAGGTCTCTTTCGGCTTCTTGGGATCCTAAAGTCACTGCCATTGAGAAAGCCAAAGATGTCAATATTCTTCCACTGGAGTAGCTATTGAGATCATCGATGACCTATGAGCTATCATTACGGTGGACAATGCTAAGAAAAAGAAAGCTATTGCATTCAAGTCCACAACCAAGGAAGAGTCAAGTGATGAATCTGATGAAGAGGATGAAGAAGATGAGACAACTTTTATTTCAAGAAAATTCAAGAAATTCATAAGAAGAAAGAAGTTCAATTACAAGAAAAAGTCATAAAAAGGAGATTATAGCAAGGAAAAAGAAAAAGAAAAGGAAAAAGAGCAACCAATATGTTTTGAGTGTAAGAAACCCGGACATTACAAAATGGATTGCCCCATACTCAAGAAGAGTAAAAAAATTTAGGAAAAAAGCCATGATGGCAACATGGAGCGAGAGCGAAGACTCAAGTTCCGATGAAGAATAGCAAAAAGTGACCAACCTTTGCTTGATAGCCAATAAAGAAGAGATAAGCCTTGAACCTAAAAATGAATTTACGTTCGATGAATTACGTGATGTTTTTGATGAACTAGTTATGGAATATCAAAAACTTAAATTGAAAAACAAAGATTTGAAAAAGGAAAACTTAGAGCTTTCAAAATCAATAAATATTTTTTTTATAGAAAATGAGAGTTTGATTCAAAAAATCAAAAACTTGAATGAACAAATCATTGTCTTGAAAAATAAAAAAAAGAAGATCCTGTGAAAGAAAAGGACTCTTTGGAAAAGGATAAAGTTTTTGCTATAAATGAAAAACTTACTAAATAAAACAAGGAGTTTTTACTAGAAAATAAGAAATATAAAGAAGAACTTAAAAAAATAAAGCCATTCATTGAAAAGTCCATCTACAGTTCCAAAAAACTAAACTTGCTTTTAAACAACCAAAGAACAGTCTTTAACAAAGCTGGCTTAGATTTTAAATCGCAAAAGTGGCAAAAATATTTCAAAAATTTCTTTGTACCTGCTTCCTCTAGTATTACTTGTTATTAGGGCTGGAAATGGGTCGGCCCAAAAGCTCATTGTTTGGAACTAGGCTGGGCTAGCTTAATAAACTTCGGACCGGCCTGAAATTGGTTCAGGCTACGGACGAAATTTTAAGCATATTCGACTAGTCTTAGGGCTGTAAAATAGAGTCCATTTAATTTTTGGATCAAAGGGATGCCTAGATTCGGTCCAAAAATTTTTAAAATATAGTCTTTGGGCCGACCCATTTCCAGCCCTACTTGTTATGCTTGTGGTAAAATAGAATACAAATCTTATATGTGTGACAAAAGAAAGTTAAATACTGTTAAAATGGATTCCAAAAGGTACCACTTCAACTAACTCAAAAGGATATAAGATGACTTGGGTACATAAAGTTTCTACTTGATTTATTTTATAGATATGTCATGTAACCAAGGATAAAAGAAGAATATGGTATCTTGACAGCGATTGCTCAAGACATATGACTGGGGATGTAAGGCAATTCTCATATCTAAAAACTTTAAAATGATGAAAATGTAACTTTTGGTGATAATAAAAAGAACAAAATTATCAGTATTGGTAAAGTCCATATCATCCATTCTACTTATGTTGATAATGTTTTGTTTGTTGATGGTTTAAAATATAATTTATTTAGTATAAACCAATTTTGTAACAAAGGATTTAAAATAGTTTTTGAATCTTCTATGTGCATGATATTTAGACTAGATGACGACGGCATCAAGTTCATTGGTCATAGGCATGGGAACATTTACATGATTGATCTTGATGGTCAATGCCAATGGCTAAGGAAGCCATGACAAATGAAACTAATTGGCTTTAACATCGTAGGCTAGGACATGCATGTATGCATTTATTTTAAAAATTAAAAAAAAAATCTTATAAAAGATTTGCCAAAACTCATTTTTAAAAAATATAAGATTTGTAGTGCTTGTCAACTTCAAAAATAAACAAAATCTTCTTTCAAATTAAAAGGAGTAGTGTCTATAAGTAGACCCTTAGAATTGCTTCATATTGATATTTTTGGATCAACTAGAATAACTAGTTTAGAAGGTAAAAAATATGGTCCTGTAATTATATATGATTTCTCATATTTTACATGAATAATATTTTATATAGAAAAAATCCCCAATAAGAAGGCTTTACCCACGCATTCACGGAATGGGATCGCTGTCTTCTGCACAATCTAACGGCCAAAGCTTCATCCAGCGACTGCTAATCAGATGTGGGAGTGATGAAAATCGATCCACACGTCAGGACATTGGGCTTCAACGGTTGTGGAGCAGATGGGAAATGGTCGGAACAAAGTGCTGTGGAGAGCTGGAGCTTCGATGCGGATCGTACGCGGAATAGGGATCGTGCGAGGATTGCTTTGCGAAGATGGAGATCTGGTTGTTGGAAATCAGTGAGGAACAGTTGGAAGATAGTGGAGTTCAACAAAGAAGACGCTGGAAGATGCAGAAGGACCGGAACAGACGGGATTTGGTGTTGAAGCTCGATCCAATGGCTGCCCATCTGGATTTGGGATGGATGATGGATTTGTGGAATGCACGGTTGGGATGCAGTTGCGGTTTAAGTATGATCACAGCTTGTAACAAACAGAACCAGATGCGGTTTGGGATTTCTGGGATGCTGGGAATGAACACGAAGGAGTTTGAGACAGGCTTCGATGCGGCATGGACACGCAGTTCGGTTGGAGCTTGGCAGATTGGTAGAAAGTTGGAGTTCGGCGCATGAGATAGGACTGTTGAAGTTTGACATGGCTTAGACGCGTCCTCCTTGATCTTCAAAAAAGGGGTCATCAAGTTTTTCCTCCTCAGGCCCAGATCAAGTCATCAACCTTCTTCCCTTTCTTCCCCACGCTGCCTCCATTCCCTCTTCCTTTTACCATTTATCGAACCTTCTTCACGCTTTCATTTTTTGTTCTCCAAAGTCTTCATTCCATCGAACCCTCACCCTTCACCCTATAATCCCACTCTACATCATCCACACACCCTTTTTTTATTTTTTTCCCCTTCTTCCATTGTTCCACTTCATACCATCTACATTTTCTACGCCTAGCTATTCACCTCCCTTGGAATTCCTGGACCAAGTCATCTACAGCCTTAACATCCATTTTAGCAGTGAGCAAGGAGGAAGGCGAAGGCTCCAAGACAAGCAACTCCGCAGCAGCCAGGAATCTTGGAATACAATCATAATTTTTTATAATATTATGTATTTTTTTGCATGATGAATAAAAAAGTAAATCTTTTTTTAATTCAATATTTGATTTTTCTCTGTTAATTCAATCTAAACTCCAACCGGAAGAAAAAACTGTGATTTACGGTTATAATTTGTGCTCAAAAGAGAAAGGTTACTCAAAGAAAGATCTATTCTTGTGAGCTTTTTAAGGTCTTTGTTTACGTAATCTATGCCATAAAAAAAAATGTTGTGATCCAAGGATAAGGCTCGTGCTCTTCGAAAATAGATTATTGTAAAATACTAATCACAAATATATTTGCATAAAAATAATACCAAAGAGAACAAAGAGTATTTATTTTGTAAACTATTTTAGCTTTATCATTTTTAGTATAAATAATTTTGCTTAATTAGTATTTCCATTAGAATTTATTTTTCAATCTTGTTTTCTCAACTTTCGAAATAATTGTCTAAGATTTGTGTGGATTCAACCCTTACTTCCACTGCTCTACATAGTAGTTGTGGAAATAAGATTATTATTTGCTCTACATAGTAGTTGTGGAAATAAGATAATTATTTTTGGTGTACAATGACATGCACTAGTTGATATTGGTCACACTTCCATACAAGCTCCATTGCATCCTCTTGTATGAGTGGCCAGTAGTACCCATATCTCAAGACTTTGTAAGCCAGGGATTGGCTCCCAAGTGGTTCCTACTAATTCCTTTATGGATCTCTAGCCAAGTGGTTCCTACTTATTCCTTTATGGATCTCCCAGAGTACGTAGTCGGCTTCGGAAGACCGGAGATACTTGAGTAGCGGGAAGGAGAAAGACTTTCATGGAGTTATCTATCCAATAGCATGTACCTAGAAGCCTTCCATTTGAACCTCTTGCCTTGTGGAGGGTTGTCAAAAATTGTACCGTCAGTCAGGTACTTGATGAAATGGTTATCCAACTCAGCTCATGATCAACTTGTTAGATTTCCTCGGCCTCCTCGATGCTTGGGGTCTCTAAGTACTCAACGTAGGTATAGCTGAGGGTATTGTCTATCGAGGTTGCCAGCCAAGAGAGTGTGTCGGCCCAAACATTCTCACACTGAGGGATGTAGAAGATGTTGAAATACTTAAATGCTAACGTTAAAGTTTGCACTTTATCTAAGTACTTGGTCATCACCAAATTCAAGGCCTTGTATTTGCCACCACACTTGGCTAGCCACAAGCTGGGAGTTAATGAAGACCTTCAGTTGTTTGACCTCGAGTTGCTAGGTATGATTTACCAACTAGGAGAATTTCATACTCAGCTTGGTTGTTAGTCACCTTGAATGCGAATCACAGAGTGTATTCAACAATCACCCCATCTGAGTTTGCAAGGATTAGCCCAGTTCTGCTACCTAGGGAGCTTGAAGTCCCATCCATGTGTAGAATCTAGGTTGTAGTTGGATCAGGCTATTCATTGGGACTCTCGATGGAAACTTTCTCAAGCTCATCATCGGTTGAAGTGTATTCAACAAAAAAATCGACCAGGACCTGTATCTTCATGAATAACCTTGGGCAGTAGAAAATGTGAAACTCATTGAGTTTAATCACCTATTTTGCAATCCACCTAGAAGTATCTGGTCATTGCAAGATAGTTTTGAGCAGTTGGTCGATGAGGATGACTATCGAGTGCGTTTGCAAGTAGGATCTAAGGCACTATGTAAAGATAGTAAAAAAATTATTTTTTCAAGTTTGGAATATCTGGTCTTCGCATCATGGAGCACTTGACTTGTATAATATATGGGTTTCTAGAATCCTTTATCATCCACTCGGATAAGTACAGAGCTGACCACCTCAGGGGATGTGGCGAGGTACAAGTACAGCTCCTCTCCAACTTTTGGCTTGGAAAGCAAGGATGGAAAAGTAAAGAAACTCTTCAAATTCTCGAATGCTTGTTGGCACTCCCTATCTATTTGAAACTGTGCATCTTTAGTAGGGTCTTGAAGAATGATAAACATCACTCGATCGATCTTAAGATGAATTAGCTGAGGGGGGTGACGTGTCTGGTGAGCTATTGCACCTTCTTCTTAGAAGTCGGGCACCGCGTGTCGAGGATGACTTGAACCTTATCCAAGTTCACTTCAATGCCTCATCGAGTGACCTTGAATCTAAGAAACTTTTTGATCGTGGTGCCGAAAGTGCATTTGCTCTAGTTGAGTTTCATCTGGTGCTGATGGAGGATATTGAAGGCCTCTTCAAGGTCATTAACATGGCCAGTCTCTTCGATGCTTTTGATGAGCATGTCATTGATGTAGACCTCCATGTTCTAACTGATTTGATCTTTGAAGACTTTGTTAACCAATCTTTGGTATATGGCTCCTGTATTTTTTAAACTAAAAGGTATTTCTTTACAATAATAAATTTCTTTGTTAGTTATGAAGGAGGTGTTCTCTTTGTCTTCGGGAGCCATCTTTATTTTGTTGTAGTCCGAGAAAGCATCATGAAATTGAGAAACTTATGATCGGAGGTGGTGTCGACCAGTTGATTGATCTTTGGCAAAAGAAAGCTATCTTTTAGACATGCTTTATTAAGATCGATATAGTCTATGCAGATATGCCACTTTCTATTTGCCTTTGTCACCATGATAACATTGATCAACCAATTGGAATAATGGGCTTCTCAGATAAAACCAGCTACCAGAAGTTTGTTCACTTCTTCATCAATGGATTTTTGCCTCTCAGGGGTGAAGTTCTTTTTTTCTGTTAGATCAGCTTGAACTTTGGATCGATATTTAACTTGTGGATAATTACCTCGAAAAAAATTTCCAGCATGTCTGATACCGACCAAGCAAAGATATCTGCATTTTGATAAGGAAGTCCAAGAGTCGATCTTGATCGTGCCTGGATAGGGAAGCTCCAATTTGTATGGTCTTCATAAGGTCATCCTTCAATGGGAAGGATATCAATTGTTTGGCTAGTTTGTCCCTTTTCTCGAGCTCTTTCTGGTCCATGTGCTCGACGATTGTTGGCTCGCCAGGCTCTCACACTTGGGTGCCATCTATTAACACTATCGGGCTAGCCATTGATCTCCGCAAACAAGAAGGTGCTTGGTGGAGATGATAGCATCCAATTGATTCATCCCTGGATGTTTGAGGATAGTGTTGTAAGCAAAAGGCCCTTGGACCATGGTGAAAGTCATAAAGACTATGCTCTATCGGGGAATAGCTTCTTCTATGATAGGGAGGGTAATTTCTCTCTACCCTGACCGACTCTCCATTGAAGGCAACCAAAGGCACGGAGATGGGCTTCATCCAAATAAAAGCATCATAAAAATTAATATTAACTAAACTTTTACTATCAATAAGGATTCTGTTTATAGGATGTTTTGCTATCATCATAGATATAATGATA
The DNA here is from genome assembly GCA_021397845.1 of Areca catechu. Taxonomy (NCBI): domain Eukaryota; kingdom Viridiplantae; phylum Streptophyta; class Magnoliopsida; order Arecales; family Arecaceae; genus Areca; species Areca catechu. The sequence continues at coordinate 45,972,236 of CM038047.1, read as the reverse complement.
GGGTCATTATTGGGGTTATAGATCCTGACTACATACTCGTCATAAAAAAATTACATTTCTATCTCTCCCTCCCCTCTCAGCCTCTTGGAGAAGTGATTTGCCCCCGAGAGATCATGTCGTCTTCTCTTTTGGTCAGCCCGTTGTCGACTTCAAGTAGAACTAGCTACTAGCCTAGATTTGGGGCATCAAGCTAAGCAGCGCCTTTATGAACATACTTATTGAGGTAGCCATGTTGGATGAGATCTTTGATCTCCCTCTTTAGCTGGTGACAAGCATTTGTATTATGGTCATGTTCCTCATGAAAGTGGCAATACTTGTTCTTATTGCGGGAGGTAGAAGGCTTCAACATGTCAGGCCTTCATAGATACTGTTCCGCCTCGATCTCCATTAGAATCTTGGATTGAGGAATAAGAAGAGGGGTGTAGGTAAGGTTCCTTGACTTAGGACTCTATCAATGAGATGAGTTGGGCTTGTCGGCCTTGATTCCACTTGGCTTTTCTCGAGCCTTTTTCTTGCTTGGCTTCCCATTAGCCTCATGCTAAGAGAGGGTTCCTTCATCCCCGTGGATATACTTTTGTGTGCGGGTGAGCACCCCCAAGTAAGACTTTGTAGGGGTCTTGTCCAAAGAGTAAGTGAGGTGGGAGGTGTGGAGTCTGCACTTCAAGACTAGCATGGACACAAACTTGTCGAGGTGGTAGACCTCCATCATGGCCACCTTGAATTAGGTTACGTAGTCCTTCAGCAATTCTTTATCTTGCTGTCAGATGAAAAGGTGGTTGTCAGCCTCTCATGGCATCTTGTGGTAGGTACTAAACTATAATGCAAACTTCTCCTCCAACTATCAAAAGGAGTGGATGCTTCTTGGCTTGAGCCAAGTACTAGGCTCGGGCCACCTTCCATAAAAGTGGCAAGAAAGGTAATGCATAGCAAAACATCAAAGGTGCTCTGAATCCTCATTAGAGCTTTGTAGCTCTCAAGGTGGTTTAGTGGGTTGGTAGTGTCGTCGTATGGCTCCAACTGAGGTATCTTGAATTGATTTGGAATTGGTTCCTATAGAATGTAGCAAGAGAGAGGGGGATGAGAGTTGAGCTTGGACGGGTCCTGGTTCTCCCCCTAAAGATCAGCTAGCCAATGGTTGATCTCATGTAGCTTGCAGTCATACTCTTCGAGGCATCATTCAGCCTATCATCAAATGGCCTCTTTAGTGGACCCCTTCTGAGAATACTCTAGGAAGTACTTGTACGAGGGATCGGAGAATGATTCGGAGGGAAATCAAGAATGATTCTCCCATCTTGGTTCCTTGTCTAGTCATCGCCCTTCTCTATTGTGGCTCAATTGGCACGATGTAGGAGATTGCAACTAGGAAACAGTCTGATGGTGGGAGGAACTTCTCGAGGGGAATGGCAACTTCTATGGTGGGAAGAAGGGGACCGCATGCGGTGGGAAATCCATAAGTGGGATGGTCTCCCTCATAAAGATCGACAGCTACCATGGGCAATAATGGTAGTGATAGTGGGGGCTTCTAGTGGCTGCTATCTCACCATAGGGGGTTGCTACTGAAGCTCTCGCACTATAGTAGTGAGGGCTTTCACTTGCTGGGCCAAGGTGGCCAGCAAGTCTTGCCCAGATGTAGGCGGCAGAGGAGGTAGAGCGATAGGTTCCGGTGCTTGGCTAGATTGCTCCTCATCATACAAGGATTGCTCAATGTGACTCATGGTAAACTCCTGTGCATGGATAAGTGATAAGTGCATAAATATTAGCCATAGAAGCATTAAATTATAAATTAAATTATCCTTATTTAATTTAAATTGATATTCTTATGAAGTGTTTTAAGGAAAAACCCTGCCAACATGAAGAACTCGATTTTTGGAGTCCAATGGTGCAAACGGCACTCCAATCGGACTTCAAATGAGCATGGAAATGAATTTTGAAGTAATTAATAAGGAGTTGCACGAATATTGAAGCAACCATGGAAATAAATTTTGAAGTAATTAATAAGGAGTTGCATGAATATTAAAGCAGTTGGTCTATCATGGACTGGCTGAATGGTTCATAGGACACCCAATGTCCACGTGTTGCCCAGGTAGCTACCCAAGAGGGGGGTGAATTAGAAATTTAAAAAATTAAAGTAGATAATGTGCAATTAAAATCCCTTTTAAAGTGTTAGGTGCTGTGGCAAAACAATAAATTGCAAAAGCTAAATAGAGTCAAGTAAGCACAATACAACATGCAAAATTTATAGTAGTTCGGAGTAACCCAGCTCCTATGTCCACTATCCAAGATATCACTTGGGATTTTCACTATATTCACACCCGAATATAGTAGGATTGTTTTACAGGATCACAATCCAAAACCTCTACACTTTAGTTTTAACGGGATCACCAAAGAAAACCCAACATCCCTTTGGTTTTAAACAAGTTCACCAAAGAAACCCAACTTGATTTTCACAAGATCTCCAAGAATCTAACTTGAATTTACCAGGATCACCAAGAACCCAACACTTGATTTTTATCAAGGCTCACTAAGAACCTATTTGATTTTTCAACCGGGCTCACCAATAACCTAAATAATTCATAAATGAATTAAAATAAATGCAACAATAAATGACAAACTCAATTTGTCGGATAGTTGTCGGTGCAGCTTGTGTGAAGTATACTTGGATGCACTTAAATGAGCTTTAATGACTTCAGTGGCTTCTTCCCAAATTGCTTCAAGCTTCATATCAGAGTTAGTGAAGACTTGAAAACTGACTTGAATGCTCTTGTGCTCTCTTCTTTGTTGGTAGGTAGGATATTCAATGAAGCTCTCTTTTCTTTTAAAAACTTTTCTAACTCTTTTTTTTAGAGAAGTCCAAATCCCTCAAATATATGGTCTTCCATCACTCCAATGCAGTTTGAGACATTGTAGACCATTGGGATGTGACATATGACCATTGGAGTACTTTTTGGCATTCAAAAATAAATTCTGGAACTAGCTGTTAGAACCTGAAAGCGATATTCGAGTCGGCTCGGATTCCTTCGAGTCGGCTCGGATCTTTCAAGTCGATAGATTGAGTTGCCAAATCTTCAGTGCAGTCGGCTCTTTGTCTCAGGGTGCAAAAACTTCACTATGGACAAGTCTGCTCTTGATAGCTCGGGTCAGCTTAAACTTATATCTTTGAAAATGTTGAACTCGAAGAGTCGACTCTTTTGATCTTTGGTCAGCTCTTCTTCCCATGTTCTGAAATCATTATTCTGGAAGAGTCGACTCGTTGCAGTTTGGGTCGGCTCACTTTCTCAGGTCTTCAAAATTAGGTCTGGTAGAGTCGGCTCTTTCTGGTTCGGGTCGGCTCACCTGGCTGTTTTCAGAAATCTTCAAAAACTGGACTCTGGAGGAGTCAGCTCGGACATATTCTAGTCGACTCGGATTTAGTGGAGTCGGCTCGGATTGCTACGTACCAGAATTCTTGATGCATGACATGAGGTGGAATCGGCTCTTTAACATGCTGGGTCGGCTCGAGTAATTTCTTCAGGATTTTTACAATTGAACTTAAAGAAAAACTCTCACCAACACTTTTGCATTTTTCAAGTACACCAACTCAAAATAATTCTAAGGCACACACACACAAAAGTAACCCTTTTTCATGATTTTTTCTTAGCTTTTTCATTGGATTCTTCTTTACAAAAATAGATTACAACATAACTCAAAACAAGAAGTAAAGATGTAGGAGTTGAAGTTTGAACAATTAAATCATCCTACAAAAACTTGTAAACCACTTGAAGAGTTGTTAGAAATAAATATACATGCTCCAATGTTTGGTTATCATCAAAATCACTTATGGGTCAACAATCTCCCCCTTTTTTATGATGACAAAACACTGGGCATGAAAAAGTAAGATAAGACTTTACAATTACTTGTATAACTGTATTTACAAGAATGTATGAACAAGTAAAAAGAATTGACCTTGTTTAGTGTCAAACCATGGAAGGAGAATTAGGGCATAGAGAGGTAATCTCTCCCTCAATAAGATACTCCATGTTTTAACATATCTTTCATTCAAGTTCAAGGCTCAAAAGTTTCTAGGAGAACTTCAAGTACAGAGCCTTTAAATATCAGAGCTTAAAACATTTAAAGCATTGTATATCAGAGCTCAAAATATCTTAAAATATTGTATATCAGAGCTTATAATGTGTCAGAGCAAAAATATCTAAGACATTGTGTATTAGAGCTATTTGAGACATTGTGTATCAGAGCTTATAAGAAAGTATATTGTGTTTCATGTAATGTATCAGAGCATTAGTGAACAGGTTTGAGCAAAAATACAAACATGAACACATCTTATCCTTTTCATGCAATATCTTCATAAATTTCTTTCCCTTTTTGTCAATTAATCAAAAAGGTGAAGTTAGAAAGAAACCCAGATTTTAAAATATAATGAGAAAATATTTAAAATTTGTTTGAGATAATTTCACTTTCTCACATTCATCTTGATATTCTAATTAAAATGTATCATAGTTGTATCAAAGATATAAGAACAAGAGTAATTGATAGACAGAATTCAAACTTTCATTTCATTTCAAAGATGTTCAATACAAAATACAAACTTTCATTTTATTTGAAAATGAGTACATCTAGTCAATGTCTATGTTTACTCTAGGGTTTGGAGGTTGACCCGGAATTTAGATGCCCGGAGGTAGAGAGGCAATTGGGTCAGCATCTAAGATATGAGATGGTGGAATAGTATGGGATCCCTGTGGCCTAAAATGAGGAGCTGGTTGTCTAGGATGAACAGACTGACCGGCAAAAGAAGATGATTGAGGCCTAGGTCTAGCAGGATCCAGTGGTGTTGAAGGAGGTGCACTTGGAGCAGCTTGAAGGTCTTCAACCTTAGTCATTAGCTTCCATAAAAAATTGTTAATGGTCTTCAATTCAGTTTTAATTTTTTTTGTATTCTTGGGAGCAGCCAATCTTTCCATTGAGACTCTTATTTATGTAAATTAATTTTTCATTGAAAGAATTTCAAAGGCTTGGACATTTGCAAAGGCTTTAGCCGATCCTCTCAATCTCACGAATTCAGCTCTTATAATTCCAATTCCTCTTGTGTAGTCCTCTTCCATCCTCTTGCCTTCTACTGAGCCCATTCTGATTCTTAAATTATCCATTTCAACTTTATATGCTTCAAGTATTTGATTAACAGAATTCTTATTAGTTTCAAAACTTGAAGAAATCAATTGAAGAATGGGTTGTAGATCTGTCTCTGTTGCACAAGTTAGAGTCTTGGAGGCTTCAAGGGTATCCATTCTGCTGTGCAGATTTTCAATCTGTCCTCCAAATTGATCAAGTCTTTCATTAATAGACTGGCAAAATTCGCCAAACATCGTAGTCATTGAAGAATTGATAGATTCATTCAAGTTACTCATCTGTTATGCAATAAAATCTTGTAATGTTGATATATCCACAACAGGAGTAGTAGCAACAGGACTGTGAACAGGAATGTCAGTTGTTGCCCAGTAAGCAACCCAAGAGGGGGGATGAATTGGGTCTTAAAAAAAAATAAATTTAAGCTAACTTAATATGATTTGGTACAAGCAAAGCAATCCAATTCAACAAATGTATATAAGCAAGGTACTATGATTCAAATGCAAAGCTCCAAAATATAAGTGCAGCAGAAATTAAGAGTAATAAATAAAGAGTAAGGAGAGAGAGATCAAGCAATCACAAACACCAAAAGGCTATAGTGGTTCGGTGCCAACCAATGCACCTACATCCACTCTCCAAGATCTCCTTGGAAGTTCACTATAATCACATGATTATAGCCGATTAGTTTTCCAGGCTCACTAATCAAAACCTGACTTGTTTTTACAAGGATCACAAGTCACAACCTCACTTGGTTTTACGGGCTAACCAAAAATCTAATTGGTTTTCACAAGGCTAACCAACAACCTCCCTTAGTTTTCCGTGCTAACCAAGAACCTAAGTGGTTTTGCGGCCTAACCACCAATCTTATTGGTTTTCCAAGGCTTACCAATAACCTCACTTGGTTTTACATTAGGCTAACCAAGAACCTTTACAAGAAATAAGATTTAGAAATAAAGAACCAATGTAAGCTTTCAATAACAAAGCGAATATGTCGATGTAGCTCGATGTAGAGTTGCTTTGCACTTGTTGAAGCCTTTTGAATGCCCAAGATTGAATGATCTTCAATGCTCTTGATGGCTTTAGAATGCTTGGAGGCTTCCTTTGGCTTTTTGAGTGATTGAAACTTTAATAAATAGGAGTTAAAGCTCTTCTTTCTTCTTTTCTCTCAAAACTCTTTTTTTGGTATTCAATTTCAATTCTTGATTTGATTTGGAGCATATAAATACCCTTCCAAGGTCTTAAAATCGAATTCTAGCCATTAGACTTGAAAATCTAGCCGTTGGGGGCAATTTGGGCAAGTTTTGTGTTTGAAAAAACTAGCCGTTACTATTGCCAGAACTCCATGTGTCGACACTTTCTCAGTTGAGTTGACACATAAGGTCAACACATGTTCTTCTTGAGTCGACACATAGTTCAAAAAGCTCCATTCAGATTCTCTGAAAATTTTAGATGTGTCGATACCTTCTTAGTTGAGTCAACACTTTCAGTCGACACCTTGCTTCCATGTGTCGACACTTCAGCTGCTCCTCCAACTTCTGCAAGTTCTGTGGCTTGAAAGTCTCAGGCAAAATGTTGATTCATGTGTCTACACCTTGAGTCGACACTTCAGGTCCATGTGTCGATACTTCATCTATACTATTTGAAACTTTACTGCGTACCGGCCTGAGTCGATACTTCATCCTCATGTATCAACACTTCATGTCATGTGTCGACACTTTGAGTCGACACTTTACTGAAAAATACACAGAAACTGCTGAATTTGAGCTGGAACAAGTTTCCACTTAGCTTGGCCATCCATTCAACCATCTCTTAAGTGTCCAAGTCCTCTTTGAGCAAACTTTTCTTTCAAACTTGACTTCTTCAAGGCAATTAGGCTTCTTCAAATTTTGTGAGCACCTTTTCAATAAAAACACACTTAAAGAAAATCATTAGTTGTAGGCTCAGGTAGGCAACCCAAGAGAGGGGATAAATTCGGTTTTATAAAACTTTTGTACTATTTGCAAAGTGTGAACTAAAGCAAGTATGTGCTAATGCAATTCAAGTGCTTGTGTATTTCAAATAAATGCAGCGAAATTAAAGAATAAAAGCACAAGGAGAACAATCACACAAACACAAAGATTTATAGTGGTTCAGTGCCAACCAAGCACCTACATCCACTCTCCAAGCCACCCTTGAGAATTCCACTAAGTTTGGTTTTATAACTTAGGCTCATCAACAACCTTTATAACTTGTTTTGTCTTCGGGCTCACAAGTCAAACCCTAGTTGGTTTCAAGGCTCACCAACAACCATCCTTGGTTTTACGGGATAACCAAGAACCTCAATAACTTGTTTTGGCTTCGGGCTCACAAGTAAAATCCTTGTTGGTTTCAAGGCTCACCAACAACCACTTTGGTTTTCAAAGGCTAACCAAAATCCTCTTTGGTTTTCCAAGGCTGATAAAAATTCTCATGTCAAACAATGTAAGAGCAAGTATAAATGAATACAATAAAAACTTTCTAAAATAAAACAAATATCTCTTTGAAGCCCTTAAATGTTAATGAAGATCTTGTCTTCAAGTTGATGAAGCCTTTGATTGATGCTTGTGGATGTATACTTTGTTTGCTCTTTTTGAAACTTAGAAGCTTGAAGGCTTGAATCACTCAACTCTTGAATCTTTTAAGAATATTCAAGAAACTCACCAAAGGATTACTTTTCCATTTGATTCTTGAAGTTTATATAGCCTCCCAACACTTAAATGACCATTTATAGCCGTTAGGGAGAAAAATATGGCCATTTGAAGCAAGTTGGAGAAGTCTGCAGCTTTTGAAAACTAGCCGTTACTGTTCAAGTGTCGACACTTGCTACAGTAGGTCGACACTAGAATACTATTCACAGCCAATTTGATTTTTCATATTTTCTGTATTTTTCTTGTTCTCAGGCCTTGAGTCGACACTTCACTCTTCAAGTATCGACACTTGATCCTCAGGTGTCGACACTTCATTTCCAGGTGTCGACACTTGCCTGTGCCATGTTGAAACTTTGCTGATACTTCTTCAAATTGAAACTTTAACCTCTTCAAGTTCTTCCATATCAATTCCAAAGTCCATATACTTGATTTTTCATTAATTTAAGGACTTTTTCAACTGAAATACAAGCATTTCTTCATTCAACATGGTTGAGTACTAAGATCTGAAAAATATACTTAAAATATAGTTAGTGCTCATATATACTTAAACATTTTGTCAACCATCCTTGGTTTTACGGGATAACCAAGAACCTCAACAACTTGTTTTGGTTTCGGGCTCACAAGTAAAATCCTAGTTGGTTTCAAGGCTCACCAACAACCACTTTGGTTTTCAAAGGCTAACCAAAATCCTCTTTGGTTTTCCAAGGCTCATAAAAAATCTCATGTCAAACAATGTAAGAGCAATTATAAATGAATACAATAAAAATTTTCTAAAATAAAGCAAATATCTCTTTGAAGCCCTTAAATGTTAATGAAGATCTTATCTTCAAGTTGATGAAGCCTTTGATTGATGCTTGTGGATGTAGACTTTGATTGCTCTTTTTGAAACTCAGAAGCTTGAAGGCTTGAATCACTCAACTCTTGAATCCTTTAAGAATATTCAAGAAACTCACCAAAGGATTACTTTTCCATTTGATTCTTGAAGTTTATATAGCCTCCCAACACTTAAATGACCATTTATAGCCGTTAGGGAGAAAAATATTGCCGTTTGAAGCAAGTTGGAGAAGTCTGCAGCTTTTGAAAACTAGCCGTTACTGTTCAAGTATCGACACTTGCTACAGTAGGTCGACACTAGAATACTATTCACAGCCAATTTGATTTTTCATATTTTCTGTATTTTTCTTGTTCTCAGGCCTTGAGTCGACACTTCACTCTTCAAGTGTCGATACTTGATCCTCAGGTGTCGACACTTCATTTCCAGGTGTCGACACTTGCCTGTGCCATGTTGAAACTTTGTTGATACTTCTTCAAATTAAAACTTTAACCTCTTCAAGTTCTTCCATATCAATTCCAAAGTCCATATACTTGATTTTTCATTAATTTAAAGACTTTTTCAACTGAAATACAAGCATTTCTTCATTCAACATGGTTGAGTACTAAGATCTGAAAAATATACTTAAAATACAGTTAGTGCTCATATATACTTAAACATTTTGTCAATCATCAAAATCAAGACCAGAGTCAATATTAGTCCTCAACTTATACTTAACTATTTTGCTTATCATCAAAATCAATTAGTGGAGTCAACAATCTCCCCCTTTTTGATGATGACAAAACTCTTAAGTATAAATTGCTTTTAAAATTAAAGTTTTAAGAGAGTTGATCAAGGTGCATAACATTGAAAGCATTAAGTATATCAACATTACTTGCATTAAAGATATACCAATTCAGAACACAAGTAATAGAGTTAGAGCTTGTTATAAAGATATAGAGTATCAGAACTTCGGTATTTATTTAAATGCAAAGAATGCATATATCATGATACTCTATAAGAAATTTCAGCAAACAACAAAGCTCTCCCTGAATCAATGATTCATAACAAAATTTGTAAAAATCTTTTCAAACATTGAAAGAGGGGTTTTAAGGGTTAAATTTGCTTTGAAAGGATTTTCAAATGAACAAAAAGTAAAGATCCCCCTTTCTTATGAAATTTTGTAAATGATTTTCAATTCAGGTTTTTCAAAAATTTGTCTATTCTTTATATCAAAACTACTTCACTTTTATTTTGTGAAATATTTATTTATACTTAAATCTCATTAAATTACTCCCCTTTTATATTATCATTAAAAAGGTAGGGAAACAAATAAATTGAATAGTCAAGAAATAGCATTGAGATAATAAATTCATTTTTTTTTTGTTTAAGAAATTTATTCAATTAAAAGTGAAGACATTGAGGTATAAAACAATTCAAGATAGAACATTTATTTGCATCATAAACATAGAGATGAGGAACAACAAGGTTTTCATATAAACTTAGAGTTTGTACAACAAACTGATACATAGCAAAGATAAAAGTACATATAAGCATAAAAACAAACTATCTAAAAGTACATAAAATTTTAATCCTCATCCATAGACTCATCAGAAGATGAACTGATCTCAATCGGTCCGGTATCAGTAGAAGATCGAGCTCGTGGACATCTCGATCGAAGATCTCTAAGTCTGGTCCTAGTCAGCTATGGAGGGGTACGATGACCACGTCCTCTATGACGAGTATATGTCCAACCTCTGGCTGGAGCAGTAAAGGTAGACGCAATATCCTCCGCAGGAACAGAAGTGATCGGAACAACAACCTCAGCCATCGCTGGAAGAGGTGTGCGATCAAAAGAAGGTCCAGAGTCAAGATGCTGAAAGCCGGGTGTATAAAATCCAAGCTCTCGAATGAGTGATGCAGTATGAAGGGTAGGAGTATCAGTAGTCTGTGATTTAAAAGTAGGGGTCTCAGCTGATGTAATAATAGGTGTATCAAGAACAGTAGTATTAATTGTAGAATGTATCGGTGTATCTACAAAAGATGTATCCACAGTAGGGGTCTCAATGATAGGTGTATGAACAAATGATGTATCAATAATAGGGGAAACAGAATCAGGTATATCAATAATAGGTGTATCGACAACTGGAGTAAGGATAGGAATGGGAATTGGAACTAGAGTGCGATCATCCGATCTAGAAGGAGAGAATGGAATAGGAGTCTGGGCAGGTGAGATGGATGGATCAACAACAGGGCTCGTGGCAAGTCATCCGTCACCTCCGGAACTGGCTCTGAAATAAGATCAGCAATATCAAATATGTCTGAGTCAGTCTCCTCATCTCCATCATTATCTCTAATAACTGTATCACCAATAGTCTTATCAACTCCAATAGTAGTATCAACACCAGTATCAATATCCTTAATGTCATCAGCTGGTGCAGGAGCAGGTACATGAGCAGGAGTAGGAGCAGTATCTGTAGCCGGAGTACTCGTCAAAGATCTGGACAGTGCAGAAAGAATAGCCGAGATGCCATGACTAAGTCCAATATGGCTCTCTCTCGTCTCAGCTATGAATATGTCAAGACGCTGCCTCATGATAAATACATCTATCTCGATGCGTCTGACTCTGCCCTCTAAACTATTTGATATGCCAGGAGTCTCCGTTTATGCTGGCTGAGGCTGTGCAGATGTAGAAGGATCAGACTGAGGAGCAATCGCTGGCTGCGCTGCCGTCTTAGGCTGAGTCTCGCTGGGTCCAGCCTCACCTGAAAAAATCCGCTCCTCCTCTGTTATGTCATCATCATTAGCTCGATCCTCGGCCTGACATGATATCCTGTGTGTCCATTAGCCTCAGACCAAATGATAGCCCATCCGATGCAATGACCTGATGTCATACACATCAGTATGAAGCAGTGTATGATAAGGCTCATCCTCAAAGCTGACTCCGTACACCCGAAACAACAATGTTAGTCCATGCCATACGGTAGGCAGAGCCTCTGGCTAGTTGACGCCTCTATAATCTGATGTATCATTAGAACTGGAATGCATATGGCATGTGCTGAACCAGTGAGACCATCATGAGCAACTCCCACTCTGTGATATAGTCAAAATGTCCGGTCTTTGGCAGAAGAATCTGGGCGACGATATGGTGCAGTAGTCTCATCTCCGCAGACAACCTGGATGCTGGAACAGTGGCTCCCTCTAGTAGAATGTCGGACTCAAAAATACACTGGAGACCACTGACTCGATCCATTAGACTCTCAACAACAGATCCCGTCATCGGTATATCCCATACTATACTCAGAATCTCTGAAGAAATGGGGATATCCCATCTTCTGACCTGTGCTATCCAACCATCTGCTCTGCGGGCGAGTGATCCATAAAACTCTCTCATCAGCCCAGGATAATATCTCTCACTGAGTAAACAAAAAGTGGTTAACCCAGCCTGTCAAATCCACTCTCCTATCCGAAAGTGCTACTGGTTCACAAAAGAGAAATCCACTCAACGTCCTCCAACCACTATCTTCGAGCTCATCCGACTAGACGGAATAAAAAGTGAACGTGCAGACGGAACAAAAAGTGAACGTGCAGGCGGATCTGTAGCTCTAGACTCGTGTTGGGCCTTCATCCTTCACTCTTCCTCTTGGTTTGACTGACGAGGTCGATGAACAACTTACTTTCGAGGACCCATTGCTTAGATTCAAAGATTGGACAAGGTTTTTGGTGAAAATTTGGGTTTCTAGGGTTTAAAAATCAAAAACCTAGAAAGGAATCCAACAAAAATGGCTACCAAACGTCCAAATCCAAGAAAACGATGGGCAAAAGCAACGAAATGGAAGGATGAACAGTAAAGGTACCTTGTAACCTAGTGTCGGCTTGGAGGAGAAAAAATTTTGGAAAAAAAATGATTCATAAACCCCTTAAATCTCAGTCCGCTGCTGTTCATGTGTCGGCTCATGCATGTGTCGACACATTTTGGTGTCGACACATAAATGTGTCGACTCAACGACTTAAAAACCAAAAAATTAGGGATTTCACAGGTAGATCAAAATCATTTAAGATAAGATAATTCTAGAGTCAAATCAACACGTCGACACATAAATGTGTCAACTCAACGACTTAAAAACCAAAAAATCAAGGATTTCACAGGCATATCAAAATCAATTAAGATAATATAATTCTAGAGTCAAATCAACAATGATTAAACATGATTTATCATGAATAAAGTCAAATTGATCTAGGTTGAGTCAAATAATGGGAAAGATTTCATCAAACAGATTGATGATCCCGAGCTCTCTTCTAATCATACAGAACCGATCTTCTATAAGAGGTTTAGTTAAAATACCAGCAAATTGTAATTCAGTACTAATAAATTCAAGCAAAACATCATTATTTTCTACATGATCCCTAATAAAATGATGTCTAATTTCAATGTGCTTACTTCTAGAGTGTTGAACAGGATTTTTAGTCAAGCAAATAGCACTAGTATTATCACATTTAATAGGAGTTCTAGCCAACTTAATTTTAAAGTCTTTAAGTTGTTGCTTAATCCACAAGAGTTGAGCACAACAACTTCTTGCTGCAATATACTCAGTCTCAGTTGTGGACAATGCAACTGAAGTTTATTTCTTGCTAAACCAAGAGATTAAGTTCACTCCAAGAAATTGGCAAGTTTCACTAGTACTCTTTCTATCTAATCTACAACCAGCAAAATCCGCATCAGAATATCCAATCAATTCAGCAGATGAATTTCTAGCATACCATAAACCAATACTAATAGTACCAAACAAATATCTAATAATGCGCTTAACAGCTATAAGATGTGATTCTTTAGGTTCAGACTGATATCTAGAATACATACAAATACTAAACATTATATCTGGTCTACTAGCAGTTAGATATAATAAGGAGCCTATTATACCTCTGTATAACTTTTGATCTACAGATTTACCATGTTCATCTTTATCAAGTCTACAAGAGGGGCTCATAGGCGTATCTATTGGTTTAGTAGTCTCCATTCCAAACTTCTTAATGATTTTGCTTATGTACTTAGCTTGGTTAATGAAGATACCATCTATAGTTTGTTTGATTTGGAGTCCGAGGAAGAAATTGAGTTCTCCCATCATGCTCATCTCGAACTCACCCTGCATTAGCTTAGCAAACTATTGACAAAGAATTTCATTAGTAGCACCAAAAATAATATCATCAACGTATATTTGTACTACTAATAAATCATTATCTTTCTTTTTCAAAAATAGAGTCTTATCAACATTTTTTCTAGAAAATTTATTTTCAATTAGAAATTTGCTGAGTTTTTCATACCATGCTCTAGGTGCTTTCTTTAATCCATAAAGTGCTTTGTGTAATTTAAAAACATGATCAGGATGTGCATGACTTCCAAACTCAGGTGGTTGTTCAATAAAAACTTTTTCAGTTATAAAACTATTTAAAAAAGCACTCTTAACATCCATTTGAAATAATTTGAAATAGCCTAATTACTTCAAGTCTAGCAACAAGAGCAAAAGTTTCATCAAAGTCAATCCCTTCCTCCTGATTGTAGCCTTTAGTAACTATCTTAGCTTTATTTTTAATAACAATATCATTTTCATCTAATTTATTCCTAAATACCCATTTAGTGCCAATAATTGAAATATTAGATGGTCTTTCTATAAGTGTCCAAACATTATTTCTATGAAATTGAATTAATTCCTCTTGTATAGCATTGATCCAATTAGAGTCTTTTTCAGCTTCTTCAAAATATTTATGTTATACTTGAGATACAAATGCTATATAATCATATTCATTTCTAATAGAAGCTCGAGTTCTTACCCCTTTGGATGGATCATCTAAGATTAATTCTTTAGGATGTCCATGAGCGTACCTCCACTCCTTAGGTAGATCTTGATGCTTTAGAGTGTCATCTTCTTTCTCATCCTTGTCTTGATCTTCATCATTTGGTTGAGCTTGATCATTCAATGTCAGCTTCTGAAGCTTGTCAGCACCTGCACAATCATCAGATGTATCCTTTTTCTCGAGGACTTGTTAGTAAATTCTTCAAATACAACATGTACTGACTCTTCTACAACCAAAGTTCGTTAATTAAATATTCTGTATGCCCTACTTGATGTAGAGTATCCTAAGAAGATACCTTCATTAGACTTGGCATCGAACATTCCAAGATGATCATTTCTATTGTTCAAAACAAAACATTTATAACCAAAAACTCGAAAATATTTCAAAGTCAGTTTTCTTTGGTTCCAAAGTTCATAAGGAGTTTCCTTTAAAATAGGGTGGATTAAAGCTCGATTTAAAATATAACAGGTTGTATTAATAGCTTCAGCCCAAAAATACCTTGGCAAATCATTTTCACAAAGCATAGTACATGCCATTTCTTTCAAAGTACAGTTTTTCCTTTCTACTACCCCATTCTACTGAGATGTCCTAGGTGCAGAAAAATTGTGTTCTATTCCTTTTTCATTGCAAAAGTTTTCAAAATCTTGATTTTCAAATTCAGTTCCATGATCACTACAGATACAAACAACTGAAACACCTTTTTCGTTTGAAACTTTTCTATAAAACTTTATAAATATAGAAAATGATTCATCTTTTTGTGCTAAAAAGAAAACATATGTAAATCTTAAAAAATTGTCCACAATGACTAATCCATATCTCTTACCTTTTAGACTTGATGTTCTAGTTGGTCCAAAGATATCCATATGAAGTAGTTTAAGTGGCCTACTAGTAGTTACAAATCGTTTTGGTTTGAAAGAAGTTTTGACTTGTTTACCAAATTGACATGCTTTGCAAATTCTATCTTTTTCAAAACAAATTTCAGGTAAATCTCTAACTAAATTCTTTTTGCAAAATTTTGAAATAAGGTACATCTAGCATGCCCTAATCTTCTATGCCATAGCCAACTAGTCTCTTCTTTAGTAGAATTCATTGCAACAAAGCATTCTCCATTAGGCAAAGATAGATCATCTAGGTCTACCAAATAAATATTTTCATGCCTTTTTCCAATGAATTGTATTCCATTTATATCCGGACTATTAATCATGCAATATAATGATTTAAAAACTATTTGAAAACCTTTATCACAAAATTGACTGATGCTTAAAAGATTATGTTTCAAATCATCTACTAAAAGTACATTACTAATACTACTAGAAGGAGTTATGTGAACCTTACCAATACCGATGATTTTTTCTTTACCATTATCACCGAAGGTTATACTCCCTCCATTCAAAGCTTCAAGAGAAGTGAATTGCTTCACATCTCCAGTCATGTGCCTTGAGCAACCACTATCAAGATACTAAACTCTTTTGCTTTCTTTGGTTGCAAGACACACCTGCAATAAAATCAAGCTTTGTTTTTAGGTACCCAAGCCAACTTGGGTCCTTTAGGGTTAGCATTCAAAATGGTTCCTTTTGGAATCCACATTTTACTAAAAGAAATGATTTTTCTAAAATTACATTGATATGATTTATGACCAGCTTTCTGTAAGTAAAATAAGTAATGCTAGAGGATGTAGGTACAAAAAAGTTTTTAAGATACTTTTGTTGCCTTTGCGGTTTATATCCTAAACCTACCTTATTAAAAATTACTCCTTGATTGTTTAAAAGTAAATTTAACTTTTCTGAACTATAAGTAAATTTGTCAATAAAAGATTTTATCTTTTCAAGTTCATTTTTGTATTTAGTATTTTCAAGTTCTAAATCCTTATTTTTCTTTAAAAGATCATTGTTAGAAATAACATTTTTTGGTATTTTCAAAACTTCATTTTTCATAAACAAAGTATTGTTCTTCTTTTATAAAATATCTAATTTAGATTTCAAAGAACTAACATCATTAAGTAAAGAGTTGTTTTCAAAAGAAAAACTATTTACATGTTTTTTCAATTTCTTGTTTTCAGATAAAACTAATTTACATTTATGCATAAGCTCTTCAAAAGCATTTCTAAGTTCATCAAAAGTGAAATCAATTTCAGTGTCAGAACTTACCTCATCATTGTCCTGATGTGCCATGAAGTAGAGATTTGCAACTTCAGTCTGTTCTTCTTCTGAACTGGAGTCTTCGCTGTCACTCCAAGTGGCCATCATTACTTTCTTCCTTAATTTCTTTCTTGATTTCTTGAGGAGAGGACAGTCGAACTTGTAATATCCCGGCTTCTTGTACTCGAAGCATATAGGAACTTCCTTCTCCTTTTTCTTTTCTTTTTCTTTCTCTTTTCCTTTTCCTTTTTCCTTGGATTGATACTTCTTTTTGTAAGAAAATTTTCTCCTTTTCATGAATCTTTTAAACTTTCATACAAGGAGGGCTTCTTCACCTTCTTCTTCCTCTTCATCTTCAGACTCATCAATTAAGGATTCTTCTTGTATATTTGACTTGAAAGCAATCCCTTTCTTTTTTTTGTCCATGTCCATAGATTTTTGTTTGAGATTGAGCTCATAAGTCATGAGCGATCCCACTAGTTGCTCAAGAGGTAGCTTGTCCACATCCTTTGCTTCTTGAATTGTGGTCACCTTCGGATCCCATGATGTTGGAAGTGATCTAAGAATTTTATTCACAATATCAGTATTAGACATGACTTTACCGAGACTTCTCATACTATTAACTATATTAGTGAATCATGTATACATATCAGTGATAGATTCATTTGGTTCCATCCGGAATATCTCATATATGTGCACTAATATATTAACCTTAGTGTTCTTTACTTGATCGGTACTCTCATGAATAACTTCAAGTATGTCCCATATTTTTTTGGTAGACATGCATGTAGATATCCTATTAAATTCACTAGGATTTAATGTACAATAGAAGAGATTCATGGCCTTTGCATTAATCTCGGATTGTTTAATGTCATTTTCATCCCAATCCTCTTCAAGTTTTGGGATGGAAACACCATTAACCACTATCGAAGGAATATGAGGACCCTTATCTACCACTTTCCATAAATTATAATCAATAGAATATATATAAATTCTCATCCTAGTTTTCCAATAAGTATAATTTATTTCATTAAAAAATGGAGATATATTTGAGGCTTGTCCCTCAACTACACTAGTACCAATTGGGATTGCCATAGATCTTTACTCAAGGTGGTAAAGCCTATATACTGAGAACAGGGCTCTGATACCACTTGTTGCCCAGTAAGTAACCCAAGAGGGGGATGAATTGGGTCTTAAAAAAAAATAAATTTAAGATAACTTAATATGATTTGCTACAAAGCAAAGCAATCCAATTCAACAAATGTATATAAGCAAGGTACTATGACTCAAATGCAATGCTCCTAAATATAAGTGCAGCAAAAATTAAGAGCAATAAATAAGGAGCAAGGAGAGAGAGATCAAGCAATCACAAATATCAAAAGCTATAGTGGTTCGGTGCCAACCAATGCATCTACATCCACTCTCCAAGATCTCCTTGGGAGTTCGCTATAATCACACGATTATAGTCGATTAGTTTTCCGGGCTCACTAATCAAAACCTGACTTATTTTTACAAGGATCACAAGTCATAACCTCACTTGATTTTACGGGCTAACCAAGAACTTAATTAATTTTCACAAGGCTAACCAACAACCTCCATTGGTTTTCTGGGCTAACCAAAAACCTAAGTGATTTTGCGAGCTAACCACCAACCTTATTGATTTTTCAAGGCTTACCAATAACCTCACTTGGTTTTATAATAGGCTAACCAAGAACCTTTACAAGAAATAAGGTTTAGAAATAAAGAACCAATATAAGCTTTCAATAACAAAGTGAATATGTCGATGTAGCTCGATGTAGAGTTGCTTTGCACTTGTTGAAGCCTTTTGAATGCTCAAGGTTGAATGATCTTCAATGCCCTTGATGGCTTTAGAATGCTTGGAGGCTTCCTTTAGCTTTTTGAGTGGTTGAAACTTGAATGAATAGGAGTTAAAGCTCTTCTTTCTTCTTTGCTCTCAAAACTCTTTTTTTGGTATTCAATTTCAATTCTTGATTTGATTTGGAGCATATAAATACCCTCCCAAGGCCTTAAAATTGAATTCTAGCCGTTAGACTTGAAAATCTAGCCATTGGGAGCAATTTGGACGAGTTCTGCGTTTGAAAAAACTAGCCATTACTATTGCCAGAACTCTATGTGTCAACACTTTCTCAGTTGAGTCGATACATAAGGTCGACACATGTTCTTCTTGAATCGACACATAGTTCAAAAGGCTCCATTTAGATTCACTAAAAATTTTAAATGTGTTGACACCTTCTCAGTTGAGTTGACACCTTGCTTCCATGTATCAACACTTCAGTTACTCCTCCAACTTCTGCAAGTTCTGTGGCTTAAAAGTCTCAGGCGATGTGTTGATCCATGTGTCGACACCTTGAGTTGATACTTCAGGTCCATATGTCGACACTTCATTTGTTCCATTTAAAACTTTGCTGCGTACCGCCTGAGTCGACACTTTATCCTCATATGTTGACACTTCATGTCATGTGTCGATACTTTGAGTCGACACTTTACTAAAAAACACACAGAAACTGCTGAATTTGAGCTAAAATAAGTTTCTACTTAGCTTGGCCATCCATTCAACCATCTCTAAAGTGTCCAAGTCCTCTTTGAGCAAACTTTTCTTTCAAACTTGGCTTCTTCAAGGCAATTGGGCTTCTTCAAATTTTGTGAGCACCTTTTCAATAAAAATACACTCAAAGCAAATCTCTAGTCCTCAACTTATACTTAACTATTTTGCTTATCATCAAAATCAATTAATGGAGTCAACATCAATGGTAGCCTGAGTGTAAATAGGTGTACCAGGAGGCATGTCAGGCACTGAAACATCTGGAAAAGAAGCATCAAAGGCTGTTTGAGCTAGTGAACCCTGCAGAGGAATAGAAGTGCCTTCGCCAATTTCCATTTTAGCTTGTTCTTGTACTTCTTCTGTTTCTTTAGTCATTGGTGCTTTAGACTTTTTCTTCCAAGTTCTCTTAGATAGCAAGTAACCCATCCTTTATAAAGTCTTAGCTGTGTAAGTGTCAGTGTGAAGGAGGGTTTTACTGTCTTCTCCTGATAAATCAATGTTTGCATTTTGGAAGAAAAGAGTGAGGATCATTCCGTAAGGCAAACATGCCTTTACTTTTCTTATTGCTTCTTTCATCTGACTTATCATAATGGCTGGAAGATTGATTTTGTCTCCATTTATTAGTAGCTCCATAAAACAAAGATCTCGCTCACTTACCCAGTCAAAATAGCTGGATAACGAGCTAGCCTTGAGGATTCCAACTTCATCAACATCAATCCTCTCCAGTACAGTTTGTAAAGCTTTTGTCCTGTCCTTTAGGACCAAATATTTTGTACCCTCGAAAGGCAATTCTAGAGTGTTTCCAAGTATTTCTTCTGATATAATAATTCTTCTCCCTTCGACTGAAGACTCAATAAAATTTTCTCCAAATCTTATGTTTTCATAAAAGGTTCTAACCATATTTGGGTAGGTTCGGATATCCAAAGAAGACATATTTCTCCAACCCTGATTTTCGATGAAATCCCCAACAACAAATCCTATTTCCTTAAGGTATTCAAACAAAATTTTTCTACCAGTAGTTATAGGCTGCATCCCAAGGAAATCTGATGGCTTGGTGAGACGAGGCTTGGTTCTTCATCTGATTGAGGTGGAATTCAAGAGGAACTATCTTCATGGAATTTTGTTCTCTTTCCCATCGAGATTTCTTCTCTACTGTTGTTTTTGGAGCCATTGCACAAATACACTAGAATCCGAAGGAATTTTTGGAAGAGTGGAGTTTTTTTGAAAGGTTCCTCGGAGGGAAAGAATGTAGAGTCAAGAATAGAAATGGGAAAGAAAAATCTTACAGCTCGAACTAAAAAGAGACAGCTCGACATCCGAGCCGGCTCGACCAATAGGTCATCTGCTCGAGTTGGCTCGAGCAGAGGGAGCACAAAAGTAATTTTTGGGCTTCAATCAAGGTCTTTCTAACAAGAAAAATTGAGATAAGGAGGTCACCTAGATAATTTTTTCTTAAGTTTATAGGGATGTTTCTAGAGTGGGTCACATAATCCTAGTTCATATATAATCATTGCAAATCTATCAAAATTTAAAGGTTTAGTAAAAATGTCAGCAAGTCAGTTTTCAGTTGGCATGAATTCAAGTATAATATCATTGTTCAATACATGATCTCTTATGAAATGGTGCCTAATTTTAATATGCTTAGTTCTTGATTGCTAAACAGGATTTTTAGTCAAATTTATAGCACTTGTGTTATCACATTTGATTAAAATTTTAGATTGTGTAACACCAAAGTCTTCTAGCTGTTGTTTAATCCATAACACTTGAGCACAACAACTACCAGCAACAACGTACTATGCCTCAGCAGTGGACAATACTATGGAGTTTTACTTCTTATAGTGCCATAAAATTAAATTCAACCCTAGAAATTGGCATGTGCCACTAGTGCTCTTTCTATCAATTTTGTAACCAGCATAGTCAGCATCAGAAAAATCAATTAAATTCAAAGATTATTCTTTAGAATACCAAAGACCTAAATTGCTTGTGCCTTTCAAATATTTGATAATTTTTTTAACATCAAGCATATGTATTTCTTTAGGATTACATTGAAATCTAGCACATACACATACACTGTACAAGATATCAGGTCTACTGGCTATAAGATATAATAGGGATCCAATCATACCTCTATATAGCTTTTGGTTAACATTGGATCCATTTTCATCTTTGTCTAGCCTGTAGGTAGGGCTCATGGGTGTGCTAGCCTCTTTGCTTGTTTCCATGCCAAACTTCTTGATTGTTTCTTTGATATACTTGGCTTGGCTTATAAAGATTCCTTCCTTCATTTGTTTGACTTGTAATCCAAGGAAGTAGTTGAGTTCACCCATAAGGCTCATTTCAAACTCACCCTACATCAACTCAGCAAACTCTCCACAAAGATTTTTATTAGTTGCACCAAATATAATATCATCAACGTAAATTTATACAATTAACATATCATTCTCTTTATTCTTAATGAAAAGAATTTTGTCAATATTTCCTCTTTTGAAATCATTTTCAAATAAAAATTTACTTAGTCTATCATACCAGGCCCTAGGTGCTTGTTTCAAACCATATAAAGCTTTGTTCAATTGAAACACATGATTTGGAAAAGCATGATTTTCAAAACCTGGTGGCTGTTCTATAAAAACTTATTCAGAAATAAATCTATTTAGAAAAGCACTTTTGACATCCATTTGAAAAAGTTTAAAATTCATGTAGCAAGCAAATGCAATAAGCAATCTAATCATCTCAAGTCTTGCAACAGGAGCATATGTTTCATCAAAATCAATGCCCTCCTCTTGATTGTACCCTTTTGCTACCAACCTTGCTTTGTTTCTTATAACATTACCATTTTATCTAGTTTGTTCCTATAAACCTATTTGGTTTCTATGATTGGGTGGTCTGTAGGTCTACTAACTAGTGTCCAAACGTTATTCCTTTCAAACTGGTTTAATTCATCATGTATGGCCATCATCTAGTTTGGATCAGTTTCAGCTTCTTTTAAACTATGTGGTTCAATTTGTGAGACAAAGGCTAGGTAGTCATGTACATATTTGTGTGCTGACCTAGTCCTAACACCATGAGAAGGATCACCAATAATTAAATCTTTAGGATGTGAAGTTACATACCTCCATTCCTTTGGTAAATCAATATGATCCTTGCTTACCACTTCATTTCCATCTTGTGTTGGCTTGTCTTAAATGCTTAGATCTTCCATCTCCTTTTGTAGTGCACCTGCATCATTATCTACGCACTTATCTTTTCTAGATGGTGAGGGGTTAGTTTCATCAAAGACAACATGAATTGACTCTTCAACAGTAAGAGTCCTCTTATTAAATACTCTATATGCTTTGCTATGTAGTGAATAACCAAGGAGTATAGATTCATCAGATTTTGCATCAAACTTTCCTAGGTTATCTTTGCCATTATTTAATACAAAGCATTTACACCCAAAAATATAAAAATAATTGATATTTGGTTTTCTTTCATTCCAAAGCTCATAGGAGGTTTTCTTTGAAATTGGGCGTATTAAAACTCGATTTAATATATAATAGGCAATGTTCACCACTTATGCCCAAAAGTACCTTGGAAGATTACCTTCACATAACATGATTTGGGCCATTTCTTCCAAAGTCCTATTCTTCCTCTCTATAATACCATTTTGTTGTGGTATTCTAGGAGCGGAGAAGTTGTGATCAATGTCGTGCTCAATGCAATATTCATTAAATAATTGATTTTGAAATTCAGTTCTGTAATCACTTCTTATGGAAATAACAGAAAGATTTTTCTCATTTGAAACCTTCTTATGAAATTTTCGAAAAACATCAAAGGTTTCGTCTTTGTGTGTAATAAATAATATCCATGTGAATCTAGAAAAGTCATATATAATCACAAGGCCATATTTTATACCTCCTAGGCTCGTGGTCCTAGTTGGTCCAAATAAGTCCATGTGAAGTAGCTCAAGGGGTCTGTAGTTGAAATAATATTTTTTGATTTAAAACTCTCCCTAGTTTGTTTGCCTAATTGACAAGCATCGCATACATAATAAAGATCAACTTTAAAATGTGGCGAATCTCTAACTAGATTCTTAAAAATTAATTCGGCAATTATATGCATGCTAGCATGACCTAATCATCTATGCCAAAGTAAACATGACTCCTTGGTCTTAGCATTCATTGCTATTAGACTAGAACTAATAGTCATGGCTAGATCATTTAGATCTACCACATAGATGTTTCTAAGTTTATGACCAATGAATTTGTTGCTAGAGTCAAAAGAGTAAGTTACCATACACATAGATGATTCAAAGATAACCTTGAAGCCTTTATCACAAAGTTGACTAATACTCAATAAATTATACTTCAATTTATCTACTAGCAGCACATCTTAAATAAAAGTACAGGGGGTTATTTTGATTTTATCGATTCTGATTATTC
Source organism: Areca catechu (assembly GCA_021397845.1). Lineage (NCBI taxonomy): Eukaryota > Viridiplantae > Streptophyta > Magnoliopsida > Arecales > Arecaceae > Areca > Areca catechu. The sequence continues at coordinate 45,948,669 of CM038047.1, read as the reverse complement.
TCTCCTTGCCATTATCACCAAAAATAACTAATCTTCCTTTCATTTGTAGGGTGATAAACTGATCCTTGTCACCCGTCATATGCCTTGAACAGCCGCTGTCAAGATATCATCTTTTCTTTAATTTGTGGGCTGCAAGACAGTCTTGCAAAACAGTCAAGGAGTGATTTTAGATACCCAAGCTAACTTGGATCCTTTCAGGTTAGCAAAATTGGTTCCCTTTGGAACCCAAATGGTTCTATATTTCAATGTATCAATTTTGATATTTTTCAATAAATTATATTGATAAAATTTATGCCCAAATCTATGACATGCATAACAAACCATTTTATCATTTTTGAATGATGCATGCCCTGAAGCTTTAAAAGATGCATAAATCAATATGTTTGGTTTGAAAGATTTTTGAACAGAATTCTTAGGAACATACTTCAAGCCATTTAAAATAGAATTCAATGGAAAAGCTTTTTGAAATTTAGCATTTGAAGCTGAAACTTTTAAAAATGCAAATTTTGATGTTAAAATTCCTTTAGCGTTTAAGGCATTAAATCCAATTCTAGCTTTACTTTTTGAATCTCTTTATTCTTTCAAGATTAGCTCAAGCTTGTTAGAACTCAAAATAAGTTTTTCTACTAAAGGTTTAAGCTTTTCAACCTCCTTTTTCAAATCAACATTTTCGGCAATTAAAACTTTGTTTGTCTCATTTAAGGCATTTTTCAAAGCAATAACATTATCAGAAAAAGTATTCAATTCTTTTTGCAAAATGTTATTTTTTTAAAAAATTTCATCTGTCTTTTAATAAGAGATCATTTTGCTTCTTCAAGGATTTGATTTTAACCCTAGCTTTCTTAAATTCAATAAGCAAATCATGAAATGTAGAATTCAATTCATCATATGTAAATTTAGTTTGAAGCTCAGGGGATGATACCTCATTTTCAAGACCCATCAGACATAAATTCACAGATTTCGTAGTCTCTTCTTCTTCAATAGATGAGGACGCTTCGCTGTCGCTCCACGTCGCTACCATACCTTTCTTTTTCTTTTACTTAAATCCCTTTTTTAGTAACGGACAATCCAGTCGAATGTGCCCTGATTTTTTACATTCATAGCAGGTAGGCACTTCTTTCTCTTTCTCCTTTTCTTTGTCCTTTTCCTTGCTGTATTCTTTGTTCTTATGAAATTTTCTATAGTTTCTTCCTTTTCATCTTCCTAAGAACCTTTTGAATCTTTTAACGACCATGGCAACATCTTTATCTTCCATGTCGCTTTCAGTAGAGGAGCATTCTTCTTCTGATTCATCATCTTTTCTTTAATCCATAATAGTTTGGAAGGCAATAGATTTCTTCTTTTGATCATCTTCAGTTCGGTGCTACATGGTTAATTCATGAGTGATAAGAGATCCTAGCAATTCATCCAACAGTAAAGTATTCAAATCTTTTGCTTCCTGGATGGCAGTCACTTTTGGATCCTATTTGTCTAGAAGAGATCTTAGAATCTTCTATACAATATCTGCATTAGAATATACCCTGCCAAGACTTTTTAAGCCATTAATAATATCAGTGAAACATGAAAAAATAGGATAGATTGTTTCATCAGGTTCCATTTTGAATAATTCGTAACTATGCACAACAAAATTAATTTTTGAAGTCTTCACTTGAGAAGTTCCTTCATGGGTCACTTCAAGTTTATCCCAAATTTTCTTTGCAGAGGAGCAAATGGAAATTCGATTAAACTCATTACTATCCAAATCACAATATAACAAGTTCATTGCTTTGGCATTTAACTCGCCCATTTTCATGTCATGTTCATCCCAATCCTCTTTAGGTTTTGGAATGTCCACTCCATCACTTTTAACCATGGGGATATAAGGACCCTTTAGAATGACCTTTCACAACTGAAAATCAACAGCTTGAACATAAATTTTCATTCTAGCTTTCCAGTATGCATAATTTGTGCCAGTGAAGAAAGGAGGTCTATTGATCGATTGGCCTTCCGCCAAGGACGTACTCATTGGATGAGCCATCAATCTTTACTCTTATATACTCAGAGACACTGCTCTGATATCCATTGTTGCCCAGGTGGCTACCCAAGAGGGGGGTGAATTGGAAATTTAAAAAATTAAAGTAGATAATGTGCAATTAAAATCCCTTTTAAAGTGTTAGGTGCTGTGGCAAAACAATAAATTGCAGAAGCTAAATAGAGTCAAGTAAGCACAACACAAACACACAAAATTTATAGTAGTTCAGAGCAACCCAGCTCCTATGTCCACTATCCAAGATATCACCTGGGATTTCCACTATATTCACACCCGAATATAGTAGGATTGTTTTACAGGATCACAATCCAAAACCTTTACACTTTAGTTTTAACGGGATCACCAAAGAAAACCCAACACCCTTTGGTTTTAAACATGATCACCAAAGAAACCCAACTTGATTTTCACAGGATCTCCAAGAACCTAACTTGGATTTACCAGGATCACCAAGAACCCAACACTTGATTTTTATCAAGGCTCACCAAGAACCTATTTGATTTTTCAACCGGGCTCACCAATAACCTAAATAATTCATAAATAAATTAAAATAAATGCAACAATAAATGACAAACTCAATTTGTCGGATAGTTGCCGGTGCAGCTTGTGTGAAGTCCACTTGGATGCACTTGAATGAGCTTTAATGACTTCAGTGGCTTCTTCTCAAATTGCTTCAAGCTTCATATCAAAGTCGGTGAAGACTTGAAGACTGACTTGAATGCTCTTGTGTTCTCTTCTTTGTTGGTAGGTAGGATATTCAATGAAGCTCTCTTTTCTTTTAAAAACTTTTCTAACTCTTTTTTTTTTAAAGAAGTTCAAATCCCTCAAATATATGGTCTTCCATCACTCCAAGGTAGTTTGAGACGTTGTAGACCATTGGGATGTGAAATATGACCGTTGGAGCACTTTTTGGTATTCAAAAATAAAATCTAGAACTAGTTGTTAGATACCTAAAAGCGATATTCAAGTCGGCTCGGATTCCTTCGAGTCGACTCAGATCCTTCGAGTCGACTCGGATCCTTCGAGTCGATAGGCCGAGTCACCAAATCTTCAATGTAGTCGGCTCTTTGTCTTAGGGTGCAAAAACTTCACTCTAGATGAGTCAGCTCTTGATAGCTCGAGTCGGCTCGAACTTATATCTTTGAAAATCTTGAACTCGATGAGTCGGCTCTTTTGATCTTTGGTCAGCTCTTCTTCTCAGGTTCTGAAATCATTACTCTAGAAGAGTCAGCTCATTGTAGTTCAGGTCGGATCGCTTTCTCAGGTCTTCAAAATTAGGTTTGACAGAGTCGGCTCTTTCTGGTTCGGGTCGGCTCGCTTGGCTGTTCTCAGAAATTTTCAAAAACTAGACTCTGGAGGAGTCGGCTCGGACATATTCTAGTCGATTCGGATTTAGTGGAGTCGGCTCTGTTACCTTCGAGTTGGCCCGGATTGCTGCGTACCAGAATCCTTGATTTGTGCCATGAGGTGGAGTCGGCTCTTTAACATGCTGGGTCGGCTCGAGTAATTTCTTCAGGATTTTTATAATTGAACTTAAAGAAAAACTCTCACCAACACTTTTACACTTTTCAAGCACACCAACACAAAATAATTCTAAGGAACACACATATAGAAGTAACCCCTTTTCATAATTTTTTCTTAGCTTTTTCATTGGGTTCTTCTTTACAAAAATAGATTACAACACAACTCAAAACAAGAAGTAAAGATGTAGGAGTTGAAGTTTGAACAATTAAATCATCATACAAATACTTGTAAACAACTTGAAGAGTTGTTAGAAATAAATGTACATGCTCCAATGTTTGGTTATCATCAAAATCACTTATGGGGTCAACACCACGATCCACCATGGTTGATGGTCCATAAAATAGAATCGTGGACCATCAAGTGTTTTTGTCCAAATCGTTGCCGGGGAAGCTTGTCACCATCATCTCGCCACCACCAACACCCTCCTCATCGGCCAGAGAAGCCTTTAATGGTCAGAAAACCCAAGATCCACCATCATCCCCCATTTTCTTCTATTCTTCCATCATCATAGCTCTCCAAGCCACTGCCATCGTTCCACCATCACTGCTCCACCATGGCCACTGCTCCGATTGTCTTCTTCCCATCTCTTACCCCCATTTTCTAGAAGCTTCCATAGGCCATCTTCTTCATCCTGTCATCGGCCTTCATCATCTTCTTCACCGAAAAGTCATCGATGACATCATCTCTCCACCTCCCCTGCTCTTCTGTTTAACCCGTGATGTCGGGACAGAAACCACCCACCGCCAGAAAAGCAATGCTGGAGAAGCTCCCAAGTGGCCAGTCTTCATCCGCTTTGATTGGCCTTCTTCCCACCATTGGTCCTCCATTCGCTACCTCCTCATCACTACTGTTGTCGCCATCCTCCCGAGCTACCGAGCCTCTTTCTTCCCTATAGTCTGCCAATCAGCCAAAATCGCCACCTCATCGTCGCTTCTCACCGGTCCAAGCTGCTATGCTATGCTATAGCTTAAGCCGCTATTAAGCATGCCACCTTCCTAGATCCTATACCATGCACTTGCAGTTTAAATTAAAATTCACAACAAGTTTTTGGCACCGTTGCCGAAGAATTGGTTGTTTTAAATTGTGCTTTAAAATTCTTGCTTTAACTTTAATATGATCTATCTAACATTTTTATTTTTTTTAAGTTGATGAGTTCTAGAAGCCTGATACATATTTAAATTATTATTATTATTATTTCCTTTCAGCATATTATCTTGATCTTAGTTTAGTTTATTATTTAATTTAAACTTGTTTGTTCTTTTTGTTTGTGCATAAGCATTTTTAAATTACTTTAAGGGCATAAACCTAAACAAGATAAGGTAGGGAGTTCTTTGTCCTTAGCCCACAAACAAGACTTCTTCATTTGCATTAACCCAAGCCTCTAAATAAAATCAATTAAACGCTGACCCTAGGGACATCCGAGCTTATTAGGACAAGGATACCTAAGAGTTATACCAAGCTAGTTTCGATGATTGAATTGGAGTCTAGGGAAGTGGTTCAAGGATCTTAGTCCTGAAGAAATGTTGTTCTTTAATTGGTTATGTTCGCTAACCTGGCCAATCTAATTGGTGTCTAAGAAAAGTAACGAGGGGACCCCCACTAATCTTATACTTACCTGTCCAATTTGGTGAAATGGTTCGAACTTGGAGTGCTCGAAGGTTGACTTAAAATAGTTAGGAGCTATCTTGTCTAGGTTAACCCCAGGATAGAATTAATTTTGTATGAAACTTATTTGAAAATAAAAAAATTAAAAAAAATCTTACTTTGGGTATTTTATTTTTTATTTTTCAATCTTGATTGCCCTGATATAAGGTTGCCCTAACATAACTGGAAGTTATGTTGCATGGTTATCCTAGGGTATGAAAAGATTGAATTAATTTAGAACTCTTGAAGAAAAGCTTCTAAAAAAACTAATATATATATATATATACAAAATTAAAAAAATTTGAAGACATAGTAAATGTAGTAAATTCTCCACCTCCTGTATGGAAAAGGATATCAGGTCGACTAGTTAGAATTGATTTAATTCCTATTTCAGATTCTACTTTCTCTATAATGGATGTAACAAATCAATCCCAAATCCTTTAGGATTTATGTTATCAAGTTGGTTTTGTCCAACCTTCTTGCATAAGGTTGCCCCAACCCACTACAAATAATTTTGAAATCAAGCATTAGATGATTAATATGCTTTTAAAATTCACAGGAATAAAGGATGTATATATATTTATTAGGGAATTTGAAGAGGTTTGTGCAACCATGAGGCTGTAACAATTGTCAGAGGATGAAATCAAGCTGAGATTGATCAATTTTGTGCTTAAGTATAATGCCATAAAGTGGCTTTATAGTCTTCTAAATCAATTTGTCATGACTTGGGAGGTCTTTGTAAGAGTGTTCTTAAAAACATACTTTCCCCATCATAAAATAGCTAAAATTGGAAATGAAATAAACTAGTTCTATCAACTAGCTAGCAAGTTTTTCTGGAAATACTTTGATCGCTTCAAGAACCTCTTGACTCAATGCCCACACCATAGAATAGAAACTTGGAGGCTATGCCAAATCATTTATGAAGGTTTAGATTCAAATTCATGAATCATGCTAGAGTCCATGTGCCAGGGTCAATTTATGTATAAAAAATCCAATGAAGCTTAGCAATTTCTAGAAGACATAGCTGAAAAGAACTTACAATGAAAAATAACTAGAAAACCAGAAAAATCCACACCTCCGAGAGGTGGAATACACCAAATTCAGACTTTCTTAGCTATAGAGGCCAAAATTACAACCTTAACACATAGGTTAGAGGCCTTAGAACTTCAGAGACCATCCAGTGTGAACCAAGTATCTGCCCTCATATGCAGCAGGTGCAATGCACCAGACCATGTCCTTGAGGAATGTCCCCTCCAGATGAACCTAATAGAGAATGGATGTGCATAGGTGAATGCTACATATGAGAGACCAGTGAATAATTCCTATGCACCCACATATAACCCAGGATGGAGGAATCATCCAAATTTCTCATGATCACAGAATCCAAATATAGGTGGTCCTAGCTTCAATCAACATAATCCAAGGCCTAACTCTATGATGAACAACCCACCACCACCAGGCTTCAATAACAATAATAAGAAACTTAGCTTTTTAGAGAAAAGCTTGGAAGCCCACATACATATAAAAAAAGAGAGAGAATAAGTCAACAAAATTACAAGAAAACATTGTACTAAGTCCACGACAAGTTAAAGAATTTAAAAAGTGAAATAGAAAGTTGGTAAAAGAAAAACTCTAAAAATTTCTATGGACTTCACTCGACCATAAAATGGATAGAATTAATAATTTGATGAAGTACCTCTTTTATGGTCTAACAAGGTATCACTGATTTTAGAACAAGCAAGGTAACTTTCACTTCTTGGATAGTTGTTTTACACTACTGATTTATCCATTTTACATGAGGACAAGTAAAAATTCAAGTTAAGGGATATGATAAATATTTAAAAATATGCTATTAGAAGTATCAATTTTATAAGAATTTTGTACTTTCTAGTTTATTGAATTAAAAATTAATTATACTACTAGATGTATTAAATTTTATTTAATTGATTTTTGATATCTTCTAATCTATTTTGTAGGTGAGTGAATGCATGCAGCTCAAATCCAGTCCGAACCAAGTCCAATTGGGTTCAAAATAAAGTTTAAATAGGCCCAAAACAAGCTTCATACGAGTTGGACCATCAAGGACCAGGTTTATCAAATGATGGCATGACTCATGAAGCCATTTTCATGTGCTCCATGAGCATAACCATGGATCACTGATCACTATTGTAGACAATCAAAAATAAAACCTATCTTACTACTATAACTAGGATGAGTTGGGATCATATCCTCGAAGATCAAAGATAATTATTTTACAAAGAAAGTAAAAAAAAATAAATATTTAGATATTTAAAAAGATAGATAATAGTTTAATTAAAACTAATCAATTTAAATTTAATATGAGATTGAGGGGTTTAAGTGATAAAAAGATGTCTTCAATTTTCCAGGTAATCACAAATATAAATCATGTAGTTATTCTAATCTAAATAATTGAAATTTATATTTATTTCAGAATCTTTTAAACTAATTTCTAGCATAGGCTATGTTGTTAAGTACAAATCATATCTGGTTAAGATCATGGCCCGTCCCATAAGTATAGGCTATCCAACGATTGAGTTGAAAAGATCCTAACAAGATCAGTGGATGAAAATTCTAGAATTAATTATCTATGTTGAGCATTGACCATATCATGTTAGGATCATGATCCATCCCACCTAGGTAATTAATTTTAGGAAATCAAATAGGAAAGAGTTTAAAAAAAAATTAAAACTTTATTTGATCACATTGAATAGAGAAAATAAATATAGAACTAAAGTACGAAAACCTATACTTTCCTACAGACTACATCTCAGTCGAGCATGGCTCCAGCATACATCTTCTTGAAGATTCAAGGCTCTGTCACAGCATCTCCTTTCCTAAAGAATCTCTTTTTTTTATTCTTCTTCCTCTCTCTCTCCAATGCTAAACTAAGTTACAAAATAAAATAAAAACTATGTTGTAGCCTCTAGTTGCTGGTTCTTGGCCCTCAAGCTCGGGGCCACCCATTAAATAGGCACCGAAACTTGCTCAATTCCCTTCAAAATAGAAGAACAATCCTTATTGAATAACCCTTGGATGAAGTTTTGTTTTGAGTTATCCATTAGCGCAAATTAGCCATGTCCAAATATTGCTTCATGTCGGATTTCTTTCCCATCATCCGATCTCAGCCCAAATTCCATCTCCTTCATCCCGTTAGTGTTCGATTGGCCATAAATCGAGCTAATCGCCAGACCACCTTCCACCTCTTAGGGATATCCAGCATTCTATAGATTTAATCCCAAGAGCTACTTTACCCAACTTGCCCCATTATAGGATGAATCCATCTGAGCATGAGGAACTGCAAAAGTAGGTTGGAGAATTGTTGAGGAAGGGGTTCATTAGAGAGAGTCTTAGCCCTTGTGCAGTCCCTGCACTACTGACCCTAAAGAAAGATGGCACGTGGAGGATGTGTATTGATAGTCGTGCCATCAACAAAATCACAATCAAGTATAGGTTCCCCATCCCTAGACTAGATGACATGCGAGATATGATGGCCGGTGCAATGGTTTTTTCCAAAATTGATCTCAAGAGCGGCTATCATCAGGTTAGAATTAGACCAGGGGTAAGTGGAAAATCGCTTTCAAAACTAAGGATGGTCTCTACGAATGGGTTGTTATGCCTTTTGGGTTGTCCAATGCCCCTAGTACTTTCATGAGGATTATGACCTAGGTGCTTAGAGCTTTCATAGGGAAGTTTGTAGTGGTCTATTTCGATGACATCCTGATCTATAGTAAGACCCCTGCAGACCACCTAGGCCACCTTAGACAAGTCTGCCAAGTTTTAAGGAATGATAGTCTCTACGGTAATCTCAAGAAATGTGAATTCATGACCAGTAGAGTTATCTTCCTTGATTTTGTAGTAACCCTTGATGGCGTGGCTGCCGATCCAGAGAAGATTAGGTCCATAGTAGAATGGCTAGAGCCGACCAGTGTGCATGAAGTTAGGAGTTTCCACGGCTTGGCTACCTTTTATAGACGACTCATCAAGGGGTTTAGTACTGTAGTTGCTCCTATCACAGACTGTATTAGGAAGGGAGAATTTCAGTGGACTAAAGTAGCCCATAAAGCCTTCCTAGATCTTAAGGATAGGATGACCCAGGCACCCATTTTGAGGTTACCCGACTTTTCTAAAGTTTTTGAGGTTGCCTGTGATGCTTCAGGTGTAGGTATAGGAGGAGTCCTAAGCCAAGAGAATCATCCCGTAGCATTCTTTAGTGAAAAACTTAATGATGCTAAGCTTAGGTATTCTACCTATGATAAAGAATTTTATACAGTAGTGCAAGCTTTGCGTTACTGGAGACATTATTAGCTACCGCAGGAATTTGTGCTGTTTTCGGATCATGAGGCTCTTAGATTCCTGAATTCCTAGAAGAAGCTTAACCCTAGGCATGCTAAGTGGGTAGAGTATATCCAGTCCTATACTTTTGTTTTGAAACATAAGGCTGGGACTGAAAATAAGGTAGCTGATGCCCTTAGTCGTTGATCTTTGTTATTGAATTCTGTTAGGGCTGAAGTCATGGGTTTGAGCAGATCAAAGAGGAATATGAGTCGTGTCCAGATTTTAAGACTGTGTATTAGGATCTAGCTCAAGGACCATCTAGTGATCATAAGGATTATATCCTTTTAGATGGCTTTATGTTCTTTAAGAATAGGCTTTGCATCCCTAGAACTTCTCTTAGGGAATTTTTGATTTGGGAAATTCATGCTAGGGGTCTAGTGGGCCATTTTGGAAAAGACAAGACCACCCTGGCTGTTGAAGACCACTTTTTCTGGCCTAGTTTAAAAAGAGATGTAGCACACATTGTGGCTAGGTGTCGGACCTGCGCTATTGCCAAACAGTGAAAACAGAACACCGGCCTTTATACCCCACTCCCTGTCCCAGATCGTCCTTGGCAAGATGTGAGTATGGACTTTGTGTTAGGTTTGCCTAAGACCCAGAGGAGGCATGACTCTATCTGTGTCGTAGTCAACCGATTTTCTAAGATGGCCCACTTCTTGCCTTGTTCCCAGACTTTTGATGCATCTAAGGTAGCCACCCTGTTCTTTAATGAGATAGTTAGACTCCATGGCCTACCTAAGACAATTGTTTCAGATAGGGATGTTCGGTTCACCAGCTATTTTTGGAAAACCCTTTGGCATAAGTTAGGGACAAAACTTAAGTTTTCAACCACCTATCATCCCCAAACTGATGGCCAAACCGAGGTAGTGAACCGTAGCTTAGGCAATCTGCTAAGATGTCTTGTTGGTGAAAACACTAGGAATTGGGATTTGTACTTACCTAGGGCTGAATTTGCATACAATGACTCAGTCAATAGGTCTACAGGTAAGAGACCATTTGAAATTGTGCATGGCTACAAACCTCACACACCTCTTGACCTATCCCCTTTACCAGTCCACACATGAGTCTCCGAGTCTGCTGAAGTTTTTGCACAGCATATAAAAGACTTGCATAAAGAAATTCATGCCAAAATAAATTTAAGTAATGAAACTTATAAGAAGTTGGCTGATTCTCAAAGGCGAGTCAAAACATTTGTTGAGGGAGACTATGTAATGATTAGGTTAAGGCCTGAACAGTTTCCTCCTGGAACCGTTAGAAAGTTACATGCTAGAGGAGCTAGACCATTTAGAGTGGTGAAGAGAGTAGGATCCAATGCCTATGTGCTTGAGTTGCCTCTAGAACTAGGCATTAGCCCCACTTTCAACATTACAGACCTAGTAGAGTATAGAGAGCCAGCTATGATTCCCAGTGAGCCTTTTGAGCCTAATCCTATTCTTGAGAGTGAACCCAACCCTGTGTGTCCACCAACAAACTGGCCAGTAAGGAAAGAACAGATTGAAAAGATCCTGGACGATCAGGTTATCTCTACTTGTAATCGAGGATACCAAAGATACCGGGTCCGCAGGCAAGGAAGGCCAGATTCTGATGACTATTGGATCTCCCGAGATGAATTACAAGTGCTGGATCCAGATCTCTTGGAGAGATATCAGAGCCAACTTGAGCCTTACTCGATAGGGTCGAGTTCCTCCCATCCCGGGAGAATTGGTGCGGGCACCAGAATCAGAAGAAGACTTCAGGGTTCCATCTAGATCTCTGAATGACCTTGCCCGAAGACTAGGATTTGTAATAAGGGTTTACCTGGTCAACCAGATTATTTTATTTCTTTGAGTCTGCATTTCATTTTGTTGAGTCATGTTGACTCAGTCTAAGTCCAAGTCAAGTCCTGGTTGGCGCCATTCCCTAGGGCGTCATTTTTTTCTTCCAAGGGAAAATGCAAGTGGACGCCACACTCCCAGCCACACTCTCAGGACCAGTTGGCGCCACATTTCATCCCAGTGTACCTGGTCCCCACACCCAAGAGAGCAAGAAAATTTTCTTAGGAGAGTCAAGGAAGGCGCCCACAAGCTGCCAAAAGTAACCAAGCTAAAGGAGCAGGGGATTTTTCTTGGAGAGGACTTCAAGGTAGGCACCCACACCTACTTAAAGTACCTGGCTATGAATGGAAGGAGCCTAGTCTTGGGGAGAAAGACTAGGAGATGAGTATTTTCTTCCAAGAAAGAGCAAGTCATGGAAGGAAAACCCATGACTTAAGGAGAAGAACTAGGAGGTGCCCCACATAGCTACCATATGAAGCCATCACCTTGCATTTGAGGCCGCCCACTCCAAGGAAAGAAGCCTGGTCGGTCAAGGAAAAGTTTTTCATGCTTAGGATGAATGTTTAATCCCACATGGGAAGTAGTATAATTTTGTTTCTCTTGCAAGGTCTATATATTGGACCCTTATGTAATCTTTTGATTTAGAAAATGAGTAAATGAAATCTTTTCTTGTGTTGAGCAACCTTGTGTTCTCTTCTTCCACACTTCTTTGAGTGTTGAGCTCTGTGAGGAAGTAAATCCGGGTTCCATTGGAGCCTTGAGAAGGTGAGAGATCTCCAAAGTTACCAAAACCCTGCCCCGCTTTCATCCCTGGCTGCCAACCCTAATTTCCTTTCATCATCCTAGCCGCCAACACCCAACTTCCTAAACCCTATTCCCACTTCATTCAAGGCCGCCATCTCCTTCTCCAAGCCACCGCCCACTATATCAAGCCCTAGGTCCTTTTCATCTACAAGCCGCCAAACCCTAAATCCACTCCATCTTCCACCGCCACCTCCATACTCTTCCCTCATCTTCAAAGTTCGAGCAGTCTAGAGCTATCCCAGGTAAAAGTCTCTTTCTTGTGTTTCTTACATCCTTATCTTGTTTTTCATCCTTTCCAGATCCAGAGTACGAGAAGAAGGCCAACCTTGCCATAGGACTACAATCCGAGGATCCATTACGAAGATATCCCATCTCCAAGGATCCTACAATCTGCTCAAGAGTGTCCTTCAATTGAAGCAAAGAGAGATATCACAGTCAGGTATAAAACCTTCTCTTCTCTCTTCGTCTGTTTCTTGAAAGAGGAGTAAACCCTAGGTCTGGGGGTTTCTCAATCCCCAGCGATCCTACTTCTTTATTATTCTGATAATCTACTCTTTTGAATTGTGCTTTCTTTCAGTGCATATTTTCTTTCAATATTAGTTAGCCTTGTTTTTGAGTCTAGCCAACTTCTAACAAAACACACACAAAAAAAAAGAAGAAAAGTAGTCTTAATTTACTTCTGCATCGCATCATCTTATTTGTTCTGCATCATATGGTCAATTCATAAAATTGTTAGTTTGGGATCTAATTCTAGACGGTTGGACAAAGTCAATCATGTATCAATGATCTTGTAGGGTTTGAGGTCATTCAATAGGATCTAGATAACAATAATTCATTACGCTCTTTGGTCATTCAATGGAATCCATGACCTTTTAATCTTGTATAGTTTAGACTGTATCTGACCAATCATCATTTTGTCTTAGCAGGATTTTTTTTTATTTTTCTTTTAAGAGGAGAGAAAAAGGAAGAAAGAGAAAGAAAAATTCTAAAGATGAGAGACCTAGAGGATCCTAAATCTATAGACGATAGAAAAGGGTGGTTTAATTAGGTTAAAATTTTGTTAGCAAACAAGTTATCAAACATGGACTTTCCATCCTAGGATTAACCTATGTCTAGAAAGCTTCTAACTGCTAAGACTGTCTTGGAGTCTTCCAAGTCAAAGACTAACTAACCGACTAGCCAGGTAAGGATAAGGTCGGTGGGGGTCCCCTGTTGCTTTCTTTAGATACCAAATAAATTAGCCAGGTTAGTCAACGAAACTAATTAAAAACCACTTTCTTCAAGACTACATCATCCTTGAATCCCTTTCCTAGACACCAGCCGACTAGCTAATCTTGACTTGGTGCAACTCTTTCAGAAGCCTTGTCCTAATGAGCTTGAAAAGTCTTAGGGACAACATCTAATTGATTTTAAATTAATGGCTTGGGTATTATGAATGATGGTAGTTTGTAGGCCAAGGATGGGTGATAAAATCTTCACCTTATGTTGTTTAGGGGTTGTGCCCTTAAAATATTTTATGAGAATACAATGCAAATCAAACAAGGTGTCTAAAAAAGTTGGGAAGCTTTTAAAGTTTATTATTTATTTTTTTAAATTAATTAAGTTTTATGGAAGGGTATCTTTTTATTTTCTTTTAGGTTATTTAAGGTAGTTTAATTTAAAAAAAGTTAATTAGGTTAGGAGCTAATTTATGAAAAGAAGGAAAGTAATTTTTTTATGTTAAAAAGAAAATAAGGAAATCTAATAATTAAAATAACTAAAACAAAAATCAATGACATTAAAGAGAGCAATAACTAAAATAAAAAATTACTTTTTTTGTAAAATAATCATACCTAGATCCCGGCAATAGTGCCAAAATTTGATTGCTATCATAGACGGTTAAAAATAAAACCTAACTCACTACTATAGCTAGGGGTTTAAGTGATAAAAAGATGTCTTCGGTTTTTGGGTAATCACAAATATAAATCATATATTTGTTCTATTTTAAACAATTACAATATGTATTTGTTTCAAAATCTTTCAAACTAATCTCTAGCATAGGCTATCTTGTCGAGTACGAACCATATCTTGTTAAGATCATGGCTCGTCCCATAAGTATAGGCTATCCAATGATTGAGTTAAAAAGATCCTAACAAGATCAATGGATAAAAATCCTATAATCAATTATCTATATTGAGCATGGACCATATCATGTTAAAATCATGATCCATTCCACTTAGGTAATTAATTTTAGGAAATAAAATAGGAAATAGTTTAAAAGAAATTTAAATCTTTATTTGATCGCATAGAATAAAGAAAATAAATACAGAGCTAAAGTTCGGAAACATACTTCTATATAGACTGTATCTTAGTCAAGCATGGCTCATGAATACATCTTTTAGAGATTCGGGACTTTATCACAGCACCTCCTCTCCTGAAAAATCTCTTTTCTTTATTCTTCTCCCTCTCTCTCTCCAACCCTGAACTAAGTTACAAAATAAAATAAAAACTATGTTGTGGCCTCTCGCTGCTGGTTCCTAGCCCTCAAGCTTAGGACTGCCCATTAAATAGGCTCCAAAACTGGCTCAATTCCCTTCAAAATAAAAGAACAATCCTTATTGAATAAGCCTTTGATGGAGTTTAGTTTTGAGCTATCCATTAGCACAGATTAGCTGTCCAAATCCCACTTCATGTCGGATTTGTTCCCCATCATCCAATCTCAACCCAAATGCCATCTCCTTCATCCCATTTGTGCTGGATTGGCTATAGACCGAGCTAATCATAGTCTCATTGAGAAACCTTGTACGCCGCGTGGAGATCTTTATGGGTGATCAATTGGGGTGCCGCAACAAACTCCCGTGTCTTGTTTCCCAGATCAATCGAGCAACGGAGAAGGGTGATGGCAGCATGGAAGATGGCGACAATGGTGGTTGATAGGTTCTTGATGTTGGTGTAGAATCTCCTTTCGATCGGGCAAAGCTGCTGGATCACAGGTTCACACTCCTGGTTCACCTACAAAACAGGTCCCTGGTGAATATTCTCCGGCGGGGGACACTCTGATGCCTAAGTCAGAGATGGATTCCAGCAATAGAATGGGGAGTATTTTGAAGAGGAGGGAGATGGCGAGGAAAGGAACTATAGTTTTTTTTAGGATCTCGTTGTGCCTACCTGGAGTGTCCCCTCTTACCAGTATTTATAATGGCTAGTCCAGCATGCAGTTTTGTCTCCCATCTAGCGATTAAGATGGGGGCTAATCGACTCCCCTCTGCATGTAACCGTGGACGGTTGCCAAGCGGTACCGGTCAGGCTGGAGGCGTTACGGTTGGAGTTAATGGCTATGCGGCTACTTCAATATAGTTATGATTCGGAGGTGATAGCCAGGCAGTTGATCGTAACCGTCATGCCCACGTTTGCGTAGGTTTGAAGTTGGTCAGAGATTTGCCTTTGGGCCTCTTCTTCAGGAGGAGCCGTTGTTGGACTAGAGAGGTGTCTTCGTTCTGTTTTTTCTGGGATAGTCCGAAGACACCTTTGCTATTCATGATGGGGCTGTTCTTTTCAGGGTGAATCGTAGGGTGGAGCTGGTGTCGTCTTTAGACCATTTTCCTTCGGACCGGCATCTTGGGCTAAGGCTGAAGACCGTGTCTTCGTTTAAGGCCGAAGATCATATCGTTCCTTTGCCCACTCACTTCAACTTCCTCTGGGCGCTCCAGTTCGAAATGTCTGGTTCGGGAGGGAGTACGTGAGCGGTCGAATCGACGGCTGATTCATGCTTAAACCGACATATCCTAACACTCGGCATCCCCTCCAGCCACGAGTAGTGATGATAGTGACAGTGGTAGGTGGTGGTGTTGGGTGATTGACCAGAGAAAGCTTGTGGTGGGCTGATGATGGCCGATGGCTCGGGAAATGCAGTGACGAGTAGAGAATGATGATGGTATAGGCTCCTGAGCAACACACTGGTGGCTCTCATGGAGGAAAGATAAACAGGGGGTGTGAGTGTAATGGTCTTGGAACGACAATGGAGTTATGGAGGTAAAAACGGTCTAGAAGATCGCTGGATGGCTTCTCCGACTAACGAGGAAGGTGGACGGTGGCTCCGGCGACAACGAGATGGCATTTCCGATGATTTTGCCATAAAAAACTCTCCACGGGCTATGGCTCTAGGCCGTGGACCATTAATAATGGCTACTGATAGACCGTGGGATGTTTTGTAACCAAGCGCAAAAGGACCGGCTGCTTTAAAATTTGATGGACCGTTGCTTTAAAATTTGTGCAAAGTTAAGTAATTTGATTTTTTTTATTAATTCGGTCCTGAACTTCGATTTGAGTGCTGTTTGTGCTTTTAGATTTCAAAAATTAAATTTTTTCTATCCATAAATTCTTTTCAGTAAAACACTGATAAAAAATATTATTTTTTAATAAATATAAATTAATTAATATTTATTTAATATTTAAATCAGAAAAATCAATAGATTTACCGACCACCAGCAAAAAAAAAAAAAAAAACAGAAAATAGAGATTTCATTCACGTGTAAAGGAGAATGGGAAAGGCCTGGGACCGGGTTTCGCTTGGTTTCACAGACTAAAGAGCACGGTTCATGGGTTTTCAAGAATGCTTAGATCGAGGAGCAAGTGGCCGGTTGGGTTGCAGTCCATGGAGAATTCTCATGCGAATCCCACATGGTTTACTGGTTGGGCAATCGGGTTTTGCAAGTTTGAATGCAGGGAAGGAGGTTGGAATGATATTAATGGCCGTTGGAGTTCGAGGTGGTTGAAGTTCGGATGCTGAGAATGGGAAGCACTTGGGCGAAGTTTTTGTGCGATCTAACTGAGCTTCGAACCGATGGCTGTTAGCTCTGGATTTGCTGACAAATGAAGCATGATCCGAGATGGTAACCGAGTGCTGGATTTAGTTGGAACAGAGTAAGATAAGAAGGCAGTTGGGAGCAAGGAATAGGTGGAAATAGAGGGTGCTGGCTGATGGGATTTGATGCTAGGATTTGTTATAGAAGATGGTTGGGATGCTGAGATTCGATGTGGAAGACATAGGAACAGGAGACGTCTCTACCAGCTAGAACAAATCGATGGGCTTCAATGCAATGCAGCTGGGGTGGATCACGATATGTGGAACAGAGTTTGGTCTAAGCTTGGTGTGGAATAGCCAAGGATGATTAGCAAAGAAGACTGCTGGAATGCACGGACGGAATGCGGGCTAAGCTCTACGCGATGGTTGTTGGAGATTTGCTTGCCAGAACAGAGGATTAGATTGGGGCGAAGCCTGTTGGAGTTCGATGCGGTTGAAGCTCGAAGTAAAGCATCGCTGAGATGTTGAGGAACAGGAGGCTCGGATTCATGAAATAGAGCACTGGGAATTGGAACAAATTTGTTGGCTGGATGTCACCTTGATGCGGAGCGGACACGGGTTGGAAATCGAACGGAGATTTCTTGGCGAGCTTCTGGTTGTTGGAGTGGTTGAAGCATAGAGCAGAACGATCATGATATGCGGAACGGCATGCAAGGTAGACATGTCCTTCTCCATCTATAAATTGGCAACAGCACTCGATTCGGAGGATCTATGAAGCTTTTCCTTCAAGCCAACAATGCCATTAAGCCATCAAGCCTTTTCATCACGGTTCTCCTTCTTCCCTTCCCACAGACATACTTACCATCACGCTCTTCCACACCACCCCATTCACCAAACTTGCCATTCCATTCTCCCCAATTCCACCTCTCCACTGCATGTTTCCTCCATTGTTCCATCTAAAATCTCAACCTTCTCCCCTTATTTTCCTTTCCCTAGCTTGGAATCCGAAACCAAGTCCTTCATTAGTCTTAGCCACCATTTCAATGGCAAGCAAGAAAGAAGATTGAAGGCTCCAAGGTGAGCAACTCTATCATCAGACCATCATGAATCTCGTGATAGAGTCGAATTTTTTTATTTGTTATTCGATAAATCACTCAGAAACAACCTCAACTCCAATGAAATGGACTGTGATCTACAAGTACAACTCATGCTCAGAAGTGGAAACATATCTCAAGATGTGATCTTTTATTTTTAAAGTTCTATAGGATTGTTTACATAATTTATACTAAGAAGAGATGTGCTATGCTCTTAAGGTACAGCTCGTGCTGTTTAAGGATAGGTTATTGTGAAATAATAATCACAAATATAATTATGTAAAAAGAATACCAAAAGAACAAAGAGTCCCTATCTGGCTTGATCATTTTTAGTATAGATAGTTTTGTTTAATCTTAGTCTTTAATTAGTATTTTCTTTGAAATATGATTTTCAAACTTTAATTCTTAATTTTTAAACTAAGTAAACTCAAGGTATCCGTGGATTCGATCCTTACTCTTACTACTCTATATAGTAAGTAGTGAAAATAAGGTATTTATTTTTGGTATGCAACAACATGTACTAGGCACCTTTCGGGGGATAAACCTTGATAGAAGCATCATCTCGACTTTTCTTCCCTTCTTCATCCAAGGCCTTTCTCGGATACTTTATTTCATCATGAGCCTTTGAGTAGTTTCTTCCGATTTTAGTGGTTTGCTACTTAAGATCTCTATTTCTTTTTTTTAGCCTTCCTTATTTCCTCATCACACCAATCAATTTTCTCTTGGGCTCCCTGGAGAGTTTTCTTGTTATAGTCAATTTCTTTAACTAAATTAGCATTGGCAGGCTTTTCTTGTTTGAAGGCATATTCCAATCATTTTGCCATTTTCTTCACCATAGCGAACTCTTTTTTCTGCAAATAGTATTGAAAGGCCCCTGCTCATCTTTTTTGTGTGTGGTTCACACCAAAACCTCTTTATTGGGAGCCTCTTGATTGGTCGTTGAAGGGCAAGTTTTGGCTACCATGGTGAAGTCTAAAAAATAAGCCAAGTAATGCCCTAGCAACATTGAGGGGGTTTGATCAAAGTCCAAGTTAAACGGAGTGTGGCAAAAAATGAAGAAACCGGTATGAAAGTTCCTTACCCATATATATGACTCCAGGGCATCTATTATTTTGTTCTCAAAGTCTTGTTCCACTAATAGTTGTCTATCTGCCAGAAGAAGAAATATGTTTATTAACACTACAGTGGCATAGGGGTTTTCCAATGCAAAATCAGTAGAGAGCATTGGCCATGGAGGACAAGTGGAGGGGGATGTTGGTGGAAGGCTCCTTAAAGGATCTACCACCTCCACTAGAATCCGTTCTAGTAGTTAGCATCATCACCGATTAAAGCCAGAGGCTGAGTGGCTGGTGTTAAGGTATTGTTGCTTGTTGGAGCCAGAGAATGAGCTACCAGAATGGATGCCCTTGCCTGCTTCCTTTTGAACAACCTCTCAAGTGCTTCAACATCTTCTAGCCTTATCATTGCAATTGGGATTTTGGAAGTGCCGAAAGGAAAGTCACAAGAGGTTGGTTTTATTATAGAAGTCCTTCGGGTTGGTTTCGAATATGAAAGTTGGGATTTAAAAAGGGGAGGCAAAAAGGCATCATCATTAATTTGAAATTTGTAGAAATCCAACAGTCTGAATTGGCTAACTAGTCACCTCAATCTTCTTAACAGCTAGCAACTCGTGACGTGTAGGTGCTGCTCATATTAAATGGACATCAAGCCTTATTAGGATGTGAGTATAAGCATCCTCAAGTACTAGACATGGCTTCAAGGATACTGCCTTCATCTAACCTATTCCTTGCTCAGACTTGGGAGTAGGGACCAAGTGTTATGGGGTTACAATTGATTCTTTGGATTTATGATCAAGATGCTACATAATTAGAAGGTAGTCGATGCTCATGCCGACCCATTTGCCAGCCCTTATGTTGGGCCAATGCATTTCAACACTTAGTCATTGTCAGCTTCAAGTCCAACATGTGACTCTTCAACCACATGACTTATCTTTAAACTCTAAATGACTAGTCTCGCGGAAACTACCTCCTCTAAATAAATAAAATTGAGTAACAATCACATCCCACATGGGAAGCAAATGAGGGCTAAAGTCCCATGGTCATAATAGCTTGATACTAACTGCACAGTTCCTTGACTATCTACTACAAATAGCCAGAGCTTTGAGGATCCAAGTGAACTCTTTTCTCTCACTACTTTTCTTCTATTCCAGTTACTTGACTTGAGCATTGGAGGGTTCTCGTAGGAGCCAACCCCCACTAAGGACTTTTTTGTAGGTATTTCTAGTAATGACTCCTATCAGTCAGCCTCTTCTTTGACCATGAGTGAGAATCTACAGCAACCCCTCCTATTTATAATAATGAGATCCATTCTTATATAATTCAGATCGAATTTTACTTTTTATATCCTAGAAGGATGTCCATTCTTGAACAAGTTGAATTGAACTCCTCTTCCTAGTTAAAATAATACTACATCTCTAAAAAATATAAAAAATCATAAAAAATAAAAAAACATATATAAAATAATCTCAACTTCTACATTAATTTTTGTTCTATCACTCATCCGATTCTTCACGAATTGAAAAATAACCTTCAGTCAAAGTTTTTTCAAAAAGAGAAATTTTGGTTTAACCAATCTATTTCAAGGTCAAAAAGATAGAATTCTGATCTGATTTAGCTTCTTTAGAACTGTATCAAAGTTATAGAACTCAAAAAGATATCCAATTTTAATAAAAAAGATCATCATAATTACATATTATATAATCAAGTTAATGTCTCTTAAAGTTTGGCTTATGAATCGACTTCTTGATATGGCGGATATTTTCCTTGGCTTCTTGATATGAAGAACTCTGATCCACATCGGGTCGTCGTAGCAGTAAAAGTAATCCATATCAAGTATGGTGTTTTATATCGAGTCTAATATTCTACCTGTATCAAAGATCTCCTTATTTAGGGGATTTAGTTCTTACTGAATTAGAATTGAAGATAGCAAATGCTTGCTTCCCTGCCTTATAGATGAATTACCTGGCTTTGTTTAAATATGGTTTCTAGCCTTGGTCTTTCTTGCTAGATGATAGATCTTGATTTTTAGACGTAGGAGACAACTTTGCTATATGAGTTGCTAGTGCTTATGTTGAAGGTGTCGCCAATCGAGATACAACTTGAATACGTTTGTCAATCTTTTTCTCTAATTGTATGAGACATCCTTTCATCTTATCATCTATTGAGATAGAACTAACAGCTATACTCATATTATCTTTCAAATGTACTTCAAGCATGAATAGTCTTCCTTTCGACTGCTTATATTACTCATATGTTTGGATATCCCGTAGATATAGAACTGAAACTTTGATACCAACTTAATCTGATTGGAGAGAAGGAAAGGTTTTCTTTAATTTACTCGATTGGAATCTTTCAAAATAAGAAAAAACAATATGATAGAAGAATTATAAAAATAGGGCTTAAATGTTTTTTTATTAATTAATTCTCCATCCCATAAATTGAGATACATAATCCTTATTTATAATAATGAGATATGTCCTTATATAATTTGAGTTAAATTATTTTTTTATTGTCTAAAATAATATCTATTTTTGAACAAGTTGAATTGGACTCATCTTACTAACTTAAATAGGACTAGGTTTCTAAAATTATGATAAATATAAAAAAAAATCATGAAAAAAAATCAAAATTTTATAAGAGATAAATTTCTTCTATATCAACTTTGTCTTCTATTATTTTATTCAATTTTTCATATATTAGAAGATAATATTTAGTTAAAGATTTTTCTAAAATGAAAAATTTTTGTTTGACCAATTTATTTCGAGATCAAAATAATGAAATTTTGCTCTGATTTAATACTTTTAGGGACAGTCCCAACATTGTAAATCTCAGAAAGATATCAAATTTTAATAAAAAGATTATCTCAATTAATCATCGTATAACAAAGTTATAATCCTTTAAAATTTAACTTACAAATCAGTTCCTAGATATAGCAAATTTTATTCTTGGACTCTATTCAGCCCTGTTCATAGTATCCAACATGATCTACGTCGAGTTCTCATGGCAATGAAATCGGTCTACATCGAATATGATGATATTTTTAGATATCTACGGTGATCAAAGTGATCTACAATAAATCTAACGATCCACTTAAATCATACATTTTAAAGCAAATCCCGAAACCATGTGCCCTCGTTCACATCCTTTTGTCTCGAGAGCTGTAATAAGTCTTAGGTAGTTGTAGGCATGAAGGTGCCTTATTAGTTTCAAAACTTGAAGAGGTTTTTCCACCGCGTACGTGTCACCCACTTGGTTGTCCTTGATAATATATACGTCACCTTTTGGTTGATTCCCGAAAGTAGGAAAGGCGCCACAAATATTTACACTGATAGATGTGAAAGCGTCGACTTTAATTTGAAAGCTAGAGGGAGGCGGCACATCAGGAAAAGATAAACTAGAGGAATCTACTTCCGTAGATTCTAGCATTGCTTGATTGGTTCCTCAGGTCGGGGAACTTTCTCCATCACCAAATAGAAGATTAATTACAAACCGTGCATCATCTCTTTTTTAGGCTGTGCTGCACCATACTACCAGTTTATATAATATCAAATATTCGGTAAGAAATTTATCTATTGCAGGTACACCAATGATGTTACATAAAATCAAGTACATTTAACTTAGCTTTGGAGCATTATTTGACCAATCCTCCATGAATGGTTGGGAGAAGTTGGAATCATGGAAACTCTACCTCCAAAGTCAAACAACAAATATCGGCCAACGAAGTTGCTCGATTGGATAGTCAAAGACGTTTCACGATACCAGAGCTAATGGCCTTTCGAATGCATTATTCTTGCTACTAAGCCATTAAAATATACTAAAATTATGGTTTCATGCGTATCATAGGACAGCTAAGTTTATTTGTCTGACCAATGATACTTAGAAACTCGTGACAGAAGTATGCCTATTTTTCATGTAATAGACTATGTTCATTTGCTTCATTTCGGTGAATAAAAGATATGCTAAAGAAGATATCCAAGTGCAGTTTTGAGCAACGATGTCGACAAGCACCATGAATCCACAAAAAACTGTTGAACCAATGAAGAAAACCAAGTCAAATTCTTATTTTACTATCAAAGAAGTCTAGGAAAGAAACTGACAACATGATTTTGCTGTCCGATGAAAAAGTAATGGTGTTACATGAAGTAACATGCTGATTGTCATCATAATTGTATCTATATGTTCAAAGAAACTGCAAATTTTTATAGTACATGGTATGACAAAGAATCTTGATTATTTGGAAATGGGTTTATCTTGAAACGAAATATTAGATTGGTGAAATCGAGCATTCTGCATTCCTTGGCTAATAAGATAAGAGGGTGTCAAATAGGTATGCTGGGAATAAATATAGTCATGAAGAAAATTTTCATATGTGGAATTCTGGAGACATATATAATATAATAGTGCTGAATATATTGCTAGATTATTTAATTTTACTAGCTTAGCAATCTTACTGAAGAATTGTCTATATACATGCGTGTGTCTTTTGCTTGTATTGCAACACTGTTTATGAATGATGGAGCACTATTTTTGCACTTGGTTAGATGAGTAAAAAGGTATAACTTGCATGCCAGACAAATAATTTGGTTCATGGTGCATTGTCATTTCTTTGTCACTTTTACTTCGATTAATTCCTCTCTTTGTTATAATCTTTTGTTTTGAGCATATAAATGGAGGGGGAAAGTTACCTTCTCCATTTCTTTATTTATTTAAATGGCCATGGTGCATATACAATATTGGCAATAATTAAGCTTTTCACGGTGGGTGTGCCAATATGAGGTTTGGCCACGAGGTCTTGTTAGGGGCCTCCTTTGTGGCCCCATTTCTAGTCCTTATATATTCCCTTCATGTGTATAGAACATAGGATTAGAACTGGGCAGGCCCAAAGTCCATTGGACCGGTCCAGTTCAGAATTGGATCAGGTTTCTGATCAGATTTTAAGAATTTTCGGACCGAATTCGGATAAAATTTTGGTCAAAAAATTAAGTGGACTCTATTTTACAGCCCGAAGTCTAGCCCGATATATTTAAAATTTGATCCGAGGTCCGAACCGATTTTAGGCCGACCCGAAATTTATTGAGCTGGCCCAGCCCAGTTCTAGGTGATAGGTTTTGGGCCGACCCAGTTCCAGCCCTAGTAGAACATGAACATATACTTTGCTTAAGTGATGGATTGCTTTGTTCCTTGTTATCGTTGCCTTTGCTTCACGACGCTCTTTATTATCATTGATTGAGTTATTATAAAGTACCGTTTTTTGCGAGCCCAAAACATATGCAACCAAAGCTATCTCTTGCCTAGTCTTACCTTACTTCCTCTCCTTCCTTACCAATGAAAATATAATTATAAAGGATCTACGATAGAGAGATAAATGGGTAGATGGAGTACATGCAGATAGATAAACACACACACACACACAGAGAGAGAGAGAGAGAGCATGAGATATTAATTATATGATTACAAGAAAATTCCAACTTTAATTCCAAACAAGTCATACATTACATAAAATAAACTCAAAAACGTTATTGTCTAATAAATTGACACGCTTTCTTGAACCTATAAATTGCAAAGAGTAGGTATATTTGTTTATTTGCTCTACCGACAGCAGAGCAGATACATAAACAATATTATAGCATGCATGCAGCGGATGTTAACATGACCACCTGCTGATAAAGCCTTCTCTACTCATTCTTGTCTCCTCTGCTTTTAATTCAGTGACCTACACCAGGACTGTGCCCGGGTGTTGTGGTTGAGCTTTCTGTGGTCATCACCATAAGTACTCGATCAGCATGACCTTTGATGGTGTGCGAGACAAAGCTTTTTGTCGTTCCCTCGATACTGTTGTCACCTCGTGGTGGACATTCCTTGCATCCCTTGGTTTTAAACATATCTGCCATCAGGTGCCTTCCCTCTGATGAAAGGCATTCATGAGCTAAAAGTAGCAAAATAACAAGGGTGCAAGCATAGACATACTTCTTCCCTGCCATGAGTGAGAGAGAGAGAGAGAGAGAGATGCAAGTTTGGCATCCGCATTCTCATCTCTCGGCTATTTATAACTACCTCAAGTTACTATTCGTCACGTGGAAAAGGAAAAAGTTAAACGAGTGCACGATATGATCTTCCATGGAGTTTGAGGTTTTATAAGTGGGAAGCTTAACTAGCTAGATATCGGCCGGTTCAATGTTTTTTTGGCTTTTGACCATTTACCATAAGGGATGTATGTTAATATTCTTACAGTTTGAAGTAGCTGGCAGTAATGCGCACAAAGATACCTCTTTAGTTATGTGAAATGGTAAAGAAAAATGGGATTCCCCTGCCAAATGTCCATTCCATGCACTATCCTTAAAGTAGGATCTTTTGGATGCTTTGCCGTGGGTGACTGTCTATGTAATTTTGATGGACAAAAGCCTATTTTCCACCAAAAATCGCTTGGTTCAACAATGCCCTCTTGTCATCACTAGTGAGTGGTGTAGTTGGTTGTAAGATTTTTCTCAAAACCAACTGGCAGGGGATCGAGTCTTGGTTTGGATATATTTCGACGAGAAAGTTCGGGAATAAAATAAAAATAAAAAAATAGTCCGAGAATAAAATCAAAAAAAAAAATAAAATAATCCTGGAGCTCCTGTTAGCAGGTGGTAGTCTTGGTTTGGATATATTTCGACGAGAAAGTTCGGGGATAAAATAAAAAATAGAAAAATAGTCCGAGAATAAAATCAAAAAAAAATAATAATAATCCTGGAGCTCCTGTTAGCCGGTGGTAGTGAAAAAGTTAGGAATATATATAATAAATCCGTTTCACTCTGCTGGCACCAGTGGTAGTCAGGTTGACGTACTCATCTTCGGATAGGAAACGGCTACGGAAAAATTAATATGCGTCGTGTATGGAACATTCCCTGGCTGGGGTTGGGGGACCGTCTGAGGGTGGCCATGCCCGGGATCTAACTCCTCCCCCCTTTTTTTGGTTCATCAAAAAACACAATGCCCTCTTGTTTTAAATATTGGAACCCTGAAAATAATGGTAACGATGAGTAGACATCAAAATCATAAGATTGAGCCTGATTACAGTTTGGTTGACAAAATCTATTTTCCACCAAAATATCATGGATCAAGGAAGGCCTCATGTTTTTAATATTGGTACCATAAGAATAAGGGTTGTGATCTGTAGCTACCAAAAGCACAAGATTTATCTATTTAAATCATATTGCAAGTTACCACTAACGCAGTAGCCCGATTGATAGAGGCCTTATCTCACTAACAACTGGTCGCAGATTTAAAGTATGATTCCGTGGATGACTCAATTAAATCCATAAATTTTCCTGGAATCCACGATAATTGATGTGAGTGAGAGGTTAGGATCTCCCTCTTTATCCTTGTTCTACTAACCGGCATTTTAGTAGTATACCTTTACGTAGGGTAGCTATATCGGGATTTATCCCCCCCATCCCTTATGGTTACCAAAAAAAGAAAAAATTATATCGCAAATTTAGTCCTTGGGCAAGGGAAGGGACACTCCATGTTTTCAAGGAAACAATACTAGTAGTACAGTAGTTTTTCTACTGTCCATTCTAGCAATAGTTAGCCTAGTGCAGTCTGTTTTGGATGTATGATGGCTTGTTTTGCAAGAGATATTGATGCAGAACAAAGAACAAAGAAGCGTATGCGGAAGTAAAATTAAGATTAATTCTTTTTTTTATATATATATATTTCAGAAATTGGCTTTGACTCAAAGTAAAGCTAAACTACGTTGAAGGAAACTAAGTAAGGATTGAAAGCACAGTTTAGAAGCAACTAAATTATCAGAGTAGTTCAGAAGTAACGGATCGCTGGGGGTTGAGAAACTCCCAGACCTAGGGTTTCGCTCTGAACTTTCAACAGAACAGAAATAGAGAGAAGAGATGGTTTACTAACCAGACAGTGATCTTCTCAGGATTTTGGTGGAAGAACTCTCTCGAGTAGATTGTGGGATCCTCGGAGTCGGCTATCTTCGCAATGGATCCTCCAATACTGGTCTCGTGGTTTGGTCGGCTTCTCCTTGACTCAAGATCTGGGAAAGAAGAGGAACAAGTGAAGGAATTCAGAAACTCAAGAAAAGATCTTACCAGGTTGAAGAACTTGAAAACCGAAGTTACTGAAATCAAATTCTCCTGGAGGCCGATCTGACTTCCTCTTAGAATTGTTGTAGATCTGCAGTATCTGGACTGGAACTGGATGCTGGTGGTCAGCCTGGACTTGGAGATGGTGGCCGTGAGAAGGGAAATAGACTAGGGCTTGGTGGAAAGAGAAGGGTGAGGGCGGCTAGGGTTTGGGAATTGAGTGGCTAACCTAGGGTTTGGGGTTTTGGAGATCTCTCACCTCCTCAAGGTTCCAGGGGAACCCGGATTTACTCCCTCACGGAGCTCAACACCTGGAAGCAAGTGCGGACAAGAGAAAACACAAGTTTGCTCAAGAAAAATTTCTTTCATTCATCTGATTATTGTAAACTTACAAGAGGGGTTTAATTTATAAGGCATTACAAGGGAGGAGGGTTTCACATCTTCCCATGTGGGACTAAAGGAGGGGATCTCCAAATTAGGGCAAATCCCTTACATATGGTTGGCCAAAATACCAAAAAAATAGGATTTGGGTTATAAATGGCAGGTAGATGGCGCCACCTTGCTTGGATTTTCAAGAAAAATTTTCTTCCTTCCCTGGATCAACTCTTTTGGACTCCTCCTTTTCTTCCTCCCTAAGTCAAGGTCCTTCCCATCTTTGTTTTGATTGTTTTTGGCAGGTAGTGGGCGCCCCTTGAAGTTCTCTTCCAAGAGAATTTCTTCCCTTCTTTGTTTTGGAATTCTTGGGAAAGTCTTGGCCGCCCCCTTGATTGGTGGTCTCTTGGTGGACTTCTCCTTATCTGGCGCATGAGAGAAGGAGGTTGCCATCTGTGGAGTGGGGACCAAAAGCTGCTGGATGTGGATATGGCGCCCCCTGGACTGGGAGTGTGGCTGGGAGTGTGGTGTCCACTTGCCTGGTCTTGGAAGAAAGTGTAACATCCCATTTTGAAACCCTAGTCCACTACTGAGTCAACATGACTCAACAAAATAAAATGCAGGTAATGTAGACTCAAGCTAAATTAAGTTGATCTAGTCAACTCTTAATTAAAAACCAAAAAACCCTAATTCTTCGGGCAAGGTTAATCAGAGATCCAGATGGAGCTCTGAAGTCTTCTTCTGAGTCTGGTGCCCGCACCAATTCTCCCAGGGTGGGAGGAACTCGACCCTGTCGAGTATGGATCAAGTTGGCTCTGGTATCTCTCCAAGAGGTGTGGGTCCAGCTCTTGTAACTCTTCTCGGGAGATCCAAGAGTCATCAGAATCTGGCCTTCCTAGCCAGCGGACCAGGTATCTTTGGTATCCTCGATTACGAGTAGAGATAACCTGATCATCCAGGATCTTTTCAATCTGCTCTTTCCTCACAGGCCAATTTGTTGGTGGACACACAGGGTCAGGTTCACTCTCAAGAGCAGGATTAGGTTCAAAAGCCTCACTGGGAATCACAGCTGGCTCCCTATACTCTACTAGGTCTGTAATGTTGAAAGTGGAGCTAATGCCTAGTTCTGGAGGCAACTCGAGCACATAAGCATTGGATCCTACTCTCTTTACCACTCTAAATGGTCCAGCTCCCCTAGCATGTAACTTTCTAACGGTTCCAGGAGGAAACCGTTCAGGCCTTAACCTAATCATTACATAGTCTCCTTCGTCAAAAGTTTTGACTCGCCTTTGAGAATCAGCCAATTTCTTATAAGTTTCGTTACTTAAATTTATTTTGGCTTGAATTTCTTTATGCAAGTCTTTTATATGCTGTGCAAAAACTTCGGCAGACTCAGAGACCCGTGTGTGGACTGGTAAAGGAGCTAGGTCAAGAGGTGTGTGGGGTTTGTAACCATGCACAATTTCAAATGGACTCTTACCTGTAGACCTATTGACCGAGTCATTATATGCAAATTCAGCTCTAGGTAAGTACAAATCCCAGTTCCTAATGTTTTCACCAACAAGACACCTTAGCAGATTGCCTAAACTACGGTTCACTACTTCGGTTTGGCCGTCAGTCTGGGGATGATAGGCAGTTGAAAACTTAAGTTTCGTCCCTAACTTATGCCAAAGGGTTTTCCAGAAATAGCTGGTGAACCGAACATCCCTATCTGAAACAATGGTCTTGGGTAGGCCATGGAGTCGAACTATTTCTTTAAAGAACAGGGTGGCTACCTTAGACGCATCAAATGTTTGGGAACAAGGCAAGAAATGGGCCATCTTGGAAAATCGGTCTACTACAACACAGATAGAGTCATGCCTCCTCTGGGTCTTAGGCAAACCTAACACAAAGTCCATGCTTACATCTTGCTAAGGACGATCTGGGACAGGAAGTGGGGTATAAAGGCCGGTGTTCTGTTTTTGCTGTTTGGCAACAGCGCAGGTCCGACACCTAGCCACAATGTGTGCTACATCTCTTTTTAAGCTAGGCCAGAAAAAATGGTCTTCAATAGCCAGGGTGGTCTTATCTTTTCCGAAATGGCCAGCTAAACCTCCCGCATGAGTTTCCCAAATCAAGAATTCCCTAAGAGAGGTTCTAGGGATGCAAAGCCTATTCTTAAAGAACAGAAAGCCATCTAAAAGGGAATAATCCTTATGTTCACTAGATGATCCTTGAGTTAGATCCTGGTACATAGTCTTGAAATCCGGACATGACTCATATTCTTCTTTGATTTGCTCAAACCCTATGACTTCAGCCCTAATAGAATTCAACAACAAAGATCGACGACTAAGGGCATCAGCTACCTTATTTTCAGACCCAGCCTTATGCTTCAAAACAAAAGTATAGGACTGGATATACTCTACCCACTTAGCATGCCTAGGGTTAAGCTTCTTCTGAGAATTCAAGAATCTAAGAGCCTCATGGTCCGAAAATAGCACAAATTCTTGCGGTAGTAAATAATGTCTCCAGTAACGCAAAGCTTGCACTACCGCATAAAATTCCTTATCATAGGTAGAATACCTAAGCTTAGCATCATTAAGTTTTTCACTAAAGAATGCTACGGGATAGTTCTCTTGGCTTAGGACTCCACCTATACCTACTCCTGAAGCATCACAGGCAACCTCAAATACCTTTGAAAAGTCTGGTAATCTCAAAATAGGTGCCTGGGTCATCCTATCCTTAAGATCTAGGAAGGCTTTATGGGCTGCTTTGGTCCACTGAAATTCTCCCTTCCTGATGCAGTCTGTGATAGGAGCAACTACGGTACTAAACCCCTTGATGAATCGCCTATAGAAGGTAGCCAAGCCATGGAAACTTCTGACTTCATGCACACTGGTCGGCTCTGGCCATTCTACTATGGACCTAATCTTTTCAGGATCGGCAGCCACGCTGTCAGGGGTTACAACAAATCCAAGGAAGATAATCCTACTGGTCATAAATTCACACTTTTTGAGATTACCGTAGAGACTATCATTCCTCAAAACTTGACAGACTTGTCTAAGGTGGCCTAGGTGATCTGCAGGGGTCTTACTATAGATCAGGATGTCATCAAAATAGACCACTACAAACTTCCCTATGAAAGCTCTAAGTACCTGGGTCATAATCCTCATGAAAGTACTAGGGGCATTGGATAACCCAAAAGGCATAACAACCCATTCATATAGACCATCCTTAGTTTTGAAGGCTGTTTTCCACTCATCCCCTGGTCTAATCCTAACCTGATGATAGCCGCTCTTGAGATCAATTTTAGAAAAAACCATGGCACCGGCCATCATATCAAGCATGTCATCTAGTCTAGGGATGGGGAACCTATACTTGATTGTGATCTTATTGATGGCACGACTGTCAACACACATCCTCCACGTGCCATCCTTCTTCGGGGTTAGAAGTGCAGGGACTGCACAAGGGCTAAGACTCTCTCTAATGAACCCCTTCCTCAACAATTCGCCAACCTGCTTTTGCAGTTCTTTATGCTCAGATGGATTCATCCTATAATGGGGCAAGTTGGGTAAAGTAGCTCCTGGGACTAAATCTATGGAATGCTGAATATCCCTAAGAGGTGGAAGGTGGTCTGGCAGGTCCTCGGGAAAAACATCCTCAAATTCTTCTAATAAAGGCTTAACTTCCTGAGGAGGCTCTGAGGGTGTAGGAGTCCTAAGTTCCTTAGCAGTCAACATCCAAATGGGTGAACCACTATGAATTTCTTGTTCTAGATCCTTGGCACTAATTAGGTTCACTCCAGTCTTCATTTCTCTGACCTTACTAGTTCCTTTAGCTACCTTGTCCTTAGGAGGGACTGAATGGATTGTGATTTTCTTCCCATTGAAACTAAAGACACAGGTGTTGGATTTTCCTAAGAGGGTGGCATCATGATCATACAACCAAGGTCTTCCAAGAATTATACTGCTCACCCCCATGGGCAAGACATCACACCAAATCTTTTCTTGATAGGATTGTATTTGGATTTGGACCTGACATCTAGACTGGATGGGTATAGAGGTAGAGTCTACCCAAGAAACCTTATAGGGGTTGGGGTGGGGAACTGGGGTTAAGCCTAACATTTTGACAGTGCTAGTAGAAATGGCATTCACATAGCTCCCACTATCTATGATGATTTTACAAATCTTATCCCCTAGTTTAAGGAAAGTCTGTAGGATGTTGGTCCTACGCCAATCTTCCTGAACTTTAGTCTGGGACAGGATGCATCTTACAACCCCTAAGTGGTCAGATTCAGTGGATTCTTCCTCTCCTTCATACTCATCAACCAAATTCATTCCGGCCTCATAAACTTCTTCTTCAAACTCCTCATTAGGCTCAGAACTCTCTTCTCCTCCTTCTTCTATATATAGGGATCTACGAGGGCACTGGCTAGAAACATGACCTACCTTATGACACTTGAAACAAGCTATGGCTGTGCACTGAGTGGAGATATGACCGGGCTTCTGGCACTTAAAACAGACGATACTAGGGGCTCTCTGGGTGTCAGGTGCCTTACCTTTGTCCATGGGCCTAGGGGTGGGGATACTCTGATTAGGCTTGCTAGGGGTAACCTGGCTCTGATACCAAAAATGATGCAGAACAAAGAACAAAGAAGCGTATGTGGAAGTAAAATTAAGATTAATTCTTTTTTATTTTTATATATATATTTCAGAAATTGGCTTCGACTCAAAGTAAAGCTAAACTACGTTGAAGGAAACTAAGTAAGGATTGAAAGCACAGTTTAGAAGCAACTAAATTATCAGAGTAGTTCAGAAGTAACGGATCGCTGGGGGTTGAGAAACTCCCAGACCTAGGGTTTCGCTCTGAACTTTCAACAGAACAGAAATAGAGAGAAGAGATGGTTTACTAACCAGACAGTGATCTTCTCAGGATTTTGGTGGAAGAACTCTCTCGAGCAGATTGTGGGATCCTCGGAATCTTCGCAATGGATCCTCTAATACTGGTCTCGTGGTTTGGTCGGCTTCTCCTTGACTCAAGATCTGGGAAAAAAGAGGAACAAGTGAAGGAATTCAGAAACTCAAGAAAAGATCTTACCAGGTTGAAGAACTTGAAAGCCGAAGTTGCTGAAATCAAATTCTCCTGGAGGCCGATCTGACTTCCTCTTAGAATTGTTGTAGATCTGTAGTATCTGGACTGGAACTGGATGCTGGTGGTCAGCCTGGACTTGGAGATGGTGGCCGTGAGAAGGGAAATAGACTAGGGCTTGGTGGAAAGAGAAGGGTGAGGGCGGCTAGGGTTTGGGAATTGAGTGGCTAACCTAGGGTTTGGGGTTTTGGAGATCTCTCACCTCCTCAAGGTTCCAGGGGAACCCGGATTTACTCCCTCATGGAGCTCAACACTTGGAAGCAAGTGCGGACAAGAGAAAACACAAGTTTGCTCAAGAAAAAATTTCTTTCATTCATCTGATTGTTGTAAACTTACAAGAGGGGTTTAATTTATAAGGCATTACAAGGGAGGAGGGTTTCACATCTTCCCATGTGGGACTAAAGGAGGGGATCTCCAAATTAGGGCAAATCCCTTACATATGGTCGGCCAAAATACCAAAAAAATAGGATTTGGATTATAAATGGCAGGTAGATGGCGCCACCTTGCTTGGATTTTCAAGAAAAATTTTCTTCCTTCCCTGGATCAACTCTTTTGGACTCCTCCTTTTCTTCCTCCCTAAGTCAAGGTCCTTCCCATCTTTGTTTTGATTGTTTTTGGCAGGTAGTGGGCGCCCCCTTGAAGTTCTCTTCCAAGAGAATTTCTTCCCTTCTTTGTTTTGGAATTCTTGGGAAAGTCTTGGCCGCCCCCTTGATTGGTGGTCTCTTGGTGGACTTCTCCTTATCTGGCGCATGAGAGAAGGAGGTTGCCATCTGTGGAGTGGGGACCAAAAGCTGCTGGATGTGGATATGGCGCCCCCTGGACTGGGAGTGTGGCTGGGAGTGTGGTGTCCACTTGCCTGGTCTTGGAAGAAAGTGTAACATCCCATTTTGAAACCCTAGTCCACTACTGAGTCAACATGACTCAACAAAATAAAATGCAGGTAATGTAGACTCAAGCTAAATTAAGTTGATCTAGTCAACTCTTAATTAAAAACCAAAAAACCCTAATTCTTCGGGCAAGGTTAATCAGAGATCCAGATGGAGCTCTGAAGTCTTCTTCTGAGTCTGGTGCCCGCACTAGATATCTATATAGGATGGAAAAAATAGTGTTGAATTGGGGAAGATATTTGGCACACGAGAACCTTTCATATTAATCTTTTCTGTTGATTTCATAATTGTTGTGACCATTAGACCATGATCTCTGTGAAGGATTTCCTGAGCATGCTTTCAGGGGTCAGAAGCAAGTAACTGTAATTCCGGTGAGGAAAAAAAATCTCTTTGCAAGGGAGAGCCCATGGTCACTTTTTCGTTTCATTTAAACGTGTACTGTTAAATGAACAGCTTTCAAGTAGATGAGTCTTGCTTAGCACGAGTTGCTTGCAATCAGAAAGCTGAAACGATGTTAATTAACATTCCGAGGATAAAGGGAACAATTAGTGTAATAATATATAGGGCATATCATGCTCCCCCCTCTTGGTCTTTGATTTGGATCACCAATGTGTGGCTGTGGAATCATGACACAAGCTGTGACACCTCGAACCGAGCATGCAATAGATACCGCATATCCACAGAGCAAGTCTTGCAAACATACAAGGCTACAGATCAAACCATAATAATTTAGAGTAAATATTTCTTTTCTCGATCCTTGAAAATCAATTTAATAAAAATTTAATCAAATCATTCTCATCAATACCAATATTTGATTCATTTAAAACCTTCAAATCTAAATTAATCTAACAAGAACTAACTAATACAAGTGATGTGGCGAGACCGCCAACGTGGGTAGCTGATAGGCACCATGTCAAAGGAGACCGCCGTGTCTGACGCCGGGGCGACACCTCAGCCCGGACTGTTCTGTCGAGATGAGCTGAGCTCCCTCAAGGCAACGACCGAGCTCCGTCCTCCGCCAGGTCGGGCCCGCGAGCTCGGGATGCCTAGGCCAGAGCCGCCCTCCGCCCTCTAGAGCGAGACCCTCGGAGGTTAGTGCCCTGTGGTCGAGGTCGAGCTCAATGCTCACCCGCCAATGTGGAGCCTCTCCGAGCGCACGCCCTCTGGACCGGGTCCGCCTTCCACCCTCCAGAGCGAGACCCTCAGAGGTTAGTGCCCTGTGGTCGAGGTCGAGCTCAGCGCTCACCCCCCAATGTGAAGCCTCTCCGAGTGCGCGCCCTCTGGACCAGGTCCGCCTTCCGTCCTCCAGAGCGAGACTCTCGGAGGTTAGTGCCCTGTGGTCGAGGTCGAGCTCAGCGCTCACCCACCAATATGGAGCCTCTCCGAGCGCGCGTCCTCTGGACCGGGTCCGCCTTCCACCCTCCAGAGCGAGACCCTCGGAGGTTAGTGTCCTGTGGTCGAGGTCGAGCTCAGCGCTCACCTGCCAATGTGGAGCCTCTTCGAGCGCGCTCCCTTTGGACCGGGCCCGCACTCTTCCCTCTTCCATCAAGGTGGCCACACGAGCTCGGAGCATCTAGACCGGAGCAAGCCCTGCCATCCCAGAACACCGGCGAGCCGCCCAAGGACTACGGAACAGCGCCCCCCATACCGCCATAACTACCTGTCCGGCCGTACTTCTAGTGGGATGGGCCAGCCAGAAAGCACGAACCCCTAGGACGGCGACCCCCGGATCAAGGCTTTGCCAAGCTTCCCGGAATGGGGCGACCGGAGGGGTTGTCAGAACGAATGGAAGCTTCCCCTACCACCTGTCAGGAAAGACGTCTCGTCCACGGCACGGAATCCTGCCGCACGCGCCTACCAGCCTAGCAAAGATCCCGAGGCGAGCACCCAAACGGTCAATTCTCAACTACAAAGAATAATCGACACCCCCAAAAGGGGGAAGGTAACAACAGCAATCATCCATAAACACAAGCGCAAGCTCGACCAAGAGGGCGAAGAGCCACCACTACCACCACAGTCGAAGGAAAACAAGTGATACAAGGAGAGGCGGAGGAACAGGAAACCCCTCTGTCCCCGCTATCGTTCTCCCCTTGCAACATTTTCGTCTTCACACACACCTTTCACTCCTCCTAGTGTGGAGTCCATAAAGAGGGGCCCGACCAGGACGATCTGTTCTCCTGGATCGCTACTGACTTGACCATTGGAGTGCCCCCGCCAGAAACCCCGGCCCGGGTCACTAACTCCTATTTCGCAAGTCCAGGAGAAGAGGACCGCCAGGTGGCAAAGGAAGCACACTCTGGCGCCGGCAGCAGCTACGGGCCACAGCGATCTTGGCGGCAACAGATTGGCGTGCCAGGAAGGGGGGGCGGATTAAACCCTCCATCTCTCCACAAGCAAGCCAGGCGGAAGGATGGTGACAACCAGGGCAAGGGAGGCCTCCACCAGTCGTGCGGGGAATTCCCCCTCCCGGGGGAACCCACACCGCCAAGAAGCGGAGCCATCCGTGCCGGTTCAGCCACCTCCGCAAGAAGCCTAGCTAGCTGCACTCGCCCAGCAAATGCAAGTCCTTGCCAAGCAGTGTGCCAGCTTCAGCACCAGCATCGGTCCGTGGCTACCCACCAGCAGCCAGGGACTCTGGCGGCCCACGCTGTAGCTCCCCACGATAGCCTGCACTCCTTCCAAGGAAAGTTGTCACAGTCGCGGGCCACCATCGACAATCAGGGCAGCCATCAAGCTCCGGCGAAGAGGCAACGAGCCTGCTCTGCCGACAGAGAGAGCCGCTCACCAAACCTTGGACAGGAGGCGCCCAGACCCCATCGAGGCAGGAAAAGCAAGACCCCCCATCATGGATGCCATGCATCCATGTCACCTTCTCCGTCTCTTTCGATAGAGGGGTCCACTGATGAAGTCATCAGGCACGTGGTGGAAAAGCACCTGGAGGAACATGAACTCAAGCTGGCCGAGTTTGCCCATCGGTTTGCCAGCATGCAGGGCTCCACTAGTGAGCTAGCGGGCCACGACGCCCGTCCCCCATTCTCCCAAGAAATCCAAGCGGAGCCGATCCCGCATCGGTTCCGGATGCCGCAAGTGGATCCTTACGATGGGACCATCGACCCCCTGGACCACCAGAAAGCTACCGGACCCTCATGAGGGTCCCCGGGGGCCACCAACACTCTTCTTTGTGTCACTTTTCCTGCTACTCTCCGGAAAGTAGCTCGGGTGTGGTTCACCTGTTTGGAGCCGGAGAGCATCAGCTCCTTCGGCCAGCTAGGGTAGAAGTTCGTGGCTCACTTCGACGCTTGCAGGAAGTTGCCATGAGAGGCAGACAGCCTCTTCTCCATCCGGCAATAGGACCGCGAGCCCCTGTGGGACTACGTGGCCTGCTTCAAGGCCGTGGCATTGGAGATCTACAATCTCGAAGAGCCAGTCGCCATGCTGGCACTGAAGCGAGGGCTCAGGACCTCCCACCTGACCTATTCGCTGGATAAGAAGCCTCCCAAGACTTACTCCGAGCTCCTTCTCCGGGCCCAAAAGTACATCCGCACCGAGGAAGCGGACCGTACGAGACGGGAGCTCAATGGAGGACCCCTGAAGAAGTCGGCCCCCGTCGAAGCATCCGGATCCAGGAATCTAGCACCCCAGGCTCCGAGCTCCCGGAGGGACCGACCGAGATCGAGAGAGGCCCCCGTTCCCGAGGTGAGTTACACCCCTCTCCTCACCCCGAGGGTAAAAATCCTCATGGAGATTGAAGGCGAGGACTACCTGAGATGCTCGCCTCCGTTGAAGCCCTTCGTTGACTGTGACAAGATAAAGTATTGTCGCTTTCACCGCAACCTCGGCCACGATACCGAGGAATGTCGCAACCTCAAGTGGGAGATTGAGGAACTCATCAAGAGAGGCTATCTCAAAAGGTTCGTGGGGGGTAGACCTCAAGCAGAGTCCCAGGCGCTCGTCGCTCTTCCGCCAACTCCAACCATCGACAATCGCCCAACCGAGATGCCAGTGGGCATGATCTCCAGGGGAGCTGCGCATGCATCCAAGAGGACCCGGGGGGCAGGGGACTCTGAGAATGTACTCCCTTTTAAAGGGAGGGGGAAGACGGGGGGAAAAATATAAATAATGATGCCATGGTCGTCGTGATGACGATCGCAAAGCACCCTATAAAGCGCATCATGGTTGATAGTGGAAGCTCCATAGACGTGCTTTTTTACGATGCCTTCTCCAAGATGAATCTCTCCCCCGATCAGCTTAAGCCCGTGCACACATCCCTTGTTGGGCGACTCCATGAGGGTAGAAGGAGAAATTACTCTCCCGGTTACTACCGGAACCCCACCCCGGCAGAGCATCGTCATGATGACTTTCACGGTAGTAAGGCTCCCTTCTACCTACAACGTGATATTGGGTCAGCCCGGGCTTAACCTGCTCGATACCTTTGTTTCCACCAAGAGGCTACTTGTACAGTTCCCAACTCCCTACGGTGTCGGGGAGATGAGGGGAGCACCCCAGCTGGTGCAACATTATTTCCAGACCCTCCCTAGGGCCAGGGTCCCCCAGGATGACCCCAGTGCAGATGACCTCGACCAGAGGGCCCAAGACCCCAGGGGAGGCCCGGTCGAGTGCCTACTTTCCTACCTCCTCGGAGATGATCCCACGAAGACGGTGCAGGTCAGAGCCCAGCTACCCGAGGAGGAGAGCACCCAACTGCTGGAATTCCTGTGGGCAAATGCAGATGTGTTCGCCTGGACGATGGCGGATATGCCAGGTATCCCTCCTGACATCATTACCCATAAGCTGAGTGTTGACCTAAAGCACAAACCAGTTCGGCAAAAGAAGAGAAGTTTTGCCCCAGAGAGACACGCAGCTATCAAGGTGGAAGTTGATAAACTCCTAGCTGCCGGTTTCGTTCGAGAGGTCCAATACCCAAGCTGGCTGGCGAATGTAGTGATGGTCAGGAAGAATAATGGCAAATGGAGGATTTGTGTCGACTACACCAACCTCAACAAAGCTTGCCCGAAGGACAGCTTTCCTCTCCCGAAGATCGACCAGCTGGTGGATGCCACCTCTGGCCACCGACTGCTCTCCTTCATGGATGCGTTCTCTGGGTACAATCAAATCTGCATGCATCTAGAAGACGAGGAGCACACCGCCTTCGTCACCGACCAAAGAACATACTGTTACAGGATGATACCTT
This sequence comes from Areca catechu, assembly GCA_021397845.1. Lineage (NCBI taxonomy): Eukaryota > Viridiplantae > Streptophyta > Magnoliopsida > Arecales > Arecaceae > Areca > Areca catechu. Next base: position 45,909,902 of record CM038047.1, on the reverse strand, counting down.
TTGGTCTGAAAAACGCAGGAGCTACCTATCAGCGCCTGGTCAGCAAGGTCTTCAAGGACCAAATAGGCTGCAACATGCAAGTGTATGTAGATGACATGCTCGTTATGAGCAGGCCGGGCTCGAGCCACATAGCTGACCTCACCGAGTACTTCCATAACCTGTGGCAACATCAGATGAAGCTGAACCCAGCAAAGTGTGCTTTCGGGATGGCGGCAAGAAAATTTCTTAGCTTTATGGTCACCCAGAGGGGCATCGAAGCAAATCCGGAGAAGGTGCAGGCCATCATCGACATGGAACACTCGACCTCCAAGAAGCAGGTCCAGCACCTGACGAGACGTGTCACCGCCTTCAGTAGGTTCATCTCGAGGTCGATAGATCATTGCCTACCATTTTTCAAGGCGCTGCGCAAGATGCACGACTTCACCTGGACCGAGGAGTGCAAGGCAGCCTTCGAGGAGATGAAGAACTTCCTCGCCTACCCCCCGTTGCTCTCTAGGCCGAAGGAGGGAGAGGAGCTTTTGCTGTACCTGACGGTTACACCGGGAGCTGTCAGCTCGGTTCTCGTCCGCACAGACGAGGACAAATCTCAAAAGCCGGGGTACTACACCAGCAAAATCCTCCGCGATGTGGAGATCAGGTATACTCGCTCCGAGAAACTCATTTTTGCACTAATAATGTCTGCTAAGCGCCTCAGGCCCTACTTCCAAGCACACCCAATAGTGGTCGTGATGGACCAGCTACTGAGGACCATCCTCACCCGACCTGAGATATCTGGGAGGTTGGCTAAGTGGTCCCTGCTGCTCAGCAAATTCGACATAGCGTACCGATCGAGGTCTTCACAAAAGGCCCAAGTCCTAGCCGACTTCATGGTCGAGTGCACCGGGTTCACCGAGGAGCCAGAGCAGACAGCAACGGAACCTGGGCTAGGAGAAGAGCCCTGGATCCTCCACGTAGATGGAGCATCCAATTCCGGCAGGAGCGGAGCAGGCCTCATCCTAACCAATAGCGATGGGGTTGTGGCGGTATGCGCCCTCCGCTTCAAGTTTGCCGTGACTAATAACTAGGTGGAGTACGAAGCACTCCTCACGGGCGTGAGAGTCTCCCGTGAGCTTGGTGTGTGGGACTTGAAAGTCTTCATCGACTCCCAACTGGTCGCCGGACAAGTCTCCAGAGAATATGAAGTGAGGGATGCCCAGATGATGAAGTACCTGGAGCAGGTCTGTGTAAGCATGGCGGGCCTCCGATGCTTCAGCATCTTCCACATCCCTCGAGGGGAGAATGCATGCACGGATGCACTGTCCAGGCTCGCGACCTTATCGGACTCGTTGCTGGGATGCACCTACATCGAGTACCTCGAAAGTCCCAGCTACGAGAGCTCGGCAGAGGTGCATCAAGTCACCCCCGAGCCGAGCTGGATGGACAAGTATGTCCGATACATCACTGACGGCACCTTGCTCGACAACTGTGCAGAAGCTGCCCTCGTCAAGAAGAAGGCCCCCTGGTTCATTCTGGAGGAAGGCTAGCTTTATCGCCAATCTTACTCTTACCCACTCCTGAGATGCCTCAAGCCCGCCAAGGCAACCTTTGTGCTCCGAGAGATACATGAAGGCCTCTGCGGGAACCACATGGAAGGGAGAACACTGGCTTACAAAGCCCTCCACCATGGGTACTTTTGGGAGACTATGAGGAAGGACACCACCGTCTTCGTTAAAAGGTGCGACAAATGCCAGTGCCATGCCAATATACAGCATCAATCGACAGCGCCGATCTCCCAACTCTCAGCCCCTTGGCCCTTTGCCCAGTGGAGAATGGACATCTTGGGACTGTTTCCCCTAGCACCAGGGTAGCAAAAGTTCCTGCTGGTGGCAATCGACTACTTCACCAAGTGCGTCGAAACAGAGCCGCTAGCCTGGATCGCGAAAGCCAATGTCCGCCAGTTCTTCTGGAAGTTAATCATTTGCCGCTTCGGGCTCCCCCATTGTATCATCACTGACAACAGGCGATAATTCGATAATCGCAAGTTCGAAGGATTCTGCATTGAGCACAGCATCCAACACCGGTTCACCTCAGTGGCTCACCCTCAAATAAATGGAGAAGCCGAGGTAACAAACCAGACCATCCTTCAAGGACTTGGGACCGGCTGGACCAAGCCAAGGGCAGGTGGGCAGAAGAACTCTCAAGCATCCTGTGGGCCTACCACACAACACCCAGGATGGTGACAAACGAGATGCCCTTCAGCCTTGTTTTCGGTGCCGAAGCGGTCATCCCGATCGAGCTCGGCGTGCCCACATTGTGGGTGCAGTAGTACGACGAAGCGCGGAACTCGACGCACCTCCTACTTAACCTGGACCTTCTTGAAGAGGCAAGGGACAAACCCACCTACGGATGGCGTTCTACCGACAATGAGTAGCTCGGTACTACAATGCCTGCGTCAGGCCAAAAGCTTTCAAGCCCGGAGATTTTGTGCTACGGTGGGCGGAGGCGTCTCAGCCCAGGGAGTGCGGCAAACTCTCACCAATTAGGAAGGCCCCTACAAAGTAGCTGAGGCCCTCTCACAAGGGGCCTACTGCCTTGAAGATCTCGGCGGCGTCAGGTTCCCCAGAACGTGGAATGCTTGCAACTTGCGGAAATACTATCAGTAATGTAAGGTTTCCCAGCCATAATGATAATGACAATGGTTTTTTCCTTGCGCAAGTGTCTATCTGTCTTGCAAGAAAATTCCAGCGACGTCCCCGAGCCTAGCTCCAGGATGTCAAGGGATCTTCGAGCCACGCCGCTATCAACTAGCAACATCCTTGAGCCCAGCTCCAGGATGCCAACCAAAGACCGGAGCTCAGATCTCCGGCTAAGGGATCTTCGAGCCACGCCGCTCTCAACTAGCAATGTCCCCGAGCCCAGCTCCAGGATGCCAACTCAAGACCAGAGCTCAGATATCCGGTCAAGGGATCTTCGAGCCACGCCTCTCTCAACTAGCAACATCCTCGAGCCCAGCTCTAGGATGCCAACCCAAGACTGGAGCTCAGATCTTCGGCCAATGGATCTTCGAGCCATGCCACTCTCAACTAGCAACGTCCCCGAGCCCAGCTCCAGGATGCCAACCCAAGATCGGAGCTCAGATCTCCGGCCAAGGGACCTTCGAGCCATGCAGCTCTCAACTAGCAACGTCCCCGAGCCTAGCTCCAGGATGCCAACCCAGGACCGGAGCTCAGATCTCCGGCCAAGGGACCTTCGAGCCATACAGCTCTCAACCAGCAACGTTCCCGAGCCCAGCTCCAGGATGCCAACCTAAGACCGGAGCTTAGATCTCCGGTCAAGGGACCTTCGAGCCATGCAGCTCTCAACCAGCAACATCCCTGAGCCCAGCTCCAGGATGCCAACCCAAGACCGGAGCTCAGATCTCTGGCCAAGGGACCTTCGAGCCATGCAACTCTCAACCAGCAACGTCCCTGAGCCCAGCTCCAGGATGCTAACCCAAGATCGTAGCTCAGATCTCCGGCCAAGGGGTCACCGAGCCAAGCTGCTCTCAATCTCATACGCCTCCGAGCCAAGCTTCGAGACACTAAGGGATCATGGGACCAAGTAGCTCCCATCAACACCTCGAGCCTATCTCCAAGGCGCCAAAGACCTGAGCCAAGCACTCAGGCAACCCCTGGACCTGAGCCTAGCTCCACATCCAGGAAGGCCTCGAGCCTAGCTCCAAAGTGATCAAGTCCTGTGACCCTCTTCTCTGATCTCCCCACTCAAAAAGAAGACGAGAGGGGAAGGAAAGAAAGAGAACGAGAGGGGAACATGGCAAGAACCCTCTTCTCTAATCTCCCCACTCGAAAAGAAGACGAGGGGGGAAGGAAAGAAAGAGAACGAGAGGGAAACACGGCAAGAACCCTCTTCTTTGATCTCCCCACTCCAAAAAAAAAAAAAAGAAGAGAAGAGAAAAGAAGAAAAAGGAAAAAAGGAGGGGGGAAGGAAAGAAAGAGAACGAGAGGGGAACAAGCCTGTACTTCTCAATCATTAACGTCCCCGAGCCTAGCTCCAGGATACCAACTCAAGACTGGAGCTCAGATCTCTGGCCAAGAGACCTTCGAGCCACACAGCTCTCGGTCAACAGCACCTTCGAGACCAGCAGCCCTCAAGTGCCATCAACTTGCGCCCGACTTGATAGAGTTGGAGTCTAATAATAACTCAACTCCATGCAAGGCGAGGCCCTCCTCTCTAATCTCCCCACTCATCAAAAAGAAAGAAAAAGAAGAAGGGGAGTGAAAGAAAGAGAGAAAAAAAGGAAGACAAAGTGGTTGCAAGAAAGCTTAAGCTCTATTGATTAAGTGTCAGTTACAAGCATCCTGCGGGCCCCCGATATACCGGGTAGCCCTGCCAAAAAAAAGAGAGAGAAAAGACAAAGTACAAAGGGAATAAAAATAACTACTGCCCAGTTGGACCGCCGGGCTGGGAGTCTCCATCAGCAGGGACTTCCAACTGCGCGGCTCCGGGTTCAGATGGCATGGCCCTGACCTCGGCTAGCATAGAAGACTCGGGAGCAGCGTGGTGCGGGCACCAGACTCAGAAGAAGACTTCAGAGCTCCATCTGGATCTCTGATTAACCTTGCCCGAAGAATTAGGGTTTTGGCTTGTAATAAGGGTTGACTTGATCAACTCAATTTTAGCTTGAGTCTATATTACCTGCATTTTTATTTTGTTGAGTCATGTTGACTCAGTAGTGGACTAGGGCTTCAACCTGGGGTGTTACATTTTCTCCCAAGGCCAAGCAAGTGGGCGCCACACTCCCAGCCACACTCCCAGCCATACGCCTGAGTCCACGGGGCGCCACATCTCCATCCAGCAGGCTTTGGTCCCCACACCACAGATAGCAGCTCCCTTCTCTCATGCGCCAATTGAGAAGAAATCCACCAGGGGTCCACAAATCAAGGGGGCGGCCCAAGACATTCCCAAAAGAACCAAACTATGAAAGGGAAGAAATTCCCTTGGAGAGAACTTCAAGGAGGCGCCCATTACCTGCCAAAAATACTCAAAACAAAATTAGAAAGAGCCATAACTTGGGGAAAAAGAAAAGGAGGTATCTAAAAAAGGGTTGAGCCATGAAAGGAAGGAGATTTCTCTTGAAGAGCAAGGTTAGGAGCGCCCTAGTCATTCCAACTAAAGCCAGATATAAAAGGAAATAAATTTTCTCTTGGAGGGCAAGGTTAAGAGGCGCCCAAACACTTCCAGATAAGGCCAAGCATAGAAGGAAAAAAATAATTTCTTGGAGGTCAAGACAAGGAGGCGCCACCCACTTTCCTTTTTTGAAGCCTCAATCATCTTTGGAATTATTTGGCCGGCCATATGAGTAGGGATTGATCCTACAATCCTAATTTGAAGATCCCCCCTTTAGTCCCACATGGGAAGATGTAAAACCCTACTCTCTTGTAATGTCCTATAAATTAAAACCCCTTTGTAAGTTCTAAAAAAAAATCAGAGGAATGAAACCAATTTTTTTTTGTGAGCAAACTCTGTGTTTTCTCTCTTCCGCACTTGCATCCAGGTGTTGAGCTCCGTGAGGGAGTAAATCCGGGTTCCCCAGGAACCTTGAGGAGGTGTGAGATCTCCAAAACCCAAACCCTCGGTTAGCCACTTCTACTCCATAACCCTAGCCGCCCACCATCCACTTCAATCCACCAAACCCTAGCCTATCCCACCTCCCACGGCCTCTCTCTCCAAGTCCAGGCCGACCACCAGCATCCAGCTACAGTCTGGATACTTCGGATCCAAAGCTCTTTCTAGAGGGAGTCGAATCAGCCTTCAAGAGAATCCGGATCTCAGCGACATCAGCCTTCAAGTTCTTTGACCTGGTAAATCCTTCCCTGAGTCTCTGAATCCATCACTTATTTTTCTTCTTCCCAAATCTTGAGTTCAGGAGAAGCCGATCCAGCCACGAGGCCAGTATTGGAGGATCCATTATGAAGATAGCCGAATCCGAGGATCCAACAATCTGCCCGAGAGAGTTCTTCCACCCAAATTCTGTGAAGATCACTGTCTGGTTGGTAAACCATCTCTCCTCTTTATTTCTGTCCTGTTGAAAGTTCAGAGTGAAACCCTAGGTCTGGGAGTTTCTCAATCCCCAGCGATCCGTTACTTCTGAACTACTCTGATAACTTAGCTTCTTCTAAATTGTGCTTTCAATCCTTACCTAGTTTCCTTCAACTTAGTTTAACTTTACTTTGAGTCAAAGCCAATTTCTGAAATATAAAAAAAAAAAAGAATTAATCTTAATTTTACTTCCGCATACACTTCTTGTTCTTTGTTCTGCATCATTTTTGGTATGAGAGCTTTCGTTCTGCATCATTTTGGTATCAGAGCCCTGTCTAGGGTTTCTGTTTGATTGCTTGTTTGAGTCTCTCTCTTTTTACTTTGTTTGCTCGAAGTAGACTCCCCAGGACGTCCGATCCTAGGAACGAAGCGAGGTGCAAACCTCCTCTTCCCATTCCACGGGGTGTTCCTAGGGCGTGTAGGGGATCCATTGGGTTACAACTTCGTAGTAGGAATTGTAAACGGGGAAGTACTCTATTTTCAACCCGTAATTACCCTGTTGTAGGAATTATTTCTCACTACAGGTAACTCCAAATTTGGTGATTTTTATTTTTCTGGAACCAGTATAATGGAAAATATTTTGCATAATTTTCTTGTAATTTATTGGTTTCCGTGAGATTTCTGAAAATTAAATTACTGCAACTCTGTTTTTGTGTTCTGCAATCAAATTATTTTTGAGTGTTCATCTCTTAATTTATCTTAAGGGCATTTGAGCATCTAAGATAAGGGGAGGAGTTGATAAGCTCTCCTTAGCCCAAAACCACTACCCACTCATTCGAACCTAAGCCTTTAATCTTAAAATTAATTAGACCTAATTTGCCCTAGTGGGCTAGGGACATCAACAAGTCGGGTCAAGGCTAGTGTTGAGTCAGTTTGTCTAGTTACTCTGTGTGTGCTTTGTACTCAGTGTCTAGAATGGTGGTTCAGGGATTCCATCCCGAAGGGCTTGTGTGCTGGTCCGCCTACCTGGCCAATCTCTGATTGGTGTCTAGGATGGGCATTTAGGGACCTAACACTCCCCTTACACCTGCCTGGCTGAGGCCTGAGTTACTACAGGCTAGCTTGCCACTCTGATTGGGCATCTAGTTTGGACTCTAGGTCTAGTGAGCCAGTAGTCGCTTTAGTCTAGTCACATTCTGTGTGCTTGCTTGCATCATCATGTCTACCCGGAATGGAGTACCCTACCAACCTAGTCAAACCTAACCAGATTTAGAGGCCATGGTTAGAAATCTTACCGAAAGTATGACCAAATTGAGTCAGGACATGAATGAGGGTTTTTCCCAGTTTAGGGATCGAGTCCAAGTACTTGAGAAACGTAGACATCAAAATTGGACCCCTGATCCAAAATTTAATAGGCCCCAACCTCACCCATGCCAGGAACCTAGGAGGACCTTATACCGTGATCCCGAGCATAACCTTAGGAAGCCTAACCATGATATCTATAGTGTGGATCGTGTCTATGAGAGGTCCTTACAATATTCTAGACCAGTCACTCAACAACCCAAGTCTTCTAGATCAAATCATTTAGATCCACACCCATGCCTAAGTAAGGTCTCTACTAGCTTGAAACCCAGTGTGACCCAGGTTCCTATATCTCAAGAATGTTTGTTTTGTGGAGAAAGAGGCCATAAATCTAGTCAGTGTGATGCAGCACGAAAGCTCTAATACCAAAAATGATGCAGAACAAATTAAAGGATGCGATGCGGAAGTAAATTAAGATTAATTAAATTTTTTTGTGGTTTTTATATGTTTGTAGAAGTTGGCTTCAAATCAAAGAAAAGTTAACCTAACATTGAAAGATACTAATATGATAATTGAAAGCACAACTTTAAGGAAACTAAATTATCAGAGTAATTCAGAAGCAACGGATCGCTGGGGGTTGAGAAACTCCCAGACCTAGGGTTTCACTCCGAGCTTTCAACAGAACAGAAATAAAGAGAAGGGAAGGGTTATCTAACCAGACAATGATCTTCACAGATTTTGGTGGAAGAACTCTCCCGAGCAGATTGTTGGATCCTCGGAGTCGGATATCTTCGTAATGGATCCTCCAATACTGGGCCTTTGGCGGGTTGGCTTCTCCTGAACTCAAGATCTGGAAGAGAAGAAAGACAATTGATGGAATCAGAGAGTCAAGGAAAAGATTTACCAGGTTGATGAACTTGAAGATCGAAATTGCTGAAAACTGGATTCTCCTGGAGGCTGATGTGATTTTCCTTGGAACTTGCTTTGGATCTGAAGTAGCCGGACTGGATCTGGATGAAGGTGGACGGCCTGGACTTGTAGAGAGAGAGAGGCCGTGGGAGATGGATGGATCTAGGGTTTGGTGGATGGAAAATAATGAAAGGTGGCTAGGGTTTTGGAATTTCAAGTGGCTAACCTAGGGTTTTGGATAAAGATGGAGATCTCTCACCTCCTCAAGGCTCCAATGGAACCCGGATTACCCCCTCACGGAGCTCAACACTTAGAATAGTGCGGAAGAAGAGAAACCTAGGTCACTCAACACAAGAGAATAGCAAAAATAATTTTTCTTCATTGATTTTCAAAGTTACAAAGAGAGGTCTATTATATAGACCTAAAATTTTCTCCTAGCTTGTACAAATTCCCATGTGGGACTAAACTCTTCCAACCCCTAGATTAGGTAGAAAATCCTCTCCCTTGGCCGACCAAGAGTCCAAAAAAAATTGGGACGGCCATAAAGGAATTGTTTTGGAACTTTTATGGCACCTCCTTTGGAGTTGGATTTGGATTTGGAGTCCTCTTCTTCTTAAGGTATTTCTTCTTTTCTTCCACTCCAAGTTAAGCTCTTTGATTTTGATTTGAACTTCAATTAGGAGTAGGTTGGATGTCCTTCTTTGATTTCTTCTCCAAGAGAAGTTTTCTTCCTTCTTTGCTTAGGTAAATTAGGCAGGTGTGGGCGCCTCCTTTAATTTAGCCTCCAATTTGATTTTTTCTTCTTTGGATGTGGGGACCATGACACTGGGATGCCTCTATGGCGCCTCCTTGACTCTGGCGTGTGCTCGGAGTGTGGCTGGGCGTGTGGCTTGGAGTGTGGCCTCCACTTGCTTGAACCTTGAGTTGATTGGAAGAGAAATGTGGCACCATTTTGGACCAAATTGAAACCACATTGGGACTTGCACCGAGTCAACATGACTCAACAAAATTTAAATGGTGATTCAAGAAATAAATAAAATAAATAAACTGGTTGACCAGGTCAACCTTTATTACAAACCCTAATTTCTCGGGCAATGTCAATCAGAGATCCAAATGGAGCTCTGAAGTCTTCTTCTGAGTCTGGTGCCCGCACCAATTCTCCCAGGGTGGGAGGAACTCGACCCTGTCGAGTAAGGCTCAAGTTGGCTCTGGTATCTCTCCAAGAGGTCTGGGTCCAATTCTTGTAATTCTTCTCGGGAGATCCAAGAGTCATCAGAATCTGGCCTTCCTTGCCAGCGGACCAGGTACCTTTGGTATCCTCGATTACGAGTAGAGATAACCTGATCATCCAGGATCTTTTCAATCTGCTCTTTCCTCACAGGCCAGTTTGTTGGTGGACACACAGGGTCGGGATCACTCTCAATGATAGGGTTAGGCTCAAAAGGCTCACTAGGAATCACAGCTGGCTCCCTGTACTCTACTAAGTCTGTAATGTTGAAAGTAGAGCTAATGCCTAGTTCTGGAGGCAACTCGAGCACATAGGCATTGGATCCTACTCTCTTTACCACTCTAAATGGTCCAGCTCCCCTAGCATGTAACTTTCTAACGGTTCCAGGAGGAAACCGTTCAGGCCTTAACCTAATCATCACATAGTCTCCCTCAACAAAAGATTTGACTCGTCTTTGAGTATCAGCCAACTTCTTATAAGTTTCATTACTTAAATTTATTTTGGCATGAATTTCTTTATGCAAGTCTTTTATATGCTGTGCAAAATTCTCAGCAGATTCGGAGACTCGAGTGTGGACAGGTAAAGGGACTAGGTCAAGAGGTGTGTGAGGTTTGTACCCATGTACAATTTCAAATGGACTTTTACCCGTAGACCTATTGACCGAGTCATTGTACGCAAATTCTGCCCTTGGTAGGTATAAATCCCAATTTCTGGTGTTTTCACCAACAAGACATCTCAGCAGATTTCCTAGGCTACGGTTCACTACTTCAGTTTGGCCATCAGTTTGGGGATGATAGGCAGTTGAAAACTTAAGTTTTGTCCCTAACTTATGCCAAAGGGTCTTCCAAAAGTAACTGGTGAACCGGACATCCCTATCTGAAACGATTGTCTTAGGTAGGCCATGGAGTCTAACTATCTCATTGAAGAAAAGTGTGGCTACCTTAGACGCATCAAAAGTTTGGGAACAAGGCAAGAAGTGGGCCATTTTAGAGAATCGGTCGACTACGACACAGATAGAATCATGCCTTCTCTGGGTCTTAGGTAAACCTAACACAAAATCCATACTCACATCTTGCCAAGGACGATCTGGGACAGGGAGTGGGGTATAAAGGCCAGTGTTTTGTTTTCGCTGTTTGGCAACAGCGCAGGTTCGACATCTAGCTACAATATTAGCTACATCCCTTTTTAAGCTAGGCCAGAAAAAGTGGTCTTCAATAGCTAGAATGGTCTTGTCTTTTCCAAAATGGCCAGCTAAACCTCCAGCATGGATTTCCCAAATCAAAAATTCTCTAAGAGAAGTTCTAGGGATGCAAAGCCTATTTTTGAAGAACAAAAAACCATCTACAAGGGTATAATCCTGGTGATTACTAGACGGTCCTTGAACTAGATCCTGATACACAGTTGTGAAATCCGGACAAGACTCATATTCCTCTTTGATTTGCTCAAACCCTATGACCTCAGTTCTAACAGAAGTTAATAACAGAGATCGGCGACTAAGGGCATCAGCTACCTTATTCTCAACTCCAGCCTTATGTTTCAGGACAAAAGTATAGGACTGGATATATTCTACCCACTTAGCATGCCTAGGGTTAAGCTTCTTTTGGGAGTTCAGAAATCTAAGAGCCTCATGGTCCGAGAATAGTACAAATTCCTGCGGTAGCAAATAATGTCTCCAGTAACGCAAAGCTTGCACCACCGCATAAAATTCCTTATCATAGGTAGAATACCTAAGCTTAGCATCATTAAGTTTTTCACTGAAGAATGCTATGGGATGATTCTCTTGGCTTAGGACTCCACCTATTCCTACACCTGAAGCATCACAGGCAACCTCAAATACTTTAGAAAAATCGGGTAATCTCAGAATGGGTGCCTGGGTCATTTTCTCCTTAAGATCTAGGAAGGCTTTATGGGCTGACTTAGTCCAATGAAATTCTCCCTTCCTAATACAATCAGTGATAGGAGCAGCTAAAGTACTAAACCCCTTGATGAATCGCCTATAGAAGGTAGCCAAGCCATGGAAACTTCTAACTTCATGCACATTGGTTGGCTCTGGCCAGTCTACTATGGACTTAATCTTCTCAGGATCGGCCGCCACGCCGTCAGGGGTTACTACAAAACCAAGAAAGATAACTCTACTAGTCATGAATTCACACTTCTTAAGATTGCCGTAGAGTCTCTCATTCCTCAAAACTTGCAGACTGCTCTAAGGTGGCCTAGGTGATCTGCTGGGGTCTTACTATAGATCAGGATGTCATCAAAATAGACCACCACAAATTTTCCTATGAAAGCTCTAAGTACCTGGGTCATAATTCTCATGAAGGTACTAGGGGCATTGGACAACCCAAAAGGCATAACAACCCATTCATAAAGACCATCCTTAGTTTTGAAAGCAGTTTTCCATTCATCCCCGGGTCTAATCCTAACCTGATGATAGCCGCTTTTGAGATCAATCTTAGAAAAAACCATTGCACCAGCCATCATATCAAGCATGTCATCTAGTCTAGGGATGGGAAACCTATACTTGATTGTAATTTTATTGATGGCACGACTGTCAACACACATCCTCCACGTGCCATCTTTCTTTGGGGTCAATAAGGCTGGGACTGCACAAGGGCTAAGACTTTCTCTAATAAACCCCTTCCTCAATAATTCTCCAACCTGCTTTTGCAGTTCTTCATGCTCAGATGGATTCATCCTGTAATGGGGCAAGTTGGGCAAAGTTGCTCCTGGGATTAGATCTATGGCATGCTGGATATCCCTAAGAGGTGGAAGGTGGTCTGGCAAATCCTCGGGAAAGACATCCTCAAATTCTTTTAACACAGGTTTAACTTCTTGAGGAGGCTCTGAGGGTTCCGAAGTTCTAAGCTCCTTAGCAGTCAACATCCAGATGGGTGAACCACTATGAATTTCTTGTTCTAGATCCTTAGCACTGATTAGGTTCACTCCAGTTTTCATCTCCTTAACCTTACCAGCTCCTTTAGTTACCTTGTCCTTAGGGGGAACGGAATGGATCGTAATCTTCTTCCCATTGAAACTAAAGACACAGGTATTGGATTTTCCTAAGAGGGTGGCATCATGATCATACAACCAAGGTCTTCCAAGAATTATACTGCTCACCCCCATGGGTAAGACATCGCACCAAATCTTATCGTGATAAGATTGCATTTGGATTTGGACTTGACATCTAGACTGGATGGGTATGGAGGTAGAATCTACCCAAGAAACCTTATAGGGGTTGGGATGGGGAACTGGGATTAAGCCTAACATCTTGACAGTGTTAGTAGAGATGGCATTTACACAGCTCCCGCTATCTATGATGATCTTACATACCTTATCCCCTAATTTAAGAAAAGTCTGTAGGATGTTAGTCCTACGCCAATCCTCTTGAACTAGATTATGGGATAGGATGCATCTTACAACTCCTAATTGGTCAGATTCATTGGGTTCCTCCTCTCCTTCATACTCCTCAACTAAATTCATTCCGGCCTCATAAATTTCTTCTTCAAATTCCTCACTGGGCTCGGAATTATCATTCTCTCCCTCTTCTATGTAAAGGGATCTTCGTGGGCACTGGCTAGCAACATGACCGACCTTATGACACTTGAAACAGGCTATGGCAGTACACTGACTAGAAATGTGACCTGGTTTCTGACACTTAAAACAGGTGATATTTGAACTAGGGGTTCTCTGGGTGTCAGGTGCCTTACCTTTGTCCATGGGCCTAGGGGTAGAAGTACCCTGAAAAGGTTTACTAGGGATAACTTGGCTAGGTCCATTCCTTGGGATTGGGGCACTAACCCTAGAAGGTATAGGTCCTCTCTGAAATTTCTCAGTGTTCAGTGCAATCTGGTAGGCTTGGTCTAGATCAGTAACCTCTCTCAGAAATAGTTCTCTCTTGATATCTTCCCTCAGTCCAGCCCTAAATCTAGACAAAGTGACTTCGTGGGCTTCACTCACATCACATCTCATTAGGTATTCATCAAAAGTAGTTATGTAGTCTGAGACAGATCGGTTTCCTTGTTTCAGGTTTTGCCATTGGTCTAACAGGTTTTGCTGGTATGAAATGGGTAGGTATTTATCTCTCAGTTTTTCTTTCATACCCTGCCAAGTGGTTATGGGCTCAACATTCCGTCTCCTAGTGGTTAGCTCAATGTTCCCCCAGTATAACCTAGCTTGACGCACTAATTTCATCTTGGCAAACTTGTATTTCCTCTCCTCAGACATAGCATACCACTCAAAGTATTGATCCATCTCACCCTCCCAATCAGAATACACCTTAGGGTTCAGACTACCATCAAAAGTGGGTGCATCTAATTTGATGTTCCTGATGAACCTATCATCTCTATCTTCAGGCTCTGGGTCAGGCCTCCTATGATTAGGTTCAGGATCTCTATATAAAGGCCTTCTAGGCTCCAGATGTGGGTGAGGCTGAGGCACATTAAAATCGGGGTCAGGAGTCCAATTCCGATGTCTAGGTTCTTCAAGTACTTGGACTCGGTCCCTAAGTTGGGTAAGATCCTCATGAATTTGTGCGCTAAACTGGGCCACAGTGTTTGTCATATCCTGATTCATTTTAGCCATACTTTCAGTAAGAGTTCTGATCATGGCCTCTAAATCAGGTTGGGTTTGACCAGGTTGATATGGCACTCCGTTTCTGGTAGACATGATGATTCAAGCAAGCACACAAAATGAGACTAGACTAAATCGACTACTGGATCACTAGACCTAGAGTCCAAACTAGATGCCCAATCAGAGTGGCAAGCTAGCCTGTAGTAACTCAGGACTCAGCCAGGCAGGTGTAAGGGGAGTGTTAGGTCCTTGATTGCCAATCCTAGACACCAATCAGTGATTGGCCAGGTAGGCGGACCAGCACACAAGCCCTTCGGGACGTAGTCCCTAAACCACCGTTCTAGACACTGAGTGCTAAGCACACACAGAATAACTCGGCAAACTGACTCAACACTAGCCTAGACCCGACCAATTGGTGTCCCTAGCCCACTAGGGCAAATTAGGTCTAACTGATTTTAAATTAGGTCTAGGTTCGAATGATTGGATGGTGGTTTTGGGCTAAGGAGAGGTAATCAACTCCTCCCCTTATCTTAGATGCTCAATTGCCCTTAAGTAAATTATGAGATGATCACTCCAAAAAGAATTGAATTGCAGAACACAAAAAATAGAGTTGCTGTGTTTTAATTCTCAGAATTTTTACCGAAACCAATAAATCACAGAAAAATTATGGAAAATAGGTTCAATTATACTGGTTTCAACGAAGTAAAAATCAGGCAATTCGGAGTTTTATGCAGGGAGAAATAATTTAGATAACAGGATAATTACGGGCTGCAACTAGATTGTCTTCCCCGTTTATAATCCCTGCTACGAAGTTATAACCCAATGGATCCCCTACACGCCCTAGGAACACCCCGTGGAATGGGAGGAGGAGGCTTGCGCCTCGCTTAGTTCCTAGGACCGGACGTCCTGGGGAGTCTACTTCGAGCAGACAAAATAAAAAGAGAACAATCAAAGCAAGCAAGCAAATTAGAAACCCTAGACTGGGCTCTGATACCAAAAATGATGCAGCACGAAAGCTCTGATACCAAAAATGATGCAGAACAAATTAAAGGATGCGATGCGGAAGTAAATTAAGATTAATTAAATTTTTTTGTGGTTTTTATATGTTTGTAGAAGTTGGCTTCAAATCAAAGAAAAGTTAACCTAACATTGAAAGATACTAATATGATAATTGAAAGCACAACTTTAAGGAAACTAAATTATCAGAGTAATTCAGAAGCAACGGATCGCTGGGGGTTGAGAAACTCCCAGACCTAGGGTTTCACTCCGAGCTTTCAACAGAACAGAAATAAAGAGAAGGGAAGGGTTATCTAACCAGACAATGATCTTCACAGATTTTGGTGGAAGAACTCTCCCGAGCAGATTGTTGGATCCTCGGAGTCGGATATCTTCGTAATGGATCCTCCAATACTGGGCCTTTGGCGGGTTGGCTTCTCCTGAACTCAAGATCTGGAAGAGAAGAAAGACAATTGATGGAATCAGAGAGTCAAGGAAAAGATTTACCAGGTTGATGAACTTGAAGATCGAAATTGCTGAAAACTGGATTCTCCTGGAGGCTGATGTGATTTTCCTTGGAACTTGCTCTGGATCTGAAGTAGCCGGACTGGATCTGGATGAAGGTGGACGGCCTGGACTTGTAGAGAGAGAGAGGCCGTGGGAGATGGATGGATCTAGGGTTTGGTGGATGGAAAATAATGAAAGGTGGCTAGGGTTTTGGAATTTCAAGTGGCTAACCTAGGGTTTTGGATAAAGATGGAGATCTCTCACCTCCTCAAGGCTCCAATGGAACCCGGATTACCCCCTCACGGAGCTCAACACTTAGAATAGTGCGGAAGAAGAGAAACCTAGGTCACTCAACACAAGAGAATAGCAAAAATAATTTTTCTTCATTGATTTTCAAAGTTACAAAGAGAGGTCTATTATATAGACCTAAAATTTTCTCCTAGCTTGTACAAATTCCCATGTGGGACTAAACTCTTCCAACCCCTAGATTAGGTAGAAAATCCTCTCCCTTGGCCGACCAAGAGTCCAAAAAAAATTGGGACGGCCATAAAGGAATTGTTTTGGAACTTTTATGGCACCTCCTTTGGAGTTGGATTTGGATTTGGAGTCCTCTTCTTCTTAAGGTATTTCTTCTTTTCTTCCACTCCAAGTTAAGCTCTTTGATTTTGATTTGAACTTCAATTAGGAGTAGGTTGGATGTCCTTCTTTGATTTCTTCTCCAAGAGAAGTTTTCTTCCTTCTTTGCTTAGGTAAATTAGGCAGGTGTGGGCGCCTCCTTTAATTTAGCCTCCAATTTGATTTTTTTCTTCTTTGGATGTGGGGACCATGACACTGGGATGCCTCTATGGCGCCTCCTGGACGCTGGCGTGTGCTCGGAGTGTGGCTGGGCATGTGGCTTGGAGTGTGGCCTCCACTTGCTTGAACCTTGAGTTGATTGGAAGAGAAATGTGGCACCATTTTGGACCAAATTGAAACCACATTGGGACTTGCACCGAGTCAACATGACTCAACAAAATTTAAATGGTGATTCAAGAAATAAATAAAATAAATAAACTGGTTGACCAGGTCAACCTTTATTACAAACCCTAATTTCTCGGGCAATGTCAATCAGAGATCCAAATGGAGCTCTGAAGTCTTCTTCTGAGTCTGGTGCCCGCACCACAGTGCCCATGCATAGGATTGGCTTGTGCACAGCTAAGTGGTAAGAATCCTAAGGATGACATTAATGAGGGAGAACCCAAGCCTACCAATGAGGAAGAACGGTTAGGTATGACAAGCCTAGAATCAGTTGACCCGATTACCACACACCCGAAACCCATTGAAGATGGCATCGAGGAAGTATATGATGCTGGCTTAAGTCTAGTTGATGAATATGAGGGGGAAGAACTTGAAGAATGTGACATTGATACTACTGGTTCCTTACCTGAGGAGACCTTGGAAAGCAACCAACTGGTAGGACCTAGTTCAGAAATTCAAGAGATTTGTGAGAACCAGGTTCCTTTAGTCAAATACCCCCAGGAAGAACTCATAATGTTAGCCCGAGCTATTAGTTCGTACCCTCTAATGACAATCATTCCCCAAGTACCAATTGAAGATCTTTGCACTGAACTATTTAAGTTTGCCCACCCTATGGTAGATCCTCTCCTTAGGATGACTGAATCAAGCCTCTTACAATTGGACCTTGTCCCATACCCAGCCACTAAGGTCTCTCCCGTAATCTCAGTTGGACATCCTTTTCTTGAGCGGATTGATTCACCCAGTCCTGTAGAAGTCCTCCTTATGGTCTCAGACCCCTTCCTTCGTATGACTGAGCTTCCCTTCTATAGAGTATACCTTTCCTCACCCATAGGTCAAATTTCAAGTCTTGAGGTCATCATCCATAGGCCCTTCCATGAATCATTCTCTAATCCATTTCTTGAGAAAGTGGATCATTATTTGCTTAGAGAACAAACCTTAACTGTTGCAATCACATGTCCTAGGCTACTCCCCGAACCATCTCTTGATCCATTCCTGGGAGTAGCAAACTTTTCCTTTCGTAAGGATGACCAGTTGACATTCATAGATCACCATTCAAACCTTCAGGTCACCACCTTTAGCCAGCAGGTAATTCGAGACTCCACCTCATATTTCCTCCCTTTCTCTAGGACTTCCAATGCTTCTTACAGCATCCAAGTATACTCTGTCAAAGTCTTTAGAGTGAATCACGTGTCAGAATCTATTAGGTTTGCCACCTACTTCTGGAAGACCTTATGGCACCTACTAGGCACCCATGATAAGTTTTCATGCTCTGCATGCCATCCTCCGACCCAAGGTCAAACCTAGAGAGCTGTAGTTTGTTAGGTTTAGACCTAGGGTTCCTTTGAATAAAGTCCATTCTTTAGGAATGCATCGTCAGTCGAGTTTAGGACATTGTCTCAGATTTTGATTGAGTGAGAATACCAGGAATTGGGATTTGTATTTACCCAGGGCTAAATTTGCATATAATGTTTCGATCAATAGGTCTATAGGCTAGAGTCCCTTTGAAATTGTTCATGGATACAAGCCTCACACACCACTGGATCTGATTTCACTATTAGTCCACACACACAAGTCTCTTGATGCACTTGCATAGCATGTAAAGGACTTGCATAAAGAAATTCATGCCAAAATAAATTTAAGTAATGAAACTTATAAGAAGTTGGCTGATTCTCAAAGGCAAGTCAAAACTTTTGTTGAGGGAGACTATGTAATGATTAGGTTAAGGCCTGAACGGTTTCCTCCTGGAACCGTTAGAAAGTTACATGCTAGAGGAGCTGGACCATTTGGAGTGGTGAAGAGAGTAGGATCCAATGCCCATGTGCTCGAGTTACCTCCAGAACTAGGCATTAGCTCCACTTTCAACATTACAGACCTAGTAGAGTATAGAGAGCCAGCTGTGATTCCCAGTGATGCTTTTGAACCTAATCCTGCTCTTGAGAGTGAACCCAACCCTGTGTGTCCACCAACAAACTGGCCTGTGAGGAAAGAGCAGATTGAAAAGATCCTGGATGATCAAGTTATCTCTACTCGTAATCGAGGATACCAAAGATACTTGGTCCGCTGGCAAGGAAGGCCAGATTCTGATGACTCTTGGATCTCCCGAGAAGAATTACAAGAATTGGACCCAGACCTCTTGGAGAGATACCAGAGCCAACTTGATCCATACTCGACAGGGTCGAGTTCCTCCCACCCTGGGAGAATTGGTGCAGGCACCAGACTCAGAAGAAGACTTCAGAGCTCCATCTGGATCTCTGATTAACCTTGCACAAAGAATTAGGGTTTTTGGCTTGTAATAAGGATTGACTTGATCAACTCAATTTTAGCTTGAGTCTATATTACCTGCATTTTTATTTTGTTGAGTCATGTTGACTCAGTAGTGGACTAGGGCTTCAACCTGGGGTGTTACATTTTCTCCCAAGGCCAAGCAAGTGGGCGCCACACTCCCAGGCATACGCCTGAGTCCAGGGGGCGCCACATTTCCATCAAGCAGGCTTTGGTCCCCACACCACAGATAGCAGCTCCCTTCTCTCATGCGCCAATTGAGAAGAAATCTACCAGGGGTCCACAAATCAAGGGGGCGGCCCAAGACATTCCCAAAAGAACCAAACTATGAAAGGGAAGAAATTCTCTTGGAGAGAACTTCAAGGAGGCGCCCATTACCTGCCAAAAATACTCAAAACAAAGTTAGAAAGAGCCATAACTTGGGGAGAAAGAAAAGGAGGTATCCAAAAAAGGGTTGAGCCATGAAAGGAAGGAGATTTCTCTTGAAGAGCTAGGTTAGGAGCGCCCTAGTCATTCCAACTAAAGCCAGATATAAAAGGAAACAAATTTTCTCTTGGAGGGCAAGGTTAAGAGGCGCCCAAATACTTCCAGATAAGGCCAAGCATAGAAGGAAAAAAATAATTTTCTTGGAGGTCAAGACAAGGAGGCGCCACCCACTTTCCTTTTTTGAAGCCTCAATCATCTTTGGAATTATTTGGCTGGCCATATGAGTAGGGATTGATCCTACAATCCTAATTTGAAGATCCCCTCCTTTAGTCCCACATGGAAAGATGTAAAACCCTACTCTCTTGTAATGTCCTATAAATTAAAACCCCTTTGTAAGTTCTAAAAAAAAATCAGAGGAATGAAACCAATTTTTTTTTGTGAGCAAACTCTGTGTTTTCTCTCTTCCGCACTTGCATCCAGGTGTTGAGCTCCGTGAGGGAGTTAATCCGGGTTCCCCAGGAACCTTGAGGAGGTGTGAGATCTCTAAAACCCAAACCCTAGGTTAGCCACTTCTACTCCATAACTCTAGCTGCCCACCATCCACTTCAATCCACCAAACCCTAGCCTATCCCACCTCCCACGGCCTCTCTCTCCAAGTCCAGGCCGACCACCAGCATCCAGCTATAGTCCGGATACTTCATATCCAAAGCTCTTTCCAGAGGGAGTCGAATCAGCCTTCAAGAGAATCCGGATCTCAGCGACATCAGCCTTCAAGTTCTTCGACCTGGTAAATCCTTCCCTGAGTCTCTGAATCCATCACTTATTTTTCTTCTTCCCAGATCTTGAGTTCAGGAGAAGCCGATCCAGCCACGAGGCCAGTATTGCAGGATCCATTGCGAAGATAGCCGAATCCGAGGATCCAACAATCTGCCCGAGAGAGTTCTTCCTCCCAAATTCTTTGAAGATCACTGTCTGGTTGGTAAACCATCTCTCCTCTTTATTTCTGTCCTGTTGAAAGTTCAGAGCGAAACCCTAGGTCTAGGAGTTTCTCAACCCCCAGCGATCCGTTACTTCTGAACTACTCTGATAACTTAGCTTCTTCTAAATTGTGCTTTCAATCCTTACCTAGTTTCCTTCAACTTAGTTTAACTTTACTTTGAGTCAAAGCCAATTTCTGAAATATATATATAAAAAAAAGAATTAATCTTAATTTTACTTCCGCATACGCTTCTTGTTCTTTGTTCTGCATCATTTTTGGTTTCAGAGCTTTCGTTCTGCATCACAGCGGCCTCCTCAGCGCCCTCCTCCTGGTCTAAAGTGCCGGGATAGTCGAGGTGGCTACGGCCCTCGGTTGAGACGAACCCCTCAACCAAGTGGTACAGGTACATGAAGCCTTTAAAGAAGGAGTTCAACGTCGTCTGTTGGATCTCGGTGAGGAACTCCTCCGAGGCCCTGTACCTTGCAACCGCTTCCTTGGCTTCCTTCCTCGCTGCGGCCACCTCGTGCCTGGCATCCACAGCTGACCTGGCCGCCTCCTTGGCCACCCTCTGGGCCGTGGCCGACTTCTCCTTCTCCGTCGCTAGCCGGGCCTGGAGGGACTGAGCGATCCCCTTCTGCCGGGCCACCTCGGTGTTGAACACGCCCAACTGCTACTCAGCATTGGCAAGCTCCTCGGTCTTCTTCCTCGACTGCCCCTGCTCATGGTCAAGGCACTCCTGGAGCTCCTTCACTCACCCCTCAGAGTCAGCGAGCTGCCTCTCAAGGTCCTTGACCCGTCGGTCAAGCGCCCCTTCGGAGTCGGCCCTTCCCTTCAGGTCAGCCTTCAGTGACACGATCTCGACCACCTGTTGCTGCTCAGCTCGCTCCCAGTTTCGGCAGCAGCTCCTGATGAAAAGTACCTCGACACCCATCTGCATCATATGGGAAGTTCAAGAGAAAAAAAAGGGAGGGGGGGTGAAGTTCCTTACCGTGTAGAGATGGGGAAAGATGCTATCGATCACAGCTCCAATCGGCAACCCATCCATCTCCTCTCGATCGCATGGCTGGATGGAGAAACCCATCATGCAAGCGACCAGGGCGCGGTTGTCAGCCAAGGAGCTCTATGGCCCCAGCTTGAACGGGAGGCGATGCCTAGCCTCATCCCTTCTGCTCTCTCGGGGAGCAGGTGCATCTATTCCTTCGATGGTAGGACCCCTAGGAACTGGTCGGGGACCCGGCGCCATCACGGTAGGAGCCCCCATCATGGGAGGAGCTCTAGTACGGTCCTCTCCCCCCTCGGCCTCAACCATCCTCAGATCCGGAGAGCGGAGCGGTGCGACGGCGACTGCAGCATCAACCTGGACAGTCACCTCGAGCTCCAGAATGGGGGGTTCGGCCTGTGATCTCGTCCGTCCCTCGGTCTCCTTCCCCTTCGGGGTGGCAGGCGTGGTGGAAGCAGACACCGGCATGCCCTCAACCCAGGCCCACCTCATGGGAGGCTCAGCGGCCACCTCGGTGGGCGGCTCAGCGGCCACCTCGGTGGGCGGCCTCTTCCAGGAGGTTGGCAATGGGTCACCCTCCAAGAAGATCATCCCTACGCATATGAGCCAAATAGGTTTGCCTAAAGTGAAGAAAAGGAAAAACACATATGGAGGAAAGAATTGGACTTACCTGGCCCCGTCGATGGGTCGACCTTGGCATCAGAAAGGTTCTGCTCCGACAGTAGGACCACCAGAGAGGGGATCTAGGCGGTGCAAAGATGCTCGTAGTTATCCCGATCACCTGCATCAACCATGGAGATCCGGTTGGGGGACCGATCCGGCTCGCTCCAGGCCCAGTCGACCCCCTCGATGTCCGTGAAGAAAAATCTACTCTTCCATCCTTTGATGGAAGAGGGGAGCTCGAATCTTATGCCCTTCGAGCGGGAGGACAAGGACCACCACCCATCCTCAGTCGGGTGGTGTTTCAGGATGAAAAATGTCCTGAACAAGGAGAACCGGGTAACGAACTCGTGGACATGGCAGAGTACGATGAAGGAGAAGATGACTCTGATGGCGTTCGGCACCAGCTGTGCGGGAACTAAACGGTAGTTGCTCAGAACAGATAGGAAGAAGGGGTGAAAGGAAAATCAGAGACCCCTATAGAAGGTCTCCTCATAAAAGGCGAGACGGCCCGGGCCACTGGAAGTGACCCGCTCCCCGGGGCAGGGGATCATGAGCCGAATAGAAGATGGGATGCCATAGGCATCCCTGATGGTCCCCAGCTCCATGGTGGAAATCATCGAAGCGACCCCACCCTGACTTGTTGACCAAATAGACTCAGGAGCTGGTTCGAGTAGGAAAGGATGAGAAGAAGCCACCCCCGGCTCCCTAATGGACTCGAGGGGGGGCGGGAAGGGCCAACCTCCTGCTAATCCTAAACTGTGTCCCCTCCGACTCCTTATCGGAGGAGGAAAGCACTATCCCTTGGACGGAAGGATCGGGACAAGACATGCTGCAAAGGTAACCTAAGAAGAAGGAAGACTAGACTCAGAAGAAGAAGCCTATCCCAAAGGGAAAGGAGGAAGAAGAACAGGGCCAATCTAGTTCCCTAAAGAAGAGAAGAATGGAAGCTGATCGCAGAGAAGGGTCCGGGTACTGCAACAAGCGAGAAGGGTTTGAACGGATGGGAATTTTGAGTAAATTTTTTTTTTTCACTTCGAAAGGGCCCGTCAAATCCGCGTTGTCATGACCCCCTCGCCAATGGATCTGTGCCACGTGCTGCCCATCGATGAAAAGGGCATCCCATCCTCTAAGAATTCTATGCCCACATTAACTACTCCACAGATGTGGCCATTTGGCACCTCTGCACTGGCCGGCAGGGCCATCCCTTGAAGCACCGGCAACCATGGCCATCATCGTACTGAATTTCCGCCTTTCCATGTCAGCACCACCATTACTCCCTTCAGCCCAAGCGCCACTCCCTAACGAGCCTCGGGAGTGGGGGGCAAATGATGTGGCGAGATCGCTGACATGGATAGCTGACAGGCGCCACGTCAAAGGAGACCGTCGTGTCGGATGCCGGGGCGACACCTCAGCCCAGACCGTTCTACCGAGATGAGCTGAGCTCCCTCAAGGCAACGAGCCGAGCTCCATCCTTCGCCAGGTCAGGCCCGCGAGCTCGGGATGCCTAGGTCGGAGCCACCCTCTGCCCTCCGGAGCGAGACCCTCGGAGGTTAGTTCCCTGTGGTCGAGGTCGAGCTCAGCACTCACTCATCAATGTGGAGCCTCTCCGAGCGTGCGCTCTCTAGACCGGGTCTGCCTTCCACCCTCTAGAGCAAGACCCTCGGAGGTTAGTGCCATGTGGTCGAGGTCGAGCTCAGTGCTCACCCACCAATATGGAGCCTCTCCGAGCGCGCGCCCTCTGGACCGAGTCCGCCTTCCACCCTCCAGAGTGAGACCCTCAGAGGTTAGTGCCCTGTGGTCGAGGTCGAGCTCAGCGCTCACCCGCCAATGTGGAGCTTCTCCGAGCGCGCACCCTCTGGACCGGGTCCGCCTTCCACCCTCCAGAGCGAGACCCTCAGAGGTTAGTGCCCTGTGATCGAGGTCGAGCTCATCGCTCACCTGCCAATATGGAGCCTCTCCGAGCGCGCGCCCTCTGGACCGGGCCTGCACTCTTCCCTCTTCCATCAAGGTGGCCACATGAGCTCGGAGCATCCAGACCGGAGCAAGCCCTGCCATCCCGGAACACCGACGAGCCGCCCAAGGACTACGGAATGGCGCCCCCCATACCGCCATAATTACCTGTTCGACCTTACTTCCAGGGGGATGGGCCAGCCAGAAAGTACGAAACCCTAGGGCAGCGACCCCCGGATTGAGGCTCTGCCAAGCTTCCCGGAATGGGGTGACTGGAGGGGATGTCAGAATGAATGGAAGCTTCCCCTACCACCTATCAGGAAAGACGTCTCGTCCACGGCACGGAATCCTGCCGCACGTGCCTGCCAGCCTAGCGGAGATCCCGAGGCGAGCGCCCAAATGGCCAATTTTCAACTACAAAGAATAATCGACACCCCCGAAAGGGGGAAGGTAACAATTGCAATCATCCACAAACACAAGCGCAAGCTCGACCAAGAGGGTGAAGCGCCACCATTACCACCACAGTCGAAGGAAAACGAGGGATACAAGGAGAGATGGAGGAACATGGAACCCCTCTGTCCCCGCTATCGTTCTCCCCCTGCAACATTTTCATCTTCACACACACCTTTCACTCCTCCTAGTACGGAGTCCATCAAGAGGGGCCCGACCAGGAGGATCTGTTCCCTTGGATCGCCACTGACTTGACCATCAGAGTGCCCCTGCCGAAAACCCTGGCCCAGGTCACTAACCCCTATTTCGCAGGTCCAGGAGCAGAGGATCGCCAGGCGGCAAAGGGAGCGCACTCCGGTGTCGGCAGCAGCTACGGGCCACGACGATCCAAGCAGTCTAATGCGCTCTCCTAAGTTCTAAACAATTATGAGTCATAATCTGAAAAATAGAAAAAGAAGGAATAATGAACTACACTAACCCAGTAGGTAATATAACATATCAAAGTAGGATCTAAGCATGCTGAGCAAATAAATATATAATATTGACTAGAACAAATAAATCTCAAATAACACATATTTTTTTGAAAATAGTTATTTTTCATAATCGAATTCAACATCAAGCTATGGCCACGTAACCCAGTGGCATAGATAAGCACTAGCCTCTAGCCATAATTTCCCCTCTTGACGGCACTCAAGGAGTCTTTCTGGACTCAAACCTGTGACCTCGGCATTGTACCGGTTGTAACACTACGGTCCCTTAACCACCATGCCATTAGGAACATCCTTATTATAAGAGATGGAATCAACAATCTTAAACTAGTGCAGCGATGGGGCCCATAGGCTGAGCGCTACGCTCATTTAGTCAACCTGGATAGGAGGCGAGTTGACTCGACCTCCATCGAGGATCGTTGGCCGATCTCAGTTACCTAGCCCGTGATCGCATTGAGCGGAGTGGTATCCGAAGGTGTGAGCTGGCACCAGTCAACAAAAAAGCAAGGAGAGAAGGCAAAATCGTTGATGATCTCCAGTGATCCTGAGGGCCAATACAAGAAAAAGGATTATTAGCAATGGAAATTAGTAATAGTTAATTAGCCATCGCTAATAACTGGTGTGGGCACCAGGATCCAACAGAGGCTCCTCAACCCTCTGTGGATCTCAGATTAGGGTTCCACTTCTGTGAGTCATGTAATAAGGCTATAAGCCAAAGTAATTTTATAATTTTGAGTCATGCACCTAGTCTAAGTTTGTTTTAGTCTTGTAACTTGACCAATTTGGGTCAAGTTTAGGTCATGGGTCCTGTATTTATTTTTGGTTCGAGTCTGAGTTTGGATTGGGCCCAAGCCCAATTGAAGTCAACCTAGCTTTTAAGACCAAGTCAAGTTTCTTGTGGGCCAACCCACCTCTTACACATGGAGAGATGCCAACCTAGGCGCCACCTCAGTCACCTATGTGGTGCCACATCAGTTAACACTTGGGCATCCAAGGAAGGAAGCAAGGAGGCATCCCTCATGCTTTCCACACGCCCCCCCATACCATTTTCATTTGGGTGACCTTGGAAGGAGGAGACATCATCCCCCTCTTCCCTCCCCCACATCATGCCATGATCCATCATCAATGGGGCATTGAAGATTCATGAAGAGACCAAGCCACAAAGCAAGCCATCTCCCAAGTCTTCTTCCCAAAGTATTCATATAAGAGAGGAAAGTCAAGAGACACATTCCCCATTCCAAGCCTTCAACTTTGCAATGCCCAAAGCTTCCTCCACCTTGGCCGGCCATGAGTCACTCCAAATGGGCATTGAAGAACCAAAGGAGGCACATCCCTTCAAGCAAGCCTTGCTCCCCGTTTCCTTCCCAAAGTGAACATGCAAAGAAGGAAGTCAAGAGGCCAATTCCCCTCTCCAAGCCCTCCCACATGCCACGCCAATCCCCTCCATTTGGTCGGCCATGAAGAGCTTTCCCCATCCATGTGGGCGCCATCTTTTTGGGTTGTAATTTGGGTTCAAAGGTTTGAATTGTTTTGAATTCAAATGGGCCTTGGGTGCCTATTTAAAGGACCCAACCCCTCCATTGTAAAGGGTATTGAATGATTATATGAAAGAGCTTGAGTTTTGTTTCTCCTCCAACCATTGTCTCCTAGACTAGGTTTGAGTGAAGTTTCCTTCGTCCCCAAGGACGTCGAGTGGTGTGAGGCCACATTCTTTCGTCCTCCGGGATGTCGCAGGGTGCGAGGCCCCAAGTTATCCCCTTCTTCGACTTCAGAATCCAGCCGGACACCGGGCTCGAAGCCCCTTCTCAACCCTTCCTTAGTTCCATTTCGACACTTCGCTCCATTTCACTAATCCCTCCTTTGTTTGCCTACAGGTCCCCCTTGGTATAACGGGCACCAGAGACGGTCTGCTTTGCCATCGTGACCAACCGACCGAAAGCCGGCGCATCCGCGGGTTCGACTGCTCGGGCATCCAGGCTGCATCCACCGAGTCGAGCGATCTCTGCATCGAGCACTTCAGACGTGTGAGGTTTGCCCCTATCTCCTAAGTAGGTATTGCATATCGAGCTTAGTCCTATCGGAGTTTCTTAATCCTGGGATCCTGTTCTCTTTTTCACTATTTAGGGACTTGATTTGTTAGTGTAGGCTTCTATTATTCAATTTTTCCTATTTCTAGTCTTTTTTTGTAATTGAGAATCAAAAACTTATAAAAATATTTAAAACTCATCAACTATAAAAACCCCTTTGCATCATAAGCGTCCATACTAGCATCTTTAGTCCTCTTCCCTGCATCAATAACCCTTTTTAGCATCCAACAAAAGTGAAAGGATAATTTGTTGTCACTAGTACAATTAGCGATGGCATTTGAATATTAGTGATGCCAAAAGCCATTGCTAATACTCTTAAATTTAATTTTTTATTTTAAAAATGTATTAGTGATAGAATTTTTATATTAGTAATGGAAATTATCCATTGTTAATAATTAGAGAATTTACCAACCACTTTTAGCGATGGAATTTAATTATTAGTGATGGGATTTAGCCATCACTAATAATTATGAATTTACTAATCACTCTTAGCGACAACAGAAACCATCACTAATACTTTTAATTCTTTTTAAAAATATATTTTAAAAATGTATTAGCGATGAAATTATATTTATTAGTAATAATGATTAGCCATTGCTAAGACTTATATAAAAAAAATCTTTACCAATAACTATTAGCGATGGCAATATTTACTCTCACTAATAGTCCTCTCCAGTTACCTCCCTTGCTACCCGATGGCAAAAAAAAAGTTCCCTCCCCTTCCCATTTTTCCCTCCCTTCCCCACTCCAATGCATGGCTATGATTTGCTCTTATCGGTGGTTCCCTCCTCCCATTGCCACCATCCATGAACCATGCTCTCCTCGGCCATCTTGCCCCCAACTAGTTTCCCACTCTTGGCACCCTGAGCTCCCCCAGTTTTTCCTCCCTCACCCCTCAAAGATTTGCTCCTGCCACTGGTTCCCTCCTCCCATTGCCACCATCTATGCAGTATGCTCCCTCCAGCTGTGCTACACCCTGCCGGTTCCCCACTCGCTGGCATGGAGGTCATCAATGCCAATTCCATGTAGGTCTATGGAGGCCTCAATGTCCTCACGAATAAGGTCCCTCTCTCAAAATGCAATGGTATGCTTAATCAATATCATAGGTAGTCAAAAATAATTTTACCAACTCAAACTATAGTTAGGATGAGTCAAGATCGTACCCTTAGGGATCAGTTAGGGTTATGTCCACTTTCTGAATTTTTTTATTAGAGTTTTAATTAAGTTAAAAAGATAAAAGAGTAGAATATGTTTATAACTAGGAACAAGAATTAAATTAAACTAATAAGAGATTAACAAGAATATGAAAGATATCTTGGATTTTTATTTGGTATTTAGTATTATATCAAGTATTTATTCAATATATAATTATTAAATTATAATTGATCCCCAAGCATAACTTATCTTGCTAGATATGGACCATGATCCACTCCTACATATCCATACGCTATTCAAAGTCTCTAATTATAAAAATAAAGTTTTCTATGATTAGATTCTGAGCATAACCTATCTCATTTAGTACAAATCATATCCTGGGATCACAACTCGTCTCTATGTAGTCATAAACTATTCTAAAATCCAATTATAGTCTAGATATGAAGAACATTGTTGCCCATATGGCTTACCTCTTGAGGGGGTGAATTGGGTATTTACAATTTTTCTCAAATATGTGCTTCTTTTGAACTAACTTAGTGTGGTGAGTGATATGAATCAAGTATAGAATGCAGAAACAATTAAATAGCATAATCACACAAGCACAAACACAAGCAATTTTAGAATGGTTTGGAGCAACCTCGCTCCTACATCCACTATCCAAGATACCACTTGGGATTTTCACTATATTCACCCTCAGAATATAGCTGGATTATTTTCACAAGCTCACAATCCAAAATCCAAACTTGATTTTATCGCGGGCTCACCAAAAATCTAAACTTGGTTTTATCTCGGGTTCACCAAAAACCCAATACAATGTTAGTTTTACCGGGCTCACTAACAACCAATCTTGGTTTTAAAAGGCTCACCAATAACCTATATAAATCCCAAGTTACAGCCCCTACTATACTTAGAACAACTTAAATAAATAGTATAAAAACAAAGCAACTCCATGACAAATCGATCGTTATCGGATGGTTGTAGTTGTAGCTTTTGAGAAGCCATCTTGATTGCTCTTTGAATGCTCTTCAAGGATTCTAGCTTGATGGGGACCCAAGAGCATCCATTAGTTTATTTGGTTGATCAAGTCAAAGAGGAGAGCCGCTGGACCTCACTTCAAGCCCCTCCTGAAGTAAAGAAGGAAGTTCAAGTGGATAAACATGAATCCCTTGATTCATGCCAAGCAACTATGGAAAGAAGTGGTCCCCCAAGCCCAAAAGAGCAGATGTTTGGCACCCCACATGGTCCCCCCTTGGTCCCCCTCTTCTTTCCTTAATTTTCTTGAGTTTTTTTGGAAAATTGTATAAAACCTTCCATGTTTTCAATCAGCAAACCAGGAAGGATTGTGGTGCATCATATTTTCTTTACTTGCTTCCTAAGTAATTGGTCCCTATATAAGGAACCCTCTCTTGTATTTAAAATAATAATGATGGATGAATAAAATTTCTATCGTTCTGTGTGAAAGATCTGTGTGATCCCAGGATATCTGTGTGATCCCTGATTTACTGTGTGAGGGCATCTATGTGAGCCCAGCCTAGGGTATCTGTGTGATCCCTGATTTACTGTGTGAGGCCATCTGTGTGAGCCCAGGATATCTGTGTGATCTCTATTATTCCTAAGGGTATCTATGTGATCCATTCCCCCTTCTTTTCAGGATATCTGCATGATCCTTAGGGCATCTGTGTGAGCCCTTTGCTTTGTGCTTGTCCTCCTAGGAGAATCTGTGTGAATCCCAGTTATCTTTCTAAACCCTCGCCCTCTTCTTTCTTCTTTCAGGCAAACCCTAATCCCCTGGTGACTTCTCAGCTCGCCAGCGATCCAACCTCGATCTCTGTCCCGCATCAATTTGGTATCAGTGCTGAGGATTAGGGTGTTCTTCTTTTTCCCCGACTCCACCTCCGTCTTCCCTGTTCCATCACCATGATCACAGATCCACCGTTGTCTTCCACCTGTGAAACCCCTCTGCCCCTTCCTCCACTCTCCACTATCTCACCTACAAGCGGAACTCCCATTTCCACCCAGCCCCACTGGGAACTCCCGATCAACAGCCCGACTGCCAACTCCCTGGGTCGGCTCGACGTCATCCCATCTCCCTGTCACCACAACACCGTGCCGAAGGACTGTGCCACTGCTGTGCCACCAGACCATCGGGCCTATAGCCGTGTCACACCCATGGCATTGCGATGCTTATCCCACCGGATATTCAACCACCGACTAATCCTTGGCCTCATCGACGCCATCAAGCCCTCTGCCCGATCTTCATCATCGCCTCCGTCTTGAAGCTCGACCACCGTGAGGCCCCACCACTAGTCCCCTCGCCTGGGATCTCCCTTGCCGAAAGCTTCCTCACCAAGCAGCCCCATGTCTCCACCCTCATCCACGACACCCTCGGCCGCACGCACCTCCAAAGCCATTGACGACGGTCAATGCATTGCCCGATCCCTTCGGCATGCCCGATCCCCACACCGCCGACCTCCACCTCCATCGTCCACACCTCCGATCAAGTCTCTCCCACGCCGCCGACTCCCTCTCCAGATCTGCCCCCTCTTCGGATCCGTCCGTGCCACCACATGGATCTCTACATCGCTTTGTCACCGCCATACCGGTTGGTCTCCACCCATCTAGACCTCCGCCCCACCAACCCCATCTCCCAGGCCGCCAGCCACCGGGGAGAAGCTGCCCAAACCCGCAGCACCCAAGTCGGATCCACCTAGCCCCTCTCATGGATGCCGATAGCTGTCGAAACAAAGCCACATCCTGTCTCTGCATGCCACCGCCCATCGACCGAACCAGTCTCCCCCCAGGCACCGGTGATCTCGAAGGAGCCGGTGAAGTCCACCTAATCCGTGGCTTCTTCCATAAAGAAGACAAAGAGAAGCACATGAACATGAAAGCTGCATGGTTTTTGGAGCTGCACGATTCCCAGAGTAGCACGGATTTCAGTACTACATGGCTTCCAAAGTTGCACGGCTTTTAGAGTAGCCAAAAAAAAGAACCTAGAATCTTTTGCTTTGATTTGATTAGTTTTAGTTCCACCCAAGTCATCTTCAAACTCGATGGAGTCGAGTTCTCCCTACTCCAGGGGAATGATGGGGACTCGAGAGCATCCATTAGTTTATTTGGTTGATCAAGTCAAAGAGAAGAGCCGCTGGACCTCACTTCAAGCCCCTCCTAAAGCAAAGAATGAAGGTCAAGTGGATAAACATGAATCCCTTGATTCATGCCAAGCAACTAAGGAAAGATGTGGTCCCCCAAGCCCAAAAGAGCAGATGTTTGGTGCCCCACATGGTCCCCCCTTGGTCCTCCTCTTCTTTCCTTATTTTTCTTGAGTTTTTTGGAAAATTGTATAAAACCTTCCATGTTTTCAATCAGCAAACCAGGAAGGATTGTGGTGCATCATATTTTCTTTACTTGCTTCCTAAGTAATTGTCCCTATATAAGGACCTCTCTCTTGTATTGAAAATAATAATGATGGATGAATAAAGTTTCTATCATTCTATGTGAAGGATCTGTGTGATCCCTGATTTATTGTGTGAGGGCATCTATGTGAGCCCAGCCCAAGGTATCTGTATGATCCCTGATTTACTATGTGAGGGCATCTGTGTGAGCCAAGGTATCTGTGTGATCCCTATTATTCCTTAGGGTATCTGTGTGATCCCTTCCCCCTTCTTTTTAAGGTATCTGCATGATCCTTAAGGCATTTGTGTGAGCCCTTTGCTTTGTGCTTGTCTTCCTAGGAGAATCTGTGTGAACCCCAGTTATCTTTTTAAACCCTTTTCTCTCTTCTTTCTTCTTTCAGGCAAACCCTAATCCCCTGGTGACTTCTCAGCTTGCTAGCGATCCAACCCCAATCTCTGTCCCGCATCATAGCTTTTTCATTAAATGCCTCAAGAAATTAGATAAAAATTTGGTGTAGTCTTGAGTGCTCTCTTGAATGCTCTTTCAAAAACTCATTAACTCTTTATTAACTTCTCATTCCTCTCTTCAAAAGTGACTCAAATCCTTTATATATAGTCCCTTTAACTGATTTTTTGTGGATATAACCATTGAAGACCATTGGAATTCAAAATATGACTATTGGAGACCATTTTGGATTTAGAAAGAGAGTTCTGGAACTAGTTGTTATGAACCTGGAACTGGACTTCGAGTCGGCTCGGATTCTTAGACAGGTCAAAACATTACTCTGGTCGAGTCGGCTCTTCTTCATCGAGTCGGCTCGCCTTGCTGGCTCTTCATAACTGAAAACATATAAACTCTGGAAGAGATGGCTTGTCTACACTTGAGTCGAATCAGTTATCTATCTAAGGAATTTTTACTCTAGATGAGTCGGCTCGACTTTCCTCGAGTCGGTTCGAATTCTCAGAACTTCAGAAGTTGAACTCTACCTGAGTCAGCTCAAATGTCTACGTGCCAGAAAACTGAGTGATGTGCCAGATTTCGGGTCGGCTCTCCTGCTTTGAGTCATGTAGGCCAGGGTGATGATGCAACCCAAGAGGGGGGGTGAATTGGACTTTAAAATTTTTTTGTAAGACTTCAAATAATGTGCCAATTCAAAGCATGTGTTTGTGAGCATGATAATAAAGTGCAGCGAAAATAAAAAAATAAATGCAAGAATAAAAATAATCACAAACACATCATGTTTATAGTGGTTCGGTGCACTCCAAGGCACCTACATCTACTCCCCAAGTTTTTCTTGGAAATTCACTATAATCATACTAGATTATAGTCAATTAGTTTTCCGGGCTCACTAATCAAACCCAACTTGTTTTCCCGGGTCACAAGTCAAAATTCCTTGGTTTTCATGGGCTAACCAAAAATCCCTTGGTTTTCATGGGCTAACCAAAAATCTCTTGGTTTTCATGGGCTAACCAAAAACCCCCATGATTTTACGGGCTAACCAAGAACCTAGTTAGTTTTACGGGCTCACCAACAACCTAGTTGGTTTTATGAGCTCACAAACAACCTTGATGGTTTTCCGGGCTAACCAACAACCCAACTTGTTTTCACGGGCTCACAAGTTAAAACCCTTTGGTTTTTATCACATAGGCTCACTAACAACCTAAATACTAGTTTCAATTCCATTGAAGCTAGTAAGCAATACAAGTACAAGAATAACAATGAAAATATAAAAGCTTTCTTACAAAAAGTGGATTTGTCTTGGAGAAACTTGATTGATGTGTTGAGCATATCTCCATATTGTAGAAGCTTCAATGGATCTTGAAGATGCCACTCTTGGAAGCTCCCTCTTCACCTTGAATTATTTGAGGCTCAACACTCTCAATATTGAATCCTTAAAAATCCTTTACATATTTTTTCTTATAAACCAAAGGATTTATCATTCAAACCATGGATTCTCTCCTTCCCCAAGAGCTTGGTGGTGTATTAATAGCCCTCCATACCTTTATGACCATTTGTGACCGTTGGAGGAGAAAATATAGTCGTTGGAGCCAAGTTGGAAAAGTTCTGCACTTCAGAAAAACTAGCCGTTACAGCAAGTGTCGACACTTGACCCTCGTGAGTCAATACCTTGAGTCGACACTTCATTTCCTTGAGTTACCACTTGACCAAAAATATCTTCTGAAGTCTTTTGCGCTGCACTGGTGAGTCGACACCTTGAGTCGACACTTTAGTTCTGTGAGTCGACACTTGACCAAACTCCTGAAATCATCACGTTATGTATCCTATTTGGTCTCAAGCCTCTTGAGTCGACACTTCACTATTCAAGAGTTGATATTTTGAGTCGATACTTGGATTTCATGAGTCAACACTTAGCTGCACCAGTGCTAAAACTTCTCTATATTTAAATCTTAAGTATCTATATCTGATTTACACACTTAATGCATAATTAGTACTCAAATAGACTTAAATATTTTGTCATAATCAAAATCAGAATCAACAATCTCTCTCTTTTTGATAATAACAGAACCTTTAAGTATATAACCAAGGTAAGCACAAAAATAAATATAATATGTTCCAAAAGATTGAGAATATGCATAGAGCAATGTAGTAATGAAAAACATTGAGCTTCCTCTCAAAATATGATCCAAAAATAATTTTTTAAAAGCTCACCCTCAACATATGATTTGTAAATTCTTTTCAAAGTTTTTTAAAAAATTCAAACTTTCAAATTTTCAAACTTGGGCTATCATGATCTTTAACTCAAAATCGTTAGATTTTTAAGAAGAGTACCGGGCTCTGATACCACTTGTAAGCCAAGGTGATGATGCAACCCAAGAGGGGGGGTGCATTGGACTTTAAAACTTTTTTTGCAAGACTTCAAATAATGTGCCAATTCAAAGCATGTGTTTGTGAGCATAATAATAAAGTACAGCAAAAATAAAGAAATAAATGCAAGAATAAAA
The DNA here is from genome assembly GCA_021397845.1 of Areca catechu. Classification (NCBI taxonomy): domain Eukaryota; kingdom Viridiplantae; phylum Streptophyta; class Magnoliopsida; order Arecales; family Arecaceae; genus Areca; species Areca catechu. Next base: position 45,875,516 of record CM038047.1, on the reverse strand, counting down.
ATAATCACAAACACATCAAGTTTATAGTGGTTCAGTGTACTCCAAGGCACATACATCCACTCCCCATGTTTTTCTTAGGAATTTATTATTAGCACACTAAATTACAGTCGATTAGTTTTTTGGGCTTACTAATCAAACCCAACTTGTTTTTTCGGGCTCACAAGTCAAAACCACTTGGTTTTCATGGACTAACCAAAAATCTCTTGATTTTCATAGGTTAACCAAAAATCCCTTAGTTTTCATGGGATAACCAAAAATCCCCTTGGTTGTGCGGGCTAACCAAGAACCTAGTTGGTTTTCCGGGCTCACAAACAACCTATTTGGTTTTATGACCTCACCAACAACCTTTATGATTTTCTGGGCTAACCAACAACCTAACTAATTTTCATGGGCTCATAAGTCAAAACCCTTTAGTTTTTATCACATAGGCACACCAATAATCTAGATACTAGTTTCAATTTCATTGAAACTAGTAAGCAATACAAGTACAAGAATAACAATGAAAATATAAAAGTATTCTTACAAAAGTTGATTTGTCTTTGAGGCACTTGATTGTTGTGTTGAGCTTGTCTCCATATTGTAGAAGCTTCAATGGATGCTTGAAGATGCTACTCTTGGAAGCTCCCTCTTCACTTTGAATCCTTGGAGGCTCAACACTCTCAATATTGAATCCTTAAAAATTCTTTACATATTTTTTCTTGTAAACCAAAGGATTTATCATTCAAATCATAGATTCTCTCCTTATCCAAGAGCTTAGTGGTATATAAATAGCCCTCCATACCTTTATGACCGTTTGTGACTATTGGAGAAGAAAATATAGCCGTTGGAGCCAAGTTGGGGAAGTTCTGCACTTCAGAAAAAATAGCCATTATAGCAAGTATCGACACTTGACCGTCGTGAGTCGATACCTTGAGTCGATACTTCATTTTCTAGAGTCGACACTTAACCAAAAATGTCTTCTGAAGTCTTTTGCTCTGCACTGATGAGTTGACACTTCATCTGGTGAGTCGACACCTTGAGTTGATACTTTAGTTCCATGAGTTGACACTTGACCAAACTCCTGAAATCACAACGTTCTGTATCTTGTTTGGACTCAGACCTTGAGTCGACACTTCACTATTCATGAGTGGATATTTTGAGTCAACACTTAGATTTTATGAGTCGACACTTGGCTGCACCAGTGCTGAAACTTCTCTAAATTCAAATCTTGAGTATCTATATCTGATTTATACACTTAATACAAAATTAGTACTCAAATATACTTAAATATTTTATCATAATCAAAACCAAAGTCAACAAGTCGGCTCTTGTGACTTAGGTCCAAAACTGTGCAAACTTCTCCAGATTTCTTCCAAAGACTTCTAATCAACTCCAAAAGCTTTCCAACTTCAGCAAAGCTAAATCTAAGAGATTTAAACTAGAAAAATACATAGAGGTAGCCCATTTTCATAAATACATAAAAGATTTTTCTTTGGGCTCTTCATTTAGTTCATTACATAATTCATTTCAACAAAATAAGCTTGTCATACACCAAGGTTATAGGAAAAGTGGTTTTACATTTAAGATATCCTACAAAAATCTAGAAAATACTTGAAAATAGTTAGTAATCAAATGAATACTCTAATATTTTGTTATCATCAAAATCATTTCAGGGGTCAACAATCTATCCCTTTTTGATGATGACAAAATACTGGGCATGAAAAAATTTTACAATTATGAGTATATAAATATTTAAACGTATCAAAGTAACTTGTGTATGACTTTAAACTGATATATATCTATATGTATCAGAAAGTATCAGAGCTTATCAACAAAGTATCAAAGCTTTTGAAATATATCCAATATGTATCAAAGTTAACATTTTCAAAAGCTATTAATGAATTGAAGTCAATAATGTATCAAGGCAAAATGTATCAAGAGTTTGTAATTGTATTGAAGAATGTATTAGAGCTTAAGGTAGCAAAAAGTATCAAAGTTAGCAAGATTGTATCATAGCTATTAGAAGCTAGAGATGAATCAGAGCAAGTTATGATCAGAGCAAATTTAAGCACATTTTGAATAACAGGATAACTCTCCCTGTTTTATTCATTATAATGCACATTTTCAATAGATTTTCATTCATTACTATGCACATTTTCAATGGATTTGCTAGTTTTTCATGCACATACTATTACTCCCCCTTTTAGTCATTAATCAAAAAGATTTTCAAAAGCATATCACTTTACCTTTTTAAATAGAATAAGAAGATTAATAACATTGTTTGAGATAATTTCACCTTCTCATAGAGTTTTTTAAATTGCAACTCTTCATTAAAACTCTCCCCCTTATTAGATTAATTAATAAGATCAATTATTGAGATAACAAGATATATCAAGGAAGCAATGTACACATTGATTTGCAAATGAACATTTCATTACTTTTGAAAAGAATTACAATGCATCAAAATGTAATACAAGATACATCCAAAAAGAAACAATAAAAAGATACATCAACTACTCTTTTTCCTCACTAGAGGAAGAACTAATCTCTAATATAGTGGAGGAGGTCTTTGTATTCAAGGATTTGAACCTAAGATCTCGAGATCTAGTTTTGGTTGGGACCTTAGGTACCTTAGATTTTTGTTTAGGCCTAGATTTGGGTTTCGTCCTAATAGGTACAGGCTCAGTTTTAATATCAGTAGGTAAACTAGGCTCAGCTGTAGGTGGTGCAGGAGGCTGTGAAGCAAGTGGTGATGGATCAAAAGTAGGAGGAGGTGGTGACTGAGGTGGCTGCCTAGAGGCTGATTCTCCTGAAGCCTCAATTGTAGATGACAACCTTGATAAGAACACCCAAACTGTTCGAAGCTCAGTAGTGATGCCCTGAACTCCCTTCTGTAAGCAGTGTAGTTCAACAGTCTGCTGGGCACTAAGGGCATCCGCTGCTCCTCTCAGTCGTCTAAAATCTGAGCACAGGTCTCTAATATCTGACTGAACATCATTTTGTGACTGCTGACGACTCTCAACTGTCTCAATCTTAGGGGTCAGCACTCTCAGCTCTGCCATGATCTCCTGAAATCTTGTATCGACTGTTTGACAAAGCTCGCCAAACATCGAACTAAATGTACTCATCAAAGATGCGAAAAGCTGTCTGAACTACTGAGCAATAAAAGCCTGTGAAGTAGTCAGTGCAGTAGTCGATGCTGAAGGTGCTCATGGAGCAACTGAAGGTCCTGGTGGAGTCCTAGGACTACCAGGCTATCCCTTTGACTGTCTCTACTCCTCAATCTCATCCTCTGAATCATCATCGTCTCTAATAGCAGCACATTATCGGCCATGTGGTGCTCTGCTTACTCATCCTCATCTGAAGATGAGTCAACTACTCTCTGACCTGACACCCTCATCGACCAAACTCCCTCAACTAGATGGTAGCCCATCCTCTGTAGGGACTTTACTAAGAGGTGTCAGTATGGTGTAGTGGACGTCCGTCCTCTCTTGTCAAATCAATGTCAGACTCCTAAAAAAGTAATGTAAATACCATACCATAGGATAGGCAAGCCTTCACTCTCCTAGCTACCACCCTCATCTGAACCAACATAATATAAGGAAGATTGAGGGCCTCCCCCTCAATCATGTGCCTCATGAAAACCATGTCCCATTCGCTCACCCAGTTGAAGCATCCGGTCCTCGATAAAAAGATCCTACTAATCATGTTGTGCAGGAGCCTCATCTCTAATGACAGCATGTTAGCCTGCATATTTCCAATACCATCCACATCTCTTCATTCTAGGATAGTTCTTGGGGTTTTTTGCTTGTCTTTTAAGACTAAATGGTTCATACCATCATTGGGAATATGCAGTACATTACTCAACTTGTCCTCATCAATAATCAACCTTACTCCCTTAATAGTAGATTCTATATGATAATCTCCCAAGGTAAGATTTTCATAGAAACTCCTCACTAGATTAGGATAAGTGAAAGTATCCAATGAGCAAAAATAACTCCAGCCTTGATTTTCTATCCAGTTTCCTATCCTCGCCCTAATTCTTCAAGAAATGAAAAAACTATTCTCCTTCCACTGGTAACAGGGCGATTTGCCATGGAGATTACCTATCTAGGTGATGATGGAGACTCATTCTTCTATTCTTCCTCCTATTGCTGGCCACGGGTCGACTCCTCTTCTCTTCTTTTGGATCTCCTTTCCCTCTGTGTGCTTGATTCAACACCACGAGATTGCTTAGCCACTGCTTTTCTCGGAGCCATTGCTGATAATCAAAGGTGGGAGAGTGGTTTGAAGGAATCAAGGGAAGGTGGGGTAGAGATGGAGTGGTCCCTAGTTGGAAAGGAAGGTTCTATTCCTTAGTTAGGATTTAAAAAAAAGATTGTGCCCTAGTTTGGGTCCTATGGTTTTTATATAAAAACACCTATCCTGACATCTGAGTCAGCTCGGCCAGAGCCTTGCCTGCTCGAGTTGGCTCGAGCAAAAACTCTCAAAAAGGTTCTAAATCTTTCTAACATGGTTTCTAATGATAATAGCATATTAGGTAAGGTGGTCATTGTCCTTAAATTGATGAAGGAGGTCTTCTAGATAATTTTCCTTAATTTAGAAGAAATTAGGTCAGAAATTCTAAAAAGGGTCACATAATCCTAATTCTCCTCTAATCATTTGAAATCTTTTTTCATTAAGTGGCTTAGTAAATATGTCAGCAAGTTGGTTTTCTGTTGGAATGAATTCAAGTTCAATTTCTCCATTTTATACATGATCCCTAATAAAGTGATGTCTAAGATTTATATTTTTTTTCTTGAATGTTGAATTAGATTTTTTGTCAGATTAATACGTACTTGTGTTATCACATTTGATAGAAATTTTTGTTTGAATAACCCCAAAGTCTTCTAGTTGTTGCTTAATTCAAAGCACTTGTGCACAACAACTACTTGCAGCCATATACTCTACTTCAATAGTGGACAGTGCTACAGAATTTTGTTTCTTATAGTGCCATGAAATTAAGTTCAACCCTAGAAACTAACAAGTACCGCTAGTACTTTTTCTATCAATTTTACATCCACCATAATCAGCATTGATGTGGCGGGATCGCTAACGTGGGGGACCCGACAGGTGCCACGTCAAGGGAAGACACCGCGTCGGACATCGCGTCTATTCTCCTGCTCGGTCTCCTCACCGAGCTGAGTTGAGCTCCCACATGACAGCGAGCCGAGCTCCGTCCTCCACCAGGTCAGGCCCGTGAGCCCGAGATGCCTAGGCCGGAGCCGCACTCTGCCCTCCGGAGCAAGACCCTCAGAGGTTGAGCCCTATGGTCGAAGTCAAGCTCAGCACTCCTTCGCCACGTGGAGCCTCTCCAAGCGCGAGCCCTCTGGACCGGACCCGCTCTCTGCCCTCAGAGCAAGACACTCGGAGGTTGAGCCCTGTGATCGGAGTCGAGCTCAGCACTGCTCCGCCATGTGGAGCCTCTCTGAGCATGAGCCCTCTGGACCGGGCCCTCTCTCTACCCTCCAGAGCGAGACCCTCGGAGGTTGAGCCCTGTGGTCAGAGTCGAGCTCAGCACTCCTTCACCATGTGGAGCCTCTCCGAGTGCGAGCCCACTAGACCGGGCCCGCTCTCTGCCCTCCGGAGTGAGACCCTCAGAGGTTGAGCCCTGTGGTCGGAGTCGAGCTCAGCACTCCTCCACCATGTGGAGCCTCTCCGAGCACGAGCCCTCTAGATTGGGCCTGCTCTCTACCCTCAAGAGCGAGACCCTCGGAGGTTGAGCCCTGTGGTTGGAGTCGAGCTCAGCGCTCCTCCACCACGTGGAGCCTCTCCGAGCACGAGCCCTCTGGACCGGGCCCACTTTCCGCCCTCCAGAGCGAGACCCTCGGAGGTTGAGCCCTATGGTTGGAGTCGAGCCTCTCCGAGCACGAGCCCTCTAGATCGGGCCCGCTCTCTGCCCTCAAGAGCGAGACCCTCGAAGGTTGAGCCCTATGGTTGGAGTCGAGCTCAGCGCTCCTCCACCACGTGGAGCCTCTCCGAGCACGAGCCCTCTGGACCGGGCCCACTTTCTGCCCTCCAGAGCGAGACCCTTGGAGGTTGAGCCCTGTGGTAGGAGTCGAGCTCAGCACTCCTCCGCTACATGGAGCCTCTCCAAGCACGAGCCCTCTGGACTGGGCCAGCACTCTGCCCTCCTTCACCAAGACGATCACTCAAGCTCGGGGTGTCTAGGTCGGAGCGAGCCCTGCCACTCTAACTCAGCCCCAGCTCGGATGTGGGCCCCGTCAGACCAGGATGCCAGTGAGCCGCTCGAGGACTGCATCGGAGCACCTGTCAGACCGCATTGACCACCTACAGCCACCGGTTACACTTGAAAGGGGAGAAACACACTGATCGATGTGCCACGCTCGTCACCAACTACCTGGACCGCCCAAGAGAGGAAGTTAACCAGGAGATTCAAATCCCAGGGATGGTGGCCCACCGATCAAGGTACTTCCAGGTTTCCTGGAATGAGGTGACCAAGGAGAGTGTTAGAACACATGACAGCTTCCCCTATCACGGATCAGGAAAGGCTCCTCGGGACACCACTGCACGTGCCTGACCCGATGGAGATCCCAAGGCGGACGCCCAACGGTAACCTAGTTCACAAAAACTTGGAGATAACACCCATAACGACACACAGAAAAAACACAGGCCATAAGACTGGAACACGAGTGCACACCCCACTAGGAAGAGGGGCATGGCACCACCAGCACTCTCGAGCAATGTTGGGCGAAAAGGCCATACAGAGACTCCCTCTAACCAGGCCACACTTCCCCCAACACACTTGCATCCCACTTCTACACAACTCACTCCTCCTCGTGTGGAGTCCATCAAGAGGGGTTCAACTAGGAGGATCTGTTCCCCTGGATCGCCACTAACTTGATCATCGGAGTGCCCCCACCGGAAACCCCGGCCCAAGTCACTAATCCCTATCTTGCAGGTCTAGGTCCGCCAGATGGCGAGCTAGATGAGGAGGTGCACTCCAATGCCGACAGCAGCTACGAGCCACGGCGATCTTGGCGGCAATAGATTGGCACGCCAGGAAAGGGGAGGGCACGATCAAACCCTCCATCTCTTTGCAGACTGACACTCCACGGAAGGGTGGTGACGATGCAAGCACAAGAGGTCTTCACCAGTCGTGCAAGGGACTCCCCTTTCTGAGGGGACCCACACTATCTTGAGGTGGGGCCACTCGTTTCGACAGCCTAACCATCTCCAGCAGAGTCTCAGCTGGCTGCACTCATCCAGTAGATGCAGATCCTCGCTACAGCAATGCGCCAACTTTAGTATCAGCACCGATCCTTGGCTACCTACCAGCAGCCAGGGACTCCAGTGGCCCATGTCGCAGCTCCCCGCGATAGCCTGCGCTCCTCCCAAGGAAGGCCATCGCAGCCGTGGGCCACCACTGACAACCGTGGTGGCCATCAAGCTTCGATGAAAAGATGATGAGCTGGCCTTGCCGACAGAGGGAGCCGCTCACCAAACTTCGGGCGGGTGGTGCCCAGACTCTGCCAAGGCAGAAAGGGAAAGACCCCCCATTACGGGGGCCGGGCACCCAGGTCACTTTCTCCGTCTCCTTCGGTAGAGGGGTCCACAGACGAAGCCATCAGGCGCACAGCGGAGAAGCTCCTGGAGGAAGTGCCTGGAGGAGCATGAGCACAAGCTAGCGAAGTCCTCCCACTGGTTTGCCAACATGCAAGGCTCAGCTAGCGAGCCATCGGGCTACGACGCCCATCTCCTTCCTTGCCACTCTCCAAAAAGCAGCCCAAGTGTGGTTCACTCGCTTGGAGCCGGAGAACATCAACTCTTTTGCCCAGTTAGGGCAAAAATTCGGGGCCCACTTCGACGCCTGAAGGAAGTTGCCATGAGAGGTAGATCGCCTATTCTCCATCCGGCAGCGTGATTGCGAGCCCCTACGGGACTACATGGCCCACTTCAAGGTTGCCGTGCTGGAGACTTATAACCTTGATAAGCCAGTTGCCATGCTGGTGCTGAAGCGAGGGCTCAGGACTTCCCGCCTGACCTACTCGCTTGATAAAGGGCCCCCAAAGACTTATTCTGAGCTTCTTCTTCAAGCCCAAAAGTACATACATGCCAGGGAGGTAGACCGTACGAGGCTGGAGCTCGACGAAAAGCCACTGAAGAGGCCAGAACCCCAAATCCCAAACCCCCGGGGGGACCGACCGAGACCAAGAGGGGCTCCTATTCCTGAGGAGAATTACACCCCTCTACTTGCCCCGAGGACAAAGGTCCTCACGAAGATCGAAGGTGAGGACTACCTGAGGTGCCCGCTTCCAATGAGGTCCTTCACTAGCTGTGATAATCGAAGTACTATTGCTTTCACCATGACCACAGCCATAACGCCGAGAATGCTGCGACCTCAAGTGGGAAATTGAAGAACTCATCAAGAAGGGCTACCTCAAAAGGTTCGTGGGGGGGCAGACTTTAGGCAGATTCCCAGGCGCTCGTCGCTCCCCAACCAGCTTCAGCCATCGATAATTGTCCCACCGAGAAGCCGGAGGGCATGATCTCTTGGCAGGACCGCGCACACACCCAAAAAGAATGGGGGGCAAGGGATCCTGAGGATGTACTCTCCTTCATAAGGGAAGGAGAAAATAGAGGAGAAATGTAAATAATAATGCCATGATCATCAGGATGATGATCGCGAAGCATCCTATAAAAGTGCATCATGGTCAATGACGGAAGCTCCGCAGACGTGCTTTCTTATGACACCCTCTCCAAGAGCACCGCTATGACGACTTTCACGATCGACGGGCTTCCTTCAGCCTACAACACCCGGGTTTGGCCAAGAACCTTCGGGCCCAGGGACTTGGTGCTGTGCCGGGCAGAGGCGTATCAATCCCGGGAATGCGGCAAGCTCCCACCAAACTGCGAAGGTCCCTACAAGGTAGCCGAAGCTCCCTCTAAAGGGGCCTATTACCTCGAAGATCTTGACGGCGTCAGGCTCCCCCGAACATGGAATGCCTGCAATCTATGAAGACACCACCAATGATGTAAGGTTTCCGGTCAATAATAATGATAATGACCTTTTCCTTGCACGAGTATCTATATGCCTTGCAGGAAAGAACAATCATCGACATCCCCGAGCCCAGCTCCAGGATGTCGACCCAAGATCGGAGATCAGACCTCCGGCCAAGGGATCTTCGAGCCAAGCCGCTCTCAATCTCAAACGTCTCCGAGCCCAGTTCCAAGACATCAAGGGATCTTTGAGCCATGCAGCTCTCAATCGACAACGTCCCCAAGCCCAGCTCCAGGACGTCGATCCAAGACCGGAGCTTAGACCTCCGGCCAAGGGATCTTCGAGCCAAGCTGCTCTCAATCTCAAACATCTCCAAGCCCAGCTCCGAGATGCCAAGAGATCTTGGAGCCAAGCAGCTCCTATCAATGCCTCGAGCCCAGCTCCAAGGTGCCAAAGACCTGAGCCAAGTCCTCAAGCAACCCTTGGATTGGAGCCCAGCTCTCCGGCCAGGAAGGCCTCGAGCCTAGCTCCAAGGCAACCAAATCCTGTGACCCTCTTCTTTGATCTCTCCACTCATCAAAAAAAAAAAAGAAAAGAGAGAAAAAAGAAGAGAGGGGAAGGAAAGAAAGAGAACAAGAGAGAAATACAGCAACGAAACTTTTATTTCATCACCCAAGATCGGAGCTCAGATCTCCGGCCAAGGGACCTTCGAGCCACGCAGCTCTCAGTCAACAACGTCCCCGAGCCCTGCTCCAGAACGTCGACCCAAGACCGGAGCTCAGACCTCTGGCTAAGGGATCTTCGAGCCAAGCCGCTCTCAATCTCAAACATCTCCGAGCCCAGCTCTGAGATGCCAAGGGATCTTGGAGCCAAGTAGCTCATATTAACGCCTCGAGCCCAGCTCCAAGGTGCCAAAGACCTGAGCCAAGTCCTCAGGCAATCTTTGGACTGGAGGCCAGCTCTCCGGCCAGGAAGGCCTTGAGCTAGCTCCAAGGTAACCAAATCCTGTGACCCTCTTCTCTGATCTCCCCACTCATCAAAAAAAAAAAAAAGAAAAGAGAGAAAAAAGAAGAGAGGGGAAGGAAAGAAAGAGAACAAGGGGAAAATATGTAACGGAACTTTCATTTCATCACCCAAGACCGGAGCTCAGATCTCCGGCCAAGGGACCTTTGAGCCACGTAGCTCTCAGTCAACAACATCCTCGAGCCCAGCTCTAGGATGCCAACCCAAGACTGGAGCTAAGATCTCCAGCCAAGGGACCTTCGAGCCATGCAGCTCTCAGTCAACAACATCCCCAAGCCCAGCTCCAGGATGCCAACCCAAGGCCAGAGCTCAGATTTCTGGCCAAGGGACCTTCGAGCCATGCAACTCTCAGTCAACAACGTCCCCGTGCCCAGCTCTAGGATGCCAACCCAAGACCGGAGCTCAGATCTCTGGCCAAGGGACCTTTGAGCCACGTAGCTCTCAGTCAACAACATCCCCGAGCCCAACTCCAGGATGCCAACCCAAGACCAGAGCTTAGATCTCTGGCCAAGGGACCTTCGAGCCATGCAGTTCTCAGTCAATAATATCCCCGAGCCCAGCTCCAGGATGCTGACCCAAGACCAGATCTCAGATCTCCGGCCAAGGGACCTTCAAGCCCAGCTGCTCTCAATTAACAACACCACCGAGCCCAGCTACTCTCAACCACCATGACCTTGCGCCCGACTTGCCAATATTAAAGTTTAATGATTTGGCCCCGGGCAAGGTGAGGCCCTCTTCTCTGATCTCCCTACTCATTAAAAAAAAAAGAAAAAAGAGAAGAAAAAAGGGGAGTGAAAGAAAGAGAAAAAGGAGGGAAGATCCAAATGAAAGATGAGTTGCAAGGAAATTCAGGTTCTATTAATTAAATGCCGATTACAAGCATTTTGTGGGCCCCCAACATGCCGGGTGACCTTGACTAAGCACAGAAGCAAAAATATAAAACAAAAAAAGGGGGAAGGGCTACCCTGCGCTGGCCGACCCCCCTACTAAGCCCTGAGGCTGAGAGTTCCCGCCTTTAGGAACCTCCGGCTGAGTGGCTCCAGTCTCGGATGGTTCGATCTCTGCTAGCATCGGAGGCTCTGAGGCCATGGCTTCGTCAACAACCACCTCATTGGGCTCCGTGTCCGAGGCTGAAGGATACCTGAGGCGATCGTGGTTTTTCTCGGGGACAAGTGCCTCGACCTGGCCGTGCAAGAACATGAAGCCTTTGTAAAAGGAGTCTGACGCCATTTGATGGATCTCGGCGATGAACTCCTCTGAGGCCTTGAACTTCGCAATGGCCTCCTCAGCACCCTTCTTGGCCTCAATAGCTCCCTTCCTCGCCTCGGCAACCTCCATCCTGGTAGCCTCCGCCGACTTGGCCGTTGCCTCTGCCACATTTTTAGCTGTGGCCAGCTGATCCTTCCCTGTCGCCAGCTCTGCCTGGGCAGCTCGGGAGGCCTTCTTGTGCTGATCAGCCTCGGCACTATACTAGTTTAATTTCTTCTCGACGGTGGAGAGATCATCGATAGCCTTCTTTGAGAGACTCCGCTCCAGGTTGCGGGCCTCCAAGAGTCTCTTCACTCACCTCTCGGCGTTGGCGAGATGCCTCTCCAGGTCCTTGACCTTCTGCTCGAGAACCCCATTCGCCCCGACCTTCTCCTTCAGGCCAGCTTTCATGGATTCGATCTCGGCCACTTGCTGTCGCTTGAGGCGCTCCCAGTTCTGATAACAGCCCTTGATGAAGAGGGCCTCAGCACTAATCTGCACCATGAAAAGAGGTTAGCCTAAAAAAAAGAGAGAGAGGAAGAAATGAACAACTTACCGTGTAGAGCTGGGGGAAGATAGTGTTGAGGACGTCGCCCAGCCGCATTCCAGCCATATCCTGCCGGTCGCATGTCTAGATCGAGAAATCCATCATGCGCTCGACCAGTTCGGGGCTCCAGAAAAATGAGCTCTCCGTCCCCATCTTGAAGGGGAGACGGCGTCATGCCTCCTCCCTCCTACTCTCTCCTGGAGCGGGCAGCCTTGCCCCGCTAGCTGCAAGGTCCCGGGAGGTAGGCTGAAGGGCTGACACCGGTGAAGGCAGCGCCTCAGTCGTCGTCTTGGTCGCGGCTCGAACCTCCTCATCCCTAATCTCGATCAAAGGTGGACTCGGAGGACTGCAAGACGCGGTGGCAGTAGCTGCGGCCCTTGCCCGAACCACTACTTCAGGCTCCGTAACGGAAGCCACCCCGTGATGACCGCGCTGCTCGGGAACCTTCCGGGCCTCCTGCTGGGCCGGCCTCGATGCCATAGATGCCACCCTCTCCACTGGTGCAGGGGTAGCTTGAGTCGCCTCCGCTCTCTAACCGGCTGGAGCAGCAGAACTCGGACCAGCCACTGCGGTGGGACTAGCCGTAGGCGCGCTCTCCCCCCGGACCCGCCTCAATGGAGGCTCTCCGGTCAGCCCTGTTGGTGGTCTCTTTCGAGTGATCACCAGCAGATCGCTCTCGGTGAAAATCATCCCTACATGCAAGTCACACAACGGTCAGAATCCGTAAGAAGCAATGTAAGAAATGCAAGGAAAAAGAAGGGAAGTTTAGGTCGAACTCACCCAACCCATTCATTGGGTCGACCCCGGAGTCAGTGAGGTTCTGCTCTGATAACAATACCTCGAGAGAAGGGATATGGGTGGTGCGGAGCTGCTCGTAGTCATCCCGGTCAGCCACATCGACCATAGAATTTCGGTTGGGGGACATGTCCGGATCGCTCCAGACCCAGTTGATCCCCTCAACCTCGACAAATAAAAATTTTCTCTTCCATCCCCTGATGGAAGAGGGGAGCTCGAACCTAATGCCCTTCGGGCGAGAAGATAAGGACCACCACCCGTCCTCAGTCAGGTGGCGCTTCAAGGTAAAGAAAGCCCTAAACAAGGAGAACCGAGCAACAAACCCATGGAGGTGGCAGAGCATGATGAAAGAAAAGATGACCCTAACGACGTTTGGCACTAACTGTGCAGGGACCAAACAGTAGTTCTCCAAGACGGATAAGAAGAAGGGATGAAAGAAAAACCGGAGACCCCCGAAGAAGGTCTCCTCATAAAAAGCAAGGCGGCCCAGGCCACTGGAAGTGACCCATTCCCCCGAGCGAGGGATCATGAGTCGAACAGAAGGTGGGATGTCATAGACATCCCGAACGGTCCCCAGTTCCTCGGCAATAATCATCTAGGTGACCCCACCAGGACCTGTGGACCGGGCAGACTCAGAAGCAGGAGGAGGGAGAGAAGGGCCGAACCCTGGTTCCCTGATGAGCACCAGACCGGGAGGACGCCTCCTACTGAACTCGAAGCGAGTCGCATCCTCCCCCTCACTAGAGGAGGAAGAAGATGCTGGCCTTCGCTCGGAAGGACCGGCCTCATCCTGATCAGTGGAGGGGCGGAAGCCCGGGCCAAAGTGGGACATCCTCAAGAGTAGGGGGAATGAAGGACTCGAAGTGGGCGACGAAAGAGTAGACTCAACTCGAAGGAGATCCCAGACCCGGAGAAAGAACCCTACTCTAGCAGGGGAAGAAAGGAGAAGAGACTAACCTGGTTCCTTAGAAAATCTGAGGTAGCTGTGAGAAAGGAAAAAGCTCGAACGCAGCAGCAGGGTGGAGAATTCAAAAGAATGGATCTTTTGGGTAAGGCCCTCTTTTCATTTCGAAGTGACCCAATGGATTCATACCGATCCGACCCCTCCTCCAATGGATCCATGCACGTGCTGACCATCGGCAAAAATGGCATCCCGACTGCTCTGAATTCTATGCCAATATTAACTACTCCTCGGACGTGGCCACGTGGTGCCCCCACATTGGCCTGTAGGACCGTCTCACAAAGTGCCAGCAATCATGGCCATCATTATACCAGATCTCCACCTTTCCATGTCAGCACCATAATTACTCCCTTCGGCCCGAGCACTGCACACTAACGATCCTCGGGAGTGGGGCAAATGATGTGGCGAGATCGCTGACGTGGGAGAGTCGACAGGCACCACGTCAAGGGAAGATGCCATGTCAGATGCCGCGTCTATTCTCCTGCTCGGTCTCCTCTGTCGAGCCGAGCTGAGCTCCCTCAAGATAGCGAGCCGAGCTCCATCCTCTGCTAGGTCGAGCCCGCGAGCCCAAGATGCCTAGGCCAGAGCCGTACTCTGCCCTACGGAGCAAGACCCTCGGCGGTTAAGCCCTGTGGTTGGAGTCGAGCTCAGCGCTCCTCCACCACGTGGAGCCTCCCCGAGCGCGAGCCCTCTGGACCGGGCCCGCTCTCCGCCCTCCAGTTCGAGACCCTCGAAGGTTGAGCCCTATGGTCGAAGTCGAGCACAGCACTCCTCCGCCACGTGGAGCCTCTCCGAGCACGAGCCCTTTGGATCGGGCCCACTCTCTGCCCTCTAGAGCAAGATCCTCAGAGGTTGAGCCCTGTGGTCGGAGTTGAGCTCAGTGCTCCTCCACCACGTGGAGCCTCTCCGAGCGCGAGCCCTCTGGACCAGGCCCGCTCTCCACCCTCCAGAGCGAGACCCTCGGAGGTCGAGCCCTATGGTCGGAGTCGAGCTCAGCGCTCCTCTGCCACGTGGAGCCTCTCCGAGCGCGAGCCCTCTGAACCGGGCCTGCACTCTGCCCTACTCTACCAAGATGACCCAGCAAGCTCGGGACATCTAGGTCGGAGCAAGCCCTGCCACTCCAGCTCAGCCCTAGCTCGGACGTGGGCCAAGTCAACCCAGGATGCTGGCAAGCCACCCGAGGACTGCACCGGAGCACCTGTCAGATCGCACTGACCGCTTGCAGCCACCAATTACACTAGAAAGGAGAGAAACACACTGATCAAGGTGCCACACTCCTCACTACTACCTAGACTGCCCAAGAGAGGAAGTTAACCAGGAGATTTGAATCCCAGAGATGGTGGCCCACCGATCGAGGTACTGCCAGGTTTCCCAGAATGAGGCGACCAAGGGGAGTGTCAGAACACATAACATCTTCCCCTATCATGGATCAGGAAAGGCTCCTCGGGACACCGCTGCACGTGCCTGACGACCCGATGGAGATCCCAAGGCGGACGCCCAACACTAACCTAGTTCACAAAAACTTGGAGGTAACACCCATAACGACACAGAAAAAACACAGGCCACAAGACTGGAACACGAGTGCACGCCCCACCAGGAAGAGGGGCATGGCACCACCAGCACTCTCGAGCAATGTCAGGTGGAAAGGCCATATAGAGACTCCCTCTAACCAGGCCACACTTCCCCCGACACACTTGCATCCCACTTCTACACAACTCACTCCTCGTGTGGAGTCCATCAAAAGGGGCTCGACTGGGAGGATTTGTTCCCCTGGATCGCCACTGACTTGACCATCGGAGTGGCCCCACCGGAAACCACGGCCCAGGTCACTAACCCCTGTCTTGCTGGTCCAGGTCCGCCAGATGGCGAGCCAGCTGAGGAGGAGCGCTCCGACGCCGACAGCAGCTAGGGGCCACGACGATCTTGGCGGCAACAAGCATCAAAGAATTTAATTAAATTTAATGAAGATTGCTTAGAATACCATAGACCAAGATTACTTGTTCTTTTTAGATATTTTATGATTCTGTTAACAGCAAGTATATGTGATTCTTTAGGATTTGATTGTAATCTAGCATATATACATATACTGAACAAGATATCAGGCCTACTAGCAGTTAAATACAACAGAGATCCAATCATATCTCAGTAAAGCTTTTGATCAATGTTGCCCTCATCTTCATCTTTATCTGATCTGCAGGAGGGGCTCATGGGTGTGTTCATATCTTTGGATGACTCCATACGAAACTTCTTAATAACCTCCTTGATGAACTTTCCTTGGTTAATAAAAATTCCATTCTTTGTTTGCTTAATTTGGAGTCCAAGGAAGTAGGTTAGTTCACCCATCAATCTCATTTCAAATTCACCCTGCATTAACTCAGTAAATTCTCTACATAGATCCTCATTAGTTGCACCAAAATAATGTCATTTACATAAATTTGTACAACTAATATATCATTATTTTTCTTCTTAATAAATAATGTTGTATCTACATTGTCTCTGACAAAATTATTTTCAAGTAAAAACTTGCTCAATCTATCATACCATGCTCTAGGTGCCTGTTTTAATCCATACAATGCTTTATTAGGTTTAAAAACATGATTTGGAAGAGCATGATTTTCAAAACATGGTAGTTATTCTACAAAAACTTTTTTCGAAATAAATCCATTTAAAAATATACTTTTTACATCCATTTAAAATAATTTGAAATTCGTGTAGCAAGCAAATGCAAGTAATAATCTAATGGCTTCTAATCTTGCTATGGATGCATAAGTTTCATCAAATTCTATTCTTTCTTCTTGATTGTATCCTTTAGCCACTAATCTTGCTTTATTTTTAATTACTTTTTCTTGTTCATCCAACTTATTCCTATAAACCCATTTAGTTCCTATTACAGGATGATTTGAGGATCTGTTCACTAAGGTCCATACATTATTTCTTTCAAATTAGTTAAGTTCTTCATGCATGGCCATCATCCAATTAGGGTTATTTTCAGCTTCTTCTATACTATGTGGTTCTACTTGTGAAACAAATGCTAGATAGTCATATGCTTCTCTAAGTGATGACCTAGACCTAACACCTTGTGAGGGATCACCTATAATCAAATCTCTAGGGTGTGAAGTTACATACCTCCATTATTTTGGTTGATCACCATGATCTTTACTTACTATTTCTCAGACCTGTCAATTTGGGCTGGCCCGGCCTGACCCTAACCCACGTGGACTGACATTATATGGGCCGGGCTAGGCCCACTTATACAAATGGGTCATGAAATCCCTGCTCGGCCCGGCCCTGTGTGGGCCATGGGCTAGGGCCAGGCCAACCCATTTCATGGTCCTCCATGGCATCGATGCCGATTGCCGACCTCATAATGATGACTGACGAGGTCCTTCTTCACGATGGGGAGATCGGATGCCATATCTACATGGAGAAGGGTGGGTGGGTGGGGGGTGCGGGGGCCGGGGAGATCTGGAGAGAGAAGGGGGCGGTTACCCGAGGTCCCGAAGCCATGGTGAGCGTAGTAAGGAAGATTAGAGAGGGAGGTCTCATCGATGTCGAAGACGCAGATGTCCTTCCCGTCGATGGCTGTGGCTGGCGGAGAAGAGGAAGTGGTCGTCGGGGCTAAGGGAAAGGGCGATGACCGCCTCGGAGTCACCCTCGAGGGTCGCTAGGATGGAGGCATCAGCAGTGTCGACGACCTTGATCTGGTCGCCGCAGGCGCAGGCGAGGGAGGCACCATCGGAGGAGACGATGAAGGCTCCCTCGTTGTAGAACTTGTTGCGGCGAGGACACATACCGGTAGTTCCACTTCAGGATTATCAGAGATAGTGTCATAATTGGTGGAAGTCCTGGGTTCCGGCCGGTGTCACGATCTCGCGGAAGAAGAACGACGGCCATGGCCATGGAAGAAGAATGGCGACGGCTTTGACCTACCCATAACCGAGGGTCCCGACTCCCATAGCTGGTTGAACGAATCTGAAGGGTTTGTGGGTGTTGCTGGGGTGGGCGCTGGGTTTGGATCAATCGAGATATGCGGCGGTGGGTACTCGAGTTCTAGCCTCCTTCGCAATGGGGAGATTCCACATGCGGCGGCTTTGACCTAAACCTAAAGGCTAAAGCTAAAGGTCCTAAACCATTAAACCGGTTACCATAGGGCTGTAAGGCTAAGGGTTTCTTCTTTATTTATTTTATTTTTGTATATCATGGCCTATGGGCTGACCCGGCCCTAACCCTGTTGAGCCCATTGGCTATAGGGGCCCGACCAAAAAGCCCACTTACATAAATGGGTCAATTTTTTTCAGCCCGGCCCGGCCCATTTATAGGGCCAAATGGGCTGGCCCATGGGCTCTAACCCATTTTGACAGGTCTACTATTTCTTCTCCTTTTTAAGTTGGTTTGTCCTTCAAGCTCATATCTTCCATAGCTTTATCAATTTTACCTGCACATTATCTATACACTCTTCTTTTCTAGAAGGTAAGGGATTAGATTTATCAAAAATAACATGAACAGATTCTTTCACTGTTAATATTCTTTTGTTAAAAACTCTATAAGCTTTGCTATTGATTCAATAACCCAGAAATATAACTTCATCAGATTTAGCATCAAATTTTCCTAGGTCATCTTTTCCATTGTTTAACACAAAGCATTTACAACCAAATACATAAAATAATGAATGTTTGGTTTTTTGTCATTCCAAAGTTCATAGGGGTTTTCTTCAAATTCAGTCTTATCAAAATCCGGTTCAAAATATAGTAAGTAGTATTCACAGCTTCTGTCCAAAAGTATCTTGGAAGATTTGGTGCGGGCACCAGACTCAGAAGAAGACTTCAGAGCTCCATCTGGATCTCTGATTAACCTTGCCCGAAGAATTAGGGTTTTTTTTGGCTTGTAATAAGGGTTGACTGGATCAACTCAACTTTAGCTTGAGTCTATATTACCTGCATTTTATTTTATTGAGTCATGTTGACTCAGTAGTGGACTAGGGTTTCAACCTGGGGTGTTACATTTTCTCCCAAGGCCAAGCAAGTGGGCGCCACACTCCCAGCCATACGCCTGAGTCCAGGGGGTGCCACATCTCCATCCAGCAGGCTTTGGTCCCCACACCACAGATAGCAGCTCCCCTCTTTCATGCGCCAATTGAGGAAAAATCCACCAGGGGTCCATAAATCAAGGGGGCGGCCCAAGACTTCCCAAAAGAACCAAACTATAAAAGGAAAGAAATTCTCTTGGAGAGGAATTCAAGGAGGCGCCCATTACCTGCCAGAAATACTCAAAACAAAGTTAGAAGGAGCCATAACTTGGGGAGAAAGAAAAGGATGTATCCAAAAAGGGTTGAGCCATGGAAGGAAGGAGATTTCTCTTGAAAAGCAAGGTTAGGAGGCGCCCTAATCATTCCAACTAAATCCAGATATAAAAGGCAACAAAGTTTCTCTTGGAGGGCAAGGTTAAGAGGTACCCAAACACTTCCAGATAAGGCCAAGCATAGAAGGAAAAAAATATTTTCTTGGAGGTCAAGACAAGGAGGCGCCACCCACTTTCCTTTTTGAAGCTTCAATCAACTTTGGAATTAATTGGCCAGCCATATGAGAAGGGATTGATATCCTAATTTGAAGATCCCCTCCTTTAGTCCCACATGGGAAGATGTAAAACCCTACTCTCTTGTAATGGCCTAAAAATTAAAACCCCATGTAAGTTTGAAAAAAAAAAAGATGAATGAAACCATTTTTTTTTTTGTGAGCAAACTTTGTGTTTTCTCTCTTCCGCACTTGCATCCAGGTGTTGAGCTCCGTGAGGGAGTAAATCTGGGTTCCCCAAGAACCTTGAGGAGGTGAGAGATCTCCAAAATCCCAAACCCTAGGTTAGCCACTCAATTCCCAAACCCTAGCCGCCATCACCCTTCTCTTTCCACCAAGCCCTAGTCTATTTCCCTTCTCACGGCCACCATCTCCAAGTCCAGGCCGACCACCAGCATCCAGCTCCTGTCCAGATACTGCAGATCTACGACAATTCTAAGAGGAAGTCAGATCGGCCTCCAGGAAAATTCGATTTCAGCAACTTCGGCTTTCAAGTTCTTCAACCTGGTAAGATCTTTTCTTGAGTTTCTGAATTCCTTCACTTGTTCCTCTTCTTTCCCAGATCTTGAGTCCAGGAGAAGCCGACCAAACCACGAGACCAGTATTGGAGGATCCATTGCGAAGATAGCCGACTCCGAGGATCCCACAATCTGCTCGAGAGAGTTCATCCACCAAAATCCTGAGAAGATCACTGTCTGGTTAGTAAACCATCTCTTCTCTCTATTTCTGTTCTGTTGAAAGTTCAGAGCGAAACCCTAGGTCTGGGAGTTTCTCAACCCCCAGCGATCCGTTACTTCTGAACTACTCTGATAACCTAGTTTTTCTAAATTGTGCTTTCAATCATTACCTAGTTTACTTCAACTTAGTTTAACTTTACTTTGAGTCAAAGCCAATTTCTGAAATATATATATAAAAAAAAGAATTGATCTTAATTTTTACTTCCGCATACGCTTCTTTGTTCTTTGTTCTGCATCATTTTTGGTATCAGAGCTTTCGTTCTGCATCAATTTTGGTATCAGAGCCCTGTCTAGGGTTTCTGTTTCGATTGCTTGTTTGAGTCTCTCTCTTTTTACTTTGTATGCTCGAAGTAGACTCCCCAGGACGTCCGGTCCTAGGAACGAAGCGAGGTGCAAACCTCCTCTTCCCATTCCACGGGGTGTTCCTAGGGCGTGTAGGGGATCCGTTGGGTTATAACTTCGTAGTAGGAATTGTAAACGGGGAAGTGCTATGTTTTCAGCCCGTAATTACCCTGTTGCAGGAATTATTTCTCACTGCAGATAACTCCAAATTCAGTGATTTTACCAGTATAATTGAAACTAATTTGCATAATTTTCCTATGATTTATTGGTTTCCGTGCGATTTCTGAGAATTAAATTACTGCAACTCTGTTTTTGTGTTCTGCAATCCATTTATTTTGAGTGTTCACCTCTTAATTCATCTTAAGGGCATTTGAGCATCTAAGATAAGGGGAGGAGTTGATAACCTCTCCTTAGCCCAAAACCACCACCCACTCATTCGAACCTAAGCCTTTAATCTTAAAATTAATTAGACCTAATTTGCCCTAGTGGACTAGGGACATCAACAAGTCGGGTCAAGGCTAGTGTTGAGTCAGTTTGTCTGGTTACTCTGTGTGTGCTTTGTACTCAGTGTCTAGAACGGTGGTTCAGGGATTCCATCCCGAAGGGCTTGTGTGCTGGTCCGCCTACCTGGCCAATCTCTGATTGGTGTCTAGGATTGGCATCTAGGGACCTAATACTCTCCTTACACCTGCCTGGCTGAGTCCTGAGTTACTACAGGCTAGCTTGCCACTCTGATTGGGCATCTAGTTTGGGCTCTAGGCCTAGTTAGCCCGTAGTCGTTTCAGTTGAGTCTCATTCTATGTGCTTGCTTGCATCATCATGTCTACCCGGAATGGAGTACCCTACCAACCTATTCAAACCCAACCAGATTTAGAGGCCATGGTTAGAAATCTTACCGAAAGTATGACCAAATTGAGTCAGGACATGAATGAGGGTTTTTCCTAGTTTAGGGATCGAGTCCAAGTACTTGAGAAACGTAGACATCAAAATTGGACCTCTGATCCAAAATTTAATAGGCCCCAATCTCACCCATGCCAGGAACCTAGGAGGACCTTATACCGTGATCCCGAGCATAACCTTAGGAAGCCTAACCATGATATCTATAGTGTGGATCGTGTCTATGAGAGGTCCTTACAATATTCTAGACTAGTCACTCAACAACCCAAGTCTTCTAGATCAAACCATTTAGATCCACACCCATGCCCAAGTAAGGTCTCTACTAGCTTGAAACCCAGTGTGACCCAGGTTCCTATATCGCAAGAATGTTTGTTTTGTGGAGAAAGAGACCATAAATCTAGTCAGTGCCCATGCATAGGATTGGCTTGTGCTCAGCTAAGTGGTAAGAATCCTAAGGATGACATTAATGAGGGAGAACCCAAGCCTACCAATGAGGAAGAAGGGTTAGGTATGACAAGCCTGGAATCAGTTGACCCGATTACCACTGACCCGAAACCCATTGAAGATGGCATCGAGGAAGTATATGATGCTGGCTTGAGTCTACTTGATGAATATGAGGGGGAAGAACTTGAAGAATGTGACATTGATACTATTGGTTCCTTACCTGAGGAGACCTTGGAGAGCAACCAAGTGGTAGGACCTAGTTCAGAAATTCAAGAGATTTGTGAGAACCTGGTTCCTTTAGTCAAATACCCCCAGGAAGAACTCATAGTGTTAGCCCGAGCTATCAGTTCGTATCCTCTAATGACAGTCATTCTCCAAGTACCAATTGAAGATCTTTGTGCTGAACTATTTAAGTTTGCCCACCCTATGGTAGATCCTCTCCTTAGGATGACTGAATCAAGCCTCTTACAATTGGACCTTGTCCCATGCCCAGCCACTAAGGTCTCTCCCATAATCTCAGTTGAACATCCTTGTCTTGAGCGGATTGATTCACCCAGTCCTGTAGAAGTCCTCCTTATGGCCCCCAACCCCTTCCTTCGCATGACTGAGCTACCCTTCTATAGAATATACCTTTCCGCACCCATAGGTCAAATTTCAGGTCTTGAGGTCATCATCCATAGGCCCTTCCATGAATCATTCTCTAATCCATTTCTTGAGAAAGTGGATCATTATTTGCTTAGAGAACAAACCTTAACTGTTGCAATCACATGTCTTAGGCTACTTCCCGAACCATCTCTTGATCCATTCCTTGGAGTAGCAAACTTTTCCTTTCGTAAGGATGACCAGTTGACACTCATAGATCACCATTCAAACCTTCAGGTCACCACCTTTAGTCAACAGGTAATTCGAGACCCCACCTCATATCTCCTCCCTTTCTCTAGGACTTCCAATGCTTCTTACACCATCCAAGTATACTTTGTCGAAGTCTTTAGAGTAAACCACGTGTCAGAACCTATTAGGTTTGCCACCTACTTCTGGAAGACCTTATGGCACCTACTAGGCACCCATGATAAGTTTTCATGCTCTGCATGCCATCCTCCGACCCAAGGTCAAACCTAGAGAGCCTTAGTTTATTAGGTTTAGACCTAGGGTTCCTTTGGAATAAAGTCCATTCTTTAGGAATGCGTCGTCAGTCTAGTTTAGTTTTTCTTGACCCTTTACTAGGCTTTGGCTCAGATTTTGGTTTGATTGAGAGCACCAGGAATTGGGATTTGTATTTTGTCCAGGGCTGAAATTGCATTCAATGTTTCGATCAATAGGTCTATAGGCTAGAGTCCCTTTGAAATTGTTCATGGATACAAGCCTCACACACCACTTGATCTGATTTCACTATTAGCCCACACACACAAGTCTCTTGATGCACTTGCATAGCATGTAAAGGACTTGCATAAAGAAATTCATGCCAAAATAATTTTAAGTAATGAAACTTATAAGAAGTTGGCTGATTCTCAAAGCGAGTCAAAACTTTTGTTGAGGGAGACTATGTAATGATTAGGTTAAGGCATGAACGATTTCCTCCTGGAACCGTTAGGAAGTTACATGCTAGAGGAGCTGGACCATTTAGAGTGGTAAAGAGAGTAGGATCCAATGCCTATGTGCTCGAGTTATCTCCAGAACTAGGCATTAGCTCCACTTTCAACATTACAGACCTAGTAGAGTATAGGGAGCCAGCTGTGATTCCCAGTGAGGCTTTTGAACCTAATCCTGCTCTTGAGAGTGAACCTGACCCTGTGTGTCCACCAACAAACTGGCCTGTAAGGAAGAGCAAATTGAAAAGATCTTGGATGATCAGGTTATCTCTACTCGTAATCGAGGATACCAAAGATACCTGGTCCGCTGGCTAGGAAGGCCAGATTCTGATGACTCTTGGATCTCCCGAGAAGAACTACAAGAGTTGGACCCAGACCTCTTGGAGAGATACCAGAGCCAACTTGATCCATACTCGACAGGGTCGAGTTCCTCCCACCCTGGGAGAATTGGTGCGGGCACCAGACTCAAAAGAAGACTTCAGAGCTCCATCTGGATCTCTGATTAACCTTGCCCGAAGAATTAGGGTTTTTTTTGGCTTGTAATAAGGGTTGACTGGATCAACTCAACTTTAGCTTGAGTCTATATTACCTGCATTTTATTTTATTGAGTCATGTTGACTCAGTAGTGGACTAGGGTTTCAACCTGGGGTGTTACATTTTCTCCCAAGGCCAAGCAAGTGGGCGCCACACTCCCAGCCACACTCCCAGCCATACGCCTGAGTCCAGGGGGCGCCACATCTCCATCCAGCAGGCTTTGGTCCCCACACCACAGATAGCAGCTCCCCTCTTTCATGCGCCAATTGAGGAAAAATCCACCATGGGTCCACAAATCAAGGGGGCGGCCCAAGACTTCCCAAAAGAACCAAACTATAAAAGGGAAGAAATTCTCTTGGAGAGGAATTCAAGGAGGCGCCCATTACCTGCCAGAAATACTCAAAACAAAGTTAGAAGGAGCCATAACTTGGGGAGAAAGAAAAGGAGGTATCCAAAAGGGTTGAGTCATGGAAGGAAAGAGATTTCTCTTGAAAAGCAAGGTTAGGAGGCGCCCTAATCATTCCAACTAAAGCTAGATATAAAAGTCAACAAATTTTCTCTTGGAGGGCAAGGTTAAGAGGTACCCAAACACTTCCAGATAAGGTCAAGCATAGAAGGAAAAAAATATTTTCTTGGAGGTCAAGACAAGGAGGCGCCACCCACTTTCCTTTTTGAAGCTTCAATCAACTTTGGAATTAATTGGCCAGCCATATGAGTAGGGATTGATATCCTAATTTGAAGATCCCCTCCTTTAGTCCCACATGGGAAGATGTAAAACCCTACTCTCTTGTAATGGCCTATAAATTAAACCCCCATGTAAGTTTGAAAAAAAAAAGATAAATGAAACCAATTTTTTTTTTGTGAGCAAACTTTGTGTTTTCTCTCTTCCGCACTTGCATCCAGGTGTTGAGCTCTGTGAGGGAGTAAATCCGGGTTCCCCAAGAACCTTGAGGAGGTGAGAGATCTCCAAAACCCCAAACCCTAGGTTAGCCACTCAATTCCCAAACCCTAGCCGCCATCACCCTTCTCTTTCCACCAAGCCCTAGTCTATTTCCCTTCTCACGGCCACCATCTCCAAGTCCAGGCCGACCACCAGCATCCAGCTCCTATCCGGATACTGCAGATCTACGACAATTCTAAGAGGAAGTCAGATCGGCCTCCAGGAGAATTCGATTTCAGTAACTTCGGCTTTCAAGTTCTTCAACCTGGTAAGATCTTTTCTTGAGTTTCTGAATTCCTTCACTTGTTCCTCTTCTTTCCCAGATCTTGAGTCCAGGAGAAGCCGACCAAACCACGAGACCAGTATTGGAGGATCCATTGCAAAGATAGCCGACTCCGAGGATCCCACAATCTGCTCGAGAGAGTTCTTCCACCAAAATCCTGAGAAGATCACTGTCTGGTTAGTAAACCATCTCTTCTCTCTATTTCTGTTCTGTTGAAAGTTCAGAGCGAAACCCTAGGTCTGGGAGTTTCTCAACCCCCAGCGATCCGTTACTTCTGAACTACTCTGATAACCTAGTTTTTCTAAATTGTGCTTTCAATCATTACCTAGTTTACTTCAACTTAGTTTAACTTTACTTTGAGTCAAAGCCAATTTCTGAAATATATAAAAAAAAAAAATTGATCTTAATTTTTACTTCCGCATACGCTTCTTTGTTCTTTGTTCTGCATCATTTTTGGTATTAGAGCTTTCGTTCTGCATCATGATTGCCTTCATATAATATTGTTTCGGCCATCTCTTCCAATGTCCTATTCTTCCTCTCTACAACACCATTTTGCTGTGATATTCTAGGAGCGGAGAAGTTATGATCAATGCCGTGCTCAGTGCAGTAATCATCAAGATACTGATTTTCAAATTCTGTGACATGATCAATCCTGATAGAAATAACTAAAAATTTTTTCTGGTTTGAAACTTTCTTGTAAAATTTTTGAAAAACTTTAAAAGCTTCATCTTTATATGCAATAAATAAGATCCAAGTAAATCTCAAAAAATCATCT
Organism: Areca catechu; assembly: GCA_021397845.1. Lineage (NCBI taxonomy): Eukaryota > Viridiplantae > Streptophyta > Magnoliopsida > Arecales > Arecaceae > Areca > Areca catechu. The sequence goes on along the minus strand of CM038047.1, from coordinate 45,849,851 downwards.
ACTATGACAAGTCCATATTTCATGCCACCTAGGCTTGTGGTCCTAGTTGGTCCAAATAGGTCCATGTATAGTAGCTCTAGTGGTCTAGAAATGGAAACCATATTTTTTGATTTAAGATTTCTCCTAGTTTGTTTACCTAATTGGCATGCATCACAAATATGTTCAAAATCAACTTTGAATTTTGGTAAACCTCTAACTAATTTTTTGAAAATTAATTTAGATATAGTATGCATGCTAGCATGACCTAATCTCCTATGCCAAAGTAAGCTAGACTCCTTGGTTTTAGCATTAATTGTTATAAGACTTGTACTACTAGACATGGCTAGATCATTTAAATCTACCACATATATGTTTCCAAGTCTATGTCCAATGAGCTTAGTGATAAAATCAAGTGATGCACATTGAACATTCAAAGACAACCATAAAACTTCTATCACATAATTGACTAATACTTAATAAATTATGCTTTAATTTGTCAACTAGTAATACATTTTCAATAAATATGGAAGGGATAATTCTGATCTTACTGATACCAATTATCTTTTCCTTACAATTATCACCAAAAGTGACAATTCCTCCATCCTTCATCTCTAGGGTGATGAATTGTTCCTTACCACCTGTCATATATCTTGAACAGTCATAGTTCTTTTAGGTATCCAAGCTTTTTTAGATTCATGCTAGTTAGCAGGAGTGGTTCCTTTGGAAAACCAAATCTTTCTAATCTTACTTCTAACATTTCTTTTGAAATTGCATTCAAATGCTTTATGACCAACCCCATTGCATGAATAAAAAATAACTCTTGATGCATATGTTGAAGCTCTAGAAATAATAGATTTTGTTATAGAAACTTTTATGCATAAAATTTAGGTGCTGAAAACTTTGGTACAAAAGATTTTCAAGATATAAATTTTGTAGCTGAAACTCCATTTGTATGTAGAGGATTAAAACCAATTCTAGCCTTGTTACTTAAATCTCTTTGATCTTTTAAAATTAACTCAAGCTTGTTTGAACTTAATGTTAACTTTTCAACCAAAGGCTTGAGCTTTTCAACTTCCTTTTGCAAGCCAACATTTTTTTTTAGCAAAGCTTTATTTTTCTCAAGATAATCATTCTTCTTAGTTTGCAACACTTCAAGTTTTTCAAAAAAACCATTCAAATCTTTTTGCAAAATTTTATTCTTTTCTGAAATTTCTTCTTTTTCTTTTATTAAAGCAACATTGCTATTTTTCAAAACTTTAATTTTGAGAGTGGCATTTTTGTATTGAGATAATAATTCATGAAATGCAGTATTTAATTCTTCAAAAGTGAATTCATCATGAGGTTCGGGAGACATTACCTCATCTTCAAAACCCATTAGACATATGTTCGCTATTTTTGTGGTCTTTTCTTCTTCATTTGAAGTTGACTCGCTGTCGCTCCAAGTTGCAACCATTGGTTTCTTCTTCTTCTTCTTATATGCTTTCTTCAAATTTGGACAATCTGATCTGAAGTGCCCTGATTTCTTGCATTCGTAGCAAATGAGATGTTGCTCTTCATCCTTTTCTTTTTCTTTTTCCTTATCTTTGCTGTATTTTTGTTTTCTGTGAAATTTCTTCTAGTATCTTCCCATTCTCTTGCCATAAACTTCTTGAATCTCCTCACTACGTGGTGCGGGCACCAGAATCAGAAGAAGACTTCAGGGTTCCATCTGGATCTCTGATTGACCTTGCCCGAGAAAATTAGGGTTTGTAATAACGATTGACCTGATCAATCCAATTTTGAGTCTGTAATTTTGTCATTTCAATTTTGTTGAGTCATGTTGACTCAGTCCAAGTCCTAGTAGTGGTCTAGGTCTTCTCCAGGTTGGTGCCATTTTTTTCCAGTCAAGTCAAGGCCCAAGCAAGTGGGCGCCACACTCCCAGCCACACGCCAGAGCCCATGAGGCGCCACATCCCTTGCCCAGTGTGCCTTGGTCCCCACACCACAAGAAAGCAGGTCCCTTCTTTCATGCACCACTTAAGGAGAGATCTATCTAGGATCCTCAATCCAAGGGGGCGCCCAAAACAATTCCATAAGAGCCAAGCTATGAAAAGAAAGGAGCAATACTTGGGGAGCAAGACTAGGAGGCACCCAAATACTTCCACATAAAACCAAGCATGGAAGGAAAATAATTGTCTTGAAGAGCAAGGCTAGGAGGCGCCATCTTCTTGCCATTTGGAGCCACCAATCAACACTTAAGGAAGCTTTTGGCCGGCCATCATGGGGAGGATTTGATTCTACATGCCTAATTTGAAGATCCATCCTATTAGTCCCACATGGAAAGATGTAAAAACCTGATTTCTTATAAAGGCCTATAAAATGGACCCCTCTTGTAAGTTTTAAAAACAATGATGAATGAAATCAATTTCTTTGTGAGCAACTTTATGTTTCTCTCTTCCGCACTTATGTTCAGGTGTTGAGCTCCGTGAGGGAGTAAATCCGGGTTCTCTAGGAACCTTGAGGAGGTGTGAGATCTCCAACCCCAAAACCCTACCAAAACCCTAGGTTAGCCACTTTAATTCCAAACCCTAGCCGCCCATCATCTTCTTCATTCCACCAATCATCCAAACCCTAATCTACCTCATCATCTCACAGCCCCTCTCTTCCGAGTAGAGGCCGACCACCAGCATCCAGGTCCAGATCGGCTACTTCGAATACAGAGAAAATCCCAGAGGAAGTCAGATCAGCATCCAGGAGAATCAGGATTTCAGCAACATCAATTTTTCAAGTTCTTCTTATCTGGTAAATCCTTTCTTTGAGTATCTGGTTCCTTAACTTGTTCTTCTTCTTTCCCAGATCCTGAGTTCAGGAGAAGCCAACTCTGCCAAAGGGCCAGTATTGGAGGATCCATTGCGAAGGTATCCGAATCCGAGGATCCAACAATCTGCTCGAGAGAGTCCTTCTACCAAACTCTGTGAAGATCACTGCCTGGTACATAACCCTTCCCTTCTCTTTATTTCTGTCCTGTTGAAAGTTCAGAGCGAAACCCTAGGTCTGGGAGTTTCTAAACCCCTAGCGATCCTTTACTTCTGAACTACTCTGATAATCTAGTTTCTTTGAATTATGCTTTCAATTATTATATAGTTTCTTTCAATTTAGTTTAACTTTCCTTTGAGTCAAGCCGACTTCTGAAAATATAAAAAAAAAAGAAGAAAGAATTAGTCTTAAGTTACTTCCGCATCGCATCATCTCTTTTGTTCTGCATCACTACGAGTGTGATATCATCATCTTCTAGTTCATCTTCGGAGGAGAAGCTTTCTTCATCAATTTCTTCTTCTTGTTTCTTCAACTCTATAGCAGCTTCGAAGGCAATTGACTTCTTTTTCTTGATGTCATCTTCATTTCTATGCTACATAGTGAGCTCATATGTAATCAGGGAACCCAAGAGTTCATCCAGTGGTAATGTGTTGAGGACCTTGGCCTTTTGCACAAGATCTGCATTGGAGTATATCCTACCAATCATTTTAAACCGTTAATAATATCTATAAAACATGAGAATATGGCAGATATAGTCTCATTCGGTTCCATCTTAAACAGTTCATAGCTATGTACAAGAAGATTAATTTTAGATGTTTTCACTTGGGAAGTTCCTTCATGGGTTACCTCAAGTTTATCCGAAATTTTCTTAGCTGAATTGCAAGTAAAAATTTGGTTAAACTCGTTTGCATCCAAAGCACAATATAATAGATTCATGGCTTTGGCATTCAGCTCACCCATTTTCATGTCATGTTCATCCCATTCCTCTTCAGGTTTTGGGATGTCCATGCCATCTGATGCGGGACTAATATGCATGTGATTATTTTTTTGTGTTTTATATGTGGAGTTAAGTGATTAAATCTCGAAAATTGGATCAAAATAAGTTGTAGGGAATTCTATATGAGTTTTTAGAAGTCAAGCATGTAGATTAGGACCTAGAAAAGCAATAAAGAAGGATCGCCGAGACTGAAAAATCTCAGTTAGGGTAAGTTCTCCTACAATAAAATTACTGGTGGCAGAGGGGGTGTACCTGACAACGTTTGAAGCGCCCGATGAAGATCGCAGTGAAGGGATCTCTCGTTCCTCGACAGATGTGACCTGGAAAATCGAGCCAAAGACCCACGGATACCCGGCTTTCTGCTCGATAGTCCGATTGAGGCTTGGCTGGAGTCGTTGGATTTGTAGGAACTCGGGGACCTGCAAACGACCTGTCAAGGGTTAGAAAACTCACAAGGGAACAAGGAAACAAGAAAAAATAGCAAAGGGGAATAGATTTTTGGAGGTGGCGGCCAGGGCTCTGGAAGGATGGTTGGCGGCAGGAATTCTATGGCAACACCGGGAAGATGAAAGCACCAATAAAACCCCTTAAGCACAAAGCAGGGTAGCACAAAGCAATGGAAGAGAACTCAAGTTTAATTCATATATCAAAACCAATCTTCATACAAGAGACTAGGGTCCTTTAAATAGACCCTTAGCCTTGGACCCCAAGTAAGGGTACATTAGACTTTACATAGGAGTCCTTTTCCCTCTCAAACCCTAGCTAGGAAAATAAGGCAACATAGGTAGAAAATCCCTAAAAACTTGCTCTCCCTCTCCTTGTCTTGGTCGGCCAAGGGGGTGACCTTAAGTGGCTGACCAAGAGGAGAGTCACCATAAGGAATGGCGCCCTAACTCTTTCCTGGGCCTGGGCTGGCCCAATTTCCTTCCGGCTGGTCCAGGGCTTCTGGTTTGTAATTTTTTTTCTCCTCCTGGGATCTTCAAGTCTTCAAGCTGGGTTGGACTTGGGCTAAACTTCCATGTATTCAATCTAGTTGGACTTGGTCTTCACTTGTATGATGTGGTATTGAGTCTTCAGTATACTTGGACAGGACTCAAAAAAATAAAATTAGCTCGACATGAGCTGACTAGTACTGGACTAGACTAGCTCAACATGAGCTGACTAATACAGGACTCAACTCAACTGGACTAAGCTTTATTATAGTGGACTCGAATGTTATTAAGTGAACCACAGAGGGTTGAGAAGCCTCTGCCTTATTCTGGTGCCTCTGGTGTCCGCACCAATTCTCCCGGGATGGGAGGAACTCGACCCTGTCGAGTGAAGATCATACTGGCTCACATATCTCTCGAGAAGGTCTGGGTAAAGGCATTGCAAGTCCTCTCAAGAAATTCATGAATCGTCTGACTCTGGCTAGCCTTGCCATCGGACCAGGTAGCGTTGATAGCTACGGCCCCGGGTCGTAATGGCTTGATTGTCCAGGATACGCTCGATCCGTTCTCCTCTCTCAGGCTAATTAATCGGTGGACACTCTGGGTAAGGATCACTCTCAACAAAAGGGATAGGTCCAAAAGCCTCACTAGGTATCATTGCCGGTTCCCTGTACTCAACCAGGTCTATAATATTGAAGGTAGAACTAATGCCCATATCCGGAGGCAAGTCCAACACATAGGCATTTGATCCAACCTTCTTTAACACTTTAAAAGGTCCGGCTCCACGAGCATGAAGCTTCTTAACGATCCCAGGTGGGAACCGCTCAGGCCTAAGCCTAATCATGACAGAATCTCCTACATCAAATTCCTTGATCCTTCTTCGGGAATTAACCAATTTTTTATAAGTTTCATTGCTTAGGTTTATCTTTTGGCTAATGTCCTTGTGCAAGTCTCTAATATGCTGTGCAAAAGACTCTGCAGACTCTAAGACTCGTGTGTGAATAGGTAAAGGAATTAGATCAATGGGACGATTAGGCTAGTACCCATGGACTATCTCAAAAAGACTCTTACCCGTTGTCCTATTTACTGAACTATTGTAGGCAAACTCTGCTCTAGGCAATAATAGATCCCAAGTTCCAACATGTTCACCTACCAGGCATCTAAGGATGTTTCCTAAACTGCGGTTCACCACTTCAGTTTGGCCATCTATTTGAGGGTGGTAGGCTATAGAAAACTTAAGCTTGGTCCCTAACAGGTGCCATAAAGTCTTCCAGAAATAACTGGTGAACCTAACATCCCTATCAGATATGATGGTCTTGGGTAGGTCATGGAGTTTAACCACATGATCTAAGAAAAGCTTGGCTACTCAAGACACATCAAAGGTCTGGGAACAGGGGATGAAGTGAGCCATCTTAGAGAACCTATCGACCACTACAAAGATAGAATCATGTCTCTTCTGGGTCTTAGGTAATCCTAACACGAAGTCCATACTTAGGTCCTGCCAAGGGCGATCAGGCATTGGTAAAGGTGTGTAAAGACTAGGGTTCTGCTTCTGCTGTTCTGTAACAGCGCAAGTCCTACATCTGGCTACAATTTGTGCAACGTGCCTTTTCAATCCTGGCCAAAAGAACTGGTCTTCTATTGCTAAGATTGTCTTATTTCTACCAAAGTGACCAGCTAATCCTCCAGCATGAGTCTCTCAAATTAAGAATTCTCTAAGAAAAGTTTTGGGTATACAGAGTCGATTGTTCTGGAAAAGGTAGCCATCCTGAATGGTATATTCACTATGGGTACTGGACGATCCCAGCCTAAGGGTATGGTAAATGTCTCCAAAGTCTGGGCAGGTTTCATATTCATCCTTTAACCTATCAAACCCTATGACTTGGGTGCTAACTGATCCTAACAGTAAAGACCTACGGCTCAGGGCATCTGCTACCTTATTTTCAGTGCCGGCATGATGCTTCAAGACAAAAGTGTAAGCCTGAATGTACTCAATCCATTTACCATGCCGTGGGTTCAGTTTCTTTTGGGAGTTCAGGAATCAGAGTGCTTCATGGTCAGAAAATAAGACAAACTCCTACGGTAGTAAGTAATGTCTCCAATATCTAAGGGCCTGGACTACCGCATAACATTCCTTGTCATAGATAGAGTACTTAAGTTTAGCCTCATTCAGTTTTTCACTGAAGAAGGTTACAGGGTGATTCTCTTGACTTAGTACCCCACCTATTCCTACTCCCGAGGCATTGCAAGCGACCTCAAACACCTTAGTGAAGTCAGGTAATCTAAGGATGGGTGCATGGGTCATCTTATCCTTAAGCTCTAGGAAGGCCTTATCAGCTGCTTTGGTCCACTCAAATGTATCCTTCCTAATGCAATCAGTGATAGATGCGACGACTGTATTAAAACCCCTAATAAATCTCCTATAAAAGGTTGCTAGGCCATGAAAACTACACACATCGTAGATGCTAGTGGGTGTAGGCCACTCAACAATTGCCCTAACCTTTTCAGGATCTGCAGAAGCTCCCTCAGGGGTGACAACAAAACCTAGGAAGATAACTCTATGTGTCATGAAATCACACTTCTTAAAGTTGGCATAGAGGCTATTCCCCCTAAGGGTCTGGCATACTAGTCTTAGATGACTAAGGTGGTCCTTCTTAGTCCTGCTATAAATCAAAATATCATCAAAGTAGACCACAACGAATTTTTCGGTAAACTCTTTCAGGACCTGGGTCATAATCCTCATAAAAGTACTTGGTGCATTGGAAAGTCCGAAAGGCATTACAACCCACTCAAACAGGCCATCCTTAGTCTTGAAAGCAGTTTTCCACTCATCCCCAGGTCTAATCCTAACCTTATGATAGCCGCTCTTAAGGTCTATCTTGGAGAAAACTCTGGCTCCGGCCATCATGTCTAACATATCATCCAGTCGGGGGATGAAAAACCTATACTTCATAGTTATCTTATTGATAGCTCTACTATTTACACACATCCTCCAGGTACCATCTTTCTTAGGGGTCAGTAGAGCAGGGACTGCACATGGACTCAGGCTCTCCCTAATGAAACCCTTCCTAAGCAATTCTCCCACTTGTTTCTATAATTCTTGATGCTCACTAGGATTCAGTCTATAGTGAGGAAGGTTTGGTAAAGTGGCTCCTGGAACTAAATCTATTGCATGCTAGATGTCTCTAAGGGGTGGTAGTTGAACAGGTAAATCCTCAGGGAAGACATCCTCAAATTCTTTTAGAGCTTCAACAATTTTTTTAGGGTGTTTCTTTTGGGTAAGCTCAAGTATTTCCTTGGAGGTCAAGATCCAAATAGGGTTACCCTCAGCAATCTCTTTTTCTAAATCCCTAGCCTTAATCAGGTTAACTCCAGGTTTCTTGTCCTTAAGGCTACTAGAACCCCCCTTAATCGGGTCTCTAGGGGAAGCTGGATTGATAACTAACTTATTCCAATGTTAGTTAAAAGCACAAACATTGATTCAATCATACAGGATTGCATCATGATCAAAAAGCCAAGGTCGACCTAGAATGATACTACTTACTTCCATGGGGATGACATCACACCAAATCTTTTTCTCATAGGTTTGCAATCTAATTAAGATTTGGCACCTAGCTTGAATCTGAATGGAGGTGGAATCTATCCAAGAAACTTTGTACGGGTTAGGATGGGGAATTGTGGTCAATCCTAAAGATTTAGCTATCTTGGCAGAGACGGCATTGACACAACTCCCACTGTCTATGATGATCTTAAGAACCTTACCCCCTACCTTAATAAAAGTCTGTAGGATGCTAGTCCTATGCCAATCTTCCTTAACTGAGGTTTGGGTTAAGATGCACCTAACCACTCCTAATTGGTTCTCAGACTCAGGTTCCTCCTCCTTACCTTTGTACTCATCTATTAACTGATCATCAGCCTCATAAATTTCTCCCTCAGGTTCGACTACAGGTTCAGGCTCTTCTTCCTGCAATGCACCTGGTCTCTTTCAAAAACTCATTAACTTATCATTCCTCTCTTCAAAAGGTATTCCAATCCCTTATTAATAGTCTCTTTAACTGATTTTAAGTAGATATAATCATTGTAGACCATTAGGATTCAAAATATGATCGTTGGAGACCATTTTGGATTCAAAAAGAGAGTTTTGGAACTAGCCGTTACGAACATGGAACTGGACTTCGAGTCGGCTCGGATGCTTCAAGTTGGCTCGGATTCTCAGATAGGTCAAAATATTATTCTGGTCGAGTCGGCTCTTCTTCATCGAGTTGGCTTACCTGGCTGGTTCTTCAGAATTGAGAACATGTAAATTTTGGAAGAGCCGGCTTGTCTGCACTTGAGTCAGCTCAGTTGTCTGTTTGAGGAATTTTCACTCTGGAAAAGTCGGCTTGAATTCTCAGAACTTCAGAAGTTGAACTCTACCCGAGTCAACTCTTTACTCTTGAGTTAGCTCAAATGTCTGCGTGCTAGAAAATTGAGTGTTGTGCCAGACTTCGAGTCGACTCTTTTGCTTTGAGTCGGCTCTTGTGACTTAGGTTAAAAACTATCCAAACTTCTCCAGATTTCTTCTAGAGACTTCCAATCAACTCCAAAAGCTTTCCAACTTCATCAAAGCTAAATTTAAGAGATTTAAACTAGAAAAATACATAGAGGTAGCCCATTTTTATAAATACATAAAAGATTTTTCTTTGGGCTCTTCATTTAGTTCATTACATAATACATTTCAACAAAATAAGCTTGTCATACACCAAGATTATAGGAAGAGTGGTTTTACGTTTAAGATATCCTACAAAAACTTAAAAAATACTTGAAAATAGTTAGTAATCAAATGCATGCTCCAATATTTTGTTATCATCAAAATCATTTCAAGGGTCAACAAACACTACTTGAAGTAATGAAAAATAATTTTATTTATGAAAAGTAAACCATTACAATCAAGCACTAATTACATAAAAAAAATTATAAAATATAAATACCAAAAATCTTATATACTCTTCAAAGATGAAAACTTCTTAACCGTGCATGATCTTCCTTTCCTTTCCCTCTATACATGGCTCTAAAGAGATTCCAGGGGTTGATGCCTTGAAGTGGAGGTATGGAAGCCTTTTTATAGATAATAGGGAGGGAAAGGCTTTTATAATTTTCAGATATGGGACTAAAGGAGGGGAATAAATTAATGATTAGAATTTATTTTCTAGGACATAGATGGTTGGATAGGTATCCAGTTAAATTAGAAATAGATCCAATCCTTGAAATCAAACTTCAAATCCCTTCCAACTTCATGTTTGACCGTAGATCTTTAGTCATTGAATAGAGATTGGACACTTAAAACTTGCCATAAATCATGCAATCAAAGCCAAAATCATGTTAGAGTAGACCCATCTATCCTTTTGGTTAGATTCTTCTTAGGCCATTAGATCAAGCCCAAGGCTCGTTCCCAGCTGTCCATCATGTCGGAATAATCCAGCACCTCCTCCCAGTAGCGGCAAAGGGTGGTGGCGATGGAAAGGGGATGGTCGATGGTGAAATTGTCAACCGGTAATGATGAGGTTTATGGCAGTGATTTGGGAGGAGGCAACAGCATGGAACAAAGAGCATGGGAGGTAGCAATATTTGGAGAAGATGACCGGTGATGGGTGGCTCAGATTAGGATGTCGACGATGTGGAAGATGGCAATGGTGGCTGCATGGCAGTGGCTCGAGCTATTTCTTAAGCTGGTGATGGATAGTGGGGTGATAGGGGCTTTGGCATCGATAGCGATTATGAAGGGACGATGGTGGCTATGTTGAGGAGCCGGGGCATGATGGCTCTCAAGATTGTCTCAGGTTGACGTGGGCATTGGTGACTGGTGATGATGCTTCCTTGGGATAGAAAGGATGGGCAATGGAGAGGAAAAGAAGATGGTCCATGAAAATGTCCAATAGACTGAGCGGCGGCATGGTGGCTTTCGACATCTCAGGCAAGTGGTGATGGCGGTAGGTAGACCTGTCAATATAGGCTGGCCCGACCTGGCCTGGTCCTAACCTACATGGGCTGACATTATATGGGTTGAGCCAGTCTAAGCCCACTTGCACAAATAGGTCAAAACCCAGCCCAACCCAGCCCTAAATGGGCCATGGGATAGGGCCGAGCTAGCTCACTTATACTTCCCTCTCCCCAACTACCCCACCCTCCAACAAAAAGCCTCTTGTTTCTTTTTTACCATGAAGATTGACGAGCCTGAGCAGGCGATGGGATCCATCACAGAGATGGTGGAACCACCAAGGATCCGGCGGTTGGATGACTCGGTGGTGAACCGGATCGCAATAGGGGAGGTGATCTAGTGGCATGCATCGGTATGAAGGAGCTAGTGAAGAAGTGAGAACAACCTCGATGTCGGGGCCACCTCCATCTTCGTTGCCATCAAGGATAGCGGGTGGCGGCCTTAAGCTCATACATGTCTTAAATAACGCATGTGGTGGCAGAGGAGGATGAGAACCTAGCCCGATGAGCCTGCCCGCAGGCCAACACCCCCATTGATGGCCTAACCCTTGTATATGACTATCTGATGCTCCATTGAAAAAAATAAAAAAAGAATGATTGAGGACTCACCACCCAATGTCGTGTTCATTGTCACTGGCTTGCCGCACACCGTAGTGGCTTCTCTCCTCCTCCACCTTCTTGTCATCGCCGGCACTGGATATTCTTTTCTTCTCTGCCAGTTGTCAAAGCCTCCCTGAGCTTCAGGTGAATCACTAAATTGGAATAGGGAAGTGGGATTACTAGAAAAGCAAACAGGTGAAAGTTTTAATATTTAGTTTTTTTAAAAAAATATTTTTTTCTTGGCCCACGGGCTGACTCGGCCCTAGCCTTGTTGAGCCTTGGGCTATAGGGGCCGGGCCATAAAACCTGGTTACATAAATGGGTCAAATTTTTTCAACTCAGCCCATCCCATTAATAAGGCCAAATGGGCTGGCCCATGGGCTTAGCCCATTTGACAGCTCTAGCGGCAGGCAACAGCATGGTAGGCTACGGTGGTGATAAGGGTTATGCAGGTGGTAGCAAGCATGGCAAAGATGGTGTTTTAGCATGGTGGGAGGGAGAAGATGGTGCCGGTCCACAAGATAGGACTTGTGGACCGAGCGGTAGGTCCATGATGGATCGGCTACTTCAAAATCTATATTGATGCGGGATGAACCTAAGACCGATATGAAAACAAGAAAATAGAAACTAATTTTTTTGTAATTTTTTTAGAATTTTAATTTGTAGGCTAAAGTCTCGAAATCAAGTAAAGATTAGCAAGCAAACTAGTAATGAAAAGATCAAACCTACCCGCATATGAACTCATGCCAAAATAATAAAAGTAGGACCTCAAGAATTGAGAAACCCCTGGTTAGGATAGCATACCTTCAACAAATCAAAAATCAGGAGGGGCAAAGATTGTACCAAGCACCGATTCGAAGATCTGTTCGAAGCCGGGGTCACAGCACTCGGGATCGTCACCTGGAAGACATGCCTTTAGTTTCTCATATCTGGCAGCTATCTGAGATTGGCCCAAGAGGCAAAGAGGGCCTCCTCCTTGGAGGTGAATATCTCAGGGATCCTGCAAGCATCAGAGATCAGCAAGAGAATAAATAGGAAAGCAAAGAAAAGGAACTAGGGTTTGAAAGGATGGAATTAGGGTTGATTGAAGTTGGCAGCCTGGAGGGGAAGAAAGCTCCTTGTTGTGGGTGACTAAGGCTTCTTCTCCTTGGATGTCCTAGAGTTTGGAGGACTTGCTTTGGGATGGCTAGGGTTTAGATGGGCTAGGGCTCTCAAATAACTCTCACACACCTCAACACAAGAACACAAGAACAAGCTTAAATTTCAATAGAGTTTCATTCATGAATAATAGATGCTTACAAGAGGGGGAAGGGTGGGGTATTTATAGATGTTCCCCAAGTCTTCTCCTTATTAGGATAGAATTACAAAGTTGAGTGGGAGAGGGATTACAAATTGGCTTAAAACTAGGAGTATACAATTTGAGTGGAAATAAAACTAGATCTCCTTGTTTGAATTGGATTTCTCCCTCTCTTGGACTTGGTCAAGAGGGCTTCACTTGGGCTTGGATGCCAACTTCTCTAGGGCTTGGATTTTGGGCAGCAAGGGCATCCTCCAATGGGCTTGGGCGGCCTCTAAAAGAGTTTGGTGCATGGGCTTGATTCATTTGGTTTGGGCGGCTTCCAATGCATGGTGCATGGGCTTTATCCTGGTGGGCTGGAAACCCTGGGCTGGGATGTTGGAAGAATATTTTTTGGACCCTGGTATCTTTAAGTGGGGAAGTTTTATGGGCTTACTTTGTTCTGGGATCCTGGTGAAGACTTTAACTAGTTGTCCTCCTCTTATATGAAATTGGAACTATAAACTTGTAACACAAAATTGTACCGAACTTACAGGACTCAATTGGACTGAGGTTGAAATAACTCAACTTATTACATGACTCAATTCAACTCAGCTGAGCTAACTTCATTACAAAACTCTCAACTGGACTAACTTTATTACAAGACTTGATTACAAAACTTGACACATTATTAAGGGTTCAAAAAAATCCTAATCAATAAACCAGATAGGGCCCAATAATCTATGTCGGACTCGGGTGCCCCCATCAATTCTCCTAGGGCGGGAGGAACTCGACCCCGTCGAGTAAGGGACAATGCGATTCTCATATTGCTCAAGAAGGTCTGGGTTGAAGTGCTGCAGATCCTCTCAGGTGATCCACGAGTCCTTAGATTCTGGCCGATCTTGCCATCGCACCAAATACCATTGATAGCCTTTGTTCTGGATACTGATGGCTTGATCATCTAGGATGCGCTCAATCCTTTCCTCACTAATAGGACAGTTTGTAGGTGGACACTCTGGGGTGGGTTCACTCTCAAGGGAAGGGATAGGTCCAAAGGGCTCGCTAGGTATCGCTACTGGCTCCCAGTACTCCGCAAGGTCTAAAATATTGAAGGTGGAACTAATACCTAATTCGGGTGGCAACTCGAGCACATAAGCATAGGGTCAAACTCTCTTTATTATCTTGAACGGTCCAGCTCCACGAGCATGTAATTTTTTTACGGTCCCTGGAGGGAACCGCTCAGGCCTAAGCCTGATTATCACATAATCCCCTGCAGAAAATTCTTTAACTCTTTTTCGGAAATTAGCCAAGTTTTTATAGAGTTCATTAATTATGTTTATCTTTTGACTAATTTCCTTATGCAACTCCCTAACACGTTGTGCAAAGGACTCTGCAGACTCAAAAACTCATGCATGTGAGGGTAAGGGGATCAGATCAAGAGGTTTATTTGGTTTGTAACCATGAACAACCTCAAAAGGACTTTTTTCTATGGACCTATTAACAAAACTATTGTAAGCAAATTCAGCTCGGGATAAAAGAAGGTCCCAATTCCTGGTATGTTCACCTATGAGACATCTAAGCAAATTTCCTAAGCTTTGATTCACTATCTCGGTCTGGCCATCAGTCTGTGGGTGGTAGGCTATGGAGAATTTGAGTTTTGTTCCTAATAAGTGTCAAAGGGTCTTCCAGAAGTAACTGGTGAAACTAACATCCCTATCTAACACTATAGTCTTAGAAAGGCCATGTAACCTAACCACATGATCAAGGAAAACTCGGGCTACTTTGGATGCGTCAAATGTTTGAGAGCAAGGTATGAAATGGGCCATTTTTGAGAACCTATCGACCACTACACATACAGAATCATGCTTCCTTAGGGTCTTAGGTAGGCCTAACACAAAGTCTATGCTAAGATCCTACCATGGACGATCTGGTATGGGCAAAGGGGTATATAAACCAGTGTTTTGCTTCTGCTATTTTGTAACAGTACAAGTTCGACACCTTGACACTATGTTGGCGACATCCCTTTTTAAACTAGGCCAAAAGAACTGGTCCTCTACAGCTAAGATAGTCTTATTTCTACCAAAGTGATTAGCAAGGCCTCCTACATGGGTTTCCTAGTCTAAGAATTCTTTAAGTGAAGTCCTGGGAATACAGAATCTATTGTTCTTAAACAGATAACCATCTTGAAGAGTGTATTCACTATGGGTACTAGATGGTCCTTGGGCAAGGGGTTGGAAAATCTCACAAAAGTCTAGACATGTCTCATATTCTCCTTTCAATCGATCGAATCCAATGACTTAAGTGCTAACAGTGTTTAACAGTAAGGCACGTCGACTAAGGGCATCTGCTACCTTATTTAAAGTTCTAGATTGATGTTTCAGTATAAAGGTATAGGCTTGTATAAACTCTACCCATTTGGTGTGCCTAGGGTTTAACTTTTTCTGGGAGTTTAGGAATCGGAGTGCTTCATTGTCAGAGTAAAGGACAA
Organism: Areca catechu; assembly: GCA_021397845.1. Lineage (NCBI taxonomy): Eukaryota > Viridiplantae > Streptophyta > Magnoliopsida > Arecales > Arecaceae > Areca > Areca catechu. The sequence goes on along the minus strand of CM038047.1, from coordinate 45,834,810 downwards.
ACTCCTGGGATAGTAAATAATATCTCCAATATCTAAGGACTTGTATTACCACATAAAATTTCTTATCATAGGTTGAGTATTTAAGTTTAGCCTCATTAAGCTTTTCACTAAAGAAGGCTACTGGGTGATTTTCTTGGCTCAGAACTCCTCCTATACCTACTCTCGATGCATCACAAGCTACCTCAAAGACTTTGAAGAAATCAAGTAACCTCAAGATTGGTGCTTATGTCATCTTACTCTTGATCTCTAGGAAGGCTCTATCAGCTACTTTAGTCCACTCAAAATTGCCCTTCCTAATACAATCAGTTATTGGTGCCATAATGGTGCTAAATCCCTTGATAAACCTCTTATAGAAAGTGGCTAGACCATGGAAACTTCGTACCTCATGGACACTAGTGGTCACTGGACACTCTACTATGGATCTAACCTTTTCAGGATCAGCTGACACTCCATCAGGGGTCACCACAAATCTTAGGAAGACAACTCTATAGGTCATGAAATCACACTTTTTTAAATTGGCATAGAGGTTCTCCTTCCTAAGGATTTGGCAAATTTGTCTCAAGTAATCCAAGTGGTCTTCCTTAGTCCTACTATAGATTAGGATGTCATCAAAATAAACCACTACAAACTTTCCTATGAACATATCTAGGACTTGGGTCATAATTCTCATGAATGTACTAGGGGCATTGGATAACCCAAATGGCATTACAACCCACTCATATAGACCATCCTTGGTTTTAAAAGTAGTCTTCCACTCATCCCCTAGTCTGATTCTAACCCGATGATAGCCACTCTTAAGGTTAATTTTTGAAAGGATGGTTGTACCGGCCATCATATCTAACATATCGTCCAATCTGGGGATGGGAAATCTATACTTCACAGTAATTTTATTTATGTCACGGCTATCGACAAACATCCTCCACGTGCCATCTTTCTTAGGGGTTAATAGGGTTGGTATAGTACAAGGACTTAAGCTCTCCTTTATAAACCCTTTTCTAAGGAGTTCACCTACCTGTCTTTGAATTTCTAAGTGTTCAGTTGGGTTCATTCTATAATGGGGCAGGTTAGGTAGGGTGGCTCCTGGGACTATATCGATAATATGTTGGACATCCCTAAGTGGATGGTAGCTGGCCAGGTAAATCATCAAGAAATATATCATTAAATTCACTTAAGATTCCCTTGACCTCCTGAGGATACTTTTTATCATATTGAATAGGTATTTATTTAACAGCTAACATCCAAACCATAGTTCCCTCAGATATCTCCTTCTCTAGCTTTTTAGCAGTGATTAGATTGACTCTAGACTTCTTTTCTTTTAGTGAGCTAGATCTTCTCTTAACTATTTCCTGAGGAGGGGTGGGGTTAATTGTAATCTTCTTCCTTTGGGAGCTAAACATACATGCATTAGACCGGCCATATAGGATAGCATCATGATCATAAAGCCAGGGTCTACCTAATATTATACTACTAACTCCCATGGACACAACATCACACCACACTCTATCCTGATATGACTGAAGATGGATCTGAACTTGGCATCTATACTTAATGGATATGGATGTAGAATCTATCCAAGATATCTTATAGGGGCTATGATGAGGAACTGGGCTTAAGCCTAGGGTTTTGACTGCCTTAAGTGAGATGGCATTCACACAGCTCTCACTATCTATAATAATCTTGCATACCTTATCCCTAATCTTCACAAAGGTTTGTAGGATGTTAGTCCTATACCAATCTTCCTGGGTTTTGATCTGGGATAGGATGCATCTAACTACCCCTACTAGGTCAGACTGATCAAATTCCTCATCATCTCCTTCATATTCTGCTATCAAGTCTACCTCAGCTTCATAAACCTCTTCTTCCTCATCATTATTGGGTTCAGGCTCTTCTTTCTCAAGCTCCCCTATATGTAACGATCTGGTGGGACACTGGCTAGCATAGTGACCTACCTTGTTGCATCTAAAGTAGGCATTGGGGCTGGGGCTTGGGGCTTTCTAAAATGCTGGTGCCTTACCCTTATCGATTCTAACTGGTGCAGAATTGCTTGAACTAGACTGACTCGGACTTGGGTTGGGTCGAAGTGGATTAGGGTTGGTATGGGCTGAGTTGGGATTGGATCAAATTGGGTTAGGGTTGGGTCGAACTGGATTAGGGTTTGACTTAACTGGGTTGGAGTTAAATTGAACTGGGTTGGGATTGGGTCGACCTTGGTACACCTAGTTTGGGTTTGATTTTGGGAATGGGGCATTGTTCCTAATTGGTTCAGATTGCTGATATGTAGGTCCCCTCTGGAATTGTTCATAATGTCTAGCTATCTGGTATGCTTTCTTTAAATCGGTGACCTCTCTCATATACAGCTCTCTCTGGATATCCTCATGTATTCCTGTTCTGAACTTAGACAAGGTCTGTGCTAAAGACTTGGATTCATTATACCTAACTACGAAGTCATCAAACTGGGCAATATAGTCTGATACAGACCTATTCCCTTGACGTATCATATTCCATTGGTCTAGGAGTTTCTGATTGTAGGATTCAGGTAGGTACTTCTCCTTAAGTTTTAATTTCATTTCTTACCAGGTGGTTATGGGAGGAAGTTCTTGTTGTCTCCTAGTACGCTCAAGGTTAGCCCGACGTAGCCTAGCTTGATGAATCAACCTCATCTTTGCAAACTTATACTTCATCTCTTCACTCATGTCATACCACTCAAAATAATCCATGTCTCCTACCCAATCTACATAGACCTTTGGTTCAAGGCTACCATCAAAGATAGGTGCCTTTACCCTAATGTTTCTTATGGCCCTCTCATCTTGATCACAAACTTCATGGTGGGGCCTTCTACGGTTGGGTTCCTGGATAGGGTCAGGGTCTTAAACTCTCCTAGGGTTGGGTTCCTGGTATGGTTCCTGGCGTTGGACTCTCCTAGGATTGGGTTCCATAAATTAGCCCTGGTTATGGGTTCTCCTAGGGTTGGGCTCCATAAATTGGTCTTGATTTAGGATTTCCCTAAGGTTATGAGAGGTGGAACAGGGTGACTTAGGATCAGGTTCAGTATTAGACTCTTGGATTCTTTATATGGTACCTAATCGATTTTCTACTTGGTCCAGCCTATGGGTTAACTGGTCGATCCTATTAGTTGCTTGGTTATTTATTTGGGTCAATTGGTCAAGTCTTTGATTTATTTGGGTATTGGATTGGTCAAGCTTGTGGTCCATTCGATCAAATCGTTCAGTCAAGGCCTTCATGAAGGTTTCAAAGTTAGAGTCCATGGCTAAACTAGATTGGGGTTTAGACTGTTGATATTTGATCCCTAGTCTAGTGGTCATGCAATCAAACAAGCAAGGTGGTATGATGCAGTTAGGCACACAAGATGAAATTGGACTACAGTTTGCTAAACCTAGAGCCAAAATTGAATGGGTATACTCAACTTACACTTAACTCAGTAGCTAATCCTTCTACTGGCCAGGTAAGAGGTGGGGTGGTGGGAGGCTCCCCCTGCCTATGATAGGGTCCTAATTAAAAACCACCAGTCCACTTAGGGCATTTGCTCTAGACCTCTAGCCTTAGACACTAGTTTTAGTAATAGCTGGGAAATTAGGTGCACTAGTTGGCCCACACAATTCGGACCCGACCTGTTGGTATCCCTAAGTTCTCTAGAGCAATTAGGTTGCTATTTGATTTTAATTAAAGCTTAGGTTCTGATGCTGGGTGGTTGTTTTGGGCCCAGGACAGGTGATGAAATCTTGCCCTGATCTGAGAGAGGAAATTATCCTTAAATTTGATTAAATAAAATGATGACACTCAATGAGTCCTAATGCAACTAATAACAATCGGAAAGTAAAATATTTTTTTTGTCTTTTATGACATGGAAAATTAAGTTTAAGTGGGTTAAGTTAGCAAATAAAATTTGGGCTTGGGTGTGGTAGGGTTTGGAAGTTGATTAGATTTGGTTTGATCAAGTATTCAAAATAAAAATTATAGTTTATTTGGAAGCAGAATTTGGTTCGATTTTAGGGGCATAAAAAAATCAAAAAAATTTTAGAACAGAGGATGAACAGTGTAGATGATCCCTACCAAATTTCATACAGAAAAAGATTCGGATGATAATGCAAAACCTAGGGTTTTCAGACTATGTGCAGAAGTTCTATATTTTTGTTAGAGTTTCTAAGATGCAGATTTTTTTTATATTTTTTTGTTTTGGTTAAAATAATTAGAAATTATGATAATTATTAGGACTAAGTAGAGAGAATGTCATGCAAATTTCAATGAAAAATAAAATTTCTAAGATGACGAAATGGACTGAGACCTAGATCCCTACTATAGATGACAAGATGCAGAAAAATATATATAAATATTTTTATGGGTTTTGATGAAGATGCAAGCTATCCTAAACTTTCTCTGATACCAAACTGATGCGGAATGAACTTAAGACTGATATAAATACAAAAAAATAAAAACTAATTTTTTAATGATTTTTTTTAGAATTTTAATTTGTAGGCTAAAGTCTCGAAATTAAGTAAAGATTAGCAGGCAAACTAGTAATGAAAATATCAAACTTACCCGCATATGAACTCATGCCAAAATAATAAAAGGACCTTGGAAATTGAGAAACCCCCGGTTAGGATAGCATACCTTCAACAAATCAAAAATCGGGAGGGGGAAGGATTTTACCAAGCATCGATTCGAAGATCTGTTCGAAGTTGGGGTCACACAGCACTCAGGATCGTCACCTGGAAGACAAGCCTTTAGTTTCTTGAATCTGGAAGCTATCTAGGATTGGTCCAAGAGGCAAAGAGGGCCTCCTCCTTGGAGGTGAATACCTCGGGGATCCTGCAAGCATCAAAGGTCAGCAAGAGAACAAATAGGAAAGCAAAGAAAAGGAACTAGGGTTTGAAAGGATGGAATTAGGGTTGATTGAAGCTGGCGGCCTGGAGGGGAAGAAAGCTCCTTGTTATGGGTGGCTAGGGCTTCTTCTCCTTGGATGTCTTAGGGTTTGGAGGACTTGCTTTGGGATGGCTAGGGTTTAGATGGGCTAGGGCTCTCAAATAACTCTCACACATCTCAACATAAGAACACAAGAACAAGCTTAAATTTCAATAGAGTTTCATTCATGAATAATAGATGCTTACAAGAGAGGGAGGTTCCCTAAGTTCTCTTCTTGTTATGATAGAATTACAAAGTTGAGTGAGAGAGGGATTACAAATTGGCTTAAAACTAGGAGTATACAATTTGAATAGAAATAAAACTAGTTTTCCTTGTTTGAATTGGATTTCTCCCTCTCTTGGACTTGGTCAAGAGGGCTTCACTTGGGCTTAGATGCCAACTTCTCTTCGGCTTGGATTTTGGGCAGCAAGGGCATCCTTCAATGGGCTTGGGCAGCCTCCAAAAGAGTTTGGTGCATGGGCTTGATTCATTTGGTTTGGGCGGCTTCCAATGCATGGCGCATGGGCTTTATCCTGGTGGGCTGGAAACCTTGGGCGGGATGCTGAAAGAATATTCTTTGGACCCTGGTATCTTTAAGTGGGGAAGTTTTATGGGCTTACTTTGTTTTAGGATCTTGGTGAAGACTTTAGCTGGTGATCCTCCTCTTGTATGAAACTGGAACTACAAACTTGTAACACAAAATTGTACTGAACTTACAGGACTCAATTGGACTGAGGTTGAAATAATTCAACTTATTATAGGACTCAATTCAACTCAGCTAAGCTAACTTCATTACAAAACTATCAACTGGACTAAGTTTATTACAACACTTGGTTACAAAACTTGACACATTATTAAGGATTCACAAAAATCTTACTCAGTAAACCAGATAGAGCCCAGTAATCTGTGTTGGATTCTGGTACCCCAACCATATACTAAATTGAGTTTTTAATTAATTCTAAGCTCATTTGAACTCCAATTTAAGTTTGGTTTGCATCCTTTAAATCCATAAATTGAGCTCTTTAAGTTGGCATGTATCTTTCCTACAAAAGATAGATAAAAATATTAATTTTTAAAAAATAAAGATAAATTAATTTATAAATTGATGCTTTTATATATATAATATAATTATCATACCCTCCAACTTGAACTTTGTTCATCCTCGAGAACTTTGATAAATTGGTAGTATGTACAAACTCATCCTTGAATTGAAAGTTATCCTAAGTAGTCCTAAAGGTATCTGTACCCAACCAAACTATTAAAGAGGTACTTCATTGGATCACTGAGTTAACTTAATTAGTGGTTAAGTGTCGGCCATAGAAGTTTTTAAAGATCTTTTTCTAGCATCCCCTCAACCTACTCTTTAAGTTCTCTAACTTGATTTGAGTTGGATTTGTTATCTTTTTACACTATAGTCTTCTTTTTTTATATTTTATAAAAAGAGTCTAGTGCAATGTCTTTTAACCTCTTAAGTATTAGCACTTTGCCTTTTAACGTGAACCACAAACTTACTTAGGTGAAGGGACCAGTTACCCAATAAGGTATCATTTCTTAATAGATCTCTTGACCTTCTCACCTTTTGGCATGAACCACAATTCTTACTTAGGCGAAGGAGCTCGGTTACTCAGTAAGAGTTCAAGAAGAGCTGTGAGGTGAGACCGACTCTTTAATAGATTTTTTAGCATGTCTACTTTTAGACACGAACCATAATGCTTACTTAGACAAAGGGACTTGGTTACTTAGTAAGATAATATTGAAATCCTTTTATTCTCTCTTTTTTTTAATTTTTTTTGTATATCTCGACCTTTCCATCCATACTCTTAATAAGTAGATTCTTTATTGAGATAAGAAGAAAAAGAGTTCTAGAATCACTTCTAAATTTTAGTTTGGTCAAAACCCTACTATTTATTAGGTTTTCTTAGTAATTTATCCCTTAGTATCTCTAAATTATCTAGATCGTTAGTCAAACATTGATTAGGATCTCTAAAATTATCTAGATCGTTAATCAATCATTGATTAGGATGCTTAATTAACTTCAAATCAAGATAAAACTTGGATATACAAAACTAATTATTTCTAGTCATACTTGAGAACTTAATTAGATTAGTTATTCTTCTCCCCCAACTTAATCTACATTATCCTCAATGGAGAAAGAAAATAAAGGGTGCAATATATAAAAAGGGATAGGAAAGAACATACTTGACTCAATATATTCTCAATCCAGTAGGGATCTTTAATTGTTTTGAAGATTTGGTTATCTCTCCAACCAAGTTACTTATCCTAAAAAAAATAAACAAACTAAAGAGTAAAATTAAGTTCAAAAATTAGGTTACCTTCCAAAAGCGTTAAGTTTAAAGTTTTTAGCCAGACTTAGTGGATCTTTAAAATTATGTTAGTTGATATATCCACTAAATTATTGGGTACACCTAGCTATGGCAAATGGTTGAATGAAGTCCAATCAATAATGTTCCATACTAGATTTCTTTAATATCTTTTACATGCACCTACATGACGTATCTCTTAATAATTGGTACCATGAGTGGCTTGGTTTAAAGGGTAGGTATTGTTTCTACTACAAGGGCTATGTAGATACTAGAGGACTCTATAAATTACTTATGCTTTGGTATCCAAGATGGATCTAATAGGCCACTCAGCTTCTCTGCGTTATCAATTTTAATGAAATTCAGATATTTGCATGAAGGATCTTCAATAAAGTTGTCAGGGCCATCTTGCTTCACGATTGCATTACTTGGTTCTTGAGGTAACATTTGGGTTGGGCTATCCATTGGTGGGTCAGTGATAACTTCTTTGGATTCATTTTATAAGCCTACAAGTTAGGTTTCCTGGTCAGGGGTAGTATCATGTTCGAAGAATGGATCTTTTAACATGACTAGGAGTGGCTTTTGTTCCAATATAGGTAGGGTCTCCAATGATAAAGCTAGTGGAGTATAAGAGGAAAGGGTCATTTGCTCATATTTCATGGTCCATGGAGTGGAACTGGGTGGCTCTAACAATGCATTCACTTCATCCATATACCAATCTATGTCAAAGCTGTTCATATTAAAATAGGCTAGACAAGCTTGCAGAAGGTCATGTGAGAGTATGTTAGGGGTAGTTTCTTCTACAAGTTCTTCTAGCATATTTACTTTATTAAACTCATCACTTTGCGATCCCGTGATAGCATTAAATACATATAACTTTAGCTTTTTATTTTCAAATGATATGTCTGTGGCTCCCATCCTTGGCTCTCGTCCTATAGTTAATACAAGCATTGGCTGTTACAAGGAAGGTCGGCCTAAAATAATTGAGATTTGGCTAGGGTCACTTCCCGATTCCATATCCAATACAATAAAGTCTATAGAAAAGATGAATTTATTCACCTTGACTAACACATCTTCAATTATCCCCAATGGTATCCAAAAAGATCTATTAGCTAGTTGTAGGGTTACCGACATGGGCTTTAGTTCTTCAAATCCAAAAAATTATATACTGAAGTAGGGAGGAGATTGACACTTGCTCCTAAGTCCAATAAGTCTTTCTTAGTAGTTAGGCCCCCTACAACATAAGAAATAATATGGGTACCAGGATCCTTAAGCTTAGGTAGAGTTGTATTGAAAGACTAATCTAGCTTGCTCAATAGGTGGATTTTCTTTGGGATGTGTGCTTGAGATCTACATTTTTGGATGTACAAATCCTTCAAAAACTTGGCATAGGTTGAGACTTTTTTGATGGCATCTAAAAGTGAAAGATTGATATGAACTTGTTTAAATAATTTGAGCATTTCATTCATCTTAACCACCATTTTATTTGAAGGTAGAGATTTTTCTAGAGCACTTGGATATGAAAACTCAAATCACATGTGCTGGAAAAAATGGTTCATTCCTCTCCTTAGGATCTTCCTTATAATCAGGTAATTCAGATTTGTTTTAAAATTGGGTTACTGACTTATTAGTCCTTTGTGGCTACTTTAAAATCTTTCCACTTCTAAGGGTCATTATAGATTTAGCATGCTCAGGACAGTGTTCATGAACATTGAAGCTCTTAACCCTATATTGCCCTTTTGGATTGCTAATAAGTTGGCTAGGTAGTTTCCCTTCCTCTTGCAAATGGCTATAGCTGGTTGGTCTCTAGCTTAGCTATAGATTGTGTGTGGGAGTCAAGGATTTGAGAGTTAGTTTCTAGCTTAGCCAAAGCTTGTAGAACTTTCTCCTTAAAATTAGTGTTATAGTTACTAGAAGGGCATGGAGCATTCTAAAATTGAGGGTATGATGTGTTATTAAACATGTAATTAGGTTTGTAAGAAGCTAGGTTGACCACAGGTTATTGTTTCCATGAGAAGTTTGGAAAATTCCTCTAGCCTGGATTATACATATTTGAGTATGGGTCATTTCCTGATCTAGGAACAGTATGGGTTTGGGCTTGGTGGGCTCGTTCCTGTTCAAGCTCAAAAAACTGATGGATGGTTGGACAATCACCTATAGTATGAGTAGGACTCGAGCAGATTATATAAATATCTTGGAACTATGCACATAGGAAAGAGGTACGACCGGTTTGCAAGAATCGATCAAATTTCTAGGATTGTGCACCTAATAGTGTATCAACCTTGCTATGGATGTCTATAGGGTGGCTTACCTCAAACAGTCCACCTCTTTTAAAATTTAACTTGGAAGTTTCTCTAGATGTGGTAGATATATAGTGCAAGGAGGTTTCGCTCAGGGTCTCAAATAGTTGCCAAGTCTCATGCTCACTTCTAAGACAAAATGTCCCACCATAGGACGTGTTAACCATTTGCATGTACTTTTCTGATAATCCATCATAAAAGCATTGGACCAATAACCATTTGGGTACGGCATCGTGTGGATACTTGTAGATGAGTTCTTTGAACCTCTCTCAGGTTTCATGGAACATTTTCTCATCCAATTGGAAAAAAACTAGTCTTGGCTTTTCAGATCTGGTTTGTTTTCCCTATTAAAAAATATTTCTTGAGAAATTCCTTTTGTAGTTGGTCCCAGGTTGAAATGGTCATGGAATCTAATGAACATAGCCAATATTTAGCCTTGTCCTTAAGTGAGAAGGAGAATAATTTCAACCTAAGGGCCTCATCAAATAGATTTTGAATCCTAACGATAGAGCATATCTTAAGAAATTCATCTAGATATTTATACGGGTCCTTTTGATTAAGTTCATAGAAGGATGGTAGCATTTGTATGATACTGAACTTAATATCATATTAGGTTACCTCTCTAGGAGGTGCTTGGACACACGGAGAGTATGGATATGATGAAGGGGTGAAATACTCTCTCAATTGACATGGTAGATCAGTCTCACTATGTATATCCATAGTCTAACTATGGTTTATGTACTTGATCTTTTTAGGTGGAGAAGAGAGAAGAAGAAAGAAGAAAGAGAGAGAAGGATTCTATGGATGCAAACCTAAAGAGTCCTATAGCTAAGAGGAGAAGAAGAATTAGTTAAGATTTTATATTAATTGCAATCAAGTTAATTAGCACATAATGGATTCTCTATCCTAGGGTTTCCTAATTTTAGATAGCTCTTAATTGTTCCAAGATTGCCTTTGAGCACTCCAAGTCAGAAATAATTAGCCAACTAACCAAGTAAGGATAAAGTCGATGGGGCCCCCGTTGCTTTCTTTATATACTAAATAAATTGGTTAGATTAATCAATGAAACTAATTAAAGAACCACCTTCCTTTAGGGATACATCATCCATGAACCTCATTCCTAGACACTAGTTAACTAGCTAATCTTGACCCAGTCCAACTCTTAAGGTCCCTTATCCTAGTGAGCTCAAAAATCCTAGGGACCAATGTCTAATTGATTTTAATTATAGGCATAGGACAATACAATATATATGAGGGTGGTGATTTGTGGGCTAAGAAAGAATAATAAAATTCTCACTTTATATTGTTTAAGGGTTAGTGCCTTAAGATAATTTATATCGATGTAATGTAGTGCAAATAGATGTTAAAACAAGTTAGTTTAATGTTCTATGTCTCTAAAAAATTTTAATAAATTATATATATTTTTTAATTTAGTTTTTTTATAAACTAATCATGTTAATGATCTTGGTAATGGTGCCAAAATTTGATCATTATCGTAGGTGGTCAAAAATAATATTACCAACTCAAACTATAGTTAGGATGAGTCGGGATCATATGCTCAGGGATCAGTTGGGGTTATGTTCACTTTTAAAATTTTTTATTAGAGTTTTAATTAGGTTAAAAAGATAAAAGAGTGGAAAAATATTTATAATTAGGAACAATAATTAAATTAAACTAATAAATAAGAGATTAACAAAAATATAAAAGATGTCTTGGATTTCGATTCGGTATATAGTATTATATTAAGTATTTATTTAATATATAATTATTAAATTATGATTGATCCCCGAGCATAGCCTATCTTGCTGGATGTAAATCTTAATCTACTCCTAGGATCTTAATCTACTCCTACGTAGCCATAAGTTATTCAAAGTCTCTAACCATAAAAATAATTTTTTTTGTAATCAGATTCCAAGCATAACCTATATTGCTAAGTATGAATCATATCCTAGGATCTTGACTCGTCTCTACATAGTCATAAGCTATTCTAAAATCTAATTATAGTCTAGATATAAACAACATTACTTGAAGTAATGAAAAATAATTTTATTCATGAAAAGCAAACCATTACAATAAAGCAAAAATTATATTAAAAAGAATTATAAAATATACATATCAAAAACTTCATCTACTCTCCAAAGATAAAAACTCCTTAGCCGTGTATGATCTTTCCTTCATTTCCCTCTATGCAAGGCTCTAAAGGAATTCCAAGGGTTGATGCCTGAATTGGAGGTATAGAATCATTTTTATAGGTGATATGGCTGTTACGCTGACGTGGCGTGTCTCAGGTCCCGCCAGACGTGGTCCGAACCACGTGGATTTTTTTCGGCGAACGAGATCGGAGGGGTCCACCTCGGCCGAAGCTAGCAGCCCCTCTCTCCCTCGTCGGGTGGTGCCGGAGATAGGTCCACCTCGGCCGAGGTCAAGCCGGGTCCTCCTACTCCTTCGCCAGTTGGTGCCCGGAGATGGGTCCACCTCGGTCGAAGTCGAGCACCTCTCTGCCGCTCCGCTAGGTGTCCACCCAGGAGGGGTCCACCTCGGCCGAAGCTGGCAGCCCGTCGATCCCTCACCAGGTGGCGCCCGGAGACGGGTCCATCTCGATCGAGGTCGAGCCAGGTCCTACTGCTCCTTCGCCAATTGGCGCCCGGAGACGGGTCCATCTCGGCCGAAGTCGAGCACCTCTCTAACGCTCCGCCAGGTATCCGCCCAGGAAGGGTCCACCTCGGTCGGAGTTGGCGGCCCCTCGCTCCCTCGCCGGGTGGCGCCCGGAGATGGGTCCATCTTGGCCGAGGTTTAGCCGAGCCCTCCTGCTCCTTCGCCGGTTGGCGCCCAGAGACGAGTCCACCTCGGTCGAAGTCGAGCACTTCTCTGCCGCTCCGCCAGGTATCCGCCCAGGAGGGGTCCACATCGGTCGAAGCTGGCAGCCCCTCTCTCCCTCGCCGGGTGGTGCCCAGAGACGGGTCCACCTCAGCCAAGGTCGAGCCAGGCCCTCCTGCTCCTTCGCCAGTTGGCGCCCGAAGACGGGTCCACTTCGGCCAAAGTCGAGCACTTCCCTCCTACTCCACCAGCTGTCCGCCCAGGAGGGATCCACCTCGGCTGAAGCTGGCGGCCCCTCGCTCCCTCGCTGGGTGGCGCCCGGAGACGGGTCCACCTCGGTCGAGGTCGAGCCGGGCACTCCTGCTCCTTCGCCAGTTGGCACCCGAAGACGGGTCCACCTCGGTCGAAGTCGAGCAATTCTCTACTGCTACGCCAGGTGTCCGCCCAGGAGGGGTCCACCTTGGCCGAAGCTGGCGGCCCCTCGCTCCCTCGCCGGGTGGCGCCCGGAGATGGGTCCACCTCGGCCAAGGTCGAGCCGAGCCCTCCTGCTCCTTCGCCAGTTGGCGCCCGGAGATGGGTCCACCTTGGTCGAAGTCGAGCACTTCTCTGCCGCTCTGCAAGGTGTCCTCCTAGGAGGGGTCCACCTCGGTCGAAGCTGGCAGCCCCTCGCTCCCTCACCGGGCGGCACCCAGAGATGGGTCCACCTCGACCGAGGTCAAGCCGGGCCCTCCTGCTCCTTCGTCAGTTGGCGCCCGGAGACGGGTCCACCTCGGCCGAAGCTGGCAACCCCTCGCTCCCTCGCCGGGTGGCGCCCGGAGATGGGTCCACTTCGACCGAGGTCGAGCCGGGCCCTCCTGCTCCTTCGCCAGTTGGCGCCCGGAGACGGGTCCACCTCGGTCGAAGTCGAGCACTTCTCTGCCGCTCCGCCAGGTATCCGCCCAGGAGGGGTCCACCTCGGTCGAAGCTGGCGGCCCCTCGCTCCCTCGCCAGTTGGTGCCCGGAGACGGGTCCACCTCGGCCGAGGTCGAGCCGGGCCCTCCTGCTCCTTCGCCAGTTGGCACCCGGAGATGGGTCCACCTCGACCGAAGTCGAGCACTTCTTTGCCGCTCCGCTAGGTGTCTGCCCAGGAGGGGTCCACCTCGGCCGAAGCTGGCGGCCCCTCGCTCCCTCGCCGGGTGGTGCCCAGAAACGGGTCCACTTCGGCCGAGGTCGAGCCGGGCCCTCCTGCTCCTTCGCTAGTTAGCTCCCGGAGACGGGTCCACCTCGACCAAAGTCGAGCACTTCTCTGCCGCTCCGCTAGGTGTCCGCCCAGGAGGGATCCACCTCAGCCGAAGCTGGCGGCCCCTCGCCGGGTGGCGCTCGGAAATGGGTCCACTTCGGTCGAGGTCGAGCCGGGCCCTCCTGCTCCTTCGCCAGTTGGCGCCCAGAGACGAGTCCACCTCGGCCGAAGTCGAGCACTTCTTTGCCGCTCCGCCAGGTATCCACCCAGGAGGGGTCCACCTCGGTCGAAGCTGGCGGCCCCTCACTCCCTCGCCGGGTGGCGCCCGGAGACGGGTCCACCTCGGCTGAGGTCGAGCCGGGTCCTCCTGCTCCTTTGCCAGTTGGCGCTCGGAGATGGGTCCACCTCGGTCGAAGTCGAGCACTTTTCTGCCGCTCCGCCAAGTGTCCTCCCAGGAGGGGTCCACCTCGGTCGAAGCTGGTGGCCCCTCGCTCCCTCGCCGGGTGGCGCCCGGAGACGGGTCCGCCTCGACCGAGGACGAGCCGGGCCCTCTTGCTCCTTCGCCAGTTGGCGCCCGGAGACGGGTCCACCTCGGTCGAAGTCGAGCACTTCTCTGTCGCTATGCCAGGTGTCCGCCCAGGAGGGGTCCACCTCGGCCGAAGCTGGTGGCCCCTCGCCCCCTCGCCGGGTGGCGCCCGGGGACGGGTCCACCTCGGCCAAGGTCGAGCTGGGCCCTCCTGCTCCTTCGCCAGTTGGCACTCGGAGATGGGTCCACCTCAGCCGAAGCCGAGCACTTTCTCTGCCGCTCCGCGAGGTGTCCGCCCAGGAGGGGTCCACCTCGGTCGAAGCTGGCGGCCCCTCGCTCCCTCGCCGGGTGGCGCCCGGAGACGGGTCCACCTCGATCGAGGTCGAGCCGAGCCTTCCAGCTCCTTCGCCAGTTGGCGCCCGGAGACGGGTCCACCTCGGCCGAAGCCGAACACCTCTCTGCCGCTCCGCCAAGTGTCCGCCCAAGGGGATCCCACCTTGGCTGGCGTTGGCCCTGCGTAGTGAGGCCTCCGAGAAGTGGGGGTGCGAGTTTCAAACTTGCCACTCGGGTAGCGCGCGTCGTGCCTCGCAAGGAGCACTGGTACGGTCCACAGTGACGCGCGAAACCTCGTTTACATCGGCCCGACGGGCACCGCAACCGAGAAGCGGAGTCCTGGTGGGCAGGAGCCAGCAATGGACATCGTCAATGCCTGGGAAGGAGAGCGCCCGCGCTCAGCCCAAGGCCTCGCCAGTATCTGCCCTCTCCCCTTTTTTCTCGCTAGGCTCAGCAAGCAAGACGAGGGGGGCCACCGGGTTCCCAGACCCGAAGTGGTGCAGACACCAAAGGCACCAGAATAAGGCAGAGGCTTCTCAACCCTCTATGGATCACTTAGTTAATATTTGAGTCCCTGTAATAATGCTTAGTCCAGCTACATTTGAGTCCTATAATTAGTCCAGCTCTTATTGAGCTAGTTCAGTCCAATGCTAGCCAGCTCATGTTGAGCTAATTTTAATTTTTGAGTCCTATCCTTTCAAATTGAAGACTCAAGACCACATCATACAAGTGAAGACCAAGTTCAACCTAATTGAAGACATAAAAGTTAAGCCCAAGTCCAACCCAGCTTGAAGACTTGAAGAGTCCTAGAACAGAAGACAAAATCAGGAACAAATTCAAAACCCTAGACCAGCCGAAAGAAATTTGGGCCAGCCCAGGCCCAGGTAGAATTTAGGGCACCCCTCCCTAGGGTCACCTCCCCTCTTGGTCGGCCACTTATGGTCACCACCTTGGCCGACCAAGAGAAGGACAAGAGGGGAGTATTTTGAGTTAAAGTTTTCTACCTATTGCCTTGTATTCCACTTAGAGTTTGAAAGGGAAAAGGAGTCCTATGTAAAGTCTAAAGTGCCTTTACTTGGAGCCCAAGGTTAAGGGTCTATTTAAGGGACCCTAGCCTCTTTTATGAAACCTATTTTTTGATGAATGAAAACCTTGAGTTCTTCTATTGAGTTGTGTGATACCCTGCTGTGTGCATAAAGGGGTTTGCGAGAGTTTTTCTTCCCAGTGCTGCAATCATCTTCCTGCTGCCAACAAGCATCTCAGATCCCTGGACGCCCACTCCAAAAGAAGCCTTCCCTTGCTATTTTTCCTTTGTTTTCTTGTTCCTTTGTGAGTTTTCTAACCCCTGACAGGTCGTTTACAGGTCCCCGAGTTCCTACGAATCCAACGACTCCAGCCAAGCCTCAATCGGATCACCGAGCAGAAAGCCGAGTATCCGCGGGTCTTTGGCTCGGTTTTCCAGGCCGCATCCGTCAAGGAACGAGAGACCCTTTGCTGCGATCTTCAAAGACGTTGTCAGGTACACCCCCTCTACCTCCAGTAGTTTTATTGTAGGAGAACTTGCCCTAACCGAGGCTTCTCAGCCCCGGCGATCCTTCTTTTCTACTTTTCTAGGTCCTAATCTGCATGCTAATCTTCTAAAATTCATATAAAATTCTTTACAACTTATTTTAATCTGAGATTTTGGAACTAATCACTCAACCCCACATATAAAATATACAAAAAAATTGCATGCATATTAGTCCCCCATCATTTGGTATCAGAGCTTAGATTAGGGCTTATTTTCTGCAGTTTTTCAGTCCATATATGCTCTGTTATTTTAATTATTTCTCCCTGCTAAAAACTCTAAAAATTCTTAAATTTGTTTTTCTGGATTTATCATAATTCTAATTAATTTCTAGAATTTTTTTAGATTTTATTTCGGACTGTGAATTTTCTTCAAGCCGAAATACAACCTACAAATTTTCGGCTTTGTTTTTTTTTCAGCAAGACAAGTTTGGAAGTTTTAGGTTTTTGTTTAGCAATTTTTGCATATCTTTTAATTTTAGTATATTTCCTGCATATTAGGCCATAATTTTTAAGTTTTCTTCTATTTAAGAAAATACCAAAAAAAAAAAATTACATATTCTCCAAAGATACCAAAAACATCTAAACCCTAATTTGCATCCTCATCTACTTGCCATCATTGCATAATTTACTTTTAAGGACACTCTTGCTATATCAGATAAGGGAAGGAGTTGATAACCTCTCCTTAGCCCAAAACCACATCCCTTGCATTCGGTCACAAGCCTTAACCTAAAATTAATTAGACTTAATTTGCCCTAGTGGGCTAGGGACACCAACTGGTCGGGTCCGGGCTAGTGTTAGATCACTGTGTCAAGTTAACCTGTGTGTGCCTTGTGCTCAGTGTCTAAAATGGTGATTTAGGGATTCAATCCTGAAGGGCTTGTGTGCTGGTCCGCCTACCTGGCCAATCTCTGATTGGTATCTAGGATTGGCAATCAGGGACCTAACACTTCCCTTACACCTTCCTGGTTGAGTACAGGGTTATTATAGGCTAGTTTGCCACCCTGATTGAGCATCTAGTTTGGACTCTAGGTCTAGTCAGCTATAGTCGATCTGATCGAGTCTTGCATGAGCACTAGATCAGGAGTTTCATATCACCCACCTCCTTCACAAATGTCTGAACCCATGAAAAATTTACAAGCCCAAATAAAAGCCCTAGCTGATCAAATGGCCTAGATGGCTACCCAGATAACTACCCAGATGACCCAGTTAACTCAGTCTGGTATTCAAACCAATGATAGAATTGACCATCTTGCCAGCAGGTTTGATCAGTTAGAAGTCCGGGTAGGGACCCCAAGAAAAACCCATAGGTCACAGTCTGAGCCAGATCCTAATTCCCCTCAACCTAGGAGAACCCCAAATCCTAATCCATACCCTGAGGTCGAACCTGGGAGAGCCCCTCATCCTGACCCATACTATAACCCTCAGCCTAGGAGGACCCCAGACCCTGACCCATACCAAGAGGTCGAACCTAGGAGAGCCCCTCAACCTGACCCATACTACAATCCTGAGCCCAGGAGGACCCCAAACCCTAATCCATATCTTGAGGTTGAAACTAGAAGAGGCTATCGTCCTGACCCAATCCCTGAAGTTCGTCATAGAAGGCCTAATCAGGATTTTGTAGACCAGGAGGACCGATCCTATAGACATGTCAAGCTTGATGCTCCAACTTTTGATGGTTGTCTAGATCCTAAGGTCTATATAGATTGGGAGGGAGAGATGGATCAATATTTTGAATGGTATGATATGACAGAGGAGCGTAAATTTAGGTTTGCTAAGCTTAAGTTGATTCGGGAAGCCAGGTTACATTGGGCTAGTGTTGAAAGAACCCTTAATCTAGGAGGGCGTGATCCTATAACCACCTGGTGGGCCATGAAGGGTAAGCTTAGGACAAGATACGTTCCAGCTTCATATCGTAGTGGGTTACTAGATCAATGGCAACGATTTAATCAGGGTAACAAGAGCATAGATGAGTACATTGCAAAATTTGATGAGTATTCCATGCGATGTGATTTGAGGGAGTTTGAGGATGTTATCTTATCTAGGTTTAGGGCTGGATTAAGAGATGACATTAAGAAAGAGCTCTACATGAGAGAGGTTAGAGACCTGGACCATGCTTACCAGATTTCTAGGGATCATGAACATTTCCATAGAGGGCCCGTTTACCGCCGACTTAAGCCCACTAGATACCCTAGTCAGTATCCGGGAGCTAGCCAGCCCCTTCAGAGTCGACCCATACCCAGTCAACCCAGTCCTAGTCTACCAGGCCCAAACTGACCCAGTCCTAGTCAGCCAGGTCCGAGTCGACCCCAGCCTAGTAATTCTTTGGCCCGTAAGGATGATCGAGGAAAATCTGTAGAAGCTAATAAGGGATACACTCCCCAGAAGACCTGTTTTAGATGTCATAAGCCATGCCACTTTATGAATCAATGTCCAGTTAGTGCTTTACATCTAGGTGAATTACAAGAAGAAGAGCCTGAGTCTGTAGTCGAACCTGAGGGAGAAGTTTATGAGGCTGATGATCAATTAATAGAGGAGTACGAAGGTGAGGAGGAAGAACCTGAGTTTGAGAACCAATTAGGAGTGGTTAGGTGCATCCTAGCCCAAACCCCAGTTAAGGAAGATTGGCGTAGGACTAGCATCCTACAGACTTTTGTTAAGATAGGGGATAAGGTTCTTAAGATCATCATAGATAGTGGGAGTTGTATCAATGCCATCTCTGCCAAGACAGTTAAATCTTTAGGATTGACCACAGTTCCTCATCCTAGCCCATACAAAGTTTCTTGGATAGATTCCACCTCCATCCAAATTCAAGTTAGGTGCCAAATCTTACTTAGATTGCAGACCTATGAGGAAAAGATTTGGTGTGATGTTATCCCCATGGAAGTAAGTAGTATTATTTTAGGTCGACCTTGGCTATTTGATCATGATGCAACCTTGTATGGTCAAACCAATGTTTGTACCTTCAACTACCATGGGAATAAGTTTGTTATCAATCCAGCTCCCCCTAGGGACTCAGTTAAGAGGAGTTCTAGTAACCTTAAGGACAAGAAACCTGGAGTTAACCTGATTAAGGCTAGGGAGTTAGAACAGGAGATTGTTGAGGGTAACCCTTTTTGGATCTTGACCTCCAAAGAAATATTAGAGCCAACCCAAAAGGAACACCCTAAGGAAATTGTTGAAGCTCTGAAAGAATTCGAGGATGTCTTTCCTGAGGATTTACCTGATCAATTGCCACCCCTTAGGAACGTCCAGCATGCAATAGACTTAGTTCCAGGAGCCACTTTACCAAACCTTCCTCACTATAGACTGAATCCCAGTGAGCATCAAGAATTACAGAGACAAGTGGGAGAATTACTTAGAAAGGGTTTCATTAGAGAGAGCCTGAGTCCATGTGCAGTCCCTGCTCTACTGACCCCTAAGAAGGATGGTACCTGGAGGATGTGTGTAGATAGTAGAGCTATCAACAAAATAACTGTGAAATATAGGTTTCCCATCCCCCGATTGGATGATATGTTAGACATGATGGCTGGAGCCAGAGTTTTCTCCAAGATAGACCTTAAGAATGGCTATCATCAGGTGAGAATTAGACCTGGGGATGAGTGAAAAACTGCTTTCAAGACTAAGGATGGCCTGTTTGAGTGGGTTGTAATGCCCTTTGGACTTTCCAATGCACCAAGTACCTATATGAGGATTATGACCCAGGTCCTGAGAGAGTTTACCGGAAAATTTGTTGTGGTCTACTTTGACGATATTATGATTTATAGCAGGACCAAGAAGGACCACCTTAGTCATCTAAGACTAGTATGCCAAATCCTTAGGGAGAATAACCTCTATGCCAACTTTAAGAAGTGTGATTTCATGACACATAGAGTCATCTTCGTAGGTTTTGTTGTCACCCCTGAGGGAGTTTCTGCAGATCCTGAAAAGGTTAGGGCGATTGTTGAGTGGCCTACACCCTCTAATGTCCATGATGTACGTAGTTTCCATGGCCTAGCAACCTTTTACAGGAGATTTATTAAGGATTTTAGCACAATCGTCGCACCTATCACCGATTGCATTAGGAAGGGTACATTTGAGTGGACCAAAGCAGCTGATAAGGCCTTCCTAGAGCTTAAGGATAAGATGACCCATGCACCCATCCTTAGATTACCTGACTTTACTAAGGTGTTTGAGGTCGCTTGCGACGCCTCGAGAGTAGGAATAGGCGGGGTACTAAGTCAAGAGAACCACCCTGAAGCCTTCTTCAGTGAAAAGTTGAATGAGGCTAAACTTAAGTACTCTACCTATGACAAGGAATTTTATGCGGTAGTCTAGGCCCTTAGATATTGGAGACATTACTTACTACCACAGGAGTTTGTTTTATTTTCTGACCATGAGGCACTCCGATTCCTGAACTCCCAAAAGAAACTGAATCCTCAGCATGGTAAATGGATTGAGTACATTCAGGCCTACACTTTCATCCTGAAGCACCGTGCTGACACTGAAAATAAGATAGCAGATGCCCTAAGCTGTAGGTCTTTACTATTGGGATCAGTTAGCACCCAAGTCATAGGGTTTGATAGGTTAAAGGATGAATGTGAAGCCTGCCCAGACTTTGGAGACATTTACCAGACCCTCAGGCTAGGACCATCCAGTACCCATAGTGAGTATACCCTTCAGGATGGTTACCTTTTCCAGAATAATCGACTCTGTATACCCAAAACTTTCCTTAGAGAATTTCTAATCTGGGAAACCCATGCTGGAGGTTTAGCTGGTCATTTCGGTAGAAATAAGACGATCTTAGCAATAGAGGACCAGTTCTTTTGGCCAGGATTGAAAAGGCACGTTGCACAGATTGTAGCCAGATGTCAAACTTGTGCTGTTGCCAAACAGCAAAAGCAAAACACTGGTCCTTACACATCTTTACCAGTGCCTGATCGCCCTTGGCAGGACCTAAGTATGGGTTTCGTACTAGGATTACCTAAGACCCAAAAGAAACATGACTCAATCTTTGTAGTGGTCGATAGGTTCTCTAAGATGGCTCACTTCATTTCCTGTTCCCAGACCTTTGACGCATCTAGGGTAGCCAAACTCTTCTTAGATCATGTGGTCAAACTCCATGGCCTACCCAAGACCATTATATCTGATAGAGATGTTAGGTTCACTAGTTATTTCTGGAAGACCTTATGGCACCTATTAGGGACCAAGCTTAAGTTTTCTACAGCCTACCACCCTCAAACAGATGGCCAAACTGAAGTAGTGAACCGAAGTTTAGGAAACCTCCTTAGATTCCTGGTAGGTGAACATGTTGGAACATTGGATTTGTTATTACCTAGAGCAGAGTTTGCCTACAACAGTTCAGTAAATAGGACAACGGGTAAGAGCCCTTTTGAGATAGTCCATGGGTACAAGCCTAATTGCCCCATTGATTTGATTCCTTTACCTATTCATGCACGAGTCTCAGAGTCCGCAGAGTCATTTGCACAGCATATTAGAGACTTGCATAAAGACATTAACCAAAAGATAAACTTAAGCAATGAAACTTATAAAAATTTGGTTAATTCCTGAAGAAGGATCAAAGAATTTGATGTAGGGGATTCTGTCATGATTAGGCTTAGGTCTGAACGGTTCCCATCTGGGACCATTAAGAAGCTTCATGCTTGGAGAGCCGGACCTTTTAAAGTATTAAAGAAGGTTGGATCAAATGCCTACATGCTAGACTTGCCTTCGAATATGGGCATTAGTTCTACCTTCAATATTACAGACCTGGTTGAGTACAGGGAACCGGCAACGATACCCAGTGAGGCTTTTGGACCTATCCCTTCTGTTGAGAGTGATCCTTACCCAGAGTGTCCACCAATTAATTGGCCTGAGAGAGGAGAACGGATCGAGCGTATCCTGGACGATCAAGCCATTACGACCTGGGACCGCGGTTATCAACGCTTCCTAGTCTGATGGCAAGGCCGGCCAGAGTCGGACAATTCGTGAATTTCTCGAGAGGACTTGCAACGCCTCAACCCAGACCTTCTTGAGAGATATATGAGCCAATCTGATCTTCACTCGACAGGGTCGAGTTCCTCCCACCCTGGGAGAATTGGTGCGGACACCAGAGGCACCAGAATAAGGCAGAGGCTTCTCAACCCTCTGTGGATCACTTAGTTAATATTTGAGTCCGTGTAATAAAGCTTAGTCCAGCTACATTTGAGTCCTGTAATTAGTCCAGCTCTTATTGAGCTAGTTCAGTCCAATGCTAGCCAGCTCATGTTGAGCTAATTTCAATTTTTGAGTCCTGTCCTATCAAATTAAAGACTCAAGACCATATCATACAAGTGAAGACCAAGTTCAACCTAATTGAAGACATAAAAGTTAAGCCCAAGTCCAACCCAGCTTGAAGACTTGAAGAGTCCAGGAAGAGAAGACAAAATCAGGAACAAATTCAAAACCCTGGACCAGCCGGAAGGAATTTGGGCCAGCCCAGGCCCAGGTAGAATTTAGGGTGCCCCTCCCTAGGGTCACCTCCCCTCTTGGTCGGCCACTTATGGTCACCACCTTGGCCGACCAAGAGAAGGACAAGAGGGGAGTATTTTGAGTTAAAGTTTTCTACCTATTACCTTGTATTCCAATTAGAGTTTGAAAGGGAAAAGGAGTCCTATGTAAAGTCTAAAGTGCCCTTACTTGGAGCCCAAGGTTAAGGGTCTATTTAAGGGACCCTAGCCTCTTGTATGAAACCTATTTTTTGATGAATGAAAACCTTGAGTTCTTCTATTGAGTTGTGTGATACCCTGCTGTGTGCATAAAGGGGTTTGCGAGAGTTTTTCTTCCCAGTGCTGCAATCATCTTCCTGCTGCCAACAAGCATCTCAGATCCCTGGACGCCCACTCCAAAAGAAACCTTCCCTTGCTATTTTTTCTTTGTTTTCTTGTTCCTTTGTGAGTTTTCTAACCCCAGACAGGTCGTTTACAGGTCCCCGAGTTCCTACGAATCCAACGACTCCATCCAAGCCTCAATCGGATCACCGAGCAGAAAGCCGGGTATCCGCGGGTCTTTGGCTCGATTTTCCAGGCCGCATCCGTCGAGGAACGAGAGACCCTTTGCTGCGATCTTCACAGACGTTGTCAGGTACACCCCCTCTACCTCCAGTAGTTTTATTGTAGGAGAACTTGCCCTAACCGAGGCTTCTCAGCCCCGGCGATCTTTCTTTTCTACTTTTCTAGGTCCTAATCTGCATGCTGATCTTCTAAAATTCATATAAAATTCCCTACAACTTATTTTAATCTGAAATTCGGGAATTAATCACTCAACCCCACATATAAAACATACAAAAAAAATTGTATGCATATTAGTCCCCCATCACGAAGGGGAAAGGAAAAAGGGGGGAGGGAGAGAAAAGTGAAGGCGGAGAGGGAGCCTCCAGGGGGGGAGCCAGAGGCAACGTGATGGCATAAAAGGATAGGAAGAGCGGAGAGCAAGGTAAGTGGAAAAAAGGCAGGAAAAAAGAATGCACCGAGAGAAGGATCCAGGGATCCGAGAGGGGTCCCTCGGCGTGAGCTCGGTGAAGGAGCTAGGCCCAATTTCCACTCTTCCTAAGACCTCTTTTGTTAATATATCCTCTAAGTCTGGGGCTCCTTCGGGAACCCACCTTAGGGAGTCTGTTCCATCTCGCTGTTCTCTAACTTGACCGTCGGAGCTCCCTCACCGGGACCCCCGGCCAGAGTGTCTGACCTTGTTTTGCAGGACCGGAAGCTCGGAGATCTCGAGGTGAGACGGTCTGAGACCGGTACCAGCTTTGAAGCAACAGGCCGTCACGGTGAGATCGGCAACAATAGGTTTTAGGGAGGGAAAGGCTTTTGTAATTTTCAGATGTAGGACTAAAGGAGGGGAATAGATTAATGGTTAGGATTTATTTGCTAGGAAATAGATGGTTGGATAGGTATCCAGTTAAATAGAAAATAGACACGATCCTTCTTGAAATCCCTTCCAACTTCGTGTTTAACTGTAGATCTTTAGTCATCGGATAAAGATTGGACACTTAAAACTTGCCATAGATCATGTGATCAGAGTCAAAATCATGCCAGAGTAGACCCATTTGTCCCTTTGATTAGATTCTTCTTGGGCCATTAGATCGAGCCCAAGGCTCATTCCTAGCTGTCCATCATGTTGGAACAATCTAGTGCCTCCTCCCAGCAGTGTCAAAGGGTGGCGGCGATGGAAAGGGGTAGCCGATAGTGGGCTTGGCAGCCAGCAATGATGAGATGGATGGCAGCAATTTAGGAGGAGCCAGCAGTATGGAACAGAGAGCATGGGAGGTAGCAGTATTTGGGGAAGATGACTAGCGACGGGCGACTTGAATCAGGGTGTTGGCAGTGTGGGAGATGGCAATGGCGGCTGCATGGTGGCATGGCAATGACTTAGGCTTTTCTCAAGTCGGTGATGGTTAGTGGGGTGACAAGGGCTTTGGTGTCGGCAGCGATTACGAAGGGATGGTGGCGGCTCAGTTGAGGAGATGGTGGCATGGTGGCTCTCGGGATTATCTCAGGTTGGCAATGGGCATCGGTGACCGGCGTTGGTGTTTCCTTTGGGCAGAAAGGATAGGCGATGGGGAGAAGAAGACGATGGTCCAGAGAAATGTTTGGCAGACTAAGCGGCAGCATGGTAGCTCCCGGCATCTCAGGCTGGTGGTGACAGTGGCAGGCAACAATGTGGCGGGTTGCGATTGTGACAGGGGCTGTGCAGGTGGTAGCAAGTGCAGCAAAGACGGCGTTTCGACACGGTGGGAGGGAGAAGACGGTGCCAAACCACAAGATAGGGCGTATGGATTGAGCAACCGGTCCATGGTGGACCCGCTGCTTCAAAATCTATACTAAATTAAATTTTTAATTGATTCTGGACTCATTTGATCTCTGTTTAAGTCCAATTTGCATCATTTGAATCCATAAATCGAGCTCTTTAAGTTGGCATGTATCTTTCTTATAAGAGATAGATAAAAATATTAATTTTTAAAGAATAAAGATAAACTAATTTATAAATTGATACATATATATATATATATATATATATATATATATATATATATATAATATAATTATTACTGCTCTCCATCTAAATCTTCCCTCTCCTCTTCCTTCCTATACTTCTTTGTTGAATGACTAATCGCACGCTTGATGGCAGTGTTCCACACCATCACCTGAGCACCATTGACGCGTCCGTGGAATTCACTTCCAAGGATTTCGATGATGTTGCCATTCTTGTAAGAATTTGATTCCTTCTTATTCTCGGTTCCTTATTATTTCTTTGTTCCAAGAATAATAATATAAAAAATTCCTTGAGAGAATCAGAAAAACGATTTTGATTGATGTATCCTTCTTTTGGTATGCTTTTTGCCTGGATAAGATTATAGATGAAATATGATCTCGTGGCTGCCTTCCTGTTTTCGTTGGGGCCACAAATGACTATATCCAGGTCCACGTACTCCTTCCATTACCTTTCCCTTGTGCTTTTCAGCATAGCATTTTGTTATCATTCAAGCTGACATCTTTCTCTTTATCCTTGCTTCGTGTCCTGATAGTCTCTCGAGAGCTCATTCCTTCCTTAAAGATGATGTTTTGGAAGGTGTAGTGTCATGTTCTATGAGCGACTCAAGTGGTGAACTACCAGAATGTAACAAATTCTATACTGTCTTGTTTGCAGCAAAATTAAGTATGCATTAGCCTGCGCAGAGAGTTTGTGTCAGTGGCTAATCTAGTTTGATGATTAGACCTTGGCAGTGTTGATTCAACTGCTAGATTTGATCATCTTAAGGAGATTGACCCAGTAGCGGCAAACAGGATCCATCCTAATGACCATAGAAAAGTAGGGACTTGTATGGATTTCCAACTATTTTGACAAAATTCTTTTCTTTTTCACACTTTGTCAATTTGTTTGCATTATTTTAATTAATCTGTTTAGTTGAGATTTATGCCTTCTAATCAGATTTTTTTTACAGAAAAAAAAAAAAAAAACCCTGCAGTTCTAAGTCTAAGTTTAAGAATGTGTTTTTAATTTGAGATTTATAGCATGTTCTCTGTTTTTTTAATTATAATCGGTAGAATTCAGCTGGAAGTATAATAGCTTCTGCTTTGGAGAGTTAAGAGTAGCATACAGATAACATTTCCTCGCTGATACCGGCATTGACATGCAAATTCCGAACAACCGATATATGTGGATGATCGCCACCAACCAAACGAGTAGCATTTACAGAATTTCCTTTTAAAATCAACTTCTCCAGTTGCATGGAAGTATAAGTTTTTGTAGAGCCATTTGTAGCACCAGTTAATTGGAGTTGCTAAACCCTGATTTAACTTTACTATGGTGTCATGCAAATGACATTTTCCTGCAAGGCCCTTCACCTCTGGATTGCTAGGGGACTTAAGAGTCTTGATATTGAATTCTCCCACACGTGCAAAGTGTAAAGGGTCATGTTTATAACGTGTCATTTTGATGTCAGGATGTTTCTTCTTATTACACGGTAATATTTTGATGATTATGGCTTTTATTCTCTTTGGAGTAAAATCTAATTGTTTTTAAAATTATGGAAATAACTTCTGCTTCTAGAAATGTGTCATTTTCAATTTTTAAGCTATTCTACATTATGTGCTAATTGAATGCAACGTGTAGGATAGTCCATGACAAATTGCCACAGTCCATCCCAAGCCTATGTGTGGCCACCTATTAGAAGGTTGGATAGCCAACCTTCTCATCCTGAGAAATCTCGAATTAGTGGTACTCCTGCAAGTAAAAGCGAGTTTATATTAATTAAATAAAATATAAATATATCATGAATTTAAAAATTAAATGTATTTGACTTAATAAGAATTTCTTATAGACTGCATCACAAGCCTCCGATGGCCAACTAGAGAACTTGTTCACCGATCCTGGCATTAATTGACAAATGATCCAGGTAACCATCCGAGACACTCCAGGCTCTCTAAATGTACTACAAAATTAAAATTTAATAATAAACATCAACTCTAAGATGACTAAATTTTAAACATATTAATTGAAGATGTAGTATTTAATATGAATGAGTTTTTTATCCTCAAGTCAAGTTGAAGGTGCCATAAGCAGGGCGGATCCTCAACTATGACACCAAGTCTGAAAGCTGGTAGCTCTTATGTGTAACTATGGGGTCGATGATGACCCCATGTCCTCCAAACCTAATTTATAAAATATCTAATATAAAAATATTATATTAAATAATAAATGATAAAATAATATAAAAAAGAATAGCTAAAGTATTAGGGTTTACCACGTGGTGTGAGTTGTGCAGAACCATACGAACTGGTAGCATGATTGTTCTTTCCTCAAAAGTTTTGTCCTTTAGAGCTCTCTCCTTGGCTAACATGGCTCCGATCTCTAAATCACATGATATATAATCTCTAAAAAAAAAAAAAATGAATTCACTGAATTAATTATACAACTAGTAATGTAAGATTTAAAATGACACAACATAAGTGTTTAAAATGGTTCAAGGATTACAAGCTTAGCACTACTTGATCTTTTTAGATATTTGATATCCTTCAAATTCTTCTTTAGATTCTTCCTCTTCTTTCATTTCTTAATCTTCTTCCTTTTCTTTCCATTCATGGATATGATTGCCCTTTACAACAAACTCCATATGATCTACCTCTATGTTGGTCATTATGAAGGAGAACTTCTAGAGTGTCCAACTCTATATCTATGAAAAACAATGAACTCCTATTATTTTATCCTCTTGAAAGCATTCTAGTAACTAGGGCTCTTGTTCGTCAAGCGCGTAATGAATAGTTTTAGACTTAATTTTGCAAATAGCTCATCAATCTTTCCTTCCTATCTCCCTTGATGGAAAAGAGTATAATATACTTGAATAGCATGTTGAGCTAGTACAAATGGCTCATTGATATATTCTTTTGATCCATGTTTGATTTCAATAAACCTGTGCAATAGATCAACTTTCATACCATTGTCATTGTCAAACATTGGCATTTAAATAGAATGATACTATGATGAGGACATCAGCTTATCTATAAAACTAGTTCAGACTCAAACATAGATGCAATGATGATTCAGAGTGTTGACAGCACCAATAGCATCGTTATGACTATAAAGGCCCGATTGGCCCTTACCGTAGTTGCTTTACTATTTCTTTTAGCTGATTTATTATACACTCAATTGGTTTATCAATTGAGTTAGTTATTTTGTTTATTTAGATTTGGGTTTAAGTTGTTTAACATTTAGAGATTCATTGATAGAAGGACTATTTAATCAGATATACCGCCATATATTTACTACCATATTTTTTTATCATATAATTTTTGGTCGAACATTGGATGGCATGCAAGTTTAGATCTATAAGGATTATCATCCCACATGAATAAGATCAAGGCTAAGGATCAAGTTTAAGTTTGATTTTAAATAAAAATTATATTTAAATGAAAGTTATCATGTGATCACATGAAGAGTCCATGTACATCTTTATTTTATACTTTTGCTTATATAAAATCTTTGGAGTCATGAATAAAATTTATTTTTTTCTGATTATTTCTATCTTGATTTTGAGATTGTGAGATTGGGTGTGAAAACCAAAGGTATAGAGCCCTATTCCTATGTCAACTATCGCTCCTTTGCTTACTCACGTCGCCCCTTCATCTTCCATCTCTTCTTCTAATTCCACACTATCTCTTAAATTTCTATCAGATCTATTTTCTTTTTCTCTTTGTTAACAAATCCCCACAATCAATTATGAAGGAATTTTAAGGATACATCAAAGCTCGTGACTTTGATAATTCCTTCAGAACAAGAAATACTGCTCAACCTAGATCTTGAGATCTTTAGCATCTCGGTAAGATCTAGTCTAAGATTTAATTCTATATTTGCTATTGGCCCATATAGTAAGTTGAATATTCCCTCCTTAGATGGGATCTGATATAAGTAAAGTAGAATAATTCTAATCTAGGTAGTTTCTTAACTAGCTTGCGATCATTTTCTTGAACAGTCTTAAAATTATTACAAAGGATAGCTATATCCATTATCTTGCATTTTTACTTGTATCTTTACTTGAATTCGCTTAGTTTCTGCATTTATAAAATTAAAACTTGCTTTGTCCTGCATCACACTATTACTTCAAAAATAGGTCAATTTGATCACTTCTTTAAGGATTCGATAATAGTCACTCTCCACCTCTTCCCACCAGCTACCCTTTATATACACACCATTATTCATTATACTCTTATGACATCCCTATTCATGGACATGAAATTTAAAATCATTTACGTTATAGCCATTATAACATGGTATACATTTTGTTAGCCCGTAACCTAATGATCTTAACTATTTAGGTATGGATTCGTCTCCATGCATTACCTACATATTATAAAAAGAATAAATTAGAAAAAATTAAAATATATGACATGACAATAGATGCTTACTAATTGAGAGAACCATATTGTAAAGTTCTATAAGCACTGTTGCCGCCAAAATCGTCATGGCCCGTAGCTGCTGTCGGTGCCGGAGTGTGCTCCTCCTGCCGCTCGCCTTTCTCGGCTCCCGGATCTCCTTGTTGGGTGCGGACGCCTTGCTGTCCGGCGGTCCTCCGCTCCTGGACCTGCGAGATAATGGTTAGAGACCCGGGCCGGGGTTTCCGGCGGGGGCACTCCGACGATCAAGTCAGTGACGATCCAGGGGAACAGATCCTCCTGGTCGGGCCCCTCTTGATGGACTCCATACTAAGAGGAGTAAAAGATGTGCGTGGAGGTGTGAACGTCGCAGGGGGAGAGTGATAGCCGGAACAGAGGGATGCTCTGTTCCCCCGCCTCTCCTTGTGCCCCTCGGTTCCCTCCATCAGTGGTGGTAGTGGCACTTCGTCCTCTCTTGGACGGGCATGCACTTGTGCTTGTGGTGGCGATCGTGGTGGTGCCATGCCCCCTTTGCTCATGGGGGTGGGCTCCTTTCTCTTTTTTTTTCTTCTTTTTTGGGTTGTCTGGTGTGTTCGAGTTATTGTATTACCTCCAGGTTGGTTGTGAACTTTCGTGATTCATGATAGGGCGCGATATCAAGTGCTCTGACACTCTTCTTGGTTGCCTCACTCTGGTTACCGTTCGGTTCTTGTCTCGGGATCCCCGCTGGGCTATCAGACGCGTGCGGCGGTGTCCCAGGGGACCTTTCGTGATTCATGATAGGGCACGATGTCAAGCGCTCTGACACTCTTCTTGGTTGCCTCACTCTGGGAAATTTGGGGGTGGCTCGACTGGCGGGCCATCACCCACAGGATTCGAATCTCCTAGTTGGCCTTCTTTCCTAGGTGATCTGAGTGGTTGGTGAGGAATGTAGCATCTCGATCAATGCGCTGCCTGCCTTTTTGGTACAACTGGTGGCTTCAGGCGGTCAGTACGATCTGAGAGGTGCTCCGGTATGGTCCTTAGGCAGCTCGCCGGTCTCCTCGATTGGTGAGGACCTCATCCGGGCTGGGGCCGAGCTGGGATGGCAAGGCTCGCTCCAGCCTAGGCGCTCCGAGCTTGCGAGGGCGCCCAAGTGGAGGAGGGCGAAGTGCGGACCCGGTCCAGAGGGCGCGCGCTCGGAGAGGCTCCACATCGACAGGTGAGCTC
Source organism: Areca catechu (assembly GCA_021397845.1). Lineage (NCBI taxonomy): Eukaryota > Viridiplantae > Streptophyta > Magnoliopsida > Arecales > Arecaceae > Areca > Areca catechu. The sequence goes on along the minus strand of CM038047.1, from coordinate 45,804,208 downwards.
TTGGCTTGACCTCGACCGCAGGGAACTAACCTCCGAGGGTCTCGCTCTGGAGGGCGGAAGATGGACCCGGTCCAGAGGGCACGTGCTCGGAGAGGCTCCATATCGACGAGTGAGCTCTTGGCTTGACCTCGACCGCAGGGCACTAACCTCCGAGGGTCTCGCTCTAGAGGGTGGAAGACAGACCCGGTCCAGAGGGCGCGCGCTCGGAGAGGCTCCATATCGACGAGTGAGCTCTTGGCTCGACCTCGACCACAGGGCACTAACCTCCGAGGGTCTCGCTCTGGAGGGCGGAAGACGGACCGGTCCAGAGGGCACGCGCTCGGAGAGGCTCCACATCGACGAGTGAGCTCTTGGCTCAACCTCGACTGTAGGGCACTAACCTCCGAGGGTCTCACTCTGGAGGATGAAAGACGGACACAGTCTAGAGGGCGCGCGCTCAGAGAGGCTCCACATCGGCGAGTGAGCTCTTGGCTCGACCTCGACCACAGGGCACTAACCTCCGAGGGTCTCGCTCTGGAGGGTGGAAAACGGACGTGGTCCAGAGGGCGCGCGCTCGGAGAGGCTCCACATCGATGAGTGAGCTCTTGGCTCGACCTCGACCACAGGGCACTAACCTCCGAGGTTCTCACTCTGGAGGGCAGTGACAGCTTCGATCTAGGCACCGAGCTCATGAGCTCGACCTGACGGAGGACTGAGCTCGACTTGCTATCCTGGGGGAGCTTAGCTCAGCTCGGTAGTGGGATCCGAGCTAGAGAGCCGTCGTGGCGTCGTCTCTTGACGTGGCGCCTGCCGATTTCTCCACGTCAGCAATCTTGTCACATCATTTGGCCCCCACTCCCAAGGCCCGTTAGTGTGCGGCGCTCAGGTCAAAGGGAGTAATTACGGTGCTGACGTGGAAAGGCAAAGATCTTGTGCGATGATGGCCATGATTGCTGGCACTTCGGGGACCGCCCCTGCGGGCCATTGTGGGGATGCCACGTGGCCACGTTCGAGGAGCAGTTAATGCTGGCACAGAATGCAGAGCGGCCGGGATGCCATTCTCACCGATGGGAGGCATGTGGTGCAAATCCGTTGGTGGAGTGGTTGAATCGGTACGAACCCCTTAGGTCATTTCGAAATGAAAGGAAGGCTTTACCCGAACCATCTATTCTTTTTGAATTCTCCGTGCCTGCTGCTGCCATGCCCAAGCTTTTTCTTCGTTCCAGTCACCCCGAATTTGGTGCGGGCACCAGACTCAGAAGAAGACTTCAGAGCTCCATTTGGATCTCTGATTGACATTGCCCGAGAAATTAGGATTTGTAATAAAGGTTGACCTGGTCAACCAGTTTATTTATTTTATTTATTGAGTCACCATTTAAATTTTTTTGAGTCATGTTGACTCAGTGCAAGTCCCAATGTGGTTTCAATTTGGTCCAAAATGGTGCCACATTTGTCTTCCAATCAAATCAAGGTTCAAGCAAGTGGAGGCCACACTCCAAGCCACACGCCCAGCCACACTCCGAGCACACGCCAGAGTCCAGGAGGTGCCACAGAGGCATCCCAGTGTCATGGTCCCCACATCCAAAGAAGAAAAAATCAAATTGGAGGCTACTTTAAAGGAGGCGCCCATACCTGCCTATTTTACCTAAGCAAAGAAGGAAGAAGACTTCTCTTGGAGAAGAAATCAAAGAAGGACATCCAACCTACTCCTAATTGAAGTTCAAATCAAAATCAAAGAGCTTAACTTGGAGTGGAAGAAAAGAAGAAATACCATAAGAAGAAGAGGACTCCAAATCCAAATCCAACTCCAAAGGAGGCACCAAAAAAATTCAAAAAAAAATTCCTTTATGGCCGTCCCAATTTTTTTTGAACTCTTGGTCAGCCAAGAGAGAAGATTTTCTACCTAATCTAGTGGTTGGAGGAGTTTAGTCCCACATGGGAATTTGTACAAGCTTGGAGAAAATTTTAGGTCTATATAATAGACCTCTCTTTGTAACTTTAAAAATCAATGAAGAAAATTATTTTTTGCTATTCTCTTGTGTTGAGTGACCTAGGTTTCTCTTCTTCTGCACTATTCTAAGTGTTGAGCTCCGTGAGGGGGTAATCCGGGTTCCATTGGAGCCTTGAGGAGGTGAGAGATCTCCATCTTTATCCAAAACCCTAGGTTAGCCACTTGAAATTCCAAAACCCTAGCCACCCTTCATTATTTTCAATCCATCAAACCCTAGATCCATCCATCTCCCACGGCCTCTCTCTCTCTACAAGTCCAGGCCGTCCACCTTCATCCAGATCCAGTCCGGCAACTTCAGATCCAGAGCAAGTTACAAGGAAAATCACATCAACATCCAGGAGAATCCAGTTTTCAGCAATTTCAATCTTCAAGTTCATCAACCTGGTAAATCTTTCCCTTGACTCTCTGATTCCATCAATTATTTCTCTTCTCTTCTAGATCTTGAGTTCAGGAGAAGCCAACCGGCCAAAGGACCAGTATTGGAGGATCCATTACGAAGATATCTGAATCCGGGATCCAACAATCTGCTCGGGAGAGTTCCTCCACCAAAATCTGTGAAGATCATTGTCTGGTTAGATAAACCATCTCTTCTCGTTATTTCTGTTCTTTTGAAAGTTCGGAGCGAAACCCTAGGTCTGGGAGTTTCTCAACCCCCAGCGATCCGTTGCTTCTGAACTACTCTGATAATTTAGTTTCCTTAAAATTGTGCTTTCAATTATCATATTAGTATCTTTCAATGTTAGGTTAACTTTTCTTTGATTTGAAGCCAACTTCTACAAACATATAAAAACAACAAAAAAATTAGTTAATCTTAATTTACTTCCGCATCGCATTCCTTTATTTGTTCTGCATCATTTTTGGTATCAGAGCCCAGTCTAGGGTTTCTGATTTGCTTGCTTGCTTGTTTTGATTGTTCTCTTTTTATTTTGTCTGCTCGAAGTAGACTCCCCAGGACGTCCGGTCCTAGGAACTAAGCAAGGTGAAAGCCTCCTCCTCCCATTCCATGGGGTGTTCCTAGGGCGTGTAGGGGATCCATTGGGTTATAACTTCGTAGCAGGGATTATAAACGGGGAAGACAATCTAGTTGCAACCCATAATTGCCCTGTTTTCTGAATTATTTCTGCCTGCATAAAACTCAAAATTGCATGATTTTTGCTTCGTTGAAACCAGTATAATAGAACCTATTTTCCATAATTTTTCTATGATTTATTGGTTTCGGTAAGAATTCTGAGAATTAAAATACAGCAACTCTGTTTTTTGTATTCTGCAATTCAATTCTTTTTGGAGTGATCATCTCATAATTTACTTAAGGGCAATTGAGCATCTAAGATAAGGGGAGGAGTTGATTACCTCTCCTTAGCCCAAAACCACCATCCAATCATTCGAACCTAGACCTAATTTAAAATCAGTTAGACCTAATTTGCCCTAGTGGGCTAGGGACACCAATTGGTCGGGTCTAGGCTAGTGTTGAGTCAGTTTGCCGAGTTATTCTGTGTGTGCTTAGCACTCAGTGTTTAGAACGGTGGTTTAGGGACTACGTCCCGAAGGGCTTGTGTGCTGGTCCGCCTACCTGGCCAATCACTGATTGGTGTCTAGGATTGGCAATCAAGGACCTAACACTCCCCTTACACCTGCCTGGCTGAGTCCTGAGTTACTACAGGCTAGCTTGCCACTCTGATTGGGCATCTAGTTTGGACTCTAGGTCTAGTGATCCAGTAGTCGATTTAGTCTAGTCTCATTTTGTGTGCTTGCTTGAATCATCATGTCTACCAGAAACGGAGTGCCATATCAACCTGGTCAAACCCAACCTGATTTAGAGGCCATGATCAGAACTCTTACTGAAAGTATGGCTAAAATGAATCAGGATATGACAAACACTGTGGCCCAGTTTAGCGCACAAATTCATGAGGATCTTACCCAACTTAGAGACCGAGTCCAAGTACTTGAAGAACCTAGGCATCGAAATTGGACTCCTGACCCCGATTTTAATGTGCCTCAACCTCACCCACATCAGGAGCCTAGAAGGCCTTTATATAGAGATCCTGAACCTAATCATAGGAGGCCTGACCCAGAGCCTGAAGATAGAGATGATAGGTTCATCAGGAACATCAAATTAGATGCACCCACTTTTGATGGTAGTCTGAACCCTAAGGTGTATTCTGATTGGGAGGGTGAGATGGACCAATACTTTGAGTGGTATGCTATGTCTGAGGAGAGGAAATACAAGTTTGCCAAGATGAAATTAGTGCGTCAAGCTAGGTTATACTGGGGGAACATTGAGCTAACCACTAGGAGATGGAATGTTGAGCCCATAACCACTTGGCAGGGTATGAAAGAAAAACTGAGAGATAAATACCTACCCATTTCATACCAGCAAAACCTGTTAGACCAATGGCAAAACCTGAAACAAGGAAACCGATCTGTCTCAGACTACATAGCTACTTTTGATGAATACCTAATGAGATGTGATGTGAGTGAAGCCCACGAAGTCACTTTGTCTAGATTTAGGGCTGGACTGAGGGAAGATATCAAGAGAGAACTATTTCTGAGAGAGGTTACTGATCTAGACCAAGCCTACCAAATTTCACTGAACACTGAGAAATTTCAGAGAGGACCTATACCTTCTAGGGTTAGTGCCCCAATCCCAAGGAATGGACCTAGCCAAGTTATCCCTAGTAAACCTTTTCAGGGTACTTCTACCCCTAGGCCCATGGACAAAGGTAAGGCACCTGACACCCAGAGAACCCCTAGTTCAAATATCACCTGTTTTAAGTGTCAGAAACTAGGTCACATTTCCAGTCAGTGTACTGCCATAGCCTGTTTCAAGTGTCATAAGGTAGGTCATGTTGCTAGCCAGTGCCCACGGAGATCCCTTTACATAGAAGAGGGAGAGAATGATAATTCCGAGCCTAGTGAGGAATTTGAAGAAGAAGTTTATGAGGCCGGAATGAATTTGGTTGAGGAGTATGAAGGAGAGGAGGAACCCAATGAATCTGACCAATTAGGAGTTGTAAGATGCATCCTATCCCAGAATCTAGTTCAAGAGGATTGGCGTAGGACTAACATCCTACAGACTTTTCTTAAATTAGGGGATAAGGTATGTAAGATCATCATAGATAGTGGGAGCTGTGTAAATGCCATCTCTACTAGCACTGTCAAGATGTTAGGCTTAATCCCAGTTCCCCATCCCAACCCCTATAAGGTTTCTTGGGTAGATTCTACCTCCATACCCATCCAGTCTAGATGTCAAGTCCAAATCCAAATGCAATCTTATCACGAAAAGATTTGGTGCGATGTTTTACCCATGGGGGTGAGCAGTATAATTCTCGGAAGACCTTGGTTGTATGATCATGATGCCACCCTCTTAGGAAAATCCAATACCTGTGTCTTTAGTTTCAATGGGAAGAAGATTACGATCCATTCAGTTCCCCCTAAGGACAAGGTAACTAAAGGAGCCGGTAAGGTTAAGGAGATGAAAACTGGAGTGAACCTAATCAGTGCTAAGGATCTAGAACAAGAAATTCATAGTGGTTCACCCATCTGGATGTTGACTGCTAAGGAACTTAGAACTTCGGAACCCTCAAAGCCTCCTCAAGAAGTTAAACCTGTGTTAAAAGAATTTGAGGATGTCTTTCCCGAGGATTTGCCAGACCACCTTCCACCTCTTAGGGATATCCAGCATGCCATAGATCTAATCCCAGGAGCGACTTTGCCCAACTTGCCCCATTACAGGATGAATCCATCTGAGCATGAAGAACTGCAAAAGCAGGTTGGAGAATTTTTGAGGAAGGGGTTTATTAGAGAAAGTCTTAGCCCTTGTGCAGTCCCAGCCTTACTGATCCCAAAGAAAGATGGCACGTGGAGGATGTGTGTTGACAGTCGTGCCATCAATAAAATTACAATCAAATATAGGTTTCCCATCCCTAGACTAGATGACATGCTTGATATGATGGCTGGTGCAATGGTTTTTTCTAAGATTGATCTCAAAAGTGGCTATCATCAGGTTAGGATTAGACCCGGGGATGAATGGAAAACTGCTTTCAAAACTAAGGATGGTCTTTATGAATGGCTTGTTATGCCTTTTGGGTTGACCAATGCCCCTAGTACCTTCATGAGAATTATGACCCAGGTACTTAGAGCTTTCATAGGAAAATTTGTGGTGGTCTATTTTGATGACATCCTGATCTATAGTAAGACCCCAGCAGATCACCTAGGCCACCTTAGAGCAGTCTGCCAAGTTTTGAGGAATGAGAGACTCTACGGTAATCTTAAGAAGTGTGAATTCATGACTAGTAGAGTTATCTTTCTTGGTTTTGTAGTAACCCCTGACGGCGTGGCGGCCGATCCTGAGAAAATTAGGTCCATAGTAGACTGGCCAGAGCCAACCAATGTGCATGAAGTTAGAAGTTTCCACGGCTTGGCTACCTTCTATAGGCGATTCATCAAGGGGTTTAGTACTTTAGCTGCTCCTATCACTGATTGTATTAGGAAGGGAGAATTTCATTGGACTAAGTCAACCCATAAAGCCTTCCTAGATCTTAAGGATAAAATGACCCAGGCACCCATTCTGAGATTACCCGATTTTTCTAAAGTATTTGAGGTTGCCTGTGATGCTTCAGGTGTAGGAATAGGTGGAGTCCTAAGCCAAGAGAATCATCCCATAGCATTCTTTAGTGAAAAACTTAATGATGCTAAGCTTAGGTATTCTACCTATGATAAGGAATTTTATGCGGTGGTGCAAGCTTTGCATTACTGGAGACATTATTTGCTACCGCAGGAATTTGTACTATTTTCGGACCATGAGGCTCTTAGATTTCTGAACTCCCAAAAGAAGCTTAACCCTAGGCATGCTAAGTGGGTAGAATATATCCAGTCCTATACTTTTGTCCTGAAACATAAGGCTGGAGTTGAGAATAAGGTAGCTGATGCCCTTAGTCGCCGATCTCTGTTATTAACTTCTGTTAGAACTGAGGTCATAGGGTTTGAGCAAATCAAAGAGGAATATGAGTCTTGTCCGGATTTCACAACTGTGTATCAGGATCTAGTTCAAGGACCATCTAGTAATCACCAAGATTATACCCTTGTAGATGGTTTTTTGTTCTTCAAAAATAGGCTTTGCATCCCTAGAACTTCTCTTAGGGAATTTTTGATTTGGGAAATCCATGCTGGAGGTTTAGCCGGCCATTTTGGAAAAGACAAGACCATTCTAGCTATTGAAGACCACTTTTTCTGGCCTAGCTTGAAAAGGGATGTAGCTAATATTGTAGCTAGATGTCGAACCTGCGCTGTTGCCAAACAGCGAAAACAAAACACTGGTCTTTATACCCCACTCCCTGTCCCAGATCATCCTTGGCAAGATGTGAGTATGGATTTTGTGTTAGGTTTACCTAAGACCCAGAGGAGACATGATTCTATCTGTGTCGTAGTCGACCGATTCTCTAAAATGGCCCACTTCTTGCCTTGTTCCCAAACCTTTGATGCGTCTAAGGTAGCCACACTTTTCTTCAATAAGATAGTTAGACTCCATGGCCTACCTAAGACAATCATTTCAGATAGGGATGTCCGGTTCACCAGTTACTTTTGGAAGACCCTTTGGCATAAGTTAGGGACAAAACTTAAGTTTTCAACTGCCTATCATCCCCAAACTGATGGCCAAACTGAAGTAGTGAACCGTAGCCTAGGAAATCTGCTGAGATGTCTTGTTGGTGAAAACACCAGAAATTGAGATTTATACCTACCAAGGGCAGAATTTGCGTACAATGACTCGGTCAATAGGTCTACGGGTAAGAGTCCATTTGAAATTGTACATGGGTACAAACCTCACACACCTCTTGACCTAGTCCCTTTACCTGTCCACACTCGAGTCTCCGAATCTGCTAAGAATTTTGCACAGCATGTAAAAGACTTGCATAAAGAAATTCATGCCAAAATAAATTTAAGTAATGAAACTTATAAGAAGTTGGCTGATACTCAAAGGCGAGTCAAATCTTTTGTTGAGGGAGACTATGTGATGATTAGATTAAGGCCTGAACGGTTTCCTCCTGGAACCGTTAGAAAGTTACATGCTAGGGGAGCTGGACCATTTAGAGTGGTAAAGAGAGTAGGATCCAATGCCTATGTGCTCGAGTTGCCTCCAGAACTAGGCATTAGCTCTACTTTCAACATTACAGACTTAGTAGAGTACAGGGAGCCAGCTGTGATTCCTAGTGAGCCTTTTGAGCCTAACCCTATCATTGAGAGTGATCCCGACCCTGTGTGTCCACCAACAAACTGGCCTGTGAGGAAAGAGCAGATTGAAAAGATCCTGGATGATCAGGTTATCTCTACTCGTAATCGAGGATACCAAAGGTACCTGGTCCGCTGGCAAGGAAGGCCAGATTCTGATGACTCTTGGATCTCCCGAGAAGAATTACAAGAATTGGACCCAGACCTCTTGGAGAGATACCAGAGCCAACTTGAGCCTTACTCGACAGGGTCGAGTTCCTCCCATCCTGGGAGAATTGGTGCGGGCACCAGACTCAGAAGAAGACTTCAGAGCTCCATCTGGATCTCTGATTGACATTGCCCGAGAAATTAGGGTTTGTAATAAAGGTTGACCTGGTCAACCAGTTTATTTATTTTTATTTATTTCTTGAGTCACCATTTAAATTTTGTTGAGTCATGTTGACTCGGTGCAAGTCCTGATGTGGTTTCAATTTGGTCCAAAATGGTGCCACATTTGTCTTCCAATCAAATCAAGGTTCAAGCAAGTGGAGGCCACACTCCAAGCCACACGCCCAGCCACACTCCGAGCACATGCCAGAGTCCAGGAGGCGCCACAGAGGCATCCCAGTGTCATGGTCCCCACACCCAAAGAAGAAAAAATCAAATTGGAAGCTAATTTAAAGGAGGCGCCCATACCTGCCTATTTTCTCTAAGCAAAGAAGGAAGAAAACTTCTCTTGGAAAAGAAATCAAAGAAGGACATCCAATTGAAGTTCAAATCAAAATCAAAGAGCTTAACTTGGAGTGGAAGAAAAGAAGAAATGCCATAAGAAGAGGAGGACTCCAAATCCAAATCCAACTCCAAAGGAGGCACCATAAAAATTCCAAAAAAAATTCCTTTATGGCCGTCCCAATTTTTTTTGAAGTCTTGGTCGACCAAGAGAGGGGGTTTTCTACCTAATCTAGAGGTTGGAAGAGTTTAGTCCCACATGGGAGTTTGTACAAGCTAGGAGAAAATTTTAGGTCTGTATAATAGACCTCTCTTTGTAACTTTGAAAATCAATGAAAAAAAAATTATTTTTGCTATTCTCTTGTGTTGAGTGACCTAGGTTTCTCTTCTTCTGTACTATTCTAAGTGTTGAGCTCCGTGAGGGGGTAATCCGGGTTCCATTGGAGCCTTAAGGAGGTGAGAGATCTCCATCTTTATCCAAAACCCTAGGTTAGCCACTTGAAATCCCAAAACCCTAGCCACCCTTCATTATTTTCAATCCATCAAACCCTAGATCCATCCATCTCCCATTGCCTCTCTCTCTCTACAAGTCCAGGCCATCCACCTTCATCCAGATCCAGTCCGGCTACTTCAGATCCAGAGCAAGTTCCAAGGAAAATCACATCAGCTTCCAGGAGAATCCAGTTTTCAGCAATTTCAATCTTCAAGTTCATCAACCTGGTAAATTCTTCCCTTGACTCTCTGATTCCATCAATTGTTTTTCTTCTCTTCTAGATCTTGAGTTCAGGAGAAGCCAACCCGCCAAAGGACCAGTACTGGAGGATCCATTGCGAAGAAATCTGAATCCGAGGATCCAACAATCTGCTCGGGAGAGTTCTTCCACCAAAATCTATGAAGATCATTGTCTGGTTAGGTAAACCATCTCTTCTCTTTATTTCTGTTCTGCTGAAAGTTCGGAGCGAAACCCTAGGTCTGAGAGTTTCTCAACCCCCAGCGATCCGTTGCTTCTGAACTACTCTGATAATTTAGTTTCCTTAAAATTGTGCTTTCAATTATCATATTAGTATCTTTCAATGTTAGGTTAACTTTTCTTTGATTTGAAGCCAACTTCTACAAACATATAAAAACAACAAAAAAAAAAATAGTTAATCTTAATTTACTTCCGCATCGCGTCCCTTTATTTGTTCTCCATCATTTTTGGTATCAGAGCCAGGTTTAGGATTTCTGATTTGCTTGCTTGCTTTGATTGTTCTCTTTTTATTTTGTCTGCTCGAAGTAGACTCCCCAGGACGTCCGGTCCTAGAAACTAAGCGAGGCACAAGCCTCCTCCTCCCATTCCATGGGGTGTTCCTAGGGCGTGTAGGGGATCCATTGGGTTATAACTTCGTAGCAGGGATTATAAACGGGGAAGACAATCTAGTTGCAGCCCATAACTGTCCTATTTTATGAATTATTTCTCCCTGCATAAAACTCAGAATTGTATGATTTTTGCTTCGTTGAAACCAGTATAATTGAACCTATTTTCCATAATTTTTTGTGATTTATTGGTTTCGGTAAAAATTCTGAGCATTAAAATACAGCAACTCTATTTTTTTGTGTTCTGCAATTCAATTCTTTTTGGAGTGATCATCTCATAATTTACTTAAGGGCAATTGAGCATCTAAGATAAGGGGAGGAGTTGATTACCTCTCCTTTGCCCAAAACCATCATCCAATCATTCGAACCTAGACCTAATTTAAAATTGGTTAGACCTAATTTGCCCTAGTGGGCTAGGGACACCAATTGGTCGGGTCTAGGCTAGTGTTTAGTCAGTTTGCTGAGTTATTCTGTGTGTGCTTAGCACTCAGTGTCTAGAACGGTGGTTCAGGGATCCATTCCCGAAGGGCTTGTGTGCTGGTCCGCCTACCTGGCCAATCACTGATTGGTGTCTAGGATTGGCATTCAGGGACCTAACACTCCCCTTACACCTGCCTGGCTGAGTCCTGAGTTACTACAGGCTAGCTTGCCACTCTGATTGGGCATCTAGTTTGGACTCTAGGTCTAGTGATCCAGTAGTCGATTTAGTCTAGTCTCGTTTTGTGTGCTTGCTTGAATCATCATGTCTACCAGAAACGGAGTGCCATATCAACCTGGTCAAACCCAACCTGATTTAGAGGCCATGATCAAAACTCTTACTGAAAGTATGGCTAAAATGAATCAGGATATGACAAAAACTGTGGCCCAGTTTAGCGCACAAATTCATGAGGATCTTACCCAACTTAGGGACCGAGTCCAAGTACTTGAAGAACCTAGACATCGGAATTGGACTCCTGACCCCGATTTTAATGTGCCTCAACCTTACCCACATCAGGAGCCTAGAAGGCCTTTATATAGAGATCCTGAACCTAATCATAGGAGGCCTGACCCAGAGCCTGAAGATAGAGATGATAGGTTCATCAGGAACATCAAATTAGATGCACCTACTTTTGATGGTAGTCTGAACCCTAAGGTGTATTCTGATTGGGAGGGTGAGATGGACCAATACTTTGAGTGGTATGCTATGTCTGAGGAGAGGAAATACAAGTTTGCCAAGATGAAATTAGTGCGTCAAGCTAGGTTATACTGGGGGAACATTGAGCTAACCACTAGGAGACGGAATGTTGAGCCCATAACCACTTGGCAGGGTATGAAAGAAAAACTGAGAGATAAATACCTACCCATTTCATACCAGCAAAACCTGTTAGACCAATGGCAAAACCTGAAACAAGGAAACCGATCTGTCTCAGACTACATAGCTACTTTTGATGAATACCTAATGAGATGTGATGTGAGTGAAGCCCACGAAGTCACTTTGTCTAGATTTAGGGCTGGACTGAGGGAAGATATCAAGAGAGAACTATTTCTGAGAGAGGTTACTGATCTAGACCAAGCCTACCAGATTGCACTGAACACTGAGAAATTTCAGAGAGGACCTATACCTTCTAGGGTTAGTGCCCCAATCCCAAGGAATGGACCTAGCCAAGTTATCCCTAGTAAACCTTTTCAGGGTACTTCTACCCCTAGGCCCATGGACAAAGGTAAGGCACCTGACACCCAGAGAACCCCTAGTTCAAATATCACCTGTTTTAAGTATCAGAAACCAGGTCACATTTCCAGTCAGTGTACTGTCATAGCCTGCTTCAAGTGTCATAAGGTAGGTCATGTTGCTAGCCAGTGCCCACGAAGATCCCTTTACATAGAAGAGGGAGAGAATGATAATTCCGAGCCCAGTGAGGAATTTGAAGAAGAAGTTTATGAGGCCGGAATGAATTTGGTTGAGGAGTATGAAGGAGAGGAGGAACCCAATGAATCTGACCAATTAGGAGTTGTAAGATGCATCCTATCCCAGAATCTAGTTCAAGAGGATTGGCGTAGGACTAACATCCTACAGACTTTTCTTAAATTAGGGGATAAGGTATGTAAGATCATCATAGATAGTGGGAGCTGTGTAAATGCCATCTCTACTAGCACTGTCAAGATGTTAGGCTTAATCCCAGTTCCCCATCCCAACCCCTATAAGGTTTCTTGGGTAGATTCTACCTCCATACCCATCCAGTCTAGATGTCAAGTCCAAATCCAAATGCAATCTTATCACGAAAAGATTTGGTGCGATGTTTTACCCATGGGGGTGAGCAGTATAATTCTCGGAAGATCTTGGTTGTATGATCATGATGCCACCCTCTTAGGAAAATCCAATACCTGTGTCTTTAGTTTCAATGGGAAGAAGATTACGATCCATTCAGTTCCCCCTAAGGACAAGGTAACTAAAGGAGCCGGTAAGGTTAAGGAGATGAAAACTGGAGTGAACCTAATCAGTGCTAAGGATCTAGAACAAGAAATTCATAGTGGTTCACCCATCTGGATGTTGACTGCTATAGAACTTAGAACTTCGGAACCCTCAGAGCCTCCTCAAGAAGTTAAACCTGTGTTAAAAGAATTTGAGGATGTCTTTCCCAAGGATTTGCCAGACCACCTTCCACCTCTTAGGGATATCCAGCATGCCATAGATCTAATCCCAGGAGCGACTTTGCCCAACTTGCCCCATTACAGGATGAATCCATCTGAGCATGAAGAACTGCAAAAGCAGGTTGGAGAATTATTGAGGAAGGGGTTTATTAGAGAAAGTCTTAGCCCTTGTGCAGTCCCAGCCTTACTGACCCCAAAAAAAGATGGCACGTGGAGGATGTGTGTTGACAGTCGTGCCATCAATAAAATTACAATCAAATATAGGTTTCCCATCCCTAGATTAGATGACATGCTTGATATGATGGCTGGTGCAATGGTTTTTTCTAAGATTGATCTCAAAAGCGGCTATCATCAGGTTAGGATTAGACCCGGGGTTGAATGGAAAACTGCTTTCAAAACTAAGGATGGTCTTTATGAATGGGTTGTTATGCCTTTTGGGTTGTCCAATGCCCCTAGTACCTTCATGAGAATTATGACCCAGGTACTTAGAGCTTTCATAGGAAAATTTGTGGTGGTCTATTTTGATGACATCCTGATCTATAGTAAGACCCCTGCAGATCACCTAGGCCACCTTAGAGCAGTCTGCCAAGTTTTGAGGAATGAGAGACTCTACGGTAATCTTAAGAAGTGTGAATTCATGACTAGTAGAGTTATCTTTCTTGGTTTTGTAGTAACCCCTGACGGCGTGGCAGCCGATCTTGAGAAGATTAGGTCCATAGTAGACTGGCCAGAGCCAACCAATGTGCATGAAGTTAGAAGTTTCCACGGCTTGGCTACCTTCTATAGGCGATTCATCAAGGGGTTTAGTACTTTAGCTGCTCCTATCACTGATTGTATTAGGAAGGGAGAATTTCATTGGACTAAGTCAGCCCATAAAGCCTTCCTAGATCTTAAGGATAAAATGACCCAGGCACCCATTCTGAGATTACCCGATTTTTCTAAAGTATTTGAGGTTGCCTGTGATGCCTCAGGTATAGGAATAGGTGGAGTCCTAAGCCAAGAGAATCATCCCATAGCATTCTTTAGTGAAAAACTTAATGATGCTAAGCTTAGGTATTCTACCTATGATAAGGAATTTTATGCGGTGGTGCAAGCTTTGCGTTACTGGAGACATTATTTGCTACCGCAGGAATTTGTACTATTTTCGGACCATGAGGCTCTTAGATTTCTGAACTCCCAAAAGAAGCTTAACCCTAGGCATGCTAAGTGGGTAGAATATATCCAGTCCTATACTTTTGTCCTGAAACATAAGGCTGGAGTTGAGAATAAGGTAGCTGATGCCCTTAGTCGCCGATCCCTGTTATTAACTTCTGTTAGAACTGAGGTCATAGGGTTTGATAAAATCAAAGAGGAATATGAGTCTTGTCCGGATTTCACAACTGTGTATCATGATCTAGTTCAAGGACCATCTAGTAATCACCAGGATTATACCCTTGTAGATGGTTTTTTGTTCTTCAAAAATAGGCTTTGCATCACTAGAACTTCTCTTAGGGAATTTTTGATTTGGGAAATCCATGCTGGAGGTTTAGCCGGCCATTTTGGAAAAGACAAGACCATTCTAGCTATTGAAGACCACTTTTTCTGGCCTAGCTTGAAAAGGGATGTAGTTAATATTGTAGTTAGATGTCGAACCTGCGCTGTTGCCAAACAGCGAAAACAAAACACTGGCCTTTATACCCCACTCCCTGTCCCAGATCGTCCTTGGCAAGATGTGAGTATGGATTTTGTGTTAGGTTTACCTAAGACCCAGAGGAGACATGATTCTATCTGTGTCGTAGTCGACCGATTCTCTAAAATGGCCCACTTCTTGCCTTGTTCCCAAACCTTTGATGCGTCTAAGGTAGCCACACTTTTCTTCAATGAGATAGTTAGACTCCATGGCCTACCTAAGACAATCATTTCAGATAGGGATGTCCGGTTCACCAGTTACTTTTGGAAGACCCTTTGGCATAAGTTAGGGACAAAACTTAAGTTTTCAACTGCCTATCATCCCCAAACTGATGGCCAAACTGAAGTAGTGAACCGTAGCCTAGGAAATCTGCTGAGATGTCTTGTTGGTGAAAACACCAGAAATTGGGATTTATACCTACCAAGGGCAGAATTTGCGTACAATGACTCGGTCAATAGGTCTACGGGTAAGAGTCCATTTGAAATTGTACATGGGTACAAACCTCACACACCTCTTGACCTAGTCCCTTTACCTGTCCACACTCGAGTCTCCGAATCTGCTGAGAATTTTGCACAGCATGTAAAAGACTTGCATAAAGAAATTCATGCCAAAATAAATTTAAGTAATGAAACTTATAAGAAGTTGGCTGATACTCAAAGGCGAGTCAAATCTTTTGTTGAGGGAGACTATTTGATGATTAGGTTAAGGCTTGAACGGTTTCCTCCTGGAACTGTTAGAAAGTTACATGCTAGGGGAGCTGGACCATTTAGAGTGGTAAAGAGAGTAGGATCCAATGCCTATGTGCTCGAGTTGCCTCCAGAACTAGGCATTAGCTCTACTTTCAACATTACAGACTTAGTAGAGTACAGGAAGCCAGCTGTGATTCCTAGTGAGCCTTTTGAGCCTAACCCTATCATTGAGAGTGATCCCGACCCTGTGTGTCCACCAACAAACTGGCCTGTGAGGAAAGAGCAGATTGAAAAGATCCTGGATGATCAGGTTATCTCTACTCGTAATCGAGGATACCAAAGGTACCTGGTCCGTTGGCAAGGAAGGCCAGATTCTGATGACTCTTGGATCTCCCGAGAAGAATTACAAGAATTGGACCCAGACCTCTTGGAGAGATACCAGAGCCAACTTGAGCCTTACTCGACAGGGTCGAGTTTCTCCCACCCTGGGAGAATTGGTGCGGGCACCAGACTCAGAAGAAGACTTCAGAGCTCCATCTGGATCTTTGATTGACATTGCCCGAGAAATTAGGGTTTGTAATAAAGGTTGACCTGGTCAACCAGTTTATTTATTTTTATTTATTTCTTGAGTCACCATTTAAATTTTGTTGAGTCATGTTGACTCGGTGCAAGTCCCGATGTGGTTTCAATTTGGTCCAAAATGGTGCCACATTTGTCTTCCAATCAAATCAAGGTTCAAGCAAGTGGAGGCCACACTCCAAGCCACACGCCCAGCCACACTCCGAGCACACGCCAGAGTCCAGGAGGCGCCACAGAGGCATCCCAGTGTCATGGTCCCCACACCCAAAGAAGAAAAATCAAATTGGAAGCTAATTTAAAGGAGGCGCCCATACCTGCCTATTTTACCTAAGCAAAGAAGGAAGAAAACTTCTCTTGGAAAAGAAATCAAAGAAGGACATCCAATTGAAGTTCAAATCAAAATCAAAGAGCTTAACTTGGAGTGGAAGAAAAGAAGAAATGCCATAAGAAGAGGAGGACTCCAAATCCAAATCCAACTCCAAAGGAGGCGCCATAAAAATTCCAAAAAAAATTCCTTTATGGCCGTCCCAATTTTTTTTGAAGTCTTGGTCGACCAAGAGAGGGGGTTTTCTACCTAATCTAGAGGTTGGAACAGTTTAGTCCCACATGGAAATTTGTACAAGCTAGGAGAAAATTTTAGGTCTATATAATAGACCTCTCTTTGTAACTTTGAAAATCAATGAAGAAAAAATTATTTTTGCTATTCTCTTGTGTTGAGTGACCTAGGTTTCTCTTCTTCCACACTATTCTAAGTGTTGAGCTCCGTGAGGGGGTAATCCGGGTTCCATTGGAGCCTTGAGGAGGTGAGAGATCTCCATCTTTATCCAAAACCCTAGGTTAGCCACTTGAAATCCCAAAACCCTAGCCACCCTTCATTATTTTCAATCCATCAAACCCTAGATCCATCCATCTCCCATGGCCTCTCTCTCTCTACAAGTCCAGGCCATCCACCTTCATCCAGATCCAGTCCGGCTACTTCAGATCCAGAGCAAGTTCCAAGGAAAATCACATCAGCTTCCAGGAGAATCCAGTTTTCAGCAATTTCAATCTTCAAGTTCATCAACCTGGTAAATTCTTCCCTTGACTCTCTGATTCCATCAATTGTTTTTCTTCCTTCCAGATCTTGAGTTCAGGAGAAGCCAACCCGCCAAAGGACCAGTACTGGAGGATCCATTGAGAAGAAATCTGAATCCGAGGATCCAACAATCTACTCGGGAGAGTTCTTCCACCAAAATCTGTGAAGATCATTGTCTGGTTAGGTAAACCATCTCTTCTCTTTATTTCTGTTCTGCTGAAAGTTCGGAGCGAAACCCTAGGTCTGGGAGTTTCTCAACCCCCAGCGATCCGTTGCTTCTGAACTACTCTGATAATTTAGTTTCCTTAAAATTGTGCTTTCAATTATCATATTAGTATCTTTCAATGTTAGGTTAACTTTTCTTTGATTTGAAGCCAACTTCTACAAACATATAAAACAATAAAAAAAAATTAGTTAATCTTAATTTACTTCCGCATCGCGTCCCTTTATTTGTTCTCCATCGTTCTAAGGCAACAGGTCAGCTTCTTCTTCTTCCTTCCCCCACTAAGATAGGGTTCCTTCCCAGGGTCTGTAGTCTCCTCTTCGGTCTTTAGCTTTGAGTTTTTCTTCTCCTTTGTCTTTGAGGATGTCTCATTTTGGTCCGGGCGTCCGTCCCTCCACTGATCAGGGCGAGGCCGGTCCCTCCATACGGGGGTCGGCATCTTCTTCCTCTTCTTCTGACGGGGAGGGAGGTGTAGCTCGCTTCGAGCTCAGTAGGAGGTGCTTTCCTGGTCCGGTTCTCATTAGGGAACCGGGATCTGGTTTTTCTTTTTTCCTTTCTTTCTGTCAGTCTTAGACAATTACCGTTTGGTGCCGACACAGCTGGTGTCAAATGCCATTTGGGTCATTTTCTCCTTCATTGTGCTTTGTCACCTTCACGGGTTCGTGGCCCGATTCTCTCTATTCAGGGCTTTCTTTGTCCTGAAGCACCACCCAACCGAGGATGGGTGGTGGTCTTTATCTTCCAACCCGAAGGGCATTAAGTTTGAGCTCCCCTCTTCCGTCAAGGGATGGTAGAGTAAGTTTTTCTTTGTCGAGGTTGAGGGGGTTGACTGGGTCTGGAGCGATCCGGAAAAGCCCCCCAACCAAGATTTTATGGTCGATGCGACTGACCGAGATGATTATGAGCAGCTCCGCACTACACAGATTCCTCTTCTCGAGGTCCTATTATCTGAGCAGAACCTCATCGACTCCGGGGTTAACCCAGCGAATGGGTCGGGTGAGTTCGACCTAAACTCTTCTCTTTTTCTTTCTTCATGCACTTCTTGTGTAGTTTCCCACAGGTTCTGACCGCTGCGTAACTTGCATGTAGGCATGATCTTCTCTAAGAGTGACCTTTTGGCCATTACCAAGAAGAGGCGACTGATCGGGCTGGCCGGGGAGCGTGCTCCCAGGCGAGCCCGGGGTGAGAGCACTTCTGCGGCCGCCCCCACGGTGGTGATCGGTCAGAGCTCGACTGCAGCTGCTGGCCCGAGCTCAGAGGAGCCCTGCACTGCTCTTGCACTGATGGAGAGGGCAGCGCCCGCAGCTTCGAGGTCTGCCCAGCATGCTCCCGCCGTAGAGACAGAGATGGTAGTCCAGGCGAGGGCTGCCGCCGCTGCCGCTGCACCCTTCCATCCTCTGGGTCCATCCGTCACCGATGCTAGGGGTGAGGAGACCTGGGCCACTCCTGGGGCCATGACAGATGTGCCGCCTGTGCTGGCACCGACCTCCCAGCCTGCCCCCTTGGTCCTTCAGTCAGCAGTGCAAGGCCGCCCACTCATGGGGAGAGCCGGAGGGAGGAGCCGCGACGCTACCTCCCCTTCAGGATGGGGCCGGAGAGCTCGGTCCTCCGAAGCCCTGAGCTTGCCGAGCGCTTGATGGACTTCTCCATCCAAGCGTGCGACCGGTAAGAGATGGCCGGAATGCACGTGGCCGATGTCTTCAAAATTTTCTTCTCTCAGTTGTATTCGGTGAGCTCCTTTGCTTCCTTCATTTGTTCTTCACTTCATCCTCATTCATTCTTTTTTTTTTTGATCTCCCCTTCTCTTTTGCTGTGTAGATTGGTGCTGAGGCCCTCTACATCAGGGGCTACTTTCAGAACGGGGAGCATCTCGAGCGGCAACAGGCCATCGAGATCGAATCTTTGAAGGCCGACCTGAAGGAGAAGGTCGGGGCATATGGGACCCTTGAGTTGAAGGTCAAGGACCTCAAGAAATAGCTCGCCGATTTCAAGGGGAGAGCAAAGGAACTTTTGACGGCCCGCAATTTGGAGCGGAGCCGCTCGAAGAGGGTGATCGACAACCTCTCCGTCGTCGAGAAAAAGCTAAATTGGTACAGTGCCAAGGCCGACCGGCACAAGGAGATCGCCCAGGCCACCCAGGCGGAGGTAGTGGCTGTGAAGGAGAAACTTGCCACGACTAAGAAGGCGGCAAAGATAGCAGCCAGCTTGGCGGATGCAGCGAGGCTGGAGGCCACCGAAATGAAGAGGGTGGCTGCTGAGGCCACGAAAGGTGCCGAGGATGCCGTGGCCAAATTCAAGGCTTCAGAGGAGTTCGTCGCTGAGATCCAACAAATGGTGTCAAACTCCTTCTATAAGGGTTTTATATACCTGCGCGACCGGGTTGAGTTGCTAATTCCTAACAAGAACCGCAGCTGCCTCAAGTACCCTTCGGCTTTAGAGGAGGAGGCCGATGAAGAGGTCGCCAAGGAAGTCACGGGTTCAGAGCCTTCGACACCAGCCGAGGGTAGTCCTCCCGAGGTCAGGGCGGCTTGGCCAGAGACTTCTGAGGGCAAGAGCTCTCGACCTCAGGACCTAGTAGGAAAGCCGGCCGGTGTGGAGTGACCTCTTTGCTTTGTTTTGTGCTTTCTGTTTCTTGTATTTAGTCAGGGTCTCCCGACATGTTGGGGGCCTAGAAGACACTTGTAATTTATGTTTAATCAATGAAGCTTGGATTGCTTTATCAGATGCTCTCTTCCCTTCTCTTTCCTTCTTCTTCTCTCTTCTCTTTTTTTTTTGTATAGGGATGTCAAAGAGAAGGGCTTCACCTTGCTTGAGGTTAAGTTAAGACACTTGAGGGTCGCTAGGCTCAAAGGTGTCATTGGCTAAGGGCCGTGCTTGGCTCGAAGTCCTTTTGGCTGGAGATCTGAGCTCCAATCTTGAGAAGGCATCCTAGAGCTGGGCTCGGGGACAAGGATTGCTGAGAGCTGCTTGGCTCAAAGTTCTCTTGGCCGGAGATCTGAGCTCTAGTCTTGAGAAGGCATCCTGGAGCTGGGCTCGGGGATGAGGAGTGCTGAGAGCTACTTGGCTCGAAGTTTCCTTGGCCGGAGATCTGAGCTCCGGTCATGAGAAGGCATCCTGGAGCTGGGCTCGGGGACGAGGAGTGTTGAGAGTTGCTTGTCTTGAAGTTCTCTTGGCTGAAGATCTGAGTTCCAGTCTTGAGAAGGCATCCTGGAGCTGGGCTTGGGGACGAGGATTGCTGAGAGCTGCTTGGCTCGAAGTTCTCTTGGCCGGAGATCTGAGCTTCGGTCTTAAGAAAGAATCCTGGAGCTGGGCTCGGGGACGAGGATTGCTAAGAGCTGCTTGGCTCGAAGTTCTCTTGGTCGGAGATCTGAGCTCCGGTCTTGAGAAGGCATCCAAGAGCTGGGCTCGGGGACGAGAATTGCTGAGAGCTGCTTGGCTCGAAGTTCTCTTGGCTGGAGATATGAGCTCCGGTCTTGAGAAAGCATCCTGGAGCTGGGCTCGGGGATGAGGATTGCTGAGAGCTGCTTGGCTTGAAGTTCTCTTGGCCGGAGATCTGAGCTCTGATCTTGAGAAGGCATCCTGGAGCTGGGCTCGGGGACGAGGAGTGCTGAGAGCTGCTTGGCTCGAAGTTCTCTTGGCCAGAGATCAGAGCTCCGGTCTTGAGAAGGCATCCTGGAGCTGGGCTCGGGGACGAGGAGTGCCGAGAGCTGCTTGGCTTGAAGTTCTCTTGGCCAGAGATCTAAGCTCCGGTCTTGAGAAGGTATCCTGGAGCCAGGCTCGGGGACGAGGATTGCTGAGAGCTACTTGCCTCGAAGTTCTCTTGGTCAGAGATCTAAGCTCCGGTCTTGAGAAGGCATCCTGGAGCTGGGCTCGGGGATGAAAAGTGCTGAGAGCTGCTTGGCTCGAAGTTCTCTTGGCTGGAGAGCTGAGCTCCAGTCTTGAGAAGGCATCCTAGAGCTGGGCTCGGGGACGAGGAGTGCTGAGAGCTGCTGAAAGTGGTAGCTTTGATGATGCTGTATTTTCTTCTTGTTCCCTCTTTCTTTCCTTCCCCACTCTTCTTCTTTCTTTTCCTTTTTGTTCATCTCTCATTTTTCTTCTTTTTTCTTCTCTCTCTTTTTTTTTGGAGTGGGGAGATTAGAGGAGAGGATGCTGGCTGGACCCCCATTTTGTTCTCTTTCTTTCCTTCTCCTCTCGTCTTCTTTTCAAGTGGGGAGATCAGAGAAGGGGGCTGCCAGGCTCTCCCCCTTTGTTTCCTTTCTTTCCTTCCCCTCTCGTCTTCTTTTCAAGTGGGGAGATCAGGGAAGAGGAGTTACCGGTCTTGATTGCCTTGGAGCTAGGCTTGGGCCTAGGGGGTTGCCTGAGATCTTGGCTCAGGTCTTTGACACCTTGGAGCTAGGCTCGAGGTGTTGACAGGAGCTGCGTGGCTCCGTGATCCCTTGGCATCTCGGAGCTAGGCTCGGAGGCGTTTGAGATAAAAAGCTGCTTGGCTCGGTGGTTCGTTGGCCGGAGGTCTGAGCTCCGATCTTGGGAAGATGTCTTGGAGTTGGGCTCGAGGATAATGATTGCTGAGAGCTGCTTGGCTCGAGGTTCTCTTGGCCGGAGATCTGAGCTCCGATCTTGAGAAGGCATCCTGGTGCTGGGCTCGGGGACGATGATTGCTGAGAGCTACTTGGCTCGAGGTTCCTCTAGCATCCTGGAGCTGGGCTCGGGAATGCTGGGAGTTGGGAGTTACGTGACTCGAAGATTCTTCAACATCCTGGAGCTGGGCTCGGGGATGCTGCTGATCCTTTCTTGTAAAACATGTGGATACCCATGCAAGGGAAAAAATTGTTACCATAATTGTTGGTGAGGGAACTTACCTCACCGGGGGCGTCTTCATGGGCTGTAGACCCTCCTCCCTCGGGGAGCTTGACGCCATCGAGTTCTTCAAGGTAACGGACCTCTCGTGATAGGACTTAGGCCGCCTCGTGGGGGCCTTCCTATGGTGGTTCGCGACCATCGTGCTGACGACTGTGATAGCTTTATCCATCTTTCTCCTCCCCGCATGGTAGGGAGATCACCCTCGGGGTCCCTTGCACTCCGAGTCTTCTTAGGTGCATGCACGATTCTCCAGGCGATCACACCCACTGATTTAGCGGTGGTGTAACTGTCAGAGGTTGGAGCCGACAGGGGAATGGCGAGTGCTTGGGGCCCCGCCTGAGGCCTGCCCCCCATACAACCCTTTGGGGTTGAGGCTCCTTGATGAGTTTCTCGATCTCCTACTCACGGTCGTGATGCCTTTCAACATCACGACCATGATCATGGTGAAGGCGATGACACTTCGCCGCACTATGGCTGGTGAAGGGCCCCACTGGTGGTGGATGTTGCAGTCCGGAGGCTCGACAGCTGAGCCTCGCGTGCTGATGGATCGATGGGGGGATCCCACCAGCCGGTGCTCATGCTTCTCCAGGCGCGCCTTCACCGTGTGCCTGATGGTTCCGTCAGCAAATTCCTTGCCGAAGGAGACGGGGGAAGCGACATACTAGAGAGGCCTGGAAAAGATCGCCTATTTGTTAACCTTTCCCACTTATGTCGTCACCGTTCTTCTGCGGCGTGTTGACCTGGGGAGTGGTGAAGGACTTAGTCATGCCCATCTTCGCCCGCTCCCCCTTCCTGGCATGCCAATCTATTACTGCCAAGACCATCGCGGCCCATAGCTACTGTCGGTGCCGGAGTGCGCTCCTCCTGCTGCCCGTCTTTCTCGGCTCCCAGATCTCCTTGCTGGGTGCGGACACCTTGCTGCCTGGCGGTCCTCCACTCCTGGACCTGTGAGATAATAGTTAGAGACCCGGATTGGGATTTCTGGCGGGGGCACTCTGACGATCAAGTCAATGATGATCCAGGGAAACAGATCCTCCTGGTCGGGCCCCTCTTGATGGACTCCGTATTAGGAGGAGTAAAAGATGTGTGTGGAGGTGTGAACGTCGCAGGGAGAGAGTGATAGCGGGGACACAGGGATGCTTTGTTCCCCCGCCTCTCTTTGTGCCCCTCGGTTCCCTCCATCAGTTGGTAGTGGCGCTTCGCCCTCTCTTGGAAGGGCTTGCGCTTGTGCTTGTGGTGGCAATCGTGGTGGTGCCATGCCCCCTTTGCTCATGGGGGTGGCCTTCTTTCTCTTTTTTTTTTTCTTCTTTTTTTGTGCTGTCTGGTGTGTTCGAGTTGTTGTATTACCTCTAGGTTGGTCGTGAACTTTGGTTACCGTTTGGTGCTTGTCTCGGGATCCCCGTCAGGCTGTCAGACGCGTGCGGCGATGTCCTAGGGGACCTTTCCTGATTCATGATAGGGCACGATGTCAGGCGCTCTGACACTCTTCTTGGTTGCCTCACTCCAGAGAATTTGGGGGTGCCTCGACTGGCAGGCCACCACCCACGGGATTCGAATCTCCCAGTTGGCCTTCTTTCCTGGGTGATCTGAGTGGTTGGTGAGGAATGTAGCATCTCGATCATTGCACTGCCTACCTTTCTGGTGCAACTGGCGGCTTCAGGTGGTCAGTACATCTGAGAGGCGCTCCGGTACGGTCCTTGGGTGGCTCGCCGGTGTCCTCGGCTGGTGAGGACCTCGTTCGGGCTGGGGCCGAGCTGGGATGGTAAGGCTCGCTCCAGCCTAGGCGCTCCGAGCTTGCGGGGGTGCCCAGGTGGAGGAGAGCGAAGTGCGGACCCGGTCCAGAGGGCACGTGCTCGGAGAGGCTCCATATCAGCAGGTGAGCTCTTGGCTTGACCTCGACTGCAGGGCACTAACCTCTGAGGGTCTCACTCTAGAGGGCGGAAGATGGACTCGGTCCAGAGAGCGCGCACTCAGAGAGGCTCCACATCGGTGAGTGAGCTCTTGGCTCGACCTCGACCGCAGGACACTAACCTCCGAGGGTCTCGCTCTAGAGGGCGAAAGATGGACCCGGTCCAGAGGGCGCATGCTCAGAGAGGCTCCACATCGGTGAGTGAGCTCTTGGCTCGACCTCGACCGCAGGGCACTAACCTCCGAGGGTCTCGCTCTAGAGGGTGGAAGATGAACCCGGTCCAGAGGGCACGCACTCGGAGAGGCTCCACATCAACGAGTGAGCTCTTGGCTCGACCTCGATCACAGGGCACTAACCTCCGAGGGTCTCGCTCTGGAGGGCAGAAGATGGACCCGGTCTAGAGGGCATGCGCTCGGAGAGGCTCTACATCAGCAAGTGAGCTCTTGGCTCGACCTCGACCACAAGGCACTAACCTCCAAGGGTCTCGCTCTGGAGGGCAGAAGACTGACCCGGTCCAGAGGGCGCATGCTCGGAGAGGCTCCACATCAGCCAGTGATCTCTTGGCTCGACCTCGACCGCAGGGCACTAACCTCCGAGGGTCTCGCTCTGGAGGGCAGAAGATAGCTCCGACCTAGGCACCGAGCTCATGAGCTCGACCTGGTAGAGGACTGAGCTCGATTTGCTATCCTGGGGGAGCTCAGCTTAGCTCGGTAGTGGGATCCAAGCCGAAGAGCCATCATGGCATCGTCTCTTGACGTGGCGCCTGCTGGTTTCTCCACATCAACGGTCTTGCCGCATCAAGCAGCATACAAAATTTCTTGCTCACTTATTCTCGGGTTGCCCCATCTTAGCATATCATATTATTACTAATCTTGCTTAAGATAGGTATACTATACACTACAACAAAAGAAGAAATTCCTGATGCATTTTTCCCGATGCTAGCCTGGCTAGCATCAAAAAATTCTGGCAACCCGATGATGCTTTTGGGTAGCATCAACAAAAACATTGGTTAACGACACTTAAAAGCATCAACAGGTCCACCATTTCTCTCCCCCGATCGAACCCTAAATCATTCTTTCTACCGCGTGCCGCTCCTCCGTTTCCCCTCCTCTCCAGAATTCCTCTCTCCTCCTTCATCGATCTCCTCCTTCATCTCCTCCCAAGCTCCCTTCCATCATCTTCCCCCAAACCCCCGGCCCTCCTCGTGCTGTCCTCCCGTCTCTCCCCTTCGGTGTGCTTCGTGGAGCACTCCGTCTCTCCCCTCTGGTGTGGTCCGTGGAGCACTCCCATCTCTCCCCTCCGATGTGGTCTGTGGATCCCCTTCCTCAATACCAACATCATCACCTCCAATTCCGTCTGCAGCCCCAAGTATATGGCTTATCCCTATCTTTATCTCTAGCTATATCTGGAAATTTGAACATGGTGTGGCTCTCTTTTTGTATGGCTTCAGTTGGAGGCAGCTTTTTCTTTCCAATAAGAGGGAGATCTGAATTAGATCTATTAGGACTTTGTCCAGAAGCAAAGCCCCTCTACATCAAGTCATGGACTACCATAAGTGCTGATTCTAGTGATTAAGACCCCTTAACAACTCTATTCTGTGGGTATGCCTGCATGATGAGCCATTAAAAAAAAAAACCTCCAAAAAAGGCACTGGTTGAACATTTTCGGAGCTTTGTCCTAATACTCGATCGGTTGACATCTTTGTGAACTGGATTCCATCCAATGCAAGGATTGGAATACTTTTATTATTCCATGTCCATCTCTCTATTTGCAACTTTTTAATTTTGACCTTGCTAGGAACTTCTGGATCACGATCGAGGACCTTGTTAGTGTCAATTTCTTCGATCTTTGTTTTAGGATATAGTGAGACAAGGGTTTGAGTAGAATAGTCCAATTAGAAGTGTGTCTAAGATATATGGAGGATGGTTCAAATTAATTATCTTGTAGCTATGGTGCATGGGAACATGTTTGATTTTTTGGATTAGATCAGGAGGAAACATGTAGGGTTGCAAGATGCGTTGCATATATTCCTATCCATCCTCATCCACGGAGTCCTAATCTCTATAACATTGTAGGATTCTCAATGGTGAGAAGCCTCCAAGATGGAAAGAACAAGGCAAGGTAACAAGGCTTTAGCCCTAGAGGAGGACTGCCACGTGCCTTGATCATGGAATTGATTAGCCAGGCAATGTAATTGGGTGAAATGTTGCTAGCATTGTGTGGGAAGCAACTCTGCCAATCAACTATAGGGTTCCTGAAAATAGTTACCATATTATTTATTCTATAAATAAATGAAGGGGGTATTTTGATGCCTGACTATCATCTAAAAGAGTGTCTAAACTTTAAATTACCTTCATTTAAATGAGAAAGGTTTATATGCTAAACATTTATAATGGCAGCATGATCTATAATTCATGATCTTGTTGTTGTTGGTAGTTTTTTCGTCATGTAGATCTACCTATTTTGTTATCTTTTTCTTATTAGGTGCTTGACTGCTTGGAGGGTAAAGAAGCTTTCTAATCTATTTCGAAATTGGTTTAAGATTTTCATATGAAGGCTATGATGATTTTGGAATGTATATTTTGCTGATTCAACTGTTTCTAATGGCAGCAATCTTGGATGGCCTTCTTTTGTAGGCAACCAATTATAGTCATTTTGAATTAGCTGTAGATTAAATAGTAGATCCGAGCCTCCTCGTTCTTTTCCTTTATTTATTGGTCTAATTTTTTGGGTTGGGTTAACAGTTTATTTATATAGTAAACAGGTTAAACAGGTTGGCTCAGGTTGGGTTGTATTATTAGGTTATTTGTTCATTAAACAAGTTTGTGTTCATTGGTGCATCATCGGCATTAGAGTTTATATAAGTTAGTTGCCTAGTTAATACTTGATCCTTATTCACTCTAGGCCCACTTAGTTCAAGCTAAGTATCATTTCCATGGAATTTGTTTAATAATCAAAAGCCAAGACATTGGTTTATGATTTAGGGGAAGATTTGCATCGTTGGGCCCCAGGTTCATTTCTATTTCTAATGGTTAACAGGTTCAGGAAATGATATTAATTTCGACATGGATCATTGGATATCTACAGTTTCCCTTTTAACAACACCTACCAACATCAATATGGATTCTCAATGGTTCTTAACATGTAGGTCAACAATCTTATTACTGCTTCTCAAACATGGAATTCTGAAACTCTGGCTAGACTCTTCTTAACTGATATGATGACTTAGATATGTGCATTCCTATTGCATAAGGCCTCTGGTCTGATTAGTTTGTTTGGAAAAGCTCTAAATGACTTCTCGTTTCTCTTAGTGACATGACCAAATTGGGATTCCATCACCAGCTGCAATAGCCACATTCACAATTCAACTAGATTTGGAAGTTGTGTACTTCACCTAGGGTTTAAATTTTATAATGGCAATTTTGGTGGTACTCGTCACCTTGTAAGGCATTTCTAGCTCACTATGGTCTTCTTTCACCATTAGCACAAGATTATAATCTATGTCCTAGGATACTTGAGTCTGTGTGTCAAATGCTATAAGGTTCACATACAGATTATTGTCCATTTGAGGAAGGGTGCAAACACTAGATTATACCTTAGCATATATTATTTTTGATGTGTTTAGGCTACTAAACTAGAGTCCTTGCAATATTTACTCAAAAACAACCTTTCCAACTTGTATTTGGTTAAATATAATTATACTTAATAAATTGACTCACCTATTTTTCACCAATGATGTTGATTGGCATGTATTTATCTAGATTAATAAACTTGCACAGCATCATATACATATTTCAAGAATATTAAGGCTCCTTGGTGTATACCTACATCTTACTCAACAAGTTATGCTTTAAGATTTGTTCATTATTGCAAATCTTTCATTTCAATACCATGTATACTTTTACTATGATCAATAATTGCTTTTTAAAACTTTTTTATAAAACTTGTATTGCATAGAAACATAGACCCGTCAATTGATTAATGTACATATGTTATAGCATTCGTACATTAATTTTATTTTTGTATGGGTGGGAGAATTATGTATAGTGGTCAATTGATTGGACAGTTTGGACAGTATGAGAATTACAAATAATTTTATAGGTCCTTACAATAATTAAGCGGTACGGATAGAGTTTTAGATATATTTTGGATAGCATTTTCTTTTAGTCTCCCATACATCTTTAATCGTGTGGGGAGAACTAAAGAAAAATACTGTCAAAATTTTTTTGGAGCTCTTATTACATATCGTTAGATTACTATAAATGACCTATATAATTAATACAATTCTTGAATGGGATAGGACCTATCTTTACCCTATTAGTTGATAATAGGATGCATTTATTAGTTAACCTATGTTATTTTTCATATAGTTTTAAAAAATTTTACTTGGTGCATTGTTATTGACTGAATTTTTTTTTTTATATTTAGATAACTTGAAAGTTGGATCATTTTATCCTAAAATGAATAAAAGTTGGATAAATTAATCGAGAAATATCAAAGAATATTTAGATGGAGTTCATGATTTCATTAAATTCGGTATGGACAAAAGTAGTTTGAATGAAAAGATTTTATGTCCATAACGATGATGTATTAACAGTTACTATCTGATTGATAAATAGTTGAAGAACATTTGATATGGAATGGTTCTGCAAGAGATTATACTGAGTGGATTTTTCAAGGAGAACTTATGTTGCCAGAATCAAGTAATCAACCCTCGTTTGATCCTAGATCTAGTAATATGCAAGAGAATCCTATAGGAGATGATGATATAATGGGTTTGATCATAGATGCTTTTCGACATGGTGTTCAAAACTTTGGAGGTTCAATTGATATGCATGAAACAATTAGAATATGTGAAGGTTCTACATTCATTGAACAAACATATATCGAGGACCATATGCAACCATCAACTTCTGAGTCAGCTCGGTATCATAATTTAATGAAAGAAGCAGAGAACAATTATATCTGAGCTATTTAAAATTTTTTAAGATCTCTTTTCTTATACATTTATTCCATATAAAATATATAAATGGATGATCAAGAAAAAGTTTTACCATGCTTCTCAGGTTATTAAAGGATGCATTTCCAAAAGGCAACGGTTTACCCTCCTCTTATTATGAAGTAAAAAAGTTGTCAACAATCTGGATCTTGGATATCAAAAAATTCTTAGGTGTCCGAAAGACTACATGTTATATCATGATAAAAATGCAGATCAAGAGTCGTGCAATATATGCAGATCTTCACAATGGACAACTCATAAAAAAGATAAGGATAACGTAGTGAATGGAACAGATACACTATATCATACAAAGAAACTGGCGAAGGTATTGCATTACTTTTCTCTTATTTCTCGATTAAGAAGGCTATATTCATCTTCAAAAATAGTATCATTGATGAGATGGCATCATGAAGGGCATATGAAGGATGGAATGTTGAGACATCCAGTAGATAGTTTAGCATGGAAAGCATTTAATGCTAAGCATTCTGATTTTGCCTCTGATATTTATAATGTTCGGTTGGGTTTAGCTTCAGATGGCTTCAATCTTTTTTAGACTCTAAATTCTATATATAGTACTTGGCCAATTGTTCTAATACCATAAAACTTACTACCATGGTTGTACATGAAACAATCCTCACTTACTTGTCAATAGTTATTCCAGGTGATAAGGGTCCAGGAAATGATATTGATATTTTTTTACAACCTTTAATAAAGGAATTGAAACAGTTGTGGAAAGGTGTCGATGCAATTAATGCTTCCAATGGTGAAATATTTAAACTACGGGCAGCTTTGTTATGGACTATTAATGATTTTCTAGCATATGCCAATTTATCTGGCTGGAGTACAAAGGGATGCGTTGCATGCCCTTCTTGTGCAATTTGATACATTCAATTTGGTTAAAACATGGAAAAAAATTTTGTTATATGGGACATCATCGATAGTTAAAACCAAATCATCCATTTCATTTTTAGCAAGATTTATTTGGTGGTACAATAGAAATGGGATATGCACCTATTCTACCTTCTGGAACTAATGTTTGTAGATAAATGGATTCCATCAGTTACATATATGGTAAATTCTCAAAGTCTTCTAAAAAAAGAGGAAGGGATGATCAAGAAAGATTGGCAGAAGAAGTGACTACTGGTACCACCGATGCACAGGTATTTGAAGATCTTAATATTTTTTTTGAAAATGAAAATGAGGAAGATGTATATATAGCATCTACAAATCAATCTAGTAAATATTTATGAAAGAAAAGAAGTATCTTCTTTTACTTATCTTATTGGGAACATAATCTTTTCCGCATAATCTTGATGTCATGCATATAAAGAAGAATGTATGTGATAATCTGCTTGGAACATTATTAAATCTTGATGGAAAGACCAAAGATAACATGAAGGCCTGAATGGATTTACAAGAATTGGATATCCGACATGAGCTTCATCCCAACATGCTTGCTAATGATAGAATTTATTTATCTTCTGTATCTTATACCATGTCTGCTCAAAAAAAATATATTTTTTTTACAGTATTGAAAAATATTAAAGTACCTGATAGATATGCATCAAACATTTCAAGGTGCGTGCATCTTAAAGACCAAAAAATTTTTAATCTCAAAAGTCATAATGGTCACATATTGATGCAAGATATCTTTCTAATAGTTTCAAGATCATCAGTGCCTAAATAAGTTCTTACAGTTATAACTCAATTATTATCATTATTTAAGGTATTATGTTCAAAGGTTATTGATCCTGGAGAGCTTGATCAGTTGGAGTCGGATGTTGTAGTTATACTTTGTCAGATGGAGAAGATTTTTTCACTTGAATTTTTTACTATTATGGTACATCTACTCATTCACATAGCTTCAAAAGTCAAGCTTGGTGGACCGGTATACTATAGATAGATGTATCCTATTAAGAGATATTATTGTCAATTTTTAATCTCTATATTATTTTTAATAAAAGTAGCATCATGATGATGTGTAAATAAATTTTTCAATGTTGTAGATATCATATGCGATTGAAAGATTATGTACGAAATAGATCCTATCCAAAGGGTTCTATTGCCGCCTAGATCATCGTGGCTCGTAGCTGCTGTCGGCACCGGAGTGCGCTACTTTCGCTGTCTGGCAGTCCGGTAGTCCTAGACCTACAAAACAGGGGTTAGTGACCTGGGCCAGAATTTCTAGCGGGGGCACTCCGACGGTCAAGTCGGTGATGATCCAGGAGAACAGATCCTCCTGGTCGAGCCCCTCTTGATGGACTCCACGCTAGGAGTGAATGGTGTGAGAGTGGGATGCAAATGTGTCGAGGAAAGAGCGACCTAGCTAGAGGGATTCTCTGTGTGGCCTTTCTGCCCGCCCTTGCTTGGATTTGCTTGTGGTGTTGTGCTCTCTGGTTGAGCTTGCACTTGTGTTGGAATGGTATTGCATTACATTATGTTACCTCATTTGCCTCGCTTCTTTCAGGCTTTGTAGTCCAGGTTACCGTTGGACGCCTATCTTGGGATCTTCGTCGAGCTGTCAGGCGCATGCGGTAGTGTTCCAAAGTGCCTTTCCCGATTCATGATAAGAGAAGATGTCATATATTCTGACATTCCTTCTGGTCCCTCATTCCAGGAAACCTGGCAGTACCTCGATCGAGGGGCCGCCGCCCTCGAGATTCAAATCTCCGGTTGACTTCATCTTTCGGGTGATTCAGGTGGTTGGTGAAGAGCGTGGCATCTCGATCAGTGGGCCTCTCCCCTTTCTGGTGTAACCGATGGCCGCAGGTGGTCATTGCGGCTTGGTGGATGTCTCAGTGCAATCCTTGGGCATCTCATCGGTGTCATGGAATGGCGGTGCTGTCCCTTTGTTCATCGGTTCTTATGCCTGAGCTGGGGGCTGAGCTGGAAAGGCAGGGCTCGACTCCGATCTAAGCATCCCGAGCTCATGGGGTTGCCTTGGTGGAGGAGGGCAGAGCGCGAGCCCGGTCCAGAGGGCTCGACCTCAGAGAAGCTTCGTGTGGTAGAGGAGGGCTGAGCTTGACTCCGACCATAGGGCTCGATCCTCGAGGGGCTCACTCTGGAGGGCAGAGCGCGGGCCCGGTCCAGAGGGCTCGACCTCGGAGAGGCTCCACGTGGTGGAGGAGGGCTGAGCTCGACTCCGACCACGAGGCTCGATCTCTGAGGGGCTTGCTCTGGAGGGCAGAGCATGGGCCCGGTCCAGAGGGCTCGACCTCGGAGAGGCTCCACGTGGTGAAGGAGGGCTGAGCTCGACTCCAATCATAGGGCTCGATCTCTGAGGGGCTCGCTCTAGAGGGTAGAACATGGGCCCGAACCAGATGGCTCAACCTTGAAGAGGGGCTCGATCTGGAGGGCGCCGCTCAGCTCCGGCCTAGGCATCTAAGGCTATTGGGTCCGACCTAGTGGATGACAGAGCTCGACTTCGACGGATGATCCCGTTATCCCAGGGAGCTCAGTCCGGTGAAGGAGTCCGAGCAGGGAATCTGACACTGTGCCTGGCCCAGTGGGTATCTTTGACATGGCATCTGATAGCTACTCCATGTCAACAATCTTGCCACATCATTTGCCCCCCACTCCCGAGGCTCGTTAGTGCATGGCGCTGGGCCGAAGGGAGTAATTGTGATGCTGACATGGAAAGGTGAAGATCTGGCGCAATGATGGCCATGATTGCTGACGCTCCGTGGAACGGTCCTTTAGACCAGTACGGGGGTGCCACGTGGCCACGTCCGAGGAGCAGTTAATGCTGGCACAAAATTCAAAGCAGCCAGGATGCCTTTTTCTTCGATGGGCGGAACGTGGCGTGAATCCATTGGCGGAGTGGTCGTAATGGTATGGATGAGTTGGATCACTTTGAAATGAAAAGAAGTTCTTATCCAAAATATCTATAATTTTGAATTCTCCGCACCCGCTGCAGTACCCGAGTCTTCTCCTTCCTCTCGGTTGCCTCAGATCTTCTAAGGAACCAGGTTAGTTTCTTCTTTCTTCCTTCTTTATCAGAGTAGGGTCCTTCCTCTAAGTCTAGGGTTTCCTTCGGATCGAGTCCGTTCCTTCATCTCCTTCTTCGAGTCCTTTGCTTCATCCTTCTTTGGGGATGTCTCACTTTGGCCCAAACTTCTACCCCACCACCAACCAGGGCAAGACTGGTCCTTCAGAGCGGAGGCCAGCATCTCTTTCTTCTTCCGGTGAGGAGGAGGACACGGCTCATTTCAAACTTAGCAGGAGGCACCCTCCTGGTCCAGTACTCATCAGGGGACCGGGGTCTAGCCCTTCCCATCCTTCTCGTTCTCCTCCATCTTCCAAACTTGTTCCTGAGTCCGTCCAGTCTGCAGGTCCTGGCGGGGTCACCTCGATGATCACCACCGAGGAACTGGAGACCATCCAGGATGTCTATGGCATCTCGCACTCTGTCCGATTTTTAATTCCTCGTCTGGGGGAACGGGTTACTTCCAGTGGCCCGAGCCATATTGCCTTTTATGAGGAGACCTTTTCTGGAGGTCTCCGCTTTCCCTTCCATCCGTTCTCCATGTCAGTGTTGAATAACTATCGCTTGGTCCCTGCTCAGCTAGTACCAAACACCATTAGGGTCATCTTTTATTTTGTTGTGCTTTGTCACCTTCACAGGTTTGTTGCCTGGTTTTCTCTGTTCAGGACTTTCTTTGCCCTGAAGTGCCACCCGACTGAGGACGGGTGGTGGTCCTTGTCCTCCTGCCCAAAGGGCATTAAGTTTGAGCTCCCCTCTTCCGTTAAGGGATGGAAGAGCAAGTTCTTTTTTACCACGGTTGAGGGGGTCGATTGGGTCTGGAGTGACTCAGACCAATCCCCCAACCGAAACTCTATGATCGATGCGGCTAACCAGGATGACTACGAGTAGCTCCACACTGCCAAGATCCCTTCTCTCGAGGTTCTGTTATCAGAGCAGAATCTCTTCGAAGCCGGAGTCCACCCAACGAATGGGTTGGGTGAGTTCGACCTGAACCTTTCTTCTCTTTTTTTTTACTAACCTTTTACATGGTGCAGATCGATGCCGAGGCCCTCTTCATCTGGGACTGCTATCAAAACTGGCAGCATAGTGAACAGTAGCGGGCGACTGAGATCGAGTCGCTGAAGGCCAGCATGAAGGAGAGGATCGAGGCGAATGGAGCGCTCGGTCAAAGGATCAAGGAACTGGAAAAGTAGCTCACCGACTCTGAGGGGCAAACGAAGAAGCTCCGGGAGGGCCTTGACCTGGAGTAGAGCCGCTCGAAGAAGAGTGTTGAGGAGCTCGCCCTTGCTGAGAAGAGGCTGAAGTGGTACAATGTCAAGGCCGTTCGGCACAAGGAGACCGCTCGGTCTGCCCAGGCCAGTTGGCAGCAGAGAAGGAGAAGTTGGCCGTGGCTGAGAGGGCGGCAGAGGAGTCGGCCAAGTCGGTGGAGGCAGCCAGGGGGGAGCCATCGAGGCAAGGAAGGATGCTAAGGAGGTAGTGGCTAGGTACAGAGCCTCGGAGGAGTTCATCGCCGAGATTCATCAAACGGTGTCGGACTTCTTTTTCAAAGGCTTCATGTACCTACATGGCCGAATTGAGGGGTTCATTCCTGAAGAGGGCCGCAGCCACCTCAGTTACCAACACGCCTCGGACATAGAGTCAGACCCCGAGGTGGTCGTCGAGGAAATGGCTGCTCCCGAAGCTTCTCCGTCAGTCGAAGCCAGAGCTGGGCCACCTGAGGCCGGAGCTGCCCCACCGGGGGTCCCCGAGAATGGGACCTCGCAGCCTCACGGCCCTGCTGGGGGGCCGACCGGAGTGGAGTAGACTTCCATCTATTTTTGTATTTGGTCTGGGTCGCTCGGCATGTCGAGGGCCGAAAGATGCTTGTAAACACCTTCTGTAAATGAAGTAAAAGTTTTCTTGCCATCTGTCCCCAAGCATCAGTTGACTCTTCTCTCTTTTCTTTTCTCTTTTCTTTCTTTTTTTTTCTTTTTTCTTTTTTTTTCTTTTTTTTTGGAGTTTGTAGCGAGATCAGAGAGAAAAGTTCTATCTTGTCTGAGGCTTGATCTTCAAGCTTCGATGTTGATGAGGCGAGCTCAGGACTCTAGTAGTTCGGGAGTAGCTGGGCTCCAAAATTTGCTGGCCGGAGAGCTGGGCCCCGGTCTTGGTGTCTTAGAGCTAGGCTCGAAGACTTCTTGGCCGGAGAGCTGGGCCCCGATCCAAGGTTTGCCTGAGAGCTGGGCTCAGGTCTTGGTGTCTTGGAGCTAGGCTCGAAGACCTTCTTGGCTAGAGAGCTAGGCCCCAGTCCAAGGGTTACCTGAGAGCTGGGCTCAGGTCTTGGTGTCTTAGAGCTAGGCTCGAAGACTTTCTTGGCCGGAGAGTTGGGCCCCGGTCCAAGGGTTGCCTGAGAGCTGGGCTCAGGTCTTGGTGTCTTAGAGCTAGGCTCGAAGACTTTCTTGGCCGAAGAGCTGGGCCCCAGTCTAAGGGTTGCCTGAGAGCTGGGCTCAGGTCTTGTCTTAGAGCTAGGCTCGAAGACCTCCTAGCCGGAGAGCTGGGCTCTGGGGTTGTTGGTGTCTTGGAGCTGGGCTCGAAGACATCTTAGCCGGAAGCTGGGCTTCGGAGTTGTTGGTGTCTCGGAGTTGGGCTCAAAGACATCTTGGCCAGAGGACTGGGCTTCAGAGTTGTTGGTGTCTCAGAGCTGGGCTTGAAGACATCTTGGTCGGAAAGCTGGGCTCCAGAGTTGTTGGTGTCTCGGAGCTGGACTCGAAGACATCATGACCGGAAAGCTGGGCTCCAGAGTTATTGGTGTCTCAGAGTTGGGCTCAGAGATATCTTGGCCGAAGAGTTGGTCTTGGCCGGAGAGTTGGGCTCCAGAGTCATTGGTGTCTCGGAGCTGAGCTAGAGACATCTTGGCCGGAGAGCTGGGCTCCAGAGTCGTTGGTGTCTCAGAGCTGGGCTCGAAGACATCTTGGTCGGAGGGATGAGCTCCGAAATTGTTGGTGTCTCGGAGCTGGGCTCGGAGACATCTTGGCCAGAGAACTGGGCTCCGAAGTTGTTGGTGTCTCGGAGCTGGGCTCGGAGACATCTTGGCTGGAGAGCTGGGCTCCGAAGTTGTTGGTGTCTCGGAGCTAGGCTCGAAGACATCTTGGCTGGAGAGCTGGGCTCCGGAGTTGTTGGTGTCTCAAAGCTAGGCTCAGAGACATCTTGGCTGGAGAGCTGGGCTCCAGAGTCGTTGGTGTCTCGGAGCTGGGCTCGAAGACATCTTGGCCGGAGAGCTGGGCTCCGGGGTTGTTGGCGTCTTGGAGCTGGGCTCGAAGACATCTTGGAGATTTTCCTGCAAGGAAGATAGCTATTCGTGCAAAAGAAAATCTTTATTATTACTAGAAGAAAGTCTTACATTATTGATAGTATCTTCTCATATTGCAGGCATTCCATGTTCGAGAAAATCTGACGCCGTCGAGATCCTCAAGGTAGTAGGCCTCCTGTAAGAGGGCCTCGGCCACCTTATAAGGGCCTTCCCAGTTCGGTGAGAGCTTACTGCACTCCTGGGATTGAGATGCTTCTATCTGGTGTAGCACCAAGTCCCTGGGTCTGAAGACTTTTGGCCTGACCCGGGCGTTGTAGTACCGGGCTACTCGTTACCGGTATGCCACCATTTGTAGTCGGGCTTTATCCCTTGTTTCCTCGAGGAGATCCAGGTTGAGCAGGAGGTGTGCCGAGTTCCGTGCCTCGTCGTATTGCTGCACTCATAGCGTGGGCATGCCGAGCTCAACCGGGATGACCGCCTCGATGTCGAAAACAAGGTTGAAGGGCATCTCGTCGATTGCCGTTCTGGGCATTGTGTGGTAGGCCCACAAAACACTTGGGAGTTCTTCCGCCCATCTGCCCTTGGCTTGGTCCGCTTGGTTCTGAGCCCTTGAAGGATGGTCTGATTAGTCACCTCGACTTCTCCATTTGTTTGAGGGTGAGCTACCAAGGTGAACCGGTGTTGGATGCCATGTTCGGCACAGAACCCCTCGAACTTCCGATTATCGAATTATCGCCTGTTGTCAGTGATGATACAACGGGGGAGTCCAAAGCGACAAATAATTGACTTCCAGAATAATTGGTGGACATTGGCTTCCGCGATCCACGCCAGTGGCTCTGCCTCGACCCACTTGGTGAAGTAGTCGATCACCACCAGCAAGAATCTTCACTGCCCTGGTGCAGGGGGAAACGATCCTAGGATGTCCATTCCCCACTGAGCAAAAGGTCAAGGAGATGAGAGCTGGGAGGTCGACACTACCGGCTGGTGCTGTATGTGGGCGTGGTGCTGGCATTTGTTGCACTTTCTGATGAAGTCAGTTACATCTTCCCTCATAGTCTTCAGAAGTACCCCTGGCGAAGCGCTTTATAGGCTAGTGTTCTCCCTCCCATGTGGTTCCCACAGAGGCCTTCATGTATCTCTTGGAGCACGAAGGTTGCCTCTACAGGCCTGAGGCACTACAGGAGCGGGTAGGAGTAAGATCGACGGTAGAGCTGGCCCTCCATCAGAACAAACCGGGAGGCCTTCTTCTTGACGAGGCCTGCTTCTACGCGATCCTCGGGTAGGGAGCCATCAGTGATGTATCTGACATACCTGTCCATCCAGCTTGGCTCGGGGGTGACTTAATGCACCTCCTTTGAGCCTTCATAGCTTGGGTTTTCAAGGTACTCGACGTAGGCGCATCCCAGCGATGAGTCCGGCAGGGTCGCGAGTTTAGATAATGCATCCACACGTGCATTCTCCCTATAGGGGATGTGGAAGATGCTGAAGCACTGGAAGCCTATCATGTTCGAGCGGACCCGCTCCAGGTACTTCATCATTTGGGCATCCCTGGCTTCATACTCTCCGGAGACTTGTCTGGCAACCAGTTGGGAGTCGGTGAAGACTTTCAAATTTTGCACACCCAACTCGTAGGAGACTCTTAAACCCGCATGGAGTGCCGTGCACTTTACCTGGTTGTTTGTCACGGTGAATTTGAAGTGGAGGGCGCATTCTATCACAACCCCATCACTGTTAGTGAGGATGAGGCATGCTCCACTCCCGCCAGAATTGGATGCGCCATCTACGTGGAGGATCTAAGGCTCCTCCCCTGGTCTGGGCTCCGTTATTGTCTGCTTTGGCTCCTCGGCAAGCCTGGTACACTCAACTACGAAGTCAGCTAGGACTTGGGCCTTCTACGAGGATCTCGATCGGTACACTATGTTGAACTCGCTGATCAGCAGGGACCACTTTGCCAATCTTTCGGAAGTCTCGAGGTGGCTAAATATGGTCCTCAGCGACTGGTCCATCATGACCACTATCGGATGTGCTTGGAAGTAGGGTCTGAGATGCTTAGCAGACATTATTAGTGCAAAAATGAGTTTCTTGGAGCAAGTATACCTGATCTCTGCATCATGGAGGATTTTACTGGTGTAGTATACCGGCTTCTGAGATCTATCCTGGTCTGCACGGACGAGAATCGAGCTGACAGCTCCAGGTGTAACTGTCAGATAGAGCAGGAGCTCCTCCCCCTCTTCCGGCCTAGAGAACAACGGGGGAGAGGCGAGAAATTTTTTCAGCTCCTTAAAGGTCGTCCTGCACTCCTCCGTCCAGATGAAGTCATGCATCTTGTGCAGTGCCTTGAAGAAGGGAAGGCAACGGTCAGCCGACCTCGAGATGAATCAGCTCAGGGTGGCAATACACCCCATTAGGCACTGGACCTGCTTCTTGGAGGTCGGGTGCTCCATGTCGACGATCGCCTGGACCTTCTCTGGATTTGCTTCGATACCTCTCTGGGTGACCATGAAGCTGAGGAACTTTCCTGCTGCCACTCCGAAGGTGCACTTCGCTGGATTCAGCTTCATCTGATTTTGCTGCAGGTTGTGGAATGACTCGGCAAGGTCAGCGATATGATTCGAGCTCGGCTTGCTCATGACAAGCATGTCATCCACATACACTTGCATGTTCTAGCCAATTTGGTCCTTAAAGACCTTATTGACCAGATGCTGATACGTGGCTCCTGTATTTTTCAGACCGAAGGGCATCATCCTGTAGCAGTATGTCCCTTGGTCGGTGATGAAAGGTGGTGTGCTCCTCGTCTCCCGGGTGCATACGGATCTGATTATATCCAAAGAATGCATCCATGAAGGAGAGCAGCCTGTGCCCAGAGATGGCATCCACCAGCTAGTCAATCTTCGGTAGGGGGAAGCTATCCTTCGGGCATGCCTTGTTGAGGTCGGTGTAGTATACACAGATCCTCCACTTGCCATTATTCTTCCTTACCATCACCACATTCGCCAGCCAGCTCGGATATTGGACCTCCCGAACAAAATCGGTGGCTAGGAGTTTGTCCACTTCCTTGTTGATAGCCGCCTGCCTCTCCGGGGTGAAGCTTCTCTTCTTCTACCGAACTGGCCTATGCTTCGGGTCAACGCTCAGTTTGTGAGTAATTATGTCAGGAGGGATACTTGGCATGTCCGCCACTGTATAAGTGAATACATCCATATTTGCCCACATGAACTCCAGCAATTGAGCCCTCTCCTCCTCAGGTAGCTGGGATCCAATCTGTACCATCCTCGCGGTGTCATCCTCGAATGGATAAGAGATTAGGTGCTCGACCGGGCCTCCCCTGGGGTCTTGAGCCCTTTGGTCGAGATCATCTGCCTTGGAATCACCCTCAGGGACCTTGGCCCTAGGGAGGGTCTGGAAGCAGTGCTGCACCGGCTGGGGTGCTCCCCTCATCTCCTCGACATCGTGGGGGGTGGGGAACTGTACAAGTAGTCTTTTGGTGGAGACAATGGCATCGAGCAGGTTGAGCCCAGGCCAGCCCAGGATCATGTTGTAGGCGGAAGGAAGCTTGACAACCGTGAAAGTCATCATAACAGTGCTTTGCCGAGGTAGGGTCCTGGCAGTGACTGGGAGAGTGATCTCTCCCTCCATCCTTACAGAATCACCTGTGAAACCAACAAGGGGAGTATGCACAGGTTTGAGTTGATCAGGAGAAAGGTTCATCCTAGAGAAGGCATCATAAAAAAGCACATCAATGGAGCTTCCACTATCAACCATAATGCATTTTACAAGATGCTTCATGATCATCATCTCGATGACCACGGCATCATTATTTATATTTTTCTTCCTATCTTTTCCTTCCCTCATAAAGAGGAGTACATTCTCAGGATGCCCTGCACCCTGGGCCTTCTTAGGCGCGTGCGCGGCTCCCTAAGAGATCATACCCGTCGGCTTCTCGATAGGGCGGTTGTCGATTGCTCGAGCTGGTGGAAGAGCGACGAGCGCTTGGGGTCCCACTTAAGGTCTGCCCTCCACGAACCCTTTGAGGTAGCCCCTCTTGATAAGTTCTTCGATTTTCCATTTGAGATTACGGCATTCCTCGGTGTCATGGTCGTGGTCACGGTGAAAGGGATAGGACTTCATTTTATCATGGCCAGTGGAGGGCTTCATCGGAGGCAAGCATCTCAGGTAGCTCTCGCCTTCGATCTCCATGAGAATTTTTGTCCTCGGGGCGAGGAGGGGGGTGTAACTCTCCTCGGGAATGGGAGCACCCTTCGGTCTTGGCCCCCTCTGGGAGTTCAGAGCCTAAGGTCCTGGCTTCCGAGTTCCGGGCATCTCGGTGGGGGTCGGCTTCTTCAGTGGCTTCCCGTCGAGCTCCCGCCTCATGCGATCCACCTCCTCGATGCGGATGTACTTTTGGGCTCGGAGGAGAAGCTCGGAATAAGTCTTGGGGGGCTTCTTGTTAAGCGAGTAGGTCAGGCGGGAGGTCTTAAGCCCTCGCTTTAGTGCCAGCATGGCAATTGGCTCATCAAGGTTGTAGATCTCCAACACGAAAGCCTTGAAGCAGGCCACGTAGTCCCACAGCGGCTCGCGGTCCTGTTGCTAGATGGAGAAGAGGCTGTCTGCCTCTCGTGGCAATTTATGACAAGCGTTGAAGTGGACTACAAACTTTTGCCCCAACTGGACGAAAGAGTTGATGCTCTCCGGCTCTAGGTGAGTGAACACAGAGGAGGGCATCGTGGCCTCTTGGACCCTTATGAGAGCCCGGTAGCTTTTCAGGTGGTCTAGGGGGTCGGTGGTCCCATCATAGGGATCCATCTGTGGTATACAAAGCCAACTCGGAATCGACTCCCCTTGGATTTCCTGGGAGAAAGGGGGACGGGCATCGTAGCCTGCTGGCTCGCTAGCTGAGCCTGGTAGATTGGCAAATTGGTGGGATAACTTCGCCAACTTGCGGTCATGCTCCTCTAGGCGCTTCTCCGCCGCGTGCCTGATGGCTTCGTCAGTGGACCCCTTCGTCAAAGGAGACGGAGAAGGTGACATGGGTGTATGGCACCCGTGGTAGGGGATCTTACTTTTCCTATCTCAGTGGGGCTTGGATACTGCCCGCCCAAGGTTTGGTGAGCGGCTCTCCCTGTCGGCAGACCTGGCTCGTTGTCTTTTCGTCGGAGTTTGATGGCTATGCTGGTTGTCAGTGACGGCCCACGACTGTGAAGGCCTTCCTTTGAAGGAATGCAAGCTATCACGGGGGACCGTGGCATGGGCCACGGGAGTCCTTGGCTGCTGGTGGGTAGCCAAGGACCGGTGCTGGTGCTGAAGCTGGCACACTGCTGTGGCAAGGATCTGCATTTGCTAGGCGAGTGCAGCCAGCTGAGACTCCACCAGAGGTGGTTGAACCGAAGCGGATGGCCCCGCCTTTAGGTTGCACGGGTTCCCTCGGGAGGGGGAGTCCCCTGCACAACTGGTGGAGGCCTCTTATGCCTGTGTCATCACCATCCTTCCATGGAACTTGCTTGTAAAGCGGGGGGCTTGAACTAGATCAAAGACTATTCACAGGACCCCCCAACCTAGCACGCCAATCTATTGCCACCAAGATCGTCATGGCCCATAGCTGATGTCGGTGCCGGAGTGCGCTCCTTTCACTGTCCGGCCGTCCGATGGTTCTAGACCTGCAAAATAGGGGTTAGTGACCCGAGCCGGGGTTTCCGGCGGGGGCACTTCGACGGTCAAGTCAGTGACGATTCAGAAGAACAGATCCTTCTGGTCGAGCCCCTCTTGATGGACTCCACACTAGGAGTGAATGGTGTGAGAGTGGGATGCAAGTGTGTCAGGGGAATAGCGACCTAGCTACAGGGATTCTCTGTGTGGCCTTTCCCTCCGTCCTTGCTTGGATTTTCTTGTGGTGCCGTGCTCTCTGGTTGAGCTTGCACCTGTGTTGGAATGGTATTGCATTACATTGCGTTACCTCATTTGCCTCACTTCTTTCGGGCTTTGTAGTCTAGGTTACCATTGGGTGCTTGTCTTGGGATCTTCGCCGAGCTATCAGGCACATGTGGTAGTGTCCCAAGGTGCCTTTCCCGATTCATGATAAGGGAAGTTGTCATATGTTCTGGCATTCCTTCTGATCGCCTCATTTTGGAAAACATAGCAGTACCTCGATCGGGGGGCCACCACCCCTGGGATTCGAATCTCCTGGTCGACTTCCTCTTTCGAGTGGTTTAGGTGGTTGGTGAGGAGCGTGGCATCTCGATCAGTGGGCCTCTCCCCTTTTTGGTATAACCGATGGCCACAGGTGGTCATTGCGGCCTGGTGGATGTCTCAGTGCAATCCTCAGGTGGCCCGTCGGTGTCGTGGGATGTCGATGCTATCCCTTTTTTGTCGGTGCTTATGCCTGAGTTGGGGGTTGAGCTGGAAAGGCAGGGCTCGACCCTGACCTAAGCATCCCGAGCTCGTGGGATTACCTTGGGGAGGAGGGCAGAGCACGGGCCCAGTCCAGAGGGCTCGACCTCGGAGAGGCTCCGCGTGGCAGAGGAGGGCTGAGCTCGACTTCGACCACAGGGCACGATCTTCAAGGAACTCGCTCTGGAGGGTAGAGTATGGACCCGGTCCAGAGGGCTCGACCTCAGAGAGGCTCCACATGGCAGAGGATGGCTGAGCTCGACTCTAATCACGGGGATCGATCTTCGAGGGGCTCACTCTGGAGGGCAGAGCACGGGCCCGGTCTAGAGGGCTCGACCTCAGAGAGGCTCCACGTGATGGAGAAGGGCTGAGCTTGACTCCGACCATGGGGCTCGATCTCTGTGGGGCTCGCTCTGGAGGGCGGAATGTGGGCCCGGACCAGATGGCTCAACCTCGAGGATGGGCTCGATCTGGAGGGCACCGCTCGGCTCTGGCCTACGCATCCCGGGCTCGCGGGTCTGACCTGGCGAAGGATAGAGCTCAGCTTCGACGAGCAATCCCATTGTCCCGGGGAGCTCAGCCTGGCTAAGGAGTCCGAGCAGGAAATCTAACACGGTGCCTAGCACAGCGGGTATCTTTAACGTGGTGTCTGACAGCTACTCCACGTCAGCGGTCTTGCCACATCAAGTTCGATTATGAAAGAATATATTGCTGAAGAATGTTTGACATTTTGTTCAAGATATCTTCAAGATGTAGAAGCCGTATTTAATAGACCTCAGTGGTATAGTGATTTCGTAGATAATGCAGAGTTGTATAAATTTTCTACTGCTGGAAAAGTAATGGAAAAAGGTAAAAGTATTGTATTGGATCAGAAATCAATTGCACAAGCTCATTGTTATGTGTTACTTCATAGTGAAATAATATCAGACTATCGAAGGTTAGCATATTTAACGTATTTCAAGTTTAAATATCATATCTTATTTTTTAAACTTCATTAATAAATGTAAATTTTATGCAGTAAATTTTTAATATTTCAGCGACAAGCTAATCATAGCACTCAACCTAATCCAAGGATTGAGCAGTGATGGTTAGTTAAGTTAGCTCCTACATGGCTTTCAAAATAGGTTTGACATATATTTAAAGAATATATGGATAGATTTATTATCGAATAACTTGTTAACATTTCTTACTATTTTTTAGGTATCAACAATGATGGAGAGAAATTGTTCAGATGAATTAATAGCCCTGGCTCGAGGACCTAACAAAGTTGTCATCAGATATAATGGTTTCATAATCAATGATTTTAAATTTCATACTAAATATCGCGAGAAATTTAGAAAATACAGAATAGTGGTATTATGGTGGAAGCAGATGGAAAGACTTATTATGGTGCACTTAAAGATATATATGAGTTAAATTACTATGGAATCTTTAAAGTCATATTATTTAGATGTGATTGGGTAGATATAAACTCATCAAAGGGTTTGAAAAAAGATGCAAATGGATTTACACTTCTAGATTTTACAAGGTTGATACATACTGGTGTCTTATTGAAGGATGATCCATTTATTTT
The DNA here is from genome assembly GCA_021397845.1 of Areca catechu. Lineage (NCBI taxonomy): Eukaryota > Viridiplantae > Streptophyta > Magnoliopsida > Arecales > Arecaceae > Areca > Areca catechu. Next base: position 45,760,070 of record CM038047.1, on the reverse strand, counting down.
TTTTTCTCAAGCTCGTCAAGTATTTTTTGTACAAGATGCAAAAGATAAAAATTGGGCTATCGTTATTAAAATAAAACCTCGGGACTTATATGATATGAAAAAATAGCTGGAAGATGATGAAGATGTGATACCTATATGCATACCATGCCATTCAATTTTGTACCAGTTGATGATGTACATGCTATAGTATCCTTGGTTAGGACAGAATTTGAAGAAAATGCTAATGCTTGATTCTTATTGGTATTAAATTTTGTAATGTATATAATTTATATTAATTATTATGTTAAATTAATATTTATCTTCACTAATTCTGACTCTGATGTAAATGATAGTGACACTATGCCGTGCTCGAGATGATTTCTTGGTCTCATGAATTGAGGCCGGCACTTCTTCGACGCAGCAGGCTGAGGCCAGTACTTCAGCACAGGATGTTCATGCTGGTCTTTCATCAGTACCAAACGTTGCATCCAGCCCTTCGGCACACCAGTCTTATGTAGGTCCATCATCCTCGGGGCATCATGATCCTCCAATCGATCCAGCAGATGATGAGTTACACATTCAGGATAATTTATTCCAATATCCTTGGTTAGATAAAATTTCATTACACTTTTTACTATAGCTTACTTTTATCTATTTATATGCAGACAGATCTGGGAGGGTTACACGTAGGCATGGGCCCATAGTAGTAAGGGATGTGTGGCAGATGTGCGAGGGTGAGAAGATAGTGTTGAGTGCAATGAGCTGGGGCGGCTAAATAAAAAAGTCGATAGCTTATTAAGTTCTTTTTTAGGGATAGTTGCACGGAGCCATCAGCTTTGTCCACTAAGTTATGCAAAGTGGAATGACATGCTTTCGATGTATAAAGTAGAGATTCTACGAGTTGTACATGTAAAAAGTTGGTATTAAATTATTTATTATCTTGCATAGTTGAAATATTATGTCATGTTTTATATTCTTGTTAATTATTTTCTTTTGTAGTCTAAGTTTGTACTATCTCCATCCTCTTATGATTTTGTACTGAAGTCTCTCAACCAGAAATGGAAAGAATATAAAGTACAATTAAAGATGAAGTACAAGTTGTCGGGTATGATAGAGGAGCAGGTAGTTGGTAATTGTCCTCATGATGTACCCCCTTATTAGTGGGTGGAGTTGGTTCATTACTAGTTTTCCGAGAGAGGACATGTATCTTCTAATTTCTTTGAAGCAAGTTTATTAAAATATTTAGTTTATATTGTACATTATACATATATATATACATTACGTTCTGGATATAAAAAGTTATCTTTTTGATTTTGCAGACATATTCTGATATTGGTAGAGCTGCACGAGCAGCTCTGTATGTTCCCCATATATCAAGATCTAAGAGTTATGTGCGAGTCAGACAGGAGTTCGTAAGTTCTAAAACTATATGCTTATATTTTCAATATTAAAGTATTAAGTTTCTCCTTGACAATATTTGAAATCTAATACTTTGAAGTCTTAGGATGAGATCAATTTTGTAGCCCTACTGTATATGTATGATCGATGTTCATGATTTTAATTACAAATTTATCTTCATTTTCAAGATAAAAAGCATGAATACGCTATCCACATCCATTATATGCATACGATGGTCATACACTACTGATCATTCTTGACAAAGATAAAATCTCTGTAAGTTACAATACAGAAATTACAAATTGTAGCATGAAAGGTTTCAACATCTTTAATTTGTTGACCTATACCCTCTATAGAGCTCTTCCAAGTATCCAATGCATTTCTTTGACTTGGTTCATCTTCAATTATACCTCTTATTTCTTTGACAAGTTGAATAAAACTACTTGAACTAGCAAATGATGAAAAGTTAGATGAATTAACCAATCAACCATTTTTGTAATAACATTTATGTTCAACATTCTAGGATGTGCCATTATCCCTACAATATAAAAGAATTGTTCTTTCACAATATTAGCAAACAATCTTATAATTTTGCAAAGATTATAAATACTATATTTGTGCTACAACCACACACAAATGCACAAATGATGAATAACAATAAAATTAGTAAAATAATCTGTGACAAAATTATGAATTATCTCATACTGATTACCACATTATGAGACTCAATCAGAGATACATAATGAGATACAACAATGTCAATTATTATAGCTTTTAACTTGAGATATATGTGATACATATTCCAACATCCTAATCCACCATGAGCTTAACAAGCCTTCTCAAATTGTTGAGAATATGAAATTTAATATCTATCATTGTAGGGGATAGATACTTCCATCTCTCCACTATTTTATTCAAAATATAATTGAGGGTTGAGTCTTGTTGAATTAAAATAATATAGCCCTCACCACCATAAGTGCACATAACCATGAAAACAGGATTTTCAATATCATTATAATCTATGACTATTGTAAAGCTAGATGAAGCCATTCAAAAAGTTAAATAAGATCATTTAAATCTCAAAAATAGATGATGAATAATCTATCAAGGAGATAAAAATGAAGAAGAAGAAGGTGTTGATGGATTATAGAAGCCAAATGAAAAAGAAAAAGGTGCTAGTTATGAAGCAAGAAGAATACCTAAATGAAGGTGAGGAGAAAAAAGAAAACAAAGGTGAGCAAAGAAGAAGAATGCTAAAAACCTGAATTTCTATAAATAAATTTCTCAAAATGTAACAGAATATTTTAGGTTAAATGAGATTTGGGAAGGCCAAACAGCAAATATTGCTAGATTGTCAAGTTTAGGAAGAGAGTTTAGGTGATGTAATACCATAATAATAAAAAAAAAGAGAGCATTAAAATTGGGGCAATTTTATAAAATAAGCATTTAAGGATTTTTTCTCAACATTTTCTATACTTAATTGGTGCCAAAAGAGATGTAATACGTTGGGTAGGGAACAGATAGGGACTAAGAATTATAGTTTTGGTCAACAGGGAGTCTTTGTTAGAGCAGAGTCAATCAAGAAAATAGTAATTAAATACCTATTTATTTAAAGAAGCATCTCATCCAAGCAACCAAAAGATGGGTTTACTCCACTTTTAATTCCTCCTAGCATTCTTATGAGAAGGGACAGATAATATTAGTGGATTTCATTTCTAGACAAATTAGGATTATGTTTCTATTGGGATAAACCGGCTTAGTGAAGGCCAACTATTGGTTTAAGGGTCCAATTGAATCCCTTTTGAACCGGTCGCCCATACCAGAAAGCTCAAAGGTGACTCCACAGGCTGATAAAGTGATGACTTGACATCACCGTTCTGATCACATCACAGGGTTAGCCTTCAGCCCGTACCGAAGAGGTCGGTTCCGAAGCATATCACTGATCCATGCTATACTAGGTGCTAGGAGTAGGCTGGAATATTTACAATGAATACAAAGTAAATATGCCACCTAGCATTGGAATTGCCTTCTTCGGAGTAGGCTGGAATATTTACTTTGTATTCATTCCTTTCAGAGCAAGTTGGGGAATGAAGCGGCTATCTTCTTCGGACTGATCCAAAGAAGAAAAAAATCAAATTGGAAGCTAATTTAAAGGAGGCGCCCATACCTGCCAATTTTGTCTAAGCAAAAAAGGAAAAGACTTCTCTTGGAGAAAGAAATCAAAGAAGGACATCCAATTGAAGTTCAAATCAAAATCAAAGAGCTTAACTTGGAGTGGAAGAAAAGAAGAAATGCCATAAGGAGAAGAGGACTCCAAATCCAAATCCAACTCCAAAGAAGGCGCCATAAAAATTCCAAAAAAAAATCCTTTATGGCCGTCCCAAATTTTTTTGAGTTCTTGGTCGGCCAAGAGAGGAGGTTTTCTACCTAATCTAGAGGTTGGAGGAGTTTAGTCCCACATGGGAATTTGTACAAACTTGGAGAAAATTTTAGGTCTATATAATAGACCTCTCTTTGTAACTTTAGAAAGCAATGAATGAAAGAAATTTTTTTTATGAGCAAACTTATGTTTTCTCTTCTTCCGCACTATTCTAAGTGTTGAGCTCCGTGAGGGGGTAATCCGGATTCCATTGGAGCCTTGAGGAGGTGAGAGATCTCCATCTTTATCCAAAACCCTAGGTTAGCCACTTAAAAGTCCAAAACCCTAGCCACCCATCATTATTTTCAATCCATCAAACCCTAGCTCCTTCCATCTCCCACGGCCTCTCTCTCTACAAGTCCAGGCCATCCACCTTCATCCAGATCCAGTCCGGCTACTTCAGATCCAGAGCAAGTTCCAAGGAAAATCACATCAGCTTCCAGGAGAATCCAGTTTTCAGCAATTTCAATCTTCAAGTTCATCAACCTGGAGAAGCCAACCCGCCAAAGGACCAGTATTGGAGGATCCATTGCGAAGATATCTGAATTCGAGGATCCAACAATCTGCTCGGGAGAGTTCTTCCACCAAAATCTGTGAAGATCATTGTCTGGTTAGGTAAACCATCTCTTCTCTTTATTTCTGTTCTGTTGAAAGTTCGGAGCGAAACCCTAGGTCTGGGAGTTTCTCAACCCCCAGCGATCCGTTGCTTCTGAACTACTCTGATAATTTAGTTTCCTTAAAATTGTGCTTTCAATTATCATATTAGTATCTTTCAATGTTAGGTTAACTTTTCTTTGATTTGAAGCCAACTTCTACAAACATATAAAAACAACAAAAAAAAAAAAAATAGTTAATCTTAATTTACTTCTGCATCGCATCCCTTTATTTGTTCTGCATCATTTTTGGTATCAGAGCCCAGTCTAGGGTTTCTGATTTGCTTGCTTGCTTGTTTTGATTGTTTTCTCTTTTTATTTTGTCTGCTCGAAGTAGACTCCCCAGGACGTCCAGTCCTAGGAACTAAGCGAGGCGCAAGCCTCATCCTCCCATTCCACGGGGTGTTCCTAGGGCGTGTAGGGGATCCATTGGGTTATAACTTCGTAGCAGGGATTATAAACGGGGAAGACAATCTAGTTGCATCCCGTAATTACCCTGTTTTTTGAATTATTTCTCCCTGCATAAAACTCCAAATTGCATGATTTTTGCTTCGTTGAAACCAGTATAATTGAACCTATTTTCCATAATTTTTTTGTAATTTATTGGTTTCGGTAAAAATTCTGAGCATTAAAATACAATAACTCTGTTTTTTGTGTTCTGCAATTCAATTCTTTTTGGAGTGATCATCTCATAATTTACTTAAGGGCAATTGAGCATCTAAGATAAGGGGAGGAGTTGATTACCTCTCCTTAGCCCAAAACCACCATCCAATCATTCGAACCTAGACCTAATTTAAAATCAGTTAGACCTAATTTGTCCTAGTGGGCTAGGGACACCAATTGGTCGGGTCTAGGCTAGTGTTGAGTCAGTTTGCCGAGTTATTCTGTGTGTGCTTAGCACTCAGTGTCTAGAACGGTGGTTCAGGGATCCATTCCCGAAGGGCTTGTGTGCTGGTCCGCCTACCTGGCCAATCACTGATTGGTGTCTAGGATTGGCAATCAGGGACCTAACACTCCCCTTACACCTGCCTGGCTGAGTCCTGAGTTACTACAGGCTAGCTTGCCACTCTGATTGGGCATCTAGTTTGGACTCTAGGTCTAGTGATCCAGTAGTCGATTTAGTCTAGTGTCATTTTGTGTGCTTGCTTGAATCATCATATCTACCAGAAACGGAGTGCCATATCAACCTGGTCAAACCCAACCTGATTTAGAGGCCATGATCAGAACTCTTACTGAAAGTATGGCTAAAATGAATCAGGATATGACAAAAACTGTGGCCCAGTTTAGCGCACAAATTCATGAGGATCTTACCCAACTTAGGGACCGAGTCCAAGTACTTGAAGAACCTAGACATCGGAATTGGACTCCTGACCCCGATTTTAATGTGCCTCAACCTCACCCACATCAGGAGCCTAGAAGGCCTTTATATAGAGATCCTGAACCTAATCATAGGAGGCCTAACCCAGAGCCTGAAGATAGAGATGATAGGTTCATCAGGAACATCAAATTAGATGCACCCACTTTTGATGGTAGTCTGAACCCTAAGGTGTATTCTGATTGGGAGGGTGAGATGGATCAATACTTTGAGTGGTATGCAATGTCTGAGGAGAGGAAATACAAGTTTGCCAAGATGAAATTAGTGCGTCAAGCTAGGTTATACTGGGAGAACATTGAGCTAACCACTAGGAGACGGAATGTTGAGCCCATAACCACTTGGCAGGGTATGAAAGAAAAACTGAGAGATAAATACCTACCCATTTCATACCAGCAAAACCTGTTAGACCAATGGCAAAACCTGAAACAAGGAAACCGATCTGTCTCAGACTACATAGCTACTTTTGATGAATACCTAATGAGATGTGATGTGAGTGAAGCCCACGAAGTCACTTTGTCTAGATTTAGGGCTGGACTGAGGGAAGATATCAAGAGAGAACTATTTCTGAGAGAGGTTACGGATCTAGACCAAGCCTACCAGATTGCACTGAACACTGAGAAATTTCAGAGAGGACCTATACCTTCTAGGGTTAGTGCCCCAATCCCAAGGAATGGACCTAGCCAAGTTATCCCTAGTAAACCTTTTCAGGGTACTTCTACCCCTAGGCCCATGGACAAAGGTAAGGCACCTGACACCCAGAGAACCCCTAGTTCAAATATCACCTGTTTTAAGTGTCAGAAACCAGGTCACATTTCCAGTCAGTGTACTGCCATAGCCTGTTTCAAGTGTCATAAGGTAGGTCATGTTGCTAGCCAGTGCCCACGGAGATCCCTTTACATAGAAGAGGGAGAGAATGATAATTCCGAGCCCAGTGAGGAATTTGAAGAAGAAGTTTATGAGGCCGGAATGAATTTGGTTGAGGAGTATGAAGGAGAGGAGGAACTCAATGAATCTGACCAATTAGGAGTTGTAAGATGCATCATATCCCAGAATCTAGTTGAAGAGGATTGGCGTAGGACTAACATCCTACAGACTTTTCTTAAATTAGGGGATAAGGTATGTAAGATCATCATAGATAGTGGGAGCTGTGTAAATGCCATCTCTACTAGCACTGTCAAGATGTTAGGCTTAATCCCAGTTCCCCATCCCAACCCCTATAAGGTTTCTTGGGTAGATTCTACCTCCATACCCATCCAGTCTAGATGTCAAGTCCAAATCCAAATGCAATCTTATCACGAAAAGATTTGGTGCGATGTTTTACCCATGGGGGTGAGCAGTATAATTCTCGGAAGACCTTGGTTGTATGATCATGATGCCACCCTCTTAGGAAAATCCAATACCTGTGTCTTTAGTTTCAATGGGAAGAAGATTACGATCCATTCCGTTCTCCCTAAGGACAAGGTAACTAAAGGAGCCGGTAAGGTTAAGGAGATGAAAACTGGGGTGAACCTAATCAGTGCTAAGGATCTAGAACAAGAAATTCATAGTGGTTCACCCATCTGGATGTTGACTGCTAAGGAACTTAGAACTTCGGAACCCTCAGAGCCTCCTCAAGAAGTTAAACCTGTGTTAAAAGAATTTGAGGATGTCTTTCCCGAGGATTTGCCAGACCACCTTCCACCTCTTAGGGATATCCAGCATGCCATAGATCTAATCCCAGGAGCGACTTTGCCCAACTTGCCCCATTACAGGATGAATCCATCTGAGCATGAAGAACTGCAAAAGCAGGTTGGAGAATTATTGAGGAAGGGGTTTATTAGAGAAAGTCTTAGCCCTTGTGCAGTCCCAGCCTTACTAACCCCAAAGAAAGATGGCACGTGGAGGATGTGTGTTGACAGTCGTGCCATCAATAAAATTACAATCAAATATAGGTTTCCCATCCCTAGACTAGATGATATGCTTGATATGATGGCTGGTGCAATGGTTTTTTCTAAGATTGATCTCAAAAGCGGCTATCATCAGGTTAGGATTAGACCCGGGGATGAATGGAAAACTGCTTTCAAAACTAAGGATGGTCTTTATGAATGGGTTGTTATGCCTTTTGGGTTGTCCAATGCCCCTAGTACCTTCATGAGAATTATGACCCAGGTACTTAGAGCTTTCATAGGAAAATTTGTGGTGGTCTATTTTGATGACATCCTGATCTATAGTAAGACCCCAGCAGATCACCTAGGCCACCTTAGAGCAGTCTGCCAAGTTTTGAGGAATGAGAGACTCTACGGTAATCTTAAGAAGTGTGAATTCATGACTAGTAGAGTTATCTTTCTTGGTTTTGTAGTAACCCCTGACGGCGTGGCGGCCGATCCTGAGAAAATTAGGTCCATAGTAGACTGGCCAGAGCCAACCAATGTGCATGAAGTTAGAAGTTTCCACGGCTTGGCTACCTTCTATAGGCGATTCATCAAGGGGTTTAGTACTTTAGCTGCTCCTATCACTGATTGTATTAGGAAGGGAGAATTTCATTGGACTAAGTCAACCCATAAAGCCTTCCTAGATCTTAAGGATAAAATGACCCAGGCACCCATTCTGAGATTACCCGATTTTTTTAAAGTATTTGAGGTTGCCTGTGATGCTTCAGGTGTAGGAATAGGTGGAGTCCTAAGCCAAGAGAATCATCCCATAGCATTCTTTAGTGAAAAACTTAATGATGCTAAGCTTAGGTATTCTACCTATGATAAGGAATTTTATGCGGTGGTGCAAGCTTTGCGTTACTGGAGACATTATTTGCTACCGCAGGAATTTGTACTATTTTCGGACCATGAGGCTCTTAGATTTCTGAACTCCCAAAAGAAGCTTAACCCTAGGCATGCTAAGTGGGTAGAATATATCCAGTCCTATACTTTTGTACTGAAACATAAGGCTGGAGTTGAGAATAAGGTAGCTGAAGCCCTTAGTCGCCGATCTCTGTTATTAACTTCTATTAGAACTGAGGTCATAGGATTTGAGCAAATCAAAGAGGAATATGAGTCTTGTCCGGATTTCACAACTGTGTATCAGGATCTAGTTCAAGGACCATCTAGTAATCACCAGGATTATACCCTTGTAGATGGTTTTTTGTTCTTCAAAAATAGGCTTTGCATCCCTAGAACTTCTCTTAGGAAATTTTTGATTTGGGAAATCCATGCTGGAGGTTTAGCCGGCCATTTTGGAAAAGACAAGACCATTCTAGCTATTGAAGACCACTTTTTCTGGCCTAGCTTGAAAAGGGATGTAGCTAATATTGTAGCTAGATGTCGAACCTGCGCTGTTGCCAAACAGCGAAAACAAAACACTGGCCTTTATACCCCACTCCCTGTCCCAGATCGTCCTTGGCAAGATGTGAGTATGGATTTTGTGTTAGGTTTACCTAAGACCCAGAGGAGACATGATTCTATCTGTGTCGTAGTCGACCGATTCTCTAAAATGGCCCACTTCTTGCCTTGTTCCCAAACCTTTGATGCGTCTAAGGTAGCCACACTTTTCTTCAATGAGATAGTTAGACTCCATGGCCTACCTAAGACAATCATTTCAGATAGGGATGTCCGGTTCACCAGTTACTTTTGGAAGACCCTTTGGCATAAGTTAGGGACAAAACTTAAGTTTTCAACTGCCTATCATCCCCAAACTGATGGCCAAACTGAAGTAGTGAACCGTAGCCTAGGAAATCTGCTGAGATGTCTTGTTGGTGAAAACACCAGAAATTGGGATTTATACCTACCAAGGGCAGAATTTGCGTACAATGACTCGATCAATAGGTCTACGGGTAAGAGTCCATTTGAAATTGTACATGGGTACAAACCTCACACACCTCTTGACCTAGTCCCTTTACCTGTCCACACTCGAGTCTCCGAGTCTGCTGAGAATTTTGCACAGCATGTAAAAGACTTGCATAAAGAAATTCATGCCAAAATAAATTTAAGTAATGAAACTTATAAGAAGTTGGCTGATACTCAAAGGCGAGTCAAATCTTTTGTTGAGGGAGACTATGTGATGATTAGGTTAAGGCCTGAACGGTTTCCTCCTGGAACCGTTAGAAAGTTACATGCTAGGGGAGCTGGACCATTTAGAGTGGTAAAGAGAGTAGGATCCAATGCCTATGTGCTCGAGTTGCCTCCAGAACTAGGCATTAGCTCTACTTTCAACATTACAGACTTAGTAGAGTACAGGGAGCCAGCTGTGATTCCTAGTGAGCCTTTTGAGCCTAACCCTATCATTGAGAGTGACCCGACCCTGTGTGTCCACCAACAAACTGGCCTGTGAGGAAAGAGCAGATTGAAAAGATCCTGGATGATCAGGTTATCTCTACTCGTAATCGAGGATACCAAAGGTACCTGGTCCGCTGGCAAGGAAGGCCAGATTCTGATGACTCTTGGATCTCCCAAGAAGAATTACAAGAATTGGACCCAGACCTCTTGGAGAGATACCAGAGCCAACTTGAGCCTTACTCGACAGGGTCGAGTTCCTCCCACCCCGGGAGAATTGGTGCGGGCACCAGACTCATAAGAAGACTTCAGAGCTCCATTTGGATCTCTGATTGACATTGCCCGAGAATTTAGGGTTTGTAATAAAGGTTGACCTGGTCAACCAGTTTATTTATTTTTATTTATTTCTTGAGTCACCATTTAAATTTTGTTGAGTCATGTTGACTCGGTGCAAGTCCCGATGTGGTTTCAATTTTATCCAAAATGGTGCCGCAATTGTCTTCCAATCAAATCAAGGTCCAAAATGGTGCCACATTTGTCTTCCAATCAAATCAAGGTCCAAGCAAGTGGAGGCCACACTCCAAGCCACACGCCCAGCCCCACTCCGAGCACACGCCAGAGTCCAGGAGGCGCCACAGAGGCATCCCAGTGTCATGGTCCCCACATCCAAAGAAGAAAAAAATCAAATTGGAAGCTAATTTAAAGGAGGCGCCCATACCTGCCAATTTTGTCTAAGCAAAGAAGGAAAAGACTTCTCTTGGAGAAAAAAATCAAAGAAGGACATCCAATTGAAGTTCAAATCAAAATCAAAGAGCTTAACTTAGAGTGGAAGAAAAGAAGAAATGCCATAAGGAGAAGAGGACTCCAAATCCAAATCCAACTCCAAAGAAGGCGCCATAAAAATTCCAAAAAAAAATCCTTTATGGCCGTCCCAAATTTTTTTGAATTCTTGGTCGGCCAAGAGAGGAGGTTTTCTACCTAATCTAGAGGTTGGAGGAGTTTAGTCCCACATGGGAATTTGTACAAACTTGGAGAAAATTTTAGGTCTATATAATAGACCTCTCTTTGTAACTTTAGAAAGCAATGAATGAAAGAAATTTTTTTTATGAGCAAACTTATGTTTTCTCTTCTTCCGCACTATTCTAAGTGTTGAGCTCCGTGAGGGGGTAATCCGGGTTCCATTGGAGCCTTGAGGAGGTGAGAGATCTCCATCTTTATCCAAAACCCTAGGTTAGCCACTTAAAAGTCCAAAACCCTAGCCGCCCATCATTATTTTCAATCCATCAAACCCTAGCTCCTTCCATCTCCCACGGCCTCTCTCTCTCTACAAGTCCAGGCCGTCCACCTTCATCCAGATCCAGTCCGGCTACTTCAGATCCAGAGCAAGTTCCAAGGAAAATCACATCAGCTTCCAGGAGAATCCAGTTTTCAGCAATTTCAATCTTCAAGTTCATCAACCTGGAGAAGCCAACCCGCCAAAGGACCAGTATTGGACGATCCATTACGAAGATATCTGAATCCGATGATCCAACAATCTGCTCAGGAGAGTTCTTCCACCAAAATCTGTGAAGATCATTGTCTGGTTAGGTAAACCATCTCTTCTCTTTATTTCTGTTCTGTTGAAAGTTCAGAGCGAAACCCTAGGTCTGGGAGTTTCTCAACCCCCAGCGATCCGTTGCTTCTGAACTACTCTGATAATTTAGTTTCCTTAAAATTGTGCTTTCAATTATCATATTAGTATCTTTCAATGTTAGGTTAACTTTTCTTTGATTTGAAGCCAACTTCTACAAACATATAAAAACAACAAAAAAAAAAAAAAATAGTTAATCTTAATTTACTTCCGCATCGCATCCCTTTATTTGTTCTGCATCATGATCTCAATGAGTATGTGGCCATGTCCGCTTCGAAGAAGGGGTTCCAGTCATCTAGGCTCACATTTTCTTTAGACAAAAGGTTTTCGACGAGCTATGTTGAGCTCCTGGCAAAAGCTCAGAAGTACGCGGATGTCGAAGAGCAAGCAACAAATCGGTGTCTAATCGAAGGAAAATCTGTTTCCAAGAAGAAGAGCAACAGGAGGCCAAATTCCCCTGCACCCCCCAGCAATGATGACTCCACTCGATGATGTAGTCCCAAGTCCAAAGCATTGGGTGAAAGTTTTGATTCGTATAATCTTTTCAATCTCCCAAGGGAGAGGATCTTGATGGAGATAAAAAAAGAGAGCTACCTCCAATGGCCGCACCCCATGAGGACATCCTCCTCTACAAGGAATAAAAGCAAATACTACCGATCCATAGAAATCATGGCCATAATACTGAAGACTACATCTAACTTAAGGATGCAATAGAAGACCTAATCAAGAGGGGATACTTGGAAAAGTATGTCAGTAACCTAGAATCTTGACCTGAAGTCGCTGCCCCTCAGAGGGCCATTGAAGAAACTAAACTGCCTAACCAAAGGCCCACTGATGAAGGGTGGCATGCTACATCAGCAAACTGACTGGAGGAGAGCCGAAGAAGATGATTCCAAAAGGCTTAAGAGCAATAACTCCATATACTTCTCTGATGATGACCTCCAGGGAGTTCAGTTCCTGCACAACGATCTCATTGTAGTTTTGGCCGTCGTGGCCAATTATGATATAAGACGTATTTTAGTAGACAATGGAAGCTTCGTAGATGTTTTACTTTATGATGAATTCTCCATAATGGATTTATGTAAAAACAAGCTACAGAAATCTCCTATACCTTTGATTGGATTTGGAGGCGATCAAGTTGGAGTCGAAGAAGAAATAATACTGCCTGTAACCCTTGGCACATAGCCATGTCAAAAGACGTTCCCCATCAATTTCATAGTAGTCCGAACCCCATCGGCCTACAATGCGATATTAGGATGGCCCGCTTTAAATAAGTTTAGGCCCGTAGTCTTGACATACCACCTTCTAATGCGCTTTCCTACTAGAAGTGGGATCGGAGAAGCAAGAGGGGATCAGAGAGCCGCCCGACAATGACTGATGATATAGGAGAAGCAGTCGACTGATCTCATCATACTAGACAAGCTAGACCCAAGAGATCAAACTGAGAATTTCAGGGAACCGATGGAGAAGATTGTTTTTGTATCTTTAGCCAAAGACGACCCCACCAAAGTGGTGCAGATTGGAAGCCTACTTGATGAAGGAACGAAGACAAGACTGATTCATGTCCTACGGAACAATGCTAATGTCTTCACCGGGTCGGCTTTGGACATGCCTAGAATTCCTGTCGAAGTAATTACTCATCGGCTGGAAGTTGCCTCTAACTATAAGCTAGTTCGGTAGAAGAAGAGAAACTTTGTCCCTAAAAGATAAATAATGATAGACGAAGAAGTGGATAAGCTTTTCAAAGCCGGATTCATCAAGGAGGTGCATTATCCGGAGTAGCTAGCTAATGTTGTGATGGTAAAGAAGGCCAACAGCAAGTGAAGGATCTATATCGACTACACAGATCTTAACAAGGCTTGCCTAAAAGATAGTTTCCTCCTGTCGATGATAGACCAGTTGGTCGACACCATCGCTAGTCACCAGCTACTAAGCTTCATGGACAACCAGATATAAATGGATCTTAAAGATAAAGAAAAGACATCCTTCATAATGGAGAAGGGACTATATTGCTGCAAGATGATGACATTCGGTCTGAAAAATGCCAGAGCAACATTCCAAAGACTGATCAACAAAGTATTTAAGAAGTAACTGGGGAAGAATATGGAGGCGTATGTCGACGACATGATCGTGAATAGCCTTTTCAAAGAGGACCACATTAAAGACTTGAAAGAATCTTTCAACACTCTGTGATGCCACCGGATGAAGCTTAATCCAGCTAAGTATACCTTTGGGGTGACCTCCGGTAAATTCCTAGGATTTCTTATTACCAAAAGAGGGATACAGGCCAACCTGGAGAAGATACAAGCTATCTAAAAAATGAGACATCCCTCTTGTAAGAAGGAGGTACAATAGTTGACCGGGAGAATCACCTCTTTAAGCCGATTCATCTCCCGGTCAGTCGAAGGTGTATCCCTTTCTTTAAAGTCCTTCGTCAGTCACAAAACTTCGAATGGTCCAAAGACTGCCATGGTGCCTTTGAAGAACTCAAGAAGTATTTGGAGAATCCCCTTCTACTTTCTAAACCCCAAGAAAGAGAAACCCTCTATGTGTACCTCTCCGCTTCGGATGTGCCAATTAGTTCGGTACTCATCCTAAAGGAAACGGATAACCTTCAAAAGCCAATCTACTATACCAGCAAAGTATTGCATGATACCGAAGTGAGATATTCTAGGATACAGAAACTCATATACTCATTGGTGATTGCGGCGAAGCACTTGCGACCATACTTTCAATCCCACTCTGTTATGGTCATGAGAAACCACCCCTTAAAAGCTATCCTCCGATGCCCTGATACTTCGAGGAGGATAGCTAAGTGGGCTGTAAAGCTTGAAGAATTAGATATTAGCTTCTAGCCCAGATTGGCAATGAAAGTACAGGTGTTGGCTGACTTCATAGCCGAATGCACATTGGGTCTAAAAGATGACTCGCAACAAGCCAAAGAAGCTGAGGCCATCCGAAAAGATTCAAAGTCTATGTGGATGCTCCATGTAGACGGGGCTTCAAACTCCGCAGGATGCGGAGCGGGCCTCATACTATCTAGCCCAAATGGGCACACTAAAGAATATGCTCTACATTTCTCCTTCCATGCTTTGAACAACCAGGCCGAATATGAATCCCTTCTCACCGGACTCGAAATCGCAAAAGAGCTGGGGATTCAAAAGATCCAAATCTTTTCAAATTCTCAACTGGTAGTAAACCAGGTGAAGGGTGAGTTCAAAGCTCGAGATCCTACCATGGTTTAGTATTTAGGAAAAGTGCACGCTCTAGTTTCCTAGCTAGAATTCTTTGAGATCACCCATGTCCCGCAGATGGAGAACTCTCGAGCCGACGCACTGTCCAGACTCCCTACCACCACCCCAGATTCTCTCGATCACACCTTCATAGAGTACCTCGAAGCTCCAAGTATAGCAAAAGAAATACTAGAGGTACATCTGGTTGAGCACGAGCCCAACAGGATGGATCCTACTCTCAAATTTTTGAATGAAGGCACATTACCCGAGGATAAGGTTGAAGCTAAACAAGTCCATTGGATGGCATCCGAGTATGTTATCTTGGATGGAACTTTATATAAGAGATCTTTTATACAACCTCTGCTGAAGTGCTTGGGGTCATTAGACGTCGACTATGCCCTAAGAGAAGTACATGAGGGCATATGTGGAGATCACTTGGGGGCAAATCCCTGGCATATAAGATAATATGCCAAGGTTATTACTGGCCAACCATTCAGAAGGATGCTGCCAATTTTATCCAAAGATGCAACCAGTGCCAAAAATATGCTAATATTCAAAGACGGCCCGCAAGCCAGCTGACCCAGCTAACGGTACCATGGCCCTTCATTCAATGGGGCATGGATATTCTTGGCCCATTCCCACCAGCATCCGGATAATGGAAGTTTCTCATTATGGTTGTCGACTAATTCACCAAGTAGATCGAAGCCGAACCTTTGGCACATATTACTGAACGAAAGGTCGAAAGCTTCATGAGGAACTTTATTGTATTTCGATTTAGAATTTTCCATGCCATTATCACCAACAACGGGAGACAATTTGATAACCCGAATTT
Source organism: Areca catechu (assembly GCA_021397845.1). NCBI lineage: Eukaryota > Viridiplantae > Streptophyta > Magnoliopsida > Arecales > Arecaceae > Areca > Areca catechu. The sequence continues at coordinate 45,744,310 of CM038047.1, read as the reverse complement.
CAAGGACTTCTGTGCTCAATACCATATACTCCACAAATTGACTTCTGTCAATCATCCCCAAGCTAATAAGGAAGCTGAAATGATGAATCGGACCATTCTCCATGGTCTGAAGACCAGGCTAAATGATGCCAAAGGGCTATGGGCTGAAGAACTAAATTTCTTTCTTTGGGCATATCGGACAACTCCCATAATGGCCACCAGCGAGTCTCCATTTCTTTTGGCCTACAGCACTGAAGCGGTTCTTCCTATGGAGGTTACTCTGCAATCCTTAAGGATCAATCGGTACAATGAACCCAAGAATTCGGAACACTGAAGAGTGGATTTGGACCTACTACAGGGCACCAGACTTTGTGCTCAGATGAAGATAGCAGTGTACCAACAGAGAATCGCCAAATACTATAACTCTAGGATAAAGGAATGAACCTTCCGACCCGAAGATTTAGTACTATGAAGGTCTAAAGTATCCAGGCTGACGAAACAAGGTAAGCTTTCTCCCAATTGGGAAGGCCCTTACCGAATCAAAGAAGTCGTACATCCATGGACTTATCGACTCAAGACTTTGGCTGGTTTTATACTACCTCGGCCTTGGAATGTAGAGAATCTTCGTAAATACTATCAATAAAAGCTTCTTCTTAGGAAGACTTAAGTAAAAGTCTTATTGGGATAAACCAGCTCAGTAAAGGCTAATTGCTAGTTCAATGGTCTAATTGAACCCCATTTGAACCAGTCACCATACTAGATGGCTCAAAGGTGACTCCACAGGCTGATAAAGCGATGACTTGACATCACCATTCCGGTCACATCGCAGGGTCAGTCTTCGGCCTGCACCTAAGAGGTCGGTCCTGAAGCATATCCCTGATCCATGCTGTGGCAAGTGCCAGGTAGCAGGCCACTCTTCTTTGGATCAGTCCGAAGAAGACAGCAGCTTTATTTCCCAACTTGCTTCGAAAGGGATGAATATGAAGTAAATATTCCAGCTCACTCCGAAGAAGGCAATTTCAATGCAAGCGGCCAAGGTATCTTCAGCCTACTCTGAAGAGGATAGGCACGAGGTGATCAGCCAATTCGGCTTTGGTTCCTTCCGAAAGAGTGGCCTTGAAGCAAATCTGTAATTGATCTCAAATCTCCAGACGTGGATATGGTTGTTATAACCAACCACGCAGCCACTAACTCCAACAATATCAAAGTGGCCAGAATTAGCCACGTGGCCACTAACTCCAACACCAACAATATCAAGGTTACCAGAATCAGGCAACAACCACTTATGATTATGGGAGGGTTAAACTAACTGACCCCATTTAACTAGTGGCAAGTGGGCTTAACTGCATTTTGGCACATCTACCATTATAAATACTGGTAAGAGGGGACACTCACGGTAAGCAAGGCAAGTAAGCCAAGCAAAAACAAACTTTCTTGAGTCTCTTTCACTCTCTCTCTCTAAGAACTCTCCATTCTGTTGCTCAAACTTTCATTGACTTAGGCATCAGAGTGTCCCCCACTAGAGAAAATCCAGTCAGGTGACCTATTTTGCAGGGACCTTGGAAAGCAAGCCAGCAATCCAACCACTCCATCCAGTCTGCGAGGGGTTCGACGCCAATAGGTTGGCATGCCAGGAAGGGGAAGGGCATGCCTAAGAGCGAGCAAAGTACCATCCCACTTGAAAAGGTGAGTTTGAAGAAGCCATAATAGTGAAAGATAAGACTCAAAATGCTTCAACAAGCAGGGGACATCTTCCCTCTCAAAAGAACGATCCCCTGATGGAGAATAATGTCCCACCTCCTACACTAGTCATGGGATAGCACCAATTCGAAGCCCTCCTAAACCAAATTGATGCTCTCACAACCATGGTTCAGAACTTTCAAGAGACTGCCCTCCAAGTGGGGCATCCACCGGCCGCCTCTAGGCATAATCATCGATCTAGAGAGAGAAAAGACCACTACCATGAGTCTACCCAGCGCTCCCCTCGGGATCAGCCCACTCATGAGGGTCGAAGCTCATCCGAAGCAAACTGACAATCGGTATGTGAGGAAGAGATCCAGGCGATCTCTCTTTATCTCCTCTGAAGATTCTACTCCCAAAAGTGCTGGGTAAAAAGGAGCCCACTACAATTATGAAGAAAAGTTTAACACACTTGAGACAGATCGCGAGGCTCCATGATCAAAAAAGAGACAGCGAACTCATGGCTTACGACTGCGGCCTTCGTTTACCTCTAGAATAATGGAGGAAATCATCTCTCAGCATTTTAAAGTCCCTCAGATGGAGTCCTACGATGGGACCATAGACCCTCTTGATCATATGGATAGCTTCAAGGCCCACATGATGATCTAAGGAGCCTCTGATGCATTGTACTACTTAGCCTTTCCTGCTATCCTAAAGAAGGTGACTCGAATGTAGTATTCAAGCATATTCCCAGGTACTATCGACTCCTTCTCTGAATTAGAAAAACTAATTATCTCACATTTCAGGACTTGCCGAAAGATGCCCCGAAATATGGACAACTTGTTCCTCCATCAAAATGAAGGAGAGGGCCTCAAGGACTACATCACAAGATTCAATTTAGCCACTCTAGAGATCCCTGATCTCAATGAGTATGTGGCCATGTCCACCTTGAAGAAGGGGCTCCGGTCATCCAGGCTCACATTTTCTTTGGATAAAAGGTTTCTGACTAGCTACGCTGAGCTCCTAGCAAGGGCTCAAAAGTACGCTGATGCCAAAGAGCAAGCGACAAATCGATGCCTAATCGAAAGGAAATCTATTTCCAAGAAGAAGAGCAACATGAGGCCGAGTCTCCCTGCAACCCCAGCAATGATGACTCCACTCGATGACGTAGTTCCAGGCCCAAAGCATTGGAAAGAAAATTTGATTCGTATACTCCCCTTAGTCTTCCAAGGGAGAGGATCTTGATGGAGATAGAAAAAGAGAGCTACCTCCAATGGCTGCACCCCATGAGGACATCCTCCTCTGTAAGGAATAGAAGTAAATACTGTCAATTCCATAGGAATCACGATCATAATATTGAAGACTGCACCCAACTTAAGGATGTAATAGAAGACCTAATCAAGAGGGGGTACTTGGAAAAGTACGTCGATCATCCAGAATCTCGACCTGAAATCACTGTCCCTCAGAAGGCCATTGAAGAAGCTGAACTGCCCAACCAGAGGCCCATTGATGGAAGGGTGGGCATGCTGCATCGACAAACCAACTGGAGGAGAGCCGAAGAAGATGATTCCAAGAGGCTTAAGAGCAATAGCTCCATAAACTTCTCTGATGATGACCTCTAGGGAGTTCAATTCCCGTACAACGATCCCATTGTAGTTTTGGCCATCGTGGCCAATTATGATGTAAGATGTATTTTAGTAGACAATGAAAGCTCTGTAGATGTTTTTACTTTATAATGCATTCTCCAAAATGAGTTTGTCTAGAAACAAGTTACATAAATCTCCTATACATAAGGGGTTTGGAGGCAACCAAGTTGGAGTCGAAGGAGAAATAATACTTCCTATAATCCTCGATGCAGAGCCATGTCAAAAGATGTTCTCCATCAATTTCGTAATAGTGCGAGCCCCATCGGCCTACAATGTGATATTAGGATGGCCCACTTTAAATAAGTTTGGGCCATAGTCTCGACATACCACCTTCCAATGCACTTTCCCATCAGAAGTGGGATCGAAGAAGCTAGAGCGAATCAGAGAGCCACCCGATAATACCTGATGATATAGGACAAGCAATCGACTGATCTCATCACACTAGACCAACTGGACCCAAGAGATTAAACTGAGAATTACGGGGAACCGATGGAGAAGACTATTTTTGTGTCTTTAACCGAAGATGACCGCACCAAAGTAGTGCAGATTGGAAGCCTACTTGATGAAGGAACGAATACAAGACTGGTTCATTTCCTACGGAACAACACTGATATCTTCGCCTGGTCAGCTTCGGATATGCCTGGAATTCCTGCCGAAGTAATTACTCATAGGCTAGATGTTGCCTCTAACTATAAGCCAGTTCGAGAGAAGAAGTGAAACTTTGCCCCTGAAAGACAGGGCGATAGACAAAGAAGTGGATAAGCTTCTTAAAGCTGGATTCATCAGGGAGGTGCGTTATCCGAAGTAGCTAGCTAATGTTATGATGGTAAAGAAGGCCAACGGCAAGTGGAGGATCTGTATCAACTACCAAGATCTCAATAAGGCTTGCCCAAAAGATAGCTTCTCCCTATCGAAGACAGACCAGTTGATTGACGCCACTGCTGGTCACCAGCTACTAAGCTTCATGGACACTTTTTTTGACTATAACCAGATATAATTGGATCCTGAAGATGAAGAAAAGAAATCCTTCGGAATGGAGAAAAGACTATATTGCTACAAGATGATGCCATTCGATCTAAAAAATGCCGGAGCAACATTCCAAAGGCTGATCAACAAAGTATTTGAGAAGCAATTGAAAAAGAATATGGAGGCGTATGTCTATGACATGATCATGAAAAGCCTTCTCAAAGAGGACCACATAAAAAACATGGAAGAATCTTTCAATGCTCTACGACGCCACCGAATGAAGCTGAATCTAGCTAAGTATACCTTCGGGATGACCTTTGATAAATTCCTAGGATTTTTTGTTACCAAAAGATGGATAGAGGCTAACCTAAAAAGATACAAGCTATTCGAAGCATGAGGCATCCCTCTTGTAAGAAGGAGGTACAACAGTTGACTGGGAGAATCACCTCTTTAGGCCGATTCATCCCCGGTCAGTCGAAAGGTGTCTTCCTTTCTTTAAAGTCCTTCATCAATCACAAAACTTCAAACGGTCCAAAGACTGCCATGGTGCCTTTGAAGAACTAAAGAAGTATTTGGAAAATCCCCCTCTACTTTCTAAACCCCAAGAAGGAGAAACCCTCTATATGTACCTCTTCACTTCAAACGAGGCAATTAATTCGATACTCATCCAAAAGAGATGGATAACCTTCAAAAGCCAATCTACTACACCAGCAAAGTATTGCATTATGTCGAAGTGAGATATCCCAAGATACAGAAGCTTATATACTCACTGGTGATTGCGGCGAAGTGCTTGCGACCATACTTTCAATCCCACACTATTGTGATCATGACAGACCAACCTTTAAAAGCTATCCTCCGATGCCCTGATTCTTCGAGGAGGATAGCTAAGTGGGCTGTAAAGCTTGGAGAATTCGACATCAGCTTCCAGCCCAGATTGGCAATGAAAGCACAGGTGTTGGCTGACTTCATAGCCGAATGCACATAGGGTCCAGAAGATGACTTGCAACAAGATGAAAAAGCTAAGGCCATCCGAAAAGATTCAGAGTCTACGTGGATGCTCCATGTAGATGGGGCTTCAAACTCGGCAGGATGCAGAGCGGGCCTCATACTAACCAGCCTAAATGGGCACACTGTAGAATATGCTCTATGCTTCTCCTTTCATGCTTCGAACAACTAGGCTGAATATGGAGCCCTTCTTGCAGGACTTCGAATCACGAAAGAGCTGGGGATTCAAAAGATCCAAATCTTTTCGAATTCTCAGCTGATGGTAAACCAGGTGAAGGATGAGTTCAAAGCTAGAGATCCTACCATGGTTCTGTATTTAGGGAAAGTGCGGCCTCTAGTTTCCCAACTAGAATTCTTTGAGATCATCCATGTCCCATGGATGAAGAACTCCCGAGCCGATGCACAGTCCAGACTCACCACCACCATCCCAGATTTTCTCGATCGCACCTTCATAGAGTACCTCAATGCTTTAAGTATAGCAAAAGAAACATTAGAGATACATCCGATTGAGCATGAGCCTAGCTGGATGGATCATATTCTCAAATTTTTGAATGAAGGCACATTACCCGAGGATAAAGTTGAAGCTAAACAAGTTCGTTGGATGGCATCCTAGTATGTTATCTTGGATGGAACTATATATAAAAGATATTTTACACAACCTCTGCTAATATGCCTGGGGCCATCAGACATCGACTATGCCCTAAGAGAAGTACATGAGGGCATATGTGGAGATAACTTGGGGGGCAGATCCCTAGCATATAAGATGATCGCCAAGGTTATTACTGGCCAACCATTCAGAAGGATGCCATCGACTTTGTCCAAAGATGCAACCAATGCCAGAAATATGCTAATATTCAAAGACAGCCTACAAGCCAGCTGACCTAGCTAATGGCACCATGGCCCTTCGCTCAATGGGACATGGATATTCTCGACCCATTTTCACCAGTATCCGGACAACGGAAGTTTCTCATTGTGGCTATCGACTACTTCACCAAGTAGATCGAAGCCGAACCTTTGGCACATATTACAAAAGTAAAGGTCGAAAGCTTCATGAAGAACTTCATTATATTTTGATTCGAAATTCCCCATGCCATAGTCACCGACAATGGAAGATAATTTAACAACTCGAAATTCAAGGACTTCTGTGCTCAATACCATATACTCCATAAATTGACTTTTGTCAATCATCCCCAAGCTAATGGGGAAGCTGAAGTGATGAACCGGATCATTCTCCATGATCTGAAGACCAGGCTGAACGATGCCAAAGAGCTCTGGCCCGAAGAACTAAATTTCGTTCTTTGGACGTATTAGACAACCCCTAGAATGGCCACCGACGGGTCTCCATTTCATTTAACCTAGACACCGAAGCAATTCATCCTGTGGAGGTTATTCTGCAATCCTTAAGGATCGACCAGTACAAGGAACCCAAGAATTCGGAATGCTGAAGAGTAGATTTGGATCTACTATAGGGCACCAGACTTGGTGCTCAGATGAAGATAGCGGCGTACCAATGGAGAGTTGCCAAATACTACAACTCTAGGGTGGAGGAACGAACCTTCCGACCCGAAGATTTAGTACTACGAAGGTCCAAAGTATTCAAGCCAATAGAACAAGGCAAGCTTTTCCCTAATTGGGAAGGCCCTTATCGAATCAAGGAAGTCATATGTCCAGGGACTTATTGGCTCGAGACTTTGGCTAGTTCTATGCTACCTCGACCTTGAAATGTAGAGAATCTTCGCAAGTACTATCAATAAAAGTTCCCTCTTGGAAAGACTTCAGTAAAAGTCTATTCGAAGGTGGGCATAATCAGCCTATCTTATTCTTAATCAAAGGCACAGGGATAGTTCAAGTAACCTACCCTATGGTAAATCCACTGACATGCCGAGGTGAGCCTAATTAGCTTATCTTATTCTCAATCATAGGCACAGAGATGATTCAAGTAACCTACCCTATGATAAATCCACTGACGTACCGAGGTGGGCCTAATCAGCCTATCTTATTCTCAACCAAAGATACAGAGATGGTTCAAGTAACCTATTCTATGGTAAATCCACTGACATGCCTAGGTGGGCCTAATCAGCCTATCTTATTCTCAATCAAAGGCACAGGGATGGTTCAAATAGCCTATCCTATGGTGAATCCACAGACATGCTGAGGTGGGTCTAAATAGCCTACCTTTTCATCCATGATGTGCCTAATGAAGATCTCATCGACCTACCTTAATGATAAATCCAAGCAAGATAAATGGATAAATCTCCCTACGGCTTCAACGAGCTCAGACTTCTCAAACAAAGAAGAAGACAAAAAAGAAGACTGAGCCAACACAAAATCTTGAGATTCTTTGTAAACACTCTGTCTCAATGTTTATGATGCCGAAGAGTTGACACTTAGCATTACTTTGGAATGTGTTCGCCCATCAAAAGAAAATTTCAGAAAATTTTTACTTTAAAGAAAAAGAATTTCTGATTCATTGAAGGAAAAGTAGTACAATTGATCGAGTTACATTAAAGAAAAAGAAGAAGAAGAAGAAAAGAGAGAGAGAGCTATAGCAAGAAGCTATTTTTCTTTGGCTAACCCAATAGCCGGAGCAAAAATGGAGACTTCCTTACAGACCCCTTCATCAACTGGAGGGGCTGACACGTCTCCGATGCCAACTCTTGTTCCTTCCATCTTATCACCCGGTAGGGCAATGGAAGAAATGTCCAGGTATGGGTAAGCCTCCGTGATCTTGTTCAGGTAGTCTGTGTAGCCAATGAACTAGCTCTCTGCCCCAGCTTCATGCATTTCATCATCAAAGGCTTTGGATTTCTTGTAAGCCTCGATGACCTGTGAAGTGCTCTCCTCAGCTTGTTCTGCCCTCTGATTGGCCAATGAAACGTCCATCTCCAACTGAGCGATTCTGCTCTCCAGTTCGACCTTGTGGGATGCCTCTTCCTCGGCATTCTGAAGGAAATCCCTTATCAGTAGTTTAGCTGAGATTGCCTTCCTCCTTTTCTTCTGCAATTCAACCACCAGTTCGATCGCGTACGTCTCAAGCATCCTTAGTTCCTTTTCTAAGAAATCATTGGCGGTGACAACTTTGTTTAGTTTTTCTTTGATAGCGACCTGAAGCCCTTCAGCCGCTTCTCTCTCGGCTACGGTCGAAGCCAACTGGCCTCGAAGGCTTTCGCCGAAGTTGATGGACTCACAAATGCTCTCTTCTAACAGAAAGACATCGTGGATGACCTGTCAAGGATAAACACACATAAAGTCAGTTTGGCTGATGTTGATGTACTTACACCACTTACGCTGACACTCACCTGTCGTATCCTGGGATAAATAAAGGAAAAAGGGTCCCTTGACCCTTGCTCCTTGGTCTCCTTCATGTCCTTCTGAAGGATGGCCAAAGTTTTCATCCACCACTGATTATTGAGACCGGCACTGGCAATGGATGTGCCATGTCCTCTCGAGCTCTCCCCTTCTATAGTTGGAAGTTCAAGCTTGGTATTCTCGATGGTGACGAGAGCTCTGCTCATGTCCAGCGAGCCTGACTCCCCTGATGGCCCTACCGGGCAACCGACCAGATGTCTAGGTGAAGGAACTTGCTCCTCTTCCGAGGAAGAACCTACGTTGATAGGAACTTCACCATCAGTTCGGCCCCATGGGAGCGCCAGGACGTAGACCCATCTCTAATCTGACCTTCTTACCAGAGGGTCCATCACCGGCCGCTTCCCCGTTGCCCGTCGAAGCCACGCTATGTCTGGCCTTATGATTGACAAGACCCTTGAAGCTAGTTACAAGAGGAAGAGGGGGAAAGATCGCTTGAGGGGTGACGTTGCTAAAGGCTCAAGAAGGTTGATCTATGGGGGCTTCAGTCTTTTATATAAAGGCCGTTAGCAGCTCAAATCGATTGCCCATATTTCGGGCAGCACTCTGATTATGCCATGTGTCCCTACCCTAATTAATAGGGGCCTCGATCCATGTGAAGATGGTTATGAGAAGTCTGAGAGCTACGATTGATCCGATTCCTGACATATGCAGCTTTGGCTTTGATCATCGCAGTCTTGCAACCTGGGCAATAACTGCCTCACCAACGGTGATTGGACATTTGGCAGAGACAGAGCATCGTGTTGATTGGTGAGCTAGGATCCCCATCAAACATCGAGATTCCTTAATTGTGAATCCAAATGCCAAAATGTTGACTCATGAGCAAGAAAAGGCTGACCTGACGAGAAGCCAAAATGAACGGTTTGTCTTTGAGGTTAACGATCTTGCCAAAGTTCAGTTCAAAAGTCTCAGGCAATGAAGAAACTCATATCTAAGCCAAAGGCTTTCCTATGCCCAAAGATAGATCTCTATCTAAAAGGCCGTAGTCTATTTGAAAATCTCACACTTAGAAAATTTACATTCAAGTTGAAGGTTATTGCATGTTCGGAAGCGGCCACCTATCTGAAAACTTCACACTTGGAAAATTTATATTCAAGTTGATGGTTATTGCATGTTCGAAAGCGACCACCTATCTAAAGAGTCCACACTTTGAAAATTTTGTTGGAGGTTCTTATTCAAAGAATGCCATCTATTAGAAGACGGCGACTCATTAGAAGACTCTTCACTTGGAAAAGCATTCGTTCAAGTTATAAGTTACTATATCTTTCAAGAAATGGTTATCTACTCAAAGATCGCAATGTGTTCAATGACTTCATACTTGGAAAAATTTCATGCAATTGAAAGAAAAAGTGTGCTTTCATTGATATTCAAGAAGACCTGATCACACATCATTTTCTTAAAAAACAAAAGACAAAAGCTACAAGGCCTATTCATCTACTACGGAAACTTCTAGATCGGCTGCAGCAAGAGACTCTTCAACATGAACCATAGGAGAGGCCTCTTCTGCTTGAGCCGAAGTTGTTGGATCAATTGTGGTTGGCTCTTTGACCTGCTCTTGGCCTTCAGCCATAGTTGGGACTTCTTCAGCCTGTCCCGGTGCTTCTTTAGCTACAGCGGGGGCCGCGGGCTCGGTTTCGGCGGGGGCCATGGGTCCTTCTTCTTCCTTGATGATCTCGTATGCCGGGATGCTCAAAAGGTCGAGACCAGGGTAAAGCCCCTGGATCTATTTGAGCCCATCGTTAAAGCCATATTGGTAACTGAACACACTTGACTCGGTTACCTCCTCCTTAAACGTCGAAGACTTTTTGAAATCTTCAACTACCCTAGCTACTTGCTCTCTCCAAGCTTCGGACTCCTTGACCGCTACTTCGGCCCTCTTGGCCGCCTCATCGACCTTCTGCTGAATCTCCTTGGCAGAGTGTTCCAAGGAGTGCACCTGTTTCTTTCTTGTTCGGAGCTTAGCCTCTTGTTCAGAGATTTTTAATTGAGCTTTCTTTAGCTCATTCTTTAGACCCTGAACCTCGGCATCTTTATTGTTGAGCTTCTCTTCCATGGCCAGTTTCAGCTCTTCGGCCACTTCTTTCTCGGCTTTCACCATTTGAAGCTCTTATTTCAAGCTCTTGAGGAAGTTGTCAAACCCTTCCATGCTTTCTTCCATGAAAGTGATATCATGGACAAGCTTCATTAAATCACTGAAATATGAAGTTAGTTATGCTGAAGACCACCATAAGAAGATGAAGGAAGATAAAACATCATACCTTTAGCATGGAAGAGAATGCCAAATTGGACACTTCTACGAGGCACCGATTCCGGGTGGTTGCCCAGTCGCAGGGCAACAGTGTGGCCTTCAGTACTCTCCTGGCCACATCGAGAAGCGCAAGATCCCTCACATCAGAGAAGAGAGAGAGGTCTATTTCATAATCCCTGTCTAGGGGAGTGTTCCTCACCGGACTCCCCTCGACTTGAGGTGCCTTGCCCTTATCCCTCGCAGATGGGCAAGGTGGTAGTAGGTCGACAGTGGAGGCTGCAATTGGACATTTCGAGATCCGAATCGGAGAACCCCCCTGGATAGAAGCTCTACCGATGTGATGGGGACATCAAAATCCATCCGGGTTTTCTTTTTTCTTTCTAGATTTTTATATTTTATTTCATATTTTCTTATTCTAGCTATTCCACCTATTCCTATTATTCTAGCTTTATTCCAAACTTATCCCCATTTTATCCCTCTGCTATTCCAATCATTTTCTTCCTCCCAAAAAACTCCCAGATTCTCCTTTTTTCTCCATTTTTTTTCCTGTTCATCCCGGATCCACCACGCCCGACCACCGGCACCCCCCTACATCCGTCCACCTTCCCCAATGATAATCTTCTCGTGGGAACAACAGCGAATCCCACGAACCGCCCACGGCCGTTTTCTCCATGCAGCTCCGCCCATGCCGTGGCCCTCTCCACCGCGCCACCGACCGCCGCCCCTGCTGCCACCATGCCGCGCCCCTCCTCCACCACCGACAGCCTCCACTGCTCGACAGCCGCCCCGCTCTCCCGCTCCGCCACCGTCCGCCCCCATCAAGCGCCGTCCACTTCCCATTGACGCCGTCTTCCTCCCCAGCGACCAAATTAAAGAGGATCAAAAGGAATAAATTGGCCACTTGGTTTTGGGTTAAACAAAGGATTTCTGCTTAGATCAACCGCATCCTCTATGAGAAAGCCAATAGATTGCTTAATGGCTGCAAGGCCAGAAACTCGAGAAGAGTGCATGCTATTTCCCTCTGTCTCAATCTGATGAGCCCCAGATAATGATGAAATGAAGCTCGGCATCCCGCCCGCTGCCTCCTTAACATCTTCCACACAAGCCCCACCTCTTCTACTCTCCATCCATCAGCATCGTCCCATCCCTCCTCGCCGGATATGTCCCAGCCGCTCTCCCCCATCCATCCACCATGCCCATATTCCACGATCACAGGGAGGAGTTTTCTGCACGGATCTCAGAGCAGGAACAACCTACACAGATCTCAAAGTAGGGAGGAGTTTGAATTCGAATTTGAATTCAAATTTAAAATCGAGTTTGAAATGGCCACAATTCCTCCACAAATGGTGCCCCTCTTCATGAAGATGCCCACCATTCTCTCTCCTCATTTTGTAATTATTTGAATTTTGAATTTGAATTTTAAAATGACTTGGTGTCTATAAAATAGGCTCCAATCCTTCTTGTAAAAAAATAATTAAGTAATGAATTTTTTGTTTTAGAGAAGAGTGATTCTTCTTCTACCTCCGTGAGGAGAGGGTGTGTGGCCCAACCCCAGGACATGATGTGAGGTCATGTCTAGTTATCCCCCTTCCCATTCCATTTTCTTTATCCCCCCATGACCTTTGAGATCCATCCTAGCGCCTCCAAGTATCGAGGAGGGTGTAATGCCTTAGAGGTGAGAGGTATCTTCATTAGGGTGGGTCCCAAAGTCCATGAGATCTAGATCCCTATCTTCCATCCCATTATTCCTTCGCCATCAAATTAGAAAATCAAAAAAAAAATTAGAATACCCTAATCTAGGTGACTTCTAGACTCACCGTTTGATCCTCCACTCTAGCCCCCCCATTGTCCCGCATCACGATGGGACCTCGTATCTCCCTGATGACTCCCTTGCAGGAGCGATGCTCCTACTGGCTCCCTCCTCCCAGGCTTTCTTTCGGACTTCCGATCCTGTTGTAGGAACTTGGGCTGCTTTCTTTTTGGCAGATTGACAAAGCAAGCTAACATCAGGCCTCATCCTACTGCCTGTCAATAGAAACAAATCTCAGGATCAGTTAGCTAGAATAACTATGAAGCTGGATAGAAGCCAAAGCCATCTACTGGTTATACCTAACGACGAGAACTCGCTAATTTGAGCGAGACAAAGATTTCTTTCTTCTAAAAGTTCTTGGATAGAAGAGACCTCAGACCCAGACAACAATGTGTAGTCTGGTTATTCGGCCTTTAGAACCTTCTTATAGGCATTCTCACTCAGACAGGGTTCTCTCCATTCTGTATCGAACCCCCACGATTGACAAGAAGAGACAAACATGGGTTTCCATCCTTGGATGGCGCTAGGCATGTCCTTCATTATTTTATGGCAGGACGGGGGCCGATGACCCACCACCCATAGCCATGGAAGTCCCTCTTTAGAGTGAAGAGAGAAGTGAACAAACTAGTCCTGGGCCTCACATTTGCTATGCAGCAATGGACTAAAAATCCGTAGATGTTTTGAATGCTATTCGGAGTTAGCGCGCAGGAACAACATGGTACATATGGAAGACTCTAGCAAAAAAGGGGTGCAACGAAAAGTGAAGACCAGCTTTTAAGTGGTCTTCATATATGGCAATAGCATCGGACTTAGGCCTATTTTCTCTCTCTTCGGGTTGTGGAAGTATCAAAGGAAGGTTATCGAGAATGTGGTAATATTCCCATAGGCAACCGATCCTATCGAAGGATAGAGAACTTGGGATCAACTCTTATCGGGACTCAACAATAGTCCCCCTAACAGGTCTTGGGGCACTGGAAGATTCGACTTCTCCCTCGCCAGAGGGCGTCCTACCGGTGGCAGGGACCTCTAAAGTCCTAACCATGGTGGGGAAAGAAGAAGGAAAGGGGAGGCCCTACTTGTAGGAAGAAATGAAAACCAATAAGAAAACAAAAGCTTGGACAGTAGAAAGCAAAATGCACAAGGCAGAAAAGCTTCCTCTGCCAACCAGTCTCCCTTTATATAGGAGGGGCGAAAGGCGGTTCGGGTAGTCTCCTTGAAAGAGGAGACACTTTTCTGATCATGCCATGTATGAAGGCACCGATCGCGGATACGAAGCCCCAAATGATGCCATTCGATTCGACGGGGAAAAACCAAACTGTCAGCCATGATTCATGTGACCACATCTGACAGCTGGGATGGAGTTCGTATCTTACATCCAAAGAACAGGATGATGCCACGTCCTCCATCCAAACCGAAGCCAAAGAGCCCGTCAGATCGCCATGATGGAAGGAGAAGATGCGATTCATTGACTCAGCGTCTTCTTTTCATAAGCCAATAAGAGAGCAATATCAGTCCCCCGCATGATGCTTGAATCAGGTGGCAGTTATTGCAAATGACTGAATCAAAGATTCCCTATCATTAGTGATGCCTTTTTTGCTGGTAAACGACAATCCATAAGTACTCCCATTTTTCAAAGTAAATAATTGCTTCAAAAACTGGGAGTGGGGGGCAAATGTTGGGATAAACCGGCTCAGTAAAGGCTAATTGCTAGTTCAAGGTTCCAATTGAACCCCTTTTGAACTGGTCGTCCATACCAGAAGGCTTGAAGGTGACTCCACAAGCTGATAAAGTGACGACTTGACATTACCATTCCAGTCATATCGTAGGGTCAGCCTTCGGCCCGCATCGAAGAGGTCGCTCCCGAAGCATATCCCTGATCTTTGCTATGACAGGTGCCAGGTGGGGGGCTAGTCTTCTTCAGATCGGTTTGAAGAAGACTGGTCCGAAGAAGACAGCCGCTTCATTCCCCAACTTGCTTCGAAAGGGATGAATACAAAGTAAATATTCCATCCCACTCCGAAGAAGGCAATTTCGATGCAAACAGCCAAGGCATCTTCAGCCTACTCCGAAGAGGATAGGCGCAAGGCAATCAGCCAATTCGGCTTCGGTCCCTTCCAAAGGAGTGGCCCTGAAGCAAATCTTTAATTGATCTCAAATCTCTTGACGTAGATATGGTTGTTGTAACCAATCACACAGTCACTAACTCCAACGATATCAAAGTGGCCAAAATCAGCCACGTGGCCACTAACTCCAACACCAACAATATCGAGGTGGCCAGAATCAGGCAGCAATCACTTATGGTTATGGGAGGATTAAACTAACCAACCTTATTTAACTAGAGGCAAGTGGGCTTAATTGTATTTTGGCATATCTACCGTTATAAATACTGGTAAGAGGAGACACTCATGGTAAGCAAGGCAAGTAAGACAAGCAAAAACAAACTTTCTTGAGTCTCTTTCACTCTCTCTCTGAGAACTCTTCATTCCGTTGCTCGAACCTTCACTGACTTAGGCATCGGAGTGTTCCCCGCCGAAGAAAATCCGATCAGGTGACCTGTTTTGCAGGGATCTCGGGAGGCAAGCTAGCAATCTAGCCACTCCGTCTAGTCCGCAAGGGGTTCGATGCCAACAGTTTCTAGAATTAAAGAATCTTTCTCGGATGAATCATTCACTTTTAGCTAAATGGGCTTGGAAATTTCTATTAGGATCTCTAAATCCTTGATGAAGATAGGTGGCGCAGACCTATTAATTACTCACAGGGAAAGTTGGGCATGAGATCAAAGAGGAGCTTGTCGGGCTGGTCACCCATATGGAAAGATGTTCTCTTCATTTTGGTGGTTGATGTGCTCGTCAGACTCCTCAAGCAAGCGCGTAAAATTGGATTGATTGAGGGCATTGGACGTTAGAAGGAATTTAGTAGCACGTTGAGCTTGCAGTTTGCAGATGATATATTGTTATTTTGTGCAGGTAAATAAAGAAGTATGCTAGCAGAAAAGCGATATTGTTAGCATTCGAAGGTGTCTCCAAGCTGAAGATAAACATTCATAAGAGCTCCATTATATTTCTGTCTGAATATGGAGGATGGAGATATAGCTAGGTTCACTTCTCGGATGAACTGCAAGCAGGGGACTCTTTCTTTTATGTATTTGGGCTTTCCTCTACATCATAAGAAGCTAGCTAAACATTGTTGGTTGCCCCTAATCGAAAGGATAGATAAGCTCACAACTGGGCACTTGGAAAGAAAGATTATTTCCATTGGATGGTAGGCTAGCTCTGGTTAACTCAGTTCTGACTACGCTCCCATCTTATTATATGTCTATTTTTCAGTTGCCAAAGTAGGTTGTAAGGAGAATGTATACGTTGAGAAGAGCATTCTTATGGCAAGGGACATACAATATTAGGAGTTTTTTTTTTAAATAATATAAAAAAAAATTTAATTACCAAAATAAGTGATCCTTTATTTATTTATGGATTTAGGTGGCACGTGGCAAATAACGGGATATTTTCGGAAAAAATATTTGACACATCGGACGGCCGTACGAGTACGTATGAATTCGGCTTTTGAAAAGACAAATTCTCAACTGAATTCATCTTTTCAAAAGCCGAATTCAAGCCCCTGTATGCCATCCCGCCTGGGTAGTCTGCGAGCTCGCCACGTGGCTGACATTTTGGAAAAAAAATTTGACACATCGGACGGCCGTACGAGTACGTATGAATTCGGCTTTTGAAAAGATAAATTCTCAACTGAATTCGTCTTTACAAAAGCCGAATTCAAGCCCCTGTATGCCATCCCGCCTTGGTAGTCTGCGAGCTCGCCACGTGGCTGACATTTCTGAAATCGTCTTTCGAAAAGATGAATTTGACTGAGAATTCGTCTTTCCGAAAGACGATTTCAGGCAGAAGACCCCCCCACGGGCCTTCTTCTTATGTTCTTCCGCCATCCCTCTCCCCCCTCCCGCCCCCATCCCTCCCCCCCTCGGCCGCATCCCCCTCTCCCGGTCCCCTGTCTCTCTTCCCCACCCCCCCGGCCCCATCCCTCTCTCCCGGTCCCCTGTCTCTCTTCCCCCCCCTCATCCCCCTCTCCTGGTCCCATCTTATATCTGGTCCAGCCCCATCCTTTTTAAAAGGTTTGATTTTATTTTGATCCGGTCTAATTTAATTTTTTTGGTTCTTCAATGGTCTCTATGATTTATTATTTAAAAATTTTTGTTTGTTTGTTGCTAGATTTATTCGAAGGAATCCGGTTCGAAAGAAATCCAAGAATATTTGAAAATATACAGGTAATTACTATATTTCTTTTGTTATTATAATTTTTTTGAATAATATTATTATGTTGTTTGTTTGGTATAAAATTTAGAATAATTAGTAGGATAATTTTGGTATGAAATTTAGAATAATTAGTAGATAATTTTGTTTGATTTATGCTGTTTTTGTTATAATATATGTATTTATATATTTTTGTTTATATTTATATAATATGTAATTGATAATTGTATAATTATAATTGTATTGATAATAATTAATTAAATTAAAAATATATATTATAAATTAGTGTATTGATATTATAATTGTAATATAATTATTAAAATTATTAAAATTTTAATATTTAGTATTCTAATATAATTGTAATTGTATTAATAATAATTAATTAAATTAAAAATATATATTATAAATTAATGTATTGATATTATAATTGTAATATAATTATTCTAATTATTAAAATTTTAATATTTAGTATTATAATAATCATAATTGTATTGATAATAATTAATTAAATTAAAAATATATATTATAAATAAATGTATTGATATTATAATTGTAATATAATTATTCTAATTATTAAAATTTTAATATTTAGTATTATAATATAATTTTAATTGTATTGATAATGATTAATTAAATAAAACTATATATTATAAATTAATGTATTTATATTTTATTTATAATATCATTATTCTAATTATTAAGGTTTTAATATTTAGTATTATGATATAATTGTAATTGTATTGATAATGATTAATTAAATAAAAAAGTATATATTATAAATAAATGTAATGATATTATAAGTGTAATATAATTATTCTAATTATTAAGATTTTAATATTTAGTATTATGATATAATTGTAATTGTATTTAAATGATTAATTAAATAAAAAAGTATATATTATAAATTAATGTATTGATATTATATTTATAATATCATTATTCTAATTATTAAGATTTTAATATTTTGTATTATGATATAACTGTAAGTGTATTGATAATGGTTAATTAAATAAAAAAAGTATATATTATAAATAAATGTATTGATATTATATCTGTAATATCATTATTTTAATTAGTAAGATTTTAATATTTTGTATTATGATATAATTGTAATTGTATTGATAATGGTTAATTAAATAAAAAAGTATATATTATAAATAAATGTATTAATATTATATTTGTAATATCATTATTTTAATTATTAAAATTTTAATATTTAGTATTATGATATAATTCTAATTGTATATCTTGTAAATAATTATGTAGTTAAATAATTATTTAGTAATACTTAATTATGAATGAAGTTAGAAGTTTACATATTTGTAAATTTTTTATTATTATATAAATGTGCAAAATGAATTTAGGTTAAGCATTTGATTTTCTATATATATTTTTATAAAATTTTCATTTCATTGAACCGTAGACCCGTCAATTGCTTGATATGTATATTCTATAGTATCCGTACATTTTTCTATACTTGTACAGATCTGAGAATTATGCATGTTGATCAATTGATTATCCAATTTGGACAGTTTAGGAATTGCAAATAATTTTACAGGTCAATTTATAGTAATCAAACGGTGTGCAATGAAGGCCGAATGAAATTTTGATCATCATTTTCCTTTTGTTCTTCGCATACATAAATATTTGTATGTGGAGAACTAAGGAGAAATGCTGCCGAAATTTCATTTGGTCTTCATTGCATACCATTTGATTACTATAAGTTGACCTATAAAATTAATACAATTCCTGAATGGGATAGGGCCTTTACCTAGTAGTTGATGATAGGATGCATTCATCGTGATAGTAAAATAATTATATTTTTAATTTTATTTTCATATTAATTATGTAATTTAATTAGTTTGTTAATGATATCAATATATGAGAAAGTTATTTCTAAATATATTTTGTTAATTAAACATGTAGGATATAATGGGAGAAAGAATCACAGCATTATGTTATATGGGTGGTTCTATGATTAATGGATCAAATGGAATTGAGTACAATCAGGGACCAAAAAAGGCAATTAGAATCAGTTCTGATATGACATTCCAAGAGTTGGAGAACAAAATATGTAAAGTTCTCCATATTGATAGAACTGGAAAAAAAGTTTTGATTATCTATAGATATCCACAAGTTGTCCAGCCGATATTTGTAAAGTACGAACCTGTTCCATTAACCGATGATGAAGACATGGAGATGATGTTTTCAACTATCGATTCACATTTATGTATATCGGGTGCAGAGTTATATATAGATATCCAAACCATTGAAGCTCCTGAACCTGATTGCGAACAAGATGATTACGAAGAAGCTGTTTGAAATATAGCAACAACTCATGTAACTGAACAGGTCTATCATATAGTATTCCGAATATTGCAGATAATGAAGTGAAAAATATTGGCTCAGTTTTTACTGTAGATCCGTTACGTACGGTGGACAGTACTGTACCGGAAAGTAATATTAGAGAAGCATCAATATATACAGCTGCTGATGACAGGGTGCATGTCGATAATCAACTTTTTAGTGAGAATGATGATGAAAGTGAACATGACTTGGCTGACGAAGGTGACGAGGCCGGTACTTCACATCCAGTACGAAGTCCGGATGATACCACTGTTCCAAATTATTCTACATTTGAAGCTCCATCTAGAACATTTACCCAGATTGATTAGAATGCTGCAAATATGTCAATGTATTATTCAATACAGGAACAACATGTTATATGGAAAAGGAATGAGGAGTTACATAAAGGACTCCGCTTTATAGATAAGGCAGAATTGCAGACTGCAGTAAAATAATATTCTGTTGAAAGACATCATGAATTCAAAGTTATTGAATCAAATCCAAATCTATGGCATGTCAAATGTAAGAGCAGAGATTCTGGTTGTCAGTGGATGCTGAGAGGTATTAAACGGCATAATTTTTTTGAGATCTCACGATATACCGGTCCTTATACATGCCTATCTGCAATGATGTCTCAAGATCATTCTGGTTTGGACTCCACTTTAATTGCTAATGAAATTCGGGACCTGGTTAAAGAAATTCCTACCATTGCTATTGCTAGACTTGGTGCAGTCATAAAGAACAAATACAACTATACACCAAGTTATAGAAAATTATGGGATGCCAAACAGAAGGCGATAGCGATGCTGTTCGGAGATTGGGATATGTCATATCAATTGCTTCCGAAATGGTTGCATGATGTACAAACATTTAATCCGGGTACCTGGGTTAAATTTATCAGCACTCCAACTGGTATACCAAATTGTGCCCAGTTTGATCGTGTATTTTGGGCCTTTGCACCCTCTATTGAAGGGTTTAAGCACTGTCGTCCGGTTATAAGTATCGATGCTACTTTCATGTATAGAAAGTATAAGGAGAAATTGTTGATTGCAACTGCTATTGATGGAAATAATCAGATCTTTCCACTTGCATTTGGTATTGTCGATGAAGAGTCAGCGGACACCTGGGGTTGGTTCTTAGCTTGTATCAGAAATTTTGTTACAACATGTCAGGAAATTTGTCTAATTTCTGATCGACATGTTGGTATACTTGCTGTAGTACAGAATGAGTATCTAGGTTGGCAGCCACCACATGCTTATCATGTATATTGCCTGCATCACGTGGCAAGTAACTTCAATTCAAGATTTCGTGATCCCAAACTAAGAGATGTGAAAAGAGCTGGAATGCAAACGCAGCTTAGAAAATTCCAGAAATACATGAGAAATATTGAGAAATTTAACCCAGAAGCTGTTCAGTGGTTGAATGAAATTCCTTTAGCAAAATGGACACGTTCACATGATGACGGACGACGGTATGGGATGATGACAACTAATATATCTGAGTGTTTCAATGGAGTTCTGAAAATGCTCGATTTCTTCCCATAACAGCATTGGTACAATTGACTTTCTTTCGACTTGTGTCATATTTTAAAGGCCGACGTGTCCAAGCAACAGAGGCAATGGACAGAAATGAAAGGTTTACTCCTTTTGTTACGGGACATGTCATCTCCAACCAAGCCAAAGCGACATCGCATACCATTACATGATTTGATAGAGCAACTGGTTGTTCCAAGTCCAAACTACTAGACGTGGACCGAACATGAACAGGGGTGATAATACACAGGTACTTACCATCTTTATGTATCATTGAAAATATGTTATTACGTTGTGTATATACTGAATTATGATTTTTGATACTGTAGGTTGTTCATCTTTCCCAGCAGACATGTACATGTCAGAAATGGCAATGTTTTCATTTATCTTGTTCTCACGTCATGGCTGCTTGTGCACATGTTGCCATTGATTTTAAAATATACATTGATCGGTACTATACATTACACAATTATCATCGAACTTATATGCCACAATTTCAACCAATTCCTCATGAAGAATATTGGCCCCAGCAAAATGAACACGGTATCATTATACCTGATGTAAATAGACTGCGACAGAAAGGTAAGCCACGATCCACGAGGATCAGAAATGATATGGATATAAGAGAAGCCGGCAATAGATGCAAATGTACAATCTGTAAAGAAGAAGGGCATGATAGGCGGTCATGTCCAAGGCTTCTACAAGCAGATTATTTAAATTATATCAGTCATATTTTACAGATGTTTTAATATATGGATTGTAATGTATTAGGCTAATCTTGTCATTGCTTTGTATTTTATTTGATAGATTGTAATATATGGATATATTTTATTGTCTGATGTTTATAGCTTGTATATGGATTGATGTCCTTATTATGCATTAAATGGGCTTTGTGATTGATTTTCTTTGAATTATCACAGTTATGAATCCGGATCCTTCTGATAGTAGTGTACTACATGGTCAGCCTTCACATAGATCATCTTTGGTCTAGGAGGGACAGGATGTTGTTTTGCACTGTCGACGTCGAGAGATGGTTATGCGCAGATCAATACTGCTCGATCATCGTATTTTGCCATTGCTGATACAGTCCGGATTCTATGGTCTAGCACGTGTTGGATTTATTAGATTGGACTGGCATTTGATCACTGCTCTCGTCGAGCGGTGGCGTCCAAAGATGCATACTTTTCATTTTCCCCATGGAGAGGCCACCATCACCCTACAGGATGCTGCTGTTCAGCTAGGTTTGCCAGTAGATGGTCTACCAGTGACGGGTAGTACACGGGTAGACTGGAGGCAGCTTTGTCTTGAGTTATTAGGGGTCGTCCCACCGGATGATAGATTGCATGGATCACAACTGAGCTTGGTCTGGCTTACCGAGCACTTCCTGGATTTAGCATTCGATACGGACAAGGCAGTCATTCAGTGCTATGCTCGAGCATATATTTTATAGTTGATGGGTGGGTGCCTTTTTATGGATAAATCTTGGAACAACATGCATATATTATTTCTACCTTTATTAGCGGATTTCGAGATGGCCAGACAGTATAGTTGGGATAGCGCTGGACTCGCTTGGTTGTATAGAGAGATGTGCAGGGCGAGTCACAAAGATGTTACTGATATTGCCGGTCCGCTGTTGCTACTACAGCTATGGGCATGTGATAGAGTTTCGATTCTTGCACCCCATAGATTACTTCGATAGGCTCCAGATCCGATGATCGATTTTGATGATGATAGAGCCGGTTTACCACAGGGACCATTAGGGATGAGGTGAGTTTAGAATTTACATAATATTTTTATGCCGTGTATGATATATACTATTTTATTTAATTAATTTATTTAATTTATTTTGTAGATGGAGAGATCTTTTTTCTGTCACACAGGTACCTATGCATGTGGTCTCTTCGTATCGTTATTTACTTGATCGACTGTGACCCGACGAGGTAATGAATATTGAATTTTTGGTAATGATTGACTTGTTTTATTTGTTCTTGTTTAATAAATTATGCTTTAAATTATTTATAAAAAGGTCATATGGCAGCCATATACTGCCGCTATGATTGCATAGTTACCAGACTACTGTCTACAGGGTCAGGAGATCTGGTGTAGTAGAGTGCCACTAGTATGTTTTTATATAGTAGAGTGGCACTTACCCGATAGAGTGATGCGCCAGTTCGGGATGCGACAGGTCATGCCAGATCAGTTCGATACGTTGTCTGCACTACATCGTATTGATATGAGAGGACGATCTGATCAGGATTGGTTCACCGTTCATCGGGATTATATACAGTTATGGATGAGTCATCATGACTATATTATATATGGTGATCCATTCGATGGTACCATGGATTATCACGATCCTTATATGCAGTGGTATCGTATGATCACTCGTCGATTCATCAGTCGCAATGGTGCAGTATATGATTACATGGTAAGTAATTTAAATTTTATTATTTAAATTATGAGTTTAAATTTTGTCAAACTAATTATTTTTTTTATTTACAGGGTAGTAGTTTTGCGACGATACTCGAGCGTGCGACGACCTCCCCAGATATACAGGATATATGTCATTCTGCTCTCCATACTCTTGGCGAGCATGCACGGATTCCACTACATGAGTTTTATCAGGAGGGAGACAGGGAGGACGAGACTCCTTCGCCTTATTATCCATATGCATCTTCATCCGGAGCACCTCCGCCAGCTCATCACAGATGAGGTACAAGACGAGATAGCATTGTTCCACATCCGATGCACGAGTTCACATCTACTGAGGATGTGGCAGCACATTTTGATTATACTACTACACCGGATTTCATGGGCTGGCAGCATGATTATTCCGGACATGGAGCATCGTCGTCACATCATGTATCTGCACAGCAGGCATCACATGATGTAGAGCATGCTGCATATCAAGCATCACACGATATAGAGCATGAGATAGAGCAGCATCAGCCACCTCCGATCCGTCGTCCTATACAGCCTGCATGCACTAGGAGACGGCCACCATGTGGGACCGAATAGTCATTTATTTTGAATTTATTGTAATTCATGTTTTCTTGTTAATTTTAAAAAATTATGTTTTTAATATATGTGTTTATTTATATGTGTTGTGGTCCAAAATATATAAGAATTATTTATATAAGTGTTTATTTATATATGTGTTTATATGTGTTCTGGTCTAAAATAGACAAAAATCATTTATTTGCTTAACTAAATTTAAAAAAATATAAATTATAAAATTCAAATTATGAAAATAATAAAAATTTTATTTTCTGTTGATTCTGTCATCTATTTGGTTCTCAGTCCTGTCATCATTTCGGTCGACAGTCCGATTACCAGGATCGATCATCGGTTCACTTATTGGTCTTGCTACTGATTCGATCATCCATCCACCTACTGATCCGATCATCGGTCCACATATCGGTCTTAAAATGATAAGAATCAGTTATTTGCTCAAGTAAATTAAAAAATATATAAAATAAAAAATTAAATTTATGAAAATAATAAATTATTTTAGCATTTATTAAAATTCATGATTTCTCGTTAATTTTTAATTTTTTTATTAAAGTTTAATTAAAAGAATATTATTTGGTGAAATCGTAGATACAATCGACGATTTATCATTATTTTATTTTATAAAAAAATATAAAATTTTTAACAATTTTTTAATAATTGTTAATGTAATTTGGTAAATAATATATTTAAAATATTTTAATTTAATATATTAATTATTTAATAATAATAATAATATTTTTTTTTCTTTTTTCAGTAAAATCGTGGAAGGATCCGACCCTCGGTCACCATCCCGATTGCCATTTAGACTAATCATCAGTTCACCTACTGGTCCTGCTACCAGTCTGACCATCGATCCACCTATCGGTCAGACCATCGATCCACGTATCGGTCCTGCAATTTTTTTTATTAATTTTTTATTTTTTATAAAATTTTGATATGTATTATTCACGAGTTAATTTTTTTCAGATTTTTTTTAAAAAAAATATTTTAATAATTTTTTTTATAATAAATCAATATTTTAAAATTATATTTTTCCTTTCATATTTTTTTTTGGGAGAAATCAGGAGCTCGTAATCTAGATTCGTCTTTCGTAAAGACGAATTCAATTTAATTGTATTCATCTTTTCGACAGATGAATTCGTCCACGTCATTCACACTACCTACTTCGGTAAATAAATTTCGCATCACCTATTTTCATAATTTTTTTTAAAAAAATATTATTTTAAAAAATTACTCACAATATTAGTAGATTTCATTGTCCGGTAAATTGGAATTATATTTGTAGAACCAAGGAATAGGGAGGTTTGAGTGTAAAGAACCTCGGATGTATCGGTCACTTTTAGCTAAATAGTCTTGGAAATATCTGTTAGGATCTCCAAATCCTTAGTGGAGCCAGGTGGCAGAGGCCTATTACTCATGAAGGAAGTTGGGTGTGAGGTCGAGGAGCTTGTCGGGTTTCTCGCCAATATGGAAAGATGTACGTTCAAAATATTGTGTTTTGGAGTTGGTGTAGCTTGTAAGATAGGAAATGACAATTCGATCCATTTTTTTGGAAGGATGTTTAGATTGACATGATACCTCTTTTCTCTTATTTTGAAGAGCTTCATGATTGTGTTTTAAAATCGAATAGGCTGATTTCATCGTCATGGAGTTGGAAGAATTTGAGATGGTGCATCAAATTTCTGAAGGTTTTTTTTTTTTTTTTTTTTTTTTTTTTTTTTTTTTTTTTTGAAAGTAACCTATTGCGTTCAATTAAAGATTTTAATATGAGTACAATCAAGATAGCCAGAAAGAACTATGTTACGAAAAGATCCTGAAATATGTTCTAAATCGGTCCACAAAATTGAAATCGAATGATGAGCAACATAGAAGACTATCCAGTCCGTAGCTAGGTTAGCCTTCCGATATATATGTTTAATAACGATCGAGGAGCACCCGTGGAAAAGAAGAATAATGTCATGAAGGCCTTTAACTGAACTTCAAAGAGATCCAGGTGTCTTCCTTGCTGGCCATTCTTGCCCCGCTCAGAGCATCTCCTGTTGTGGATGTACCAGTTTGGATGACTCATTTTATAAGCTTCTTAATTATGGTAGTCTTAAATGTCCCTTCTTGAGGATCTTTTTGGAAAGCACCAGCACCAGAAAAAGTGAAGGTTATCTGGTGGTTGGCAATAAGAAATAAGCTACATACCAGGAAAGTTGATGTGAAGAAAGGATGGAATATGTGTACCGTGGCTCAAGTATGAAGTTGAACAACCACCTTTTTTTAAGATGTTCCTTCGCAAGGAGTTTATGGACAGCAATAAAATTGCAGCCGAATTTAAGAGGTAAATTTTCTTCATTCCTTGATTTATGGACTCCTCGGAGGAGGAAAAACAAGCACTAGTTTGACAGCAAGGCAGGCGATCAGTTAAGGGTTGTGATGTGTTGGGACTTGGAGGGAAAGGAACAATTGAGTTTTTCTTGAGAAAGAAAGGCTCTATTTTTCCAGTTTTGTTGATCATTTTTCAAACTTTTCATGGCTGAGAACGCATTTGCTCTTTGAAAAATGAAGACAACCATAGAAGACTCTGGATAAGGTTAAAAACTTTGGCAACAATAGTAACGAATTATAGATAATTTTTACTTAGTTTTTCTTTTTTCAATATTTTCTATATGATGTAATTTCTCTATTTTACTTTTTCTAAAACTGTAACTCGTTTATTCTTTTTTATTAACAATAAAAAGGGGCAGCATTCTGCTACCTCTAGTTTAGTCAAGGAAAAAATAAAAGAAAGAAAGGATATAAAACAGGTTTAAACAGATACCTCAAAAAAAACAAAACAAAATGAGCTACGGAGGAAAAATAAAACTACGGCAATTCACTGAATTTGTTTAGATCAAAAGTACATAAATTCTAACGGTGATGCACTGCAACGAGCCTCATAGCCTTGTCGTGTGTTTATATTTCCTAGAAAAGCTCAGTTATTCCTTTCTCCTTCAAATTAACAATAAAATGGGAGTCCAAAATGCTAAAAGTTATGCCAGTTTGATATCCAGATGGTATTTCGTTCCAACTTTGGCTCTCTTTCATTCTTGTTCAAAATGGCTACAAAATCTTTAATTAATTCGAAGGGTTTTGGACTAATTGTCGAGCATAAGTCTCGCGAACATTTCCAAGTAAGGACAGCATTATTATTATTATATTATTATTTGCTGTTCTCCAACTGGTTTAATAAAATGTTAAGTATCTTAGAGACCAGCTTGCATTTCTTTAGTTATTCTACAACATAAAAGTATCTTAAGCACAACAAACATGCATCATATATAGTGCTTACATGGAAGCAAGCAAAATCTGCAAAATTTGCAGCACATCGCAAGCCTCATCTATCTCCTCCAACAAAATTTTAGCATATGCGTTTTCCTTTCTTCTAATTTCTTTTATTTTCTTGATATTATACCCTACCGGTTCGTCATCGAGCCGGACCGGTCTCTTTTTGCGGTCCGGCCAGACCGCTCTGTCCAGGCTCTGACAGTCATATCCCTTTCTAAAGTCCGACCCACCAGAGTAAAGATCCGACGGCCCGCTCCTGCTGAGATCTGGCACGCCGCCCTCCTTCTGAAGTCCGACCCACCGGAGTAGAGGTCCGACGGCCCGCTCTTGCAGAGGTCCGGCACGCATGCCTCCTTCTGAAGTCCGACCCATCGGAGTAAAGGTCCGATGGCCCGCTCCTGCTGAGGTCCGGCACGCATGCCTCCTTCTGAAGTCCGACCCATTGGAGTAAATGTCCGACGGCCCGCTCCTGCTGATGTCCGGCACGCCGCCCTCCTTCTGAAGTCTAACCCATCGGAGTAGAGGTCCGATGGCCCGCTTCTGCTGAGGTCCAGCATGCATGCCTCCTTCTGAAGTCCGACCCATCGAAGTAGAGGTCCGACAGCCCGCTCCTACTGAGGTCCGGCACGCCGCCCTCCTTCTGAAGTCCGACCCACCGGAGTAAAGTCCGACGGCTCGCTCCTGCTGAGGTCCGGCCCACAGTTCTACAGACACCCTCCCTCGGAGACCGGCTGGCCCCCTCGGTAGGCATCCGACCGACCCACTTCGAGGCCTAGAGGATTCCAAAAACCTCTTCTGTTATAACAAATTTCTGCCACATCAGCAGTACTGCTCCACTACTTCCATGATACTGCCCTATCCAGGCACCACGTGGCCACTCTCCAGATCCTCTTGGGGGTAAATCAGTCTTTTTCGAACTCCTCCCTAATGGATTTGGACTGTTCCGCGCCTATATAAGGTGCCCGGGGAACCCCATTTTGAGCTAAGTTCACTCTTCCCTTCTCTATACATTGTTTTCTCAGTTTCCACCATTCTGTTGCCTTCTGGCTCTTACTGACTTAAGCATCGAAGTGTCCCCCGCCAGAACACCACCAGTGCCTTGGGGACTTTGTTGCAGGTCGGCTGGAAGAGAGCAGCGCTCTAGCACAATCGACCGGACCCGGTTAGGAGAAATCGCGGTAATAGATTGGTGCTAGAGGAAGGGCACTCAACCCTTCTCTAAAAGGTGGAACTCATCTGCCCAGCCAAGCAATGGCTAAGGGGAGAGCTCAGAACACTTCCGCCAGAGGAGGTCCTTCCCTGTTCAGGTCCGAAGGCCCTCCCAGGGAAGACGCCGCCGTCACCACCGCTGTTGCCGAGCCCACCATCATCCTGGGACTGCAGTAGTTCCAAATGTTGATGAATCGGATCGAAATGTTCACCACCGCAGTTCAGCATTTTCAGGAGGCAGCTGACAACTGGCAGTAGCCACCTGCTATTTCCTGCACTGACCACCCACCTGTCGTTGAGGGAAGCCGACAGCCAGAAGTCCCTCTACAGCGCTCTCACGCCGCTGCGGAGCCTAGGAGATCTTTAGGAGATCACACCGACAGCAAGAGGGCGAGATCTGCCTCGCCCTCCTACATTGAATCTATCCCTGCTGGTGCTCGGCCTCCCACCGAACTCCCGAGAGACTATACCAGCAAGATCTTGCTCATGGAGGAGCGCATCACTGAGATAGTCCATCGACAAAAAGTCGAGGGGGGGCAGGTATATGACTCTCGTCCGCCCTTCTCCGATGAGATTCTGGTGGAGATGATTTTTCACTACTTCAAAATCCCTCAGGTGGATCCTTACGACGGCACCACCGACCCGTTGGACCATCTGGGCACCTACAAGACCCACATGATGGTACAGGGTACCTTCGATGCCCTCCACTATATCGCACTCCCAGCAACCCTAAAGAAGGCCGCTCGGATCTGGTTCAACGCCATCCGACCATATACGATATATTCTTTATCTCAGCTCGAAAACCTTTTTCTCTCACATTTCAAGATATGCAGTCAGATCCCGAGGAACATCGACTACCTCTTCCTCGTGCTGCAAAAGGAAGGGAAGACCCTCCGAGATTACATGGCCCGTTTCAACTCAACAGCCATGGAGGTCCCGGATCTGAATGAAGTAGTAGCTATATCGGCCTTCAAAAGAGGGCTCCGTTCATCCAGGCTTACTTTCTCCCTGGATAAGAGGTTTCCGACAAGCTATAGTGAACTCCTAGCCAGGGCACAAAAGTATGCCCTGGCAAAAGAACAAGCGACCAAACGATGCCAAGCAGAGGGGAGGCCGGCCTCCAAGAAGCGGAGCAACAAGGCTCCTTAAGTCCGACCTCCAAACGATGGCCACCGGTCAGCCCAGCACCGAAGTTCGAAGCCGAAGGACTTTCCTAGGAGGTTCGAGACCTATGCACCCCTCTCCCTTACAAGGGAGAAGATCCTCCTGGAGATCAAGAACGAGACCTTCCTTCAGAGGCCTCGATCGATGAAGGGCCCTCCTGCATCCAGAAACAAAGATAAATTCTATCGGTTCCACGGACCATGGGCACAGCACCAAATAATGCCTACAGCTGAAGGATGCCATTGAAGACCTCATCCGGAGGGGGTACCTGCGCAAATATGTCCGACCCCATCAGGATCGGGCCGAAGCCTCAAATGCCAGAAACCCTCCATAGGAGGTGGAGCTTCCCAACCAACGACCGACCGGCGGAGATGTCAGCATGCTGCATCGGTGGTTTGAGTGGAGCTACGAAGATGACCTAGGCATTGTCAAGAGGTCCAGGGGCTCCAATGCAATCACCTTCTCCGATGAAGACTTTCTAGAGTCCCATGTTTTCAAAAATAATCCTGTAGTCGTGTCGGCAGTAATTGCCAACTATGATATAAAAAGGATACTTATAGATATGGAAACTCCACGGAGGTATTACTGTATGATGCATTTCTGAGAATGAATCTATCCCGATCAATGATGCAAAATTCCCCCATACCACTGACGGGCTTTGGAAGAAACTCCGTCGAAGTCGAAGGGAAAATCACCCTGCCTATGACGATCGGAACGGAGCCTTTTCAGAAGACTCTCCCCATCAACTTTATGGTCGTCTGCACGACCTTAGCCTATAATGCCATTTTGGGCCAACCGACCCTCAATAAGTTCTGGGCCATTATTTCCACTTACCATCTGTTGGAAAAGTTTATGACCAGGCACGGGGTTAGAGTTATGCGAGGGGACCGTCGAATGGCCAGACAGTGCTTAACTATCCTGAACCAATAGTCACAAGGCCGTCTTGCCCTGGAGCAGCTTGACCCAAGGGATGAAGCCGACGATCATGGTCAGCCAGATGAGAAAATCCTGTTCGTCCCCCTTTGGGAGGACAACCCCACCAAAGTTCTCCAAATCGGAAGCTCTCTCAGCGAGGACATCAAGTCAGAGCTGATCAGCTTCCTGAGGAGTAATGCCAATGTCTTCGCTTGGTCGACGTCGACATGCTTGGTATACCGTCAGATGTCATCACCCACCAACTCAAGGTGGATCCGACCTACAGGCCCGTCCGGCAGAAAAAGAGGAGCTTCGCTGTTGAAAGGCAAAGAGTTATTGATGAAGAAGTGAAGAAGCTCTCCGACACTGGTTTCATCAGGGAAGTCCATTACCCTGAGTGCTTAGCTAATGTTGTGATGGTGAAAAAGGCTAACGAGAAGTGGAGGATCTGTGTGGACTACACTGACCTCAACAAGGCCTGCCCAAAGGACAGTTTTCCATTGCCTAAAATTGATCAGCTGGTGGATGCTACGGCCGGCCACTAGCTTCTGAGTTTTATGGATGCCTTATCTGGCTACAACCAGGTCAGGATGCATCCGGAGGACGAGGAGAAGATGGCCTTTATCACCGACAAAGGTCTATATTGTTACAAGATGATGCCCTTCGACCTGAAAAATGCCGGCGCCACCTTCCAAAGGCTGAAAATATGTATTTTAAAACTATTATAAATCATGCACAGCGAAAGGCTCGGTAGATAGATCTAAACGATCTACTGATTTGCCCGCAACAGGACCTATCATAATAATGTAGCATGCATATAACATCAAAAATAATAGAAGAACATGAATATAAAGGTCATACCTCTATACCTCTAAGAGTGCATGAGAGAAGCAGTGAATGGCAGTGAGAAGGAGGGCGCTCGAGCCACACTCGCGTCTGGCCTTTACAAGATGTCTACACCTGGGCTCGACTCTGATCAACTCCCTCGGAGTGCTAGCTCTTCGGGATTCGTTGGCTGAACTTCTTCTTCCTGGAAGATAAGAAAGCAGGAACCCCTTCCCAAAACTCTTTCCAAGACCTAGATTGATTGCTAGGTGGCACACACCCAATCCCTAAACCTCTCACAAAGCCCTTCTTCTTCCCTCTCTTTTCTCTGTGTTGTTGTGTTGTAACCCCAGCAACCACCACAATGTTCCACATTTATCGGGGCAGCAGGGAGAGGGAGAAGAAGGAGGGAGGAGAGATGAGAGGAGAGAATGGGGGAGAGGATCATGGGTGTGCCAAATGGGTCTAACCTATTTGGGCAAGTATGACTTTCATACCATAAAGGTTTGGAGCCAAAACTGGTTTAAATTAGAAATTTAAACAAGGTCAAACCTGCCCAAAAAATCCTCCATGAAATACTCCCAAAATTTCTGCTCGTTATAGGAAGTGTCGACACTCGAAAATTGCCAAGTGTCGACACTTCACCAAATGCGACACCTGCAAAAATCCAAGTGTCGACACTTGGAGCAAAGTCAACCAAATTGATTTCAAGTGATGGCAAATGATTCTCAATCATTGATTAGCCCAAAAGATCAGATAGAAATCCTCTATGGT
This sequence comes from Areca catechu, assembly GCA_021397845.1. NCBI lineage: Eukaryota > Viridiplantae > Streptophyta > Magnoliopsida > Arecales > Arecaceae > Areca > Areca catechu. Next base: position 45,712,256 of record CM038047.1, on the reverse strand, counting down.
GTGTGACTCCATAGGTTCGAATACTAAACCGGTAGCATTGGAACACTTCCAATACCAGTCAAAGTTCTCATCTAGCAATGATACCCGATGTCCAGATAGGTCAAAGATGCAGAGCACCTCACAAGAACCTCTGGCATATGGTTGCCGCATAATTCATCCCTTTGACCTTATAATGCTCAGGATGATCTAGGGTTAGACTGCCAACCCTAATTTGGTCTATCCAGATTATGTCTCAACCTCACAAGTTCTGTGACTCCTCACAAGAACTACCTTGGCCAAGATTTTGCTGAATTGAGACATAGTGAGCCATTCACTCCAAACTATTTGGAGAGGTCAATTCCATCTTGATCCACCACCGCTCCATAAGTACTTAACTACATCAGAAACCATCCGTCACTGGATTAGAAATCCATGTAGTCCGGCACCAAAGTATAGTGAGTTGCTTGCAAGCTGCCATGGTGATCTCAGGTCTGAGGGACACATATATCCATATCCCTTCGCGAGCAACCCTTTGGCAGAAGGGAGCTCCGCAGATGGTCACGTTCAGTGAAATGTCATACACTTTACTTGTATATCACACCAGTGTCTCCACACTCCTTGGTTAAGAGGACAACCAACAAATATGTCATACAACAACCTATACTTGATACATTGTCGTCCTATAACAATGTATCATTTGGTTGTGAACTAGTTTAAGAACTACTTGATATATCCTCTCTATATCAAACAATGTAGTTCTAAGGACTCCATCATACAAAAGTTCATTACACGAAAATATAAAATGATGGACAGCCAAAAATAAATAACTTTTATTTATTATTAAAAATTCATATACAAAATAGCACAACCGTCTACAACCTAAATGATTGGCTTTGGGATACAATTCCCAACACTTCGTCGTTCAGCTTATGAAAGTCGACCTCATTAGCCCTCGACACCTTCCTTCTGTTGACGGCGTTCGGACTAGGATCTCTCCATGTCGGTTCGAAGCCCCAAGGTTCGAGGCTATCTATGTAAAAGAATCGAGACTTTTGGCCATGAATGGCCGATGGAAGTCCCCCTAATATCTTTCGGCTAGGACAGGGACTAAACATCCACCACTCCTTACTTCGGAAATCCTATTTCAGAAGAAAAAAGTTAGAGAATAGGGACAACCTTGGTTCGATTTCAGCTTCCTGGCAGACAACCAGGAAACCACAGATGACCCGAATGCTGTTCGGGGTCAGCTATGAAGGGATAATTTTATAGCTATTGAAAATTTGGATGAAAAATTTATGGAGTGGAAATCAGAGGCCGGCCTTGAGATAATCTTCATACAAAGGAAGGGCACCATGGTTCAGTGGACCGTTCACTCTCCCTTCCTTTCTTGGAACAGTGAGGTGTAGGGTGATCGGAATGCCGTAAACGGTCTTGAGATTTTCTACCCTCTCTCTAGTCATGGTCGTCGCAATATCATACAGGCTGGGCTCCCTATTCCCACAGACCAAACTCCTACCGGAGGCCATTTTAATGGAGGCTAGAAGAGAAGAAGAGGATGGAGGCAGAACTAACCTAGTGGGTGAAGTTCCTAGCAAAGACAAAGGCAGAGGGAGAAGGAGACTCTCTCTTTTTCTCTCCAAACCCGAGCGCAGTGAAGGACCCCCTTTGGGCGTCCGCCCTTCCTTTTATAGGTGCTGAAGGGCCGCCTCCCAGCACCCCTCGAGCGTCGTGATCTGTGGCAGGCGACGCGATTCTTTGACTGGATGGGAAAGCCGAAGAGATGCGTCGAATCATGTTTTGATCACAATCCATGTAACCACCAGATCGACAGTGGATAAGCTACCCTGGGCACCATGCCGACCACTTGGATCTCGCCGCGTGGCCCGCATCGCGTTGGGGGCGCGTCGAGCGGGCATTTCAGGCTAACAGCCCATTATGGCGCCATATAAACAATAAATGCCTCCCCAGTCCCCTCCAATCAGGCACTGACACCTGTCCAAGGGTGGAGTTTCGGAGCAGAAGACGGCCGGTCGCAGCACATCGAATCGGATTCGCCATCATCTTGAGAACTGGCGCATTTATTGCCAATTAATGCCCTTGCCCTTCGAGTCTACAGGCCCTCTCGAAAGACAAGGGCAAGGGGGCAACTGTTATACCCTGCCAGTTCGTCATCGAGCCAGACCGGTCTCTCTTTGTGGTCCGACCAGACTGCTTTGTCCAGGCTCTGACGGCCATATCCCCTTCTGAAGTCCGACCCACCGGAGTAGAGGTCCGACGGCCCGCTCCTGCTGAGGTCCGGCACGCCGCCCTCCTTCTGAAGTCTAACCCACAAGAGTAGAGGTCCGACGGCCCGCTCCTACAGAGGTCCGGCATGCATGCCTTTTTCTGAAGTCTGACCCACTGGAGTAAAGGTCCGATGGCCCACTCCTGCTGAGGTCTGGCATGCATGCCTCCTTCTGAAGTCTGACCCACCGGAGTAAAGGTCCAATGGCCTGCTCCTGCTGAGGTCCGGCACGCATGCCTCCTTCTGAAGTCCGACCCACTGGAGTAAAGGTCCAACGGCCTGCTCCTGCTGAGGTCCGGCACGCCGCCCTCCTTCTGAAATCCGACCCACCGGAATAGAGGTCCGGCACGCATGCCTCCTTCTGAAGTCTGACCCACCGGAGTAGAGGTCCGACGGCCCGCTCCTGCTGAGGTCCAGCACGCCACCCTCCTTCTGAAGTCCGACCAACCGAAATAGAGGTCCGACGGCCCGCTCCTGCAGAAGTCTGGCCCACGGTTCTACAGACGCCCTCCCTCGGAGTACCGGCTGGCCCCTCGGTCGGTGTCCGACCGACCCACTTCGATGCCCAGAGGATTCCAAAAACCTTTTCTGTTGTAACAAACTCCTGCCACATCAGCAGTACTGCTCCACTACTCCCACGATGATGTCCTATCCAGGCGCCACGTGGCCACTCTCCAGATCCTCTTGGGGATAAATCAGTCTTTTTCGGACTCCTTCCTAACAGATTTTGGACTATTCCACGCCTATATAAGGTGCCTGGGAAATCCCGTTTTGAGCTAAGTTCACTCTTCCCTTTTCCATACGTTGTTTTCTCAGTTTCCTCCATTCTATTGCCTTCTGGCTCCTACTGACTTAAGCATCGAAGTGTCTCCCGTCGGAACACCACCGATATCTTGGAAACTTTGTTGCAAGTCGGCCGGAAAAGAGCAGTGCTCCAACATAGCCGACCGAACCCGATCATGAGAAATCACGGCAACACTTGACAAATATGATTAGAGCACAGTTGCATAGGGCAAGACTTGGGACCCTTTTACCGTAAGAGGGGAGCCAAGGGTCAGGATAAGTTTGCTCGGTGCAACCATCAAGCGATGAATCTTCATCTCCTACAAGTCATGTGATTTAAATACCCAAAAAAAATGTCCTTCACAAGATAATGCACGCTTTGACAACCCATACCGCATGCACCCCCTCCTAGCCGTTCCTTTTTTTTCAAAGATATCGCTTGACTTGTTTCCTAGGAAAAAATATATGTAAGTTTCATCTACCATTAAAAAATTATCTCATAATCCTGCAGAACTTCAAATCAAATTCTTATGCCACTGATGGCCGGAACTTCGAATCAAATTCTTATGCCACTGATGGCCGGAACTATTCCAGTCCAAAAATATACTGTGGAACGCGTTGGATGCGACTAAAGCCAGGTTATCATTTCTCAGTGGAGGTCGGCAATTGGCAACAACTAGATCGGTGAACAGCTTGCTGCCAAAAACGATGTAGACGTTTCACTCAAATGATGGCCGGTCTGGAGGCGTGGTTCGCTTCATTTGGTCGGCTCGCGGTTCCGCCCTTCGAGCACGCGGGTCATGCGGCGTGCTCCGCGTAGCACCCGCGCCCGGCCGCGTGGGCTTCTCTCATGGCACATGGTACAGCAGGCTTAATTGCAATTGGCTTCCCCCCTACACTCCACCTAGACATGTGGTGGGTGGTAGGTGGTGACACCAAGGACATGAACGGCTGTCAAAATGATTTTTTTTAATAATATATTTTAAAAAGTAGTTTGAAAAATAATTTTCAAACTACCACGCTTTGCTGAGAGAATGACCTGCTTGAAGTAGTTATGGGTTCGACTCGTAATTTCAGGTAGCTAATTCATTAATATAGTAGCCACTTGAAATTATGGATTGAATCCATAATTTCAAGTGTACCCCGATAATTTTTTAAAAAAATCTACTTTTCTTCTTCCTTATTCTCCTCACCTCTACCTATCTCCTCTTTGTGCCAACCCCTTTGGGTCGGTGCACCTAAGCATGCTGTCCCCTCCACGCCTCTCCCTTCTTTTCCCCCTTCGGCCTCCCCCCACAGCTGCACGCCCCTCCCCTTCGGCCTCCCCCGACAGCTACACGCCTCCCCACTTCCCCCCCCCCTCCACTCTTCTCCTCATTCGGCCTCCCCCCATGGTGGCGCGCCTCTCCCCCCTCTTCTCCTCCTTTGGTCTCTCCCCATGGCAGCATGCTTCCCTCTCGGCACCCCCCTCTCCTTCTTTGACCTCCCCCCTCCCCCCACGGCGGTGAGCCTCCCCCCAACCTTCTTTGTCCCCCCTCCCCCAGGCGGCAGCGCGCCTCCCCCACTTCAGCCTTCTCCCATAGTGGCACATCCCATTAATTTTTTTAAATTTTTTTTTTAAAAAAAAATTAAAACTGAAATTATGTATTCATGATTAAAATAGACTTTTAGAAATTATTGGTTGAACACATAATTTCTATTCCAGTAAATAAATATCTTTGAAATTGGAATTGCCGGTTCAATACAAAATTTTAATTCTAAACAAAATTTTAAAATTTTGCAATGGTCATAAATGGTTATAACGATCATAATTTTGCAATGGCTAGTTAGAGGGACTATTTCATGTGCTCCTCTCTTCTATTCTAACTCATCTTCATTTTAAATCTCTCTTCTTTTTTAAAATCTTTAAAATCCTCTCTAATCTCTCAAATTAAATAGCTTCAAAAAATGGTGAAGGTATATCCCGAGTAGAAAAAGGAAAACAACCTTCAAGTAGGTATGAAAGTGATTTATTTTTGAATAATGAGTGAAGTAAGAAGTTTAAATCTTTTTTTTTCTCGAAAGTAGATTTAAATTATTTTGATGATCTTCAAATTTGATTTTTATAATTATGATAAACAAATCAACCTATCCTACTCTAGTAAAATATTTTTTTACTAATTTTAGTTTCAATAGTACAAGTTATTCTATTTCATCGTATATCAAAAAAAGATTATTGAATTTGACTATAGTAATCTTGGTCAAATATTAGGCATTCTATAATATGGTGATGGATACTTCAATAGCATTTATTAGAGTCATCGATAGTTAGATTATCAAAACTTTAGCAAAATTATTTTTGAAAATAATACTGTATATCGAACTACTAAACCTAATGCACATACTTTGCCATTTTTGAATCAATTTATTTATTATATTATTATATTCAATATCTTACCTAGAGGAGGTCATAGAGATAATGTATCGTTCCGAGATATTTCTCTCCAAAATAATTATTTCGAATGATGAAGTTAATTTAGCATATACAATAATAAATTATATGAATGAATGTTTTCAAAGTTTGAAATCAATTTTACCTTATAAAATGTTTTTGATTGTTATTTTTAAGGCATTTGATATCCCTATCATTGATGACGATGAAGTTATCAAGTTTAAATCCATTGACATTTATAATCATTCATTCCTGAGACATATGATTATACACTTACCAATGGGGTATGGAAACGTATTGCAAAAGTCGATGAAGAAAAAAATGATAATAAAAGAGAAGGTCAGCATACTAGTAGAGACCAGCCTAGATACTTTTCTCAGTCTATATATAGCCTATCCATCTTATTCAACTTGGCCAATATACATAGTTTGATTAGTAATCACATTGCATACTCAAACAGACGCACTCGAGATCTTTTGTGGAACATATCAACACACGGACAAATGCATTGGAGGGATCTATGACAAGATGTTTGGACAAGAAATTTGCATAATTTGACCGATTTGTGGATCATTTTTACCATCAATCTCCTTCACCACTGTAGGACCCCCTAGTAGATGACTAGGCTCCTGCTTTAGTATACAATGCTTAAGACAACGCTGCTTTATCTTTTTTTTATGTTTTATCTTTAAAGTAATATAATTTTATTTCTTAATCATTTTGTTATCATTCATGTAGCTATTATTTTCAATATATTCTATAATACATTATCTTTGATTTAAGATATGTTATAAACTATTGCCGCCTGGATCGTCGTGGCCCGTAGCTGCTGATGGTGTCGGGTGGTTCGCGTCCGCCCGCCGGGATGCCTTCGGTGCCTCGGGACCTGCAAGACAGCCATGTTAGTGACCCGGGCCGGGGATTCCGGCGGGGGCACTTCGATGGTCAAGTCATTGACGATCCATGGGAACAGATCCTCCTGGTCGAGCCCCTTTGGATGAGCTCCACACTAGGAGGAGTGAGTGGAGTGTATGAGAGTGTGAGTGAGCTAGGAGATGCGGTGGCCGAGGTGGTCTTGCCCTCCTCTCTGGCCTCTCCTCCCTCTTCTCTTTCTCCTTATGGAGGTTGTGTTGTTCTTGCTTGGAAGAAGGAAAAATAATATATCCATTAGTGTTGTTGTTACCCCCTTCTTGTTTACTCTGGCTGAGTCTTCTACTTTGACTCGCCTCGGGGTTCTCCCATGCTATCAGACGGGTACAACAAGGTACCATCCATAGACGGGATGCCTTCTTCATTGGGTAGCTGGGGAAGCTTCTACATGCCTCTAACATTCCTTTTATTTGCCCTTCCTGGAAGCCTCGACTGTTGCGTTGCCGCTCTCGGGAACCGCACTCCCTGGTGGGGTCTTTTCTCCGGTCGTACGGTAGGTCGATGGAGGGCATGGTGCCTTGATGTGAGCTTCCTTTCTTTCTAGTGTGAATGGTGACCGTGGGCATTAATGGCGACATGGCGGGTGCTATCGTATGGTCCTCGGGGAGCCTGTCATCGTCTTCAGATGGGAGGTGCTGCTCCCATAGTGGTCGGAGTCTCGATCTGAGCTAAGGGCCGAGCTGGAAAGATGGGGCCCACTCGTAGGGGACCCGTCTCGCGGTGGCTCGGCTGTGCGGAGGAGAGCCGAGCTCGGCACAAGGCCAGGGGGGCCCAACTTTTACCGAGCTCGGGCTGGCAGAGGTGTATGAGGTGCGCCCAGCCTCGGAGGGGTACCTCTTGGCGGAGGAGGCTTGAGATCGACTCCGGGACACGGGACCTGACCTCGGGCTCAAAAGGTCTGCCGCTGGCGAGGTTTGAGCTCGGCTCCGACCTAGACATCCCGACCTGGCGGGGACCGACCTGGTGGAGGACGGAGCCCGGCTTCGACGGGCGACCCCGTTGTTATATGGGACATCATCAATGGTTAAAACCAAATCATCCATTTCATTTTTAGCAAGATTTATTTGGTGGTACCATAGAAATGGGATATGCACCTATTCTACCTTCTGGAACTAATGTTCGTACATAAATGGATTCCATCAGTTACATATATGATAAATTCTCAAGATTTTTTTCTTGCAAGATTAACAAATTAAGCTTTGATGGCTCATTCAATCCAATACCTTTCAGCCTAAATCTTGTGGAAAAAGGTAAAAAAAAAGAAGATCTGGATGGTTCTCTCTCTTCCATACCGACAAACTTCCATGCTGGGATTTAGATTAAAGATACGGGCTAGCCAAGCTAATAGGCCTGATTCCATCAAGATATTGCTATAGGAATATCCCAACATAGCCTTACTTAGTTGATCTTCAAGCCCCTTAGACTTTAGAGTAGGTTGAAAATTGAAAACTCTTGTGAACGATAATAAGGAGCAACAATGATATAAATCCTTATTGAGATTTCGACCCAGGACACAGATCATACTCCAATAGCAAGCTAATAGCTTTCTTTTTGGTAGATCTTGGTTATGGGCTTGCGTTGCATACATTGTGTAGCATTTAATTGGGAATGCTTTACTAGCTAATACTAGCTTTCTAAGGGATTGGCGTCCACAAACGCAACCAATGTTGGCAGTACTCCATTTGTCGATATAGAATCCAAATCCACCTGCCAAAAAACTGGGCTTAGCTCAGGCATTTTGACCGCCCAATTAAACTGGTGTCAATGTGAACCTAAATTTGGTCACTTATGTGGGTTAAGTTTGTCAGGCCCATCTGGTTGAGATGGGTAGTCCACCCAACGGAAACAAGGAAAGAGTGGGGGCCAACTTAATCGGAGCAGCAAACTCTACTCGATCGACAGTCAATTTTTAGGGAATAAACCGGTGTGGGTGACTTGTAAGCATACCCTTCATCTTCTCTTAAAATAGCAGCTGATTTTTTGTATATGTTTCTTCTTCTTCTTTTTTTTTGGGGTAAGATAAATGTTTGTTCTTCACCGGTTCACAAAGGCTTCCATCAAAGTATCATCCCTTGTAGGAATTTTGTGGTGCTCCCAAGTCTTGGAGAGACTTGGAAGGCCATGGCAGGGATGTTCGAGGATCCCTGGAGCTTGGGGGTGTGTCCCAAGCGGGTCCTGAATATATTCCAGAGGTTTCCTGGAGGTGTTCCAGGGATGCTTTAAATTTCAGTTTTATCTCATGTGACTTAGGGGGGAGATTTTGAGAGACTAACATAACCAGATTTGTGGGTTATGGGATTTAAGTCCAAGTATTAGTTGGTTTGTTGCAACCAACTTAGGAAGCCCTAAACCGCCTATGTGATTATATATAGGGAGCGTCGATTTAGAGGGGTATGAGAGAGGAATCAGCATGAGAGTTACATCACGCGGAAGAAAGGCTTGGGCGTGGAGGTCTTCCACGGGTTTGGAGAAGAGGATCTTGTGTGAGGGAGTCCGCAAGGTGGAGTTACTTCTCGGGTGTCAGAAAGGTACTAGTTCTTGATTGTAATCAAGGTTTCTTCTCCAAGGATTAATAAAGATCAGTCTCTCTTTTCTCTTAATATCTTTTATTACTTCTCCTACTTCTTGGTTTAGAAAGAAGGCTACCATCATCACGTCAGGGTCTCTCCCACGGTGCTTCCGCGGCATATACTCTGATCCAAGATTTTCTAACAAGTGGTATCAGAGCGTAGAGAGAGGAGTTTTCTATCCCAGGATCCCATTGAGGTTTTTCCAGGATTTTGGAGAAGGGTTCAGATCTAGGATTTCCTCAAGGTGTTGAGAGGAAGGATAAGATCTGGGGCTGCTGTTTATACCCTCTTTACATCAGGTATCTTCTTCAAGGTTTTTTGTCAATCTTTCGATGTTATGATTATTTTGGATCATGGAAGGCAACGGGATGAAGATTAGTATGGAGAAGTTTGATGGAAAAGGGAGTTTCACTATGTGGAAGGTTAGGGTGGAAGACTTGCTGATTCAGATGGGATTAGATCTAGCTTTGGAAGATAGGCCAGGGGTATAAATGACAAGGAGTGGATGTCCTTGGAGAAAAGGGCATGTGCCACGATTAAGGCTTGTTTGACGGATGAGATTTTGTATGGCGTGTTGGAGGAGAAGACATCCAAGAGATTGTGGTCGAGGTTGCACACCATGTATATGGAAAAGAATATATGCAATAAGTTGGTGCTGAAGAAGCAACTATACAGCCTTCTGATTCAAGAGCATAAGGATATTGCGGGACACATTCAACGGTTCGACCAGATGAGCATGGATTTGCTCAACATTGGGATAGATTTAGAAGAGAAAGATAAAAGTCTGCTGCTTTTATGTTCACTCCCCGGGAGCTTCGATCCATTGGTGACTACACGGAGATGCTGGTGTATGAGAAGATCATATCAGTGCTAAGGTCCAATGAGCAGCGAGAACGGATGACGAAGAGGGGGGTCTTCCAGGGGGTTTGGCTGTATCAGAGAGGCCAAGAAAATGGAAGAAGGGTGAACAGGTGGGATGGGTATAGTCCAGGAAAGGCAGCATGGCTGGCAAGTGCTACAGGTGTGGTGTAGCAGTGCACTTTAAGCGGGAGTGTCCGCTTAGGAAGAAGTGCAAGGATGGAGAAAAGGAAAGCCCAGATTTCTCAGGTTCAGTTGCTGGGTCAAAGGAAGAGTCGGATGAGCTCTTGATTTTGGAGGAGCCTGCGGGAGGCAGTGTATCTAAAATGGTCTCAAAGGGGTCCGTGGGATGCGGAGGGTTCGAGGAAGTAGCAATTGGGTATGAGGTTCAGGTACAAGCTCAACAGGGCGGCATTGAGTTGCTGACCTCGGGGTTTCATTCTGTGGCATAGGTGGACTTCAGTTTCAGGTGGAGCACCAGGGAAAGGTGGCTTCACGGGTGGAGCAGGTTTCGACACAAGGTCAGAGCGGAAGGGTGCGTGGGGAGGAGTCATATCCCAGCACCAGCGCCAGGGGTGCTCCGAGGCAGGTGGAGTAGCGTGCACAGGTAGTGAGGCGTGGCTCTGAGGAGATGATGTCAGGTAGAGCTCTAGTTACAGCGAGTGCCGGTTCAGGTTCGCTGGGTTCTCTCTAGGGAAGTCCAAGAAAAAGTCTAATGCAACTGCCAGGCAGAAGGAAGGCTACAATGGTGGTGCCAAGGTACAAGCAAGGGTCTTTTGCTATGAAGGCAGTCATCCTAAAGGCCTCCAAGGGTGCACAGTAGCTGAAGGGTGTTGGCAGAGGCAAGGAGATCCTCACAAGAGGCTGTCAGGAAATGCAGTTACAGCGGGGTTGTACAGGAGGACATTGTCGAGTTTGCCAAGGCTTGGGGGCACCAAGGTGAAGATTGTAGGGATTTTGTGGCGCTCCCAAGCCTTGGAGAGACTTGGGAGGCCATGGCAGGGATGTTCGAGGATCCCTGGGGCTTGGAGGCGTCCCAAGTGGGTCCTGGATATATTCCAGGGTTTTCCTAGAGGTGTTCCAGGGATGTTCTAAGTTTCAGTTTTAACTCATGTGACTTAGAAGGAGTTTTTGAGAGACTGTAACATAAACCAATTTATGGGTTATGGGGTTTAAGTCCAAGTATTAGTTGGTTGGTTGCAGCCAACTTAGGAAACCCTAAATCGCCTATGTGATTATATATAGGAAGCGTCGGTTTAAAGAGATATGAGAGAGAAATCAGTGTGAGGATTACATCATGTGGAAAGAAGGACTTGAGCATGGAGGTCTTCCACGGGTTTGAAGAAAAAGATCTTGCGTGAGAGAGTCCGCAAGGTGGAATTGCTTCTCGAGTATCAGTTCTTGATTATAATCAAGGTTTCTTCTCCAATGATTAATAAAGATCAGTCTCTCTTTTCTCCTAATCTCTTCTATTACTTCTCCTACTTCTTGGTTTAGAAAGAAGGCTGCCATCATCACATCAGGGTCTCTCCCACGGTACTTCCACGGCATATATTCTGATCCAGGATTTTCTAACATCCCTAACGCCTCTTATATCGCCAATCACTCTGATCCAGTCTTATGGACTGATTGGCATTCTGCTTCATCTTAGCTTCATGACCTTCTCTTGTCTGATTACCTTGATTGTATTCACTCTCGTCCATAAATAGAATACACCAATTTACCAAAACAAAAAACAAAAAATAAAATAAATAAATAAATCATCCCTAACGCTATCTTGCAAAACCACTTGTAGTTCTCTCCCATATATAATATTTGGTCCAATTTCCAAATCACAGAACTCCAAATCAGACCATTCTGGCTAGCAAAGCCACATCTTTACAACACCTGGTGCTTTCACCTGCTGCAATAATCTTATCAAGTCAGATATTACAGCTTGTTATATCTCTAGCAAGCTATCCTGTTCCTTTGGATCCCAAAGTAATCTCTCGACATAAATCCCTCATTCCCATTCTCATAAATCCAGCAACAATGACCATATGCACAAAGGGAAAAAATAAGAACATAAAAATAAGATTTTGCTTATCACCAGTATATATCCATGTATATTACAAGATGAGAAAAAGACCTTGCTTGAATCTCATTACCGAAACCATGTTAAAAACCAATGTGGAATTAAGTATATGATCATGCTACTGCAACTCCAGCAAGGCACGGACGCCGCTCTGAACCATTGTTCTCAGCAATCAAATCTACAGGCAGCTTCCTCTTGGTGCCTGAGCTGAGTGTTGGTGCTGTTGACCCAGCATAGTTTCTCAACCTCTGCACATCCTTTATGTGTAGAGGCTTTAGGAGGAAATCTTCAGCTCCGGCAGCTAGACACCTGCACAAAGAATACGTGTGATTTGGCAAAGGACTAGACACCCGAAAGCAAATCAGAAGTTATTTAGGCATATAGGTGCATTTCCAGGATTATTGTCGACAAAAGTTATGACGAGTTGAAAATGTCAGAACAGGATAATGTTTTTGGATGTAGGTTAAGACTGTAAACTTTGATTATGATGAATATCTAATGGTTTTCCGAAGTGTGAACCACTACTGAACTATGTCACCATGATGGAAGACTTACAAGTAGCAAAAAGAAGTTATTTATTTCCAATTTTATATGTAGTTTCACCAATCACTCGAAGCATCATGCGTGGTACTGAAAGGCGATAAAGTATGTGGCTGCCACAGTTTCTTTTCTTTATTTTGACAAGGGGAAAATGACTAATAAGAAGGATAAATAGATTGTGAGGGAGCTAAAGGACCTGCTGATTCTCTGGGGATCATTTTCAGAAGACATCATGACTACTGGAATGGATCTTGAGCAACTGTTCTCCTGATATACAAGGAAAAGAAAGTTGTTGAATAACAGGAACTAGGCCAAGCAAAGTCAATCCAGTTAATTTGCTTTGCTAATATTGGTCATATGATACCAATAATAGTAGAATGGAACAGTACGAGGTGATAGAAGATAATTGGAATAAAAAATGCATACCTTGACAGCCTTGAGAAGGTCATAGCCTGTACTTTCTGGCATACAGTAATCAGTAAGGATAACATCAATCTTCTGGTCCTGCACCACATTATTAACAACTAATTAGGTTGTGAAATCTTCTGAATGAATGGCTAGACAAACTAATGTAAAATTTTCTTCCCCACCAAACTAAAAGATATGCTGTCAAAGAGATGATCGGCTAGTGGTATGCATAGACAAGTGAATTCATAGAATACAACTTGAGGAACAATGCAGTATCTCAAAATATTAAAGAAATCATCATATCAGAAGCTGATTTTACTTTTCAAGAGTTTACAATATAAACTGTTACTGCACTGAAGCAAAAACAACTGGTAAAATTAAGATTCCATCCTGACCTGAAAATTAAGTACTGAGCATTCAAACTTTTCTCCATGTAATGATTTGATGAATGTGAAGACTTGCTCTAATACCACTTTGTAGAATCAAAAATTTAACAGCAATGTGAGGACCCATCTAGGTGATTGTTTAGTTCCACATTGATTGTACACTAAAAAGATGTTCGGTACTTGTATAAGACCAAGGAATCCAAGTGATACATTCTAGCTAACCTTTTTCAATGATATCCTAAGTTGTTATAAATATATCATAGCAGACTCAGCTTTTGGCCGGTGTAGACTAAAAAACACTGTAGCATGGGCCCATTGGAGATTACCAGGAGCTTCCCATGGTGTTTGTGATTGGAGATGACCATGAGCCCATTGGACCTCCACAAGCATGCCACTTAAACTCTCAAGAACAAAGTGTTTACAAGCTAGCATGCTAAACATCCTTACTGGCCTTTCTAAGGCTTCAAATGTTTGTGCTACCATTATTTTTGAATTTGCAATAATTGAATCAATTCAATTCATTAACCCTAGAGAAAAGAAAAAGATTCAACTGAAAAATTAGTTAATCAGGACTAATTTTGATGGGTTTGTCTATCCTAAACATTTATAGAGCTTCTTTTTCAGGACCTTTTAATAGCTTCTATCGACTTTTTTATAAAATGACTTAATTGACTCTTGCTGCTTGTTGTACAATCTACAACTTCAATGGATTCTTTGAATTTTGTTCATAAGTGGAGTAGAGTTCTGCACTATGTTTTATGGTAGTCCACTAACAGCTTCTCAAACACTTTGACACAGAGAACCAGAAGTAAATTATGAAACAATACCATAAAAGGCTACCAGGAAAGTTGACTTACATCACTGCTGGGAGATTCAGCCTTCCGTTCATTCAAGCCAAGAACATCCATTGCTTTCTTTCCACTATCAACTGCAGTAACTGAAATGAAAGGGAAAAAAGTTTTGGGACAACTAAGATTATAAATTTTAGAAGATATATAACATTAAGACATCAATTCAAAGACTGGACATAGTGACAGAAATGCAGGCATTTGGAATAAGTAACTTTTGCTGGCACCTAGTCAGAGTTCAAAAGCAATGACATCAGAACAAATGATAAAGTGTTTCATCATTACACATGGATGAAGCAGATGCAAGAATTCATGGCTTCTTTGGCTTTATAATGCATTATTAAAATTCATTTTGGCCTTCATGTTAACAAATGATTGCAAGTCAAGCAGTACATTGGCTGGCAAAAAAGACACCACATCCAATGAAACCCTTCAATAGAAAGAAATCTGTAAGTGGAGAGACAGGTGAGTGCCTTCTGTTTAATAAGAACCAAACAAATTACAGCTATAATTATTCGAAACACAACAAAAACATTATTCTATGAAACTCCATTACTATTATTATACCAATCACAGAAGAAGATGGCAATCAAGTACCCAATATGGTAGCAGAAAATAAGATGCAGTAGGGTAGTAACCAAGCCAAGCTTAATCAAGCCTAGGCCTGGTCAAGCTCAACTTCAAATTTATTTTGAGCCTAAAGTTTGAGATCAAGTTCCACTCATTTGTTATTCAAGCTTAATTGAGCCTAGTTTCAAACTGAGCTGAAAGACAATTATGTCAAACTTTAAATCAATCAAAAATTAAATCAAGCTTTTGTCAAACTTGAACCAAGCTCAGTATGAATTTGATTCAAGCTTGGTTCCAGCTTGAATTAAAGTTTAGCTTGATTCTAATGGTTGCATATGTCACGAGTCAAAGCCTTAATTATGGATCATAAATACAGAAATAGAACCAGTTAATATACTGTCAAATGTATTACCACTCTATTATTTTTCCCAAACTAAATGTACTATCAATTAATGAAACATATGTGGTATTCCCCAATTTAAGCCTTATCAAGTCAGCCTAATCGAGCACTTTATTTGATTTTCCTTTTCAGGCTTGGGTTATTATTGATTCTGAGCCTGAGAACCAAGTTTCAAGCTCCCGTAATTCAAGACAAGCCTGATCAAACTCATATTCAAGCTGAGCTCAAGCCAGACTCAAGCTGTCAGATCAATTGAGATCCTAGACTGCAGTCATGGGATGAAGCTTTGTTGTTTAATAGGAATCGACTGGATTAATTGGACAATAACTTCTATCGCTCAAACAGCACTAAAAAATTAAGTTCCACAACACCAAAAACCTACGAAGCATAGATACTTAACTTGCATGCCATATTTGCATTGCATACTGATACTTGTCAAATACTTCTAGAATGCATGTCTAATACTATTTTAAGCATCCGATTTTTCAAAACTCAAAAAAGGCTTCAGATAGTTCCTTGATATGCCAGATACAATTCCTTCAATACCTTTAGAGATGAGGGAGAGGGGTTTGTTTTCCTTATTATTTGATGAATGCAGATATTTCAATGGTAAATTGTTAATGTTGGAGTTTGTTTGGACAATAAATTATGGTCCACTGATTGGAATGATACTAAATGTTGGAGTTTATGGATTTCGATGCTATTGTATAAGGCATGAATTATGTTATTTTTGATAGCCACTGTGCTTTGTAAATGCTGTTATAGATGCATGGAAAAATAATCTTTTGTATTTATTGATGTATCCTTGGCAGACTATGCTCTACTTTTTCAAGATTTGTCATACCATGCTTTATAGCCAGCAACTAATTAAGAAAGAATGATGGTCCCATGGAGAAGCATGAGATCATAAATGTCATAACCAAAAGGAGACTTAGCTTCTGAATAGTTTTTTAAACTAACAAAACCACCAAATAGGACGATAGATAAGTCACTGTTGAGGGGCTATCAGGTCTAAGGCAATACTCTCTAAAAGATAAGGTAAATAGTCCATCTTTGCAATGTAACCAGGCGATAACAAAATATAAAGCAGCATACACCACCACTGTTTGCTTTAAAACAAATGATGGGAATGAAAGAACATAGAGCAGCATGAACACACATGTGCATGCAGTCAAGCATGCGCACATGCACGCACGCCCACACACACGCATGCACACACGCAGAGAGAGAGAGAGGGAGAGAGAGGGAGGGAGAGAGAGAGAGAGAGAGAGAGAGAGAGAGAGAGAGAGAGAGAGGCCAAATTATCATGAAATGGATCGAAGTATAGAAGGACATGATTTATAATGGTCATTTCGATGGAGCTTCATACATCTTCCCTAAAGTTCAGTTATTTACATCTCTGAAATTTTAACATCCTGCACGAGATATAGATAGAGGACCAAACGTGGAAGTGAAATGAAACAATCTGAAAGGATAAGAACATGGCTCTGAGTTCCGATTTAAGAGAATAATGCGTATATACATATAAGGTAGAATGCTGAAGCTAGAAAAGCAGAATTTTTTGTCAAAATTCCAAACCAAACACAACATAAAGAAAATTTAGTAAAATCATCAAAAGGTGAAAGTCCAAACACCCGACAACAAAAAGCATATCTTTGTACACCAATGGACATCCTTTTTTGATGGAAACAGAGGAAAAGAGCCACCAGAGACACCATTGGACATTCTAGAACAAGTGGAAATACCAGAATTTCACCCATTTAAACCCACCAACACCCAAAACAATTTAAATTTCACGTTCATCTCAGCAGGTAGAGAATTTAATTGCCTCAACCAATCCGAAAATGCAAGAAGAATAACAGCACAAAAGATCAAAAAATTCAGTGCAACCACATAGCAAAAGCAACAACCGTTCAGGAAATAGAAAGGAGACCTCTGTGAAACAGAGACCACCTCATATTACCTTCAAAGATCCCCCCACTTCTCTTAAGCAGCATCTCCACCACCTTTCGGTCCACAGGGGAGTCGTCCACCACCAATAGCCTCACCAACCCCATTCCCCCTCCTCCTCCACCCCCGCTGCCACCACCTCCTCCTCCACCGCCACCACCAACTTTGTTGCTAATGTCCTCCTCCTCTTTCTTCACCTTCTCCATTTCCCTTCCTCCCGTGCTTGCGATCTCTTCCCGTTTCTGGCTTAAAGATTTATATACGAGAGAAAGAGAGGGTGGTGGGTGTCTTTTCGTTTTTCAAGGAAGAAGGAAGAGGGTGGGGTCGTGGAGAAGTGGACTCCGGCTTAGCTGTCCGGCAGCAGACAGCCACCGGCCTTTTTGGACGCCGTGTTAACCACTCATTGGTGCCATAGGCTGGAAAGCGGGACCCACCGACAAGGATGCTGGGACAGATCGAAACCATCACAGCTGCCAGATCTCATGGCTTGTCTGGCGTCGTACATCAGATAAATGTTCCCCTCTTTAATCAATTCGTGCAGGAACCTGGGATCACAATTATGGACGGATACGATTTACCGAACGGTGAACTCGCCGTTAGAAGAAACGCAGTAAATGATGAGGCCCCACCTAACCGGACCAATAACGAGTTGGTACAGCGTAGAGATGGCTGTTTGCTGTTTGAGAGGAGAGAGGTTGAAGTGAAGTCGGAGCTTAGGAGGACCAGAATAATTTAACACTGGATTTATCTGTCGGGAGGAGAATCTTTCTCGTCCCACGGGGATTTGAGTCACTCCTTACCCTTCCCAGCGCCTTTGCAGTTTCGTAATTAGTGATGTATATATATATATATATATATTCTTTTGTACAAAAGATACAAACGAATCAACTTATTCAGATACAATTTAGAGCAAGTTTAATCACAAGCTAATTCTATGGCTAGAAAATGAGCCAAACGCTAAATATATTTTTAAAGAGCGAACTTTTTTTTTTTAAAAAAAAAGGAGACCCAACTAGATTGTGGCTATTTATGTCAAAATTTTTTAAAATGTATAATTCAAGAATTGATGCAAAAATTTTTAGTTGCTAAGTAAACAGATGAAACGATGAAGATATGTCCCAATACACAACAAACTAGGATATTTTTTAGGTATTCAACTCAAAAACCAAACATTGAAACTTGAAGCTTGAAAATATGAGTAGAAGTGTCGCTTAACTGAGTAATGTGCTAACCCAAGCCCACAAAATTTAGAAATGAGATAAGGGTGAATAGATTTTGTCCATCTAGCTTATATTAGAGTTTAATTATCCTTTGCATGCCCAACCTACTTGGATAGTTTCATAATTTTTCTACTCAATCTTTTTCCTCAAGAATGTACCTCTACGATATTTTATAAGAGATTGGATATCGAACAACATTTTGAGAGATATAGGAGATAAGTAGAGCACCCAATCCCTCAAATTAATAACAAATCCTACTAAAATAGGGAATCTCTATATTCCCTAAAAATCAGGGCAACGAAATCCTCTTCTCTATCGACTCAAACTTTTTAATCACTGGACCCTTCTTTTCCAAAACAAATAGATTTTTTATTGATGGAGTAGATAATCAAGCATCCAGATAGATCCATGCAAAGCTGAGCCTAATGTCAAAGCTCAAGCATTCCACACAGCATTTAATACTCCGCTTCCCAATTGAAAGAAGCCCAGTGAGATAAAGGCTCGTAGAATTCTTAAAAAACCTACTGACTTAGTAAGAATACAAGATATACTTACAGAATCTTATAGAAAGAGCTAGAGTGGACGGACATATCCTAACTATTTTTTACCCTATAAAGCTTGAAAAAAAGGGGAAGTCTAATTTACCAAGCTATCCAACCGGAGAGTAATAAGTATTCTCTAATAAAACAAAGCCACCCTTCTGCAAGCTCATTGGAGGCCTGAGTTATAAGCTAAGTTAGAAGTGATTGTGGGCAAGCAAAGCATTCAAGTACTACATGGATACTTGAAGAAATTCTAAGCTTGTGCCAAGTGATATCAAAGCCAGGTCCATTATGTGTCACAACTTTTATTAGCCATGTGAGCTCTTTGCTAGGGGGTATCAGGGTTGAGGAAGATCCAATAGAATCAAGTACGACCCAGGTCAAAGTTGGACCCATTTGTCTTGAGTAAGAACCAACCATAACAACAGCATCCAAGGAGAGATTGTCATATTCCCATATTGGCTAACAAAAGAGATGTCATATTGGTTTATTAGCTTGGACCAGTCTTTCTCTTAATAGCTTAAGTGTTTGGCTATGAGTCAATGATTCTAAGCAGCATCTTACTCGTATTAGCTTGACTAATTTGCATGCTATCTCAAATCTTGATAAAGCTAGTGAATTACAAATAGCTAGAGATGCATAAAATTTATGCTATGACGTTCAAGACCTATTCAAAGGATCAAATTTTATTTTGAGACAACATCACATCATAGACCTAATATTTCTGTATGGTTCTCATTTTTCTTTATTGTTTGGCATTATCCAGACCAACGTTTTATGTCCTGGCAGGATAATGGACATCCTATCCATCCTATCTCGTTCCTGTGAGAAAATGGAACCGATACTAGATATTTTAATTCATTTTGATTCTGATTCCAACTCTAGTTATGAATCAAATATGCCCTCGGTCTAGGCCATTAGTATCTAGTCTCTAATTAAAGACTTTACTGGTTATATATTAGCATCCTAACCAGGCTTTTATAGTTATATATATGCAGCTTGTGTGAGAAAGATATAGAAGAGATACCCAAGAAAATATGTTCACATCCAAGAGCCTGAACATGCATCACCTAGACTCAAACTTAGAATGAGTTCCTCAAGAAAAGAAGAGATGTGACCATTGTAGCATACCTAGTTCATAATGTGGACTTTAAGATATGTTCATTATTGCAAATCTTTCATTTCAATACAATTAATAGCTTTGTTATGATCAATTATGATTTTTTAAATATTTTTTATAAAACTTGCATTGCATAGAAATATAGACCCGTCAATTGAGTAATGTACATATTCTACATCATCCGTACATTTATTTTATTTTTATATGGATGGGAGAAATATATACTGTGGTCAATTGATTGTCCATGTCAGACAGTTCAAAAATTACATTAATTATATGTTATCAATTACAGTAATCAAACGATGTGCAACAAAAATTGAAAGCAATTTTGGACAGTATTTTTCTTTAGTTCCCCTCACATATAAATATTTATGTGGGGAGAACTAAAAGAAAATGCTGCCAAAATTTTTTTCGACCCCTATTACGTAACATTTGATTACCGTATTGATAACATATAATTAATATAATTTTTGAATGGGATAGGACCTATCTTTACCTACTAGTTGATCATAGGATGCATTTAATAATACTGTAATTGATATATTGAATAAACTCATTTTAATTTATTTTGTTCTTATAAATATTTATTTATTTCAGTTAGTTTTATCTTACAATGGATAAGAGTTGGATAACTAAATCG
Source organism: Areca catechu (assembly GCA_021397845.1). Taxonomy (NCBI): domain Eukaryota; kingdom Viridiplantae; phylum Streptophyta; class Magnoliopsida; order Arecales; family Arecaceae; genus Areca; species Areca catechu. The sequence continues at coordinate 45,691,723 of CM038047.1, read as the reverse complement.
AGGAATAGCAAAGAATATCTAGATGGAGTTCAGAATTTCATTAAATTCGGTATGGAGAGAAGTAGTATCAATGGAAATATTCTATGTACATGCCAAAAATGTATAAATTCCAGTTCTCTATATCCAAATGCTATTGAAGAACATTTGGTATGGAATGATTTTTTAAGAGGTTATACAGAATGGTTTTTTCATGGAGAGTCAATGTCACCATCTACATGTAACCAAACCTCTAACATGGAACATATACCTGATTTTGGATCCAGTAACCAACAGAAAAATCTTGCAAGAGATGATGATATGAGAGGTTTGCTCAGAGATGCTTTTAAATATGGTGATCAAAATCTTGGAGATTTCAATGGAGGACAAGTAGCAGCTGGGCTACCGAGGGTCCTATATTTACTGAATCTATACATAATGGGGAGTCGATACCCTCAACTAATGTTGGAACAGATCGTTATCAGAATCTGATAAGAGATGCAGATCAAGAATTATATGCTGGTTGCAAGAACTTTTCAAAATTTCTTTTCTTGTACATTTATTTCATATAAAATACTTGAATGGATGGTATGGCAAAAGTTTTTCTATGTTACTCAAGTTGTTAAAGGATGCATTTCCTGAAGGTACTACTTTACCAATATCTTGTTATAAAGCCAAAAAATTATTAAAGAGATTGGATCTTGGATACGAAAAGATTCATAGCTATCCAAATGATTGTATATTATATCGGAAAGAATATGCTGATCAAGAGTCGTGCCATGTGTGTGGATGTTCATGATGGATGAAGCAAAAAGAAAATGAGAGTGAGGGATTAAATGAATTAGATCCAACATAAATTAAACAAAAACTGACCAAGGTATTGCATTATTTTTCTCTTTACCTAGATTAAAAATGATCTATGTATCATCAAAGATAGCTTCGTCAATGAGATGGCATGATGAAGGACGTACAAAAGATGGACTGCTAAGATACCCAGCGGATAATTTAGCATGGAAAGCATTTGATGACAGACATCCTGATTTTATCTCTGATTCTCGTAATGTCAAACTAAGTTTAGCCAGTGATAGGTTCAATCCATTTTGAACTTTAAGTTCTATCTATAGTACTTGGCCAGTTGTTCTGATTCCTTATAATTTGCCACCATGGATATGCATAAACTGTCGTCACTTAGTTTATCAATGGTCATTCCAAGTGATAAGGATCCAGCAATGATATTGATATTTTCTTACAACCTTTAATAGATGAATTGAAACAATTATGGGAGGGAATCAGTGCAACTGATGCTTCGAATGGCCAAACATTCAAATTGCAGGTAGCTCTATTATAACTATTAATGATTTTTCTGCATATGCTAATTTATTTGGCTAGAGCACTAAGGGACGAGTTGCATGTCCTTCTTGTGGTGAATGAACCCATTTAATTTGGTTAAAACATGGAGAAAAGTTTTGTTATATAGGACATCGTCGATGGTTGGAAACAAATCATCCATTTTGATTTTAGAAGGATTTATTTGATAGTACTATAGAGTTGGGATCTACTCCAATTCTACCTTCTGGTTCTAAAATTCGTAGATAAATGCTTGGTATCAGACACAGTTACGGTAAGATGACAAAGTCCTTTAAAAAGCAAGAAAGATATGATGTTAAGACTTCAACATAAGAAAAAGTATCAAATGAAGTCAATACTTGCACTTTAGATACAGGTGTTCGAGGATCTAGATAACTTCTTTGAAGTTGAAAATGATGATGATATAATGACAGCATCTATCCATCAGCATACTAAATAATTATAGAAGAAAAGAAGCATATTCTTTGACTTACCTTATTGGGAGCATAATATACTCCAACATAATCTAGATATTATGCATATAGAAAAGAATGTTTATGATAATTTGATTGAAACAATATTAAATCTTGATGAAAAGACTAAAGATAACATGAAAGCACATCTTTTTGAAGGTATCTTGTATGTTTGAAGGATTATGTACGAAACAAAGTCTATCTTGATGGCTCAATAGTAGAGGGATATATTGCCGAATAATGTTTAACATTTTATTCAAAATATCTCAAAGGTGTAGAGACTGTATTCAATCGACCTCAATATCATGGCGATACCATGGAGATTATAAATCTATACAAGTTTATATCTTCTGGAAGATTTATAGGAAAAGCTGAAAGTATTATTCTTGACCATAAATTCTTGTCATAAGTACATCGTTATGTATTGCTACATAGTGACATAATATCTGACTATCACAGGTTAGTCTATTTATACATGGATAATCTAATTATTAGACATATTGTTGTCAAACTTATATTTGATTGTCATGCAGTGAATTTTTAGCTGTACAATGACAAGCCAATTATTTCACTCGTCCTAATCCAAGGATTGAACAAAGATGGTTGGTTGAGTTATTCCCTAATTGGCTTTCCAATCAGGTTAGTATATATAAGTCGTATAATGATTTTACATACATTTAACATCGAATAAGTGATCGATAATTAATATTATATTTTCTAGGTACCGGTACTGATGAAGAAAAATTATTCAGCAGAACTAATAGCACTTGCTAGAGGTCCAAATTATATTGTGAACAAATATAATTGTTTTATTATAAATGGCTTTAAATTTCATCCAAGGAGCGTAAGAAATTTAGAAAAATTCATAACAGTGGAGTTATGGTAGAAGCAGATGGAAAATCTTATTATGGTATACTTAAAGATATTTTTGAGATGGATTATTATGAAAATTTTAAAATTATATTATTTCGATGCGATGGGATGGATATAAATATACCAAGAGATTTGAAAAAGGACTTAAATGGATTTATACTTGTCAATTTTTCAAGATTGATATATACAGGTATGTTATTGAAGGATGATCCATTTATCTTTTCATCTCAAGCTCGACAAATTTTTTATGTACAAGACTCGAAAGATAAAGAATGAGCTACTATTATTAAGACAAAATCCAGAGACTTGTATGACATAGGAAAAATGGTGGAAGAAGAAGATGATGATACTTATACTCAGTGTATGCCTTATAATATTGTGCCGGATGATCATATAAATGATACAACCATTTTGGTTAGGTTGGATTCCGAAGAAGGTACAACTGGTTGATTATGACAAGTAAGTAGTTTATAAAATGGTTTACATTTTTGCATGAATAATTATCCTATCTTTTAAATAGCAATTCATTTCCGTTATAATTTGATTATAATGTTGACTGACTTGGTTTTTAATAATGCATGTGTTGCCGCCAAGATCGCCGTGGCCCGTAACTGCTGCCGGTTTGCCGGAGGTGCCCCCTTCGTTGGTTAGCGGTCCTCTAGTTCTGGACCTACAAAATAGGGGTTAGTGACCCGGGCCGGGGTTTCCGGTGGGGGCACTCCGACGATCAAGTCAGGATGATCCAGGGGAACAGATCCTCCTAGTCGAGCCCCTCTTGATGGACTCCACTCGAGGAGGAGTGTATTGTGTAAAAGTGGGATGCAAGTGTGTCGGAGGAAGTGTGGCCTAGTTAGAGGGGGTCTCCGTGTTGCCCTTCCGCCCGACCTTGCTTGAGAATGCCGGTGGTGTCGTGCTCCTCTTCTTGGTGAAGCTTGCACCTGTGTTTTTCTTGGAAGAGGCGTCGCTTTAGGGTGTTACCTCCGAGTTTTTTGTGAACTAGGTTACCATTGGGCGTCCGTCTCGGGATCTCCACCGAACTGTCAAGCACGTGCAGCAGTGTCCCGAGGAGCCTTTCTTGATTCGTGATAAGGGGAGCTGTCATGTGCTCTGACACTCCTCTTAGTCGCCTCATTCCGGGAAATCTGGCAGTACCTCGATCGATGGGCCGCCACCCCTGCGATTTGAATCTCCTTGTTGGCTTCCTCTCTTAGGTGGTCCAGGTGGTTGGTGAGGAGCGTGGCATCTCAATCAGTGTATTTCCCCTTTTTCTAGTGTAACTGATGGCTGCAGGCGGTCAGTACGGTCCGGCAGGTGCTCCAGTGTCGTCCTCGGGTGGCCCGCTGGGTTGGCGGGGCCCACGTCCGAGCTGGGGCCGAGCAGGAATGGCAGGGCTCGCTCCGACTTAAACGTCCCGAGCTTGCGGGGTCATCTTGGCTCTGAAAGGCAGAGTGCGAGCCCGCTCCAAAGGGCTCGCGCTCGGAGAGGCTCCACATGGCGGAGGAGTGCTGAGCTCGACTTCGACCACAGGGCTCAACCTCCGAGGATCTCGCTCTGGAGGGCAAAGTACGGGCCCGGTCCAGAGAGCTCGTGCTCGGAGAGGCTCCACGTGGCGGAGGAGTGCTGAGCTCGACTCCGACCACAGGGCTCAACCTCCGAGGGTCTCGCTCTAGAGGGCAGAGTGCGAGCCCGGTCCAGAGGGCTTGCGCTTGTAGAGGCTCCACGTGGCGGAGGAGTGCTGAGCTCGACTCCGACCATAGGGCTCAACCTCTGAGGGTCTCATTCTGGAGGGCAGAGTGTGGGTCCGGTCTAGAGGGCTCGCGCTCGAAGAGGCTCCATGTGGTAGAGGAGTGCTGAGCTCGACTCCGACCACAGGGCTCAACCTTCGAGGGTCTCACTCTGAAGGGCAGAGTGCGGGCCCAGTCTAGAGGGCTCGCACTCGAAGAGGCTCCACGTGGCGGAGGAGTGCCGAGCTCAATTCCGACCACAGGGCTCAACCTCCGAGGGTCTTGCTCTGAAGGGCAGAGTGCGGCTCCGGCCTAGGCATCCCGAGTTCACGGGCTAGACCTGGCAGAGGATAGAGCTCGGCTCAGCTCGGCAGAGGAGTCCGCACAAGAGAATTGACGCGGCGTCCGAGCGGCGTCTTCCCTTGACGTGGCACCTATCGGCTCCCCCATGTCAGCGATCCTGCCACATCATTTGCCCTCCACTCCCGAGGCTCGTTAGTGCACGGCGCTTGGGCCGAAGGGAGTAATTGTGATGCTAACATGGAAAGGTAGAGATCTGGCACAATGATGGCCATGATTGATGGTGATTTGCGAGACGGTCCTACGGACCAATGCGGGGGTGCCACGTGGCCACGTCCGAGGAGTAGTTAATGTTGGCACATAATTCAGAGCAGCCGGGATGCCATTTTCGTCGATGGGCAGTACGTGGCGTGGATCCATTGGCAGAGGGGTCGGATCGGTGTGAATCCATCAAGTCATTTCGAAATGAAAAGAGGGCCTTTCCCGAAACATCCATTCTTTTGAATTCTCCATGCATGCTGCTGCGTTCGAGCTTTCTCCTTCTTCACAGTTGCCTCAGATTTTCTAAGGAACCAGTTTAGTCTCTTCTCCCTTCCCCCCGCTAGAGTAGGGTTCTTTCTCCGGGTCTGGGATCTTCTTCAAGTTGGGTCTACTCTCCCGTCCCCCCCTTCGAGTCCTTCATTCCCCTTATTCTTGAGGATGTCCCACTTTAGCCCGAGCTTCCGCCCCTCCACTGACCAGGTCGAGGCCGGTCCTTCTGAGCGGAGGCCAGCGTCTTCTTCCTCCTCTAGTGAGGGGGAGGATGTGGCTCACTTCGAGTTCAGTAGGAGGCATCCTCCCAGTCCGGTGCTCATCAGGGAGCCAGGGTCTGGTCCTTCTCTCCCTCCTGTTTCTGAGTCTGTCCGATCCATAGGTCCTGGCGGGGTTGCTTCGACGATCATCGCTGAAGAATTGGAAACCGTTTGGGATGTCTACGGCATCCCACCTTCTATTCGACTCATGATCTCTCGTCCGGGGGAACGGGTCACTTCCAGTGGCCCGGGCCTCCTTGCTTTTTATGAGGAGACCTTCTCTGGGGGTCTCCGATTTTCCTTTCATCCCTTCTTCTTGTCCATCTTGGACAACAACTGTTTGGTTCCTGCACAGCTAGTGCCAAATGCCATTAGGATCATCTTCTCTTTCATCGTACCTTGTCACCTCCATGGGTTTGTTGCCCGATTCTCTTTGTTTAGGGCCTTCTACGCCCTGAAGCACCACCCAACTGAGGACGGGTGGTGGTCCTTGTCTTCTCGCCTAAAGGGTATTAGGTTCGAGCTCCCCTCTTCCATCAGGGGATGGAAGAGTAAATTCTTCTTTGTTGAGGTTGAGGGGGTCAACTAGGTCTGGAGCGATCTGGACAAGTCCCCCAACCGAAATTCTATGGTCAATGCGGTTGACCGAGATGACTACGAGCAACTTCGCACTGCCCAGATCCCTTCTCTCGAGGTCCTGTTATTAGAGCAGAACCTCACCGACTCCGGGGTTGACCCAATGAATGGGTTGGGTGAGTTCGACCTGAACTTTCCTTCTCTTTCCCTGCATTTCTTACATAGCTCCCCACGGATCCTGACCATTGTTTGACTTGCCTGCAGGGATGATTTTCACAGAGAGTGATCTACTGGCGATCACCCAGAAGAAGCCATCGACCGAGCTTTCCAGGGAGGTTTTATCAAGATAGATCCGGGGTGAGAGCATGCCTGCGGCTGCTCCCATCGCAGTGGTTGGTCCGAGTTCTGCTGCTCCAGCCGGTCAGAGCTCGGAGGTGACTCGAGCTGCCCCTGCGCCAGGGGAGAGGGTGTCATCAACAGCATGAGGCCGGTCCAGTAGGAGGCCCGGAGGATTCCCGAGCTACGCAGTCATCAGGGGGCGACCCCCACTGCGGAGCCTGAAGTAGTGGCCCAGGCAAGGGCCGCAGCTGCTGCCGCCGCATCTTGCAGTCCTCCAAGTCCACCTATGATCGAGATCAGGGATGAGGAGGTTCGAGCCGCAACCAAGACAGTGACTGAGGCGTCGCCTGCACCGGTGTCAGCTCCTCAGCCTGCCTCCCGGGGCCCTGCAACTAGTGGGGCAAGGCCGCCTGCTCTAGGAGAGAGTAGGAGGGAGGAGGCGCGACGTTGTCTCCCCTTCAAGATGGGACCGGAGAGCTCGTTCCTCCGAAGCCCCAAACTGGCCGAGCGCATGATGGATTTCTCAATCCAGACATGCGACCGGCAGGATATGGCCGGGACGCGGCTGGGCGATGTCCTCAGCGCCATCTTCCCCCAGCTCTACTCGGTAAGTTGCTTCTTTCTTCTTTCTCTCTCTCTCTCTTTTTTTTTTTTTAAGCTGACCTCTTTTCACGGTGCAGATCGGTGCCGAGGCCCTCTTCATTAAGGGCTGTTATCAGAATTGGGAGTGTCTCGAGCAGAAGCAAGCGACCGAGATGAATCCCTGAAAGCCGGCCTGAAGGAGAAGGCCAGGGCGAATGGGGCGCTCGAGCAAAAGGTCAAAGACCTGGAGAGGCATCTCGCCGATGCCGTGGGGTAAGCAAAGAATCTCCTGGAGGCCTGCGACCTAGAGCGTAGTCGCTCGAAGAAGGACATTGACGATCTCTCCATCATCGAGAAGAAGCTAAATTGGTACAGTGTCGAGGCTGATCGGCACAAGGAGGCCTCCCGAGCTGCCCAGGCGGAGTTGACAGTAGGGAAGGAGAAGCTGGTCACGGCTGAGAAGGCGATAAAGGTGGCGGCCAAGTCGGCAGAGGCTACCAGGATGGAGGCCGTCGAGGCGAGGAAGGGAGCTGCCGAAGCCAAAAAGGGTGCTGAGGAGGCCATTGCAAAGTTCAAGACCTCGGAGGAGTTCATTATCGAGATCCATCAGATGGCGTCAGACTCATTCTTCAAAGGCTTCATGTTCTTGCGCAACCGGATCGAGGCACTTGTTCCCGAGAAGAGCCACGATCGCCTCAAGTATCCTTCAGCCTCAGACACGGAGCCTGAAGAGGAGGTCGTTGAGGAAGCCGTGGTCTCAGAGCCTTCGACGCCAGCCGAGGCTGAACCATCCGAGACTAGAGCTGCTCAGCCGGAGGTTCCTGAAGGCAGGAACTCTCAGCCTCAGGGCTCAGTAGGAGGGTCGGCCGGCGCGGAGTAGCCCTTCCCCTTTTTGTTTTGTACCTTTGCTTTTGTGCTTGATTAGGGCCGCTCGGGATGTCGGGGGCCCGCAAAATGCTTGTAACCAGTATTTAATTAATAAAACCTGAGTTTTCTCTGCAACTCGTCTTTTACTTGGCTTTTTCTTCCTTTTTCTCTTTCTTTCACTCCCCTTTCTTCTTCTCCCCCTTTTTTTTTTGGTAATGAGTGGAGAGATCAGAGAAGAGGGCCTCAACTTGCTTGGGGTCGAATCATTAAGCTTTAATATCGGCAAGTCGGGTGAAAGGTTATGGCGGTTGTGAGCAGCTGGGCTCGGTGATGTTGTTAACTGAGAGCCGCGTGGCTCGAAGGTCCCTTGGCCGAAGATCTGAGCTCCAATCTTGGGTCAGCATCCTGGAGCTGGGCTCGGGGACGTTGTTGACTGAGAGCTGCATGGCTCGAAGGTCCCTTGACCGGAGATCTGAGATCTGGTCTGGGGATGGCATCTTGGAACTGGGCTCGGGGATGTTATTTACTGAGAGGTGCGTGGCTCAAAGGTCCCTTGGCCGGAGATCTGAGCTTCGGTCTGGGGCTGGCATCCTGGAGCTGGGCTCGAGGACATTGTTGACTGAGAGCTGCATGGCTAGAAGGTCCCTTGGCCAGAGATCTAAGCTCCGATCTAGGGTTGGCATCCTGGAGCTAGGCTCGGGGACATTGTTGACTGAGAGCTGCATGGCTCAAAGGTCCCTTGGCCGGAGATCTGAGCTCCGGTCTGGGGCTGGCATCCTGGAGTTGGGATCGGGGACGTTGTTGACTGAGAGCTGCGTGGCTCGAAGGTCTCTTGGCCGGAGATCTGAGCTCCGGTCTGGGGCTGGCATCCTGGAGCTGGGCTCGGGGACGTTGTCGATTGAGAGCTACGTGGCTTGAAGGTCCCTTGGTTGGAGATCTGATCTCCGGTCTGGGGCTAGCATCCTGGAGCTGGGCTCGGGGACGTTGTTGACTGAGAGCTGCGTGGCTCGAAGGTCCCTTGGCCGAAGATCTGAGCTCCGATCTTAGGTGATGAAATGAAAGTTTAGCTGCTGCATTCTCCCTTTGTTCTCTTTCTTTCCTTCCCCTCTCTTTCTTCTTTTTTCTTTCTTTTTTCTTCTTTTTTTTTATGAGTGGGAAGATCAGAGAAGAGGGTCACAGGATTTGATTGCCTTGGAGCTAGGCTCGAGGCCTTCTTGGCCGGAGAGCTGGGCCCCGGTCCAAGGGTTGCCTAAGAACTTGGCTCAGGTTTTTTGCACCTTGGAGCTAAGCTCGAGGCAATGATGGGAGCTGCTTAGCTCCATGATCCCTTGGCATCTCGGAGCTGGGCTCGGAAACGTTTGAGATTGAGAGCTACATGGCTCGAAGGTCCCTTGGCCGGAGATCTGAGTTCCGGTCTAGGGTTGGTGTCCTGGAGCTGGGCTCGGGGATGTTGTTGACTGAGAGCTGCATGGCTCGAAGGTCCCTTGGCCGGAGATCTGAGCTCCGGTCTTGGGTGATGAAATGAAAGTTTAGCTGCTGCATTCCCCCTTTGTTCTCTTTCTTTCCTTCCCTTCTCTTTCTTCTTTTTTCTTTCTTTTTTCTTCTTCTTTCTTTTTTATAAGTGGGGAGATCAGAGAAGAGGGTCACAGGATTTGATTGCCTTGGAGCTAGGCTTGAGACCTTCTTAGGCGGAGAGCTGGGCCCCGGTCCAAGGGTTGCCTGAGAACTTGGCTCAGGTCTTTTGTGCCTTGGAGCTAGGCTCAAGGCATTGATGGGAGCTGCTTGGCTCCACGATCCCTTGGCGTCTCGGAGCTAGGCTCAGAGATGTTTGAGATTAAGAGCTACGTGGCTCGAAGGTCCCTTGGCTGGAGATCTGATCTCCGATCTGGGGTTGGTATCCTGGAGCTGGGCTCAGGGACATTGTTGACTGAGAGCTACGTGGCTCGAAGGTCCCTTGGCCGGAGATCTGAGCTCCGATCTGGGGCTGGCATCTTGAAGCTGGGCTCGGGGACGTTGTTGACTGAGAGCTACGTGGCTCGAAGGTCCCTTGGGCGGAGATCTGAGCTCCGGTCTGGGGCTGGTATCCTGAAACTGCGCTCGGGAACGTTGTTGACTAAGAGCTGAGTGGCTCGAAGTTCCCTTGGCCGAAGATCTGAGCTCTAGTCTGGGGTTGGCATCCTGGAGCTGGGCTCAGGGATGTTGTTGACTGAGAGCTACGTGGCTTGGAGGTCCCTTAGCCGAAGATCTGAGCTTCGGTCTTGGCTTGGCATCCTGGAGCTGGGCTCGGGGACATTGTTGACTGAGAGCTACGTGGCTCGAAGGTCCCTTGGCTGGAGATCTGAGCTCCGTTCTAGGGCTGGCATCTTGGAGCTGGGCTCGGGGACGTTGTTGACTGAGAGCTACATGGCTTGAAGGTCCCTTGGCCAGAGATCTAAGCTCCAGTCTAGGGCTGGCATCCTGGAACTAGGCTCGGGAATGTTGTTGACTGAGAGCTGAGTGGCTCGAAGGTCCCTTGGCCGGAGATCTGAGCTCCAGTTTGGGGTTGGCGTCGTGGAGCTGGGCTCGAGGACGTTGTTGATTGAGAGCTATGTGGCTCAGAGGTCCCTTAGCCGAAGATCTGAGCTCTGGTCTGGGCTTGGCATCCTGGAGCTAGGCTCGGGGATGTTGTTGACTGAGAGCTACGTGGCTTGAAGGTTCCTTGGCCGGAGATATGAGCTCCGGTCTGGACTTGGCATCCTGGAGCTGGGCTCGGGGATGTTGATGTTGCTTTCCTACAAGACATATGGATACTCGTGCAAGGAAGAAGTCATTATCATTATTATTGATAGGAAACCTTACATCATTGGTGGCGTCTTCGCAGACTGCAGGCATTCCATGTTTGGGGAGCCCGACACAATCGAGGTCTTCGAAGTGACAGGCCCCTACAAGGCGGCCTCCTTTTCTCATGAAGGGGAGTACATACTCAAGGTCCTTTGCCCTCCAGGATTTTTGGGTGTGCACGCAGCTCCACCAAGAAATCATGCCCACCGGCTTCTCGGTGGGACGATCATTGATGGCTGAAGCTGGTTGGAGAGTGACGAGTGCCTGGGAATCCGCCTAAAGTCTGCCCCCCACGAACCTTTTGAGGTAGCCCTTTTTGATGAGTTCTTCGATTTTCTACTTGAGGTTGTGGCATTCCTCGGTGTTGTGGCCATGGTCGTGGTGAAAGCGACAGTACTTTGACTTATTGCGGCCAATGGAGGACTTCATCGGGAGCGGACACCTCAGGTAGTCCTCGCCTTCGATCTCCATGAAGATTTTTATCCTCAGGGCAAGGAAAGGGGAGTAATTCTTCTCAGGAACGGGAGCCTCTCTCGATCTCGGACGGTCCCCCCGGGGGTTCGAGACTTGGGGTCCCGGCCTGCGGGTCTCGGGCATCTTGGTGGGGGTTGGCCTCTTCAAGGGCTTCCCGTCGAGCTCCCTCCTTGTACGATGCGTCTTCTCAGCGCGGATGTACTTTTGGACTCGGAGAAGGAGCTTAGAGTAAGTCTTGGGGGACTTCTTGTCGAGCAAGTAGGTCAGGAGGAAAGTCCTGAGCCCTCGCTTCAGCACCAGCAGGGCAACTGGCTCATCAAAGTTATAAGTTTCCAGCATGACAGCCTTGAAGCGGGTCACGTAGTCCCGTAGGGGCTCGTGATCCTGCTGCCGGATGGAGAAGATGCTGTCTACTTCTCGTGGCAACTTTCTGCAGACGTCAAAGTGGGCCATGAACTTCTGCCCTAACTGGGTGAAAGAGTTGATGCTTTCCGGCTCCAAGCGGGTGAACCATGCCCGGGCTGCTTTCCGGAGAGTGGCAGGAAAGGCGACACAGAGAAGAGCATCGGTGGCCCCCTGGACCCTCATAAGGGCCCGGTAGCTTTCCAGGTGGTCCACGGGGTCGACGGTCCTCTCATAAGGATCCACCTGCGGCATCCAGAACCAGTGTGGGATTGGTTCCACCTGGATTTCTTCGGAGAACGGAGGACGAGTGTCGTAACCCGCTGGCACACTAGCTGAGCCTTGCATGTTGGCGAATCGACGGGAGAACTCCGCTAGCTTGTGCTCATGTTCCTCCAGGTGCTTCTCCGTAGTGTGCCTGATGGCTTCGTCAGCGGACCCCTCCGTCGAAGGAGATGGAGAAGGTGACGTGGGTGCCTGGCACCCGTGTTAGGGGGTCTTACCCTTTCTTCCTTGGTGGGGTTTGGGCATTGCCCGCCCGAGGCTTGGTGAGCGGCTCTCCCTGTCGACAAAGCCGACTCGTTGTCTTTTTGCAGGAGCTCGATGGCTATCCCGGTTGTCAGTGATGGCCCGTGGCTGCGACGACCTTCCTTGGAAAGAGCGCAGACTATCACGAGGAGCTGTGGCATGGGCCACCGGAGCCCCCGGCTGCTGGTGGGTAGCCAAGGACCGGCGTTGATACTGAAGTTGCCGCACTGCTATAGTGAGGGTATGTATTTGCTGGGTGAGTGCGGCCAGCTGAGACTCCGCCTGAGGTGGTTGGATTGTCAGAATGGGTGATCCCGCCTCGGGATGATGTCGGTTCCCTCAGGAAGTGGAGTCCCTTGCACTGCTGATGGAAGCCTCCCTTGTTGTCACCATCCTTCCGTGAAGTATCGATCTACAAAGAGATGGAGGGCTTGATCGTAGCTGCCCCCCCTTCCTGGCGTGCCACTCTGTTGCCGTCAAGATCGTCATGGCCCGTAGCTGCTGCTGGTTTGCCAGAGGTGCCCCCTTCGTTGGTTAGCGGTCCTCTGGTTCTGGACCTGCAAAATAAGGGTTAGTGACCCGGGCTGAGGTTTTCGACGGGGGCACTTCGATGGTCAAGTTAGTGACGATCTAGGGGAACAGATCCTCCTGGTCGAGCCCCTCTTGATGGACTCCACTCGAAGAGGAATGTGTTGTGTAAAAGTGGGATGCAAGTGTGTCAGGAGAAGTGTGGCCTGGTTAGAGGGGGTCTCCGTGTGGCCTTTCCGCCCAACCTTGCTTGAGAATGCCAGTGGTGTCATGCTCCTCTTCTTGGTGAAGCTTGCACCTGTATTTTTTTTTGGAAGAAGCGTCGCTTGAGGGTGTTACCTCCGAGTTTTTTGTGAACTAGGTTACCTTGGACGTCCGTCTTGGGATCTCCACCAGACTGTCAGGCACGTACAGCGGTGTCCCGAGGAGCCTTTCCTGATTCATGATAAGGGGAGCTGTCATGTGCTCTGACACTCCTCTTGGTCACCTCATTCTGGGAAACCTAGCAGTACCTCGATCGATAGGCCGCCACCCCTGGGATTTGAATCTCCTAGTTGGCTTCCTCTCTTGGGTGGTCCAGGTGGTTGGTAAGGAGCGTGGCATCTCGATCAGTATGCTTTCCCCCTTTCTAGTGTAACCGACGACTGCAGGCGGTCAATACGGTCCGGTAGGTGCTTCAGTGTCATCCTCGGGTGGCCCACTGGGTTGGCGAGGCCCACGTCCGAGCTGGGGCCGAGCTGGAATGGCAGGGCTCGCTCCGACCTAAATGCCCCGACCTTGTGGGGTCGTCTTGGCTCTGGAAGGCAGAGTGCGGGCCCGCTCTAGAGGGCTCGCGCTCTGAGAGGCTCCACGTGGTGGAGTGCTGAGCTCGACTCCGACCACAGGGCTCAACCTCCGAGGGTCTCGCTCTGGAAGGTAGAATGTGGGCCCGGTCCAGAGGGCTCGTGCTCGGAGAGGCTCCACGTGGCGGAGGAGTGCTGAGCTCGGCTCTGACCACAGGGCTCAACCTCCGAGGGTCTCGCTCTGGAGGGTAGAGTGCGGGCCTGGTCCAGAGGGCTCACGCTCGGAGAGGCTCCACGTGGCAAAGGAGTGCTGAGCTCGACTCCGACCACAGGGCTCAACCTCCGAGGGTCTCGCTCTGGAGGGTAGAGTGCGGGCCCGGTCTAGAGGGCTCGTGCTCGGAGAGGCTCCACATGGCGGAGGAGTGCTGAGCTAGACTCCGACCACAGGGCTCAACCTTCGAGGGTCTCGCTCTGGAGGGTAGAGTGCGGGCCCAATCCAGAGGGCTCGTGCTCAGAGAGGCTCCACGTGGCGGAGGAGTGTCGAGCTCGACTTCGACCACAGGGCTCAACCTCCGAGGGTCTCGCTATGGAGGGTAGAGTGCGGCTCTGGCCTAGGCATCCCGAGTTCGCGGGCCCGACCCGGTGGAGGACGGAGCTCGGCTCGCTGTCCCGAGGGAGCTCAGCTCAGCTCGGCAGAGGAGTCCACGCAGAAGAATTGACGCAACGTCCGAGCAGCATCTTCCCTTGACGTGGCACCTGTCGGCTCCCCCACGTCAGCGATCCTGCCATATCAGCATATTAGGTATACCATGCCTCGAAGGAAGCGATTATCAAATGTACAGTTTTAGTTTTTCCAGATCGAGGCTATTTCTTCTTCATCACAGCAGCCCGAGGGCAGTCGATCAGTTTCATATCGATCTAATGCCAATCCCTCCATTCCTGCACATCCGGCGAAGGCCAGTTCCTCTCCTACACATCAGGTAGAGGCCATTCCCTCTGATTCATCACATCACGATCCTTCTACGGATCATCCAGATGATGAGCCTATCATCGATGATATACATATACAAGATAATTTAATAATTTCATCTCATTTCAATTAATACATATGCAATAGTTTTGATATATAATTTTTTATATTTTTTTGTAGATGGATCTGGGAGATTTAGGCAGAGGCGAGGACCCACACTAGTCCATGATGTGTGGCAGTTACCTGAGGGTGAGAAGATAGTCATTGAATGTAACAAGCTAAATCAGCCTATTAAGAAATCCACCTGCTTGTTGACCTGTTTTTTGGGGACAGTAGCATGCCGGGGTCAGCTATGTCCCCTAAATTATCTAAAGTGGAATGACATGCTTCCTACTTATAAAGTAGAGATGCTACGACTTGTGCAGGTAAAAAAATTGATATATTATTTTATATTTTAATTTTTTAATAATTTCATTACTTATTTTATTTAATATTTATTTTATTGTTTATTTACATTGTAGAGCAAATTCGTACTCCCTCCAGATTGTAATGATTTTGTGCTTAAGTCTCTCAATCGCAAGTGGAAAGAGTATAGGGCAAAGTTGAAAGGAGACTATAAGATAGAGGGTAAGACAGAGGAGCTGGTTGCAACTACTTGTCCTTGGGAGCTGGTTCACTATTGGTTCTCCGAGAGAGCACAGGTTGTATAGCATCATCAAACTTATAAACTTATTAATTTTTAATGTAAATTACATTTATACAATATATAACATAGTTTTAATTTTATTTTGTAGATATATTCTGCTATTGGTAGAGTTGCACGAGCAGCTCAGTCTGTTCCTCACACAGCGGGGTCCAAGAGTTATGCACAGCTCAGGCATGAGTTTGTATGTTTCTTATCCTATAATATTTTTAGTATACTTATAGTTTTAACATCATGTATCATCATGTATCATGCATGTGCTATGTATCATAGTACGGGCATATAAGATGTGTCCTTTTGAATTTTTTTGTAACATTTATTCTTTCTATAGGCTGATCAGCAGGGAAGGGAGCTTGGTGAGGTGGAGTTCTATCAGATGACTCACGTTCACCAGGATGGCAATTTTGTTCGGGAGGAGTCCAGAAATCTATTTATATTTTCTTATTTATATTATATCATGATTTATAATTTTATTTTTATTAAGTATTAATATATGAGATTTTTATAAAATATAGGAGAGGGCTACCTCTATGATCACCGAGCGTGGTGGCGAGTCTACATCATCTATGCAGAGCAGTCGCGTCGAGGTCGAGGTATTCTCGGAGTTGATGGGACCAGAGCGTTATGGACGAGTGAGGGGTTATGGGATTGGAGTTATCCCTACTCAGTTTTTTGAGATGAGTAGATTTACTCGGGATGCTAGAGATAGTCATGATGATTCACGTGTTCGTAGACTCGAGGATGAGACAGCAGCACTCGGACAGACACGTGATACAGATAGAGCAGAGATGCAGACTTTGAGGGCTCAGCTTGAGCATGTTACATCTGTTCTACATATGTTCATGTTATCTCGGGTAAGTAATTGTTTATAAGTACATATATATATATATATATATATATATATATATATATATTGTATATATGTAATAATTTAGAATATATTGTAATGTATGTATCGTAACTATATATATGTATATCTTGTAGGTTCCTGATTCATCTACCAATCGCAGACAGGATGACGACCAGCCTCTCATGGACCATTGATGCCAGTCGATTTATTATTATTATTATTATTATTATTATTATTATTATTGTATGTCTTTTGATGTATTTGGACTTGGATCAATTTTGAACATCTGTTGATACTTTTTATATATATAAAATACTCTTTATATTGACTTCATGTATATTTGGTGTTTAAAGTATGAATGTTGTGTTTGTGTGATACAGGTTTCAATGAAATGATGTTTGATTCTATTTTGTATGTCTTTGGCTTTATGTGATACAGGTTTGAATGAAATGATATTTGATTTTGGTGATAATATATACAGGTTTCAATTGTACAAATTTATGTTGATACAGGTTTCATTGTACAAATTTGTATTTGGCTTTGCATCATATATGTATATTTTAAAAAAAAAAAACTTGCCGATGCTTTAAAGCGTCACTAGGTTTTAAATATGTCAATGCTTTAAAGCATCGCTAGGTTACCTGTCGACGCTTTTAAAAAGCGTCGTTACGTTTAAAACCTACAGACGCTTTAAAGCGTCGCTAGTTTTATCCTAGCGACGCGCTAAACTACCGATGCTTTTTGAAAGCGTCGGCAGGTTACGTCCCTATGCTTACATACCTGATGCTTTTGCGATGCTTTTAAAAGTATCGGAAGCTTTCTTACCAACGCTTAAAAGCGTTGGTAAATATCTTTAATAGCGTCGGCAATGACCTCATTTCCTGTAGTGATGCAGGATGTTTAAATATGCACAGTGTTGCAATATGGCACTGTGGACATATACAAAGGTGGTGGATTATGGTTAGAATTTGGGTTAGGTTTATATGATTATTTAAAGTAATGTCCCTAGGTGGTGCATGCCATGCATGCGCATGATAGCTAGTCACGGGATTTACATGATGCACTTCATTTGGTCGTAGTTTGAATGCCAAGCTTTTGGTTGCAGAGGGCTATGACCTGTTTGAGCTGTTGTCTCAGAAGTGGAGCTTCGCACTATTTAGATAGGTATCATCTGTGCGATGTAGGACCTTTAAACTAAGAGGATTACTCTTGAGGGTGATTCTGCCATCATTATCAGCTGGATCTGAGATAGGACAAAGCATCTGGATGTCCACCAATCCTTCTTGATATCTGGAGATTTCTCAACCTTCCCATCTCGATGACTGTGGAGCATATCTTTCGAGAGGCTAATAGGGTTGATAATCGGATCTCTTCCTTCATTGTTGATCATATCGGTGACTAGAACTGGCATTACGATGATAGCTAGTCACGGGACTTACATGATGGACATGCATCAATTGCACACATAAGAAAAGATAAAAAATGGAAGCACAAATCATCAAGGACCAATTGATCTAGTGGTGGACGATCTATCCTACAACCTGCAACCATGTTGTATTTGCACTTATTTTGCAGCAAGCCGCCAACTAATCCGCATCCTTTTTCTTCTATGTCACACCTAGCTGCCTCAAGAAAGAAAATCACTATACGATTTAAATCAAGATACAAATTCAAAAAATAGTCTTTCCAAGTCATATACCATGCTATTTTCCCAAAGTCGGATTTTCCTTTTGGCAAGTTATGTTAGAAGAAAGATCTACTTTACTTTTATCCTCCACAAAAATGAGATTTTTTTTTCCCCTTGTTCAAAGAGACAACTTCATAGATATATATATATATATATACTTGATTAGACCTTAAATCCTTCTATAAGAATACCTTCGTACGTCCATCCATATTACATTCTCATATGTTAGCAACTATATGCTATATTATTAATGCACATTAAATTTAATCAATATTTTATTTTATTTATTAATAAAATATTATCTAATTATTGTGTGGATTTATATGAATATATATTTAATTTTATATAAATCATTTATTAAAAATCTTAAATACTTATATCAAATTTTAAAAAATAAATAATATTTTTTATTTAACCTTTTTGAATAAGTTTTTTGATCGTATCAAATGATATCAAAATCAAATCAGTTGATAGTCTATGTAAAATAGAAAATATTTTAGCATAGGTTTATTAGACGAGAAAATCTTATATATTTATACTATTTACTCAAAACAAACCGTTATTAATTAAAGAAAGAAATTGTTTCCACGAATACAAAAATAAAGTCACTTACTTTTTTACAAACTATGGGAAGCTGACGAGGATTGGGCCCGACAAAAAGGAAAAGGATTTCGACTGCTGGATCTTAAAAATCTTTGGTCGATTTCCTTGTCGCTTAACGACCGTTGACAGCCATGTTCCTGTCTTTAATGTTTGTCCATCTTCCTCCATTTCTAGGAACGCCCACTCCGATAGAATGAATGCTAGTGATGATGGGAACGCGGTGGGGGAAAAATATAGGATTGCGATAGATATCATCCCATACTTTTATCGTACTGGCCACATAAAATCACAGGAGGTCAAGATTTAAAACAACAGCCCTTTTATATGTTGTATATCAACTTTGTTATTTATCTTTTTTTAATATTAAATAGATGAATTAATTAATACAGATGACTACGTATATACCCATAAAAATTAAAAAATAAAATATCCAAAAATTAGTGTAGAAGATAAGTTGATTGTTGGCCTTTTAATGGCAACCATTAGTTTATGGTATTAATTAAACACCGTTGTTATGTCCTATGTGATAAGTTGATGCCACATTAAAATAATAATAATAATAATAATAATAATAATAATAATAATAATAATAATATAATAATAATAATAATAATAATAATAATAATAATAATAATAATAATAATAATAATAATAAATAGTTACTATAATTAGGAGAATTTTTTTTTTTTTTTTGAGCAAAATGATATTATATTTTTTTAAAGAAAAGGTCCCCTTGAGATAACAATCCTAACAAAGCTTTGCCATATCTGTGAATTAGAGACGGTAGTTTTTGCCGACACGATGAATGCCTGACCTGATCCTAATGGAATGGATAAAACTCGATCCATTTAATTTAGGAATGGATATGGATTTTATATGAAAAACTTGATTCAGATTTGAATTGGATATAGATATCAATATGTCCCATCCCGAATTCAACTTGATTACATAAAAGATATAAGTCCTCTCAATCGTCCCATCCTCTCGGTGCCTGATTTCAATTTGACACTTCGATCCATTTCTTTCCCAACCCATCCTGCATCTTTTTTCTTCATTTCTATTTGGTTGTTCAAATATTTTCTTCTTCCTGTTAATCATGTCCTGTATATTGTATAAATTAACTTTACATCTAAACATCCGTAACATCTTTTAATACAGAAGGTAAACTTATTTTTTTATCATTATTTAATTATTCGATAAATTTAATAAGGTCCTGTAATTTTTGACTTTATCATGCTATCATGTTTATAACTTTTTTCTACGATAGATTGAACTCAAGCTTGTATGATAATATATAAAATGCGATCCGATCCGATCCAATTCAATTTGATCCAGACATATTTTTTTTTATCCTACCCGACTCGATCCTAAATGGATATGAATGGATATGGAATAGAAAATTTTTTGATGGAATGGATATAAATTTTGTATGATTCATTCCATATCCGATTCATTATCATCTTTACTATAAATTTATATATTTCAATCGTAGACGAAGTTATCAATTTACATACATTCACTAATATAAAATTAAATATATATATATAATAAAAATATAATAATTTAACATATTCTCCCCGTAATTCCTGAAAGGGAATAATTCATCCATCGAAAATAGGAAAGGAAGGGAATAATTCAAGCAAAGGTACTTTTTCTCTGTTAAAGATGCCTGGATTGGAGTAGAAGAGCATTGGATTTGGTAACACTCGATATGTTCTCCCTTTCCTTTTGGACCGCTTCAGGAAAAGAGATCACACTATGAGGTCACATCAAACAAGGTTTGAAACGGTAGACAAAAATATCAGGTCTTGTGGCACCGAATCCTTCTCTCTCTTCTTTTCTCTTTCTCATATAAATTTTGGCATAGAAATCATGGCATGCCTCTTTTATCATTAAATAAAGCTTCCACTCTGAATTGTACGTACGGACGAAGACAAACCGACCAGAGGGTATGATACCAATGGGATGGAGAATCCTCGTTCATGGACGGCAAACCTTTGTCTACACTTCGCTGGCAAATTTAAACTGGTCACCAAAAGAGACATCGTTCTCTAAATTGCATGCATCACATGATCATATACACCACGTTATGCTCCAAATTTAACATCCAAGTTAATTACATGATATAGCCACATAAATTCTAAACAAAATAATAAAAATTATGTAAGAACTGCAAGATAACTCCATTGCTTAACCTCATGGCCTAACTCATCCCAAATTGTGTGATGCAACTCTGAAAATATATATATATATAGCTTTAAAACTCAATAAAAATCTTTTACACTTACATTTTAGAATGAAAATAAAAATATCTTTTAACTAATTTATGTATATAGTAGATAGAAAAATAGTAACATTCATATATCAATAATAATTTTATAGTTGATAATAATATCACGGTTTTAGTAAACATGTCATATATCACTAATAAGCAATTATATTTACTAGTAATTTAGTAAGATTACTTGTTATTAATTGATTAATAAAATTCTAAACTTGATGATATTAATTGATATATTTTTTTTATTAAAATCCGGGTTGATTTTATGGTCCATGTTGATAGACGTAGGTTGAGCCCATTGTTATGTGATCATTGATTGGGCTAGAAGCACCTCATGTGATTTGGTATGGTTGAGGCGGTACAGTGTAGGCCTTAGCCCAACTTGACTCGTGATAGGAGGGTCAGTTAGGGTATTTTTATTTTATTGGCTAGGTCCCCTCTCCGCTTCCTCTATTTATATATCACGTATACCATGATTTTGTGGTACGGTGATTTTTTTCATCGAGAGCCGCCTTTCTGAGGATGACCGGAGAGGACTCTACCTGCGGTGTTCGTGTGAGCATCAGGATCAAGGGTTTAGATTGGAAGATCATGGTGACTACAGGTAAGTAATTATTTTTTTCAGATCTAATATATCATTCTAATTTTGTGATCGATTCTAGGGATTTAGGAATTGTTTTTTCTACATTTGGTATCAGAGCTTGTTGACCCCATAAGTGATTTTGATGATAACCAAATATTAGAGCATGTACATTTATTTCTGACAACTCTTTAAGTGTTTAACAAGTTTTTGTAGGATGAATATCATG
Source organism: Areca catechu (assembly GCA_021397845.1). Classification (NCBI taxonomy): domain Eukaryota; kingdom Viridiplantae; phylum Streptophyta; class Magnoliopsida; order Arecales; family Arecaceae; genus Areca; species Areca catechu. The sequence goes on along the minus strand of CM038047.1, from coordinate 45,670,438 downwards.
TTCAAACTTCAACTCCTACACTTCTGTTTTCTTGGTTGAGTTGTGTTGTAAATGTTTTTGTAAAGAAGAACCCAATCAAAACTGCTAAGAAAAATCAATTAAAAGGGTTACTTATGTGAGTGTGTGTGCCATGAATTTTAGTTTGAGTTGGTTTGTGTGAAATTATAAAAGAGTTGGTGAGAGTTTTCTTTAAGTTCAATTATAAAAATCCTGAAGAAGACACTCGAGCCGACCCCAAGTGATGAAGAGCTGACTCTGCTTACTAGCACGCAGCAAGGATTCTGGAACGCAGCAATCCGAGCCGACTCGATGGAAAGCGAACCGACTCCAGTGAATCCGAGTTGACTAGAATCAGTCCGAGCCAACTCCTCCAGAGTCCATTTTCTAAAGATTTCTAAGAACAGCCAGGCGAGCCGACCCGAACCAAAAAGAGCCGACTCTGCCAGAACTAATTCTGAAAGTCTAAGAAAGCGAGCCGACCCGAACTGCATCGAGCTGACTCATCTAGAGTGATGTTTTGCATCCTGAGACAAAGATCCGACTGCATTGAAGATTTGGTGACTCGACCTATCGACTCGAAGGATCCGAGCCGACTCGATAGAATCAGAGCTGACTCGAATGTCGCTTTCAGGTATCCAACGGCTAGTTCCAGAATTTATTTTTAAATGCTAAAAGGTGCTCCAACGATTATAAATCATTTTCCAATGGTCTACAATGGCTAGAACTGTCTTGGGATGATAACTTTAAATTTGAAGGATTTGAACTTTCTTAAAAAGTTAGCAGTGAGTTCTTCAAAGAAAAGAGTGGTTCATTAAATATCCTACCCACTAACAGCAAAAGAGCACAAGAGCATTCAAGTCAAGCTTTCAAGTCTTCACCAACTCTAATCTGAAGCTTGAAACAACTTTAGGAAGAAGCCACTAAAGTCATTAAAGCTTATTCAAGTACATTCAAGTGGACTTCCAACAAGCTGTACCGGCAACTATCTGATAAATTGAGTTTGTCATTTTTGTTGCAATTATTTTTAATTCAATTCTTGAATTGTTGGGTTATTGGTGAGCCCGGCTGAAAAAACCAAATAGGTTCTTGATGAGCCTTATTAAAACTAAGAGTTAGGTTCTTGGTGATCCTGTGAAAATCAAGTTGGGTTTCTTTGGTGAGCCTGTTAAAATCAAAGGGTGTTGGATTTTCTTTGGTGATCCCGTAAAACCAAAGTGTAGAGGTTTTGGATTGTGATCCTGTAAAACAATCATACTGTATGCGGGTGTGAATATAGTGGAACTCCCAAGTGGTATCTTGGGTAGTGGACGTAGAAGCTGGATTTCTCCAAACCACTATAAATTTGGTGTGTTTGTGTTGTGCTTCTTGACTCTGTTTAGCTTCTGCATGTTATAACTCTATCACAGCACCTACCACTTGCAAAGGATTTTGAATTACACATTACTTGCTTCAATTTTTTAAAAGACCCAATTCACCCCCTTCTTGGATAGCTATCTAGGCAACAACTGATATCAGAGCAGTGTCTCTGAATACATTAGAGTAAAGATTGATGGCTCATCCAATGAGTACATCCTTGGCGGAAGGCCAATCAACTAATAGACCCCCACTCTTCACTGGCATAAATTATGCATACTGGAAAGCTAGAATGAAGATCTATATTCAAGCAATTGATTTTTAATTATGGAAGATCATTATAAAGGGTCCTTATATCCCCATGATTAAAATTAATGGAGTGGATGTTCCTAAACCTGAAGAGGATTGGGACGAACATGACATGAAGATGGGAAAGTTAAATGCTAAAGCCATGAACTTGTTATATTGTGCTTTGGATAGTAATGAGTTTAATCGAATTTCAATTTGCTCCTTAGCAAAAGAAATTTGGGATAAACTCGAAGTGACCCATGAAGGAACTTCACAAGTGAAGTCTTCGATCACCACCAGAAATTAGCCTTTCACCAAGGGACATCACCAAGGGATATGTCCCTCGGAAAATTACCAAGGGATTAGAAAGGGATTTTCAAGGGATTTTAAATTGCATTCAAAATTTAGTTTCAATAAGAAATTTCTAAGGGATTTGCCAGGGATATATTTCCCTTGATAAATTCCTTGGAAATCCCTTGGTAATCTGCAAGGGATCAGTGAGTGATTATTTAAACAATTTTTAGCAAGGGATTTGTAAGGGAAGTTCGGTCCCTTGGAGATTTACTAAGGGATAAATCCCTTGGTGTTAGTAAGATATTTTAAAAACAAAAAAATGATATTAGAGAGGGATTTTTTCTTAGAAATCCCTTAGTGATTTTAAAATCTTGTACCAAGCAAATGTCATTTACAGATTCTCTCACTGGTATAAAAATAAAAGTCATAGGTAAAATTAATATTATGTACTAATTTTTAATACTATTAATTAAACCAAAAAAGATTCCTTCATCCCCCTCTCTCTCTAACTCGTTCAAATCTTATCAAAACACCACTCTCTCTCTAACTAAAAACAAACCATTCCACCTCTCCCTTCACTTCACACCACCTCTCCACCCTTCTAATGAACGAGCAAAGATAAGCATCTCGCGAATAACTTATCTTGCATAGATGAGCTTCGTCAAACTAGTACATAGCATATCATATGCTCTTATTCCCAACGGGGTCTGGATTGGGCGTAGGGAATGGACCGAATTCTTTTTTCACTGTGTATGATTGTTTCTAACGGATGAGGGATAATCGTAGGGAATAATTTTATTCCCAATGGACAATCTGGATTGAGTGTAGGGAATGGGCTAGATTTTTTTTTTATTTGGCGTAGCCCGTAAACTACTCTCGCGACCATCTCAATTTGAGCGCTATGTATGATTTTTTCGGATGGATGAGGAATAATCATGGAGAATAATTTTATTCTCAACAGGCCGTCTAGATTGAGCATAGGGAATGGATCGAATTTTTTTTCGTTTGGCGCTATGTATGATTTTTTTCAACGGATGAAGAATAATTATGGAAAATAATTTTATTCCTAACTAGCCGTCTGGATTGGGCATAGGAAATGTGCTGAATTTTTTTTTCGTTTGGCGCTATGTATGATTTTTTCCGACAGATGAAGGATAATCATGGGGAATAATTTTATTCCCAATGGGCCGTCTGGATTGGGCTTAGGGAATGGACTGATTTTTTTTCTTTGGCACTATGTATGATTTTTTGCGATGGATGAGGGATAATTATGGAAAATAATTTTATTCCCAATAGGGTCTAGATTGGGCGTGGGGAATTGGCCAAATTTTTTAGGAAAATAATTTTATTCCCAACGGGCAATCTGGATTGGGCGTAGAGAATGGGCTGGATTTTTTTTCATTTGGCATGGCCCGCAAACTCCCGTGACCATCTCAATTTGAGCGCATATGATTTTTTCTGACGGCTGAGGGATAATCGTCGGGAATAATTTTTGTTGGCTTTGGCTCCTTAGTTTTGATGATTAACAAAAGGTTGAGTATATATTTGGACTAATGTTTCATTTCAAGATAAAGTTTTAGGCCTTGGGTTATTCAAAAAGAGTATCAAGAGTACAATGATGAAACCAAGCTTGCTTGATTTGGGAAAGAGCTCTTCTACCTTAAACAAGATCAAATTTCTCATATTGGACCTTCATATTAAGAAGTAATTGACAAAAGAAACAAAGGCCTAGAGAAACTCAAGCATGGCACGCACCTCTCCAGAGTTTCAGAAAATTTCAGACCAGAGGTCGACCTCCAGAGGTCGATACCTTGCCAAAGGTCGACCACCAGAGGTCGACTCATGAAGAAAAGAAAAGTTCAGCAAGGCCAGCACGACAAAATTTCAGTGGCACGCTTCAAAGGTCACCACCTGAGATCGACACCTATCCAGAGGTCGACACCAGAGGTCGACTCATCGCCTAAGAATTCAAACTGGGCATAACTATGGTTTTCTGGATTTTTGCCTAAGATAAACTGGAGGTCGACTCATGAGGTCGACACTTGACCCAGAGGTCGACTCATGGCATAACGGCTAGTTTTTCTGAACTTTTGATTTGATTTCTAACGGCCATAAACGGCCATATTTTTGATTCTAACGGTCTTGTGGAGTTATTTCAGCTTGAATGAAGTATTTAACCTCCACCTAACTTCAAAAAAGTGAAGGAGACAAAGTGAAAAAGAAGAGAGTAAAAGTACAAAGCTTTCAATCAATCCTAAGCCAAAAAAGAGAAAATCCAAGAGATTCCTTAGCCAAAAGCTTTCCATTTTTGAAGAATCCAGCTTTCAAGTCTTTGGCATTTAGTGAAGTCCAAGATTCCAAGAGGAAGACTTGAAGAGTCTCCAACAAGAGCTGCATCGAATTATTTTTTGCTCAAAAAGAGTTTATCTTATTTTTATTCATTGTATTCATACTCTATTTGTGCTAGCCTAGTTTCAAGGGAATTTGAAACTAGTGTGAGGTTTGTTGGTGAGCCAATTGATAAAACCAACTAGGGTTGCTTGTAAGCCCGAAGCCAAAACAAGTGTGTAAGGTTTGTTGGTGAGCCTAGATAACAAAACCAACTTAGGTTTTGACTTGTGAGCCTTGTAAAACAAGTCGGCTGTAATCTAGAAAAAATTATAGTGAAAATTCTCAAGTGGAGCTTGAGGAGTGGATGTAGGTGCTAGGTGCACCGAACCACTATACGTTTTGTGTGTTTGCATTGCTTTACTTTCTATTGCTATTTAATTGTTGTTATCTTTCATTGCTTCCGTTGCATAATTTCTTGAGCACTATCACTCTTCACATTTGAAATTGATAGCACATATATTGCTTTATTTTTTTTTAAAAAAAAAGATCCAATTCACCCCCCCTCTTGGGCACCATATCTGGGCAACAAGTGGTATCAGAGCACCGGTACTCTCTTGTAGGTCCAACGATCTTGAGTGAAAGATCATGGCCGCCCCAATTGGAATGGGTGTAGTTGAAGGTCAAGCATCAAATCGCCCTCCTTTCTTTAATGGCACAAACTACACATACTGGAAAACTCATATGTGCATTTATTTACAAGCTGTAGATTATAATATATTGAGAGTAATTACTAAAGGGCCTCATCAGCCCACTCACTTGGTTAATGGCATTATCATCCCAAAATCTGAAGAAGAATGGGATGACAATGACATCAAATAAGCTGAGTTAAATGCAAAGGCAATGAATTTGCTATTCTGTGCACTTGACTCAAGTGAATTTAACAGAATATCAAATTATATTTCCACCAAAGAAATTTGGGATACACTTGAGGTTACCCATGAGGGTACACACCAAGTGAAGACCACAAAGGTGAACATGCTCATTCATACGTATGAGATGTTCAGGATGGAACCAACTAAAAGTATTAGTGAGATGTATACTAAATTTACCAATATAGTAAATGGTATGAGGAGTTTGGAAAAGATTATATCTAATGGTGAACTTGTTAACAAACTTCTCAGGTCTCTTCCGGCTTCTTGGGATGCGAAAGTAACGGCCATAGAAGAAGCCAAGGATGTCAATACTCTACCTCTTGAGCAGCTTCTTGGATCACTAACGACTTATGAGCTTTCACTAAAACAGAAGACAATGGACAATGACAAGAAAAAGAAAGCCATAGCCTTCAAGTCTACTACAAAGGAAGAGTCAAGTGATGAATCAGAAGAAGAAGCTGATGATGATGAGACATCACTCATTACAAGAAAATTCAGAAGATTCATGAGAAAGAAAAAGGGCTTCTACAAGAAAAGGCCACAAAAAGGTGATTACAATAAAGAAAAAGAGAAAGAAAAAGAAAGGGATCCACCCATCTGCTTCGAGTGCAAGAAGCCTGGACATTATAAAATGGATTACCCTTTGCTTAAAAAGAGTCGAAGGATGTTGAGAAAGAAAGCCATGATGGCTACCTGGAGTGAGAGTGAGGACTTCAGCAGTGATGAAGAGCAGCAGGAAGTCGCCAACCTGTGTTTCATGGCCAATGAAGATGATGAGGTAAATTCTGAACCTAAAAATGAATTTACTTTTAATGAACTACATGATGCTTTTGATGATTTAGTTATGGAATATGAAAAACTAAAACTGAAAAATAAGAAATTAAGAAAACTAAATCAAGAGCTTACCAAAAATTTAGACAAGTTTTCAACTGAAATTGAAGATTTAATTCAAAAAAATAAGAAATTAACTGAACATGTAAAGACCTTGAAAAATGATAAGGACAATCTTATAAAAGAAAAAGATTCTTTGAAAAATAATAGAAGTTTTGAAACTAATGAGAAAATTGAAAAACAAAACAAAGAACTGTTGCTTCAAAACAAGAATTACAAAGAAGAGTTAGAAAAAGTGAAACCTTTTATAGAAAAGTTTACTTATAGTTCAAAAAAATTAAGTATGCTTTTAAACAGTCAACATGCAGTTTTTAACAAAGCTGGACTTGGATTTAAGTCACAGAATCAGCAAAAACTTTTCAAAAACTTTTTCATACCTGCATCTTCTAATATTACCTGCTATGCATGTGGTAAGTTATGACATAAATCATATATTTGTAATAGAAGAAAATCAAGTACCTTTGGAAAGATTTGGATTCCAAAAGGAACCAATTTGTCTAACCCTAAAGGACCCAAGATGACTTGGATACCTAAAGTTTCAACTTGATCAATTTCTGCAGGTGTGTCTTGCAACCAAAAATAAAAGAAGAATGTGGTATCTGGATAGTGGTTGCTCAAGGCACATGACTGGGGATGTGAAGCAATTCTCATCACTAGTAGCTATAAATGGTGGAAACGTTACTTTTAGTGATAATGAAAAAGGTAAAATTGTCGGAATTGGTAAAATCCATATCATCCCTAATGCTTATGTAGATAATGTATTATTTGTTGATGGCTTGAAGCATAATCTTTTTAGCATTAGTCAGTTTTGTGATAAGGGTTTTAAAGTAATTTTTGAATCATCTTTGTGCATGGTGTCTAGTCTAGATGTCGATGGCATCAAGTTCACTGGTTATAGGCATGGAAACATTTACATGGTTGATCTTGATGATCTAGCCATGGAAAGTGGTCAATGCCTAGTGGCTAGGGAAGCCAAGGCAAGTGAAACTAGTTGGCTTTGGCATCGCAAGCTAGGGCATGCTAGTATGCATTTGATTTCAAAATTAAGTAAAAAGAATCTTATAAAAGAATTGCCAAAACTCACATTTGAAAAAGATAAGATTTGTGCTGCATGTCAATTTGGAAAACAAACTAAATCTACTTTCAAACCTAAAGGAGTAGTATCTACTACTAGACCCCTTGAATTATTGTATATGGACCTCTTTGGACCAACTAGAATAACTAGTTTGGGAGGTAAGAAATATGGGCTAGTAATTGTAGATGATTACTCACGATTTACTTGGATAATATTTTAGCTCATAAAGATAAAACATTTTCAGCTTTTGTTAAATTTCATAAAAGGGTTTCAAACGAAAAAGATCTCACTATTGTTTCTTTGCATAGTGATCATGGAACTGAATTTGACAATCATGATTTTGAAGTTTTTTGTAATGATAATGGCATTAGTCATAATTTTTCTTCACCTAGGACACCTCAACAAAATGGGGGTAGAAAGAAAAAACAGGACTCTTGAAGAAATGGCACGCACAATACTTTGCGAAAATGATTTATCTAGATATTTTTGGGCAGAAGCCATTAATACTTCCTGTTACATTTTAAATCGTATTTTAATTCGATCTATTTTGAAGAAAACACCATATGAGCTTTGGAAAAATTGAAAACATAATCTTAAATATTTTTGTGTATTTGGTTGCCGCTGTTTCATATTAAACAATGGCAAAGACAATATCAGTAAATTTGATGCTAAGTCAGATGAGGGTATCTTCTTAGGATACTCTACTTCTAGCAAGGCATACAGGGTCTTCAACAGAAGAACTCTTCTAGTTGAAGAATCAATTCATATAGTGTTTGATGAAACTAACGAAAAATCTTCTAGAAAAGAAGATTCTATTGATGATGAAACATGTACAAAAAAGCTTGAACAATTGACAATCAATGAAGATGTTCCCAAAGGAGATGATGATCAAGAAAATGAAGATCAAATTCAAGAGATCAATGCAACTTCACCAAAACCTTTACCTAAAGAGTGGAGGTATGCACACGGACACCCCAAAGAGCTAATTATTGGTGATCCATCAAAGGGAGTAAGTACACGCTCTTCTATCAGAAATGTTTGTGATTATTTAGCTTTTGTTTCTCAAATAGAGCCTAAGTCAATTGAAGAAGCTGAAAAAGATTGTAACTGGATTAATACCATGCAAGATGAACTAAATCAATTTAAAAGAAATAACGTTTGGACTTTAACTGAAATACCCCCTAATGTTTCTGTAATTGGCACAAAATGGGTTTTTAGAAATAAACTTGATGAACATGATATTGTAACTAGAAACAAAGCTAGACTTGTTGCTAAAGGCTACAACCAGGAAGAAGGGATTGACTTTGATGAAACCTTTGCTCCTGTTGCTAGGCTGGAAGCAATTAGACTTTTACTTGCTTTTGCTTGTTTTATGGATTTCAAGTTATTTCAAATGGATGTTAAAAGTGTCTTTTTAAATGGATTTATTGAAGAGGAAGTTTATATTGAACAACCTCCTGATTTTGAAAATCATGAATTTCCTAACCATGTTTTTAAATTGCATAAAGCATTGTATGGTTTAAAGCAAGCTCCTAGAGCTTGGTATGATAGATTAAGTTCATTTTTGATGAAGAATAATTTTTCTAGAGGTAATGTAGATAATACATTGTTTTTGAAAAAGAAAAATGATGATCTCTTAGTAGTACAAATCTATGTAGATGATATTATTTTTGGTGCTACTAACGAATGTCTTTGTCAAGAGTTTGCAAAGTTAATGCAGAGTGAGTTCGAGATGAGCATGATTGGAGAACTCAACTTCTTCCTCGGACTCCAAATTAAGCAAACCAAAGAGAGGATCTTCACAAGAAAAATATTGAAAAAGTTTGGGATGGAGACTACCAAACTAATAGGTACCCCTATGAGCTCTTCATGTAAATTAGACAAAGATGAATGTGGTAAATCAGTGACCAAAAATTATATAGAGGCATGATTGGTTCATTGCTATATCTAACTTCCAGTAGACCAGATATAATGTTTAGTGTTTGTATGTATGCATGTTTTCAGTCTGCTCCTAAAGAATCACATCTCTTAGCTGTAAAACATATATTTAGATACTTATCTGGGTCAATTGAAATTGGTCTTTGGTACTCTAGAGAGTCATCATATGAATTGATTGCTTATTCTGATGCTGATTTTGCTGGGTATAAACTTGATCGTAAAAGTACTAGTGGAACTTGTCAATTCCTAGGAGTTAATTTGATTTCATGGAGCAGCAAGAAACATAATTCGGTTGCTCTATCTACGGCGGAAGCCGAATATATAGCAGCCGAAAGCTGTTGTGCTCAGATTCTATGGATCAAACAACAACTCGAGGACTTTGGCATCAAACTAACTAAGACACCCATAAGATGTGATAATACTAGTGCAATCAATTTAACGAAAAATCATGTACAACATTCAAGAAGCAAAAATATTGAAATAAGACATCACTTCATAAGAGATCACATTCAAAACTCTAATGTGTTGTTAGAATTTATTTGTACTGATTATCAATTGGCTGATATATTCACAAAACCATTGAATGAAGATAGATTTTGCATGATCAGAAGAGAATTAGGAGTCATTGACCCTTTTGCTTGAAACTCTTCAATTTCCTTCAAAATTCCTCAAAAATGATTTATAAATTCTCATATATATTTAAAGCTTCTCTAAGAATTCATTCTAAATTTTATCTTTTTCTTTTTAAATTTTACCAAATTTTATTTTGACTAGTTTATTTTTGGAGGTCGACACTTAAAATTTCGGAGGTCGACACTTGGGGTCGACCCCTGAAATTTTTGAGAGGTCGACACTTGGTCGGAAAACCTACTTTTAAAACTCGTACGCGAGCCCTATTTCCTCCATTTCTTTTCTTTTTCTCCTTCGTGTGGTCCCCCTCCAACGTTCCTAAGCTCTGAATAGTGGATTTCCAACCCTCTCCCTCCTTTTTTTGGATAATCTTCTCCTCCCCTCACGGTTTCTCTTGGACCGAACCGGTTTTTATCGTGTTCCTAGTTTTTGGGCAACCGTAGGTTTTTGCCTCTATTTACCCTCAATTATCGGTTGATATTTGATTGAAAACACTCATTTCTTCCCTCCATTTCGTGCATTTCCTCTATTTGCTCTCTTTTTTTTTTCAATTTCACAAACCCTCACTTACCTTTTCACGGTTCCTTCATTTGCTCAACCGTGAATTCCTTTTCTCCTTTCCAAATTCTTGGTTCTTCTTTTTCTTAGCACTGCATTATCCTACTTCTCCCTAAATTACCCTCTTCCATCCATATGGGTCCAAGGAAGCAGTTGGCTGTAAGGAAAAGGAAAATGGAATAAGGCCAAGGTAGTACTGAGCGACGAAGAAAGGCCAGACATGAACGTGAGCCGTCCCCAGAGGAACCTGCACCAGTGCCAGCCAGCTTAGTACGGAAGAGCATTGCGAGCGGGAGACATGTGGATATACCCTTCTGGGATCAGCATCACTTTTTTATAGAAGATGTACTGAGAGATGCAGGTCTGGTTCACTTCTGCACGATGACTGAGAGGTTCTACCTAGACCTCATTAGGGAGTTCTATGCATCCATGGCCACTGATTGCATTGGATGGTCTGCTACTGTTCGTGGGATCGAGATTCCAGTGACACCGGAGGTCATCAGTCGTGTTTGGAGGATTCCACTTCATGGCACAGCCGCCACTACTATCAGCGACCGAGAGCACACCTTCAGATGTATCTTAGAGCACGAGGATGTTAGCGGCATTTCCATAGTAGCCGCTAACCAGCTATCATTGGAGATGAGAGTGCTGCATCATATCATCGCCCGCATCTTGATTCCAAAGAGTGGGAGGTTCGACTTTATTACTGAGCGTGAGCTAGTGTTGATGGTGTCCCTGAGACAGCGGACTCCCATCAACCTTTCCAGGATCATGCTTCAGCAGATGGGAGAGGCAGCATCTCATAGGAGACTAGTTCAGCCATATGGCATGGGGCTGACATAATTATTCAGGGAGTATGGAGTATCATTTGATGGTATACCCTTCAGTCAGCTGCAGCATACTGACACATACGGAGAGAAATCCCTGCATAGGATGGGATTTCGACTGATTGGTGATCGTTGGGTGCGACGGGAGTCTAGCCAGGAGCCAGATGAGGAGGAGGAGATTCGAGCAGCTGAGGCAGGGCCTTCAGAGCCTACTGATCATGGTACACCTCCTCGTCCAGCACCAGAGTCAGAGACTGCAGAGCCTGAGCCATTCACGCCACCACCCTCATCAGCTCCAGCACCTTCTGCTACTGCTACACCACAGAGGACTACAGCGAGCACATCGGACTTTGAGCAGAGAGTGACTGATCACATTTCAGAGGCCCGAACAGAGATTGCTGGTGTACGACATGAGCTACATGGTCTGCGGGGCCGGAGTGCCGACCTTGGCGACGGACCCGGGAGTCGTAGCGGACCGGCACGGGTGTCCTGCCGGACTGGGCCGAACCGGACGGAAGACCGCCGAACTGGCGGGGGCCGAAGCCGAGGTGCTGCATGGAGCGGGGGTGTTCCCAGGTGTAGAGGCGAGGTGGTGCGATCCCCTACGGGTGACAGGGCGCGGGAGCTAGCGGAGCCGGAGTGGACCGATGCGGGGGCAGGTGGCACCGAGGTGCACCGGTGCTGGGGCATGCCCTGGCGCGGTTGCAGAGCTGCGGGCGTGCGAGGGTGCAGCTAGGCTGAGCTGGGAGCCGAACCGGCATGACCGGACAGGGGCACCGATCATCGGATTCGAGCGGGGCAGGACCGGAGCTACGAGAGGAGGCGGTGCTATGGTGGGTTTCCCACAGGCGGAGGCGGAGCTGGGTGCACCGAACTTGGACGGTCGCAAGCATGGGCGGAGCCGGGCTGGCACGGGGCAGCCGCGGGCTTGCCCGGCTGAGCTGGTGCCGGAGCTGGCGGGGGTGAGCTGGGGCCGACCGTCGCACCATTGGCAAGGTCGGGAGGAGCCGGAGTCGCCAGAGCCCGAAGGCAAGCCTCCCGCGGGCGAACTTGGCACCGGCTCGGGCGGAAGCCTCCCGCGAGCTCCCATGAGCAGACCGGGTGCCAGCCTGGGCGGAGCCTTGCTGGGTGCTTCCGAGGTCAGCCGAACGCCGGAGGAGCTGGGGTGGCTGGAGCCGGACGCGGGCATGCCGGGCGGAGCCTTGCAGGGCGCTGCCAAGGTCGGCCGAACGCCGGAGGAGCTGGGGTGGCTGGAGCCGGACGTGGGCATGCCGGGTTGAGCCTTGCGGGGCGCTGATCCGGGCACTGCTTCTTCTTGATGATGCTTGGACCAGGTGGAGTGAAGCCGGGCCGATCCGGAGAGATTCTTAGGCCGAAGTTGGCTACCTTTCATGCCTGGCTAGGCTCCAGGCCAGGCTGCCGAGCTGAATTGAACTACCGAAGCTGGACTTCTCATGCCCGAAGTGAGGCCGAGGTACTGGTTCACCGTCGAGGTGGGGCCGAGCCGAGCTGGGCTGAACTGCCACATGGCCGAAGTGGGGCCGAGCCGAGCTGGGCTGAACTGCCACATGGCCGAAGCGGGGCCGAGCCGAGCTGGGCTGAACCGCCACATGGCCGAAGCGGGGTCGAGCCGAGCTGGGCTGAACCGCCACATGGCCGAAGCGGGGCCGAGCCGAGCTGGGCTAAACTGCCACATGGCTGAAGCGGGGCCGAGCCGAGCTGGGCTGAACCGCCACATGGCCGAAGCGGGCCGTGGTGAGGCCGAGGTGGAGAGGTGCCTGACCGAGGTGGAGAAGTACATGGCCTTGCCAGCCTCCAAGGAGGATGCGTGTCAGGGCCGAATGGATCTCGTTTACTACTGTAACAGATTCCCCCACTCCCTGAGTCCAAAATGTCTTCATTTTGGATAAGGGGAGTATTATCACCCATTCGGCTCTGCACCTTAGCAGGCTCTATACCGACTGCAAGAAGTTAGTCGCTAAATGAAACTGAACTTACCAGAGGTTAGCTGTTGGTCTTTGAAGGCCTAGGTGAAGGCATCGAGTCTGGCTGTCCTTTTCACGAACAGGGAACGTCCTGCAACACAACTTAAAAGGTGTTGTTTTCGAAACTTACTTGCCTGTAGATGTTTTTACCTTGAGTTAGGTGTTTCATGACGATGCCAGTTCTTTTTTGACCAGGTAGAAGGTGGTTCCATGGAGGCATAGGTTGGTGAGGTGTATAGCTTGGGAGCTCACATATACGACCGGGCATATAGTTGATGTGGCCGAGAACCTTTGATGAAGGTATTGAAGTCGCCAGAAGATAAGAGCCATCCCGGATGAGGAAGCCCAAGGAGCTGGAGAGAGAAATCAACTCCGGTCAGATGCTCGACCTCGGGGGAGCAATGCTCGACCACGGAGGAGATGTCCTGGCGGAGAAACACAAGGGAGCAGGAGTTCGACTCAGGCCAGATGCTCGACCTCGAGGGAGCAACGCTCGACCTCGAGGGAGCAACGCTCGACCACGGGGGAGCCACCCTGGTGGAGGAACTCAAGGGAGCAGGAGTTCGACTCAGGCCAGATGCTCGACCTCGAGAAAGCAACACTCGACCACGGGGGAGCCACCCTGGCGGAGGAACTCAAGGGAGCAGGAGTTCGACTCAGGCCAGATGCTTGACCTCGAGGGAGCAACGCTCGACCACGGGGGAGCCATCCTGGTGGAGGAACTCAATGGAGCAGGAGTTTGACTCAGGCCAGATGCTCGACCTCGAGGGAGCAATGCTCGACCTCGGGGGAGCCACCCTGGCGGAGGAACTCAAGGGAGAACATGCAGACTGAAGTCCGAGCCTTCATGCTGGAACTGGGATCCGAGGCATCTTCCAGACTGAAGTCCAGGATCACGTGGGGGAATCGGGTTCCGCGCCACCTTCTAGACTGAAGTCCAGGATCACGTGGGGGAATCGGGTTCCGCGCCACCTTCCAGACTGAAGTCCAGGATCACGTGGGGGAACTGGGTTCCGCGCCACCTTCCAGACTGAAGTCCAGGATCACGTGAGGGAACTGGGTTCCGTGCCACCTTCCAGATCAAAGTCCGGGACTTCGCTTCGGAACCAGGTTCCACGCGAACTTCCGGACTGAACCCCGGGGCGTAGGCTGGAGTTGAGCCTTGGGTGACCTACCGAGTTGTTCTCCAGGATTTTGTACCGGAACTGGGTTCCGTTATGACGGAACTGGGATCCGGGCTTCCTTCGTCAGACTCGGAGTCGGACAGATAAGCTCCTGTAATGATGAAGAGCAAAGTTGTACCAAAGATGAACTTTAATTTTTTAGGAGAGATTCTTACATCCTCCGTGAGGTGGCAGAGCTGTTTGGCATGCTAGGAGGCGAGCCACAAATGGTTGGACCTTCAGAGCTACCTATGGACATCTCCGGACTATGGTCAGGAGGTAGATGCGAGGTTCAATGAAGAGCTTGGCTTTAGCTCGGCTGAATCAAGAGGCATGACTCCAGCTCGGCTCTCTTTGATTTTAGCTTGGCTGAGCTAAGGAGCTTGACTTCAGCTCTTAACTTCGCCGAACTTGGAGTCGGACGGGTGAGTTCCTGTATTAGTGAAGAGCAAAGTTGCACCAAAGATGAACTTTAATTTTTGAGGAGAGATTCTTACATCCTCCGTGAGGTGGCAGAGCTGTTTGGCATGCTAGGAGGCGAGCCACAAATGGTTGGACCTTCAGAGCTACCCATGGACATCTCCGGACTATGGTCAGGAGGTAGATGCGGGGTTCAATGAAGAGCTTGGCTTCAGCTCGGCTGAATCAAGAGGCATGACTCCAGCTTGGCTCTATTTGATTTCAGCTTGGCTGAGCTGAGGAGCTTGACTTCAGCTCTTAACTTCGTCGAACTTGGAGTCGGACGGGTGAGTTCCTGTATTGGTGAAGAACAAAGTTGCACCAGAGAGAAACTTTAATTATTGAGGAGGGATTCTTACATCCTTCGTGAGGTGGCAGAGCTGCTGGTTCGCCATGCTAGGAGGGCCGTGAATGGTTGGGCCTCCGAAGCTTCCCATGGTGGTTGGCCTTGCACATCCCTATGGCCGAGGACGTTTAATGATGTTGGTGACGATTATGTTTTTATTAATTTTGTACCACCTGATGCCCATGTCGCATGGAGGAACAGGACCACCCTTTGCATCATGTTCGCATGGTGTGGAGGGCAAAGTCCTACTCCAAAGTTTCGCATGATGTGCGTGAAGTGATTGAGCCTTCACTGCTTCTTCATTTCAGGAATCGTGCTTCATTCGTTGCCTTCCCCAACCATAGTAGGGGTTAGTTTTCTTCATCTTCAATGGGAGGTTGACCTTAGTAAAGAGCTTGATTGACTCTTAGCTTGAACGCGGAGCTTTGGCCGCTTCTTGGCTTTGGCACGGGGCCTCTGGTGTTTCCCGTCTCGAGGTGTTGGAGAGCTCCCGAGAGCTTTTCCTGTAGAACCGTGACATGGTTTTTCATTGTATAAATGTAGCGGAGAAGGAGTTACCTGTTGAGCTCCAGTCATATGAATGGATAAAGATATGTTCCTTCCTTGAGCTGGTTGGGATCAAATTTGCCGGCCGCCCTCTTAGGAGAGAATGAGGCTCCTTTGCACGAAGAATAGAACTCGGTTGCATGGGAGGAAGCTTCCGTTGCATGGGAGGAAGCTTCATGGGAGAACGAGGCTTTGTGAGAGAGCTTGTTGCATGGGAGCATGGTACCCCTTTGCATGGGAGCTTGAGGCTTCGTTGATGACATCATAGGAGGCCTTCCTTGGGAAGGGATATGACTCCTCTGCATGGGAGAACAAGGCTCCATTGCATGGAGGAGGAG
Source organism: Areca catechu (assembly GCA_021397845.1). Taxonomy (NCBI): domain Eukaryota; kingdom Viridiplantae; phylum Streptophyta; class Magnoliopsida; order Arecales; family Arecaceae; genus Areca; species Areca catechu. The sequence goes on along the minus strand of CM038047.1, from coordinate 45,654,484 downwards.
GAGCTCCGTGGCATGGGAGCAAGCTTCGTTGCACAAGGGAGATGAAACCCCTGTTGCATGGGGAAAGTTTCGTTGAATGGGAGCAAGCCCTGTTGCATGGGAGCGTACTCCGTTGCATGGGCTTCTTCCTTCTTCACGATGGCCAGGTCCTTCCTCCCTCTCTTCTCTTTTTTTTTCTTCTGTTTTTTTTTAGTGGGGCTCTTGGATGGTGGCACCGCCGGGAGGTGGCTCCATCCTTGGCCTGATGCCAGGTGCCCCGTCAAGGGTGGCGATGCACCTTCACATCTCAAGATTTTTGGTCGAGGCCGCTCCTTGGAGCCTCGAGAGAGAAGGAGAAGTTCTCGTGCCCCCATCCCCGTGCCCCCGGTCTGCCCTCCAGGGACTAAGGACAAAGGTGGAAACCATCATCCCACCTTATTGAGGAGCATGGATTTGCCCCCCTACCTGGTGCGCCAATCTGTTGCCGCCTAGATCACCGTGGCCGGTAGCTCTTACGTGGCCTAGGTGAGTGGGCTCCGTGCCAGCATCACCGGGCTCGTTGGTCGGAGACGATCAAGGAAAACATAGTCGTAGTTGGGATGAAAGGGGCTTGGTACTGTAGTGGCCCTTCTGTGGGCCTCTCCGGTGAGGAGTAATCTTCTTCCTTATTGTCCTTCCGTTGGGTGATACCTGCAAAACAGGGGAGACCTGCGCCAGGGATTCCGGCAAAGACACTCCGACGATCAAGTCAGCGGGACGATCGAAGGAAATAAGGGACCTCTGAGATGGAGAGCTTGGGGGACTCTCCGCTGCCAGAGGGTGATAGACAATGTAAGAATGAAGAGAGTGTGTTGTCTCTTACCCCTCTTACCTCTTCCCACTGCTCTTATGTAGACGAGTGACTCTTGGTGTTCTGAGAGGCACGTTCTTCTTGGTATAGGCCTGTGAAGCTTCTGCAGGCCTGGGAGGCTTAGGTAGGTTGGTCAACTTCATCCTTCTTGATGGTTCAGGAGGTTGGTGGAGGAGCACAGCGCCTTGGATGTGGCACTCCTTCCTGATTGGCGTAAGCTGTGATGGGGGCTTTTAATATAGCCCTCCTTCATAGACGGCGGACTCAGTTTGGCAGAGATGGTAACGTGTCGGGCTGCCATCTAGCCTTCCTCCGTACCTATATTTTGAAAAGCATACCTGGAATGGAATCAAATAAACCGTGGCACATGCTTTGAGATGAGGCAGGCGAGGCTCTTCATGCATGTGGTTCTAGGTGTACCGTCGCGAGGATAGGCCGCATGGCTTCTCCATGCATGGTGAGGTCTGCAAGGCTAGGCCACGTGGCCTCTCCATGCACACGGGTCGAAGTGCGCGGGGTAGTCATGCGGATCGAGGCACGGCATGCAGGGTTTCCCCCCAAGCACGTGGTTCTGGTCATCGGAGCAGGCAGAAATGAGATGCAGTCCCACGGGCAGAGTCGGACTAGGCGCGGGCGGAGCCGGGGCATGCCGTACTGGTGTCGGGGCGCACTGGGCGGAGTCGGAGTCGACCGGGTGTTATGGACTGGACACGGAGGTGAGCCGGGCACCGGAGCGGGCAAGGCCGGAGTGCCGACCTTGGCGGCAGACCCGGGATTCGGAGCGGACCGGCACGGGCATCCTGCCGGACTGGGCCGAACCAGACAGAAGACTGCCAAACTGGCGGGGGCCGAAGTCGAGGTGCTGCATGGAGCGGGGGCATTCCCAGGCGTAGAGGCGAGGTGGTGCGATCCCCTGCGGGCGACCGGGCGCGAGAGCTGGCGGAGCCAGAGCGGACCGATGTGGGGGCAGGTGGCACCGAGGTGCACCGGTGCTGGGGCGTGCCCTAGCGCGGTTGCGGAGCTGCGGGCATGCGAGGGTGCGGCCAGGCAGAGCTAGGAGCCGAACTGGCATGACCGGATCGGGGCACCGATTGCCGGATTCGAGCAGGGCAAGACCGGAGCTGCGAGCGGAGGCGGTGCCAAGGTGGGTTTCCCACGGGCGGAGGTGAAGCTGGGTGCACCGAACTGGGACGATCGCAAGCATGGGCGGAGCCGGGTTGGCACGAGGCAGTCGCGGGCTTGCCCGGCTGAGCCGGTGCCGGAGCTGGCAGGGGTGAGCTGGGGCCGACCGTTGCACCGTTGGAGAGGTCGAGAAGAGCCAGAGTCGCCAGAGCCCGGAGGCAAGCCTCCCGCGGGCGAACTTGGCGCTGGCTCGGGCGGAAGCCTCCCGCGAGCTCCCACGGGCGGACCGGGCGCCAGCATGGGCGGAGCCTTGCCGTGCGCTGCCGAGGTCGACCGAACGCCGGAGGAGCTGGGGTGGCTGGAGTCGGACGCCGGCATGCCGGGCAGAGCCTTGCAGGGTGCTGCCGAGGTCGGCCGAACACCGGAGGAGCTCGGGCAGAAGTCGGATGCGAGCATGCCGGGCGGAGCCTTGCGGGGCACTACCGAGGTTGGCCGAACGCCGGAGGAGCTGGGGTGGCTGGAGCCGGACGCGGGCATGCTGGGCAGAGCCTTACAGGGCGCTGCCGAGGTCGGCCGAACGTTGGAGGAGCTGGGGTGGCTGGAGCCGGACGCGGGCATGCCGGGCGGAGCCTTGCGGGGCGCTGATCCGGGCACGGCTTCTTCCTGATGATGCTTGGACCGAGCGGAGTGAAGCCGGGCTGATCCGGAGAGTTTCGTAGGTCGAAGTTGGCTACCTTTCATGCCAGGCTAGGCTCCAAGCCAAGCTACCGAGCTGAACTGAACTACCGAAGCTGGACTTCTCATGGCCGAAGTGAGGCCGAGGTACTGGTTCACCGCCGAGGTGGGGCAAAGTCGAGCTAGGCTAAACTTCCACATGGCCGAAGTGGGGCCGAGCCGAGATGGGCTGAACTGCCACATGGCCGAAGTGGGGCCGAGCCGAGCTGGGCTGAACCGCCACATGGCCGAAGTGGGGCAGAGCCGAGCTGGGCTGAACCGCCACATGGCCGAAGCGGGGCCGAGCCGAGCTGGGCTGAACCGCCACATGACCGAAGCGGGGCCGTGGTGAGGCCGAGGTGAAGAGGTGCCTGACCGAGGTGGAGAAGTACGTGGCCGCACCAGCCTCCAAGGAGGACGCGTGTCAGGGTCGAATGGATCTCGTTTACTACTGTAACAGGCTATAAGCACCTCATGTGATTTGGTGTGGTTGAGACAGCACAGTATAGGCCTTAGCCCAACTTGACTCGTGATGGGAGGGTCAGTTATGGTATTCTTATTTTATTGGTTATGTCTCCTCTCCGCTTCTTCTATTTATATATCACGTATACCGTAATTTTGTGGTACGGTGATTTTTCCCATCGAGAGCCACCTTTTTAAGGAAAACCTGAAAGAAGGTCTCTACCTGCAGTGTTCGTGTGAGCATCAGGATCAAGGGTCTAGATCGGAAGATCATGGCGACTATAGGTAAGTAATTATTTTTTTCAGATCTAATATATCATTCTAATTTTGTGATCGATTATAAGGATTTAGAAATTGTTTTTCCTACACATATACACCATGTTATGCTCCAAATTTAACATCCAAGTTAATTACATGATATAGCCACATGAATTCTAAACAAAATAAAAAAAATTGTGTAAGAACTACAAGATAACTCCATTGCTTAACCTTATGACCTAACTCATCCCAAATTATGTCATGCAACTCTGAATATATATATATATATATAGAGAGAGAGAGAGAGCTTTAAAATCCAATAAAAATTTTTTACACTTACATTTTAGTATGAATATGAACATATCTTTTAACTAATTTATGTATATAGTAGATAGAAAAATAGTAACATTCATATATCAATAATAATTTTATAGTTGATAATAATATCACATTTTTATTAAACATGTCATATATCACTAATAAGCAATTATATTTACTAGTAATTTAGTAAGATTACTTGTTATTAATTGATTAATAAAATTCTAAACTTGATGATATTATCATTTATACTACAAGATAATAAGATTTTCGCCACTATATTTTCATAATGCTAGGAGCAAGCATTGTTAGGTAAACCCCTAGAAAAAAATCTCGTGATGCTTTTAAAAGGCATCGTGAACAAATAAGTTTTACGATGCTACTTAGAGTGGCATCGAAGAGTTGGAAGATAGATGATACTTTTTTTGGTATAAACGGTTAATCACACTAGTCTCATGTAAGTACAACCCAAACGATCAAAATACAGAATATCGTGCTAGTATGATGGTAGACATCATCGTAATGCCAGTTCTAATCACCAGTGTGATCAGCAATGAAGGAAGAGACCCAATCATTGACCCTATTAACCTCTCGAAAGATATGCTCCACAGTCATCATGATGGGGAGGTTGAGAAATCTCCAGATATCAAGGCGGATTGGTGGACATCCAGATGCTTTGTCCTAACTCAGATCCAGCAGATAATGATGGTAGAATCACCCTCAAGAATAATCCTCTTAGTTTGAAGGTCCTACATCGCGTAGATGATACCTGTCTAAACAGCACGAAGCTTTGCTTTTGAGACAACAGCTCAAATAGGTAAGAGCCCTCTGCAGCTAAAAGCCTGGCATTCAAACTGTGAATCACAAAGCTTACTCTACCAATGCCATCCCTCACACTACCATTGAAGTTAACCTTAACAAACCCAGGCGGCGAGGGCTCCCAAGAAATGAAAAGAACCCTCTGGCTTGTAACAGGTACCACATAGGAGTCCCAAGGTGCTTAGGTGTCAACAAACAAGGTAACAGTATCAAAACGATGATAAGGCTCTATAAAGAACCCAATAGGTAGGAACATTGATCGATTGCAATTCAATTAATTTAACAAAAAAAAAATTATTGAATTAATATTAGAATTTATAGAAAATAGAAAGGAAATTTATCCAGATGCATGCAATGCATTGTCCTAAGACAATTCCCAACTCTCGTGTAGGATTAGTCTTGAGAACTCCAGCCCAAGATACTACTGGATACCTTTTCTATAGGTATAACTATGGAGAGGATAAGAAAGCTTCAACTCTAGCAGTAAAGAGAACGTGATGAAATTTGAAGGAAAAATAAAATTATTGATAGAGAAAGTTTAGAGGAGATGGGAGAAGAGTAATAAGGATAAAGAGATGTTAGAAAAGGGCGATTGATGGGGACATCGCTAGCACGGATCCCGAAGCAAGCATGAATTTTGGAGCCATGCGAATCTCGGAGCATATCCAAAATAAATTTAGGATTTATCTTTTATTTGAAATTTGAAATTGGATTTGGTTGGTTATGATTGAGATATGGATAGGCTTATCTTATCCTATCTTGTATTTGAATTTGAATTATCTCTATCTTTTATCCTGTATTCAAATCCAAATGAGGGTTGGATAGGTCTATAAATATCATCCTCAGTTCTTTGTAAAAAAGAAAGAGAAAAGTTTTGGAAATGAAAATGAGTTTTAGAAAAGAGTATTTTTTTTTATTTCACTCTGTGAGGAGAGGGTGTGAGGCCCAACCCCAGAACATGATGTGAGGTCATATCTAGTTATCCCCCTTCCCATTCCTTCATATCATGTCTAGTTATCCCCATTCCCATTCCATTTTCTTTAACCCCTCATGACCTTTGAGATCCATCCTAATGCCTCCAAGTATCGAGGAGGGTGGAATGCCCTAGAGGTGAGAGGTCTCTTCGTTAGAGTGAGTCCTAACATCCATGAGATCTAGATCCATGTCCTCCATCCCCACTATTCCTTCGCCACCCCTAGAAAAAAAAATATCAAAAAAAATAGTACCCTAATTTAGGTGACTTCTAGGTTCACCAACGATCTTACCCCCATCCCCCATCAATTTTGGTATCAGAGTCCAGAAAAATTAGGGTACCCTATATTCCCCTTCTTTCCCACCAGCCCCGATGAGTCCCTCCACTTCCCCGTCGTCGATCCCTTCCACTATCCGACAACACCTTATCTCTGATTTCGTTTTCACTGCCGGTCTTCCATGCCCACCACCGACCGGACATCACGGCTTCCTCGATCGAGTTCTCTACCTCGGCCTCCCTTCCTATGAATAGTGGTCCGAGTTCCTCCATGGCCTCCCTACTACCCCATCAAAAGTGGACAGCGCCCAGAAGCATGGCGTCCTTCTTAAGGCGGTCCAGGTCCTCACCTCATATCGACTCCCCACACCGTCCGAACCTGATTCCCCAGTACCGGCGAGTGTCAATCCAGTCCGAGTGCACCCGCCTTCCACCGACTGCGTGTGGTCCTTGCCAGCATCCTCGTCACCGCTTCAGCGTTTGCTCACCCTAACGGCGGCCAGCGATCCCATGTCGTCTCTTGCAGTCAACCGAAATATTAACCCTCGGAGAAGTCCCAAAGATCTCAGATCCGATGGCTCTCGATGTCGAATCTAGACGCGGCCAAAGGCAGGACGGTGAGGAGGGATCTGATGCCCATGGCCGCACGGAAGGCGATCGAAGGGGTGGGGGATGAACTAAACTCATAGGCGGCTCAGAACAGGGACTTCAACCCTGCCCGAAGGGGCGTCCGTGCCGCCTTCCTCAATGTCCAGCAGTGCCTCAACCACTTCCTCTATAAGATGGCTCTGAGAGGGATCCAAACGAACAAGAGGTACTAGGCTCCACCTCCTTCCTCACAATCATATCCCCATGCCACCGTTTCTTGGCCGTCGTCTACATTGCCTCCGAGCCAGCATCCCTATGTCGCCCGCATCGCCTCCGAGTCCGGCCGGCCATCTCCTCCATTCCTAGACGATGCCAGCCTCCCCCAACGGCCGAAATCCTTCCCCCTCTCCCTGCATCAGCGCCGCAACACTCGATGTATCACCTCTGCCACTGGACAGCCCAGATCCGATCGAAGACTCCACATCGGATCCAAGGGAAGAAGCCCCACAACCGGTGTCCGTCTCCGGCCAACATCGTCCCCCTCTCGCCTCTCCATTCCCCGGCGAAACCCCTCCATTCGAGCCCATCTTCCATTCGCTGTCGCCCGTGAAGTCTTCTTAGCCGCCGGCCTCCAACCCCAATCCCAATCACCGGCCGAGGAAGAAGAAGCCCCCTACCCCTACACCCGTCTCCCCACCCTCGGCCTCCCCGTCCCCGGCTCATGTCGTCACCCCCCCAGCATCCACCCTGACCACCTCCTCTGCACCGGCCACCTCCCTCAGGCCCCTCCGACGGTCCCCACACCTTCGGGCTCTCCCACCGGTGCCCCGTCCACCAACCTCGCCACCCCGCAGACTAAGGGCCCCTCCACCGCAGGGGAGAGAGTGTCGCCATCGCGTCTGTCGTTAGCTGGATCATGATCGCCAGTGCAGTTGCCATCGCTGGAGGAGAGCTTGCCGGACTGCCCTCTGAAGACCTCCCCTGTTCCCTGTTTTTGGTTCGTGGAGAAGGAAGAAGGGCTGTTGCACAAACGTGAAAGCTAAATCGGCTTTCACTGCCGACTTCAAGCACGGCACGTTCCTTCAAGCGAAGCCGTTCCCTCTGTTGCCGATTTCACCCACTTCAGGATTAGACAAGAAATTGAGGGAAAAAAATGAAAAAAATGAAAAAAAAAACAAAAAAAAAGAGAAAAAAATAATTGGGATAGTTTCCAGAGTTGCATAATTTCGGAGCTATACGGATTTCAAAGCTGCATGGATCTTAGAGCTATATGGATATCAAAGGTGCACAGCTCTCAAAGCACAGTCCCCGCTGATCCAAACTTGACGGATTCAAGTTTTCCCCATCTCAGGGGAACGATAGGGACATCATCACCACGGATCCCGAAGCAAGCATGAATTTTGGAGCCACACGAATCTCGGAGCATATCCAAAATAAATTTAGGATTTATCTTTGATTTGAAATTTGAATTAGGATTTGGTTGGTTAGGATTGAGATATAGATAGGCTTATCTTATCATATCTTGTGTTTGAATTTGAATCATCTCTATCCTTTTATCCTGTATTCAAATCCAAACGAGGGTTGGACAGGTCTATAAATACCACCCTCAGTTCTTTGTAAAAAAAAGGAGAAGTTTTGGAAATAAAAATGAGTTTTAGAAAAGAGTATTTTTTTTATTTCACTCCGTGAGGAGAGGGTGTGAGGCCCAACCCCAAGACATGATGTGAGGTCATGTATAGTTATCCCCCTTCCCATGCCTTCATATCATGTTTAGTTATCCCCCTTTCTATTCCATTTTCTTTAACCCCTCATGATCTTTGAGATCCATCTTAACACCTCCAAGTATCGAGGAGGATGGAATGCCCTAGAGGTGAGAGGTCTCTTCGTTAGACGGAGTCCCAAAATCCATGAGATCCAGATCCATGTCCTCCATCCCCACTATTCCTTCGCCACCCCTAGAAAAAAAATACAAAAAAAAATAGTATCCTAATTTAGGTGACTTTTAGGTTCACCAACGATCCTACCTCCTATTTCTTATCAGTGATATAGCTAAGAAGAGGATAGAAGAGTTTTAAATTTTTTTTTATATACATTTAATCCTAACCATGGGCTCTATATATAGGTCTAAGAGCCGGCCTTGTGGACTTTTGCCAACGATAAGAAATAAATTAGGGAATTAATTAGTTTATTATAAGGTTAATGGGCAAAAATCAAATTAATTAGTGCCATTTAGCTAGCCTTTAGCTAATGGTAAGAAGTAACTTAGGCAATTAAACATGATATTAGAAGGCTAATCGGGAAGAAATATAATTAGTTAATAATTAGTATTAATCAACGGCTAATAAGGATGGATTCGGTGATTATAAAAAATTGAGCTAGGTTAAAAAAATAGATAAAATGTAGACCGCACTATGCCATCATGATGCAATTGCACGTGTGCAAGCTGGGTCCAACCAAGCACGTGCATGTGAAGAATAGCCTAAAATAAGATGAAGCACAAGTTATTAATTTTTTCTATAAATCAACTTCTAACTTTTCCTTTTTTTTTCAATATGGGACTAAATAATCTATGAGTGATAGATTTGCGGGGAAGCTGGCCAGGGAGAAGCTAGAAAGAATTTTAAGTTTTCCCTCCAATATAAGATTCGTCCATGAGTTGAGCCTATGCAGTATTTTGGGGCGGTAAATGGATATGTCCTTACGTGCCACCAATCAGCTCATTTTTACGGCACCCCGAAGCTGCCATAGGAACAGGCAACCATGACTAGTGGTGTGCATGGCACGTGGTGCTTGTAGAAATAATTACTGCATCTAAAGGCCTCAAAGGACGAACGGAGGGAAACCAAACAGTTAAGATATATGAAAGCCTGCAGCATTAAAAATTAAAAACATTCCCATCACTGCAAGACCTCGGATTAAAAACTATATCATATCTACATGAGCACGTGATTGAAATGATAAGAGGACGCATTATTCCGATATTTTAGTGATGTCCTACTTATCCTAAATAAGATAGGGGCTCGAAAGAGATAGCTACACCGAGGTAACCTCTCCCACTTTTATTTTATTAAAAAAAAAAAAAACCTAGATCATATCCGGTCTAAATTCGAAACAACTCATGCCTAACTTCAGACCGGCGAGTTGGTCTTGAACTAAACAGTAACTCCAGGTTGGCGACGGATTTTACGAGCTTGTCCCAATGCCATGAAAGTTGAACAGATTCAACTGGGCATCACTAAAACTGTTCAGAAACCTAGATCTACAGATCCATGTATCTATTATTACCCCCAAACCAATTCATCGAATCTGGGCCAAGATCGACATACAACCAACTGGTCCGCCGTGCAGCCCTAAAGCAGATCCTGAAAGAGAGTACAACCGGTAGCCTTACCGAACGAGCCCTCTAATATTTCCTTAACGTGTATCTGCTTCCAATTGTTTGATTTCTCGTAAATAAATAAAAAGTGCAGTAGAACATCCGTTTGCATGATATGACTGCTTTCTAATGAAAAGCGTGGCACGAGTTAGAATAATGTGAAGCAAATTTAGAGCACGTCCGTTCACTACTGGAATTGAAGTCATAGTTGTGACCGTAATTAGAATTAATTGAAATGAAAATTGAAATCACTATATCCTTTTATATATTTAATTTATGATAAAATTTAAAATTAGAATCAAAATAAAATTTAAATCATATAAAAAAAATAAATTTTGATGGATTAAAATATTTTTATTTTTTTCTATAATCAAAATGGAAATAGAACCTTTTCTTTTTCCAACCAAACATAATTTTAGGATGTACCGATTTGTGATTGAAATTAGAATTAGAATTAGAATGGTTATATTGCTGGACATGTTTGGTTCCTGAAATTAGAATAAAATTTGAAAGCTAGAAAAACATTTGGATTAGATTTTGGGAGATGAACATTTTCATTTTTTCTTGAACGAACAGGAATGGAACTCTCTTCAACCTAATAGTTAGAATAAGAATCATTCATTCCTATTTTTATTTTCATTTTCATTTCCATCTTGGAGCCCAGCTACTCAGGCCAATCATGCCCTTAAGTTCTTTGAGGCAAAATAACGCTTTCTCTGTTGATGAAGTTGGCAGTCGTCAACTCATTCTTTTGTTCTCAGCTTGAAACTGGCCAGGCCCAGTTTTATGTCGATGGGAGCCAGGGCAATATGGACATATGAAAATAAAATGCTTATTTGTGTTACATCTCATTTGATTATCTGATTGAAATGAATAAAGAAGCATGTCATCTTTTTCTTTTTCTTTTTGTTTTCCAAGTAAGCAAGGCAAAATTATCATTAAGGCAGTAGCCCGGTTAACAGGAGTTTAGCTCACCTCCCTTCGATCATGATTTCGAGACATGATCCTGAACACTGTCTGGCAGGGTTAGGGCCCAGTTGAGGGTTGCTACATCGGGATTGATATCCCTCCCTCTCCTTTTGCTTAACCCAAAAAAAAAAAAAAAAAGGGGGCAAAATCGGAAAAAGAAATGCTTTCTTACATATGGTCATTGATAAATTGCTCTATTTTTTCCTGTGGAAAAGAGCGGATTCTACTTGGCAAAGTTGATATTATTGAGATACTTTAATTTAATTTATTTTATTCCCTTAAATGTCGGATAATTTCTATAATTCCTTTTATATATAAACTGCCCCTATATGTTTCCATAGATTTGTGCAATGCCTCGATAGGAAGGAAAAGAAAATAATATTTGTATGATTTTGTACAATATTTGGCAACCAGCTGTCAAGAAATTTTTTTTTTTTTTTTTGATGATCAAATATTTTTAACCATTTTCATGATTAATTGCCCCATGGTTAATAAATTTTGGATGTAATAATTGTATAACAATGCTTCACCATCTGCCTCAAGTCGTCAACATTGGAAATATCATCAAATAAATTACCGTGCCCCAAATTCAGGATATAATATGATTATACTATCGAAAAATATAACTTATGATAACACGAAATCAAGTATTCATAATCTCTACTAAAATAAAAAATCTATCACAAATAAAATATAAATAAGACATTCAAATCGAATAATCATTTAAACCAATATCAATTCAGAATACGAAACTAAAAATCAAATCCAAATCTCATAATTCATAATTACTTAACTACATGTTCATAAATATTCAAATAACTAATTTTATCTACAAAACTTCCAAACTTGCTAATATAGATCCCAAACCTGATTTGTCCATCGTTCCCAGTCTTACTCCTCTGTAAAAGAAAAATAAAAATAAAAAGGAATAAGTTATATAAGCTCAGTAAGTAAAATACATACTTTCTTATCAGATCAAGTATAAATTTTTCATATGAACAATGCAATTATAAAAATAATAGATATTACAAATATAACTATTATAATATAATATAGTTAAGTAATTCATAAAACCAGTCATGCATATATAAATCATAAATATTTCAGAAGTATGATTGCTATAAAATTTATAATCTTTAATGTTATATATTCGTATCATGCTATAAAACAATGTTCACAAATATTTATGTTATGATCACTATGAATCCATGACACGGCCGTATTTCTTAATTAATATAGTTCTTGTTTCATCTGCCAACTTTATATTCGTTATTGGGATCATGTTTCTTGTAGATGCTAGTTTCAGGTGTTGAGCTTCTTGATTATAGGGCTTCATTCATGGCTATCTAAGAGAGCTATTAAATCCTTATATATTTTTCTTCAAACATAGATGTATACAATGGGAAAACACCAAATGGCATAATATAATCCACACTTTATAAATATGTCTTTTTTATCTAAAATATTCATGAAATCGATTTTTATAATGATGCATGAATTGTCATATACATATGCTTATTATTTATTTTATAAAAAAAGTATGAATTCACCAATAACAATAGATTATATGCATTAAAATATGATAATTTAAATAAATAAGAAGCATAAAATTTATTTACCTTATCTGCCCTATATCTTTAGATTTCATTGGAAGATTCAGCTAATCCTAATAAAAATATTAAATTATAATCAATCTCTATTAAATGAATTCAATAATATTTAAATAATAATAAAAGGATATTACTAGTTGGATGATCGATCCGATAAACCACCTGGGTAGCAAAGCAGCTCAAAATCTTCTTACCAAGATCAGCACAAGTCTCAAGAACATAAAAACATGGCTCTAGTAGGATCATGGATCTTCTTAAAGAAAAAGTGAAGAGAGAGAAAAATAAGAAAGAGAGAGAACCCGTCTCTTCCTTAGAAGAAATTCAGATCAGGTCCAACAGGGATCATGCTAGAGGGTCTAGCAGTAGCTTGGTAGGCATGGATAGCTAGCAATAATGAATGGCCAGTGGAAAACATAGAAAAAATCTTTTAAAAAAATAAGGGATCCGTCTCCTTTTCTTAAATTTCTCGATCGTTGGCTGATCATTGGTGGCCAAGACCCCGAGAAGGGTGGTGTGAAAGTCGAGCATCATGACCTAGGATGGGGCACCAAGGAACGGCATCACTGGTGGCCAAAAAAAAGGGGAAGAAGGTTCGACCGAAATAAGGGAAAATAGAGAATTTTCTTTGATGGATTTTTCTAGCAAACTCGATGGTCGGTGGTGGTGCAAACGACCATGAGAGGATGGGGAAGAAAGAGGAGAAGAGGGATTGAGCCTTGCACCTTGGTTCCAGGGATTTGTCGACTCTGATTTTTGGTGAACACGGAGAAAGGAAGGTCGATGGCAATTTGAAAAAGAATGAGAGAAAGAAGGAAGACGGAGGCTAGTCCCTTGGGATAGAGGGCATTAGGGGATATGGAGGAACCTTTTCATAGAGGAGATCTAGGGTTTGAATGGCCCTAGACCTTTGATTTCACTTGGAGAAGCCAGAGAGAATGAAGACTCTATCTGGGAGTCTTTTTTCCTCTCTGAGATCGTGTCCAACTTGGCTGGGTGTGATTTGGTGCAACTGGGCCTGGCCAATTTGGTGGTCCAGGTCAACCTGGGCCATAACATTTTTCTTTACTTTAAAGAGTTTTGTTCTCGAAACTTAATATACCTTTATTCTCAAACATGTCAGGATACTTGGTCTTCATATCTTCTTTAAGCTCCTAAGTACGTAGCCTCTCATTCTCCATAATTGCCCCATTGAATCTTCACATATGAAATGATGCATCATCTTAGAACTTGCTTTTTCCATCCAACAATTTGGATGGGAAACTTTTCATAAATCAAGTCCTCATGAACTTGCAATAGCTCATACTTTATCACATTATTTGGATCAGGAACAAATATTTTCAACAAGGAAACATGAAAGACAATGTGTACTTTAGATAATGTTAGTGGCAAGGCTAGTCTATAAGCAACATCTCCTACTTTGTCTAAGACTTCGAAAGGTCTAATATAATATAGACTTAGCTTGCCATGCCTCCCAAATCTTGTGACACCTTTCATGGGTAACACCTTCAAGAAGACAAAGTCACTGACCTAAAACTCTAATTTCCTTCTCTTCTTATCAAATTAGCTCTTTTGTCTATCTTATGCTATCCTGAGTCTTTCCTTGATCAAATGGATTTTCTCTCTAGCATCTTGAACTAAGGACCCAGCAATTTCTTTTTCCCAACATCATTCCAATGAAAAGGAGATCTACATTCTCTTCCATATAAGGCTTCATAAGGAGCCATCTTAATACTAGAATAATAACTATTATTGTAACCAAAGTATATTAGCCACATGATCATCTCAATATCCTCCAAAATCATAGGTATAAGCTCTCAACATGTCTTCTAGATTCTAAATTGTCTTCTTTGATTGGCCAACAATCTATGGATAAAAAGTGGTGCTAAGCCTTAATTCGGTCTCCATGGCAACTTGAAACTTTTTTCAAAATCTGGACACAAACTATGAATCTTGATTAGATACAATGCTCAATGGCACACCATACAAATGTATTATTCCTTCAATATACATGTCTATGCTAACTTGTCAAGTGGGATACCAACTTAAAAGGGCAAAAAGTAGGTTGATTTTGTAAGTCAATCAAAAATTACCCATACAGTATCATTCCTTTTTATTGTCCTCATAAGCCTGGTGATGAAAGCCATAGTGATATGCTCCCATTTCCATTCTGGTATCTCCAATGGCTTTAACAAACTAGCTAGTCTTTGATGTTTGGCCTTCACCTGTTGACATACCAAGCACTAAGAAATAAATTTAACTATTTCCTTTTTCATGCCATTCCACCAAAAATATTTCTTTAAGTATTTGTACATCTTTGTACTACCAGGATGAATGGAGAAACGAGATCTAAGTTTCTTCCAAAACTCTTCAATTCAAGGTCTCTAGGTACACAACATATTCCCAAAATATAGAGTACCATATGAATGAATTCTAAACTCATGTTGCAACATTTTTTCCATATCTTCTTTGAATTGATCTAAGTGAGCATCATCTTGTTAGGTATCTTTTATCCATTCAATTAATGTTGGCTATACCATTAAATTAGCTAATACATTTTTAACACCTGTACTAATCACTTTAAATTACAAGTCTTCAAAGTCCTCCAGAATTTATCATTGAGTTGAAAGCAAAGCCATCACATCTACTGTTTATTTTCAACCAAGATCATCTACCACTATATTAGCTTTTCCAAGATGATATTTAATATCTGGGTCATACATTATAAATTTCACATGGCTCCCCATATAAGTAAAGTCACTAAATTTTCCAGCCAAAAATTATAGCTGCTAATTCTAAGTCATATGTCGGGTAGTTTTACTCATAGGATTTTAGTTATCTAGAAGCATAGGCCATCACCTTATCGTTCTGCATCAGCACACATCCCAAACCCTTCTTGGAAGTATTACTATAAATAACGAAACCTCTAGAACCAAATGGTAAGGTAAGGAGTGGGATAGATATCAAACACTACTTTAGTCCCTGAAAGCTCTACTTGCATTCACTATTCCACTCAAATTTTATCCATTTCTAGGTCAAGCAAGTTAGAGGAATTGCAATTTAAAAAAATCGTTCCATAAATCTCCTATAATAACTAGCCATGCTTAGGAAGTTTCTGACTTCAATCACATTGGAAGGGCAAGGCCAATTCACCATGGTTTCTATCTTTCTCAGGTCCACTAAGATTTCTTCCTTAGAGATCACATGGTCAAGAAAAATAATCCTATCAGGCCAGAACTTGCACTTGCTCAGCTTGGTGAAGAGCTTCTTCTCCCTCAAAGTTTGTAGCACAATCCTCTGGTATTTCTCATGTTCCTCCTTGCTCTTGGAATATATAAAAATGTCATCAATAAAAACAACAACAAATCAATCTAGATATAGTTTGAAAACCCTTTTCATTATATCCATAAAAGCATTGGTTAATGAAAAGGCATTACTAAAAATTTATAATATCCATATTTGGTTTTGAATGCAATCTTCGACACATCCTTTGTTCTAATTTTTAAATGGTAATAACCTGATCATAAGTCAATTTTAGAAAAGACTTGAGCACCTTGCAATTGATTAAACATGTCATCTATCCAAAGTAGAGGATATTTATTCTTCATGGTCACTTTTATTAGCTCTCGATAATCGATACACAATCACATACTTCCATCATTTTTCTTCATAAATAGAATTGGAGCTCCCCAAGGTGTGCACTTGGACAGATGAACTTCTTATCTAAGTGTTCCTATAATTGAACCTTCAATTCCTGCAGTTCTGTAGAGGCCATTCAATAAAGAGGTTTTGATATTGGTCTAGTCCCTGGTGCGATATTAATTTCAAATTTGGTCTCCTGATTAGGAGGCAGTCCAGGTAACTCATCTGGAAAAATATTAAGAAATTCTTTAACAATAGGGATATCATCCATTTCCACTACTTCCTTCTAGGTATCCACTATATAAGCCAAATATGCCTCACATCCTTTTCTTAATGCTTTCCTTGCACTTATAGCCAAGATGATTCTCAGAGAAGGCTTGGACTATTTGGGCTCTACAAGAGGAGCATTACCCTAAAAGAAGAACTCCGGCTCATCCAGAAATTAGAACACCACTCTTTTTCCAAAATAATTAATGTGCGCATGGTATGACGATAATAGTTCATCCCAAAAATAATGTCAAAATCATGTATATCTAATTGTACAAGATCAGTAACTAATTCTCTATCTCCTATATAAATTTTGCAGTTCTTAACTATAGTGCTAGCAATAGCAATGTTCTTGAAAGGACTAGTAATATATAATGGTTTATTCAACCTTTTGGGCATGCAATTTCAAGAAGCAACAAACTTATGAGATATAAAGAAGTGAGAAGAACCAGAATCGAATAGCACATGAGCATATATGAAATTGACTAGAATGATAACTATCCCTACTTGATCACTTGCATTGGCTTTCTATTGGGTCAAAGCGAATACTCGAGCATTTCCCTTCTATTTTTGATCAACTGGTTTGGCAATGTTTAAGCTATCATTTTTCTTATTTGGGCAATCAAGTGCTAAATGTCCCACTTGTCTACATACAAAGCATGCTCCCATCTTCTTAAGACAAGGTCCATTATGATTTTTGCCAAAATAACTACATGTTGCAGATTCCTACTTCTTGCTTGAGTTACTAGTTTTTAAATTTTTATGTCACTCATTCAAAGTCCTTGATAGTTTTGGCCTCTTTCTGTCTCCCCTCTCCTCTTTTGATTATTTTTATCTCTAATTCAACCTTCAAAGATCATTCTAGCACATCCTTATGGTCAATAAAAAGATGAGAAGACAAACAAGATCGAATCCTATATCTTAAACCTTTTTGAGCTCCATGAGCTGGGGGCAGAAATGACCTAACTTGTTGAATTTGTTTGTATATTCTGGCATTATCATGTCATCTTTCTCACTCAAAGCCAAGAACTTATTCTCCTTTACAATCTCACCGACTCTAGAAAATACTAATCATAAAATATGTAATTCTCGACCCATTCGAAAAAAATAGAAAGATGACTCCCAACGGAAGTCTTCTTCCATGAGTAGATTCACGATCAGAGTCTCAAAATGGACATCGAGAGGGAGTCTAAGTCCTCTCTTCTATCCTATTTAAGACCCTTGAGCTTTCCTTTCAAACCCTACTCTTGATTTTGAAAGATTTAGGTAGAAAACCCCATCCTTTTGCTTGATGGTTTCCACTATGACCAAAGCCAAGCACCACCAGAAAACCAAGTACGAGACCGAGAACCCTTAGTGAGTTTCTTCACCCATCTTCCTCTGCCCTTGGAAGCCTTAATTTTGACTGGTGATCACCGAATTACTTGTAGAAGACTGAATCTCTTATTTTCATCCATTTTTCTTGGATTTCGGTGCTATCCATCACCGTTGATCATCAGATGAGGCACTATTGGCCGTGCCACCATGGGCTATAGCCCCATCCACCATCCTCTAGGCAAGAACCCCAAAGTATTGGGGGAATGAACGGGGGGCACAGGTCCCTGTTCGGGCCAAGTAGAAGAAGAAGAGGGAAAAAGAAAAGAAAAGAAAAGAAAAAGAATAAAAGAAAAGAAAAAGAAGAGAAGAAAAAGAGAAAAAGGAAGAAAAAGAAAAAGAAAAAAAAGGAAGAAAAGAAAAGAAAAAAAGAAAAAGAAAAGAAAAATGGAAAAAGAAAAGAAAGGAAAAAAAAATTTCTTCCTCTTCTCTCCCTTCTCTCTCTAACTTCTCTCTACTTTCTCTCTCTATAATTTTCTCTCTCTAAAAATTTCTCTCCTAAGGATTGGGAAAGTTGTGAAGTTGGGATTAGGGATCAGTGGATGGATTGCTAATGAAACTCGAGTAGAGGGTTCTAGATCTATAACTACCATACCATGGAATTGTTTATTAAAAATAAGATTATTATGTCGAAGGATAATTTTCCAGGTAGAAAGGCATTGAGTGAGTTTCGTAGTACCTAAATCGAGGATCTGGATGCAGACTGATATCGAGCGTGTTAAATCTATCCCCAGTAAAGGTAAGAATTTCTGGATACAATCACTAGTTTATAAATATATTTTATATGGCATAATTTTGATCCTTGGATATGAGCATTGGCATGCATGATTATTTATATATTATATATTTAATTTTTCATGATGGATATTCGTGATTGTTGATATTATTATTTATATTTTTTATATGATATGTTCCTATCAAACATGATTCTTTCTAGATGATTTGAATTATGATACCAGTTATTGTAAATCTTAAAAAAAACATGATTTGATAACATGTTTGAGATTTGATAGAGTGATAATCAAGAAGAAGGGGTGTTTGGACTAGTCATGCCATGGGCAGGATCGTGGTTACTGAGATTGGTAGTCATGGACTGAAGCATGATACTAAGATTGCCAGTCATAAGTTGAAGTGTAACAATGAGATTGCTAGTCATAGGCTAAAATATGATACTGAGATTACTAGTCATAAACTAAAGTGCGACAATGAGATCGTCAATCATAGGCTGAAGTATAACATTGAGATTGTCAGTCATGGGCTAAAGCATGATTGTGATTAGTCCAAAATTCTAAAGAAGACTAATGATTAAACTAAAACATAAAAATAGAACATGGTTTTGTCACATATGACAGTTGGGTTGCTTTGATTGCATGACATGATATTTTATGATCCCTTGTTTTATTATTTATTCTTATTATTTTAAAATCATATTATTATTGTTGTGACTATATAAAAATCTTTACTGGACTATAAAGCTCACCCCCACTTCTCTTTTTTCTTTTAGAGTCACAAGATGCGTAGAATGGATTAGGTTGAGCATGAAATTCGAGTACAATATTTATTAGATCAATTAGTTAGTTCTATTTTTGATACCACTATAATCAAACAAGTTGTCATTTAGTTACTATGAATTTATGCGATGGTATTTGGTTACTTAATTTCAATTTCTGGAGATCATGAGGTTCTTATATATTTTAGGCCTAGCAAATCTCTAGGGCGATGCCCAAGGGTTTGTGTAACCAGTTGCATGGTCGATCTGGGTGCTAGGTTTGGGATGTGACAGAGTGGTATCAAAGCCTAGATTATAGGACCCTAGGATATAAGTTCAAAAAAAGAGAGTGTGTGGGTCGATCATCAGGTAGAATAGGATAATGTAATATATTTTTGTAAACTTAGATGATACATGAATGCTAACAATGATCGGTATAGGTTCTATGGCACGTGGAGGTGGGCATGGATGTGCTAAGAGGACTACATGATTTGTGGATGGCTCAAAGCTTGGAAGTCCTCAAATCAACAAGAAATACTAGACCCTCACTAGACAGTGGTATGCACCAACAAGGACAATTGTACAATATCATGGACAATACTCTGGAGACTTGGATGATAGAAATAGAAATCCCGAGTGGACCTGATATTCAGCCTAGGAAACAACTTAGCCTCTTCTAGCTTATGCAAATACTAGTACAATAACAAGCCACTGCTAGGATTGATATGATAAGGATAGTAGAAGTGCAATAGCAACAACAATAACTCATGCAATAGCAATAATAGTTTATGCAGCAATTACTATAGCAACAACAGCAACAAGGGACTTCTCAGTGATAGTAGGGAGTCGGGACTCAACAAAAGTATCAAATAATCCTGATCGACTTCAAGAAGTATGCTCCATAGGTATTCAAGGAAACTTCTGACCTATGGAGGTCGAGGGTTGGTTGAAAGTAATAGAGAATGTGTTCTAAGCCCTAAGGTGTCTAATAGAGACAAAAGTTAATTTTATTACTTTTATGCTACAAGATGAGACCACATATTGGTGGGATATGGAGCTTAGGAAATTGGAACCAAATGATGTACCTTTTACTTGAAAAAGCTTTAGAAGGATCTTTTATGAGAGGTACTTTTTTTAGAGAATTTAATTTTTAAAATTTTGAGAGTTTGATTGCCTGGAGCAGGGTAGTATGATAGTTGTCCAATATGTAGCAAAGTTTGAAGAGTTATCTAGATATGCTCCGACATTAATAGCAGACGAAGGGGTCCAAGCTAGAAAATTTGAGAATGGACTTAGAAGTTGGATCCAACAACAGGTAACTGCGTTCGAGCTACCCATTTATAAGAAAGTTGACAACAAAGCATTAGTGATAAAAAGAGGTTTAGACATCGTCCAAGTAGAAAGAAAAAAGCTTAAAAGAAGAGGTCCAGATTGAGAGAACATCAAGGTTAATATAATAAGAACACCAGTGCAAAGGCTAGGAAGTTTGATAATGTTACTCCAAATGATAAGGCTCAACAAAAAGATGATGTCCGGTGTTATAAGTATGGTGGGCTTCACTATCAGTGAAACTGCACATGGCCAGGAGAGAAATATTACAATTATGATAAAGAGGGTCACAAGGCTATTGTGTTACAGTGGAAAGGAGTTATAGCACCAAGCATCTCAAACTTCTCAAGAAATCCTAGCCAACCGAGTACCTCAAGATAGAGATCAATGAAGAGGAGGACAATAGAAGCTGAGAACCCAAGGATGGGTATATGCACTCACACATCAGGATGCCAATGCTTCTAATTTGGTGGTGACGGGTATGATTAGGTTATCATCCAGTAATGTTTATATTCTATTTGATGCTGGTGCTACTCATTCTTTTATATCAGTTAATTTGGTTAAAGAAAATAATGAGTTGTCTCATGTACCCCTAAAAACTGATCTCTGTATCTCCACACTAAGTGGAGATGTTATCCAAGTTAACTTAATCTGCAAGGATTGCAAATTGGGTATTGAATGTAGAGAGATGAAAGTAGATTTAATAATCCTAGAGATGGAATTTGATGTAATCCTTGGGATAGATTGGTTAGCGGCATATCATGCTTCTATTGACTGCTTTGAGAAAGTAGTCAAATTCTGAGTCCCTGGTCAACTAGAGTTTCACTTTGTGGATAGCAAGTCACCCTCTTATCAGATGGTGATTTCAGCCATTCATATCAAGTGATTATTTAGGAAGGGTTGTGAAGGGTTCCTAGCTATAGTAATAAACACACAACAAAAAGAGCTTACATTAGAGGACATTCCTATTGTGAAAATTTTCTAGAGATTTTTCCAAATGACCTGTCAGGTTTACCTCCTGATAAAGAGATTGAGTTCTCCATTAATCTCATGCCTAGCATTGGGGCCTTTTCTAAAGCTCTATAGGGGATGGCTCCGACTGAATTGAAAGAACTCATTGAGCAATTGCAAGAGTTTCTAGATAAAGGATTTATCAAACCTAGCATATCTCCTTGGGGCACTCTAGTATTATTTGTGAAGAATAAGGATGGTGCCTTTCAGTTTTGTATAGACTATCAAGAGTTAAATAAGATAACGGCATGAAATAAATATCCCTTATCGAGGATTGATGACCTATTTGATCAATTACAAGGGATACAAGTATTTTCAAAAATTGATCTTCATTCTGGCTATCATCAATTAAAGATAAGGGTTGAAGATATGCCTATGATAGCCTTTAGAACCAGATATAGACATTATGAGTTCCTAGCTATGCCCCTTGGTTTGATAAATGCACCTATAGCTTTTATGGATCTCATGAATCAAGTATTCAAACCCTAATCGGATCAGTTTGTACTGGTGTTCACTGATAACATACTAATTTACTCAAGGAGCTCACAAACACATGAAGAACATCTAAGAATAGTATTGCAAACTCTTAAGAAGAAGTATACCAAGTTATAAAAGTGTGAGTTCTAGTTAGATAATATCTCTTTTCTTGGGCATGTCATCTCTAAGGAAGGAGTCTCTGTTGATCCAAAGAAAGTTGAGACGGTGGTAAATTAAGAACGACCTACTAATATATCTGAAGTTTGCAGCTTTCTGGGGATGGCAGGATATTATCGAAGATTCATGGAAAGATTTTCTCTTATTGCCATGCCTTTAACCTGCTTGACCCATGGCCATGCACGTGGGCCTGGGCTGCGCCCCGCGTGCTGACGCATTGGGCAGGGCCGCGCACCATGTGCCCGCGCGTCGCGCGCCCACGCATCGTGCCCGCCCGCACGTCGCTCGCACCCACTTGCCCGCCTGCATCGCACGCTCGTGTGCTCAGTCTGAGCACCCGCATATGCCGTGCCAGCGTGCCCATTCGCCAGCTCGCCCCCGCTCGCCTAGGCTGCGTGCTGGGCCGTGCACTGATCTAGGCCAGTCCAGTGGTGGGCCGGCAGGGCTTCAATCCTCTTTTTTTTTTTCTTTTTCGAGTCGTTACATTCTCCCCCAATTAAAATAATTTCATCCTCAAAATTGAGTTGATTGAGATCTAATTCAATACTCCGATCATAACACTTCAAAAGTTAGAGTTAATATTCTTAAATCACTACGTTTTCATTGTGCACTCTGATATAATTTACTAAACCATCTAAGTTCACTAAATAAATCCTTCTAGAAATTTCTATCATGTCTTACTAATCATCATGTTAATTTCTTAATCTCTTATATCACAATCTCAAACAATCGTGACCTGAATTCAATACCACTCATATCTATTATAATCACTTATGCCACAATTCCAAATCATCACAACCTAAGCTCTAACACCATTCTTTAACACCATTCTTGACATATCCTAATAATCATCATATCATTATTATTTTAATCACTTGTATCACCGTCCCAAATGATCATAACCTAAGCTCTGATACCACTCTGTCATGCCCCGAATCCATTACCGGAATTGGCTATACTATTGGCCGCACAAATCCTAGAATACTCTTTAGAATTCATGCAAGGCCTAAAATATTTTCCAAAACCTCAATCTTTCATAATATTATTGATCACAATTTATAAGGAATTACCTAACACAAATAAAATAACACAACACATATGGTTCAATTTCCATCATCCTTCAGTCATCTGCTTAGTATTAATAACTCTCTATCTATTCCTTATTCCTTCACGAATCTAATCCACCACCAAGCTTGAAGATCTTGCACAACTCTGATAAGGGAAAAACAAATAGGGGTTATGAGCTTTACAGCCTAGTAAGGTCTCCAAATAATCATCATTAATAATAATAGTACTTTAAAAATATCAAGGATATAAGAGTATATTATGTCATGCAATCAAACAACTCAAGTGTCACATACAACAAAACCTTTTGCAAAATCACGTTTCCTTTTCAAGTTTTCAATTTAATCATCTTTCTTCTTCAGGATTCTGAACTAATCACGGTCATGCTTCAGCCCATGACCAGCAATCTCATTGTCCATGCCTGTGAAAGGCAATATTTGTCATGATTCCGTCTGTGACCGGCAAATCCATGCCTGCGATAGGTAATATTTATCACGATTCTGTCTATGACCGGCAAATCCATGCCTGCGATAGACAATATTTATCATGATTCTGCATGTGATCGGCAAATCCATGCCTGCGATTGGCAATATTTATCATGATTCTGCCTGTGATCGGCACTATCAGTAACCACGATCCCGTGGCATGGCTAGTCCAATTATCATTAACACTTTATCCTTTCAATCATCATGTCAAACCATGAAATCTCAAATCTTTCATTGACCGGCATCTCGGTCCAAACCATCAAAATATAACTTTCTTGGTAAAATATAATATATAGGAACATAATTAATAATCTCAAACATACTATCCATCTCAAAAAGTCAAATATACGATGCAAAACAAACATGCCTGCCAATGCTCATATGCACGGATCAAATCATGCCATGTAAAACAATATATAGAACTGGTGATCATGTCCAAAATCCTTACCTTCAATCACTAATCCAAAATATCCGGTATCAATCTATATCCGGAGTTCATCCCATACCTTCATGCTCAAAAGGTTGCACTCTTACAAAATCCTAACATCACAAATTCCAAGAAAGAAACTCTCCAATTCTCTCTCCTCCCCCTCTTCTCTTTCTCTCTTCTCTTCTTTCTCTTTCTTTCTTCCTCTCTCCTCTTTTTCCCTTCTCTTTCTCTCTCCTCTTCTCCTCTTCTCCTCTCTTCTTGGCTCTCTGGCTCTCTGCACTATTTGCCCTCCTAAATAAAAATCCTTGACGTCCCTGGTTAAAAAGAGGAACAAACCAATCCAAAACCATCTCAATCATCATCTGGAAAGTCTAGAACCATCAAGATATCTTTCCGGCCATTTGATCTGAGATCGATGCCTCAAACCGCATCAAAATTCAAATTCAAAAGTCTTTGATCAAGCCTAAACTCAGTCGAACTCATCCCAGCCGTTCGATCGGGTGATTGGACAGTCCATATCAAGTAGAAAGGGCGTAAACCGTGGTGGACCATGAGAAACCCCTGGAAAATGCCTAGGATACGACGGGGAAATGCCTCAGCATCGCCCACCTCTGGCTAGGCCGAGCCCAATGCACACGCGAGCCCTGCGCGTGGACCTAGGCCATGCCCCGAGCACCCGGCAATCGGGCCTGGCCGTGCACCGCGTGCCCACGCATCGCGCGCCCACGCATCGCGCCCGCACGTTGCTCGCACCCGCTCGCCCGCCTACGTCGCACACTCGCGTGCTCGCGTCCGCGCGCCCGCGGACCTGTTCGCCAGCTCACCCCCGCTCGCCTGGGCTGCGTGCTGTGGGCCGTGCATTGGTATGGGCCGGTCCAGTGGTGGGCCGGTAGCACTTCAATCCTCTTTTTTTTTTTTTTTCCAGGTCGCTACAATAAGAATTTTTACTGGGTTATAAAGCTCATCCCCCATACTTTCTTTTTCTTTCAGGATCGCAAGATGCATAGCATGGGTTGGGTCAAGCATGAGATTTGAGTACTGTTGACTCTGATCTTGATTTTGATGAATGATAAAATACTTAAGTATATTTGAGTACTAATATGTATTAAATTTTTTTATCAGATTCAGGTACTCAAGATTGAAAAGCTTGTCATTTAGTTGAAGAAGCCATAAATTTTCAAGTTATAAAGGCTTTGGATCATAAGGAAGATCTTGAAGAGTTCATAATTTAAATTTGGACAAGTTTTAGCACCGGCATGCCAAGTGTCGATCCAAGTATAGACTCACAAGTCAACTCAAGGCTTGAGACCAAAATGAAGACCGAACATGTTGAATTCAAGTTGCTGCCAAGTGCTGACTCAAGTGTCGACCTAAGTGTCAACTCAAAGTGTCGACTCACCAGATGAAGTGTCGACACTTGGTATAACGGCTAATTTTTTCTGAAGTGCAGAACTTCTCTAACTTGCTTCTAACGACTAGTTTTTCCTCTCCAACGGCTACAAACAGTCATTTAAGTGTTGGGATGTTATTTAAATACAAGGGAAAGCAATTCTAAGTAGAGGGATTAGATTCTTTGAATTGATTGATAAATTCTTTGATGATCCAATTGAATATTCTTGAAGATTCATATTTTGAGAGAGTTGAGGCTTCAAGCATTCAAGTTCAAAGAGAGCATTCTAAATCCTCATCTTCAAGCATCCTTTGAAGCTTCAACAATAACATGAAAACAATCTCAACAACATCAATCAAGTACCTCAATGAAATATCTATTTTTTGTAAGAAAGCTTTTATATTTTTATTATCATACTTGTGCTTGTATTGCTTACTAGTTTCAATGAAATTGAAACTAGTATCTAGGTTGTTGGTGAGCCTATATGATGAAAACCAACAAGGATTTTGACTTGTGATCCCGTGAAAGCAAGTTAGGTTGTTGGTTAGCCTGAAAAACCATCAAGGTTGTTGTAAGCCTGTAAAACTAACTAAATTGTTGGTCATCCTGCAAAACTAACAAGATTTTTGGTTAGCCTGGAAAACCAAGGGATTTGACTTATGAGCCCGGTGAAAACAAGTTGGGTTTTGATTAGTGAGCCCGGAAAACTAATCGGCTATAATCTTGGTTGATTATAGTGAAATTCTCAAGCAAAACTTGTGGAGTAGATGTAGGTGCCTTGGAGTGTACCAAACCACTATAAATCTTTATATATTTTTTATTATTTTTATTCTTGCATTTACTTTTTTATTTTCACCGCACTTTTTTATCATGCTCATAAATACATGCTTTGAATTGGCATATTATTTGAAGTCTTACGAAAAAGTTTTAAAGTCTAATTCACCCCTCTCTTGGGCTTCATCTTCACTGAGCAACAACCATACTATGGAACTATTTATTAAAAATAAGATTATTATGTAGGAGGATAATTTTTTGGACAGAAGGATGTTGAGCAAGTTTTGTAGTACCTTGACCAAGGATCCGGGTGTAGACTGATATCAAGCATGTTAAATCTGTCTCCTGTAAAGATAAGGATTTCTGGATATGATTATTAATTTATAAATATATTTTACATTGCATGATTTTGATATTTGGATATGAGTATTGGCATGCATAATTGTTTATGTATTATATATTTTGATTTTTCATGATAGATATTCTTGATTGCCGGTATTACTATTTATATTTTTCATATGATATATTCTGATTAAATATGATTTTGTTTGGATGATTTGGATTATGATACCGATTATTGTAAATCTTGAAAAGAACATGATTGACATGTCTGAGATTTAACAAAATGATAATCAAGAAGAATGGGTGTTTAGACTAGCCACACCATAGGTAGGACCGTGATTACTGAGATTACTAGTTATAGGTTGAAGCGTGATCTAAGATTGCTAGTTATAAGCTAAAGTATGATACTGAGATTGTCAATCACAGGCTGAATATGATACTAAAATAGCTAGTCATAGGCTGAAGTATGATAATGAGATTGCCAATCACAGGTTAAAGCATGGCAATGATATTACCGGTCACAGGCTGAAGTATGACACTGAGATTGCCAGTCTTGGATGAAGCATGATTGTGATTTGTCCAAAATTCTAAACAAGACTGATAATTAAACTAAAACATAAAAATGGATAGTTTGACTGTTTTGATTGCATGACATGATATTTTATAATCCCTTGTTCTACTATTATTTTCTTCTTATTTTCAAATCATATTATTATTAGTGTGACTGTATAAGAATCTTTACTGGGCTATAAAGCTCACCCCCCATACTTTCTTTTTCTTTCAGGATTACAAGATACATAGCATGGGTTGGGTCAAGCATGAGATTTGAGTACTGTTGACTCTGATCTTGATTTTGATGAATGATAAAATACTTAAGTATATTTGAGTACTAATATGTATTAAAAGTATTTATCAGATTCAGGTACTCAAGATTGAAAAGCTTGTCATTTAGTTGAAGAAGCCATAGATTTTCAAGTTATAAGGGCTTTGGATCATGAGAAAGATCTTGAAGAGCTCACAATTTAAATTTGGACAAGTTTCAGCACCAGCATGCCAAGTGTCGACTCATAGGTCAATTCAAGGCTTGAAACCAAAATGAAGACAAAACATACTTAATTCAAGTTGCTACCAAGTGCTGACTCAAGTATTGACCTAAGTGTCGACTCAAAGTATCGACTCACCAGATGAAGTGTCGATACTTGGTATAATGGCTAGTTTTTTCTGAAGTGTAGAAGTTCTCCAACTTGCTTCTAACGGCTAGTTTTTCCTCTCCAACGGCTATAAACGGTCATTTAAGTATTTGGAGGTTATTTAAACACAAGGGAAAGCAATTCTAAATGGAGGGATTGGATTTTTTGGATTGATTGATAAATTCTTTGAAGATCCAATTGAATATTCATGAAGATTCATATTTTGAGAGAGTTGAGGCTTCAAGCATTCTAGTTCAAAGAGAGCATTCAAAGTCCTCATCTTCAAGCATCCTTTGAAGCTTCAACAACAACATGGAGACAAGCTTAACAACATCAATCAAGTGCCTCAATGAAATATCTGCTTTTTGTAAGAAAGCTTTTATATTTTCATTATCATACTTGTGCTTGTATTGCTTACTAGTTTCAATGAAATTGAAACTAGTATCTAGATTGTTGGTAAGCCTATGTGACGAAAACTAACAAGAATTTTGACTTGTGATCCTGTAAAAATAAGTTGGGTTATTGGTTAGCCCGGAAAATCATCAAGGTTATTGGTTAGCCTTGTAAAAATAAACTAAGTTCTTGGTTATCCCGTAAAACCAAGAGATTTTCGATTAGCCTGTAAAACCAAAGGGTGTTGACTTGTGAGCCCGTGAAAATAAATTGGATTTTGACTTGTGAGCCCGGTGAAAATAAAATGGATTTTGACTTGTAAGCCCGGTGAAAATAAATTGGATTTTGATTAGTAGCCCGGAAAACTAATCGGTTATAATCTTGGTGATTATAGTAGAATTTCCAAGAAAAACTTGGAGAGTGGATGTAGGTGCCTTGGAGTGCACCGAACTATTATAAATTTATTATGTTTGTGATTGCTTGTTTTCTAAATACTTGTTTTGAATTGGCACATAATTATAAAAAAAAATTTAAATCCAATTCACCTCCCCTCTTGGGTTGCATCTCTGGACAACAAGTGGTATCAGAGCTGCATCTCGGTGCCATTAATCTAATGATTAAGAGAAAAGATCACGGCAGCCCAAAATTATTTATTTTTCATTCAATTTTGTATGATATTTATATCTTTCATGATTTTATTAATTGTCTTTCTTGTTCCTTATTATATGCATAGGAGAGTAACATTCAGGGGGAGCAAGATTTGTTTCATTGATTTTTAGATCATATGTTGAGGGGGAGCTTTATTTTTGAATTATTTGCTCAAATATTCTTATTCTTTAAAGATTTTGCACTATCACTCTGTTGACTCTGGTCTTAATTTTGATGATTGACAAAATGTTTAAGTATATATGAGTATGAGTACTAATTATATTTTAAGTATGTTTTTCAGATCTTAGTACTCAACCATGTTGAATGAAGAAATGCTTGTATTTCAGTTGAAAAAGTCCTTAAATTAATGGAAAATTAACTATATGGACTTTGAAATTGATATGGAAAAACTTGAAGAGGTTAAAGTTTCAATTTGAAGAAGTATCAGCAAAGTTTTAGCATGGCACAGGAAGTGTTGATACTTGGAAATGAAGTGTCGACACCTGAGGATCAAGTGTCGACACTTGAAGAGTGAAGTGTCGACTCAAGGCCTGAGAACAAGAAAAATATAAAAAATATAAAAAATCAAATTGGCTGTGAATATTATTCTAGTGTCGACCTACTATAGCAAGTGTCGACACTTACACTGTTCAAGTGTCGACATTTAATGTTCAAGTGTCGACACTTGAACAGTAACGGCTAGTTTTCAAAAGCTACAAACTTCTCCAACTTGTTTCAAACAGCCATATTTTCCTCCCTAATGACTATAAACGGTCATTTAAGTATTGGGAGGCTATATAAATATCAATAATCAAATAGTGAAGTAATCCTTTGGTGAGTTTCTTGAATATTCTTAAAGGATTCAAAAGTTGAGTGATTCAAACCTTCAAGCTTCCAAGTTTCAAAGAGAGCAATTAAAGTATACATCTATAAGCATCAATCAAAGGCTTCATCAACTTGAAGACAAGATCTTCATCAACATTCAAGGACTTCAAAGAGATATTTGCTTTATTTTAGAAAGCATTTATTATATTCATTTATACTTGCTCTTATATTATTTTACTTAAGGTTTTTGATGAGTCTTGGAAAATCAAAGAGATTTTTGGTAAGCCTTGAAAATCAAAGTGGTGTTGGAGAGCCTTGAAACCAAATAGAGTTTTACTTGTGAGCCCGAAGCCAAAATAAGTTGTTTAGATTCTTGGTTATTCCGTAAAACCAAGGATGGTTGTTGGTGAGCCTTGAAACCAACTAGGGTTTTGCTTGTGAGCCCGAAGCCAAAATAGGTTATTTAGGTTCTTGGTTATCCCGTAAAACCAAGGGTGGTTGTTGGTGAGCCTTGAAACCAACTAGGGTTTAACTTGTGAGCTCGAAGACAAAACAAGTTATAAAGGTTGTTGCTAAGCCTAAATTATAAAACCAAACTTAGTGGAATTCCAAAGGGTAGCTTGGGGAGTGGATGTAGGTGCTTGGTTGGCACCGAACTACTATAAATCTTTGTATTTGTATGATTGTTCTTCTTGTGCTTTTATTTCTTTATTTTCGCTGCATTTATTTGAAATACACAAGCACTTGAATTGCATTAGCACATACTTGCTTTAGTTCATATTTTAAATAGTACACAAGTTTTATAAAACCAATTCACCCCCTCTCTTGGGTTGCCTACCTGAGCCTACACACTCACATTTTGTTTTAAATCTAATTATATTTTGATATTTATAGTAAATTATTCCTGTACTTATTATAAATCATTTAAGTTTATCATATTTATATACTTAAAGGTTTTGTCATCATCAAAAAAGGAGAGATTGTTGACTCTGGTCTTGATTTTGATGAATAACAAAATACTTAAGTATATTTAAGTACTAATGTGTGTTAAAAGTGTTTATCAGATTTAGGTACTTAAGATTGAAAAGCTTGTCATTTAGTTGAAGAAGCCATGAATTTTCAAGTTATAAGGGCTTTGGATCATGAGGAAGATCTTGAAGAGCTCATAATTTAAATTTGGACAAATCTCAGCACCGGCACGCCAATTATCGACCTAAATATCGACTCTCAAGTGACTCACAGGTCGACTCAAGGCCTGAGACCAAAATAAAGATAGAATATGCTGAATTCAAGTTACTGCCGAGTGCTGACTCAAGTGTCGACCTAAGTGTCAACTTAAGGTGTCGACTCATCAGATGAAGTATCGACACTTGGTATAATGGCTAGTTTTTTTTGAAGTGTAAAAATTTTCCAACTTGCTTCTAACAGCTAGTTTTCCTCTCCAATGGCTACAAACGGTCATTTAAGTGTTGGGAGGTTATTTAAACACAAGGAGAAGCAATTCTAAGTGGAGGGATTAGATTCTTTGGATTGATTGATAAATTCTTTAAAGATCCAATTGAATATTCTTGAAGATTCATATTTTGAGAGAGTTGAGGCTTCAAGCATTCAAGTTCAAAAGGAGCATTCCAAGTCCTCGTCTTCAAGCATCCTTTGAAGCTTCAACAATAGCATGGAGACAAGCTTAACAACATCAATCAAGTGCCTCAATGAAATATTTGCTTTTTATAAGAAAGCTTTTATATTTTCATTATCATACTTGTGCTTGTATTGCTTACTAGTTTCAATGGAATTGAAACTAGTATCTAGGTTGTTGGTGAGCTTATGTAATGAAAACTAACAAAGGTTTTGACTTGTGATCATGTGAAAACAAGTTAAGTTGTTGGTTAGCCCGAAAAATCATCAAGGTTGTTGGTTAGTCTTGTAAAAATCAACTAGGTTCTTGGTTATCCCATAAAACTAAGAGGTTTTCGGTTAGCCTGTAAAACCAAAGGATTTTGACTTATGAGCCCGTGAAAACAAGTTGGGTTTTTACTTGTGAGCCCGGTGAAAACAAGTTGGGTTTTGATTAGTGAACCCGGAAAACTAATCGGCTATAATCTTGGTAATTATAGTGAAATTTTCAAGAAAAACTTGGGAATTAGATGTAGGTGCCTTGGAGTACATCGAACCACTATAATTTTATTGTGTTTGTGATTGCTTGTTTCCTAAATACTTGTTTTGAATTGGCACATACTTGCAAAAAGTTTTTAAAATCCAATTCACCCCCCTCTTGGATTGCATCTCTGGGCAACAAGTACAAGATTTATTAGATTGATTAGTTAGTTATATTTTTGATACCAATGTAATTGAACAAGTTGATCATTTGGTTACTATGAATTTATTTGATGGTATTTTGTTAATTAATTTTAATTTCTGGAAATGATAAGATTTTTGCATATTTTAGACCTAGCACGATCTCTAGGGTGATGCCCTAGGATTTGTATAGCTGGTTGCATGGCCGACCTAGATGCTAGGTTCGAGGAGTGATAAAATATATGCTTAAACTCTTCCTTAGTCAGCTAATCATTCATGTTCCAATATGTAGCTTTTACTATAGTCCACCAAAATTCAGCATTCCCTTTCAGCATAGGTATGGCTAGCCTGACCTTCACATCCTCGAGATATTGTAGGGCATCAAACATTTTTCTATTTCCTAAATCTAGGTCTCCATGATTAGATGGTCAAGTCCATCCTCAAACAATGATGGGTTGAGCCTTTTGAACCTCATATGAAATGACTTTAGCAATGGTGCAGGTCAAGGAGTGGCTCGTCCTTGCTATTGCTGTTGAAGAAACTGAGCCACTACTTGGCATACTCCAACAATATCTGCCTAAGTGGCTAGCATATTAGGAGCCTGCTCAACCAGCTGGTTAGCATCATCCCTTGTAGTCACTCTCATTCTTCTTCTCTTGGTAGCCAAATTTGCTATACTTCCTCCTCTCTGATGCTCATTGTCACCAATCAAAATACTAATTTTAATCAGTTTTTCTCAAATGAGCATCATAAAGGCTAAGAATACTTTTCTGCTCTTATTCAACTAAATGTAATCTAACTAAACATGATATAACTATCCATAGCTAGACTTTTAAGTTCTTATCCATGATCAAATCCATTGCTTTGATACTATAAAATATCACGCTCGAATCTAAGACATAATATGGCCATGCTACCAAGGGGTGCAACCTACGATAACACGAAGCTAAGCATTCATAATCTTAAATAAAATAAAGATCCATCATAAATAAAATATAAATAAGAGGTTTAATTTAATTCATCATTTAAACCAACATTAGTTCAGAGTATCTAAATTCAAAACTAAATACCAAACCCAAGTCTTATAATTTATAGTTACTTAACTACAAGTTCATGAGCATTCAAATAATTAAGTTCATCTACAGAACTTCCAAGCTTGCTAGTACAAACCCCAAGCTTGGTTCATCCATCATTTCTAACATTACTCTTCTATAAAAAAAAAGGAAAAATAAAAAGGTATAAGCTACATAAGCTTAGTAAGTAAAATGCATACTTCCTTATCGGATCAAGCATAAATTTTTTATATAAATAGTGCATCATTATAAAAATCACATATATCACAAATAAAATTTTTTATAGCATAATATATTTAAACAATTCATAAAACCAATTATGCATGTATAAATCAAGAACATTTTATAAACATGATTTTCATAAAATTTATAATTTTTCATGTCATGTATTTATATCATGTTTTAAAATAATACTTATAAATATTTATGCTATGGTCACATTGTATCCATGATAGGGCCATATTTCTTAATCAATATAGTTTTGTTTTATGCCAACTTTATACCCATTACCAGGATCATGTTTCTTGTAGATGACAACTTGAGATGTCGACCTTCCTAATTATAGAGATTTGTTTATAACTATTTGAGAGCCTTTGAAATCCTTATATCTTTTACTTCAAATATACATGTATATAGAAAGAAAAAATACTAAATGGCATAATATAATTTATGCTTCATACACATATTTTTTATCAAAAATATCTATGAAACTAATTTTTTTAATAAAGCATGAATTTTCATATACATATGCTAATCCTTTATTTTATTGAAAAAAATATGAATTCGTCAATAACAACAAATCATATGTATTAAAATATGATAATTTAAATAAATAAAAAGTGTAAGATTTTACTTTCCTCGTCTATCTTAGATCTTTAGATTTTATTAAAAGATATTAATTATAATCAATCTTCTCTCGATAAATTTAATAATATTTAAATAATAAAAAAATTGATAGTCAAGTGATCGGTCTAATAGATCATCTAAGTACCAAAACAGCTCAAAATATTTTTATCATGATAAAAAAATATGGTTTTATAATAGAATCATGGATCTTCCATGAAAAAGAAAGTGGACGAAAAAAAAAGAAAAATAAGAAAGAGGGAGAACCCTTATCTCACCCTCGTCAAGAAAATCTGGATCGGATCCAACGGGGTTATGGTAGAGGTGTAGTGGCTTGACAGTCGTGGACAGCTAGCGATGATGGATGGTCAGTGAAAAATATGAAAAATTCTTGAAAAAGAAGAGGATCCATCCCCTTTGTTGAATTTCCTGGTCATTGGCGGATCATTGATGGCTAAGACCTCCGAGAAGGGTGGCAACGAGGTCTGGTATCATGGCCCAGAATAGGGTACCAAGGAACGGTGGTGTCGGTGGCTAGAAAAGGAGAAGGCTTGGCCAAAATAAAAGAAAACAAGGAATTTTCTTTAATAGATTTTTCTGGCAAAACTGGCAGCTGGTAGCAGTGCAAATAGCTGAAAGGATGGGGAAGAAAGAGGCGAAGACGGATTGAGCCTTGTACTTTGGTTCCACGGGGTTGTCGGCTCCAAATTCCGACAAACATGGTGAAAGGAAGGTTGGTGACAATTTGAAAAAGATAGAGAGAAAGATAGAAAGAGGAGGCTAGTTGCTTGGGATAGAGGGTATTAGAGGATAAGGAACCTTTTTGTAGAGGAGATCTAAGATTTGAATAGCCCTGGACCTCTGATTTGAGAAGCCAGAGAGAAGGAAGACTCTCTGGTAGTCTTCTTTCCTTCCAACCTCGGCTGGGCACAGTTTGGTGCATCTGGCCCTGGCTGGTTTGGTGGTCCAGAAGAGGCCATAACACAAACAGTCCATTCAGCCTATCCACAATCAATCCTAATATCTCTGCTACCGTTGTAGTAATGACAATACCATCTTGACAACTAAAATATCCAAAGAGAGCCTTGCAAAAAGATGGCAGCTGCAAAAAGAGACTTCCAGAAAGTGGCAAGGCTTCTTGGGTATTTTGATATAGGCATGGCCAGAAACAGGCATGATGATTCGTGTTAAATACATGACCTGTTTTCTTGCTCTACCTGACGTGTCCTCAAGGCTATGTGGGAAATATCTGAGAAACTTTAAACAGGTATTTCCCCTGCTGGACCATAGATGTGGCCTTAACAATTTGTCCAAGAGAATCCCTTGTTCATCCAGTATGCAGTTGGTAGAGATTCCCTTCTACAATATTTGATTCAATTCGGTGCTTGGATTTAGATACACAGCAATTTCCATTTTAGCTTTGGTTATTACTTTCATGCACATAGTAATTACAGATACTTTTATCTATTGGAGGGCTTTTATCGCCCGAAATTTGACTGTGTTGTAAAAAGAGAGACATGAGTATGATGAGCTAGCATGCAATCAGGATACAGAATGTCAAATTCTCATCAAACAATATATAACAATATACATTATGAAGAAAATGAAATTTAGAATACATTTGAGATTTAATGTTGATTTTTTGATAATAAATATGAAGCTTCAAGCTCAGACCTTCTCCGGTCTCCAAGAAAAAAAATGGGGATCAAGAATGGTAATGACAATGTAACTGAAATTGTAAGAGTAACAGCAGTAAGAACTAGATCATGGAAGAGAACACCACACCAATGCTCTATGGTTCTACTTGTGATGCTTGAATTGAGGAAACAGTCCCAGAATGTGCTCAGGCATGAAGTCATGCCGCGTCAAAATCCCAACAATGGGAGGCCTCTGCAAGAAAACAGAGTTCAGGTTTCAGAACATCATTGAAACTTGATAACAAGGCATGTTGAGCAAGTTGAACCTAAAAATAACACCAGCATGGCAATTACTAAAGTTTTCATGACTTAACAACTTAAAGGAGTCTAGCACCAAATGTCAATCGTTCTCAAAAATGATATTAGCACACTATTGAGAATTCAATGGTTTACAAACTCAATTTATTTATCATCATTAACATTATTTTACAACTTTTTGTTAAGATAAACAGTTCAGATGTTTGATGATGAGATGAGAAAGCCCCTTATTTGCCATGTCCCTACTTGGAGTATATTTCCTTATTTAATGGAATTATATGGCCAGCCCCTCATTTGCCATGTCCCTCCTTAGAGTATATTTCCTTATTTAATGGAATTATATGGCCCCAGTGGTTATCCTGACCTCAGAGTCGCGAAGTTCCCTATCAACTATCAATTAATGAACTGGGCTCACAAACAACTTTTGTTTTAGTTGAGCAATAAAAGAGAACCAGGACATTCTCATAGTGCAGTGTATTGTAAAGATCGCTTGTCTGTGGTTGCTCAGACTTCTCTATATATCTAAATTGATCTTATCTGAATTAAAATGCAAACATCATGATCTGCAATGTAAATCAAATAATGCAGACAATGTTGAAGACATCTGACTTGGGCAATTAAGCAGCCAGTAATTGTAGAAAGTTTATCACAAAATATGTATCTTCTATCCAAGTTGCAGAATATAAGCAGGACGTACTGCACGGTAATAAATTCTTTCCAATAAAATTGCTCTTGCACCTTCACATATGTGATTATTTAGGTTGATACCAGGTGAAAGTATAAGATGCAACACAGAGCAGAATAAGAAATAAGAAGAAAAGAATTCTTACCCCTGGAGTTTTTGGGACGACACATAGGTGTCTTAGTCCAAGCTCTCTGAAGAGCACTGCAGCCTTGGCTAGAGACATTGTTTCGACGACTGTGTATGGGGATCTATTAGTAATTGGGTTGATATCTACATACATTTCCATCTCATCTTCATTAATAACCAAGTCCTCCAACTTCATCCCCTTCCCAGACCCTGCCTTGGCAAAGTCAAAAGCACCAAACCTTCGAAAAACCTCAGCTGGCCCAGTTAACACCCTCTCGTGTGTAAATCTCTTACCTTTTAGCAAGACAAGCAAATGAGACCTCAAAACAAGCCCACACAACTCTGGTGCATCTGAAAAGGGTGGCTCGTCTATCACCGGAAATCCATTATGTCCAGTCAACCTCAGTGCATGCACTATATTTCCTACCTTTTCAACACCAGAAAAGGTAATGAGTGGGCCTGAGACCACATCACCAGCAACCAAGTTTCTCATGTAAGGCTCTGCATGGGCCTCCATGTAAGGTAAGCCCTTCATTGTAACAATCTGATCATAGACCCCTCTATTGAAACTATCTGCGACGGTTTTGGATACAAGGAGAACTAGCATTACCAAGGGGAGCATGAGAAGGTCATTGGTGAGCTCAAGGAGTATAACACAAACTGAGACAGTCATTCTCATAGTCCCTCCAAGAAAAGCAGCAGCACCAAGAAGGGCAAAGAGGCCCTTATCTAGGTCACATATGGAGCCAAGAAGAGTCCCTACCAGGCGACCATAGGAGGCACCAGCAAGTATAACAGGGATGAAAAGACCAGAAGGGACAGCAATGCCATAGGTTATAATACCAAGGAAATAAATAGCAGCAAAAAAAACGAATAGAGTGGAAATGTAAAACTCATTGTCAGTGCCACCACTGAAGAGATTGCGAATGGCATCATCATTGGTATTGAGAAAGAGAGAAGCAAGGTCATTGTAATGACCTGGTGGGCACTGGAAGTTCTTAAAGTTGCCTGAGCGGCCAATGGTGGGACACTGATCTTGGAGATCGAGAGGACACGGAGTGCATTTGGCTAGCCATGGGAGTCCATAGGAGCAACATGAGGTCAAGAGAGAGATGGTGATGGTCAGAAGGATCTTGAAAGGTGCACCTTTCCTGCAATAAAAGATACCCTGTCAACACCAAACATAGAGACAGCATGGAAGCACAAGAATAGCAACAGAACTAAAATTTTCAGATAACACTATATCAATTCAATAGAATATTCACAAGTCATGATAGTTATGAGAGAAGATTCAAACTAATATCCAGAATATAAACACAATCTGAGAAAGACAATAACCAACCAACCACTTTTGAGACATACTCGTTTATAATGCTGTATGTGCGAAGGACCTTGTCCACGAGAAAGTTGTATAGACTTCCAAAAATACCTCCAATGACTCCAAGAACTATAACCGCGATAAGATCCGGTGTACTGTATGAGGTAACAGTTGAACTTAGATCAAACATTATCAATCCTCCTTCCCCAAAGAGCCCACATTTCCCACTCCGGCAGTATTCTATGAAAGCTCTCAATGTGACAGCAACCACCGCTGTTGTGAAAAATGTTCTCCAAAGAAGAGCACTTCGCCACCTATATATGATGGAAAAAAAACAGTTAAACATTATAATAGAACAAGCTTACAAGGCTTAGTTACTCTCTACAAGGTGGATAAACGGTAAAGTCTACCAAATTTCATATGAAGTATATCAATAGAATCTTTTGCACTCTATTGGCATAGTGTGTATGGTTAATATCATATGTATCATTTTTCTCCTAAAAAAATATGAAATGTATCATATTTGTCTCTGTCATCCATTCATCCACATGCATTAGATGTGCTTGTAAGCTCTACATGTACATAACTATCTAACAATGTCCCAGAATCATCATCTTTGACCATATGACAGGTGCTTGTTGGTCTGCTTCCTATTGTTGTCAATCAGTAACTGTATGTGCTGAGGTTCTCTTGAATCATCTTTACCATTTTGGTGAAAAAAACTCCTAAGGATTGTTCCTTGAAGCCATAGAGTTCACCAGAATGCAGGCACAGGAAAAGAAACATGGGAAAAAAAAAAAAGAAAGAAATAATAAGTAATGAAATACCAAGAGGCTGCCTCTTCAAGGGCAAATAGGACGCCACCCACTGGGGCTCGGAAGGCAGCTGCCACACCTGCAGCAGCGCCACAAGTGATCAAATCTCGTCGATCTCTATCATTTTTGAAGTATCTGAGCCATGTCCATGTCATATGATACTTGCGAGATCCACCCTGACCAAGCAAGTTTGCAATACATGCTCCTGTATGTACCATAGGCCCCTCCTTACCCACTACAAAACCAGCAGCAACTCCCCCAATGGAACCAAATATCTGCAGAATGCCACATCAAATACACTCAAAACAGAAAGCCTTCCAAGGTACAGCAATGCAAACAGACAACAGCCATCCATATGGATCCATATATGAAAATAAGCTTTTTAGCTCTTTACCAGGTCTAAAAGTGGTTTAGTATGCGATGAATTGGAGAATAAAGGACTTGAGGTACTATAGAGTTTGAAGATTTTTCTGATCATTGGCCAAGTTTCAACTAACAATTACATTCAAGAAGTGCAAGGAAGAGTTCAGAATGCTTGCTACATAAACCAGTTTGCGCTAATATTTTCATGCAAATTAAAAGACAAATTGAGCTAGATGTTCATATGCTGAAGCTAGCAATAATCTTTACAATATTAAATCTTCAACAAATCTTTATGCCAACAACTGTTTGGTCTACAACACAGAGCTGATGTAACTATTGTAGTTGAGCATATTGTAGAACTTATTGTTATTAATAGTCTGGAGCAAGGTTTGCCATACTAGTAAGTACCATACCATATTGATACCAAATCTATATATAGTCTCGTACTATACCAGCACTTCATATGCCTCACTATCTCATCTCGTACTGCATATCGATTCTATAATAGAGTAGCACTGATACAGGATCCGCTACCAAGATGGTGAACTTTAGTCTAAAGTGCTTTATCTCAGGTCATTATAGAAGAGAAACAACAAATTTTAGTGGAGGAGAGTTGCACTGAGAAGGCAAGAAACTTCTAAGGAAACATAGGGCACACCAACATAATTTTTAGCCGATCAGGCTGGGTGACCAAGTGAAGTTCAACTTTTCCAGGTCCATATAGAAGTTTACATATGATCATGGCCTCCTTCATGAATTGGCCATATGTGCTAATGATGAAATGGACTTTTAAAAGTATTGAAAGAGGTTCCAAAAATGTCTTATTTTCTGCCATGGTGAATGATTTCTAATCTAGTGTTTAGGAGAATCTGACAGGAAAGAAGAATTGCATGTTCGATCTAGCTTATGGATTTCCTTTTTTATGTATACAAAAATTGCAACAGAAATTGAATCCTTATATCTATAGCATTTAACTTGAATCTTTATCTGCATTGGATTTCTGCATTGACATTAGCATGTGACATAACATGTAAATCAAAAGTATGAGGTATGGAATAACCTTCACAAAGAGTGTGCTAGGAGCTAATATAGAGTGAGCATCAACACCATTGAGATAAGCTTTCACTTCAGGTATGCCAGACCCAGCAGCCGCAGGAGCAATGTATGCACATAAGGCTGCAGCTGCCGCAGCCAAAACTAAATTACAGCCAGCGTATGCCAAAAATGCTTCACGGTACCTGCACTGGAGCCGCATAATACTTACTTGGACTTATTCTACGGAGGTGAACGTTATTTATCAAGCAGTAAATTTCAATTCCATCACAGAAGGTAAGATTATGTGCAATTAGAAAGTTTTCAATTATAACAATTTGTTTGTATGCTTTTGCAATATAAATTATAATGTTTCATTCTTTCTCTGCCAACTTATTTACATAATTAACTCATTATAATTTATGCATATAGATGCATTTCAACTTAATGTCACAAAACCAAAGACAGAAAATCACAACTATTTTGTCACTCAACAATCAATGCATGATAGTTCTGAACTTCTGGTGCTCAAGATGAACGCAAGATTAGATTTCAGAAATTCCTGAGATCAGATTATTCCAGCTAACCAATGATACCCAAAGATTTGCATAGAATAGGGTCCCACAGTAAACAATATATCTATTCAGCTAGAGTGGTTATTTCAATACATAATGATACTGATAAAGGTTTTTGTTTCATACATAATGGTCGTGCCATGAATCCAACTAATAAGAGACACTGTCGAATGGGAGGTGATATATTGTCTATACAAGATAGAGAGGTCCTCTGACTCGGATGCATGATTGTTAATTGTTGACTCATTCTAGTCACTTTGAAGCCACAACAGATTAATGTAAAGTACACTAGAAAGACGTAATTGGGTGACTAAAATTATATATAACCAGGTGTAAATTTTCTAAAAGGAAATCTATCTCTGGCATTTATCAACTATTTTTATTGTGACAGAGATGTAATTAGATATAAATTCTAGTACCGGCTGATATAACAGTCTTTTAAGATTTTAAAATATATGGCTTTACAAAATTTGAAGACTGTTCCGTTGTGGTGTTCATTTAAAATTAACTTATGAGAAACCTAAAGTAAATGATTTTTTTTGAAAACACATTTTTGGCTGGCTTGATTTTGGAAAAATCAGCAGGTCATAGAACTTTGATAATAGAGTTTATCTAAAAGTAAGTCTCTCTTTTCTCATAAAATCTGCACATAAAATTAGGTCATTTTTTATTGTTTCAGAAAGCATCTCAGAAAACAAAAAATCAAACACTTTAGTATCATTGTGAATTGCATCTTTAGACCATTTGAGGAAGAGACTAAGAAATGATGGAGGAAATTTCTCATAGTTCTAGAAATCTTTTGCATGTTTTCATAGCAGGGTTCATGGACTTAGCAGCTCCAGAAATCTTTTGCATGTTTTCATAGCAGGGTTCATGGACTTAGCAGCTCCATGTTCATAAGTCCTCCATCTGATCTTCTACTTCATATCAGGGACAGTGACAGAAAGGCAAACTTGCCATAGATGGAGACTATGATAGAGAATTTTGCAGCTCTGATTGCTTGTGATCTGCTACCTTGCTGCACTCTGATTGCTTTCAGATACTTCTTGTGAGTCTCACCACTTCCGCCTCTATTGTTAGGGTGTGTTTGTTATGTGCTGAAATGACCATTTTGTAATCTTTTGATTATAACATACAGTTCGCCCTCTATGCTGTAAACTTGTCAGCTTTCTGAATAAGGTTGGTGACCAATGTGGGTAAGCCCCATCATCCTCCAAAATTGTCAAAAAAAAAAAAAAAAACTATGGACTAAAGTATGCCAGAATATGAGCATGTTTCTACGAATATTTCATGATACATGTAAGTTCCCAATCCTACAGGATCATGTTGTGTCTTGCACTATGCAGTTGTAGATTTTCATGTATGTCTTTAAGAGAACAGCTAGATCTGTTTCCACTGCTATGTATAGAAATTAGTGTAGCTAAAAATATCATATGCTTATCATGCAGTTATCCACTTAAAATGTCTATCAAGTAAAGGTAATTAATCTGGATCATCATAAACATCAACCAGAAGAAAGTATGTGTATTCAGTTAACCGAAATCACAACATAATAATGATTACACAATGTCAACGGAACTAACATAAAGAAAAAGAAAAGGAAACATCATGTCAATCCAAATAAAACTGAGTAGCGCAGCAGAAGTGATTGACTCATCAACTACCTAGTAGGTACAAATAACTAAGTGAATGTCATTGTTAATCCTAATAAATGTTCCACAATCATAAAAAATTCTAAACTAGTGGTAAAATGTCGAGCTAACACTGAATTTTGTTTATCTCTCCATACTTCTGATTTCTTTTTTGATAAAAAGGCCAAAAAAGGCAAGGCCACCCAGCTCCATATTTCTGATTTCAGCAGATATGAGAATATGATATAATGTCATAATTTTTGTATCTTACATCAAATACTTTCTTGAACATAAGAACCAAGAATATGTTATTGTTTTCGACATTCCTTCTTACTATAATCTGCTATTGTGTTTTAGGCTGCAACATTTCCTAAATGTTTCAAAATATTTGCTGGACAATAGAATTTAACCTATGCAGAATAAATTATGATTTCTAACATGTTCAGACAAGCTATTTATCTCAATGGAATTTAAACTATGCATTTTACTTAAAAAAACAACTTTGCATGAAGTTAGCCGATCCCCATGGTGCATTTGGTGGAATTCATACCTCTCCTTAAGCATAAGATTATTAGTCAGCAACAACTTAAAACCAGCAATGTTCTCGACTGCAAGGTTGTTGAAGAAGGCAACCAGCCCAGTACCCAGGCCAATAAGAAGAGCAAGGGTCCACTTCAGGACTACATACTGGAATATCTGAACTTTTTTCCTTGACCTCCAGTCCTGCTTATATAGATCATTCTCTACAATTCTGAAAAAAGGCAAATATGCGAATATCAGTTTCACCAAAGGCTCAACATCTGCATGCTAGAAGGAAGACAGAACCTGTCTAGTAGTTTTGCAACAATTGGATTGTATATCAAATATTTTTCTTTATCTGATATATTTATATTTTCCACTGGTCAGTTGCACTAGGCACTTATACTTCAAATGTGATTAATGGGATTGCCACCAACTCTATGTTCAAGCTGTTTATCATGCAGCATTACCAAAGAAAGCAGAAACCTTCATAAATGTTACCTTTCAGCCTAACGAAAAGGTTTGAAAGTTCCTCAGCATAAACCATGTCAGAATATACATGGAACATATTATAAGCATAAAAATATTTACAAAATTGTGCAAATAACCAACTAATTAGAGTACAAATAAAGAGAATTTTATATTAGCAGTTCCGTTGATAAAAAAAAAAAGAAGGGTATGTCATTCATACATCATTAGCATCATCAGATCAATTAACAAAAGCTTATGATTCAACTTTTCCAAGATTTGCAGGCCCTGGTACAACTAAATGACTTACCGTTGAAGCACCGACATCTTAGCAAGCTTACAATTGTGAGAAGCAGATGCTTTATACCATTAGACTGCAAGAGAAAGAAGCAGCTTATGGAGATACATAGCTCCACTATCAAGAGGTGGAAACACCTCCCCTTGGAAGTTCTTCACTTCCAAACCCATATATAATCCAAACCCAACATAAACAGGCCCTGTAAGATGTGTGACATCTTGTTGGTACGATTCTTGATCTCATCTTTTTGCACCCAATTGATTGGGAACAAAAAATACAAGGACAGAATCACTAGCTATAAATAACAATTATAAATTGAAAATAACAGAGCTACAAGATAGCATAGAAAGAAATGCTTAAATGATTGCACTTCTGTAGGTCAACCGGAGAACCATTATGCAAAAGAATCAGATAGGAGCACAATAGTCAATATCATTATAGATAACTCGATCAAAAAAAAAAAAAAAGCAAACTTCGAAGCATGGATCATAATGTCGAAAATTAACATAGGCTCGATAAAATTGGACATGATCCGAAGAGTTGTACCCTCAAATAATAAATCAAAAAAGAATTTCTATGTATGGCGCAATCAAGATGTTTTACTCATAAGAATGTGGAGTTGCATGTCTCATATCCATTGACACTTCAATTCTATTTGATATCAAAAATTGAAACCTAAAAAGGGTGCTTACCCCTGGATGCAGAGGGACTGCTTCCATCTTTTAAACCCATGACACAACTTTATCATTACGCTAAGACTCATGGCATCAAAATTTAAAATAAGAAAAATATAAGAAAAATAAAAATGTGAAAAAAAGGGTGGAACGAAAGGGATGAGGATTGGCAACTTACTCATAGTCCAGGCTCTCGATGGGGCAGACTTTTGCACCGACGATGGCGAGCTGGGAGGTGGTGTTCATGGTGCGCCTCCGCAGCAGCGGCTCCCTCATCCCCATCTCCTTGTCCTCCTCCTC
The DNA here is from genome assembly GCA_021397845.1 of Areca catechu. Taxonomy (NCBI): domain Eukaryota; kingdom Viridiplantae; phylum Streptophyta; class Magnoliopsida; order Arecales; family Arecaceae; genus Areca; species Areca catechu. The sequence goes on along the minus strand of CM038047.1, from coordinate 45,609,895 downwards.
GTAGAGGAAGCCCGACCCTCCTCCAACTCCATTCCCCTCCATCACCCTCTCCCCTCTCCCTCCTCCTCTCCCGCCACCGGCACCGCCATCGCTCCTCCTTCGCTGCCGTCTATGTCCTTCCATCCTCTCCCTTCCATCTCTCTCTATTTTGAACCTCTTTCCCTCCCCTTCTACCTGCACGCAAAACAAACTATTTTGTCCTTCTGCTCTGCTGATGTAGGCTGACCAATGACCATTCCAATTACGTAGACAGACAAAATCTCAATATAATGGCAAGGAATAATTACAATAAGAGATCGGCATTCAGCCTTGGAGAAATTATTGCACGCCACCAATCACGGAGACGAAAGAGCATCTGAAATCCGATTGGTGGTGTGCAAGAGCGTGGCCACCCATACAGTATACGTTAATAATTTTTTTAAAAATTATTTATTTTATTTTTTTATATTAGGAAATCACTGATGGGAAGACCATACAAATTTGTTAAGAAAGGAAAGTGCATAAAGTCCCAATTATATCCAAATTATGTGCCTATCACAAAATCCCAAGAGGAACGCATTCATTACTTTTAGTTTTGGTATGGAGCCAGGTGCAGTGGGTGATGTTTCGATCAATGTACCATATGCCATCCAATGGACGCGAAGGGAGGGTATAAGAGACGCAAGGGTGTTCTCGTGCAGGAAGGAGCATGCGGGCAAATGGCAATAATTTAAGCGGCCCAATGAAGGAAAGAGCACGGGGGAAAATGACCATAATTTAAGCCCAGTTGGGAATAATCAAAAAAAAAAAAAAAAAAAGGACAATGTAACAAAAATTTTATTTGCAACAAACCATCCGTATCATGATACATCACGATAAGATGATATGATAGCTCGTGCCACGTGTTCTTGACTTTCTTTCCACGACAGCTAGCATCCGAGCCATCATTTTGCGAAATTATTAGTAGTGGTGAAGTTTGGCATTGCAAGGAGAATCTTTAATAGGTGGTGGAGTTGTTGGCCAAGCATGTGCAACACAACTTTGAAGGACTCCTAGGAAGTCACGCGCACCACGATCCATATGGCTTCTATAGCAATTATGGGGTAAAGAGAAAGGGACGTAACATATGGTGTAGGCAACGCATACCGTAAAAGCCAAAGATTTTAATGCAGTTTATAGAACGGATTCCTACAAAAAGCCGGTACTAAGTGATGCAGCCCCATGGGGACCGACGATGAGGTACGAGCAACCCGTAACATGATCAAGGTTTGTACTCCAAATTTCTTTCCTGATTCTTCAAAAAAAGATGCCAATCACTGAGATGATAGCCCATTTAGTAAAGATTTTAGCTCATTATCGACATGTCGCGGGTTCGAGATATGATCTCGTGAATGATTCAATTAAATTCAAAAATTTTTATAGAACCCGCCTCCCCTATCCCTTTTTTTAAAAAATTAAAAAAAAAAAAAAGAGATGCCAACAAGATGAGATGTGGAATAGAATTTATCCTCTCTTATCCCTTTTGTTAATAAAATAAAATAAAATAAAATAAAAAAGAGATGCCAACAAGGTGAGATAAGGTCTACTTCTTTGGTTTTCTCTCTCTAATTCCTTCAATTTGGTTGCCTAGGTGCAACGAAAATATTATGATGCAAAATCCAGACGGGCCTCTTGGAAAAATGCTACATGACATAAAATATCGCACACAAAATCCACTTGGTTTGGAAGCTTACCGATGGAAATGGATAAATAATGGTTCGCATGGAAGAAACATTAGTTAAAAAAAGATAAAACAGTCATCAATATTGGTTGCTCTTTATATGGTGTACATTTAGAGATTGCTTCGCATCTCAAAGGAAAGTATGATCCATCATTAAAAAGAGAGAGAGAGAGAGAGAGATTAGCCATTATAACTCTAATGTGGCAGGCATATTTGATGTAAAAAAAAAAAAAAAAAAAAAGAAATTTTCATATGTTGAAATCTCCGACATCTATTCTTCATAAAATTCTAAGATCTTTTTCAAAATGCAATAGTTTATGATGGACTAAATAATCTTAAAACGGCAAGATCCTTTCTACGGACCGTCTCCTCTTTTCTAATTAATCATTTTATATTTTATTTTTTTATTTCCTCCTCTGATAAGATATTATTGTAATTTTTAAAATATTTTTATAATAAATTGAGTGCAGTTTTTTTTTTTTTTTATTTCTCCATTTTCCATTAAAAAATCACTATTTTCCCACGACTTTGGGTCTTCCTTTTTTTTTTTCTTTTTTCCTTTGCTCCGCATGCTACATCATCACCTTATTGGTAGCACTAACTTTCACAAATTCCAAGTTGATATATCATGTCAATCACAAGCTTTGAAACGACTTCCCTCGATTTCACTGTACTCTATAGCTTCTCTCAATGATTACAATTCAATGTAGATTAGATACCACTGGCATACTTAATGGACGAGTGCACGGCAAGGTGGCAGGAAAAGGGTAGCTTGCAAACCATGACATTGTCACATGAGTTAGCTGTGCTTTAGCGAGCATCAACTAACAAGCTGCTTCCAAATGAAATAATTAATATGGCATGACTATTAGGCAGGCCATGGATGCTTTCGGTACAAGCTTGGTCCCTTTTTTTTTTTTTTTTTTCCCCCTTTTTTAAGTATATACATTGCTAAACTAATACAAACTCTTATGTCAAACAACCCTCAAAATTAAAGCCTAGAGGAGGAGGGGATGATATATGCTTTTGCTATTACGGTCACAAGAAGCAAAGAACCATGACATCACATAATTGAACCTTTTTAAAAAAAAAGCTCTTAATTTTCCTTCGAGCATTTTTTTTTTTTTTTTGCTGCAATCCACCGCCAAATTTACCATTCCTTTTCCAAATAAAATAATTTTAAAATAAATGTTTTTTTAAAAAATATATATTATTTTTATTGTCTCTAATTAAATTTCTGCCTTTAAAATTGCCTGCAACGTTACTTGAGTTCTGGGGCAAGCAAACATGACGCGGTGGTGGGGGCCTTAACTTGAATGCGATCATATTATAATCCACTTTCCAAGTTCGTTTGGTGAGAGTGATCGAGACTTGACAGGCAATAACGTACTGGGGAGTTCAGACTCCAACGTGGTCGAACGAAGCCCCACCACTCAACCCCGGTACTTGTCCTGACTTCCTATAAGAGTATGATATGGCGACCCAACAAATATAAATTTCTACGTCAAAATAGATTTAAAGAGGCCTTCGATGGACAATTAAGATAGAAGGAAAAAGGACGACTCCAGCCGACAAGAGGGATGGAAAATTCAAAAATAAATAATAACCTCAAGCAAAGATTGCGGAAAATGCCGCATGGCTAAAAAGGCATAAAAATAAACTAAAATCGAAATCTTATTATAAATTTATAATCTAATCCATTATCCAGATTTAAATTTTAATCCATGAATAAATGACAAAAAAATTATAATTTATAATTGGATATAATTTTTCTCTTCAGAGTTCAGCTTCAAGTCATCTTGAAATTTTAAACAAATCTATTAGCTGAAATTGGAAGAAGGAGAATATTAAGTTCCTCCTGACTTTAAAGATAACTAAATATAGCACGAAAATAAAAAGAAATTGAAAAAAAATTGAAATAGGTCATATTAAGAAGCCTTCTTTTTCAAATATCAAATCAAAAAAAAAAAAAAAATCCGCCGATTTGGTCTCATCCCTCTTCATTCCAACAAAAATTAAACATTATCAACATAATAAAAAAAAATGAAAGCATGAAAAAAAATGAATTGAAGGAGCCTTACCTTGATCTAACTCGAGATCAAGAAAAAACAATTATCAATTTTCCACGGTTCGACGGTCAGAAAATCTTAATTTCCCTCTCGTTCAGATCTCCCGGTGGCCTCCCTCCCCTGGCTTGCTTCCATCCTTTTCCTTTGTTTTTTCTTCGAGGTGGACAAATAGGGACAAAGGTTGAGATATGGTGTTGGAGAGGAAGAAACGGCCGTAACTCAGCGGCCAACCCCAGGCTTTAAATAGCTTGTCAGCGAGGATCATCAATTTTTATAGTGATAAAAAAATAGAGTGCTTTTAAAATGGATGGTGAAGATTGGATCTACGGTAAAGGAAAGGTAGATTGGAATTCCGGCGTCTCGTCTCAATCCATCTACCAACCATCATCCACTTGTTTCCACAAACCTGCGGCCGCGGGGAGCACGTGAAATTTTTTAAGCTTTTACCGATGGTTCCGAGTCTTTTGACGTCCACCGGCCACCGCCTAATCTACATAATATTATCATAGATAGCGATAGGTAGTGATCGGCCGGACCGCCTGTGAGGTTAGTATTCAACCGGATATAATTATTGATTATAAAATAAGTTCCAAATGATCGAAGTTATTAAACCCGGCGGCCGGGATTTTTTTTTTTTATGAAATAAAAGATCCTGCTGTAACTTCTCATTCTGATTTTCAGTCCATCGGATGATTGTTCGATTTGGACCATAAATTTTTTTTTTGCATATATTCCTTACCAATCGGTAAGTACGTCAACCTAACCGCACTACGGCGTCGGAGTTATAACTGTTCCGCCCCTCGATCAGGTGCATCCAGTATTTCCGAAATTTAAACGAGTTACCCGATGAATCATGCATCGACTTATAATTAGTAGGATTATTCATAAGAGCGGATCGGTGCCTGAATATTAACTCGGGTAAGATACTAAATCATCGGGTAGTAATTCAACTTAGATCCATAATTGGATCATGGATTAATGCATCAAGTAAAAAATTTAAGATTCATTTTTCTATTTATGTACAGTAATATAATAATGATTCTAATAATATATAAATCAACAAACATGATCCATAAATTAACAAATTATCTAATTTAAAATAGTTAAAAATATTTAAAACCTCAACTAAAAATATTTAAATATTAATTGAACCTAGCCCGGGCACAAGTTACATGCTATGGTATTATATGATCCTGATCTCGTTGCGTAATCTAAATTTTGCATCCATGGTCTCATCTCATATGATTATTCTTTTTTTATAAGAATTTTTTTCAAAAATAAAAAACCATCTTGCACACGGGTTCTCCCTGGTGTGAACTACAAAGTTCCACAATGTCACGCGTCAGGTCCGGGTCAGGCCTATCCTACGTTGGAAAGAAGTATTAGAATACCACCCAAGAATCCATACTGCCCGAGTGCCCGTTGGCCCTTCTACCTCAGAAGCTCGTGAGATCCTCCTTTTTTTTTTTTTTTTTTTTTTTTTTTTTTTTTTTTTTTTTTTTTTTTTTTTTTTTTTTTTTTTTTTTTTTTTTTTTTTTTCGGCAAAAGCCCTACTTTGACATCGGCTACTCTACCCGTCTTGATCGCATTCGCTGCAACGTCATTGTCGCCAATGCCGCCACTTCGATTATTAAGGCGGTAAATGGATCGGGTTGATCCATACCTAACTCGATTCAATTTATTTAGATCCGATCCAATCCATTTTTATGGATCCATGGATTTAGATTGAATCCTAAAATTAGACCCGTTCTATTTTTTAAATTGGATCTCGATTTACTGAATTTGGATCCGACCTGACTCAAATATGCTAATACTGTTAGGATTATATCTATTTGGACCTTTAGAATATAATTTGAAATTTATATGAAATTTATTTTTAACATAGAAATAGAGTTATAATTATTTTTATATATTAATTTATTTTAAAAATAATATTATTTGTTATCGATTTTATGGTTAATAATAGTAGGTTATGTAATAATTAAAATATGGCTATCTATATTTTTTCTAGATCATATTTAGATCTAATTTTTTTAAATTAGAACCGGGTTATTTATGGATCTGATCCAACCCGAATGATCTATTGGGTTGAAAATTTTAATAGTAAACCCGATCCTATTCGATCCGATTTTCTAGTAGGTTGGGTCTGGGTCTAATATTATGACCTAATCAAAGAACCGGTCGGATCGAGATCATTCATGATCCGAATCGATCCGACCCATTTGCACCCCTGTCCATTATCAGCTCCATCATCATGGGTGCCTTCATAAACTTCTCCCACATTGTTGCTCCCGACATGGGTACAAATTCCTACTTCACCTATACCATCATCGGCTTTCACGACTCCGACAGCATCTCTTATGGCAATGCCCTCACCGCTATGTTCCTCAAGGGCCTCCTCTTCCTCTCCGCCACCCTCGGTTTTTGCTCCAAACTTTAAGATCGGGGACTTAACTGGATTTCACCGGGTTTCATGGGTCATAGTCTTATTAGGTGGGTCAAATGGGTTGCTTCGGGTTTTAAACACAGCCCGATTGATTGAAGCCATGGGGCTAGAAAATTAAGTTACGAAGGACCAAAATAATACACATAAAATATAAATTATTTAAAAATACTCGATTTAATTTTTTTTTAAAAATTGTTGGTATCTTTTTCAATCGATTGATGCGAGGATGCTCGGCGATGATAGAGGGCTAGTAGGATATCGATGTTGACGTTCGGCAACTGTTATATTTCTTGTAAGCTGATTACATCATGCATGGTGTAGATGAGGAAAGAATTTGGGCATTTCGTTTATCTTATTAAAAAAATAAAATAGGGCAAAGATGGGATTTAGATAAAATGGACATTATTTCGTAATTTTCATTTATCATATTAAAAAAGTAAAAAGGCCTACGTACAACATGCAGTGCATGGGGTGGATGAAATTTGGATGAAATGAAAACTGTTATTATGCTTTGCAACTTTGTTAATTTTTAATTATACTTTTTAATTATTTGTTGTATGTTAAGATATACTTAGATGCTTGCCTACTTTGCTTGGAAGTCATCTATATTTTTGTAAATTTGATTTATGGCCATTAACTTCCTATTCCACAAAAAAAATAAAAATTATAGAAAATTATATAGGCTGTGCCGGTAGGGAAGGGGGTCATGGCCCCCGATGCCTCCGCATAGCTCGTTAATTGCATACTCGGCTCGATTCCATGGCCAGGTCATTGGATTTTCAGTCTGACTAGTTGGGTCGGGCCGAGTTTAATAACACTGCTCATGGGGGCAATAGTATTCTTGAATCAAAATCTAGTATTATTTAAATCTTAAAAATTATCTCAAATCATACTCTAATATTATTTTATAAATAATTGCATGCAAAGTATTCTCTTATTGAGAAGAAATGGATAGGATTTTTCTTTTTTTTTTTTTTTGAATTTGTATGGGGTAAATGAATTTGGGTGACAATGAGGATATTTTATAATCGTGTCAAGTTTGCATTGTCAAAAGCAAATCTAAACTAAAGATTTGGGTGTGTTTAGACTCGTGTTTGGACCAATGGATTAGCATGGATGCTTAAAACACGGTTCCCGTGCGTAGCATGTGATTTATAAGCTAGTCAATGTTTGACTTTAGTTGTTAGAAAGATCGTGTAATTCATGATCAGGAGGAAGGACAAAGATTATAGATGGAGAGAGAGAGAGAGAGAGAAATAAAAAAATATATATTTTCTTAAAAAAAATGGATGAGAATTAGGTATAACAATCTAGATCCTTCTTGTCATCAGATATTAGCTTAGTATATGCTAAGAGCCATGAGAGAGACATTCGGACAAAACCGCCATATTAGTACGGTGAATGCATGAGCATATGATCCTCGAGCCAAGCTTACTTCTCCCTTGATTTGAACGTCCAGTCCTAAATCTCGTCGTTTTAATCTTATTTTATTTTGATTTTTAAGACCTCATGATTTATAAGTTAGCTTCAAGGACACGTTTGGCTGAAAATTAAGACTTGGATTCTAGAATGAAAATCGCTACCATTCTGGTCGTCTTTTTAGGGGAGATTTTTTTTTTTTTTTTTTTGATTTTAAATAAAATAGAAATGTATCGACGCTCCAAAATATAATCTTTATTTTTTTTTTAATATATTCAAATTACATTCCAATTTTAATTTAGAATTTGAACCAAATATACCAAGAAATATGGTTATTGCTATCAAATCATCTTCACTGAAACTCTAGCAGTACTAAGTGTCTTCTAGCCTTCTCCGATGGAAAGAGGTACTACTCTTGGCATCTCTTGGACTGAGACCTACAAGAGCAGTCTTTTAAATAGTAGTAACTGACAGGAGATCCTCCGATATTTAAGTTAGTGAATGGAAAAAATATGCTACAGCAATTGAAGCTGAAAGCGATGTGAAAATTGAATGAGAATGAGAGAAGGCTATCTCGAACATACCTGGCTGGAGTCCTCTCTTACGTATCTATAAAGTTATTCGGGATAATCAAAATGTTGCTAGGAAGGTGGCCTCCTTTGGCATGGATAACAAATTCCGTTGGGGTATTGGGATTTTGTCACTTGAAATATTTTCTATTGGTGTCTTTCTATTAGGATGGTTGGTGATATGGCAAGATCGTTGACGTGGAATCCATGTCAGACCCAGTCAGATGCCACATTGGGGGACGCTGCCATATCAGATTTTTTTTGAACTCCTTCGCCAGGCGGCTCCTCGAGGTCGAGACGCCGTGGCCGAAGTTGAGATCCGCCTCCTTTCGGACTACTTCGCCAGGCGGCTCCCTCGAGGTCGAGATGCCATGGCCGAAGTCGAGCTCCGCTCCTTTCGGACTCCTTCGCCAAGGTAGCTCCCTCGAGGTCGAGACGCATGGCCGAAGTCGAGCTCCACCTCCTTTCGGACTCCTTCGCTAGGTGGCTCCCTCGAGGTCGAGACACCGTGGCCGAAGTCGAGCTCCGCCTCCCTTCGGACTCCTTCGTCCAGGTGGCTCCCTCGAGGTCGAGACGCCGTAGCCGAAGTCGAGCTCCGCCTCCCTTCGACTCCTTCGCCAGGCGGCTCCCTCGAGGTCGAGACGCCGTGGCCGAAGTCGAGCTCCGCCTCCCTTCGGAGGCAGCTCCAGGTCGAGATGCCGTCCAAAGTTGAGCTGAGCCGGCCCCACCTCATGCGAAGGGACCAACGGTCGAAGGATGCCGCCAAGCCGCCAAGTACCACGGAGAGGCGCCCGCTAGGCCACAATAATTATCCTAGCTACCACTTACACGGGAAAGGAAAGAGACCCCTGATCGAGGCGCTGCGCTCCCGACTGACGGTCTGTTCCACCCGAAAGAGGAAGTCAATCCAGAGATTCGAATCTCGGGGACAGCTACCCTTCGATCGAGGCTCCGCCAGGTTTCCCAAAATGAAGCAACCAGAAGGAGGGTCAGAGTGCACGTTGCTGTTCCCTATTGAATGAGGAAAGACACCTCGCGCATGACAAGGAGCGTCACTGCACGCACCTGCAGATGAGGTGAGGATCCCAAGGCAGGTGGCTAGTGGGCCATCCTGCCTTAAAGGAGTTCTCTAAGGTTCCAAGAAGAAGGTAAGTGACAAGGGCACGGGAGGGCCGGCATACAGGAGAACATCCGGAAGACCAAGGGCTACCGGAGACCCATTGGAAGGGTCTCGACGGACACAGCCATTCAGTCCGAGCTCTCCTCCGCTGCTATTCCCCTCGATCTAGTCTCAATCTGTTCATACTCTTCAGCTCATAAGTTTCTCCTTCTAGCATGGAGTCCATCTACGGGACTCGACTGGGAGATATATTCCCTAGATCGCCACTGACTTGAGCATCGGAGTGCCCCCGCCGGGATCACCAGCCCGGGTCTCTTCTGTTTTGCAGGTCTGGGCATGCAAGCAGCCTCCTGAGCAATGAGGGTGCGGTCCGAGGTTGACTATAGCTACAGGCCACGGCGGTCTTGGCGGCAACATAGATTGGCGTGCCAGGTAGGGGGCAGGACAAGTTGTGATCCAAGTCAATCCCCTTTGCAAGCAACCCCACCAGAAGCATGGTGACGACCCATGCGAGGGAGGTTTCCACTAGCCGTGCAGGGGGATCCCCCTTCCTGTAGGGACCGCACAGTCCAGAGAGGGAGCTTCCCGCTCCACCGCAACTGCCTCAGGCGATGCTCAGTTGGCTGCACTCACCCAGCAGATGTAGTTCTTGACTGTAGCGGTGCGCCAGTTGCAGCATCGGCACCATCCTTGGCCATCCACCATTAGCTAGGGACCCCCGCAGCCCAAGCCACGTACCCCGCGACAACTGCGATCCTTCCAAGGAAGGCCTTCGCAACCGAGGGCCATAACAGATCGTCGGGGAAGCCACAGGACCTCGGTGAAGAGACAATGGTCCGGGTCTGCCAACCGGGAAAGCCGGTCTCCGACCTTTGAGCAGGTTTATTAAGCACCGTCCGAGGTCGCAGAGGCACGGCCCCTCATCGCGATCCCCCTTAGATGCTACCTTCACCTCCCCCATCGGCCTCAGCGAAAGGATCAACTAATGAGGCCATCAAGCACATGGTAGAAAGGTGCCTGGAAGAATAGGAGCGCAAGCTAGTGGAGCATCCTACCAGTTTGCGAATCTACTGGGCTCCTCCAACGAGCCTGCGGGCTACAATGCCCGTCCACCCTTCTCCCAAGAGTTCCAAGAGGAACTGATCCTGAGCCGGTTCTGCATGCAGTAGGTGGATCCCTACGACGGGACCACCGACCCTCTAGACCACTTTGAGAGCTACAAGGCCCTCATAAGAATTCAAGGAGCAACCGACGCTCTCCTTTATGTCACTTTTCTAGCCACTCTCCGAAAGGCGGCTTGGGTCTAGTTCACCCGCCTCGAGCCTGAAAGCGTCAGCTCTTTCGCTTTGCTAGAGCAGAAGTTCATGGCTCACTTCGATGCCTGTCGAAAGGTGCCACAGGAGGCAGACAACCTCTTCTCCATCAGGCAGCAAGACCACGAGCTCTTGCGGGACTACATAGCCCGTTTTAAGGTTGCCGCACTGGAGATTTACAACGTGGATGAGCCGGTTGCCATGTTAGCACTGAAGAGAGGGCTCAGGACTGCTCGTCTGACCTACTCCCTGTACAAGAAGCCCCCAAAGACGTACTCTGAATTTCGCCTCCGTGTTCATAAGTACATCCATGCCGAGGAGGTGTACCATACGAGGAGGGAACTGGACGGGAAGCTGCTAAAGAAGCCATCTTCTGGGGAGATGTCCGGGATGCGGAAGCTCAGACCGGCCATCCCGAACTTCTACCAGGAGTCGAAGCCGAAGAGCGCCCCCATTTCCGAAGAAAGATACACACCTCTCCTTGCCTCGAGGACGAAGATCCTTATGGAGATTGAGGGCAAGTGCCACTTGCGTTACCCACCTCCACTGAGGCCATCCAACGATCGTAACAAAATGAAGTACTGCCAATTCCACCGTGACCACGGCCACGACATGGAGGAGTGCCGCCACCTTAAGAGAGATATTGAAGACCTCATAAGGAGGGGCTACCTCAGAAAGTTCGTGGGGGGCAAGACTTCGGCGGAACCTCAGGCACTCATTGCTCTCCCTTTGGTCCTTGCAGTCGATAACTGGCCCACCGAGAAGCCTGTGAGGATGATTTGTTGGGGAATCGAGCGTGCCTCCAAGAGGACCCGGGGAGGAGAGGGTTCTGAAAATGTACTTCCCTTTATGAGGGAGAGGGAATCTGGGGTTGAGAATGTAAATAATGATGCCGTAGTCATCGAGATGATGATCGCCAAGCATCTTGTAAAGCGGATTATGGTCGATAGTGAAAGTTTGACTGATATCCTTTTTTATGATGCTTTCTCCAGGATGAATCTATCCTCCGCTCAACTTTGGCTTGTGCACACTCTCCTCATCAATTTTACAGGGGATTATGTGGGAGTCGAGGGGGAGATTACCCTCCCTGTTACTGCCGGGATGCCACCTCGGCAGAGCACCGTCATGATGACCTTTACGGTTGTTAGGCTTCCCTCGGCCTACAACGTGATTCTTGGCCGCCCCGGGCTCAATCTTCTCGATGCTGTCATTTCCACCAGGCGGTTGTTGGTGCAGTTCCCCACTCCCTATGGTGTTGGAGAAATGAGGGGGGCACCTTAGTCGATCCAACACTGTCTCCAAGCCGTTCCTAGGGCCAAGACTTTCGAGGAAGACCCCAGCATTAACGATCTCGATCAAAGGGTGCAGGACCCTAGAGGTGGCCCGGTTGAGTGCCTGTTGTCATATCCACTCAGAGCCGACCCGGCGAAGACGGTACAGATTAGGGCCCAGCTGCAGGTTGAGGAGCAGGCCCACTTGCTGGAGTTCCTTTGAGCGAACATGGATGTGTTCGCCTGGACGGTGACCGATATGCCCGGGATTCCACCTGACATTATCACACACAAGTTGAGCATCGACCCGAAGTGCTGTCCTATCTGGCAGAAGAAGAGAAGCTTTGCCCCAGAGAGGCAACGTGCCATCAACGAGGATGATGCAGAACAAAGAACAAAGAAGCGTATGCGGAAGTAAATTTAGGATTAATTTCTTTTTTTTTTTTTTTTTTTTTGCTCATAAAAAATTTGGTTTCATTCATCTGATTGATTTAAACTTACAAGAGTGGTTTAATTTATAAGGCTTTACAAGGGAGTAGGGTTTTACATCTTCCCATGTGGGACTAAAGGAGGGGATCTACAAATCAGGATAAATCATACACATATGGTCGGCCAAGGTACCAAAAAATTTGATTTGGGTTATAAAAGGCAGGTAGATGGCGCCTCCTTGTTTGGATCTTCAAGAGAATTTTTTTCCTTCCATGGATCAACTCTTTTGGACTCCTCCTTTTCTTCCTCCCTAAGTCAAGGTCCTTCCCATCTTTGTTTTGGATTTTTTTGGCAGGTAGTGGGCGCCTCCTTGAAGTTCTCTCCAAGAGAATTTCTTCCCATCTTTACTTTGGTTCTCTTGGGAAAGTCTTGGCCGCCCCCTTGATTTGTGGACTCTTGGTGGATTTCTCCTCATCTGGCGCATGAGAGAAGGAAGCTGCTATCTGTGGAGTGGGGACCAAAGGCTGCTGGATGTAGATATGGCGCCCCCTGGACTCAGGCGTATGGCTGGGAGTGTGGCTGGGAGTGTGGTGTCCACTTGCTTGGTCTTAGGAGAAAATGTAACACCGTAAGTTGAAACCCTAGTCCACTACTGAGTCAACATGACTCAACAAAATAAAATGCAGGTAATGTAGACTCAAGCTAAATTGAGTTGATCTAGTCAACTCTTATTACAAACCAAAAACCCTAATTTTTTTGGGCAAGGTTAATCAGAGATCCAGATGGAGCTCTGAAGTCTTCTTCTGAGTCTGGTGCCCGCACCAATTCTCCCAGGGTGGGAGGAACTCGACCCTGTCGAGTATGGATCAAGTTGGCTCTGGTATCTCTCCAAGAGGTCTGGGTCCAGCTCTTGTAACTCTTCTCGGGAGATCCAAGAGTCATCAGAATCTGGCCTTCCTAGCCAGCGGACCAGGTATCTTTGGTATCCTCGATTATGAGTATAGAGATAACCTGATCATCCAGGATCTTTTCAATCTGCTCTTTTCTCACAGGCTAATTTGTTGGTGGACACACAGGGTCAGGTTCACTCTCAAGAGCAGGATTAGGTTCAAAAGCCTCACTGGAATCACAGCTGGCTCCCTATACTCTACTAGGTCTATAATGTTGAAAGTGGAGCTAATGCCTAGTTCTGGAAGCAACTCGAGCACATAGGAATTGGATCCTACTCTCTTTACCACTCTAAATGGTCCAGCTCCCCTAGCATGTAACTTTCTAACGGTTCCAGGAGGAAACCGTTCAGGCCTTAACCTAATCATTACATAGTCTCCTTCGTTAAAAGTTTTGACTCGCCTTTGAGAATCAGCCAATTTCTTATAAGTTTCATTACTTAAATTTATTTGGCTTGAATTTCTTTATGCAAGTCTTTTATATGCTGTGCAAAAACTTCGGCAGACTCGGAGATCCGTGTGTGGACTGGTAAAGGAGCTAGGTCAAGAGGTGTGTGGGGTTTGTAACCATGCACAATTTCAAATGGACTCTTACCCGTAGACTTATTGACCGAGTCATTATATGCAAATTCAGCTCTAGGTAAGTACAAATCCCAGTTCCTAATGTTTTCACCAACAAGACACCTTAGCAGATTGCCTAAACTACGGTTCACTACTTCGGTTTGGCCGTCAGTCTGGGGATGATAGGCAGTTGAAAACTTAAGTTTCGTCCCTAACTTATGCCAAGGGTTTCCAGAAATAGCTGGTGAACCGAACATCCCTATCTGAAACAATGGTCTTGGGTAGGCCATGGAGGCGAACTATCTCATTAAAGAACAGGGTGGCTACCTTAGACGCATCAAATGTTTGGGAACAAGGCAAGAAATGGGCCATCTTGGAAAATCGGTCTACTACAACACAGATAGAGTCATGCCTCCTCTGGGTCTTAGGCAAACCTAACACAAAGTCCATGCTCACATCTTGCCAAGGACGATCTGGGACAGGGAGTGGGGTATAAAGGTCGGTGTTCTGTTTTCGTTGTTTGGCAACAGCGCAGGTCCGACACCTAGCCACAATGTGTGCTACATCTCTTTTAAGCTAGGCCAGAAAAAATGGTCTTCAATAGCCAAGGTGGTCTTATCTTTTCCGAAATGGCCAGCTAAACCTCCAGCATGAGTTTCCCAAATCAAGAATTCCCTAAGAGAGGTTCTAGGGATGCAAAGCCTATTCTTAAAGAACAGAAAGCCATCTAAAAGAGAATAATCCTTATGTTCACTAAATGGTCCTTGAGTTAGATCCTGGTATACAGTCTTGAAATCCGGACACGACTCATATTCTTCTTTGATTTGCTCAAACCCTAGGACTTCAGCCCTAATAGAATTCAACAACAAGATCGACGACTAAGGGCATCAGCTACCTTATTTTCAAACCCAGCCTTATGCTTCAAAACAAAGTATAGGACTGGATATACTCTACCCACTTAGCATGCCTAGGGTTAAGCTTCTTCTGAGAATTCAAGAATCTAAGAGCCTCATGGTCCGAAAACATCACAAATTCTTGCAGTAGTAAATAATGTCTCCAGTAACGCAAAGCTTGCACTACCGCGTAAAATTCCTTATCATAGATAGAATACCTAAGCTTAGCATCATTAAGTTTTTCACTAAAGAATGCTACGGGATGGTTCTCTTGGCTTAGGACTCCACCTATACCTACTCCTGAAGCATCACAAGCAACCTCAAATACCTTTGAAAAGTCTGGTAGTCTCAAAATGGGTGCCTGGGTCATCCTATCCTTAAGATCTAGGAAGGCTTTATGGGCTGCTTTGGTCCACTGAAATTCTCCCTTACTGATGCAGTCTATGATAGGAGCAACTACGGTACTAAACCCCTTGATGAATCGCCTATAGAAGGTAGCCAAGCCATGGAAACTTCTGACTTCATGCACACTGGTCGGCTCTGGCCATTCTACTATGGACCTAATCTTTTCAGGGTCGGCAGCCACGCCGTTAGGGGTTAAACCAAATC
Organism: Areca catechu; assembly: GCA_021397845.1. Classification (NCBI taxonomy): domain Eukaryota; kingdom Viridiplantae; phylum Streptophyta; class Magnoliopsida; order Arecales; family Arecaceae; genus Areca; species Areca catechu. The sequence continues at coordinate 45,594,550 of CM038047.1, read as the reverse complement.
CAAGGAAGATAATTCTACTGGTCATAAATTCACACTTTTTGAGATTACCGTAGAGACTATCACTCCTCAAAACTTGACAGACTTGTCTAAGGTGGCCTAGGTGATCTCTATAGATCAGGATGACATCAAAATAGACCACTACAAACTTCCCTATGAAAGCTCTAAGTACCTGGATCATAATCCTCATGAAAGTACTAGGGGCATTGGACAACCCAAAAGGCATAACAACCCATTCATAGAGACCATCCTTAGTTTTGAAGGCTGTCTTCCACTCATCCCCTGGTCTAATCCTAACCTGATGATAGCCGCTCTTGAGATCAATTTTAGAAAAAACCATGGCACCGGCCATCATATCAAGCATGTCATCTAGTCTAGGGATGGGGAACCTATACTTGATTATGATTTTATTGATGGCACGACTATCAACACACATCCTCCACGTGCCATCCTCTTCGGGGTTAGAAGTGCAGGGACTGCACAAGGGCTAAGACTCTCTCTAATGAACCCCTTCCTCAACAATTCGCCAACCTGCTTTTGCAGTTCTTTATGCTCCGATGGATTCATCCTATAATGGGCAAGTTGGGTAAAGTATCTCCTGGGACTAAATCTATGGAATGCTGAATATCCCTAAGAGGTGGAAGGTGGTTTGGCAGATCCTCGGAAAAACATCCTCAAATTTTTCTAATAAAGGCTTAACTTCCTGAGGAGGCTCTGAGGGTGTAGGAGTCCTAAGTTCCTTAGCAGTCAACATCCAAATGGGTGAACCACTATGAATCTCTTGTTCTAGGTCCTTGGCACTAATTAGGTTCACTCCAGTCTTCATTTCTCTGACCTTACTAGTTCCTTTAGCTACCTTGTCCTTAGGAGGGACTGAATGGATTGTGATTTTCTTCCCATTGAAACTGAAGACACAGGTGTTGGATTTTCCTAAGAGGGTGGCATCATGATCATACAACCAGGGTCTTCCAAGAATTATACTGCTCACCCCCATGGGCAAGACATCACACCAAATCTTCTCTTGATAGGATTGCATTTGGATTTGGACCTGACATCTAGACTGGATGGTATAGAGGTAGAGTCTACCCAAGAAACCTTATAGGGGTTGGGGTGGGGGACTGGGTTAAGCCTAACATTTTGACAGTGCTAGTAGAAATGGCATTCACACAGCTCCCACTATTTATGATGATTTTACAAACCTTATCCCCTAGTTTAAGGAAAGTCTATAGGATGTTAGTCCTATGCCAATCTTCCTGAACTTTAGTCTGGGACAGGATGCATCTCACAACCCCTAAGTGGTCAGATTCAGTGGATTCTTCCTCTCCTTCATACTCATCAACCAATTCATTTCGGCCTCATAAACTTCTTCTTCAATCAACTCCTCGTTAGGCTCGGAATTCTCTTCTCCTCCCTCTTCTATATATAGGGATCTACGAGGGCACTGGCTAGAAACATGACCTACCTTATGACACTTAAAACAAGCTATGGCTGTGCACTGAGTGGAGATATGACCGGGCTTCTGGCACTTAAAACAGACGATACTAGGGGTTCTCTGGGTGTCAGGTGCCTTACCTTTGTCCATGGGCCTAGGAGTGGGGATACCCTGTTTAGGCTTGCTAGGGGTAATCTGGCTATGTCCATTTCTTGGGATTGGGGCACTAACCCTAGATGGCATGGGTCCTCTCTGAAACTTCTCAGTGTTTAGTGCAATCTGATAGGCTTGGTCTAGGTCAGTAACCTCTCTCAGAAACAATTCTCTCTTAATATCTTCCCTAAGTCCAGCCCTAAATCTAGACAAAGTGACCTCATGGGCTTCACTCACATCACATCTCATCAGGTATTCATCAAAGGTGGTTATGTAGTCTGAAACAGATCGGTTCCCTTGTTTCAAAGTCTGCCATTGGTCTAACAGATTTTGCTGGTATGAAATGGGTAGGTACTTGTCTCTAAGTTTCTCTTTCATACCCTGCCAAGTGGTTATGGCTCTACATTTCGTCTTCTAGTGGTCAGCTCAATGTTTCCCAGTATAACCTAGCTTGACGTATTAATTTCATCTTGGCAAACTTGAATTTCCTCTCCTCAGACATGGCATACCACTCAAAGTACTGGTCCATCTCACCCTCCTAATCAGAATACACCTTAGGATTTAGGCTACCATCAAAAGTGGGTGCATCTAACTTGATGTTTCGAATGAACCTATCATCTCTATCCTCAGGTTCTGGGTCAGGCCTCCTATGATTAGGTTCAGGATCTCGGTATAAAGGTCTTCTAGGCTCTTGGAGTGGGTGAGGTTGAGGTACATTAAAATCTGGGTCAGGAGTCCAGTTCCGATGCCTAGGTTCCTCTAGCACTTGGACTCAATCCCTAAGCTGGGCAAAATCCTCATGGACTTGTTCTTTAAATTGGGCAACAGTGGTAGTCACATCCTGACTCAGTTTGTTCATACTCTCAGTAAGAGCTCTAACCATGGCTTCTAAATCAGGTTGGGTTTGACCAGGTTGGTAGGGCACTCCATTCCGGGTAGACATAATGCAAGCAAACACACAAAATGAGACTCAACTGAACGACTACGGGCTAACTAGACCTAGAGCCTAAACTAGATGCCCAATCAAAGTGGCAAGCTAGCCTGTAGTAACTCAGGACTCAGCCAGGCAGGTGTAAAGGGAGTGTTAGGTCCCTGAATGCCAATCCTAGACACCAATCAGAGATTGGCCAGGTAGGCGGACCAGTACACAAGCCCTTCGGGATGGAATCCCTGAACCACCGTTCTAGACACTGAGTACAAAGCACACACAGAGTAACCAGACAAACTGACTCAACACTAGCCTTGACCCGACTTGTTGATGTCCCTAGCCCACTAGGGCAAATTAGGTCTAATCAATTTTAGATTAAAGGTTTAGGTTCGAATGAAGGGTAGTGGTTTTGGGCTAAGGAGAGGTTATCAACTCCTCCCCTTATCTTAGATGCTCAAATGCCCTTAAGGTGAATTAAGAGATGAACACTCAAAAATAATTGGATTGCAGAACACAAAAACAGAGTTACAGTAATTTAATTCTCAAAAATCGTACGGAAACCAATAAATCATGAGAAAATTATGAAAATTAGTTTCAATATACTGGTTTTAGAAAAACAAAAATCACTGAATTTGGAGTTACTTAAAGTGAGAAATAATTCCTGCAACAGGGCAATTACGGGCTGAAAATAGAGCACTTCCCCGTTTACAATTTCTGCTACGAAGTTGTAACCCAACGGATCCCCTACACGCCCTAGGAACACCCCATGGAATGGGAAGAGGAGGTTTGCACCTCACTTCGTTCGTAGGACCGGACGTCCTGGGGAGTCTACTTCGAGCAGACAAAGTAAAAAGAGAGGGACTCAAACAAGCAATCAAACAGAAACCCTAGACAGGGCTCTGATACCAAAAATGATGTAGAACAAAGAACAAAGAAGCGTATGCGGAAGTAAATTTAGGATTAATTTTTTTATTTTTATTTATTTTTTTTTGCTCATAAAAAAATTTGGTTTCATTCATCTGATTGATTTAAACTTACAAGAGGGGTTTAATTTAAAGGCTTTACAAGGGAGTAGGGTTTTACATCTTCCCATGTGGGTCTAAAGGAGGGGATCTACAAATCGGGATAAATCATACACATATGGTCGGCCAAGGTACCAAAAAAAATTGATTTGGGTTATAAAAGGCAGGTAGATGGCGCCTCCTTGTTTGGATCTTCAAGAGAATTTTTTCCTTCCATGGATCAACTCTTTTGGACTCCTCCTTTCTTCCTCCCTAAGTCAAGGTCCTTCCCATCTTTGTTTTGAATTTTTTGGCAGGTAGTGGCGCCTCCTTGAAGTTCTCTCCAAGAGAATTTCTTCCCATCTTTACTTTGGTTATCTTGGGAAAGTCTTGGCCGCCCCCTTGATTTGTGGACTCTTGGTGGATTTCTCCTCATCTGGCGCATGAGAGAAGGAAGCTGCTATCTGTGGAGTGGGGACCAAAGGCTGCTGGATGTAGATATGGCGCCCCCTGGACTTAGGCGTATGGCTGGGAGTGTGGCTGGGAGTGTGGTGTCCACTTGCTTGGTCTTGGGAGAAAATGTAACACCCTAGGTTGAAACCCTAGTCCACTACTGAGTCAACATGACTCAACAAAATAAAATGCAGGTAATGTAGACTCAAGCTAAATTGAGTTGATCTAGTCAACTCTTATTACAAACCAAAAACCCTAATTATTTTGGGCAAGGTTAATCAGAGATCCAGATGGAGCTCTGAAGTCTTCTTCTGAGTCTGTGCCCGCACCAGAGGAGGTGGACAAGCTCCTTGCAGCCGGCTTCGTCCATGAAGTACAATACCTCAACTAGTTGGCGAATGTAGTCATGGTCAAGAAGAGCAATGGGAAGTGGAGGATTTGTGTGGACTACATCGACCTCAACCGGGCCTGTCCGAAGGATAGTTTCCCTCTTCCGAAGATCAACCAATTGGTGGATGCCACCTCGGGGCACCGCTTGCTCTCCTTTATGGATGCATTCTCTTGATACAATTAAATATGGATAATCTGGAGGACGAGGAGCACACTGCCTTCATCACCGATTGGGGGATGTACTGCTACCAGATATGCCCTTCGACTTGAAGAATGCTAGCGCCACATACCAGTGACTAGTCAACCGAGTCTTCAAGGACCAAATTGGATGAAACATGCAAGTATATGTGGACGACATGCTCATCATGAGCAAACCAAAGTCGAACCATGTCGTTGACTTGGTGGAGGCCTTCAAAAACCTCCGAATGCATAAGATGAAGCTGAATTCGGCGAAGTGCACCTTCGACATAGCGGCAGGGAAGTTCCTTGGCTTCATGGTCATCCAGAGAGGAATCGAAGCAAACCCAGAGAAGGTCCAGGCGATCGTCGACATGGAGCACCCCATGTCGAAGAAGCAGGTCCTGCGACTGACGGATTGGATTGCAGCCTTGAGTCGGTTCATCTTGAGGTCAGCTGACTACTGCCTACCTTTCTTTAAGGGGTTGCGCAAGGTTCATGACTTTGACTGGACCGAAGAATGCAAAGCAGCCTTTAAGGAGTTAAAGAATTTCTTGGCGTCACCGCCGCTGCTCTCCAGACCGGAGGAAGGAGAGGAACTTTTGCTATATCTGGAGGTCACCCCTAGGGCCATCAACTCGGTCCTCTTTCGCACAAACAAGGATGGATCCCATAAACCGGTGTACTACGCTTGCAAGATTTTTCGAGATGCGGAGATCAGGTACACCCGCTCCAAAAAACTAATTTTTGCTCTCATAATGTCTGCTCAGCCTCTCAGGCTATACTTCCAAGCACACCTGATCATGGTCCTGACCGACCAACCACTAAGGGCTATGCTCAGTCGCCCCGACACATCCGGGTGCTTGGCCAAGTGGGTGTTAAAGCTCAGCAAATTTGACATCACATACCGACCGAGGTCATCTCAGAAAGCCCAGGTGTTAGCCGACTTCTTGGTCGAGTGCGGAGGACTGGTTAAGGAGCCAGAGCAGACCACCCCGGAGTGTCAAGTGGAGCCCGAAGTCAGGGAGGAGTCTTGGGTCCTCCACATGGACGGTGTGTCCAATGCGGGCGGGAGTGGAGCAAGCCTCATCCTCGCCAACAATGACGGGATCGTGGCCGAGTATGCACTCCATTTCCGATTCGCGATGACCAATAACCAGGCAGAGTACGAGGCACTCCTCGCTGGGCTGAGAGTCTTCCAATAGCTAGGTGTACCCAACCTGAAGGTCTTCACTGACTCCCAGCTGGTAGCCGGGTAGGTCTCAGGAGAGTATGAGGCCTGAGTTCCCTAAATGATGAAGTACCTAGAACGGGTCCATTTGAGCATGATGGGTTTTCGATGCTTCAGCATCTCCCACATCCCTCATGGAGAGAACACTATGCCCTGTCAAGGCTGGTGACTTTGCCAGAATCATCAGTGGGGCGTGCCTATATCAAGTACCTGGAAAGTCCAAGTTATGAAGCTCCAGGAGAAGTCTAGCAGGTCACCCTGGAGCCTAGCTAGATAGACCAGTACATCAGATACATCACCAACGGCACCCTACCAGAAGATCGAACGGAGATTGGCCTCGTCAAGAAGAAGGCCGCACGATTTGTCCTGATGGACGGTCAACTCTATCACAGGTCCTACTCCTATCCACTCCTGAAGTGCCTGGACCGGTAGAGGCACCTTCGTGCTCCAAGAAATATATGAGGGCCTCTATGGAAACTATGTCGAGGGTAGGACACTTGCGTACAAGGCCCTCCATTAGGGGTACTACTGGAAAACAATGAGGGCGGACATGATCGACTTTGTGAAAAAGTGCGACCGTTGCCAGCGCCATGCCCATGTACAGTGTCAACCGTTGACGCCACTCTCCTAACTCTCCGCACCCTGGCCGTTTGCCCAGTGGGGGATGGATATCCTTGGTCCTTTCCCTCCTGCGTCCGGACAATACAAGTTCTTGATAGTAGCTATCGATTACTTCACCAAATGGATGGAGGCGGAGCTGTTAGCATGGATTACTGAAGCCAACATCTGCCAGTTCTTTTGGAGGTCGATCATTTCCGGTTCGAATTCTCCCATAACATCATTAGCAGTTCGACAACCGAGAGTTTGAGGAGTTCTGCGCTGACCTCGGCATTCAACATCACTTCACCTCGGTGGCTCACCCCCAGGCCAATGGAGAAGCTGAGGTGACCAATCGAACAATCCTCCAGGGACTCTAGACCAAGCTGGATCAGGCCAAGGGTAGGTGGATGGAAGAACTTCCTAGCATTCTTTGGGCCTACCATACAACTCCTAGGATGGCAACGAATGAGATGCCCTTCAGCCTCGTCTTCGGCATGGAAGCCGTTGTCCCTGTCGAACTCGGTGTGCCCACACTATGGGTGGAATAGTATGATGAAGCAGAAAATCTGGCCCGTCTTCTTCTCAACTTGGACCTCCTCTAGAAAACTAGAGACAAGGCTCGACTCCGGATGGCGGCCTACTAACAGCGCGTAGCTCGATACTATAATGTACGGGTGAGGCCAAAGATCTTCTGCCTAGGCAACCTGGTGTTGCACCGAGCTGAAGCCTCGTGACCCTGAGAGTGCGGCAAGCTTTCGCCAAACTAGGAGGGCCCCTACAAGGTGGTCGAGGCTCTTCCCCATTGAGCCTACTACTTAGTGGAGCTGGACGGTGCCAGATTCCCGCAGACTTGGAATGCCAGCAAACTGAGAATGTATTATCAGTAATGTAAGGCCTCCCTCCATTAATGATTAAGATTCTCCTTGTGCAAATCTCTCCTTCCTTGCAGGAATATTGCTGCCGACCCCAGTCTAGCGAGCCAAGCTCGGAAACTCCTGAAGCCCTCCAAGCCCGGAAACTCCTGAAGCCCGGCACTCCAAGCCCGGAAACTCTTGAAGCCCGGCACTCCAAGCCCGGAAACTCCTGAAGCCCAGCACTCCAAGCCTGAAAACTCTTGAAGCCTGGCACTCCAAGCCCGGAAACTCTTGAAGCCCAGCACTCCAAGCCCGAAAACTCCTGAAGCCCGGCACTCCATGCCTGGAAACTCATGAAGCCCGGCACTCCAAGCCCAGAAACTCCCGAAGCCCAGCATTCTAAGTCCGAAAACTTCTGAAGCCCAGCACTCTAAGCCCGAAATGCTCGAAGCTCAGCACCTCTTAGTCACCTGACGGGCCCACCGAGTGCAGCACCCTGGCTCAGTTGCACTGTGCGCACTTGGAAAAGGTTCCGTTTGAGGTTGGACAGACCTAATCCAGGGAAAATCCTAAGGACCCAAAGCCTCAAAGCGAGGCACCTCGGCATGAACACGTGCATGGGCAGTTGAGAAGAAAAAGGAAGAAAGTAATCAAACAAAAGAAGAAGATTTCATTGATAATCCTTTAAGTCCTTACACTTTCTCTGGGCCCTGATAAGTTGGGCATCCCGAACATAAGTAAAAAGGAAAAGAAGGAATACAAAGAAAGGAGGTTCCTAAGCTACGCAGCCGACTCCTTCCCGGGGTGATGCACGATCGGGGCATCGTCTTCTAGGATCTCTGGCAGTGGGGCCACGTCCGGGACCTCCGTTGGTGGAGCTGCATCAATGGCAGCCACGGGCTCCTCCAATTTGACCAAGGCCAAGTTCGGGCTCCCTCACGGAGTAGCCGGGAAGGCGAGCCCATCCAGGTTCATGTCCGGCACGAGCTCCTCCACCTTGGTCCAACAGAACACGAACCCTTTGAAGAAGGAGTCCATGGCTAGCTTATGGAACTAGGCGTCAAACTCCAGCGAAGCCTTATAGTTGGCCACTGCCTCGGTGACCTCCCTCCTCGCTGCCTCCATCGAGTCGACTACTACCGTGGCCTTCTCCTCGATGGCTGTGGCCTTCCTTTCGACCACGGCGGCTCATCCCTTCGTCGCCTCCAGCTGAGCCTGGAGGGTCCGGACCTGCTCTCTCTTCCGGGCCACCTCGGCACTGAGCTCTTCAACCTTGGCCTTGCTAATCTTGAGCTCCTCAGCCCGACTTCTGGCCCGATCCCTCTTTTGGTCCAAGGACTCTTCCAGGCCCTTGATGCGCCTCTCGGCACCTGCTGTCTCGATCCTCAGCTCTCTGTTGCTCTTCTTGGCCTCCCAGGCTGTGTCTGTCCTTGACTTGACCTCGACTTTCAATAATTCGAGTTGCAACGCCTTCTGTTGATCCCTCTTGGCCCAGCTTTTGCAATAGTCCCGTATCAGTAGAAGGTCCGTCCCAAGCTGCACCAAGGAAATGTCAGCCAAAGAAATAATAAAAGAAGATGGAAGGAAAGTTAGGAGTACCTACTGAAGAGCTATAGGAACGTGCCAAGGATGGCATCGGCTAGAAGCCTTCCTGCCTTCTCCCGTCGATCATGTGGTTGGACGACGAAGTCCATCATGTACTTGGTAAGAGCCCGGTCCCAAACCAAGGAAGCGCCTGGTGCCACCTCGAATGGTAGCTTACAGGAAGTCTTCTTCTTCTTCCCCGCCACCTCGATGTCGCCCCTTGACTAGCCGAGGATGCTTCAGAGCCTCCGTGGGGGCTTGCCGCCACTCCGGATGGGGCCGCTGGCAGCGGCTCCCTCCTCTCATGCTCCTCTTCCGGCTCCACCTCAACGACTTTAGGGGGTGGAGGCTCCACAGCGATGGCAGCGACAGCGGACCTGGCCCGCACTACCACTTTTGGCTCCTGGATGGGGGCAGGTCCCGTTGCCTCGATGGCTCGGGGACGGGATCGACCGCCCTCTTGCTCGGCTCGGACGGTGCGACGGGTGTGGCTCTCGTGCTCTCTTCATTCAGAGCCCTCTTCGACGGGGATTCTCTGACCCCTGTCAGTGCACCCCTCTTTCTGGAGAGTGCAAGGAGTTCGTCTATGGAGTACTTCATGCCTACATAAAGAGAAAAGAGGTCAGTTCTGAATTCAAGGAGACAGGAAGAAAACAGAAATAAGTGAAGGTCATGTTGAACTCACCTAACTCCCGTATTGGGCTGACTCCGGCTTCATGGAGGTTCTGCTCTGTTAGAAAAACATCGAGAGAAGGTATTTGGTCAGTGCAAAGCTGGTCGTAAACTTCCCGATCAGCCACCTTGACAACAGTGTTTCGGTTCGGGGTCCGGTCTGGGTCGCTCCAAACCCAATCAACCCCCTCGATGGAAGCGAATAAGTACTTACTCTTCTATCCTTTGATGGAAGAGGGAAGCTCAGACTTGATGCCCTTTAGGTGAGGTGAAATGAACCACCACCCATCCTCGGTCGGGTGGCGCTTCAGGATGAAAACGACCTTGAAGAGGGAGAAACAGGCAACTATCCCGTGGAAGTGACACAGGATGATAAAGCAAAAAATGGTTCAGACAGCGTTTGGAACCAGCTAAGCCAGAACCAAGTGATAGTTGCTGAGGATAGAAAGGAAGAAGGGGTGGAAAGGAAATCGGAGGCCCCCTACGAGGGTCTTCTTATAAAGAGTAATCCAGCCCGGGCCACTGGAGGTGACCCGTTCCCTCGATCGTGGAACCGAGAGCCGACAGAGTCCAGGATACCAAAGGTGTCCTGGATGGTCAAAAGCTCCTCACTGGTTATCACCGAAGTGACACCGCTGGACCAGTCGACCGTGGAGGTTCCGAAGAAGGTTCAGGAGCAGGAGGCGGGGGGCGGACCCTAGGTTCCCCAATGACTATTCCCATGGGCGAGGCCTTCTACAGAGTTCGAACAGAACCTCTTTCTCTTCATCGAAGGAAGAGGGAGTCCTCGTCGAGAAGGCCCAACCTCATTGGGGTTGGTTGAAGGGCGAAAGTTCCGACCCCAGCGAGATATCTAGAAGAAGAAGACAAGGGAAAAAGAATAGAAGAAGAGGAAAAAAGGGGGGTGGACGGGGCCAGTGAAGGCCCTAACCCTAGAGAAGAGCTCTACCCAATCGAGAGAAGAAAAGGAGGATGGAAGGGACGAACCTGGCTAACCTTGGAGAAAAAGGATGGTTGGGAGAGAAAGGGGGACTCTGGTTCGCTGGCGAGCACAAAGAGTTTGAAGAGGAGGTATTTTTCGTGAAAATGTCTTTTCATTCAAAATGACCAACATAACAGTACCGTTCCAGAGCCACCACAATTAGATCTGTGCCACGTGTCGACAATCGGCGGAATGCAACGCTTCGATCTGCCTACGACTGTTTTGAATTCTGTGTCAGCAATAATGCCTCCTCAGACAGGTCCACGCATCATCACAGCACTCGCTCGGAGGTCTGCCCCGCGAGGCACTGGTGATCATGGCAATTATGATACAAGATTTTGGTCTTTCCATGTCAATGCTGCATTTACTTCCTTCGGCCCGAGCACCTTGCACCACCAGGCCTTGGGAGTAGGGGCAAATAATGTAGCAGGATCACTGACGTGGAACCCATGTCAGACCTAGTCAGATCCAGTCAGATGCCACGTTGGGGGATGTTGCCATATCAGATTTTTCTTCGAACTCTTTCGCCAGGCGGCTCCCTCGAGGTTGAGATGCCATGGCCAAAGTCGAGCCCCGCCTCTCTTCGGACTCCTTCGCCAGGCGGCTCCCTCAAGGTCGAGATGCCATGGTCAAAGTCGAGCTCCGCCTCCCTTCGGACTCCTTTGCTAGGCGGCTCCCTCGAGGAAAAGACGCCGTGGCCGAAGTCAAGCTCCACCTCTCTTCGGACTCCTTCACCAGGTGGCTCCCTCAAGGTCAAGATGCCGTGGCTGAAGTCGAGCTCTGCCTCCCTTTGGACTCCTTCGCCAGGCGGCTCCCTTGAGATCGAGATGCCATGGCCGAAGTCGAGGTCCGCCTCCCTTTGGACTCCTTCGCCAGGCGGCTCCCTCGAGGTTGAGATATCGTGGCCGAAGTCGAGCTCCGCCTCCCTTCGGACTCCTTCGCTAGGCGGCTCCCTCGAGGTCGAGACGTCGTGGCCAAAGTTGACTCCGCTTCCCTGAGCCGGCCCCACCTCAAGCGAAGGGACCAACGACCGAAGGACACCGCCAACCCGCCTAAGTACCACGGAGAGGCGCCCGCCAAGCCACAATAATTGTCCCAGCTACCACTTACATCGAAAAAGAAAGAGACCCTGATTGAGGCACTGCACTCCCAATCGATGATCTGTGCCACCCGAAAGAGGAAGTCAACCTAGAAGATTCAAATCCTGGGGGCGGTTGCCCCCCAATCAAGGCTTTACCAGTTTTCCAAAACGGAGAGACCAGAAGGAGGGTTAGAGTGCATGTTGCTATTCCTATCCGAATGAGGAAAGGCACCTCATGCATGGCAAGGAGCATCACTGCACGCGCCTGCAAACGAGGGGAGGATCCCAAGGCAGAAGGCTGGCGGCCATCCTGGCTTAAAGGAGTTTTCCAAGGTACCAAGAAGAATGTAAGTGACAAGGGCATAGGAGGGCTGGCATACAGGAGAACATCCGGAAGACCAAGAGCTACCGGAGACCCATCGAAAGGGTCTTGATAGACATAGCCATTCAGTCCAATCTCTCCTCCACTGCTATTCCCCTCGCTCTACTTTCAACCTGTTCATACTCTCCAACTCATAAGTTTCTCCTCCTAGCATGGAGTCCATCTACGGGGCTCGACCAGGAGGATCTATTCTCCTGGATTGCCACTGACTTGAGTGTTGAGTTCCCCCACCGGGATCACTGGCCTGAGTCTCTTCTATTTGTAGGTTCGGGCGTGCGAGCAGCCTCCCAAGCGACGAGGATACGGTCCGAGGTCGACTACAGCTACAGGCCACGATGATCTTGGCTGCAATAATTGGTTTTTTTGAGATTCTATCCACCACAACTTTGTTCGGCATAATCTTTGCTAAGATAGTGGTCAACTGGTGTTATTTATTCAGGTATCTTAGACTCCAAGTATTGGAGTAGCTTTGTCGTTGCCGTTGAAGTCCTTGATGTTATGTCCCAGTATGCTCAACTAGCTAGTAGTTAGTTAAGCCAGAGTAAGTACTTGGAGGATGCCTTTCCCGATGTACCCGACTAGTGCTATGCTGGTAGTTAGTCAGGTACAAATAAGTACTAGCACGTTAAGGGATATTGTATCAATCGGATCCCATAGCTTCTTGATCTAGAATGTTGTAGTAGCTAGTCAGTGTAGTGACCATCTTAGTCATCTCATTCATAGTTATCTTCCACTCAGTCGATCATCGAGTGGAGCATTAGTCAGTGGCCCCTCTCCTTAGTCAATGATCTAATTTATTCTCAAGGCTGAGTAAGCAATTGCTATAATAATTCCCCCACTTTCAAGTTCAAAACATTGTCTAAAAAGTTTCTCGGGTTCTGGGCGAAAAGTAAGTATTTTTTTAGCCTCGAGTGCTAGTCAAAACTTCTTGCTATCTGGGCATTGATTAGTTTCTTGGAAACCATCACTAGATATTATATCATCTCGATAGTGGTGGGTAAAGGAATCATTGATGTAACATTCATAGGACTATGTAATAACTCGCAAAGCAGTTAGTGATTCAGCTGATCTTCCTTGGTCAACAGCATAGCACCATGTGGCTTAATAGCTATGACTTTTAAATGATTTGCACGGAACTTGATGCTAGGAGTTAATCAGTTGGTAATACTTTCAAAGTAGTGCAGCTTTACTCAGGTGGGAGTGGGCCACGAGTCAAAATCTGAGGGTCTCAATCGAAATCAGGGCTTTGATCCTGATCATTGAGATGGGCATAAATAAAGCTTCTCTACCATTAGGGATGAAAATGGATCAGATCATATCGGGTCATAAGTGAACCTGATCTGATCTAGTTCTTTGATCAGTTTCTATTTTGGATCCAGACCCAACCCAATAAAGGATCGGGTCAGTTAGGGTCAGGTCCATGGACAAAATTTTCAACTCAATGGATTATTTAGGTTAGATCGGGTTCGTGTATAACTTAGTCCTAATTTAAAAAGTTAGATCTAGATCATGTCCAAATCAAATATAGATAACTATGTTTTAATTATCATATAGCCAACTTCTATTAATCACATAAAATAAATGAGAAACAATACTCTCAAAATAAATTAGAATATAAAATGATTATAAATCTATATTTATGTTAAAAATATGATCCATAAAAGTCTTAATCATAACTTAAAGGTTGAAATAAATTTAGAACATAACAGTATTATGAAGTTTGGATCGGGTCGGGTCTAAATTCAGTAAACCCATATATGATCCAAAAAAAAAGAACTGGTCTAATTTTAGGACCCTACCCAGATCTATAAGTTCTTGAAAATGGGTCAGATCGGGTCTAAATGGGTTGAGTGGGGTCAGGTCATGGATCAACTTGACCCATTTGTAGCCTTACCTGCCATTATTTCTCTACCACTGTTAATGTGACTCCAAGTTTGCAAAGAGAAATAAAGAGAGGAAGGGGAACCTTGGCCTTAGCTCTCCGGAGACATTAGTTCTTAGGTTGGTTTCCCTTATCTTCTTCTTGGTTTTCTTCATTGTTTTTCTTTGAAAGTTCTTTTCTTTAAAGGTCTTGTAGGGTCTTTACAGGGATCCTTCTCTTCCTTATAGCTATTTGTGACTTTCTGTTTCCTGCCTTCATGCAGTTCTTAGGTGCAGGGATTTCTTTTGAATTTCCCTCAATTTTTCTCTCTTCTTTGATATTTTCTTTGCTTACCGAGAGATGTCTTCCACAGAAGGTAAAAGTCCTTTAGTGAGTAATTTCTCTGGACTGCAAGGATCTTAGGGCTCTTTCTTGGGTGAGGGAATCCCTGAGAACTTAAAGGATCAGGTGAGCGCCTCTGCCCTCCCGAGTAAGTCTTCGAGTGGAACATCCTAGCAGCTGAAAGATCGTCTCAACTGGCCTGAGGGCTTAGGTCTTCACAATGACCAGAGTCAATATCCTTAAGCTTCTTGATAAGTATAAATTCCTAGATATTTGTTACATTCAGCTACCAGGACGGAGGACCGAGTAACTTCTAGTCCCATCAACCAACTAGCCATATATGAGGAAGACTTTCATGTCGATCTTTGGTTTCTCTTTCATCCTTTCATTCTGAACATCCTTGATCTCTATCAAGTTGTCCCTGCTCATCTCATACCAAACTCTTTTCGCACCCTGGTATCTTTCATCATTCTTTGTCATTTCTGTGAGATCCGGCTCCGAGTATCCTTATTCCCAACCTTCTTCATGTTGAAGAGGTATCCCAATGTGAGGGGCTGGTGGTTCCTCAACCCTCACCACGGGCATGCTTTCCTCTCTTGCCTGCCTTCTTCCATCCATCATTAGAAGAATAGGTTCTTCTTCGTCCGCTCCGACCAACCATGGAGGATTCATTGGACTGGAGAAAGCCAAACACTTCCCTAAATAAGAATGATCGGATCTTTGAGTCCGACAAAGAAGACTTCTTCAAATTATGCAGCGTGGAAATCTCCTTAGTGGAAGCTTCTCACTAAGCAAAATCTCCATGAAGCCAAGTTCAGTCCAATGAACTCACTTAATAAGTTTCTCTTAGCATCTCCATTCGTCTTTAAACTTGGATTTTGGCTAAGTTAACTATTCATCTTGTTGGCATGAAGAAAGTTTTGGCCGATAAGTTTGTTAGGCTGCTAAGAAGAGGATGGCCCTTCAGGGTGGGCATTCAAAGAAGAGTGTTGCAAAATGGCCATGCCCGAGGCCCGTTGTTGGGGCCCCTTCTGCTACTGCGAGGGGCCACCATCCTAGTTAAGGAATTCCTTGTCGAGAGACTCTACTACTTCTTAGATGATGAGGTAGAGATCGTGGCTACTCCTTCTGCAACTACTAGGGCAATACCTTTGGAGCATCGCATTGCGGCTTCTTCGGCACCGATGGTATCTTCGCCATGATTCCTGCTAGAACAACTGTGGTCGATCGATGTCACTTACTCGGGTATCATAGACTCTGAGTATTAGAGTTGCTTATCATTTTCATTGGAAGCATTGATGTTATTTCCTAGCATACTCGACTAGCTGGTAGTTAGTCAAGCTCGAATAAGTACTTGGAGGATGCCTTTCCTGATATGCCCTACTAGTACTATGCTAGTAATTGTCAGGCCTGAGTAAGTACTTGCATGTTGAGAGATATTATATCAGTCGGGCCCTGCAGTTTCTTGGTCTAGAATGTTATAGTAGGTAGTCGATGTAGCGATCATCTTAGTCCTCTCCTTCACAGTCATCTTCCACTAAGTTGATTGTCGGGTGGACCATCAATCAGTGGCTTTCCTCCTTAGTTGGTGATCTGGTTGGTTCTTGAGGCTGAGTAAGTAGTTACCACAACAACAACCATTCAAACTATGATTCCAATCCAATCTAATTTCAATATCAATTTTAATTTCGATCACAAATAAAATGCAAGAGAAATATGACCATATGACTATATGAGATAGCCTGTAGCTTCATTCCAAGAGGTTTGAGAAGAGGCAACCCTTGGAACATGCAAGCTTTTGCAATAGTACGCAGGACAAGTTTAGACCATCCAACTAAATACCATTGTGCATGACACCCACATGCAGCCTTGATTTCTTCAAGTGGGTCAGTCTAAATATCTATCAGTTCCTCTCTTGCGTGCTATTAGTACAGAAAAAAAATAAAAGAATGTACTCCTTGTATTAAATGACATGTCATTATTTACGTTCATGGTGGCAAATAGTTGCGGTATAATTGAGTATATTTTATACTACAAGATATATACTCTTTAACTGTTTGTCACCATCATAAGTTTGTTAGAGGTTTGAAGAAAAACTCAAAATTCCCTCTAGATATTCTCTCAACATCCCTCTTCCATTTGTTTAGTCCCACATGAAAAAGGAAAAAAAAATATCAAGATTGTTTATATTGATACTCTCTCTTAGGCCTTGTGTTATTTAGGCCTCCCTCCATGTGTGTGTGGCCTGGCTCGCACATGCATGATCATGTCGCGCCCATGGCTATGGCATGCTGTGTTTATTTTACTACTTTACCCTAATTTTAATTAACCATTAATTCTACTTAATGATTGCTTAACGATGCCTTAATTACTTAGCCGTTAACTCATTAAATCTCTTAGCTGTTTATCCTTTTAATCATTTAGCCATTAACCCATTAAATTATTTAGCCATTAATTAATTAAATTAGTTAGCCATTAACCCACTAAATTAAACCTAATAGCCGTTTTAACGTTTACCTGCATTATTTTTTCAGTTTGCTTCTAATAAAATCCCTGCTGGTTACTTGTTAATTAATCTAAATTTAAGCTCTAGCCATTGGGCCAGCCCAAACGGCTAGTTCTCTAGGCCTATAAAAGGACTGGTTGAGGGAAAGAAGGGATAAGAAAGAACTCGCTGTTCTTCTCATCTAAGTCTACTATCCAAAATCCTTTCCTCCAAGAAACTCTAATCCTCCTCATTGTTCAACATCTTTCTAATCCTTTTGATATAATTTTTTCTGTTTCTACCGCTGGGTGAAGCTTTGTTATCTTGCCACGGTCATGCCTATAGGAGGGATATTCGATTATATCTTGAGATAAAGTTCTCGAGATTGAACCTGCACGAAGGTCGGGAATCATCTTAGGACAGTGTACTACATGCCTCGGGTCAGCAATTTCTTTTTTTTGTAAGTTTTATAAACTAATATTATAACTTATTATTACTATTGTTAGATTGTTTAATTCATGATCAGACTCCTGGTGGGATAAGGTTTTACAATAAACCTATCCCTAACAATCTAACGTGAGTCCAAATCTAGTTATGATTCAAACACTAACAACAATAATAATAACTATGACATCATAGTTTAACATAAAATCCTTGTATTTAGCTTATATGTAGTTATCTTTTAAGAACATTTATCTTTGCATATCAATACACTTAAATTTGATATTTTATTTAATTTTTTGTCTTGGTTAAATTCTTGAATCTTTGCTTATATATACATATATTAAGTGAAAAAAGAAACTCAAAATATCTGTTAGTCATAAAATTCTAAAAGAAGTCTATATTATGTGCAGCTCTTATCTCTCTTATCCTTAATCCTTGGCCTCTCCTTAAATCATCTATCCATGGGTTTCGAGGATTCTTCAAGCCTTAAACCTGATCGATTTAACAGAAAAGGATTTCTTAGATGGCAAGAATAATTAGAAGCTTGGTTACCTTTCTTGATCTTATATCTGCCCTACAAAAATTCCTTCTTTTTAAACCTATTTCTCCAAATTCAAGATCAACTTCTAAATCTCCTAAAGAAATTGATTATCACTATAAATTTAAAATACTAAGTTGTCTTTCAAACAAACTATATGAAAACTATAAAAAATGGCAAACCATTAAAGAATTTTGACAAGCCTTAGAAGAAACCTATACTAAAAATAATAAGGGGGCTATGAGGTTCATCATCTCAAACTTTCACAACTTTAGAATGGTAGATAACTTACCTATAAATGACTAGATCTATCGGTTCCAAAATCTAGTTCAAGAGATTTATAGGGGAGGGTCTACACTTGATGAAACCTATCAAGTATCAAGCTTGATAGACAAATTTCCTCTCTCTTGGTTCCAATTCACCCGAGACCTTAGGAGAAACGAGTCCTCCCTTACTATCAACTCTGTCCTTCAATCCATCAGGATACAAGCCAATTTAGACTTAAAGAGACTCAAGAAAATCATCTTAAACCAAGATCAATCTTGCTGAAACTCAAAATCAAAGTCCAAACCCTAAGGGTTAAAACTTTGGAGGTCATAATCCAATTTTAAACCTAAAGGACAAAATTACAAAGGAAAAGGTAAGTCCATGTATCAAAACCAAAAATATAGGTGAAACAACCAAGTTCAAAGATCTAAGGAACAAGGTAGTGAGAGATTTTGCTTTGTCTACGGCAGGGACAACCACCTTGTTCCTTCAGTGCTTCTACAGAAAAAAGCAAAAAGTTACCTTGAAGAAAAAAATGGTACAAAGAACCAGCACCAACCTAAATCTCAAGTTCACATGATCGAAGGGGAACCATCTTCCCCTCTTCCTATAGGTCAGTTTTCTTTATCTCTTCAGTCAACTTAACCTATTTAAATTCTGAATGGTGGTTAAATACCGGTGCCAACATCCTTGTTTATACTGATAGATCTTGGTTTTCCTCATATTAGGGATCAAGTGGAAGAAGTGTGATCATGTATGATAGAATAGCTATTGAAGTACTAGGATCAGAAACCATCAATCTAAGATTTATCTTAGAGAAATCTTTGATTCTTCGTGATGTACAGCATGTTCCAGCCATAAGAAAAAATTTGCTAAGTGGTTCTTTGCTTGTCTAGATAGGACTCAAGGTTGTTTTAGAGTCTAATAAAGTTATAATTTTCAAAGGAAATGAGTTTATTGGTAAAGTTTTTGTATCTGAGAAACTTTTTAATTAAATGTAATTTCTCCTATCGATATTAATAAAATTTAGTTATCTCTTCTAAATCTGTTGTATTAAATTCTGAATCTAGTGAAACTTGGCATGGAAGATTGGGTCATGTTAATCTTCAATCAATCAAGAAGATGTCTGACCTTAAGCTAATTCCTTAAATAAATATTGATCATGATTTCAAATGTGAAGTGTGTGTTCAATCAAAATAACCTAGGAAACCTTTCAAGCCTATAGATTTTAGAGACTCAAATTTTAGAACTTATCCATAGTGATATATGTGATTCTGATAGAATTCAAACTTGTGAAGGTAGTCGCTACTTTGTGACTTTTATTGACAACTTCTCCAAGTTTTGCTACACCTATTTCTTAAAGACTAAGGATGAAGTACTTAACAAGTTTAAGGTTTATAAGACAAAAGATGGAAACCAAATAAAAAAAAGATTAAAACACCTAGGTCTGATCAGGGAGGAGAGTACACTTCGAATGAAATGACTCTATTCTGTGAAGAAAATGAGATAATTCATAAAGTCACAGGTCCTTATTCACCTCAATCTAATGGTATGGCTGAATGAAAGAATTAAACTTTACTGGATATGATAAATACTATGATCATTAGTTTAGGTATTCCAGAAAATTTCTGGGGAGAGGCTCTTCTATCTACTAACTATATCCTTAATAGAATACTTTCCAAAGATAGCGATAAAACATCCTATGAACTTTGGAAAGGTCACCCACTTAGGCTTAGTTACTTTCGAGTTTGGGGATGCTTGGCCAAAGTTGGAATTCTTAAATCAAAGAGATCTAAAATAGGACTTAAGACTATGAATGCTGTCTTTATTGGCTACTCTCTTAATAGCAACATCTATAGATTCCTAATTATTAACTTTGAAATTTTTTCAATATCAAGCAATATAATTATCGAATCTAGAGATACAATATTTTTTGAAAATATATTTTCTTTAAAAATAGAATTTCTAGATCGACTATCAATCTTCCATCCTCATCTAATTTGCCATCATCTTCTTCTATACCTTCATTAGCAGATCCAATCCTTGAATATGAACCTAGAAAGAGCAAAAAATTAGAATTAAAAAGAACTTTGGTGAAGATTTTTTTACTTACCTAATTGAAGATACTCCATCCTATTATCAAGAAGCCATGATCTCTCCTGATGCACCTTTCTGGTAAGAGGCAATAAATAGTAAAATTGAATCCATTATTGGAAATAATATTTGGATTATTACTGACCTACCTTTTAGAAACAAACCATTAGGTTATAAGTGGATCTTCAAAAAGAAGATGAAAACTGACAGAACTATAGAAAAATATAAAGCTAGGCTTGTTGTCAAGATATTGGTCAAAAGGATGGTATTGGTTTCTTCAATACCTACTCACATGTAGCTTATATCACTACTATCCAAATCCTTTTAGCTTTAACTTCCATCCACAAACTCTTCATTCATCAATGGATGTTAGGACTGCTTTCCTACATGAAGATCTTGAAAAGGAGATCTACATGCATCAACCATAAGATTTTTATATATTGGAATAAGAAAATAAAGTTTATAGACTTGTTAGATCTCTCTATGGATTGAAGCAAACACCTAAGTAATGGCACGAAAAGTTTGACCAAGTAATTTTATCCTACGAATTCCAAATCAATGAATCAGATAATTATCTTTATCTAAAACAAGTTGATGATCAATTTGTTCTTCTATCTCTATGTGATGATATTTTGATTTTTGCTCCTAATCTAGACTTAATCAATGATATTAAAAACTTTCTATCCCATTACTTTGACATGAAAGACTTAGATAATACTGATCCAATTCTTGGAATAAAAATTATTCAAACTTCTGACTCAATCTGCTTATCTCAATCTCACTACATTCAAAAATTTATTAATAAATTTGGATATTCTAATTATTCTCCTGTATCTACTTCCTACGATCCATCCATCCACCTCATAAAAAATATCAAAAAATCTATAACTCAAGAAAATATGCTTAAATCATTGGTTTCTTAATATATCTATCTAATCGAACTAGACTAGATATTGCCTATTCCATTTTCAGACTTAGTAGATATACTAGTAATCCTAGCATAATTCACTAGAATGCTTTGGAGAGAGTATTTAGGTATCTTGAAGGAACTATTAATTTCTCCCTTCGCTATATAGGTTATCCAAATATTCTAAGGGTTATTGACTCAAACTAGATCTTAGACATTTTAGATGTCAAATCTACTTTTGGTTATATTTTTCTTTTGGGAGGTAATGCTATACCTTGGCAATCTTCTAAACAAACTATTCTAACTAGGAGTACTATGGAAGCCAAACTTGTTGCTCTTGACTCTGCTTGTTCTGAAGCTGAATGACTGAAAGAGCTTCTTACTGAAATCTCTATAATATCTTCTTCTATTTCTCCTATATCCATTCACTATGACTTAAGAGCTGCTATAGATTTTTGCAAAAAGAAATTAATAAATACTAAAATGAGTAGACATATCAAACTAAGACAAAAATCTATGAAAAGAAAAGAAAAACATCAAATTATTTCAATAAATCATATTACTATAGATCTTAATCTTGCTAATTACCTTACAAAAGGCTTAAATAAGACTAATATCCTGATATCATCGAGGGAGATGGGTCTTAGCCTATAAAGGACATTCCAGTAGTGGAAACCTAATCTTTGCGATAGGAGATCTCTTGAAGGAGGTTCAATATAGTAATAACAATATGATTGGTTAGTCAAGGAGCACATATGATTATATAATATAGGAGTCATAGACTCTAGCCCATCTCTATGATGATTAGTGCTTTTATGTAGTGGTAAGGAAGAGTTATCTCTGAATGAGACCCTAGAGGTATTCCTCGGGGTGTGACACTACACATATCCTTAGACGGCTTATCTATATGAGAGTATGCATATACGGCCACAGCTAGAGATATAGGCAATCTCTAGAAACTCTCATAAAAAATCAAGTTACTTGCTGTTGAACCCTTGAATGATTTTGATGATAACAAAATATTAGAGCATGCATTTATTTTGCTAACTACTTCCAAGTCTTTTCTAAGTTTTTGTAGGATAATTTTAATGCACAATCACATTTCCTACAACTTTGTAAGTACGTCAAGCAAATTTCTGGAAATATTGGAAATATTTATGAAAAGAAGTATCCAAGAAAAATCACTCAAGAATTCATAAAAATGGATAACTTTATTGAAGATCCGACTCAAATCACAAAGAGCTAACTAGAGTTTTAGCACAAAACACAACTTACTGGCATGCAGATATCTGAGCCGACTCGAAGGAAGTCAAGCCGACTTGTCCAGCGCTTCAGTTTCTCAGTCAGACATTCGAGTCGACCGAAAGCAAAGAGCTGACTTAAGCAGAGTACAAGTTCTAAAATTCTAAAAATCTTAGACGACTTGAGGGTATCCGAGCCAACTCGACCAGAGTAAAGATTTCTCAAATAGACAGGCGAGCTGACATAAGGACAGAAGAGTCGACTCTTACAGAGATCAGATATAATCAGTTCTGAAGAACAAGCCAGGTGAGCCGACTCGATGAAGAGGAGTCGACTCGACCAGTACAACCTTCTGACCTACTTGAGAATTCGAGCTGATTCGAAGCATCCGAGTCGACTCGAATCCTAGTTTTAGGCAAGTAACGACTAGTTCCAGAACTTGTTGTTTGAA
Source organism: Areca catechu (assembly GCA_021397845.1). Classification (NCBI taxonomy): domain Eukaryota; kingdom Viridiplantae; phylum Streptophyta; class Magnoliopsida; order Arecales; family Arecaceae; genus Areca; species Areca catechu. Next base: position 45,572,002 of record CM038047.1, on the reverse strand, counting down.
ATCAAATCAAGCTCCAACGGTCATATTTCGAATCCTAACGGTCTACAATGGCTATATCCACCAAAGAAGAGTACAAGATTCTATTTATAAGGGATTTGGACATCTCTTGATAGGCTAATGAGCTTTAATGTTTATTTGGTGAGAATATTCAAGAGAAAGAATTGAAGAGAGTCTTCAAGTCTTCACCAACTCTCATTTGAAGCTTGAAGCATTTATTGAGGAATCTAAGAAGCCATCAAGGAGCATTCAAATGTAATTAAGAGGCTTCCCTTTAGCTGCAACTGCAACCATCAGACAACTTGGGTTTGTCATAAAGTTGCTTGTATTTTCTTAACTCTTTTATGAGTTTGTTAGGTTCTTGGTGAGCCTGTTGAAAACCAAGTGTGGGTTGTTAGTGATCCCATCTTAAAACTAACATTATAGTGGATTTTTGGTGAGCCCGGTCAAAACCAAGTTTGGATTTTTGGTTAGCCAGGTTAAAATCAAGTTTGGATTTTGGATTATGAGCCCGTGAAACAATCCAGCTATATTCTATTGGTGAATACAGTGAAAATCCCAAGTGGTATCTTGGGTAGTGGACGCAGGAGCGAGGTTGCTCCAAACCACTATAAACTTACTGTGTTTGTGATTATGCCTTTTCTGCTTTTCCTTGCTTTTGCTTTAATTTTTCTAATAACAGCACTTTCCACACTAAAGAATATTTAACTATGCACACATTTGCTTAATTTTTTAAATTCCAATTCACCCCCCTTTTGGAAAAAACCACCTAGGCAACACTTGCACACGGTCATTAATATGCAAACCCATGACATGAACTTCTATACTATGTGTACTATAGTAGAAATTTGAGTTAGAGGAATATAGTTCAAGACATGATTCACTCTACTCTCTTCAAATGAATACTATAGATAGTAAAGTTAAGTCATGAAATATACTTTACCCACTGCACAGTATATGTACTCAGCAAAATTTTTCTTCTTCTGTTATCTATTTATTTTATTTCATGAATTTTGAGTTTTAATGGAGATTATTAGAGGTTTGGAGGAAAACTCAAAATTCTCTCCAAATGTTTTTCTCAACACCCCTCTTCCATTTGTTTAGTTCCACATGGAAAAGGGAAAAAATCTCAAGGTTGTTTATATTCATACTCTCCCTCTTAGGCCTTGATTTGTTTAGGCCTCCCTCCATGCACGCGTGCGACCCGGCCCGGCCTGGCTCACACGCACACGATCATGCCCGACTACGGCAAGGTATGTTTATTTTGCTACTTTATCCTAATTTAATTAACTAACCCTGCTTAATGACTACTTAACAATGTCTTAATCACTTAGCCGTTAATCCATTAAACGTGTTAGCCGTTAATCCTTTTAATCACTTAGCCATAACCCATTAAATTAAATAACTATTAATCCATTAAATTAATTAGCCATTAACCTACTGAATTAAATCTAATAACCATTTTAATGTTAACCCACATTATTTTTAGTTCCTTCTAATTAAAATCCATGCCGGTTACTTGTTAATTAATCTAAATTTAAGCCTCTAGCCGTTGGGCTAGCCCAAATGGCTAGTTCTTTGGGCCTATAAAAGGATTGGTTGAGAGAGAGAAGGGGTTAGAAAGAACTCGGTGTTCTTCTCATCTATTCATGCTCTCCAAAATTCTTTTCTCCAAGAAACTCTAATTTCCCTTGTTGTTCAACATCTTTATAATCCTTTTGATACAAGTTTTCTTGTTTCTACTACTAGATGCAGCTCTATCATCCTCTCCATGGTCGTGCCTATGGAGGGGTATCTAGTTGTATCTCGAGATGGAATTCTTGAGACTGAACCTACATGAAGGTCAGTAAATCATCTTAGGGCGGTGCACTACATGCCTCCAGTTAACTATTTTCTTTCTTTTGTAAGTTTTGTAAACTAATATTATAACTTATTATTACTATTGTTAGATTGTTTGATTCATGATCGGATCTTAGTGGAATAAGGTTTTACAATAACCTATCCTTAATAGAGTTTGCATATTTTATCTAAGTTGATATAACATCTATATCCTGGTAATCAAGGAGGGACTATGCTTTTCCTCACAAATAAGTGTTATCTTAAACGGGTGGATAAACACCTCTTATTTGGGAAAAGGAAAAAAAGGTTGCTACTTTGATTTCTAAAATGCCTGTAAGGTGTAGGGCTGAAAGTTGGCCGGGCCGGACTGGGCCACATCCCTACCTGAGCTTGGTCCAAAAAAAATTTTAGGCTTCAGACTGGGCTTAGGCTCGAAAGTTTTTTAAATCTTAGGCCCGAGCTAGACCGAGCCCAGCCCAAACCAGGCCCAAGCCCGATCAGGCCAGCTCGAATGCAAGCCCTATTGACAAAAAAAAATTTCATCAACTGGCGACTGCCCGACTAGCTGGAGGAGGCGGATCGGAGCCAGGGAGGGAGAGCCGCGAGGTCGCGCCGGTGGCGGTGGGCATCGGGTGGGGCGCTGGGGCCAGGGGAGGCGGATCGGAGTTGGAGACGGGCTGCGGGGTTGCATGGGGAACGGGGTCATTGTGTGGGGTGTCGGGATCGGAGGAGAGATTGGAGCCAGGGAGGGGGGCTGCAAGGTCACGCCGGGGGCTGCAAGGTCACGCCGGGGGCAGTGGGAGTCGGGTGGGGTGCCAGTGCCGGGGGAGGCATATCGGAGCCGAAGATGGGCCGTGGGGTCGCATGGGGGGCGGAGTCATTGAATGCTGGTGCCGGGCCGGAGGAGGCAGCTCGGAGCTGGAGAGGGGTCGTCGGGTGCGAGGGGGCGTCCGCATTCAGGGGCTAACCGGGGGAGGGAGATGGAAATGAGAGAGATCGAGAGAGAGAATAGAGAGAGAGGGAGATTGAAGATCGAAGAGAAATAGCTAGTTAGATCATGCTTATTTTCGGGCCGAGTTTGGACCGGGCCGGGCCTGGCCAAAGGGATGCCTGAGCCTGGCTCGAAAATTAAATGGGCTCTATTTTAAGACCCAAAGCCCGGGCTAGCCCGAAGCCCATCGGGCCGGCTCGGCTCGGCCCAATTCCAGCCCTAGTAAGGTGGCCCTTCGGATTTTGTAGTGAGTTATTCTAAGAATTATGTTCAACTATGGATAACAAATTATCGATACAAAATTATGGGCATGTTTTTTTTTTTTTTTCATTTTGATGGAAATTACTTACATGGTTGGATGCATGTATATTGGTACTAGATTATGCAATGTGCTCCACATGTGATTGTTTAACACAATTATGGTAACCATGGATGGCCATCCAATAATACACAGGGATTTTCATTATATTTATTTAATCATTTATTTTTGAGATCAGGAAGGTTAAAGACGTCCAAGACTATCCTACTTAGATAACTCAAAATCTACTTCATAGGTGTGATTATCCTACTAGAATCTTTAAGCTCTCACTTGGAAATGAGAGGATATACCGCTGACTACAATAAAAATAACTGTAAGCAACAAGCAAAGAATGTTGCCTGAAGATCCGAAATTGTTGTCTAATAAATTGGCAATAGTTTTTTGACTATTGCTTATGCAATCGTTGCCTAAATCCAAAGACAATGGTGCTTTAATTATAGGCCAATGGTTAAATAACCGTTGCCTAACAGAACCTTAAACAATAATTTTTTACAAATATGTGTGTTGTGATAATCCAGTTTAATTTAAATATTTATCGGTCCATCAGCGAGCCAATTTCAATTTTGGTCTATCAATTGGATCAGTATACTGAAAATTATATCTCCTTAATTTAATGACAGTTATGGATCCCAAAATGAATATATTATTAATATCATTCCTTTAGCTTCATGTCTTCAGCTCGGTCCGAAGAGTATGCCTCTAAAGTATATTATTCCTTCGGCTTAATGTCTTCAGTTTGGTTCGAAGAGTATGCCTCTAAAGTATATTATTCCTTCGGCTTCATGTCTTCAGCTTAGTCCGAAGAGTATGCCTCTAAAGTATATTATTATCATTCCTTTGGCTTCATGTTTTCAGCTTTGTCTGAAGAGTATGCCTCTAAAGTATATTGCTATCATTCCTTCAGCTTCATGTCTTCAGCTGGGTCCGAAGAGTATGCCTCTAAAGTATATTATTATCATCATTCCTTCGTCTTCATGTCTTCAGCTTGATCCAAAGAGTATACTTCTAAAATATGTTGTTCATCCTTTTGGCATCACAGTAAGTAACTATTTATTTTTTAGTTCACTCCTAAAGGATAAACTTGAAGCATATAACCAACATCCCTTCAGACCATTTCAAGGAATGCAATCCGAAGAGATAGTTAGGCCCACTTCAAATTCTCCTTTAAGAGAGTGCATTTGAAGCACCAGAACAATCCTTCAACTCGAAATAGTTAAAGGTTATTCTGGTTGTTATAACTACCCACATGGTCGATAGCTCCGGCTTGGATAACCATGAGATAACTAATTTTCTGACCGCAACTACTTACTGTTATGAGGAAGTTTCGTTAACTAACTCTCATAACCATAAGTAGTTACAGTCGTGCCTATAAACATTAGTTAGAGGGGACACTCGAGGTAAGCAAACAACAGGCAAGTTAGAGCTAGTTTCCAGCGAGCTCTTTCAAAGCCACCATCTTCCTTTCCATCTGGCTCTGCTCTCAAGTTCTCCATTATGCTACCTAATTCTTGCTAACTTTGGCATCGGAGTGTCCCCCACCAGAGAAATTTTGGTTAGGGGATTTGTTTTGCAGGCTCCCATCGATGGCGAACCGACAGGCAGGCCATTCCATTTGGTCAGCGAGGATTTAGCATCAACAGATTGGTGCACCAGGTAGGGGAAGATCTATTTGATACAGAACGGAAGCTCTGATACCAAAAATGATGCAGAACGGAAAACAAAGAGGCATATGCGGAAGTAAAATTAAGATTAATTCTCTTTTTTTTTTGTTTTTATATTTCAGAAATTGGCTTCGACTCAAAGTAAAGTTAAACTAAGTTGATGAAAACTAGGTAAGGATTGAAAGCACAATTTAGAAGAAGCTAAGTTATCAGAGTAGTTCAGAAGTAACGGATCGCTGGGGGTTGAGAAACTCCCAGACCTAGGGTTTCGCTCTGAACTTTCAACAGAACAGAAATAGAGAGAAGAGATGGTTTACTAACCAGACAGTGATCTTCTCAGGATTTTGGTGGAAGAACTCTCTCGAGCAGATTGTGGGATCCTCGGAGTCGGCTATCTTCGTAATGGATCCTCCAATACTGGTCTCGTGGTTTGGTCGGCTTCTCCTGGACTCAAGATCTGGGAAAGAAGAGGAACAAATGATGGAATTCAGAAACTCAAGAAAAGATTTTACCAGGTTGAAGAACTTGAAAGCTGAAGTTGCTGAAATAGAATTCTCCTGGAGGCCGATCTGACTTCCTCTTAGAATTGTTGTAGATCTGCAGTATCTGAACTGGGGCTGGATGCTGGTGGTCGGCCTGGACTTGGAGATGGTGGCCGTGAGAAGGGAAATAGACTAGGGCTTGGTGGAAAGAGAAGGGTGATGGCGGCTAGGGTTTGGGAGTGGAGTGGCTAACCTAGGGTTTGGGGTTTTGGAGATCTCTCACCACCTCAAGGTTCCAGGGGAACCCGGATTTACTCCCTCATGGAGCTCAACACCTGGAAGCAAGTGCGGAAAAGAGAAACACAAGTTTGCTCATAAAAAAATTCTTTCATTCATCTGATTGTTGTAAACTTACAAGAGGGGTTTAATTTATAAGGCATTACAAGGGAGGAGGGATTCACATCTTCCCATGTGGGACTAAAGGAGGGGATCTCCAAATTAGGGCAAATCCCTTACATATGGTCGGCCAAAATACCAAAAAAAATAGGATTTGGGTTATAAATGGCAGGTAGATGGCGCCACCTTGCTTGGATCTTCAAGAAAAATTTTCTTCCCTTCCATGGATCAACTCTTTGGACTCCTCCTTTTCTTCCTCCCTAAGTCAAGGTCCTTCCCATCTTTGTTTTGGTTGTCTTTGGCAGGTAGTGGGCGCCCCCTTGAAGCTCTCTTCCAAGAGGATTTCTTCCCTTCTTTGCTTTGGGTTTCTTGGGAAAGTCTTGGTCGCCCCTTGATTTGTGGTCTCTTGGTGGACTTCTCTTTATCTGGCGCATGAGAGAAGGAAGTTGCCATCTGTGGAGTAGGGACCAAAAGCTGCTGGATGTAGATATGGCGCCCCCTGGACTGGGAGTGTGGCTGGGAGTGTGGTGTCCACTTGCCTGGTCTTGGAAGAAAGTGTAACATCCCAGGTTGAAACCCTAGTCCACTACTGAGTCAACATGACTCAACAAAATAAAATGCAGGTAATGTAGACTCAAGCTAAATTAAGTTGATCTAGTCAACTCTTATTAAAAACCAAAAACCCTAATTCTTCGGGCAAGGTTAATCAGAGATCCAGATGGAGCTCTGAAGTCTTCTTCTGAGTCTGGTGCCCGCACCACTATTTCTTCTAGTTAAAGAAAAACTTTGATAAAGCAAAAATGATGAAAGAAAAGATCCAGAATGCCTCTATAAGTAGGGAGCAACCTGCTCCTCAAGCAAATAACCTTCCGATGGATAATGACATGCTACCTCCTATGATAATGGTAGGGCAGCAGCAATTTGAGGCCCTCTTAAACAGAGTTGAAACCCTAACAGCTCTAGTACAAACATTGCAAGAAACTACCATTCAAAGGTAGTGTCCACCCACCTCTCAGCCCAACATCAAGATGGAGGAAAGGAAGATCGACGCCGAGAACTCACCTCAAGTTCTTCACATATTCGGTCACCTCGTGATCATTATAACTCATGGCCAGACTAGCATTTGGAGGATCACTATGGAAAGAAGAGAACCAGGCATTCTCTTTCTGTTTCTTCTAGAGATTCTACACCTGGAGGAGTTAAGCAAAGAGAAATGAACTCTAACTTTGAAGAGAAGTTCAAGTTCTTGGAGTCGTAGATAGCCAGGCTGACTGATCAAAGGAAAAGTGTTGAAGTTCTAACTTTCAATTCTCAACCTCCTTTCTCCGATCGGATCATGGCTGAAGTCATTTCTCGGCACTTTAAGATCTCGCAGGTGGAGGCTTAGGATGGAACTACTGACCCCCTTGACCATTTGGAAAGTTTCAAAGCTCATATGATGGTACAAGGGGCATCTGACGTATTATATTGCCTCGCTTTCTCTGCTACCTTAAAGAAAGCTGCTCGAATGTGGTATTTGAGCTTAATAACGAAGACTATCTATTCTTTTGCTGAACTGGAGCGGCTATTTGTTTTACATTTCAGAACATGTCAAAAGATGCCGCATAACACTGACAGTCTGGAGATCCCAGATCTCAAGAATGAAGGAGAAAGTCTTAAAGAGTTTATGATCCAATTCAATTCGACCACTCTGGAGATCCCAGATCTCAATGAACACGTGGCCATGTCAGCCCTGAAGAAGGGCCTCAGATCATCCAGGTTCACCTTTTTTCTAGACAAGAGATTTCCCACGAGCTATGCCGAACTACTGGCAAGGGCTCAGAAATATGCTGTTGCTGAAGGGCAGGCTGCGAGTTGCAGACTTGCTAAAGGGAGACACCCTTCTAAGAAGAAGAATATCAAGGGACCGAATGCACCCACATCTTCTAATAATACTTTAGTTCCCAGACGCAGTCCCAAGTCCAAGCAATAAGGTAATTGATTTGATTCCTACATACCCCTCAACTTACCAAGAGAAAAAATTCTATTGGAGATAGAAAAAGAAAATTACTTGCAAAGACCATGTCCCCTGAAGACTTCTGCTAAGACAAGGGATAAGAGCAAATATTGTCGATTCTATTAGGACCATGGTCACAATACTAAAGAGTGTTTTCAGCTTCGGGTTGCTATTGAAGACTTAATAAAGAGGGGATATCTGGAAAAATACATTAACCACTCAAAATCTCAAGCTGAAGCAACGGCTCTTCAGAGAGCTGCTGATGAAACCAAATTGCCTCACTAAAGATCGACTGATGGACGAGTCGGCATGCTTCATCGGTCAATCGACTGGAGGAGTGAAGCTGAAGAGGATAACCCTAAGAGATTTAAAGGGAAGAACTCCATTAGCTTCTCATATGAAGATCTTCAAGGGGTTCAACTCCCGCTTGATGACCTTATTGTGGTCTTGTTGTAATCATAAAATATGATGTAAAAAGAATTCTGATAGATAATGGAAGTTATGTCGATGTTTTGCTGTATGATGCTTTTCTTAGAATGGGATTATCTGGATGTAAGCTACAAAGGTCTCCCATTTCTTTGACTGGTTTCAGAGAAAATCAAGTTGGAGTTGAAGAATAAACTATCTTACCCGTAACTTTTGGCACTGAACCATACCAAGAACCCTTCCCATCAATTTCATAGTAGTGCAAACATCTTTGGCCTATAATGCAATCCTGGGGCGCCCAGCTTTGAATAAATTCTGAGCCATAGTATCAACATATCACCTCTTGATATGATTCTCCACCAGGCTTGGCATCGGAGAAGTAAGGGGGGATCAAAGGATTGCTCGCCAATGCCTAATGATCCAAGAAAGCAATTAGCCAATCCCTTAATACTTGATCAGCTAGATCCAAGAGACAAAGCTAAAGACTATGGAGAACCAGTAGAAAAAACTTTTTGTGTCTTTATCCGAAGATGACCTAACAAAATTTGTACAAATTGGCAGTCTATTAGATAAAGACATGAAGGTGAGGCTAATTACATTCCTCCGAAGCAATGTTGATATCTTTGCATGGGCAGTTTCGGACATGCTTGGAATTCCATCTGAAATAATCACCCATTGGTTGGAAGTAACCCCCAACTATAAGCCAGTTCAGTAAAAGAAGAGGAATTTTGTACCAGAAAGGCAGAGAGTTATTGACGAAGAAGTCAGCAAACTTCTTGAAGCCAAGTTTATAAGGAAAGTATAGTATCCAAATTGGTTGGCCAATGTTGTGATGGTGAAGAAATCTAACGGCAAGTGGAGGATCTGCATTGATTATACATATCTTAATAAAGCCTGCCCAAAAGATAGTTTTCCTCTATCGAATATTGACCAGTTAGTTGATGCCACTGCTGGTCATCAGATGTTAAGTTTTATGGATGCTTTCTTAAGTTATAACTAAATCCGAATGGATCCTGAAGATGAAGAAAAAATTGCATTCATTATACAAAAAGGACTTTACTATTATAAAGTAATGCCATTTGGATTGAAAAATGCTGGGGCAACTTTTCAAAGATTGATCAATAAAGTGTTCAAGGATCAGATAGGGAGGAATATGGAAGCTTACGTTGATGGTATGATTGTAAAAAGTCTTCGTAAGTCCGACCACCTTGAGGACTTAAAAGAATCCTTTGATGCTCTAAGACGCCATCAGATGAAGTTAAATCCAACTAAGTACACTTTTGGTGTAACTTCAGGAAAGTTCTTGGGATTCTTAGTCACTAAGCGAGGAATTGAAGTTAACCCAGAGAAGATTCAAGCTCTTCGGATAATGAGGCATCCCTCTTGCAAAAAAAAAGTATAGTGATTGATGGAAAGAATCACTTCTCTAAGTCGATTTATTTCCTGGTCAATGAAAAGATGTCTACCTTTTTTCAAGGTTCTTCATCAGACCCAAAGTTTTGACTGGTCAGAAGACTGCATGATTGCTTTTGACAAGTTGAAGGAATATCTGGAAAACCCTCATTTACTTTCCAAGCTCTGTGAAGGAGAAACTCTTTATTTGTATCTTTCTACCTCAAATGAAGCTATTAGTTCGGTGCTTGTACGAAGAGATGCCGATCACTTGTAGAAGCCGATTTACTATACTAATAAAGTACTGCATGAGACAGAAGTACGATATCCTAGAGTGCAGAAGCTCATTTTCTCCTTGGTGGATGAAGCAAAGCGTTTGTGACCCTATTTCCAAGCCCATACCATTGTGGTTTTAATAGATCAGCCTCTCAAGGCCATCTTACACTATCCAGATACCTCAGGAAGGATAGCTAAATGGGCAGTTAAATTAGGAGAATTCAACATTGACTTTCAGCCTAGATCAGCAATGAAAGCACAAGTCTTGGTTGATTTTATAACCGAATGTACTTGGGGGTCAGAGGAGAACCAACTGAGGGCTGAAGAAGAGGGGACTGCAGAAGAAGATCTGGAATTCATATGGATTCTTTATGTGGATGGTGCTTCTAATGCCAATGGCTGCAGAGATAGTTTCATTTTGGCTAGTATGAATGGTAAAGTCATGGAATATGCTCTTCGTTTTCTTTCCAAGCTTCGAATAATCAGGTATAATATGAGGCACTCATTACTGGACTCAAAATTGCTCAAAAGCTAGAAATTAAAAAAATTAAAGTCTTTTCAGATTCGTAGTTGGTGGTGAATCAGGTAAAAGGTGAATTTGAAGCTCGGAATCCCATCATGATTAGTATCTGGAAAAGGTACGAAGCCTAATATCCTAGCTGGAGTATTTTGAGATTGTCATTGTGCCTCGCACAGAAAATTCCCAGGCCGATGCTCTTTCACGTCTAGCAAATACTGCTCCAGATTCTCTTGGCAGGACATATGTTGAATATCTCGAAGATCCTAGTAAATCAAAATCCACAGCAAAAATATGCTCGATTGAGCATGAGCCTTCGTGGATGGACCCTATTCTTAAATTTTTAAATGAAGGCATCTTACCCAAAGACAAGCTTGAGGCTAAACGACTTCGTTGGATGACTTCTCAGTATGTAATTTTAGAAGGGACCTTATATAAAGATCCTTCACACAACCTTTATTAAAATGTTTGGGACCTTCGGATGCTGATTATGCACTCAAGGAGGTGCATGAAGGTATATACGGAGATCACTTAGGATAGATGGTTGCATCATCAAATCAATTGTAAACGTTCAGAATTTTTGATGGAAAATTATAAAAGATTATGATAGATGGTTGCATGATGCTAAATTGGGACCCTTGATCACATAATAGCAGTCTGGGACCCCTCTTACCCAAACCTATAAACATCGTTGGACCCACTACTGATCAACTAAATATATACAGAGGGAAAGAGTGAAGAAGAGAGTAAGAGAAGAGAGAAAAAAGTGAAGAGAGTCAAGGATTTTTTTCCACTCTCTAGTTTTCTTCTTCTTCTTCATGGCAAGAAACAGAGAAAGGGGAAAAGTTTAGGCTGGCTACTCCATGATGATGACCATCGATGATGTTGGAGAATCCCTCATGATGCAAAATACGAATCTTTGCCCAAGACCATAACATTGATGATGATGTCGATATCACAAGAAAAATGAACAAGAGAAAAGGGACACAATTTAATTGTGCATGTAGAACTTTATTATGAGAAAAAAAAATTACTTACAAGAAAAAACTCACCTTCTTAACTCCATATAATAATCTCTCGATAAGAAGTCCCTTAATCCCTCACAGAGCTTTTAACTCTCAAGGAGACCCTTTAGTCCCTATAGGCTTTTATCTAACTCTCTAGGCTTTTTTTGTTGCTACTACATCTTTCTACTTGGTCCTTGTCCCCTTTTTAAAAATCTTGAGAATATGGACAATATGTGTACTTGTCTCTATGTTGAAAATGACTTCAATAGGATTCCAAAGGTTCAAATTATGTCAAAAACAAAATCCAAACCAAGTTAAAATTATGCAACAGGGACATAGACCACATCCCGCGCGAGTGGACTGCATGGATCACGTGTCATGGTCCATGGACTACATGATCCTTATGGCATATATGTGGGTGCATGAATTAAGATGTACCCAACAATATGTACCTTGACCCAACGTTCAGCCACCACAACTTTTGAAAGCTTGTGAATGATCTTGCCCCCATACCCTAGGTAAATGCCTAGCTGATTATGGATGGGCAAACATGGGAGTCAAGCCAAGCTATTTGATCCCATCTTAATAATATACTGTGATATGTCTAACTTGAGACCAGCTCGGGATAACCTCCTATGGTAATAGAAGCATCATTTTATGACATCACCTATTGTCCTCCCAAGTCTTACATCTCGTACCCGATGCACTTGCTCCTGGAGCTCCACTTCATATTGGGCTCCCATCTGCATTAGGTGCTTCACGTTGCACTGGACTTCTTGTCAACAGATAATATGCTTCATACTTCTTTTGCTTCGATATAATTCTACTACCATGCATGACCTTTAGGATTTCATCACCAACTATCTACCTGTAGTTGCTTGAATACTGTCTACTCAGTAAAATCAAATTACTACAAAAATTTGATATATATTGGAGCTTATTTGATTTCTTCACTATCCCATTATGTACCCTTAAAGTGACTATTATGATGCCCTTGATTGCATAGCATGTTCATTTGATAAGTAGATTGAACCTTCTTTACTATTTAGAGAGTCAAATAGCTCCTCTTTGTAATAGATATAATATGGATATATAGAATCTAAAATCTATTATAAGGAAGAAGTAAATACCTCGTTGGATATTGTGAATGCCTCACCATATCCATCATTATCACTACCATCAACCACTGCCATAGTAGTTTTCATCCGATCCTTGAGTTACAAGCAATCTCTAACATGATGCCCTAGTTCATTACACCAGTTGTATCTAATCTTGTTTGCATCCCTTCACTTAGTCCAGGACCATCCACCTCATGATCCTCTATCACATTGTTCTTTGCCACTTGTACCTCTAGTCGTTACTAAAGCTTAGTTACCACCTGAACGAAAAAATTGATTCTCTTAGTCGAGAACCAGAAGTAGCGCTACAGTTACCTCTTCCATCTTGATAATACTTTTTCCCACTAGAAGAGTAGTCATCAAGGACTCGAAGGATAAGGGAAGCGATGATAGCAAGGTTGACACCCTTATTTTCTCTTTAACTTTCTTGATAACATTGAGGAGATCAGTGAGAATTTTTTAGAAATTACTAAAATGCCCTTGCATGCTCTGTCCCTTGCTCATTCGTAGGTGGTAAAACTACTTTTAAAGAAAGAGAGTATTAGTGAATGACTTCGCCATGTACATCTCCTAGAACCTTGTCTATATTGTCATTAGAGAAGTCTTTCTAAGCCAATGGATCACCACATCATCCACTAGGTATAAGCAGATCGTGCTTACCACCTGTATCTAGAACCACTTTTAACTTTTATCCTTCGTTGTCGTTGACCTCTCTTCGTATAGAAGAGCTTTGATCAACCCTTATTGGATGAGCACATCCTTCGCCCTTGCTTATCACAGGGAGAAATTGCTCTTCCCATCATAGCGGTTGATCTCTACCTTTATTGTTTTATCTTTTCTATCTTCTTTAACCTCGACCAATATTGTTGCAACACAAACAACCTACCTAGTACTCCGATACCAATTGTTGTTGTATCACCTATTCTGATACCACTTATGTGAAGATCTCTCAGGTTGTAGAATATGGATCCTTGTCCAATACCGTAATGCCGGTGATAATGTCGATACCACAAAAGAAAAAGAGAAGAGAAAAAACATACAACACAATTTAATTGGGCATGCAGGATTTCACTATGAGAAAACAAAATTACTTACAAGAAGAAAACATGTACTCTCAACTCAATACAATAATTTCTAAAACAAGAAGTTCCTTAATCCCTCACAGAGTTCTCAACTTTCAAGAAGACTCTCTATCTCTTACAAGCTTTCACCTGGCTTTCTAGGCTTTCTTTGCCACTATTATATCTCTACTTAAACTTTTTAAAGATCCCGAGACTGTGTACAATATGCATATTTGTAAATGTGTCGAAGAGAACTTTGATAAAATTCTAGAGGTTCAAACAAAATTGAAACAGAGTCCAAATCAAGTCAAAACTGTGCAAAAAGAGTGGCAGCATCTTGTGTGCATGGACTGCGTGGATCGTGCATCGCAGTCCATGGACCGTGCGCTCCTTGGAGTGCATGCATGGGTGGGCCAAACATAGGCATACCCAACAAGCGAGTGGTGACCCCTTGGTGTTGGTGGCAGTGGCTCTGGCTGTCAGCCTGCATCCGGTAATGACAATCAATATGGTGAAAGAAGAGAAGAAAGAAACATGGGAAGCCTTGTTCTATCCATGATTTGATGAATTGCAAACCAATCTGACGTAATAAAGGAGGCCTTGGGATGAAGGGAAGAAAAGAGACATCAGAGGTCCTTTCGACGAGAAATCAAAGGTGATTTGCCAATAGACACCCGACGAAACCTAAGAGAAATCAATGGTCTTGCCAACGATTGATTGGGATTTTTAGCATGATGCATAGAGAGAAGAGAAGAGGTGGATTTATAAATCATCATAGTCCGATGTGCCCTAGGATTCCAATTTTCCTAAGGAATCGGAGGAAGAAGAGGACTTTCAATGGAAGCCTTTCCCTTTGCCTTGCACATGCAAGGCACATGTATGGCCAAGGCAGCAAGGTTGGGCCAAATTGTGCTGGTTCATTATAGCTCTCACCTTCACTAATGGATCTAAGTTGGATCTCATAAGCCATCAATCTATTTTATGTTAATTGTACACTCACATATTAATAACTAACCTATCAGAACTAGATAATCACTATGTTCTAATTATCGCTTTCTGCTCCATTTTCTTCCAAATTATGCATCGAGTTCTTCACTTCAAGAACATTATGTCTAAGATATTGCATTTAGACAAACAAATTCATTGTTTGAGCAATGTTTAACCTCATATAAAACCACCATTAGTTCTTCCCATTGCATGAATTTGAAATTGCATACACATATCAGGATACTCAACCTTAGACCTCATGCAGCAATGAATCACGGCTCGATTATATTTACGAAAAAAAGAGTTTTTTTTGTGTGTATACCCTCCAAAATATTTAAATTTATATGAATACTTTTTTTTTATACAGGAAAAGGATAAGGAGGATAAATCCAGTATAGCTACCCTGCAGGCCCCCGCCCCACCGGAAAATATTCGATTCAAGGAGCTAGATTTTCGTAACCTTTTCCCGTCAAGGATGAATGCGTCAACTTGACACTACCAAGATGCCAACTGGTCAGAACGGGGAAGAACAAAGACTCTGGTCTCTTACTCATCCAACTGTTATGAGCCTTAGGGGATAACCCTGAATTTAATCAAGTCTTCCGTAAAGTCACGTCTCATACCCATGACCTATTGATTGTGAGGCAAGACTCCAATCAGCTGGGCTTCGATCTTGGTGGTATATAAATACCTTTTCAAAATTGATATATATATATATATATATATATATATATATATATATATATATATATATATATATATCTTTATAAAATATTTATTTCGTATATATTCTCTTTTCTTTCTTTTTTTTGTGCAAATGTACCAATATTATCTAATGTTGTTAAAAATTAATAGTTTAAAACTTAAATGACCGAAATACTCTTATGGATAAAAAAATGTATAAGGGTATATATGTAAATAATAATTTTACAAGGATATTCACATAAATTTGAATATTTAAAAAGGTATCCACCTAAAAATTCTAATTTAGTTTTTTATTTATTTTATCTAGGCTTGGTCGAAGGGCTATTCAATTGTCATTTTTAGTAATGACTTCATAAAAACTCAAGAAAAACTTAAAAATGCTCAACTTGGTTCGACTAACATGACTCAAGTTTTCTCAATAATTTTTTATATGGTATGATATACATAGTAGACTTGATTTATACTTTACATGGTATGGTATACCTTATACATTCATAGAGGCATTTTTGATAAAAAATTAAAATAAAATTTAATAAGATTGCAAATTCTTATTGTTACGTATAATAGTCAAATCCATAACTATGTACATTCTATTCAAATATACAAATTATCTATTTAATATCAAGTTTAGACATTTTTTTAAAAGTATATTGTTATACATTAGGAGAAATATGGATGGTTGTGATTTATTTATTTTTTAGATAAAATAATTTTGATCTATTATTTGATAAAAAATTCTTTTATCTATATAAGTCAATAATTAAGTATATTCATTATTTTAGTTATGCATGTTAATTTTTCTTCCATTAAAATAAGAAAGAAATAATAAATTAAGAGAGGTAGATTTTAAAAATATTTTTTTATATGTATACCCTCCAAATATTTAAGTTTGCATGAATACCCATGTTAAAATACTATTTACATATCTAATCTTATATATATATATATTGTACATATACATAAGGATATTTTGGTATTTTTAATTTTAAAATATTAATTTTTTAACGATGTTAGATAATATGGATACATATAATATATATATATATATATATATTATATATATATATATATATATATATATATATATATATATATATATATATATATATATATATATATGTTGCCGACCTTATCATCGTGGCCTGCAGCTGCGAAGTGGCATCGGACATCTGCCCATTTACTCTGGAGTCTTATGATTCCCGGTCCTGCAAAATAATGTTAGAGACCCAGGCCGGGGATCCCGGCGAGGGCACTCCGATGATCAAGTCAGTGGACGGTAAAGAGGATCAGATCCCTAAGGCGGATCCCACTTTGGTCACCGTGCTTAGGGGTTTTTTGATAGAGGATTGAGTAGAAGAAATTAGAGAAGAGCGGTGCTTGAGTCGTGGCGACCGTGCTTGCGGGACTCTTTCCAGGAGTCCTTCAGGGACCCTTGTGCCTTCAAGTCGCTTGTCTCGCTATCTCGCGTGCTTGCCCCTTATCTTTTCTCTCACATGTTGGGTTCCTTTTTAGATTGCCGATTACTCCAGTGCCTCGATTTTTTCCCTCAGAGGGGGGCTCAGGGGTCCACTGCATCCATTGGTTGCTCTCCTAAGGTCATTTCCCTTTATAGTAGGAGTTAAGTCGTGAGCATGTCTTTCTTGTCGTGTTATCACGAAGGAAGAAATTTAGTGAAGCCTCGATCCAGGTGCAGCCACCCTCGGGTTTGAGACCCCGAATGCGGCCTTCTCCTTTGGGGAGTTACAGGTGGTTAGTGTAGGATCCGATACCTCGATTGGGGTTCCCTTCGCCAACCAGTGCAAATGAGGTTACGCACACCATTACAGCTTTGGGGTATCGTACTAGGCACACCGCACTACGCGGGCTTGTTTCGGCGGTGGTCTTGGGACAAGCACTTCATTCTTCTCAATGCTTCCAAGGAGAGGGCTCCACTTCGGTCGAGATGGGCTCGATCCTTGGGGAGCCATCAGGTGAAGGAGTAGAGGAAGGCTCGACTTCGGTCAAGGTGGGCTCGACCCTTGGGGACCACCTAGCGAAGAAGTGGAGGAGGGCTCGACTCCACCAAGGTGGACTCCATCCTTGGAGAGCCACCTGGCGAAGGAGCAGAGGAGGGCTCGACTCCGGTCGAGGTGGGCTCGACCCTTGGGGAACCACCTGGCGAAGGAGTAGAGGAGGGCTTGACTCCGGTCGAGGTGGGCTCGACCCTTGGAAAGCCACCTGGCGAAGGAGCGGAGGAGGGCTTGACTTCGGCCAAGGTGGGCTCGACCCTTGGGAAGCCACTTGGCGAAGGAGCGGAGGAGGGCTTGACTCCGACCGAGGTGGGCTCGACCCTTGGGGAGCCACCTGGCGAAGGAGCGGAGGAGGGCTCGACTCCGGCCGAGGTGGGCTCGACCCTTAGGGAGCCACCTGGCAAAGGAGTGGAGGTGCCAAGCTTGAGTTCGACCGAGATGGGCACAACCATCGGTGGGGCCACCTAGTGGAGGAGCTCAAGAAGAAACTGATGTGGTGCTATCTGCCTGCTTGGTTGCTGATTGGATCTGAGGTGTACCCCACGTCAGCGATCTTGCCACATTATTTGCCCCCCACTTCCAAGTCCCATCAAAGAATTGTGGTTGGGATAAGGGGAGTTAATGCAGAGCTAACATGGTAGGACAAAATTCTGGCTTAGTTATTGCCACGATCGCCGTCACTCTGCATGTCACGCCCGAGGCCCAATGCGTAGGTGCCACGTCCGCGATTTTGACGGACCATAATTGCACCGTGCCGACCCGAGGTGGTTTTCAGTAAATCGAAGCGTCGACGTTGGGTGACCTCACACGTGGCACTCATCCGATGGTGGAGGCGAAAAAGGATTGTACTGCCACTGCCCATTGGTTTTCAAAAACTGGGTCTTTCAATTTTCTCGCACTTCGCCGGTGGTTCTAGCGATCCTTCTTCTTCTCCTGGATTGTCCTTCTTCACCAAAATGAGTAGGTGGGTACCTTGTGATTTTTCTCTTTCATTTGCTTCTTCTTATTCTTTAGTTCTCCT
Organism: Areca catechu; assembly: GCA_021397845.1. Taxonomy (NCBI): domain Eukaryota; kingdom Viridiplantae; phylum Streptophyta; class Magnoliopsida; order Arecales; family Arecaceae; genus Areca; species Areca catechu. Next base: position 45,553,802 of record CM038047.1, on the reverse strand, counting down.
CTTCTTCTTAGGTGAACCGAGTCCTTCCCTTAGGTTCTCCGTCCCTCTCTTCTCCGTCTTCAACCTTTCCTGTTCCAATGGCTCCTTTGGGCCGACACCCTCGCTTCTCTAGTAACTCGAATGAGGCAGGCCCCTCCCGACCGAGGACTCCATCATCTTTTGATGAGGAGGACGAAGTTCCCCTCGAAGTTCGAAGGCGCCTGCATCTTGGTGGGATAGTCATTGGGAGCCCTAGGGCTCCTGTCCCTTCTTCTGCTCCCGCTATCACTTCTCCAGTGGCAGCGGATTCGACTTGCTCCTCCGGCATCATCTCGATGATGACCGAAGAGGACCTTTCCTTGATCCGGGAGTCGTGTGGGGTCCCAGATTTGATCTAGCTCTCTCTCCTAAGATCGGGGGAACATACCACCTCGAGCGGTTTGGGTTGGATCACCTTCTACGAGGACTTCCTCACCGATGGTCTTCATTTTTCTCTCCATCCCTTTTTTCTGTCCTTCCTCAGCCATTTTCGTCTCGTGCCGGCCTAGTTGGTTCCTAATTCCATTAGGGTCATCTTCGGCTTCATTGTATTCTGCCACTTTCATAAGTTTGTTGCCCGTTTTTCTTTGTTCAGGGCCTTGTTCATCCTGAAATACCACTCAATCGATGACGGGTTGTTGCCGACCTTACCATTATGGCCTGCAGCTGTGAGTTAGCACTGGACTGCGATCCCCTTTGGTGCGAGATCCTGAAGCTCAGAACATGCAAAATAAGGTTAGAGAACCGGGCCAGGGATCTCGGCGGGGGCGCTTTGATGGTTAAGTTAGAGAGTGATAAAGTGGAACATATCTACTAAGATGGATTCCATTGGATCTCCGTACTTAGAGGAGTCTTTAATGAATGAGAATCAATGAGAACAAGAGAGGCTGGCACTCCGGTCGCTACGACAGGGCTCGCCGAGCTCGCTCCTGGGAGTCCCTCCGGAACCCTTGTCTCAAAATCGCCCCTCTTCTCTTCCGTGTGCCTACTCTCTTGATTGCTTACCCTTCTCCTTGCCGGTCATGCCCCTTTTTAGATCGTTGGATACTTTGGCCCCTCGATTCTCCCTCCAGGGGAGGCCTTGGAGGTCAGCGGCACTTACCGACTGTTCTCCTGAGGTCGTCTCCCTTACGGTTGGGAGTTAAGTGGTGAGCCTGTCTCGTCTGTCGTACAGTCAAGAAAAAGAAAACTTAATGGGGCTCCGATCCTCGTGAAGGTGTCCTCGGACTTGAGGCGTTGACCGTGGCTCTCCCCTTTTGGAGCACCAAGTTACCGGGCACCGGATCTGGTACCTCGAGCAGGGTGTCCTTCCTAAATTGGTGTAAACGAGTTTCCACGTATTGTTATAGGCATGAGGATGCCGTATTGGATGCGCCACCTGTACGTGCCATCCTCAGCAACGTCCTCGGGGCTTGCACCCTCGGTCCTTCCATGCTCCGTGGAGAAGGCTTGACTTCGATCGAGGTGGACCCTTTTGGGGGCGTCACCTAGCGAAAAGAACAGATGTGCTAGGCTTGACTCCGACTAAGATGGACCCATCTAAGGGTGCCACCTGGCGGAGGAGCATAGGCAGGCTCACTTCGGCCTAGGTGGATCCCTCCTGGGTCGACACCTGGTGAAGGGGCAGAGGCAAGCTCGACTTCAGTCAAGGTGGACCCATCTAGGGATGCACCTGGCGGAAGGAGCAGAGGTGCCAGGCTTGACTCCGACCGAGATGGACCCATCCGGGGGTGCCACATGGTGGAGGAGCAGAGACAGGCGTACTTCGATCGAGGTGGACCCCTCCTTGATCGACACCTTGCGAAGGTGCAGAGGTAAGCTCGACTTCGACCGAGGTGGACCCATCTGGGGGTGCCACCTGGCAGAAGGAGCAGAGGTGCCAGGCTCAACTCCGATCGAGGTGGACCCATCTGGGGGTGCTATCTAGTGGAGGAGCAGAGGCAGGCCCACTTTGGTCGAGGTGGACCACTCCTAGGTCGACACCTGGCGAAGGGCAGAGGCAAGCTCGACTTCGATCGAGGTGGACCCATCTGGGGGCGCCACCTGGAGGAAGGAGCAGAGGTGCCAGGCTCGACTCCGGTCGAGGTGGACCAATCTGGGGGTGCCACCTGGCGGAGGAGCAGAGGCAGGCCCACTTCGACCGAGGTGGACCCCTCTTGGGTTGACACCTGGTGAAGGAGCAAAGGTGCCAGGATCGATTTCGACTGAGGTGGACCCATCTAGGGGTGCCACCTGGTGAAGGAGCAAAGGCAGGCCTACTTCGACCGAGGTGGACCCCTCCTGGGTCGACACCTGGCGAAGGGGCAGAGGCAAGCTCGGCTTCGATCGAGGTGGACCCATCAAGGGGGTGCCACCTAGCGAAGGAGCAGAGGTGCCCGGCTTGACTCAGGATGAGGTAGACCCATCTGGGGATGCCACCCGACGGAGGAGCAGAGGCAGGCCCACTTCGGCCGAGGTGGACCCCTCCTGGGTTGACACCTGGCGAAGGGGAAGAGACAAGCTCGACTTCGACCGAGGTGGACCCATTTGGGGGCACCGCCTAGCGGAAGGAGCAGAGGTGCCCGGCTCGACTCCGACCAAGGTGGACCCATCTGGGGGTGCCACCTGGCGGAGGAGCAGAGGCAGGCCCACTTCGACTGAGATGGACCCCTCTTGGGTCGACACTTGACGAAGGGACAGAGGCAAGCTTGACTTCGATCGAGATGGACCCATCTAGGGATGCCACCTGGCAGAAGGAGCAGAGGCGCCCGGCTCGACTCTGATCGAGGTGGACCCATATGGGGGTGCCACCTGGTGGAGGGGCAGAGGCAAGCCCACTTCGGCCGAGGTGGATGTCTCCTGGGTTGACACCTAGCGAAGGGGCAGAGGTGCCGAGCTTGAACCGAGATGGGTGCGATGTTGGTCAAGCCACCTTGCAGGAGAGCTCGGAGGAGAATGCCACATGGCACTGCTTGACTGCTAGCTGGGTTGTCATACGCTCCATGTCAGCGATCTTGCCATATCAGTTACCCCCCACTCCCAAGTCTTGTCGGAGCGCCGCGGTAGGGATGTGGGGAGTTAATGCGGAGATGATGTGGAAGGATAAAAATCCTGCATAATAAATGCTACGATCGCTGCCGCTCCGCTTATCGCGCCCGAGATCCAATGCGTGGGCACCATGTCCGCACGTTCAGTGGGTCATAATCACGCCGTGCTAGACTCGAGTTGGTTTCCAGCGAACCGAAGCATCATCGTCAGGCATTTCCATACGTGGCACTCATCCAGTGGCCTAGGTGAAAAGGGGCTGACGGCCACTGTCGATCAGTTTTGAAAAGAGAGGAGATTTTCTGGAAATGAGGGCTCTTGGCTTTCTCACACCTCGTCGGTGGTTGCAGCGATCCTTCTTCACCCATCAGGTTGCCATTCTTTCGCCAAAACATCTTGGTGAGTGTCCCGCTGCCCCCATTTTCATCCCTACTCCCTCTCGAACTCTAGTTTTTCCCGAACCAGGCCTTTCTTTGTTTCCTCCTTCTCGATGGCTCCTTCGAGTCATTGCCGCCATTTCTCTTCTAACCTGGACGAGGCTGGTTCGTCCCGGTCGAGGACTCCATCGTCCTCCTCTTTGGAGGACGATGTACCCATCGACGTCCGGCGACGATTGCAGCCAGGCGATATAACCATTGGAGTTCCTAGGGCTCCTCTTGCCATTCTTGCTGTTCCCATCTCTGCCCTTCCCCCTTCGATGGCAGAGACTCCTTTCGGTCCCTCCGGCTTCATTTCGATGATGATCGGAGATGACTTTCCTGGATCCGGGATACGTATGGGGTCCCGGACTCCATCCAGCTTTCACTTCCAGGGTCGAGGGAGCGAGTGACTTTGAGCAGCCCTGGCAGAGTCACATTCTACGAGGACTTCCTTGCCGGGGGTCTTTGATTTTCTCTTCACCCGTTCTTCCTTTCATTCCTTAGCAACTTCCGTCTTGTCCCGGCCTAATTGGATCCTAATGCCATCAGGGTCATCTTCGCCTTCATCATTTTCTACCACTTCCATGGGTTTGTCGCCCGTTTCTCACTGTTTAGTGCTCTCTTCACCCTGAAGCATTGTTCCACCGATGATGACTGGTGGTATCTTTCGCCCCGGCCTAGGTACCTCCGGTTCGACCTTCCCACGTCAATTAAGGGGTGGAAGAACCTGTTCTTTTTGTTTCGGTTGGGGATGTTGACTGGGTCTGGAGTGAACCAGACTGGTCCCCGAACCGGAACTCTCAGGTCGACCCGACTGACAAGGATGTCTACTCCCAGCTGATAGGTGACATGGTCCCTTCCCTCGAGGTTTTGCTCTCATAGCAGAACCTGTTCGAGATGGGGATCAGCCCGATCCGGGCGATGGGTGAGGCCCCTAACCTCTTTTCTTTTTCTTCTTCTCTCTTTCTTTTTTTTTTTACCTCATCTGACCTTGTTCATTCTCAGGGATGAAGTTCTCCTTGGAAAGCCTAATGGAGGGGGCTCGTAAGAGATGTGCTTTGGGCACGGCCCAGGAGGCTTCTCCAAAAAGGGCCCGTGTGGAGGCGGACCAGGGTTCCAGGCCCACTCCTGCCTCGGAGCCCAGGGCAGTAGATGCGGTTAAGGATGGCAATGGGCCGGGTTCGGACCAGGTGCATAACTACCCAGACCCAAATCCAAATATTCAATACACTACCCAAACCCGGCCCAAACACTATCGGGACTGGGTTTTTCTTACCCAAACCCATCTCAATTGGGTATCGGGTAATCGGGTTTACCCGGCCCGAACCCAACTGAATCATATTAATATTTTTTTATTTTTATCAACTTTAAAATCATCTATAATTTTATAAATTATACATACATTAAATAAATAAAATTTAATTATATTTTTAGTTCAACAACATTTAATTTCATATTCAATCAAAATTTATATTATGAAGTTGGTAAACTATTGATTATGATATTGTTTTGAATTCACCCTGAATAGAATAGGACGAAAAAAAATTCCAATATATATATATAATAATTAGGATATAGGGTTCAAGTATTTTAAAATTTAATAACTAATAATTATAATTAATAAAAATATATTAATTATATATATATATTTAAATATTAAAATAATTCGGGCCAGGTTCGGATCGGGTGTATATCTATCCGGGCCTGGCCCAAATCCAAAGTTAAGCATTCGGTTTTACCCAAACCCGACCCAAACTCAATCAAAGCATTGACTACCTGGCCCAATCGGGTCGGGTCAGGTCGGGTACCCATGGGTTTGGATTTTATTGCCATCCCTAGATGCGGCCCTGGGGCTATCTCAGCAGCAGGCCCCCATCGCCGAGGTCGTTGACCTCGATAGGGGCGGGGAGGAGGTGCGACCGGCACCTTCTCCGGCAGTCATAGCGCCCAGCATCCCGGCGGTGGCCGTATCGGTGGTGGCGGTGCCATAGGCTACTTCCCCACCCGCAAGAGGGACCTCGGCTCAGCCTTCCTCCGAGCCTTGCCCCGTACCGCCAGTGCTTAGTGGGAGCTCCTCCATCACCCGCGACCAGGGCCTTGCAGAGAGTATGATGGAGTACGTGGCCCAGCCCCAGGACCGCCACCTGAGAGGCGACCGGGACTATGCAGATGCACTACTCGGGATCCTCCCCTAGCTCTTCATGGTAAGCATCTAGCTCTCCTTTTTAATGTTCCAGTTGGATTTTTTTAAAATCCTAACTCTTTCTTTAATGCAGATTGGGACCGACGTGCTCCTGCTCAAGAACTTCCTCTCCGCTTCAGCGAAGAAGGAGGCCGAGAAGGAGCGGAGGCTAGGCAAGCTCGCAGTCGATGTGAAGGACCTCATGGACAAGGGCCATGAGTTAAGGGGGAGCAATCAGGCTCTCTGAGAGGATCTGGCCCGGGCCGAGGGGCGCGTCAGGGACCTCGAGACCTCTCAGTCCGAGGAAAGGATCTCGAGCCATCACCAAGCTGAAAATGATGCAGCCAAGATCTCCTGCCTTAGGGGGCAATCCCGGTCACTAGAGCACCGGGTCGAGGAGGTCCTGGCGGAACTGGCAGCGGCGAACAAGAAGACTTCCTATATCAATGGGCTGCTGGAGGCCTCGCAGAGGGAAGCCCAGGAGGTTGTGCCCAAGTTCCAGGCCTCCGAGGAGTTCTAGAAGAAGATGCAAGAGGCCACCGTGGACTCCTTCGTGAAGGGTTTCGGAGTCTACCATTTGAGGGTGGCTTCCCTCTTTCCCGAGCTTGATCTGACTGGGGTTGAGCTGGTCAGACCCGGGGAGTAGCCTAAGGAGCTTGCCGGGCAACCTTTTAGGGAGGCTGCCGGCGATGCGGAGGCTTCTCAGCCTGGGGAGGAACCGGCAGCAGAGGAGTGAACCCGACTCACCTGTTTTGTATTCTAGCATAAGGTTTCCACTTTGTTTTCCTGGGCTACCCGATCTGTCAGGGCCCTTTTAATTGTAAGAAACCTTTACATTAGAAATGAAAACTTCCTTTTCTCCATTTGTCTTTGCCATTGCCCTGGCTCCTCATTCTGTTGCTTGTTGATGTCATGTTTGATCTTTCTGCAACTTCAATTTGTAGTTCAACTTTGACTCTTAGTTTGGAACCAGGCTTAGGAAATCCCTAGGCTTCGAATAGAACCCCTGGGGCTTCTGGCTTGCATTTATAAGTCTTTGGCACTAGGACTTCCTCCGGACTGAACTCCGGGCTGCTTGCCGGAAACAGGTTCCGGGCAACCTCTCGGACTGAACTCCAAGATCTCGCGGGGAAACTGGGTTCCGCACCACCTTCCGGACCGAAGTCCAGGGCTTCATGGGGGAACTAGATTCCGTGCCACCTTCTGGACCGAAGTCTGGGGCTTCGTGGGGGAACTGGATTTCATTCCACCTTCCAGACTGAACTCCGAGGCCTCATGCCGGAACTAGGTTCCGTGCAGCCTCTCGAATTGAACTCCAGGATCTCGTGGAGGAACTGGGTTCTGCACCACCTTTCGGATCGAAGTCTGGGACTTCGTGAGGGTACTGGATTCTACGCCACCTTCCAGACTGAACTCTGGGGTCTCATTCCAGAACTAGGTTCCGTGCTGCTTCCCGGACTAAACTCCAGGATTTCGTCGGGGAATTGGGTTCCACGCCACCTTCCGGACTAAACTCCGGGGCCTCATGCCGGAACTGAGTTCTGTTCGGCCTTCTAGACTGAACTCCAAGATTTTGCATTTCCTGCGGATCGTTCATGAGATCTTTGCCTCGCTCTTGCTCGCCAGACTTAAGGCCAGGCAATGCTAGTCCTACGAGATAGAAACAAACATTGTGCAAAGAAAGAATCTCATTGTTAATGTTCAGGAAGTCTTACATCATTGGTAATACATCCTTAAGTTCGTGGCGTTCCATGTCCACATAAATCGAGCCCCGTCGAGCTCGGTAAGATAATAGGCCCCGTAAGGGAGTGCTTCGACCACCTGGTAAGGGCCTTCCCAGTTTGGAGAGAGCTTTCCATACTCTTGAGGTTGAGAGGTCTCGACGCGGCACAGCACCAGGTCTCCCGGATGGAAGGACTTCGGCCTTATCTTGGAGTTGTAGTATCTGGCCACCTATTGTCGGTAGGTCACCATTCGAACTCATGCCTTGTCCCTTGTTTCCTCGAGGAGATCTAGGTTGAGCAGCAGCCGTGCTAGGTTCTCGGCTTCATCGTATTGTTCCATACGTAGTGTTGGCAGGCTAAGCTCCATCGGGATTATTGCTTCCGCTCCAAAGACAAGGTTGAAGGGGGTTTCATTCATGGCTATCCTTGGAGTTGTATGGTACGCCCACAGGATGCTGGAAAGTTCTTCAGCACATCTCCCTTTGGCCTAATCTAATCTGGTCCGGAGCCCCTACAAGATGGTCTAATTGGTCACCTCCGCTTTTCCATTGGTCTGGGGATGCACCACCGAGGTGAAGCGGTGATGAATTCCAAGGTCATTGCAGAACTCCTTGAACTCCCGACAGTCAAACTAACATTCATTGTTGGTGATGATGGTGTGGGGAAGTCCAAAGCGACATATGATCGACTTCCAAAGGAACTTACTAACATTTACCTTCGTAATCTGGGCTAATGGCTCGGCCTTGACCCACTTCTTGAAGTAGTTGATGGCGACAATCAAGAACTTGTGCTACCCAGATATGGGAGGAAATGGACCGAGGAGGTCCGTACCCCACTGGGCAAAAGGTCAGGGGGCGGAGAGCTGGGAGAGCGGTGTAGCTGGCTAACGTTGCACGATAGCATGACGTTGGCAGCGGTCACATCTCTTAATGAAGTTGGCTGCGTCCTTCCTCATCGTCTCCTAGAAGTATCCTTGATGGAGGGCCTTGTACGCCAAAGTCCTGCCCCCCACATGGTTCCCGCAGAGGCCTTCGTGAATTTCCTGGAGCACGAGTGCGGCCTCCATGGGCCTCAAACACTTGAGGAATGGATAAGAGTATGACCTCTGGTAGAGCAGTCTATCCATCAGCACGAAGCATGCGGCCTTCCTTTTGATGAGGTCGGCCTCTACCCGATCCTCAGGAAAGATGCCATCGGTGATGTACTTGACATACTTGTCCATCCAGTTGGGCTCCGAGGTGACCTGCTGGATCTCTCTGGGGACTTCATAGCTCGGGGCTTGGAGATGTTCGATGTGGGCACGGCCCAATGATGAGTCCAGCAGGGTTGCTAGGCGAGAGAGGGTGTCAGCACGGCATTTTCATCACACGGGATATGGGAGACATTAAATTGCTTGAAGCCCGCCATGCTTGCATGCACCAACTCCATATACTTCAACATTTGAGGATCCCGTGTCTCATACTCGCCTGAGACCTGCCCGGTGACCAGCTACGAATCGATGAAGACCCTCAAGCTGGTCACACTGAGCTCGCGGGTGACTCTCAGTCCCACGAGGAGTGCTTCGTACTCCACCTGGTTATTGGTGGTGGTGAACTGGAGGCGGAGCATGCACTCAGCTACGACTCCCTCGTTGTTGGCGAGGATGTGCCCAGCACCACTTCCACCGGAGTTAGAGGCTCCGTCCATATGCAAGACCCATATGTCCTCCTCCAGTTCAGGTCCTGGTTGTTGACTCTGGGGGTTCTCTTCCGGCCCCTCGCCCAGGCCTGCACACTCGACTAAAGAGTCAGCCAGTACCTGCACCTTCATGGCCGACCTCGGTCAATAGGCGATATCGAACTCTCTGAGCTTCAGCACCCACTTCGCCAGGCATCCAGATGTGTCAGGTCGGCTAAGCATGGCCTTCAACGGTTGGTCCGTCAGGATCACGATTGGGTGCGCTTGGAAATAAGGCCTGAGGCATTGGGCAGATACTATTAGTGCAAAAATTAACTTCTCGGATCGAGAGTACCTGAGCTCTGCATTGTGGAGGAGCTTGCTTGTATAGTACATAGGTCTCTGGATTCCTTTGTCATCCATCCGGACTAAGACCGAGCTGACGGCCTTTGGAGTGACCGCTAGATATAGGAGGAGCTCTTCTCCCTCCTATGGCTGGGAGAGTAGTGGTGGTGATGCTAGGGTCTTCTTCAGCTCCTCAAATGCCTCCTGGCACTCCTTCATCCAGGAGAAGTCGTGCATCTTCCTCAGCACCTTGAAGAAGGGCCGGCAATGATCAGCAGATTACGAGATGAATCGGCTCAGGGCCGCTACCCGGCCGATGAGCAACTGGACTTGCTTCTTGGAGGTGGGCTGCTCCATGTCAAGGATCGCCTAAACCTTCTTCGGGTTGGCTTCTATCCCTCTTTTGGTCACCATGAAGCCAGGGAACTTTCCCGCCGCCACACCGAAGGTGCACTTCGCCGGGTTTAGCTTCATTTGGTGGAGGCGAAGGTTGTGGAAGGTATCTGTCAGGTTGTCGACATGGTCCGAGGTCGGCCTGCTCATCACCAGCATGTCGTCCACGTATACCTATATGTTGCGGCCAATTTGATCTTTGAAGACCTTGTTGACCAATCGCTGGTACATGGCACCGACATTCTTTAGATCGAAGGGCATCATCTTATAACAGTAGGTCCCACGATCCGTGATGAAGGCAGTGTGCTCCTCGTCTCCAAGGTGCATTCGGATCTGATTGTACCAGGAAGAAGCATCCATGAAGGAGAGGAGGCGGTGACCCGAAGTGGCATCCATGAGCTAGTCGATCTTCAAAAGGGGGAAACTATGTTTCGGACAAGCTCAGTTGAGATCGATGTAGTCCATACAGATCCTCCACTTACCATTGTTCTTCTTCACCATCACCATTTCGCCAGCCAACTGGGATACTGTACCTCTCACACGAAGCCAGCAGTGAGGAGCTTTTTTATCTCTTCGTTGATCACCTTTTGCCATTCTGCAGCAAAGCTTCTCTTCTTCTACCGAACTGGACAGCACTTCAGATCGATCTTCAACCGGTGGGTGATGACGTTGGGGGGAATACCCGGCATATCCACCGCTGACCAGGTGAACACATTTACATTCATCTGAAGGAAATCTAGCAAGCGAGCCTGCTCATCTTCCGGGAGTTGGGCTCTTATCTGCACCATTTTTTATGAGTCTGAGCTAAGAGGATATGTCAGCAAGCACACCACCGGGCCGTCCCTAGGATCCTGTGCCCTTTGGTCAAGGATATCGACATCAGAGTCGAGCTCAGCACTCAAGGTACCTGGGATAGCCTGCAGGCAATGCTGGACGGGTCAAACTGCCCCCCTCATCTCCCCCACACCAGAAACGGTGGGGAACTGCACCAACAATCTCCTGGTGGAAATGACTGCATCAAGCTGGTTGAGCCCTGGCGGCCCAAAATGGCATTGTATGGTGATGGGAGTCGGACGACGGTGAAGGTCATCATGACCGTGCTCTACCTGGATGAAGTTCCGGTGGTAACAGGGAGAGTGATCTCTCCCTAAACTCCTATGGAATCACCGGTAAAACCCACGAGAGGGGTGTGTACCAGCTTCAGCCGATCATGAGATAAACTCATTCGAGAGAGCATCATAAAAGGTACGTCGGTAGAGCTCCCACTATCAACCATAATCCGATTTACAGGATGCTTAGCGATGGTCATCTCGACCACCACTGCATCGTTATTTACATTTTTGTTTTCATTTTCACCTCCCTTTTTTTTCAAATGGGAGAACATTTTCCAGGTCTCCTCCCTCCCAGGCTCTCTTTGATGCGCGCCCAATCCCCAAAAAAATCATGCCCACCAGCTTCTCCGTGGGGCGGTTATCTACTGCAGGAACGAGGGGAAGGGCCGCAAGTAGCTGGTCCGCCGGGGCCTCTCTTCCCATGAACTTCTTGAGTAGCCCCTCCTGATGAGGTCCTCGATATCCATGTCATGGTCGTGGTCACGATGGAACTGGCAGTACTTCATCTTGTCGTGATGGTTCTTCGGGTTTTGAGGAGGAGGTCGGTGGAGGTAACCCTCGCCCTCGATATCCATAAGGATTTTGGTTCTTAGAGCAAGGAGGGGAGTGAAGGTCCGCTCCGGAATAAGATCGTTCTTCGGCTCCGGTCCCGACCGGAAGTCTGCAGGCAGCCCAGGTCTCCGAGTCCCAGGAACATCCCTCAGGGTAGGCTTCTTCAAAGGCTTTCCATCCAACTCTCTCCTGGTATGGTCAACCTCCTCAGCATGGATGTACTTGTGGACATGAAGGAGGAGTTCAGAGTACATCTTGGGTGGCTTCTTGTCCAAGGAATACGTCAAATGGGAGGTCTTGAGCCCTCGCTTCAATGCCAGCATGGCGACGGGCTCGTCCATATTGTAGATCTCCAGGGTAGCAGTCTTGAAGCGGGTAACATAGTCCTGCAGGAGCTTCTGGTCTTGCTGCCGGATGGAGAAGAGGCTATCCACCTCCTGCGGCACCTTTTGACAAGCGTCGAAGTGCGCCACGAACTTTCCTTCCAACTGCTGAAAGGAGTCGATGGATTCAGGCTCAAGGTGGGTGAACCAAACTCGAGCGGCCTTCCAGAGGGTGGCCAGGAAGGCAATGTACAGGAGGGCGTTCGTCGTCCCCTGTACTCTCATAAGAGCTTTAAAGCTCTCCAGGTGGTCCAGGGGGTCGGTGGTTCCATTGTAGGTATCCACCAAAGGCATGTAGAACCGACTCGGAATTGGTTCCTCTTAGATTTCCTGGAAAAAGGGTGGTCGAGCGCTGTAGCCCACTGGCTCGCTAGGGGAGCCCTACATGTTGGCAAATCGATGGGAGAGCTCCGCCAGTTTTCACTCTTGCTCTTTCAGGTGCCTCTCAGCCATGCGCCTGATGGCCTTATTAGTGAAACCTTCCACTGAGGCCGCTGGAGAAGAAGGTGCTGACGAGTCATGGTGAGGGGCCTTTCCCTGGCAACACTTGCTGTGCTTGGCAGCATTATTGTTGTCCATCGGAGATCGGCTCTCGTGGTCTGCCGATCCAGAATGATTTCTCTTTGCTGGGGTTTGGTGACTTCCGCGGGGGTTGGTTGCTGCCCGAGGATGGGATGGCCTACCCTGGATGGAGCGCAGGCTTTCACGAGGGCCCGTGGCTTAGGCCACGGGGGTCCCTGGTTGGGGTTGAGTAGCCAGGGAGCGCTGCTGATGCTGCAGCTGCCTGACGGCCGTGGTTAGCATTTGCAATTGTTGGACAATGGCAGCATACTGACCATCCATCGAGGGCAGCTGAGGAGACGGAATAGGAGGAGCGGGAAGTTCTCTTTCCAGGGTGTGGCCTGAAGGGGAGGGAACTTCTCTCGCCTGGCTGGTGGAGGCCTCACATCCATGAGTCACGACCATGCTTGGATTCGAGCCGTTCTCAAGCTCGTGGGGGGCTTGTTCGCGCTGGGGCTTTTGTCCCCCTACCTGGCATGCCAATCTGTTGCCGACCTTATCGCTGTGGCCTGCAGCTGTGAGTTAGCGCCGGACTGCGGTCCCCTTTGCTACGAGATCTTGATGCTCCGAACCTGCAAAACGAGGTTAGAGACCCGGGCCGGGGATCCCGGCGGGGGTACTCCGATGGTCAAGTTAGAGAGCGGTAAAGTGGAACAGATCCACTAAGATGGATTTCCGTTGGGTCTCCGTACTTAGAGGAGTCTTTAATGAATGAGAATCAACGAGAACAAGAGAGGCTGGCACTCCGGTCACTGCGATAGGGCTCACCAAGCTCGCTCTTACGAGTCCCTCCGGAACTGTTGTCTCAAAATTGCCCCTCTTCTCTTCCGTGTGCCTGCTCTCTTGATTTCTTACCCTTCTCCTTGCCGGTCATGCCCCTTTTTAGATCATTGGATACTTTGGCCCCTCTATTCTCCCTCCAGGGGAGGCCTTGGAGGTTAGCGGCACTTACCGACTATTCTCCCAAGGCCGTCTCCCCTTACAGTTGGGAGTTAAGTGATGAGCCTATCTCGTTTATCGTGCAGTCACGAAAAAGAGAACTTGGTGGGGCCGCGATCCTTGCGAAGGCACCCTCGAGCTCGAGGCATTGACCGTGGCTCTCCCCTTTTGGAGCACCAGGTTACTGGGCACCGGATCTGGTACCTCGAGCAGGGTGTCATTCCTAAACTGGTATAAACGAGGTTCCGCGCATCGTTATAGGCCTGAGGATGCTGTACTGGATGCGCCGCCTATGCGCGCCATCCTCAGCAACATCCTTTGGGCTTGCACCCTCGGTCCTTCCGTGCTCCACGTAGAAGGCTCGACTTCGACCGAGGTGGACCCTTCTAGGGGCGCCACCTGGTGGAAAGAGCAGAGGTGCCATGCTCGACTTCAGTTGAGGTGGACCCATCTGGGGGTGCCACCTGGCAGAGGAGTAGAGGCAGGCCCACTTTGATCGAGGTGGGCCCCTCCTGGATCGACACCTGGCGAAGGGACAGAGGCAAGCTCGACTTCGACCGAGGTGGGCCCATCTGGGGCCGCCACCTGGCAGAAGGAGCAGAGGTGCTAGGCTCGACTCCGGTCGAGGTGGACCCATCTAGGGGTGCCACGTGGTGGAGGAGTAGAGGCATGCCCACTTCGACCGAGGTGGATGCTTCTTGGGTCGACACCTGTCTAAGGGGCAGAGGCAAGCTCAACTTCGGCCGAGGTGGACCCATCTGGGGGTGCCACCTAGCGGAAGGAGCAGAGGTGCCAGGCTCGACTCCGGTTAAGGTGGACCCATCTGGGGGTGCCACCTAGCAAAGCAGAGGCAGGCTCACTTCGCCCGAGGTGGACCCCTCCTGGGTCGACACTTGGCAAAGGGGCAGAGGCAAGCTCGACTTGCCAAGGTGAACTTATCTGAGGGCCCCACCTGGTGGAAGGAGCAGAGGTGCCAGGCTCGACTCCGGCCGAGGTGGACCCATCTGGGGTGCCACCTGGAGGAGGAGCAGAGGTAGGCCCACTTCGGTCATGGTGGACCCCTCCTGGGTCGACACCTGGCGAAGGAGCAGAGGCGCTAGGCTTGACTCCGGCCGAGGTGGACCCATCTGGGGGTGTCACTTGGTAGAGGAGCAGAGACAGGCCCACTTTGATCAAGGTGGATCCCTCTTGGGTCGATACTTGTCAAAGGGGCAGAGGCAAGCTCGACTTCGGCCAAGGTGGATCTATCATGAGGGTGCCACCTGGCGAAGGAGTAGAGGTGCCTGGCTCGACTCAGGCCAGGTTGACCCATCTGGGGGTGCCAACTGGCGGAGGAGTAGAGGCAGGTCCACTTCGATCGAGGTGGAGCCCTCCTGGGTCGACACCTGGTGAAGAGACAGAGGCAAGCTCGACTTCGGTCGAGGTGGACCATCTGGGGGCACCAGCTAGTGGAAAGAGCAGAGGTGCCTGGTTTGACTCCGATCGAGGTGGACCCATCTGGGGGTGCCACCTGGGGGAGGAGCAGAGGAAGGCCCACTTCGACCGAGGTGGACCCCTCCTGGGTCGATACCTGGAGAAGGGGCAGAGGCAAGCTTGACTTCGATTGAGGTGGACCCATCTAGGGGCACCACTTGGCGGAAGGAGTAGAGGCGCCTGGCTTGACTCCGACCAAGGTGGACCCATCTGAGGGTGCCACCTGGCGGAGGAGTAGAGGCAGGCCCACTTTGGTTGAGGTGGACCCCTCCTAGGTCAACACCTAGCAAGGAGCAGAGGTTCCGAGCTTGAATCGAGGTGGGTGCGATGCTGGTCAAGCCACATGGTATCGCTTGACTGTCAGCTGGGTTGTCGTACGCTCTACGTCAGCGATCTTGCCATATCAGTTGCCCCCCACTTCCAAGTTCCGTCGGAGCACCACGGCAGGGATGTGGAGAGTTAATACGGAGATGACATGGGAGGACAAAAATCCTGCACAATAAATGCTGCGATCGCTGCTGCTCTGCTTATCGCACCCAAGATCCAATGCGTGGGCGCCATGTCCACAAGTTCATGGGTCATAATCACGCTGTGCCAGACTCAAGGTGGTTTCCAGTGAACTGAAGAGTCGTCATTGGGCATCTCAACACGTGGCACTCATCCAGTGGCCTGGGCGAAAAGGGACTGTACAGACGCCATCGATCGATTTTGAAAAGAGAGAAAACTTTCCCGAAATGAGGGCTCTTGGCTTTCTCACACCTTACCGGTGGTTGCAACGGTCCTTCTTCACCCATCAGGTTGCCATTCTTCCTCCAAAACATCCTGGTGAGTGTCCCGCTGTCCCCATTTTCATCCTTGCTTTCTCTTGAACTCTAGTATTTCCTGAACCAGGCCTTTCTTTGTTTCCTCCTTCTTGATGGCTCCTTTGGGTCATCGCCGCCATTCCTCTTCTAACCCGGAAGAGGCCGGTCTGTCCCGGTCGAGGACTCCATCATCCTTCTCTTCGAAGGATGACGTTCCCATCGACGTCCGGCAGTGGTTGCAGCCGGGCGGTATAACCATCGGAGTCCCTAGGGCTCTTAGGGCTCCTCCTGCCATTCCTATTGTTCCCATCTCTGCCCTTCCCCCTCGGTGGCAGAGACTCCTTCCGGTCCCTCCGGCTTCATTTTGACGATGACCGGAGATGACCTTTCCTGGATCCGGGATACGTATGGGTCTCGGACTCCATCCAACTTTCACTTCCAGGGCCGAGGGAGCGAGTGACTTCGAGTGGCCCTGGTAGAGTTGCATTCTACGAGGACTTCCTTGCTGGGGGTCTTCGATTTCCTCTTCACCTATTCTTCCTTTCGTTCCTTAGCAACTTTTGTCTTGTTTCAGCCCAGTTGGCTCCTAATGCCATCAGGGTCATCTTCGCCTTCTTCGTTTTCTACCACTTTCACGGGTTTGTCGTCCGTTTCTCGCTGTTCAGGGCTCTCTTCATCCTGAAGCGTTGTTCCACCGATGATGGCTAGTTGTATCTTTCGTCCTAGCCTAGGTGCCTCCGGTTTGACCTTCCCACGTCGATTGAGGGATGGAAGAATCGGTTCTTCTTTATTTTGGTTGGGGATGTTGACTGGGTCTGGAGTGAACCAGACCGATCCCCGAATCGAAACTCTCAGGTTGACCCGGCTAACAAGGATGTCTACTCCCAGCTGATAGGTGATGTGGTCCCTTCCCTCGAGGTTCTGCTCTCAGAGTAGAACCTATCCGAGAAAAGGATACTGACTCAACACCGCACTAAGAAGACCGTGGTAGAGATCAGTCGCCTGGAGGGGCAGTCCCAGGCCCTCAAGACCTGGGTCGAGGAGATCTTGGCAGAGCTGGCAGCGGCTAATGACAGGGCAAAGTATGCCTCAACGCTGATGGAAGCTGCAAGGAGGGAAGCCCTCGAAGCCGTGCTAAAATTTTGGGTGTTGCCTGAGTTTGAGGATGAGATCCATGAAGCAGCCATGGACTTATTCGTGAAGGGGTTCAAGGCCTGCCGGGAGAAGGTGGCCTCGCTTTTCCCAGAGCTCGATCTGGGAGGTGTCGTCATTGGCGGCGTCGAGGAGTAGCCCAAGGAGGCGGGGGCACCCTCAAGAGCGACCAAGGAAGCGGTCGTCGAGTAGCTGGCTGAGAAGGCGATCGCACTGGTACAGGCCCAGGTAGCTGATGACGTAGTGACTCACCGACCTGGGAAGGAGCCGGCGAGCCAGTGACCTCGGGCCTTTTCTTCATTTTGTCTTCTTGTATCTAGTATGGGGTTTTTTAACTTTGTCTTTTTGGGTCGCCCGGCCTGTTGGGATCCCCTTCAGTTGTAAGGAAAACCCTTCGAATCAATGAAGTACTTTTCTTCCAAACTATTGCATTTCTGTTTTGCCTTATCATGACTCTTGTAACTCCATGGGCTTTGATCTTATCTGACTCCAAGCTTCAATCCTCCCTCGAATACCCTAGCTGTTGTGATGACTTAGAATAATCCATGGGCTTTTAATCTGGTTATCTATGCTGGATTGAGGCAATCTCTGGGAGAGTCCTAAGACTCGCTTGAAGTCGATGGCGGATCTGGATCCCCTTTGTCCTTGCCGGAGCCAAGTTTATAACTTTGGTTGGAAGTTTGACTTCGACTCTCGGTTAGAATGCAAGCTTTTCGGAAGCTTCCAGGCTCCAGTGCTGGACTTCTGGAGCTTCCGTAGCTGGGGTATTCAGTCTTAAGATGCCGGGCTTAAAGAGTTTCCGGTATCGGGGTTTCCGGTCTTTAGGAGTTTTCGGTGCCGGGCGTAAAGGGTTTCTGGTCTTAAGTTCTTGGGCTTCAGGAGTTTCCATTGTCGGGGTTTCCGGTCTTTAGGTGCCGGGCTTAAAGAGTTTTCGATCTTTGGTTCCCGGGCTTTAGGAGTTTTCGATGCTGGGCTTAAAGAGTTTCCGATCTTTGGTTCCCGGGCTTCAGGAGTTTTCGGTGCCGGGCTTAAAGAGTTTTCGATCTTGGTTCCCGGGCTTCAAGAGTTTCCGGTGCTGGGCTTAAAGAGTTTTCAGTCTTTGGTTCCCTAGCTTCGAGAGTTTTTGGTGTCGGGCTTAAAGAGTTTCCGATCTTT
Organism: Areca catechu; assembly: GCA_021397845.1. Taxonomy (NCBI): domain Eukaryota; kingdom Viridiplantae; phylum Streptophyta; class Magnoliopsida; order Arecales; family Arecaceae; genus Areca; species Areca catechu. Next base: position 45,535,911 of record CM038047.1, on the reverse strand, counting down.
AGTTACCAGACTTTTGGAGCTTCCAGCAGATTGCTTGTGGGACTCCTGGCACCCCATCTTCGGTCGCCAGATCTAGGGTCGGGTGACGATAGTTCTATGAGACAGAGACAAGCATTGTGCTACGGATAATCTCATTATTAGTGTTAGGAAGTCTTACATCATTGATAATATATCCTTAAGTTGGCAGCATTCTAAGCTCACGGAAATTGTGCCCCATCGAGCTCAGCGAGGTAGTAGGCCTCATGAGGAAGGGCTTCGACCACCCAGTAAGGGCCTTCCTAGTTTGGAGAGAGTTTGCCGCACTCTCAAGGTTGGGAGGCTTCTGCTCGCCGCAGCATCAGATCTCTCGGACGAAAGGACTTTGGCCTCACCCTGGAGTTAAAATTTCGGGCCACCCATTGCCGGTAGGCCACCATTCGGACTCGAGCCTTGTCCCTTGTCTCTTCAAGTAGGTCTAGATTAAGTAGGAGCCGTGCTGAGTTCTCGACCTCATCGTACTGCTCTACTCGCAGCATTGGCAGTCTTAGTTCCACCGGGATCACTCCTTCTACACCGAAGATGAGGTTGAATGGTGTTTCATCTATGGCCATCCATGGAATTGTGTGGTATGCCCATAGAACACTTAGGAGTTTTTCAGCCCATCTACCCTTGGCTTGGTCTAGCCTGGTTCGGAGTCATTGAAGGATAGTCTGGTTAGTCACCTCGACCTCTCCGTTGGTCTGAGGGTGTGCTACTGAGGTGAAGCGATGGCGGATGCCGAGGTCATCGCAAAACTCCTCGAACTCCCGATTGTCGAATTGCCATCCATTATCAGTGATGATGTTATGGGGGAGCTCAAAGTGGCATATGATTGATTTCCAGAAGAACTTGCTGATGTTCGCCTTCGTGATTCGGGCTAATAGTTCAGCCTCGACTCATTTCATGAAGTAGTCGATGGCAACTATCAGGAACTTATGCTGCCCGGGTGCAGGAGGAAAAGGGCCAAGGATGTCCATGCCCCACTGGATCAACGACCAGGAGGTAGAGAGCTGGGAGAGCGGTGCAACAGGCTGGCATTGCACAACGACGTGATGCTGGCAATGGTCGCACTTTTTGACAAAGTTGGCCGCATCCTCCCTCATGGTTTTCCAATAATATCCCTGGCGGAGGGCCTTGTACGCCAAAGTTCTGCTCCCCACATGATTTCCGCATAGGCCTTCATGTATCTCTTGGAGTACAACTGTTGCCTCTGAGGGTCTCAGATATTTTAAGAGTGGGTAGGAGAAGGACCTTCGGTAGAGTTGTCTGTCCATCAGCACAAAGTGCGTGGCCTTCCTTTTGATGAGGTCGGCCTTTGTTCGATCTTCGGGTAAGGTACCTTCAATGATGTACTTGACATACTGGTCCATCCAACTGGGCTCTGGGTTGACTTGCTGGACCTCTCTGGGTGCCTCGTAGCTTGGGATCTGAAGATGCTCGACATAGGCGCGACCTAGAGACAAGTTCGACAAGGTTGCCAACCGGGAGAGGACGTCAGTGCGAGCGTTCTCTCCACATGGAATGTGGGAGATGCTGAAATGCTTGAAATCTGCCACACTTGCACACACCAGCTCCAGGTACTTCAACATTTGGGGGTCTCGAGCCTCGAATTACCCTGAGACCCGCCCGGCCACCAATTATGAGTCGGTGAAGACCTTCAAATTGGGTACACCCAGCTCGCGAGAGACTCTCAGTCCTACGAGAAGCACTTCATACTCTACCTGATTTTGTGGCAGCAAACTGAAGCAGAGCATGCACTCGGTGATGACTCCTTCACTTTTGGCGAGGATGAGTCTAACTCCACTTCCGTTGGAGTTGGATGCTCCATCCACATGTAGGACCCATATGTCCCCCTCTAGTTTAGGTCTCGACTATTGATTCTGGGGGCTTTCTTCTGGCCCATCGTCCAGGCTGCACACTCAACCAAGAAGTTAGCCAGTACTTGCGCCTTAAGAGATTACCTCGGGTGATAGGCGATGTCAAACTCGCTGAGCTTTAGTGCCCACTTCACCAGGCATCCGGACGTGTCGGGGTGGCTTAGCATGGCTTTCAACGGTTGATCCGTAGAATCGTGATTGGGTGTACTTGGAAGTAAGGCTTGAGGTGCTGGCAGATACAATAAGCACAAAAACTAACTTCTCGGATCGAGAGTACCTGACCTTGGCATCATAGAGAAGCTTGCTTGTATAGTACATGGGCCTCTAGATTCCTCCATCTGTACGGACCAAGACTGAGTTGATAGTCTCCGGAGTGACAGCCATATATAGGAGAAGCTTTTCTCCTTCTTCCGTTTAGGAGAGCAGTGGTGGTGATGCCAGGGTCTTCTTCAGCTCCTCGAAGGTTTCCTGGCACTCCTTCGTCCAAGTGAAGTCATGCATCTTTCGTAGTGCCATGAAGAAGGGTTGGCAGCGGTCGGTAGATTGTGAGATGAATCGGCTCAGGGCTGTAATACGGCTAGTGAGTCATTGAACTTGTTTCTTGGAGGTGGGTTGCTCCATGTCAAGAATAGCTCGGACCTTCTCCAAGTTGGCTTCGATCCCTCTCTGGGTGACCATGAAGCTAAGATATTCTCCTGCAACTACGTCGAAAGCGCACTTCGCCGGGTTCAACTTCATTTAATAGAGGCAAAGGTTGCAAAAGGTCTCTGCCAGGTCGTCGATGTGGCCCAAGGTCGGCCTGCTCATGATGAGCATGTCATCCACGTACACCTACATGTTGCGGCTAATTTGATCTTTGAAGACCTTGTTGACCAATTGCTGGTACATGGCACTAGCATTTTTCAGGTCGAAGGGCATCATTCTGTAGCAGTACATCCCGTGGTCCGTGATGAAGGCAATGTGCTCCTCATCCTCTGGGTGCATTCGAATCTCGTGATACCAGAAGAATGCATCCATGAAAGAGAGGAGGCGGTGCCCTGAGGTGGCATCCATGAGCTGGTCAATCTTCGGAAGGGGGAAGCTATCCTTTGGGCAAGCATGATTGAGGTCGGTGTAGTCTACACAGATCCTCCACTTTCCGTTGCTCTTCTTGACCATGACTACGTTCGCCAACCAGTTGGGAACTGCACTTCACGAATGAAGCCGGCGGTGAGGAGCTTCTTCACTTCATCGTTGATAGCCTTCTGCCTTTCTGAGGCAAAGTTTCTTTTCTTCTGACAAAAAGGGCGGCACTTCAGATCGATCTTCAACTGGTGGGTGATGATATTCGGGGGAATCTCTGGCATATCTGCGTAGTCCAGGCGAACACATCCGCATTCGTCCAAAGGAAACTTAGCAAGTGAGCCCGTTCATCTTCTGGTAATTAGGCTCCTACCTGCACTATCTTCAGTGGGTCCGAGCCAAGGGGATACGTCAAGAGGCACTCGACGGGGCTGCCCCTTGGTCGTCGACGTCGGAATTAGGCTCAGCACTTCGGGCCCTTAGGACAGCCTGCAAGCAATGCGGGACAGGTTGAGGTGCCCCCCTCATCTCTCCTACACCATAAGGGGTTGGGAACTACACCAACAATCTCTTAGTGGATATGACCGTATCAAGTAGGTTGAGCCCGGGGCGGCCAAGGATAGCATGTATGGTGACAGGAGTCTGAGACAGTAAAGGTCATCATTTTTGTGCTCTGCCAGGGTGGTGACCCGGTAGTGACAGGGAGGGTAATTTCTCCCTCAACTCCCATAGAATCTTCGATGAAACCATGAGAGGGGTGTGCACTGGCCTTAACCGATTAGGGGACAAGTTCATCCGAGGAAAGCATCATAAAAAAGGACATCCATCGATCTCGTACTATCAACCATGATGCACCTTACAGGATGCCCGGCGATGGTCATCTCAACCATGACTGCATCGTTGTTTACATTTTCTTGCTCACTCCCCTTCCCCTTCACAAAGGAGAGTATATTTTCCAGATCTCCACCATCCTGGGCTCTCTTCAATGCACACTTTATTCCCCAAGAAATCATGCCCACGAGCTTCTCGGTGGGCCGATTGTCAACTGCAAGAACAGGGGAGAGAGCCGAAAGTGGTTGATCCTCCGCTAGAACCTCGCTCCTCATGAACTTCCTGAGGTAGCCTCTCCTAATCAGGCCTTCGATCTCCTTCTCAGGTGTGGCAGTCCTCAGTGTCGTGGCCGTGGTCGCAATGGAACTAGCAGTACTTCATCATGTCGCGACTGCTTGATGGCCTCAGTGGGAGAGGTCGGCATAGGTAGCACTCGCCCTCAATCTCCATAAGGATTTTCGACCTCGGAGCGAGGAGGGGAGTGTAGGTCTGCTTGGGAATGGGACTACTTTTTGGCTTTGATCTCGACCGGAAGTCCGTAGGCGGCCCAGGTCTCCGCGTTCTAGGCGCGTCTCTCAAGACCGACTTCTTCTGGGGGCTTCCCGTCCAGTTCTCTCTTGGTACGGTCGGCCTCATCGACACGGAAGTACTTATGGACGTAGAGGAGGAGTTCAGAGTATGTCTTCGGCGGCTTCTTGTCCAAAGAATAAGTCAGGCAGGAGGTCTTGAGCCCTCGCTTCAATGCTAGCATGGCGATGGGCTCGTCCAGGCTGTAGATCTCCAAGGAGGCAGCTTTGAAGCGGGTCACATAGTCCCGCAGGAGCTCATGATCTTGTTGCCGGATAGAGAAAAGGCTATCCACCTCTCATGGCACCTTTCAACAAGCGTCGAAGTGGGCCACGAACATCCTCTCCAGCTTTGGAAGGAGTCGATGCTTTCAGGCTCGAGGAGGGTGAACCAGACTCGAGCGACCTTCCAGAGGGTGGTCGAAAAGGTGATACACAGGAGGGCATCCATCATCCCCTGGACTCTCATAAGAGCCTTATAGCTTTCCAGGTGGTCCAAAGGATCGGTGGTCCCATCGTAGGGATCCACTTGATGCATGCGAAATCGACTCGGAATTGGTTCCTCTTGGATTTTCCAAGAGAAGGGAGATTGGGCATCATAGCCCACTGGCTCCTTGGATGAGTCCTGTATGTTGGCGAACTGGCGAGAGAGCTCCGCAGCTTGCGCTCTTGTTCTTCTAGGCACCTCTCGGCCAGACGCCGGATGGCTCATAAGTGGAGCCTTCCATCGAGATCGTGGGAAGATGGTGCTGATAGCTGGAGATGATCGTGATGGGGAGCCTTGCCTCGGTGGCACTTGTGCGCTTGACGACGGCATTGTCGTCCGCTGGGGATCGGCTCTCCCGGTCCGTCGATTCGGAATGATTCATCTTTGCGGGGGTCTGGTGACTCCCGCGGGGATTAGTTGTGGCCCATGGATGGGAAGGCCTGCCTTGGATGGAGTGCAGGCTTGGGCCGCGGGGGCCCAAGGCTTGGGTCGCGGGGATCCTAGCTGGGGTTGAGTGACCAAGAGCGTTGTGGTGCTGCAACTGTCTCACGGCACGTCAGTACCTGCATTTGTTGGACAAGTGCAGTGCATTGGCCATCTGCCGAGGATGGTTGAGGAGGAGCGGGAAGCTCTCTCTCCGGGCTATGTGAACCCGGGGAGAGAGGGGGTGTCTCCCGCTCGGCTGGTGGAAGCTTTTCGTCCACGAGTCACCACCATGCTTCGAGTAGAGCTGTTCTTAAGCTCATGGGGGGATTGTTTGTACAGGGGATTTTTTCCTCTACCTGGCACACCAATCTGTTGCCGACCTTACCGTCATGTTCTGTAGTGTGAAGTGGTGCCGGACGTCTGCCCCTTTACTACCGGAGTCCTACGGTTCCGGTCCTGCAAAACAATGTTAGAGATCCGGACTGGGGATCCCGGTGACTCCGGATCAAGTCCCGGCAAAAGAGTAGAAAGGCGGATCCTACTTTGGTCACCATGCTTAGGGGTTTTTTTGATAGAGGATTGAGTAGAAGAAATTAGAGAAGAGCAGTGCTTGAGTCGCGGCAACCGTACTTGCAGGACTCTCTCTGGGAATCCTTCAGGGAGCCTTGTGCCTTCAAGTTGCTTGTCTCGCTATCTCTCATGCTTGCCCCTTACCTTTTCTCTAGCCCGTTGGTTGCCTTTTTAGATCGTCGATTTCTCCAGTGCCTCGATTTTCCTGCTCAGATGGGGGCTCAGGGGTCAACAGCATCCATTGGTCGCTCTCTCAAGGTCATTTCCCTTTATAGCAGGAAGTTAAGTCTTGAGCATGTCTTTCCTTCGCGTGTTATCATGAAGAGAGAAATTTAGCGGAGCCTCGATCCAGGTGCGGTCGCCCTCGAGTCTGAGATCCCGAATGCAGCTTTCTCCTTGTGGGAGTTACAGGTGGTCGGCCGTAGGATCCGATACCTCGATTGGGGTATCCTTCCCCAATCGGTGCAAACAAGGTTACACGCACCATTCCAGCTTTGGGGTGCCATACTGGGTGCGCCTATTTCGGCGGCGGTCTTAGACTGGCGCCTTCGTTCTTCTCAATGCTTCCGAGGAGAGGCTCCACTTCGTCCGAGGTGGGCTCGATCCTTGGGGAGCCACCTGGCGAAGGGGCGGAGGAGGGATCGACTTCGGCCGAGGTGGGCTCGACCCTTGGAGAGCCACCTGACGAAGGAGTGGATAAGGCTCGACTCCGGTCGAGGTGGGCTCGATCCTTTGGGAGCCACTTGGCGAAGGAGCGAATGAGAGCTCGACTCCGGCCGAGGTGGGTCGACCCTTGGGAAGCTACCTGGTGAAGGAGTGGATGAGAGCTCGACTCTGGTCAACGTGGGCTCGACCCTTGGGAAGCCACCTAGCGAAGGAGCGGAGGAGGGCTTAACTCCGGCCGAGGTGGGCTCGATCCTTGGGGAGCCACCTGACGAAGGAGTGGAGGAGGGCTCGACTCCGGCCGAGGTGGGCTCGACCCTTGGGGAGCCACCTGGCGAAGGAGCGGAGGTGCCGGGCTCGAGTTCGACCGAGGTGGGCACGACCATTGGTGGGGCCACCTGGCGAAGGAGCTCGAGAAGAAACCTGACGTGGTGCTATCTGCCCGCTTGGCTGCCGATGGATCCGAGGTGTACCCCATGTCAGCGATCTTCCCACATCAATATGCAAAACAATATTTTATTAGATACGCATGTAAAATTAATTTAAAAGAATATTCATATAACTATAAGTATTTATAAGGATATATATAAATAATAATAATAATAATAATAATAATAATAATAATAATATAATAATAATAATAATAATAATAATAATAAATATATAATAATAATAATAATAATCTAATAATAAAAGGTTGCGCCAACAATGTGATAGTACAAAGAAAACATTTAAAATAATGGCCATCATAAATGAGGGCCTTTATTTACGGTAGCATCCTAACTATTTTATAACAAAAAAAAATATCACTAAGGCGGTAGGTAGAGGCCACTACCAACTGGTCGTGGATTCGAGGCATAATTCCAGTGGTGACTCAATTAAATCCAAAAATTTTCTTGAATGCCAGAATCGCTGGTATGAGTGAAAGGTCAAGGTCTCACTCTTTATCCCCGTTCTACTAGTTCGACGGTGTGAGTGAAGATCAAGGTCTCCCTCTTTGTTCCCGTTCTACTAGTCCCATCGAAACCTGTGGGGATAGCTACACCGAAATTTATTCTCTTAAATATTCAAGAAAATTGTAACTCTCCCTCCAATAAAGACAACTTCACATTAACAAATTCTCGTTAAATCTTTATTATAATAACAAATAACAACTACCCTGGCAATCCACTATTTCATTGCATCCATTAGTGTGATGACCTTCCCCAATGGACCGGCAAACAAAAGGTGGAAGTGCTGGTTGTCGTGACCGTTTCCCGATTGAACGGATGCTACACACCGTCTTCCGGCAAGCGCACCTAGATTTCGCGCACAAACGAGCTCATGAGTTCCAGCTGCACATCCACCAGAGCAAAATTGGCCTGAGAGATGGGTTGGTTTGATGGTATATCTCCGTGCAGAGGTCCATCCAAAGTGGAAAACTGACGGTGAAGACGATGTTGATCGAGAGAGCAACAGCCTTATCCCTGTACTCCAAGACTGGTTTGGAAGCCGCATCACAAACTATTGGTTTTCATAGCATCATGATCCAGCTGCGCGACCGCCCGAGCAAAATTGGCCTGTGTTACTGGCTCCATCAATTATATCTTCGTGTAGAGATCCATTAAGGGGGTATTTGATTTATGGTCAGAGTGGGAATTAAAATAAGATTTTAATACGACCTATTTGGATAGTTGGATATTAAATTTTATAAATTTCATGAGTTAAGCTAGTGTCACTAGATAAAAGCTATGCCTAATGTCCACGAGATTTTAGAATGGGCCGGTTCGAGTCTTCACTCATTTTCATTTTAAAATTAATTTTTTTTTTAACTAAACATGTTTTACAAATAAAAAATCAGTAACAAAGATAATGTGGTGCAATAATCTTGTCATAATACTCCCAATGCAAGCATGGAAGTGTTGTGCATCCAACCCTAACCCTAAGCCCAGGGCGATAGGAATGGTTTATTGCTAGGCCTCCATTGCGAGCATCCAACTAGCGGCCATCCATGGACCAAAAGCCCAAACTTTAGCATGTTTATCAACATTCCTGCAGCCATTAAGTTTTCACAGGGTCTAAGTTCTACGATGAGTTTTGCATGAAAGAGTGGTTGATTTTTTTTTTAAAATAGCATCAACTATTGAATCATGTTTTACAAAGTTTACAAAGTATTTTACATATTTTTACTAATTAGATTGTATAAATTTTATAATAATTATTATAGGATCCAATCATGTACATGGTAAAAAAAAAATGATCAAAAATACAATCCGAGCCCTCATGGATCGTGCTGTTGTTTTGGGATTTTTTAAATATTTTTTTTTTAATAAATATTTATGAAACTATTATTTAAAATATATTTATGAAACTAATGTAATTTTACTTGTACGGCGGCCACATCAAAAATCGCAAGTTGGACCTGCGATTTCATTAAATATCTTCAAATTTTATAATAAAAATATAAAATATTTAAAATAATATAATAAAATAAAAAATTAAGAGAAGCTATAAGTACAATCTACGGTTTCATCTTAAGTGAAGCAACAGGTGTGACCTGCGGCTTCATCTTATTCCTGTACTTCCATTTTCTAAATAAAAAATTTTAAAAAATTTAAATAAAAAATAAAAAAATATATAAATAAAGCCATAAATTGTTATCTTAATAATAATATAAAATTTAATATTATAAAATAAATTCATTGTAATGTATAGTAAATAATAAATATTATAATAAATATATTATAATATAGTAAATTATAATTATAAATTATATTATAAAATATAATAAATATAATAATACTTTATCATATAATATAAAATTTATAATTTAGTCGGTGTTAGTATGGCCATCAATTCAGTACCAATCTAGTTACCGGTCCGGTCGCTAGTCTAGCCGCCAATCCGGTCACGAGTCTGGTCACCAGCCCAGTGCTAGCTCGGTCACTATACTGATGCCAGTTCGGTCGCCAGTTCGGTCGTCTGTCCGATTGTTAGTCTGGCGGCTAGACTAGCACTGACCTGATGGCCGAACTAGCGACCGGACTAGCACCGGCTTGGTGGCCAAACTAGCACCAACCTAGCAGCCGAACTAGTGATCGAACTGGCATCGACCTGGCAGTCGGACTGGCAACCGGATTGGTACCGATCTGGTAGCCAAACTAGCGATTGGACTAGCACCGAGCTGGCAAGTGGATTAGCATGGCCTGACAAGCGCATTGGCGACTAGACTGGTGACCAGAATAGCGACCAAACTAGCACCAGGCTGGCGGTCGGACTAGCGATCGAACTAGCACCGACCTAGTGACTGGACTGACGACTGAATAGGCACCGCCCTGGTGACCGGATTAACGACCGAATAGCACTAGGCTAGCAACCGAGCTGGTAATGGCTTAATAGTTGAATTGGCGATTGGACTGGTATCGAACTGGCGATCAGACTAGCATGAGGTTGGTGGCCAAACTGGCATCGGCTTGGTTATCAGATTGGTGGCCAGATTAGTGACCGAACTAGCACCGGACGAGGGACTGGACTGGCACCAGACTAATACCGATCTGGCGATCGGATTGGTAATCGGACTAGTGACCAGTCTAGCACCGGGATGGCAGTCAGACTAGCACCGACCTGATAGGCGGACTAGTGATCGAACTGGCATCGGCTTGGCGACTGGATTGGCACCGACTAAATTATAAGTTTTATATTATATTATAAAATATTTATTATATTTATTATATTTTATAATATAATTTATAATTTAATATATTATAATATTTATAATTTATTATATATTACAATGAATTTTATTTTATAATATTAATATTTTATATTATTATTAAGATAATAATTTATGACTTTACTTATATATTTTTAATATTTTTTTAATTTTTTAAAATTTTTTATTTAAAAAATGAAGGTGCAGGATTAAGATGAAACTACAGGTATGAGTGAAACCATAGGTTGTACCTACATTTTTTAAAATTTTAAGTTTTATTATATTATTTTTTTTTTTTGTATTTTTATTTTAAAATTTAAAATTATAAATTTAACCTGTAATATTTTATGTCGCTATTATGCATATAGAACTATGCTAGTTTTATAAAATAATTTAATAATATTTATTTTATATATATATATTTTTTTAAAATATTATTTTATGAATATTTATGAAACTAATATAATTTTACTTGTATGGCAGCCACATTAGAAGTCGCAGGTTGAATCTGCGACTTCATTAAACATCATCAAATTTCATAATAAAAATATAAAAATATTTAAAATAAAATAATAAAATTAAAATTAAAAAAATAAAAAATTAAGAGAAGCTATAAGCACAATCTATGGTTTCATCTTAAGTGAAGCCGTAGGTCGCACTTGCGGCTTCATCTTATTCTTGTACTTTCATTTTCTAAAAAAAAATTTTAAAAATTTTAAAATAAAAAAAAATATATATATATATAATAAAATCATAAATTGTTATCTTAATAACAATATAAAATATTAATATTATAAAATAAATTCATTATAATGTATAGTAAATAATATAAATATTATAATAAATATAATAAATATATTATATATAGTAAATTATAAATATAAATTATATTATAAAATATTATAAATAAATAAATATTTTATCATATAATATAAAAATTTATAATTTAGTTGGTGTTAGTTTGGTTATCAATTCGGTACCAATCTAGTTACCAGTCCGGTCGCTAGTCCGTGCTAGTCCGGTCACTAGTCTAGCCGCCAGTTCGGTCATGAGTTTGGCCGCCACCCAGTGCTAGCTTGGTCGCTAGCTTGATGCCAGTCCGGTCACTAGTCTAGTCATCAATCCGATCATTAGTTTGGTGGCCAGACTAGCACCGACCTGATGGTCGAACTAGCGAACGGACTAGCACCGGCCTGGTGGCTGAACTGGCACGACCTAGCAACCGAACTAACAATCGAACTGGCACCAACCTAGCAGTCGAACTAACGATCGAACTGGCACCGACATGGTAGCTGGACTAGCGATTGGACTAACACCGAGCTAGCAGGTGGACTAGCACCAGCCTGATAAGCAGACTGGCGATAGATTGGCACTAAATTGGCAACCAAACTAGCACCAGGCTGGCAGTCGGACTAGTGATCAAACTAGCACCGACCTAGTGATTGGATTGACGACCGAACTGGCACCAGCCTGATGGCCGTATTAACGACCAAATAGCACCAGGCTGGCAGCTGGACTAGTACCAGCTTAACCGGTAAACTAGCTATTGGACTAGCATCGAACTTGCGACCGGACTAGCATGAGGTTGGTAGTCGAACTGGCATCGGCTTGGTGATCGAATGGTAGCTAGACTGGTAACTGAACTAGCACCGGATAGGAGACTGAATGGGCGACCAGACTAATACCAATCTGGTGATCAAATTAGCAGTCGAACTAGTGACTAAACTAGCACTGGGCTGGCGGTCGGACTAGTATCAACTGACAGGTGGACTAGCGATCAAACTGGCACCGACCTGGCGACTGGATTGGCACCGACTAAATATAAATTTTATATTATATTATAAAAATATTTATTATATTTATATTTTATAATATAATTTATAATTTATAATTTTATATATATAATATATATATTACTGATATGGCATGACTGCTGATGTGAAACCTATTGGATCCAGCTGGCCGCCATGATGGCAAAAGGTGACACTTGGATGCGGTGATCAGGCAAAGCACCAAGTTTGAGCCTCTGGCCAAGGTCAGCTTTCTCGAGGTCAAGTCCTCGATCGAGGTCATTGATGTAAACTTTAATTTAACTGTAAGCGCACGGTATGCAGAGTAGCACGTTCAATGAGTATGGGTCGATCCCATGAGGAATTTGTGTTTGAACTATGTTCAAACCCTGCTTAGGTAAGCTTCAACAAAGATGAACAAAAGTTAATTAAATTGAAAAAATAAATAATTTAAGGATCTAGGGCATTTGAATCCACTAGACCAATGATTCAGAAAACCTCTCTATGATCTCTTTAATAACATTCTTTCAACTTCTTTCTTTATATTAACCAAGTATAGATTATGAAGAGATTTTAACTCAACTATAATCCATCAAGGTTTTACAAGGAAAGAAGAGAAAAGAGTAAAAAAGTTATTGAGCCTCCTATCCGTTACCCTCATTGCATCGATTCAAGCATGAACTATGAAGGGATTTTAATCCAATTATAATCCATCAAGTCTCTTGGCAAGAAGTTTAAAAAGGAAAGAAAGCTCCTTAAAAATCAAACCCCAAGAAGAAGATCTAAGAAAAAGCTTCTAATCATAGTCTAGCTTCAACCCTAGAGGGTTTGCTTAGCTAGACATGATATAAAATAAAATTATAAAAATTATAAAAAAATAAAATCAATCTATACTACTTGCAAAAATGTAAATTATAAAATTAAAATGCAAAAATAAAAACTACACTAATTGTAGGAATGTAAATTACAAGAATTTAAATTACAGAAAATTAACCTAATCTAATGCTGAAATTAAATAAAAATTATAAGAAAAAATTAAATAAAAAATTAAATTTTTTATTACAAAGAAAAAACTTAATTATAAAAGATTAAACTCCTAAGCTATTAACAAGGCTTGGATTTAAAATAAAAATAAAACTAAGTATTGACTCCTGTCTTGATTTTGATAAATAATAAAATACTTAAGTATATTTGAGTACTGACTGTGTGTTAAAAATATGTTTAGCAAATCAAAATACTCAACAAATTTGTAGTATGTTGAAAGTTAAGAATGCTTGCCATCTGTTGAAGAAGTTACTCGTATTGATGGAATTTCTAATTAAATAGACATCGGCATATAAGAATGATCTTGAAGAACACAAATCTTAAGTTTGGAGAAGTTTCAGTAGAGTTTCAGCAGAATTTCAAGAGAGTTTCAGCCAAGTATCAACTCATGGAAGTGAAGTGTCGACTCAAAATGTCAACTCATAGAAGCTTGAGCTGATATGCCAAAAAAGTTTCAGATGGCACACATGAAGTGTCGACTCATGAAGCTTAAGTATCGACTCATGTGTCGACTCAAGTGTCGACTCAAGGCCTGAGACCATAAATGATACAGAACATGTTGAATTCAAGTTTTTTCTCAAGTATCGACTCATGAAGATGAAGTGTCGACTCACCAGAAGAAGTATCGATGCACTAGAGGACTCTAGAGAGCTTTAGAAGATATTTTTTGACCTAGTATCGACTCAAGTGTCGACTCATGACCTGAAGTATCGATACTTGTAGGTATAGATGAACTGTAATGGCTAGTTTTTTGAAGTACAGAATTTATTTTTTGTTCCTAACGACTATTTTCTCCTCTTCAATGATCATAAACAGTCATTTAAGGCTTAGAAAGGTATTTACAGTGGACAAAACTCAAGGAGGAAAAATTCATTGCAAATCTTTCAAGTATTCATTAAGAGTTCATTACTTTTAAGTAAGTCGAGCCTTCAAGCATTCAAGAGCATTTAAGAAGCATTCAAGTTCAATCTTCAAGCATCCATTAAGACTTCAACAACTTGGGGACAAGCTTCTCAACCACAATCAAAGAGCTTCAAAGAGATATTTGCTTTATTTTTGAAAGCTTATTGTATCTTTACTTTGAACTTAAATTTATTGTTGTTCCTAGTTTCAAGTGGATTGAAACTAGTGGTTTGGTTGTTGGTGAGCCTTGTAAAACTAACTTAAGTTGTTGATGAGCCTTGTAAAAACCAACTAGATTTTGGTTAGCCTTATAAAAACCAAGAGAGGTTTTGATTAGTGAGCCCAGGAAACAAATCTAATGTAATCAAGTTGAGATTATAGTGAAATACCCAAGTAAACCTTGGGGAGTGGATGTAGGTGCTTTGGTATGCACCAAACTATTATAATATTATGTATTTTTGATTACTTCTACTCTTCTAGAATTTACTTCTTTATTTTCGATGCATTTTAATTATCAAGCACACAAACTTTTGAAATCACTAGTACCTTTATTGTTTTTGAATTGGCACTTATATTTAATCTTTGCAAAAAAATTTTAAATCCAATTCACCCCCCTTCTTGGGTTGCTTCGCTAGGCAACAAGTAGTACCAAAGCCTTGTACTCAGCTTATAAGTCTAACCACCTTGAGTTAAAGATCTATGGCAGCCCCTATAGGTTCTAATGTTGTTGAGGGTCAAGCCTCAAATAGACCATCCTTTTTTAATGGTACTAATTACACTTATTGGAAGACTTGCATGAAAATTTGTATGCATTCCATAGATTATAATCTTTGGAAGGTTGTTGTAAAAGGTCCCATGTTCCTTCCATGATGGTTAATGGCATTTCCATTCCAAAACTAGAAGAGGATTGGGATGAAAATGATATTAAGTAATCGGAGCTTAATACAAAGGCTATGAACTTACTTTATTGTGTATTAGATCCTAATGAATTTAATAGCATTTCTACATGCACATCCGTAAAGAAAATTTGGGACACACTTGAGATTACTCATGAGGGTACCCATCAAGTGAAGAATACTTAAGTAAATATGCTCATTCATATATATGAAATGTTTAGAATTGAGCCTAATGAATCTATTATTGATATGTATACTAGATTTACTATATTATAAATAGTCTGAGGAGTCTCGGAAAAGTTATGACTAACGTTGACCTTGTAAATAAAATTTTCAGGTCATTGCTAACATCTTGGGATCTGAAGGTCACGGCAATACATGAAACTAAAGATGTTGAGACACTTTCATTGGAGCAACTTGTTGGTTCACTCATGACTTATAAGGTGAACTTGAAACAAAAAGCTGTGGATGTAGATAGAAAGAAGAAGACCATCGCATTCAAATCCACTACACCAGAGTCTTCAAGTAAAGAATCTGAAGGAGAAAATGAAGATGAAGAAGCACTTGTGGCAAGGAAATTCAGAAAATTTATGAGGAAAAATAAATTCTCCTACAAAAAGAAGCCATAGCCTAGCAAAGAAAAAGAAAAAAAAGAAAAAGAGAAGGAGAAGGACCGACCAATTTGCTTCGAATGCAAGAAGCTCGGACACTTCAAAGTTGATTGTCCTCTTCTAAAAAAGTTCAAAAAGAAGTTCAAAAAAAAGGCAATGATGGCAACATGGAGTGATAGTGAAGACTCCAGTTCAGAGGAAGAACAACCAGAAGTCGCCAATCTTTACCTCATGGCTCAAAAAGATGAGGTACAATCTGAACTTGAACTTAAATTTATTTGATGAACTTAGAGATGCATTTGATGAACTTGTGCATGAGTCAAATTATTAAAAATTGAGCACAAGAAATGAAAAAGCATGTTGATTCATTTTCTTTTGAAAACACCAATCTTGTTAATAAAATAATGATTTAAAAGCCAAGATTAATGTTTTAGAAAAATAAAAGAATGCTTTTTTAAAGAAAATAGAAGTTTTGAAAAAACCTAATATTGTTATTATAAATAATGAACTTTTAAAGAAAAATAAAGATCTTGAGATAGAAAATAGAAATTCAAAGATGAGCTTGATAAAGTTAAACATTTTGTTAAAAAAATTACATTTATCTCTAAAAAGTTGAATTTATTATTAAACAATCAAAGAGCTGTATTTGATAAAGCTGAACTTGGTTATAAGCAACAAAATAAACAAAAAACTTTCAAAAATCTTTTTGTTCCAGCATCATCCAATGTTACTTGCTTTAGTTGTAGAAAATTTGGACATAAAGCTTATCAATGCAATTTGAGAAAAATAAACAATTCAAGAAAAATATGGGTTCCAAAAGAAACCATTACTACTAATCCTAAAGGATCCAAGATGGCTTGGGTACCTAAAACAAAAACTTGATCTATTTTGCAGGTGTGTCTTACAATCAAAGAGAAAAAAATATTGTGGTATCTTGACAGTGGTTGCTCAAAACACATGACAGGAGATGTGAAGCAAGAAGCTTTGAATGTAGGGAGTGTAACTTTTAGGGATAACAGTAAAGGAAAAATCATTGGGATTGGCAAAGTTTACATCTCCCCTTCTACTTTTATTGATAATGTTTTATTAATTGAATGATTAAAACATAACTTGCTTAGTATTAGACAGTTTTATGACAAAGGTTTTAAAGTAGTTTTGAATCATCTCTTTGTATGGTTTCTAGTCTTAATAATGGAGTGAAATTCATTGGAGATAGGCATGGCAACATCCATCTTGTTGATCATGATAATTTACTTTTATATGATGGTGAATGCTTAGTTGCAATGAATACCATAATTAATGAGATTAGTTGGCTTTGGCATCGTAGATTAGGTCATGCAAGCATGCATTTACTTTACAAATTATACAAAAAGGATTTGGTTAAAGTTTACCAAAACTTAGACTTAAAAAAGATAAAATTTATGAAGCTTGTCAATTTGGAGAACAAACAAAATCCTCTTTTAAAACTAAAGGAATAGTTTCAACTTCTAGGCCACTCCATATGGATCTCTTTGGACCAACTAGGACCACAAGCCTAAGAGGCAAGAGATATGGATTAGTAATAGTGGATGATTTCTCTCAATTTACTTGAATTTTATTTTTAGCATATAAAGATGAATCTTTCACAGCTTTCACAAAGTTTTATCGAAAGGTTTTAAATGAAAAAGGTACTTATGTTGTTTGTATTTGAAACGACCATGGTACTGAATTTGAAAATCAAAATTTTGAAGATTTTTGTAATGAAAAAGAAATTGAACATAATTTTTCTGCACGTAGAACACCTTAACAAAATGGAATGGTAGAAAGAAAGAATATAACTTTAGAAGAAATGGCACACACAATGCTTTGCAAAAATGACCTACCTAGATATTTTTGAGCTGAAGCTGTTAATACTACTTATTATATTTTAAATCATATTTTGATCAGACCAATTTTAAAGAAAACCTCCTATGAGCTTTGGAAAGAAAGAAAACCTACTTTAAAGTATTTTCGCATATTTGGTTGCCGATGTTTTATTTTAAACAATAGAAAAGGTAATTTAGGCAAATTTGATGCCAAGTCAGATGAAGGTATCTTCTTAGGATACTCTACATCTAGCAAAACATATAGAATTTTTAATAAAAGAACACTAGTAGTAGAAGAGTCTATGCATGTAGTGTTTGAAAAGTCTTCTAACAAATCCTCTAGAAAAGAGGATACTGTTGATGATTGTGCAGGTATTGAAGAACTTAAGAAGCTGACTTTGGATGATCATCCATCCAAAGATAATAAAGAAGATCAAAGTAAGGAAAATGAAGAAGAAGCCACAAGATCTTCACCAAAGGACAAAAATCTATCCAAAGAATGAAGGTATGCTCATGGACATCCTAAGGAATTAATCATAAGTAATCTATTTAGAAGGGTAAGAACTAGATCCTCTATTAGAAATGAATGTAATTACATTACTTTTATTTCACAAATTAAACCTAAATGTATTAAAGAAGCTAAAAAAGATCCAAATTGGATGATTGCTATGCAAGAGGAGCTAAATCAATTTGAAGGAAATAAAGTTTGGACATTAATAGAAAGACTATCTAATACTTCTATAATTAGCACAAAATGAGAATTTAAAATAAATTGGATGAAAATGGTATAGTAACTAGAAACAAGGCTAGACTGGTAGCTAAGGGTTACAATAAAGAAGAAGGAATTGATTTTGATGAAATCTTTGCTCCAGTAGCTAGACTTGAAGCCATTAGATTGCTTCTAGTTTTTGTATATTTTATGGATTTCAAACTTTTCAAATGGATATTAAAAGTACTTTTTTAAATGGTTGTATTGCTTAAAAAGTTTTTGTTGAATAACCACCAGGTTTTGAAAATCATGCATATCTTGATCATGTTTTCAAATTACATAAAGCACTTTATGGTTTAAAACAAGCCCCTGTGCGTGATATGAAAGACTTAGTAAATTTTTAATTGAAAATGATTTTACTAGAGGCATGTTGATACAATCCTATTTTTAAAGAAAAAGGTTGATGATTTCTTAGTTGTATAGATCTATGTCGATGATATTATATTTGGTACCACTAATGAATTTCTTTGCCAAGAATTTGCAAAGTTAATGCAGGGAGAGTTCAAGATGAGCATGATGGGAGAACTGAGCTACTTCCTCGAACTCCAGATCAAGTAAACAAATGAAGGGATCTTCATCAACCAAACCAAATACATAAAGAAGATTCTAAAAAGTTTGGGATGGAGGAGACTAAGCCTATTGGTACACTATGAGCCCTTTATGTAAACTTGATAAGGATGAATCTGGTAAGAAAGTTGATCAAAAATTCTATAGAGGCATTATTGAATCATTACTGTACTTAACTGCTAGTAGACCAAATATTATGTTTAGTGTATGTATGTGTGCTAGATATCGATCTGAGCCTAAGGAATCATATTTAATGGCTGTTAAGCACATACTTAAATATTTATCTGGTACTCTTGACATTGGATTATGGTACTCTAAGAATTTAGTTGTTGATTTGATTGCATATTTTGATGCTGACTTTGTTGGGTGTAAGTTAGATAGAAAAAATACTTCTGGAACTTGTCAATTCCTTGGAGTTAACTTAATCTCATGGTTTAGAAAGAAATAAAATCCAGTTGCACTATCTATAGCTGAAGCTGAATATATTATAGCAGAAAGTTGTTATGCTCAAATCCTATGGATTAAGCAACAACTCGAGAATTTTGGCATCAAACTAACTAAGATACCTATAATATGCAATAATACAAGTACTATAAACTTAACTAAAATTCCAGTTCAACATTCAAGAAGTAAGCACATTGAAATTAGACATCATTTTATTAGAAATCATATTCAAAACAATGATGTAATGCTTGAATTTGTTTCTACTGATATGCAATTAGCTGATATACTGACCAAGCCACTCAATAAAGAAAGGTTCAGTATGATTAGAAGGGAATTATGGGTTATTAATCCTTTTGATTGGATCTAGATCACTCTTCATGACCTTTAAATTTTCCTTTGAAAATTTCTTGACCAAATATCTTTGAAAATCATATTCAATCATTTATTAACTATTAAAATCATTTATCTTGATTTTTTATGAATTTTTCCTATTTTTTCTGATTTTTCTTGAAGTGTCGACACCTCCAAGTGTCGACACTTGGACTGAAGTCATGAGTCAACACTTGACTGGCGG
Source organism: Areca catechu (assembly GCA_021397845.1). Lineage (NCBI taxonomy): Eukaryota > Viridiplantae > Streptophyta > Magnoliopsida > Arecales > Arecaceae > Areca > Areca catechu. Next base: position 45,516,278 of record CM038047.1, on the reverse strand, counting down.
GAACCGATGATTAAATAAGGAAATCAAGCGGTTTCTCTCCATTTTTCTCCCAAACCCTTGAGCCGACTCTTCCCCAAATAGTTTCCCAACTTCTGATTGTTCCCATTTCTTATTTTTACTGTTCTATTATTGATTTGAGCTCGTTTTTTCCTCTCTTCTTCACTGCTGTTCACGGTTTTACCGTGAATCTCTTGCCCATTCCTCTTCCACTTGTCTATTTTTCCTTTTTCCTGGAAGATGGGTCCCAGGAAATAGTTAGTCAGGAGACCTCGACACTCCACCCAGGATACAGAGCGGCTCACGAAGGCATATCATGAGGATCAGGCAGTAGAGGCACCACCTTAGCAGGAGATACCTGTCCAACCACCACCACCTAGAATAGACCGGATGGCCTCCAAGGCCATTGTCGGAGGTCGGAGGATAGATTTTGAGTTTATGGACTGACATCACTTTCGGATAGGAGATTGGCTAAGGGATGCAGGGCTGGCTCACTTCTGTTCACTGAGAGAGAGATTTTACCCTGGTCTGATATGAGAGTTTTATGGTATATTGGCCAGAGGAGCTGACAGATGGATAGTTGAGGTCAGAGGGACATCTATACCGCTGACAGCAAAGATTTTCAGTAGAGCTTGGGAGATACCGAAGAGAGGCATAGTGGTAGATTCGCTGGTTGATAGGATGAGTTCCCTCATATGTATATTTAAGTGAGACGACATTGGAGAGGGAGACACCATCATTGCATCATGACTTTCTCCAGAGATGAGACTGCTGCACCACATTATCACCCAGATTCTTCTGTCGAAGACTGGATGCTTCGACTTCATTATTGAGAGAGAGTTAGTTATGATGGTTTTCTTGATTCAGCGGACTCCTGTTTGCCTCCCAGTACTCATGGTCCATCAGATGACTGAGGCGCCACTAGCAGGAGATTATGTCTACCTTATGGCATGGGACTAACCATTCTGTTTAGAGCTTATGGAGTTGACGTAGATGGAGAGCCCTACAGATAGTTGCTCCACACTGACATCTATGATGAGCGATCTCTGCATCGCATGAGCTATCATAGAGTTAGAGTGATGGGGACCTCACCAGCACGAATCCCAGGGCAAGCATGAATCTTGGAGCCGCGCGAATCTTGGAACATATCCAGAATAAATTTAGGATTTATCTTTTATTTGAAATTTGAATTAGGATTTGGTTGATTAGAATTTAGATATGGATGAGCTTATCTTATCCTATCTTGTATTTGAATTTGAATCATCTCTATCTTTTTATCTTGTATTCAAATTTAAATGAGGGTTAGACAGGTCTATAAATACTACCCTCAGTTTTTTGTAAAAAAATGGAGTTTAGTCAAGTTTTGAGAATGAAAATGAGTTTTAGAAAAGAGTTATTTTTTTTATTTCACTCTGTGAGGAGAGGGTGTGAGGCCCAACCCCAGGCATGATGTGAGGTCATGCCTAGTTATTTTTTTCCCATTCCATCTTCTCTATCCCCTCGTGGCCTTTGAGATCCATCCTAGCACCTCCAAGTATCGAGGAGGGTGTAATGCCCTAGAGGTGAGAGGTCTCTTCATTAGGGTGAGTCCCAAAGTCCATGAGTTCCAGATCCTTATCCTACATACCCACTATTCCTTCGCCATCCCTAGAAAAAAAAATACCAAAAAAAAAATATATGATACCCTAATTTTGGTGACTTCTATGCTCACCAATGATCCTACCCATTTATCCCCATCATAGAGGTCAGTGGAGGCATAGGATATCTGGATAGGCTATAAATACTGATGATCAGGAGGACACTGAGGAGGAGGAGCATATGCATATAGATGAGGCCGAGCCTTTTAAGCCACTGAGGGATATACCCGAGTGACAGCCCGAGCCATCAATTTCGGCACACCCTGAGATGCCAGCTCCTGGAGACACTATAGATGAGAGGATCACTCGCTCGGAGATTGAGGTGATGATTGTTAGACAACGAGTAGATCACATTCACATGGAGATGAGGGTAGGCATTCAGGAGGTGAGAGAGGGACTCTTAGCTATCCTAACTGCATTGGAGAGATTATCTTCTACTAGGGCACCATCACCCCCATCATCGGATTCTCCACCTCCTCCACCAGCACCTCCAGCTCCAGCCCTTGACACTAAGACAGGAGATGGCCAGGGCGATTCTTCCACCGACTTCAACATTGCAGACTATATAGCGGACCTTGAGCCAGGTACTACTGTTGATCAGGACATAGTGCCTGTAGCAGACGAGGCAAGATCTTTAGAAACTGTTCCTGATCCACCCAGTTCTTCTATCCAGACTCCAGTTCTTCCTGACACAACCATTACTTCTGATCCATCTGACTCTTTAGTTTCCACTCCTATTCTTCATATTGATACACTTGATACTCTTATTGATCTACCTACTCCTTCATTTAGTATACCCCTTAGGTCACCCCCAGTACCTTCCACATCTTTCTTGATCAGTAAACTAGGATTTTATACCCCTAGTTTCCACATTTTATCTTCTGGTCCATTGTTTGATATCACATTATCTATCCCTGCACTCGTTCCTAATTCCACTACTGACATAGCCTCTTCTTCAGCACCAGCCAAAGGGAGAGCATGAGCCAGAAGCCAACGCCGTGGATGTGGTGGCATTTCTAGAGTTGTTCGGACTCGACTTGCAAATCTTTGGCCGATGTGGCGGCAACCACGACCCTCTAAGATTACGGGACCGATTATTCTAGAGATTGGGTCTTCCTCTGATGAGAAAAGTATCCCTTAGGGTTGATCTGTATATCAGTCTTTTAGTGTATCAGTCTTTTAATTTTATATTGTTTATATCAAATTATAAATCAATGGTATCAAATTTTGTATCAGATTTTGAATCTTATGTATCAAATGTTTGAAATATATAAATATATATATATATATCATCTTTGGTATTTATTAGTGTACTGCAATGTTTTATCTCAACTTTGTTCTTTTTCTCATCTTTTTCATGATGACAAAAAGAGGGAGAATTAATGAATGGCAAAAAGGAGAGTAATAAATAACACAAAAAGGGAGAGAATGATAAACAAAAGAGAGAGAATGAATAGTTTAAGTAAAGAAAGCAATAAGTAAGGGGGAGAGAGAAAAGTACTAAGAAAATTTTGAAAATTTTAAAATCTCTAAAACTATTGAAAATACTATTGGAAAATGTTTTAAGTTTTGAAAAATATTTTCATATCATATATTGAGGGGGAGCTTTTATTCCATACTCTGATACTCTTCATTTTTATTTTTTACACTCTGATACTCTTTATTTTTATTTTTTATGCTCTGATACTCCTTACTCTTATTTTTATATGCTCTGATACTCCTTATTTTTATATTCTAATACTCTTCATGTTATAATATTTTTGCTCTGATACTCTCTATTTTTATGGTATATTATTTGTCCTGATATGCTTTGACATTGATTTCATGTCTTGACACTTTTAAAGTTTTCATTCTAATACTCCTAAAGATCTTACTCTGATACTTTTCATGTTCAATCTATTTTTACTCAAATGCTTATTCTTCAAATCTATTTTAGCTTTGATACACCTTTTGAACATCTCATATATATACAACTTAGCTCTGATACATTTTAAGTATTGCTCTAATACATTACAGCTATAGCTCTGATACATTGAAACTATATGAATTGAATTCTTTCATATATATATATACACAACTCTGATATATTGAAATTATATGAATCGAATTCTTTCTTATATATATATATCTCTAATACATTGTAAATGAGTTTTTGATCTTGATAAATATTATAATCTAGACTCTAATACTTATTATCAATAACTCTAATACTTATAGTCAATTGCTCTATACTTATTATAAATCTTTTGAGCTTACTATATGTATATACTTAAAGGTTTTGTCATCATCAAAAAGAAAAAGATTATTGACTTCTATCTTGATTTTGATGAATAACAAAATACTTAAGTATATTTGAGTACTAACTATGTGTTAAAAATATGTTTAGCGGATCAAAATACTCATCAAATTTATAGTATGTTGAAAGTTAAGAATGCTTCTCATCTTATTGAAGAAGTTACTCATATTGATGGAATTTCAAGTTAAATGGATATTGATACATAAGTGATCTTGAAGAACTCAAATCTTACGTTTGGAGAAGTTTCAGCAGAGTTTCATCCAAGTGTCGACTCACAGAAGCTTGAGATGATACGTAGAAAATGTTTCAGATGGAATGCATGAAGTGTCGACTCATGAAGCTTAAGTGTAAACTCAAAGCCTGAGACCGAATATGATACAGAATATGCTAAATTCAAGTTTTTCCTCAAGTATTGACTCATGAAAATGAAGTATCGACTTAAGTATAGACTCACCAGAAGAAGTATCGATGCACCAGAGGACTCCAGAGAGCTTCAGAAGATATTTTTTGATCTAGTGTTGACTCAAGTGTCGACTTATGTATCGACTCATGACCTGAAGTGTCGATACTTGTAGATCTGGATAAACAGTAACGACTAGTTTTTTGAAGCTCAGAATTTATCCTTTTTATTCCTAACGGCTATTTTCTCCTCTTCAATAGTTATAAATGGTCATTTAAGGCTTGGAAAGGTATTTAAAGTCAACAAAACTCAAGGAGGAAGATTTCATTATAAATCTTTCAAGTATTCATTAAGAGTTCATTACATTTGAGTGAAGTTGAGCCTTCAAGCATTCAAGAGCATTCAAGTCCAATCTTCAAGCATCCATTAATGCTTCAATAACTTGGGGACAAGCTTTTCAACTACAATCAAAGAGCTTCAAAGAGATATTTGCTTTATTTTTGAAAGCTTATTGTATCTTTACTTTGAACTTGAATTTATCATTGTTCCTAGTTTCAAGTGGATTAAAATTAGTGGTTTGGTTGTTGGTGAGCCTTGTAAAACCAACTTAGATTGTTGGTGAGCCTTGTAAAAACCAACTTGGTTGTTAGTGAGCCTTGTAAAACCAACTTAGGTTGTTGATGAGCCTTGTAAAAACCAACCAGGTTATTGGTGAGCCTTGTAAAAACCAACTAGACTTTTGGTTAGCTTTGTGAAAACCAAGAAGGGTTTTGATTAGTGAGCCTGGGAAAACTAATCTACTATAATCAAGTTCAGATTATAGTGAAATATTCAAGTGGACCTTAGAGAGTTGACGAGGTGCTTTAGTGTGGACCGAATCATTATAAAATATTATGTATTTGTGATTGCTTCTACTATTCTTGCATTTATTTTTTTATTTTTACTGCATTTTAATTATCAAGCACACAAACTCTTGAAATCACTAGCACCTTTATTATTTTTGAATTGGCGTTAATATTTAATCTTTGCAAAAAGTTTTTAAAATCCAATTCATCCCCCTCTTGGGTTACTTCGTTAGGCAACATTAAGGCTCTCTCTCCCTAGCTTACTCTCCTTCTTGTATATTGGAAGGGTGGAAGAAAGTAGGAAGAAGAGATGGAAAGGGGCAAAAAGGAAGCGACAGCAAAATACAGCTAGAAGTGGAATGGAAGTGAAATGTAGAATTCTACGGTAGATGTCTCTTATATAGTGAGAGGGGAATGCATTGGGTCCGTGTGGGAACCGTGTTGGTTTTTCATCATGATCTGCCTCAATAGCTTTGATTCTTATCCTCATCCTGTACCTGTTTCAGTCTCGCGTTCCTATCTTCATACATGTTTGCACGATCTCCGCATTCTATTTTCCATCTTAAAAATCAAACTCTAGTATATCCTCGAACTTCTTTCAATATATTTTCCTTTTGGACATCTTTTATCTCGACAATAGGCTTTCAACTGACGTCAATGTGGCAATGCAGTGACGATCCGGAAGATGATGGAGAGCAGCTTCAATGGTCGATGGCATCAATGGCATCATGGAATGGAGAATTGGTCGGTGTAGTGCTGGACAATGAAGAGACAATGGCTGAGGTAGTGACGATGGAGAAGTGCAGTGAAAGGAGGATGGGGTAGTGGTAAGCGACGAGGTGGTAGCAAGCTTGGTCCGGTGAGGAGTGGCTTGCATCCATAGGGGATGGTGACGTTGAACGTGGTGAGCTCAGCATTGGAGGGATGACGATCGGTGGTGTTGAATCGGAGTGGAGGCGGTGACTTGATGGAGACTGGTCGATGAATCAGAGGACAAACAGTAGACGGTGAATGGGGCGGCGATATGGTTAGAGAAGAGAAAGAAGAATGGTGGAGGGCGGTGACGTTGGAGGTGCAAGTGGCGGGGAAGATGACCTGTAGTGGCTTCAAGATAGGGAGGCGATAGCCTTGGAGATCTGGGATAGATCCGAAGGAGGAGGAAGTGGCTTTTTTGGTGGCTTGGGCAGAGGTGGAGTGTAGCACGTTCAGCGTTTGGGAGATGGATTGGATGGTGGATCTAGGTTTTTCTGACCATAACGGCTTCTCGACTGGCAAGGGGGGTGCTGGTGGCAGCAGGACAGCGGTGAGAAGCTTCCCGGTGATGATTTCGGCTTGGAAAGGTCTATGGTCCATGGTTCTATGCCGTGGACCATCAACAATGGCAGCCATAGACCAGCAAGGCTTCTGTGAACCAGCAGTCGGTCCATGGTCGACTGGCTGCTTTAATTTCTATGCAAATTCTTAACAAAAAAATTAGATTTTATTTTGGGGCCATCCGAACTCCGAATTAAGTTCTGTTTGCGCTGTTGGATCCCAAAAATTAGACTCTTCACATTGGTGGGATTCTTTCCTTAAAACACTACATAAAATTATTAATTTAATTAAATAAGTCAATTTGATCTATAAATTAATGCACTTATGGTTAATATTTATGCACTTATCACTCTTCCGAACATGAATCTTACTCATCCTCGAGTAAAAATTAGTTCATGAATTACTTATTAAAAAATAATTAATGAGGCTACCAAAAACTCTTAAAATCTTACATAAGTTTACTCAAACTTAAGGGTTGTTCTCAAACCCTTTTTGTAAGTAAAAGATTTCCTGTTAGATAGTAGATGAAACAAGTCATTGGGATATTAATAGCTTCATATAAATTGGTTAAGTCCAAACTCCTTATTTTTCCAAATAATTCTTGACCAACTCTTATTGTTATTTCTAAATCCTCTACTCCCTTGGAGTGGTGAGATATTGTTTTAGTGCATGTATGTTCCTCTTAATGTTACACTTTTCTTTCACTTTTTTTTCTTCTTTTTTTCATTATCATTTTTTTTAAATACAGACCATGCAATGCCTTAATCTCTTAAGCTTTCTATCTGACCTTTGTAACAAGTTTTCAATCAATGTCTTCCATACTAGTTGACCTTAGGGCACTAGGTGTAGAACATCCCTTGGACTTACTAGCAAGAGTTAGAAAGGCTACATATCAAAACTAGTTGTATAACAAAATTTCTTCACATTTCTACTTTTTGACACGAGACTCAACCATTTCTTAGACGAAGAGGCCCAATTACTTGGTGGAATAATGTTTATGTTGCCCAGTTAGCTAATCCAAAAGGGGGGATGAATTGGGTATTTAAAACTTTTTCATAAGTATGTGCTCTTTTAGAAACTTAGTGTGGTGAGTGATGTGATTTAAGTATGAAATGCGGAAGCAAGTAAAGTGCACAATCAACACTATTGCCCAGGTGGCTTTCCCAAGAAGGGGATGAATTTGAAATTTTAAAAAAAAATTTAAGCAATGATGTGCTCTTTGAAATCCCTTATAAGTGTTAAGTGCTGTGATAGGATAATAGAATGCCGAAGCATAATCAAATAGGATAGGCACACCACAAACACAAACAAGTTATAGTGGTTCGGAGCAACCCAGCTCCTACATCCACTATCCAAGATTACCACTTGGGATTTTTACTATATCCCCCACTGGAATACAGTCCGATTATTTTCACAAGCTCATAATCCAAACCTCTATACTTTTATTTTTAAACCGGGCTCTCCAAAGAAATCCAACTTGGTTTTATCAGGATCACCAAGAACCCTATACTTAGTTTTAACATAGGCTAACCAAGAACCTATTTGGTTTTCAACCGGGCTCACCAATAACCCAACAATTCAATAAAAGAATTGTAAAGAAAAGCAACAGAATGACAAACAATTTTTTGTCGAATGATTGCTGATGCAGCTTGAGAGAAGTCCACTTAAATGCACTTCAATGCAGTTTAATGGCTTCTATAGCTTCTTTACTTAAGTGCTTCAAGCTTCAGATGAGTGTTGGTGAAGGCTTGAAGGCTATCTTGAATGCTCTCAATGCTCTCTTGCTTTTTGGCTTAGTTGGATATTCAATAATGTATTAACTCTTCATCTCTTTTCCAAAAACTTCTTCTAAAGTGGTTCAAATCCCTCAAATATATAGTCTTGTACTCTTCTCAGGTGATTTTAGTCATTGTAGACCGTTGGGATGTGACATTTGACCATTGGAGCACTTTTTGGATTCAAATTACAAGTTCTGGAACTAGCCATTATAAGTCTGAAATCGACCTTCAAGTCAGCTCAGATTACTCGAGTCGGCTCGGATCTTCAGAGTAGTTCTAGTTGAGTTGATTCTCTTCAATCTAGTCGGCTCGCTTGCATAGTGTCCTGATTTCTCACTCTATAAGTGTCGGCTCGCCTTGATTCTAGTCAATTCGGATCCTTAGGCCTTCAAAGATATAGTCTAGAAGAGTTGGCTCTTTCTTTTAGAGTCAGCTCGATTGGCTATAGTTCTCAGATCTCTTTTTTTAGACTCTAGAGGAGTCGGCTCGATTTACTGAAGAGTCGGCTCGGATGTCTGACAATATGATAGAGTCGGCTCGGACTCTCCTTGGATCGGCTCGCTTGTCTGATTCAGGAAGTAGTACTCTGGACAAGTCGGCTCGGGTCCCTTAGAGTCGGCTCAGATATCTGCATGCCAGAATCCTCATATGTACCATGTGCCAGAGTCGGCTCTCTTCTCCTCGAGTCAGCTCGGATGAGTTCTTCAGTGAATTTTCAATTCTTCTCCAGAATTCATCCAGCAAGGCTTCAAGCTTTCAAGATATCTTCAAACTCTTCTAACAACATACTCAAAGTAATTCAAAACTTGAAAAGACCTAGAAGTAACCCATTTGATTGATTTTTATTAAAGTTCTTCTTTGGGTTCTTCTTTACAAGATTCAATTAGAATACAACTCAACACAAGAAATAGAATGTAGGAGTTGAAATTGAGCAATGAATTCATCCTACAAAAACTTGTAAAACACTTGAAGAGTTGTTAGTAAAATAAATGCATGCTCTAAAATTTTGTTATCATCAAAATCACTTATTGGGTCAACAAACACAAGCACAAACACCAGCAAATTATAGTGGTTTGGAGCAACCCGGCTCCTACGTCCACTATCCAAGATATCACTAGGGATTTTCACTATATTCACCATGGAGTACAGCCAGTTTATTTTATACCAGGCTCACAAACCAAAATCCAAACTTGATTTTACATCAAGATCACCAAGAATCCAATATAATATTTGTTTTCACGAGCTCACAAATAACCCAAACTTGATTTTCAAGGCTCACAAAAAATCTTAAACAATACCCAAGATACAGCCTTTGCTGTACTTGAAACAACTCAATAAAAGAGTTAAAAATGGAGCAACACTAATGACAAACCAAACTTTGTCGGATAGTTGCAGTTGATGCTCTTTGAGAAGCCTTCTTGATTGCTCCTTTAATGCTCTTCAAGGTTTTCAAACTTCTCCAGTAAATAACTCAAGAGAATGATTGGAGTTTGGTAAAGTCTTGAGTTCTTCCTTAAATACTCTTCTTGAATGCTCAATGATCTCTTAAAAGTTCTTCCTCTTTTCAAAAGTTCTTACCTTTTAAAACTCATTAAAACTTGTCTTTAATCCTTCATTTATAGTGTTTTGAACCGATCCCAGGTATAAATAGCTGTTATAGGGCCTTAGGAGATGAAATATGACCGTTGGAGCACTTTTTAGATTCAAAAAATCAATTCTAGAACTAGCTGTTATGCATCTAAAACTAGGATTCGAGTTGGCTCGGTTAGGTCGAGTCGGCTCGGATTCTTAGACATGTTGAAATTGCACTCTGGTCGAGTCAACTCTTCTCGACCAAGTCGGCTCGCCTGACTAGTTTTTCAGAACTAAGATTTTGCACACTTTGGAAGAGTCAGCTCGGTTGTCTGACTTCAGAAAATTGAATATTTGATACTCTGTATGAGTCAGCTCGGATGTCTGCATGCCAGAAACTTCTATGCCATGCTAGAGCAATGAGTCGGCTCTATCCCTTCAAGTTAGCTCGAGTGAACTATGTCAAAAAGTGTCCAAACTTCTTCAAATAACTTTCAACAACTTTCAAACTTCTTCCAAACCTAGTCTAAGTAATTTAAACTTAAACAATACATTGAATTACTCCCTTTTTATAAGAATATACAATTAAGTTATTTAGGGCTTTTCAATATTTGAACATTTTCTCATGAATACATAGATATACTACAAAGATTATTGAAATGTAGGTAGAATGATTGTTCAATTGAAGCATCCTACAAAAACTTCTCAAATATTTAAAAGTGTTAGTATCAAATACATGCTCCAATATTTTGTTATCATCAAAATCATTCCAGGGGTCAACAATCTCTCCCTTTTTGATGATGACAAAATACTAGGCATGGAAAAACTTTACAGTTATGTATGTACGAATACTTAAAGTATCAAAATGACTTGTATATGATTTAAATTGATAAGTATCAACATGTATCAAGAGCATATTAGAATGAACCAATAAGTATCAAGAAGTATTAGATCTTTTTGTATCAAAGTCAATATTTGTCAAAAACTACTTTTGCTTGAGAATGTATTTGAGCCAATTAAGTATCAAAGTTTATCAGAGCGAAATGAGTATCAAAAATGTGTCAAAACCAATTAATTTTTATTAATTTAGTAAAGAAAACATCAGAGGTAATTGAGCATTAAAATGTATCAGAGCCAATTAATTTTCATGGAATTAGTATTAAAATTTATCAGAGCTAAAATCCATTATCTTCCATGCATAAATAACTTCTCCCCCTGACTTGCATATTTTCATGAAATTTGATTTTTCCATGCACATAAATATTACTCCCCCTTTTTGTCATTAACAAAAAGTTTTTTTAAGCAGTCTTTATGGGAATACAAATCAATAAATTTTGAAATAGAATAAGAATATTAAGATGTTTTGAGATAATTTCACCTTCTCTTTATATTCTTGATTTTCTTATTAATATTTTTCTTTCTTTTTCAATGACAATTATTGATATCAATTGGTGAGTCTACGCTTTGTATATCACAGAGGAGTTAAAATTTGCTCCCCCTTACTAAAAGAATTATAGAGTAAAATGCCAATGACAATTAAACAAGGTAAACACACACACATATATATAAACAAGTTTTTGATACAAAAGATACAACCAACAAAAACAAGATCTAGCAAGATCTAATCATCTTCTTCCTCACTAGAGGAAGAACCTATTTCTAAAATAGTAGAAGAAACTTTAGTTTTCAAAGGTTTGTGCCTAAGATCTCTAAGTCTAGTCCTAGTGGGAGCTTTAGGTACATTAGTTTTGGTTTTAGGTTTAGCTCTAGGTCTAGTAGGAGTAGAAGTAGGCTTAGTCTTAGTATCAGGAGGTGGAGGTGGGTGTGTCTGGCATGTGGTGGAGGCTGTCCAGGTGTGGGTGATGGCTGTGGAGGTTGTTGCCAAGAAGTAAAGGCTCTTGATGCAGATCGAACTCCAGTCACAAAAAGCAAGATAGTCCGAAGCTCGAATCCAATGTCCTGAATCTGCTCCCGGATACCATGAAGTGCAAGGGCCTGCTGAGTAGCAAATGAGTATGCTTCTCCTCGAAGCCTCCCAAAGTCTGAATGCAAGTCTTTAAGATCAGTGCTATAGTCATCCTGCATCCACTGACTCATCTCCATAGTATCAACTCTGAGTGTTAGCTCCATCATCTCTGTCCGGAACTCCTCTAGGCCTCTCCCTAGTGTCTGGTGAAGATCATGAAACATCGATATGAAAGATCCCATCAGAGTCTCAGCAAACTGTGAGAGCTACTCGAATGAAAGACCAGTCTGAGAGCCAACTGAGGTCAATGGTACTGAATGTGCTGCTGATGGTGCTGGTGGAGTCCTGGGGCTGCTGGTCTGTCCAATCATCCAACCTGTCCCTAAGTCTCCTCATTTGTGGAATCCTCATCGCTATCACCAGAGTCACTATCACTATCTCCATCAGACTCCTCTCTGGCAATGCGAGTAGCTGCAGTCTCATGCTTTGCCTCCTCCTCATCTGAAGACTGATGCAACACTCTCTAACTAGATGTTTTCTTGATCCAAATTTCTTCAATTTGGTGATATCCCATCCTATGCAGGGATTTCACTGAGTATATGTCTATGTGGTGAAGGGGTCATCCATCCTCTCCGATCAAATCTACACCAAACTCTTGGAACAATAAAGTAAACATCATCCCATAAGGCAGACAGGCTTTCGCTCTCCGAGCTGCATCCTGGATCTATGTCAGCATAATGTAAGGTAGATTGAGGGCCTCCCCCTCAATCATGTATCTCATGAACATCATATCCCATTCATTGACCCAGTCATAATGACTTGTACGGGGCAAAAAGATCCTACTGATGATGTTATGTAGAAGTCTCATTTCCAGGGATAAAATGTTGGCCTGAACATTAGATATTCCTTCTACACTTCTCCTCGCCAGTATAAGTCTCAGGGTTTTCTGCTTCTCTCTCAAGTTCAAGTGAAGTTTTCCCCTGTTAGGCATCTGCAAAACCAGACTTATCTTTGATTCATCAACAATCATTCTAATTCCCTTCACAATAGATGTCACATTATTCTCTCCAAGGGATAAATTCTCAAAGAAACTTCTCACCAGGCTAAGGTAGGTTGGAATATCCAAAGAACAAAAATACACCTAGCCCTGAATCTCAATCCAGTTACCTATCCTAAAACCCTGGTTTTCAAGAAATGAGAAATTGATTTGTCTACCAGAGGTCACATGATGGTTTCCCATTCGGATAACTTGCCTTGCAGGTGCCGGAGATAAGTTCCTCAGTTCATCTAGTGCTTCTACCTGAGTCGGCTCATCCTCATGTCTTTTGGATCTCCGTTTTTGTTGGACGGTGCTCGAATTCGCATGCCTTGGTCTCTTGGTAATGGCCTTCTTTGGAGCCATACAGTCAAGATTTATGATGGAAAGGGAATATTCAGATAGTTCTTGGAATGGATGGGAGAGTGGTCCCTTAAGGCCCTTTCTAAACAGTGAAAGGTAAAGTGAAAGGAATTTTAGGGCAAATGGCTTATAACACTATCCGAAGTTCAAGTCGACTCGACTCCTGCTTGAGTTGGCTCGAGCCAAAATATAGAAAATGGCTCTAAAACTCAATAAAGAGGTGTCTATACTCTAGAATTACACTAGATAAGGTGATTGGTAATCTTAGATTGGTAATGAAGGTTTTCTAGATAATTTTTTCTTAATCTTAAAGAAATTAGGTCAAAAGTTCTTAAAAGGGTCACACAAACCTAATTCTCCTCTAATTATTTGAAATCTATCTTCATTAAGTGGCTTAGTAAAGATGTCAGCTAATTGATTTTCAGTTAGAGCAAATTCAAGTTCAATATTATCATTTTGTACATAATCCCTAATGAAGTGATGTCTAATTTCTATATGTTTTGTCCTAGAGTGTTGAATTGGATTCTTTGTCAAATTAATAGCACTTGTGTTATCACATTTGATAGTAATTTTAGTTTGAATAACACCATAGTCTTCTAGTTGTTGCTTAATCCAAATCACTTGAGCAAAACAACTCCCTGCAGCCACATACTTTGCCTCAGCAGTAGACAATACTACGGAGTTTTATTTCTTACTATGCCATGAGATTAAGTTCAATCCTAGAAATTGACGTGTACCACTAAAACATTTTCTATCAATTTTACATCCACTATAATCAGTATCAAAAAATCTAATTAAATTTAATAAAGATTGCTTAGAATACCATAGACCTAGATTATTTGTTTCTTTTAGATATTTTATGATTCTTTTAACAGCAAGTATATATGATTCTTTTGGATTTGATTGAAATCTACCACATATACATACACTAAACAAGATATTAAGTCTACTAGCAATTAAATACAATAGTAATCCAATCATACCTTGATAGAGTTTTTGATCAACATTATTTCCATCTTCATCCTTGTCAAGTCTACAGGTGGGGTTCATGGATGTGCCAATTTCTTTAACTGACTCCATACCAAACTTCTTAATGATCTCCTTGATGTACTTTGCTTGGTTGATAAATATTCCTTCCTTTGTTTGCTTAATTTGGAGTCCAAGGAAGTAGGTTAGTTCACTTATCAAGCACATTTAAAATTTGCCCTGCATAAGCTCAGCAAATTCTCTACACAAATTTTTATTAGTTGCACCAAAATTATATCGTCTACATAGATTTGTACAACTAACATATTTTTTTCTTTTCTTTTAATGAACAGAGTGGTGTCTACATTACCTCTAATAAAATCACTTTCAAGCAAGAATTTACTCAGTCTATCATACCATGCTCGAGGTGTTTATTTTAAACCATACAATACTTTGTTAAGTTTGAAAACATGATTTGGAAGAGCATGATTTTCAAATCCTGGTGGTTGTTCTACAAAAACTTCTTCTGAAATAAAACTATTTAAAAATATGCTTTTTACATCCATTTGAAATAATTTAAAATTCATGTAGCAAGCAAATGCAAGTAATAATCTGATAGCTTCTAATCTTACTACAGGTGTATAGGTTTCATCAAAATCTATTCATTCTTTCTGATTATATCCTTCGGCAACTAATCTAGCTTTATTTCTAATTGTATTCCCTTTTCATCTAATTTATTCCTATAAACCCATTTAGTGCCTATAATAGGATGATCAGAAGGTTTATTCACTAAAGTCCATATATTATTTATTTCAAATTGATTAAGTTCTTCATGCATGGCCATCATCCAATTGGGATCATTTTCTGCTTCTTCTATGCTATTAGGTTCTACTTGTAAAAAAAAAGCTAGGTAATCATGTGCTTCTCTAAGTCATGACCTAGTCCTAACACCTTATGAGGGATCACCTATAATTAAATCTTTAGGGTGTGATGTTACATACCTTCATTCCTTTGGTAAATCACCATGATCTTTGCTTACCATTTCTTCACCTTATCCTATTTGTTTGTCCTTTAGGCTCATGTCCTCCATAGCTTTATCAATTGCACTTGCATCATTATCAATGCACTCTTCTTTTCTAGAAGGTGAGGGGTTAGATTCATCAAAAATAACATGAATAGATTCTTTAATAGTTAATGTTCTTTTATTAAATACTCTATAAGCTTTACTAGAAGTAGAATAATCGAGAAATATAGTTTCATCAGATTTAGTATCAAATTTTCCAAGGTTATCCTTTTCATTATTAAGTACAAAGCATTTGCAACAAAATACATGAAAATAATGAATACTAGGTTTTCTATCATTCCAAAGTTCATAGGGGTTTTCTTTAAAATAGGTCTAATCAAAACATGGTTCAAAATATAGCATGCAATATTCACAGCTTTTGTCCAAAAATACTTTGGAAGATTGCCTTAACATAACATAGTTCAGACCATCTCTTCCAATGTTCTATTTTTCTTTCTCTACAACATAATTTTGTTGTGGTGTTCTAGGAGCAGAGAAGTTGTGATCAATGCCATACTCAGTACAATAATCTTCAAAATATTGATTTTAAAATTCTGTGCCGTGATCACTTCTAATAGAAACAACTAAAAGATTTTCTTGATTGAAAACTTTCTTATGAAGTTTTTAAAATACTTTAAAAGCTTCATCTTTATGTGCAATAATAAAATCCAAGTAAATCTTGAAAAATCATCTACTATCACAACTCCATATTTCATACCTCCTAGGCTTGTGGTCCTAGTTGGTCCAAATAGGTCTATATTTAGTAGTTCTAAAGATGTAGAAGTTGAAACCATATTTTTCGACTTAAAACTCTCCCTAGTTTTTTTACCAAATTGGCATGCATCACAAACATGTTTAAAATCAACTTTAAATTTTGGTAAACCTCTAACTAGATCTTTAGAAATCAATTTAGCTAATGTATGCATGCTAGCATGACCTAATCTTCTATGCCATAGTAAGCTAGACTCCTTGGTTTTAGCGTTCATTGCCATAAGACTTGTACTACTAGACATGACTAGAACATTTAAATCTACCACATAAATATTTCCAAGTCTATGATCAATAAACTTAGTGTTAGAATCAAATGAATTAATTACTATGCACATTAAAGTCAAAGACAATCTTGAATCCTCTATCACATAATTGACTTATACTTAACAAATCATGCTTCAACTTGTCTACTAACAATACATTTTCAATAAATGTAGAAGGGATAATTTTAATCTTACCAATGCCAATGATCTTCCCCTTACCATTGTCACCAAAAGTAACAATTTCTCCATCATTCATTTCTAGGATGATGAATTGTTCTTTGTCACCCATCATATGTCTTGAGCAGCCCTATCCAGATACCATCTTCTCTTTGAATTCTGGGCTGCAAGACATTCCTCATCTTCGAGACCCATCAAACATATGTTCGTAGTTTTGCAAGTCTCTTCCTCATCAATTGATATGGACTCCTCGCTATTGCTCCAAGTTGCAACCATCGCTTTTTTGTTCTTCCTTTTTGATCCTTTCTTTAATGTAGAGCAATCTGATCGGAAGTGCCTTGGTTTTTTGCACTCGTAGTAGACAAGCTGTTACTTTTTATATCTTTTTTTTTCTTTTTCTTTCTCTTTGCTGTGTTCTCCCTTTTTATAGTTTTTCATCTAGTATCTTGCCTTTTCCTGCTCATAAATTTCTTAAATCTCCTCATAACTAGAGCAATATCATCATCTTTAAGTTCATCTTCGGAGAAGGGGCTTTCTTCTTCTATTTCTTCTTCTTGTTTCTTAAGTTTAGCCGCAACTTTGAAGGTAATTAATTTCTTCTTTTTAATGTCATTTTCACTTCGATGCTGCATGGTCAGTTCATGTGTAATCAGGGAACCCAGAAGCTCATCTAATGGGAGTGTGTTGAGGTCCTTGGCCTCTTGAATTGCAGTAACCTTTGGATCCCATTTATCCAGCAGAGATCTTAAATTTTTTTGCACAAGGTCTGCATTTGAATATGTCCCGCCAAGACTCTTTAAACCGTTAATAATATCTGTAAACCTAGAGAACATGGCAGATATTATTTTATTTGGTTCCATTTTAAATAATTCATAACTATATACAACAATATTGATTTTTGAAGTTTTAACTTGAGAGGTTCTTTCATGGGCTACTTCAAGTTTATCCTAAATTTTTTTGCAGACATGCAAGTAGAAATTCGATTAAACTCGTTAGCATCCAAAGCATAGTACAAGAGATTCATAGGTTTGGCATTCAGTTCACCCATCTTCATGTCATTTTTATCCCATTCCTCCTCAGATTTTGGGATGCCTGTGCCATCAACCCTTTTTGTGAGTGTGTGAGGTCCTTTTAGGATAACTTTCCATAATTGAAAATATGCTGCTTGTATATAAATTTTTATTTGTGCTTTCCAGTAGGTATAATTAGTGCCTGTAAAAAGTGGAGGCCTATTTATAGATTGACCTTCGGTCAAAGAAGTACTCATAGGATTTGCCATAGATCTTTTCTCTAGAGAAATAGATTATAGAGACACTGCTCTAATACCAGTTATTGCCCAGTTGGCTAATTCAAGAGGGGGTGAATTGGGTATTTAAAATTTTTTCACAAGTATGTGCGCTTTTAGAAACTTAGTGTGGTGAGTGATGTGATTTAAGTATGAAATGCGGAAGCAAGTAAATAACACAATCAACACAAGCACAAACACCAGTAATTTATAATGGTTCGGAGCAACCCGGCTCCTATGTCCACTATCCAAGATATCACTTGGGATTTTTACTATATTCACCAAGGAATACAACCAGTTTGTTTTACACCGGGCTCACAAACCAAAATCCAAACTTGGTTTTACATCGGGATTACCAAGAACCCAATACAATGTTTGTTTTTACGGGCTCTCAAATAATCCAAACTTGATTTTCAAGGCCTTAAATAATACCTAAGATACAGCCCCTGCTGTACTTGGAACAACTCAATAAAAGAGTTAAACATAGAGTAACACTAATGACAAACCAAACTTTATCGGATGGTTGCAGTTGATGCTCTTTGAGAAGCCTTATTGATTGCTCCTTTAATACTTTTCAAGGCTTTCAAACTTCTCCAGTAAATGACTCAAGAGAATGATTGGAGTTTGGTGAAGCCTTGAATTCTTTCTTGAATGCTCTTCTTGAATGTTTAATGACCTCTTAAAAGTTCTTCCTCTTTTTAAAAGTTCTCACCTTTTAAAATTCATTAAAACTTGTCTTTAATCCTTCATTTATAGTGTTTTGAACTGATCCCAGGTAGAAATAGCCGTTATAGTTCCTTGGGAGACGAAATATGACTGTTGGAGCATTTTTTAGATTCAAAAAATCAATTCTAGAACTAGCTGTTACACACTTAAAACTGGGATTCGAGTCGGCTTGGATTCTCAGACATGTTAAAATTGCACTCTGGTCGAGTCGGCTCTTCTCAATCGAGTCAGCTTGCCTGACTAGTTTTTTAGAATTAAGATTTTGCACACTTTGGAAGAGTCGACTCGGTTATTCTTGAAAAATCTAACAATATTAAAAAAAAATAATTAGAAAGAAAGAAGTTAGGTTGCCTTCCAAGAGTGCTAAGTTTAAAGTCTTCAACTAAACTAAGTAGATCTTTTAGATTATGTCAATTGATACATCCACTAATTTATTAGATATACCTAGCCATGGTGGATGGTTGGATGAAGTCCAATCAGTAATGTCTCACATGATATCTCTGTTATGTATATCTATAAGATGTATCTCCTGATAGTAGGTACTCGGAGATGGCTTGGTTGATGGTTTATCAAATTTTATGAGTATTTCAGTAGGAGGCTCCCATATCTAGCTATTTTTATTATCTCCAAGTATTTTATCAATGTTCTCATATTTATGGGTTGGCCATATACTAGACTCAAGATCGACTTCCTCATCGCTAATGTCTATAGATTCATAAATTTTATTTTGGATTACATTTATATTAGCATGCTTGGTGGATTCATGTTCCAAATTGAATATATTTAGCTCAATAGTCATCTTACCAAAAGATAGCTTCATAAGTCCATTCCGATAATTAATTTCAGCATTAGCAGTAGCTAGGAATGGTCTTCCTAAAATAACTGGGATATGACCCTTAGGATTTACTACTAGTCCAGTCTCCAAAATGATAAAATCTACAGGAAAGATAAAATTTCCAACCTTAATTAGGATATCCTCTACCATTCCTTTAGGGATCCTAAAAGATAGGTCTACTAATTATAATGTGATTCTTATTGGCCTAAGTTTTTCCAATCCCAATTGCTCATAAATTGAATATGGCAGAATATTTACACTAGCCGCTAAATCAAGTAAGGCCTTCTCAATGTGGATTCTCCTATGACACATAAAACTATTGGAGACCCTGGATCCTTATATTTTATGGGCATGTGACTTAACAAGTATGAGCTCATTGTTGCTGCTAAGAAAGCTCTCTTTGATACATTAGAAGTCCTTTTCTTGGTACAAAGATCTTTTAAGAATTTAGCATAAGTCAAAACCTCTTGGATCATATCCAGTAGAGGAATATTTACTTGAACTTGCTTAAATACCTCCAACATTTTATTTAAATATTTTAATTGTTTGTTAGACCTTAATCGATTTAGAAAAGGAGCTCTAAAAATTTTAGGTACCTGGTTTGGTGGACTATTAGTTTCAAAATCTTGAGTTTGTAAGGTGGGTTGTTCATTGGGTAGCTCAGCTGACTCAGCAGTTAAGTCCTCTCTACTGTCAGATGTATCTACCTTATTATTCACTTGCTTTCCTGATCTTAAAGAGTGAATAGCATTTACTTGATTAACTTGATTTCCTTGGGATGGTCGACCATTTTGGTTTCTTGGGTTGGGCTCAGGTTAGCTAGGTAGCCTACCTCATTCTCTTTCATTAATGGTAGATGCTAGCTGACCTACCTGCATTTCTAAGTGGGCTATGGCCTAAGAGTTTGAATTTATGAGTTATTCCGTTGTTTGCATAAAATTACTTGATGTAGCATTGGTATCAGCATTGGATTTGGCTAGAGCTTTCAGGCTTTTCTCTAAAGAACTAATTTTTTTTATCATTGTTATTATTGAAGCCTGGTGGTGATGGGTTGTTCATCGTAGGGTTAGGTCTTAGGTTTTGTTAATTGAAACTAGGACTACCTACATTTGGATTCTATGAATCATGAGAAATTTGGATGATTTCTCCATCCTGGGTTATATATGGGTGCATAGGGATTGTTCATTGATCTCTGGTATGTAGCATTCACCTGTGCCATCCATTCTCTATTGGGTTCATTTGGAGGGGACATTCTTCAAGGCATGGTCTGGTGCATTGTACCTGTTACACATGGGTGCAGATACTTGGTTCATACTGGATGGTCTCTGAAGTTCTAAAGTCTCTAACATATGTGTTAAGGTTGCAATTTTGGCCTCTATAGCTAGAAAAGTTGAATTTGGTGTATTCCACCTCTTAGAGGTGTGGATCTTTCTGGTTCCCTAGTTATTTTTCATTATAGATTTTTTTTAGCTAGGTCTTCTAGAAATTACCAGGCTTCATTGGGTTCTTTATACATGAATTGGCCTTGGCACATGGACTCTAGCATGGTTCTTGAATTTGAATCTAAACCCTCATAAATGATTTGGCATAGTCTCCAAGTTTCTATTTCATGGTATAGACATTAGGTCAAGAGATTCTTGAAACGATCAAAGTATTTCCAAAATAACTCACCAGCTAATTGATAGAATTGGTTTATTTTATTTCTAATTTTATCTATTTTATGATAAGGAAAATATTTTTTTAAGAACACTCTTACAAAGCCTTCTCAAGTCGTGATAGATTGATTTGGAAGACTATAAAGCCACTTTTTGGCATTATCCTTAAGGGCAAAATTGATCAGTCTCAGCTTGATTTCGTCTTCTGATAATTGTTGCAGCCTCATAGTGGCACAAACCTCTTCAAATTCTCTAATAAATATATATGCATCCTTTATTCCCATAAATTTTGGAAGCATATTAATCATCTAAGATTTGATTTCAAAATTATTAGGAGTGGGTTGGGGCAACCTTATGCAAGAAGGTTGGACAGAACCAACTGGATAACAAAAATCCTTAAGGGTTTGGGTTTGATTTGTTAAATCCATTATAAAGGTAGTAGGATTTGAAATAGGAATTAAATCAGTTCAAACTAGTAGACTTGATATCTTTCTCCATACAAAAGATGGAGAATTTACTATATTTACTATGTCTTCTATTTTTTTGGATTTTGTGTGTATATATATATATATATATATATATATATATATATACATATATATATATATATATTATTTAAAAGCTTTTCTTTTAACAAATCTAAATCATTTCAACTTTTTTGTACCCTAGGATAACCATGCAACATAATTGGATCCAGTTATGTCAGGGCAACCTTATGTCAAGGCAATCAAGATTGAAAATACGTAAGATTTTTTTTTCAAACAAGTTTCACACAAAATTAATCCTATCATGGGGTTAACCTAGAACTAGATAGCTTCTAATTATTCCAAGTCAACCTTTGAGCACTCCAAGTTCAAACCAATTCATCAAATTGGTCAGATAAGTGTAAGATTAATGGGAATCCCCCTCATTGCTTTCCTTAGATACGAATTAAATTGGCCAGGTTAGTGAACGGAACCAATTAAGTAACCACCTTTCTTCAGGACTAAGATTCCTGAACCACTTTCCTAGATACCAATTCAATGATCGAAACCAGCTTAGTATAACTCGTAGATATCCTTGTCCTAATGAGCTCGGATGTCCTTAGGGTCAATATCTAATTGATTTTATTTAAAAGCTTGGGTTAATGCAAATGAAGGAGTCTTGTTTATGGACTAAGGAAGGGTGATGAACTCCCTACCTTATCTTATTTAGGTTTGTGCCCTTAAAGTATTTTTTTTAAAAGCTTGGGTTAATGCAAATGAAGGAGTCTTGTTTATGGACTAAGGAAGGGTGATGAACTCCCTACCTTATCTTATTTAGGTTTGTGCCCTTAAAGTATTTTTTTTAAAAAAAATGCTTATGCACAAATAAAAAAATCAAACAAGTTTAAATTAAATATAAAACTAAACTAAATCAAGATAATATATTGAAAGAAAAAAATTTAAATGTGTACCTGACTTCTAGCACTCATCAATTTAAAAAAAATGTTAGATAGATCATATTAAAGTTAAAGCAAGAATTTAAAATACAATTTAAAATATACCAATTCTCCAATAATAGTGCCAAAAACTTGATGTGAACTTTAATTTAATCGCAAGCGCACGGTGTGCAGAGTAGCACACCCAGCGAGTATGGGTCGATCCCACGAGGAATTTGTGTTTGAACTATGTTCAAACCCTTACTTAGGTAAGCTTCAACAAAGATGAATAAAGTTAATTAAAATGAGAAAAAATAAATAATTTAAGGATCTAGGGCTTTTGAATCCATTAGACCGATGATTCAGAAAATCTCTCTATGATCTCTCTAATAATATCCTTCCAACTTCTATCTTTGTATTACCAAGCATGGATTATGAAGAGATTTTAACTCAACTATAATCCATCAAGGTTTTACAAGGAAAGAAGAGAAAAGAGTAAAAAAATTATTGAGCCTCCTATCCGTTACCCTCCTTACACTGAATCAAGCATGAACTATGAAGGAATTTTAACCTAACTATAATCCATCTAGTTTCTTGGCAAGAAGTTTAAAAAGGAAAGAAAGCTCTTTAAAAATCAAAGCCCAAGAAGAAGATCTAAGAAAAGGCTTCTAATCATGGTCTAGCTTCGTCACCAACCCTAGAGGGTTCTCTTAGCCAGACATAATATAAAATAAAACTTTAAAAATTATAAAAAATAAAATAAATTCTATACTACTTGCAAAAGTATAAATTATAGAATTAAAATGCAAAAATAAAAACTACACTAATTGCATGAATGTAAATTACAAGAATTTAAATTGTAGAAAATTAACCTAACCTAATTCTGAAATTAAATAAAAAACTTATAAGAAAATTTTAAATAAGAAAAATAATTTTTTTATTGCAAAGAAAATAACTTAATTATAAAATATTTAACTCCTAAGCCATTAACAAGGCTTAGAGTTAAAATAAAAATAAAAAAAAAAATAAAACTAAGGCTCTCTCTCCCTGGCTTACTCTTCTTCTCGTATATTGGAAGGGTAGAAGAAAGTGGGAAGAAGAGATGGGATGGGACAAAAAGGAAGCGATAACAGAATACAGCTGGAAGTGGAATGTAGAATTCTATAATAAATGTCTCTTATATAGAGAGAGGGGAACACATTGGGTCCGTGTGGGAACCGTGTTGGTTTCTCATCGTGATCCGTCTCAACAGCTTCAATTCTTATCCTCATCCCGTACCCATTTCAGTTTCGCATTCCTATCTTTGTACCTGTTCGCACGATCTCCGCATTCTATTTCCCATCTTAAACATTAAACTCCGGTATATCCTCGAACTTCTTTTGATCTATTTTCCTTTCAGACATCTTTTATCCCAACAACAGGCTTCCGACCGACATCAATGTGGTGATGC
This sequence comes from Areca catechu, assembly GCA_021397845.1. Classification (NCBI taxonomy): domain Eukaryota; kingdom Viridiplantae; phylum Streptophyta; class Magnoliopsida; order Arecales; family Arecaceae; genus Areca; species Areca catechu. The sequence goes on along the minus strand of CM038047.1, from coordinate 45,492,484 downwards.
AGCGATGATCCGGAAGATGGTGGAGAGCAACTTCAATGGCCGATGGCATCAATAGCATCTTGGAATGGAGAACCAGTTGGTGTAGAGCTGGATAATGAAGAGATGATGGCTGAGGTAGTGATGATGGAGAAGTGCAGCAAAAGGAGGATAGGACAATGGCAAGTGATGAGGTGGCAGCAAGCTTGGTCCAGTGAGGAGTGGCTTGCATCCATAGGGGATGGTGACGTTGAACGTGTTGAGCTCGGCATCAAAGGGATGATGACCGGTGGTGTTGAATCGAAGTGGAGGCAGTGACTTGATGGAGATCGGCCGGTGAATCAGAGGAGGAACAGTAAACGGTGAACGTGGCAGCAATCTAGTCAGAGAAAAGGAAGAAGAGTGGTGGAGGGCAATGACGATGGAGACGCAAGCGATGGGGAAGATGACCTGTGGTGGCTTCAGGATAGGGAGGCGACAGCCATGGAGATATGGGACAAATTCGGAAAGGAGAAGGAAGTGGCTTTTCCGGTGGCTTGGGTGGAGGCGGAGTGCAACGTGTCCGGCATTTAAGAGATGGATTGGATGATGGATCTGGGTTTTTCCGGCCATCAACGGCTTCTCCGACCGGCGAGGGGGGTTGTTGCCCAGGTGGCTTTCCCAAGAGGGGGGTGAATTGAGAATTTAACAAATTAATCAGATATGTGCTCTTTTAAATCTACTTTAGTGGTAGGTGTTGTGTTTCAAATAATTAAGAGTGGAAGCAAATGCAAATAGAAAAAGTACAACGCAAACATAGCAAATTTATAGTGGTTCGGAGCACCCTCGCTCCTACGTCCACTACCCAATATATCACTTGGGATTTCTACTATATTTACTACCAAAATACAGTCGGATTGTTTTACTAGGCTCACAATCCAAAATACAACACTTGGTTTTCAACAGGATCACCAAGAACCTAACCCTGGTTTTGACCGGGCTCACCAAAAACCCTTACACTGTTAGTTTTAAAACGGGATCACTAACAACCTACAATTGGTTTTTAAACCAGGCTTACCAATAACCTAACTTGGTTTATAAACCGGGCTCACCAATAACCTACAAACTCTTAAAGAGTTAAAAGAAATTAAAGAAAGCAACTAATGACAAACCCAAGTTGTCTAATGATTGCAGTTGTAGCTCAAGAGAAGCCTTCTTAAATGCGCTTTAATGCATTTCAATGGCTTCCTCTTCTTCCACAATAAGTGCTTCAAGCTTTTGGTAGGAGTTGGTGAAGACTTGAAGGCTAACTTGAATGTTCTTTTGGTGCTCTCTTGCTCACAAGCTATTTTAATGTTCAATTAAGCATTAGCTTCTTCAAAGGTTGTCCAAATCCCTCATTTATAGAGTCTTGTACTCTTCTTGGATGGATATAGTTGTTGTAGACCATTGGGATTTGGCATTTCATCGTTGGAGTACTTTTTTAATTAAAAAATAAAGTTCTGGAACTAGTCGTTACCTACCTGGAATCGATGTTCGAGTCGGCTCGGATGCCTCGAGTCGGCTCGGATGCTCAGAGATTGATTCTTCACTCTGGTCAAGTTGGCTCACCATAATTGAGTCGGCTCGGATCCTCAGTGTTGATGATTCCTCGCTCTGGTTGAGTCGGCTCGCCTCAATCAGGTTGGCTTGGATTCTCAGGTCTTCAAAACTGTACTTTGGAAGAGTCGGCTCGGATGCCTGAAGGGTCGACTTAGATGCCTAACTGATAGATAAGTTGGCTCAGACTTCCTTCAGGTCGGCTCGCCTGTCTGATTCAAGAAATGATGCACTGGATGAGTCAGCTCGGTTCCTTCGAGTCGGCTTGGATCTTTGCGTGCCAGAATCCTTCAACCGTGCCAAGGATTAGAGTCGGCTCTCTTCATGCGAGTCGGCTCGAGTGAATCTTTAATAAAAACTTTAACTCCTCTCCAAAATTCTTCCAGCAACTCTTCAACACTAAAACTCTTCCCAACTCAATTAATAACTAATTCTAAAGAAATTAAAGCTTGAAAAACACATAAAAGTAACCCTTTTTCAAGAATATTACATCAACTTTCTTTGGGTTCTTCTTTATATGAAATACTTACAACGCAACCATAACATATAATAAAGTTGTAGGAGTTGCAATTAGGTATTAAGATCATCCTACAAAAACTTGTAATTCACTTGAAGAGTTGTTAGTAAGACAAATACATGCTCCAATATTTTGTTATCATCAAAATCACTCAAGGGATCAACAGGGGTGCTGGTGGTGGCAGGACGATGGTGAGAAGCTTCCCGGCGATGATTTTGGCTTGAAAAGGTTTGTGGTCCATGGTTCTATGCCGTGGACCATCAACAATGGTAGCCATGGACTAACAGGGCTTCCCTGAACTAGCAGTCATCTATGGTGGACTGGCTACTTTAATTTCCATACAAATTCTTAACAAAAAATTCAAATTTTTATTTCGGGGCCATCTAAACTTCGAATTAAGTTCCATTCACGCCGTTGGATCCCAAAAACTTGACTCTTCATATTGGCAGGGCTCTTTGAAACACTGCATAAAAATATTAATTTTAATTAAATAAGTCAATTTGATCTATAAATTAATGCACTTATGGTTATTATGCACTTATCAGTCGTGCTCCTGCCTTTTGAGCCCCTGGCCGAGATCAGCTCCCTCGAGGTTGAGCCCTCGATTGAGGTCATGCTCCCGCCTTTCGATCCCCTAGCCAAGGTTAGCTCCCCTGAGGTCGAGCCCTCGGTCGAGGTCATGCTCCCACCTTTCGAGCCCCTTGCTGAGGTCAGCTCCCCCAAGGTCAAGCCCTCAGTCGAGGTTGTGCTCTCGCCTTTTGAGCCCCTGACTGAGATCAGCTCCCCCGAGGTCGAGCCCTCAATTGAGGTTGTGCTCTTGCCTTTCGAGGCCCTAGCCAAGGTTAGCTCCCCCGAGGTCAAGCCCTCGACCAAGATTGTGCTTCCACCTTTTGAGCCCCTAGCTAAGGTCAACTCCCTCGAGGTTGAGCCCTCGATCGAGGCTATGCTCCCGCCTTTCAAGTCCCTAGCCGAGGTCAACTCTCCCGAGGTCGAGCCCTTGACCAAGGTTGTGCTCCCTTCTTTTAAGCCCCTGGTCGAGGTCAGCTCCCCTAAGGTCGAGCCCTCGACCAAGATTATGCTCCCGCCTTTCGAGACCCTGGCCGAGGTCAGCTCCCCCGAGGTTGAGCCCTCGACCAGGATTGCATTCCCCTTGCTCGAGGTTGATCTCCCATCAAAGTCAACTCCTTCTCCCGAAGTCAGGTATAGAGTTTTACAGGTGGACGCAGCCTCTTCCATGAGCACCTCTGGAGTGGTCGGGATAGTGACTTCAGTAGGCAATGTTGTCGCCTCCATCAAGACCCCTGTGCTGCCCGGGAAGACTGGCACCCCTGTGGGGTGGTGCTACACCAGAGCATGCTGCCTACGATCTCTAAGGAATGGTGTCCCACCACTGCACGCCGCCTGCCACCTCTGTGCATCGGTATTTTGCCAGAGCATGACGCCTGCTGGGGAGCATCATGTCGGGGCATCAGGCCTCTCAGCCTACTGTCAACACCCCTTAGGGGAAGACACTCCTCTGCTCGGGGTGTCACACCTCTCGGCCTACCACTTGCACCACCTCGAAGAGGAAGGTTTTACCAGGGGTTTCAGACCCTGTAGCACCTCCCTCCAGACCGGTGCTCTGCCAGGTCTCCCCAAACATGATGGGATGATGCCAGAATGGGGTAGAACTCTGTCGAGGTGTCAGGCCTCATGACGTGCCACGTGCACTCACTACGAAATAGACGCGCACTCCTTAGTACTCCACTTGCACCCATGGCAAACCTCCCTTGATGGAGGCTATGGATCCCATCCCCCTCCTCCGGAGGGAGGAGAGGAAGAACAGGCCTATTCCTCGTTCGTGTGAGGGACTCCCATAGCATGCTAGGTCAAGGCTCTGCGCCTCACTATAGGTACGACGCTTTTATAAGAAACTCAAAGGGATCTCTAACAAAGGTAAGCGAGAAGGGGCAGGCAACCAGCAAGGCTCTAAGGGCAAGAAGAACACACAAGGACTCTCCAAGAGAGTCCCGGTTGCAGCAACCATCACTGTCAAAGCCCTCCTTCTCTATCCCAACTCTCCTTCCATCATCTCTTAAATTCTTTGAGAGTGTAGACCACTTCGGGATCCATCGAGGAGGATTTATTCCTCTTGATCATTCACTGACTTGACCGTCGGAGTGCTTCCACCAGGATCACCGGCCCAAGTCTTCCTTCTTTTGCAAGATCGGATGCTCACGAAAGATGCCAGGCGAGAAAACCACCAATCAATGCCATGTAGGAGCTGCAGGCCATGACGATCTAGATTGCAATAGATTAGCACACCAGGTAGGAGGAGTAGCTGGGCCAATATAGTCCCTTGTTGCTAGAATAGATCCACCGGCTACATGGTGGTGACACGTGCACGAGAAGCCTCCATTAGCCACGTGGGAGATCCTCCTCTCCACAGGGATTTGCACTGCCCGAAGAGGGAGCTCCCTACTCCACCACCACCACCTTTGACGGACTCCTAGTTCACTGTACTCGCCTAGTAGGTTCAGACCCTGGCTATGGTGGTATGATAGTTGCATCATCAGCACCGGTCCCTGGTGATCTAGCAACAGCCAGGAACCCCCGTGGCTCAAGCCGCCGGACATTGTGGTAGCTTGCGATCCTTCCAAGGAAAGCCATCACATCCGCATACTACATCCTTCCACTGGGGAAGCCTTCAAATCCCATGGAAGAGGCAATGGTGTGGGTCGACCGATTGGGAGAGCCGGTCTCCATCCTCAGACCATGTCACCTATAGGCATTGCAAGCATCGTCGTGGCAAGGCCCCCTAGCATGATCTTCTCCAACCCTTATCTTCCTCTCCTCCGATAGCCTCGATAGAAGGTTCCATCGATGAGGCTATCAAGCATCAGGATGAGAGGTACCTGGAGGAACAAGAGCACAAGCTAGCCGAGCTATCCCATTAGTTTGCTAATCTACAGGGCTCCTTGTGTGAGCCCGTGGGCTATGATGCTCGCCCTCCTTTCTCTCGAGAGATCTAAGAGGAACTAATTCCTAGCCAGTTCTGCATACCTCAAGTGGATCCCTACGACGGGACCACCGACCCCCTGGACCACTTGGAGAGCTTCAAGGCTCTTATAAGAGTCCAAGGGATAACTGATGCCCTCCTCTACATCACCTTCCCGACCACACTTCAGAAGGCCGCTTAAGTCTGGTACACTCACCTCGAGCCTGGGAGCATTGACTCCTTCATGTAGTTGGAAACAAAGTTCATGGTGTACTTCGATGCCTATCGAAAGGTGTTGCGAAAAGCCAACAACCTCTTCTCCATCCGTCAGCAAGACTATGAGTCTTTGCGGGACTACGTGTCCCATTTCAAAGCTACCATCCTAGAAATCTATAGCCTAGACGAGCCTATCGCCATGCTGGCACTGAAGAGAGGGCTTAGAACCTCCCGTATCATCTACTCCCTTGATAAGAAGCCCCTGAAGACCTACTCCGAGCTTCTCCTCCAGGCCCATAAGTACATCCATGCGGAGGAGGTGGACCACACCAGGAGGGAATAGGATGGGAGGCCCTTAAAGAAGCAACCCCAGGGGGAACCCTCCGAGACATAGAGACCCGAAGCAACCCTGAACCTTCGAACGGGCTTGAAGTCGAAGAGCACACCCATCTAGGAAGATAGATACGCTCCTCTCCTCGTCCCAAGATCCAAGATCCTCATGGAGATTAAGGGTGAATGCTACCTATGCTGCCCTCCCCCGCTAAACTCGTCCGGTGGCTAAGACAAGTCAAAGTACTGTCAATTCTATCGTGACCATGGCCATGATACTAAGGAATGCTACCACCTCAAGAGGGAAATCAAAGATCTCATCAGAAAAGGCTACCTCGAAAAGTTCATGGGGGGCAAAGCCCTGTCGAGACCCTCGATGCTCGCAACTCTCCCTCCTGTCGATAACCAACCCACCGAGAGACCAGTGGGCATGATCTCCTAGGGGGAGAGCACACCTCGAAGAGGACCAGGGTGAGGGAAGGGCCTAAAAATGTACTCCAATTTATGAGGAAGAGGGGAACTAGGGTGAAAAATATAAATAATGATGTCGTTGTCATCAAGATGATGATAGTGAAGCATCCTGTAAAGCGAATTATGGTCGATAATGAAAGTTTGACTGATATCCTTTTTTATGATGCCTTCTTGAAGATGAACTTGTCTCCTACCCAGCTGAAGCCGGTGCATATCCCCCTGGTCAGTTTTATTGGAGACTCGGTAGGGGTCGAAGGAGAGATCACCCTCCCAATCATTGTTGGGTCACCGTCCCGATAGAGTACAATCATGATAACTTTCATGATTATCAGGCTCCCTTTAGCCCATAACGTGATCCTCGACCATCCTAGGCTTAACCTGCTCGACGCGGTCATATCTACCAAATGGCTTATGGTGTAATTCTCGACTCCCTGCAGCTTGGGAGAGATGAGGGGGACCCTATAACCGGGGAGGACCCTATTGTCAGCGAGCTTGACCAAAGGGTGCAGAATGCCAAGGGCAGCCCAGTCAAGCACCTATTGTCATACCCCCTTGGCACAGATCCTTTGACGATGGTACAGGTAGGAGCCCAATTATAGGAGGGCGAGAAGGCTCGCCTGCTAAGTTTCCTCCAAGCGAATGTGAATATTTTTGCCTAGACCATGGCAAACATGCCAGGAATTCCTTCCGGCATCATCACTCATAGGCTGAACGTTGACCCGAAGTGCTGTCTGATTTGGTAGAAGAAGAGTAGCTTCATCCCAGAGAGGCAAAAGGTAATCAAGGAAAAGGTGGAAAAGCTTCTCGCAATCGATTTCATCCAAGAAGTCCAATACCCCAACTAGCTGGCAAACATGGTCATGGTCAAGAAGGCCAGTGGGAAGTGGAGAATCTGTGTAAACTACATCGATCTTAATTGAGCCTGCCTAAAAGATAACTTTCCTCTTTTCAAGATCAACCAGTTGGTAGATGCTACATCAAGGCACTGCTTACTCACCTTCATGGATGCATTTTTCAGGTACAACTAGATTAGAATGCACCCAAAAGATGAGGAGCACACCGCCACTTGTTGTTATAAGATGATGCCATTCGGTCTAAAGAATGCTAGAGTCATATACCAATGCCTGGTCAATAAGGTCTTCAAAGAACAAATCAGTCACAACATGCAGGTCTACGTGGACGACATGCTTGTTATGAGCAAGCCGGAGTCAGACCATATCGTGGACCTAGCAGAAGCCTTCTAAAATCTCCATCTCCACCAGATGAAGTTAAACCCAGCTAAGTGCACCTTCGGCATGGCCGTTGAAAAATTCTTGGGCTTTATGATCACCTAAAGAGGAATTGAAGCCAACCTTGAGAAGGTCCAGGTGATCGTCAACATGGAACACCCTACCTCGAAGAAGCAGGTTCAGTGTCTGATCGACCGGATCGTGACCCTGAGCCAGTTCATCTCTTGCTCTGCCAATCGCTGCCTCCCCTTCTTTAAGGAACTATGCAAGAAGCATGACTTCACTTAGATAGAGGAGTGCTGGGAAGCCTTCGAGGAGTTGAAGAGATTCCTCGCATCGCCACCACTGCTCTCCAGGCCAGAGGATGGGGAGGAACTCCTCCTATATCTGGTAGTCTCCTCGGGCACCGTCAGCTCAGTGCTCATTTGCACGGATAGAGATGGGATCCAGAGGCCAATGCACTATGCCAACAAGCTCCTCCGAGATGCAAAGACTAGGTACACCCGCTCCAAAAAATTAATTTTTGTGCTTATTATATCTACTCATCATCTCAGGCCATACTTCCAAGCCCACTCAATCTTAGTCCTCACCGACTAGCCATTAAGAGCCATACTTAGTCATCCAGACATGTCTAGGCATCTGGCTAAATAAGTGTTGAAACTTAGTGAGTTCGATATTATTTACCATCTGAGGCCATCTTAAAAGGAACAGGTACTGGCTGACTTTCAGGTGGAATGCACCAACATCAGCGGAGAATCGGAAGAAACTCCTCTAGAGCATCTTATGGAGCCACCAACCGATGAGACGGTCTGGGTTCTCCACGTGGATGGCGCATCCAATACGGGAGGGAGCGGAGCCGGCCTTATCCTCACCAACTTCGACGGGGTCATGGCTAAGTGTGCACTATGCTTCCTGTTCAAAGCTACTAAAAACTAGACTGAGTATGAAGCACTCCTCGTGGGATTAAGGATATCTTGCAAGCTGGGTGTGACAGGCCTCAAGGTCTTTACTAACTCGTAGCTAGTTACGGGTCAAGTCTCAATAGAGTTCAAAGCTCGAGATCCTCAGATGGCAAAATATCTGGAGCGAGTACATTCGAGCACGGTGGGTTTTCATTGTTTCAGCATTTTTCACATCCCTCATGGAGAGAATGCCCGTGCTGACACTCTCTCCAGGCTTGCAACTCTGCCAGACTCATCGTTGGGGTGTGCCTATATCAAATACTTGCAGGTTCCAAGTTATGAAGTGTCCGATGAAGTCCAGCATGTCACTCTTGAGCCTAGTTGGATAGATCGTTACATCAGATACATTACTGATGGTACCTTGCCCGAAAATCATGTAGAGGCCGGTCTCCTCAAGAAGAAGGATACACGCTTCATGCTGATGGATGGGCAGCTCTACCAGAGGTCCCATTCTTACCCACTCCTGAACTGTTTGAGACCCTCGGAGGTGGCCTACATGCTCTAGGAGATACATGAAGGCCTTTGCGGGAACCATATGGAGGGCAGGATGTTGGCATACAAAGCTCTTCGTTAACGATATTATTGAGAGACAATGAGGGAAGACGTGGCTGACTTTGTAAAGAAATGTGACCGTTGCCAACAACACGCTTGCATATAGCGTCAGCCGGTTATGCCACTCTCCCAACTCTCTACTCCTTGGTCGTTCATCCAGTGAAAAATAGATATCTTGGATCCTTTTCCCCCTACATTTGGATAATGAAGGTACCTGATTGTGGCCATCAACTACTTTACCAAGTGGGTCGAGGTCGAGCCGTTGGCATGCATCACTGAAACCAAGGCCAAATCATTCCTCTGAAAGTTAATCATTTGCCATTTCAGTCTCCCCCACTCAATCATCACTGACAATGAACAACAGTTTGACAACCAAGCATTCGAGGAGTTCTGTGTTGATCTCAACATCCACCACCACTTTATCTCGATGGCTCACCCCCAGACCAACGGGGAGGTGGAGGTGACCAATCAGACCATTCTCCAAGGGCTCCATACCAGGCTAGACGAGGCCAAGGGCCGGTGGGCTAAGAAACTCCCCAGTGTCCTTTGGGCCTACCACACCATGTCCAGGATAGTAACAGGTGAGACACCCTTCAACCTTATCTTTGGTACTGAGGCTATGATTCCGGTGAAGATGGGTCTGTCCATGCTGCGGATAGAGCAATATGATGAAGCTAAGAATCCAGCCCACCTTCTGCTCAACCTGGACCTGTTGGAAGAGACAAGGGACAAGGCCCGACTCTGTATGGTGGCTTATAGGCAACGGGTGGCCCGGTATTACAGCTCCCACGTGAAGCCGAAGGACTTCTACCCGGGTGACTTGGTCCTGCGGCGAGCTGAAGTCTCATAGCCTGGAGAATGTGGCAAGCTCTCCCCTAACAGGGAAGGCCCATATAATGTAGTCGAGGCCCTCCCTCATGGAGCCTACTACCTCGCTGGACTTGATGGCATCCAATTTTTCGAAACCTGGAATGCCAATAATCTGAGGATGTACTACCAATGATGTAAGACTTTCTCTCATTAATGAAAAGTTTTCTTTTGGTGCAATACTATTTTCACATGTGCAAGAACTCTATTCGTCGGACTCCAAGTTTAGCGATGGCAAGTTGGGAAACTTACGAAACCCCGCACTTAAAACCTAGAAACTTACGAAGCCCTGCACTCAAAACTAAAAAACTTACAAAGCCCTGTACTTAAAGTCAGGAAACTTATGAAGCCTCATACTCAAAACTGGGAAACTTATGAAGCCCTGTACTCAAAGCCGGGAAACTCACAAAGCCCCATACTCAAAATTGAAAAACTTACGAAGCTCCACACTTAAAATTGGGAAACTCGTGAAGCCATGCACTCTATCCGTTAGACTCCCAGTTCGGTGATGGCAAGCCAGGAAACTCCTGAAGCCCCGCACCCTATCCATCGAACTCCCAGTTTGGAGATGGCAAGTCAAGAAACTCTTGAAGCCCCGCACTCTATCCATCAAACTTTCAGTTCAGCAATGGCAAACTGGAAAACTCTTGAAGCCCTACACTCTATCTGTCAAACTTCTAGTTCGACGATGGAAAGCCAGGAAACTCTTGAAGCCCCACACTCTATCCATCGAGCTCCCAATTTGGCGACGATAAGCTAGAAAACTTTTAAAGCTCTGCACTCTATCCGTCGGGCTCTCAGTTCGGCGATGGCAAGCCAGAAAACTCTTGAAGCCCTACACTCTATCTATCGAGCTTCAAGTTCGATGATGGCAAGCAGGGAAACATCAAAAGCCCCACACTCTTTCCATCGGACCCTGAGTTCGATGACAGCAAGTCGGAAATCCTAGGATCCCCACATGCTAACCTGCTAGACTCTCGATTCGGTGGAATTGGATCGTGAAATTTTTATGGCTCCCCTGGCCAGTTCTTAAATTGGACAAGAAGGGTCGGGACTCTTGAAACCTTATGCTTGGCAAGTTCGGCATGGACTCACCTGTGTGCTAAAAAAAAAGAAAGAAAAGAAGAAAATTGGAGAACTTATTAAAGGAAAAGAAATTTCATTGATAAAGAAAAATGTTTACAGTAGAAAGGACCCCTCGACAGGCCGGGAGGTCCTCCAAAATGTCTACATACAAAAACACAAAAGATAGAAGTGTGGATCACGGCGATGTCATGGGAGCCTTACTGGGACGTCGAGGGATCTCGCCGGCATCCACTTGGCTCTCCACCAGCGGGGTGGATGGATCCGCCACCTCCTCGACAAGCACCGCACCGGCCTCTTCAGAGGGTGCCTCCTCCTGTGCGTCGTTGCCTCTGGGCAGGTCTGGGTGATGGCCTCCAGGTCAGGACTAGGGTGAGCCTGGGCCACCTTCGCCTTGCAGTTGGCGAACTCCTTGAGGAAGGAGTGCACCACTGCCTCCCGGACCTCCTCGATGAACTCTATCGAGGCCTTGAATCTCGGCATGGCTTCCGTGGCCTCCTTCTTAGTGGCTTCCATAAGTGCCACCACTGCGATCGCCTTCTCTTTCACCGTCGAAGCTCGGGCCATCGCCACCTCCAAGTGGGCCTGAAGGGTCTGGGACCGCCTCTCCAAACGAGCAACCTCCGCTGCAGACTCCTCCACTTGACGGGTGGCCTTCTCCCTCTCGGCCACCAAAGATGCCTCCAGATCCCTGCACACCTCTCCAGCCTGGCCATGAATGCCTTAGCATTAGCCACCTCGATCCACAAGCCCCGAGTCCGCTCCTCCAAGACCTGCACCCTCTCGGTCTGCACCTGGGCCTCTGCCTCCAGTGCCTCTAACCACTTCTCCTGGGCATCTCTCTTGGCCCATGCCTTGTAGTAATCCTAGATGAGGATCATATCGATGGCCACCTACAATGACGGAAGTGTCGGTGGAGCTACACAGGCAATAAAGAGAAGTAAAAAAAAACTCACTGTGAGAAGTTGAGGAAAGATGCTTGTGATGGCAGTCGCCAGTTGCCTGCCACTCCTCTCATGGCGGTCGCATGGCTAGATGGCAAATTCGATTATCCGCTCAGCCAGCATGTTGTCCTGGGTGACCGCCGGCGATACCGCGATGGACACATTATTGGCCCCAGGCGCATTAGTTGAAGGTGCCGCCATCACCGGTCCCGGGGTGGGCGATGGTGGAGGCACCTCGGCCACTGGGGGTGCGGTTGAGGCTCCTGCTACCGGTGGTGGTGCCAGTCTCCCTCCCATCGCTGCCCGGCTTTGACTTCCACTACTTCTGGGACTTCGACAGGAAAGATTGCCGGTGCGACCCGTGTAGCCCCCTCTCTGGTAGCAGCGCTTGTGTCAGGCCCACGAGCCGGGAGCTGGGCCTGTGCTCCGAATGAGGTGGGGGTCGGCCTAGTCCTCCTTCCTCCCTGGCCGGATGACAAACCTGTGCAGAGGCCCCGCCCGGATTCGTAGTGGGCCCTCTTCGATGGATCTCCCCTGGGCCCGGGGGATGCGTGCCTCTTCTGGGACATATCCCGGATCTTATCCATTAAAAACTTCATACCTACAAGAGAAAGGAATGACGGTTAGATTCAAAGCTGAGAAGAATCCTTATAGAAAGAAAGGTATGGTTTGTGGGCCTCACCCAAAGCTCGAATCAGGCTAACCCCGGTCTCGAATAGATTATCTTCGACCAGTAGGTCCTAGAGAGGAAGAATGATGGAGGTAATGAGTTGGTTGTACACCTCGCAGTCTGCGGCCTTCATTTGGACGTTTTAGTTCGAGGAGCGATCTAGGTCACTCCAGACCCAGTCAACCTTCTTGACCGAGGCAAAGAAAAATGTATTCTTTCATTCCTTGATGGAAGAAGGAAGGTCAAACTTAATGGCCTGCGGGCAGGGGGCCACAAACCACCACCCATCATTGGAGGGGTAGCGCTTCATGGTGAAGAAGGTCCTGAATAGAGAAAAATGGGCAACAATCCCATGATAATGACAGAGGATGGCAAAACAAGAAATGAACCTAATGGCATTTAGGGTGAGCTAGGCTGGAACTAGGTAGAAATTGCTAAGGAAGGAAAGGAAGAAGGGGTGCAAAGGTAAACAAAGACCCCGAGGAAGAAGTTTGAAAACCCTCGAGGAAGAAGTCCTCGTACAGGACGAACTGACCCAGGCCACCAGATATGACCCACTCCCCGAGTCCCGGGACTGAGAGTCGATAGAGTTTGGAATCCCGTAGGTATCTCAGAGCTGAAGGAGGTCCTCCTGGGTCATCATCGAAGTGATGCCAGAAGGACCGGCCAAACCATGGCCGATAGAAGGAACAGAAGGAACAGGGGGCGAAGGAGAAGGGGATGCTCTAGGTCGACCTATGACTATTCCCGTCGGCTGGGGACCCCTACAGTTGTTAAGAGGACCTCATCCTCCTCATCAGAGGAAGGGGTCCTCGATCGGGAGGGCCCTACTTCTTCGGAATGACCAGAGCGAAGGAGCCTCTAACCAGAAGGACTCATCCTAAGCAAAAAATGGCAAGATACTAGAGAAAGGAAGCCTAGAGACTCTAAAATAGGTCTCCCTCAACACAGGTCGTAGGAGAGGAAGAAAGCAAAGAAGGGAAAACTAACTTGGATGACTCAGAAGGAAAGGTCAGACTAGGGTGGAAAAGACTCTGGTTCTCCCTACAAGCATGAAGGTTCGAAAGAGATGGTTTGGAAAAAGTTTTCCTCCTTTTCAAAAATGGCATGACAGTGCCCTACCGCATCGTACTAATTAAGGTGTGCATCCTTTTGGCCCTCTGAACATCGAAGGTACGCCACACGTCAAAATCTGTTAGGAATGGTGCCTCGACACATTGAAGATTGCTTCGAGCCCGACGCCAATCATCATACTCCCCCTGAGCCCGCTGACGTGGTGTCCCCATATTGGTGTTGGGGCACGATCCACGAATTATCGATAATCGGGGCATCTAATGGTGCCAAATAAATGTATTTCCATGCCAGCATCATAATAACTCCCTTCGTCCCGAGCGCTGCATCATGCTCGAGACTCGAGAGTGGAAGGCAACTGATATGGCATGATCGCTGACGTGGAACCCTATCGGATCCAACTGGCCACCACGATGGCATAAGGTACCACTTGGATGTGGTGATCAAGCGAAGCACCAAGTCTGAGCCCTTGGCCGAGGTCAGCTCCCCCAAGGTCGAGCCCTTGGCCGAGGTCGTGCTCTCGCCTTTCGAGCCCCTGGCCGAAATCAGCTCCCCTGAAGTCGAGCCCTTGGTCGAGGTCATGCTCTTGCCTTTCGAGCCCCTAGCCAAGGTCAACTCTCCTGAGGTCGAGCCCTCGGTCGAGGTTGTGCACCCGCCTTTCAAGCCCCTGGTCGAGGTTAGCTCTCCCGAGGTCGAGCCCTTGGCCGAGGTTCTACTGCCACCTTTCGAGCGCTTGGCCGAGGTTAGCTCCCCCGAGGTCGAGCCCTCAGCCAAGGTTGTGCTCCCGCCTTTCGAGCCCCTGGCCGAGGTTAGCTTCCCTGAGATCGAGCCCTCGGTCAAGGTTCTGCTCCCGCCTTTTGAGCCCCTAGCCAAGGTCAACTCCCTCGAGGTCGAGCCCTTGGTCGAGGTTGTGCTCTCTCCTTTCGAGCCCCTGGCCGAGGTCAGCTCCCCCAAGGTCGAGACCTCAATCAAGGTTGTACTCCCATTTTTTGAGCCCCTGGCTAAGATCAGCTCCCTCGAGGTCAAGCCCTCGGTCGAGGTTATGTTCCCACCTTTCGATCCCCTGACCAAGGTCAGCTCCCTTGAGGTCAAGCCCTCGGCCAGGGTCACATTCCCCCTGCTCGAGGTTGATCCCCTGATCAAAGTCAACTCCTTCCCCCGAAGTCAGGTATAGATTTTTACAGGTGGATGCAGCCTCTTCCACGAGCGCCTCTGGAGTGGCCGGGATAGTGATGTCGGCAGGCGATGTTGTTGCCTCCATCAGGATCCCTGTGCTGCCCGGGAAGACTAGCACCAATATGGGGTGGTGCTCCACTATAGCACGCTGCCTGCAATCTCTAAGGAGTGGTGTCCCACCATCACACGCCACCTGCGAGGGAGCATCCCGCCAGGGCATCAAGCCTCTTAGCCTGTTGTCAGCACCCCCTAGGAGAAGGCACTTCGCTCGGGGTGTTGCACCTTTAGGCCTACCGCTTGCACCACCTCGATGAAAAAGGTTTTACCAAGGGTTTCAGACCTTGTAGCACCTCCCTCCAGATCGGTCTCTGCCAGGTCTCCCCAAACATGGCGGGACGATGCCAGGAAGGGACAGTACTATGTTAGGGTGTTAGGCCTCGCGATGTGCCATGCGCACTCACCGCGAAGGAGACACGCACTCCTCAATACTCTACCTGCGCCCATGGCAAACCTCCCCTAGCGGAGGCTACGGATCCTGTCCCCCTCCTCCAGAGGGAGGGGAGGAAGAGCAGGCCAATGCCTCGTCTGCATGAGAGACTCCTAAAGGGCGCCGGTTAGGGCTCTACGCCCCATTAGAGGTACGATGCTTCTATAAGAAACTCAAAAGGGCCTGTGGCAAAGGTAAGCGAGAAGGGGCAGGTAACCAGCAAGGCTATAAAGGCAAGAAGAACACACAAGGACTCCCCAGGAGAGTCCCGGTTGCAGAAACCGTCATGGCCCAAGCCCTCTTTCTCTATCCCAACTCTCTTTCCATCATCTCTTAAATCCTTTGCGAGTGGAGACCACTTGGGATCCACCGAGGAGGATCTGTTCCTCTTGATCGTCCAATGACTTGACTGTCGAAGTGCCCCTGCTCGGATCCCTAGCCCGGGTCTCCCTTCTTTTGTATGACCGGATGCTCGCGGAGGATACCAGGCGGAAAAACTACCAACCGACGCCACGTAAGAGCTACGAGCCATGACGATCTAGATGGCAACAATTATAATATTTATAATATTTATTATATATTACAATAAATTTTATTTTATAATATTAATATTTTATATTATTATTAAGATAATAATTTATGACTTTACTTATATATTTTTATTTTTTTAATTTTTTTAATTTTTTAAAAAATTTTTATTTAGAAAATGAAGATGCATGATTAAGATGAAGCTATAGGTATGGATGAAGCCCTAGGTATGGATGAAGCCCTAGGTTGTGCCTACACTTTTTTTGTTTTTTTTTTCTTTTTAAAATTTAAATTTTATTATATTATTTTAAATATTTTTTATATTTCTATTTTGAAATTTAAAATTATAAATTTAATCTATAATTTTTTGATATCTATTATACATACGAAAATTATGCTAGTTTTGTAAATATAATTTAAATAACATTTATTTTATAATTATTTATTAAAAAATATTATTTAAAAACAAAAATCTTCTGTTGTTTTGCTATTAGAATTTATAAAAAAAATATCAAACGCCCAAAAGAAGCAGTTAGACGACAAGAACTACCGACTCGCATCAACGACAAAAGACTCGGATGTCACCTGGATAATCCGTTTCCATTTTTGATGACGTTCCAAACCAGAAACCTGTGACAACCGTTAGCAAGGATACAAAATACACGCGGCGCTCGCTGATACCCTCAACATCGAACGCGATGGACGTTCCCTTCCCCACTCTCTGACACCCTGTCGATCACACCCACTTCTGCACACATAACAACATCCCGAATCTCGCGGGACCCACCCGCAATCATGCAGCTGCTGAGCTAGGTTCTAACAATAAACTCGGTCCATTTGATTCCCCCAGCTCCGCCCTGCTCCCACCTTACTCGTTGCCACCCTCGGAGGACCGTTTCGCCTCGTTCTCGGCTTTCTCTCCGTCTCCCTCTCTTCTCTCTCTAAAAACTCCACGACGAGACCTAGTTGGTGAGAGGGGGGGGGAGACCTGGTGGGGGTGGAGATAGAGTCAGAGACAGAAAGATAGAGAGCGGTGACTATTGCCCAAATCCACGCGTTTCTCATCGGGATTCCTAGTTAAATCCCTTCCCCGATCCGATATAGTCGATTTCGCCGAGGCTCCCTTACCCTAGATTTGATCGAGGAGAGGGGCAGAGCGGGTGGAGTTGATCGGTTTGTGTTCCTCCTAAGGTCAGTATCGTGTTCGATATTCGATCCTTAGGGTTTCCAATTTGAGCCTACTTCGTCCGCCCGCGATCCTCTTATTTGTTTGGAGATCTCTATCAAAATTCGTTCTTTACTTTCCGTTTTTGCATTCGGAGCCGTGGCTTGATCAAATTCCAAGGGTTTGGGTTCCCTAGTTTGTTAGATTCTCTGCTGATTCACTTTGGATTTCTAATTCATTGTTTCGGGCCTTCGGCTCTTCATTCCGTCACCTTTGGAGCTAAAGGGACGTTCTTTATCTCCTGCATTAATCGCCCATTGGCTTGGAGCTGGTGTTAATAGTTCCATCTGGCGACTCATCATTCGTGATCGGGATTGGGAATGAGGGTTTATCGAAGTCGATCGAAGGGCATCTAGGTATTTAAGAGCTGCAATCGGGTGTACGTGGTGGCAAATGAAGCCGGTATTGAAGAGCAAATTGGCTGACGAGGAGTCAGATTACTTCCCTGCGACACCGAGGAAGGGCTGGTCGATTGGTCTGATGAAGTTCGTCTCCATTCTGGTTGTTTTCATGGCGGGGGCGGTGTTGGGCCTCTCTGTGAGCTCCCATTTCAACAAGTACTTCAGTTCGCAGGCCGATCTCTTCTTTCCGAGGACCATGTACACGGCGAACTGCGACAAGGATTGCTTGAGCATCAAGAGCTTCGTGAAGCCGAAGAAATTGATGCATAGCATGACCGATGATGAGCTCTTCTGGAGGGCGTCGATGGTGCCCAAGATGGAGGATTACCCCTTCGAGAGGGTGCCCAAGGTGGCCTTCATGTTCATGACACGGGGGCCTCTGCCGTTTGTGCCCCTGTGGGAGAAGTTCTTCAAAGGCCATGAAGGGATGTACTCGGTTTATGTGCATGCACTTCCCGACTACAAGCTCAATGTCTCGGAGGATTCTGCCTTCTATGGCCGCCAAGTCCCGAGCGAGGTAAGATGATAGTTTGGTTTGTTCTATATTTCTGAATTGTCGATCATTTCTGTTGAATGATTACTTGGA
This sequence comes from Areca catechu, assembly GCA_021397845.1. NCBI lineage: Eukaryota > Viridiplantae > Streptophyta > Magnoliopsida > Arecales > Arecaceae > Areca > Areca catechu. The sequence goes on along the minus strand of CM038047.1, from coordinate 45,474,638 downwards.
TTGCATCATTGCCATGGTTTATGATTTAATGGTGCAGTTGGGAAATAGAATCTGTATCTTTTCTTCAAATTTCACTAGTTGCAAGTGATTTGTTGTAATGCTTGTAGTTCCAAATTGTTTTGGGATCAAATAGGACCTCATAACACAATAATCATATTCTTTGAATACTGCTTTTTGAAACTTAAAGCAGATTAATACTATTTCTTATGTTGAACTACTTTATATCCAATGTTGAATAGGTATTTATCATTGTAAATGTGGACATTGTAATACAATTTATTTGTGAGCCAATTAAATTCCTGTAATGAATGATGTTATCAAGAAGTTTATTATTGAAATTCAGAGTCCTCTGCATTGGAAGGATTCAAGCAGGTAAGGTGGTAAAATTTTTTAAAAAAAAAAATCAATTGTCTCTTGGCATGCTAGTATTACACAAAATGCAATTGAAAATGTATGATCCACATGAACTTATTCTAACTACAGTTGCAGACAGAGGCCTTGCTCTTTATATATAATTATTAAAGCGAAGTTCCAAAGTGTTCCAGATATATCATTGCTATAATAATTGGCAAGAGGTTGTGAAACCAACATAAAATAAATCAACAAAAATAGTAAACTATCATAACTATACTAAAAACCAACAACTTGGTTGGATAGAAAATGGGGCCTAATAATGATTCAAATCATTTTGTACATTATTTTTTGAAGTATTGGTGATTGATTTTGGATAATTTTGAATGAAAGTTTTGTGCATTTGATCTAACTAGCCTTGTTCTTTTGTTTTCCTACGCAGGAGGTTTCATGGGGTTCAGTTACACTGGTTGATGCGGAGAAGCGTCTTTTAGCCAATGCTCTCCTGGATTTCTCCAATGAGCGGTTTGTTTTGCTCTCTGAGAGTTGCATTCCGGTACACAATTTCCCCACTGTTTATGAGTACCTCATAAACTCTGAGCACAGCTTTGTCGAATCCTATGATGAGGATTCCTCGCAGGGCCGTGGCCGTTACAGCCGCTACATGGCCCCTCATATCAAGCTATATCAATGGAGAAAAGGATCTGAGTGGTTCGAACTCAACCGTGAATTGGCTGTGATCATGGTCGCAGACTACAAATACTACGCCCTCTTCAGGAAATACTGCAAGCCATCTTGCTATCCTGATGAGCACTACATCCCTACTTTCCTGAACATCTTCCATGGGTCTCTGAATGCGAACCGGAGCTTGACTTGGGTTGATTGGTCGAGGGGAGGACCTCACCCAGCAAGATATGGTGCTCAAAACATTACAGCTGAGTTCATTAAGTCAATAAGAAATAATGGGACCTTCTGTATGTACAATTCAAGGCCGACTTCAATATGTTTCCTCTTTGCAAGGAAGTTTGCTCCAAATGCACTCGAACCCCTACTCAACCTCACTTCGAGGGTAATGGGTTTCTGACTTCCTTTGTTCGGCACTGCAATTTAATGCCTTCGGGAGAGACTCCATCCACTCTTGACTGATCAGGGTGGAATCATTCTTATACTAGCCCTGTGGCATCCTTGCTGCCTCTGTATTCGGATTAGAGGTGAGTTTTGGATCATTTTTTCTAGTGAATGGTCTTGCAGATTTGGTGGCAGGCAGTCACCAAGTCGCTTAATGGAGGATGAGAAGGTCCCTGACATGGAACTTCAGTTTCTTATTGGCATCCACATTTATTTTTGGTTTTGTACACAAGGTCTTCTATGTATTTGTTCAGATACTAATCTGTGAACATGAACTCATTCATTCATTGTGTCATTATTGTAAGTTCAACAATGCGAGCAGGTTTTTGATCTCTTCAATGTTGGTAACACCTTCAATATTTGTTTTCATGCCTTGAAAGAGTTGGCAGTGTTTGGTGTAGATTACCAACTCTCGGATAATGATTGAAGAGAGAAGAACAGAAGGTGGAACATGATTTCACATAACTCACATATAGTTTTTTTTTTTTTTTTTTTCCCAAAAAGATAAATTATTATTAGGACTTCAGTATCATCTAACATGCGCATGGGGATTTTAGTTTATTCAATATGGAACCAGGATTTCTTAGCAGACAATGAAAATGATTTTTCAATTAGGAATTGGATAATATTAAAATGGATATATTTAGGTATCTTTCAACAGCGCTTGACAGCAATGTTTGTGAAAAAAGAATGCAGTATTTTCAACTTGATCATAGGATGTGGACTGTTTCCAAGCTGTTATAGAAAATCAATTGCTATGGATGTGGACTGTTTCCAAGCAGTTTCCAAACTTGATCAACATCAATTGCTAGGTGAGCAGGGCAAGGAATGGTCAACCTCCCAAATGTCCAACCCGTCCCATATACTGCCACTTGAAACAGCTCAGGGTACAAAAAAATTGTTAGGTTGGTTGCTTCTTCCCGGTCCCGAAACACCTACTGAATCGTCGATCCTGGTGACAGCCACCGTAGGAGGGCCGGATTGCTTTCCTTCCCACTAGCTGCCTCCCATAAAAAGCTTCATACGATACCATGATCAGGGCCGACCTTCATGTTCGCCGAAAGACTAGTATGTTCCGATTTGGATCCCTGACCTGCCGGGTGCTCCCAAGATGCGGAGCCTGAAATCCTCACTCAAGGCCCAACCCTTACTCAACGCCTGGGCCCACCTTGACTAAGCTACTCATGACGCTCAGCTGCCCCCAAATGCTCAGGTTGGTATGGCCGACCCTACCTGCTCCATCCATCCCAATTCTTCCATGTGTCCGCTATAAGGAATGTGGCCGATATGGCTAGCAGGCAAGTTCGTAAAAAAAAGAATTTTAATAGAATTAGTAGCTCTACTAGAAAAGATACCATTGGAGGGAATCCTAGGGGGCAAGATCCTAACAACCTATCAAAGCCCATAACGTACACCACTGGCCACTCTGGCAACCTTTTTGGCTTTGCATGATGCTATAAATGGTAAGAGGGACACCCGGTGAGATAAGGGCAACCTGCAAGGCACATCTCATATTTTACTCTTACAATTACTTTGGTAGATAGCTTCGGCTACTGTTGCCCATCTCGCCTTTCCTTTCTGACTTGATCATTAGAGTGTCCCTGCAGGTAATCCCGACCCCTGAGACTTTTTGCAGGATCACTCGGCAAACCGCTTTGAGCAATGCCTGAATCGCCCGCATGGAACCGAAGGACATGCTGGCGCCACCACAACTTTTTCGGAAAGGCATTTTCATAATAACAAATTGGCGTCCTAGGAGGGGGAAGCGTGGTTACTCGCATCCTGGGATCCATCGCCTAGAATCTCCAAGACCTCTAGAGCCGAAAGTAGTGGTGACCACTCGTGCCCAAGATCTCACCACAAGTCACCTTGGTCAACATCCTTACGACAGAGAACTGTCCGGTCAAGCACCGGCCTTAGTTGCTTTACCTCCTCCTCCATCGCTAGTGCCAAAGTAGGGCTTGCTGGCCGCCTTAGCTCAGCAAGTCAAGGCCCTCACCTCATTAGTGTGGGGGCTACAGCAACAGCAGTCACGGGCTTGGGGGCAACTATCAATGGAGGCCTTAACCGAGGCTCCTGTAGCTTGCGACAGCCACCACCTGCCCATTGTGGAACCCTCGCACCGACGTGCCTCTTGTCACTCCCGATCTCTTTCATCATGGTGTGGAAGTCGCCGATCGCCTTGGGAACCATCTCGTTATTGGTGAACTACCTTATCAGCGCGGTCCCTAACACCATGATTGCACGATCTAGCCCCAAACCATCGGTAGTCCAAGAAGGAACCAAGGCAGAGGAAGCACTCCTGATCCCCCTCCACTTCATCCAATGAGGACCCCTCTAGATATTCCTATGAGGGGTCACTAAAGAGGCTACTTAATGACGAGCCAAGCGATGCCTCGAGAAGCACAACCATGAGCTGTGCAATATCAACTACCAACTCGTGGCTCGTGGACCTTCGAGGAAAGGATCACGGCCCGACTGAATTTGATACCCAACCCTCGCTCTCCCAGTATATCATAGAGGAACCGGTCCTGGGTCGGTTCAAGATACCACAACTGGAGCTATACGATGGCACCACTGACCCACTGGACTACCTCAAAAGCTATAAGGCTCTCATGAGGATTTAGGATGCTACAGATGCCCTACTATGCATCGCTTCCCAACCACTCTTTGAAAGGTAGCTTGAGCATGGTACTCTCACTTGAAGCCATGGAGTATCGATTCCTTTTTTCAGCTAGAGTGTAAGTTTGCAGCATACTTCAATGCTTGTAAGAAGATGTCACACGAGGTCGATAGCCTCTTTTCCATCAGGCAGCAAGATAAAGAGCCGTTAAAGGGCTACGTGGCCCGATTCAAGACGGCCATGCTAGAAGTTTACCACCTCGATGACTCCCTAGCCATGTTGGCCTTAAAGTGGGAACTCTGCCCCTCCTGCCTAACCTATGCTCTAGATATGACCTGGGTGAAGTCTTATTCGAAGGTACTCGCGCCCGCCTAGAGAAGTATATCCATGCAAATGAAGGAGCCCTCTCTTGGCATGAAGCAGAAGGGAAGTCGAGCAACAAGAAGGCTCGAGAGGGGCCCTCCAGGGCCTCATCCGATAAACCTGACTCCTCTCGCCAACGGAGCCCTAGGCCGAGTGATGCGGGACTACTTATGCATGCAAACTATTTTTCTATTATTTAGGGACGAGTTGAGATTATTTATCTTGAAGGTAGAGCCAAAGTTCTAAGTAGGGGATCCTATAGAAAATCTACAAGATCATGCACGCAAAAATAAATCCTAAAGTGAAAGAAATAGGGCCGCCGAGGCTAAGAATCCCCGGTAGGGCTAGCTCTCCTATAATAAAATAACTTGTGAGTCAAGGGGGTGTACTCGGCAACGATTTGAAGATGAATCCATGAATGGGTCGCTTTACGCTCCCGGATGCACCTTGGAAGATCAAGCCAAAGATCCTGTGGATCCGCAACTTTCTATCCGCTGACCTGAAAGCCGACCGGATGGAATCCCAAATTTGTGAACTCTGAGAGACCTGCAAAATGCCAAGGGAGGGTTAGAAAATAATGGAGAAGTGGGTTAGATAGCTGAAAGAAGAAGGGGAAGAGGGGTTGTAAGAGGGGCGGCCAAGGGCTAGAGCATCCAAGCCTGATGGGGTTGCAAGGTTGTTAGGGTTTCGTTGGGCTTGCAGGCTTGGTGTAGGATGCTAGTTGGGGATCTCGGGTCTCTCACCCACTTCTTAAGGAGGATAAAGCATGAAGCAATTCTCAAGAAAACTCTTTTTTTTCATTAATAAGAAGATGATCCAAATTGCATACAAAGGGGTCCCTAATATAGAGTCATGAGACTTAGGGCCCAAGCAAATGAAAATAAAGAAAATATGGGGTGCCCACTTTCTCCCTAAAGTGTGGGGCTAAATACAAGGAAGAAAATTCTTTCATGCCATACAAAATTCTCCCAAATAAGATATATAGTGGACGGCCAAGAGGGGACCATGAGGGGTGCCAAAAAGCTTCTATCTAGGGCTGGGTGTGGTCCACAACTTCCTTAAGCAGGTGTCCATGAATCTGGGGATTGAAGTATATCCATTGGCATATGGACTTGGTGTGCTTGGGGCATGGAAGGGGTATGCTAGCATGTGGACATCAACTCTTCATGCATGGGGCCGACCTCATGATCTTCTAAGTAGTCCTATGGTGTTGCATTCTAGGGTGTGATTGGAACTCCACGCGGCTGCTGAGGTGGCACATTGGGTGTGGTCCTTCACATGCTTGGATCTTCTTAGACTGGACTTAACCTCATAAGCTGTACATGACTACAAGACTCAAAAGAAAAGCTCAACATGAGCTGACTCAACCAACTTAACTCAAGACTCAACTGAACTTGACTCAACTAAACTTTGACTCAACTGAACTGACCATATCCCAAGACTGATCCAAAACCCTAATGGTATGGATTGAATTCTAAATACAGGACTCAATGATATCAAAACAGGACTCAAACCCTAAGTTGGGCCTAAATGGGCCATGCCTTTATTACAGGACTCAAAATAAATAAAATTCTAATGACTCTAGTCAGATAACCACAAAGGGTTTAAAAGCCTCTACCTGATCCTGGTGCCCGCAACAGTTCTCCTAGGGTGGGAGGAACTCGACCTTGTCGAGTAAGGGTCACTATGGATTTGGTATCTCTCAAGAAAGTCTATGTTGAGGTGCTACAAGTCCTCTCGAGTAATCCATGAATCATCGGATTTAGATCGACCTTACCAATGGACCAGGTAGCATTGATAGCTGCGGCCCCAAGTCATGATGGCTTAATCATCCAGGATACACTCGATCCATTCTCCTCTCCCAGGTAGATTTAATGGTGGATACTCTGGATTTGGTTCACTCTCAAAGGATGGGTTAGGTCCAAAGGCCTTACTACGAATCACTGTTGGTTCCTTATACTCGACTAAGTCTGCGATATTGAAGGAGAGCTAATACCAAAATTTGGGGGCAGATCTAGCACATAGGCATTGGGTCCGACCTTCTTTATCACTCTAAAGGGTTCAGCTCCATAAGCATGAAGCTTTTTAATGGTCCCTGGTAGGAACCGTTCAGGTCTAAGCCTAATCATAACAGAATCCCCTACATTTAATTATTTGGCTCTTTTTTGGAAATTAGCCAGTTTCTTATATGTTTCATTACTTAGATTAATCTTTTGGCTAATATCCTTATGCAAGTCTCTAATATGCTGTGCGAATGACTATGCAGACTCTAAGACTCGTGCATGGATGGATAAGGGAATCAGATCGATTGAGTGATTAGGCTTATACCCATGGACTATCTCAAAAGGACTCTTGCCTGTGGACCTATTCACTGAGCTATTGTAGGCGAGCTCTGCTCGAGGCAATAATAAGTTCCAGTTTCCTGTGTGCTCACCTACTAGGCACCTAAGAAGATTTCCTAGGCTACGGTTTACCACTTCGGTTTGTCCATCTGTCTAGGAGTGGTAGGATGTAGAAAACTTGAGTTTGGTCCCTAATAGGTGCCAGAGAGTCTTCCAGAAATAACTAATGAACCTAACATCCTTATCGGATACGATGGTCTTAGATAGGCCATGGAGTTTAACCACATTGTCTAGGAAAATATTGGCTACTCTAGATGCATCGAAGGTCTGGGAGCATGGGATGAAGTGAGCCATCTTAAAGAATCTATCGACCACTACAAAGATGGAATCGTGTCTTTTATGGGTCTTAGGTAATCCTAATACGAAGTCCATACTGAGATCTTGCTAAGGGCGATCAGGCACTGGCAAAGGTATATATAGACCAGTGTTTTGCTTCTACTATTTTTCAATGGCACAAGTTCTATATCTAGCTACTATTTGGGCAACATGCCTTTTTAGCCCTGACCAATAAAACTGGTTCTCTATCGCTAAGATGTCTTATTCCTACCAAAGTGACCAGCTAAACCTTCAGCATGAGTCTCCCAAATCAAAAATTCTCTAAGTGAAGTTCTAGGGATGCAGAGCCTATTGTCCTTGAACAGGTAGACATCCTGAATGGTATACTCGTTATGGGTACTGGATGGTCCTAGCCTAATGGTCTGGTAAATATCACTGAAGTCAGGGCAGGCCACGTACTCATCCTTTAATCAATCGAACCCTATGACTCTAGTGCTGACCAAACTCAAAAGCAAAGACCTTCGACTGAGGGCATTTGCTACCTTGTTCTCTATCTCGATACGATGTTTCAAGACAAAGGTGAAAGCTTGGATGTACTCAATCCATTTACTATGCCTAGGGTTGAGCTTCTTTTGGGAGTTTAGGAACCGGAGTGCCTCATGGTTAGAATATAAGATAAACTCCTACAGTAGTAAATAGTGTCTCCAATACCTAAGGGCCTGGACTACCGCATAGAATTTCTTGTAATATGTAGAGTACTTAAGTTTAGCCTCATTCAGCTTCTCACTAAAGAAGGCTATTGGATGACATTTTTGACCCAATATCCCACCTATTCCTACTCCTGATGCATCGCATGCGACCTCAAACACCTTCAAGAAGTCCAGTAACCTAAGGATAGGTATGTGGATCATCTTATCCTTAATTTCTAGGAAGGCCATATCAGCTGCTTTGGTCCATTCTAAAGTGCCCTTCTTAATGCAATCTGTTATGGGTGTGACGATGGTGCTAAAATCCCTAATGAATCTCCTGTAAAAGGTTGCTAGGCCATGGAAGCTATGAACTTCATGGACACTAGAGGGTACAGGCCACTCGATAATAGATCTAACCTTTTCAGGGTATGCAGAAACTCCTTCTAGGGTGACAACGAAACCTAGGAAGATAACCCTATATGTCATGAACTCACACTTCTTAAGATTGGCATAGAGGCTATTCTTTCTAAGGGTCTGACACACTAATCTGAGGTGACTAAGGTGGTCCTCTCTAGTCCTTCTATGGATCAGTATATCATCAAAATATACTACAACAAATCTTCCAGTGTACTCCTTCATGATCCTCATGAATGTACTTGGTGCATTCAAAAGTCCAAAAGGTATCACAACCCACTCAAATAGGCCATCCTTAGTTTTGAACGCAGTCTTCCACTCATCCCCAGGTCTAATCCTAATCTGATGATAGCCATTCTTAAGATCGATCTTTGAGAAAATTGTAGCACTGGCCATCATATCTAGCATATCGTCCAATCGAGGGATGGGAAACCTATACTTCACCGTAATCTTGTTGATGGCTCTACTATCTACGCACATCCTCTAGGTACCATCTTTCTTAGAGGTTAGTAGAGCAGGGACCGCACGGGACTTAAGCTCTCCCTAATGAATCCCTTCCTAAGTAATTCTCTCACTTGTTTTTGTAGCTCCTGATGCTTGGTGGGGTTCATTCTATAGTGGGGAAGGATCAGCAAAGTGGCTCCTGGGACCAAGTCTATGGCATGCTGAATATCTCTAAGGGATGGTAATTGATCAGGTAATTCATCAGGAAAGACATCCTCAAATTTCTTTAGAGCCTCAACTACTTCTGGAGGGTGGTCCTTTTGGGTCGACTCATGAATTTCTTTGGTGGTCAAGATCCAAATAGGGTTACCCTCAGTAATCTCCTTCTCTAATTCCTTAGCCTAAATCAGATTAACTCCTGGTTTCTTTTTCTTAAGGCTACTAGAACTTCTCTTAACTGGATCTCTGGGTGAAGTCGGATGGAGCACAAACTTGTTCCCATGGTGACTAAAGGCACAGATGTTGGTTCGACCAAACAGGGTTGCATCATGATCGTAAAGCCATGGTTGACCTAAGATGATACTACTGACTCCCATGGAAAGGACATCACACCAAATCTTTTCTTCATATGATTACAGTTTAATCAAGATTTGGCACCTAGACTTGATTGGGATGGAGGTGGAATCTATACATGAGACCTTATAGGGGCTAGGATGGGGAACTATGGTCAATACTAATGATTTGACTGTATTGGTAGAGATGGCATTGACACAACTTTCACTATCTATTATGATCTTGCACACCTTATTCCCTAACTTGACGAAGATTTGTAGGATGTTAGTCCTACACCAATCTTCCTGCTCTTTAGTTTGTGTTTGGGTCAAGATGCACCTAACCACTCATAGCAGGTCTTCAGACTAAGCACTTCCTCTTCTCCATCATACTCATCTAGTAATTGGATCTTAGCTTCGTAGACCTCTCCCTCATGCTCAACTATGGGTTCAGACTCATCCTTGTCTAGCTTACTATATGTAGGGCTTTGACTGGGCACTGGCTAGCATAATGTCCTGGTTTACGACATCTAAAGCACACATCCTGGTGATTGGGACTCTTCTGAACCTTTACAGACTTATCTCTATCCTCTCTGCAGGCCATAGGGGTACCGGGCTGGGGTCGACTTGGGTCGGGATGGCTCGGATTAGGTCAGCTCGGGTTGGATCGACTTGGGTAGGCCTGGCTAGATCATGGGTACTGACTAGGGCTTCTAGTAAGCTCAGGTTTATGAAAGATGGGCCCTCTCTGGAAATGCTCATAATCCCTAGCAACTTGATAAGCCTGTTCTAAGTCACTAACCTCTCTCAAGAAAAGCTCCCTTCGTATGTCATCCCTAAGGCCAGCCTAAACCTAGACAAAGTGACTGACTCATATTCGTCTATGTCGCATCGCATGGCATACTCATCAAATTTCATGATGTACTCAGCCATACTCTTGCTACCTTGACTCAATCTTTGCCACTGGTCTAATAACCCTTGGTGGTATGATGCGTGGAGGTACTTCATTCTAAGCCTAGCTTTTATGGCCCTCCAGGTGACTATGGATTCATGACCTCCTTGTCTAAGTACTTCTCAATATTAGCCCAATATAACTTAGCCTGGCAGACTAACTTAAGCTTGGCAAACTTAAACTTGCACTCCTCAGACATATCGTACCACTCGAAATACTGGTCGACTTCTCTCTCCCAATCTATATAAATCTTTGGATCAAGATAGCCATCGAAAGTGGATGCTTCAAGTCTAATGTTCCTGAAGGCTCTCTTTTCCTGGTCCATAAAATCCTGATTGGGTCTCCTTGGGTGAACCTCTAAGACTGGATCACAATGTGGGGTTCCCCTAGGTTTAGCCTCGAAGTAGGGATCATGGTGTAGGGCTCTCCTAGGATGGGGAGGTGACTCAAGGTCTGGCTCAGTGTGAGGCCCATGTGCCTCCTCTAAGGTTCCTAGCCTAGTCTCCACCTGATTGAATCTCCGGTTCATCTGGGTAAAAGATTGGGCCATCTGATTAGTGAGAGAACTAATATGGGCTTCAGGATTTGGGTTTTTCATGGATTCAGCTGATGGTGGGAGTAGTGGATGATATGCAACTCCTGACCTAGTGCACATGCAAGACTCAAGGACGATCGACTATGGTTTCCTAGACCTAGAGCCCAAACAGAATGGGTCGACTCAACTTACACACAGCACAACCCTTAGTCCTTCCACTGGCCATGAAAGAGATGGGATGGTGAGAGGCCCCCCTGCTTTTGCAGGGATCCAATTAAGGAACCACCAATCTGCTTAGGGTGTTTGCCTCTGGACCCCTAGCCTAGACACCAGCTTCCAGTAATAGGAGAGGTATTGGGTGCACTAGTCTTCCCACAAAGGTTAGACCTGATCTGTTGGTGTCCCTAGCTCACTAGAGCAAAGCAAATTAGGTCTAATTGATTTTAAATTAGGTTTGGGTTCGAATGCTAGGATTGTTGTTTTGGGCTAAGGAGAGATAATCAACTCCTCCCCCCATCTAATATATTGAGAGTGCCCTTAGAGTGATTTATGCAAATGATGGCAAGCAAATAAAACCCTAATGATGCAATGTCTCTAAAGTTTCTCCTTTTTTTTATTTTCATTTTGTAGAAATATAATATACAGGAAATTACCTAATATGTAGAAAATATGCAAAAAAATTAAATATGCAGAGATTATGCAGAAAGAACCCCAAACATGCTGAAATTAGACTTGCTGAAATTTTAGGGTTGAACTGTTCTCAAGCAATAATCAGGCATGCAAAGATTCTACAGACTGAAATAAATCATAAAAGAATTTTGATAAATAGTATCAAATATGAGGAATCCGAAAAAATAAGAATCAGAATTTTTTGATCTACCTAGATGCAGAAACAATTAAATGAACAGTCTATATACTGGGATGGTCGTGATGCGAAAAAAATGTCTATCTCTTTAATTTCTTCTTCAAGGGTCAATCGCAGCGGCACCTATACATGCCATAGGAGATCCCGTATAATGGAATGAGAGGGTCTTGCAACCCTACTTCTCTCCTATGACCGGACGGCCATGGTGAAGCACCCGATCCGAGTACTTAAAGAAAGACTAAGCCTCTGATACCAAATGATGCGGGACTACTTATGCATGCAAACTATTTTTCTGTTATTTAGGGGCGAGTTGAGATTATTTATCCCGAAGTTAGAGCCAAAGTTCTAAGTAGGGGATCCTATAAAAAATCTAAAAGATCATGCATGCAGAAATAGACCCGAAGTTAGAGCCAAAGTTCTAAGTAGGGGATCCTATAGAAAATCTAGAAGATCATGCATGCAGAAATAGACTCTAAAATGAAAGAGATAGGACCGCCGAGCTAAGAAGCCCCGGTAGGGCTAGCCTCCTACAATACCATAACTTGTGAGTCAAGGAGGTGTACCTGGCAGTGATTTGAAGATGAATCCATGAAGGGGTCACTCTATGCTCCCGAATGCGCTGTGGAAGATCATGCCGAAGACCCCGCGGAATCGTGGCTTTCTATTCGCTAACTCGAAAGTCAGCGGATGGAATCCTAAATTTATGAACTCTGAGGGACCTGCAAAATGCCAAGGGAGGGTTAGAAAACAATGGAGAAGTGGGTTAGATAGCTGAAAGAAGAAGGGGAAGAGGGGTTGTAAGAGGGGAGGCCAATGGGTGGAGCATCCAAGGCTGATGGGGTTGCAGGGCTATTAGGATTTTGTTGGGGCTTGTAGGCTTGTTGCAGGATGCTAGTTGGGGATCTTGGGTCTCTCATCCACTCCTTAAGGAGGACAAAACATAAAGCAATTCTTAAGAAAACTCTCTTTTTTTTCATTAATAAGAAGATGATCCAAATTGCATACAAAGGGGTCCCTAATATAAAGTCATGAGACTTAGGGCCCAACCAAATGAAAATAAAGAAAATATGGGGCGCCCACTTTCTTCCTAAAGTGTGGGGCTGAATACAAGGAAGAAAATTCTTTCATGCCATACAAAATTCCTCCAAATAAGGCATATAGTGGGCGGCTAGGAAGGGACCATGAGGGTCGCCAAAAAGCTTCCATCTGGGGCTGGGTGTGGTCCACAACTTCCCTAAGCAGGCATCCATGAATCTGGGGATTGAAGTATATCCATTGGCATGTGGACTTGGTGTGCTTGGGATGTGGAAGGGGTATGCTGGCATGTGAACATCAACTCCTTATGCATGGGGCCGACCTCATGATCTTCCAAGTAGTCCTACGGTGTCGCATTCCAAGGTGTGATTGGGACTCCACGTGGCTGCTGAGGTGGCACACTGGGTGTGGTCTTCACATGCTTGGGTCTTCTCAGACTGGACTTAACCTCATAAGCTGGACATGACTACAAGACTCAAAAGAAAAGGCTCAATATGAGCTGACTCAACCAACTTAACCCAAGACTCAATTGAACTTGACTCAACTGAACTGACCATATCCCAAGACTGATCCAAAATCCCTAATGGTATGGATTGAATTCTAAATACAGGACTCAATGATATCAAAATAGGACTCAAACCCTAAGTTGGGCCTAAATGGGCCATGCCTTTATTATAGGACTCAAAATAAATAAAACCCTAATGACTCTAGTCAAATAACCATAGAGGTTTAAAAGCCTTTGCCTGATCCTAGTGCTCGCTCCACCGAGGAACCTCGCTGATCGATCGATGAACTAAACCCCTCTCCTTGTTCTTGCTCAAAGATCTTGATGGAGATTAAAGAGGAACAATACCTCCGAAGGCCTAATCTTCTAAGGCTCTCCGCCTCTTGGAACGAGAGCATGTACTGCCATTTCCACCATGACCATGGCCATAACATGAATGAGTGCCATCAACTAAAGAAAGAAATTGAAAGTCTCATCTAACATGGCTACCTTGCCAAGTACATCCTCAGGGGAGTTGCTCGTCCCAACACCCCAAACCCTAGGAGAGAGCCACCTTTGCCCGAGGTCAATAATTGCCTGACCAGTACAAGGTTGGCCTGATATCCTGGGGATAGGGAGGCCTTCAAAGAAGCCAAGAAGAGGGGAGAGAAAACTATGTAATTTCTTTTTCTAACAATGATCTGGTCGAGGTTTGTAGCCCCAATAATGACCCGTCATCATCTCAAAGATGATGCTAAGCACCTTGTAAAGAGAATCCTCGTGGATAGTGAAAGTTTAGCTGATGTCCTTCTTTACAATGCCTTTGTTCAGATGAATTTATCATTGAACTATTTGAGACCTATCTCCATGCCCTTGGTCGGCTTCGACAGGGAGTTAGTTAGCATCAAAGGAAAATAACTCTCCCCATTATAGTAGGGAAACTATCCCCGATTGAAGATGATTTTCATCACCTTCACTATGGTTCGGGTCCATTCGGCATACAATGCCATCCTCGAGCACCTTAGGTTGAACTAGCTTGACGCCACCATCTCTACTACATGCCTTCTTATCCATTTTTCCATGAATAATAGTGTTAGCAAAATGCAAGGGGACTAGCAGCTTGCATGACAGTGCTTTCAAATGACCGCTGGGTAGTCGAGGCCTACCGAGTAGTTGCCCACTAAGTTGTTAAACTAAAGGGAGCTCGAGAAGAGGGGTAAGCCTACTGAGAGTCTTCTCTTCTTTCCCTAAAGCAATAACCTTGTGAAGACTATACATATCATAGCATCTTTGCCCGAGACTAAAAGGAATCAACTCCTGAAGTTCCTATGCTAGAATGCAGATGTTTTCACCTGGTCAGCATTTGGCATGCCAGGAATCCCTCCCGAGGTAGTCATTCACAAGTTAAATGTCGACCCGAGTTTCAAACCAGTCTGACAAAAGAAGAGGAACTTTGCCCATAAGAGATAAAAGGTCATTGACGAAGAAGTCGATAAGCTCTGGCTACCAGGTTCATCCGGGAAGCCCATTATCCAAGCTGGCTAGCCAACATCATCATGGTAAAGAAAGCAAGTGGAAGGTGGCACATCTGCATGGACTATATTGACTTGAGCAGGGCCTAACCAAAGATAACTTCCTCTTATTGAGGATCGACTAGCTAGTCGATGCTACTTCGAGCTACAAGCTGTTAAGCTTTATGGATGCTTTCTCAGACTATAACTAGATAAGAATAGCCCTTGAGGATAACAAAAATATGGCCTTCATAATAAACAAAAGTAATACTATTATTAAGTAATACCTTTTGGTCTTAAAAATGTAGGGCCACATACCAAAGACTCATCAACAAGGTCTTCAAGGGCCAGATCAACCGAAATATGGAAGTCTACGTTGATGATATGCTTATCAAGAGCATCCAAGAAGCCGACCATATTAGGGACCTAAAGGAAGCCTTTAGCACTCTTCGCTAGCACTGCATGAAATTGAATCCAACTAAGTGTGCATTCAGAGTTGTTACCGAGAGGTTTTTAGGTTATGGTCACATGCTGAGGCATTGAAGCAAACTCAAAGAAGGTCTAGGCCCACAGCATCCGATGTCCAAAAAGGAGCTACAATAGCTTGTCGATCGTGTTGCTGTGCTAAATCGATTCATCTCAAGGTTAGTCGAGTGGTACCTGTTGTTCTTCAAAACTCTGTGAAAGATAAACAACTTCGATTAGATGGAGGAATGCTGGCAAGCATTTGACGATTTGAAGAATTTTCTCACCTCTTCACCCCTACTCTCTAAACCTGAGTGCTAGGAGGAACTATACCTATACCTAGCAGCCATCCAAGAAGTGGTTAGCTCTAGCTTGTCCAGCTGGATGACAAAGGGGTTCAGAAATCCATATATTATATAAGTCAGGCATTGCATGACACAGAAACGAGAGACTCTAAATCCAAAAAAATAGTTTTGGCACTAATCACGTCTGTGTAGTGTCTCAGGCCATACTTTTGGGCACACCCGATAGTCATCCTTAATGATCAATCACTCCATGCCATCCTACAGCTTCCGGACACCTTTGGATGGATGGCAAAGTGGGTAGTCAAGTTGGGAAAATTTGACATCTCGTACCAACCGTGCTTGTCTGTGAAGGCCCAGGTCTTGGCTAATTTCCTAGTGGAGTGCACCTAGTTGGACGATGCCCCTAGGGTAACACCCGTGTCATCCCTCATCGAGCGATCTGACCTAATCAGATCTTTTATTTCATAGCAAAGGAAAATACAAAGAAAAAAAAGAAAATTACATGCTATCTGTTACAACCATCACAAAGATTTTTTGAGATGATGGGGTTTAGCCTTCCATGGAGTGAATCTTTGCCATCATATTTATGTCAAAACTAACTCGAGCAGCACTTGGAAGGGAGAAAAGTGGAGGAGCAGGGTTATAAGGGAACTAGGATTTGTGGTGAAAGATGGTGTATGGTATGAATTGATTGCTCCTCTTCTCCTTTTATAAGCTCCTTCTAAGATCCTCCATCAAATCTTGCATGGATGCTGCCCTAGTTTCTTTTGTCAACTTTGGACATTTTTCCTTTGATTTCCCACACTAAAAATTCTGCATACCATCTTCTTGATTTGATTTAAATCTCTATGCAAATTTTGGATGACTTTCCTATGTTAAAGTGATGTTTCAAATCTTGGCCATTGAATCGTTGATTTTTCCTTGTTAGGTGTTCATCCTAAGTGTCTTAACATCATCTTGCTTGCTTCTTTCTTTAATTAGCACACCAAAAATTTAAAGTTCAGGTGTAAGGTGATGACCAAGAGTATATGCCAAATTAGGAATTTGGCCTTAATTAAATCAGCACCTTCTCCCTTATTTATTTTTCATGCTAGAATGTCTTCCTGAATTAGCCCTCCTTTTAATACTTCTTTTTAATCTATGCCCCAAGCTTCCAATCTAATTTCTCCTTCAAGAAAATCTGCATTTCCTTTCCTTCTTTGGACCAAATCCATGCCTAAGGAAAAATTCAGCATCCTTTAAATCTCCATGCTAATTAAGAATTTACAAATAATCTCCATGCCTAAAAAATCTACGACAACTCTTTCTTATTAGCACTCCAAGCCTTCTATATGTGCCACCTCCTCTTAACATCCAAAGAGAATCATGTCAATAAGAGTCTTAATGAATTTGGACTCTCAAATTATGCCTCACTTGGATTCTTCCCATCCTTATCCTCTTTATTTGCATGCCAACAATGAGATTGTGCCTTCAACTCTTTTCTTACCTGCATGTGACGCCACACTTATTTAGCCAACTTAATTTTCCATGCCAAAATTAATTCAACCAACCTCCTTTCTTTCCTTCTTGGATTGAGTCTTCTTTGTTTGGTTTCATATCCATCTTGGACTCTTGACCGCCCAATCACTTTTTGTGCACCATATAAAATCTTCACACCCCAAGAAAATTGCTATGCCCCTTTTTCTTTCATGCTAACTTTGATTTGGTGCCAAGACTCCCTTGTTGATTTGGATTTGGTGCTTCCTTGGGTCTTTCTACATTTAGCCTCTTGATTTGCTAGCTTGAATGCACATGTGGCTTGAACTCAGATTTAAGCTTCCTTCTTAAAATTTTTGGACCTTTGGGTCTTTAATATGTTGCTTGGTTTACTTAAGTTTGGGTCAATTTGAGCTCAAGTTAATTGCATGGACCCAATCTACAAAAGAGATTAAGAAGCATCACATTCTAATTAATTAAAGTCAATTAACAAAATATTTAATGCTTCTAGCATATAATTTATGTGTTCGTCACATCCCTTAACTTAGCTTTTACTTGTCCTTGAGTAAAATAAAAAAATTAGTGGTGCATACCGAGTTATCCTTAAATTGATAGTCATCATAGACATTTTTAAAGGTAGCTGATACACGGCTAAACTATTAAAGAGGTACTTCATTGGATCACTGAGTCAACCCAATTAGTAGTTAAGTGTTAGCCATATAAATTTTTAGAGATCTTCTTTAACCTACTTCCCAACTTACTCTTTAAGTTCTCTAACTTGATGTGAGTTGGATTTATTGTCTTCTTACACTTTTGTCCCATATTATCTTTTTATTATTTTTTATAAGGAGTGTGGTGCAATGTCTTAATCTTGTAAGTATTAGTATCTCCACCTTCGACACAAACCACAATGCTTACTTAGACGAAGGAGTCTAGTTACTCAGTAAGGTACCATTTCTTAATAGATCTCTTGGCCTTCTTACCTTTTGATATGAACTACAATGCTTACTTAGGTGAAGGGCTCCAGTTACTTAATAAGAGTTCAAGAAAAGTTGTGATGTGAGACTGACTCTCTAATTGATCTTTTAGCATCTCTACCTTTTAATGCAAACCACAATACCTACTTAGATGAAAGGGCCCAGTTACTCAATAGATTAATGCCCAAATCTTTATTATTTATCTCTCTTTTTTTATAGATTCTAAGGACTTTTTTATACTTCGACCGTTCCAATCATACCCCATCAGGTAGATTCTTCATTGAGATAAGTAGGAAGAAGGTTCTGGAATCACTTCCAAAATCTGGTTTGGCTTAAACCCTATCATTCATTGGAATTTCTTAGTAATTTGCCCTTTAGTATCTCTAAAATTGTCTAGACCATTAGTCAATCAAAAGGATGCCTAATTAACCTCAAATCGAGATAAAGTTTGGATACACAAAACTAGCTTCTAATTATACTCAAGGACTTAATTAGACTACTTATTCTCCCCCCAACTTAATTTCTATTATCCTAATGAAAGAAGAGAATAAAATAAAATATAACAAGGATACCACCTGACGTCATGTGTTCGATTAATGCTGTGTGAAAGGTCCTTCATTTTGGGTGAAAGGATACCGCCTGCCGAACATGTACACTCCCCTAACTTGGCTAATCCCCATTATTAAATTTTTACTAACTATAAAGAGAAACATAAGTGTTCCACTCTTTTCTATAACTCTCAATCCAGGCTTTGATATATGTGACCTATTATTACAAATATGGTTCATGTATCTCATAGGGTATAGGAGGATCAATACTTGGATTGGCTCTTTGAACTGTACTAATTATTATCGAAAATACATATTCGCTACTGTCCGTGCTGGAATATGGCTAAAATAAAATCAGTTGGCAATTGCCCTTCCTATTTATTTTTTCTTTTCCTTATTTATATAATCATCAATTCTCGGTTGCTTTGATTATGAATTTGGATATGCTGTAAGATCTAGATCATAGATGGTGGGATCTTTTGAGCTTTTATTTGATTTCTTCTCAAATGCACAGAAAAAAAAATTGATTGAAGATGATTCCATCCTCGTAGATTGACTCCTCGCTAACCCAATGGACTATAAATGCAAACATAACCTTCTGCTACACTAGAACCGCCACCCTTCTCAAATTAAGAGTATCCAAATTGCGCTATCTCAAAATCTCCTTTTGTTGCCACTAGTCCTGTCGAAAGGCTCGAATAGTCTCTTGTAGATGAGCTGCCTCTAAATCATCTAGATCAACATAATCATCGTCATCATCATCCAAGTCTACGTGAACAAATGATTAAGAGTGCAATATCAATTGCTTTTCTTCGAGCTTTAGATTCTATATTCGTCTCCTTTTCTTTTTGCATATGCTTCCTCATCATCACTCAAACCTCTATAGGTATCTTTGGATACCCCTTGACATCACTCAAGCCACTCACCAAGTGTTGTTTCAATCAGGTGACTCCATCTATATTTTCAAGTCTACAAAAATTACATTTCCATTGATGCTGATCCTTTTCCATTTTTTCAAAATGCCATCCAATATCTGGATCCTTCTATTACTTGCTATCAAGCACCATCTAATTTAAAATAAATTATAAAATTAATAAGTATAAGTATTTTGAAATTAGATTTAAGGTGCCTAACTGCCTATGCTATATCCATACTTTTTTAAATTTATTAAAATTTTAAAATTTTTTGTAAATTTATATTAATAAGTAGTGCATAATCAGAAAACTGATATTTAAGCAAGTGCTTAACTAGAATTGTGATATAAGAACTAAACTTAGTAGCCAGAACTCCCACTTTCTAACAATCTTGTTAGTAAAGGTGTTCTTGTTATTAATGGTGCTTCTTAAATATCCTCTTTGTTGAATAAAAAAAAATCCTCTTTGTCAATTTTGGCAACTATGGTATTAAATAATAAAATGTGTGCATAAATAAAATGGTTAAAAATATGCTGGAAAAGTTTAGTTCAAAAAAGTAAATTAAGAAAATAAGTTGGCATTTGTTTAAGGACAATTTTTAATGTAATATGACATGTTATTACTAAATTTTTGAACTTTTTCTAAAAAACAAAATTGGTATAAACTATTATCATTTAATCCCAAACTTATTACAACTAACATTTTTTAGTCATGCATTTTTGCCTTTTAGTGTATTTAACATGTTCTTCACTAGTGTACTGAGTTCTCTAAAACTTATCTAGGATCTCTTTTAAACTCATTTGTTATGGAGGATTAAGTCCAGCAAATTATGCTTATTCAAGTTGATTTTTGGACATGATGAATGGAATGGCTTATTTCACAATCCTACTAGATAAATAGTGAGTTTTGTTCCTAATAAACTTTTTTATTAGTTCTTGAATTTTTAAAGTAATTTATGATTTGATTATTTTTAGAAATAATAAAGCGATACATGAATTGTTAGGTAATTGTGCGATAAATTTTCTACACCCAATATGTGGAAGCATACCAATGCGCATAGGTTTAACCATTTAAGGTTTAATTATTTGATTTTTTTTATTTTCTCAATTCTTGTTGATTTTCATGTTGTATTAAGGTCTAGAATATTATAATTATGGTTTTAAAATGTCTTATGTATTATTAAAAAATCAGTTATGATGCCGAAGCACCAGGTCATAAATCTTGGCTAAATAGATTGTGAGTCTTGGCCACATAGGTTCAAGTCTAGGTTACATTTGTAATTAATCAATATTTAAACTAAATAAGAAATTGTATTTGTAATTGCATGAGCTTATGTTGTTTCAGTATACAAAGTTAATTAATATTGTCAAATAAAAACTAAATTAAATTAGAACAAGTTTTTGTACATGTGCAAGATCAAATATAAAATTTTAGAAAAGTAAGAATACCGCTGGCGAGTCCTGTTAAAATTTTAAGAAATGAAGCATTTAAGATGTCACCCTCCCTTTCCCTCTTATAAAATCTTCCAATATAAAATAAAACATAGTTAAAAAATAATGACAATAATTTAATAAATCATAATTTGTTAATTAAAAAAGTATTTATAATTTTAATTAGTATAAAATTTTGGATCAAGAGCTAAAGAATTACCACTTTCTATTGGAATTTTAAAAAATAAGCAGAGAATCTTCTTCTTCAGACAAGACTTTCTTCTCCCTTTTGTAAGAACACTGTCACTGAGATATGCAATGAGTTTCTCCCTTCTGCCTTCTGTAAAACAGGTTTACCCCTATTTAGCATTGCACCTCAAGTCTTGGGCTTCCTAGTGATGTGATTTTTTAAATTTTTTTTGTACTTTTTGTACCGTTGTTTCATTTCATAATATTGATTCGACCATTAAAAACAACCCATGACCCATTTTACCATTAAAAAACAAGAAAAAAATCTGCATTTTTTTATTTCAATGTACTTGATTTGATTGTTAAAAGAAATCCATGATCTGCATATTAAGAAATGGAAAAAAATCCATACTCTCATGACCTGTCATATGGTTTATTTCAACATACCCATCCGTATATTTTATTTTGCGTACCCCAGTGACCCGCCTCGCCCATTAGGATACGGTAAAATATCCATGTGAGAAATTAATTGGATTTTTAATGGGATTAGGGGGCGAGTGCCCGTTTCATCCTCCCTCCTCTCTCGCTTGGCCAGTTGCCCTACGGCCCATGGCTCCTTCCTCCTCCCTCCTCTCTCCTCCCTTCGCCTTCTTGAGGGGTCCTCGCCTCCTTGGTCCTTCCTGTCATTCTGGATTCCCAAGTCCCAATTGCTCCTCCGGTTGTGTCATGGCCTTGCTCCTACTTCCCAATGACGATGCCAATGCTGACGCCAACGGATCTGCAAGAAAAGCAAGCAAATAGGTTAGTAGACTTACTCCCCTCTCTTTTTTCCTCTCGAGTCCCAACATCACACATTAAAAAAAAATAGGGTTTCTCTCGGATGGCCGTATCGGCACCTGATCTAGCTAGAATGAAGCTGGGATAGCTGGGATGGAGGCCGGAGATGGGTTTCGGGGTCCCGCAGCCATCCCATCTGCTGGAAACTTAAGGTACAGGACGGGATGGCCGGGACGGTCCCCGTCCTGGCAGGACTTAAATTCTTGATATATACACAAAAATGGGTTGTCCATTCTAAACATGTTGGAAACAAGCACGTTAACTAAGATACAAGAATATGTAGATTGACATGTCTTGTAAATCTCCTACTTTCTTCCTCCTCTCCAAACTTATGATGGATCATTTGCTAAGCATTTTTTAGTAGATTTTGAATGTGCCATAAAAATCTCTCTTTTGAAGAATTCCACAAGCTTCCTAGCTGACTTAATGTTAGTGGTGTAGCTGGATCTTAGTATTTAATAAAAAGTGGCAAGCGATCTCAATGTGCTTCCTTTGTTTAAACAACTGTTATAAATTTGACTAGCTTTCAAGTTATCTATGCTAATAACATTGCTGAAATTCTGAGCAAAGTTTCAGAAAAGTGGTTATAGGATGTTGGCAAACAAGGTACCACATGGTTCCCAAGCATTCTTAGATAGACATCTATGAAATTTATATATAGAAATGCTTAAAAGATAAATAAATTCATAATAATAAAAAAAGAAATGTTGGAAAAAGACCAATTAAAATCTATAAAAATAAGAAAAACTTATTAAAGAGGTAGGATGCCACTTACCTAAGACTTGGGCTTGCACAGGCCTCTTGGGAACCCATTAGGCAACTTTTTCTACGTACCAGGGGCTAGGCTCTTTGTGGGGTGCTTAGGAGGCTGCATATGCATATGTCACCATATAGGATGTTTTTTAAAATACTTGTGATAAAGATTTTTATACTAGTCGGTACTATACTATACTAGAAATATCGTACCATACTGGTACCGAACCAATATACTGTCTCGTACTATATCAATATTTGGTATGTTTTGTTTTCTCATACCATACAGTATTTCAATATTATAATAGGATGGTATCAATATAGGGTCCAGTACCAAGACAGTGGACATTGCTAGTAATTTTGAATGGAATGCCTCTATATCCTTGAGTTTAACTTAGTTATAACTGAACCACTATTAAATAAATATGCCCTACGGTTCAACACTTCAGTTCCTACTCTTAAGGGAGAGAAACAAAAGAAGTGCAACACCCAAGCTTAGAGCGTGTTTATCAATTTTATGTTAAATGTGGAAACAAAAAAAAGTCTTCAATCATATTGGAGGATCACAAACACCCACCCTACCTCTTACATTGCATGTGCCAAGGACATCATGAAGAAAATCACATGCATGTGCCAAGAAATATTTCTTACTTGATCTAGATCTATTGACTTTTTATTGGATCCTGATCCAATCTCCGGAGAGAACAGCCTGCTGTCTTGTTCTTTAATTGTTGTCATCTCCTGCTGCAGTAGAAACCCAGCTGATATTTTGTTAGAGAGTAAGAAAAAGGTATAAGAAAAAACAGGGAACATAAGAGAAGGGCTGGTGGAAACAGAAAAGAGATGAGTTGTTCAGTCACAAATTTGACTGGATAATTATCTGTATTATTAAATTAGGCTGACCACTAGCCAAAGAAATATGATGACAAACATGTCTGTATGGTACATCTAACAGACTCAATTACTATATTAGGTGTTTGACATACCCGCTCATGCTAGAGTGTACATATAATTATTGAGTGCAAAATTTAAGATTTAACAAGCACTTGGACTAGACTTGAAATTTAAGATTCACTTAGCACCTGATCTACTCTTTGAGTTGATTGAGTTGAATTTTGGATGAAGTTCTGGGCTTTTGAATGTTGATTGGATATTTATTTTAAGCACATAAAAACTGTTTCATTCAGCTTGAAATAGCTGGATATGACTCCCTTCAAGATATCAATTACAAATTTGGTATTAATTTTGGTTTAATTTTTGGCTACTTTAAACGGAAAAAGTATTTGGTTGGTTCACATTTAAGGGTTTAGAATTGTCTAGTGTTTGATTTTATATGCCTAAAAGCTTTATGTAGAAACATGATAGGTTTTATAAAGAATATTTTCATATATTAATTTGAATGGGAAAACATGAAGCTATTGGCAGGTCTAATATGGTTGAGTTACATATCCTTCCATTGCCCTTTGTTTTCTTATCCTCTTCTTCTGTCCCTCTTGCTTTAAGAATGTACTTAGTGAAGCTTGGTATCAGCACTCAAGGCCTTGTGCAACCCTTTGGGAAGCTTCTGCATTACATTCTTTTTACATGTTAATTGACTAATGTCTAATAGTTTGGTTCATCATTCACCAAGTCTTTTTATTAAGAATATCAAATTGCTTAGACAACATAGCCAAATGCTATAGTTTTCTCTAATTGTTTACCATACTAACCTCTTTCACCAATCAAGTTGGACACCATAATATTTTATGAATTAACATAAAATAGAGTCTTTTATGACTAAGATCTTCCAGCTTGGAACTGTACCATGTGATCAACAACTATCCTGCATCATGTTAGCACTCAAATATCATACTCAAAATTCAGTTACTCTGTCAAGCTTTCTATTTGTTACTTCACCCAGCTAGTAAACTGGAAGCAGACAATTGTTGCAATATGGTTCTCAATAAATTACTGTGTTTCTTCTCCAAGGTTTGGTGCTGAAACTTTCTAGAATGGCTCTTTTATTCTGTGACAATGGCACGACTCTTCCCAGAAGTGCTTTCCTTTCTTGGTTAATCTTAGGCCATATCTCTTTTCAGCCTTCACCATCATGCATTCTTCTTCCACCCTAATATTGAATTGGTTTCATTGATATTTGAGAACATTTTAGTGCCAACTCTCAACTTAATATTGACCTTTTGGATTGTTGCAGGATTCTCAGTTTGGCAGCTGTAGGTAACAAAAAGGCATGCTACAAAACCTACTGAGCTAACCAGATCCAGAAGTAAAAATTGTTATAGATAGGGATCCTATAAAATGTCTTTCAAGGAATGCACCTGCTTCAACCATTTCTCAAGAACAATGGCTAAGGGCCTTGATAGAAAGGATTTAAGTCCCATCGGGGACGGGGACCGTCCTGGCCATCCTGTCCCGTATCTTTGAGTTTCTGGCACATGGGATGGGTGCAGGATCCTAAAACCCATCTCTGGCCTCCGTCCCGGCTATCCCGGCTTCATTCTGACCGGATCAAGTGCTAGTACGGCCATCTTGGAGAAGCACTATTTTTTTTTTTAATGTGTGATGTTGGGACTCGAGAGGGAGGGGAGGGGAGTAAGTCTACTAACCTATTTGCTTGCTTTCCTTGTAGACCTGTCGGCATCGGCGTTGGTGTTGGTGTTGGCATCGGCGCCAGGAAGTAGGAGCATGACCATGGTGCAACTGGAGGAGCAATCGGCACTCGGGAGTCTGGAATGATGGGAAGGAAGGACTAAGGAGGCGAGGACCTCTCGAGAAGACGAAGGGAGGAGAGAGGAGTCCAAGGAGGGAGGAGGGAGGAGGGAGGAAGGAGTCATGGGCCGAGGGGCAACTAGTCGAGAGAGGAGGAAGAAACGGGCTCTCAACCCCCTAATCCTATTAAAAACCCGATTAATTTCTCACACAGGTGTTTTACCGTATCCTAATGGACGAGGTAGATCACAGGGGTATGCAAAATAACATATACGGATGGGTATGCTGAAATGAACCATACAATGGGTAACGAGAGTATGGATTTTTTCTTGTTTCCTGATAAGCAAGTCATAGATTTCTTTTAACACGGATGGGTATGCTGAAATGAACCATACAATGGGTAACGAGAGTATGGATTTTTTCTTGTTTCCTAATAAGCAAGTCATAGATTTCTTTTAACGATCAAATCAAGTACATTGAAATAAAAAATATAGAGTTTTTTCTTGTTTTTTAATGGTAAAATAGGTCATGGGTTCTTAACGATCGAATCAATATGATGAAATGAAATAATGATAAAAAAGTACAAAAAAGTTTTTAAAAAATCACATTACCAGGAAGCCCAGGACTTAAGGTGTAATGTTAAATAGGGATAAACCTATTTCACAGAAGGTAGAAGGGAGAAACTCGTCGCATATCTCAGTGACAATGTTTTTACAGAAGGGAGAAGAAAGCATTGTCTGAAGAAAAAGATTGCTCTGCTTATTTTTTAAAATTCCAACAGAAAGTGGTAATTTTTTAGCTCTTGATCCAAAATTTTAAATTAATTAAAATTATAAATATTTTTTCAATTAACAAATTATGATTTATTAAATTAATGTTATTATTTTTAAATTATATTGTATTTTATATTGAAAGATTTCATAGGAGGGAAAGGGAGGGAGATGTCTCAAACACTTCATTTCTTAATATTTGAACAGGATTCGCTAACAGTATTCCTATATTTCTAAAATTTTATATTTAGATTTTGCACATGTACAAAAACTTGTTCTATTTTAATTTTGTTCTTATTTGATAATATTAATTAAGCTCATTATAATGAAACAACATAAACTCATGCAATTACAAATACAATTTCTTGTTTAGATTAATATTAAATAATTATATATATAACCTAGATTTGCAACCTGTATGGCCAAGACTCGCAATCCATTTAGCTAAGACTTGTGATCTGGTGCTCCGGCATCACAATTATTTTTCTGATGACGTATAAGATATTTAAAATCCTAGTTATAATATTCTAGACCTTAATACAACCTGAAAATCAACAAGAATTGAGAAAACAAAAAAAAAATCAAAAAGTAAACCTTTAACGGTTAAACCTATATGTACTGGTACGCTTCCATATATTAGGTAAAGAAAATTTATTGTACAATTACCGAACAGTTCATATATCATTTTATTATTTTTAAAAAATAATCAATTCATAAATTACTTTGAAAATTCACAAGCTAATAAAAAAGTTTATTAGAAACAAAACTCGTTATTTATCTAATAGGATCGTGGAATAAGCCATTTCGTTCGTCATATCCAAAAATCAACTTGAATAAGCATAATTTGCTTGGACTTAATCCTCTACAATAAATGAGTTAAAAAGGAGATCCTAGATAAGTTTAAGTAAATTTAGTACACTAGCAAAGGACATGTCAAATACACTAAAAGGCAAAAATACATGACTGAAAAATGTTAGTTGTAATAAGTTTGGGATTAAATGATGATAGTTTATACCAATTTTGTTTTTTTATAAAAAGTTTAAAAATTTAGCAATAACATGTCATATTACATTGAAAATTATCCTTAAACAAATGTCAACTTATTTTTTTAATTTACTTTTTTGAACTAAACTTTTCCGGCATATTTTTGACCATTTTATTTATGCATATATTTTATTATTTAATACCATAGTTGCCAGAATTGACAAGAGGATATTTAAGAAACATCTTTAATAGCAAGAACACCTTTATTAACGAGAATGTTAGAAAGTGGGAGCAGGTTCAAAATTTTGCTACTAAGTTTAGTGCTTATATCATAATTCTAGTTAAGCACTTGCTTAAGTACTAGTTTTCTGATTATACACTACTTATTAATATAAATTAACAAAAAATTATTAGAATTTAATAAATTTAAAGAAGTATGGATATAGCATAGGCACCTTAAATCTAATTTTGAAATACTCGTACTTATTAATTTCATAATTTATTTTAAATTAGACGGAGTCTAATAGTAAGCAATAGAAGGATCCAGATATTGGATGGCATTTTGAAAAAATGAGAAAGGATCGGCATCAATGGAAATGTAATTTCTGTGGACTTGAAAATAAACGAGTCATCCGATTGAAACAATACTTGGTGGGTAACTTCAGTGGTGTCAAGAAGTATCCAAAGGTACCTGCAAAGATTCAAGTGATAATGGGAGAGCATATGCAAAAAGAAAAGGAGGCGAAGATAGCATCTAGAGCTCGAAGAAAAGTAGTTGATCGTCATCCATTTCAATCATTTGTTCACGTAGACTTAGATGATGATGACGATGATTATGTTGATCCAGATGATTTAGAGGCAGCTCATCTATAAGAGGCTATCCGGATCTCTTGAAAGGACCAGTGGTAACAAGAGGAGGTTTTGAGACATAGACATAATTTAGATGTTCTCAATTTGAGAAGGATGGTGGCATTAGTGCAGCAGCAAGGTCACGTTCATATTTACAGTCTATTGGATTAAAGAGGAGTCAATCCATGAGGATGGAACGTCTTCAATCAAATCTTTGTTCGGTGCATTTAGGAAGAAATCAAAAAAAGCTCAAGAGGTCCCACCATCTATGATCTAGACCCTACAACATATCCAGATCCAGAATCAAAGCAACTGAGAATTGATGTCTATATAAATAAAGACAAGAAAAAACAAATAAGAAGGGCAATTGTCAACTAGTTTTATTTTAGCCATACTCCAGCATGGACAGCGATGAATACGTACTTTCAATAAATGATTAGTACAGTACAAAGAGCCGGTCCAGGTATTGATCCTCCTACACTCTATGAGATACATGGACCATATTTGCAACAACAGGTCATAGATATCAAAGTCTGGATTGAGAGATATAGAAGGGAGTGGAACACTTATGGGATAACATTGATGTGCGATGGTTGGTCTGGTTCTACTAGGAGCATTATCAACTTTTTTATATATTGTGATAGGCTAACCATCTTTTATACTTCAATTGATGCTTTAGATAAAATATACGACTCTAATTATATTTTGGGCTTGATGAGAGATGTAGTTGATAAAATTGGTGGAGTACATCATCCAAGTAGTCATAGACAATAGAACAAACTATATGAAGCAGGAAAGGATCTGATGTCAGAAAAACAACATTTATATTGGACCCCTTGTGCAGCACATTATATAGACTTGATGATGAAGGATATTGGACAGCTACCTAAGGTAAAATCTGTAGTAAAAAGCGAGTGAGCAGTATCCAAATACATCTATAATCACACCTGGGTACTTGTTCTTATGAGAAAACATGTACAAGGGGAGCTGCTTAGACCAGGGTTCACAAGATTTGTGACTAATTACATAGCATTGAAGAGTCTTTTGTATAATAAGCCTGGTTTGAGGGCTATGATGATTTCTGATGAATGAAGGGCTTCTCAATATGCAAGGGCCAATGATGGACAACATATTGATGGCATTATATTGAGTAATAATTTTTGGAATAGATGCTCAGAGATGATTAAGGCAATAGAGCCCTTGATGTAGTGCTATGGATAGTAGATACCGAGAAGTTTCCTTAGATGGGCTATGTATATCCCAAAATGTTTGCTTGTAAAGAAAAGATCATACAAGCAGTATGACAGAAGAAAACAGCACCATATTTGTGTATTATTGAGGACAGATGGGATACTCAAATGGGAAAGGACTTGCACTTGGCAAGTAAAACTTGTTTGAAGCTCAACTATCATATATTATCATTTATTGAATAAGCTATGAATATCTTTGCCTTTTATTAATACTATTCTTATTTTTCATGCAGCCTACTATTTAAATCCCAAATACCAGTATGATCATAGTATTGCCTCGGATGAAATGCTTCTAATGACCTTGAGGAATGTCGTGTATAGACTAGAAAGTGATTTGGACTTGGCTGTAAAGCTATAAGTGAGGTAATAAAAGAGTATATACCTATCATAGTAGGAAAACCATTATATTTTTGAAATACATTAAATTATTAAATTTAGATGATCTTTAATGAGAAGTCTATATTGATTAGGCAGGAAAAATTTTTTGTAAAGGAAGCTTTGGAGAATAAGGAGCATACAAATCCATATATAAAATGTCACCAGGTATAAATATGGGATTATTTTGTATTATCTATACATCTATGTATAGTTGAAGAGTTAAGCTTAATAATATATTTTATTTTATTTGAATACAGGAGCATGGTGGGTCCATTGGGGCATATCTGCGTCAAATCTAAGAAAGATTGCTATTTAGATCCTATCATAGATTGTCTTATCAAGTGGATGCAAGCGTAATAGGAGTACATTTGTCCTGATCCATGCAAAAATCAAAAATCACCTAATCTCACAAAGATTGAGAGATCTAGTCTTTGTCTACTATAATATGGGGTTGAAGCTCAGGTATATCAATGAGGAAAAAGAGTCCAAGCAAGATGATCTATTCGAGAAAAACTATCTATGATGAGGAGGATCCTATGTTGAACTGGGTTGCTGATCAAGAAGCACAGGATTTATCAATGTTGGATGAGCCAGGAGATCCTCCACGACCATGCAAAATAATAGCACATGAGACAGGAGTACGGGATCTAGATCGATGAACGGTCTCTCATTTATTTTCCATTCAATGTGGAATGCAAGATATTGCTGAAGATGATGGTGGATCAGGTAGTAGGCGATCTGAAGATTCTGATCAACGATTTGATCATGAAATATTTAAATCTAGATATCAAATACGGATTTTCATATATAGCTAAGGCATTGGGACCAATAGTAGAGATGAGGCAAGTCAATCGAGAGGAAGCTAAAGAGCTGCAATTGAAGATAGATATGAAAATTCCAAATCGAAGATGAAAGCAATAATTGATCCAATAACGGTAATTGATGATGTGCTAGTTTGAGATGACGATGGTGAGATACCCAAGTCCTCAAATCCTGGATTGCCTAGATCATCTTGTAATAATAGTGGTGATGATGATAATAATAATAGCAAGAGTGATGATGGATCTGATGATCATAATGATCAGAATGGAGGTGGTGAAGCATGCGGGATTAGTCCTTTTATCGAAGAAGCATATTTCAGCCATGCTACGTAGAACCAAGATCATGGAGCCAAACATAGTTCTAGATATCAAAATGAGAAATTGCTAGCTTATAGGAGGGAAAAAAATTGTTGCAGGACGTGGCACACAAGCTAAAGATATTTTGGATCATTTTCATGAGTTGTAAATAACTACGGAACGTCGACGTCAAGCATACCTGGAGTTTATGACATGGATGGAGCAAGATGTAAAATATAGATTCGAGTCCGAGCAAGTTAGCTCATCATCATCATCAACCAGAATAGGATCTATTGGAGCTAATGATTCAGTTACATACTCTCAATAGTCATATCTCGAAGAGTATTCTCATCTATCTTATGGATTCATTTATGGGTCATAGTATGGTATTGTCTCTCATTATCCTCATCAAGGATGGCCTATCTCTTATCCAATATACTATCAGAAGGGTTATCCTGGATAATATTAAATACAAGATGAACAACAAGAATTCGTCCAACATCAAAATTGGCAATATATTCAAGGTCCCGATTATGAGCAGGACCCGGATGTTTATGAGAGTCATAGGCATTCCACTTGGAATTAGTAGTAATTTTGATGTATTTATGTTAAGCTGATAAATTCATTTTGTGTAATATTGAAAATGATTTATTGCATAATATTAGCATCATCATATTTTTTAATACAAGTGATTAAGCTCAAGTAGTATGCATTGCACTTTTTTCATCTAACTTTAATATTTTTGCTTTATTAAGTATTCGTGCAGCATCATTTATAAGAATCGTTGGCTTGGTAATCAAGAAAGGATCTTCAACAACCTGAAAAATCATAATACATTATAATATTAGTTTTAAATATAACAAGTTTATCATAAATACATTATTTTGAAAGTTCAAATATATTTAAACAATAAAAAATCATAAAATTTTAAAATAAATTTAATATATATATATATTACAAGTTCGTATCAGGATGTCCAATCAGGATGGTCACCGGGACCGGGTAGGATGTGGGGCATCCCATTCCGTGCAAAAAATAGGATGTCCCGTCCCACAGGATTTGAAACCTTGCTTGATAGTACCCCTTGGATCTAGGACAGACATGCTGATTGTCATGATTTCAATAAACTGATTTGGAGAAATCCCAGGCAGGTGTTGTCATAATTAATGTGCCACAAGTTCAAGCTCATGAAACTATGAAACCATCCTAATGTTAACCCAAGAATTAAGCCACACTAGGAGGTACTAAGGCTCGTTTCACTATAATTTGTTGTATTCAGCTGTCAGGAAGACAATATATGATAATGCCACACTAAAGTATGATCCAACTAGCCAACTCCAATTTAAGCATTGTATTTCTGTCTCTCCTCCCATCCATCTTTCTTTGGTATTTATTAGAAAAAAATACATCAGCTACTCCACTAGTCTGCTTAGATTTTTTTTTTTTCCTATACTCTTCTTTGAGTTCTTTCCAGAATATTTTGATATCTTTTCTAATGGTTTAAGATCCACCAATAAGGTAGAAAAATGCCAGCAGTCTGGAGTAAAAGTTCTGTGATTGTCACTGCTATTTCACTTATAGTGTCTTTCCATCAGATTTGCCACTGAAATAAAGTTATCATTATCTAAGTGTAATGTGTCTCCTTTCTACACCTATCAGACTAGTGAGCAAATTCCTTCACTGTTAGTATTACACTTCCCCATTATCTTACAGTCCCTAAACATTTCTCTGACCCTATCGTGTACCAAAAAGGGAAAAGATACAACAAGAAAATGAGGGTCGAGGAGAGAGATTTAAAGTTACCTCCTCTACAAATGACATGATCTTTTGGGACCAGGGGAAAGGTGAATTTAATATCAGTAGCGGCACACGATTCACTTAGTAAACTTTCCTTATGCAAAGTCAGGTACTCTATTAATTTACCTTTTTTTTTTTCTTTTTTTTTTTTTCTTTTTTATAAAAAAAAGAAGTAGGTAGGAGTTAGCTCCCGGGGCGTGGCCATTCCCAGACGGTCCCCCAACTCCAGTCAGGAAATGTTCGATACATGACGTATATTAATTTTTCACAGCCGTTCTCCACCCGAAGATGAGTACATCAATCTGACTATCACTGGCGTCAGTCGAGCGTGAACGAGATTTATCATATATATTCCTAATTTTTTCACTACCACCAGCAACAGGAGCTCCAGGATTATTTAATTATTTTTTCTCTTTTTTGATTTGATTTTGGATTATTTTTTATTTTTTATTTTATCTCCGGACTTTCCTGTCGAAATATGTCTAAATCAAAACTCGAATCCCTGCCAGCTGATTGTGAGAAAAGTAGCCAACTGCATCACTCATCAGTGATAAATTTGCCTTTGGAAAGGACATTTGAAGTCCTTCCGGACTATAATGACAGATAGATCATGTTGCTATGCTGCCAGAAATTAGCCTAGGCTTGGAAGTGCACCAAGCCACCAATGTATGCCACGCATCTTTATATGATTAAAAGCCATGATTTAGGTATAATACACTTTTGTACATTTCTTCCGATCACATTATCCATTTAAAATAATATATGTATTGCTTCTTCACTATCCATAGTGTTCTCTCGATATTCCTGTTGCTTACATTTTATGCGGCTCTTTTAAGTAGATATGATGTCTGGGGTTTAAGATGGATTATGACAATAAAATTGGGAGATGTTATTTTCTCACAAAAAAAAAAAAAAAAAGAAGAGAGAGTACTCAAGTTTATTTCTTAATATATTATATATATATATATATATATATATAATATATATATATCAAGAATCGTTGAACCGGTATCGAAATCCGTATCGATCAATGATCGGTATGGCACCATATCATACCATACTGATACATATACCGATCATGGTGAATTGAAAAAAAACTATCTTCCTCTCCTCTTTCAAGCAAGATTGTTGAAACAGACTTGAATCGGGCCGAACCAAGATTGAACCGGACCGAACCCGACCGTACCTAACCGATCCATACCATACCGAACCGACTTGTACCAGTCTGGTTTAGATCATTTTTATGGTTCAGGTTCAGAACCGTTTTTTAGGGCTGAACCATACCGTTCTTGGCCGGTATGGTATATTCTAAATTGGACAGTTGGAACGGTTCCGAAAATCCTGATATATATATTATTTTTATTTTTAATTATTGAAGGAATACATGGAGCATGGGGCTGCGGTGAGAGCACATGTGCCCCTTCCAATTGCAAGGTTGCTCACACCAATGAGGCAACATGTGGCTTCAGGTTGCTGAAGATATGATAAGCTTATACTTTCTTTAATAGTTTCTTGCTCATTGTTTTCTCATACCCCGAGTTTGTGAATTGTGATATGGCAGATTTTTTTGTACATGTGTAGGCCAAGATGTGGTATAAGAACTTGATTTTGTTGTAACATTATACTCTTGTAGATGAAACTAAATATATCTTAATTGATGGCATGAAATTTTATGAGTATTTTGAATCAAGAAATTGCTCATGTAGTTTTAAAGTTTCTGTGATTGTCTTCCTCAGTTGCATTACCCATACTAGTGTTGCATCTATTTGGATTTGTGAAATGCTCGAGCAAGTGAATGCAAGACTTGTGGCTATGACCGTTGGGGCTGGTTACATCTATGTTTGAAATGGGCTGATCCAGTATCTTGCAGTCATGATCATAGCATGTGTGATCTTGAAATTTTGCCTCCCAGCCTGGAATCTTACACAACTTGACTGGAGTAAAGTTCATTCACCAGGGATGTGCACATCTTTCCTTTTTCTTTTGTTGGTGAGAGTACATCTTTCTGTCTGATAATTGCTGGAGAAACTTCATTCATCATTTCATCTTGCTCTGCGCTGTACTATTTATGAAAAAAATAATTCCTAAATTTTTAGAATCAATCAAAATAAAAATCATATATTAGATATGAAAAATAAACACTTACCTGTGTTCATCATAATCCTTGATCTCGATGCTCACACGAACACCGTAGGCAAAGTCCTTCTTTCCGGTCTTCCTCAGAAAGATGGCTCTCGATAGAAAAAATCATCGTACCATAAATCACCGAATACGTGATATATATAAATAGAGGAAGCGGAGTGGGGACCTATCCAATAAAATGAAAATACCCTAACTGACCCTCCCATCACGAGTCAAGTCAGGCTAAGTTCTACACTGTACCATCTCAACCATACCAAATCACATGAGGTGCTCCTAACCCAATCAATGATCACATAATAATGGGCTCTACCTACATCTTTCAACATGGACCATAAAATCAACCCAAATTTTAATAAAAAAAATATCAATTAATATTAGCCCAAATTAAGAAAATTCTTACATTCTCCTACTTGGGCTGCATTAATTACAATTTTGAAAAACATTTTATTTTTAAAAATAACTCTCGGGTTGAATACAAAATATGGTCACCATATGATCCATAGACAGTACCTACAAATGACTCGGTCTAACAATATCCATGATGCCGAATCATGGGACCATTGTACTACTTAATTGATACAAGACTTATCCATGGTTACAAGCATCATAAACACCATCGACATGAGTCTTGGTGTGGTAGTGTAGCAAGAAAATAGCATCAAGCTGATCAAATAAAACATGCTATTTTTCATTATCAGTCATCCAATTCTCGTCAACATGCTTAGAAACAAAATAAGCAAAAAAATTGTGATGGCATCAAACATCAAGCTATCATGTTTTACATACTCAACAATGGTGTCAATGACGAGACAGCATAACAAATCTGAAACTCGACACCAGGTGTCAGTTAGGTACATAACCAAAGAGATATCTCATAATTAAATATCTACCTGCAATCATAATTTCTCTTTAACACATGCTATATTACAAGCTATAGAAATCTCACGATTTCAAAAAAAGTCTATATGTCTCCAAACACAATGAAATCTCATAATTATCAAATAAGACATACCTATACAACTGTCATTCTCAAGATAAAAATATATCCTTGAGATACTATGTTGTACTTTATTATTCCATATGTGCACATATAAATCATATATATGAATGCAATCCATCAACTATCATGTCAACAATGTATATAAACACACAGGATAGGAAAAATCAAATGAAACCAAACTTTATGATAATAAAGCACAAATATAAAGTCACTCCCACTAACCAAGAATAACAAAAGAATTCAATATGCCCATATTTTCAACATGCTTTATAAAACATACGAGCTTCAAATTCTAGGTTAGAGAATCAGCCGATACAGACTTTATTCATATA
This sequence comes from Areca catechu, assembly GCA_021397845.1. NCBI lineage: Eukaryota > Viridiplantae > Streptophyta > Magnoliopsida > Arecales > Arecaceae > Areca > Areca catechu. The sequence continues at coordinate 45,438,795 of CM038047.1, read as the reverse complement.
AACTCGGCACTTATATGTCGTTGGATTACAGTCCAGCAATCAATGATAAATTAATTTTGTCAATCAAGTCAATATATAAATACATCAAACTTTCACTAATCCAAAAAATCAAAAGATTCTTAAAATTTTCATATTCTTAACATATTTCATAAAAACTATGGATCTTATTCTTGATTAGGGGATCAACAAATATTGACTTTGTATATTGTACAAAATATCTTTCTTTCAACTACAATCTCTGACTGACAAATATTCTATCTTCACATAAATAGAAAAATGAAAACTTTTATTCTTCCTTAAAGAACATGGCTACCTATAATTATAAGAAATTATAAGTAGTTTTAAGACATAATCAATAATTATAAGACCCAGGACAAAATTTCAAAATAAATAATATAAATTGTGACTTTGCAACATGCCACAAACTTTGTCTGTATATTTAATATTGCTCTCTCACTGTCCTCGAGTAGGATGAAACAAAATACTTATATAAATAAGAGCAAAAAATTATTTCCTTCAATGTAAAATACTTCTATATAGAAGCATCTGACATTATGGAAATTAGAATCTACAAATATGGTATGATTTGACTTAATATTTTTTATACCTCTCAATTAGGATAGTAAAATTTGCATTCAATTAAAATTATCTGAATAACTAAAATAAATAATGTATTATTACAAAACCAAGGTTTATTCGCTAATGGATTATCGATGATTAAGTGTTGCAGGACAACTCCAACCATAAAGATAAAAGATATTGGGCTTCCTACCAACCTTTAACTCAAAAAGGTATTTTGTATAACTTTTATCAATAATTTTATTCAAAATGTAGATGGTAATCATTAGGATTATATACCAGAGATATCAAAGTGAATTGTACCTACTCATCATACTCACACCATATCTTTAGTGCACTTTGCCTCTCAATCACATCATTATATTTAAAAATTTCATGCATGGTGTATTAAACAACTATCACATACTTATACAAATATTTAATAATACTATTTATGTATTATATATGAGATCTTAGAATATGATTGATACACCTTATCAATATCCTTATCATTTTCTCAAAAGTATCAAAAACTTCTAAAATAGAATAAGATATGATCTATTATTTATTTCACATATATGATTTTAAATTCATTAAATTGCACAGCAGCAGGAAAACTAATATGATGAGTATCCTATGTATTAGAGATAGAAATCTCTTAATACTAATTTTAGATGTAATTCTCTCTAGTTTTAAGATATAAATCTTAACATCATCATACATTAATTTATCTATCAATCAGCTATCCAGACTTTCTTTTATCAGATTCTACATATCTTCCACAAATGAGGTCAAAATTAAATTACCATTCTTAAATACAATAATAAAAATGGAATCAATTATATGAATATATTTTAAATAAAAGTTATCATTTTTTAAGGCAGCTTTATACCAGAGTACTCTTATAAGACAACCAAGATGGAAGATCATTACATAATATAATATCTGTATTCCATCATACTTAGTACTACCATAATTTCAATTTTCATATCTACATTTCAGTCAGAGTCATTCATAATGGGAGCATTAACTCTATTGAATACAAAAATACGAACTGCTAAATAGACTTTATGCAGTTAATCAATAGAGAAATATAACAATATATATCTCAGAAAATCTTTATAAGCATTATTTTAATGTGAGCCTTTGGTCCAATGCAACAAAACTTTCTTTAGAAAGAAAATGATCCACATAAGGAATCTCTCTTTAACATATAATGCTACATAATCTCTTCTAAAAAGCTCACAGAATGACCTAGTAAATCTCAATGAACGGGCCATTTTGGCGGTCACCATCCATCAAAAATCACTAACCTTCCAAAGAGGGACCATCAAGTCTTGACCTCTAAGATGGCATAAAACATCAATCAAGCTCATGTATGATGCAACATACTTGAGGTACAAACAATAAATCAATAAAGGTTTAAATATAATAAGCCAATTTTAACAAATGTACCATATGCATCATCATATAAAACTCTCCTAGACAGAGAATATACTTTTGAGCTCCATAAATGAGGTCAATACAAATTTTGAAAATATGTCTCTATTTGGGTGAACAAATTTTGAAAATATGTCTCCATTTTGGTGAAAATATGTCCTCTTCAGCCCTTCTGGTTGCCTCCTCAACCACCTTGGTCAGACCATTCATCCTCTCCTGATTCTCCTTGGCATATTGTTCCAAGGAGTCAATCTATTTTTTATTCTTCTTCAACTCTGCATCTTGCCCCGCAATCGTCAAATGAGCACTCTTCAGCTCGCCCCTCAGGTCGCGAACTTCAGCATTCGCATGAGCGAGTCGGTTCTCCATGGACTACTTCGTTCTTCGGCCACCTCCTTCTCGGCCCTGGCTATATGGAGCTCCTCCTTTAAGCCATGGATGAGGCTATCAACATTCCCCAGGCCTTCCTCCATGAAGGTGATGTCATAGACCAGCTACGCTAACAAAACGAGATCACAGACCAAACAACCCTTCGAACAAAGAAAAGACAATGAAGATCTCACCTATTATAGGGAGGAGAAGGAAAAATCAGATATTCTGATAAGGCTTCAACCTCAGATGACTGCCAGATCATGGGACAGCAAAGTATCCTTTAGTGCCCGCCTAGCCACAGCAGGGACGAACAAACCCCCCATAGGGGAAAGCTCTGAAGAATCCATGAGATGGCTCCCCACTAGAGAAACCTCCCGAACGGACTCCTTCTTGACTTGCGGTGCCTTGCCCCTATCCACCACATGGGGGCAAGGCGGTGGCACGTCAACCACCGGAGATGGACTCTCCCTAATTTGAATTGGAGAGATAGCCGCCGACAAAGGATCAACTAGCTGAGGCCCTGTTGGGACCTCCATCATCGGCACTCCTGGTGGGGACACCGGAGGCACCAGAATAAGACAGAGGCTTTTCAACCTTCTGTGAATTGATCAATAATTTATGAGTCCATCTGTAATAAGGGCTTAGCCCATCTGAGTCCATTTTAGTTGTTATTTGAGTCTTTTGAGTTTCAGTTATGTACTAGTCAGCTCATGTTGAGATAGTTCAGTCCAGTGTTAGTCAGCTCATGTCGAGCTAATTTTATTTTTTTGAGTCCTATTTAACCATATTGAAGACTCAAGACCACATCATACAAGTGAAGACCAAGTCCAACCAGATTGAAGACATGGAAGTATAGCCCAAGTCCAACCCAGCTTGAAGATTTGAAGACCCCAGGAGGAAAAATTCAGAAAACCCTGATTCCTTACAGATGCCCTCCAGATGCCCAGATTCCCTTCCAGATGCAAAATATATTCATATACCAAGGCATCCATGATTTTAGAGGTCCATCTGCATCCTAGCCCAAAGAAATTAAGCCCAGGCGCCAAGCCCATGCCCCTAAGAAGCAAGATACCAGGGAATATTCCTGCTACCTGGCTACCAGGCCACCCCAGCTTCCAGAGGCCCAAACCCATGCGCCCGAGCCCCTTGGGCCGGCCTCTTGCTGTTCCTAGAAGCCCAACACGCCTCCCTAGGCATCCTTAGAGTGTTGGCCAAGTCAGAGAATTTTTAGGGATTTTTCTACCTAATGTTCCTTATTTTCTAGCTAGGATTTGAGAGGGAAAAGGATTCTTATGTAAAGACTTATGTGCCCTTACTTGGAGCCCAAGGTTAAGGGTCTATTTAAAGGACCCTAGCCTCTTGTATGAGGGAAGATTTTTGATATGAAATAAACCTTGAGTTCTTATATGTTTTGTGTGATTACCCTGCTGTGTGCATAAAGGGATTTGAGAGTTCTTCTTCCGGTTGTTTGCAACCATCTTCCTGCCGCCAACCATCCTTCCAGCCCCCTCCAAAACTTTCTTTCCTTTGCTGTTTTCCTTTATTTTCTTGATCTCCTTTGAGTTTTCTAACCCCTGACAGGTCGTTTGCAGGTCCTCGAGTTCCTACGAATCCGACTCCAGCAAGCCTCAATCAGATCACCGAGCAGAAAGCCGGGTATTCGCGGGTCTTTGGCTCGATTTTCCAGGCCGCATCCATCGAGGAACGAGAGATCCCTTTGCTACGATCTTCACCGGGCACTTCAGACATTGTCAGGTACACCCCCTCTACCTCCAGTAATTATATTATAGGAGAACTTGCCCTAACCGAGGCTTCTCAGCCCCGGCGATCCTTCTTTAGTACTTTTCTAGGTTCTAATCTGCATGCTTGGCTTCAAAAATTCATACAAAATTTCCTACAACTAATTTTGATCTAAAATTTGGGAATTAATCACCTAACCCCACATATAAACACATACAAAAAGAATTGCATGCATATTAGTCCCGCATCAACTCCATTTCCCTCAGAGGTTCCTTTGGAGGACGAAGTGCTTATACTTCTCTCAGGATCATCCCTTCGAGCCTTCTTCCGAGCCTCCGACCTCAAAGAAGAGGCCTGAGCTATTCTTTTCTCAGAAGATTGGCAGAGCTAGTCCAAGTTAGGCTTCATTCCACCGCCTGCAAAAAGAAAAATCCCTCTGAGTCAACTGGACTATAAAAGAGATGAAGGAGAAGAGGTGAAAACTTCCACCATTTATACCTAATGCAGGGAATTCGTTGATCCTTGCACGATGGAGATTCCTCTCCTCCAACAATTCAGAGATAGGAACGGCCTCTGAATCAATCAGTAAGTCATAATCAACTGATCGGCCGCCAAAACCTTTTTTCCATTGTTGGCTGTTAAGCACGGCTCCTTCCACTCACTGCTGAAACCCCATGGATCAATAGACGACACGAAAATAAAGTTGGGCTTCCACCCGTGGATGGTGCTGGGCATATCCTTGATGATCTTGTGACCAGGCCGAGGACCGATTACCCACCATCTACGACCATGAAAATCCCTCTTGAGGACAAAAAGGGCAGTAAACATATTGGTTCCGGGGTTCACATTGGCTATGTGACACCGGACCAAAATCCATAGATGTTCCGAATGCTATTCGGAGTCAACTGCGCAGGCACTACTTGGTACAGGCGAAAAATCTTGATAAAGAAGGGATGCAGCGAAAATCGAAGGCCAGCCTTCAAATGATCTTCGTATACAGCCAGGCACCCGGCAGGAGGCTGGTTCACCCGTTCCTTGGATGTAAAAAGGATTAAAGGGAACCCTTCAGGAACGTGATAGCATTCTCAAAGGTAGGCAACCTTTCCCGCTGAAACAAAACTAGGAACTAACTCCAGACTCACCACATCATCGGCCTCCGAGGACCCGACCTTTTCCTTTTGGATTCCTACAGTCTCAGCCATGATAAAAGAACAAGGAAAAGAAATAAAAAGATAACTCTACCTATGAAAGGGACTGATGGCCAAGAATGGGGAAAGCTGGAACAAAACTGAAAGTGCGAGGTTGAAGAAGCTTTCTCAGCTAGACATTTTCCTCCTCATAAAATGACAAAGAGGCATCAAGGCAACATCTCGATAAACGTAACCATCTTCCTAAGCCCACCACGGATGCTCGAGATGGTTGCGCAACCCTAAAATGGCCCTAAGCTGATTTGACACGGAATAGACCAAAGGTCATAATCCGTATAAATCAATGGCCCAGGTGGATCGCACTTCTCATCCAAGGGACAGGGAAAAGCCACGACCAATGCTCAAATCCAATCAAAGATTGGGTGAACCGTCGCACAACAAAAAAACGAGAGACAGTCCCGGGTCCGCCCACTTCTTTTTCACATCCCAATCAGCGAATAACAGTTGTCCATCACCTGATCCTCAGATCAACCGTCAGTTATTGTAGACGGTCCAATCAGAGATTTTGTAACCATCCACGGCACTATTTCCCAGGAGGAAATGATAAATCGATAATACTCTCACCTTTCGAGACAAATCCTCGCTTCAAAAACTAAGAGTAGAGGGGCAACTGTTGGGATATGTTGGTCCAAGTATAAGCCAACCATCGACTCGACCGGCCGAATACATTTTCTCGAACCATGCATGTCAAACCAAAGTGTTCGAAAGAAGCTGGGCAAGTCAAAATCGAAGCGCTTAGCTCCATCCAAAAAGCAAGTCTACAGCCCCTGTCGAAGACAGGGTCCCCGGTCCACGCCGAAGTTTGATCTCCGATATCAATCGAAGACACAGTCTTTGGGTTATGACGAAGACATCAATTCGGCCTACGTCCAAGTTAAAGTCTTCGATCTTCATCGAGGACATAACTCCCGATCTGTCCCAAAAAGAGTCCGAAGACAAAGATATTTTGCCAACTCGACTACAGGCATTTTCCGAAGAGGGAAACCTAAGGACAGATCTCCGATCTATCTCAGGTCTCTACGAACACGATAAATAACGGTTACCATCGGCTATCTCCAAGAGCATAGTCATAGCACATGACTCCAGCAGCAACGCCCTCAGTTTGTCCGGAACCATTTGTAACCATCCATGATTGCGAATTAAGGGGAAGGAATTAACTCCTCCCCATCGTAACCGCTGGAGGAAGGACAGAACCGCAGGCCGGACAACTTATTATAAATAACGGTAAGAGAAGACGCTCCAGGTAAGGCACAAGATACTCTTGAAAATCTCAGTCTCTTCCTTCTCCATCTGATCCTTCACAGAATCTTCCTCATTATGTGGCTTTTCCCCATTCTGTAGCTTTTCCCTCTTCTGTGGCTGGAGTTTGTCTTTGACTTAGGCATCGGAATGTTCCCGCCGGAACAACTCCGACCAGGAATTTGTTTTGCAGGTAAATCAGGGAGCGTCCTGCGATCCAGTAGCTCCGACCGGGCGGAAAAGGAACTCTACACCAACACTCATGATCTCTTTTTTTAATCTAAAATGCCAATATCTTTAGGGAAATAATTTTTAAAAGTCAAGTGGTTGGTGTTGATAGACCCAAAATTTTCAAGCGGGTTTTTGGACCACAAATCGACCTACTCTAAGATAGCTTTGAGTTGCAGCACAACAAGGAAACTAAACTTTGCTAATTGAGTTGCAAGTATACAAGCAAGCAAAAATCATCATGCTTTGAAATTTGAGTTTCAAGCATCTAAACAAATTAACTACCTTGCACATGTAACTTGAGCTACATGCAGGTCTTCAAACAACCACGTAATACATCATCTCATTCTTATTTATAAGCTTCATTCGCCAACTTCACCTAAACAAAGCACCATGTTCTAGTGCTTTCTAGTAACAATAATTTTTTTATCAAGGCTATAGAGACTATTATAGATGTTACAGCCATTACGATGACGTGGCGTGTCTCAGATTTCACCGGACGTGGTCCGAACCACGTGGATTTTTTTTTGGCAGAGCGGGAACGGTCCAGCGAGGTCGAATGTGGCTCCACCTCGGTCGAAGTCGAGCGCCCCTCTGCCGCTCCGCCAGGTGTCCGCCCAGGAGGGGTCCACCTCGGCCGAAGCCGGCGGCCCCTTGCTCCCTCGCCGGTGGCGCCCTGAGACGGTTCCACCTCGGTCGAGGTCGAGCCGGGCCTTCCTGCTCCTTCGCCAGGTGGCGCCCGGACACGGGTCCACCTCGGTAGAAGTTGAGCGCCCCTCTGCCGCTCCGCCAGGTGTCCGCCCAGGAGGGGTCCACCTCGCCGAAGCCGGCGGCCCTTGCTCCCTCGTCGGGTGGCACCCTGAGATGGTTCCACCTTGGCCGAGGTCGAGCCAGGCCTTCCTGCTCCTTCACCAGGTGTCCGCCCAAGAGGGGTCCACCTCTACCGAAGTCGAGCGCCCCTCTGCCACTCCGCCAGGTGTCCGCCTAGGAGGGGTCCACCTCAGCCGAAGCCGCGGCCCCTTGCTCCCTCTCCAGGTGTGCGCCCAGAGACGGTTCCACCTCGGCCGAGGTCAAGCCAGGCCTTCCTGCTCCTTCACCAGGTGGCGCCCGGACACAGGTCCACCTCGGCCGAAGTCGAGCGCCCCTCTGCCACTCCGCCAGGTATCCACCCAGGAGGGGTCAACCTCGGCCGAAGCCGGCGGTCCCTAGCTCCCTCGCCGGTGTCGCCCTGAGACGGTTCCACCTCGGCCGAGGTCGAGCCGGGCCTTCCTGCTACTTCGCCAGGTGTCTGCCCGGGGGGTCCACCTCGATCGAAGTCGAGCACCCCTCTGCCACTCCGCCAGGTATCCGCCCAAGAGGGGTCCACCTCGACCGAAGCCGGCGGCCCCTTACTCCCTCGCGGGTGGCACCCTGAGACGGTTCCACCTCGGTCGAGGTCGAGCCGGGCCTTCCCGCTCCTTCGCCAGGTGGCGCCCGGACACGGGTCCACCTTGGCCGAAGTCGAGCGTCCCTCTGCCGCTCCGCCATGTGTCCGCCTAGGAGGGGTCCACCTCGGCCGAAGCCGGTGGCCCCTTGCTCCCTCACCGGGTGGCACCCTGAGATGGTTCCACCTCGGCCGAGGACGAGCAGGGCCTTCCTGCTCCTTCGCCAGGTGTCCGCCCATGAGGGGTCCACCTCGGCCAAAGTCGAGCGCCCCTCTGCCGCTCCGTCAGGTGTCCGCCCTGGAGGGGTCCACCTCGACTGAAGTCGGCGGCCTCTTGCTCCCTCGCCGGGTGGCACCCTGAGACGGTTCCACCTCGGCCGAGGTCGAGCAGGGCCTTCTCGCTCCTTCGCCAGGTGGCGCCCGACAGGCGTCCACCTCGACCGAAGTCGAGCGCCCCTCTGCCGCTCCGCCAGGTGTCCCGCGGAGGTCCCACCACGGCCGAAGCCGCGGCCCCTTGCTCCCTCGCCGGGTGGCGCCCTGAGACGGTTCCACCTCGGCCGAGGACGAGCCTGGCCTTCCTGCTCCTTCGCCAGGTGTCCGCCCAGGAGGGGTCCACCTCGGTCAAAGTCGAGCGCCCCTCTGCCGCTCTGCCAAGTGTCCGCCTAGGAGGGGTCCACCTCCCCTTGCTCCCTCGTCGGGTGGCGCCGTGAGACGTTCCACCTCGGCGAGGTCGAGCCGGGCCTTCCTGCTCCTTCGCCAGGTGGCGCCCGGACACGGGTCCACCTCGGCCGAAGTCGAGCGCTCCTCCTGCCCTCTCTTCCAAGTGTCCACCCAGGAGGGGTCCACCTCGGTCGAAGCCGACGGCCCCTAGCTCCCTCGCCGGGTGGCGCCCTGAGACGTTTCCACCTCGACCGAGGTCGAGTCGGGCCTTCCTGCTCCTTCGCCAGGTGTCCGCCCAGGAGGGTCCACCTCGGCCGAAGTCGAGCGCCCCTCTACCGCTCTGCCGGTGTCTGCCCATGAGGGGTACACCTCGACCGCAGCCGGCGGCCCCTTGCTCCCTCGCCGGGCCTTCCCGATCCTTTGCCAGGTGGCGCCCGAACACGCGTCCACCTCGGCCGAAGTCGAGCGCCCCTCTGCCGCTCCGCCAGGTGTCCGCTCAGGAGTGGTCCACCTCGGTCGAAGCCAGCGGCCCCCTTGCTCCCTCGCCGGTGCGCCCTGAGACGGTTCCACCTCGGTCGAGGTCGAGCCGGGCCTTCCTGCTCTTCGCCAGGTGTCCGCCCAGGAGGGGTCCACCTTGGCCGAAGTCGGCACCCCTCTGCCGCTCCGCCGGGTGTCGCCCATGAGGGTCCACCTCGGCCGAAGCCGGCGGCCCCTTGCTCCCTCATCGGGTGGCGCCCTGAAATGGTTCCACCTCGATCGAGGTCGAGTCGGGCCTTCCCGCTCCTTCGCTAGGTGGCGCCCGGACATGGGTCCACCCTCAGCCGAGGTCGAGCGCCCTTCTGCCGCTTCGCCGGTTGTCCGCCCAGGTGGTCCACCTCGGCCGAGGCCGGCTACCCTGCGAGGTGAGGCTGCCGAGAAGCAGGAGCACGGGTTCTGAGACCGCCCCTCGAGCAGCGCGCGCTGCACCTCGAGAGGAGCGCCGGTATGGTCGGCAGCAACGCGCGAAACCCTCGTTTACATCAGCCCGACAAGTTCCGCAGCCGAGAGGCGAAGTCCTGGCAAGACAGGACCCGGTAACGAACGTAGTCGACATCTGGGAAGGAGAGCGCTCACGCTCGGCCCAAGGTCTGGCCGGTGTCCTCCCTCTACCTTTTCCTCGCTGGGCTCGGCAAGCAAGACAAGGAGGCCACCGGGTTCTTGGACCAGAAGGGGAAAAAGGGAAGAGAGAGAGATAGAGAAGGAGGTGAAAGCGAAGACGGGCCCTCCCAAGGGCGGGGGGCCGGAGGTAGCTTGACGAGATAAAAGGATGGGAAGAGCGGACGACCAGGTAAGGGGAAAATAGGCTGGGAAAAAAAAAGGCACCAAGAGCAGGATCTAAGATCCCGAGAGGGGTCCCTTGGCGCAAGCTCGGTGAAGAAACTTGGCCCAATTTCCACTCTTCCTGAGACTTTTTGCGAAGATAATCTCTAAGCCTGGGACTCCTTCGGGGGCCCACCTTGGAGACTCTGTTCCATCTCGCCATTTTCTAACTGACCGTCGGAGCTCCCTCGCCGGGATCCCCGGCCAGGGTTTCTGACCTTGTCTTGCGGATCGGGATCCCGGAGATCTCGAGGCGAGATGGTCTGATCCCGCCACCAGCTCTGAAGTTACAAGCCACGGTGGCGAGATCGACAACAGATTGGCGCGCCAGGTAGGGAGGCAGGACAACACCCCCAGTGCGAGCTAGCTCTCTGTGGGACGAAGCATGCTCCGGCCATGGTGGTCACACGCGTGCGCGAAGCATCCACCAGCCGAGTAGGGGAGGTCCCTCCCCTCAGGGCCACGCAGCCCGGAGAGGGAGCTTCCTGCTCCACTCCTCTTCCACCGCAGCCGACCTCGGTGGACGGACCTTTGCAGCTGTCATCCAACAGCTGCAAACCCTGACTACAGCAGTTCGGCAGTTATAGCACCAGCAGCGCTCCTTGGCCACGCAGCCCCACCAGGGACCCCGCGGCTCGGGCCGCGGGGCCGCGCGGAAGCTTGCGCTCCATCCATGGCAGGCCATCCAACGCGGGCAGCCTCCAACCCCCGCGGAAGCCACCAAACCCCACGAAGAGAAATTACTCTCGGTTCGGCGGATCACGAGAGTCGATTCCCGGCCGATGATGCTGAGACGTGCGCTGCAGTAGGCGACGTCGGGGCAAAGCCCCCCGTCGAGACTGATTGCGCCCCCTTCACCAGCGACCTCGGTGGAAGATTCCACTGACGAGGCCATCAGGCGCCAGGCCGAGAGGTGCCTGGAGGAGCACGAGCGCAAACTGGCGGAGTTCGCTCGTCGATTTGCCGACCTACAAACTCCTACTCCTCGCGGATCCGGCGGGCTACAACTCCCGGCCACCCTTCTCCTGGAAATCCAAGAGGAGCCGATTCCGAGTCGGTTCCGCATGCCACAGGTGATCCCTACGATGGGACCACCGACCCTTTGGACCATCTGGAGAGCTACAAGGCTCTCATGAGGGTCCAGGGCCACGGATGCTCTTTTATGCATTGCCTTCCCCGCTACCCTCCAGAAGGCTGCTCGAGTCTAGTTCACCCGCCTCGAGCCGGATCTATTTGCTCCTTCCATCAATTGGAAGGAAAGTTTGTGGCGCACTTCGACGCTTGTCGGAAGGTGCCGAGAGAGGTGGACAGCCTCTTCTCAATCCGCCAGCAGGACCAGGAGTTGCTTCGGGACTATATCACCCGCTTCAAGACCGCTACCCTGGAATCTACAACCTGGACGAGCCCGTTGCCATGCTGGCATTAAAGCGCGGGCTCAAGATGTCCCGCCTGACTTATTCCCTAGACAAGAAATCCCTCAGGATATATTTCGAGCTCCTCCTCCGTGTCCAAAGTATATCCGAGCGGAGGAGGCCGATCGCACCCCAGCGAGACTGGACGGGAGGACCTTGAAGAAGCCGGCCCCGAGAGATGTTCCCGAGACTCGAAGGCCCGGGCCACCTGCTGACCCCCGTCCAAATCCGAAGCCGAAGGCGGAGCCGCCCCGGAGCAAAGTTTCACCCCTCTCCTTGCTCCCAGAACGAAGATCCTCATGGAAATTGAGGGCGAGCACTACCTCCGCCGACCTCCCCTCAGAACCCAAGGAGCACTCGCGACAAGTCAAAGTACTGCCAGTTCCACCGTGAGCATGGCCATGACACGAGGAGTGTCGCAATCTGAAGTGGAAAATCGAGGAGCTGATTAAAAGAGCTACCTCAGGAAGTTCGTGAGGAACGAAGCTCCGGCGGAGGGACAGCCGCTCGCACCCTCCCCTCGGTCCTTGCGATCGATAATCGCCCGACGGAGAAGCCAGTGGGCATGATCTCTTGTGGAATCGGGCGGGCGACAAAGAGAGCCCGGGAGGTGGGGGACCCGGAAAATGTATCCCTCTTTGAGAAGGGGAATGAAAAAAAATGTAAATAATGATGCTGTGGTGTCGAGATGACCATCGCAAAGCATCCTGTACATCGCATTATGGTAGATAGTGGGAGCTCTACTGACATGCTTTTTTATGATGCTTTCTCTCCGAATGAACCTGTCTCATGATCAGCTAAGGCCGGTGCACACCCCTCTTGTGGGCTTTACCGGGACTCGGTGGGGGTCGAAGGGGAGATCACTCTCCCTGTCACCGCTGGATCCCCACCTCGACAGACCACAGTCATGATGATGTTCACCGTCGTCAAACTCCCCTCGTCTTATAACGCGATCCTCGTCGTCCGAGGCTCAACTAGCTTGACGCCATGATTTCCACAAAACGATTGCTAGTACAATTCCCTGGCCTCCGGGCCTGGGGTGATGAGGGGGACGACCCAGCCAGTCCAGCATTGCCTTCAGGCGGTCACGGGTGCCCGAGGCGCCGGGCTCGGCCCTGACGTCGATGATCTCGACTTAAGGGAGAAGGAACCCAGGGGAGGACCCGTTGAACATTTGTTGGCGTATCCCCTCGGTTCGGACCCTCAGAAGACCGTGCAGGTGGGGGCCCAGCTCCGGGAAGAGCGGACCCGCCTGCTGGATTTTCTCCGCGCAAATGTGGATGTATTTGCATGGTCCGCGGTCGACATGCCAGGCATCCCCCCTGAAGTCATCACCCACAGACTAAACATGGACCCGAGGTGCCGCCCGGTCCGCCAGAAGAAGAGGAGCTTCACCGCAGAAAGGCAGAGGGCCATCAACGAAGAGGTGGAGAAGCTCCTCACCGTCGGTTTCGTGCGGAAAGTACAATATCCCAGCTGGTTGGCGAATGTGGTCATGGTGAAGAAGAGTAGTGGCAAGTAGAGGATCTGTGTGGACTACACCGACCTCAACCGAGCCTGCCCGAAGGACAGCTTCCCTCTTCCAAAGATTGACCAGCTGGTGGACACCACTTCGGGGCATCGCCTCCCCTCTTTCATGGATGCCTTCTCCGGGTACAACCAGATTCGAATGCACCCGGAAGACGAAGAGCACACCGCCTTCATCACCAATCGTGGAACTTACTATTACAAGATGATGCCGTTTAGCTTCAAGAATGCTGGGGCCACGCGCCAGCGACTGGTCACAAAGTCTTCAAGGATCAATCGCCGCAACATGCAGTGTACGTGGATGACATGCTGGTAATGAGCAAGCCCCTTTCGGATCATGTTGGCGACCTGGCGAAGACCTTCGGCAACCTTCAACTTCACCAGACGAAGCTGAACCCAGCGAAATGCGCCTTCGATGCCTCCGCCGGGAAATTCCTGGGGTTCATGGTGACCCAAGGGGGATAGAGGCCAACCCTGAAAAGGTCCAGGCCATCTTGGACATGGAGCAACCCACCTCCAAGAAGCAAGTGCAGTGACTCACCAGCCGGATAGCCGCTCTGAGTCGGTTTATCTCGAGGTCGACCGACCACTGCCGGCCCTTCTTCAAAGTGCTGAGGAAGATGAGCGACTTCACCTGGACCGAGGAGTGCCAGGAGGTGTTTGACGAGCTGAAGAAGATGCTTGCATCGCCCCCACTACTTTCCAGGCCTAAGGAAGGAGAGGAGCTCATCCTCTACCTGGCGGTCACCCCGGAGGCCGTCAGCTCGGTCCTGTTCGGACCGACGACCAGGAGTTCAGAGGTCGTTGTACTACACAAGTAAACTCCTCCGCGATGCGGAGCTCAGGTATTCCCGACCTGAAAAGCTCATTTTTGCATTAACAGTGTCTGCCCAGCATCTCATGCCCTATTTCAAAGCGCATCCCATTACCGTCCTGACTGATCAGCCGCTGAAAGCGATACTCAACCGACCCGACACATCCGGGCAATTGGCGAAGTGGGCACTCAAGCTCAGCGAGTTCGATATCGCTTATCGGCCAAGGTCGGCATGAAGGTGCAAGTGCTCGCCGACTTCTTGGTCGAGTGCGTAGGCCTAGGCAAGGGGACAGAGGAGGACCCTCTGGACCGGCAATTGAAACCAGGACTCGAGGAGGACGCGTGGATCTTTCACGTGGATGAGCCTCGAACTCCGGTGGGAGTGGAGCCGGTCTCATCCTCGCCAACGGCGATGGGGTCGTCGCCAAATGTGCACTCCGTTTTCAGTTCGTCGCCACTAACAACCAGGCGGAGTACGAGGCACTCCTCGCCGGGCTAGAGTGTCTCGCGAGTTGGGCGTGGCCAACCTCAAGGCCTTCACTGATTCCCAGCTGGTGGCCGGACAGATCTCCGGAGAGTATGGTGCGCACGACCCTCAAATGGCGAAATACCTGAAGCTCGTGAGAACGAGTGCGGCCGGATTTTGGCGCTTCAGCATCTCCCATATACCCCGCGGGGAAAATGCTCGAGCGGACGCTCTCTCCCGGCTGGCAACCCTACCGGACTCGTTGCTGGGCCCCGAGCTACGAGACCCCTGTGGAGGTCCAACATGTCAGCCAAGAGCCCAGCTGGATGGACAAGTATGTCGAGTACATTACCGGCGGCACCTTGCCGGAGGACCGCGCGGCGGCCCCCCTTATCAAGAAGAAGGCCACGCGATTCGTCCTAATGGATGGGCAGCTGTATCGGAGGTCCTACTCCTACCCCCTCTCAAATGCCTGAGACCCGCGTAGGCCGCACTCATACTCCAGGAAATCCACGAGGGCATCTGCGGGAACCACGTGGGGGCAGAACGCTAGCGTAAAGGCCCTCCGCCAAGGTTATTTCTGGGAGACGATGAAGGAGGATGCCACCGATTTCATGAAGAGGTGTGATCGGTGCCAATGGCACGCCGTGGTGCAGCGGCCCCTCCACTCCGCTTTCCCAGCTCTCGGCTCCGTGGCCATTCGCCTAGTGGGGATGGATCTCTTAGGACCCTTTCCCCCAGCGTCCGGACAGCGGAAGTTCCTGATCGTGGCCATTGACTACTTCACGAAGTGGGTCGAGGCCGAACCCATAGCATGGATCACGGAGGCAAACATCGCCAAGTTTGTATGGAAGTCATCATTGCCGTTTCGGCCTACCCCATACCATTATCACCGATAATGAACGTCAATTCGACTGTCGGGAGTTTGAAGAATTTTGCAGCGACCTCGGCATCCACCATCGCTTCACCTCGGTGGCACATCCGCAGATAAATGGAGAAGCCGAGGTGACGAATAGGACCATCTTGCAAGGCCTCCAGACGAGGCTGGATCAGGCCAAGGGTGGGTGGGCAGAAGAGCTCCCGAGCATCCTGTGGGCGTACCACATCACCCCGAGGATGGCCACCGACGAGACCCGTTCAACCTCATCTTCGGAGCCGAAGCGGTTATCCCGATTGAGCTTAGCCTACCCACCCTACGCGTGGAGAGTACGACGAAGTGGAGAACCCCGCCAGGATGATGCTGAACCTGAACCTCCTTGAGGAGACGAGTGACAAGGCCGAGTCCGGATGGCAGCGTACAGGCAGCGAGTAGCCAGGTACTACAACTCCCGGGTGAGACCAAAGTCCTTTCGCCCAGGAGATCTGGTGCTCCGGCGTGCTGAAGCTTCTCAGCCACGAGAGTGCGGGAAGCTCTCCCCGAACGGGAGGCCCGTACAAGGTGGCGGAAGTTCTCCCTCACGGGCTATTACCTGGAGGAGTTAGGAGGGTCTAGATTCTCTCGGACCTGGAATGCCTTGAACTTGAGGATGTATTACCAATAATGTAAGGCTCCTCGAACTCCTGCAATGAAATCATTTTACTTCAAATGCTTCTTCCCACCTCGTAGGAAGAGAGACACTTAGCTCTGAGTTCGGCAAACATGATTGTGGCCGAAGACCCGAGAAGGCGAGAAATCCCGGACTTCGATCCGGAAGGCGGGGCGGAGTCAAGCTCGCCCACGCAATCACAGAGAACAGCCCGGCAAGCCGCGCAAGGCTCGGATAAAGCCTGCGGCCCCGGGGTTCAGTCCGAAAGTCCCGGACTTCGGTCCAGAAGGCGGGGCTGAGCCAAACTCGCCCATGCAATCATGGAGAATAGCCGGCAAGCCGCGCAGGGCTCGGATAAAGCCTACGGCCCCGGGGTTCAGT
Organism: Areca catechu; assembly: GCA_021397845.1. Lineage (NCBI taxonomy): Eukaryota > Viridiplantae > Streptophyta > Magnoliopsida > Arecales > Arecaceae > Areca > Areca catechu. The sequence continues at coordinate 45,422,442 of CM038047.1, read as the reverse complement.
CCAGAAGTCCCGGACTTCGGTCCGAAAGGCGGCAGAGCCAAACTCGCCCATGCAATCACGGAGAAGCCTGGCAAGCCGCATAGGGCTCGGATAAAGCCTGCGGCCCCGGGGTTCAGTCCGGAAGTCCCGAACTTCGGTCCGGAAGGCAGGGCAGAGCCAAGCTCGCCCACGCAATCACGGAGAACAGCCCGCAAGCCACGGAGGGCTCAGATAAAGCCTGCGGCCTCGGGGTTTAGTCGGAAGTCCCGACTTCGGTCCGGAAGGTGGGGCAGAGCCAAGCTCGCCCACGCAATCACGGAGAACAGCCTGGCAAGCCGTGCAGGACTCGATAAAGCCTGCAGCCCCAGGTTTCAGTCCGGAAGTCCCGGACTTCAGTCCGGAAGGTGGGGCAGAGCCAAGCTCGCCCACGCAATCACGGAGAACAGCCCGGCAAGCCGTGCAGGGCTCGGATAAAGCCTGCAGCCCCGGGGTTCAGTCCGGAAGTTCCGAACTTCGGTCCGGAAGGCGGGCAGAGCCAAACTCGCCCACGTAATCACGGAAACAGCCCGGCAAGCTGCGTAGGGCTCGGATAAAGCCTACGACCCCGGGGTTCAGTCCGGAAGTCCCGGACTTCGGTCCGGAAGCGGGGCAGAGCCAAGCTCACCCACGCAGTCCCAGAGGACAGGCCGGCAAGCTCGGAGGACTCGTGCAAGGCCTGCTCCACCGGTGTCCAACCCGGAAGCTCCGAACTTCGGTCTGAATGCTGGACAGGACTCGGTCTGCCCGCGAGCTCAGCTCGGAGCACACCACAGGGCTTATTCTTGGCACTCGAAACCAACACTCGGCCTCAACAAAAAAAAAAAAGAAGGCAAAGATGAGACTTGGCAAAAGGAGATTTTTCATTACTCCAAAGAAGGATTACAATAAAGGAGTCCCGACAGGGCGGGAGTCCTCAAAAAAAAAAAGAAAAAAGAAAGAGAAGCAAAAGAAAAGAAATACAAGTGGGGAGCTAGTTTGGCGCGGTGGCACTGTCCTCGGGCAGTGGTGCGCACTCTCCACCTGCGCCATCGATGGGTGGCTGCTCGGGGGGCTGCTCTGGAGTTGCAGCCGCGTCCCCTGCTGTCGTTGGAGCCTCTCCGCTGGGCTCCTGCCTCCTTCCGCCGAGGACCACCCCGCTGAGGTCGAGCTCGGGGTAGAAGGAACCCACCTTCTCCCGGCACACCTGGAACCCCTTCAGGAAGGAGTCCACGGCGGCCTCCCGAACCTCCGTGATGTACTCCTCGGAGGCCCGGAATTTCGGGATGGCCTCCTGCGCCTCTCGCTTTGAAGCTTCTAGCAACCCGTTGACGTAGGAGCTCCGCTCCTTGGCTGCATTCGCCTCCCTCCGAGCCTCCTCCACCCGGCGCTCCAACGACAGGGACTGAGCTCGGAGGCGAGCCTTCTCCGCTGCGTCCTTCTCCACGCAGTGCTGGTTGGAGATCCTCTCCTCAGACAGAGAGGTCTCCAATTCTTTGATGCGCCCCTCGGCGCACGCCAGGTCGGATTGGAGGGCCTGGTTGTTCCTCCGTAGCTCGACCCCCTTCTTCATGAGGTCCTTCACGTCGGCCACGAGTTTGCCGAGCTTTTCCTCCTTCTCGGCGTCCTTCTTGGCGTACCCTGCGAGAAATTTCTCAGCAGCAGCACGTCGGTCCCGATCTGCACCAGAGAAAGAGAGGTCAGTCAAAATCCAACTGGAACTTTAAAAGGGTGGGTTCCGAGTCCTGGACTTATCGTGAAGAGCTGCAGAAGGATCCTGAGCAGGGCATCGGCGTAGTCCCGGCCGCCCCTCAGTCGACGATCCCGGGAGGTGCAGGCGAACTCCATGACCCTCTCCGTGAGGCCTTGATCACGGATCACGGAGCACTGGCTGGTGAGATTTGGCGGCGGGGCGGATAGGTTGGCAGCGGCAGGGGCGACCGTCCCCTCGCCGGGTGGAACTGCCACCGACGAAGCAGCTGGAGCCACCAAGGGCGCTGTCGGGGCACGGTTGAGGCGGGCGCTGCCCGGGAGGGGGCTGGCCCTCCCTCTTTTACAGCCCTTCGAGGTCGATGACAGGGACGTCGGCAGCCCGAGCTCGAGGTGGCCTGGATGCGGGAGCTGCAGCCACTGGACCGAAGGTGGAATTGGCACGGCCTCCCGCTCGCCTCGGTGCGAGCCCTCTTCGCCGCGGGCTCATCTCCTCGGCAACTCCCTCTGAGTGGCGCCCTCCAGGAGGTTTTCTAAGGAGAACTTCATACCTGAAAGAAAACGGAGGTCGGTCAGCCCAGTTAAAAAGGAAAAGGGAGAAGGGGGGTGCGGAGTAGAAAGGAAGGCTGAGCCTCACCCAGCTCCCGGATGGGACTGATCCCCGCCTCGAACAAGTTCTTCTCCGAGAGCAGAACATCGAGCGTAGGGACCGCGTCACTCAGTAGCAGGGAATAGGTCTCTTGGTCCGCCGGCTCGACTTGGGAGTTCCGGCTCGGGGACCGATCCGGCTCACTCCAGGCCCAGTCGACGTCCTTGATCGAGGCAAAAAAGAACCGGTTCTTCCAACCCTTAATAGAGGAAGGGAGGTCGAACCGGAGACACCTAGGCCGAGGTGAAATGTACCACCAGCCATCATCGGTGGAATAACGCTTCAAGGTGAAAAGAGCCTGAAGAGAGAGAAGCGTGCAATGAACCCGTGGAAGTGGCAGAAGACAATGAAGGCGAAGATGACCTGGATGGCGTTTTGAGCCAACTGGGCCGGACCAGGCAATATAGTGACAGAGAAGGAGAGGAAGAAAGAATGTAGGGGGAACCGAAGACCCCCAAGGAGGAAGTCCTCGTAAAGGCTATTCGCCCGGGGCTGCTTAAGGTCACACGATCCCCGGGCATGGGAGAGAAAGATGGATCGACTCCGGGATGCCATAGACTTCCCGGAGCAAAGAAAGGTCACCTTCGGTCATCGATGAGACATGACCGGAGGGACCAGCAGAAGAAATGGCAGGAGGAAAGAAGAGATGGGACGGGCAAAAACTACAGGAGGAGACCTAGGACCCCTAGGACGCCTATGGTTACACCCCCAGCTGGAGCCGCCTGCGGATCTCTTCCGAGATCACCTCCCCTTCCGAGGAAGAGGGCGATGGAGTCCTCGGCCAGGACGGACCGGCCTCGTCCGGGTTAGATGAAACATGACGACGGCGCGCCATGAGGAAGGAATGGTGAAGAAGAGTTGCTAAGGAAGGGGACGGAGGAAGGAAGCAGACGTAGGCACTCACCGAAATACACTGTGCAAAAGAAACGGCAACCCAGGAAAGTGAAGGATAGCCCACTGCAACCGCCGGCGGAGCGCGAGAAAGGAAAGGCCTCATTCCGGAAAGTCCCACTCCTTTTCAAATTCGATCGACAGCGGCCGTACTCTCATTCTGTTCCGGACCACCAGATAGATGCCGCGTGGATGCACGCCCGACATCGACGCTTCGGTTAAGAGGAAACGACCTCCTTTTCGAAGCGACGCATTAAGTGCAACCGGAGAGGCGACGCGTGGTAGCCTCTCATAGGACCTCGGGCGCAATGAGGAACGGCGACGAGGATCGTGGCAATCATGGCGCGAGATCTTCGCCTTCCCCACGTCATCTCCGCATTAAATCCCCACGTTCCGAGCCATGACGCCTCAGCAGAACGAGGGGATGGGGGGCAACTGTTACAGCCGTTACGATGACGTGGCGTGTCTTAGATTCCACCGGACGTGGTCCGAACCAAGTGGATTTTTTTTCTGCAGAATGGGAACGGTCCAGCGAGGTCGGATGTGGCTCCACCTCGGCCGAAGTCGAGCGCCCCTCTACCGCTCCGCTAGGTGTCCGCCCAGGAGGGGTCCACCTCGGTCGAAGCCAGCGGCCCCTTGCTCCTCGCCGGGTGGCCCCCTGAGACGGTTCCACCTCGATCGAGGTCGAGCCGGCCTTCCTACTCCTTCGCCAGGTGGCCCCAACACGAGTCCACCTCGACCGAAGTCAACCGCCCCTCTGCCGCTCCGCAGGTGTCCGCCAGGAGGGGTCCACCTCGGCCGAAGCCGGCGGCCCCTTGCTCCCTCGCGGGGTGGCACCCTGAGACGGTTCCACCTCGACCGAGGTCGAGTCGGGCCGTCCTACTCCTTCGCCAGGTGTCCGCCCAAGAGGAGTCCACCTCGGCCGAAGTCGAGCGCCCCTCTACCCTCTACCAGGTGTCCGCCCAGGAGGGGTCCACCTTGGCCGAAGCCGGCAGCCCTTGATCCCTCGCCGGGTGGCGCCCTGAGACGGTTCCACCTCGGCCGAGGTCGAGCCGGGCCTTCTTTCTCCTTCGCCAGGTGGCGCCCCTGACACGGGTCCACCTCGGCCGAAGTCGAGCGCCCCTCTGCGCTCCGCCAGGTGTCCGCCCAGGAGGGGTCCACCTCGCCGAAGCTGGCAGCCCCTTGCTCCCTCGCCGTGTGGCGCCCTGAGACGGTTCCACCTCGGTCGAGGTCGAGCCGGGCCTTCCTGCTCCTTCGCCAGGTGTCCGTCCAGGAGGGTCCACCTCGGTCGAAGTCGAGCACCCCTCTGCCGCTTCGCCGGTGTCCGTCCAGGAAGAGTCCACCTCGACCGAAGCCGGCGCCCCTTGCTCCCTCACCGGTGGCGCCCTGAGATGTTCCACCTCGGCCGAGGTCGAGCCGGGCCTTCCCGCTCCTTCGCCATGGGCGCCCGGACACGGGTCCACCTCGACCGAAGTCGAGCGCCCCTCTGCCACTCCCCCAGGTGTCCGCCCAGGAGGAGTCCACCTCGGCCGAAGCCGGCAGCCCCTTGCTCCCTCGCCGGTGCGCCCTAGTCGGTTCCACCACGATCGAGGTCGAGCCGAACCTTTCTGCTCCTTCGCCATGTGTCCACCCAGGAGGGATCCACCTCAGCCGAAGTCGAGCGCCCTCTGCCGCTCCGCCAGGTGTCCGCCCAGGAGGGGTCCACCTCGGCCGAAGCTGGCGGCCTCTTGCTCCCTCGCCGGGTGGCGCCCTGAGACGGTTCCACCACGGCCAAGGTCGAGTCGGGCCTTCCCGCTCCTTCGCCAGGTGGCGCCCGGACACGGGTCCACCTCGGCCGAAGTCGAGCGCCCCTTTGCCGCTCCGCCAAGTGTCCGCCCAGGAGGGGTCCACCTCGGCCGAAGCCGGCGGCCCTTGCTCCCTCGCCGGGTGGTGCCCTGAGACGGTTCCACCTCGGCCGAAGTCAAGCCGGGCCTTCCTGCTCCTTCGCCAGGTGTCCGCCCAGGAGGGGTCCACCTCGGCCGAAGTCGAGCGCCCCTCTGCCGCTCCGCCAGGTGTCCGCCCAGGAAAAGTCCACCTCGGGCGAAGCCGGCGGCCCTTGCTCCCTCGCCGGGTGGCACCGTGAGACGGTTCGACCTCGACCGAGGTCGAGCCGGGCCTTCCTGCTCCTTCGCTAGTTGGCGCCCGGACATGGGTCCACCTCGATCGAAGTCGAGCGCCCCTCTACCGCTCCGCCAGGTGTCCGCCCAGGAGGGCTCCACCTCGGCCGAAGCCAGCGGCCCCTTGCTCCCTTGCCGGGTGGCGCCCTGAGACGGTTCCACCTAGGCCGAGGTCGAGCCGGGCCTTCCTGCTCCTTTTCCAGGTGTCCGCCTAGGAGGGGTCCACCTCGACCGAAGTCCCCTCTACCGCTCCGCCGGGTGTCTGCCCAGGAGGGGTCCACCTCGGCCGAAGCTAGCGGCCCTTGCTCCCTTGCCGGGCGGTGCCCTGAGACGGTTCCATCTCGGTCGTGGTCGAGCCGGGCCTTCCCGCTCCTTCTCCAGGTGGCGCCCGGACACACGTCCACCTCGGCCGAAGTCGAGCGCCCCTCTGCCACTCCGCCAGGTGTCCGTCCAGGAGGGGTCCACCTCGACCGAAGCCGGCAGCCCCTTGCTTTCTCGCCGAGTGGCACCCTGAGACGGTTCCACCTCAGTCGAGGTCGAGCCGGGCCTTCCTGCTCCTTCGCCCGGTGTCCGTCCAGGAGGGGTCCACCTCGGCCGAAGTCGAGCACCCCTCTGCCGCTCCGCCGGGTGTCCGCCCAGAAGGGGTCCACCTCGACCGAAGCCGGCGGCCCCTTACTCCCTCACCAGGTGGCGCCCTGAGACGGTTCCACCTCGGTCGAGGTCGAGCCGGGCCTTCCCGCTCCTTCGCCAGGTGACGCCAGGACACGGGTCCACCTCAGCCGAGGTCGAGCGCCCTTCTGCCGCTTCGCCGGGTGTCCGCCCGGGAGGGGTCCACCTCAGCCGAGGCCGGCTACCCTGCGTGATGAGACCGCCGAGAAGCAGGAGCACGGGTTCCGAGACCGCCCCTCGAGTAGCGCGCGCCGCACCTCGAGAGGAGCGCCGGTACGGTCGGCAGCAACGCGCGAAATCTTGTTTACATCGATCCGACAGGTTCCGCAACCGAGAGGCGAAGTCTTGACAAGACAAGACCCGGTAACGGACGTAGTCGACGTCTGGGAAGGAGAGCGCTCGCGCTCGGCCCAAGGTCTGGCCGGTGTCCTCCCTCTACCCTTTACTCGCTGGGCTCGGCAAGCAAGACAAGGAAGCCGCCAGGTTCTTGGACCCGAAGGGGAAAGGGAAAAGAGAGAGAGAAGGAGGTGAAAGCGAAGACGGGGCCTCCCAAGGGTGGGGGGCCGGAGGCAGCTTGACGGGATAAAAGGATGGGAAGAGCGGACAACCAGGTAAGGGGAAAATAGGCTGGAAAAGAAAAGGCACCGAGAGCAGGATCCAAGATCCCGAGAGGGGTCCCTTGGCGCAAGCTCGGTGAAGGAACTTGGCCCAATTTCCACTCTTCCTGAGACCTTTTTTGCGAAGATAATCTCTAAGCCTGGGACTCCTTCGGGGGCCCGCCTTGGAGACTCTGTTCCATTTCGCCATTTTCTAACTTGACCGTCGGAGCTCCCTCGCCGGGATCCCCGGCCAGGATTTCTGATCTTGTCTTGCAGGATCGGGAGCCCGGAGATCTCGAGGCGAGACAGTCTGATCCCGCCACCAGCTCTGAAGTTACGGGCCACGGCGGCGAGATCGGCAACAATAAATATCTGGATCTTTTCAGTAAGCCCTAGATACATATTTGATTTTTTTTATTTCTTTTATTTATTTTATCTTTCAAAAGTATAATAGTATTTTAACCCCCCTCGTCAATACACTTTTTTCGGTACTGCAAGCATATTCCATCAAATCTTGAAGTGGCAATGCTTTTGTAAAAGATGTTTGCAAGCCGCTCCTTTTGTCTTGAAATAATCCAGCACAATCTCCTCCTTTGTAGATGCTTCTCGCAGGAAGTGATATTTGATTGCAATGCACTTTATCCTCCCGTGAAACACATGATCCGTTGTCATTGCGATTACTTATTTGTTATCACAAAATATATCCATGGACACTTTATGTATCTCTCTCATGTCTTCAAGTATTCTTCCGAGTCATATTGCTTGAGAACCCAAACTTGCTGCTGCACATACTGTCCTTTGATGACTACGCCACTGAGTCTTGTTTCTTGGATGCCCACAAGAAAATTCCAGATCTTAGCGTGAAGAAGTAGCCCGAATTGCTTTTTTATATCATTCACTGATCCGGCTTGATCACTCTCAGTTGGGTTTGCAGAATATGCCGAACTCTTTGCCATGAATGTATCCAAGTATTCTCTTTGCTACTCTGGAGTGAATCTGGTGTGGGTTCTGCATGAACCTTGATAGTAAGCTAACCAATCCTGGAGAAGCCTCATCATAGCCAATCTTAAAACAGAGGCAGGAGTCTTTCTTTAGCAAAATAGGAGCATCATGCTCCTTCCAAATGCTCAAGTGAGCTGAAACTAACTGATACCAAGATGGGTGAATAAGCCTTTTCAACTCCACGATTTCTTCATCTAGTCCAAAGAGAAGCGAGGCTGGCAGGTTGTCCACCGATATATGGAGGATCTAATACGGCTCCAAATTCTGTTGGAGAAGGGACAGTATAGAAGAAGATGAAAAGATGTTTCTGAAGTGCTATTATACAGAACACAATCATTAGTAAAAGATCATCCTTGCTTCATCAAATTCTCCTGTGTATTTAATCTGTTTTTTTCCCTCCAAACCCCAAAAAACTTCTCAATTTTTTTGGATGTAGCTGTCCTTCAAAGTGCCAGATAACAAGGACAGATACCTCCTTTCTTTAAAAAGGAATACAACAATTCAACAGAGTATCTCTTGGATGAACAGATATTCCATCTAAGGGACATGGGGGCCAACTCCAGGCTGGACTAGAGAAGAAATGCCTTGAAGCACATTCCAAGTTCTCCGTAGCTAAGGGGTCTCTCTAACCTAATATTCCAGCATCTGGTGGTTCTGCACCATTTAGATAGAAGAGGTCAATGTCCAGGCCAAGCATCTTCCCAGAACCAAATAACAGACCCTTCTCCCTAGGCAAGAAAATGTATATCCACATGATTTTTTGTTATCCCTTGTGTCACTTTTAATGTCAGTGAATCATGCCATTCTGCTACAATTCCTTGATCCATATTATCGAAAAAAGCCATCTTTATATGACAGCAGATGTCAGGGCCAAGATCTTTTAACTTACACAACATTCCTTGCAAAAAATTCTCGAACTGTTATTGAAGTTAGCTCAATGTCACTTGCCTTCATGTAGGATTAAATACAGTCAAAGCAGTAGAAGATTCACCAGTAGTCCATGCATGAGCATGTGCCATTCTTGAAATGGTGGAAGCGGCTATTGTCCCTCACAATTATTTCCCGTTCATAAATACCTGAGAGTAGCTTTGTCACATTATGACAATCATTGCAAACTCGTAAGTTTTTGACAACTCGGATCGGTGACTCTTGTTCAACATTTATAAGACCAAAAGCAATTGCCAATCTCTCACTATGGAGAGACAACTCTGCTTCTTTATCTGTCTCTTCTATACACAACAGAACTTGTGAGGTGTCGGGAATGTATCCTGCACATTTCAATCTTTTACCCATCTCGTTCAGTTTATTACATATTTCTTTAGTCTGGGGATGAGAAGTATCCCCCATGACAAACTCATGAACCGCACCTCCATGTTCTACCATGCTACAACCTGGATCCTTTCTAACTCCTCTTTCCTTCATCAGCTCCCTCATCTTTGAGACACTTTCCCAGAGGCCAGCAGCAGCATATATGTTGGAGAGCAGGACATAGCACCCAGATGTCTTGGGTACCAATGCGATCACATGCTTAGCAGCAAATTCACCGAGCTCAACTTTTCCATATTTCCTGCACCCGCTAAGCAAACTCATCCAAATTATCTCATTTGGTCTCATGGGCATCTGGTCTATCACATCCCTCGCCTCTTCTAGATGCCCAACTCGACAGAGGAGGTCCACCAGACAACCATAGTGTTCAACTGTTGGCTTTATGCCATATTCCTTGCTCATGAGATCAAAAAACCGATGCCCCTCATCCACCATTCCTGCATGACTACAGGCATTCAGCACTCCAACAAATGCAATAGAATGCGGTCTTATTCCAATTCTCTGCATCTCCATGAATAATTTTATAGCATCATTAGCCAAACCATGCATTCCTAAGCCCATGATCATCGCAGTCCAATGCGCCAACTTCCTTCTGTGAATCCCCTGGAAAACGGAGAGAGCACTCTCAATGCTGCCACACTTCGAATACATATCTATAAGACAAGTTCCAAGAACACCATCTACTCTAAATCCATTTTGCCTAATGTAACTATGAACTGACCGGCCCCTTTCGAGCAGAGCTAACCCAGAGATCGCTGAAAGGACACTCACCAATGTCACCATATTCGGAACAAGTCCTACTGCAAACATCCTATCATAAACAGCAATAGCTTCTTTAAAATGCCCATTCTTATCGAAGCCTGTGATCATCGTATTCCAAGTGATAACATTCTTCACAGGCATCCAATCAAACAACTGTCTAGCAGATTCAAAATCCCCATTTTTCATGTACCCATCAATCATTGCATTGCAAGAAACCACATTCTTCTCGGGCATATGTTCAAAAATCTCTCGAGCAATTGTAACTTCCCCGCATTTTGAGTGCCCTTTGATTAATGATGCCCATGAGAACAAATCCCTTTCCGGCATTTCATCAAACAACCTCCTCGCCACCTCAATCTGGCCAGCCCTCGCATACCCATCAAGCATCGAATTCCAAGCAACCAAATCTCTGCAAGCAATTATATCGAACACCTCCCTGGCAGAGACCAAGTCGCCACATTTACAGTAGAAGCTGACCAAACTACTCTGAACGAAGCCGTCCAACCCGAAACCCAACTTCAGAATCAACCCGTGGATCTGCTTCCCTTCCCGGACGGCGTTCAACCGAGCGCACCCCTTGATCACGCAGGGGAGGGTGAAGTTGTCGGGGGCGGCGGAGGACCGGCGAAGCATGTCGGAGAAGAGGGCGAGGGCGGTGTGGGAGTGATGGTCTTCGATGCAGCGCTTGATTAGGGCGTTCCAGGAGAAGACGGTGGGGTGGGGGATTCGGGCGAGGACGGAGCGGGCTTCGTCGAGGGTGGCGAGGTCGGGGCGGGAGTGGAGGGCGAGGAGGCGGGAGGAAAAGGCGGAAAAGTTGGGGAAGAGCTGGTTTTGATGGAAGCGGCGTGGATTTGCTTCAGCTCGCGGGGGTTCTGGCAGAGTTGGAGGAGGGCAGCGAGGTGGGCACGTTTTACGGATAGCGGAGGGCATGGCTGCGTCTGGGAGGAGGAAGGTGCAAGCGAATGGTTCAGCATGGGAAATCCGCTATCCATTTTTTGAGGTCAACGCTCGCATGTTTTGCTTTTTTAAACGAAGCGGAAGAGACGTGAGTGGTGCAGTTGGCTCTCACAGCCTCGGTTTCAAATTTGATTTGGATATATTTTGATTAAAAAAATTTAAAATAAAATAAAAATAAAAATAAAATTAAAAAAAAAATTTAAAAAAATTAATAAAATAATTTTAGGGGCCGTTTAGGAATGGCCATGTCCCGGATCTGACTCCTTTTCTTTTATACTATAAAAAAAAAAATTAAAACAAGAAAAAAATTAAAAATATTAAAAAATAAAAATAAAAATAATTAAACTTGTCATGGAAGAGTGCAGAAAGGCACTGGACACGGTGGCATCGTCAATCTACACGGTTCTGTCAAGTTCAAGATCATCGGATGAGAAAAGGTCGCATCCGCATATACGAACGGACTTTTTCAACATAATCCCTCCTACAGAAAATATACAAGAGAGGGGACACTTGGGTTGTATCTTTCATGGAGTGCAATCCAATGGTTGACATCCTCAAAGAAGATTAATCATTCTTTCCTCGAAGGATACAATCCAAGTCCGAGGTGCAAGGGCAAGCAAGAAAATAAAGGAAGAGAGTGCGAGGGATTCAAAATCTCCGATGTTAAAAGTAAACACTTCTAAAATAATATTTTTAAAAAATTTTCTGATTGATGAGATAGCTCTATTAATTGGCTCGCATCACACTGGGTGCAGCAATCAGACCGGGGTCCGAATAAAAAAAAATTAAACTTGAATGTGATCCATTTATTAAGTATGCCATGTTTTGAATTCTGAACCCAATCCCAGTGGCTCCCTCGCCGCCATCATCGGGGTTTCCTTCAATACTTAATGTTGAGGTATCTACTTTGATTATCGACCTTGGTAAGAGCCTGAGTAAAGTTCTTGGGATTAGATCAATTATTAAAGCTTTGTGATAATATCAACGACATCATCAAGAATAGAAATATTTTACCTGATTAATTGGTTATATACCAACTAGGAGCTCAAGATTTCCTACTATTAAAATCATAACTGAAAATCTTAAAAATTAAACATCGTAGAAGCGGTTACAATGTATAAAAGGCAAATCCATAATGGGATGATCGTGGTAAGAATTAATAGCCCACTAACATCTCTATCAAGATGGAAACTTCACACCCTGAAGGATAAATTTTAAAGGATAATGATAAACACCTACGTCTATAAAAAGAGGTGAGAGGGGAGACCAGCACGCGATAAGTTTTGGTTAAAACTTACGTTCTCTATTATTTTCTTCTTTCCTTCCTTTTCTAAATTCTGAATAACTTAAGCATCGAAGAGTTTCCTGTTGGATACATTTTAATAAGTAGACTTCTTGGCAGGTACACCGGTTCCTGAAAGTAAGGCACAACTATTTGGTACCAGGCTGACTCCTCAATACTAAGATTTAGTAATAATAGATTGACACACCAGGTGGAGGGATTAAGGAAAATGCATTCTTATGCACTTAACGAAGAAGAAAACTATGATGAGAATACAAGCATAGAACACCTCGATGAATTTTGGTAGTAGATCATCATAATGGGATGACTAATTGGCTCAAAACATGGAATCAAAGAAGAACCAGCCCCACATGCTTCACCATCTCAACATAGTTAGTGGCCCCCTCAACAGAAGTCGAGTAGTGACATCTAACTCAACAATCACATCATCTAGATACCACTGTATGCCAAACTCCCTCTTAGCAACTAAGTCCATAGAGGAAGAAGCAGTGTCGTTCTCCTTCGATATCATTTAGAGGAGACTCTACTCAAGGTTATTCTTGATGACTTGATAAGTCTTATTGACTAGACAACCATGATTGCAAGCTCCAAGAAATTAATTTTAGACTCATCGAACTCCAAGAGGACAATAGAGGTCAGGTAGAGGGCCTCAACTTTGATACACATTCTTCATTTTCTCAAATAATTATAAAAGAATTGATTCTATCTTAATTCAAAATACCATAAATAGAGCCGTATGATGGCTTTTCTGATTCACTAAACCATCTTAAAAGTTATAAAGCTCTCATAATTATTCAAGGGGCTACTGATGCCCTGTTTTGTTTTGCTTTCTTAGTGACACTTAGGAAGTTTGCTTGGGTCTAGTATTCTAGTCTCCAACTATGTACTATTTATCCATTCAAATAACTTGAGAAGTAGTTTGTGGTCCACTTCAATAGTAGTAAAAGGCAACCATAAAACTCTGATAGCCTCTTCTCTATTTAGCAAAGAGAAGGAGAGTCCTTGAAGGAGTATCTGGTGCACTTCAATGCTGCCACCTTGGAAATCCACAACTTCAACGAGTCGGTGGCCACATCAGCCATAAAGTGGGGACTATGAAGTTTCAAATTTACTTTTTTCCTTGACAAGAAATTCTTAAAATCTTATTTTGAACTTCTCGAATGAGTGTAGAAGTATGCTCGCATTGAGAAAGGTGCAACCAGTCAGTGATAAGCCAAAAGAAGAAAGTCGAACAAGAAGCAATAGGCTCAGGAAGGACCAAGCACAGCCTAAAATGAGAAAGATGCCTCCCAATGATGACAATGCCCTAGGCCGAGGAGTTTGGCTTATAAATTTAACAACTACACTCATCTTTCAGCCCATTGAGCACAAGTTTTTATAAAGATAGAGGGAGAAAGTACCTCGGAGACCTTGATTGATGAAGGCTCTATTGATTGCTCAAGATAAGAAGAAGTATTATTAATTCCATCATGATTATAGACAAACACTGAGGATTACATCCTGCTAAAGGACAAGATAGAAGCCCTTATTCAGCATGGATATCTTGGGAAGTTTGTCCATGACTAGGAAGTTTGGCCACCTACTAACCAACCGGTTCAGCAACACGAGCAATCGACCAATAGCTAGTGTGCTTGATATGATCTTTGAAGGCATTGGGTCTAGGGAGTAGGTTATTCAGAGTACCCATCAAAGAAAAAGAAAGAGAAAATGTAATCTCTTTTTTAATGAGAATTTGTGAGGAGTTTAGATTCCTCATGATGATATTGTTGTCGTTTCAATAATAATATAAACTTATGATAAAAGATATTTTAGTTAAAATGGAAGCTCCATAGATATATTATTATAATGCTTTTTCTTAGATGAGATTGCGTATAGATTGACAAAAGAGGGCAAACACCCTATTAGTTGGAATTTCTGGCAACTAGGTAAACATAGAAGGAGAGATTATTTTGGTGAGCCATTGTTTCAACTGATCGCCTTCTCGTCCACTTTTTGACAAGAAATGGAGTTGGCGAAATCTAAAAAGACCAACAATTAGCTCAACAATGCTTCATGGTGACAGTCAAAGAGAAAACATCTAGGAAACTTTGTTAATTGATGCATTAGATCTTTGAGATGAAGTGGATTGAGGTGAACTTGCCAAACAATTGATCTCAATTCCACTTAAAGAGGAAGATCCTATCAAATAATATAGGTCAGATCATTGCTAAGCACTAAGCTTCAAGAGCAACTTATCAACTTTCTACATGAAAATGCAGATATATTTGCTTGGTCAACTTCAGATATGTTGGGAATACCTCCTGATGTCATTATCCATAAATTAAATGTTCATTCGAAATAAAAACATGTTCGATAAAAGAAGGAAAATTTTGCTCCATAAAGATAATAAGTGATTGACTAGGAGATCAATGAACTCTTGGTTATAGATTTCAACCGAGAAGTCTATCACCTAGACTAGCTGGCCAATGTCATCAGAGTGAAAAAGGCCAATATCAAATAGAAAATTTGCATTGACTATACTGACCTCAATAAAACTTGTCCTAAGAAAAGTTTTTCTCTTTCGAGGATTGATCAACAAGTAGATGCTATATCAGGTCATAAGCTATTAAGTTTTATGGATGTATTTGCTAAATATAATCAAATTCAGAGGGATCCTAAAGATGAGGAAAAGACGGTCTTTATAATTAAGAAAAGTTTGTACTATTACATGGTAATGCCATCCAGGCTAAAAAATGCTGAGATAACTTATCAATGCCTTGTTAACAAGGCTTTTAAGGATCAAATTAGTTGAAATATGAAGGTTTATGCCAACAACATGCTTGTAAAAAGCAAAGAAGTTGATTGCCACATTAACATCTTAGAATAAGCATTCCACATGTTGAGGGAACATCAAATGACATTAAATCTAAGAAAGTACACCTTTGGAGTAACTTCCAACAAATTTCTTGGCTTTGTGTGCCAAGATTGTTCAAAAGCTGGTGTTTTGATGCATGCAAATTCTTAAGTTTTAGTTTCGAATTGCATAGCAAAAATAAAATCATATTAAAATACTTTTAAATTTAGAAGCATGCATAAAATCTTATCTTCTAAAATATCTAATAGGATTCTATATACGAGAGATTAAGATTTAGATCTAAAATCAGCAAATAAAACTTTGATCTAGGATAACCTTTTATCATAACAGATTACACCATTATACCAGGGAAACCTTATGTTAGAACGAGTTTATATATATTAATAAGAATCATAGATATTTAGATCTATTAGAATAAATAAAATATTAGATCTATCACCTTAGCACGGGTAGTTCTTCACCATGTTTTGAAAAACATGAATTTTTTCGAGGTTCCGTTGAAGTTGGATAAGATCTGGCCTCTATAGGTACCCACATAAAATTGATCTAGATCAAGACTTTGAAAACACTAGCATGCCAGCTCTCTTGTAGCTTTCTCTCCTTCTAGTTGAATCTTCTTCTTCTTCTTTTCTTTTCTTAAGAGATTCAAAGAAGATGGTAGTAGCAGGGGTTCCCTTCTTTGCTTCTTTTCTCAAAAGATCAAGGGAAGGGAAGAGACAATGTGAACTCCATGCGAGAGGAAGAAGGAATAGAGAGAAAGGCTCTTGCTTTTGGCATCAAGAGAGAACAAAGGGGCACCAATATTTTTTCTTTCCTATTTTTATGTTGAGAAAGATGGGCATAAGATAGAAAAGTAGCACTATATTTGAATTCTCTCCCTTAATGTGTGATGATTTTTCATGTGAGAGAGTCCTCTTTTAATTCTTAATGCCAACTTCTCGATGTTGTTGAAAAAATGTGTTGATTCGGTCCAAAATGCAAAGTCTAGGTATCAGAAAATCCAAGAGAAGATCCAGCACAGGCCTAAGAGTAGACCAGGCTCGGTAGTAGTGGGCCAAGCCTGGCCCAGGTTTGGGTGCATGCACAAGCACGGCTCGTAATGCAATGCATCGTGAGGTCTACACACTACACATTTCATGCGATCCATGTGCATTTCTTGCATGTTTTTGCATGGTGCACTGTGGTCCAGGTGTGTGGGCACACATGGCATGCGGGATTGGTCTGGTCCGCACACTAGTTCACGTGGGAGAGGATTAACGTGATCCACATGTAGCTCATGGGTCGATTCAGTCATTTTTGGGATGGTTTGGGACTGTTTGTATTTTATTTTTGACATGATTTGAATCTCTGGAATTTTATCGAAGTCTTCTTCGACACAGAGATTAGTCATGGTCTCAAGATCTTTAAAAAGAGATAGAGAGCTAAAGAAAGCTAAGTGGTAGCAATAGAGAAAGCTCAAAGAGTCAGGTGAAAGCCTGTAGGGGCTAGAGGATCTCCTTGAGAGTTGAGAGTTCTATGATGGATTAAAGGGATTCTTGTTGAAAGATTATTGTAGAGGGTCAAGAATGTGAGTTTTCCTATTATATGTAACTTTTTTCTCATATTGAAGTCCTGTACGCCTAATTAAATTATATTTATGTGCATTTTCTCTTTCTCTTTCCTCTCATGACATCAACTTCATTGATGGAGATATGATCTTGGTTAGGAATTCATATTCCGTAATCTAAAGGATCTCCCTACCAATGATATTAGAGCAAGTGATACCATAATACAGATCAGCCAAAACTCTTTGAAATTTGAAGTTAAATCTAATTCAAACTTCAAATAAGAGATAAGGATAAAGGGATAAGAGAGAGACTCCCAATAGATGCTAACTCTTTGGCACCCCTTCTCTTATGTGTGAGAATTTTTCATGCAAAAAAGGAATTACGCCTCCTCTTTTGTGCACCAACTCTTGGTGCCATCCCTTTGTCGTATGAGGTGGAAAGCCATCCTTCTCTTGCAAAAGTGGGGAAGAGAGTCCAGTCTGATTGAAGTTGGACTCTAGATATTCTAATCTAATTAAAGTTGGACTTTATGAATCCTAATA
This sequence comes from Areca catechu, assembly GCA_021397845.1. Taxonomy (NCBI): domain Eukaryota; kingdom Viridiplantae; phylum Streptophyta; class Magnoliopsida; order Arecales; family Arecaceae; genus Areca; species Areca catechu. Next base: position 45,405,481 of record CM038047.1, on the reverse strand, counting down.
TAATTAAAGTTGTATTTGGTCTAAATCAATTTAGGAATTGAGTCCAAATCCCATTTGGACTAATAAATCCAATTAGACCAAATCCAATCAAATTAAATCTAATTTAATTTGACTAAGATTAAAACTTAAATTGATTAAATTAAATTATCTTGCAATACTTGCAATTAGGTCTTCCTCTAACTTACTAACTCTTAGCATGTCCTCTCTTGTAACTTTTACAAATTGTTCCAACCATCAATCACATTGATAATTAGATCCTAATATGATTCGAAAAGATGAATCAATCATTTGATCAAGTCTAACCCCTTTTGTATGATCCTATAGGTTCTATTCTATCTAGTAGTAAGATATGATATGATCTTCATTATTAGCATCATCAAAACCCTTTTCAATAGATTGGAATAATTTCAACTCTCCCCAACAAGGATTATTGATTATCAAAATGATCCTATAAATCTTATAATCCACCAGTGATCCTAGTAATATATAGTGGCAACTCAGTAGAATAGAAGGTAACCAAAGCTCTAGGTGTAGTTATCATATGATTTAGTTATTTTATTTTGAGTCTCAATAAGATTGAGGTTATGTTAAAACTTGTCAAATCTCATCATCTATCATATATAAGATTTGTTTGACTCTAGTTCATGATGTGAAATCTAATAGAAATCCTTTTTCATTCTTCACACTATCATGACCATGATCTTTAGAACTCAATCTTACAAATCACATAGAACTAATTATCTACTAAGATCGATAGATTCTTTCTAGATGTGCACTGCACTCCTATAATAAACCTACTGTAGGAAACATATACCATAAGGACCCGAATAGATGGAGACTAAATAATGCATAGTCAACTATGGCAACCTCATTGTGAGTAGATAAGGCATTGCAGATCAAAAAAATACTCACATTCTACAGCATTGAGAAAGTCACTGACGAGTGAGTAGCCATCCAAGTAACTTCTCATACTAGTCATGCTTAGTACCATTATTTACTAACAACCACCTGTACTCCTACTCGAGTATCTCCATACTACTGACTAGAGACTTGTTTACCCTAAAAGGAAGTAATCCATGCACCAATCTAATCAGATAATCATCATCTCTATGATGATCTATCAATTGAAAGTAATTTATGAATTAATTACTAATGACACATGTCTCAAATTCTTAATTCTTGAGAGTATGTATTATTATCTTATTAATTTCTTGGATGATTTATAGATAATTATATAATAAGAATGAAATTATTACCCAGTTTTATTAGTCAAATATGAAATTATGTCCTAAAATACAAACATGCATCAGCTAGATTGGCTTCTAGGGCATATATCTAACAAAAATGTTGAACAAAAGCTAATCCAAAAAAATATAAGTAATTTTCAACATGAAACATCCTACTTCAAAGAAAGAAGTTTAGCAATTAACTGCGTGCATTACAACTTTCAACCAATTTATTTCAAGGTCAGCTGAATGAGAGTTATTTCCTAGTCTATGATCATTTAGATTTGATCGTGATAAACTTGGTCATACATAGACTCAGGAAGTTAGTGCACGGTTGGGCATTCACTCATAAAGTGAGTGGGGCTTGAATGAATTTGGTATGCTAGAAGAAAGGGTACTCTACTGTAACGATTTATATTTCTAGCACTAATTTAGTTTGTTAGATTATTCTGATTATTTAGATATATAATCAGGATTTTAGATCAAAGCAATCATTATTTATTTATTTATTTTAAGATGAGAGGTGAGACGAAGAAGGAAGAAAGATGAAAAGAGTTCTTAAAATAAGGGTCTAAGGACTTCTAGAGCTAAGAGAGATAAAAGAGTTAGTTAAGGTTTGATGTTATTTACAAGTTAGTATAATATGGACTCTCTATCTTAGAATTTTTCTAAATCTAGACAGCTCCTAACTACTAAGGCTCTCTTGGAGCCCTCCAAGTTAGAAACTAACCAATCAACTAACCAAGTAAGGGTCAAATCGATGGAAGCCCCCTGTTGCTTTTCTTAGACACTAATTAGAATAACCAAATCAATCAACGAAACCAATTAAAAACCATCTTTCTTCAGGACTACATCATCTTTAAACCCCTTTCCTAGATACCAATCAACTAGCTAATCCTGATCTGGTCCAACTCTTTCGGATATCTTGTTCTATTGAGCTCGAGTTTCTTAGGGACTGGCATTTAGTTGATTTTAATTAAAAAGCTTGGATTAATGCAATATACAAGGTAGTGGTTTATAAGCCAAGGAAGGATAATTAAATCCCCACCTTATGCTGTTTATGGGCATTACCCTTAAGATATTTTATAGAAATATGTAATATATATAAAAAAATGATATCAATACAAATAATAAGCTTTTAAGGTTTAATTAGTTTTGCTATTTTAGTTAAGTATGTTATAGTACTTTTGTTTTCTTTTTATGTTATGGAATAAGAGGTAGGCTTTAAAGTTGGTTTAGAAAAAAAACTAAATTAGCTTAGACAAATAAAGTAACTAGTGATCCTATAATTAAAACAAGAAATCAAATCTACTATTTAAGGTAATAAATAAAAAAGTTAAATAGTTTTTTTTAAAAAAGGTTAATTTGAAAAGAAAGAAACTAATTAAAATAGAGCAATTAGAAAAAGAAAATAAATTTAACCAAAAAAATTGCTAGGTTGATTTAAAAAGGAAGGAGACTAATCAAAAGTAACTAAAAAAATAATCTTTTTTGTTAATTTGAAAAGGAAGGAACTAATTAAAAGTAACTAATAAAAAAAGAAAATTGATGTAGGATTAGGGTTAATCTCACCAAAATTATAGAACTTCCCCTCTCTTTTTCCTCCTTTTTTTTTTGTCTTTTCTACAAGAAAAACAAAGGAAAAAATAAATTAGTAAGCTATAATATAAGAAATCAAAGAAATGAAATTTGTTAGTGTTCGTGCCTTCCCTATCAATGGTGCCAAGAATTTGATAACTTTACGATATTATCATTAAGATACCGTGATTATTAGTTTAAATCTGACTTCTTAAAAAAATAAAAATATATAGATAACAACAAGTTAGGTCAAATTCATGGAGAATATAGTACTTCTTAATGATTTGAAATATTTAATTTTATAAAAGAAAAAAATATTTTAAGTCAAAAAATATAAAATTAAAAAGTATGAAAGGAAATAAAGAATAAAAATTTAACTTTTGGTATGTTTGATCTACCAACTAGATCTTAGCATCTACTTATAAAAAAGTAAAGAATATAAATTAAAGGGCATCAAAATAAATATTATATTAATTAAAAATAAAACATAAGTACAAGGATAATAACTAAAAAGCAATAACAAAGATTTAGAATAGATTGGTGTAGCCTCATTAGGAAAATGGTCGATGTCAAATCTCCCTCTTTAATTGTACTCCATGGAACGAACTAAGCTTCCTCTTCTTCCTCTTTAGATCTTGATATGAAGATTGGCGTAAGCATTACGATGGCATAGGAGATAGAGCTTTTTCTCTAAGAAATCTCACTCTTAGAGGCCAACTCTTAATCCAAAGCTAAGCCCTCTACCATATATCATATCCCTCTCTCATGGATGCTTTCTTCTATAGCTTGGAGTCCTTTAAATAGAGCTTGGTGAAGGCCGAATCATTATAGGATTGGGAGTTAGGCTCCTAGTAGAATTTCTAGATTTATTATAGGTATCGGATCATATCAAATCCATCGATCCTCACTTAAATCAATTGAGCTCAATGAAGGCTGTTAGGTTGGCTTGAATCGTGCTTGGATCTTGCACTTCAGCAGACCAAATCAGATCAGCAGTCACTGTGTTCATCTTATTGGGTCATTGCAGGGAGGCTTCCCGCAGTCAAATCAACACACATAGGCATCATGATGGCAGACCATAGAAAGGAGGCAGTGGTGATTGCAATAGGGAGGACGATGCTGGATAAGTGCAATGGTGAAGGACTAATGAAGGCGGTGATGGGTGACAGAGGATGAAGATAGAGATGGGGAGGAGACAACATGGCAGATTGGGGAAGCAGCGGTGAAGAGCGGCGATCGAACTGCAATGATGATGGGATGAGAATGCAACGATGGTGGCAATGAAGCAGCATTTTAGGACAGCAGCAAGTGGACTGCAGCAGCGATGGCAATGAGAAGGTGGTTTCTCAGGCTGGAGGAAGAGGCGATAGGTGGTGAGAATGGGGAAGACGATGATCTCAGCATTGTCTCAGGCAGGAAGGAAGCGGTGATGTCTCAGTCCCAGCAGCATCTTAGTGATGGGAGGTGGTAGTGAACAACGAGGGGGTGACTTATCATTATGGGTCAGTGTCTTGAGCAGTGTCTCGAGCCAACAAGGGTGTAGGTACAATGGCAATGGTAGATCAGACTGGGGAGGAGCTGGAGAAGATGGTGGGAGGATGGCAGCTCGACATGGGAAGGATGACCGGCGGGCTTCTTGGGATGGAGAAGGGGATGGCATTGAGCCATGGTGATGGGTGGTTACAGGCGGCAACAAGGGATACAGGTGGGGAAGCAGCATCAACAGTGGATAGGAAGAAGGCATCCATGAAGGCTGATATGTAGATTAAGAGGCTTGTTCATGGTGGACTGGCTGCTCTAAAAACTATGCTAGACTTGGATTCTAAGTGATTTCGGACTTGTTTAAGCTCTGATTTAGCTTCTGTCTATGTCCTTAGAATCTATAGATCGAGCTCTTCATGTTGGCGAGCTTCTAAATCAGTAATTCTACCAATTCTCAAGGATTCTAGGATTCTTAATATCACCATTAATATTAATATTCTTACCAAAGAGGAAGAAATATAAATTAAGTCTTTTATTAAATATTTTAATAAATTTGTGGTGCTTCGGCTTGACAATTACTTTTTATAAATATGCTCTAATTTTATATTTTTAAAGATATTTTAAAAATAATTAATTTTATAAAAAAGTCTAGTTTAATTATGAAATTAGAATTTTTAGATAATATTTGTACTAATGATTACTTAAAATATTTAAAATAAATATATAAATATGTGAATTATCAGTAATAGAATCTGTATCCTTTTGAGATTATTTAGATAGCCAATTAAATGACCACAAATAATTTTAGATATTGTTTTATTCATCAATAGATTATAAATCTTAATCTCGGTAGGGTAGTCCCAAATATGGATGAATAAATATTGAATTTTTATACCAAACCATATCATGAAAGGTATCTTAGAAACTGCCTTACTAAAAACTTTATTCAAGATATAAATAACGATCTTTATGACTATATCCTAAAGATATTCTGGTAAATTATATCTACTTATTATACTTTTAATTATATTCATAAAAGTATAATTATATCTATCAGCGACATCATTTTGCTCAAGAGTTTCTTTTATCTTTTTTGTGTATTATGTATAATTTTAAACTAAGTTACATAGAAATAAAATTAAAATCTTGATTAAAAATTATTAAAGATAGAAATCTCAAACAACTAAACTTAGATACAATATTCTCTAGTTCCATAATGTAGGCTCAATACCATCATGTCATCATTGCTCATATTAATTAATTTATCAATTAGTTATCCAACCTCTATCTATTAGATTCTACATACCCCTTAATAATAAGATCAAATAATTACTTAGCATTACTATTCTTAAGTATAACATAAAGAATGGAATCAAACAAAACATTATTTCAAGATCTTTAGATTAAAACAATTCACTCTTTATCACTTATCATAGACGGCTTTTATTCTAAAGCACTTTTACTAGTAACCCAAGATGGAGGATTATTATATAATGTAATATCCAAATTCCATCAAATCTAGTGCTAACTCTATTTCATGTTTTTATATTTATAGTTTATTACAGTTAGAGTCTCAATGGGAACTATAACACTATTCAGTTCAAAGACATTAACTACTAAACAATCTCATGTAAATAATTAATGAACAAATATAGGCAAATTGTATGCTTTAAAATATTTATAAGTAGTATTTTAACGAAAGCCCTTGGTGTTTACTATAGATTTTCTTTGAAAAGAATGTGTTCCACATAAAGTATCTCTCCAGTATCTAGTAGAATCAACTAGTAAGGTACCATTGCTTTCAAAAACCCACCAACTTTACTAAAATAAATTCCTAGACCATGCACAGTCACTAGTCATACAATATTCTACTTCAAAATTATAATACACAATAAGCTTCCTTTGGAGAGATGATTGTATACTATAATTTCATGATGCATCCAATTCCTTCAAAATATCATATTAAAAATCTTGTAAATCTCAATAAATGGACCACTTTGGTGGTTTCCATCCATTGAAATCCACAAATCTTCAAATCAAATATCAATTAGTCATGCCAATAAATCTATTTGCTCAATTTAATATACCACTAGTAAGCAATAATCAAAAAATAAACATTTGCAATCTATTGAAACATCAAATAAAGAAATCCTACAAATCTCAATGAATAGGTTACTTTGGTGGAAACTTACAATCCTCTAATCAAGGGATCAATCAACTATGTTCATAAATCTATTTATTCAATTTGATGTATCAGTAGTAAGAAATTAATTAGAATTTTACATATTTGAACCCTTAAAATACTAAACAGAGAAATCCTACAAATATCAATGAATGGGCTACTTTGGTGGTCACTATATATTTAAATCTACAATCCTCTAAATTATGGATCAATCAATTATACCCATAAATCCATTCATTTATCATGATATATTAATATTAGATCATCTACTAAAATTTAATGTCTAATTCCTTAAAATACTAAATAGAGAAATCTAGCAAGTATCAATAAATGGGTTACTTTGGTGGTCTTCATCCATTAAAACTTACAACCCTCCAAATCAAGGATTAATATATCATAATTGCAAACTAAATATAAGAATCATATATTTAATAATAGTTATATAATTAAAATATGTTACCATAAATTGTAACATAGTTATAAGAAACACATTATATAAAAGATCTTGAAAAATCCTAAACTATATAATAATGAAACAATTGAATGTAATAAAATTTCAATATAAAGACTAAAATGTAATTCTAGAAGCAACAATATCAAATAAGATACTAACTCTAAGGATTTAACTACAAATTTAACCCTCCTTTTCATCCATCCAAATATCGAATATGAAGATGCTCCTTTAAGAGTGATACAACACTTCAATATCTTAAATGCAATTATGACACTATTAAAGCTTTATTGGATCAATTAAACTTATTTAGAATAATAATAACACTTAATAATTTTTTTATTTTTTCAATTTCATGGTCACTTTGGTGATCACAATGAATCAATCAAACCAAAAAATTTTTCTTCTTTATAAACCATGTTAATAAACTTTACATCCAACTAGATTATTAGTCAAGCAAGTCAGTCTCTTCGCCCCAGATAAAATAGGATATGAATGCATCATCAAAAGTATCTTAATAAAACCATAATTCTTTATTTGTAATAAAACAACATATATATATATATATGTATGTATGTATTATGTATGTATGTATGCAAATTTATGAACTTTAATGCAATAAAATCATATAACAAAAACTATAAATAAATTACAAGAGGATCTTTAAGAATAAGATTTTATTGCGAGGACATAAACATAATCCATGAGTCTTTGTGCCATTAACTTTATTATAGGGATCCAACTATAATTTTTTATACAGACCCATATGTAATTTTGAATTGATTAGGGACTAAATTGAAAAATATCCCAAACTCAACCAAATTGGCTGAATCTTATTTGGTTCGACCAAGTGATCAAACTTAAGTTAATGGATCCTATTGACCCCGGAATAATTTTGATGATAACAAAATATTAGAGCATGTATTTGATACTAACACTTTTGAATGTTTGAGAAATTTTTGTAGCATGCTTCAAATGAACAATTATTCTACCTACATTTCAGTAATCTTTGTAGTATATCTATATATTCATGAGAAAATGTTCAAATATTGAAAAGCCCTAAATAACTTAATTGTATATTCTTGTAAAAAGGGGGCAATTCTATGTATTATTTAAGTTTAAATTACTTAGACTAGGTTTGGAAGAAGTTTGAAAGTTGTTAGAAGTTATTTGAAAAAGTTTGGACATTTTTTGACATAAATCACTCGAGCTGTCTCGAAGGGATAGAGCTGACTCATTACTCTAGCACGGCACAGAAGTTTCTGGCACGCAGACATCCGAGCTGACTCGAAGGAAATAGAGCCGACTCATCCAGAGTATCAAATGTTCAATTTTTTGAAGCCAGACAACCGAGCTGACTCATGAGCAACCGAGCCGACTCTTTCAGAATATGCAAAATCTTAGTTCTACAAAACTAGTCAAGCAAGCCGACTCGACTTAGAAGAGCCGACTCGACTAGAGTGTAGATTCTACTTGTCTGAGAATCCGAACTAACTCAACCCAACTGAGATGACTCGAATTCCAGTTTTAGGTGCATAACGGCTAGTTCCAAAATTGACTTTTTGAATCCCAAAAGTGCTTCAATGGCTATATCTCGAATCCCAAGGCACTACAATGACTATTTCTACCTAGGATCAGTTCTAGAGACTATAAATGAAAGATTTAATATGTTTTAAAGAATTTTTGAAGAGAGAACTTTTGAAATAGAAAAAATTTGTAAGAGGGCATTGAACATTCAAGAAGAGCATTCAAGGAAGAACTCAAGTCTACACCTACTTCCCATCAGCTACTTGAGTTATATATTGAAGAAGTTTGGAAGCCTTGAAGAGCATTAAAGGAGCAATCAAGAAGGCTTCTCAAAGAGCATCAACTGCAACCATCCGATAAAGTTTGGTTTGTCATTAGTGTTGCTCTGTTTTTAACTCTTTTATTGAGTTGTTTCAAGTACAGCAGGGGCTATATCTTAGATATTGTTTAAGGTTTTTGGTGAGCCTTGAAAACTAAGTTTGAGTTGTTTGTGAGCCCGTGAAAAGAAACATTGTATTGGTTCTTGGTGATCCCGGTATAAAACCAAGTTTGGATTTTGGTTTATGAGCCCGGTGTAAAACAAATCGACTGTATTCCATGGTGAATATAGTGAAAATTCCAAGTGGTATCTTGGATAGTGGACGTAGGAGCCAGGTTGCTTCGAACCACTATAAATAGCTGGTGTTTGTGCTTGGTTAATTGTGTTCTTTACTTTCTTCCGTATTTCATACTTAAATCACATCACTCACCACACTAAGTTTCTAAAAGAGCACATACTTGTGAAAAAGTTTTAAATGCCCAATTCACCACCCCTCTTAGGTTAGTCAACCGAGCAACAACTGATATCAGAGTGGTGTCTCTGTAATTTATTTTTTCAGAGAAAAAATCTATGGCAAACCCTATGAGTATCTCTTTGACCAAAGGCCAATCTACAAATAGACCTTCACTTTTCACAAGCACTAATTATACCTATTGGAAAGCATGAATGAAAATTTATATTCAAGCAGTAGATTTTTAATTATGAAAAGTTATCTTAAAAGGACCTCACACACCTACAAAGAAGGTTGATGGCATCGACATCCCAAAACCTGAAGAGGAATGGGATGAACATGACATGAAGATGGGTGAATTCAACACCAAAATCATGAATCTTTTGTACTATGCTTTGGATGCTAACGAGTTTAACCGGATTTCTACTTGTATGTCTGCAAAAGAAATTTGGGATAAACTTGAACTTATCCATGAAGGAACCTCTCAAGTGAAAAGTTCCAAGATTAATATTCTTGTACATAATTATGAGTTATTTAAAATGAAACCAAATGAAACTATATCTACCATGTTCTCAAGATTTATAAATATTAATGGTTTAAAGAGTCTTGGCAAGAATATTCAAATGCAGACCTTGTGTAGAAAATTTTAAGATCTCTACTAGATAAATGGGATCCGAAGGTCACTACGATTCAAGAGGCCAATGACCTCAATACATTACCATTGGATGAGCTACTGGGTTCCTTGATCACTTATGAGCTTACAATGCAACACCACAGTGAGGATGATATCAAGAAGAAAAAGTCAATAGCCTTCAAAGCTGCGGCTGAACTCAAGAAATAAGAAGAGGAAATAGAAGAAGAAAGCCCCTTCTCCAAAGATGAACTTGAAGATGATGATATTGCTCTAGTTATGAGAAGATTCAAAAAATTTATGGGTAGAAAAAAGGCAAGATTCTAGAGAAAAAATTATAGAAATGGGGAACACAGCAAAGAGAAAGAAAAAAAAGGAAAGAGATAAAGAGTAACAGCCTATCTACTATGAGTGCAAGAAACAAGGGCACTTTCGATCAGATTGCCCTACATTAAAGAAAGGATTCAAGAAGAAAGAAGAAAGCGATGGTTTCCACATGGAGCGATAGCAACGAGTCTACATCAAATGAAGAGGAAGAGACTAGCAAAACTGTGAACATATGTTTGATGGGTCTCGAAGACGAGCGATGTCTTGCAGCCCAGAATTCAAAGAAAAGATGGTATCTGGATAATGGCTGTTCAAGACATATGACGGGTGGCAAAGAACAATTCATCATCCTAGAAATGAAAGATTAAGGAATGGTCACTTTTGGTGACAATGGTAAGGGGAAGATCATTGGCATTGGTAAGATCAGAATTACTCCTACATTTATTGAAAATGTATTGCTAATAGACAGGTTGAAGCATAATTTGTTAAGTATAAGTCAATTATATGATAAAGGCTTCAAGGTTGTCTTTGAATCTTCAATGTGCATAGTAACTAACTCACTTGATTTTAGTACTAAGTTTATTGGTCATAAACTTGGAAATATTTATGTCGTAGATTTAAATGATCTAGCCATGTCTAGTAGTACAAGTTTTGTAGCAATGAATGCTAAAACAGAGTCTAGCTTACTTCATTATAGAATATTAGGTCATGCTAGCATGCATACATTAGCTAAATTGATTTTCAAAAACCTAGTTAGAGGTTTACCAAAATTTAAAGTTGATTTTGAACATGTTTGTGATGCATGTCAATTTGGTAAACAAACTAGGGAGAGTTTTAAATCAAAAAATATGGTTTCAACTTCTAGATCTTTAGAACTACTACATTGACCTATTTGGACCAACTAGGACTACAAGCTTAGGAGGTATGAAATATGGAGTTGTGATAGTAGATGATTTTTTAAGATTTACATGGATCTTGTTTATTACACATAAAGATGAAGCTTTTAAAATATTTCAAAATTTTCACAAGAAAGTTTCAAATAAAAAAAATATTCGGTTATTTTTATTAGAAGTGATCACGGCACAGAATTTGAAAATCAATATTTTGAAGAGTTTTGCACTGAGCACGGCATTGATCACAACTTCTCTGCTCCAGAATACCCCAGCAAAATAGTGTTGTAGAGATGAAAAATAGGACATTGGATGAAATGGCCCGAACTATATTATGTGAAGGCAATCTTCCAAGATACTTTTGGACAGAAGCTGTGAACACTGCATGCTACATTTTAAATAATTTTTGATCAGATCTATTTTTAAAAAAATCTCCTATGAACTTTGGAATGATAGAAAACCTAGTATTCATAATTTTCATGTATTTAGTTGCAAATGCTTTATACATAATGTTACGGCCGTAACGATGACGTGGCATGTCTCAGATTTCGTTGGGCATGATTCGAGCCACGTGGAGTCTTTTTTTTTTCGGCTAAGTCAGATGCAGCCCATCCCGGCCGAGGTCGAGCTCGGCCGAAGCCGAGCACCCTTCTGCCACTCCGCCAGGTATCCACCCAGGAGGGGTCCACCTCGACCGAGTTCGGTGGCTCCCCCGCTCCCTCGCCAGGTGGCACCCAGAGACGATCTCGCCTTGGCCGAGGTCGAGCCGGGCATCTTCGCTCCATCGCCAGGTGGCGCCCGGAGACGGGACCACCTCGACCGAAGCCGAGCGCCCTTCTGCCACTCCGCCAGGTGTCCACCCAGGAGGGGTCCACCTCGGCCGAGTTCGGCGGCTCCCCCGCTCCCTCGCCAGGTGGCACCCAGAGACGGTCCCGCCTTGGCCGAGGTCGAGTCGGGCCTCTTCGCTCCTTCGCCAGGTGGCACCCGGAGACGGGACCACCTCGGTCGAAGCCGAGCGTCCTTTTGCCACTCCGCCAGGTGTCCACCCAGGAGGGGTCCACCCCGGCCGAGTTCGGCGGCTCCCCCGCTCCCTCACCAGGTGGCAACCAGAGACTATCCCGCCTCGGTCGAGGTCGAGCCGGGCCCCTTCGCTCCTTTGCTAGGTGGTGCCCGGAGACGGGACCATCTCGGCCGAAGCCGAACGTCCTTCTGCTGCTCCGCCAGGTGTCCACCCGGGAGGGGTCCACCTCGGCCTAGGTAGGCCATCTCGTATGGAGAAGGTCCCAAGAATGGAGGCGCGGGCTCCGAGGTTACCCCTCGAGCCGTGCGCGCCGCACCCCGAGAAAGGTGCCCCATACGGATGGCGACGACACGCGAAACATCACTTACGTTGGCCCGACATGTTCCGCAGTCGAGAGGCGAGGCCCTAACAAAACAGGACCCAATAACGGACAGCGTCGGTGCCTGGGAAGGAGGGCGCTCACGCTCGGCCCAAGGTCTGGTCGGCAGTCTGACCAGCGCCCCCCTCCTCTACTCTTTCCACGCTGGGCTCGGCAAACGAGGCCGGAAAGCCGCCCGGCCCTCTGATCCAGAAGGGGAAAGAGAAAGGGGCGGAGGGGAGGGGATGAAAGCGACAAAAGGAGCCTCCCAGGAATGGAAGGCGGGGGGGAAGCAGGAGGAGATAAAAGGAAGGAGAGGCTAGACGATAAGGTAAGTGAAGTGAGGTGAAACAAAAGGCTGGAAACTCCGCTTCAAGAGCGAGATCCAAGGTCCCCAGAGGGGGCCGCTCGGCGTAAGCTCGGCAAAGGGACCCAGCCGGGTTTCTGGTCTCTCGGACACCTTTCTTGTTAGCATGTTCTCTGAGTCTGGGACTCCTTCGGGGGCCCGTCCCAGAGAATCTGTTCCCTCTCGCTGTCTACTAACTTGACCGTCGGAGCTCCCTTGCCGGAATCCCCGGCCAGGGTTTTCTGACCTTGCCTTGCATGTTCGGTCCAGCCCAGAGGCCCCGAAAGCGAGACAATCTAGTGGGATCGGCGATTCCGAAGTCACAGGCGCGGCGGCGGGATCGGCAACACATAACAATGAAAAGGATAACTTTGAAAATTTTGATGCTAAATCTGATGAAGCTATAATTCTGAGTTATTCAACTTCTAGCAAAGCTTATAGAGTATTTAATAATTACTAGAAGTAGAAAGCTATATTTTTTATTATTAGATTACTTACATTTGCTTGCTACATGAATTTCAAATTATTTCAAATGGATGTAAAAAGCACATTTTTAAATGGTTTCATTTCAGAAGAAGTTTTTGTAGAACAACTATCAGGATTTGAAAATCATGTTCTTCCAAATCATATTTTTAAACTTAATAAAGCATTGTATGGTTTAAAACAAGCACCTAGAGCATGGTATAATAGATTAAGTAAGTTATTGCCTAAAAATAATTTTATTAGAGGTAATGTAGACATCACTCTGTTCATTAAAAGAAAAGAAAATGATATGTTAGTTGTACAAATCTATATAGACAATATAATTTTTGGTGCAACTAATGAAAATTTGTATAGAGAATTTGCTGAGCTTATGTAGGGCGAATTTGAATTGAGCTTGATGGGTGAACTAACCTACTTCCTTGGACTCCAAATTAAGCAAACAAAGGAAGGGATATTTATCAACCGGGCGAAGTACATCAAGGAGATTATTAAAAAGTTTAGTATGGAGTCAGTCAAAGAAATTAGCACACCCATGAGCCCCACCTACAGACTTAACAAGGATGAAGATGAAAACAATGTTGATCAAAAACTCTATCAAGGTATGATTGGATCACTATTATATTTAACTGCTAGTAGACCTGATATCTTGTTTAGTATATGTATATGTACTAGATTTCAATCAAATCCAAAAGAATCACATATACTTGCTGTTAAAAGAATCATAAGATATACTTAATAAAGCAATCTTCATTGAATTTAAATAATTTTTCTGATGCTGATTATGGTGTATGTAAAATTGATAAAAAAAGTACTAGTGGTATTTGTCAATTTCTAGGGTTGAACTTAATCTCATGGTACTGTAAGAAGCAAAATTCTGTAGCACTGTCTACTGCTGAGATAGAGTATGTGGCTGCAGGGTGTTGTTGTGCTCAAGTGCTTTGGATTAAACAACAACTAGAAGACTATGATATTATTCAAACTAAAATTCCTATCGAATGTGATAATACAAGTGCTATTAATTTGACATAGAATCCAATTCAGCACTCTAGGACAAAATATATAGAAATTAGATATCACTTCATTAAGGATCATGTAAAAAATGGTAATATTGAACTTGAATTTGTTCCAACAGAAAATCAATTAGCTGACTTCTTTACTAAGCCACTTAATGAAGATAGATTTCAAATGATTAGAGGAGAATTAGGTTTGTGTGACCCGTTTTAGAACTTTTGACCTAATTTCTTCAAAATTAAGGAAAAATTATCTAGAAAACATTCATTACCAATCTAAGCTTACCAACCATCTTATCTAGTATAATTCTAGGGTTTAGACACCTTTTTATTGAATTTTAGAGCCATTTTCTATGTTTTGGCTCGAGCTGACTCGAGCAAGAGTCGAGTTGACTCGAATGTCGGACACTATTATAAAGCCATTTGCCCTAAAATTCCTTTCACTTTCCCTTTTCACTGTTTAGAATGAGCCCTAAGGGACCACTCTCCCATCCATTCCAAGAACTATCCGAATATTTTCTTTCCCACCTTATATTTCTATCTAATGGTGCCAAAGAAGGTCATTGCCAAGAGACCAAGGCATGCAGATCCGAGCTCCATCCAACAAGAAAGAAGATCCAAATGGAGAGCTAATGAGTCAACTCAGGTAGAAGCACAAGATGAACCGAGAAATTTATCTCCGGCACTTGTAAGGCAAGTTATCCCTATGGGAAACCAACCTGTAACCTCTGGTAAACAAATCAATTTCTCATTTCTTGAAAACCTGGGTTTTAGGATAGGTAAATGGATTGAACTACAAGGTTGGGACTACTTTTGTTCTCTTGATATTCCAACTTATCCCAATCTTGTGAGAAATTTCTTTGAAGACTTGTGACTTGGAAAAAATTTTGTGATGTCCACTATAAAGGGAGTAAGAATAACAGTTGATGAGGATAGTGATGGGGACATCAGGTCAGCCCTAGTTCACTAAGGATCCCTGAGTTTGAGTCCTTTAGCCATGATTCAAATTTTATCTTTGAGTCCAATAATCTGGTTGTGTTAGCCATTTGAGTCCTATATTTGGATCTTGAGTTTTATTTTCAGGCCTTGTTACACTTGAGTCCTGTATTTAGAGTCGACTCACACCATTAGGATTTATGAGTCAAGTTTTTGGTTATGTTCGGCTTAGTTGAACTAAGTTGGTTGAGTCAGTTCATTATGAGTGTTTGTCATTTTAAGATTTTGTATCAATTTGAGTCCTGTAATTACTTTCATTCAAGTAATATTCAAGAGGAGGACCATTGGACCCACACTCAAGTCACCAGCCCAGCATCTAGACTTCCTTCATGCTGCCCAAGACTTCTAGGAGAAGCGCCCTAGCATACCAACCCACAAGAATTCATGAAGTGGCACCCTAGGCCCAAGTCCAAGTCCCTAACATCCTCATTCCATCAAGCCATGACAACCTCAGGCCTATTCTTACCTTTGGCGCCCCTCCAAGCCCAGTCCAACAAGGTTGGTGCCCAAGTCCAAGCCCAGCAGGGAGTGGAAAAGTCAAAATAGCCCAAGAGAATTTCATCCCAGCCCAAGCAAGAGAATTTCATCCCAGCCCAAGCCCATAAGGAGCCCTTGACCAAGTCAAAGAAGGAGAAGAGTCTACTTTTAACTAGGAAATTAAGTTTTATTTCTACTCAAATTGTGTACTCCTAGTTCTAAGAAACTTTGTAATCTTTTTCCCTATCAAATTTTGTATTCCTATCCTAACTAGGAGAGGGCATGGGAACATCTATAAATACCCCACCCCTCCACCCTCTTGTAACTAATAATCAATTATTATGAATTGTTATGAATGAATTTCTCTTGATTTGCCCGCAAAATTCTGAGTGAATTTCTGTGTGATTAAGGATATCTGTGTGATCTCTCAGGATTTCTATGTGACCCCTGCTCCCTGCCTCCAAACCGCCAGCCCTTTTCATCCCTTGGCCGCCCTCTTCAAACTTCTTCCTTTCCTTCTTCCTTCAGTGATTTAGCCTTCTTTTCCCTTGTTTTCTAACCTATGATAGGTGATTTGTAGGTCCCTCAGAGTTCACAAATCCAAGGATTCTATCTGACCAGCTTTCGGGTGACCGGATTGAAAGCCACGAATCCATAAGGTCGATAGCTTTATTTTCCATGCTGCATCCGAGAGCGTAGAGCGAGCTCTTCATGGATCGATCTTCAAATCTCTACCAGGTACATCCCTTAGACTCCTCTGGTAGTGGTATTGTAGAAGAGCTAGTTCTAACCAGGGCTTCTTAGCCTTGGCGGTCTTGTTTCTTCACTTTTAGGGTTTAGTTCTGCATACTTATGCTTCTGAATTTCTCTAAAATTACTTAGTTTCTTGGCTTGAAATTCATGATACAAACTCCTAACTTAATGCCTAATACACGAAAAATAATTGGCATGCATAATTAATCCCGCATCATTTGGTATTAGAGCATATTTTAAGGATAGTTTCTGCATCCTGTAATTTCTATACATAGTCTGTTATTTTTATTATTTCTATATATAGATAGATCAAAAAATTATGATTTTTATTTTTCTGGATTCAAAATAATTTATAGTATTTTTTAGAATTTTCTCATGATTTATTTCTATCTGTAGAATTTTTTCATGTCTATTTTTTTTGCCCTAGAAACTTCTACATCTTGTCTCTGCATTAGGTGTCTAAGTTTTGTTCTAGTTCATCATCTTAGGAATTTTATTTTTCATTAAAATTTGCATGACATAGTCTCTGTTTAGTCCTGATAATTTTCATGACTTTTAATTATTTTTATAGAAACAAAAATATATAAAGGAATCTATATATTAGAAACCCTAATGAAAATCCTGAACTTTTGCATATAGTCTGAAAACTCTAGGTTTTTCACTATCATCTAAGTTTTTCTTCACATGAAATATAGTAGGGATCATCTGTACTGATCATCCTCTATTCTAAAATTTTTCTAATTTTTTTATACACCAAAAACTGAACCAAACTCTATTCCAAACAAACCTTAATTTCTGTTCTGCATACTTGATCAAACCGAACCTAATCAACTTCCAAACCCTACCTCACCCAAGCCCAAATTTTGTTTGCTAACTTAACCCACTTAAACTTAATTTACCATCTCATAAAAGATCAAAAAATATTTTATTTTTCTGATTGTTATTAGTTGCATTAGGGCTCATAGTATGTTCATCATCTCATTTAATCAATTTTAAGGGCAATTTTCTCTATCAGATCAGGGCAGGATTTCATCACCTGTCCTGAGCCCAAAATAACCACCCAGCATCAAAACCCAAGCCTTAACTAAAATCAATTAGCAACCTAATTATTCTAGAGAGCTTTGGGATACCAACAGGTCGTGTCCAAATTGTGTGGGCCAACTAGTGCACCTAATTTCCCAGCTATTACTGAAAACTGGTATCTAAGGCTAGAGGTCCAGAGGCAAACACCCTAAGTAGACTGATGGTTTTTAATTAGGACCCTGTCATAAGAAGGGGGAGCCTCCCACCACCCCACCTCTTACCTGGCTAGTGGAATGATTAGCTGTTGAGTTAAGTGTAAGTTGAGTAGACCCATTCAATTTTGGCTCTAGGTTTAGCAAGCTGTAGTCCATTTTTACTTTGTGTGCTTGACTGCATCCTACCACCTTGTTTAATTTATTACATGACCACCAGGTCAGGAGTCCAGTACAACTAGTCTAAGACCAAACCTAGTTCAACCATAGAACCCAATCTTAAAACTCTTCTAAAAGCCATGAATGAATAGATGGTTGCCCAATTAACCACCTAGATTAACCAATCTAACACCCAATCCCAAAACCAGCTTGCCCAAATGAACTTCAAGTTCGACCAATCCAATACCCAGATAAATTATAGACTTGACCAATTGATCCAATCGACTACCCAAAAATCCATAGGTTTGACGAGGTAGGAGACCAATTAGGAAACCTAGAGAAAACCCCTAAGCCCTATACTAGATCTAAGCAAGAGCCTGACCTTAGGATCCATGCTGAGTCGAATCCTAGGAGAATCCCATATTCTGATCCATACCAGGAGCCCAACCCTAGGAAAGCCCAATACCCTGACCCATACTCAGAGTCTAACCCTAGGAGAGCCCCATACCTTGAATCTAGGAGATCCACAACCTATAGGTCTGAGCCCAAAGCCTATGACTCTAGAACCTATGCACCCATCTTCTATGAGCCCAATAAACTCAAGATCCATAGAGCTGAACCCTTGTCCTATGAACCCAAGGAACCCCTAATCCCTAGGTATCAGCCTAGTATCAGTCAGGTTTTCCTTAGTCAACCTGAGCCCCATAGGATTAGTACTACTAGATATGAGCCTAGTATTAGTCCACTATCCCTTGGTCGACCCACCCCAACCATCCCAGTCATTGGTCAATTTTTTCTTAGTCAACCCCCTCTTACCATCCCATTGGTTTACCAGGATGACCTAGAAGAGGAGATATATGAAGCTGATGTGAGCTTAGTGGAGAAGTATGAGGAAGAAGAAGAGATACCTATAGATGACCTAGAATTAGTTGACCCTGAACATACCCCAGTAGAAACCAACCTAGAATTAGTTGACTAGGTAGATACCCAGATAGAAGCCAACCCAAAGTTAGTTGACTTTGACCACACCCAAACTGAACCTATAGTGGAAGAGCAGTTAGAGGATGAGGAACCCAACCCTACTATTAGACTCTTACCTGAGGAGCCACTAGAAGAAAGCCCAATTATAGAGCACAGTCCTGAAATCTAAGAACCAGAAAAATTTATTAAGGACCTGATCTCTTTAAATCAGTACCCTTAGGATGAAGTCACTCCTTTGACTCCAATTGATCTCTTTCCTGAGATTAGTGACCCATTTTTTCATAAGATAGACTCTATAAATAGACATCAACCCCATAAGGTCAACCTCATTAGTCTAGGATTTATTCCTGAAATCCATTCTTGTATTCTACTTTTTTTGATTAATCCTGATCCATCTTCTTATTCCTTACCCTACCAGACTAACCCTGACTCCACCTCTTATTTTCTACCCTTTTCCGAAACCTCCAGCATTTATAGGATCATTAAATTGCATTTTGTTGAGATTAGCATACTGCATACATTCATTATGCATGTTAGATTTGCAACTTATTTCTGGAATACCTTATGGCATTTACTAGAAGCTCATTGTAAATTTTCATGTGCATGTCAAACCAGGGTTAAACCTAGAGAACCTAAAGTCTATTAGGTTTAGGCCCAGAAGAGTCCAATAAAGTTTCTCTCAATAGGAATGCATAGTTGAGTCTACATTTTTGTTAGGTGTCAGTATAAGTCAGGTGCATCATCCGTATTAAGCATTAATTTTGAAACAAACTGGCTAATTCCCGGAAAGAGAGCCAAGAGATTTAATGTAGGAGATTTTGTTATGGTTAAGAAGCTTCATGCTCGCAGAGCTGGATCCTTTAGAGTGGTAGAGAAGGAAGGACCAATGCTTATGTGCTTGATCTACCCCTGAATTTAGGCATTAGCTCTACCTTCAATATCACGGACTTAGTTGAGTATAGGGAACTGATAGTGATTCCTAGTGAGATTTTTGAACCTACTCCATCCTTTGAGAGCGAACCTAATCTAGAGTGTTCACCTATAAATTGGCCTAAGAGAGGAATACGGATCGAGCGTATCCTGGACGATCAAGCTATCACGACCCGGGGCTGCGGCTATCAACGCTACATGTTCCGTTGGCGAGGTAGACCAAAATCTGACAATTCGTAGGTTGCTCAAGAGGACTTGCAGCACCTTGACCTAGACATTCTTGAGAGATACCAGAGCCAGAGTGATCCTTACTTAACAGAGTCGAGTTCCTCCCACCCTGAGAAAATTGATGGGAACATCAGGTCAACCCTAGTTCGCTAAGGGTCCCTGAGTGTGAGTCCCTTAACCATGATTCAAATTTTATCTTTGAGTCTAATAATATGGCTGTATTAGCCATTTGAGTCCTGTATTTATATCTTGAGTTTTGTTTTCAAGCCTTGTTATACTTGAGTCCTGTATTTAGAGTTACTCACACCATTAGGGTTTATGAGTCAAGTTTTTGGTTATGCTCGACTCAGTTGAACTAAGTTGGTTGAGTCAGTTCATTATGAGTGTTTGTCATTTTAAGGTTTTGTGTCAGTTTGAGTCCTATAATTACTTTCATTCAAGTCATATTCAAGAGGAGGACCATTGGACCCACACTCAAGTCACCAGCCCAGCATCTAGACTTCCTTCATGCTGCGCAAGTCTTCCAGGAGAAGCACCCCAACATACCAGCCCTCAAGAATTCATGAAGTGGTGCCCCAGGCCCAAGTCCAAGTCCCTGGCATCCTCATTCCATCAGGTCATGATGCCCTCAGGCCTCTTCTTACCTTTGGCACCCCTTCAAGCCCAGTCCAATAAGGTTGATGCCCAAGTCCAAGCCCAGCAAGGAGTGGAAAAGTCAAAGCAGCCCAAGCCCATAAGGAGCCCTTGACCAAGTCAAAGAAGGAGAAGAGTCCACTTCTAACTAGGAAATTAAGTTTTATTTCTACTCAAATTATGTACTCTTAGTTCTAAGCAACTTTGTAATCCTTCTCCCTATCAAATTTTGTGTTCCTATCCTAACTAGGAGAGGGCATGGGAACATCTATAAATACCCCACCCCTCTACCCTCTTGTAACTAATGATTAATTATTATGAATTGTTATGAATGAAATTCTCTTGAGTTGTCCTCAAAATTCTGAGTGAATTTCTGTATGATTAAGGGTATCTGTGTGATCCCTCAAGGTTTCTGTGTGATCCTTGCGTCCTGCCTCCAAGCCGCCAGCCCACTCATCCTTTGGCCGCCCTCTTCAAATTTCTTCCTTCCCTTCTTCCTTTAGTGATTTAGCTTTCTTTTTCCTTGTTTTCTAACCTATGATAGGTGATTTGCAGGTCCCTCAGAGTTCACGAATCCAAGGATTCCATCTACCAGCTTTCGGGTCATCGGATTGAAAGCCACGAATCCACAAGATCGATAGCTTTATTTTTCAGGCTGTATCCGAAAGCATAGAGCGAACTCTTCATGGATTGATCTTCAAATCTTTGCCAGGTACACCCACTAGACTCCTCTAGTAGCGATATTGCAGAAGAGCTAGTCCTAACAAGGGCTTCTTAGCCTTGGAAGTCTTGTTTTTTCATTTTTAGGATTTAGTTCTGCATGTCTGTGCTTCTGAATTTCTCTAGAATTACTTAGTTTCTTAGCTTGAAATTCGGGATACAAACTCCTAACTTAATGCCTAATACATGAAAAAAATTGGCATGCATAATTAGTCTCACATCAGATAAGCTTAGTAGGGTTCTGATAATGCCCAAAGAAGGAAGATATTTTCTGAATTTAAAGGATAAACAAAAGACTTTAAGACTTATACTGGAAAGGAGAGATGTTAATGAAACTACTAATGTTCAGGCCAACATGTTATCCCTGGAAATGAGACTTCTTCATAACATCATCAATAGGATCTTTTTGCCTCGCACAGGCCGCTTTGATTGGGTCAACAAGCAGAATATGATGTTCATGAGATACATGATTGAGGGGGAGGCCCTTAATCTACCTTACATTATGCTGACATAGATCCGGGATGCAGCCCGGAGAGCGAAAGCTTGTCTACCTTATGGGATGATGTTTAATTTATTGTTCCAGGAGTTTGGTGTAGATTTGATCGGAGAGGATGGACGACCCCTTCACCACACAGATGATACTCGGTGAAATCCCTACATAGGATGGGATATCACTAAGTTGAAGGAATTTCGGTCAAGAAAATATCTGGTCAGAGAGTGTTGCATCAGTCTTCAGATGAGGAGGCAGAGCATGAGATTGCAGCTACTGGTATTGCTAGAGAGGAGTCTATTGGACATAGTGATAGTGACTCTAGTGGCAATGATAAGGATTCCATAGATGAGGAGACTCAGGGATAGGCTAGGATGATTGGACAGACCAGCAGCCCCAGGACTCCACTAACACCATTAGTAGCACCAGCAACACATTCAGTACCATCGACCTCAGCTGGCACTCAAACTGGTGTCACTATGGAGCAGCTCTCACAGTTTGCTGGGACTCTGACGGGATCCTTTAGATCGATGTTTGGCGATCTTCGCTAGACACTGGAGAGAGGCCTAGAGGAGTTTCGGACAAAGATGAGGGAGCTGACACTCAGAGTTGATACTATGGAGATGAGTCAAAGGATCCAGGATGACCACAGTACTGATCTTAGAGACTTACGCTCTGACTTCAGCAGGCTTCGGGGGGCTACTGACTCCTTTGCTAGAGATTAGGCTACTGCATTACATGAGTTACAACAGGGAGTTCAAAGGATAGGGACGAACTTAAGGACTATTCTACTCTTCGTCACTGGAGAGTGATCTAGAGCTGGAGGATCTGGAGCTTCTACTTCTTGGCAACCACCTCCACAGCACTCACTTGGATCGAGACAGCCTTCACCTCATGCCAGACAGCCACCACCTCCTATTCAGACTGATCTACCTTTTATCCAGACTAAGCCTATTCCTACTAGACCTAGAGCTAAACCTAAAACCAAAACTACTGTACCTAGAGCTCCCTCTAGAACTAAACTTAGAGATCTTAGGCACAAACCTTTGAAAACTAAAGTTTCTTCTACTATTTTAGAAATAGGTTTTTCTTCTAGTGAGGAAGAAGATGATTAGATCTTGATAGATCTTGTTTTTGTTGGTTGTATCTTTTGTATCAAAAACTTGCTTATATATATATATGTGTGTGTGTGTGTTTACCTTGTTTAATTATCATTGGCATTTTACCCTATAATTCTTTTAGTAAGGGGGAGCATATTTTAACTCTCCTATAAAACTATCATTGATATCAAGCAATTGTCATTGAAAAAGAAAAGAAAATTTTAATAAGAAAATCAAGAATATAAAGAGAAGGTGAAATTATCTCAAAACATCTTAATATTCCTGTTCTATTTCAAAATTTATTGATTTGTATTCCCATAAAGACTGCTTAAAAACTTTTTGTTGATGACAGAAAGGGGGAGTAATATTTATATGCATGGAAAATTCAAATTTCATGAAAATATGCAGGTCAGGGGGAGAAGTTATTTATATATGGAAGATAATGGATTTTAGCTCTGATACATTTTAATACTAATTCAATGAAAATTAATTGGCTTTGATATATTTTTGATACTCATTTCGCTCTGACAAACTTTGATACTTAATTGGCTCCAATACATTCTCAAGCAAAAGTAGTTTTTGACAAATATTGGCTCTGATACAAAAAGCTCTAATACTTCTTGATACTTATTGATACATTCTGATACACTCTTGATACTTATTGATACATTCTGATACACTCTTGATACATATTGATACTTATTAATTCTAAATCATACACAAGTCACTTTGATACTTTAAGTGTTCATGCATACATAACTGTAAAGTTTTTCCATGTCCAGTATTTTGTCATCATCAAAAAAAGGAAGATTGTTGATCCCTGGAATGATTTTGATGATAACAAAATATTGGAGCATGTATTTGATACTAACACTTTTGAATGTTTGAGAAGTTTTTGTAGGATGTATCAAATGAACAATCATTCTACCTACATTTCAATAATCTTTGCAGTATATCTATGTATTCATGAGAAAATATTCAAATATTGAAAATCCCTAAATAACTTAATTGTATATTCTTGTAAAATGGGGGCAATTCTATGGATTGCTTAAGTTTAAATACTTAAACTAGGTTTGGAAGAAGTTTGAAAGTTGTTGAAAGTTATTTAAAGAAGTTTGGACACTTTTTGGCATAAATCACTCGAGGTGACTCGAAGGGATAAAGCCGACTCATTGCTCTGGCATGGCATAGAAGTTTCTGGCACGCAGACATCTGAGCCGACTCGAAGGAAATAGAGTCGACTCATCCAGAGTATCAAATGTTTAATTTTCTAAAGTCAGACAACCGAGCCGACTCATGAGCAACCAAGCCGACTCTTCTAGAGTATGCAAAATCTTAGTTCTGAAAAACTAGTCAGGTGAGCAGACTCGATTGAGAAGAGCTGACTTGACCAGAGTTTAGATTCTACTTGTTTAAGAATCTGAGCCGACTCGAATCCCAGTTTCAGGTGCATAACTGCTAGTTCCAGAATTGGCTTTTTGAATCCCAAAAGTGCTCCGACGGCTATAGCTCGAATCCCAAGGCACTACAATGGCTATTTATACCTGGGATCAGTTCTAGAGACTATAAATGAAGGATTTAAACATATTTTAAAGAACTTTTGAAGAGAAAACTTTTGGAAGAGGAAAAACTTTTAAGAGGGCATTGAACATTCAAGAAGAGCATTCAAGGAAGACTCGGGTCTACACCTACTTCCCATCAGCTACTTGAGTCATTTATTGAAGAAGTTTGGAAGCCTTGAAGAGTATTAAAGGAGCAATCAAGAAGGCTTCTCAAAGAGCATAAACTACAACCATCCAATAAAGTTTGGTTTGTCATTAGTGTTGCTCTATTTTTAACTCTTTTATTGAGTTGTTCCAAGTACAGCAGGGGCTGTATCTTGGGTATTACTTAAGATTTTTGGTGAGCCTTGAAGATCAAGTTTGGGTTATTTGTGAGCCCGTGAAAGCAAATATTGTATTGGGTTCTTGGTAATCCTGATGAAAAACCAAGTTTGGATTTTTGTTTGTGAGTCCGGTATAAAACAAACCGGCTGTATTCTATGATGAATATAATGAAAACCCCAAGTGATATCTTGGATAGTGGACATAGGAGCCAGGTTGCTCTGAACCACTATAAATAGCTGGTGTTTGTGTTTATATTGATTGTGCTCTTTACTTGCTTCCACATTTCATACTTAAATCACATTACTCACCACACTAAGTTTCTAAAAGAGCACATACTTCTGAAAAAGTCTTAAATACCCAATTCACCTCCCCCCTCTTAGGTTAGCCAACTAAGCAACAAATCCAAATTTTGGATTAATATCTGAAAACCTGAAATCCAAATCCATTAAAATATTTCTCGTCGTTCCTCCCATTCTTCCCTTCCACCGATCAAAACCAAGAGGCCAAATCATCCATTACTGACTTTTCCAAGCTCGGCATCACCCTCGTTGGCAGATCGTTGGCAGATCGTTGGCCGAACCTGACCATCGATGGCCATCTTCCAGCACCCAGCGATCCATGAAAATGGTGGTTCAAAGAGAATTGGTGGAGGAACCAACCCGAGCACTCCTTCATGCCAAAAAATGGCTATTGGCTATCGATAAAAGCCTAATGGCCATCCACCACCCCTTCTGCCTGCAATAGGGAGGAGGAGCCTCCAGTTTCCTAAAATCGATGGTTTTTTCTTTATTGTTCCTCTACCTTCCAAATCGATAGTGGTCCACCGAATGGGTGGCCGGCAAAGCAAAGGGACCAATGCAGTGGCACGGTGGTGCAGTGCACCACCTTCAGGAGGCCGACCGATGCATGCAAGTGTGGGGCATTGGTGATGGTCCATGGTGTTTGATCCGTCTCCTCCATTTTGCCGTTGAACCAAGATCCCATGGTAGATTAATTAAAATCATCTTAATATCCGATGAGAGAAGAGAGGAAGAATATTAAATTTAAATAATCATAATTTTTTATTAATTCAATTTAATCATAATCCATGTTCTCTTGATCCTTCCTAATTTATTTATTTATTTATTTATTTATTTACTCTGAATGAGAGTTCAAAATTAATTGAAGATTAATCAAAAGGGGGAAAGAGGAGGATCTATCTTTATTTATTTAATCAATCAAGACTAACATAAATACTTGATTAATTTTTTAAATAAATAAATAAATCAAGGTCTCTAAAATAAAAAAATTAAATCATCAAGGATCCAAATAATGGTTCTAAATGATGATGATTTGAATCATAGAAAATCGATGATAATCACAAGGAACCCAGATTTGAATCTTAGGGAACCCCTAGATGGCTAATCAAATTTATGTTTATTAAATATTGATAGAGACATATAAAAGGCTTTAATCTTGAAGCCAAATAACATGATTGGCTCCTATTAAATCTATTGTTTGATTCTAATCTTCTACAAAAATCATGTGCTCTGATGTCAATTGTAAGATTTATCTTAGATCATATATAGAAAATTAGAACAAAAATAATAAACTAAATAAAAGATTAAATCATGCATACCTTGAAAGCATAAGAATTCATGATCTTTATTGCAACATCTTGCAAAAGAAGAAAGCAACCATAGGGTTTAGTTCTTCTCTCCATCTCCTCCTTATACCTACCTCCTTAATGGGATAGGTACCCTTTTATGATTATGAAACAAAACTTATGCCCTAAGATTTTCATAAGTGAATATATAGGGACCTAGTGCAATTAGTAATGTCAATGGGTCAACCTACTACAGAACCTATTAATCAAATCAGGTCTACATCGTATCTATTATGTCATATAACTAAGACAATTAGACCCAAATAATAATATGATCACAAAAAGTTATAGGCACTATAACCATTCATTCATATAATAACTTAGTTCATATTTCAAAATAAAATCAAAATCAAATTAGTTCATAATTAATGGAAGCCCACCTTATGAGAATTTCTAACATGATGTACTTATTTTATATTGGATCATATTGGATCAGATCGGGTTGAATTGGGCCTCAGAAAAATCCTAAACTCCTAGCTTCTACCAAGATTAAGATCCCAAATCCTCAATGGACCAACTCACACTCCGATCTCACATAGAATCTATGAAAAACCTTCGAGCTCTATGGATCTGGAAAAAAAATTAGAACTTAAGAAACCTCTCTGATCTCCCTTTAGGTGCTCTCCTTTCTTATGAAATAAAAAGAAAGATGAAGAGAAAAGAAAAAATGAAATAAAAAGGTCATACCTATCATTTTTTTCCATCTTTTGTTTTTGTTGGCCTTTTTTTATGTTTTTCCTTTGTTTTTTCTATCCTTGAGAGTCCCAATTAGGTGGGAGGCTTGGAAGAGTAAGATTAAGCTCTCAAAACCTAGGAACGCACTTACATGGCAACAACTCCTACAAAATCTAGTATGCTCAAGAAAAAAGCCCAACCGGAATCTAAGAAATTCATATATATATCGAGTCGGGTTTGGGTAGGATATATCATTATCTATACCTAACATGATATGAATAATAAAATTCTACATCATGTTTGTTGGCAAAATGTCGGCCCGATTGATTTATGCAAAGTTGTTGTACCAACCTAGCCAACCTTGATCCTATTTGATCTGATTTATTACATGCATCTGATTAATATCGATCGGTTGACCCATGAAGAGTAAATTTTTCATTTCATGCAGATTATTATTCTATGATCTTCGATAATAGCTAGACATTTACAAACATGACAGCTTATTTTTATCATATCACCACTATCTGATTATCCTTATCAAGTTAACCTTATCGGATCATTTTCATCAAAGTGTGAAAATGGCAAATAACATCATGCAGATCATTATTCCACAATCTCTGATAATATTTAGGCATTTACAAATATGACAACTTATTTTTGTCAAGTCACTACTATCTGATTATCCATATCATGTTAATCTTGACGGATCATTTTCGTCAAAATGTGTGGAAATGGAAAATAACATCAATCACCTCACGTCCGATGAGATCTCCATAATGGTCTAACTCTCCTTTTCCATAGAGGCCCATTGAGGACATGCAATTATCACTTGTTTACCATGCTCTTTCCTTTCCTTTTCATTCCAGAAGCCTGACTTAAGCATCAAAGAATCTCCATGGAAGCCAACTCCAATTAAGGATTTTTTTTTTTGTAGGTTTTACCACCGCTACCAACTAATCTTCACCATCTTTCTGCTATTTCAACTCAATACAACATTTTAAAAACTTATATCCATCCTAGATTTTAATCATATTGGATAAAATCTATCCTATTTGGATCAGGTCAAGGCGGGTGCTCGACTAGTCGAACCAAATTGCCATCTTAATAAATACTAATAGAACTATTATAGTGGGCTAGCTGAATCACATAGGTGATCGTATGGCTCAAACTTATGTTCATATAAATTATGAATCTAGTCATCCAAATATGATCTTAAAATTTAAAAATAGTGGGCTCAGACTTATATTATTATAAGGTCAGCAAGAGTATTTGCTTTCAAATTTATTTTTTGTTTGAACACCATGGTTTATAGGATTTTAGTGATATCAAACATTTTAACACATAGCATACCTTCCAAAGGGGCAAATTTCATATAATGGGACTCTGGGCATAAATGAGTCGTAGCTGATAGATCCTTAATTTCACTTGCTTCACCAAGCAGGCACAAATAAGCCTTGGCAATTTATTTTTATCCAAGAAATAGCTAATTCTAATTTTATGTGGTTAAGTTGTCATGTTTTTTATTTTAATTATTGTTTTTGAGATAAGGTTGAGATAGTAGCCACCTTGTCTTTATTGATTAGGATAAAAAGTACAAAGAAAATTTATCAAAACCATGATAGTAGGGTTGAAACGAGATCAGATATCTGTATATCTTTATTTATTTTATTTGACGAATATAGATACATATTAATCATATATAAAAACTTATATCCATATTTATTTTAAATGCTCCTCCAGCCCTAGAGCCGTGAACCGGACGGAGTCTAGGATCCTATAGATGCTCCGAAGGCGAAGGGCATCTGATTGGGTCATCGTCGAGGCGATCCTGGATGGACCTGCCTAGTCTTGGCCGGAAGAGGAAGGAACAGGAGGAGGTAGAGAGGGTGCACTGGGGTCTACCATCCGGTAGGGACCCCGCGGGACTCTAAAGGAGACATCCTCCTCCTCGCTATCTGAAGGAGGAAGCCCTAAACAGGAGGGCTTAGCCGTACTTGGGTGATCCGAGCGATGGTGCCTACCCCCAGGAGAACTCATGGATGTGGAAAGGAAGGGACAAAGGAAAGAAAGGAAGGAGGACCCAAACCTAAAAGAACCCCCTCAGTGCAGAGTGGAGGGAGAGAAGGTGGAAGAAGAAGACTAACCTACGGAGACCTGGGACAAGGTTATCAGAATGGGTATGAGGCTCTCGTTCTTCCCTCTCTATTTTTGCTCCCTCGAAGATTTTTGAAAGAATGAAATGGAGGGGAATGGCCTCTCTGAAAAAGATAGCAAAGCCCTATCATATTGCACCGAGCAGGACGTGCATCTTCTCCCCTCCCGTGGCTAAAGGGTCTCGGCCACGTGTCGGTTTCCACCATGTGGGGTGCTTCGATTCACATGCAACCACATCGGGTGGAGCATAACCATCATAACGGGCTACCATGCCCACTGATGTGGCACCCCTCAATTGGTGCAAGGTACAATCTACAAACTATTGGCGATCAAGACATTAAATGGCCCAGGTACGATGTCTTCCACGTCAGCAACATCATTACTCTCCTCGTCCCGCGTCCAAGGGGCGCCTCGCGCTTTGGGCTCAAGAGTGGGGGGCATTTGATGTGGTAAGCCGTTGACATGGAGCCCGTATCAGATACAGCTAGCGATTGAGGTAGCAAGCGGAGCCACCAGGCAGGCACCATCTGGTGAGCTCCTAGCCGAGGTCGAGCTTTAGTCCGAGATGAGTTCCTTGCTGAGGTCGAGCTCCCAGCTAAGGTCGAGCTCTTGTTCGAGATGATCTCCCAGCCGAGGTGAGCTCCCAACCAAGGTCGAGCTCCAAGCTAAGGTCGAGCTTCCGTCCAAGATGAGATCCCATTCGAGATGAGCTCCCGGCCAAGGTGAGCTCCCAGTCGAGGGTGAGCTCCCAGTCGAGGTCGAGCTCCCATCCAAGGTGAGCCCCCACCTGAGGTGAGCTCCCGTTCAAGGTCGAGCTCCCGTCGGAGATGAGCTCCCGCTGAGGTCAAGCTCCCAACTGAGGTCGAGCTCCCATCCGAGGTGAGCTCCCACCCGAGGTGAGCTCCCAGTAGAGGTTGACTCTCATTCGAAGTGAGCTCCCATCCAAGGTCGAGCTCCCGGTCGAGGTAAGTTCCCGACTAGAGGTCATGGCCAGATAAAGCCCCCAGTCGAGCCAAGTACTAAAGGCCACTAGGCCCTTGTAACCACGATGACGGGGTCGGAGGAGGAAAAAAGGGGAGGGCACGCTCCTTTAAGGAGCAACTACCGGGGCAGCTCGGATGGCGACCCCAGCGGGCAACGTCGTCATCCCCACCGAACTCACTGCAACTCTTAGGGATCCGAACCTTTTGCAATGGAGGTGCCTTGCCGAAGCTCTAGGCTCTATAGCACGCCACGTGTACCTACTACAATGGAGGTGCCTTGCCAGAGCTCCAGGCCCAATAGCACGCCGCCTGCACCCTCTGTAGAGAAGTGCTCCTCCGAAGTTCCAAACCTCATAGCACACTACCTGCACCTCCAGCAGGGGAGTGCTCCGCCATGAGTTCAAACCCTGTAGCACTCCACATGCCACTACTGCCAGGACTGTGCTTCTCCAGGCCTCCAGGCCGACAGTACGTGCTTGCACCTTCTAAAGGAGTGCCCTATCGGGATGCCAGATCCCGTGGCACGCCACTCGCACTTGTCATAGTGGGTCGTCTCGCTAAGAGCGTAGACCCTACAATACACTACCTGCACCCATTGCAAAGCTTCCCTCTGAGAACTCCGGACCATGTCCCGCATGACTCTAGGAACAAGGCAATTCTTCAGGACGGGACCCCCAGGAGGGGACGAGAGGGAGAGAGGGCTCTAAGCCTCGCAAGATAGAACCAACTGCTATAAAAAAGAAGAGGAACCTCCTGGGAAAGGAGAAAAAAGAGAGTAAGTAGAGGGGAGAGCCGGACGAGTGCCAGAGGACTTCCCCAGACACCCGCATCTCTAGCCCTTCTACTTTTCAAACCTTCTGAATGCGAAGGCTTCTCCAAGCCCCGCCAAAGAGGGTTTGTTCTTCTCGATCACTCTACTAATTTGATTGTCGAAGTATCCCCGCCGGGATCCCTGGCCAGAGTCTCCTCTTTTTGCAGGACCGATCGACCGGGTGCAAGAACTACGTGGTGGGAAGCCTAGCCCTCCTGCGGAAGCTCAACTCCGACCAAACTGCATCAAGCTTCAGACACAGTGATCCGGGCGGCAACCGATACGAATACAAATAAATATTGAAAATATAGATATAAGTTGGATAAGTGAACTATATGATTATAGAATCAAAAATATTACTAAGTAGAAGATAAATCAAATTAATATCATATTAATATTTTTATATTTTTTTGTTAAAAATTAATAAGTATTATATAAAATAAAATTAAATTATAAATATAATCGGATATTTGGATACGGATCGGATAATTTATCTATTCATATTCATATCTATTTTTTTTATAAATATGAATATAAATACGAATATTAATCGAATGTTTAAATTTTTATCCAATGGATAGTTTGATGTGTATGAATCCAGGTTCGTTTGGTTATTATGTATGCTATTCTCGTCCCTTCATAATAGTGTTGCGTACAAAAGGGAAAGGGGTGGGACTATCCTTGTACTTGGATGGATCACGCTGGGTTGTTAATAGAGTAATTCTTTGTGCACCGCGTGTGATGCAACAAATCCAGCATGACCTGCATCGCATGCTTCTATTGGTTCAAATATTCACTATAGTATGATGGGACAGGAACTGAGAGACTAACATTAATCAAAATTTTTGTCCAGACCAAAATACCCTTACGACATCCTAGTTCAAAACCTACGACACCCAAGTTCAAAATCTACGACATCCTAGTTTAAAAATGACCTGAAATAGTATTACGACACCCTAGTTCAAAACCTATGATATCCTAGTTCAAAACCTACGACACTCTAGTTCAAAAATGACTGAAACAGTATTATGACACCCTAGTTCAAAACCTACGATACCCTAGTTAAAAAATGACCTGAAACAGTATTACGACACTCTAGTTCAAAACCTACGATACCCTAGTTCAAAAATGACCTGAAACAGTATTACGACACTCTAGTTCAAAAATGACCTGAAACAGTATTACGACACCCTAGTTCAAAACCTATGACACCCTAGTTCAAAAATGATCTGAAACAGTATTACGACATCCTAGTTCAAAACTTACGACACCCTAGTTCAAAAATGCAGAAAATATAAATTAAAATCTGAAACAGCATTACGATATCCTAGTTCAAAAGCTATGATATCCTAGTTCAAAATCTACGACACCCTGTTCAAAAATGACCTGAAACATTATTACAACATCCTAGTTTAAAACTTTCGACATCCTAATTCAAAACCTACAACACCTTAGTTCAAAAATACAGAAAATATAAATTAAAATCTGAAACAGTATTACGATATCCTAGTTCAAAACCTACGACATCCTATTTCAAGGAATTAGAGAGAAGGGTATTTTGGTCTGGACAAAATTTTCAAATAAAAGCTGAATGATAATTAATACTAGTCATACTCAGCTTCCCTCATTATTTTATCATAAATATATTTGAATCAATAAAATAATATGATTCGGATCATGTTGAATTTACTGCATCCCATGCGGTGCACAATGACTTTTCTTTGTTAATAATGTGGCCAGGGGCCCAGCCCATGACAACTTTGGTGCGTCAACAGCGCAACCAAAGAGTGAAGACGAAACGGCCTTTGGAACCCATCCAGCCGAATACCTCTTCCACCCCCTTGCTTCAATTCAGAAGCTCCTAAATAAGTCTTCCACCCGTCACTCTGCCACCTTGCAAGCACAACGTGTGCTTCTTCTTTTTCCATCTCTCTCTCTTTCCCCCCTCCACCACCGCCCCGCCCCCCCCCCCCCCACCCCCCATCTTCTCCATGACATAACTCCATTCCATCCTCTCTCTCTCTCTCTCTCTCTCTCTCTCTCTCTCTCTCTCTCTCTCTCTCTCTCAATTATTGTTCTGATCTCCTTGTCCTCTTAAAAAATTCCGTTTT
The DNA here is from genome assembly GCA_021397845.1 of Areca catechu. Lineage (NCBI taxonomy): Eukaryota > Viridiplantae > Streptophyta > Magnoliopsida > Arecales > Arecaceae > Areca > Areca catechu. The sequence goes on along the minus strand of CM038047.1, from coordinate 45,372,232 downwards.
CTCTATCCTCAGGGGGGTGATGGAGCTATTTAACTCTATCCTTGATTTTGTGGTGCCACCGACCAGCATGGTGATGATGGCCTTTGCTTGGCCAACCCTGTCCTTCCTCCATGCGGTAGAGTGGCTATTTCGCAGCTTGTACAAGGAGAACACGGAGGACAAAGTTGTTGTGATCACCGGGGCTTCCTCAGCGATCGGAGAGGTAATCACAGTTACAGAGCAATATTTAATTCGGTGTCAATTCCCGAATAGACATGAATTGCTCACAAAAAAAAAAAAAAAAAAAAACACCTTTGTGTTAAATTTTCTGAACTAGTCCTTGATGTGTATCTTTTATATCTGTGAGATAACAAGCCTGCATAAACTGTACTTCATTATTGTATATTGTTTACTTCTAGAGCCATTTTTCTGATCATGGGCTGAGTTTGGGATATATCTACTCATGAGATAACAAAACATGATTAAGTTAAACATTTGATGTTTAATAACTATAGCTTCAGGGATCATCTGTCTTATATAATTTTTGTTCTTTAAAGTTATTTGATCCAACAAATCTAACACTAATTTTTTGGAGTCATCAAATGTATCTTCCATGTTTTGAATTCAGCAACCTATGACTAAATTATTTTACCTAGAATGGCCTACCCTGTTTTAAATTATAAAGGTTTGATCATCGTTTGATCTTATTTTATTTCAAATTGTACCAGTATTCTTTTTGGAAGAGAAAAAGTAAATGTAATCACTGTCCTGCACAACATAGAACAGGACAAGCAGATGCCTGTGCGTATTTGCTTGTTCCCCGATCCACTGGTCCTCTACTAGGCGCTGGACCCTTCATCTTATTTTATGTTCATGATAGTTGTAAGAAAGATTGCATGCCTCATTGATCAAATATAGGCACAGCAGAATTTTTAAAAAAATTTCTGGATGCTGAACTGGCATCCAATCTAATTGAGATCACATCTTGATCAATACCAGTTCGTAGGATAGCAGATCTAAAACATAATAAATAAAAATAAGATTTTATTAATTTTAGAAAGGTTGATCTCATCATCTTTGCATGGATAAATGATCTCCGCAATTGACCATCGTCGTAAAAGGTTCTTGCATGGTCGTCCAGCTATCCACTTGGTTTATGCATAGAAAACCTTCTAAACCACCGGGGGTGTAATCCCTCGATGAATTCAAAATTCAAAGACATTGCATGCCCTCACTCTCCCTCTCCACATATCCTCGTATTAAGAAAGGGAGCGCACACCCCTTGTATCTCATCCAGAGGGGAGCGTGCGCCCTCTTTCTCATTCTCCCAATTGAATTCAAAAAGAGGGTGTTGCCTCATCCAAATCCAAATTAGCACCTCCTATAGCTCCCATCTACAAAGAAAATCAACAAAAAAAAAAAAAGAAAGTGAGGTTGCCAACACTTGGCGCATGCTCATCCTTATCCTAATTAAGAACCCAGGTAGCACCAACTCTTGGTACCTCTGCAAACCTAATTTAATTAAGTCAAATCCAATTAAATAAGAAACCAAAATAAGAAATAAATGAGTCCAATTAAATTAGGTCAAACCTAATCTAATTAAGAATCCAAATTAAGGAGACAATATACAAGTCCAATTAGATTACGTCAAGCACTATCTAATAGAAAAACCTAATTAAGGAGAAACATGGATCTAATTATATGCTAGCATGATTTCCTTAGACCCAATTAGACTACGCTAGTCTAGTTAAACAATTCTACACTAAAATCCTTATTTGTGTGATTCCATAAATTCAATTCTATTTGGTAATGGAACATATTGAGATCTCCATCACCATATCATAAAAAACCCTTTTCAATAGATCATAACTCTTTTAATTCAATCAATTATAATTATTGATGATCTAAATAATTTTAATTAGTTCCACAATCCATCAGTGACACCTAGTAGTATGTAGTGGCAACCCATCAGAATCAAATGGATGAACCTCTAAGTGCAGTTATCGTGTGATTCAATTCTTCTATCATAAGTCCCGACAGGATATAGGTTAATGATAACTCGTCAAACCTGACCTCTATCATATGTTATATTTAATCGACTCAAGTCTATTATGAAATCTCATGGAAACATCTTTTCATTATTCACGCTACCATAGCAATGAACTTTAGAACTTAGCCTCATGATATATATAGGATTACTCCTCATCCACCGAGATCGATAGATTTCTTTTTGGTGCATACCCTATTCCTACAATGAATATACTGTAACCAACTTACACCTCAAGGCTCCATATGGTTAAGAGATCGAGTTTTGGTTCAGTCAAATTACAACACTCTCATTGTAAATAGCCGAGGTACCTCAGGTCATGGAACAATTTACACTATCGCAACATCGAGTACACCATTGACGAAAAGGTAGACATATTAGTGAGTACTCGTATTTGGTCACACTCAGTATCCTTGTTCTTAACGAGTACTTACACGCTTGCTCTGGTATCTCCACACTATAGATTCAAGATCCATCTACCCTAAGGAAGCGATTGTGCATCAATTTTTTCTAGATCAAACACCATCCCTGTGATGATCCTATGATAGGAAACAATTAATAAATTAATTATTAATAACACATTTCTTAATTCTTAATTTAAGAGAATATGTATCATTATATCCATTAATTCAATAGATGATTCATAGACACTTTGAACTCAAATATGAATGAAAAAAATTAATTTTATTAATATAAAAAGCGATATTACAAAATATACTCTAAGAGAGTTTTACAACTATTAGCTAATCTGACTTTTAGGACATGCATCTAACAGTGGTGAAGGTCCGGAGCATAGTAGCAAATCTTGTTCTCATATTTCTGGTGGCAAAGAATTACCTAGAGAGGTTCTCCGTATTTTTATTTCTTTCAGCTCTTTTTGAAAAATTAACAAAATGAGATCATAACAAATTTGCGCAAACAATGTAAAGAAAGTGGATGATGCATGTCCAAATGCCAACATTGATTTGAATGAATTATATGGAGAATATCTAAATATTTAAAATATGAAAACCAACAAATATCTTTGTTTTTTTTTTCTTTGGTTTTACACATTTATGCAGAATCTACCAGCTAAATAAAAAAACATATATAGTATTAGAGTTTATCATGAGTCATCATCATGATACATCCAAAGGTGATTCGAGTCCCTTTGCAGTCTCTTTAAGTAAATCTTTAGGTAGCATTAGCTTATTTTAATTGTAGAACCTAATTTGCATAAATGTGTTCCATGCTAGTCTTAAATTGAATATAGCTAGTGTTCACGGGGTTTAGTTCCCAATTTGAAAAAAATAATTTCTTTGATGAAAGAGTCTATGCAAAAATTAAATGATAGAATGATATTATGTAGTTGTTCTCAGTCCTTAATCTAGCTTGATTTTACTCCTCTGCCCAAGAAGATCTTCGGTAGTGAAGGATCTCTTGTTAGGAATGACTACCATTGTTTGTCCTAACATCAGTGGACATCTTTTCAATGTTATCTTTGTAATTTATAAACAGAAACCTATCTAACATAAGAAAATCATCCAAGTTATTAATACTTTCATTGTCCATTTTTTTTTAAATGCATGCCTGCATAAATTATCAACAGTTTTTATTATATTTTCATTAATCTTTTTCCCCCATAAATCTTGAAATGATCGAGTAATTGCAACTGCAGCAATTAGCTTATGAATATGCAAGGAAGAAGGCAAATCTGGTGTTGGTTGCGAGAAGGGAACAGAGACTGAGGGGAATAAGGGAGAATGCCAGGCTCTTGGGTGCAAAGCAAGTTCTTGTTATACCTGCTGATGTTGTCAAGGAAGAGGACTGCAGAAGATTTGTCACTGAAACTATCACTTATTTTGGACAATGTGAGTACCTCTCATCCTTTCATCATGCATTTTCTTGCTAAAATCACTTTGGTGAAGGTTTGGGCGGAAATGAAAGCCTCCAAATTACTTCGGTTCTCCATTGGAATCTATTCCATCTTTTGGTTCAGGTAACATATGTTCGTATCTTAAATAAATTATAGCATCATAGCATGCACTTGATTTACTATAGAAGGTCCTTATTCCTTAATATAAACTTATTTATATATTCTCCAAGTATATATAATAAACCCAAAGTAATTTATATATATAATATAAACTTATTTATATATTTTAAAACCTTGCTTTTGACCATTAAAGTATGTGAATAGCAAGGTTACACAAGAAAAATTCCAAGATTATGGATTCTTTACCTTGCAGATTATTACCTTGGTTTATTTTTTATTGGCAGTGAATCATCTTGTGAACTCTGCAAGCTTGAATCATACCTTCTTTTTTGAAGAGGCAACAGATACTTCAGTGTTCCCCATATGATGGTATGAATACCATTTAACTAATTTTCCTCTTAACTCACTTCTTCTAATTTGAGTCGATTTAGATGCACAGAGAATAATTATGTCAGTCAATAGTCATGGTTTTACTTTAGAAAGTTTCGATGCATTAATGTCTCTGTGGTCAGAGTTTAGAGGTGGGTCACTAACTGAATCTCACTACCTACAAGTATATGTATCTGGAAACTTGAAGAACATATAAAGATTTAATTTTTTTTAAAGATCTTCTATATTGTTTTTCTTGCTTTTGTTGATTGAAGAGCCTACATCAGCAAGTTGGCATCCGTAGCAGAGAATTCCTGGGTTGAACAGGAGTTTGTGGCACTCCCACAATATACTTATTTTCTCGGGAAAAGAAAAATGAAAAGGAAAGAGGAAAATTTTTTTTTGCATTAGCTTCTTCATCCATCAATCAATGAAGAAGCCTGGATATTCATAAAAGTTCTTTTTTTTAATAGTTTAAATAAGAACTTTTGATTGCCCTGATAAAGAGGTACAAAAGCTTTATTTGATCAGGCAATAGAGTTTTATTTGATCTTGCAATGCTGACAATCTCTTAAAATCTAGGATGGATTTTTGTATAACATTATCCACCTTATAAAAATTTAATCACCAGCCATGCTTTTAAAGGGCTTAGCTAGCTTTAGTGCAAGCTTTTTCAACTCTTTTCCTTCAAATTCCATTTTTGGGTTTTTATCAGGATGTCAATTTTTGCGGAAATGTGTATCCCACATATGTCGCCCTCCCTTTTCTGAGGCAAAGCCGTGGTTGAATCCTTGTGAATGCATCACTGGAAACCTGGTTACCCATGCCAGGGATGAGCCTGTATGCTGTGAGTAATGCAAGATCGCTTCAAGTATCTAATTAAGTCTATTCATTCAGTAAGAACTGAGAGAGCTAAGCATAATCAATTAATACATGAACTTGCCAATGAACCAGAATTGTATAATATTATCTCTTCTTTGATGATTTATTAGGCAGCTAAGGCAGCTGTGATAAATTTCTACAAGATGCTTAGGTTCGAAGTGAAGGATGCTGTCGGGATCACGATCGCAACCCATGGCTCAATTGGTCGTGAGACAAGGTGGGGAAAGTTTATGCTCGAGGAGGGAGCGGAGATGCGGTAGAAGGAAGAAAGAGAGGTAATCACTGTTTTTGATAGACTATAAGCAACCAGAACCCAGCTACACACACTTGTCAAAACACATGCAATTCTGTAAGCAGATTTATAGAGCCAAGATGCATGCTTTTGTTACTTCCTCTGTATGTTAGGTTAGTGCAACCTCTTTCAAGTTGAATATATAGACTATTTGGTTCATAAGAATGTTTTTTGCCATATTTGATATTTATGCAAGAACTTGCTCCTTGTAAAGGTTATTTTGTGGGTCTTCCTCCAAATTCATCTTCGAAGTTAAAATTTTCAGCAAGTCCATCAAACTTTACTCCATTTATCCATCTTTTTAGCACCATTCTGTCAGGACATGTACATCCATGGTAGGAGTGCATCTTTTCCTTCGAACACAATAGAAGTAGCACAAGAACTACATTGTTCTTCTTTTTTGACAATTTAAGTTTCTTACTTCCAAATGACTGCCTACAGATTATCAACCTTCTAACATTTTTGGCCGGTCCAAGGGCTAGCATTCTTGGATAAAATTCTAGAGCATGTATAATGGTCTAACAATTTATTGTCCTTAATTTGAGTGTAGGTGCCCTTTACAGGTGGACAGGTTGAGTTTGCAAAGAAGATGGTCTCTGGGGCTTGTAGGGGTGAAGCATATGTCAAGCATCCCAGCTGGTATGACATATTTCTGCTCTACCGGGCGCTCGTTCCTGATGTTCTAGGTCGGACCTTTCGCTTGCTCTTCTCGAACAGGGGAACCAGAATGCCGTCTCTCATGGGCACTGGGCTGCCACTCTCGATGCCCCCGCCTCGAAAGCTCCTCCAGTGCCTCAACCATGACTGAATAAAGCTTTGTAAGCTATTCGAGATGCCAGATTTTCTTAGTTTGTTGGATCAGTTTGTTCTTGAGCAGACTGAAGAAACTGAATTCTGTGCTAGCTAGTGCTTGAATAAAACATGGACTAGGTCATCTTTCAGTGAGTTGGTAATATTCTTCTTTGAGAATTCTATGGAGCCCATGAAGTAGTGAATTAATCATTGCATCCTCTATGACTTGTAGGTCTGGTTAAAGCTATGTAAACTGTTGAAGAGTAATAATGCTCTAAAGAACTACGGGTTTGAGTTTATTGATGGTGGTAGCTAGTGCTGTGTGAGTTATGAAGTAATGAATTAGTGCTTTTTCTGATCAAAAGATGGTAGCTAGTGCTTGAATAAATATCTTAAGCCATTTTTGTTTCTGAATATGATGTCAAAATATAGCAGCAGCAACTACATCCTGCTAGAATGGCAGCACAATTGATGGGCCTCTGGATAGCTAAAATATAGGGATTAGACCTGTATATCTTGTGGAGCCGAGTCCCGTGAAATACTTGGCTGTTTGTGTGTGTCTAGCTTATGTAGTCAGGGTTGAGGGCTTGTTATATGTAATTCCTTCTAGTTTCAGGAAAAAAAAAAAAAATCTTGCATCATTTCAGGTACCGTTGAAGAAGAATTGTATATTAAAAGAAATAGAATGAGTTTATAGGATATCTTGAATTCTTGAAGGCCTGGTTACAGCTCTAAAAGTCCAATCACGGATGAAGGTCCAAACACAACTCTCATTAAATATTAAGAGGGTGGACAAATTGAGTATACAACGAACCAAAGTCAAGGAGTGACGTAACATTCTAATCTTCAGCTTTTGAGTTGAATCGACGGTATTTGCTTGACCATATGTGAGCCTTGCTGATCCATGCTTCCAGCTTTCAAGATGTCAATTTCTTGAACCGAACTAAGTCGGTGCCATCAGATGTCAAGCACTGGCATTGACTTTGGATCAAGTTTTGCTGTCTTGACTGCAAATCCTATATTAGTGCCAATCTATTATTATACCATTACGGGACCGAATTGATACGGTATTATATATTTCGTACTATCCGATTAGATACGGTACAACAAACCTTCTCTTGGATCATTTGTTTTCTTTGGACAAATAATTTGGCAACGGTCAGCATTATCACACCGTTTGCAAGGTATATCAGTCATATGCATGTCCTTTCATGCGTGCATGGGGCAGATTCCCTTAAATATTTTTTTGCTATATTTAGTTCAAGGATAAAATAAAAATAGTAAAATTTATTTTTATTATAATTTTTGAATATTTTTAGATGATAGTGCCGTTAGGAATGGTTACTCAGCTTTATCATGAATATAGTTATACCTATCATAAACAAGCTTGATCGCTGTAATCACTACAGTAAAAAGGAAGAAACGGCAATCCTTTTCTCTCGACGCTTGGGGTGAGCACCGGGAGATACCGCAAATTCATCATATTTTTAGAAAGCATCGCTATCCTCCGACGTTTATAAGCATCGCTAAGCTTTTTATGTTTCCCGACGCTTTTAAGCGTCGTCGGGTTTTTAAGCGGGTGTTGGGAGCCAGCTTTTAACGATGGTTATAAGTATCGAAAAATTTTTCTCTTATACCCAGTCCGAGCCCTAATTTTTTATTCGATCGATTCGCCACCCCCATTCTGCTTATCTCTGTTTCATCCTTGTCACACCCCGAATCCAACACCGGAATCGGCACGCAACCGGTAGCACAAACTCCATGTTTTATCCTAGAGATCATACAAGGCCTAGGACAAGAGTCACTTACCTCAAAAAAAATCTCATTCTTCACCAAGCCCGAATATCTGCACAACTCTGTAGAAGAAGAAAGTAGGGTGAGCTCTACAACCTAGTAAGGTTCCCTCACAATCACACCAGCATTAATATAAAAACTGGAAGCAACAATATCATAATCATATAACGAAAAATGATAAATTTTTTGGTTACGCAATCCAAAAACCAATCACATATCAAAACCTTTCATAACATTATATTTCCTTTATACGTTTTCATTAGCTTTTTCTCTTCTTTAGGGTTCTGGACTAACCACGGTCATGCTCCAATCCATGACTGGTAATCTCATAATCGGACATTTGCTATCCGCCGTGGCCAAACTAGCCTTGTACAAGCCCGTTAATCGATCTTTTATTCGTGGTCAGGCTAGTCTCATCGACCATTCCTCGTGGTCAGGCTAGTTTCACAATCGACCATTTCTCGTGGTCAAGCTAGCTCACGTACAAAGCCCGTGGCTTAGGCTATCTCAGAACTCCACGATCCTGTGGCATGGCTAGTCCAAACACCGTACTCTCTTTGTTATCACTTATTAAATCAATCATACTGTCAAATCACGTCATCTCAAACTTCTCAATAACCGGCATCGCGGTCCAAACCATCAAAAGATAACTTACTCAGATAAACATGATACAAGAAAATATAATTAATAATCTCAACACATTATCCATCTTGGGAAATCAAAATATACGATGCAAAATAAACATGCATGCCAATGCTCATATGCACGGATCAAATCATGCTATATAAAACAATGTATAGAACTGGTAATTACGTCCAGAATCCTTACCTTCAATCGCTAATCCAGATATTCAGTATCAATCTATACCCGAAATTCATCCAAATCCTTCATGCTCAAAAGATTGATCTCCTACAATGAAAAAAATCATTAAATCCAAGTTTTCACAATTTTGAGGAAGAAGGTTCTCCCTGATTTTATCTTTCCTCATCTTCTCTCTCCTTTCCCTTCTCTCTCATCTTTATCTCTCCTCTTTCTCTCTCTATCTCGAAATCCAGCATATCCCAAAACTGATCACTATCCCATGCCATCATAGCATGACAGCCTTCCTCTTCTTCCAAACCAAGATCCCTTTTCTCTCCCTTTTCTCTTCTCTTTTTTTCTTTCTCCTTTCTCTCCTCTTTTCCCTTCTCTTTCTCTCTCTTCTGGCTCTCTGCAGGCTCTTCCCTGCTTCCTGTCGACGTCCTGGTTAAAAAGAGGAGAAAAACTAATCCAAAATCACCTCAAACGTAACCTAAGAAGTCCAAAACCATCAAAATATCTCCTCGACCGTCAGATTTGAGATCGATGCCTCAAACGCGTCCAAATCCGAATCCAAAAGCACCTAATCAAGCCTAAACTCCATCAGATTAATCTCAGCCATTTGATCAGGCGATCGGACGGTCCAGATCGCTCAGAAATCCCATAGACCACCGTGAGCCGTGCGAAACGGGCTGGGAAACACCTGGGAAATGCGTGGGAAATGCCCACGCAACGGCCGGCTCGGGTTGGGCCGAGCGCATATGCCCGTGCGCTCGCGCGCTTGGGCCTAGGCCGCTCAACGCGCACCGCCACGATGGGCGGGCCATGCACCGCGTGCCCGCGCGTCGCTCGCCCGCCGTGTCGTCCGCGCGCCCATGCTCCCTCGCGCTCGCGCACCACACGCCCGCATATCCAGCGCGTTGGGCCATGCAATGGTTAGGGCCGGTCGATTCTGGTGGGCCAGCAGGCCTTCAAACCTTTTTTTTTTTTTTAATGGGTCGTTACAATCCTCGATCCCTCTCCCTCCTTCATCTTCGGTGGGTTTCCTTCGGGTCCCCTCGTCGCCATTGAAGCTCTCCGGTCGACGTCGCCCTCCATTGTCTTATCTCTATTTCATCCTCGATCTCTCTCCATCCTTCTTCATCCCCGGCGGGTTTCTTTTGGGTCCCTTCGTCGCCACCGAAGCTCTTCGGCCGGTGCCTTCATCTCCATCTCATTGCCCCTCTTCATACCGGCCCACCAACTGAAACCCCACCCTTCCACCCGTTGCCCCAGCCTCTCACTATAAGCAACTACCTCACACTATTTCTCAGCCGATAAGGTTTATTTTAAGACTGTTATCGACAATAATTTTATAGGATTATCCATGCAAATTTAGGTACCGTGCAATTCATGAAAATATAATTAGGTTGTTGGATGCAAGTTGGTTCAAAAAACTATCGATCGGAATCCAATCTATTTTAAATAGATTAAAAATTCATATATGATAAGCAACAAAGATCAACTTACATAATTAATATAATAATAAATTGAATTAGTTTAGATAAATTAGATAAATTACATAGATTTGAAAACAGATAGGCCTATGACCCACCTAATTATTAAATAGGTCAAATGAATTAAATGGATTGAAACTCTAAACCTAAACATGATCCATTTAATAATTAAGCAAAATCAAATTAATTTGATTATAATCGCATCTGTTTATATCAAATCTAGATCTATTTAAAATAGTTATTTTCGAATAATTTAATAGATTCACCATCCAGGGCCTCATTAGTTCGCTAAAAGTAGTTATTTACATTTAAGAACGAGGAGTGGGGCTTAGATCCATTGGTATATACCTGCCATGTGCCCAAGATGAAGGAATCCAAATAAATTATAGAAGATGACTCTTGTGTAACAAAGGAGAGTTAAACTGAAATTATGATTTTATAGTTTTAAAGAATTCTATAGGTTGTTACGAAGCTATATGATAATAATACTTTAAATTACATATATTTTTGAATTAGTAGATCCAAAATAATCGAGTGAAGCTTGGATAATAATAATTGGTGCTAATGGTGGTGACTCTAGAACAATTGATGTCTCCAGTAACATTTCTATCACTTCCTCTGGTGGTGACTCTGGAATAATTAATTTCACATTCATGATTCTCCATCATTTCTAATAGTTTTACAGGACTATCAATCCATTGGAAGTGATCGCAAGATCCTTGACCCTATGAAATGAGCACCGATCGCAATTTTCTTATCGACTTCAGAGAGAGTGAAGTAGAAAATGAAGGGAAAAGAATATATCTGAGGCATAATAAATTCACAATGATCAGAGAAGAGAGTGTACCGCAAAAATTAATAGTTGAATTCAGTATACATCACTTTAAAAAAGAACCTGAAATTGCATATCTAATATATACTTTAAAATAGATAACCTACTAACCCTATCTAGAACTAACTTGAAACGTAGTATTGAATGTAACAAATAAATTTAGTAAACTAATCTTTCATTTTGGGTTCCAAGTTAACCCTATCTACGATTCATGATTTTGTTGTTGTTGGTAGTTTTTATGTCATGTAGAACTACCTGTTTTGTTGCCATTTCTTATCAGGTGTTTGACTACTTGGAGAGTAAAGAAGCTCTATAAACTATTTTAAAATTGGTTTAAGGTTTGTATATGGAGGCTATGATGATTATGCGATGTATATTTAGCTGATTCAATTATTTCTAATGGCAACAATCTTGGATGGCCTTCTTTGTAGGCAAACGATTGTAGTCGTTTTGATTTTGTTGCAGATTAAATAGTATAACTGAGCCTCCTCATTATTTTCATTATTTATGTTCATTATTATTGTTCTTTTTCTTAGTAGATTATTTCTGTTTTTTATAAATTCTTATTATATACATGCATCTTACTGGCATGTTATGCTTTAAGGTTAATTTTATTATTGCAAATCTTTTATTTGAATACCATCTATAGCTTTGTTATGATCAATTATGACTTTTTAAATATTTTTTAAAAAACTTGCATTGCATAAAAACATAGACCCATCAATTGATTAAAGTACATATTCTACAGCATCCGTACATTTATTTATTTTTGTACGGATGGGAGAAATATGTACAGTGATCAATTGATTATCCAGTTTGGATAGTTTGAGAATTGCAAATAATTTTATAGATGCTTACAGTAATCAAACGGTATGGATAGAGTTCCAGATATATTTTGGATAGCATTTCTTTTAGTTTTTCTCATACATATTTACTTGTATGGGGAGAACTAAGAAAAAGTGCTGCTAAAATATTTCTAGAATATCTATTGCGTATCGTTTGGTTACTGTAAATGACCTATATAATTAATGCAATTCTTGAATGGGATTGGACATCTTTATCTATTAGTTGGTGATAGGGTGTATTTAATAATACTGTAATTGATCTATTAAATAAACTTATTTTAAATTTATTCAGTTTTTATAAATATTTATTTATTTTAGTTAGTTTTATCTTACAATGGATAAGAGTTGGATAACTAAACCGAGCAATAGCATAGAATATCTAGATTGAGTTCAAAATTTCATTAAATTTAGTATGGAGAGAAGTAGCATCAATGGAAATATCTATATCCATGCCGAAAATGTGTAAATTCTAGTTCTCTATATCCAAATACTGTTGAAGAATATTTGGTATGGAATGATTTTTTTAAGAGGTTATACATTGTGATTTTTTCATGGAGAATCAAGGTTACCATCTACATGTAACTAAACCTCTAACATGGAATATATATCTAATTTTAAATCCAGTAACCAACTAGAAAAATCTTGCAAGAGATTATGATATTAGGGGTTTGCTTAAAGATACTTTTGAATATGATGCTCAAAATCCTAGATTGCAGTGGAGGACAAGTAGTAGCTGGACTACCTGAGGGTCCTATATTTATTGAATCTATACATAATGGGGAGCCGATACCCCAACTAATGTCGGAATAGATCATTATCATAAGTTAATAAGAGATGCAGATCAAGAATTATATACTGGTTACAATAACTTTTCAAAAAAAAAATTTCTTGTATATTTGTTTTATATAAATACTTGAATGGATGGTCTGGCAAGAGTTTTACTATGTTGCTCAAGTTGTTAAAGGATGCATTTCCTGAAGGTACTAGTTTACTAACATCTTGTTATGAAGCTAAAAAATTAGTAAAGGAATTGGATCTTGGATACGAAAAGATTCATTTGTCCAAATGATTGTATATTATATCGGGGAGAACATACATACCAAGAGTCATGCCATGTGTATGAATGTTCATGATGGATAAAACAAAAATAAAATGAGAGTGAGGGATTAAATGAATTGGATGCAACACAAATTAAACAAAAGCCAACGAAAGTATTGTGTTATTTTCTCTTGTACCTAGATTAAAAAGGATCTATGCATCATTAAGGACATCTTCATCAATGAGATGGCATGATGGACATACAAAAGATGGAATGTTGAGACACCCAGCAGATAGTTTAGTATAGAAAGCATTTGATGACAGACATCCTGATTTTGCCTCTAATGCACGTAATGTCAGACTAGGTTTAGCCAGTGATTATTCAATCCATTTCAGACCTTAAGTTCTGTCTATAGCACCTGGTTAGTTATTTTGATTTCTTATAATTTATCACCATGGATATGCATGAAACAGTCTTCACTTATTTTATTAATGGTCATTCCAGGCGATAAGGGTCAAGCAATGATATTGATATTTTCTTACAACCTTTAATAGATAAATTGGAACAATTGTGGGAGGGTATCAGTGCAATTGATGCTTCAAATGGCCAAACATTCAATTACGGGCAGCTCTATTATGGACTGTAAATGATTTTCCTGCATATGCTAATTTATCTGGCTGGAGCACTAAGGGACGAGTTGCATTTCCTTCTTATAGTGAATCAACCTATTCAATTTGGTTAAACATGGAGGAAATTTTTGTTATATGGGATATCGTTGATGGTTAGAAGCAAATCATCCATTTCGATTTCAGAATGATTTATTTGATGGTACTATAGAGTTGGGATCTGCCCCAATTCTACCTTCTGGTTCTGATATTCATAGACAAACGCTTGGTATCAGACAGTTATGGTAAGATGACAAAGTCCTCTAAAAAGCGAGGAAGAAATGATATTGAGATTTTAGCACAAGAAGTATCAGAGAAAGTCAATACTTGCACTTTAGATACAGCAGTGTTCGAGGATCCGGATAACTTCTTTGAAGTTGAAAATCATTATGATATAATGACAGCATCTACCCATCAGCTTACTAAACAATTATGGAAGAAAAGAAGCATATTCTTTGACTTACCTTATTGGGAGCATAATATACTCCGGCATAATCTTGATGTTATGCATATAGAAAAAAATGTTTGTGATAACTTGATTGGAACAATATTAAATCTTGATGGAAAGACTAAAGATAACATGAAGGCACGTCTTGATTTAAAAGAAATGGGCATCCGACATATACTTCATCCACAAGTGCTTGCAAATGATACTTATATCCCTCATGCATGTTATATAATGTCTAGTCGAGAAGAAGATCTTTTTCCGACAATTTTAAAGAATATCAAGGTTTTTGATGGATATGTATCAAAATTTCATGATGTGTGAATCTGAATGATCGAAAAATTTCAAATCTTAAAAGTCATGATGGACATATACTAATACAAGATATTCTTCCATTGGCTTTAAGATCGTTAATGCTGAAACAAGTTATTACAGTTGTTTTTCAGTATTATCATTTTTTAAGGCATTATGTTCTAAGATTCTTGATTCTCAGGAGCTTGATCAGTTGCAATCTCAAGTCATACTTACGTTATGTCAGATGAAAAAAAATTCTTCCTAGATTTTTTATGATTATGGTTCATCTTCTCATTCACCTAGCTTCGGAAGCTAAACTTGGTGGATTAGTACAGTACAGATGGATGTACCCTATCGAGAGGTGATGCTGTAAAACTAAAATTTCATAATTTAGATATCTTTATTTTATTATATGGCATATTAATATTAAAATTATAATAAATTTCATACTTCTTGAAGGTATCTTGTACGTTTGAATGATTATGTATGAAACAAAGCCCATCCCGAGGGCTCAATATAGAGAGATATATTGCTAAAGAGTATTTAACATTTTGTTCAAGATATCTCAAAGGTGTAGAGACTGTATTTAATCGACCTCAATGTCATGGCGATACCATGGAGAATACAAATCTATACAAGTTTGCATCTTCCGGAAGATTTATAGAAAAAGCTGAAAGTATTATTCTTGACCATAAATCCTTGTTACAAGCACACCGTTATGTATTACTATATAGCAACATAATATCTGACTATCGCAGATTAGTCTATTTATATATGGATAATACTAAATATTAGATATATTGTTGTCAAACTTATATTTGATTGTCATGCAGTAAATTTTTAGCCGTACATGATAATCCAATCATTCCACTCGTCCTAATCCAAGGATTGAACAAAGATGGTTGGTTGAGTTTTTTCTAATTGACTTGCTAATCAAGTTAGTATATAAAAGTCATATAATAATTTTACATATATTTAACATCGAATAAGTGATCGATAATTGATATTATATTTCTAGGTACCGGAACTGATGGAGAAAAATTGTTCAGCATAACTAATAGCACTTGCCAGAGGTTCTAATTATATTGTGAACAAATATAATGATTTTATTATAAGTAGTTTTAAATTTCATACCAAGGAGAGCGAGAAATTTAGAAAAACTCAAAATAGTGAAGTTATGGTAGAAGTAGATGGAAAATCTTATTATGGTATACTTAAAGAATTTTTGAGATGGATTATTATGGAGATTTTAAAGTTGTATTATTTTGATACGATTGGGTGGATATAAATACACCAAGAGGTTTGAAAAAGGACTCAATGGATTTATACTTGTCAATTTTTCAAGATTGATACATACGGGTGTGTTATTGAAGGATGATCCATTTATCTTTTTATCTCAAGCTCAACAAGATTTTTATGTACAAGAATTGAAAGATTAAGAATGGGTTACTGTTATTAAGTCAAAACCCAGAGACTTGTATGACATGGGAAAAAGGGTGGAAGAAGAAGATGATGAATACTTATACTCAGTGTATGCCTTATTATTGTGCCGGATGATCATATAAAAGATACAACCATTCTGGTTAGGCTGGATTCCGAAGAAGGTACAACTATTTGATTATGACAAGTAAGTAGTTTATAAAACGGCTTACATTTTTGCATGAATTATCATCCTACCTTTTAAATAGCAATTCATTTATGTTATAATTTGATTATAATGTTGACTGACTTGGTTTTTAATAATGCATATTAGGTACACCATGCCTCGAAGGAAGCGCCTATCAGATATACAGTTTTAGTTTTCTTAGACCGAGGCTGGTACTTTGTCACAGCAGCGCGAGGGTAGTCCATCCATTTCACGATGGTCTGATGGTAGTCCCTCCATTCCTGCACATCTGGCCGAGGCAGTACCTCTCCTTCACATCAGGGTGAGGACATTCCCTCCAAGTCAGCACATTACAATCCTCCTACGGATCATCCAAATGATGAGTCTATCATTGATGACATACAGATATAGGGTAATTTAATAATTTCATCTCATTTCAATTCATACATATGCAATAGTTTTGATATATAATTTTCTGTATTTTTTTGTAGATGGATCTGGGAGACTTAGGAGGAGACAAGGACCCACACTAGTCCTGATGTGTGGCAGTTACTTGAGGGTGAGAAGATCGTCGTTGAGTGCAACAAGCTTGGCCAGCCTATAAGAAATCGGCTAGCTTGTTGACCAACTTTTGGGGACAGTAGCACGCCGGGGTCAGCTATGTCCCCAACTATTCAAAGTGGAATGACATGCTTCCTGTCTATAAAGTAGAGATGCTACGACTTGTACATGCAAAAAATTTATATATTATTTTATATCTTAAGTTTTTAACAATTTCATTGCTTATTTCATTAATACTTATTTTATTAATTTTTCCATTGTAGAGCAAGTTTATTCCCTCCAGATTGTAATGATTTGTGCTTAAGTCTCTCAATCATAAGTGGAAAGAGTATAGACAAAGTTGAAGGGAGACTATAAGATAGAGGGTAAGACAGAGGAGCAGGTTGCAGCTACTGTCCTCCTGATGGGCACCCTCATCAGTAGAGGGAGCTGGTGCATTATTGGTTCTCCGAGAGGGCACAGGTTGTGTAGTATCATTAAACTTATAAACTTATTAATTTTTAATGTAAATTATATTTATTAATATATAATATAGTTTTAATTTTATTATGTAGACATATTCTTCTATTAGTAAAGCTGCACGAGTAGCTCAGTCTGTTCCTCATATAGCGGGGTCCAAGAGTTATGCACGGCTCAGGCATGAGTTTGTATATTTCTCATCCTATAATATTTTAGTACACTTTTAGTTTTAACATCATATATCATCATGTATCATGCATATGCCATGTAACATGATACGAGGGTATAAGATGTGTCATTTAAATTTTTTTATAATATTTATTCTTTCTATAGGCTGATCAGTAGGGGAGGAGCCTAGTGAGGTGGAGTTCTATTGGATGACTCACGTTCATCAGGATGGCAGTTTTGTTCGGAGGAGTCTAGATATATTTGTATTTTTTATTTATATTATATCATGATTTATAATTTTATTTTTATTAAGCATTAATATATAAATTTTTTTATAAAACATAGAAGAGGCTACCTCTATGATCGCCGAGCGTGGTGGCGAGGCTATCATCTACGCAGAGCAGTCGCATCAAGGCCGAGGTATTCTCGGAGTTGATGGGACCAGAGCGTCCTGGACGAGTAAGGGGTTATGGGATTAGAGTTATCCCTACTCAGTTATCTGAGATGAGTACATTACTCGGGATGCTAGAGATAGTCATGATCATTCATGTGTTCGTCGACTTGAGGATGAGATAGCAGAGCTCAGACAGATACGTGATGCAGACAGAGCAGAGATGCAGACTATGAGGACTCAGCTTGAGCATGTTACATCTGTGCTGCATATGTTCATGTCATCTCAGGTAAATAATTATTTATAACTGCATATATATATTTATTTTGTATGTATGTAATATTTAGAATATATATAATGTATATCGTAACTATATATATATGTATATCTTGTAGGTTCCTGATGCATCTGCCAGTCGTAGATAGGATGACGACCAACCTCCCACAAACCATTGATGCCATTGATGCCAATGGTTTTTTTATTATTTTTGTATGTCTTTTTATGTATTTGAACTTGGATCGAGTTTGAGTATATGTTGATACTTTTTATATATATAAAATACTCTTTATATTGACTTCATGCATATTTGGTGTTTGGAGTATGAATGTTGTGTTTGTGTGATACAATTTCAATTAAATGATGCTTGATTCCATTTTGTATGTGTTTCCACCTGGATCATCGTGGCCCGTAGCTCCGGTGCGTCTGGTCCTCCCATGGATGCTCGGCCTCTGGCCTTGTAAATCAACTCCCTCTGTCGGACGAACTTACAAAACAAGAGAGACCTAGGCCGGGAATTCCGGTGAAGACACTCCGATGATCAAGTCAGTGGACAATCGAGGGGAACAGAAGATCTCTGAGGTAGAGAGCTTAGGAAACTCTCTGCTTCCAAAGGATAATAAGAATGAAAGATAATGTAGGACTCAAAAGAGTCTGTCGTCTCTTACCTCCCCTTACCTCTTCATGCTAGTCTTATGTAGATGAGCAACTCTTGTCATTTGGGGAGGCGTTCTGGTCTTGGTATAGACCTGTGAGGCTTCTGTTGGCTTGAGAGGTTTAGATGGGTTGGTGAACCTCCTTCTTCTGTGTGGTTTAGGAAGTTGGTGAAGGAGCACAGTGCCTTGGGTGGGGCACTCCTTCCTGATTGGTGTAAACTGTGACCTGGGGGCTTTAATATAACCCTCCTTGTAGGCGGCGTGCTACAGGTCTGGCAGGGATGGTGATTTTATGTATCGGGGCTACCATCCAGGTCTCTTTCGTACCTACACTTTGAAAAGCATACCTCGGACGGTGTCAGATGGGCTGTGGCATGCGGATCGAGATGAGGCAAGCAAAGGCTCCTCATGCACACAATCCGAGATGAGGTATGCTGAGTCCTCCCACGCGTGCAGATCGAGGTGCGGCATGGAGAGGCTCCCATGCGCGCCAAGCCAGACTGCTCCCAAACTGGATTTCATGCAAGGCGACATGGCCGACGTGAGTAGAGCTGGCTCATGCACTGTCTCCCATTGACGCCAAGATGCCCCTAGTGGATGGAGCCGGACCAGAGCGAGAACCCCGGTTGGGCCAGACTAAGTAAGCGTGCCGTGGGCGGAACATAGTTTGGAGCGGACGGACTCCACATGGGCAGAGGATGCCATGCTGGAGGCCCACGGGGGAGAGACTCCATGCCTAGGAGGATGCCGCGGTGATGCCGAACCGGGCACGAGCGATTGGAGCTGGGAGGCACCCAGCATGGGCTGCTCCCAGGCGATGCACGGGTCGTGCTGTCATGGAGCCGGACTGGCCAAAATGGGCGGCTGAGGAATCGGACCAGCCATCGCAGGGGCCAAGGCATCATAATGGATGCGGCCAGAGTGGGGCAAAGCCAGAGGTGCCGTGCCGGCCTCGGCGCACTGGAACCATGCACGCGTGCCGAATCGGAAGTGTTGGGACCGAGGCGGGCGCTGCCATGCGGGTGCACCATCGAACCTGCGGACGCACCGTGGGCGAGGTGCCGGACCAGATGGAGATGCAGGGTGGAGTCGTACTTGAGCTGGGGTGCGCCGCAGGCGGAGGCGGAGCCAAAGTCGATCGGGCATGCCGGACTGGGACGACCATGGTCGTGCAGGCAAGGTTGCATTGGACTGGATCCGGGGTGGGGTGCTAGCCTGTCGTGGGCAGATCTGATGTGCGGGCCTCCCGTGGGTGAACTGGGTGTCGAAGCAGGTGGAGTGCACGGGCAAGGTGCCCTGGCATGGGTGGCTGCGGACGGAGCGGGATCTGGGGTTGGAGCCAGACTCCAAGCAGGAAAAGGGCACCGCACGAGACTGGAGCATGCGAGCGGAGCCGTGGGTGGAGCATGCGGGCAAAAGGACTCCACGCGGGTGGAAGGACTCCGTGCGGGCATGTCGAGCTGGGAGCCACCATGGCGAGGTCACGCCGGACTGGCATAGGGCTGGAGCTGCTATGGGCGGAAGGGATGAACCCGATGCCGAACTGGAGCGAGCGGGGCATGCGGGCGTGCCGAACTGGGAGCTGCCATGGCGAGGTCGTGCCGGACTGGCATAGGGCTGGAGCTACTGCAAGTGGAAGGGCTGGACCCGGTGCCGGACCGGAGCGAGCGGGGCGTGCCAAACTGGGCGCCACGCGTGCCAGGTGGAGCCGTGCCAAATTGGCACGGGCGAACTGGGCTGGATCACGCGTACCAGAGCAGGGCTAGGCATGCCAGACCGAATGCCGCCAAAGTCAACCATGCACAGGCGGAGCCAGATTGCCGCGTTTGGCCAGACTGGTGCAGGGCCGGAGCTACTGTGGGCGGAAGGGCTCCGTGTGTGCGTGCCGCTAGGAAGAGCTGAGCCACGGGCGTGCCACGGGCAGAAGAGCCGGACTGCGGGTGGAGCTGGATCATGGGCGGAGCAGGGGCGGCCTCGGGTGCATCGTGGGCGTGCCGCATGCCGAGCTTGACTAGAGCCTGCAGGCAGAGCCATGGGCGGAGCGCGGACAGAAAGACTTCGCGCAGGCTTGCCGAGCTGGACCCTACGAGGGCTTAGCCCAACGTGCCGAGCTGGACTGGCACGGGCTGAGGTGCCAAAGTGCATGGCCGATGTGGAGCCGAGGTATCGAGGTGCATGGCCGAGGTGGGTCCGAGATGCCGAGGTGCATGGCTGAGGTGGGGCCGAGGTGCCGAAGTGCATGGCCAAGGTGGAGCCGAGGTGCCGACCTGGCCGATCTCCTCACAGAACAAGCGGACCCACCGTCTTGTTTGGATGGGAGACTTGGAGATACCCATGAAGCATGTGGCCACGTCAACCACCAAGGAGGATACCGTGTTAGGGCCGAATGGATTTTTTTACTATTGTAACAGTTGCCCCCACTCCCTGAGTCCAAAACGTCAATATTTTGGATAAAGGGAGTACTATTATCCATTCGGCTCTGTGCCTTAGCGGGCTCTATAGTGGCTGCAAGAAGTCAGTCGCTAAATGGAACTGAACTTACCAGAGGTTAGCCATCGATCTTTAAAAGCCTAGATGAAGGCATCGAGTCTGGCCATCTTCTTCATGAACAGGGAGTGGCCTGCAAAACAAAGTAGAAGGTGGTGTTTCTGAAACTTGCCTGTAGGTGCTTCGACCTTAGGTCAGTTTTTGTTATGATGGTGCCAGTACTTCAGTCTGACTCCTCTTTGACCAGATAGAAGGCGGTGCCATGGAGGAAGAGGTTGGTGAGGTGCACAACTGGGTGCACACATATATGATCGGGCATATAGTTGATGTGGCCGAGCTCAAAGCATCCCTCGGAACCTTTGATGAAGGCATAGAAGTCGCTGGACGATGGGGGCCATCCTGGCTAAAGAAGCTCAAGGAGCAGGAGAGAGCGACACTGGCCAGATGCTCGACCTCGGGGAAGCCATCCTGGGGGAGGAACTCAAGGAGCAGGAGAGAGAGAGAGAGATCGACTCCGACCAGATGCTCGACCTCGGGGGAGCCATCGTGGGGGAGGAACTCAAGGAGCAGGAGAGAGAGATCGACTCCGGCCAGATGCTCGACCTCGGGGGAGCCATCCTAGGAGAGGAACTCAAGGAGCAGGATTTCGACTCCAGCCAGATGCTTGACCTCGGGGGAGCCATCCTGGGGGAGGAACTCAAGGAATAGGAGTTCAACTCCAGCCAAATGCTCGACCTCGGGGAGCCATCCTGGGGAGAAACTCAAGAATAGGAGTTCAACTCCAGCCAAATGCTCGACCTCGGGGAGCCATCCTGGGGGAGGAACTCAAGGAGAAGGAGTTCGACTCCAGCCAGATGCTCGACCTCGGGGAGCCATCCTGGGGGAGGAACTCAAAAAGCAGGAGAGAGAGATCAACTCCGGCCAGATTCTCGACCTCGGAAGAGCCATCCTGGGGGAGGAACTTAAGGAGTAGGAGTTCGACTCCAGCTAGATGCTCAACCTCGGGGAGCCATCCTGGTGGAGGAACTCAAGAAGTAAGAGTTCGACTCCAGCCAGATGCTCGACCTCAGGGGAGCCATCCTGGGGAAGAACTCAAAGAGCAGGAGAGGGAGCCCTCAGGAGGGGAGCAATACAGTGTATGCACTTATAAACTTTGTACCTTCCAATGCCTGTGTTGCATGGAGTGACTGGATCATTATTTGCATCAGGCTTGCATAGAGTGGAGGATGAAATCCCACTCTGTCTTTGTATGGTGTGCATGAGGTGACGGGGCCTTCCCTTCTTCCACCTTTTGGGAATCGCACCTTGTCCCTGCCTTCCTTCAGCTTGGCTTGATGAGGAGCTTCAGAAGCTTCCTGTCTTTGGTGAGAGACTTCTGGCATTTCCCGTCTTGAGGCGCTGGGGTTTCCGGTCTTGAGGTGCCGGGGTTTTCCGGGCTTCCATCCGGACTGAACTCTGGGCTATTGTGCCAGAATGGATTTCGGGCTTTCATCCGGACTGGACTCTAGGATTTCATGCCGGAACTGGGTTTCGTGGCATCTTCTAGACTGGACTCCAGGATTTTGTGCCGGAACTAGGTTCCGGGTTTCCATTCGAACTGAACTCCAGGCTGTTGTGCCGGAACAGATTTCGGGCTTTCATCCGGACTGGGCTCCGAGATTTCATAACGGAACTAGGTCCCGTGGCATCTTCCAGACTGGACTTCGGGATTTCATGCCGAAACTGGGTTCCATGGCATCTTCCGGACTGGACTCCAGGATTCATGCCAGAACTGGGTTCCATGGCATCTTCCGGACTGGACTCCGGGATTTTGTGCCGGAATTGGGTGTCGGGCTTCCATCTGGACTGAACTCTGGGCTGTTGTGTCGGAACGGATTCCGGGCTTTCATCCGTATTGGACTCTGGGATTTTGTCAAGAATTCTTGCAGGCAGTGACAGGTTCTGGTGGGCTGTAGTGCTTGCCCTTGATGGTGGTACAGGAGTCTTTCCTGTAGAACAGAAACATAGTTTTTCATGTTGTAAATATAGCGGGGAAAGGAGTTACCTGTTGAACTCCGATTGTATGAATAAAATAAAGATATATTTTTTTTTTGAGAAGGCCAAAATTAAATTTGCCGACCACCATCTTAGAAGAGAATGAGACTCCGCTCGTTGCATGGAAGCATGAGGCTTCGTTGCATGGGATGAGAAGACCTCGTTGCACGGAAGCATGAGGCTTCATTGCATGTGGGAGAGCTCCGTTGCATGGAAGAGAGCTCCGTTGCATGGGAGGAGAGCTCTGTTGCGTGGTAGAGAGCTCCGTTACATGGGAGAGCTCTGTTGCATGGGAGGAGAGCTCATGGGAGAGAGCTCCGTTGCCTGGGAGCTAAAGGACTCCTTTGCATGGAAGGAAGAGGCTCCGTTGCATGGGAGCATGGAACTCCTTTGCATGAGAGCTTGAGGCTCCGTTGCATGGAAGAGGGCTCCGCTGCATGGGAGCATAAGGCCCTGTTGCATGAGAGAGCAGGGCTCCATCGTATAGGAGAACAAGGCTCCGTTGATGATGACATAGGAGCTCTTCCTGCAAAACTGAAACACAGTTTTTTACATTACAAAGATAGCAGAGGGAGGAGTTACTTAAGAAAGAATAGGACTCCTCTACATGAGAGAACAAGGCTCCGCTACATGGGAGGAATGAGATCCTGTTGCATAGGAGAGAGCTCCGTTGAACGGGAGAATAGATCTCCGTTGCATGGGAAGTGACTGGTATTTGACAAGACCACGAGCATGAATACTATGACTAACCCGTTTTCCTTCTCCCCTTTTTTTTTCTTTTTCTTTTCTTTCTCTCTCTCTCTCTCTCTCTCTTTTTTTTGGAACATGTGCGGCCAGCCACCCATGGCATTGGTGTGGGTTTGAACATTCTCCTCCTGATCTTGCCGAGGATAACAATGTCCCCTTCAGGCTCGGTCGGAACCTTTTCTCGAGACCACTCCCTAGAATCCCGAGAGAGAGCTTCCATGCCCCCATCCTCATGCCCCCAGTCTGCCCCCCGGGTAGAGGACGAAGGTGGCTACTGTTGTCCACCTGTTAAGGAGCTTTGATCTGCCCCCTTCCTGGCATGCCAATCTGTTGTCGCTTAGATCGTCGTGACCCGCACACCGGAGCTACGGGCCACGACGATCCAGGCGGTAACGGTATATCTTTGGCAATGTATGATACAGGTTTGAATGAAATGATATTTGATTTTGGTGATAATGTATACAAGTTTGTGTTTGTATATGTATTTGATGTATGTATTTGATGTATATAGGTTTATGTTGATACAGGTATTTTTTTTAAAAAAAAAAATTTGCCGATGCTTTAAAGCGTCGCTATCTTACCGATTACTGGTGTTTTAAAGTATCGATATCATAAAAATACCGGCGCTTTAAAGCGTCGCTATATTTAAACTTACCGACGCTTTAAAGCATGGCTAGATTTTAAACGTAACAATGCTTTAAAGTATAGGTAAGTTTAAATATAGCGACACTTTTAAAAAGCATCGGCAGGTTACGTCCCCACGCTTACATATCCGATGCTTTTGCGATGCTTTAAAAAATGTTGGAAGCTTTCTTGCTAACGCTTAAAAGCGTTGGCAAATCCCATTTTTACTGTAGTGAATTAATTATAACGCTTAAAAGCATCGACAAATCCCATTTTTACTGTAGTGAATTAATTCTTGCTAACGTCTGGTCTTTAGAAAATGTTTGATAAATATGAGGTTTATTCCAAATTTTATTCATCCTTTATTCCCCAGCTAAAAGCTGCGTTCATCCAAGCAATTGATTAAGCTTTGACTCCAGATACAAGTCGTCTGATGGCGTCTCTCATCACCAATCGTCGCGCTTATGCCAACGGTAGAAAAGGGCTATCTTTGCCCGTACTCAAAAGCCAAGCCCACACTACTATACATTTCCATTTGGATAGAATTATGGCTAGCACGTGCACCGCAAGCTCGATCCCCATAGAGACCACATGTTCACCAAAGCTAATCTGAACGTTTTTTTAAAATAATATTTTTTAAATAAAAATTATTAAATAGATATTTTGGGATATATTTATCGAAGTAGGGTTTTGCATCGACGTGGTGGTGAGGTGCATCTAAGTTCGGCTTTTCAAAAGACGAAATTGGATTTCGTCTTTTGAAAAGATGAATCTTATAAATCAATATTTTTTTATTTTATTTTAAAATTTGATTTGACACGTAATTAATGATGCGATGTTAAAATCGTTTTTTGGAAAGACAATTCAATTTGGAATTCATCTTCCAACGAACGAATTCAAAATCAATTTTTTTTATAATTTTAATAAATATTATTATTATTTTTAAATAAATTAATAAATTTTAATTTTAATAAATAATAATATAAAAATTAGTATTAGTTAAAATTTTATATATTATTTTTTTGATATATTAATTATTATATTATTTTCAGATAATATTAATTAAAAATAATATTAATTACTATATAAAATCTATTAATTTAAAATTAATAATTTAACTAAAAACTATCGAATCAAAATAATATTATTAAAGATATTATAATAGATTTATATTATAATTATTATTTTTATTCTAAATATAATGAATATATCTAATTTATTATATTATCTTCTCATTTTTATATATAGTCTAAAAAATTTTAAAAACTAAAAAAATCAAAAATAATTATCATGTCGATACTATTCGGTCGCTAGCCGGTCCATTCGGTCGACAGCCCGGTGTCAGTCCGATCCCTTGCTCAGGAGCGTGGCAGGACCCCGACGACCGGACCCGGCGATCGGGTCTGTGGCATGACTGGGGCTAAACCGGTGACAGGATCTTAGCGGTCGATAAGTAATCGACCCGGGTGGCCGGACCGGTTGCCGGATCGGGGGCCGCAACTGGGGTCGGACCGGGGCCGGATCGACGGCCGGACTGGAACCCCATCGGGGGCCGCAATTGGGTCGGACCGGGGGCCGGATCGACGGCCGGACTGGGACCCCCCGCATCGGGGGCCGGACTAGCGGCCGACTAGTGGCCGACCGGGGTCCCCGATCCGGCCCCCTATGCTTGCTCCGGTCTTTTGCCCCCGGTCGGCCGCCGATTCGCCTCGTCCGGCCCTAGTTTGCAGCCGCCGGTCTGGCCCCCGTGTCCGACTCCTATCCGGCCCCAGCTGGGGACCCCGGTCCGGCCGCTAGGTCCGGCCCCGTTGCAGCCCCGATGGCCACCCGGGTCCGACTTCCTATCCGGCCCCCGGTTTCCGGGGACCCCGTCCGGCCGCTAGTCCGGCCCCCGGTGCGGGCCCGGTTCCGGCCCCCGAGCGAGCCATTGCGGCCCCCGATGCGAGCCCAGTTTGCGGCCCCCCCGATCCGGCAGCCGGTCCGGCCACCCAGGTCCGATTACTTATCCGACGCCAAGATCCTTCACCGGTCTAGCCCCCGTCATGCCAAGCCCGATCGCGGTCCGTCGTCGGGGTCCTGCCACCGCTCCTGAGCAAGGGATCGGACTGACACCGGCTGTCGACCGAACTGGTACCGGGCTAGCGACCGAATAGTATCGGCATGATGATTATTTTTTATTTTTTTATTTTTTAAAATTTTTTTGTACTATATTATAAAAATTCTAATATATAATATAATAAATTATAATATATTCATTATATTTTAGAATATAAATCATAATTATAATATCATATATCTTATCCTATCTTTTAATTAATATTTTTGATTAATATCTTTTAGTTAAATTATTCTTAATTTTAAATTAATATTATTTTTATACGTTATTAATTAATTTTTCTTTTTTTTTTCATTACTCTTAACTTAAATATAATAATTCCTATTATCAAAAAATCTATATAAATTTTAAACTACTAAATTTTTTATTTTTATCTTATTTATTTAAATTAAAATTTATTAATTTTATTTTAAATCCTATCCTCTTCCTAAATTTATAAACAAAATGATTTGAATTCGTTCGTTGGAAGAACGAATTCCAAATTGAATTCGTCTTTCAAAAAACGATTTCAACATCGCATCACTTATTACGTATCAAATCAAATTTTAAAATAATAAAAAAATATTGATTTATAAAATTTTCGTTTTTCAAAGACAAAATTCATCTATCGTCTTTCGTCTTTTGAAAAGCCGAACTTAGATGCCCCGCCACCACCACGTCGATGCAAAATACCTACTTCGATAAATATATCCCGAAACATCTATTTAATATTTTTTATTTAAAAAATATTATTTTAAAAGAAAATTCAAGCTAATCTTATCTTCCTTTTTTTAGGTACGTCACGTTTGAAAGCGGAGGAAATGCATATCTACGAGATAAATTTCGTCCCCGATTAGATAGCTATTTATGTCGTAGAGTATTCAAAATTTTTTTTATGAATAGAGATGGAAGGAATCTCAGTCCATCTCCATATATTTTATTTTTTAATTTTTTTGATATATTCATATGCAACTTTTATGATACTTTATTTTATATTAAAAAAATAAAAGTAAAAAATGGGACAAGAATGGTCAAAAGATTCTTGACAAGATAAGAGTCATGGAGAAAGCTATGAAAAACAGCAAGAGCAGTATCCCAGGATTCTTGACAAAGCCCAACAGATGGTAGGCATGTTTCTCAAGGTCAAAATGGTTGAATCTTCTTAATTCTTTTCTATAAAAAATTCTAACTTTTTTTTTGGCAAACAAAGTTCTAACCTTTTCAAATAGCAGAAGTCGCAGCGTATTCCCTCCCCTTGAATTGGATAAATAAGGCCTTTCAACATATGCTTCCTCCCTCCAAAAAACAGAGGGGGGTAGTACATGCATAGATACAATCTCGTAAGGATTGTTGTTAATTAGAAACTAAAAGACCTCGGTCCCATTCCCTACAGGGAGCGTTCTCATATGATATATATCAAGTCTAGCTCTTCAACTCCAACTTAACCGTGATAGCATTCTAGATGTAGATATCCATGTCATCAATGGATATATCTTCTCCAAATTCGGTACTCACTTCATGCAAACCATGCTCTCCACCTTCTCTCCGATTGACACTATCCATTCCACCAACTTCTGATCTCCGTGTTGGCGGCTGAGACCGGGTCTCGGCATCTCGGACCACCAACTGCGCATCGACGGCCATCCCGGAGTTGGAGGCCACCGTCTGTATCGACCTTGGCGACAACCCGGTCCACGCGTACATGGCGACGCGGTCGGGGAAATTGAGAGTCCGCGACCAGTCGGGCCCTCTGAGGAAGTACACGGCCGTGTCGTGGGCCACCGCGGCGGCCTCCGGGGTGTTGTAGGAGCCCAGCCACAGCCGCTCTTGGCTTCCTGGGACCCGGATCTCGGACACGTATTTCCCCCATTTCCGGCGACGTACCCCCTTGTACTTCCTCTCACCGGCGGCGACGACGCCTCCTTGCGGCCTGCTCATGATGACCGGAATCCGGCTAAAGGGTCGGTATTTCTTGGTTGTGGACGTTTTGTTGAGCGTTCTGGGATTTCGAGGCGGGGACTTTGAATTGGAGCTTAGGTTTTTATAGTTTTGTGAATCGAAAGGGTGGTCAATCCCGGAGGGTGGACAAGTGGGGTTTTTTACTTTTTGCAGGGCGGTTGACCAACATGGGCGAATTGACATTCGGGGTGGGGCTTCGGATGCGGAATCAGGTCAATTTTTTCAAGGTCAAGGGTATACCGGGGACGAGGAAGAGATAAGGTATGCGTTTTGCACGTGATCTTATTCACAAGATTTGGGTGTGTGTGTGTGCGTGATTAGGTGAGAATTGCTCATATGATTTTGATTGGTATAAGAAGCACTTTGGTTTGAGAGTGGTTGCTACGTTGAAGAATGTTGAAAAGATGTACTTTTTTGTGTGTGTTTTTTTTTTTTTTTTTTTTTTTTTTTTTTTTTGATAAAGGTGAAAGAAGATGTCAAAGTAGTGTGCTCTCCCGTCATCTCGATCATGTATTTCAAAAAAAATTTGGATTTAATCGAGTCATCCATGATGATCATGACTTGAATCCATGACCGGTGGACGATGAGACTAAGTCTCTACTAACAGGATTACTATCCTAGTGATTATTTTGTAGCGTTTAGGAGCTTATCTTGGGTTCAATTTTTTGTGGCTGACGTAACCCGAGGGACAAGAGGCCCACCTTTTCTTTCAAGAAAATCAAAATCCGGGGATCGACGAGTGGTCCCTTCGCGTGCAACTGGAAAAGATTAATGGTATGCACGCATGGTCCATTACGATCATGGATCCAACGTGTAAACCGGCTCTTGGATGTCCATACGGGACCAATATGATTAAGTAATGATATAGGACTATTTTCTTGGATTTCATTAGCTTTTTTTCAATGATGCCGTCCAAGTTGGATCCAGGCATATACAGGTTGGATTAGATATAGATTAAATAAAAAATTCTAAATTTGAATTTAATTTTATTATTAAATAAATTAAAATAAAAATATGCAATAGATAAACAATTCAATCTAATTTATTTAATTTATCTATCCTACTTAATCTATTCTGACATAATTATTAAACAATAGTTAAATAGATTAAGGATTGAAATCTGAATTTTTATTATTAGTAAATAGTTTAAATAGGTCAATTCGTTATGATCTAAATATATTTAGTTTGAATTCTACTTTTTAGCCCAATGATGGGTTTAGGTTAATAAATTAAATTATATTTTGTCAATTATAGTTTTTTTTTTTTCACATGAATTTCAACAAAAATAATCCAATGGTACAGTAGCATGGCGTTAGCAGAGCTGTCTCTCTGGGGCTAAAATAAGGGGCCCCATTTTTATCAAAAAAAATAAAAAGAAATTATGAAGATGGTAGGTTGGTTGGGATCTTGTCGGGCTAAATTAAGAGAGCCCAATTTTTATCAAACAAAAATAAAATAAAATTATCAGATCGGAGGTTGGTTGGGATCTTGTCTTTATCATTAACAGGTCATGGATTTGATGTAATAAAAGAAAGCTAATATTTTATTTATATTTGTTTTAATAAAATAAATGGATGCGGGGGATAATCAGTTTTGCACAGTTTTTTTTATTGAGTATGTCACCAGCTAGTATGATAGGGATAAAAGAGATCCTGACCTCACTCATACTAGCGATAATGGGTTCCAGAAAATTTTTGAATTTATCGAGTCACTGTTAGAATCATGTTTCAAATTCATGATCGATTAATAATAAGACAAGATCTTTGCCAACTAAGCTACCATGTTAATAGTATTCGTATCTCTTTAATGTGTGCCACTTTAAAGTTTTATAGTGACATAGATGGCAAATCGTGGCATTAATGCTTATAATTAATGCCTTATCATTATTTATGTTTTTCCATGATGACTTGGTTTATTCGTAAGGAGGTTCGACCGTATATCCAAGACTTCACGTATAAATTTTACCGTCTTTGGAAGGGAATTGGCTTCATTGAATTAACTCTCATTTAAATTAATTCTGTTTTTTCATCTTAATAACTATATCTCCTGCTATCTATTCCTACTTAATTATAACAAATATTCAATTATTTATTTTGGAGGATTCTTATATGCTTATAATGCCTCTAACATGTACATGTACATGTACATGTACATATATATATATATATATATAATAATTTGTAAATTTAAGGATAACCAATTATTTCGATGAAAATAAAAATTTTGAATGAAAGTTCTAGTTTAATTTGACCCTTTTTAGACCTATTTATTTTTTAATAATTTTATATCTAATTATTGACAATGTTATTAAACCGATCCGAACATTGATCCGGACAAGATGCTGGATCACCGGGTCATCGGTTCAACCACCGGGTCAATGATTGAACCGAAGGATCGACGCATAGAATAAAAAAATTAATTATTAAAGTAAAACTAATGCTTTCACTTTTTCTTTTCTTTCTTAGTTGCAACTTGCAAAGTGATTATCTCTCTCCCTTTTCTAATAAATGGCATATAAATCAATCACTTCAGAGTTCAGTGAATCAGTGATTCTTTTCTCTCCCTTTTATAAATGGCATATAAATCAATCACTTCATAGTTCAGTCAACAGTACTTCTCTTCGCTGTTACTTCTTTCTCCGTTCTTTTCCTGTTCGGCACTTTGGAATTTGGATATTAACCACTTTCTCGCATCCCAGAGTTTCAGTCTTCCCACAGTCCCACTTCCTCCCAGCTGCCTTCGGCCCTCCGTCGGCACTCGCCAATCGAAGATGGAGTCAAGATCAAAGCCCATACGGCGAATCTCCAGACTCTAGGTATCACGTCTCGAATCCAGATCAAAGATCGGCTACGTGACTGGTCGCACAATCCTAGATCTTCTAAAAATCATGCCAGGCCTAACTTTCAAATCTACAACCAAACAATAGTAAGGAACAACTTTGTATAAGATTAACAGAAAATAAAATACAGATAAAATATAACTCAGGATTAACACCTAAAACCTACTCCTCACTGACTGGTCCCAAAACCCAAATGATCTTCGATATCTGAAACAAAAAATATAGGAAAATAGGAGTGAGCTACACAGGCTCAGTAAGTTATCAACACCTTCAATATACATACACCAATATGCATCTAATAGCAACAAGCATAATACATCATGCAACAAGACGTCCAGCATATAATAATAATAACCCACGACCTGATGCAATACGTACACTTAAATGCGACCGACACAGACACGCACGACTATGGATGGCCAACCATTTACTTAACTCTCCTAGTCCCTCAGACTATGGCCACGATCGACCCATGGCTCGCCCCGAAAGAGACTAGATCCTGTGTCACATACCGCTCAACAGTCATGTGCCAGCATAGTTTTGCTGAGGCCCAAAAGGAAAACTAGCTCTGAGTATCATACGAGAAACATGCATCCTCTGCATGTGCCCGCCACGCATGGCTAAAATAGACATCTAGCTCCTGTGTCACATACCGCTCAACGGTCATGTGCCAGCAATAGCCCTGCTGGAGGCCCAAAAGGAGACTAGGTTCTCGTATGATCATAGTCAGACTAGAGAGCACTCACACCATCTCAATGCACTCACACCAACACAATGCATCCACATCACACAATGCACGCAATCCAAAGCAATCCCACAATGTACCCACACCAACACAATGTACTCACGCCAACACAGCATCCATACCACATGATGCACGCAATCCAATGCAATCAGCAGATATATTACATATATCTATTAAGTTATAATATACATATATGGCATACATATCAGAGGTCAAGATAACTTACCCAAGAGCATCCACCAATAACGTGCAGTTCAATTTCCTAGATCCGATCTTCCAGAGACAACGACGATCCTGAATCACAAATTAAAAAGAAATTATATATAAACTAAATTTTCCTGGAACAACCTTGTACAACAGATCTTTTCCCTTCCTTCCTTTTATTTATTATTATTAAAATTATTATTATTATATATATATATTATTATTTCTAAATTGTATCTTCAATGGGCCGGCCCATCCCAGAAGCAGACCAGGCCCATCACAGATAGAAAACCCAGCCCAACAAAGTCTGGGCCAACAAAGCCTAGCCCAACACAAAACCCGCCCAACACCTGTTAACAGAGTCGATCCTTCTCTGTTAACAGCCGAGCAAGCCCCTCCCCCCTCCACGGAAACCGGAAGGAAAAAAAAATGGCGACGATCATCGCGATCGATTGCCCGGGAAAGGTCGCCGGAAGGGAAGGAAGGGACTGGCAGTCCCTTCGACGGCTGTCCGGCCACCCGCCGAGAACCCAAAATGAAGTCCGTTCCCCCCTCCACCCTGGCCGATCGTCCCAACTCGAGCCCACGCTCAAGAGGAGACGAGTTCTCGCCGATCGCCACTGCACACTCGAGTGGAAATTAAAGGATAGGGTACTTACCAGTGAGGTCGACATCAAACTTGGCGGCCACCAGAGGAAGACGGCCTTCAACTTGGCCGGGGCATACGAGGAAATCGTCCGACAAAATCGGTGTTGGCTTCAGCGTCCACTGGAGGAAGAAGAGGTCTGGCTGGAGCAGAGGCATGCGAGGAGCCCTTAAAACTCGAGGAAGATCCTTATCCCCCCCCTCCGGCGGCGTCTATCGGCTCTCCGAAACCTTCGCCAGAAAATCCGAGCGTTCGGTGCCAAGCTTCATTTGAACTGAAGTCGGCAACCCGGTTGCCGATTTCAGTCCGAACGCGAGCCTGGCCTTCTCTTGGCCTAGGTCTCACACTAGGTACGGTGATCCTTTGATTTTTTTTTTTTTTTTTAATTGGAGATGGGGGAAGGCGGTGATCCTCTAATTTTTTTTTTTTTATCGGACTTCGGAGATGGGGGAAGGCCGGAAGGGGGCGAGAGGGAGGCCGGGAGGGAGTGGGGGAGGCCGGGAGGGGATGGGATGGAGGAGCCGAGCATGTCGACGGAAAAAAAAAAAAAATCTTACCTGAACGACGATTCAAAGGAACCGAAAGCCGTGGAGTTGTCGTTGCTGCCACCGTCGTCAGCGTCGTTCCCGCCTGCCGCCGCCGTCAGCGTCATTCCCGCCGGCCGCCACTTGATCACCCGTCCACTCCGAGAGGAAGAGGCAGTCGATGGGAGATTACTGATTAAGGGAAGGGAAGCTAGAGCGATGGAACTCGGGAGGATTTCGGGGTTTTTGATTTTTATTTCTGGTTACGACGTTTCCTTCACCGGGTGGGTTTTTGTCGGGTTTGATCCGGGTGCGACGGTCCGCAGTTGAACCGTCGGTCGCCGTTTCTTCGCCGGTACAAGCAGGTTAATTCTAAACCCGAACCGGTTGTTGGATCGGATCACCGTTTTTTCGGTCTAACCGGCCGGGCCGGCCGGGTTTGATAACACTGGTTATTGGTTATCATATTTTAGCTATGTCAGAATAAATAAATGTTCGAGTCAAATTCAATCCATTTAATTCCGACACTAGCACAAAATGAATCGGGTCTGGATCATAATTTAGTATGACCGGATTTAAATAACTTGCTAGATCTAAAATTCTTGAAAATTCTATCGCAATATCGTGAAGTTTAGTTTGATTGAAGGTAGCAAGCTTTGTCGATTTTGAATCCAATTTTTTTTAAACAGGAGAAGGTGATTCCCCTCCCCATACCCCGTTGCCGTGGAAAGAGATAAGACCATCCAATGATGGCCGGTGCAAGCTTGTAGATAGACTTGCGGAACGGTCATAGGCCATTGGGAGGGGTTGCACCGACGAATACTCATCCTAATCCATCCATCAGCTGAGTTGATCACTTTCTAAATCTCCCTCATTCTCATTGTTGATTACCATCAGGCTTCTCCCCCACCACCCTCCCTTCTTCCTCCTCTCTGATAACCAACAAGCCACCGTAGAAAAGCACGGCCGCCCAAATCCCCTCCTCCTCCTCCCTCCTGATTTGCTTTGATTGCTATTTTTCCCTATTTTTAGATTTACCGTCATCGCAAATCATCCCAGAATATGGGCTGAGATCCAGCGCCACCATTGCTCGCCGGTGAGTCCTCCTGATGTTGTCTCGCTTGGCTATGGAGGCTGCGGATTCTTATATGCTTATAATGCCTTCAAGTCCATTAATATATTTTAATGAATATTCAAATTTAATTTGTTTTTTTTATATATATATCTATCAGGTTTTTTAATAATTTTATATTTAATTCTTAGTTATTATATTTTAGCGTAACTAGATGTTTAACTTGAACCGAATCCAATCCAATTTGGTTCCGAATCTTGCATGACGTGGATTGGGTCGGGCCATAATTGATTCTGACCTTACTCAAATAACCTGCTTTGTCTAGCATTCTTTTCGTAAACCCGTTGTGATCCGGTCCAATCATATAGTCGTTGGGTTTGGGTCCTAGATTATGATCCCGAATATAAAATTTAGTTAGATCGAGATCGAACATCGCCTCGCCCGGAATCATGACCGGGAAACCAAGATGAACCTCCTAATTGCTGGGGAGGAATTGGCATTCTTGTTAGCCAACAAAAGGGCACCCTTGGTCTGCAATTTCTCATTTAGTCTTTGATCGGTCTCCATTTTCCAGCATGAGAGCCAGAAGAAATTGGTGTTATACTTTGTATTATTTAAAAGCAAGATTCATGCAATGCATTTAACTCATGAAATTCCTAGAATATCATTTCTTAAAAAATTATGAGCACCGAGCACATCATTGTTTATTCTTAAAGAAAAATAAGCCCTAGTATAATATATCTTTTTTGAAATACCCTATAAAATTATTGCCTTCACTCCGGACGCTGGCAAACTGATACAAAATTATATATTGCATTACAGTACGATGAGAAGCTACCTTATCTTGCACTAGAGATCCAAAAAAAAAAATGAATTAACACAGCCTACATGCTGTGCTTTTCAATCAATTTGGTCATCAAATTTAACTTCTAGAATAACATAAAAAACCTTATAAGTTAAACACGTTCATACACATAGACACAAAACATATGAAAGCACGTAGCATGCGGTTATCATAAATATAACATTTGATCTCTCCATATTGACTATAAAATTCAATTATTTTAGTCACAAGATAAAAATATATGATAGTAGATATGATTTTCAGGATCTAAAATATCGTGTAGGAAAAACATATATTTTTAAAAATCTTGTATCCATGTATCAAGCCTACTTATATATATATATATATATATATATATATATATATATATATATATATATATATATAGAGAGAGAGAGAGAGAGAGAGAGAGAGAGAGAGAGATGTATGCTTCAATATCAAAATATATCACATTGATTTTAGGATGGTTTGATCTATACCTATGGTCTATAAAGAAATAAATATTTAAATAAATATTTTTAAAGATTTAAAATCTTCCTCTCTCTGAAAGAAGAATCATTGATGGTAAAGGCTTTTGCAATACCAAAGTCTAGTTCATTTAGAATGCAAGGGATTTCTCTTGCATTGTTTCCAAGTGGTTCTTGATTGTTATGTTACATGATAGATGATCTGTCAAAATCTTCTCTGGACAAGTAATGATCAATTTCTGAAAAATAAAAAAGTATTTGGCTATTGTCGATTTTTTTTTTTAAGGTACGGGATGTCTATCGACCAAGAGCTGATCTCTTCCTAAGGCACAGGACATCTATTGGCCAGGAGCCGATCTCTTTGTAAAAACAGGATGTCTATCGGTCAGGAACCGACCTCTTTCTAAGGTACAAAACATCTATCGACCAAGAGTCGATCTCTTTCTAAGGTGTAGAATACCTACTGGCTAGAAACCAACTCTTCCTAAGGTGCAGGACATTATTAGCTAGAAGCCGATCTCTTAAGCTGCGGGATGCTTGTTGGCCAAGAATCGATCGCTTATCAAGGTGCACGATGCCTGATGGCCAGGAGCTCATATTTTATCAAAGATAAGTTGCTCAACTGCTCATTGGATAGGTGCCGATCACTTACCTGAGTTAGGTATAAAGTTTCATAACTTTATTTTAATATGAAGCATATCTTTTTAAGTCATGAGAACTGTTACAACAAGGTTGGTAAAGTAGTTATTAAGAAGTATAACAGACCACTCAACAAATCACTTTACAAACTAATCTCTTAATGGCATAACCGACTTAATAACCTTTCTAACGGCATAACTACCCTAAAAACAGTTAGAACTACCTAATCAACTCAACTCTAAATCTCTATAAATAGAGGGTCAAGAGGAACTCCAGGAAACTTTTTTTGAACAAACACTCTCTCTAATTTTTTCATTATTCTCCCTCTCCAAGCTAATTTAAGCATCGAAGGATTCTTCATTGAAAAAATCTTACCAATTTCTCTAATGACAAGAACTTCTTTTATAGGTCCAGGAGCTGATCGTGCAAATCTTGGAGGTCATCAACCAATATCCTTAAAGCTCTCGAAAGCTCCAAAGTTATTTTAGCATGTCTGGTTTGTCCAACTTGGAGAGAAGTAGCAAAATAATGAGAAGAAGACCTCCGACAACAATATTCTCAAAATGATACTAGCATGACAAAAGTCAAGGTAAGGAATCCCTAACCTACTCCTGCTACTGATCAAAGGCTCGATACTCTGATTGAGTAGGTCTAGCTACTTACAAGCACTATCCATGTCCTTCAACGAACTATCATTCAGCCTCCTGCTCTACCAACTGAATCATTCCAACAGAACCACTGGCACCAATCTAGTAGAGGGGACAAGAGTCACCAACCTCCTTGCAGGGAGGAAGAAATCCGATAATCAATTCCACCTCAAGAAGGAAGGAACCATCACCACCACTCCAAGAGGATTCCTAGGGAGATTCGATCCTAGTACATCCTTCGAATCATCACTCTCAATAAGAGGGTGATATTAAAAAGAAAGTTCGAGAGTTAGAAGCCACACTTGGTAAAATTTATGTAGAGAACTGCCATCGAAGTAGCTTTCATGACTTCAATACTCAATCTCCTTTATCTGAAGAGATAATGAATGAACCGA
The DNA here is from genome assembly GCA_021397845.1 of Areca catechu. Taxonomy (NCBI): domain Eukaryota; kingdom Viridiplantae; phylum Streptophyta; class Magnoliopsida; order Arecales; family Arecaceae; genus Areca; species Areca catechu. Next base: position 45,334,603 of record CM038047.1, on the reverse strand, counting down.
TTTTTCATCAGTCAAGATGCTATTAGTTCAACCCTATGATGGTTTTACTAATCTCGTTGATCACTTGGAGGAATATAAGGCTCTTATGAGATTCCAAGGTATATTTGACATCTTATTGTGCTTGGCCTTCCTAGTAACTTTAAAGAAAGCCATCATGATGTGATTTTAATTCTGCTACCTAGATCTATTTACTCTTTCTAATAGCTAAGCAACTAGCTGCTAGGCAGTCATCGACCATAGCCAAAGAATAATAATTGTCTCTTCTCCATTAAGCAGAAAGAAGGAGAAACACTTTAAAACTATGTGATGTACTTTAATGTGGCTACATTGAAAGTCATAGATTTCAACGAGTCTATCTTTATGTCAGCCCTAAAGTGAGGACTCCAAAGTGGTTGCCTGAGTTTCTCCTTGGATAAAAACTTTTCAAGAAATTATACTGATCTCCTCATACATGTAGAAAAATATGCCCAAGCTAAGAGAGTCATTTTCTCCATCAAAATGAGGAAGAAAAGAAATAGAGCAGAAAGAAGCAGGCGCATGAGAAAGAAACTTATATTTAGCCAGAAATTGCCAAACTCCTGAATAATTCAAAGCCAAATCACCTTGATCAATAATTCACCAGTTATACCCCTTTGACTACCTTTCCATCTCAAATTCTGATGGAGATTAAGAATAATGACTATCTATGCCAACCACTGCCTATGAAAGGTCCACTAGAAAAGAGAGATAAGAGCAAATACTACCACTTCCATAAAGATCATAGTCATGATATGGAAGACTACTAAAGTTGAAACAAAAGATTGAGAACCTAGTCGATAGGGGTTACCTCAACAAATACATCAATAGCCAGAAAAAAGAAGAAATTCCTTGGATGCATCTTGAGCATATAGCTGAGCTAAGCCCTGCCAACTACAAAATGGTCGGCATAATCTTTGGCCTCTTCACAGGTAGGGGGCAGGAATACAAGATGAGGAACCACCAAAAAAAGGCACGGCAAAACCAACTAATTCCCAACACAAGAACATTATTACTTTTTCTGATGAAGATATAAAGGAGATTCAGATTCCACAATAATGTGGTCATTGTCTTTATGATGGTGGCCAAATATGATATAAAAAGTTCTAGTTGATAATGGAAGCTTTGCTAATATCTTATTCTATGATCATTTCAGAGAATGAATTTATCATTTGAAATGCTAAAAAGGATGAATACTCTACACATTGGCTCCTTTGGGAACTATGTTATTACAGAAGAAGCGATCTTCTTACCAGTAATTGCAGGTCAACTACCTAAACAAGTAATAGTCCTACTAATTTCCTGGTCGTCCGAATACTATCATCTTATAATGCTATTCTTAGACGACCATGGTTAAATACGTTAAGAGCAGTAGTCTCTACCTACCTTTTATTCGTCTGCTTTTCGACCAAGCAAGAAATTGTAAAGATCATAGGAGATCAGGTATTAGCAAGACAGTATTTTTTTGTAGTTGTCAAGAATCCCAAAATAGATAAAGGCTCCATAAATGAGTTAAATGTCTAAGAAGACATTACGACAAATAGAGGAGAGCCTACTGAATAGTTGATAAACATTTTTTAGAAGATGATCTAGATAAAAACATTCAAATCAGATCTCTTTAGGCTCCTGAAGTCAAAGAATGGTTGATCTTATTCCTTCGAGCAAAAACCGATATCTTTGCCTGAATAGCTACCAATATGCTTGATATACCTACTGACATCATCAACCACAAGCTTAGTATGGACCCTCTTTATCCTTCTATTAGATAGAAGAAGATAAGTTTTACTCTAAAAAAGACAAAGCCATCAAGAAGGAAGCAGACAAGCTTCTAAAGGCAGGCTTCATTTGAGAGACTCGCTATCCAGATTAGATAATCAATATAGTTATGGTCAAGAAGATAAATGACAAGTAGGGAATCTGCATTGACTATATTGATCTTAAAAAAGCTTGTTCGAAAGATAACTATCCCTTGCCAAGAATTAACTAACTTATTGATGCCACTTCCAAACATAAATTACTAAGCTTTATGGATGCTATTTCAAGATATAATTAAATTTGAATGGCATAAGAAGATGAAAAGAAGACGGTCTTTATGACTGAAAAAGGACTTTGCTATTATAAAATGATGTCTTTTAGGTTAAAGAAGTAATAGCTTTTACTATTATAAAATGATGCCTTTTAGGTTAAAGAATACAGGAACTACTTGCCAATATCTAATTAACAGAGTCTTTAAAAACTAGATAAAAAAAATATATAAGTCTATATGGATGATATGCTTGTTAAGAGTATAAAGGTTAATCGTTAAATAGCTAACTGGGAAGAAGCCTTCAACGAGTTAAGATGGTAACAGATGAAACTCCATCCAAATAAGTGTGTATTTGATATTATATCAAAAAGTCTTTGGATTTTATGGTGACTCGGAGAGGAATTGAAGCCAACCCTAAGAAAAACCAAGCACTTCTTAAGATGAGGCACCCCTGAAATAAGAAGGTTCAATTCTTAACTGGTCGGATAGCTTTACTTAGATAATTTATTTCCTAATCAATTGAAAATTAGTTGTCATTCTTTAAAGTCCAAAGGCATACTGATAACTTTGAGTGGTTAGAAAACTACCAATCAACCTTTGAAGATCTAAAGAAATATCTTGGCTCTTCTCTATTGATGCAAGGCCAAAAGAAGGTGAGCTACTTTATCTTTACTTATCTATTTCTCCTTATACTATTAACTCTATTTTGGTCAAAGAAGATATAGATGTACAAAAGCTCATTATTATACTAGCAAAATATTAAGAGACGTAGAAGTAAAATATACTAAGGTAGAGAAGATGATCTATACTCTTGTCATTACATCAAAAAAACTTTGGCCATATTTTTAGTCCTACTCTATTGTTATCTTAATAGATCAGTCTTTAAAATTCATACTTTGAAGACCATATACATCGAGGCATCTAGTCAAGTGGGCAATCGAATTAGAAGAATTTTATATTGAATACAAACCTCACCTCAGCATGAAAGTTCAGGTCCTTGCAGACTTTATCATGGAATGCACCATACCTAATGAAGAAGAGAAAAAAAGAGATCGAAAGAAGAACCAACTATACCTTCTTGGATTCTGCATGTCGATGCTACCTCAAACTCCTAAAAAAGTGGAGACAGATTAATTCTCATAAATTCTAATATGATAGTGATGGAGTATGTCCTAAGATTTGGCTTTAATACAACCAATAATGGGGTTGAATATGAAATATTAATTGCTAGATTGAAAATAGCCAAAAGATCAAAATTGATTGGATTAAAGTTTTTTCTGACTCTTAAATGGTCATCCACTAAGTCCAAGGAGACTACGAAACCAAAGAGCCAGCTATAATCAAATACCTTTAAAAGATTAAAGAGTTATCCTCAAATTTTAGAGTTATAGAAATCCAATAAATTTCTAGATCAAAAAATACTTGAGCAAATGCTTTGTTACGTCTTGCCATGTCAAACTGCTTGAATCTTCAAAAGATCTTTTTTGAATAATTAAAATCTTTTAGCATCAAAAAAGCCTCTATTGTTGTACAACTAGACATGAACCAACCTGGATTGATCCACTGATAGATTCCTTGATACAAAAATCTCCTAATAAGTGAGAGAAAAGTCCATAGAATCAGGCGACAAGCCCTATAGTATATCCTCTTTAACAAGCAACTTTATAAAAAATATTTTCAATACCTGTACTCTGATGTCTACATCCTTTTGAAACTGACTATATCCTTTGAAAAGTTCATGAAGACATCTATGGTAGCCATATAGAAGGAAGAACTCTTGCCTACAAATTTCTAAGATAAGGATTTTACTGGCTTATTATACAACAAAATGTTATAGACTTTATCCAAAAATGTGATCGGTGCCAAAAATTTGCTAAATCCAGAGAAAGCTTTCGATGTCAATCACTTAGATTCTAGTCCCATGGCTAATTGATATGTGAAAAATTGATATCCTCAAACCATTTATAATAGCAATTGGGTAAAGAAAATTCTTATTAGTGGTGATCGATTACTTCACCAGATGGATGGAAGCTGAACCCTTGGCCCAGATAACTGAGAAGAAAGTTCAAGACTTCAGCTAGAAGTCTATTATCTATCAACTTAGATTGTCCAGGTATGTTATCTCCAATAATGGAAGGCAGTTTGATAGCAAAAGATTTCAAGAATTCTGCTCAAATTTGTATATTGAATAAAGGTTCACATTAATAGGGCACCCACAATTCAATAAGGAAATATAAGTGACCAGTCAAATCATTCTTCAAGACTTGAAGTCCAAACTTAATCGAGTGAAAGTCCTTTAGGTTGATGAGTTGGACAGTGCTATTTGGTCCTTTGAATAATTCCTTATGCCCTAATTAGTGAAACACCTTTCAAATTGACTTTTAGGGCAAAAGTAGTCATCCCTTTAGAGATTGGCTTAGTTTTCAATCGAATAAAAGAATATGATAAAAATACTAATAAAGAAAAACTACAAGAGAGCCTTGACCATTTAGAAGTCTAGGAGAAAGCATATATCAAGATGGCAACTTTTAAATAGAAAGTCATCCAATACTACAACTCTAGAATCAAAATCAAAATCTTCTAGCAAGGAAATCTTACCCTTCAATGAGCTAAAGTTTCAGAACCTACAAAGAGTAAGAAAAACTCACACCTAATTGGGAAGGGCCCCATAAAATATTAAAGACCATTAGACCTGGGATATATAACTTGAAAAAGTTAAATGGAACTCCAATCCCAAGATCGTAGAATTCTGATATTTGAATAAATGTTATCAATAAATTCTTTTCTTTTAGAAAGGTACCTCTATTAATTTCATAAAATGAGTGAATAAAAGGCACAGGCGTTATCCAAACTTTTGATCAGGATCAAGAAGCCATCATCTACTCTAAAGTGATCGAGTAGAGAGTATAGGTGTTGCTTAAACTTCCGATCAAACTCAAGAAGTTATCATCTACTCTAAAGTAGTTAGGTAGAAGGCACATGCATTATCCAAAGTTTCAATCAGGATTAGAAAACTATTATCTACTCTAAAGCAGTTAGATAGAGGGCACAGGCATTGTCCAAACTTTCGATCAGATTCAAGAAACCATAATCTATTCTAAAGTGATCGCATAGAAGGTACAGACATTGCCTAATTAACTTCCAATCAGTCCTACGAAGCCATCTTCTAGGGTAGGAGGTATAGACATTGCCTAACTTCTGATCAGACTCATGAGGCCATCTTCTATGCCAAAATGGTTGGGTAGAGGGCACAGACATAGTCTAAACTTTTGATCAGACTCAAAAATTCATCGTCTACTCTAAAGTGGTCGAGTAACGGCATATGCATTGTCCAAACTTTCTATTAGGCTCAAGAAGTCATCATCTACTCTAAAGTGGTTGGGTAAAGGGCACATGCGTTGCTCAAACTTTGATCAGGTTTATGAAGCCATCGTATACTCTAAAATGGTCGAGTAGATGGCACAAGCATTATCCAAACTTTTAATCAGGCTCAAAAAGCCATCATCTACTCTAAAGTGATTGGATAGAAAGCATAGACATTGCCTAACTTTCAATCAAGCCCAAGAAGTTGTCTTCTTTCTAAAGTGATCAGGTAGAAGGTACAAACATTTTCTAACTTCCAACCAAACTTAGGATGCCATCTTTTACTCCAAAATAGTCAGGCAGAGGACACTGGCATTGTTCAAACTTTCAATTAGGCTCAGGAAGTCATTGTTTACTCTAAAGTGATGGATAGAAGGCATAGGCATTGTCTAACATTGATCAAGATCAGGAATCCATCTTCTACTCCAAAATAATTGGGTAGGGGGCACAAACATGATCTAACTTCTAATCAGGCTCAGGAAGCCATTGCTTACTTTAAAGTGATCAAGAGGAAGATTGAGAAGATAAAATACTAATTAATATAATCAAGAAAGGCTTAGGTAGCCTATATGCTCTCAAAAGTGATCGACTCAGGGAGCCTAAATTTCATATAGCTTATTTATTCTAATCAAATGAATATTGACAAATTCCATATAGCTATATTAAAGTTCTAAGAGCATGCACTCAACAACGACATCGGTGAAAAATATTTTCTTTTCATTGATCCTTGAAAAAAATTCTTTTAAGTTACATTAGCAAAAAAATGTATATCTTATTCTTCTTTTTAACCTTGGAGCTCTTGGAGGCTTGACAAATGAAGCATTGGGATCTTATCTTTCTCACTGCTTGAAGCTCCTGCATATTCTAAAGGAGGATATTCTTTGACCGGGGGGCCAGAAGCTACTATCTCCCATCCAACATCCAAAGTAATGCTAGCGATGATAATGAAAGAGTACGAGTCCCCTCTAACACCTCTTCTATTAAAGACTGAGTATCCAGATCTGTTAAGGTAAGAAAACTTATATCTATGTTTAGAAAGAATTCCTTCATCTTTCGAATGTACCTATTGAAACCTAACTTAAAGGCAAAAAAAGATACATGTTCTCGGTAATTACTTTATATCTTATTGCACCAATCCTTGATATCTCTAGAGCCATCTATATCACTTCAAAGATGGATACCTTCTTCCTGACTTGTATTTCAATCGAAGATCTTGAAGGATCACCAACCACTTCTTCAGGTATGGGCAAAACCTTGACCACTTTATCTACAACAATGGCCACCATACTACAGCAGGCTATGCAAGCAATCTCATATGGCTACATACATTCAAAGCATCATAGAAATGAAAAAAGAAAAACACTGGTTTAGAAATATAGGTTTAATTGCTCTACATATGTTTACAAAGTAGAATGTTCTCAAGCTACCAACTAGAAAGACAAAAGTTGAAAAAAAAAAGAAGTAATATACAAAAAGAAAAAGCCTTCATACTTCTACTGCTTGATCAGTTAGCTTTCGGTAGGGCATTCGTAGGTGCTTCTGGTATCTCAGCAATGGTTGTTGCTTCTGGAGCAATCGAAGAAGGGGCTTCGACATGTGCACCAGTGTCAACTCGCACCCCACTTGCCTCCTCTTCTAATGGGTTGCTGATGCTTGAGATATGAAGAGCAACATTGATATCTAGAAAAATTTTCTTCACTTTGCACTTGCAGTCCTTCAACCCTCATGAAAAGTGCTCACCGATCCTTCAGCTACATCATCCAAGAAATCCTCGAATAATTTGTATTCTTTTATAGTCTTTTTCTTGGCCTCTTTGAGCTCCTTCTCTTATCTCTCCTTCTTCTCCCAGAGTTTTTGGATGAAAGCTCAAGTTATTTCGATCTCTTTATTAATATCAGAGAGGTTGATCTTCAAACAACTTATTTCTATAGAGGTTGTGACCTCCAATTCAATCCTTTGGACCTCAGCAACAATCTTCTAGGCCTTAGCAACATCCCTCTAGGCTTCTATAGCATTAGCTTGGGCGTCGATGATTTTAACCTGGCCAGTCACCTTTTTTACTGCCTTTTTGTCCATCGATAGCTTCCTTCTCAAGTCATTCTTCACCTCATCATATATGATAAAGAAGTTTCTAAGGTGACTGACATTGGAGAGAAGCTAAAAAGAGAAATAAAGGGATCAATTCAGAAGAAAGAGAAAAGGAATAGAAAAGGAGAAAGAGAGAAGCAGCAAGGTGAAGAAGCATTTACCTGAAAGATCCCAAGATTGCTATTGCCAAGGACTTGGAAAGGAGTATGTGTTTTGTGCTCCTCTCTGTCAGCAAGAAGGAGATCATTTCCAATAGCTCTTGAGCGAGCCTCGGATCCCTACAGCTAGCATCACTCACCCTCAACCTTTTATGTGGAATAATGTGCTTTTCTTGAGCACTCAAGGACTAGCCAACAACAACTACTAGAGATGGTGGTTGACCCTCTGATGATCTGGTTGGCTAGTCATCGAAAGTTGTCAATTATCCAATGAATTAGTCAGACTGGTTGTCAAAAATGGTCGAACAATAACCAATGACCCGATCGGACTGGTCACCAGAGGAGTTAGCAATGACAGTTCTATGGGAGCAAGAGATTGGCTACTCTCTGACATAGGCATGCTCAAGGAAGACATCGATAACAAAGTTTCAGCAAACCTCTTCCTCTTGGCCTTTTGATGAACAGTGTCCAGCTTTTTCCTCTTAGCTACCTTTTGCAGTCTCTCCCAATCAAACTTCATTTCTATAAACAAAATCTCGAATAGTGATTAAGAGATCGATCAAATTTGATAACTACACAAAAACAAAGAAAGAAATGGAAATAGATCCAAAGTGGTCGAACATACTTTAAGGATCGACTAGGCTGATACTGTATCATACAAGGCCTGATTGGTTAGGAAAAGTTTGAACCCTGGAATATGGACTTCTAGTAGTTTATGATAATGCTCTAAGTCTTCATCTAAGGGAGTTTTATTGTAATTGAGCTCTATTTGAGCCCTGCACCAGGAAGACCTAATATCTAAAGGTTGGTCCGAAGAGATAAAAAAAATATATCCTTCCATCCATAGATAGAAGACAGGATGCCCACTACAAGTTTACATAACTATCTATGGCCGAAAATAGTACCACTCCTTGTCATGTGGATGGGATTTCAATATAAAGATGGCTTAAAACAAAGAACATCTTGGCTCTATCTTAACCATATTTCAAATAAAGAGGAAGCTAATAATTACTCTAAAGACATTCAGGGAGAACTGAGTTAGAGTTACCTTATAGTAATTTAGGACATCCTTAATAAATTGATGAAGAGGGAACTGAAGTCAGGTATCGAATATGTCCTGATAAAAAGCAACACACCTAGGCAGAGGAGACATAATTCTATCTTCCAGACCTGGCATAGTTATTCTAATGACATCAGGGATGGAATGCTTGTCCCTAAGTTTCCTCAAGTTTGCTTCCTTAATCATAGGCTTCTCTTACTCAGGGCCTATAAGGCCCTCCTATAATGTCTAATGGAAACATCGGAAGGAATAGGGTATCCTTCCTTAGTTAGTATCAAACTTGCGATAGTTCCAGCATAACTCTTCACTTTTCTAATGGCTCTTTTTATCATAGGGGCTATGGCTATAGACAAGTAGAATAAAGGAAAGGGAAAGCTAAATACCTCTTACTAAAGAAGATGAAGCTCTAAATTTTTAGGAGCAAATGAAAAAAAATCTCGAAGGGAGGAGGTTGCCTGGTAACTCACTTGAAGATGAAGGTAAAAAGACAAAAGACAAAAGACCCTAGTTGAAGGAAAAGACCCCTATTTATAGTGGTGCTTAATGAACTAGATTAAATCACCTCACCGTTGGGATGCTAGCCACGTCACTTGATCTCTACCTAAAGGTGTAGGCCACTCTCTTCGCTATACCTGAGTTACCCTTATTGGTTGGAGGGCTTATCCCATAGATCGAAGAGTTACTAACTTTTGAAAAATTGTCCACTACCAGTTTAATGATATTTTCGTGAAAAGAGCGCAAAATGGTGCTCGCGATATTTAATGCCATACAGTGAAACAACGATGCAATATAATTAGATATCTTATCTCACCAAAAGCTTGTGGAAGCTTATCATCATACTTTCGACTTGAACTAAGTAAGTCTCTTCAAAATCGAAAGTAGGGGACAAGTATTATAGGGTAGATGACTTGTCAAAACTTTCTTTGGACAAGTAATGACCAGTTTCAATAAGTAAAAAAGTATACGACCAGTCGCTAATCTCTTTTTAAGGTACAGGATGCCTATCGACCAAGAGCCGATCTCTTCCTAAGGTGCAGGATACCATCAACCAAGAGCCAATCTCTTTCTAATATGCAAGATGCCTATCAGCCAGAAACTGAACTCTTCCTAAGGTGTAGGATGCCTATCAGCTAGAAGCTTATCTCTTTCTAAGGCACAGGAAGCCTATCAACCAGGAATCCATATCTTTCTAAGGCATAGAATGCCTATTGACCGGAAGCCATTCTCTTATCAAGGCAAAGAACGCCTGATAGCTAGGAGCCAATATCTTATCAAAGCACAGGATGCTCAACTACTTATCAGACAGGTACCGATCACTTACCTGAGCCAAGTGTAAAGTTTTATAACTTTATTTAGTATGAAGCATATCTTTTTAAGTCATAGAGTTATTACGGCAAGGTTGGTAAAGTGGTTATCAAGAAGTATAATAAAATACTCAACAAACTACTTCATAAACTAACTCTTAACGACCTAATTGACTTAAGAACTTTCCTAACAGCGTACCTATCTTACAAATGGTTACAACTGCCTAACAACTTAATCCTAAACCTTTATAAATAGGGGGTTGAGGAAAGCTCCAGGGGATTTTTTTTAGGAAACACTTTCTCTATTTTATTCTCACTATTCTTCCTCTCCAAGCTGACTTAGGCATTGGAGGGTTTCCCATTAGAAAAATCTCACTAATTTTTCAATGATGAAAACTTTTTTGTAGGTTTAGAAGCTGATCGTGCTAATCTTGAAGGTCATCGGCTAGTATTCTGAAGGCTCTCGGAAGCTCTAAAGCTATTTTAGCATGCCCGGTCTGTCCAGCTTGGAGAGGAGCAACATGTTACTTTTTTGGATAAAAAGTAAAAAACCCTTACATTTTATCTTGATTTATAAATACCCTTCTATATCTCTAATTTCAGTAACGTCAACCCTACATTTATTAAATTGTTGCAATGTGCTTCACTGACCTCATAATTGAGGCATGATGTCTATGTGGCAAATTATTTTGGATTAATTGACTGATACGGCTTTTATTAGATTATTTTAAAATAAGATGGAGCATGATTGGATTACAAAAATAAAATACCAAAAATAACCTTAACCATATGCTTCCCATCACCTTCTCTCTGCCTCTTTCACCACCTCTCTCACCTTCTAGTTTCTTGGATTCCACAAATACTAGATGCTTATATTAAGATCTAGTAGCTCTATCTGCATCATATCCACCCCCTTGACATTGGCAATTGCCTGGATCTCCACTAGCTCCACCATCGTCTCTACACACAGCACCAAAAACTCCTCCCATGCTAGGTAGCCATCATCAATTCCATAAGTGAGTGCTCACACTGCTGTGTGGGTGGAATTGTGGATGCTGCATGGTGGGCAATGATGGAAGGAGAAGGCAAGCTTGGCGGTGGCTGGGGACTTGATCATAAGGAACATAAGGCCCCTGGGGTCGAGGTCTAGGGCCTTCTTGGCCCATGCAGTAAACATCTCCGGAAGGTAGAGGATGGTTGGGGTGTGGGCGGCATCGAGGATGCGAAGGTAGGGGAGGACCTTGGCAAAGCTACTAGGGTCATCCTCCATGTCGACAACCACGTAGTCATAGCTGGCAAGGCCAGCAATCTCGACAAGGGTCGAGGAGGAGCTCAAGAGAAAAAAGGTCGTAGAGGGTCTCATCATTGACGAGTCGAAACTTAAGGGTCCATAGTTCAGGGGAGAAGGAGAGTGGGATCGAGATCCGGCACCAACTGCTTTGATTCAAGGAAAGGAGACTCTTTTCTTGGAAGCTTGGAAAATGATTGAAATGGAGATGGGGCCGATGGTTTGATTGGATTTAGGGAGGAGGATAGATGCATTTCAGAGATTTAGAGTTTTGAAAAAAAAGAAGAAGAAGAGGATTTCTTTGGTCGACAGCAACGATAATGGTGGTGGAGGAGGAGGAGGAGGTAGCTACCATGGATTACAATTCAAGGGGGTGGCAGTAACTAGGGGGATGGGGGCAATAGTGTCAGTGGCCAGGGGATTGCCAATGAAGTTGTATAATATTTTAGAAAGAAGGGTTGGAGAAGAAAATAATTAAGATTATTTTTGGGTTTTTTTTTTTTAAGCCCATATCATGCATCATCTTATTTTAAAGTAATACAATAAAAGTCATATCAGTCATTTAATTCTAAATAATTTGTTACATAAATATCAAGCCTCAAATTAGAAGGTCGATGAGATATATTATAATAATTTAATAAATATAGAATTGACATTACTAAAATTAAAGATATATGGGATATTTATAAATCCAGATAAAATATAAGAGATTTTTTATTTTTACTTCTTTTTGGGTACAAATCCTTCACATTTTCTATGCACGATACCACAACTCTGCTCTTTAATTTTATTCCAGGAGTTTCACGTTTGGCCACATCACGTATCCCTCCTACACGGCGGTTGTAGACGGAGCTATCAAGTATAAGAATTTAAAAATACCTTGGTTCGATCTCGAAGGTCTTGCCATTGAAGCATTGACGAGACCAGACCACCGAACCGCAATTTTGATCACATGCTAAATTGACCACCTTTTGTCTTCTGAGACTTTCTTTTTTTTTGTTTTTTCCTTCCTCGTGGATCGACTTCTAATTCCCTATCATGTCCGGAGATCCACTTTGGATGATTCGGTGGATTTAGATTTTTCCAGCGTGAAAACAAACCATCAACTTCTAATTCCCTGTCATGTCGGGAGATCCACTTTGAATGATTCGGTGGATTTAGATTTTTCCAGCGTGAAAGCAAACCGGGCCACTGACCACTAGCTTAGGTCGGTTCACCGTATTGATCACGTGTCTTAAAAAAAATTTTTAGATCTAGCCGGGTAATCCATAAATATCATAACTCGAATTCATAAATATCATAACTCGAATTCATGATCAATAAAAATTGAGACTAAATTTTTTGAATTTAATCAAGTAATTCATAAGAATCATGTCTCGAATTCATGATCCATAAAATGAGACTAAATCTTTACCAACCGGACTACCAATTTAATAATAGAGGATTTTACATTGAAACATTGTGCTAGATGTAGATAATCCTTAATCACTTTCATAAACTCCTTTGCAGTTGGAAAGAAACAATATTTTATTTTAAAAAAAAGTGTGAGCACTATTTTTTTTCTCTGAAAAATAGCAAAAACATCACCGTGATAATAATCAACTCGTAGCATCATTTATTCTCAATCCGTCAATACTCTTCATTTAGTTGAGAATAAATTATAAAATAAAATATAAAATTAATGGATAATCTAGTTAATTCTTTTGAAGTGCGAATTTTAGAAAAAGATATTTAACTAAGAAAAAGAATGAATGATTCAATATATAAATTAGAATATGATTAGTATGATCTTGATTCTACAACATATTGTGTAGTGACCAAGCTTATTATAATGGCCATTGCAACATTGTAATGGCCAATATATTAAACGCAATGTAAAGTCCAAATCTCTTGCATGTTTTTTTTTTTTTTTTTTTTGGTTACAAGAATAGAAGAAGAAAGCTAAACACAGACTTTAAATATTCCTGTAGAAGGCCGCACCATAACTATCAACAAAAAGCAGAGAACTAAAGTCAGGATGAAGAAACTCCCCTTGTTTTTTTTTTTTTTTTTTGGGATAGGAAAACCCCTGGCAGGGCCGAATATATTAAAAAAAATCAGTAAAAGTTTTACTGACAACGGACAAAATCCAGAAACTGGAAGGCAGAAATTTACAATGACATAATAGAAGGTGAGATACATTAAGGAAGATATACAAAAACCAAAATCGGTCTTGACCTTGACTACCCATCAAATCAGAACTTTTAATTACAGCAATCCAGAACACCAGTAGAGAAGAACTTATGAGAGTGTAGTTGCCTTCAGTGCCCAGCGAAGCAATGCAAGATAGCAGTTGATGTTCTTGTGAAGGCAGCCCATTAATGTGAAGATATGGTAATTGTGCCGGCAGTCCTCTCCAAGTGTGAAACTTTAGCAGAAGGTAAAGTATAACATAAAAAATTCTCCTTGTTTAATAAATCTCATGCACGTTTAGCCAATTACTTTCAAACTTACTGGTATCAATCTCGGTTATAGTATGTTGAGATCATCAAGTCATTTCGTCGACCCCCCTTGATACTTTGCAATTTTAAATAAATTCGTGTTAATCTCCCCACTTTGGGCCATTTTAGGATGGTCATGGTATCGTTTTTTTTAATAAATAAAAGGAATAGTATTGCCATCGAGACCGTCGTGGTCCGTAGCTGCCGTGTCGGATTGCGCTCCTCCCGTCGCCTGCCGCACTCGGCTCCCGGGTCTCCACCTCCCGCCGTCCGGTGGTCCTCTGCTCCAGGGCCTACGAGACAATGATTAGAGACCCGGACCGGGGTTTCCGGCGGGGGCACTCCGACGATCAAGTCAGTGATGGTACAGGAGAACTGATCCTCCTGGCCGGGTCCCTCTTGATGGACTCCGCACTAGGAGGAGTAAAAGATGTGTGTGGAGGTGTGAACGTCGCAGGGGGAGATTGGTAGCGGGGACAGAGGGATGCTCTGTCCCTCCGCCTCTCCTTGAGTCCCTCGGTTCCTCCATTCTTGGTGGTGATGGCCTTTTGCTCTTTTGGTGAGCTTGCCTTGTCTTGGTGGTGAGTGATCGTTCTGTTTTATTTTTTTTATTTTGTTGTTGTTACCTCTCCCTCCTTGGGGGGTGCCGATCATTCTTTGTAATCGAAGACTGGCCGTTGAGAGCTTGTCTCGGGGTTCCCGCCGGGCTGTCAGACGCCCGCGGCGATGTCCCAGGAAGCCCTTTCCTAATTCATGATAAGGTGCTGTCAGGCGCTCCGACACTCCTTCATGATTGCCTTGTTCCGGAAAATTGGGGATGTCTCGAATGGCGGACCGCCGCCCGAGAGGTTCGAATCTCCTGGATGGTCTTCTTTCTGGGTGATCTGAGTGGTTGGTGAGGAATATGGCACCTCGATCGGCGTGTTGCTTGCCTTTTTGGTGTAACTGGTGGTGTCAGGTAGTCAGTACGGCCTGAGAGGCGTTCCGGTATGGTCCTTGGGAGGCTCGCCGGTGCCCTCGACTGGTGAGGACTTCTTCCGGGTGGGGCCGAGCTGGGACGGCAGGGCTCGCTCCATCCTAGGTGCTCCGGGCTTACGGGGATGGCCAGGTGGAGAAGGGCGAAGTACGGGCTTGTCCAGAGGGCGCGCACTCGGAGAGGCTCGACCTCGGCGGGTGAGCTCTTGGCTCGACCTCGACCGCGGGGCATTAACCTCCGAGGGTCTTCTCTGAAGGGCGGATGTCGGCGGGCCCGGTCCAGAGGACGCGCACTCGGAGAGGCTCGACCTTGGCGGGTGAGCTCTTGGATCGACCTCGACCACGGGGCACTAACCTCGAGGGTCTCCTCTGGAGGGTGGATGTCGGCAGACCCGGTCCAGAGGGCGCGCACTCGGAGAGGCTCGACCTCGACAGGTGAGCTCTTGGCTCGACCTCGACCGCGACCGCGGGGCACTAACCTCCGAGGGTCTCCTCCGGAGGGCGGATGTCGGCGGACCGGTCCAGAGGGCGTGCACTCGGAGAGGCTCGACCTCGGTGGGTGAGCTCTTGGCTCGACCTCGACCGCGGGGCACTAACCTCCGAGGGTCTCCTCTGAAGGGCGGATGTCGGCGGGCCGGTCCAGAGGACGCGCACTCGGAGAGGCTCGACCTTGGCGGGTGAGCTCTTGGATCGACTCGACCACGGGGCACTAACCTCCGAGGGTCTCTCTGGAGGGTGGATGTCGGCGGACCCGGTCCAGAGGGCGCGCACTCGGAGAGGCTCGACTCGGCAGGTGAGCTCTTGGCTCGACCTCGACCGCGGGGCACTAACCTCCGAGGGTCTCCTCGGGGGCGGATGTCGGCGGACCCGGTCCAGAGGGCGTGCAACGGAGAGGCTCGACCTCGGTGGGTGAGCTCTTGGCTCGACCTCGACCGCGGGGCACTAACCTCCGAGGGTCTCCTCCGGAGGGCGGATGCGGCGGACCCGGTCCAGAGGGCGCACACTCGGAGAGGCTCGACTCGACGGGTGAGCTCTTGGCTCGACTCGATCGAGGGGCACTAACCTCTGAGGATCTCCTCTAGAGGGCGGATGTGGCTCTGGCCTAGGTGCCGAGCTCATGAGCTCGACCTGGCGGAGGACTGGGCTCCATCTGCTTCCATGGGGGAGTTTGGCTCATCTCGGTAATGGGGTCCGAGCCAGAGGGTCGACGTGGTGTCCCTCTCCAGATGGCTCCCGCAGATTTCTCCACGTCAACAGTCTTGCCATATCATTTGCCCCCCACTCTCGAGGCTCGTTAATGCATAGTGTTCAGGCCGAAGGGAGTAATTGCGGTGCTGATGTGGAAAGGTAAAGATCGGTTGCAATGATGGCCGTGACTGCTGGTGCTTCGGGAGCCGCTCCTGTGAGCCAATGCGGGGGTGCCACCTGGCCACGTCTGAGGAGCAGTTAATGTTGGCACAGAATTCAGAGCGGCTGGGATGCCATTCTCTCCGATGGGTGACACGTGGCGCAGATCTATTGGTGAGCGGCTGACACGATACGGACCCCTGGGTCATTTCGGAGTGAAAGGAGGGCCTTACTCGAACAATCTATTCTTTTTGAATTCTCCGTGCCTACTACTGCCGCGCCATGGCTTCTTCTTCTCCCTATCGCCCAAGTTTCTTCTCAAGGCAACTGGTTAGCTTCTTCCTCTTTCTTCCTCCCAATAGAGTAGGGTTCCCTCTCGGGGTCTGGGGTTTCTTCTTCGGTCTTCGACCTTGTGTTTCCTTTTTCTTCTTCTTCTTCTTCTTCTTTGTTTTGGAGGTGTCTTGTTTTGGTCCGGGCTTCCGTCCCTCCATTGATCAGGGTGAGGCTGGTCTTCCGAATGGGGGCCGGCCTTCTCTTCCTCTCTTCTAATGGGGAGGGAGGCATAGCTCGCTATGAACTCGGTGGGAGGCGTCCTCTCGGCCCGGTTCTTATTAGGGAACCGGGGTCGGGTTCTTCTTTCCCCCTCCTTTTTTTGCTCCTGTCCCTGAGTCTGCTCGGTTTGCAGGTCCCGGTGGGGTCGCCTCCATGATCACCACCGGAGAACTCAGGACTGTCTGGAATGTCTATGGCATCCCTCATTCTGTCTGGCTTATGATCCCTCGTCCGGGGGAGCGGGTTACTTCGAGTGGCCCGGGCTGTCTTGCCTTCTATGAGGGGACCTTCTCTGGAGGTCTCCGTTTTCCTTTCCATCCCTTCTATTTGTCAGTCTTGGACAACTATTGTTTGGTCCGGTATAGCTGGTACCAAACACTATTAGGGTTATCTTCTCTTCATTGTGTTCTGTAACCTTCACGGGTTCGTGGCCCGATTTTCTTTGTTCAGGACTTTCTTCGCCCTGAAACGTCACCCAATGAAGACGGTGGTGGTCTTATCTTCCCGCCCGAGGGGCATAAGTTTAAGCTCCCTCTTCCGTCAAGGGATGGAAGAGTAAGTTCTTCTTTGTCGAGGTCGAGGGAGTAGTCTGGGTCTAGAGTGATCGGACCAGTCCCCCAAACGAAACTCTACCATCGATGTGGCTGACCGAGATGACTACGAGCAGCTCCGCAGTGCGCAGATTCCTTCTCTCGAGGTCCTATTGTCTGCGTAGAACCTCGCGACTCTAGGGGACCCAGCAAAGGGTCAGGTGAGTCCGGCCTGAACATTGCTCTTTTCTTTCTTTGCATGATCTTTGTGCAGTTTTCCACAGGTTCTGACCACTGTGTATATTGTGTGTAGGTATGATATTCTTCGAGATCGATCTCCTAGCCCTTACCAAGAAGAGGCGGCCGGTAGGATTGGCCACAGAGCCCGCTTCCAGGCGGCCCCGAGGTGAGTGCACACCTGCGGCTGCACCGGTGGTGGTGGTCGGGCTGAGCTTGACTGCAGCTAACGGCTCGGCTCAGAGGTGACCCGCGCTGCTCCTGCGCCGATGGAGAGGGCAGCTCCCTCGGCCCCGGGGCCCTCCCAGCAGATCCCGGCTGCAGAGCCCGAGGTAGTGGTCCGTGCGAGAGACCCTGCCACTGTTGCTGACGCCTTGCCCCACTCCGGGTCGTCCCGTTGTCGCCGCCAGGGGTGGGAGGACACGGGCTGCTTTCGAGGCTGCGACAGTTGTGCCGCCTGCGTCTGCCCCGGTCTCCCAGCCTGCCCTCGGGGGGCCTTCGGTCAGCGATGCACGGCTGCCCTGCCCTAGAGAGAGTCAGAGGGAGGAGGGAAAACGTTACCTCCCCTTCCGAATGGGGTCGGGGAACTCGGTCCTTCGGAGCCCTGAGCTCGCCAAATGCTTGATGGACTTCTCCATCCAGGCGTGCGACCGACAAGACATGGCCGGAATGCATGTGGCCGATGTCTTCAAGATCCTCTTTCTCAGCTGTACTCGATGAGTTCCTTCGCCTCTTTTGCTTGCTCTTCATTTTCCTCTGGTCATTTTATTCAATATTTTCATTTTTTTTCATTTCATTTTTCTTTTCATTTTCATTTTCTTCTTTTTTTTTGTGCAGATCGGTGCTGAGGCCCTCTTCCTCAGGGAACACTTTCAGAGCTGTGATCGCCTCGAGCGACAATGAGTTGCGAGATCGAATCTTTGAAGACCGACCTGAAGGAGAAGGCCGATGCCAGCGGGACCCTTGAGTTGAAGATCAAGGACCTCGAAAAGAGCTCGCCGATGCTGAGGGGCGAGCGAAAGGACTCTCGACGGCCTGCGATAGGAGCGGAGCCATTCAAAGAAGGCAATCAATGACTCTCCGTCGTCGAGAAGAAATTGAACTGGTACAGTGCCGAGGCCGACAGGCACAAGGGACCGCCCAGGCTGCCCAGGCTGAGTTGGCGGGCGTGTGAGAGAGAAGCTTGCCGCTGCTGAGAAAGCGGTAGAGGCGGCGGTCAGCTCGGCGGAGGCAGCCAAATTAAGGGCTGTCGAGCTGGAGAAGGTGGTTGCTGTGGCTGAGAAGGATGCCAAAAGTGCCGTCGCCACCTTTAAGGCTTCGGAGGGAGTTCGTCACCGACATCAAGCAGATGGCGTCGGACTCCTTTTACAAGGGGTTCATGTACCTGCACGGTCGGGTCGAGTCATTTGTCCTTGACAAGAACCGTGACTGCCTCAGATACCCCTTGACTTCGGAGGAGGTCGACGAGGAGGTCGTCAGGTCAGAGCCCTCGACACCAGCCGATGGTGGTTCTCCTGAGACCGGGGGGACTGAGCCGGAAGCCCCTGAGGGCGGGGGCAGCCAGTCTCTGGACCCAGCAGAAAAGCCAGCGGCATGGAATGACTTCTTCTCTTTTCCTTGCTTTAGTTTGTACTTCTTTGTTTCTTGTACTTGTTCAGGGTCTTCCGGCATGTCGGGGCCCAGAAAATACTTGTAACTTGTATTTGATCAATAAAGCTTGGATTGCTTTGTCAGAGACTCTTTCTCTATCCTTCCTCTTGATGCGGGACAGAGATTGGAATGGATCGCTGGTGAGCATGAAAGTCACCAGAGATTAGGATTTACAAAGAAGGAGGAAAGAAGAGGGTGCAGGTTAAGAAAAAAAAAAATACTGGGATTCCTAGATTCCCCAAGAAGAACAAGCACATAGCAAAGGGGCTCACACAGATGCCCTAGAAGAACAAGCACATATCAAAGGGGCTCACATAGATGCCCTGGCTCAACAGATGCCCTGGGCTCAACAGATGGCCCAAATCAGGGATCACACAGAAACCCTGGAAGATGGAGAAGGGATCTACAGATATCCTAGGATCACACAGATCCTTCACACAGAACAATAGAATTTTATTCATCCATCCTCCTATTACAAAAGGTGAGGGTGGTATTTATAGATTTTCCAACCTCATTTGAATTTGAATACAAGATAAAAAGATAAGAACGAATCCAAATTCAAATATAAGATAGGATAAGATAAGCTTATCCATATATCAATCCTAACCAACAAATCCTAATTCAAATTTAAACAAAAGATAAATCCTAACTAAATTTATTCCAAAAATACTTCAAGATCTGTGCCACTCCAAGAATTATGGCTTGCTCCAAGATCCGTGCTTGAGATGTCCCATCACTCTTCCCTCTCTTTTTTTTTTTGTTTTTGCTCGGGGACTTCAGAGAGAGAAGGGCTTCTCTTGTCTAAGGTTGAGGCAACTCGCGGGCTGCTAGGCTCGAAGATGTCATTGGCCGACGTCATGAGATCTGAGCTCTGGTCATGAGAAGATGTCCTGGAGCTGGGCTCGGGGATGGAGATTGCTGAGAGCGGCTCGGCGAGAAGTTTTCTTGGCCGGAGATCTGAGATCCGGTCTTGAGAAGATGTACTAGAGCTGGGCTCGGGGATGGAGGTTGCTGAGAGCGGTTGGCTCGAAGTTCCTTAGCCGGAGATCTGAGCTCTGGTCTTGAGAAGATGTCCTGGAGCTGGGCTCGGGGACGGAGGTTGCTAAGAGCGGCTTGGCTCGAAGTTTCCTTGGCCGGAGATCTGAGCTCCGGTCTGAGAAGATGTCCTGGAGCTGGGCTCGAGGACGGAGATGCTGAGAGTGGCTTGGCTCAAAGTTCCCTGGCCGGAGATCCGAGCTCCTGTCTTGAGAAGATTGGCCTGGAGCTGGGGTCGGGGATGGAGATTGTGATAGCGGCTTGGCTCGAAGTTCCCTGGGGCGGAGATCTGAGCTCCGGTCTTGAGAAGATGTCCTGGGCTAGGCTCGGGGACGGAGGTTGCTAAGAGCTGTAGTTTTGATGGTGCTGTATTTTCTTCTCACCCCCTCTTTCTTTCCTTCCCCACTCTTCCTCATTCTCTTTCTTTTCATTTTCATTTCTTCTCTTTTTTTTTTTTTTTTTTTTTAGAGTGGAGATCAGAAGAGAGAATGCTGGCTGGACCCCCATTTTTTCTCTCTTTCTTTCCTTCCCCTCTCACCTTCTTTTCGAGAGGGATATCAGAGAGGAGGGATGCCGGGCTTCCCCCCTTTGTTCCCTTTCTTTCCTTCCCCTCCCATTTTCTTTCGATAGAGAGGTAGATCAGGGTAGGGGTTACGTCTTGGTTGCCTTGGAGCTAGGCTCGAGGCCTTCCTGAACGTGGAGCTAGGCTCGGCACAGGGATTGCCTGAGATCTTGGCTCAGGTCTTTGGCACCTTGGAGCTAGGCTCGAGGTATTGACGGGAGCTACATGGCCCCGTGATCCTTGGCATCTCAGAGCTAGGCTCGGAGGCGTTTGAGATGGAGAGCTGCTTGGCTTGAGATTTTTTCGATGTCTTGGAGCTGGGCTCAGGGACGCTTGGAGTTGGAGAGCTACGTGGCTCAAAGTCCCTCTGGAATCCTAGAGCTAGGCTCGGGGCACCAGGAAGTGGGAGCTACGTGGCTCGAGATTTTTTGATGTCCTGGACTGGACTCGGGGATGCTTGGAGTTGGAGAGCTACGTGGCTCAAAGTCCCTCTGGCATCCTGGAGCTAGGCTCAGGGGCACCGGGAAGTGGGAGCTACATGGCTCGAGATTTTCTTTGACGTCCTGGAGCTGGGCTCGGGGATGCTTGGAGTTGGAGAGCTACGTGGCTCGAGATTTCTTGACATCCTGGAGCTAGGCTCGATGACGCTTGGAGTTGGAGAGCTACGTGGCTCAAAGTCCCTCCAGCGTCTTGGAGCTAGGCTCGGGGGTGCTGGGAAGTGGGTGCTACATGGCTCGAGATTTCTTTGACGTCCTAGAGCTGGGCTCGAGGATGCTTGGAGTTGGAGAGCTACGTGGCTTGAGATTTCTTTGACATCCTGGAGCTGGGCTCGGGGACTTTTGACCCTTTCTTGCAAAACATGCAGACACCCATGCAAGGAAAAAATCATCATCATAATTGTTGGTGAGGGGACTTACCTCATCGGGAGTGTCTCTGCGGGCCGTGGGCTCTCCGCTCTCGAGGAACTTCACGCCGCCAAGTCCTTCGAGTGACGAACTTCTCATGGTGGGCCTTGGGCCGTCTCGTAGGGTCTTTCGCATGGTGGTTCGCCACCGTCGTGTCGTCGATCGCGCCTCCTGGTTTAGCTTTCTTCTTTTACTTTCTCCTTGTCGCGTGGCGAGAGGTTATCCCTAGGCTTTTCACCCCCTGAGTCTCCTTGGGTGCTTGTGCATTCTCCGGGTGATAACGTCCGTCGCTTGCGCAGTGGTGCGGCCATGGCATCGGAGGCGACGGGGGACCGGCAAGCGTTCGGGCCCCCGCCTGAGTCTGCCCCCTTCTATGAATCTTGAGAGATGGGTCTCCTGTTCTCCATTGCGATGCCTTGTGATATCACTATGGTCGGTGAAGGGCTTATCCGGCATTGGGCACTGCAGCCTAGGCCCGACAGCTGAGCCCCGTGCATTGACGGTCCAGCGGGGGGGATAACCCCACTAGCTGGTGCTCATGCTTCCTCAGGCATACTTTCATCACGTGCTTAGTGGTTTTGTCACAGCTTCCCCATCGAAGGGGACAGGGGAAGCGATATACTACGGGGGGCTGGGAAAAGGTCACCTGTCTATCAGCCTTTCCAGCCTGTGTCGTCACTGCTCTTCTGGGTGTGTATCCTGGGGGTGGAGAAGGGATTTATCATACCCGTCCTCATCCCCTTACCTAGCGCGCCCAAATTGTTGCCACCGAGACCGTCGTGGCCCATAGTTGCCGCGTCGGATTGCGCTCCTCCCGCCACCACCTGCCGCACTTGGCTCCCGGGTCCCCGCCTCCTACTGTCCGGTGGTCCTCTGCTCCAGGGCCTGCGAGACATGGTTAGAGACCCGGGCCGGGGTTTCCGACGGGGGCACTCCGACGATCAAGTCAGTGACGGTCCAGGGAAACAGATCCTCCTGCCAGGCCCCTCTTGATGGACTCCGCACTAGGAGGAGTGAAAGATGTGTGCGAAGGTGTGAACGTCGCAGAGGGAGATTGGTAGCGGGGACAGAGGGATGCTCTGTCCCTCCGCCTCTCCTTGAGCCCCTCGGTTCCCTCCATTCGTGGTGGTGATGGCCTTTTGCTCTTTTGGTTGAGCTTGCCCTGTCTTGGTAGTGAGTGGTCGTTTTGTTTTTTTTTTGTTGTTGTTGTTAGCTCTCCCCCCTTGGGGGGTGCCGATCGTTCTTTGTAGTCGAAGACTGGCCATTGGGAGCTTGTCTCGGGTTCCCGCCGGGCTGTCAACCGCGGCAGTGTCCTAGGAGCCCTTTCCTAATTCATGATAAGGTGCTGTCATGCACTCCGACACTCCTTCATGATTGCCTTATTCCGTGAAATCTGGGACGTCTCGAATGGCGGGCCACCACCCGTGGGGTTCGAATCTCCCGATGGTCTTCTTTCCTGGATGATCTGAGGGTTGGTGAGGAATAATGGCACCTCGATCGTCGTGTTTGCTTGCCTTTTTGGTGTAACTGGTGGTTCAGGTAGTCATACGGCCTGAGAGGCGTTCTGGTACGGTCCTCGGGAGGCTCGCCGGTGCCCTCGGCTGGTGAGGACTTCTTCCGGGTTGGGGCCGAGCTGGGATGGCAGGGCTCGCTCCATCCTAGGTGCTCCGGGCTTGCGGGGACGGCCAAGTGGAGAAGGGCAAAGTACGAGCTCGGTCCAGAGGCACGCACTCGGAGAGGCTCGACCCTCGATGGGTGAGCTCTTGGCTTGACCTCGACCACGGGGCACTAACCTCCGAGGGTCTTCTTTGGAGGGCGGATGTCGGCGGGCCCGGTCCAGAGGACCGCAGTCGGAGAGGCTCGATCTCACGGGTGAGCTCTTGGCTCGACCTCGACCACGGTTACTAACCTCCAAGGATCTCCTTTGGAGGGCGGATGTCGGCAGACCCAATCTAGAGGGCACGCACTCGGATAGGCTCGACCTCGGCGAGTGAGCTCTTGGCTCGACTTTGACCGCGGGGCACTAACCTTCGAGGGTCTCCTCCGAGGGCGGATGTCGGCGGACCTGGTCCAGAGGGCACGCACTCGAGAGGCTCGACCTCGCGGGTGAGCTCTTGGCTTGACCTCCCCGGGGGGCACTAACCTCCGAGGGTCTCCTCTGGAGGGCGGATGTCGGCTCCGGCCTAGGCGCCGAGCTCATGAGCTCGACCTGGCGGAGGACTGGGCTCCATCAGCTGCCATGGGGAGTTCGACTCATCTCGATAATGGGGTCCAAGCCAGAGGGTCGACGTGGCGTCCCTCTTCATATGGCGCCCGCAGATTTCTCCACGTCAGCGATCTTGCCATATCAAATTGGATAGAATAAATTCTGGTATAGCTACCTTCGCAGGCTCACATAATGATGATATGTCAATCCGATATCACTATGATGCCGATTAGTAGAACAGAAATAAAGGATAGACCCTGATCTCTCCTCATATCAACTATCGCAGATTCCAAATTTTTTTTGATTTAATAATCGAATCATCCACGAGAACATATCTTAATTCATTTATGATACGTTTAGATCAAGTCATTTCGTCGACCCCCATGATTCTTCCTAATTTTAAATGAATTCCGGTTAATGTCCCACTTTGGGCCGTTTTTAAGAGAACCCGCACATGGAAGCTGAAGGAATAAAGATAAAAGAATAAAATATATATGTTAGGGTGTTTGTTGACCGTTAAAGTAACACTATGTGGATATGATTGATAAAAGCCGTAACCTACCAGCTTTTTTCTAGGGACTCTTCCGACTTTCGTCAACTTTCCTTTAAAAATTTTTTACCGTTTACCTTAAGAGTTTTTTACTCATCTTTTCTGAGATTCCTCTACCTTTCATCAAACTTTTCCTTTAAAATTTTTTTTACTCATCTTTTTTTTCTTTTTTTTTTTACTCATTTTCTTTGGATAAACCAAAAGATATAGAAAGATAAATCCGGTTATAGCTATCTCGCAATTCCCATCCCGCCAGATAATATTCGATACGAGGCGCTCAGATTCGCGCAACCTCTCTCCACCTAATATTGAGTACGTCAACCTGACACCACTAAGATGCCGACTAGTAGATCGGGGACAAGGAGAAGATCCTGATCTTTCACTCATGCCATTATCGAGAGCGAGTCACTTGCAGGATTATATCTCGCATCGCCGACCTGTTGATAGTGAGGCAAGGCCTCTATCAACCGGGCTACCACCTTAGCAGTTTTACTCCTTATCTTTAAAAGCTTTTTAACTCCTTAACTTTATCGGTGTTCCGCTTATATCTTGCACATGGAAGAATGGTGAGGAGGGATGATATGATATATGGTTGGAGCTTTGTATGGAATGTTACTAATTGTCCATTGCTTAGCATCCATCCTAGCCTTGCTAGCTATAAAACTGGCTGTCGAGAAGGTGATTCTAGCTCATCAAGCTCTGACTTCTATTGCTGACTCATGATCTATATCCAATCATCGAATCTTCATTCTCATCAACAAAATTACTCGTAGTAAGATCAAAGTATTTCAACTCAACTTCTTCCTAAATTCATTTTAGCCTCAATCTTAAATTATAGTGTACATATATAAGATTGTTGAGAATTTCTATTTTAGACAGTTTCTCTGCTTGGTGTGGATAAGACAAAATATCGATCAGTTGCACTGACATCCACTCGATGGTACCATCTGAAAAGGATCTTGATAATAAGATTTTTCAAATTTCTTACAGATCCATCAAAATGCAGTCTTATTCAACCGTAAAGATCAAATCATTGAGAATTTCAGATTTAACAAATCAAAACTACTTTGAATATGATGTTAGACTTATTAGTACCTACCATAATCTCTTTAATTTAATTCTGAACACTACAATAGATCCAAATAAATCTGTACCCTTTTTTAAATAATTTTATCTAAAAAAATTATTATTATTAGTATGTGTTAGTTATTGTAGTAATAAAAATTACTCAACAATTTCAACCTAACTTACTTGTTATAGGCATATAGCCATGATATCTAATCAGACTCCATCTTATATATTATATGCACATGACAGACATAAGCTAATCATCCATGGTAATCGTAGGTATAGAGTACTAGAATCTTGAATTCAAATAGTAAGCTACACATATATTTTTAGAATTAGTTAAGTATACTTATATAAATACAGTTGAATTTAAATTTTTAAAGTTTCTTGATTTGCTACCTTCCTAAAATGTAAATCTATACCCATTTGATTTCTCAACCATCCATCAATGATCTAGATGTTATCATTGGCATGTATTAGATCTATCTCTTGGATCTTTTTCTTTGCCTTTCATCATGTAATAAGGAAGTCCATCTAAGGAAATCACTCAGAGTCTACTATCTTCTTGGCCTACTATGAGAATGTCTATCTCGTCACTAAGTTCTCCACACACTTCTCTTAATATTTGTCTTGGTATATCTGCTCTATTACCACTCTGCATTGATAAATATTTGACATAGCTCTACTTTATTATCAAAAAGACTATCAAGTATTATATAATTTATGACAATTTGTATGATGCCTGGTCTTAATATTTCTCCTATATAGCTCTACATCAATGATAAGACCCATGTATGGCTGTATATGAATATGTTGATACTCTGTATGTGAGAACCGTTTTTGGGCCAAAGTTGGCAATTATTGTCGGCTTCAACCCAACGAAGAAAAAAAAAGAATGGAACAGAGATCGGAACAGGGGACTTTCATTCTCCCTATCTAGTAGGATTTTTTGCCGGAGAAGATGGAGGAGAGGCCATGGAGGAGAGGGACTCTGTCAGCGTCGTATTTGGAATGGATTAGGACTCCGATCGATGAAGTCTTTTATCCTCAACCGCACAGAAGCTTGTCCGGTAACTTCTTTAAATCCTCCCTCATTGCCACCCCATTAAGCTCCTTCCATGGCATCTTCCTCCTCTCCGGTGATGGACGGAGAGTCCCTTCCATCACCAGTGAGTTTTTTCCCTTATTTGATATTTTTAGGGGGGATTAATGGGATTGTTGGTTTGGTTTCGGTTCGGGTTGCTTGGGCGTGCACCTCCAGTGGCCACTCCATTGTTCTCCCCAGTCCACTGAGCCTTTCCAATAGCCCTCTCCCAAGGCCATCGCTAGCAATCATTGAGAGGCTGGTTTGGCCGAGCCAAGGGGGAAAGCTGGGGAGGGTTCGGGAGAAGAAGAAAAAAAAGAAGAAGACGAAGAGAAGAAGAAAAAGAAAAAGAATAATAGAAAAAAATGAGCGAGAGAAAGAGGAGAGAGGAGAGAGACAGGCGAAAGAGGAGAGAGGAGAGAGGGGAGAGAAAGAAGAGAGAAAGGGGTGAAAGAAGAGAGAAGATAAGGAGAGAGAGGATAGAGAAGATGAGAAAAAAGAGGAGAGAGAAAAATATATATAAATATTAAAAGGAAGATCAAAAAGTCTTATTTTGAATATTAGGTTAAGCCTGAGCAATTTTTTTCCTGGAATCGTTAGAAAGTTACATGCTAAAGGAGCTGGACCATTTAAAGTAGTGAAGAGAGTAGGATCCAATGCCTATGTGCTCGAGTTGCCTCCAGAACTAGTAATAGCTCTACTTTCAACATTACAGACTTAGTAGAGTATAGGGAGCCAGCTGTGATTCCTAGTAAGCCTTTGAAACCTAATCCTGTTATTGAGAGTGACCCGACCCTATGTGTCCACCAACAAACTGGCCTGTGAGGAAGAGCAGATTGAAAAGATCCTGGATGATCAGTTATCTCTACTCATAATCGAGGATATCAAAGATACCTGGTCCGCTGGCAAGGAAGGCCAGATTCTGATGACTCTTGGATCTCCGAGAAGAATTACAAGAATTGGACCCAGATCTCTTGGGAGATACCAGAGCCAGCTTGATCCATACTCGACAGGGTCGAGTTCCTCCCACCCGGGGAGAATTGGTGCGGGCACCAGACTCAGAAGAAGACTTCAGGGCTCCATCTGGATCTCTGATGACCTTGCCCGAAGAATTAGGGTTTTCTGGTTTTGTAATAAGGGTTGACTTGATCAACTCAATTTTAGTCTTGAGTCTGTATTTTCCTGTAATTTAATTTTGTAGAGTCATGTTGACTCAGTACAAGTCCTAGTAGTGGTCTAGGTCTTCTCCAGGTTGGTGCCACTTTTTTTTCAGTCAAGTCAAGGTCCAGGGTGCCACATTTTTTCTCCCAGGCCCAAGCAAGTGGGCGCCATACTCCCAGCCACACGCCAGAGTCCAGAGGCCACATCTCCATCCAGTGTCTTTGGTCCCTACACCACAAGAAGTAAGTTCCTTTTTTCTTGCACCACTTGGGAGAGAAATCCATCAAGATACCTCAATCCAAGGAAGAGCCAATTTCTTTCCAGATAAACCCAAGCCAGGATGGCAAGAATTTTTCTTGAAGAGAGGATCAAGGAGGTGCCCCACAATGTTCCATAAAAATCCAAGTTATAAAAGGGAAGAGAGCATGTCTTGGGGAGGAATTCAAGAAGGTTCCCAAAAGTTTCCAAAAGTGCCAAAGCCATGAAAGGAAGAAGCCTAAACTTGTGGAGCAAGACTAGGAGGTGTCCAAATGAGCCAAACCATGAAGGGAAAATCTTGATTCATGGAGAGTACTAGGAGACACCCCCATAACCTGCCATTTGGAGCTGATTTTCAAGTTTTCTTGGAGTTTTTGGGCTGCCCACTCATGGAAGGAGTCTTGGAAAGAGAATTTGATGCCTAAAGTGTGGGTTAGTCCTATTAGTCCCACATGGAAAATGTATAAAATTTTATTTCTTTATTATGTCTATATATTCAACTCTATGTAACTTTTGAATTTAATGAGGAATGAAATCAATTTCTATGAGAGCAACTTTGTGTTTCTCTCTTCCGCACTTGTATTCAGGTGTTGAGCTCCGTGAGGGAGTAAATCTGGGTTCCTTATGAACTTGAGGAGGTGTGAGATCTCCAACCCCAAACCCTACCAAAATCCTAGGTTAGCCACTTCAATTCCAAACCCTAGCCGCCATCATGTTCTTCATTCCACCAATCATCCAAACCCTAATCTACCTCATCATCTCACGGCCCCTCTCTTCCAAGTAAAGGCCGACCAGCAGCATCCAGGTCCAGATCGGCTACTTCGAATACAGAGCAAATCCCAGAGGAAGCCAGATCAGCATCCAGGAGAATCAGGATTTCAGCAACATCAACTTTTCAAGTTCTTCTTATCTGGTAAATCCTTCTTTGAGTATCTGGTTCCTTAACTTGTTCTTCTTCTTTCCAGATCCTGAGTTCAGGAGAAGCCAACTCTGCCAAAGGGCCAGTATTGGAGGATCCATTGCAAAGATATCTGAATCCGAGGATCCAACAATCTGCTCGAGAGAGTCCTTCCACCAAACTCTGTGAAGATCACTGCCTGGTACATAACCCTTCCCTTCTCTTTAGTTATGTCCTGTTGAAAGTTCAGAGCGAAACCCTAGTCTGGGAGTTTCTCAACACCCAGCGATCCTTTACTTCTGAACTACTCTGATAATCTAGTTTCTTGAATTGTGCTTTCAATTATTATATAGTTTCTTTCAACTTAGTTTAACTTTCCTTTGAGTCAAAGTCGACTTCTGAAAATTAAAAAAAAAAAAATAGTCTTAATTTACTTCCGCATCGCATCATCTTTTTTGTTCTGCATCATTTTTGGTATCAGACCTTTCGTTTTGCATCATTTTTGGTATCAGAGCCCTGTCTAGGGTTCTTGCTTGTTTGATTATTTTTTCGTTCCTTTTTACTTTTGTTGCCTGGAGTAGACTCCCCTAGCCGTCCGGTCCTAGGAACAAGCAAGACGCAAGCCTCCTCCTCCCATTCCATGGGGGTTCCTAGGGCGTGTAGGGGTGCTGCTGGGTTATAACTTCTAGGCAGGGATTGTAAACGGGACACACGTTCTATTTTCTGCCAGTAACTATCCTGTTATTCAAATTTTTTCTCCTTGTAGAAAATTCCAAATAAGTAATTCTTATTTTTCTAGAACCAGTATAATTGAAAGTAATTTACATAAGCTTTTTATGATTTATTAATTTCTGTAGATTTTTCTGAGATCAATTTACTGCTGTTCTACTTTTTATTTCTGCAAGCTATTTTTTTATTTAAGTGTGCATAAATTGAATCTATCTTAAGGGCACCGAAGTTGCAACATAAGGGGAGGATTGAGTCCCTCTCCTTAGCCCAAAACCACCTCCTATGCATTCGAACCTAAGCCTTTAATCTTAATTAGTTAGACCTAATTGCCCTAGTGGCTAGGGACACCAACTAGTCGGGTTTAGGCTAGTGTTGAGTCAGTTTGTCTAGTTACTCTGTGTGTGCTTTGTACTCAGTGTCTAGAACGGTGGTTTAGGGATTCTATCCCGAAGGGCTTGTATGCTGGTCCGCCTACCTGACCAATCACTGATTGGTGTCTAGGATTGGCAATTAGGGACCTAACACCCCCCTTACACTTGCCTGGCTGAGTCCCGAGTTACTACAGGCTAACTTGCCACTCTGATTGGGCATCTAGTTGGGCTCTAGGTCTAGTTAGCCCGTAGTAGTTTCAGTCGAGTCTCATTTGGTGTGCTTGCTTGCATCATCATGTCCACCCGGAACGGAGTACCCTACCAACCTGGTCAAACCCAACCTGATTTAGAGGCCATGATTAGAACTCTTACCGAAAGTATGACCAAATTGAGTCAGGATATGAATGAGGGTTTTGCCCAGTTTAGAGACCGAGCCCAGGGACTTGAGAAACATAGACATCAAATTGGACCCCTGATCCAAAATTTAATAGGCCCCAACCTCACCCATGCCAGGAGCCTAGGAGACCTTATACCGTGATCCGAGCATAACCCTAGGAGCCTATATCCATACTTGGTTGACTCAGAAAAGGGACCCTTTAGGAACACCGAACCTTATGCACCTTTTGATGGAAGACAAGAGGCATATATTAAGTGGGAAGAACAAATGGATCGGTATTTGAGTGCACTAACATATCAGATTAGGACAAGTTAGGTTGGCCAAAACCAAGTTCACCAAACATGCTAGGTCGCATGGTATGCTATTGAGCGTGAGTGTTATCAAAGAAAAGAGGAAATATATACTTGGAGAGATATGAGAAGTAAGTTGAGAGATAGGTACCTAGGTAGATCCTATGAGAAAAGACTTTTAGACCAATGGTACCATTACGACAAGGTAATAGGCCCCTGTCTAAATATATCGAGGACTTCCAGTGGTATGACATGAAATGCAATACCATTGAGACCGAAGCTCGGATCACATCGAGGTTTAGGGTTGGGTTACACCCAAACCATTTATAGGAAGCTATGCCTTGAAAAGACCAATAAGTTAGACCGAGCCTACCAAGAAGCCCAAGACTATGAGTGGTCTTTAAGATATAACCAATCAAGTACTTTGAACATAAAGCCAACCTCTACCAACTTGAGTCAAGTACCGATTGATCCGACATCCGTAGTGAACCAGACTTTTGTTTGTCAATTCCCACTTGTGTCACTCTTGACCAGAAGGATAACACTGAGAATGAGTTAGGCATGGCCATCCCAAAATTAGTTGACCCGACCAGAGCCGTACTTAAAGAGAATCAAAGGAGAATAGATTAGAACTTTTCAGTGAGATTGAGGAAGAAATATATGAGCCTGACATAAGTTTGATAGATGAATATGAAGAAGAAGAATTTGAGGATATCTCTCCCGATAATTCAATTAACCAACTCCTACCTAATGGGGTTATTGAGGGACCCCTGCCACTCAAGGAATTCAGGAGCTAACCCTAAGAGAACCCTTTTGAGGAAGTTCAGGGAGAGGAAATTACACCAAATGAAAGTTTAGTGAGAATACCCCTGAACTCTTGAGGAATCCAAAGAAGACCCCCTGAGTCAAATCTGGTAGAGAAGTGTGAAGAAGGAAAAGGTTCACAAGAATTGCCCATTGAGAAGGTCCAAGAACAAGAAAAAGACAGTAGCTTAGAGGACTTTCTAGATAAACATTCCAAAGACCTTCCTGATAACCTTCCACCTTCTAGGATCACCCAGCCTATCCTAGAACTTGCACTTGTAGACCCTCCTATAGCAAATCATGAGGTTTGGATGAGTGCACATATAGAACAAAGTCCTCATTTTAAGGTCATCCTGAATAACCAAGGTTTGTTCTTGTTTTTGATAAGCCACTCAAAACTCTGATTCTTATTTCTACCATTCCCTGAATCTTCTCATGTTTCTAGAGCTATGGGATTACACTTTACTGAGATCTCTAGGTTGCAAGACTCCTTAGAACCTATTAGGTTTGCCACTGTTGCCGATCTCGCCGCCACGCCCGTGCCTCGGATCCGCCGATCCTACCAGACCGCCTTGCTCCTGGGGCCTCCTGGCTGGAGCAAACACCTGTAAGAGAGGGTCAGAAGATCCTGGCCGGGGATCCCGGTGAGGGAGCTCCAACGATCAAGTTAGTAGACGGCGAGAAGGAACAGATTCTCCAAGACGGGCCCCCGAAGGAGTCCCAGACTCAGAGAATTTTCTAGCAAGAAGGGTGCTGTAGGGACCAGAAACCCGGCCGGGCCTCCTTGCCGAGCTCACGCCAAGCGATCCCCTCTCGGGACCCTTGATCTTACTCTCGGAGCGGGCTTTTTTGCCGCTGTTTCTTACTTGTCCCAGCTTACCTGGTCGCCTCCAATTTTCTTCCTTTTATCTCCTCCCGCTGCCTGCTGTCTTCTGCTCTTGGGAGGCTCCCCTCTCCATCCTTTTCTCTTTCCTTTTTGGTTTTGAGGGCCAGGCGGCTTTCTGACCTCGTTCACCGAGTCCAGTGGGGAAAGGGTAAAGAAAAGGGGGGTGGCGCCGGCAGGGCGGCCGGTCAGACCTCGGGCCCAGTGAGGGCGCTCTCCTTCCTAAGTGCCGGCACTGTTCGTTGACGGGCCCTGTTTTGTCAGAACCGCGCCTCTCGACTGCAGGACCTGTCGGGCTGACGTAAGTGGTGTTTCGCTTGCCGTCGCCATCTGTACGGGGCACCGTCTGTGGTGCGCACGGCTCGAGGGCCAACCTTGGAACCTGTGCTTCCGCTCTTTGGGACCTTCTCTGTACGGGTGGCCTGACCTCGGTCGAGGGTGGACCCCTCCCGGGTGGACACCTGGCGAGGTGGCAGAAGGGCCGCCGCTTCGGCCGAGGTGGACCCGTCTCCGGGGCCACCTGGCGAAGGAGCGAGGGAGCAGCGCGCCCTCGGTCGAGGTGGACCCCTCCCGGGTGGACACCTGGCGAGGTGGCAGGATGGCGCTCGGCTTCGACCGAGGTGGACCCGTCCCGGGGGCACCTGGCGAAGGAGCGAGGGAGCAGCCGACCTCGACCGAGGTGGACCCCTCCTGGGTGGACACCTAGCGAGGCGACAGGAGGGGCGCTCAGCTTCGGTCGAGGTGGGCTCGTCTCCAGGGGCCACCTGGCGAAGGAGCGAGGGAGCAGCCGACCTCGACCGAGGTGGACCCCTCCGGGGGGGACCCTGGCGAGGTGGCAGGAGGCGCTCGGCTTCGGTCGAGATTGGCCCGTCTCCGAGGGCCACCTGGCGAATGAGCGAGGGAGCAGCCGACCTCGGCCGAGGTGGACCCCTCCTGGGTGGACACCTGGCGAGGTGGCAGGAGGAGCCCTGGACTGAACTCGACTTCGGCGAGGGCGGTAACATCTCGGGATATCACCTGGCGAGGTAGCCTGGGGGGGCAACGGCGAGCTCGACCTCGGTAGCGTGGGAACCGAGGCTAACTCGGTCGAAGAAACCTCCACGTGGCTCGATCATACCTGACGGAATCTGAGCCCGGCCACATCATCATTACGGCCATAACAGTTGCCCCCCAGCCTGCCGTTCCGTTGGGGCGTCGTAGAACGGAACGTCGGGATTAAATGCAGATATGACATGGGGAGGCGAAGATCTTGCATCATAATTGCCGCGATCCTCGTCGCCACTTCTCGGTGTGCTCGAAGTCCTATAAAAAGCCGCCACGCGTCGCCCACTTGCCCATAATAAATGCGTCGCTTCGAAGCAGAGGCTGTTTCCCTGCTAACGAGGCATCGGTGTCGGGCGTGCATCCACGCGGCGATCATCTAATGGCTCGGGGCGGAATGACGGGTACGGGCTGCTATCGACTGAGTTTGAAATGGAGGGGCTTTCCGAAATGAGGCCTTTTCCCTTGCTTCGTAGGTGGTTTGCTGCAGGCTAATTTCCACTGCCCCCGCGTTCGTGCAGTGCATTTTCGGTGAGTGCCTCCATTTTCTCCCTATTTCCCCTCTTCTTCTTCTCTGAATCTTCTTGCTTTCTTCTTTGCCATGGCGCGCCGTCGCTATGTTTCCTCTAATCTGGACGAGGCCGTCCTTCGCGGCCGAGGACTCCGTCTTCTTCCTCCTCAGAGGAGGAAGTGATCCCGGAGAGACCCACAGGCGACTGCAACCTGGGGGTATCACCATTGGCATCCCCAGGGTGTGTCCGTCTCTCCTGTCGCTCCTGCTTTTCGATTCTTTCCCTTCCTGCTCACCTCCACCTTTTCTTTCTACCGTCCCTCCGGTCATGCTTCCATAATGACCGAAGGCGACCTTTCTTTGCTCCGGGAGGCCTACGGCATCCCGGGATCGATCCGTTGTTTGTTCCACGACCCGGGGATCGCGTCACCATGAGTGGCCCTGGCCGCATAGCCTTCTACGAAGACTTCCTTCTCGGGGGTCTTCGGTTTCCTTGCACCCCTTCTTCCTTTCTTTCCTTAGCCCTTCCACCTCGTTCCAGCCCAGCTAGCTCCCAACGCCATCCGGGTCATCTTTTCTTTTATTGTTTCTGCCACTCCACCACGGGTTTGTTGCCCGTTTCTCCCTCTTCAGGGCTCTGTTTACCCTGAAGAGGTACTCCCCTGACGACGGCTGGTGGTACATCTCGCCCCGGCCCAGGTGTCTCCGTTCGACCTCCCTTCTTCTATCAAGGGCTGGAAGAACCGGTTTTTCTTTGCCTCGGTCGAGGATGTTGACTGGGCCTGGAGCGAACCGGACCGGTCTCCGAACCGAAACTCCCAGGTCGAGTCAGCGACCAAGAGGCCTATTCCCAACTCTTGAGCGATGTGGTCCCGGTGCTCGAGGTTCTGCTCTCGGAGCAGAACTTGTTTGAGGCCGGGATCAGTCCCATCCACGAGCCGGGTGAGACTCAGTCCTCCCTTGACTTCTGTCTTCTTTCTCCTCTTTAGCCGAGCTGGCTGACCTTCTTTTCTTTTGTGTTGCAGGGATGAAATTCTCGCTGGAGAACCTTCTGGAGGGCGCGGCCTAGAGGGACGTTGTCGAGGTGGATGAGCCCGCGGCGAAGAGGGCTTGCACAGAGGTGAGCCAGGAGGCCGTGCCGGCGACCGTACCCAGCCCGGTGGCCGCGGCTCCCCCGCCTAGACTGCCCGGGGCAGGGCCGTTGATGCGCCGCCGTCAGCCCGGCGGTGCTACCGACGAGGGGGCTCCCCCACCAGCAGCTCCGCCCAGCGCCGGCCTCGTCATTGCCGTGGCTCCGACGGCGGAGCCCGCGATCTCCACCGCACCGTCGACGGCGATTCTTGCTGGAGGGGCAGTCGCCGTCGCAGCCGACCTGACGGCTCCGCCACCGGCGCTCACCAACCGCTGCTCCATGATCCGTATAAGGGGCTCGTGGAGAAAGTGATGGAGTATGCCTCCACCGTGCGGGACCGCCGATCTCGAGGCGGAGGGACTACGCCGATGCCCTGCTCGGGGTCATCCCGCAGCTCTTCACGGTAAGTCCGAACTCAGGCTCCTTTGTCTTCTTTGGCCTCGGTTAGCTTTTACACTAACTCGATTGCTTTGCTGTGCAGATTGGGAACGACGTGCCCTGCTGAGGAACTTCCTCGTGGGGTACGCGAAGAAAGACGCCGAGAAAGAAGAGAAGCTCGGCAAGCTCGCGACTGACATCAAAGATCTTATAGAAAAGGGGGTCGAGCTGCGAGCGAGCAACCAGACCCTCCAGGCCGACCTGGCGCGCGCCGAGGGGCGAAACAAGGACTTGGAGTCCTCTCTGTCTGAGGAGAGAGACTCCAACCAGCGCCGCGCGGAAGAGGACGCGGCCGAGAGGGCTCGCCTTCGGGCCATTCCCAGTGGGCTGGAGCGCCAGCTGGAAGAGGCCAGACGGGAGGCGAGTGCGGCAAAGGAGCGGAGCACCTACATCAACGGGCTCCTAGAGGCCGCGAAGCGGGAGGCGCAGGAAGCCATCCGAAATTTCGGGCATCCGACGAGTACATCTCGGAGGTCCGGGAGGTAGCCGTGGACTCCTTCCTGAAGGGGTTCCGGATGTGCCGGGAGAAGGTGGGGTCCCTCTACCCCGAGCTCGACCTCAGTGGGGTGGTGCTCGGAGGTAGGAGGCAAGGACCCGACCGAAAGGCTTCCGGCACGGTCGAGCCACAGCAGCTGCGCCCCCGGCGAGCGACACGGCCGAAGCCCCGGTGCAACCCCCCGAGCCAAGCCATCGACGGCGAGGGAGTGGAATGCGACCCATGGGACCCCCGCCACTGGATGACCCGCTGACGACTGACGTTTATCTTCTTCTTTTTCTTTGTCGTTGTTGTTTTTTCTCTTCTCTTTTTTTTTTGGGGACTCCCGGCCTGTCGGGATTCCTAGCTTGTACTTCTCCTTCTCGGATCAATGAAACACAATTTGTCCATGTCTCGAATTCGCTTTCTTTCCCACTCTCCCATCTCCTCTTTTTCCTTCTTGAGATGTTGATGTGGAATGCCGGAACGAGGGTGGACCTGGTCCCGTCCGTCGCTCAGAACAAAGGTTGGGACGTTCCAGACCGCGTGGCGTCAGAGTAGGCCTTGAGCGGGTCCATCTTTGGGAATGCCTTTGTGCTCGCGTGGGGGAACTGGGTTCTGCCCCGCCTTCCAGACCGAAGCCTGGAAATTCCGGACTGAACCCCGGGGCTGCAGGCTTTCTCAAGCCTTGCGCGGCTTGCCGAGCTGTTCTCTGCGCTCGTGTGGGCGAACTGGGTTCTGCCCCACCTTCCAGGCCGAAGCCGGGACTTCCGGACTGAACCCCGGGGCTGCAGGCTTTCTCAAGCCTTGCACGGCTTGCCGAGCTGTTCTCCGCGCTCGCGTGGATGAACTGGGTTCTGCCCCGCCTTCCAGGCCGAAGCCCGGGACTCCGGACTGAACCCCGGGGGCCGCAGGCTTTCTCAAGCCTTGCGCGGCTTGCCGAGCTGTTCTCCGTGCTCACGTGGGCGAACTAGGTTCTGCCCCGCCTTCCAGGTCGAAGCCCGGGACTTCCGGACTGAACCCCGGGCCGCAGGCTTTCTCAAGCCTTGCGCGGCTTGCCAAGATGTTCTCCGTGCTCGCATGGGCGAACTGGGTTCTGCCCCGCCTTCCAGACTAAGGTCTGGGACTTCTCGCTTCCTTCGGCCGTCGGCCACGATCAGGCGTGCCGAACCCAGGGCCATGCACCGGTTTCCCTACGAGGTGAGAAAAGAGCATTTGAAGCAAAGAAACTTTATTGCAGGAGTGGGGAACCTTACATTACTGATAATACATTCTTAGGTTCGAGGCGTTCCACGTCCGGGGAAACCTGGCCCCTCCCAATTCCTCCAGGTAGTAGGCGCCGGGGGGAGGGCTTCTGCTACCGGATACGGCCTTCCCAGTTTGGTGAGAGCTTGCCGCATTCCCATGGCTGAGAAGCTTCGGCGCGCCGGAGGACAAGATCTCCGGGACGAAAAAACTTCGGCCGCACTCGGGAGTTGTAATACCTGGCCACCCGCTGTCAATACGCCGCCATCCGAACTCGGGCCTTGTCCCTCGTCTCTTCAAGAAGGTCAAGGTTGAGCATCATTCTGGCGGGGTTCTCTGTCTCGTCATATTGCTCCACACGTAGTGTGGGTAGGCTGAGCTCGATCGGGATGACCGCTTCGGCTCCAAAGACGAGGTTGAACGGGGTCGTCGGTCGCCATCCTCGGGGTGGTATGGTATGCCAAAGGATGCTGGGGAGCTCCTCGGTCCATCTGCCCTTGGCCTGGTCCAGCCGCATGCGGAGGCCCTGCAAAATGGTCCTGTTCGTGACTTCGACCTCTCCATTGGTCTGAGGATGCGCCACCGAGGTGAAGCGATGCCTGATGCCGAGGTCGCCGCAAAACTCTTCAAACTCCCGGCAGTCGAACTGGCGCCCGTTATCAGTAACCACGGTATGGGGGAGGCCGAAGCGACAAACGATCGACTTCCAGAAGAACTTGGCGACGTTTGCCTCGGTGATCCGTGCCAAGGGTTCGGCCTCGACCCACTTCGTGAAGTAGTCGATGGCCACGATCAAGAACTTCCGCTGTCCAGACGCCGACGGAATGGGCCCAGAAGGTCATCCCCCATTGGGCGAATGGCCACGGAGCTGAAAGCTCGAGATTGGGTTGGAGGGCTGCCGTTGCACCGTGGCGTGACGCTAGCACCGATCGCAACCTCTTCAAGAAATCAGCGGCATCTTCCTTCATCGTCTCCAAAAGTAGCCCTGACGAAGGGCTTTGTAGGCCAATGCTCTGCCCCCACGTGGTTCCCACAGATGCCCTCGTGAATCTCCTAGAGCACGAGTCTGGCTTCTGCGGGTCCTACGCATTTGAGGAGGGGGTAGGAGTAGGATCTTCGATATAATTACCCATCTATCAGGACGAACCGCACAGCTTTCTTTCTGATGAGGCGGGCCGCCTCGCGGTCCTCTGCAAGGTGCGCTGGTTATGTATTCGGCGTACTGTCCATCCAGCTGGGCTCACGATCGACCTGATGGACCCCCACTGGGGTCTCGTAGCTTGGGGCCTTAAGGTGCTCCATGTGAGCGCGACCCAGCATCGTGTCGACCAGGGTCGCCAGTCGGGAAAGAGTGTCCGCACGGGCGTTCTCCCTGCAAGGGATGTGGAAGATGTTGAAGCACCGGAAATCGACCGTGCCCGCCCTGACGAGCTCCAAGTATTTTGCCATTTGGGGGTCGTGCGCGGCATAACTCCCCGGAGACCTATCCTGCCACGAGCTGGGAGTCAGTGAAGGCCTTAAGGTTAGTCATGCCCAGCTCGTGGGAGACCCTCAGCCCAGCGAGGAGTGCCTCGTACTCCGCCTGATTATTTGTTGCGGCGAACTGGAAACGGAGCGCGCATTCGGCGACGACCCCATTCCGTTGGCAAGAATGAGTCTGGCTCCACTCCCGCCAGAGTTCGAAGCTCCATCTACGTGGAGGATCCATGCATCCTCTCCGGGCCCTCGGTGCCCGCTTTCAGCTGCTGATGCAGGGGGTCCTCCTCGGGCTCCTTGCCTAAACCGTGCATTCGACCAAGAAGTCGGTCAGCACCTGAGCTTTCATGGCCGACCTGGGCCTGTACACGATGTCGAACTCGTTGAGCTTCAGTGCCCACTTCGCCAATCGCCGCCCCGAGGTGTCGGGTCGGCTGAGCACCGCTTTCAGTGGCTGATCTGTCAGGACAGCGATGGGATGCGCTTGAAAACTAGGGCCTGATACGCTGAGCAGACACTATTAGCGCAAAAAGAGCTTCTCGGACCGAGAATACCTGAGCTTCGCGTCGCAGAGAAGTTTGCTGGTATAGTACACCGGCCGCTGGACTCCTTGGTCGTCGGTCAAACCAGGACCGAACTGACTGCTTCCGGGGTGACCGCCAGTAGAGGATGAGTTCCTCCCCCCCTCGGGCCGGGAAAGCAGCAGTGGCGATGCGAGCATCTTCTTCAGCTCTTCAAAGGCCTCCTGGCATTCCTCGGTCCAGGCGAAGTCGTTCATCTTTCTCAGCACCTTGAAAAAGGGACGGCAGCGATCTGCCGACTTGGAGAAAAGCGGCTGAGGGCCGCAACCCGGTCGGTGAGTTGCTGCACTTCTTGCTTCTTGAGGTGGGCTGCTCCATGTCCAGGATGGCCTGGACCTTCTCCGGGTTGGCTTCAATTCCTCTTGGGGTCATCATGAATCCTAGGAACTTAGCGGCAGAGACGCCGAAGGCGCACTTCGCAGGGTTCAGCTTCATCTGATGATGCTGGAGGTTGCCGAACGTCTCCGCCAGGTCAGCTACGTGGTCCGAATCAGGTTTGCTCATTATCAGCATATCATCCACGTACACCTGCATGTTGCGGCCGATCTGGTCCTTGAAGATCCTGTTGACCAGATGCTGGTACGTCCCCAGCGTTCTTGAGGCCAAATGGCATCATCCGGTAGCAAAAAGTTTCGTGGTCGGTGATGAAGGCGGTGTGCTCCTCGCCCCAGGCTCATTCAGATCTGGTTGTATCCAGAGAAGGCATCCATGAATGACAGAGGCGATGTCCCGAGGTGGTGTCGACCAGCTGTCGATCTTTGGAAGAGGGAAGCTGTCCTTCGGGCAAGCTTGGTTGAGGTCGGTGTAGTCCACACAGATCCTCCACTTACCACTGTTCTTTCTTACCATGACCACGTTCGCTAGCCAACGGGGATACTGGACTCCCGCACAAAGCCGGCGACGAGGAGTTTCTCCACCTCCTCGTTGATGGCCTTCTGTCTCTCCATGGCGAAGCTCCTCTTCTTCTGGCGAACCGGGCGGCAGCTCGGATCCACGTTAGCCTGTGTGATGACCTCGGGCGAATGAATGCCCGGCATGTCGGCCATCGACCAGGCGAACACGTCTGCATTCGCGCGGAGGAACTCCAGCAAGCGGGCCCGTTCCTCTTCTGGAGTTGTGCCCGACCTGCACCGTCTTCAGCGAGTCCGAATCAAGGGGATAAGTCAACAGGCGTTCTACTTGCCCCCCCCTGGGCTCCTTCTCCCTTAGGTCGAGGTCATCAACATCAGGCCGAGCTCCGCAACCCGGGTGCGCGGGACCGTCTGGAGGCAATGCGGGACCGGCTGGGTCCCCCTTCATCACCCCGAGCCTGGAAGGCGTGGGGAACTACACCAACAACCTTTTCGTGAAAATCGTGGTGTCCAGTTGGTTGAGCCCGGGATGCCCGAATGGCGTTGTAAGGCGAAGGGAGCCTGACGACGGTAAACGTCATCAGGACGGTCGTCTGCCGAGGTTGGGATCGGTGGTGACCGGGAGAGTGATCTCCCCTTCGCCCCCACGGAGTCCCGGTAAACCCTACCAGGGGGGTATGCACCGGTCTCAGCTGATCGTGGGACAAATTCATTCGAGAGAAAGCATCGTAAAAAAGCACATCAGCCGAGCTTCCACTATCCACCATAATTCGATATACAGGATGCTTCGCGATGGTCATCTCGACCACCATGGCATCGTTGTTTACATTCTCATTATCCTTCCCTCCTCAGGAGGGATTACATTCTCCGGGTTCCCGACTTCCCGGCTCTCTTCGTCGCTCGCCCGACCCCAGTGAGATCATGCCCACGGGCTTCTCCGTCGGGCGGTTATCGATTGCAGGAACTGTGGTAAGGCCGTGAGCGGCTGCCCCTCCGGGGGACCTCGTTCCTGATGAACTTCCTGAGGTAGCCCTCTTGATCAGCTCCTCGATCTCCCGATTCAGGTTGTGACACTCCTCCGTGTCATGACCGTGCTCGCAGTGGAACTGGCAGTACTTCGACTTGTCCCGATACCCCTCGGTTCTGAGGAGGAGGTCGGCGGAGGTAATGCTCGCCTCAATTTCCATGAGGATCTTTGCCCGAGGTGCGAGGAGAGGGGTGAACCTCCGCTCCGGAATGGCCTCGCCTTCGGCCTCGTTCGGGTGAGGGTCGGCAGGTGGCCCGGGCTTCCGAGCTCCAGAAAGATCCCTCGGGGATGGCCTCTTCGGAGTCCTCCCGTCCAGCTCTCGGCAGGTGCGGTCGGCCTCCTCCGCTCGGATGTACTTGTGGGCGCGGAGGAGAAGCTCGGAGTACGTCCTGGGAGGCTTCTTGTCCAGGGAGTAGGTCAGGCGGGACATCTTGAGTCCGTGCTTCAAAGCCAGCATGGCGACGGGCTCATCCAGGCTGTAGATTTTCAGGGCTGCGGTCTTGAACCAGGTGATGTAGTCCCGTAGCAGCTCCTGGTCCTGCTGGCGGATGGAGAAGAGGCTATCCACCTCTCTTGGCACCTTCCGACAAGCGTCGAAGTGCGCCACAAACTTTCCTTCCAGCTGGTGGAAGGAGCAAATGGATCCGGGCTCGAGCGGGTGAACCAGACTCGAGCGGCTTCCGGAGGGTAGCGAGGAAGGCGATGCAAAAGAGCGTCAGTGGCCCCTGGACCCTCATGAGAGCCTTGTAGCTCTCTAGATGGTCCAGAGGGTCGGTGGTCCCATCGTAGGGATCCACCTGCGGCATGCGGAACCGCCTCGAGATCGGCTCCGCCTGGATTTCTTCAGAGAAGGAGGGACGGGAGTCGTAGCCTGCCGGGTCTACCGATGAGTTCTGCAGGTCGGCAAATCGGCGGGCGAACTCCGCCAACTTGCGCTCGTGCTCCTCCAGGCGCCTCTCGGCCTGATGCCTGATGGCCTCGTCGGTGGAGTCTTCCACCGAGGCCGCTGGCGAAGGGGGCGCCGATCGGTCTCGGCACGAAGTCACGCCTCGGCGTCGCTTGCTGCGATGCACCGTTTCGGCTTCATCGACCGGGGATCGACTCTCGTGATCCATCGAACCGGAGTAGTTTCTTTTTGCGGGAGCTTGGTGGCTCCTGCGGGGGTGGAGATCACCCTCGGGTGGGATGGCATGCCCTGAATGGAGCGCAGGCTCCCACGCGGCCCGCGGCCCGAGCCGCGGGGGTCCTCGGCTGTGGCTGCGTCACCAGGGACCGCTGCTGATGTTGAAGCTGCCGGACCATCGAGGTCAAGGTCTGCAGCTGTTGGATGACAGCCGCGAGGGGCCCGTCTGCCGAGGTCGGTGGTAATGGAAGAGGAGGGGGAGCTGGGAGCTCCCTCTCCGGGCTGTGGACCCTTGAGGGGAGGGAACCTCCCCCACACGGCTGGTGGAGCCTCGCGCCCACGAGTGACCACAATTATCGGAGAGCACGGTACCTGCAGAAAGCTGGCTCCCGCTAGGGGGTGTTGTCCTGGCCCCCTACCTGGCGCATCAATCTGTTGCCGATCTCACCGCCGCGCCGTGCCTCGGATCCGCCGATCCTACCAGACCGCCTTGCTCCTGGGACTCCTAGCTGGAGCGAAACCTGCAAGAGAGGGTCAGAAGACCCTAGCCGGGGATCCCGGCGAGGGAGCTCGACGATCAAGTTAGTAGACGGCGAGAAGGAACAGATTCTCCAAGATGGGCCCCCGAAGGAGTCCCAGACTCAAAGATTTTCTAGCAAGAAGGGTGCTGTAGGGACCAGAAAACCCGGCGGGCCTCCTTGCCGAGCTCACGCCAAGCGATCCCCTCTCGGGACCCTCGATCTTACTCTTGGAGCGGGGCTTTTGGCCGTGTTTCTTACTTGTCCCAGCTTACCTGGTCACCTCCAATTTCCTTCCTTTTATCTCCTTCCGCTGCCTGCCTGTCTTCTGCTCTTGGGAGGCTCCCCTCTCCATCCTTTTCTCTTTCCCTTTTTGGTTTTGAGGGCCAGGCAGCTTTCCGACCTCGTTCGCCGAGTCCAGCGGGGAAAGGGTAAAGAAAAGGGGGGTGGCGCCGGCAAGGCGGCCGGTCAAACCTCGGGCCCAGTGAGGGCGCTCTCCTTCCTAAGTGCCGGCACTGTCCGTTGAGGGCCCTGTTTTGTCAGACCGTGCCTCTCGACTGCAGAACTGTCGGGCAACGTAAGTGGTGTTTCACGTGCCGCCGCCATCTGTACGGGGCACCGTCTGTGGTGCGCACGGCTCGAGGGCCAACCTTGGAACCTATGCCTCCGCTCTTTGGGACCTTCTCTGTACGGGCGGCTGACCTCGGCCGAGATGGACCCCTCCCGGGTGGACAACTGCGAGGTGGCAGAAGGGCGCCCGGCTTCGACCGAGGTGGACCCATCTCCGGGGGCCACCTAGCGAAGGAGCGAGGGAGCAGCCTACCTCGGCCGAGGTGGACCCCTCCCGGGTGGACACCTTGTAAGGTGGCAGGAGGGCGCTCGGCTTCGGCCGAGGTGGACCCGTCCCGGGGGCCACCTGGCGAAGGAGCGAGGGAGCAGCCGACCTCGGTCGAGGTGGACCCCTCCTGGGTGGACACCTGGCGAGGCGGCAGGAGGGCGCTCGGCTTCGGTCGAGGTGGGCCCATCTCCGGGGGCCACCTGACGAAGGAGCGAGGGAG
Source organism: Areca catechu (assembly GCA_021397845.1). Lineage (NCBI taxonomy): Eukaryota > Viridiplantae > Streptophyta > Magnoliopsida > Arecales > Arecaceae > Areca > Areca catechu. The sequence goes on along the minus strand of CM038047.1, from coordinate 45,290,853 downwards.
CAGCCGACCTCGGCCGAGGTGGACCCCTCGGGTTGACACCTGGCGAGGTGGCAGGAGGACGCTCGGCTTCGGTCGAGGTGGGCTATCTCCGGGGGCCACCTGGCGAAGGAGCAAGTGAGCAGCCGACCTCGACCGAGGTGGACCCCTCCTGGGTGGACACCTGGCGAGGTGGCAGGAGGAGCCCTGGACCGAACTCGACTTCGGCGAGGGCGGTAACGTCTCGGGATATCACCTGGCGAGGTAGCCTGGGGGGGCAAGGGCTGAGCTCGACCTCGGTAGCGTGGGAACCGAGGCTGACTCGGCCGAAGAAACCTCCACGTGGCTTGATCATACCTGACGGAATCTGAGCCCGCCACGTCATCATTACGACCGTAACAGCCACCTACTTTGGAAGACCTTATGGCACCTACTAGGCATCCATAATAAGTTTTCATGCTCTGCATGCCCTCCTCCGACCCAAGGTCAAACCTAGAGAGCCTTAGTTTGTTAGTTTAGACCTAGGGTTCCTTTGGAATAAAGTCCATTCTTAGGAGTGCGTCGTTAGTCTAGTTTAGTTTTTCTGGCCCTTTACTAGGCTTTAGCTCAGATTTTGGTTTGATTGAGAGCACAAGGAATTGGGATTTGCATTTTGTCCAGGGCTGAATTGCATTCAATGTTTCGATCAATAGGTCTATAGGCTAGAGTCCCTTTGAAATTGTTCATGGATACAAGCCTCACACACCACTTGATCTGGTTTCACTATTAGCCCACACACACAAGTCTCTTGATGCACTTGCATAGCATGTAAGGATTTGCATAAAGAAATTCATGCCAAAATAACTTTAAGTAATAAAACTTATAAGAAGTTGGCTGATTCTCAAAGACGAGTCAAAACTTTTGTTGAGAGAGACTATGTAATGATTAGGTTAAGGCCTGAGCAGTTTTTTCCTGGAATTGTTAGAAAGTTATATGCTAAAGGAGCTGGACCATTTAGAGTAGTGAAGAGAGTAGGATCCAATGCCTATGTGCTCGAGTTGCCTCCAGAACTAGGTAATAGCTCTACTTTCAACATTACAGACTTAGTAGAGTATAAGGAGCCAGCTGTGATTCCTAGTAAGCCTTTGAAACCTAATCCTGTTATTGAGAGTGATCCCGACCCAGTGTGTCAACCAATAAACTGGCCTGTGAGGAAAGAGCAGATTGAAAAGATCCTAGATGATCAGGTTATCTCTACTTGTAATCGAGGATACCAAAGATACCTGGTCCGCTGGCAAGGAATGCCAGATTCTGATGACTCTTGGATCTCCCGAGAAGAATTACAAGAATTGGACCCATACCTCTTGGAGAGATACCAGAGCCAGCTAGATCCATACTCGACAGGGTCGAGTTCCTCCCACCCCGGGAAAATTGGTGCGGGCACCAGACTCAGAAGAAGACTTCAGGGCTCCATCTGGATCTCTGATTGACCTTGCCCGAAGAATTAAGGTTTTCTGGTTTTGTAATAAGGGTTGACTTGGTCAACTCAATTTTAGTCTTGAGTCTGTATTTTCCTGCAATTTAAATTTTGTTGAGTCATGTTGACTCAGTACAAGTCCTAGTAGTGGTCTAGGTCTTCTCCAGGTTGGTGCCACTTTTTTTTCAGTCAAGTCAAGGTCCAGGGTGCCACATTTTTTCTCCCAGGCCCAAGCAAGTGGGCGCCACACTCCCAGCCACACGCCAGAGTCCAGGAGGTGCCACATCTCCATCCAGTGTCTTTGGTCCCTACACCACAAGAAGTAAGTTCCTTTTTTCTTGCACCACTTGGGAGAGAAATCCATCAAGATACCTCAATCCAAGGAGGAGCCAATTTCTTTCCAGATAAACCCAAGCCAGGATGGCAAGAATTTTTCTTGAAGAGAGGATCAAGGAGGTGCCCCACAATGTTCCATAAAAATCCAAGTTATAAAAGGGAAGAGAGCATGTCTTGGGGAGGAATTCAAGGAGGTTCCCAAAAGTTTCCAAAGTGCCAAAGCCATGAAAGGAAGAAGCCTAAACTTGTGGAGCAAGACTAGGAGGTGTCCAAATGAGCCAAACCATGAAGGGAAAATCCTTGATTCATGGAAAGATACTAGGAGACACCCCCATAACCTGCCATTTGGAGCTGATTTTCAAGTTTTCTTGGAGTTTTTGGACTGCCCACTCATGGAAGGAGTCTTGGGAAGAGAATTTGATGCCTAAAGTGTGGGTTAGTCCTATTAGTCCCACATGGAAAATGTATAAATTTTATTTCTTTGTTATGTCTATATATTCAACTCTATGTAACTCTTGAATTTAATGAGGAATGAATCAATTTCTATGAGAGCAACTTTGTGTTTCTCTCTTCCGCACTTGTATTCAGGTGTTGAGCTCCGTGAGGGAGTAAATCCGGGTTCCCTAGGAACCTTGAGGAGGTGTGAGATCTCCAACCCCAAAACCCTACCAAAATCCTAGGTTAGCTACTTCAATTCCAAACCCTAGCCGCCATCATCTTCTTCATTCCACCAATCATCCAAACCCTAATCTACCTCATCATCTCACGGCCCCTCTCTTCCAAGTAAAGGCCGACCACCAGCATCCAGGTCCAGATCGGCTACTTCGAATACAGAGCAAATCCTAGAGGAAGCCAGATCAGCATCCAGGAGAATCAGGATTTCAGCAACATCAACTTTTCAATTTCTTCTTATCTGGTAAATCCTTTCTTTGAGTATCTAGTTCCTTAACTTGTTCTTCTTCTTTCCCAGAACCTGAGTTCAGGAGAAGCCAACTCTGCCAAAGGGCCAGTATTGGAGGATCTATTGCGAAGATATCTGAATCCGAGGATCCAACAATCTGCTCGAGAGAGTCCTTCCACCAAACTCTGTGAAGATCACTGCCTGGTACATAACCCTTCCCTTCTCTTAGTTCTGTCCTGTTGAAAGTTCAGAGCGAAACCCTAGGTCTGGGAGTTTCTCAACCCCCAGCGATCCTTTACTTCTGAACTACTCTGATAATCTAGTTTTTTTGAATTGTGCTTTCAATTATTATATAGTTTCTTTCAACTTTGTTAACTTTCCTTTGAGTCAAAGCCGACTTCTGAAAAATAAAAATAAAAAAAATAGTCTTAATTTACTTTTGCATCGCATCATCTTTTTTGTTCTGCATCATTTTTGGTATTAGAGCTTTCGTTCTGCATCAGAGAGTGCTTGGGTGAGTGAAAAAAAGAGAGAAGATGATTTCCTTCATTTGGTTGGTTTCCTTCCAAATAGTTCCTTTCTTCTTCCTATTCATTCCTCCTCCTCTTAGATTTTCTTCCAACTTTAGGAAGGTTATTTAGATAAGAAGAAGGAGAGGAAACAAGGTCCTACATCTTGTAAATGCAAGTTTGCAAGATAGAAGCCAATGCTCGGTCCAGGTGTCGATCGAGTGATCTTCCGAAGTAAGCCCAAGTTACTGAAAGAGGAGGGGGTTACAAGGATCCAGCAATCCGGTGTCTCCTACGACTCTGCTATGACAAGTCCTGTGTGGATACCAGCAGAGGCCGGGCACTTGCGCGGCTGCAATTGAATCCCGATCCAAAGGAGGATCTGCATGGATTTCAGAGCATCCTAAAATAGCGACCAGGTATGTAATTGTTACTTAAAATTATAATATTTTCATATTTGATCTTGTTCTCATCCTCTAATGCATGTTTAAGAATATTATCATGAATAATTGGATTTATTTATATTGCATGCCAGATATAAAATTATTTTTTTATCTGCTTTCGATGTGCCACTCTGATTGAGAGGCATGATTTTTGATGCAATATATCGATCTCGGGAGGAACCCGATAGTGGTATCAGAGCCACAGTTCTCCCTTCTTAAACATGCATGGATGAGGATTAGATTAAAACATTTTTGGATCTGAATGTTATATGTTGATTATGTCAAGAGTTGATATGTTTTGAAAAATTATTTTCAAAATTATAATCATAACTTTTAGATCTAAAATTTATATATTTAAATCTAAAAATTAATTGATCAAAGGTTGCACAAAGTGAAATAAGCTTGCCTGCTATAGGGTTTATCCCCTATAGTGCAAAGGTTATCCTACTTTGATATATACCTATTTTGAAAAAGCATTTTTAAAAGTTCTTGATCAATTTATGATGATATATGTGATATATTGTTTAAGCATGCTTTATATTTATTTATTATATCAGATGTAGTTTATATGATCTAGAATGTTGATACATTAAATTAGGTTTAGATCATAAATTTGATTCATGATCATAAACCATAAAAATCTTGCACTTGAACTAATTTTAAAATTGGTTAGATCAAGAAAATTAAATTGGATGCATAAAGTTTTGGGTTGAGTAAATTTGGTCCAGTCATCCTAAAATCGTTTTAGATGATTTATGGTTAGATTGACTCATATGATGGTGAGTCGATGAGTTAAGACCTAATTTGGCTCAATGAAGAGCCCAAATCATTGGATTTGGAATCTTGTCAATCAATTGGTGTCTAAGGAAGGTTTCGATCATGGTCTGATAATTGGGGCTAACTCTTTCTCAACCAAACTCATTTGGCGAAAAGAGGGTATATGGCAGAACCTTTCCATGCATCGTTCTCGACCTGGCCAAATTGATTGATTAAGTTTTCAAGAGGGTCATCCATGCTAGCACTTTTAGTTAGATATGAGATTATGCTGACTTAATGTAATTGGTCAGACATGAGTCGGCTGATCAATTTAAAAAGAGATTTGAACTTAAGCTCCCCATAAATATTAAGTCTTAGATCTTCTACCATTGTAGGAGTGCAGGTGTCCTACTGATGTTGATTATTCTCGGCTGGATACAGTGGTCTAGTTGCATCGGGAAGACACAACCACCCTATTAAGCATGAGATGTTGCTAGGCACTGATGGGGTTGGGCCCAATAAACGGGAACGTTAAGGGACTCAATGATGGCTTTGTTTAGCAGAAATGGTGGGTTAGACTTAACTAATGAATGGACTAATAAACGGGCATGTTGAGGTTCCATGAGTTAGAGACCATGTTACAACTTGTATGAGATATATTGAACAAGACTTGCTCACTCATTGGTGTAGCGTGTTACCAATAAACAGGCACATTGAGGTGCCGCACATTAATGGGACCGTAGCACCTACTAGAAACCGAGAGTCACAGGGTTTCCTATCTTCAATAGATCAGAATTCTGAATCTGTGTCTTCAAGCTGGCTCGAATAGTTGATTTATATTCAGCAGATGCCAGCAGCGGAGTATTATGGGGATTAGTGAGAGTTTTAAATTATTTCTTAAAGACCCAAAAATAATTTTTGTAATTAAGTATAAAGCATCTAATTTGAATCTTCTACTCTTACAGTTAACAATATCTGCTTCAAATCCCTTAGTCCGTATTCTAGAGACAAACCGACTTGTAGGCCTTAACTTTAATGATTGGTTGAGAAACATCAAAATTGTTTTGAGTTCTGAGAAGTTGGGTTATGTGCTTGACCAGGAAATCCCTGTTTTACCTGACCATCCTAATGCCCGTCAGACGGCTGCATATGAAAAATGGATGGAAGATGATAATAAGGTTAAGTGTTACATGTTGGCCTCAATGTCTAATGAATTGTAGAGCCAACATTAGGATATACCGATTGCTAAATCGATTCTGGTTCACCTACAAGAATTGTATGGAGAACAGAGTCGGACTGCGCACTTCGAGGTGTCGAAGAGGCTCTTCAACCATAAGATGTGTGAAGGGCAGTTAGTCCATGATCATTGCCTGTCAATGATTAAGGACATAGAATATCTTGAGAAGCTGTGCATTCCTATTCATAAGGAGCTTCAGGTGGATTTGATCCTCCAATCCTTAACTAGTTCATAAGGTCAGTTTGTAATGAACTATAATATGAATAAGTTGAATTACACTTTACCTGAATTATTAAACATGTTGGTAAGCAATGAGGGGACCCTGAAGAGTTCAAAGGGATCTATTTTCTTTATGGAGTCATCTTCTTCCAAAAGAAAGTTTACTTGGAAGAAAAAAAGACCTGCAAAGAAGCAGAAGAAAGAACTCAAAGAGAAGAAGAAGGACACTCCTAAGAAAATCAGGCTAGCAAAGGAAAATGTTTCCATTGTAATACAGATGGCCACTGGAAAAGAAATTGTCCTCTTTACCTGGAAAGCCTGAAGAAACAAAGGTAGGATGCACCTTCTGAAGGTATGTCCATTCATGTTATTGAATCTAACCTAATGGTTTCATCTACTTGAGTTGGATTTTAGACTCTGGCTCTAGTACTTATATATGCATTTCGATGAAAGGCCTGGAAAGAAGTAGAGTGCTCAGAGAAGGTGAGATGGTCCTATGAGTCGAAAATGGAGCAAAAGTTTTTGCATAAGCCATTGAATTGTATTATCTGGAGTTACCTTTAGGATTTAGATTAGTTCTTAGGGACTGTTACTTTGTACCTGGAGCTAGTAAAAATTTGATTTCTATTTCTATGCTAGCACAAGAAGAGTTTGAATGTTTATTCAATAAAGACTTTTGTAACATTTATTTGAGAAATAAATTGATTGTAAAAGTCATTTTAATTGACAGTCTCTATTTTTTTGCAAGCTGATGCATCTCTAAACATTAACAAGAAAGTCAAGGTGAATGCCATAGGACAAAAACATCCTAGAGATGACCAGAATGATAAATACATGTGGCATCTAAAGCTCGGTCATATAAGTGAGGACATGATTAACAAACCGGAAAGGATAGGATCCTAGATTCACTTAATTCTGAATCATATCCACATTATGAGTCATGTCTTCAAGAAAAAATGACCAAGTTATCCTTTGTAGGATAGGAGAAAGGGCCATAGAATTACTTGTCCTGGTACACATTGATGTGTGTAGTCCATTCGATATGTAGACCAGGGATGATTTTTGCTACTTCATAACCTTTACTGATGATTGTTCATGGTATGGTTATGTGTATCTTATTAGACATAAATTTGAAGCTTTTGAAAAGTTCAAGAAATTCAGACATGAAGTAGAAAAATAAACAGGTAAAACCCTTAAGGTTCTTCGATCAGATCGGGGAGATGAATACCTTAGTAGAAAATTCTTGGGTTATCTTAAGGACAATGGCATAGTCTCACAATGGACTCCACCTGGTGTGCCTCAGCTTATTGGGATGTCTGAAAGGAGAAATAGGACATTATTAGATATGGTCCGATCCATAATGAGCTTTACTAACTTGCCTCTATTTCTTTGGGGATATGCCCTACCAACTTCAATTTACATTCTAAATAGGGTTCCATCTAAATCTGTTCCTACCATACCATATGAGATTTGGCATGGTAAGAAGCCAAGTTTTACTTATTTCAAGATTTGGAGATGTCCAGCCTATGTTAAAAGACTAGTGATGGATAAATTGGAACCTAGATCTATGAAAGCTCGCTTTATAGGATATCCTAAAGAAAGTTTAGGGTATTACTTTTACCTTCCAGAAGATCATAATGTGATTGTGAGCATACATGCCACATTTCTTGAAAAACAGTTTATTCAAGAAGGTGGCAGTGGGAGGCTAATTAAGCTTGATGAGAAAGTCTATAAAGAGCAGCCAGCTAGAGATCAGATCGAACCTAATCAACCAATACACACAAATGCTCTTCCACCTCGTAGGTCTACTAGAGTTTCCAAACCTCCTGAAAGGTACTTCGGTATGCTTACAGAAGATATAAAGGAAATGTTCCTAATTGGAGACAAGGATCAAATGGTTGATCCTAAGACTTATGATGAGGTGATGTCAGACATCGATTCCGAGAAATGGGTGAATGCTATGAAGTCAGAAATTGATTCAATGCATTCTAACCAAGTATGGTCCTTAGTGGATCTACCAGAGGGTATTGTACCTATTGGTTGTAAATGGATCTACAAAAGAAAATCTACAAAAGAAATTAGGTACATATGGTAAGGTAGAGACCTTTAAAGCTAGGCTAGTGGCAAAAGGTTATAGTCAGCGCGAAGGCATTGACTATCATGACACCTTTTCACCAGTAGCTATACTAAAATCCATTCGTACATTACTTGCAATTGCAGCATATCATGATTATGAGATATGGTAGATGGATATAAAAACTGCATTCATGAATAGATATCTTGAGGAAGATATCTATATGGAGCAGCCTTTGGATTTCACTTCCAATGATGAACATCATAAGATCTGTAAGCTGCATAGATCAATCTACGGATTGAAACAAGCTTCTCAGAGTTGGAATACTCATTTTGATGAGGTAATCAAATCATTTGGTTTTATCAAGAACGAGGAGAGCCTTGTATTTATAGGAAGGCCAGTGGGAGGGTGGTGACATTCCTCGTATTGTACGTGGATGACATCCTCCTTATATGGAATGATATTCTTATGTTGACTTCGGTCAAAAGTTGGTTATCTAAGGAATTCTCTATGAAAAACTTTGGTGAAGCATCTTATATTTTGAGGATTAAGGTCTATAAAGATAGATATAATCGGATGCTTGGCCTTTCACAAAAATTATACATAGAGGAAGTGTTAAAAAGATTCAGCATGGAGAACTCTAAAAGAGGATTATTACCTCTTCGGCATGGCATTAATTTCTCCGAGAAAATGTGTCCCAACACACCTGAAGAGATTCAACATATGAGCAAGATTCCATATGCTTCGGCAATTTGAAGCCTCATGTTTGCCATGTTGTGTACTCGACTTGATATAGCTCTTTGTGTGAGTGTCACGAGCAAATATCAATCGAATCCAGGTGAAGAACACTGGATAGCTGTGAAGAACATCCTTAAGTACTTGAGAAGAACTAAAGATATGTTCGTAGTCTTTGGAGGGAGTTCAGAATTAGGGATAAAGGGATATACAGACTCAGACTTTATGTCTGATCCTGATAATAGAAAGTCTGCATCAGGGTCTATATTTTTGTGCAATAGTGGGGCAATAAGTTGGAAGAGTTCCAAGCAGCCCATCATAGCAGATTTAACAATTGAAGCAGAGTACATCGTTGCCTCTAAAGCTGCAAAAGAAGCCTTTTGGTATAAAAAGTTTATTGCAGAGCTTGGAGTGATGTCATCTGATGACATCCCCATATATTGTGACAATAATAGTGCAATAGCTCTGGCGAAGGAACCAAGGTCTCACCAGAAGTCTAAGCATATCGAGCAGCGGTTTCATATCATATGCAACTACCTCGATAACAAGTATGTTGAGGTGCGCAGGGTAGACTCCACGGATAATGTGGCAGACCCACTGACTAAGCCTTTAAGCCAGCAAAAGACTGAGATCCACCTTGAGAAGATGGGACTTAGATATGTAGCCAATTGGCTCTAGTGCAAGTGGGAGATTGTTAGATGTGTGCCCTAAAAGCCAAGTTGGCATGACACATTATAATTTTAGGGCATGAATTTTGTATTTAATTTTTTTTTCCTAATAAAGGGCAATATTATTCATATTGATGTATCTATGAATCATCCATAGAGTTAATGGACAATGACGCATATTCTCAAGAGTTGAAAATCTGAGGCATGTGTCTTTATAGATTAACTACTAAAAGCTCCCGATTGTTGGAACATCAAAAGGATGATGATTGATCCATTAAAATCGGTGCACGGATCACTTTCATTTTGGGAAGGTGAGTCTCTGACCCATAGTGTGATGACACTGGAGTGAGAGTGCAGGTAGTTGATGGAGATCAACAATACTGAGCGTGACCAACTACGGAAAGTTATACGGATGACTACTCACTCATCGATAACTTCCTGATGCTGTAGTTGTGTGAATAATTCTTTGATCTAGAGTGTCTCAACTACTCACATTAAGGTTGCTGTAGTTTGACAGCACAATCTCATGGTTCCTATCCATATGGGACCTTGCAGTGTTCATTGGCTACAGTAAGTTTATTGTAGTAGGGTGTTCACTCATAGGGATCTATCAACCTTAGTAGTAAGGAATAATCCTATACAACTTATTGAGACTAAGTCCAAAGAGTCTATGGCCATAGCAGGGTGATGATGAAAAGGCATTTTTATTGGTATCACAGTTGGACTTGAGTCGATTAAGTTTAAGCATATAACTGATGGGTTTGGTGAGATTCCATAACCAACATCAAGTCAGGAATTTTGATAGAGAAATCGAATCACACATTAACTACACCTAGGGGTTCCACTTTTATTCTACTATGTTGCCACTACATACTGCTAGGTGTCACTGGTGGATTGTGAGAGCCCATTAAGATCATTCTCAATTCAATGATCCTAATTAGAGTTGAGCAGAAATTATTTCTATCCATCGAAAGGTGTTTCGATGATGTATAATGAAGATATAGCATGTCTCATTACCAGACAGAATATGACCTAAGGGGTCACACACATTAGGGGCTTAAGTAACTAATCAGCAAATCAATTTGGACCTAATTATAATTATTACAATTAAGAGATGACCTAATTAATTATAGATTAATTATTAATTAAATCAGATTAATTTAATAATCCAAATTATGTTGGGTCAATAGCCTTTGGGTTGGTTTTTGATTGAATGTCAAATCAATTTGAAATTGGACCATGAGTCAGAGCCCAGTTGGACTGGGACTCTCTCTCCTCATGCAACATGGCACTTTCTCTCTCCTTCCACATGCCACATGATGTAAGTATGATGGTTGCATGATATAAGCATGGATGATGTTTGCATGATGTAAGCATGGATGATGTTTGCATGATGTAAGCATGGGTGATGTAAGGGATAACATAAGTAAAGATTCTTAAGTCTTGTGTTCACCTAATCTCCTCCCCTTTTTGACTTAGTAATCTCTCATTAAATTATCATGATCACCAAGGTTGGTGACTTGGAATGGAGAATTGACCTCATTAGAGGGATTGGAGGATAATAAAGCTTTCATGATAGTGTGAAAGCATTTAAAAAGAGAAGGCTCATCTTCTCTTCTTTAAATATGTTCACACTCACCCACCCTCATGCTATAATTATGATGTGGCCTATATAAAAAGGGGGAGGGGAGTGGCTGGCCAAGAGAAGAGGGCTTGGAGAGTGCTTGGATGAGTGAAAAGAAAGGGAGAAGATGATTTCCTTCATTTGGTTGGTTTCCTTCCAAATAGTTCTTCTTCTTCCTATTCATTCCTCCTCCTTTTCTTAGATTTTTTTTCAAGTTTGGGAAGGTTATTTAGATAAGAGGAAGGAGAGGAATGAAGGTCCTACATCTTGCAAAGACAAGTTTGCAAGATATAAGCCAATACCCGGTCCAAGTGTCGGTCGGGTGATCTTCCAAAGTAAGCCCTAGTTGCTGAAAGAGAAGGGGGCTGTAAGGATCTAGTAGTCTGGTGTCCCCTACGACTCTGCTATGACAAGTCCTGTGTGGATACCAGCAGAGGCCAGGCACTTGTACGACTACAATTGAACCCCGGTCCAATGGAGGATCTGCATGGATTTCAGAGCAACCTAGAATAGTGATCCAGGTATGTAACTGTTACTTAAAATTATAATATTTTTAGATTTGATCTTATTCTCATTCTCTAATGCATGTTTAAGAATATTATCATGAATAAATTAGATTTATTTATATTGCATGCCGGATATAAAATTATTTTTATATATGCTTCCACTGCACCACTCTGATTAAGAGGCATGATTTTTGATGTAATATATTGATCTCAGGAGGAACCTGACAGTTTTATCAAATAATGTGATATTTGTATGGGTTGGACCATGAAGCAAATTTTGGAAAGTTGTAAATGATATGATTGACATGATGATGTGGATGGATAAAGTGTTACTGGTATCTGGACTAGCCATGGCATGGATCATGGATTACTGAGGTTGCCCAAGTCATGGGCTTTGTATATGGAATAGCCGACCACTGGCGGTTAAAACGTGGGACAGCCTGAGCCAAGGCTTTATACATGGAATAACCGACCACGAGCGGTTAAAACATGGGACAACCAAAGTCACGAGCTTTATACGTGAGCTAGCCTAGCCACGGGCTGAGAATACATGGTCGATTATGAGTGTTGCCGACCTTACCGCTATGGCCTACAGCTGTGAGTTGGCGCCTGACTGGGTCCCCTTGGGCTGCGGACTCTCGATGCTCCGAACTTGCAAACACAAGGTTAGAGACCCAGGTTGGGGATCCTAGCAGGGGCACTTCGACGATCAAGTTAGAAAGCGGTAAAGTGGAACAGGTTCGCTAAGACGAAAACCTGCTGGGTCTCCGTTCTTAGAGGAAAACTCGTTGAGGAGAAGAATGAGAACGAGGGAGAAGGGCATTCTGATCCCTGTGATCGGGCTCGTTGGACTCGGTCCTGCGAGTTCCTGCGGAGCTTTTGGCTTAGGATCGCCTCTCCTTCTTGCAGGATTATTTACCCTCTCGATTACTTACCTTACTTCATGCCCCTGATCTTCGTTTTTAAGTCACCGATCCATGCATCCGTCCGCGCCTCCATACCCTAGGGGGCCCCCGCAACCGTCCCCCTCTCGTTCCTCTTACGATTGGGAGTTAAGCCATCGACCTGTCTCGTCCACCGTGTCATCATGAGAGGGAGAACTTGGTAGGATCCCGATTCTGGCGAAGGTGCCTTCGAGCCTGAGGCATTGACCGTGGCCCTCCCTTTTTAGGGTGCAGGGCTACCGACTGCTGGGTTCGGAGCCATGGATAGGGCTCCCTTTCCAAATCGGTGCCAACGGGGTTCCGTGCATTATTGTAGGCCAAGGGACTCCGTACCGGGGGCACCACCTGTGCGCGCCATCTTTGGCAGCTCTCTCGGGGCTTGCGCCTCTCGGTTCTTCCATCTTCCACAGAAAAGATCGACTTCAACCAAGGTGGACCCCTTTGGGGGCGTCACCTGGTGAAGGAGCAGAGGTAGGGCCACTCCAGCCGAGGTGGATCCCGCCTGGATCGACACCTGACGGAGTGGCAGAGGCCAGCTTGACCTCGGTCGAGGTGGACCCGTCTGGGGGTGCCACTTGGCAAGAGAGCGGGGAGAGCCTGGCTCGACTTCGGCGAGGTGGACCCATCTGGGGGCACCACCTGGCAAAGGAGCAGAGGTAGGGCCACTCCGATCGAAGTGGATCCCGCCTGGATCGACACCTTGCGGAGTGGCAGAGGCCAGCTCGACCTCGATCGAGGTGGACCCGTCTGGGGGTACCACCTGGCAAGGGAGCGGGGAGAGCCTGGCTCAACTTCGATGAGGTGGACCCATATGGGGGCACCACCTAGCGAAGGAGCAGAGACAAGGCCACTCAAGTCGAGGTGGATCTCGCTTGGATCGATACCTGGCAGAGTGGCAGAGACCAGCTCGACCTCGACCGAGGTGGACCCATTTGGGGGTGCCACCTAGCGAGGGAGCGGGGAGAGCCTGGCTCGACTTTGGCGATGTGGACCCATCTGGGGGCGCCACCTGACGAAGGAGCAGAGGCAGGGCCACTCCGGCCAAGGTGGATCCCGCCTCGATCGACACCTGGCGAAGTGGCAGAGGCCAGCTCGACCTCGATCGAGGTGGACCCGTTTGGGGGTGCCACCTAGCGAGGGAGCGGGGAGAGCCTGGCTCAACTTCGACGAGGTAGACCCATCTGGGGGCGCCACTTGGTGAAGGAGCAGAGGCAGGGCCACTCCAGCTGAGGTGGATCCCGCTTGGATTGACACTTGGCGGAGTGGCAGAGGCCAGCTCGACCTCGGCCGAGGTGGACCTGTCTGGGGGTGCCACCTGGCGATGGAGCGGGGAGAGCCTGGCTTGACTTCGATGAGGTGGACCATCAGGGGGCGCCACTTGGCGAAGGAGTAGAGGTAGGGCCACTCCAACCAAGATGGATCCCACCTGGATCGACACTGGTGCGGGTACCAGACTCAGAAGAAGACTTCAGAGCTCCATCTGGATCTCTGATTAACCTTGCCCGAAGAATTAGGATTTTTGGTTTGTAATAAGAGTTGACTAGATCAACTCAATTTAGCTTGAGTCTACATTACCTGCATTTTTTTTTTTTGAGTCATGTTGACTCAGTAGTGGACTAGGGCTTCAACCTGGGGTGTTACATTTTCTCCCATGGCCTAGCAAGTGGGCGTCACACTCCCAGCCACACTCCCAGCCATACGCCTGAGTCCAGGGGGCACCATATCTACATCCAGCAGCCTTTGGTCCCCACGCCACAGATAACAGCTTCCTTCTCTCATGCGCCAGTTGAGGAGAAATCCACCAGGAGTCTACAAATCAAGGGGGCGGTCCAAGTCTTTCCCAAAAGAACCAAACTAAGAAAGGGAAGAAATTCTCTTGGAGAGAATTTCAAGGAGGCGCCCACTACCTGCCAAAAGTATCCAAAACAAAGATGGGAAGGGCCTTGACTTAGGGAGGAAGAAAAGGAGGAGTCCAAAAGAGTTGATCCATGGAAGGAAAAAAATTCTCTTGAAGATCCAAGCAAGGAGGCGCCATCTACCTGCCTTTTATAACCCAAATCAAATTTTTTGGTACCTTGGCCGACCATATGTGTATGGATTATCCTGATTTGTAGATCCCCTCCTTTAGTCCCACATGGAAAGATGTAAAACCCTACTCCCTTGTAAAGCCTTATAAATTAAACCCCTCTTGTAAGTTTAAAAAAATTAGATGAAGGAAACCAAATTTTTTGTGAGCAAACTTTGTGTTTTCTCTCTTCCGCACTTGTATCCAGGTGTTGAGCTCCGTGAGGGAGTAAATCCGGGTTCTCCAGGAACCTTGAGGAGGTGTGAGATCTCCAAAACCCAAACCCTAGGTTAGCCACTCCACTCCCAAACCCTAGCCGCCATCACCCTTCTCTTTCCACCAAGCCCTAGCCTATCCCACCTCTCACAGCCACCCTCTCCAAGTCCAGGCCGACCACCAGCCTCCAGCTCCAGTCCAGATACTTCAAATCTACAGCAATTCTAAGAGGAAGTCAGATCAGCCTCCAGGAGAATCCTGATTTCAGCAACTTCAGCTTTCAAGTTCTTCAACCTGGTAAATCTTTTCCTGAGTATCTGAATTCCATCACTTGTTCCTCTTCTTTCCTAGATCTTGAGTCCAAGAGAAGCTGACCAAACCACAAGACCAGTATTGGAGGATCCATTACGAAGATAGCCGACTCCGAGGATCCCACAATCTGCTCGAGAGAGTTCTTCCACCCAAATTCTGAGAAGATCACTGTCTGGTTGGTAAACCATCTCTCCTCTCTATTTCTATTATGTTGAAAGTTCAGAGCGAAACCCTAGGTCTAGGAGTTTCTCAACCCCCAGCGATCCGTTACTTCTGAACTACTCTGATAATTTAGTTTCTTCTAAATTGTGCTTTCAATCCTTACCTAGTTTCCTTCAACTTAGTTTAGCTTTACTTTGAGTCAAAGCCAATTTCTGAAAAAAAAAAAAAAAAAATTAATCCTAAATTTACTTCCGCATACGCTTCTTTGTTCTTTGTTCTGCATCATTTTTGGTATCAGAGCCCTGTCTAGGATTTCTGTTTTGATTGCTTGTTTGAGTCTCTCTCTTTTTACTTTGTCTGCTCGAAGTAGACTCCCCAGGACGTCCGGTCCTAGGAACGAAGCGAGGTACAAACCTCCTCTTCCCATTCCACGGGGTGTTCCTAGGCATGTAGGGGATCCGTTGGGTTATAACTTCGTAGCAGGAATTGTAAACGGTGAAGTGCTCTATTTTCAGCCCATTATTGCCCTGTTGCAGGAATTATTTCTCACTGCAGGTAACTCCAAATTTGGTGATTTTTATTTTGCTGAAACCAGTATAATTGAAACTAATTTGCATAATTTTCTTATGATTTATTGGTTTCCGTGCGATTTTGAGAATTAAATTACTGCAACTCTATTTTTGTGTTCTGCCATCCATTTATTTTTGAGTGTTCATCTCTTAATTCATCTTAAGGGTATTTGAGAATCTAAGATAAGAGGAGGAGTTGATAACCTCTCCTTAGCCCAAAACCACCACCCCTTCATTCGAACCTAAGCCTTTAATCTAAAAATTGATTAGACCTAATTTGCCCTAGTGGGCTAGGGACATCAACAAGTCGGGTCAAGGCTAGTGTTGAGTCAGTTTGTCTAGTTACTCTGTGTGTGCTTTGTACTCAGTGTCTATAACGGTGGTTCAGGGATTCCATCCCGAAGGGCTTGTGTGCTGGTCCGCCTACCTGGCCAATCTCTGATTGGTGTCTAGGATTGGCATTCAGGGACCTAACACTCCCCTTACACCTGCCTGGCTGAGTCCTGAGTTACTACAGGCTAGCTTGCCACTCTGATTGGGCACCTAGTTTGGGCTCTAGGTCTAGTTAGCCCGTAGTCGTTCAGTTGAGTCTCATTTTGTGTGCTTGATTGCATCATGTCTACCCGGAATGGAGTACCCTACCAACCTAGTCAAACCCAACCTGATTTAGAGGCCATGGTTAGAGCTCTTACTGAGAGTATGAACAAATTAAGTCAGGATATGAATGAGAATTTTGCCCAGCTTAGGGATCGAGTCCAAGTACTTGAGGAACCTAGGCATCGGAATTGGACTCCTGACCCAGATTTTAATGTGCCTCAACCTCACCCACACCAAGAGCCTAGAGGACCTTTATACTGAGATCCTGAACCTAATCATAGGAGGCCTGACCCAGAACCTGAGGATAGAGATGATAGGTTCATTCGGAACATCAAGTTAGATGCACCGACTTTTGATGGTAGCTTAAATCCTAAGGTGTATTCTAATTGGGAGGGTGAGATGGACCAGTACTTTGAGTGGTATGCCATGTTTGAGGAGAGGAAATTCAAGTTTGCCAAGATGAAATTAATACGTCAAGCTAGGTTATACTGGGGGAACATTGAGCTGACCACTAGAAGACGAAATGTAGAGCCCATAACCACTTGGCAGGGTATGAAAGAAAAGCTTAGAGACAAGTACCTACCCATTTCATACCAGCAGAATCTGTTAGACCAATGGCAGACTTTGAAACAAGGGAATCGATCTGTTTCAGACTACATAACCACCTTTGATGAATACCTAATGAGATGTGATGTGAGTGAAGCCCATGAAGTCACTTTGTCTAGATTTAGGGCTGGGCTTAGGGAAGATATTAAGAGAGAGTTGTTTCTGAGAGAGGTTACTGACCTAGACCAAGCCTATCAGATTGTACTAAACACTGAGAAGTTTCAAAGAGGACCCATGCCATCTAGGGTTAGTGCCCCAATCCCAAGAAATGGACCTAGCCAGGTTACCCCTAGCAAGCCTAATCAGGGTATCCCCACCCCTAGGCCCATGGACAAAGGTAAGGCACCTGACACCCAGAGAACCCCTAGTATCGTCTGTTTTAAGTACCAGAAGCCCGGTCATATCTCCAATCAGTGCACAGCCATAGCTTGTTTTAAGTGTCATAAGGTAGGTCATGTTTCTAGCCAGTGCCCTCGTAGATCCCTATATATAGAAGAGGGAGGAGAAGAGAATTCCGAGCCTAGTGAGGAGTTTGAAGAAGAAGTTTATGAGGCCGGAATGAATTTGGTTGATGAGTATGAAGGAGAGGAAGAATCCACTGAGTCTGACCACTTAGGGATTGTGAGATGCATCCTGTCCCAGACTAAAGTTCAGGAAGACTGGCGTAGGACTAACATCCTACAGACTTTCCTTAAACTAGGGGATAAGGTTTGTAAAATCATCATAGATAGTAGGAGCTGTGTAAATGCCATTTCTACTAGCACTATCAAAATGTTAGGCTTAACCCCAGTCCCCCACCCCAACCCCTATAAGGTTTCTGGGGTAGACTCTACCTCTATACCCATCCAGTCTAGATGTCAGGTCCAAATCCAAATGCAATCCTATCAAGAGAAGATTTGGTGTGATGTCTTGCCCATGGGGGTGAGCAGTATAATTCTTGGAAGACCTTGGTTGTATGATCACGATGCCACCCTCTTAGGAAAATCCAACACCTGTGTCTTTAGCTTCAATGGGAAGAAAATCACAATCCATTCAGTCCCTCCTAAGGACAAGGTAGCTAAAGGAACCAGTAAGGTTAGGAAATGAAGACTGGAGTGAACCTAATTAGTGCCAAGGATCTAGAGCAAGAAATTCATAGTGGTTCACCCATTTGAATGTTGACTGCTAAGGAACTTAGGACTCCTACACCCTCAGAGCCTCCTCAGGAAGTTAAGCCTTTATTAGAAGAATTTGAGGATGTTTTTCCCAAGGATCTGCCAGACCACCTTCCACCTCTAAGGGATATTCAGCATTCCATAGATTTAGTCCCAGGAGCTACTTTACCCAACTTGCCCCATTATAGGATGAATCCATCTGAGCATAAAGAACTGCAAAAGTAGGTTGGCGAATTGTTGAGGAAGGGGTTCATTAGAGAGAGTCTTAGCCCTTGTGCAGTCCCTACACCTCTAACCCTGAAGAAGGATGGCACATGGAGGATGTGTGTTGATAGTCGTGCCATCAATAAAATCATAATCAAGTATAGGTTCCCCATCCCTAGACTAGATGACATGCTTAATATGATGGCCGGTGCCATGGTTTTTTCTAAAATTGATCTCAAGAGCGGCTATCATCAGGTTAGGATTAGACCAGGGGATGAGTGGAAAACAGCCTTCAAGACTAAGGATGGTCTCTTCGAATGGGTTGTTATGCCTTTTGGGTTGTCCAATGCCCCTAGTACTTTCATGAGGATTATGACCCAAGTACTTAGAGCTTTCATAGGGAAGTTTGTAGTGGTCTATTTTGATGATATCCTGATCTATAGTAAGATCCCTGCAGATCACCTAGGCCACCTTAGACAAGTCTGTCAAGTTTTGAGGAATGATAGTCTCTACGGTAATCTCAAAAAGTGTGAATTTATGACCAGTAGGATTATCTTCCTTGGATTTGTTGTAACCCCTGACGGCGTGGCTGCCGATCCTGAAAAGATTAGGTCCATAGTAGAATGGCCAAAGCCAACCAGTGTGCATGAAGTCAGAAGTTTCCATGGCTTGGCTACCTTCTATAGGCGATTCATCAAGGGGTTTAGTACCGTAGTTGCTCCTATCACAGACTGCATTAGGAAGGAAGAATTTCAGTGGACCAAAGCAGCCCATAAAGCCTTCCTAGATCT
The DNA here is from genome assembly GCA_021397845.1 of Areca catechu. Classification (NCBI taxonomy): domain Eukaryota; kingdom Viridiplantae; phylum Streptophyta; class Magnoliopsida; order Arecales; family Arecaceae; genus Areca; species Areca catechu. The sequence goes on along the minus strand of CM038047.1, from coordinate 45,271,793 downwards.
TAAGGATAGAATGACCCAGGCACCCATTTTGAGACTACCGGACTTTTCAAAGGTATTTGAGGTTGCCTGTGATGCTTCAGGAGTAGGTATAGGTGGAGTCCTAAGCCAAGAGAACCATCCCGTAGCATTCTTTAGTGAAAAACTTAATGATACTAAGCTTAGGTATTCTACCTATGATAAGCAATTTTACGCGGTAGTGCAAGCTTTGCGTTACTGGAGACATTATTTACTACCGCAAGAATTTGTGCTGTTTTCGGACCATGAGGCTCTTAGATTCTTGAATTCTCAGAAGAAGCTTAACCCTAGGCATGCTAAGTGGGTAGAGTATATCCAGTCCTATACTTTTGTTTTGAAGCATAAGGCTGGGTCTGAAAATAAGGTAGCTGATGCCCTTAGTCGTCGATCTTTGTTGTTGAATTCTGTTAGGGCTGAAGTCATAGGGTTTGAGCAAATCAAAGAAGAATATGAGTCGTGTCCGGATTTCAAGACTGTATACCAGGATCTAACTCAAGGACCATCTAGTAAACATAAGGATTAATCCCTTTTAGATGACTTTCTGTTCTTTAAGAATAGGCTTTGCATCCCTAGAACCTCTCTTAGGGAATTCTTGATTTGGGAAACTCATGCTGGAGGTTTAGCTGGCCATTTCGGAAAAGATAAGACCACCCTGGCTATTGAAGACCATTTTTTCTGGCCTAGCTTAAAAAGAGATGTAGCACACTGATGCAGGACGAAAGCTCTGCTACCAAAAATGATGCAGAACGAATATGTGGAATGCGGAAGAAAATTATGATTAATGTATTTTTTTTTTTTATATTTTCAGAAGTCGGCTTTGACTCAAAGGAAAGATAAACTAATGTTTAAAGAAACTAAGAAATGATAGAAAGCACAATTAAAATGAGTGGATTATCAGAGTAACTCAGAAGTAGGATCACTGGGGATTGAGAAACCCCAGATCTAGGGTTTACTCCTCTTTCAAGAAACAGACAAAGAGAGAAGGTTTTATACCTGACTGTGATATCTCTCGTTGCTTCAATTGAAGGACACTCTCGAGCAGATTGTAGGATCCTTGGAGATGGGGTATCTTCGCAATGGATCCTCGGATTGTAGTCCTATGGCAAGGTTGGCCTTCTTCTCGAACTCAGGATCTGGAAGAAGAAGAACAAAAGAAGAACCATAAACTCAAAGAAAGACACTGACCTGAGGACTTAATGAAGATTGTTGAATGTAGAAGTTTCGGAGATCTTGATACTGATCTAACTCTTCTTTGAACTTGCTCTGTAGTTGAAACAGTTGATCTGAACCTGGATGCTGGTGGCCGGCCTCTTTATGGAAGAGAGGGGCCGTGGGATATAGATGGAAAATTAGGGTTTGGATGGTGATTGGAGGAAAGATGATGGGCGGCTAGGGTTTGGGAATTGAAGTGGCTAACTTAGGGTTTTGGTAGGGTTTGGAGATCTCACACCTCCTCAAGGTTCCTAGGGAACCCAGATTTACTCCCTCACGGAGCTCAACACCTGAATACAAGTGCGGAAGAGAGAAACATAAAGTTGCTCACAAAGAAATTGATTTCATTCATCATTAAATTCAAGAGTTACATAGAGTTGAATATATAGACATAACAAAGAAATAAAATTTTATACATTTTCCATGTGGGACTAATAGGACTAACCCACACTTTAGGCATCAAATTCTCTTCCCAAGACTCCTTCCATGAGTGGGCAGCCCAGAAACTCCAAGAAAACTTGAAAATCAGCTCCAAATGGCAGGTTATGGGGGTGTCTCCTAGTATCTCTCCATGAATCAAGGATTTTCCCTTTATGGTTTGGCTCATTTGGACACCTCCTAGTCTTGCTCCACAAGTTTAGGCTTTTTCCTTTCATGGCTTTGGCACTTTTGGAAATTTTTGGGAACCTCCTTGAATTTCTCCCCAAGACATGCTCTCTTCCCTTTTATAACTTGGATTTTTATGGAACATTGTGGGGCACCTCCTTGATCCTCTCTTCAAGAAAAATTCTTGCCATCCTGGCTTGGGTTTATCTGGAAAGAAATTGGCTCCTCCTTGGATTGAGGTATCTTGATGGATTTCTCTCCCAAGTGGTGCAAGAAAAAAAAGGAACTTACTTCTTGTGGTGTAGGGACCAAAGACACTGGATGGAGATGTGGCACCTCCTGGACTCTAGCGTGTGGCTGGGAGTGTGGCGCCCACTTGCTTGGACCTGGGAGAAAAAATGTGGCACCCTGGACCTTGACATGACTGAAAAAAAAAGTGGCACCAACCTGGAGAAGACCTAGACCACTACTAGGACTTGTACTGAGTCAACATGACTCAACAAAATTTAAATTGCAGGGAAATACAGACTCAAGACTAAAATTGAGTTGACCAAGTCAACCCTTATTACAAAACCAGAAAACCCTAATTCTTTGGGCAAGGTCAATCAGAGATCCAGAAGGAGCCCTGAAGTCTTCTTCTGAGTCTGGTGCCCGCACCACACACATTGTGCTAGGTGTCGGACCTGCGCTGTTGCCAAACAGCGAAAACAGAACACCGGCCTTTATACCCCACTCCCTGTCCCAGATCGTCCTTGGCAAGATGTGAGCATGGACTTTGTGTTAGGTTTGCCTAAGACCCAGAGGAGGCATGACTCTATTTGTGTTGTAGTAGACCGTTTTCCAAGATGGCCCATTTCTTGCCTTGTTCCCAAACTTTTGATGCGTCTAAGGTAGCCACCCTGTTCTTTAATGAAATAGTTTGACTCCATAGCCTATCCAAGACCATTGTTTCAGATAGGGATCTTCGGTTCACCAGCTATTTCTGGAAAACCCTTTGGCATAAGTTAGGGACGAAACTTAAATTTTCAACTGCCTATCATCCCCAGACTAACGGCCAAACCGAAGTAGTGAACCGTAGTTTAGGCAATCTGCTAAGGTGTCTTGTTGGTAAAAACATTAGGAACTGGGATTTGTACTTACCTAGAGCTGAATTTGCATATAATGACTCGGTCAATAGGTCTACGGGTAAGAGTCCATTTGAAATTGTGCATGGTTACAACCCCACACACCTCTTGACCTAGCTCCTTTACCAGTCCACACACGGGTCTCCGAGTCTGCCGAAGTTTTTGCACAGCATATAAATGACTTGCATAAAGAAATTCAAGCCAAAATAAATTTAAGTAATGAAACTTATAAGAAATTGGCTGATTCTCAAAGGCGAGTCAAAACTTTTGACGAAGGAGACTATGTAATGATTAGGTTAAGGCCTGAACGGTTTCCTCCTGGAACCATTAGAAAGTTACATGCTAGGGGAGCTGGACCATTTAGAGTGGTAAAGAGAGTAGGATCCAATGCCTATGTGCTCGAGTTACCTCCAGAACTAGGCATTAGCTCCACTTTCAACATTACAGACCTAGTAGAGTATAGGGCCAGCTGTGATTCCCAGTGAGGCTTTTGAACCTAATCCTGCTCTTGAGAGTGAACCTGACCCTGTGTGTCCACCAACAAATTGGCCTGTGAGGAAAGAGCAGATTGAAAAGATCCTGGATGATCAGTTATCTCTACTCGTAATCGAGGATACCAAAGATACCTGGTCCGCTGGCTAGGAAGGCCAGATTCTGATGACTCTTGGATCTCCCGAGAAGAATTACAAGAGCTGGACCCAGACCTCTTGGAAAGATACCAGAGCCAACTTGATCCATACTCGACAGGGTCAAGTTCCTCCCACCCTGGAAGAATTGGTGCGGGCACCAGACTCAGAAGAAGACTTCAGAGCTCCATCTGGATCTCTGATTAACCTTGCCGGAAGAATTAGGATTTTTGGTTTGTAATAAGAGTTGACTAGATCAACTCAATTTAGCTTGAGTCTACATTACCTGCATTTTATTTTTTGAGTCATGTTGACTCAGTAGTGGACTAGGGCTTCAACCTGGGGTGTTACATTTTCTCCCATGGCCTAGCAAGTGGGCGTCACACTCCCAGCCACACTCCCAGCCATACGCCTGAGTCCAGGGGGTGCCATATCTACATCTAGCAGTCTTTGGTCCCCACGCCACAGATAGAAGCTTCCTTCTCTCATGCGCCAGTTGAGGAGAAATCCACCAGGAGTCCACAAATCAAGGGGGCGGTCCAAGTCTTTCCCAAAAGAACCAAACTAAGAAAGGGAAGAAATTCTCTTGGAGAGAATTTCAAGGAGGCGCCCACTACCTGCCAAAAGTATCCAAAACAAAGATGGGAAGGGCCTTGACTTAGGGAGGAAGAAAAGGAGGAGTCCAAAAGAGTTGATCCATGGAAGGAAAAAAATTCTCTTGAAGATCCAAGCAAGGAGGCGCCATCTACCTGCCTTTTATAATCCAAATCAAATTTTTTTGGTACCTTGGCCGACCATATGTGTATGGATTATCCTGATTTGTAGATCCCCTCCTTTAGTCCCACATGGGAAGATGTAAAACCCTACTCCCTTGTAAAGCCTTATAAATTAAACCCCTCTTGTAAGTTTAAAAAAATCAGATGAAGGAAACCAAATTTTTTTGTGAGCAAACTTTGTGTTTTCTCTCTTCCGCACTTGCATCCAGGTGTTGAGCTCCGTGAGGGAGTAAATCCGAGTTCCCCAGGAACCTTGAGGAGGTGTGAGATCTCCAAAACCCAAACCCTAGGTTAGCCACTCCACTCCCAAACCCTAGCCGCCATCACCCTTCTCTTTCCACCAAGCCCTAGCCTATCCCACCTCTCACGACCGCCCTCTCCAAGTCCAGGCCGACCACCAGCCTCCAGCTCCAGTCCAGATACTTCAGATCTACAGCAATTATAAGAGGAAGTCAGATTAGCCTCCAGGAGAATCCTGATTTCAGCAACTTCAGCTTTCAAGTTCTTCAACCTGGTAAATCTTTTCCTGAGTATCTGAATTCCATCACTTGTTCCTCTTCTTTCCCAGATCTTGAGTCTAGGAGAAGCCGACCAAACCACAAGACCAGTATTGGAGGATCCATTGCGAAGATAGCCGACTCCGAGGATCCCACAATCTGCTCGAGAGAGTTCTTCCACCCAAATTCTGAGAAGATCACTGTCTGGTTGGTAAACCATCTCTCCTCTCTATTTCTGTTCTGTTGAAAGTTCAGAGCGAAACCCTAGGTCTGGAAGTTTCTCAACCCCAGCGATCCGTTACTTCTGAACTACTCTGATAATTTAGTTTCTTCTAAATTGTGCTTTCAATCCTTACCTAGTTTCCTTCAACTTAGTTTAGCTTTACTTTGAGTCAAAGCCAATTTCTGAAATATATATAAAAAAAAAAAAATTAATCCTAAATTTACTTCCGCATATGCTTCTTTGTTCTTTGTTCTGCATCAGACACCTGGCGGAGTGGCAGTGGCCAGCTCGACTTCGACCAAGGTGGGCCCGTCTGGGGATGCCACCTGGTAAGGGAGCGGGGAGAGCCTGGCTTGACTTCGGCAAGGTAGACCCATATGGGGGCGCCACCTGGAGAAAGAGCAGAGGCAGGGCCACTGCGACCGAGGTGGATCCCGCCTGGATCAACACCTGGCGGAGTGACAGAGGCTAGCTCGACCTCAACCGAGGTGGACCCGTATGGGGGTGCCACCTGGCAAGGGAGCAGGGAGAGCCTGGCTCGACTTTAGCGAGGTGGACCCATTTGGGGGCGCCACCTGGCGAAGGAGCAGAGGCAGGGCCACTCCGGTCGAGGTGGATCCTGCCTGGATCGACACCTAGTGGAGTGGCAGAGGCCAGCTCGACCTCGACCGAGGTGGACCCGTCTAGGGGTGCCACCTGGCGAGGGAGCGGGGAGAGCCTGGCTCAACTTCGGTGAGGTGGACCCATCTGGGGGTGCCACCTGGCAAGGGAGCGGGGAGAGCCTGGCTCAACTTCGACGAGGTGGACCCATCTGGGGGTGCCACCTGGCGAAGGAGCAGAGGCAGGGCTACTCCGGCTGAGGTGGATCCCACCTAGATCGACACCTGGTGGAGTGGCAGAGCCAACTCGACCTTGGTCGAGGTGGACCCATTTGGGGGTGCTGCCTAGCAAGGGAGCAGGGAGAGCCTAGCTTGACTTTGACGAGGTGGACCCATCCGGGGGTGCCACCTAGCGAAGGAGCAGAGGCAGGGCCACTCCAGCCGAGGTGGATCCCACTTGGATCGACACGTGGCAGAGTGGCAGAGGTGCCGAGCTCGATGCGATTATACCACTAACTGAGCCACCTAGCAGGAGAACATGGAAAAGACGCCATGTGGCGCTACCTGGCATCTAGCTGGGCCTGATGCACACTCCACGTCAGCAATGTTACGTTATCAGTTTCCCCCCACTCCCAAGTCCCATCGGAGCGCCGCTATTGGGACATGGGGAGTTAATGCGGAGATGATGTGGTAAGACAAAAATTCTGCACAATAAATGTCGGGATCACTGTCGATCCATTTACTGTGCTCGAGATCCAATACGCAGGCGCCACATCAACACATCCAGGAGGTTATAATTGCACCATGCCAAACTCGAGGCGGTTTTCAGCGAACCAAAGCATCTTTGTCGGGCGCCTTCCCGCGTGGCGCTTATCCGATGGCACTGGCGGAAAAGGAGTGGTACGACCACTATTGATTATTTTGAAAAGAGAGGAGACTTTTCGGAAACGATGTCTTTTGGCTTTCTCACACCTCGCCGGTGGTTGCAGTGATCCTTCTTCATTCGAATCGCAATTCTTCCACCACAATATCCCGGTGAGTGCCCTACGACCCTGTTCCCTCCGTCTGCTCCCCCTTCGTCTCCACTTGATCCTTCCATGGCTCGTCATCGCCACCCCTCTTCTAACCCAGACGAGGCTGGTCCATCCTGGCCAAGGACTCCATCTCCCTCCTCGTCAGAGAAGGACCTCCCCTTTGACCTCCGGCGGTGACTGCGACCGGGCGGCATAATCATCGGTGTCCCTAGGGCTCCTCCAGTCATTCCTGCCATCCCCGTCTCTGCCCTTCCTCCTCCAGTGGTAAAGATTTCTTCTGGTCCCTCCAACTTCATTTCAACGATGATCGAAGATGATCTTTCCTGGATCCGGGACATGTATGGGGTCCCGGACTCCATTCAACTTTCACTCCCAGGGCCGAGGGATCGTGTGACTTCCAGCGACCTTGGTAGAATCGCCTTTTATGAAGACTTCCTTGCTGGAGGTCTTCGCTTTCCTCTTCATCCATTCTTCCTATCTTTCCTTAGTCATTTCTGTCTTGTTCTGGCCCAGTTAGCTCCCAATGCCATCAAGGTCATCTTCGTCTTCATCGTTTTCTGCCATTTTCACGGGTTCGTTGCTCGCTTCTCGCTGTTCAGGTCACTTTTCATCCTGAAACGGTATTCCATCGATGACGGCTGGTGGTATCTTTCATCCCGTCCCAGGTATCTCCAGTTCGACCTCCCTACCTCGATCAGGGGGTGGAAGAACCGATTCTTTTTTGCCGGTCCGGGATATCGATTGGGTATGGAGTAAGCTGGATCGATCTCCGAACTGGAACCCCCAGGTCGAGTTGGCGGATAAGGATGTCTACTCCCAGCTGCTGGGCGATGTGGTCCCCCCTCTTGATGTTCTGCTCTCAGAGCAGAACTTGTTCGAGTCAGGGGTCAACCCAGTACGGACGATCGGTGGGCCTCCGCTTTTTCTTCTTTTTCTTTCTTTTTTTTTTTTGGATCATCTGACATTCTGGTATTCTTCTTCTTCAGGGATGAAGTTCTCCGTGGAGAGCCTAATGGAGAGGGCCCAGAAGAGGAACGCCCCCGAAGGGGCCCAGGAGGCTCCCCCAAAGAGGGCCCGAATGGAGGCGCTAGGGGCCCAGGCCCACTCTGAATCTTGCTAGGCCCAGGATGGTGGGTCTGGTACCAGGCCACCGTAGCGACAGACACCCGCCGGGAATGTCGTGGAGCTCGATGAGGCCGGGGAGGTGGGGCGATCGACACCTCTTCCTGCTGCTGCTGTGCCAGCCGCTACGTCGATAGCTGTGATGATCGTACCGAGGGCGACACCATCGATCACAGCTCTGCCCGGCGAGGGGACTCCAGCTCAATCTCCTTCCGATCCCTTGTTGGCACCGCCCGCCCTCCATGGGGGCTCCTCCATCATCCATGACCAATGGCTCACGGAGAGGATGATGGAGTTCGCAATGCAACCCCAGGACCGCCGCCTGAGGGGTGACCAAGACTACACAGACATGCTGCTCGGGACCCTCCCCGTTCTCTTCATGGTAAGGGTCCGGTTTTTTCATTTTAATGTTACAGTTGGGTCCTCTCGAACCTCACCCTCTTTTTTTGATGCAGATTGGGATCGATGTGCTGCTGCCGGGACTTCCTGTCCGCCTTGGCGAAGAAGGAGGCCGAGAAGGAGCAAAAGTTAAATAAGCTAGCGGCCAACGTGAAGGACCTGGTGGACAAGGGCCAGGAGCTGCATGGGAGGAATGAGTCCCTCCGGGAGGACCTGGCCCGCTTGAATGGGTGGTCAGGGAACTCGAGTCATCCCTCTCTGAGGAGAGGATCTCGAGCCAACGCCGGGCTGAAGACGACGCTGCTGAGATCACCCGCCTCTGGGGGAAGTCCCGGTCTCTGGAGCATCAGGTGGAGGAGGTCCTCAAGGAGCTAGCCGTGGCCACCGAGAAGAACTCCTATATCAACGGGCTACTGGCGGCCTCGCAGAAGGAGGCGCAGGAGGCCGTGCCAAAGTTTCGAGTCTCCGGGGAGTTTGAGAAGGAGATGCACGAAGCCGTAGTGGACTCCTTCCTCAAAGGCTTCGGAGTTTGCCGAAAATAGGTGGCCGCCCAGTTCCCCGAGCTCGACCTGAGCAGGATCGTCCTTGGTAGGCCCAGGGGGCAGTCTCAGGAGGAGAAGCAGCATCGGGGGCCACAGGCAAGGAGGCTCCCAGGAAGCCATTGGAGGATGCCACCGAGGGCGCAGAGGTTTCCCAACCAGAGGAGGATGCAGCGGCTGAATGACCTCATTCCACACTTTAGTATAGATTTTTTCTTTTGTTTGCTATTGTCTCTTCTGTTGTTGTTGTTTTTTTTGGGGGGGGGCACCCGGTCTGTCGAGGCCCTCATTTTGTAAGAAACTTGCACATGGAAATGAAAGCTGATTTCCTCTCATGTCATGCTGAACTTCCTTTTACTGCCTGCTTGTGTCATCGTAGTGTTGCCTGCCTGACTTGATTTGGACCCTTGGTCTGGAATGAAGTTCAGGGGCCTCCAAGCTCCGTGAAGGAACTCCTGGTGCTTTCAGCTTGCACCTCGAAAAGCTTTGGCGCCGGGATTTAAGTCGCGGGGGTGCCCTTCGGATTGAACTTCGGGATCTCATGGCTCCGGGACTTGGGTCACCGAAGCATCTTCCGGATCGAACTCCGGGATCTCGTGGACTCCGTGCCACCTTACGGACTGAACTCTAGGGCCTAGAACTTGGTTCCACTAGGTGCTCTAGACTGAACTCCAGGATTCCATGGGGAACTGGGATCCGCACCACCTTTCGGACTGAATCCCGGTGTCTCACATCGAAACTAGGTTCCATTCGACTTTCCGGACTGAACTCCAAGATTTCGTGGGGGAACTGGGTTCCACACCACCTTCCGGACTGAACTCTGATGTCTCATGTTGAAACTGGGTTCCGTTCAGCTTCCGGACTTAACTCCAGGATTTCATGGGAGAAATGGGTTTCGTACCACCTTCCGCACTGAACTCCAGTGCCTCATGTCGGAACTGGATTTTGTTCGGCTTTCCAGACTGAACTCCGGGATTCCTTGGGGGAACTGGGTTCCGTACCACCTTTCAAACTAAACTTCGGTGCCTCATGTCTGAACTGGGTTCCATTCAGCTTTTTGGACTGAACTCCGGGATTCCGTGGGGGAACTGGGTTCCTCTCGGCACTCCAGGCCGAACTCCAGGGGCTCGCACTTCTCACGGGCTGCTTCACGGGATCTTTGCCTTGCTTTCATTCACTGGACTTAAGGACGAGCGGTGTCGATCCTATGAGACTGAAACAAGTATTGTGCAAAGAAAGAATTTCATTATCAATAACCAGGGAATCTTACATCATTGGTAATACATCCTCAGGTTTGCGGTGTTCCAAGTCCGTGAAAATCGGTCCCCACCGAGCTTGGCAAGGTAATAAGTGCCGTGAGGAAGTGCCTCAACCACCTGATAGGGACCTTCCCAGTTCGAAGAGAGTTTCTCGCATTCTCGAGGTTGGAAAGCTTCAGTACGGTGCAACACTAGATCTCCCGGTGAAAGGTCTTCGGCCTTACCTTGGAGTTGTAGTATCTAGCCACCCGTTGCCAGTAGGCCACCATCCAAACTTAAGCCTTGTCCTCATTTTTCTCGAGGAGATCCAGGTTGAGTAGTAGCCACGCTGGGTTCTCGATTCATCATACTGCTCCACGCGCAATGTCGGCAGGCTAAGCTCCACTAGGAATACTGCCTCCGATCCAAAGACAAGTTAAAGGGCATTTCGTCTATGGCCATCCTTGGGGTTGTGTAGTATGCCCACAGGACGATGGGGAGTTCCTCAGCCCATCTCCCTTTAGCTTGGTCCAACCTGGTATGGAGCCCTTGCAGGATGGTCCGGTTGGTTATCTCGGCTTCTCCGTTGGTCTACAGATGCACCACCGAGGTGAAGCGATGATGGATCCTGAGGTTGTTGCAGAACTCCTCGAATTCTCGATAGTCGAACTGATGTCCGTTATCGATGATGATAGTGTGGGAAGTCCGAAGCGGCATACGATCGACTTCTGTAGGAACTTGCTAACATTTGCCTCCATGATCCGGGCCAATGGCTCGGCCTCGATCCACTTTGTGAAGTAGTCGATGGCGACGATCAAGAACTTACGTTGCCTGGACACGGGAGGAAAGGGATCGAGGAGGTCCCTGCCCCACTGGGCAAAAGGCCAGGGATAGAGAGTTAGGAAAGGCGCGCAGCCAGCTGGCGTTGCACGATGGCCTGACATTGGCAGCGGTCGCACCTCTTGACAAAGTTGGTTGCGTCTTCCCTCATTGTCTCCCAGTAATATCCTTGATGGAGGGCTTTGTATGCTAGAGTCCTGCCCCCATATGGTTCCCGCAGAGGCCCTCGTGAATCTCCTGGAGCACAAGTGCAGCCTCCGTGGGCCTCAAACACTTGAGGAGCGGGTAGGAAAATAACCTCCGGTAGAGCAGCCCATCCATTAGGACAAAGCGAGCGGCCTTCCTCTTGATGAGACCGGCTTCTATCCGATCCTCAGGCAAGGTGCTGTCGGTGATGTACTTGATGTACTTGTCCATCCAGCTGGGCTCCGGGATGACCTGCTGGATGTCTCTAGGGATCTCGTAGCTCGGAGCCTGGAGATGCTCGATGTGGGTACGACCCAACGATGAGTCCGGTAGGGTTGCTGGTGAGAGAGGGTATCAGCACGAGCATTTTCAGCGTGCAGGATGTGGGAGATGCTAAAGCACTTGAAAACCCGCCGAGCTCGCACGTACTAATTCCAGATATTTCAACATCTGTGGATCCTGTGTCTCATACTCGCCCGAGACCTGCCCGGTGACCAGCTGGGAGTCGATGAAGACTCTTAGGCTGGTCACACCGAGGTCACGAGAAACTCTCAGAGTCTTACGAGGAGTGCTTCGTATTCTGCCTGGTTGTTGGTCACGGCAAACTAGAGGCGGAGCGTGCATTCAGCTAAAACCCCCTCATTTTTAGCAAGGATGAGCCCGGCCTCGCTTCCATCGAAGTTAGAGGCTCCGTCCATATGCAGGACCCATATGTCCTCCTCTGGTTCAGGCCCCGGTTGTTGGTTCTGGGGGCTCTCTTCCGCCCCCTCGCCCAGGCCTGCATACTCAACTAGGAAGTCAGCTAGTACCTGTGCCTTCATAGCCGACCGCGGTCGGTAGGCGATGTCGAACTCACTGAGCTTCAACACCCACTTTGCCAAGATCTAGACGTGTTAGGTTGGCTGAGCACGGCCTTCAAAGGCTGATCCATTAGGACCGTAATGGGGTGTGCTTGGAAGTAAGGCCTGAGGTGCTGGGCAGACATCATTAGTGCAAAAATCAACTTTTCGGATCGAGAGTACCTGAGTTCTGCATCGCGGAGGAGCTTGCTTGTATAGTACACAAGTCTCTGGATCCCTTTGTTGTCCGTTCGGACTAAGACCGAACTGATGGCTCCAGAGTGTTTGCCAGATATAGGAGGAGCTCCTCTCCTTCCTCTGGCCGGGAGAGTAGTGAAGGTGACGCCAGGGTCTTCTTCAGCTCCTCAAATACCTCCTGGCACTCCTTCATCCAGGAGAAGTCATGCATCTTCCTTAGACCTTGAAGAAGGGCTGGCAACGATCAACAAATCATGAGATGAAATGACTCAGCACCATCACTCGACCAGTGAGCCGTTGGACCTACTCTTGGAGGTGGGCGTCTCCATGTCGAGGATCGCCTGAACTGGGTTGGCTTCGATCCCTCTCTGGGTCACCATGAAGTCAAGGAACTTCCCCATCGCCACACCAAAGGTGCACTTCATCGGTTTCAGCTTCATTTGGTGGAGGCAAAGGTTGTGGAAGGTCTCCCCCGGGTTGTCGAAGTGGTCCGAGGTCGGCTTACTCATCACCAGCATGTCGTCCACGTATACCTGCATGTTGCGGCCAAATTGGTCTCGAAAGACCTGGTGACCAACCGCTGATACGTGGGCCAGTGTTCTTCAGGCCAAAGGGCATCATCCTGTAGCAATAGGTCCCGCGATCCATGATGAAGGCAGTGTGCTCCTCGTCTTCCGGATGCATCCTGATCTGATTATACCCGGAGAAGGCATCCATGAAGGAAGGAGGTGGTGGCCTGATGTGGTGTCCACAATTGATCAATCTTCGGAGGGGGAAGCTATCCTTTGGATAGGCTCGGTTGAGGTCGGTGTAGTCCACGCAGATCCTCCATTTGCCATTGTTCTTTTTCACCATCACCACATTCGCTAGCCAACTGGGATAGTGCCCTCCGCACGAAGCCGGCATTGAGGAGCTTTCCATCTCTTCATTAATCGCCTTCTACCTTTCTGCAGCGAAGCTCCTCTTCTTCTGCCTGACTGGATGATACTTTGGATCGATCTTCAACTGGTGGGTGATGACCTCCGGGGGAATGCCTGGCATGTCTGCTGCAGACCAGGCGAACACATCCGTTTACTCGAAGGAAGTCCAGCAAGCGAACTTGCTCATCTTCTGGGAGAGGGGCTATTATCTGCACCATTTTTGTGCGTCTGAGCCGAGGGGGTACGTCAACAATCGCTCTACCGGGCCACCCATGGGATCCTGCATTCTCAGGTCGAGGTCATCGACATCAGGCTCGAGCTCAGCACTCTGGGCACCCGGGATGGCCTGCAGGCAATGCTGAACAGGCTGAACTACCCCCCCTCATTTCTCCCATGCCGAAAATAATGGGAAACTGCACCAACAATCTCCTGGTGGAGATGATTGCATCAAGCTGGTTGAGCCCTAGGTGGCCCAAAATTACGTTATACGGTGACGGGAGTCGGACAACAGTGAAGGTCATCAAATCGTACTCTACCGAGGTGGGGTCCCAGCGGTAACAGGGAGAGTGATCTCCCCCTTGTCCCCCACAGAATCTTTGGTGAAATCCACAAGAGGGTATGCACTGGCCTTAATTGATCACGAGATAGATCATCCGGAAGAAAGAAAGCATCGTAAGAAAGTACATCGGTGGAGCTCCCACTATCATCCAAATCCGATGTACAGGATGTTTGGCGATGATCATTTCGACCACCACCGCATAGTTATTTATGTTTTCATTTTCACCTCTCTTCCCCTTCTCGAAGGGGAGTACATTTTCCAGATTTTCTCCCTCCCGGGCTCTCTTTGATGCGTGCCCTATCCCCCAAGAGATCATGCCCACAAGCTTCTCCGTAGGGCGTTGTCGACTGCAGGGACGGGAGGAAGAGCCGCAAGTGGCTGGGTCCTCCATCGTCCTCTTCCTATTGAACTTCTTGAGGTAGCCCCTCTTGATCAGGTCCTCCAATCTCCACTTTCAGATATGGCACTCCTCCGTGTCGTGGCCGTGGTCGCGGTGGAACTGACAATACTTCATCATATCACGATAATTCTTTGGGTTCTGAGGAGGAGGTTGGTGGAGGTATCCTCACCCTCGATCTCCATGAGGATCTTGGTTTTGGGAGCAAGGAGAGGAGTGAAGCCCCGTTCGGAGCGGGACCTCTTGGGCTTAGCCCTGCTCGGAAGTCCACGGGTGGCCTAAGCTTGCGAGTCCCTTGAACATCCTTGGGGCTGGCTTTCTCAGGACTTTCCGTCCAGCTCTCTTGTACTGTCAGCTTCTTCAGCCCAGACATTCGTGTGGACGTGGAGGAGAAGCTCGAAATATGTCTTGGGGGGTTTTTGTACAACGAGTAAATCAGACGGGAGGTCTTGAGCCCTCGTTTCAATGCCAGCATGGCGCGGGCTTGTCCAAGCTGTAGATCTCCAAGACGCAGTCTTGAAGCGGGTACATAGTCTCACAAGAGCTCCTGATCTTGTTGGCGGATGGAGAAAAACTGTCCACCTCTCTCGGTACCTTTCGATAAGCGTTGAAGTATGCCACAAACTTTCCTTCCAACTGCTGGAAGGAGTCGATAGATTCAGGCTCGAGACGGGTGAACCAGACTTGAGCAGCCTTCCGAGGGTAGCCGAGAAGGCGATGCATAGAAGGGTATCTGTCGCTCCCTGGACTCTCATGAGAGCTTTATAGCTCTCTAGATGGTCAGGGGATCGGTGGTCCCATCGTAGGGATCCACCTGAGGCATACGAAACTGACTCGGAATCAGTTTCTCTTGGATTTCCCGGGAGAAGGGGGGTCGGGCATTGTAGCCCACCGGCTCACTGGAGAAGCCGTGCATGTTGGCAAACTGGCATGAAAGCTTCGCAGTTTGCGCTCTTGTTCTTCTAGGCGCCTTTCAGCTAGACGCCTGATAGCCTCGTCAGTGGATCCTTCCACTGAAGCTGATGGAGAAGAAGGTGCCGATGGGTCACAACGAGGGGCCTTTCCCCGGCGTCGCTTGCTATGCTTGGCAGCATCATTGTTGTCCGCCGGGGATCGGCTCTCGTGATCCGTCGACCCAGAATGGTTCCTCTTCGTGGGAGTCGGGTGACTCCTGCGAGGAACGGTCGATGCCCACGGGTGGGACAGCCTACCCTGGATGGATAGCAGGCTTTCAAGGGGCCCGTGGCTTGGGCCACGGGTGTCCTTGGCTGAGGCTGGGTCACCAAAGAGAGCTGCTGATGCTGCAGCTGCCTGACGCTGTGGCCAGTGTCTGCAATTGTTGGACAATGGCAGCGTACTGACCATCCGTTGAGGATAGCTGAGGAGGTGGAATAGGAGCGAGGAGCTCCCTTTCTGGGCTACGGGGGCCCGAGGAGAGGGAACTTCCCCCGCCCGGCAGTTGGAGGCTTCATGTCTGCGTGTCACCACCATACTTGAAATCGAGCTTCTGTCAAGCTTGAGGGGGCTTACATGTCTAGGGGCTTCGTCCCCCCTACCTGGTGCGCCAATCTGTTACCGACCTTATCGTTGTGGCCTGCAGTTGTGAGTTGGCACCGAACTGGGTCCCCTTGGGCTACGGACTCCCGATGCTCCGGACCTGCAAACACAAGGTTAGAGATCCTGGCCGGGGATCCCAGCGGGGGCACTCCGATGATCAAGTTAGAGAGTGGTAAAGTGGAACAGGTCCACTAAGACAGAAACCTGCTGGGTCTACATTCTTAGAGGAATATTCGTTGAGGATAAGAATGAGAAACAAGGGAGGAGGGCGTTCTGATCCCTGCGGCTCGTTGGACTCGGTCCTGTGAGTTTCCTGTAGAGCTTTTGGCTTAGGATCGCCTCTCCTTCTTGCAGGATTATTTGCCCTCTCGATTGCTTACCTTACTTCATGCCCCTGATCTTCCTTTTTAGGTCACCGATCCATGCGTCTGTCTACACCTCCATCCCCAGGGGGCCCCCGTGACTATCCCCCTCTTCGTCTCTCTTACGGTTGGGAGTTAAGCCATCGACCGATCTTGTCCACCATGCCGTCATGAGAGGGGGAACTTGGCAGGATCCCGATTCTCGCGAAGGTGCCTTCAGACCTGAGGCGTTGACCGTGGCCCTCCCTTTTTAGGGTGCAGGGCTACCGACTACTGGGTTCAATGCCTTGGACAGGGCTCCCTTTCCAAATCGATGCCAACGAGGTTCCGTGCACCATTGCGGCCTAGGGACTCTGTACCAGGGCGCCGCCTATGCGCGCCATCTTCAGCAGCTCCCTCGGGGCTTGCATCCCTCGATTCTTTCATCCTTCACAGAAAGATCGACTTCGATCGAGGTGGACCCCTCTCGGGGTGCCACCTAGCGAAGGAGCCGAGGTAGTGCCACTCCAGCCAAGGTGGATCCCGCCTGGATCGATACCTGGCGAGTTGCAGAGGCCAGCTTGACCTCGATCGAGGTGACCCGTCTGGGGCCTGCCACCTGGCAAGGGAGCGGGAGAGCCTAGATCGACTTCGGTGAGGTGGACCCATCTAGGGTGCCACCGGTGAAGGAGCAGAGGAAGGGCCACTCCGCCGAGGTGGATCCTGCCTGGATCGACACCTGGCGGAGTGGCAGAGGCCAGCTCGACCTCGATCGAGGTGGACCCGTCTGGGGTGCCACTTAGCGAGGGAGCGAGGAGAGCCTGGCTCGACTTTGACGAGGTGGACCCATCTAGGGGCGCCACTGTGAAGGAGCAGAGGCAGGGCCACTCCTATTGAGGTGGATCCCGTCTGGATCGATACCTGACGAGTGGCAGAGGCCAGCTCGACCTCGACCAAGGTGGACCCATCTGGGGGTGCCACCTGGCGGGGAGCGGAGAGCCTGGCTCGACTTCGGTGAGGTGGACCCATCTGGGGGAACCACCTGGCAAAGGAGCAGAGGCAAGGCCACTCCGGCGGGGTGGATCCCGCCTGGATCGACACCTAGCGAGTGGCAGAGGCCAGCTTGACCTCGACCGAGATGGACCCGTCTGGGGGTGCCGCCTGACGAGGGAGCGGGAGAGCCTGGCTCGACTTCGATGAGGTGGACCCATCCGGGGGTGCCACCAGGCGAAGTAGCAGAGGCAGGGCCACTCCAGCTAAGGTGGATACCGCCAGGTCGACACCTGGTGGTGTGGCAGAGGTGCTGAGCTCGGCACGGTTATACCGCTGACCGAGCCACCTGGTAGGAGAACATGGAGACGACGCCACGCGGTGCTACCTGGCATCCAACTGGGCCTGACGCACACTCCACGTCATCGTTGTTGCCATATCAATGAGGTTGCCAGTCATGGGCTAGAGCATGACCGTGGTTAGTCCAAAATCCTAAAGAAGAAGGAAAACTAATGAAAACATGTAAAGGACACATAATATTATCAAAAGTTCTGTTATTCTTGATAATTGAGTTGTTTGGTTCCATGACATAATATACTCTTATATCCTTGTTATTTTTAAATTATTTATTATTATTGGTGACTCTTTGGCGACCTTACTGGGCTGTAAAGCTCACAACCCCTATTTATTTTTCCTTCTCAGAGTGTGTAGGATATTCGAGCTTGGTAGTGGATTGGATTTATGATAAAATGATACATAGCAAGGATCGCGCTGGGCATGAGGCTTACATAAATTTTTAGATGGTTTAGTTAGTTTTGTTTAGTTAGATCTGTTGTTGATATTTATGTAATTAAATCAGTGGACCCTTTAATGATTTTGACTTGATAAATGGATATGTTTAGTTACTATTTAATTATTATATAATATTAGTTTATTTGATGAGATTTTTGAAGTGACTCTTGTGTACCTAGGCCTTGCATGATCTTTAGGATAAAATCTAGAGTTTGTGCGACCAATCGTGTAGCCGATCCGGTGCTGGATTCGGAGCGTGACAGAGTGGTATCAGAGTCTAGGTTATGATCATTTGGGATGGTGATGCAAGTGGTTAAAATAATATAATAACATGATGGTTATTAGGATATGACAAAAATAGTGTCAGAGCTTAGGTGATGATGACTTGGGACTATGGTATAAGTGATTAGGATAAATATAAGTGACATCAAAATTTAGGTTATGATTGTTCGAGACTGAGACATAAGTGATTAAGACATGACATGGGTGATATTGAAGCTTAGCTATGATTACTTAGGACTGTAATATCAGTAGTTGGGACATGGCATGAATAATATCGAATTTTAAAGTATAATCACTTGGGATGGTGATATAAGTGATTAGGATATAATTTGAATGATGTTGAAATTATGGAGATGATCAAAATTAAAATGTTATGCCTTGTTGTTATGTAAAGGTTGTATAAGGAAAGCATTCTAAGAAGGAGATTATCTGAAAGCTTGAGAATGATGTAAGATTGGGGTATTTCCAAATTTGGATTATCATAATGTTCTTGCAAAGTTAATTAAGGATATTTAATCATATCAAATGGTTAGTATTCTTTTGAAAGAGCTCAAGAGAATTCGACAAGTATTGTAAATGGAAAAGATCAAGTTTTGAATGTTATATTAATTTTGTTGAGACTTGGAAAGCAAGTACCTTAAGAGATAGACTAATTGAAGATTTGAGAGTGATATGAGGGTTGGTTACTTCCAAGGTTTAAAGTCTTAATAAAGCTAATTTCAAAGATGAAATTATTTTAATGGGGGAAAGAATGTGAGAACTGGCTTTGGGCCAAAGTAGGCAAGTACTGCCGACTTCAACCCAATAAAGAAAAAAAAGAAGAGAATAGAGATCGGAATAGGGGACTTTCACTCTCCCTTATCCGGTCAGATTTTTGCCGAAGAAGATGGAGGAGAGGCCGTGGAGGAGAGGGACTCTATCAGCGTCGTGTTTAGAATGGATTGGGACTCCGATCGATGAAGTATTTTATCCCCAACCGACACGAAAGCTCGTCTGGTAACTTCTTTAAATCCTCCCTCACCGCCACCCCATCAAGATCCTTCCACGGTGTCTTCCTCCTCTACGGTGAGTGACAGAGAGTCCCTTCCATCATCAGTGAGTTTTTCCCTTATTTGATGTTTTTAGGGGGGATTAATGGGATTGTTAGTTTGGTTTCAATTCGGGTTGCTTGGGCCACGCACCTCCGATGGCCGCGCCACCGTTCTTCCCGGTCCATTGAGCCTTTCTGGTACCGTCTCCCATGGTCACTACCGGTAGCCGTGGGGAGGCTGGTTTGGCCAAGCTAAGGGGGAAAGCCGGGGGGGTTCGGGAGAAGAAGAAAAAAAGAAGAAGAAGAAGAGAAGAAAGAAAAAGTAAAAGGAAAAAGGAAAAAAATAATAAGAAAAAAATAAGGAGAGAGAAAAAAGAGGAGAGAGGAGAGAGAAAGATGAGAGAGAAAGAATAAAGAAAGAGGAGAGAGAAGATAAGGAGAGAGAGGAGAGAGAGGAGAGAGAGAAGAGAAAAAGGAGAGAGAGGAGAGAGAAGAGAGAAAGAGGAGAAAAAGGAGAAAGAAGAGAGATGATGAGGAGAGAGGAGAGAGAAAGAGGAGAGAGAAGATGAGAAGAAAGATGAGAGAGAAAAATAGGAGAGAGAGAATATATAAAATATTAAAAGGGAAGATTGAAAAGTCTTATTCTGAAAATTCATGAATTAGGATTTACAGGTGAATCATAGAAAGAATTTGATAAAAGATTTAGGTTTATAATTATCCTAGGATTATTGATTAAAAAATTATTATTGTACCTGTAGGGAGGTAGCCTTTTGAGCAAAAGGGCTTTATGCGGATTTCAGGTATGGACCAGTATCAGTTGTCTCTAGTGAGGTAAGGATCTCTTGACCTGATCACCAGTTATATATATGTGTTTATTATGACATAATTTGATCCGTGCATATGAGCATCGGCATGCATGATTAGTTTTGCATGGCATAGTTTGACTTTCTATGTTGGATAGTATAATTGTTGTTGTCACTAACTATTTTTCGATATACCATGTTTTATCAAATAATATGAAATTTGTATGGGTTGGACCATGAAGCGGATTTTTGGAAAGCTATAAATGATATGATTTGACATGATGATATGGAAGGATAAAGTGTTAACGGTGTCTAGATTAGCCATGTCACGGGATCGTGGATTACTGAGGTTGTCTGAGCCACGGGCTTTGTACGTGGAATAGCTAGCCACGGGCGGTTAAAACGTAGAACAGCCTAAGCCACGGGCTTTGTACATGGAATAGACGGCCACGGGTGGTTAAAATATGGGATAGCTAGAGCTATGGGCTTTGTACATGGCTAGCCTAGCCACGGGCTGAGAATACATAATCGATTATGAGGTTGCCAGTCATGGACTGGAGCATGATTATGGTTAGTACATAACCCTAAAGAAGAAGGAAAACTAATGAAAACATGTAAATGACACATAATATTAACAAAAGTTATGTTATTCTTGACATTTGAGTTGTTTAGTTGCATAATATGACACATAATATTCTTGACATAACCCGAAAGAAGTAGGAAAACTAATGAAAACATGTAAATGACACATAATATTAACAAAAGTTCTGTTATTCTTGACATTTGAGTTGTTTAGTTGCATAATATGATATACTATTATATCCTTGTTATTTTCAAATTATTATTATTATTGGGAACTCTTTGGAGATCTTACTGGGCTGTAAAGCTCACAACCCCTATTTATTTTCCCTTCTCAGAGTTGTGCAGGATATTCGAGCTTGGTAGTGGATGGATTTATGATGAAATGATACGTAGCAAGGATCAGCTGGATGTGAGGCTTACATAAATTTTTAGATGGTTTAGTTAGTTTTGTTTAGTTAGATATGTTATTGATATTTATGTAATTAAATCAATGGACCCTTTAGTAATTTTGACTTGAATAAATGGATATGTTTAATTACTATTCTATTGTTATATAATATTGATATTTTTTATTAGATTTTTGAAGTAAGTGACTCTTGTGTACCTAAGCCTTGCATGATCTCTAGAATAAACCTAGGGTTTGTGCTGTCGGTCACGTAGCCGATTCCAGTGCTGGATTCGGGGCATGACACTGTACTAATTAGACTATCTTCTATACCCTATAATTTTTTTCAATATCCTTTAATATGAGATCGATACAATATACAGCACAAGGGATCCAGAAAATATATGATCGCCGCTCCATCAAGACTTCCCTATGATCATATACAATGATTCATTATCTATGATAACTTTTATGACATTCTACTTTCTCACCCGATCAATCACCTCCTCAATTAATCTGAGGATGTAGTTGGTGTTAGGTACCTAATTTGAAGCATCAATAAGTTTATGAAAAAAATTTACATCACAAAAAATTAAAAAGTTGATGATACTTTGTCTGGTAGGATTTGTCCAACCATTATACATCACTGTCAATCTATACACATGCCACTTACTCTGATAGGAGGCAATCAATTTTTTTAGCTCCTTTTGTTATCAAGAAGCTACCATAGATATCCCTCGAACCTAGAGGATCTACACCCATACCAGCAGCCTATATAGAATAAATTATATAACAATAATACGGGTTGTCTGCTACATGCACTCGGATATGACTTAAGTAAAATCAGGATCTAATAGCTCACTACATATCCTTTTTCAGCATAGAATCAATCTTTTTTAGAATCTCTATGAGGAAAGGCATATGGATCCACGTTGTGGATAGTATCTCCTACTATAATATTCCTAGAGACTTCTTTTTACTATCAAATGCTCCTAACATTAATGCAATATTACTGGTGCCTCTTTTAGTAAACTCTTTAACTGAGGTCCTCCTAAACTGTATCTTAAACTCTCCTATAATACTTCTAGAACTCGACTCTAATCCTGACTCAAAAGCGATGGCCCAAATCATTCTTTATGCTTGGCCACCTTCTCTAGCTACCTTTGCTCATACAAGCTTACCTGAATGGCAGTCTCAATCTGTGTCTTATCATCCTCTAGAATAGATGCTTCCTTTGACCCCTGGAATGATAAGAAGGTGGTTCTGTAGCTTGATGTTTGTTATCTAGTGAAGCGATCCAAGAAGGGGGTGAATTAGATTTTTCAAAAACTTAAAACAAATATGTACTAAATTTGAAAGTGGTAAAGTAATTATGTTACAGCAATATATGTACTGAATGAAACAATATGCAATACTTGAAAGAAAAGAGAAAGAGAAGAGCAAAGAACACAAACACAAGTTTTTATAGTGGTCGATGCATTCCAAGCATCTACATCCACTCTCCAAGAATCTCTTGAAAATTTTATTATAATCCTTCAAGATTATAGTCGATTTATTTTTTAGGCTCACAAATCCAACTCTTGTTAGTTTTCTCACTTAAGCTTACCAATACAATCTCACAACAAGCCAATCCTAGGCTTGCAATCAAATTTAAAGCTTAGAAAGGCCTATCCCTAGTTTAAATATCCTTAAAACTAGTTTCAACAAATAAATTAAAATATAAAGTTTCAAGCATAAAAGATCTCTCCAAAAGAGCAAAAGAAAAGTTGATGAAGCTCGAGAAAGTTTGTTTTGAGTTATCTTCTTCAATGACAAAGTCTCAAAGATTGCTTGGCTGATTGATGGTTGAGGCACATTATTTAAGAACAAAGATTTTTGTTTTGGAAGTTAGCTCTTGAAAAATTTTCTTGGAAGTACTTGATTTTCTCTAGAATTCTCTTACTTCTTCAATGAGCATAGAGTGTAATAAATACATTCAAAATCTTTAAAAAATAGTTTATGGTCATTAAAAGATAAGAACTAGCCATGTAGACTCAAAAAACTATTTTTTTATAATTTTAAAAATATAGCCATTATGCACTATCAAACCTGCAAGTATCAATACTTTACCCTATGAGTCGATACCTGAGTCGATACTTAAGTTTTTTTGAGAAATGTTGATATCTAGAATTATCCTATGACATCGATACTTGAGCATGAGCTAATCTTATGAGTCGACACCTAAGTCAATACTTGAAGTCCGGATATCGATATTTAAGTTTGTTCAAAAAATTCAGTCATCTATTATTTCCTTGTGTATTGACACTTAGTTCGTGAGTCGATCTTGTAAGTTGACACTTAAGTCGATACTTGGACAGTGAATGTCAATACTTGGCATGCCAGTTAAAAAATTTTGCATGCCACTTTTTGAAGATCGACACTTGAGATCCTTGAGTCAATACTTAAGTCGATACTTAAGATATGCCACTTCAAAAATATGTGTCAAACTTTCAAATTTTAAAATCTTGATATGTATTCTTCCATTCTAACCTTCAATTATTGTTGCTGCCTGGATCGTTGTGGCTCATAGCTCCAGCATGTCGCCACCGCATCGGGTGCCTCCTTTTCCCGCCGGGAGCGCTCCCTCCTCCTTGGGGGTCAGCTCTTCGGCCCGCTCGACCTACAAAAGAGGAAACCCAGGCTGGGAATTTCGGTGAGGATACTTCGATGATCAAGTCAACGGGATGATCGAGAGGAACAGAACCTCTATGACGGAGAGCTTGGGAGACTCTCTGCGTCGAGAGAGTGAGGAAAGGAAAAGTAAGATGAATTCTATGAAAGAAGATAATGGAGGACTGAGAGCGCGTCTATCGCTTACTTGCCTTTTACTTACCTCCCTTGTCAATCTTATATAGATGGGGCGGCCCAGACCAAGTTTGGTGCTTTCTGTTATTCACTGTCGCCTCCCTATCGGGCGTTCGCTAAGCCTCGAACCATGATGGGGCATTTTTATTTTAGGGGTGACCGTCGGAGTGTCACAGGACTGAGGCCTTAGTGGAATATCCTTCTTGGAAAGGTGCAGGCTCCCTGTTGTAGAAGTTGTGGTCTTCTAGTTGTGCGGTCATCGACATGGCGACACGCTACAGGACTGGAAACTTGGTGGAGCCTTCATCGTGCAGGTCGCGCGCAAGGTGTGTCACAGGACCTGAATTTATGGCAGGGCATGCGCCACCCCTCAGGGGCTGTGAATGATCAAGCTCTTCCTTGCCATGATTTTGAACTTCTGTTGGTCCCCCCTTCTTATGTCATTGGCAGGAACCTTGACTCCCATTGGATGGGGACTTCGGAGACTTGGCTAAAAGGTAATGCGACAAGTGTGATTAAAGAACGTTTTAATTCTAAAATATATCTAGTGCACATATTGAGAGAGATGAACTTGGTTATATTCGAAAGGATTTGGAGTCAAATTCAATCAAGTCCTCTACTATCTGATTTGCACATATCTCTATGCAAAAAAGTGAACAACTAATATTGTATTAATGGTATAGAATAAATACAAACAAAAATACTTAGAATAAATATAAATGATCCAAAATAAACATACTTTTCAAAATAAGCATAAATATTCTAGAATAAACATAAATACTTTCGTCTATTTTGGATTTATATTTATTCTGAAATATTTTTGTTTATTCTGAAAAGACTTGTATTTATTATGAGAAGCATTTGTATTTATTTTGAAAAGTAGACTATCATATCATTAATAATCCAATAACCACTAGCAACCATTAATATATAATTAAAATATTGATAACTTTGTATTTATTCTGGAAAGTTTGTGTTTATTCTAAATATTTTTATTTATTTTTGTTTGTATTTATTTTACATCATTAATACATCATTTGACTTTTTGTTTTATTGTATTTGGATTAATTAAATGATGGGAGACTTGACCAGATTTAGCTTCAAATTCTTCAAATGTAGCCAAATCCATATATACATATAAATATATATAATAGATAAATTAGAGGGATTTTTTTTAAAATATCTTTATTTAAATATTTATTTATGAATCTATCCTTATCCAAAACTTATTTACTAGTCTACCATATTTTTGGATGCGTGGAGGGGCAATGCAAATGTGGATTGATTTCGCAGACTATGCCTGCAATTTCAAAGAGAAGTCACAGGCATAATCCATTACTTCAAAATTTAATAAAAAAATAGAAAACAAAAAAAAAAATTTTAAAATAGAAAATATAATAACATAATATTATAATAATATTTTAATATATTTTATATTATAATAAATATTTTATATTCTAAAATATAATAAATATATTATAATATATTAAATTATATATTATATGATGTGGTGGAAGGCTGATGTGTGACCCCTATCAGACGCCGTGTCAAAAAAGCTACCACAGTGGACACCGCATGTCGGATTCCTCTGCCGAGCCGAGCTCCCCCGATCCATAGGAGCCGAGCTCCGTCCTTCGCCAGGTCGGCACCCGCAAGCTCGGGTCGCCTAGGCTGGAGCCGAGCGACCTCCTTCCCCAGAGTGAGCCCCCTTCGGGGCCGAGCACTCTGGGCAGGGGTCGCAAATAGATCCTCCTCCACCAGACCGGGCCCCTCCACGGTCGAGCCCCCTGGGCCAGAGTCGAGCTCGGCCCTCCTTCGCCAGGTCGGGCCCCTCCAAGGTCGAGCCCCCTGGGCCGGAGTCGAGCCCCCTGGGCCGGAGTCGAGCCCGGCCCTCCTCCGCCAGGTTGGGCCCCTCCGAGGTCGAGCCCCTGGGACCGGAGTCGAGTCCCGGCTCTCCAGTTTGGCAACCACCTCAGACAATGCTGCTGGCCACCAAAGGAGCGGAGCTGCCTCCCCAAATCGCCAGCAGGCCACCCGAGGGTCACGAAAAAGTACTTGTCAAATCATAATAACTGCCTGCGGATGCCACTTCTAACAAGAGAGGGAGGAGTTCCCTCAATTAAGACACTGCCAGGCTTCCCGGAATGGAGCAACCGGAAGGAATATCGGAACGCACAGTAGTTTCCTCATCACTAACCAGGAAAGAATTCCATCCACGACATGGAATGCCGCCGCACGCTCTTGACGATATGGATCAAAAGAAACGTCCCGTCCATAGCATGGAACACCGCCGCACGCGCCTAACAACATTGGGGAGATCCCGAGGTAGGCGTTCAATGATTGTCCAGACTTAAAAGAACCTTCGACATGCTCGGGAAGAGGTAACAACAAAACACAACAACAAAAAATCCAAGAGGGGGAGGGAGAAGCAGGCCATATAGGAGGACCTATCCACCTAGGCCATCACCTTCCTCGGCATACTGGCATCCCCATTCTCACTCTACCCACATCATTTTCACTCCTCCTAGCATGGAGTCCATCACGAGGGGCTCGACCAGGAGGATCTGTTCCCCTGGATCGTCACTAACTTGAACGTCGGAGTGCCCCCGCCAGAATTTTCGGCCTGGGTCACTAACCCCTATTTTGCATGTCCCGACGGACAGGACATCGCCATGGAGATGAGGGACGATCGCGATCCGATGCCGAGAGCAGCTACGGGCCACGACGATCATGGCGGCAACAGATTGGCATGCTAGGAAGGGGGGCGGACGGTGGAGCTGACATACTCTGATCCTACCTAAGCCCCCTATAAGCGATCCACCGGGAGGATGGTGACAACACGAGTGAGAGAAGTTTCCACCAGCCATGCGGGAGACCCCCCTTCCTAAGAGGACTCGCACGGTCCGGGAGAGGAGTTCCCCGCTCCCGCGCAACCACCCCCGGCAGATGTCCAGCTGGCTGCACTCGCCCAACAGATGCAAATCCTCACTACGATGGTGCGCTAGCTCCAGCACCAGTAGCGGTCCTTGGCTACTCATCAATAGCCAAGGACCCCCGCGACCCATGCCGCAGCACCCTGCGACATCCTGCGTTCCTTCCAAGGATAGCCTTTGCAGTCGCGGGCCATTACTGACAACCGAGGTAGTCACCAAACTCCAACGAAAAGACAATGAGCTGGATCTGCCGACAGGGAGAGCTGCTCACCAGACCTTCAGCGGGTGGTGTCCAAACCCTACTGAGACAAAAAAAGTAAGACCCCCCGCCATGAGTGCCATGCACCCATGTCACCTTCTTCGTCTCCTTCGACGGAGGGGTCCACTGACAAAGCCATCAGGTGCATGGCGAAGAAGTGCATGGAGGAGCATGACCATAAGCGGCAAAATTATCCCACCGGTTTGCCAATCTACTAGGCTCCACCAACGAGCCAGCGGGCTATGACGCCCATCCTCCTTTCTCCCAGAAAATCCAAGAGGAGCCGATCCCACGTCGGTTCCGTATGCTACAGGTGGATCCTTACGATGGGACCACCGACCCCTGGACCACTTAGAAAGCTATAGAGCCCTCATGAGGGTCCAGGGGCCACCGATGCCCTCCTCTGCATCGCCTTTCCTGCCACTCTCCGGAAAGCAGCCCAGGTGTGGTTCACCCATTTAGAGCCAGAGAGCATCAACTCCTTTGTCCAGTTGGGGCAGAAGTTTGTGGCCCACTTCGATGCCTGTCGGAAGATGCCGCGTGAAGCAGATAGCCTCTTCTCCATCAGGCAGCAGGACCGCGAGCCCCTACGGGACTACGTAGCCCTTTTCAAAGCTACCGTGTTGGAGATCTACAATCTCGAGGAGCCAGTCGCCATGTTGGCTCTGCAGTGAGGACTCAGGACCTCCCGCCTGACCTACTCACTCGATAAGAAACCCCAAGAGCCACTCCGAGCTCCTCCTCCAAGCTCAGAAGTACATCCATGTCGAGGAAGCGGATTGTACAAGGCGGGAGATCGATGGAAAGCCGCTGAAGAAACCTGCCCCCACCGAGGCGTCCAGGACGTAGAAGCCAGGACCTCCAGCTTCAGGCTTCCGGCAAGGATCGAGGACGAGAGGCGCTCCCATCCCCGAGGGGAGTTATACCCCCTCCTTGCCCCGAGGACGAATATCCTTATGGAGATCGAAGGTGAGCCCTACCTAAAGTGCCCACCCCTGATGAAGCCATCCTCTAGCCGTGACAAGATGAAATACTGTCGCTAACACCACGACCACGGCCACGACACTGAGGAATGCCGTAACCTTAAGAAGGAGATCGAGGAACTCATCAAGAGAGGCTACCTCAGGAGGTACGTGGAGGGCAGGCCTCAAACAGAACCTCAGGCTCTCGTTGCTCTCCCACCAGCTCCTACAGTAAATAACCGCCCCACCGAGAAGCCGGTGGGGATGATAAGTTGGGAAGCTGAGCATGCATCCAAGAAGTCCCGAGGGACAAGGCAAGATGAAAATGTACTCTCCTTTATGAGGAAGGGGGAAGACGGGGGAAGGAATATAAACAACGATGCCATGGTCGTCGAGATGACGATCGTGAAGCATCATGTAAAACGCATTATGGTTGATAGTGGAAGCTTGACATATATATTTTTTTATGATGCTTTCTCCAGAATGAACTTGTTTTCCACACAGCTCAGGCCTGTGCATACACCCCTTGTCTGTTTCCCGGGGACTCTGGGAGAGTTGAGGGAGAAATTACTCTTCCGGTCACCACTAGGACCCCACCTCGGCAGAGCACCGTCATGATGACCTTCACGATTGTCGGGCTCCATTCAGCCTACAATGTGATCCTTAGCTGATCCGGGCTTAACCTGTTTGACGCCATCATCTCCACCAGGAGTCTACTTGTGCAGTTCCCAACCCCTTATGGCATCGGGGAGATGAGGGGAGCACCCCAGCTGGTGCAGCACTATTTCCAAACCCTCCCTAGGACCAAAGCCCCAGAGGAAGATCCTAGGGCGGACGAGCTCGACCAAAGGGAACAGGACCCCAGAGGTGGCCCGGCCGAGTGCCTGTAGTCTTTTCTGCTCGGAATCGACCAGGAGAAGATGGTGCAGATTGGGGCCCAGCTGCAAGAGGAGGAAAGAGCCCACCTATTGGAGTTCCTACGGGCGAACGTAGATGTGTTTGCCCGGATGGCGGCCGACATGCTAGATAATACCTCCGACATCATCACTCACAAGATAAGCATTGACCCGAAGTGCAGGCCAGTTCGGCAGAAGAAGAGAAGCTTCGTCCCGGAGAGGCAGGCGGCCATCAATGAGGAAGTAGACAAACTCCTCGCCACCAGTTTTGTTTGGGAGGTGCAATACTCGAGTTGGCTGGAAAATGTGGTGATGTAAAGAAGAGCAATGGTAAATGGAGGATCTATGTAGACTACACCGACCTCAACAAGGCATACCCGAAAGACAGCTTCCCCCTGTCGAAGATCGACCAGTTGGTGGACGCCACCTCAGGGCACAGACTTCTCTCCTTCATGGATGCATTCTCTGGATACAATCAGATATGGATGCACCCAGAGGACGAGGAGCACACCGCTTTCATCACTGAGCAAGGAACTTACTGCTATAAGATGATGCCCTTTGGTCTGAAGAATACCGGGGCCATATACCAGCGTCTGGTCAATAGGATCTTCAAAGACCAGATTGGTCGGAACATGCAGGTGTACATGGATGACATGCTTGTCATAAGCAAGCCGAGCTCGAACCATGTCGCCAATCTCACCGAAGCTTTCCATAACCTCCGAAAGCACCAGATGAAGCTGAGCCCGACGAAGTGCGCCTTCGGAATAGTGGCGAAAAAGTTTCTTGGCTTCATGGTCACTCAAAGGGGCATCGAAGCCAACCTGGAGAAGGTCCAGGCGATCATTGACATGGAGCACCTGACATCCAAGAAGCAGGTCCAGCGCTTGACAGGGCGGATCGCAGTGCTGAGCCGGTTCATCTCGAGGTCGGTCGATTACTGCCTACCTTTCTTCAAGGCACTACATAAGATGCACAACTTCACCTGCACGGAGAAGTGCAGAACGGCCTTCAAAGAATTGAAGGAGTTCTTGGCCACTCCTCTGCTACTCTCTAGACTGGAGGAAAGGGAGGAGCTCCTGCTCTATCTGGCAGTCACGCTCGGAATAGTCAGCTCGGTTCTCATCTGCACATATAAGGAAAGGTCCCAGAAACTGGTGTACTACACCAGCAAGATCCTCCATGACACGGAGATCAGGTATACTCACTTCGAAAAACTCATTTTTGCACTAATAATGTCTGTTAAGCGCCTCAGGCCCTATTTCCAAGTATACCCCATCATGGTCATGATGGACCAGCCATTGAGGACCATGCTCAGCCTCCCCGAGACCTTCGGAAGACTGGCCAAGTGGTCCCTACTGCTGAGCAAGTTCGACATAACGTATCGACCGAGGTCTTTGTAGAAGGCCCAAGTCCTAGCCGACTTCGTGGTCGAATGCACAAGGCTCGCCGAGGAATCAGAGCAGACAATGACGGAGCGCCAAGTGGAGCTCCGACCACAGAAGGAGCAATGGAACCCCATGTGGATGGCGCCTCCAATTCCGGTGGGAGCAGAGCGTGCCTCATCCTCGCCAATAGCGATGGGTGGTGATGGAATATGCTCTCTGCTTTAGGATCACCATGACAAACAACCAGGTAGAGTACAAGGAGCTTCTTGTGGATTTGAAAGTCTCCCGCGAGCTAGGCGTGCAAAGCTTGAAAGTCTTTACCGACTCCCAACTGATTGCCGAGCAAGTCTCTGGAGAATATGAGGCCAGAGATCCCCAGATGATGAAGTACCTAGAATGAGTCCACTCAAGCATGATAGACTTCCGGTGCTTCAACATCTTCCACATCCCTTGGGGGGAGAATGCATGCGCAGACGCGCTATCAAGGCTTGCGACCCTACCGGACTCATCACTGGGGCGCGCCTACATCGAGTATCTCGAGAATCCAAGCTATGAAGGCCCAGAGGAGGTACAGCAAGTCACCCTAGAGCCGAGCTGGATGAACAGGTATGTCAGGTACATCACTGATGGCACCTTGCCAGAGGACCGCATGGAAACTGGACTCGTCAAGAAGAAGGCCTCCTGATTTGTTTTAATGGAAGGCCAGCTCTACCGTCGATCTCATTCCTACCCGCTCCTGAAGTGCTCTCAGACCTACAGAGATGGCCTATGTACTCCAGGAGATACACGAAGGCCTCTATGAAAACCATGTGGGAGGGAGAACGCTGGTGTACAAAGCTTTCACCAGGGATACTTCTGGGAGACCATGAGGGAGGACGCCATCGACTTCATCAAGAGGTGTGACAAGTGCCAGCGCCATGCCCATATACAGCACCAGCCGGTGGTGCCGATCTCCTAGCTCTCATCCCCTTGGCCCTTTGCTCAGTGGGGAATGGACATCCTTGGACCGTTTCCCCCTGCACCAGGATAACGAAGGTTCCTACTAGTGGTAATTGACTACTTCACCAAGTGGGTCGAAGAAGAGCCACTAACTCAGATCACCGAAGCCAATGTCTACCAATTCTTCTAGAAGTCAGTTATTTGCCGCTTCGAACTCCCCCACTGTGTCATCACCGATAACAGGCAGCAATTCAACAATCGGGAGTTCGAAGGATTTTGCACTGAGCATGGTATCCAACACCGTTTTACCTTGATAGCCCACCCCCAAATGAATGGAGAGGCCGAGGTGACCAATCAGACCATCCTCCAAGGACTCAAAACCAAGCTGGATCAAGCCAAAGGCAGGTGGACAGAAAAACTCCCCAGTGTCCTGTGGGCCTACCACACAATGCCCAGAATAGCAACTAACGAGATGCCCTTCAACCTTGTCTTCGGCGCCGAGGCAGTCATCCCGGTAGAGCTCGGCATACCCACGCTACGAGTGCAGTAATACGATGAAGAGCAAAACTCGGCATACCTTCTGCTCAACTTAGACCTCCTCGAAGAAACAAGGAACAGAGCTCGGGTCCGAATGGCGGCATACCGGCAATGAGTGGCCCGGTAATACAATGCACGAGTGAGGCCAAAAGTCTTCAGACACGGGGACCTAGTGTTGCGCCGAGCTGAAGCATCTCAATCCCGGGAGTGCGGCAAGCTCTCGCCAAACTGGGAAGGCCCTTACAAAGTAGCTGAGGCCCTCTCACATGGGGCCTATTATCTCGAGGATCTTGATGGTGCCAAGTTCCCTCAAACATGGAATGCCTGCAATCTGAGAAGATACTATCAATAGTGTAATGCTTTCTTCCATTAATAATAAAGATTGTCCTTCACGCAAAAGGTTATCTGCCTTGCAAGAATATTACCACCCAGAGCCAAGCTCTCTGGCCACCAAATCTTCGAGCCCAGCTCCAAGACATCCAATCCCGGAGCCAAGCTCTCCTGCCACGAAGTCTTCAAGCCTGGCTCCAAGACATCCAAGCCCGGAGCCAAGCTCTCCAGCCACCAGATCTTCGAGCCCAGCTCCAAGACATCCAAGCATGGAGCCAAGCTCTCTAGCCACGAGATCTTCGAGCCCAGCTCCAAGACATCCAAGCTCAGAGCCAAGCTCTCCGGCCATCAGATCTTCGAGCCTAGCTCCAAGACACCCAAGCTCGGAGCCAAGCTCTCCGGCCACCAGATCTTTGAGCCCGGCTCCAAGACTCCAAGCCCGGAGCCAAGCTTTCTGGTCACCAGATCTTCGAGCCCAGCTCCAAGACACCCAAGCTCAAAATCGAGCTCTCGGCCATGAAGTCTTCGAGCCCAGCTCCAAGACATCCAAGCCCGAAGCTGAGCTCTCCGGCCACTAGATCTTCGATCCCAGCTCCAAGACATCCAAGCCCGAAGCTGAGCTCTCCGGCCACTAGATCTTCGAGCCCAGCTCCAAGACATCCAAGTCCGAAGCTGAGCTCTCCGGCCACTAGATCTTCGAGCCCAGCTCCAAGACATCCAAGCCCGAAGCCAAGCTCTCCGGCCACCAGATCTTCGAGCCCAGCTCCAAAACACCGAAGCCCGGAGCTCAGATCTCTAGCCACCAAGTCTTCGAGCCCAGCTCCAAGACATCAAAGCCTGGAACCAAGCTTTCTGGCCACCAGGTCCCAGAGCCAAGCTCCAAGACCTCAAAGCCTAGAGCCAAGCTCTCCGGCCACTAAGTCTTCGAGCCCAGCTCCAAGACATCAAAGCTCGGAACCAAGCTTTCTGGCCACCAGGTCCCAGAGCCAAGCACCAAGATCTCAAAGCCCAGAGCCAAGCTCTCTTGCCACTAAGTCTTCGAGCCCAGCTCCAAGATATCAAAGCCCGGAACCAAGCTTTTCGGCCACCAGGTCCCAAAGCCAAGCACCGAGACCTCAAAGCCCAGAGCCAAGCTCTCTGGCCACTAAGTCTTCGAGCCCAGCTCCAAGATATCAAAGCCTGGAACCAAGCTTTTCGACCACCAGGTCCCAGAGCTAAGCATCAAGACCTCAAAGCCCAGACCCAAGCTCTCCGGACACTAAGTCTTCAAGTCCAGCTCTGAGACATCAAAGCCCGGAACCAAGCTTTTCGGCCACCAGGTCCCAGAGCCAAGCACCGAGACCTCAAAGCCTAGAGCTAAGCTCTTCAGCCACTAAGTCTTTGAGCCCAGCTCTAAGACATCAAAGCCCGAAACCAAGCTTTCCAGCCACCAGATCCCAGAGCCAAGCACCGAGACCTCAAAGCCTGGAGTCAAGCTCTATGGCCACTAAGTCTTCGAGCCCAGCTCCAAGACATCAAAGCCCGGATCCAAGCTTTTCAGCCACCAGGTCCTAGAGCCAAGCACCGAGACCTCAAAGCCCGGAGCCAAGCTCTCCGGCCACTAAGTCTTCGAGCCCAGCTCTAAGACATCAAAGCCCGGAACCAAGCTTTTCAGCCACCAGGTCCCAGAGCCAAGCACTGAGACCTCAAAGCCCGGAGCCAAGCTCTCTGGCCACTAAGTTTTTGAGCCCAGCTCCAAGACATCAAAGCCCAGAAACAAGCTTTCGGCCACCAGGTCTCAGAGCCAAGCACCGAGATCTCAAAGCCGGAGCCAAGCTCTCGGCACCAAGTCTTCGAGCCCAGCTCCGAGACATCAAAGCCCGGAACCAAGCTTTCTAACCACCAGGTCCTAGAGCCAAGCACCGAGACATCAAAGCCCGGAACCAAGCTTTCCGGCCACCAGGTCCCAGAGCCAAGTGCCGAGACCTCAAAGCTCGGAGCTCAGATCTCCGGCCACCAAGTCTTCGAGCCCAGCTCCAAGTCATCAAAGCCCGGAACCAAGCTTTCCGACCACCAGAGCCAAGTGCCGAGATCTCAAAGCCCGTAGCTCAGATCTCCGGCCACCAAGTCTTCGAGCCCAGCTCCAAGACATCAAAGCCCGAAACCAAGCTTTCCGACCACCAGAGCCAAGTACTGAGACCTCAAAGCCCGTAGCTCAGATCTCCGACCACCAAGTTTTCGAGCCCAGCTCCAAGACATCAAAGCCCGGAACCAAGCTTTCCAACCACTAGGTCTCAGAGCCAAGCATCGAAACCTCAAAATCCAGAGTTCAGATCTCCGGTCAGCATGTCTTCGAGCCCAGCTCCAAGAAGTTTCCAAGATCTGGGGCTCAGCTCTCCGGCCACCAAGTCTTGCACACTCGAAAGCTAAGGAGGAGCTTCTTTTTGATCTTTCCACATACACGAAAAGAAAGAAGAAGAAACAAGGCAATTTGACAAAAATGTATCTTCATTACTTAGTGAAAAGGGTTACAATACTTCTAAGGCCCGACATGCCGGGCAACCCAGGAAAGACTGCAACAAAAGAAAAAGAAGACCCTACTCTACTTCATCGGTGCCTTCTTGGGGCAGCATGCCACCGAAGCTCCGTTGCCCTCGACCTTCGAAGCTGGGGCACCTCCTTCCGCCACTGCCGCTGGTGGGGTTGGTTCGGCCGCTGGCACCGGCATAGCTGGTTCAGCCGTTACCACCTACGGGGTCGGTTCCGTCACCTGCGGAGCAGGTTCCACCGTCGCTACCTGAGGAGCCGACGCGACCGCAACAGGGTGCTCCTCCATCGAAGCTGGTGAGGGAGCCAAGGCCTCCATGCCCTTGGAGCTCAGGAGTCGGAGTGCGGCCATCCGTTTATCCGAGAGAACACCGCATAGTTGGGATCGGCAGTAAGCGTACCCCTTGAAGAAGGAGTCTGTTGCTCCTCTTTGAAGTCCAGCTTGAACTCCTCGGAGGCCTTGTAATTTGCAATCACCTTCGCTGCCCTCTTGTCCGCGTCCTCAGCACTACGGACGACCTCAGCGGCTTTCTTCTTCACGGCCTCGGCCGAACTGACGGCGGCGGAGGCCCTCCTCTTCGCCTCGGCAGCCTTCTGGTTGCAGTCGCGGTCTTCTTCTCAGAGGAGGCAGCGCGCCCTTTCGCCACCTCCAACTCGGCCTGAAGCTCCTTCAACTGAACGCTCTTCG
Organism: Areca catechu; assembly: GCA_021397845.1. NCBI lineage: Eukaryota > Viridiplantae > Streptophyta > Magnoliopsida > Arecales > Arecaceae > Areca > Areca catechu. Next base: position 45,236,783 of record CM038047.1, on the reverse strand, counting down.
ACCTGAGCTCTTTCTTGAGCTCCCTTGAGCATCACCCGGTGTTGGCGACTTCATCCCGGAGGTTCTTGAGCGTCATGTTGGCCTCCTAGAGCTCGTTGCTGTTCCGCCTCAGTTCGACCTTTGAAGACTCGAACTCTGCTTCACGCTCCTTGTCCCTCCTGACCCAGTTATGGAAATAGTCCCAGATCAGCAGGAGTTCAGTGCCTTGCTGCATCGAGAATGATGTTAGTCAATAAGAAAGTGAGAGGGAGAGCGAGGCGTATCGGAAATCAACTTACAGTGTAAAGGTTGGAGAAGGCCGCATTGATGGTGTCGGCAAGGTGCTTCCCACTCCTCTCCCACCGGTCTTAGGACTGGATGGAGAAGTCCATCATCCGCTCAACAAGCATTGGGTCCTTGGCGAGGAAAATATTGGGCCCCAGTCTGAAGGGGACTCAACGGTAGTCCCTATCTCTCTTACCCATCGCCGACTCGGAACCGCCTTCTCCGTCGGTGGTGGAAGCTGTTGGTACGGGCTGGGAGCTCGGCGCCACCGCGGGTGGAACCGCTGAAGTCAGACCCGCACCCTCCGGCTCCCTGTCCTCCTTGACCTCGACGATCTCCGGAGGAGAGGATGCCATCGCTGTAGCAGCGACGGTAGATCTGGCCCGGACCACCACCTTGAGCTCTGATGCAGATGCCGGATCGCGCAGCTTAGGAACCTCGGGGGTGGATTCAGTAGCCCTTTTCCTCCTGGGCTCGGGAACAGGCTCGGCCGGTACCGAGCTCGTGCTAACATCCACCCGAGCCCTCTTCGGAGTGGGCACGCCGGCACCCTCTGCTTGATTCCTCTCCTCGAAAAATGAGAGGAGCTCCTCTACGGAGAACTTCATGGCTACACCAAAGAAGAAGACGTCAGCTTAAAAAAAAAGAGAGAGAAAAGAAAAGAGAGAACAAAAAGAAGAGAGAGAACAAAAAGATTTTGAGCCGAACTCACCCAACTCTTGTGTTGGGCCAACCCCGACCTCGTAGAGATTCTGCTCTGACAGCAGGACCTCAAGCGAAAGGACCACGGCAGAGCGAAGTTGGTCGTACACCTCCGAATCGGCTGCGTCGACCGCGAAATCCCTCTTAGGGGACCGATCCGGGTCGCTCCAAACCCAGTCAACCCCTCGACCGAGGTAAAGAAATACCTACTCTTCAATCCTTCGATGGAAGAGAGAAGTTCAAACATAATCCCCCTGGGGCGAGAGGAAAGAGACCACCACCCCTCCTCGGTGGGGTGGCATTTCAGGATGAAAAATGCCCTGAACAAGGAAAAACGAGCAACAATCCCTTGGAAATAAAACAAAACAATGAAAGAAAAAATTGTCCTAACGGCATTTGGAACAAGCTGGGCGGGCACAAGACGGTAATAGCTCAAGACAGAAAGGAAGAAAGGGTGGAATGGGAACCTGAGGCCACCCAAGAAGGTTTCCTCGTAGAAGGCTATCTGGTGCGGGCCACTAGAGGTGACCCGCTCCCCCGGTCGAGGGATTAAGAGCCGGACACCGTCCGGGATACCATAGGTGTCCTAGATGGTCGCGAGGTCCACGGTCGTGATCACTGAAGCGATCCCCCCGGGACCTATTGATCGAAAAGGTTCGGGAGCAGGTGCTGAAGGAAGAAGAAGAAGACGAGGTGGGGGAGAAGACGCGGGCTCCCTAATCACTATTCTCCGGGTTGCGGGCCTTCAGCTAACCTCGAAGTGCGCCATGCCCTCCTCCTCGTCGGAAGAAGAAGAAGGTGGCCTCAGCCTTGAAGGCCCGGCGTCACCTTGGTTAGTGGTGGGATAGAAATCCGGTCCGAAACGAGACATGAAGGTTAAGAGATAAGAAGAGCAGAAGAAGGGAGGAAATGGACGGAGATCCGGAGGGGAACCTAACCCTAAGAGGAGGTCCTTACCCAACCAGTGCAAGGAAGGAGACTGACCTGCCCAGGACTTGAGGAAGCAGAGATGGCCGGGAGAATGGAGGGAAGGTCTCGATACGAAGGCGGGCACGTAGAGTTGGAAAGAAGGTACACTTCGGGAAAGGTCACCTTTCCTTTCGAAGGGACGGGCGTCCGACCACACCATTACGGCTCCCCACCATCGGATCCATGCCACATGTCGACCATCGGCAGGGCTGGCATCTAGCTTCGGCTGCGGTCGCTCGGGATTCTGCACCCGCCATAACTACTCTTCGGACGTGTCCACGTGGCTCCCTCAGATAGGCCGAAGAAACCGCTCCTCGAAGCACCGGGGATCATGGCTATCATTGCGCTAGATTCTCGCCTTTCCATGTCAGCAATACATTTACTCCCTTCACCCCGAGCGCTTCGTGCCAACGAGACTCGGGAGTGGGGGGCAAATGATGTGGCGGAAGGCTGACGTATGACCCCTATCGGACGCCGTGTCAGAAAAGCTGCCACGATGGACACCCCATGTTGGATTCCTCTACCGAGCCGAGCTCCCCCGATCATAGGAGCTGAGCTCCGTCCTCCACCAGGTCGGCACCCGCAGGCTCGGATCATCTAGGCCGGAGCCGAGCGACCTCCTTCCCCAGAGTGAGCCCCCTTCGGGGCCGAGCCCTCTGGGCAGGGGTCGCAAATAGATCCTCCTCCGCCAGACCAGGCCCCTCCGTGGTCGAGCCCCCTGGGCCGGAGTCGAGCTCGGCCCTCCTCCTCCAGGTTGGGCCCCTCCAAGGTTGAGCCCCCTGGGCCGGAGTCGAGCCCGGCCCTCCTCCGCCAGGTCGGGCCCCTCCGAGGTCGAGCCCCGGGGCCGGAGTCGAGTCCCAACTCTCCAGTTCGGCAACCACCTCGGACAACGCCGCCGGCCACCAAAGGAGTGGAGCCGCCTCCCCGGATCACCGGCGGGCCACCCAAGGGCCACAAAAAAGTACCTGTCAAATCATAATAACTGCCTGCGAATGCCACTTCTATCAAGAGAGGGAGGAGTTCCCCCCCAATTAAGATACTGCTAGGCTTCCCGGAATGGAGCAACCGAAAGGAATATCAGAACACACAGCAGTTTCCTCATCACCAACCAGGAAAGATGTTCCGTCCATGGCACGAAACGTCGCTGCACGCTCCTGATGGTACGGATCAAAAGAAATATCCCATACGCAGCATGGAACGCCGCCGCACGCGCCTAACAGTACCGGGAAGATCCCAAGGTAGGCGTTCAACGATCATCCAGACTTAAAAGAACCTTCAACACGCTCGGGAAGAAGTAACAACAAAACACAACAACAAAAAATCCAAGAGGGGGAGGGAGAAGAGGGCCATATAGGAGGACCTATCCACCTCGGCCATCACCTTCCCCGGCATACTAGCATCCACATTCTCACTCTATCCATATCATTTTCACTCTTCCTAGCATGGAGTCCATCACGATGGGCTCGACCAGGAGGATCTGTTTCCCTGGATCATCACTGACTTGAGCGTTGGAGTGCCCCGCCGGAATTCCCGGCTCGGGTCACTAACCCTTGTTTTGTAGGTTCCGACGGACAGGGCATCGCCACGGAGATGAGGGATGATCGTAATCCGATGCCGACAGCAGCTACAAACCACGATGATCCTGGCGGCAACATTATATATTATAATATAGTATATTTGTTGATGCATGTATCGGTCATGATAATGGTGGCATCGTATCAAATGCTGTCAATGCAGCATGATAGGATGGGCCGTCCGTCAAGTAATGAGGCCGAAGGCAACAGGGTGCGAGTGTAATGGAACTGCACACCACCCCTGGCGACTGTACATGTCAGATGGCGTGATCGGGTCTCGGGGGCATCGAGGGCGAGCGAGCATTCATCGTGCCCTTAGCTCGCACCAACACCACCGTTCTCGTGCCCGGTCGTCTCGTCTTATCGCTCGATGGATACCCCATCCTGTCACACCATACCAATGACATTCGACACGACACCGCCATCACTATCGCAGCTGATACATGCATCAACAAATATACTATATTATGATATATAAATATAATTTAATATTATAATATATTTATTATATTTTAAAATATAAAAATATTTATTATAATATAAAATATATTATATATTATTATAGTATATATTTTTTATTTTTAAATTTTTTATAATTTTATTAATTTTATTTTTTATTAAATTTGAAGCCGCGGATCATGATTACGACTTTACTTTGAAGTCGCATGCTGTAATTCAATCCACGTCCGCATTCCTCATAGATTAATAAATAAATTTAGATAAAGGGTGGACTCATAAATAAATATTAAAATAAAAATATTTTAAACTCTTATACGTAGCCACCCAAAATCGAAGTCATCGTCCACGCTTCCCCGTTTGGCCGCCGCTCCAAGCGTCCCACCCTATGGACTCCTGATGACGTAAAAAAAAAATCGAGGGGAGGGGGGACCCGGAAAAATAAATTAAAAGGTAAGCCTTATTTCCTGCGTAGATTTTCCTTCTTTTTTTCTTTTTTTTTTTTCTTTTCATTCTTTTTTCGGAGATCCGTAGGTTCTTGTTGGGTTTTTTCTCGGGATTTTGTGCGAGTTGGTGGCGTTATGAGTTGGTCCCTTGAGATTGATACCGGTAGGGCAAATTTTGCGGGTACCCTACCCGTTGCCATATCCCTACCTTAATGCCCTCTCCTCCTCTCATCCCAAAGAAGAACGTCCCCCATATCCAGTACTGCTTCCCAATATCTTGGAGCAAATCCCTCCACTTCCCATCATCAACGACACCATCAGAGAAAGAGAGAGACGATGACAAACCACCACCCTACCCCGCAACTCCCCTCACAGACTCCATCAACTTCCTATCCACCCATGGCCACCTCTCCGAGGCCTTCGCCGCCTTCTCCCTCCTCCTTCGCCTCCACTCCTCATCCCCGCGCCTCTTCGTCCGCCCCCTCACCTCCCTGCTCTCCTGTTTCACCGCCCGGAGAGCCCTTCGCCAGGGCCAGCAGCTCCATGCCCTCGTCCTCTCGCTCGGCCTCTCCGAGAACCCTTACTTGGTTTTCAAGCTGACATCCTTGTATTCTGCCTTCGACCTCCTCGCTGACGCCCGAGCCGTCGTCGAAGGAGCGATAAAAATGCAAACTTTGCCGTGGAATCTGCTTCTTTCGGCCTATGTGCGCAATGGGTGTTGGGAAGATGCGATTTTGACGTACAAACAGATGTTTGAGAAGGGCGTGAGTGTCGATAAGTTCACGTACTCGGCTGTTCTGAAGGCTTGTGGTGAAATGAGGAAGTTCGAATTAGGGAGGGAGATACATAGAAAATAGATGGCAGCGGCTTGGAATGGGATTTGTATGTTTGGAATGCTCTGGTTGCGTTGTATGTCAAGTGTGGGGCATTGGAAGTTGCAAGGAACGTGTTTGACGGAATGGCTGAGAGGGATGTTGTTACTTGGAACTCCATGATTTCAGGGTATGCATCAAAGGGAATGTGGGAGGAGGCTTTTCAATACTGGAGCGGATGTCGGAGACATCAGAATTAAACATTGTGACTTGGAATACTATCATTGCGGGGAATCTGCAAATGAGTAATTTCATGGAAGTGCTTAGATTAATATCCCAGATGAGGATAAGGGGGCCAGCTATAGATTATGTAACTTTGGTTATTGGTTTGAAGGCTTGCTCTAGACTCGGCTCTGTGAGGGTGGGGAAGGAGATTCATGGATTGGCCATTCGCTCGTATTGTGAAAAGCTCGAGAATGTCAAGAATGCTTTGATCACAATGTACTCTAGATGTAAGAACACAGGTAATGCTTACATTTTGTTCCGAACAAGTGCAACCTGGAGTTTAGTTACTTGGAATGCCATGCTGGCAGGATTTGTGCATACTGACCAACCTGAGGAAGCTTGTTTACTTTTCCGAGAAATGATTGGTTGTAGGATATGGCCAAACAATGTTACAATCACAACTGTCCTTTCTCTCTGTGCCCATGTTGCAAACCTTTGGCACGGGCGGGAACTCCACTGTTATGTTACAAAACTGGGGTTTGAGGGATACCAGTCATTATGGAACTCTCTAGTTGACATGTACTCAAAGTCAGGAAGGATGTTAGCAGCCCAAAGAGTATTCAACCTTATGAAAGGCCGTGATAAAATCTCCTACACTTCATTGATTTCAGGTTATGGATTGCAAGGAAAGGGGATCACTTCTTTAAAGCTTTTCAGCGAGATGATTGACTGTGGAATTCAACCAGACCCCATAACAATGGTGGCCGTCCTCTCAGCCTGCAGCCACTCTGGACTTGTAAACCAAGGACAAATTATCTTTGGCAGGATGGTTGGCTTATATGGCATTGTAGCACAAGTGGAGCATTACTCTTGCATGGTTGATCTATATGGACGGGCAGGCCTGTTAAGGAAGGCAGAAGAGATAATTGATCAAATGCCACTCCAGCCAAGTGCTGCCATGCTGGCTACACTTGTTGAGGCATGTCGGGTACATGGGAACATAGAGATTGGAGAAAGGGCTGCAAAGAAGCTCTTAGAGATGAAGTCTGATAATCCCAGCCACTATGTTTTGATTGCTAATATGTATGCATCTGCCAGGTGTTGGCAAGAGCTAGCTAAGGTCAGGATACTAATGAGGGATATGGGCATTCGGAAGGCTCTTTGTTGTTCATGGCTGGATTTGGGGAATAACTTTTACCCTTTCCAGGTAGATGGTACATTAAACCGGCATGTAAATAGTATCAGTTTCTTGTTGTGGGGGTTGGCTGATCAAATGAGGGATGCTGGATATCTTGGTGATGAGGATATATGGTTTGATGAAGCAGTTGGGTAATAGAGTGGGAACAGTGACCAAAATATTATGAAATTTATTCCTTTTTTTTTATAAGATTTTGAATGTCCAAGTTGCCTTTTCCAATCAACGGCACTGGTAAGCACAACCAATATAATAGCCTGCATCCATATTAATTGGAACGGCAAGATTTACAAACATTTGAGTTTCTGTTAGGCTGCCAGCTTTTGATAAATCTTTGACTTTCTGGTCTACTTCAAAAGCAACTTCTCTGGTCATTCTTATTTGAAACTAGGACCTCCTCTTCAGTGTCTAATCTTCAGATTTTGTCATTGGTGTAAGCTTCATTCCTGTGGATGTTGCACCATGGCAAACTCTTGAACTGTCTGTAGCTCAACAATTTTAATCTTCAGCTCTTCAATTTCTAATTTGAAGGCGTCATTTTCTGATCAGGTATGCATTCATTGTCCATTTAGTTGATCATATTTTTCCTACGCAGACTCTATGGCCAAACCTTTATCCTGCTGAACCAACTCAAAGTAAGCTCCAAATCAAGAGAATAGCCAAACCTTTCTCCTGCCGAACCAACTCAAAGTGTGCAAAATCTGACTTTATAATTTTATACAAAGTGTCTACTATTATATTCATAGACAATTCAACCATTTTAAAAAATATATTGCAAAACAATAGAAATAGACACATTGACACTAGATACTACCTACAAGTATGTGAATTAGGAAATCATGAAGCTAAAGTAGACCATGGTACATAAACGGTTGATTTTTTTAATTCATACAGTCAAGAGACTGAAAACAATGCTTAGCATGGCAATGCTTCAATTTGAGAGGGCATGCAGAGGTTAATAGCATCAAATACGCAGAAACTTTATTATAGTTGACTACAATTTCATAGGAAGCTAGAATGGATAAACATGATTGAAGGTGGAAAACCTACACTAAGTTTTAGATGTAATTACCTAAAGAGCTCAAACATTACCAAGCTTGGAGTTAAGATTTGCAAACAAGGGATAATATTAGTATCATGCCCCAAATCCATGATCATGAATCAGGGATCACGACAACTACTGCATATACAAGAACACAAGGTGATAAGACTACATCGCTGATGTGGAACGTATGTCAGATCCAACTGGATGCCTTCGGTGCCACGTGGATTTTTCTTTCAAAATTACTGCTCCTTCGTCAAGTGGCATCCCAAGACGGGTCCACCTCGGTCGAAGTCGAGCCTCTCTCTGCCACTTCATCAGGTGTCCACCCAGGAGGGGTCCACCTCGGCCGTTGGCAGCCCCTGCTCCCTCGCCAGGTGGCACCCCAAGACGGGTCCACCTCGGCTGAAGTCGAGCCTCTCTCTGCCACTTCGACAAGTGTCCACCCAAGAAGGGTTCACCTCGGCCGAAGCTAGCGGCCCCCTGCTCCCACGCCTGGTGACATCCCAAGACGGGTCCACCTCTGCCGAGGTCGAGTCGGGCTCTCCTGCTCCTTCGCCAGGTGGCACCCTAAGACAGGTCCACCTCGGTCGAAGTCGAGCCTCTCTCTGCCACTTTGCCAGGTGTCTACCCAAGAGGGGTCCACCTCGGTCGTTGGCAGCTCTCCTGCTCCTTCGCCAGGTGGCACCCCAAGACAGGTCCACCTCAGCCGAAGTCGAGCCTCTCTCTGCCACTTCGACAGGTGTCCACCCAGGAGGGGTCCACCTCGGTCGAAGCTGGCGGCCCCCTGCTCCCTCGCCAGGTGACATCCCAAGACGGATCCACCTCTGCTGAGGTCGAGCCGAGCTATCCTGCTCCTTCGCCAGGTGGCACCCAAGACGGGTCCATCTCGGTCGAAGTCGAGCCTCTCTCTGCCACTTCGCCAGGTCTCCATCCAGGAGGGTTCCACCTCGGTCGAAGCTAACGTCCCAGCTCCCTCGCCAGGTGGCACCCAAGACAGGTCCACCTCTGCCGAGGTCGAGCCAAGCTCTCTTGCTCCATCGCCAGGTGGCATCCCAACATTGGTCCACCCGGCCGAAGTCGAGCATCTCTCTGCCACTACGCCAGGTATCCACCCAGGAGGGATCCACCTCGGTCGAAGCTGGCGGTCCCCTGCTCCCTCGCCAGGTGGCACCCCAAGATGGGTCCACCTCGGTCGAGGTCGAGCCGGGCTCTCTTGCTCCTTCGCCAGGTGGCATCCCAAAATGGGTCCATCTCGGCGAAGTCGAGCCTCTCTCTGCCACTTCGCAAGGTATCCACCCAGGAGGGGTCCACCTCGACCGAAGCTGGCGGCCCCCTGCTCCTTCGCCAGGTGGCATCCCAAGACGGGTCCACCTCTGCCGAGGTCGAGCCAAGATCTCCTGCTCATTCGCTAGGTGGCACCCCAAGACGGGTCCACCCGGTCGAAGTCGAGCCTCTCTCTGCCACTTCGCCAGGTGTCCACCCAGGAGGGGTCCACCTCGGCCGAAGCTGGCGGCCCCCTGCTCCTCGCCAGGTGGCACCCCAAGACGGGTCCACCTCGGCCGAGGTCGAGCTGGGCTCTCCTGCTCCTTCGTCAGGTGGCATCCGAAGACGGGTCCACCTCGGTCGAAGTCGAGCCTCTCTCTGCCACTTTGCCAGGTGTCCACCCAGGAGGGGTCCACCTCGGTCGAAGCTGGCAATCCCCTGCTCCCTCGCTAGGTGGCACCCCAAGACGGGTCCACCTCTACCGAGGTCGAGCCGGACTCTCCTGCTCCTTCACCAGGTGGCACCCCAAGACGGGTCCACCTCGGCCGAAGTTGAGCCTCTCTCTGCCACTTCGCCAGGTATCCATCCAAGAGGGGTCCACCTCGATCGCTGGCAGACCCCTGCTTCCTCGCCTGGTGGCACCCCAAGACAGGTCCACCTTTGCCGAGGACGAGCCGGGCTCTCCTGCTTCTTCGCCAGGTGGCACCCCAAGATGGGTCCACCTCAGTCGAAGTCAAGCCTCTCTCTACCACTTCGCCAGGTGTCCATCCAGGAGGGGTCCACCTCGGCCACTGGCAGCTCTCTTGCTCCTTCGCCAGGTGGCATCCAAGACGGGTCCACCTCGACCGAAGTCGAGCCTCTCTCTGCCACTTTGCCAGGTGTCCACCCAGGAGGGGTCCACCTCGGTCGAAGTTGGCGGCCCCCTGCTCCCTCGCCAGGTGGCACCCCAAGATGGGTCCACCTCGGTCGAGGTCGAGCCGGGCTCTCCTGCTCCTTCGCCATGTGGCACCCCAAGACGGGTCCACCTCGATCGAAGTCGAGCCTCTCTCTGCCATTTCGCCAGGTGTCCACCCAGGAGGGGTCCATCTCGGTCGAAGCTGGCGGCCCCTGCTCCCTCATCAGGTGGCACCCCAAGACGGGTCCACCTCTGCCAAGGTCGAGCCGGGCTCTCCTGCTCCTTCGTCAGGTGGCACCTCAAGACGGGTCCACCTCGGCCAAAGTCGAGCCTCTCTCTGCCACTTTGCCAGGTGTCCACCCAGGAGGGGTCCACCTCGGCCACTGGCAGCTCTCCTACTCCTTTGCCAGGTGGCACCCAAGACGAGTCTACCTCGGTCGAAGTCGAGCCTCTCTCTACCACTTCGCCAGGCGTCCGCCTAGGAGGGGTCCACCTCGACTGAAGCTGGCGGCCCTTCTCCCTCGCTAGGTGGCACCCAAGACGGGTCCACCTCTGCCGAGGTCGAGCCAAGCTCTCCTGCTCCTTCGCCAGGTGGCACCCCAAGACGGGTCCACCCGGTCGAAGTCGAGCCTCTCTCTGCAACTTCACCAGGTGTCCACTCAGGTGGGGTCCACCTCGGCCGCTAGCAGCCCCCTGCTCCCTCTCCAGGTGGCACCCCAAGACGGGTCCACCTCTGTCGAGGTCGAGCCGGGCTCTCCTGCTCCTTCACTAGGTGGCACCCAAGACGGGTCCATCTTGACCGAAGTCGAGCCTTTCCCTGCCACTTCGCCAGGTGTCACCCAGGAGGGGTCCACCTCAGCCGAAGCTGGCAGCCCCCTGCTCCTTCGCCAGGTGGCACCCCAAGATGGGTCCACCTTGGCCGAAGCCGAGCCTCTCTCTGCCACCCCGCTAGGTGTCCACCTAGGAGGGGTCCACCTTGGCCAAAGCTGGCAGCCCTCTGCTCCCTCGCCAGGTGGCACCCCAAGATGGGTCCACCTCTATCGAGGTCGAGCCGAGCCCTCCTACTCCTTCGCCAGGTGGCGCCCCCTGATGGGTCCCTGCGATCGAGGAATAAAACCCTCGCGGACAGGAGCCTGGAGCGCTAGAAGCCCACCGTCAACGCACTGAAAGGAGAGCTCCCGCACTTGGCTCGAGGTCTCGCCAGTTTTCCCTTTCGTGACACACGGCAGACGAGGCGTGCCGGCCACTTAACTCCCAGACTTGGAGGAGAAGGGAGAGAAAAAGATTCAGAGATCTCGAGAGCCTCCGGGAGGGGACGTGGGCCAAAGGCGGTCCGGTGGTATAAAAGGGATGTTTAAAGTGGACGGAAGGGTAAGTCGGAGAGGGAAAGGAAAAAAGAATATCGAGAGAGCGATCCTGAGACCCCAAGAAGTTCTCAAGCGTGAGCTCGGTGAACCCAGCACAAGAAGCCGGGCTTCAACCACTCTCTTCCCCACACTTCTTTCATCTACATCTCCTCTAAGCACGGGAATCCTTCGGGAACCCGCCTTAGGGGATATGTTCCATCTTTCCGCTCTCTAACTTGACCGTCGGAGTGCCCCTACCGGAATCCCCAGCCCGAGTCTCTGACTTTGTTTTGTAGGACCGGAAGCTTGGAGATCTCGAGGTAAGAGAGTCCGAGAACCGGCGCCAGCTCACGAGCTACGGGCCACCGCGGTAAGATCGGCAACAGATTGGCATGCCTAGTAGGGGGGTAGAACAACAACCCCTGCACAGACAAGCTTTCCGTGAGTAAGGGCATACGTCGACCATGGTGGTGACGTGTGGGCGCGAAGCATCCACCAGCCGAGCAGGAGAGGCTCCTTCTCCCCAGGGGCCGCACAGCCCGGAGAGGGAACTTCCTGCTCCACCTCCTCCTCCTCAGCCATCCTCGATGGATGGTCCTTTCGCAGCTGTCGTCCAGTAGCTGCAAACACTGACTACGGTCGTGCGGCAACTGCAGCACCAGCAGCGCTCCCTAGCTACTCAGCCCTAACCAGGGATCCCCGCAGCCCGAGCCATGGACTCCCACAGAAGCCTGTGCTAGATCCAAGGCAGGCCTTCCCATCCGCGGGCAGTTACCAACCCCCGCGGGAGCCATCAAACTCCTGCGAAGAGAAACCACTCCAGTTCGGCGGATCATGAGAGTCGATCCCCAGCCAACGATGCTGAAGCATTACGGTGCAGTAGGCGCCATCGGGGCAAGGCCCCTCACCGAGACCGATCGGCACCTCCTTCTCCAGCGGCCTCGGTGGAAGGTTCCACCGATGAGGGCATCGATGCGAGGCCGAGAGGCATCTGGAAGAACACGAGCGCAAGTTGGCGGAGTTCTCCCGCCGTTTCGCCAATATGCAAAGCTCCCCAGCTGAGCCAGTGGGCTATAACGCCCAGCCACCATTCTCCCGGGAAATCCAAGAGGAATCGATCCCAAATCGGTTCCGCATGCCCCAGGTGGATCCCTACGATGGGACCACCGACCCCCTGGACCACTTGGAGGGCTATAAGTCTCTCATGAGGGTCCAAAGAGCGACGGACGCTCTTTTGTGCATCGCCTTCTCAGCCACCCTCTGATAGGCTGCTCAAGTTTGGTTCACCCGCCTCGAGCCAAAATCCATCAGCTCCTTCCAACAGTTGGAAGGAAAGTTTGTGGCATACTTCAACGCCTGCCGAAAGGTGCCATGGGAGGTAGATAGTATTTTCTCTATCCGCCAATAAGACCAGGAGCTGCTGCGGGACTACGTCACCCGCTTCAAGATCGCTGCCCTGGAGATTTATAGCCTGGACGAGCCCGTCGCCATGCTGGCATTGAAGCACGGGCTCAAGACCTCCCGCCTGACGTATTCCCTGGACAAGAAGCCCCCCAATACGTACTCTGAGCTCCTCCTCCACGTCCACAAGTACATCTGGGCTGAGAAGGCCGACCGTACCAGGCGAGAGCTAGACAGGAAGCCTTCGAAGAAGCCTGCCCCAATGGATGTCCCTGGCACCTAGAGGCCTGGACCACCTGCGGACTTCCGTCTAGGTCCGAAGCAAAAGAATGGTGCTACCCCGGAGCGGACCTTCACCCCTCTCCTCGCTCCTAGAACGAAGATCCTCATGGAAACTGAGGGTGAGAACTACCTCCACCGACCTCCTCCTCAGAACCCGAGGAACATCCATGACAAGACGAAGTATTGCCAGTTCCACCGCGAGCACGACCATAATACAGAGGAGTACCGTAATCTAAAACGGGAGATCGAGGAGCTGATCAGGAGGGGCTACCTCCGGAAGTTTGTGAGGAGCAAGGCCCCGGCGGAGGGCCAACCGCTCGCGGCCCTTCCCCCCATCCCTGCAATTGACAACCGTCCAATGAAGAAGCCGGTGGGCATGATCTTGTGGGGGATAGGGCATGCTTCGAAGAGAGCCCAGGAGGCGGGAGACCTGGAGAATGTACTCCCCTTTGAAAAGGGGAATGAAAATGAAAATGTAAACAACGATGCAGTGGTGGTCGAGATGACCATCACAAAGCATCGTATACATCGCATTATGGTAGATAGTGGGAGCTCTACTAACATACTTTTTTACGATGCTTTCTCCCGGATGAATTTGTCTCATGATCAGTTGAAGCCGGTGCACACCCCTCTTGTGGGCTTTTCTGGAGATTCCATGGGAGTCGAAGGAGAGATCACTCTCCCTGTTACCGCCAGATCCCCACCTCGGCAGAGCACGGTCATGATGACGTTTACCGTCGTCAGACTCCCATCACCTTACAATGCTATCCTAGGCCGTCCAGAGCTCAACCAGTTGGACACGATCATTTCCACCAAGAGGTTGTTGGTGCAGTTCCCTACCACCTCTAGGACGGGGGTGATGAGGGGGACGGCCCAACCTGTCCCGCATTGCCTGCAGACGGTCCTAGGGGCCCGGAGTGCCGAGGTCAGCTCCGACGTCGATGACTTCGATCTGAGAGCGCAAGATCCTAGGGGGGTCCCGTGGAGCGCTTATTGACGTACCCCCTCGGCTCAGACCCCCAGAAAATGGTGCAGATAGGAGCTCAACTCCCGGAAGAAGAGCGGGCTCGCTTGCTAGACTTCCTCCGGGCGAACGTTGATGTGTTCGCCTAGTCCGCTGCAGACATGCCAGGTATCCCCTTGGAGGTCATCACCCACCAGTTGAAGATTGATCTAAGGTGCCGCCCAGTCCGCCAGAAGAAGAGGAGTTTTGCTGCGGAAAGACAGAAGGCCATCAATGAGGAAGTGGAAAAGCTTCTCGCCGTCGGTTTTGATGAGAAGTACAGTATCCTGCTGGCTGGCGAACGTGGTCATGGTGAAGGAGAGCAACGGCAAGTGGAGGATCTGTGTGGATTACACCGACCTCAACCGAGCTTGTCCAAAGGACAGTTTCCCTCTTCCAAAGATCGACCAGCTCATGGACGCCACTTCAGGGCATCGCCTCCTCTCTTTTATGGACGCCTTCTCTGGGTACAACCAGATCCGAATGCATCCGGAGGACGAGGAGCACATGGCCTTCATCACCGATCGTGGGACCTACTGCTATAAGATGATGCCGTTCGGTCTCGAGAACACAGGCGCCACGTACCAACATCTGGTCAACAAGGTCTTCAAAAACCAAATTGGCCGTAACATGCAGGTATACGTGGATGACATGCTGGTGATGAGCAAGCCGACTTCGGACCATGTCGGCGACCTGGCGGAGACCTTCAGCATCTTCTATCTTCACCAAATGAAGTTGAACCCTGCGAAGTGTGCTTTCGACGTATCCGCGGGGAAGTTCTTAGGCTTCATGGTGACCCAAAGAGGAATAGAGGCCAACCCGAAGAAAGTCCATGCGATCCTAGACATGGAGCAACCCACCTCCAAGAAGCAAGTGCAGCGACTCACCGGCCGGATAGCCACCCTGAGTCGATTTATCTCAAGGTCCACTGACCGCTGCCAGTCCTTCTTCAAGGCGCTGAGGAAGATGAACGACTTCGCCTAGACGAAAGAATGCCAGAAGGCATTCGAAGAGCTGAAAAGGACATTAGCATCGCCGCCATTGCTTTCCCGGCCGGAGGAAGGAGAGGAGCTCCTCCTGTACCTGGCGATCACATCAGAAGATGTCAGTTCGGTCCTGGTTCGGACGGATGACAAAGGGACGCAGAGGCCAGTGTACTACATGAGCAAAATCCTCCACGATACGGAGCTCAGGTATTCTCGATCTGAGAAACTGATTTTTGTGCTAATCATGTCCGCCCAGTGTCTCAGGCCTTATTTCCAAGCGCACCCCATTATAGTCCTAACGGATCAACCACTGAAAACGGTGCTCAGCCGACCGGACACGTCAGGGTGCTTGGCAAAATGGGCGCTCAAGCTCAGCGAGTTCAATATCACCTACAGGCCAAGGTCGGCCATGAAGGCACTAGTACTCGCTGATTTCTTGGTTAAGTGTGCAGGCCTGGGCGAGGGGCCAGAAGAGAGCCCCAGAGACCAGTAGCCAGAGCCAGGACCAGAGAAGGACGTCTGGATCCTTCACGTAGACGGAGCCTCGAACTTCGGTGGGAGCGAAGCTAGACTCATCCTTGCCAACGGCGAAGGGGTCATCGCCGAGTGTGCGTTTTGCTTCCAATTCGCCGCCACCAATAACCAGGTAGAGTATGAAGCGCTCCTTGTGGGGCTAAGAGTGTCCCGTGAGCTGGGCGTGGCCTACCTCAGGGTCTTCACCAAGTCGCAGCTAGTGGCCGGGCAGGTCTCGGGGGAGTACGAGGTGCGAGACCCCCAAATGGCGAGTTACCTGGAGCTCGTACGGACGAGCACGGCAGGTTTTAGGCGCTTTAGCGTCTCCCGTATTCCTCGCAGGAAAAATGCTCGTGCAGATGCCCTCTCCCGCCTTGCAACCTTGCCGGACTCATCACTGGGCCGTGCTTACATCGAGCATCTCAAAGCCCTGAGCTACGAGACACCCATGGAGGTCCAGCAGGTCAACCCAGAGCCTAGCTGGATGGATAAGTGAGTACATCACCAACGACATCTTGCCAGAGGACCGCGTGGTGGCTGGCCTCATTAAGAGGAAGGCCGCACGGTTCGTATTGATGGACAGGCTACTGTATCGAAGATCCTACTCCTACCCACTCCTCAAGTGTCTGAGACCCGCAGAAGCTGCACTCGTGCTCCGGGAGATCCACGAGAGTATTTGTGGGAACCATGTGGGGGGCAGGATGCGGCGTATAAGGCCCTCCATCAAGGTTATTTCTGGGAGACAATGAGAGAAGACGCAGCTAACTTCGTAAAGAGCTACGACCGATGTCAGTGACACGCTGTACTGCAACGTCAGCCCGCTGCTCCACTCTCCCAGCTCTCCGCCCCATGGCCGTTCGCTCAATGGGGCATGGATCTCCTCGGACCTTTTCCTCTGGCATCCAGGCAACGGAAATTCCTGATCGTGGCTATCGACTACTTTACGAAGTGGATCGAGGCCGAGCCCTTGGCCCGGATCATGGAGGCAAATGTCACCAAGTTCCTTTGGAAGTCGATTATCTGCCGCTTTGGCTTACCCCATACCATCATCACCGACAATGGATGCCGGTTTGATTGTCGGGAGTTCGAGGAGTTTTGCGACGACCTCGGAATCCATCACCATTTCAACTCGGTGGCACATCCTCAGACAAATGAAGAAGTCGAGGTAACGAATAGGACCATCTTGCAAGACCTCCGGACAAGACTAGACCGGGCCAAGGGGAGGTGGGCAGAAGAGCTCCCAAGCATTCTTTGGGCGTACCACACTACCCCAAGGACGGCTATGGACGAGATCCCATTCAACCTCGTCTTCGGGGCAGAAGTGGTTATCCCAATTGAGCTCAGCTTACCGACCCTACACGTGGAGTAGTATGACGAGGCGGAGAATCCGACCCGACTGCTACTGAACCGGACCTCCTTGAAGAAACAAGGGATAAGGCCTGAGTTCGGATGGCAGCTTACCGGTAATGAGTGGCCAGATACTACAACTCCAGGGTGCGACCGAAGTCCTTCTGCCAGGAAGACTTAGTGCTCCGTCGCGCTGAAGCTTCCTAGCCACGGGAGTGTGGAAAGCTCTCCCTAAATTGGGAAGGCCCTTATAGGGTGGCGGAGGCACTTCCCCACGGGGCATACTACCTGGAGGAGCTAGGCGGATCCCGTTTCCCTCGGACCTGGAATGCCTCAAACCTGAATATGTACTACCAATAGTATAAGGCCCCTCAAACTTCAATAATAAAATCTTTTTCACCAAATGCATACTCTCGTCTCGTAGGACAAAAGCCATCCAACTCTAGGTTCGGCGAGCATGGGCACGGCGAAAAATCCATGAAAGCGCGAAGTCCCCTCTCATAAAATCCTGGAGTTCAGTCCGGAGTGTCGCATGGAATTAAATCCCAACATGCGGCCCCGGAGTTCAGTCCGGAAGAGGCCCCGGAGACTTAAGTCCCGGTCCTACAAAATCACGGAGAACAGCTCGGTAGGTCGCACAAGGCTCAGTTCCAGCCTGCAGCCCCGGGGTTCAGTCCGGAAGTTTGCAAGGAACCTAGTTCCAAAGTGAAGTCCCGGATCTCGATCTGGAAGGTAAAGCAGAACCCAGTTCGTCCACGCGATCCCGGAGTTCAGCACGGAACGCACCACGGGACTTAGTCCCGGCGGATGGTGTTGGGGTTCAGTCCGGAAGATGCACACAAAAAAAGGGAGAGAAAGAGAAGGAACAAGTTAATGGAAAAGAAATCTTTATTTCTGATAAAAGTTCCTTACAAAAAAGGGGCCCCGACAAGCTGGGTGACCCCAAAGAAAGAAAAAGAACACATGATTCATGCATAAATGAAGTGAAAACAAAAGGAGCCGCTGGACTACTTCGCTACGGCCGCATCCTCCTCCGAATGGGGGGCACCATCTCCGCCGGTGCCATCGTCGGAAGGCTGTTCGAGAGCCACCACCTCAGCAACCGCCGCAGTCGAAGCTCCTTCGGTGGGCTCCTACCTCCGGTCGCCCATAATGACTCCGCTAAGGTCGAGCTCGGGAAAGGAGCTTAACTTATCCTAGCACACCTGGAAGCCCTTCAGGAAGGAGTCAACAGCCGCCTCATGTACCTCCGCCCTGAATTTTTCGGAGGCCCGGAACCTCGGCACGGCCTCCTGTGCCTCCTTCTTGGACGCATCCAGCAGCTCGTTGATGTAGGAGTTCTTGTCCTTGGCTGCGCTGAGCTCCTTGAGGACCTCCTCGACCCGGCGCTCCAACGACCGGGATTGGGCCCTGAGGCGCACCATCTCCGCCGCGTCGTCCTCAGCATGATGCTAGTTCGAGATCCTCTCTTCAGATAGAGAGGTCTCGAGCTCTCTCACGCGCCCTTCGGCGCGACCCAGGTCCGCTCGTAGGACCTGGTTGTTCCCCCGTAACTCGACCCCCTTCTCGATGAGGTCCTTTACATCAGCCACGAGTTTGCCGAGCTTCTTCTCCTTCTTGGCATCCTTCTTGGCGTAGCCCGAGAGGAAGTTCCTCAGCAACAGAATATCGGTCCCGATTTGTGTCAAGGAAGATATGAGATGTCAGTAAGATCCAACTGGAACTTTAAAAAAGGAGAGCTCGAGACTTACCATGAAGAGTAGAGGAGGATCCCTAGCAGAGCGTCGGCGTAGTCCCGGCCGCCCCTCGGATGGCGATCCCGGGAGGTGCTCGCAAATTCCATCACCCTTTCCGTGAGCCCTTAGTCACGGATGACAGAGGAGTTGGCGGTGAGACTTGGGGGTGGAATGTGGGCGTCGGCAACAGGATGGGTCACCGTCCCTTCGCCAGGCGATGCGGTCGTCGGTGGGGCTGCCGTCGCCCTGGTGGCCACCTTAGAAATGACCAGCGCGGCAACTGGAGCAGGCATCGCCCGAGGGAGTTCCGGCATCCTCTCTCCCCCTACCCTGTCGAGCTCGATGATAGGGACATCAGGCACACGGGACTGAGGCGATCTAGGAGCAGGACCCGTTGCCCCGGGACCAGTAGCGACAGGAATGGGCACGGGCCCCTGGCTCGCCTCAGTACGAGCCCTCTTCGCTGGGACCTCCTGGGTCCCCTCAGCAGCGTCCCTCTTCCGGGCGGCCTCCATTAAGCTTTCGACGGAGAACTTCATACCTGTAGGAGAAATACAGTTAGGCCAATTTAAAAGAAAAGAAGTGAAGAGCAAAAAGTGAAGGCGAAAGAAGGAGATCCGGGGTCTCACCCAACTCCCGGATATGACTGATCCCTGTCTCGAATAGATTCTGCTCTGAAAGCAGAACATCGAGGGCCGGGACCACGTCGCCCAGCATCTAAGTGTAGACTTCTTGGTCCACTGGCTCAACCTGGGAGTTTCGGTTCGGTGACCGGTCCAGCTCACTCCAGGCCCAGTCGACGTCCTCGACCGAGGCGAAAAAGAAGCGGTTCTTCCAGCCCTTGATCGACGAAGGGAGGTCGAACCTGAGGCACCTAGACCAGGGTGAAATATACCACCAGTCATCTTCGGCGGAGTAGCATTTCAGGATGAAGAGGGTCCTGAAAAGGGAGAAACGGGCAACGAA
Organism: Areca catechu; assembly: GCA_021397845.1. Classification (NCBI taxonomy): domain Eukaryota; kingdom Viridiplantae; phylum Streptophyta; class Magnoliopsida; order Arecales; family Arecaceae; genus Areca; species Areca catechu. The sequence goes on along the minus strand of CM038047.1, from coordinate 45,217,357 downwards.
CCCGTGAAAGTGACAGAAGACGATGAAAGCAAAGATAACCTGGATGGCATTGGGAGCCAACTGGGCCGGGACAAGACGGTAGTGACTGAGAAAGGAAAGAAATAAGGGATGAAGGGGGAAACGAAGACCCCCAACAAGGAGTCTTCGTAGAAGGCGACCCTCCTAGGGCCACTCGAGGTTACTCAGTCCCTAGGTCCTGGGAGGGAGAGATGGATTGAATCCGGAATCCCATAAGTATCCCGGATCTAGGAAAGATCATCTCCGGTCATCGTCGAGGCATAACCGAAGGGACCAGAAGAAGAGACTTCCGCCACCAGATGAGGAAGGGAAGAAATATGACGAGCGGAAACTACAGGGGTTGACCTAGGACCCCTAAGGACGCCTATGGTCAAAGTCCCCGGCTGAAGTTGCCTCCGGACCTCGATCGAAATCTCTTCCCCCTATGAGGAGGAAGATGATGGAGTCATCGGTCGGGAAGGACCGGCCTCATCCGGGTTTGAGGAAACATGACGACGACGCGCCATCAAGAAAGAGGAAGCAAGAAGAACTAGCACAAGGATTGAGAGACGGAAGAAGGAAAAAGGTCACAGGCACTCAACGGGATGCTTTGTACCAAAGGAATGGCAACCCCTGGAAGATGAAGGGAGACCGCTGCAACTGCCAGCGAGGTGTGAGAAAGCCGAGAGACCTCGTTTCCGGAAAGTCCCCCTCCTTTTCAAACTCAATCAACAGCAGCCGTACGCCTCTTTCCGTCCTGAGCCATCAAATGACCGCCACGTGGAAGCACGTCCGACATCGATGCTTCGGTTCGATGGAAACTGCCTCGTTTTCAAAACGGCGTATTAATGGCCCGTCAGACGCACGCACATGGCAGCCTCCCATAGTGTCTTGGGCGCAACAGAAGTGGTGGCAGCAATCATGGCAATTATGGCACAGGATTTTTGTCCTTTCCATGTCATCTTCGCATTAACTCCCCATGTCCCAAGCTGCGACGCTTCGATGGGACCTGGGGATGGGGGGCAACTGATATGACTACATCGCTGACGTGGAACGTGTGTCAGATCCAGCTGGATGCCTCCAATGCCATGTGGATTTTTCTTTCAAAATTCCTGCTCCTTCGCCAGGTGGCACCCCAAGACGGGTCCACCTCGGCCAAAGTCGAGCCTCTCTCTGCCACTTCGCCAGGTGTCCACCTAGGAGGGGTCCACCTCGGCCGCTGGCAGCCCCCTGCTCCCTCGCCTGGTGGCACCCCAAGATGGGTCCACCTCGGCCGCTGGCAGCCCCCTGCTCCCTCACCTGGTGGCACCCCAAGATGGGTCCACCTCGGTCGAAGTCGAGCCTCTCTCTACCACTTCGCCAGGTGTCCACCCAGGAGGAGTCTACCTTGGCCGCTGGCAGCTCTCCTACTCCTTCGCTAGGTGGCACCCCAAGACGGGTCCACCTCGGTCGAAGTCGAGCCTCTCTCTGCCACTTCGCTGGGTATCCACCCAGGAGGGGTCCACCTTGGCCGAAGCTGGCGGCCCCCTACTCCCTCGTCAGGTGGCACCCCAAGATGGGTCCACCTCTGTCGAGGTCGAGCCGAGCTCTCCTACTTCTTCGTCATGTGGCACCCCAAGATGGGTCCATCTCGGTCGAAGTCGAGCATCTCTCTGCCACTTCGCCAGGTGTCCATCCAGGAGGGGTCCATCTTGGTCGAAGCTAGCGGCCCTTGCTCCCTCGTCAAGTGGCACCCCAAGATGGGTCCATCTCTGCTAAGGTCGAGCCAAGCTCTCCTCCTCCTTCACTAGGTGGCACCCCAAGACGGGTCCACCCGGCCGAAGTCGAGCCTATCTCTGCCACTTCGCCAGGTGTCCACCCAGGAGGGATCCACCTTGGCCGAAGCTGGCGGCTCCCTGCTCCCTCGCCAGGTGCCACCCTAAGACGGGTCCACCTCGGTCGAGGTCAAGCCGGGCTCTCCTGTTCCTTCGCTAGGTGGCACCCCAGAACGGGTCCACCTCGGTCGAAGTCGAGCCTCTTTCTACCATTTCGCCAGGTGTCCACCCAGGAGGGGTCCACCTCGGTCGAAGCTGGTGGCCCCCTACTCCCTCACCAGGTGGCACCCCAAGACGGGTCCACCTCTGCCGAGGTCGAGCCAAGCTCTCCTGCTCCTTCACCAGGTGGCACCCCAAGACGGGTCCACCCGGCCGAAGTCGAGCCTCTCTCTGCCACTTCGCCAGGTGTCCACCCAGGAGGGGTCCACCTCGGTCGAAGCTGGCAGCCCCCTGCTCCCTCGCCAAGTGGCACCCCTAGACGGGTCCACCTCGGTCGAGGTCAAGCCCCTCTCTGCCACTTCGCTAGGTGGACACCCAGGAAGGGTCCACCTTGGCCAAAGCTGGCGGCCCCCTGCTCCCTCGCCAGGTGGCACCCCAAAACGAGTCCACCTCTGCCGAGATCGAGCCGGGCTCTCCTACTCCTTCACCAGGTGGCACCCCAAGACGGGTCCACCTCGACCGAAGTTGAGCCTCTCTCTGCCACTTCGCCAGGTGTCCACCCAGGAGGGATCCACCACGATCGCTGGAAGCCCCCTGCTCCCTCGCATGGTGGCACCCCAAGATGGGTCCACCTCTGCCGAGGATGAGCCGGGCTCTCCTGCTCCTTCGCCAGGTGTCCACTCAGGAGGGGTCCACCTCGGTCGCTGGCAGCTCTCCTGCTCCTTCGCCAGGTGGCACCCCAAGACGAGTCCACCTCGATCGAAGTTGAGCCTCTCTCTGCCACTTCGCCAGGTGTCCACCCAAGAGGGGTCCACCTCGATCGAAGCTGGCGGCCCCCTGCTCCCTCGCCAGGTGGCACCCCGAGACGAGTCCACCTCGGCCAAGGTCGAGCCGGGCTCTCCTGCTCTTTCACCAAGTGGCACCCCAAGACGGGTCCACCTCGACCGAAGTCGAGCCTCTCTCTGCCACTTTGCCAGGTGTCCACCCAGGAGGGGTCCACCTCGGCCGAAGCTGGCGGCCCCCTCCTCCCTCGTTAGGTGGTACCCGAAGATGGGTCCACCTCTGTCGAGGTCGAGCCGGGCTCTCCTGCTCCTTCACCAGGTGGCACCCCAAGATGGGTCCACCTCGACCGAAGTCGAGCCTCTCTCTGCCACTTCGCTAGGTGTCCACCTAGGAGGGGTCCACCTCGGTCGCTAGCAACTCTCCTGCTCCTTCACAAGGTGGCACCCCAAGACGGGTCCACCTCGACCGAAGTCGAGCCTCTCTCTGCCACTTCGCCAGGTGTCCGCCTAAGAGGGGTCCATCTCGGTCGAAGCTGGCGGCCCCTTCTCCCTCGCCAGGTGGCACCCCAAGACGGGTCCACCTCTACCAAGGTCGAGCCAAGCTCTCCTGCTCCTTCGCCAGGTGGCACCCCAAGATGGGTCCACCCGGCCGAAGTCGAGCCTCTCTCTGCCACTTCGTCAGATGTCCACCCAGGAGGGGTCCACCTCGGCCACTGGCAGCCCCTTGCTCCCTCTCTAGGTGGCACCCCAAGATGGGTCCACCTCTGCCGAGGTCGAGCCGGGCTCTCTTGCTCCTTCGCCAGGTGGCACCTCAAGACGGGTCCATCTCGGCCAAAGTCGAGCCTCTCTCTGTCACTTCGCCAGGTGTCCACCCCAGAGGGGTCCACCGCGGCCGAAGCTGGCAGCCCCCTGCTCCTTCACCAGGTGGCACCCCAAGATGGGTCCACCTCGGTCGAAGCCGAGCCTTCCTCTGCCAGCCCGCCAGGTGTCCACCCAAGAGGGGTCCACCTCGGCCGAAGCTGGCAGCCCCCTGCTCCCTCGCCAGGTGGCACCCCAAGACGGGTCCACCTCTACCGAGGTCGAGCCGGGCCCTCCTGCTCCTTCGCCAGGTGGTGCCCCCTGATGGGTCCACCTTGGTCGAAGTCAGCCCTACTCTGCAAAAGCCTCAAGGAGGCAGAGACACGGGCCACGAGATCGCCACTAGAATCGGTGTGCGCCGTGTCCCATACAGGATGCCAGTACGGTCCGCAGCGGTGCGCGAAACCTCGTTTATATCAAATAAGCAGGGCCCTGTGATCAAGGAATAAAATCCTCGCAGATAGGAGCCTGGAGCACTAGAAGCCCACCATCAACGCCCCGAAAGGAGAGCTCCCGCATTTGGCTCGAGGTCTCGCCAGTTTTTTCCTTTCGTGACACACGACGGACGAGGCATGCCGGTCACTTAACCCCCGAACTTGGAGGAGAAGGGAGAGAAAAAGATTCAGAGATCTCCGGGAGCTTCCGGGAGGGGACGTGGGCCAAAGGCGGTCCGGTGGTATAAAAGGAATGGTAAATGCGGACGGAAGGGTAAGTCGGAGAGAGAAAAGGAAAAAAGTATATCGAGAGAGCGATCTTGAGACCCCAAGAAGTCCTCAGGCATTAGCTCGGTGAACCCAACACAGGAAGCCGTGCTTCAATCCCTCTCTTCCCTACACTTCTTTCATCTACATCTCCTCTAAGCACAGGAATCCTTCGGGAACCCGCCTTAGGGGATCTGTTCCATCTTGCTACTCTCTAACTTGACCGTCGGAGTGCCCTCACTGGAATCTCCGGCCCGGGTCTCTGACTTTATTTTGCAAGACCGGAAGCTTGGAGATCTCGAGGTGAGAGAGTCCGAGAACTGGCGCAAGCTCACGAGCTACATGCCACCACGGTAAGATCGGCAACACAAGGCATCTTATTATGCCATTATAAAGCAACAATGGAATAATTGATCAATAAATTATATTCAAATTTAACAAACTAAAAATTCAACTTTAATATCTAAATAATTAAACAATATTCAAAGATCTTATATCAAATTCAATAAGATTTTTAAACTAAAATAAATATATCAATATTCTTCTTCTGATTATACTTCCATACATATTCATGTATCATCTTAGTTTTCAAGATTTATAAAAATAATAAATATGGGATCTAGATTAATAAGATAATAAATTAAATAATTATTTATACAAAATATATACATAGAATTCATCAATTAGAAATTAATTTATAATATACATGATGCAGAACGAATGCTCTGATACCAAAAATGATGCGGAACAAAGAACAAGGAAGCGTATGCGGAAGTAAATTTAAGATTAATTTTTTTTTATATATATATATTTCAGAAATTGGCTTTGACTCAAAGTAAAGCTAAACTAAGTTGATGGAAACTAGGTAAGGATTGAAAGCACAATTTAGAAGAAGCTAAGTTATCAGAGTAGTTCAGAAGTAACGGATCGCTGGGGGTTGAGAAACTCCCAGACCTAGGGTTTCACTCTGAACTTTCAACAAGACAGAAATAAAGAGAAGAGATGGTTTACCAACCAAACAGTGATCTCACAGAATTTGGTTGGAAGAACTCTCTTGAGCAGATTGTTGGATCCTCGGATTCGGCTATCTTCGCAATGGATCCTCCAATACGGGTCTTGTGGCTGGGTCGGCTTCTCCTGGACTCAAGATCTGGGAAGAAGAATAACAAGTGATGGATTCAGAGACTCAGGGAAGGATTTACCAGTTCGAAGAACTTGAAGGCTGATGTCGCTGAGATCCGGATTCTCTTGAAGGCTGATTCGACTCCCTCTGGAAAGAACTTTGGATCTGAAGTATCCGGACTGTAGCTGGATGCTGGTGGTCGGCCTGGACTTGGAGAGAGAGGCCGTGAGAAGTGGGATAGGCTAGGGATTGGTGGAAAGAAAAGAATGATGGGCGGCTAGGGTTTGGGAGTGGAGTGGCTAACCTAGGGTTTGGGTTTTGGAGATCTCACACCTCCTCAAGGTTCTTGGGGAACCCGGATTTACTCCCTCACGGAGCTCAACACCTGGATGCAAGTGTGGAAGAGAGAAAACACAGAGTTTGCTCACTAAAAAAAATTTGGTTTCATTCATCTGATTTTTTTTCAAGAGTTACATAGAGTTGAATATATAGACATAACAAAGAAATAAAATTTCATACACTTCCCATGTGGGACTAATAGGACTAACCCACACTTTAGGCATCAAATTCTCTTCCCAAGACTCCTTCCATGAGTGGGCAGCCCAAAAACTCCAAGAAAACTTGAAAATCAGCTCCAAATGGCAGGTTATGGGGGTGTCTCCTAGTATCTCTCCATGAATCAAGGATTTTTCCTTCATGGTTTGGCTCTTTTGGACACCTCCTAGTCTTTCTCCACAAGTTTAGGCTTCTTCCTTTCATGGCTTTGTCACTTTAGGAAACTTTTGGGTGCCTCCTTGATTTTCTCCCCAAGACATGCTCTCTTCCCTTTTATAACTTGGGTTTTTATGGAACATTGTAGGGCACCTCCTTGATCCTCTCTTCAAGAAAAATTCTTGCCATCCTGACTTGGGTTTATCTGGAAAGAAGTTGGCTTCTCCTTGGATTGAGGTATCTTGATGGATTTCTCCCCCAAGTGGCGCATGAAAGAAGGGACCTGCTTTCTTGTGGTGTGGGGACCAAGGCACACTGGATGGAGATGTGGCGCCTCCTGGACTCTGGCGTGTGGCTGGGAGTGTGGCGCCCACTTGCTTGGTCCTGGGAGAAAATGTGGCACCTTGGAGAAGACCTAGACCACTACTAGGACCTGTATTGAGTCAACATGACTCAACAAAATTTAAATTACAGGGAAATACAGACTCAAACTAAAATTGAGTTGACCAAGTCAACCCTTATTACAAAACCAGAAAACCCTAATTCTTCGGGCAATGTCAATCAGAGATCCAGATGGAGCCCTGAAGTCTTCTTCTGAGTCTGGTGCCCGCACCAATTCTCCCGGGGTGGGAGGAACTCGACCCTGTCGAGTATGGATCAAGCTGGCTCTGGTATCTCTCCAAGAGGTATGGGTCCAATTCTTGTAATTCTTCTCGGAAGATCCAAGAGTTATCAGATTCTGGCCTTCCTTGCTAGCGGACCAGGTATCTTTGGTATCCTCGATTACGAGTAGAGATAACCTGATCATCCAGGATCTTTTCAATCTGCTCTTTCCTCACAGGCCAGTTTGTTGGTGGACACACAGGGTTGGGTTCACTCTCAAGAGCAGGATTAGGCTTAAAAAAGGCTCACTGGGAATCACAGCTGGCTCTCTATACTCTACTAGGTCTGTAATGTTGAAAGTGGAGCTAATGCCTAGTTCTGAAGGCAACTCGAGCACATAGGCATTGGACCCTACTCTCTTCACCACTCTAAATGGTCCAGCTCCTCTAGCATGTAACTTTCTAACAGTTCTAGGAGGAAACCGTTCAGGCCTTAACCTAATCATTACATAGTCTCCCTCAACAAAAGTTTTGACTCGTCTTTGAGAATCAGCCAACTTCTTATAAGTTTCATTACTTAAAGTTATTTTGGCATGAATTTCTTTATGCAAGTCCTTTACATGCTATGCAAGTGCATCAAGAGATTTGTGTGTGTGGGCTAATAGTGAAATCAGATCAAGTGGTGTGTGAGGCTTGTATCCATGAACAATTTCAAAGGGACTCTAGCCTATAGACCTATTGATCGAAACATTGAATGCAATTTCAGCCCTGGACAAAATACAAATCCCAATTCCTGGTGCTCTCAATCAAACCAAAATCTGAGCCAAAGCCTAGTAAAGGGTCAAGAAAACTAAACTAGACTGACGACGCATTCCTAAAGAATGGACTTTATTACAAAGGAACCCTAAGTCTAAACCTAACAAACTAAGGCTCTCTAGGTTTGACCTTGGGTCGGAGGAGGGCATGCAGAGCATGAAAACTTATTATGGATGCCTAGTAGGTGCCATAAGGTCTTCCAAAAGTAGGTGGCAAACCTAATAGGTTCTGACACGTGGTTCACTCTAAAGGCTTCGACAAAGTATACTTGGATGGTGTAAGAAGCATTGGAAGTTCTAGAGAAAGTGATGAAATATGAGGTGGAGTCTCGAATTACCTGCTGGCTAAAGGTGGTGACCTGAAGGTTTGAATGGTGATCTATGAATGTCAACTGGTCATCCTTACGAAAGGAAAAGTTTGCTACTCCTAGGAATGGATCAAGAGATGGTTCGGGGAGTAGCCTAGGACATGTGATTGCAACAGTTAATGTTTGTTCTCTAAGCAAATAATGATCCACTTTCTCAAGAGATGGATTAGAGAATGATTCGTGGAAGGGTCTATGGATGATGACCTCAAGACTTGAAATTTGACCTATGGGTGCGGAAAGGTATACTCTATAGAAGGGTAGGTCAATCATGCGAAGGAAGGGGTCTGGGGCCATAAGGAGGACTTCTACAGGACTGGGTGAATCAATCCGCTCAAGACAAGGATGTTCAACTGAGATTATGGGAGAGACCTTAGTGACTGGGCATGGGACAAGGTCCAATTGTAAGAGGCTTGATTCAGTCATCCTAACGAGAGGATCTACCATAGGGTGGGCAAACTTAAACAGTTCAGTGCAAAGATCTTCAATTGGTACTTGGGGAATGACTGTCATTAGAGGGTACGAACTGATCGCTTGGGCTAACACTATGAGTTCTTCCTGGGGGTATTTGACTAAAGGAACCTGGTTCTCACAAATCTCTTGAATTTCTGAACTAGGTCCTATCAGTTGGTTGCTTTCCAAGGTCTCCTCAGGTAAGGAACCAATAGTATCAATGTCACATTCTTCAAGTTCTTCCCCCTCACATTCATCAACTAGACTCAAGCCAGCATCATATACTTCCTCGATGCCATCTTCAATGGGTTTCGGGTCAGTGGTAATCGGGTCAACTGATTCTAGGCTTGTCATACCTAACCGTTCTTCCTCATTGGTAGGCTTGGGTTCTCCCTCATTAATGTCATCCTTAGGATTCTTACCACTTAGCTGTGCACAAGCCAGTCCTATGCATGGGCACTGACTAGATTTATGGCATCTTTCTCCACAAAACAAACATTCTTGAGATATAGGAACCTGGGTCATACTGGGTTTCAAGCTAGTAGAGACCTTACTTGGGCATGGGTGTGGATCTAAATGGTTTGATCTAGAAGACTGGGGTTGTTGAGTGACTGGTCTAGAATATTGTAAGGACCTCTCATAGACACGATCCACACTATAGATATCATGGTTAGGCTTCCTAAGGTTATGCTCGGGATCATGGTATAAGGTCCTCCTAGGTTCCTGGCATGGGTGAGGTTGGGGCCTATTAAATTTTGGATCAGGGGTCCAATTTTGATGTCTACGTTTCTCAAGTACTTGGACTCGATCCCTAAACTGGGAAAAACCCTCATTCATGTCCTGACTCAATTTGGTCATACTTTTGGTAAGATTTCTAACCATGGCCTCTAAATCTGGTTGGGTTTGACTAGGTTGGTAGGGTACTCCATTCCGGGCAGACATGATGATGCAAGCAAGCACACAGAATGTGACTAGACTAAAGCGACTACTGGCTCACTAGACCTAGAGTCCAAACTAGATGCCCAATCAGAGTGGCAAGCTAGCCTGCAGTAACTCAGGACTCAGCCAGGCAGGTGTAAGGGGAGTGTTAGGTCCCTAAATGCCAATCCTAGACACCAATCAGAGATTGGCCAGGTAGGCGGACCAGCACACAAGCCCTTCGAGATGGAATCCCTGAACCACCGTTCTAGACACTGAGTACAAAGCACACACAGAGTAACTAGACAAACTGACTCAACACTAGCCTTGACCCGACTTGTTGATGTCCCTAGCCCACTAGGGCAAATTAGGTCTAATCAATTTTAGATTAAAGGCTTAGGTTCGAATGAAGGGATGGTGGTTTTGGGCTAAGGAGAGGTTATCAACTCCTCCCCTTATCTTAGATGCTCAAATGCCCTTAAGGTGAATTAAGAGATGAACACTCAAAAAAAATAATTGGATTGCAGAACACAAAAATAGAGTTGCAGTAATTTAATTCTCAGAAATCACACGGAAGCCAATAAATCATGAGAAAATTATGCAAATTAGTTTCAATTATACTGGTTCCAGCAAAATAAAAATCACTGAATTTGGAGTTACCTGAAGTGAGAAATAATTCCTGTAACAGGATAATTACGGGCTGAAAACAGAGCACTTCCCCGTTTACAATTTCTGCTACGAAGTTGTAACCCAACGGATCCCCTACACGCCCTAAGAACACCCCGTGGAATGGGAAGAGGAGGTTTGCACCTCGCTTCGTTCCTAGGACCGGACGTCCTGGGGAGTCTACTTCGAGCAGACAAAGTAAAAAGAGAGAGACTCAAACAAGCAATCAAAACAGAAACCCTAGACAGGGCTCTGATACCAAAATGATGCAGGGAAGGATTTACCAGTTCGAAGAACTTGAAGGCTGATGTCGCTGAGATCCGGATTCTCTTGAAGGCTGATTCGACTCCCTCTGGAAAGAACTTTGGATCTGAAGTATCCGGACTGTAGCTGGATGCTGGTGGTCGGCCTGGACTTGGAGAGAGAGGCCGTGAGAAGTGGGATAGGCTAGGGATTGGTGGAAAGAAAAGAATGATGGGCGGCTAGGGTTTGGGAGTGGAGTGGCTAACCTAGGGTTTGGGTTTGGAGATCTTACACCTCCTCAAGGTTCTTGGGGAACCCGGATTTACTCCCTCACGGAGCTCAACACCTGGATGCAAGTGCGGAAGAGAGAAAACACAGAGTTTGCTCACTAAAAAAAATTTGGTTTCATTCATCTGATTTTTTTTCAAGAGTTACATAGAGTTGAATATATAGACATAACAAAGAAATAAAATTTCATACACTTCCCATGTGGGACTAATAGGACTAACCCACACTTTAGGCATCAAATTCTCTTCCCAAGACTCCTTCCATGAGTGGGCAGCCCAAAAACTCCAAGAAAACTTGAAAATCAGCTCCAAATGGCAGGTTATGGGGGTGTCTCCTAGTATCTCTCCATGAATCAAGGATTTTTCCTTCATGGTTTGGCTCTTTTGGACACCTCCTAGTCTTTCTCCACAAGTTTAGGCTTCTTCCTTTCATGGCTTTGTCACTTTAGGAAACTTTTGGGTGCCTCCTTGATTTTCTCCCCAAGACATGCTCTCTTCCCTTTTATAACTTAGGTTTTTATGGAACATTGTGGGGCACCTCCTTGATCCTCTCTTCAAGAAAAATTCTTGCCATCCTGACTTGGGTTTATCTGGAAAGAAGTTGGCTTCTCCTTGGATTGAGGTATCTTGATGGATTTCTCCCCCAAGTGGCGCATGAAAGAAGGGACCTGCTTTCTTGTGGTGTGGGGACCAAGGCACACTGGATGAAGATGTGGCACCTCCTGGACTCTGGCGTGTGGCTGGGAGTGTGGCGCCCACTTGCTTGGTCCTGGGAGAAAATGTGGCACCTTGGAGAAGACCTAGACCACTACTAGGACCTGTATTGAGTCAACATGACTCAACAAAATTTAAATTACAGGGAAATACAGACTCAAACTAAAATTGAGTTGACCAAGTCAACCCTTATTACAAAACCAGAAAACCCTAATTCTTCGGGCAATGTCAATCAGAGATCCAGATGGAGCCCTGAAGTCTTCTTCTGAGTCTGGTGCCCGCACCAATACAGTATTATTAAAATATTATTCATGTCAAATATATTTTTCATATTCATGTTTTATTCATGAATTTAATTTCTTTTCAATAATCTCAAGCTCATCTCATCAACCATGAGCTATGACCATATTATCTACATGGCAAGATGAAATATTGTGTATCATCTTGCAGTGCGCTGCATGTCATCTTTGAGTATGTTGCATATCATCTTGAAACAAAATCTTTAAAAACCGTTGGTTTGCTGGTAGCATGTCACGTATCTGTGTGCAATATAAATCTTTAGAACAAATCAAATGCCAATGTATTAGCCCTTTACATAGTCAGGTTCAGAGTTCAAATCATTTTGGAATCCAATTCTTTTACAAATCATGTTTCATATTCTAGTTCAATAAGAATATATACAATCATGCAATATCGAAATCAATCATGTGTAATGTATAACGAGATTCTATGCTTCAATCATGCTTGAACAAAATATTTCAAAATAAGATATTTTTAATAACAAAATATCTTTTCAAAATTATGCATTATGAACGGTATAATTCAAAAGTTATGGATATAACAATCTTATAATTTATCAATAATATAGAAAAAATATAATATTACTTATCTCATAACACTAATAAATCTAAATAATTTTAGAATTTTATTTTAAATTGTCAAGTTGTGTTGCAGGATCCACTGCTAGACATCATCTCATCAAGATGACTACACTCCTGTATGGAATCAAATTCAATAAGAAAGAGTACGAATAATTATGGAATTATATGATTGATGGATAGTCACATTTAATGATTCAAGTCAGTGTGGTTACGATGACTTCATTTGATTAGGATCAAGTTAAGGGATAGTAGTTTAACAGAGATCAATGGTGATCAACTCATAGTGCTTAACAAGAATTAAAATAGAGGTCAGTATGCCATTCGATAGATAAGGGATCTATTTGATCAGGTAATTTCATTCAATTATGATTACTTGAAATACAAAGATTCGATAAAGACAAATAAAGATTATATCTTACATTACTTGACATAGATTTTGATTGTATGAATATGCTATTTGACTAACAAGATGGTTCAAGATCTGTCTATCGGATCAACTCAAATTCAAATAACAAGATTGTAGACCCTTTATTTGATTTACAAATCAAGTAGAGAGAGAATGTTAAAGAGAGAAATTAATAAGATGAAATATGGCAAATTAGGTGATATGTTCGGTGTCCCAATCCATCCGATCAAGGTGATTTTATCAAAAATGATTGACTAATATACAGATGGTTCAATAGAGATCACAGGTATCAAATTTAATGATACATGATTTTATCAAAATAGGTGATGGTATGCAGATCGACGATAATGGATTAGGACCTTCACCAAAATCAACCAAACTCATTGAAATAAAGTTTTTTTACTAAAGCAATCTTAGAGCGATAAACTTCATTAAGAGAGAATTATATAGAGAAATCATGAAAAGAGAAACATCTAAAGAAAGTTTTAGAAAAAAAAAATATAGAGATAAAGTAGAGAGAGAAAGTGGAGAGAAATTATAGAGAGAAAGCGGGAAGAGAGGAAAGGAAAAGAGAGATTTTTTTTTTCTTTTATTCTTTTTCTTTTTCTTTTTTTCTTCTTTCTCACATTTTAGGGGCAAAACAGGGTTATCAAATGGCACTGTTTGATATCTTGATCGATCTGATCTAAATAATTTAATCAAATCATAATTGAATTACTACATAGAGAATTTAAAAAAATTATGGGTAATAAAATCTAATGATATTCGATCCGTTCAGGATGGATACCAACATGGGGCTCGCTACAACAGGTCAAGATTTTTTCGCTATGATTGTTCAAACTCATCGTCAACTTTCTCAAAGATCTAGAAAATTCTAAAAGAGAAATAATCTAGAGAAAAACTTTTAAAGAGAAAATTTTAGAGAGAGAAAATAGAGGAAAGATAGAGAAGAAAAGGGAATTTTTTTTTTCTTTTTTTCATCTTTTTCTTTTTCGTTTTTTTTTATTTCTCTCTCGGTAGAATAGGGGAACTTCCCATTTCCTTCTATCTTAGAATAGGGGAGTTTCTTTCAGTGTTATTGCTGGCCGAGATGCAAAAAACCGTGGTAGTGCAATCGGAGCATCAAAGACCGGCAGTCAACAATGACTTCCAACACCGAAAAAATCAAAAAAAAGGGAGAGTCAGAGCAAGGAAAAAAATGAGTTCTTTCCATGAAATAATTGGGCAATTGCTGGCCGAAAAACATGATCCAATGGCTAAGAAAAGGGGAAGGAGGATCGATCAACAAATTTTGGACCTTACCTTATTTTTTTTGGTTGTGCCTAGGCCATGCTTCCTGTAGAAATCAATGGGTGAGAATCTTGGCAATCTAGGTGAACTCCCAACCAAAATTGGTTCTTTTAGTATGAGGATTGAAGGGAAAGTGGAAGGTCTCCTTGATAGAGTTGGGACGGTGCTAGGACTCGGCTCAAAGTCGGGCTTTGTTCGGCAAGCTTGGAGAGAAGAAGTCCTCTATCTTTCTTTTCTTATCATACTTTAAACATCGTGCAAGACTTTATTGGGCCCAAATTTTATTGGCCGGGCTGTTTTGGGTTGGGGTATAACATTTTCCTCTCTTAAAAAGAATTTTTGTCCCGGGATTTTTTTTCTAATGATCGTCAAACTTTAAGGTTTTGCAATCATATATAATCTCATTTCCAAATTTCTATGTATTCCACTTATTTATTTTCTTATTAGATCTTAGCATAAGAGTAAGACCCGATACCTCAAAACTTGATTCTTCTTGCAGATGATCTAAATCAAATCCATCGCTTGAAAATGAAAGAAAAATCAATGTCTTGATTCTAAATAAAAATATCAAGTTTCTTTGTGAAAATATCAGCTGTTCTAGATTAATCGATCCATCAAAAGATTATATTACAAATGACTCTAATCTATCTCTGGTAAAACAATCTTCGATATTATTAGATAATTACAAACTCTTTCAATAGGATAGAGGATTGGTATTGATTGAAGGAGTACAATCTTCAAGTTTAAGGAGAAAGATCCATACCAAATATTCTATATTCAAGTTTGAGAATCAATGATATGCTAACTTTAGTCTCGAGATACTAAAACTTAGCTCAGCACAAGATGGATATTATAGTAATGAAAATCATACCATGATATTCAAATGAGTGGAAAATCGAAGATATTTTCTCTTTCTTTGACAATGAAGTCATCAAATCAAGTTTTCTATTATAAAACATTTTAAATTAAAAGATATTAATCATAGGTTATAAATAATACAAGCCATCAGACTTTCGATGCACACTTTGATTTAAACTATCAAAATTCTATGGATGCACTAAATGAATTTCAATCAAAATGTACTATTGTGCATTGAAAATATCCGAAAATTAAATTCTAAGTCAAAGGAACTTTTAATTCTCATCCCCGATATGCATTGTGCATATTCATCTAAATCAGCCCTTAACTCTATTGATACATTCAAAACCATCATGCAAGTTAGTTCTATAATTCAAAATATATCAATTCTTAATTTTTTTATCAATTCAATTAGATAATTCCAAATCAAACTCTCTTATGAGTCAAAGTAATTATGATTTTTTTCAGTGCTCTATAATTTAAAATGCCTTAAATCATCACATAAGATTAATTCAATTATCTCTTTTAATGTTTCTTTCATCGAATCTTTAATATCTATCAAAAACGTTCCATAATAATCATCTAAGTCCTTAAAATCAAATTCTCCATTCAATTCTAGATTTTATTAGGGATCTCAATAATAATGACGGAAGAAATCTAGATCAATTTATAAATCTAAAATTTTAACTTGAGTTTCACACATCCTCTATAATCTCTAATAGAATATAACAAGATCCATTGTTCTAATTCAAAGATAGAAGTTAAAATTATCAAAGATTCAACCAACATTTATACTTTACAACTCAAAACAAAATCAAATTCTTTAATGAAAAAATTGACTTATGAGCAATATCTTTAAATATATTTTCTTTTCAAATGTCAGTTTTATAGACGATCGATCTCAAGTTCAAATTCAAGAACATTCCAATCAAATCATAACTTTTTTTAAACTCAAACCTTATATAAGGTCTTATAAGGGAATATTGTTTGATACTAAATAACTAACTTTGAAACTAGAAACAATATCATACCATCATGCCTGTATTAAATTTAAGCTCTCAAATTTATTTAAACAATTAATGAACACATAATCATGTTGCATGATTATATTTCATGGTCAATCCTCTTATACCTAATTTAGATCAAAATGTAACTATCATAACATGAATCCATATATATACCAAATTTAACCTTAAAAACTATTGTAATCAGATATCATAAAAGATTCTTTTTAATCCAAACCTTAAACAACATTTTATGATGAACCTTTATTTTGCCACTACATAATTAACTTCAAAACCATGACCAATATCATAGTATTACTTTCATATCAAATTTAAGCTTACAATTCACTTAATAACTAATATCAAATTAATAATCACAATGCATGATAAAATTTCATGAACATCCTTTTGCCATCACTTTAGATCAAAATCCATCTAATCAAAACATGATTCATAAGTTGCCCATCATATATCAAATCCTACAAGTCAAATCTTTTGTGATCCTTTCATATGTAATCACATTATTTAATCAAAAATCATAATGATAACTTATACCGTAATCATCATTGATCTATATCCCAATGCCCCTACTGTCACCCATCTACACTTATTTGATGTTTGATTCTATAAGTCACAATCTATCTACTTATGCTCTGATACCATATTAATTGTCACGTCCTAGATCTGAGATCATGAGCCAGTGATCATGGCAACCATCGCATATTTATAGAAAACCCTCCCTGAAGCAAGCAAGGCATCTTATCATGCCATCATAAAGTAGCAATGGAATACTTAATCAATAAATTAAGTACAAATTTAATTAATTAAAAATCAAATTTTAATATGTAAATAAATTTAGCAATATTCAAAGGTTTTACATCAAATTCAATAAAGTTTTTAAACTAAAACAAATGTATCAATGCCCTGCTTTTAATCACACTCCATACATATTTTCATGTCATTTTAGTGAGTAATGAATTCTTCAACTAGATTAATCAGGTAATAAATTAAATAATTATTTATACAAATAGGTAATAGAATTCATCAGTTTAGAATTAATTTATAATATGCATCATTATCAAAATATTATTCATGTCAAATACAATTTTCATATTCAAGTTTCATTCATGAGTTTAATTTCTTTTCAATAATTTCAAGTTCATCCTATCAGTCATGAGCTATGACCATATTATTTTTGTGGCTAGGTCATAATACCGTGTATCTTCTTACAACAATTTTTTTAGAAATCACTGGTCTACTGGCGGTATATTGAATATCTGCTTTGACATAAACCTTCAGAATAAATTAAATACCAATGTATTAGCTTCCATTGGTGGTGTCCTTCATATAGTGAAGCTGAGTTCAAATCATTCTCGAATCATAATTCTTTCACAAATCATGTTTCATATTCCAGTTCAATAGGAATACATATAATCATGTGGTATCGAAATCAATCATGTAATGCATAACGAGATTCTATACTTTCAATCATGTTTTGATGAAATCACCTTGATCGGATGGATTGGGATACCGGGCATGTCGCATGATATACTATGTTCCATCTTATTAATTTCTTTTCTCTCGGCATTTTCTCTCTACTTGATTTGCGAACCTAGAGAAGGATCCACAATTTTGTCATTTGAATCTAAGTTGATCCAATAGACAAATCTTGAACCATCTTGTTAGTCAAACAATATGTCCACACCCTCAAAGCCTATGTCACGCATCGCAAGATGTAATCTTTATTGGCCTTCATCAAATCTTTGTATTTCAAGTAACCCTAATTGAATAAAGTTATTTGATTGAATTGATCTTGATTTGCCGAATGACATATTAACCTCCACATTAGTTCTTGTTGGATACTATTGATTTAATCATCCTTGATCTCTGTTGAACCACTATCTCCTAGCCTGATCCTGATCAGATGAAGTCATCATGATCGAAATGACTCGAACTATTAGATATGACTACTCATCCATCATATCTTTCTGTAATTATTTATACTCTTTATTATTATTGAACTTGATTCTGTATAGGAGTCATCTTGATGAAAAGATATCCAATAGTGGATCATGCAATATAACTTGGTAATTTGAAATAGAATTCTAAAATTGTTTGGATTTATTAGAGTATTTATGATGTAAGTAATATTGCACTTTTCCTATATTATTGCAAATCATAAGATTATTAAATCAATAAGTTTTAAATCATAGTATTCATGATACATGAATTTGATGGATGATATTTTGTTATTGAAAATACTGTATTTTGAAATGTTATGATCAAGCCTGATTGAAAGTATAAAATCTTGTTATGTATTATATATAATTGATTTCGATACCACATGATTATATATGTTTTTATTAAAGTGGAATATGAAACATGATTTGTGAAAGAATTGTAATTCGAGAATGATTTGAACTCTTGCTTAACTATGTGGAGGACCCCATCAATGGAGGTTGATACATCGATATTTGATTTGTCCTGAAAATTTATATCACAAGCAAATATATGACATACCGCCAGCATAGCAGTGATTCCTAAGAACTTTATTGTAAGACAATATGCAATATACTGCAAGATAACATGCAATGCACTATAAGATGATACATGACATTATGATCCTGCCACAAAAATAATGTGGTTATAACTCAAGGCCGATGGGATGAACTTGAGATTATTGAAAAGAAATTTATTTCATGAGTGAAACTTGAATATAAACATTATATTTGATGTAAATAATGTTTCGATAATATTGCACATTTTAAATTAATTTTAAACTAATGAATTATATATGCCAACTTTGTATAAATAACTATTTAATTTATTATCTAATTAATCTAGTTAAAGGATTATTACTTACCAGGTTGTCGATGATCCCATATTTACTATTTCTATCAATCTTAGGAACTAAGATGATATAAAAATATATATGGGAGTGTAATTAAAAGTAGAATGTTGATATATTTATTTTAGTTTAAAAAGTTTATTAAATTTGATGAAGACTTTTGAATATTACTGTATTTATTTAGATATTAAAGTTGAGTTTTTAGTTAGTTAATTTGAAGTTAATTTATTAATTAATTATTTGGTTGTTACTTTATGATGGCATAATAAGATGCCTTACATATCTTATAAGGAGGGTTCTTTAGGAGTATTCAACGGTTGCCATGACCCCTGGCTTATGATCTTGGATCTGAGGTATGATAATTAATAAAGATCATAAGTGCTCAAATCTAATGATATATGCTTTTGTCAGGATGGGTACTGGTATACCATCTGATGATAATAGATTAGGATCCCCTTCACTAAAATCAAACTCATTGAAATAAAGTTCTTTTCTAGACCAGTCTTAGAGAGATAAACTTCATAAAGAGAGACAAAATTATAGAGAGAGAAATTCATGAAAAGAGATAAATATTTTAGAAAGAGAAAGTGGAGAAAAATTAGAGAGAGAAAGAGATGAAAGAGAGGAGAGAGGAGAAAGAGAATTTTCTTTTCTTTCTTTTCTTTCTTTTTCTTTTTTCTTCTTCTTCCTCACATTTTGGAGGTGAAACAGGGCTAATCAAACAACTGTCTAGTATCTCGATCAGTCCTGTCTAGATGATTTAATCAAATCATAATTGAATTACTATACAGATAATTTAGTAAAATTATGGATGATTAAATCTAATTGCATTCGGTCTTGCCGAGTTGGATATCGACATGCTATTCAGTAATCACGGATCAGGACTCCTTCACTAGGATTGTTCA
The DNA here is from genome assembly GCA_021397845.1 of Areca catechu. Lineage (NCBI taxonomy): Eukaryota > Viridiplantae > Streptophyta > Magnoliopsida > Arecales > Arecaceae > Areca > Areca catechu. The sequence goes on along the minus strand of CM038047.1, from coordinate 45,197,957 downwards.
AATTTATTATCAAAATCTAGAAAATTCTAAAAAGAGAAACAATTTAGAGAGAAACTTTTAGTCAGAAAATTTTAGAAGAGAAAGTAAAGAGAGAGCAGAAAGGGAAGCTAGAGAGGAAAGGGAGATTTTTTTTCTTTTCTCTTCTTTCTTCTTTTTCATTTTCCATTTTTTTCTTTCTTTTTTCTTTTCCTTCTATCTTTTTCTTTCTCTCCCTTGGCGGAATCGGGGAACCATCCATTCCCCTTTAATCTTGGAACAGGGGAGCTTCTCGTTAGCATTGGTGGTGGTTGGGGATGCAGATAGTGGCGGCACAGTGCATCAAAGACTAGTGGTCGGCAATGACTTCTAGTGTTAGAAAATCCAAAAGAGGAGGGGTGGAACAAGGGAAAAACAAAGGTTGTTTTCATGAAATAATCCGACGATTCAACTCGAAAACATGATCCAATTGCTAAGAAAAGGGGAAGGAGGATCAATCAACAAATTTTGGGCCTTACCATGTTTTTCTGATGGTGCTCGGGCCATGCTTTTGCTAGAAATTGATGCATGAGAATCTCGGCAATCCCGATGAACTTCCATCTAGAAGTGGTTCTTCCGGTACGGGGATTGAAGGGGACGTGGAAGGGCTTTTTTTTTTTTTTTTTTTTTTTTGATAAATAAAAGGAGATGGGGGATAAATCCCGGTGTAGCTACTTCCACTGGGCTCCAACCTCGCCGGGCTATGTTCGATTCGGATCATAATTTTTCGTGTACCTTCCCCGCCACCGGTGAGTACGTCAGCCCGACACCACTAGGACGTTGGAGTAGTGCGCTCTTTCGCCACCCTGATCATGTGCCCCGAAAGGGCTCTTTAATAGAGTCGGGAGGGCACTAGGATTTGGCTCGAAGTCGAACTTTGTCCAACGAACTCCGGGAGAAGAAGACTCCCATCGGGAATCTTCTTTAAACTTCGTGCATGATTTCTTAGGCCCAAATTTTGATTGGCTGGGCTGAATTGGGTTGGCGTATCACAGTCAGCTTTCTTCGCCAAATAAGCAAAAACCTATTCCTGAAAGTATGAACAAGCATGGAGGATTAGCTTAGTCAACAGTCAGTACTTTCTAAGCTTAATCATGCGTTACATGACTTGTCGTGGTGAACATGGAGTTTGTCAACGGACAAGAGATTAACCTGGGAGGATTAACTGCACAAATTGCTATGCTGCTATCTGTCCTTCAAACCTTCCACTTTTTTCTGTTATACTTTTGTTGATTTTATGCCTTTTTCTGATGTAGCATCATTCTTTTTCACCTTAATGAATCAGCAAGGTCTTTGTCATTTCTTTTCCTTTCAGCCTAATTGTGACTTCTCTCAACTGAGAATATGATTGTGTTACAAACTGTTGTTAAACATCTCATCCCATCTTAAGCAACTTGCTTAATGTAATTTTGGCCAATGTTTTGTGCTAGCACTTGTGTGACTAGGCTTTAATAACTTTAGCAGCATCCTTTTTTTCACACAGCATGCATCGTAAGAAGAAAGCCATGTTCCTGTGCATGATTTCTTTACCGTAAAATATATGTTTTTTTTGGTTATAGCATAGATGCAGTGTAAAGGTTGTCAGCCAAGCATGTATTATTTTTATTCCTGAACCATAGTTTGCAGAGGAGCATGGCTGACTGATTTGAGCTCATCTACATTTTCTTTAATGGATGAGGATCACATATTGGCAAATTCTGTTTGATTCAGACCGAATCAGGAGTCAAGACTTTCTTTAGATTAATCAAGAATCAAGTAGTGTGAAGGTTGTCAGATTCACATTGAAGCAAGATTACATTGGTTCCACATTTTAGTCATCAAACAATTCATAAACACTTCTAAGTAGTTCCTTATTCAGGTTCAAGTAAAATTGGATCTGCTAATAGTAGTTTCATCTTATGGTTATGTAACATGTATTTCCCATGTCCTGTTTCCAAATGAAATACCAATGGCACAGAGTAAATGTAATTCTGCAATCTATGTTTACAATTCAGGGAAAAGTTGACAATTACATAGATCATCAGAATTGGTTTAGTACATAACTTTCTAAATAAGTCATATCAAAACATTCCAAGTGGATGATGAAGAAAAGTGCTATCAAAACTATTTTCATTTTGGCATTCAAAGAGTATCCAGAAAGGTAGAAAGGTTAAAAATTCAGCTAAGACAGGTGAAAAGATGGAAGAAACATGTAAAAGAGAAAAAAGTTTGATAGGTTGGTTAAATGAAGAAACAGAATGGAAAATTTTAAAAACAACAAATCTCAGGAAATTTCATGATTGTCAAATAAGAAAAAAGCATAGTATTTAGTAGGAAATGCTACAGTTAGGATGGAATTTCTATTAAAAAAAACAAGAAGTTTAAAAAGTTCAAGTTTTTCCTAGTTATTTTAAAAGGATTTAGATGTTACACACATACCACACTTTCAGGAACTCCTGGAGTGGCCAAGGAAAGGTTTCTTGGTATCGGGCCACAAAGAATATGATCTTTTGTCAAATCGCCATTCCCTGATCTTCCATAAGTTCAGTTCTCCCTGAGTTTAAATAAATCAAGTGAACAGATCCATACGAGTTCAGGAACGCAAACTGATGCAAAAGTTGGTATTACCATTAAAAAAAATGATGAAAACATGGTGGATAATTAAAACAATTCAATTATTCTGGATGTAAACACTACAACACTACCACAGAACACTTGCATACATTAGAAGAATGTGATTACCTTCGATAAATTGTTGCATCCATAAGTACAGTGGATTATATATGTCTTAATTTCCAACCTTTAAATCCCAAGGGGCCTGTACTGAAACATTTTCAGAATACATGAAGCAGAACTTTTTGGAGCAAAAACAAGGATATTATTTGTCTCCAGCGAAGAATTAGCTTAAAGTAGCCCAACAAAATAAGCAATACCAAATACCTGTACCAAAAAATCTTTATGCAGAATATGTTGCACTCCATGCAGCAATGCACTGGCAGTAGCATATGCGTACCCTTGGCAGCGGAAGAATCCAAGGAGCAACACCCGGGTCCACTTCCAGACTTAGGGTTGGAGCTGGGCCGGCCCAAATCCCATTGCCTGGAACTGGGCTGGGCCAGCTCCATAAACTTCGGGCCGGCTCGAAATCGGTTCGGGTTTCGGACCAAATTTTAAACATATCGGGTTAGACTTTGGGCTGTAAAATAGAGTCCATTTAATTTTTGGACCAAAGGGATGCCCGGATTCGATCCGAAAATTCTTAAAATATGATCCGAAATCTGATCCAATTTTGGACTGGGCCAGCCCAATGGACTTTGGGCCAGCCCAGTTCCAGCCCTAACCAAGAGACCGGAAACAAAATCTAAGCATGATATATGAGATATTAATCCTCGCATTTCTAACATCCATCCAAAAGCCTCGTCGGTCTCTGGATCGTCTTTCGTTTTCATAGAGACATTCATCAAAGTGGGAGAATTTTTTTTCCGGCTGAGATTTGAAGTGTGTTCGATTTAACAGCATGCGGATTTACATCAAGCAACAGTATTATTATCACGGCAGAAAATTTGGAAAACCTGTCGCCTAGTAAGAGTAAATAATTACGCCAAAGAGATTATTTTATTAGATAGAACGGAAATAAAATTGTCAACCTAGCATGCTTAAATGGCAACAACCTTCTAGAACCTGGCACGAACCATTCTACTTTTTGAATAATTGCAGGAGAATTGCCGATTGGGTCAATATTTGTTACCAAAACATTTTCTTCGTGATAGAACTTGCTTATTATCTTTTCATATTCGGATGGTCTAATATAGTGGAATCTATGGCAAAAATCTCAATATTCTAATATGGAGGAATCTATGGCAAAAACCTCATGAGTATATCTTAGTTACATATTAATATATGTCTTCACGTGATCATTTTGAAAGGGTTAACTTCCAATTAGAAGAGAAAATGATAAAGGAGGAGGAGATTGATACAAATATATGCCTTCACGAATTATGATCATTTTGAAGGGGTCAACTGCCAACTAGAAGGGAAAAATGACGAAGAAGAAGGAGATTTTTTTATTAAAAAAAAAAAAGTTTAGAGAAGAAAAGAGGATCCTTTGTTATTTAATTACCAAAAGTCAACGGCTTGTATTTATAGACTGATTTAGGTTTAATATTCAATCTATTGCATCATATTTTATTAAGAACAATTATCAAGTAATAGACCATGCGATTTCAAATAATATCAATACCAAAATTAGAGAAGTTAAAAAAGAAATCTCATTATATATGGTTCTAAATGACAATTTTATCAAAATAAGAGAATCTAAGAACGAGGTCTTGATTTGTATTTGTTGTCAAAATTGGGTTTTTATCACTTAACCTCCTCTTGGAAATAGTTTAGTTCTCAAGATTGGAACTCCAAAAGGCACTCCTTAAACTTATGCTAATCTTTTTATATGACATCTTAAGAAGGCAAATGGGCCTACTGGATTAGCACTTTCGTTATTGTTTGGTTACGATGCTTTTTCAAGTAATGATCAATAATTTTATAAGCTGAATTTAAATATTCTATTTTTTAAATCGGATAATTAAAAAATTACTATATCTATCGAGCCAATCTTCTCTTTCAAGCAGGAAATATGACAAACTGGATAAATTTTCGATCCACTTGACAACTCAAGTCTATAAGCAACTGGTTTAATTCTTCCAATAGTATTGTATAGTCCATATTATCGAGGAGATAGCTTGAGGGTATTAGCAACTGCATTGTCAACTCCATACTTGTATTTGATCTCATAGTCGAATTTTAAGAGTTTTGCAATCCACTTTTGTTGTACTCGCGAAGAAACTCACTATTCTTTAAATATTTGAGGCTACAGTAATCGGTCTAAATTATGAAATGCCTTCCCATGAGATACTATCACCATTTATTAATAGCATGTAATATAGCTATCATCTCATTTTCATAGGCAGAAAGATCCAAGTACTTTGATAAGGCTCTGCTTGTAAAGGCAAGAGGTTGTCCAACTTGCATCAAGGTTGTACCAATCACAATGCTCGATGCGTCGCATTATATAACAAAGGATTGGAAAAATCAAGAAGTGCTAGTATTGGAGTAGTAGTTACCATAGCTTGCTTGAGACTTGAAAGGCCGACCAACTCTGCCATATTATTATATTGGAAGGAATCCTTCTTGAATAGAGTAGTTGGTGAAGTGTTGATCGTCCTATAATCATTAAAAAAATTTTAGTAACTAGCAAGCTCCAAGAATCCCTGTAATCCTTTTCATCTTTAGGTGTAGGCCACTTCAACATGAAATATACCTTCTCGAAATAGATATCAATGCCTTCTTTGGATATAATATGTGCTAAATACTCCACCTATTTTTAACCAAATGAACACCTTGAATATTTGGTAAATAGTTTATATTCTTGAAGGGTTCAAAATATTACCTCTAAGTAAGCTAGTTGATTCTTCCATGATAAGCTATAGATTAGGATGTTGTCGAAGTAGACTAATACAAGGTACCACAAGAATGGTTAGAAGATGTAATTTATAAGACTTTGAAAAGTTGATAGAGAATTAGTTAACCTAAAGGATGTAATTAAGAATTCATAGTGGTCTTTAGGAGTTCTAAAATTGTCTTTGGAATATCATCTTCATGAATTTGAATTTGATGATAGCTTGATCTGAGGTCTAACTTAGAAAAGTAAGTAACTCCATATAGCTTGTCCAATAGCTTATCAATGTTGGGATTAGAAATTTGTCCTTAATGATGATGTTATTCAGATCTTTATAATCGATACATATCCACCAAGGTCCATCATACTTCTACATCAGCAACACCAGTGATGAATAAGGACTATTGCTTAGTTGAATGAAGCCATTATCAAGCATTTCTTGTGATTAGCACTTTTTTTCTTCCTTTTGATAATGTGGGTAATGGTAAGGCAGAATATTCCGGGGACGACTGCCAAGTAGAAAGGGAATCCAATGATTTTTTGCTCGATTGGGAGGCAGTGTTATAGAAATTGAGAAGATGTCTTCGTAGGCTTTTAGTAGGTTTTGCAACTCCAGAGGCAAAAATTATTTTGGATCTACTTTTTCGATGGAATTCAGTCATATATATTGTAGTTCCTCCCTTTGCCAAGATCTTTTCAAATTGTCCTTAAGTTATAAACTGCATAGACAACATTGCGAAATCCTAGATTATTGATTGAAGGTTGTGAAGCCAGTAGGCTCCAAGCACCACCTCATAATCTCTAATAGGAATCGTATATAGAACTTTCTTAAAATGAAAACCTTGAATAGTATTCAGTAGGTTAGAACATTTACCATTTGTTGCTACTTTGTTTTCATTAACAACCATTGCTTCAAAAGATTTTTCCTCCATGAGTCAATATTGAATTCTTTTAGCAAATGTAGGGTCAATGAAATTATAGGCACTTTTTGAATTGATAAGAATAGAGACTGATTGATTCTTGATTTTCCTCTTAACTCTCATCATCTAAGGGGACAAAGATCTCGAGATATCATATATAGAGATTTTAGGTGCTATCTCCTCTATAGCCTCTTCATCTATCTCCTCTACAATTTTCTCGATTTCATTATCAGAGTCATCCTCGATAAGAAATAACTACTTTAATATACACCGATGGTCAGGATTGAATTTTTTATCATAATTGTATTAAAGACCCTTATCTTTTCATGCCTTTACTTCAGCAGGCATTGGGTACTTAATAAAGGAAAGTGCTCCTTAGGCATAGTTGTTATGGAAATCGTAGGATGAGTAAAGGGTGACTTCGACCTACAATGTTGGGTGATTCACTTTTTTCTTATATATGAGCAGGTCCAATTATTGCAAACATAGACATGAGATGAAAAATCTGTACATCATGCTTCAAATCTTCTCTTAATCTACTAATAAAGCAACTAATAAAGAACTCCTTGGTTAGTCCAGATGTATGATTTTCGAGCATCTTAAATCATGATTGGCAATCTTGAACTGATTGAGTAGGGCCCTGATGTAACTTTGTTAGTTCTCCAATATAATCTTTATATATAGTTAGGCTAAAATGGATGTAAAGAGCTTTAACAAACTCTACTCAAGATATAATTGTATGATTCTTTTCAGATACAAGAATCATCGTAAAGCCTCTTTCTCTAGGTGATAGGATACAATTGGTATCTTTGAATTTTGGATATTGATTAAACTTGAATATTTGATCTAATCAATAAATCCATCTAGTAGGATCATTATCATCGAAGCAAGAAAATCTCAGTCAAGTGACTTGTAGCTATACCATAGTCATGATCTCAATAGGGAAAAGATGTGATTTTATCCTTATAGACATGGAAAAAATGGATGATTTATATCATAACTTAGCACTACCACCTCCTCTATATAAGTAGATGGCTGGGAGTTAATCTTCATATTCATGGCAACAATTAAGTTTTGATATCATTGATGGTTTTGGTGACTTTTTGTATCTGGGTCTCAAGCTTAGTAACTCAGGCATCGATGAACTCTCCCTTTACTAACTGCACTTTCATATTTTTTTAAGAACGAGTTTGCACCATAGATCAAGAAAATCTCAATCGGATCAGGTCAAATCCATGTTATGGGATCACTGGCTTTGATACTAGATGATACATGCCTTCACATGTTGTGACCACTTCGAGAAGGTCAACCTCTAACTAGAAGAAAAAATGAGGAAGAAGGAGATTTAGAGGAGAAAAAAAACTTTATTGCTTGATTACCAAGAGCCAATGGCTTACATCTATAGATTGATTTTAGGTCCAATATTCTATCAATTGCATCATATTTTATTTAGAATAATTACCAAATAATAGATCATATGATTCTAAATGATTTCAATACTAATTAAGAGAAGCTAAAAAGGAAATCTCAATACACAATTCTAAATGAGAATCGAATTTAAATAAGATAAGCTAAGAAGGAAATCTCAAGTTATTTTTATCATCAAATTTGGATTTTTATCACTCTACCCCCTTGAAAATAGCCTTGTCCTCAAGATTGAAATTTCAAAAGGTGTTCCTTATACTTATGCCAATTTTTTCATGTGGCATCTTTAGAAGGCAAATGGGCCCATTGGACTAGCACATTTCTTATTGCATGATCACGATACTTTTCCAAGCAACAATCAAGAATTTTCACAAGCTGGATTCTAAGTATCACATATGATTATTTGGATAATTGAGAATTAGCACAACTTTCGAGCCAATCTTTTTTTTCGAGCTAAAAAATTGGGTGAATTTAGATCCACTTAGTAGCTCGAGCCTATAAGCAATGGGTCTAATTTTCTTAATGACTTTGTATGGTCCATAGAAGTAGGAAGATAGTTTGAGGGTCTTAGCAACTGAATATCAACTTTATTATTGGCTCTAAGGATTAATTTTGATGAATAACAAAATACTTAAATATATCATATAACTAATATACTATACAACTTAATGTTTCAGGAAAAGATAAGGGTAATATCTATAAATCCGAAATATAAGTTTTTGAAGATCAAATATTTAAGAAAAATTAATAGATTCCATTAAGAAACATGTATATTGAAGTTTGAAGTTTTAAAAGCTATAGAAAATCAAGTTTCAACCCTGTATCAGAAGGTTTTAGCTTGATACTGCGGAGTTCAGCCGACATGCATCCGAGCTGACTCGGACAAAGGTCGAGTCGACCCAATAGGGTATGCCCCAAATAATAGAAATTATTTTTTGGAGATTGTCTTTTAAGCTAACTCAAATGAACCTTGAATCGACTCGAATGGACTTTAAGCCAACTTAACAGAATCGAGTCAACTCAATAGTAAACAACAAAGAGCCATGTTTTGGAGAAAAAGACTAAGCCAACTCAATAGAAGGCTAAGCCAACTTGGAAGAGCTCCGAGTTGACTTGATAAAAATTGAGTCAACTCAAGATTGCTGACAAGCATAATGACTAGTTTTTTAAAATGACAGAATGGTTCTGTCTTATCCCAATGGCTATTATCCCTTCTCTAATAGCTAAAAATAGCTAGTTTGGCCTTGGAAGACTTCTTAAAAACTATCAAACTTATTGAAAACATCCAAGAACCATCAAATCAATAGAATATTTCAAGTGTCATCAAGAAAAGAGAGGAAAGCCAAAAAGTCTTGATTTGAGAGCTCACTCTTCCAACCACTTAAAGTAATTCCATCAATCATTAGCCTTCCAACAAGGAGACAAGTTTGAAGCTTCCAAAGATTCCTTGTGTCTCCTACTGTGCAAAAGTTCTTCTCTTGCTCCTTTTAAGTTGCTCATTTTTATTTTTTTTGTTGCCTACTTTAGTTAAGACTAAAGTTAGGTATTTATTGAGCCAAGGATTGGCTTGTTGGATTTTGATTGTGAGCCCGAGAAAACAAGTAGTATAGGGTTTGGTTTGTGAGCCTAAGAAAACAAACCGGCTGTAATTTTTAGAGAAGATTATAGTAAAAAATTTTAAAAGAAACTTAGAGAGTGAAAATAGGTGCTAGGGGCACCGAATCATTATAATTTTTTTTGTATTTGTGATTGTCTGCCTATCTTCTTTATTTTCAGCACCAATATTTTTTGTACTTGCATTTCTACTCATATACACTTCACACTGCAATACATAATTAAGGTTTAGATTTTAAAAAATATAATTTACCCTGTCTTGAGTTGTCTAGATGGGCCACAAGTGGTATCAGAGCATTGGTTTTCAACTGCATTTGATCAAATGATTAAGAGTAAGATCGAATGGCAACCCACCCAACTATGTCTCTTGCTAAAGGGCAATCTTCAAACAGACCACTATTCATCGACACATATTATTCTTATTGAAAAACATGAATGCATATATGTTCAAGCTATAGACTATCAACTTTAGATAGTAATGATCAAAGGACCACATGCACCCACTATTATTGTAGATGGAGTAGAAGTTTCTATACTTGAAGATGATTGGAATAAAATGATGTTAAGATAGCCAAACTTAATACTAAGACCATGAATATTCTTTATTGTGCTTTGTATGCTACTAAATTTAATAGAGTTTTTACTTGTAACTCCACCAAGAAGATTTGGGATAGGTTAGAGGTTATCCATGACGATACCAATCAAGTAAAATGAACTAAAGTTAATATGCTAGTGTATAAATATAAAATTTGGAATGGAATCAAATAAAATTATTATAAGTATTTTACTTATTTCACTAATATTATTAATAGTTTGAAAAGCTTAGACAGGATTTATTCCACTAGTGATCTCATGCAAAGATTTTAAGATCTCTTCTATCATCATGAGACTCAATAATGCTGTTATTCAAGAAACCAAGGACCTTGACAAGCTGCCACTCGAGCAACTTATTGGATCTTTTATGACCTATGAATTGATATAAGACAAAACTAAGATGAAGATTTTAAAAAAAAGAAGACTGTCATTTTGAAGTCTACAACAAATGAAAACAAAGAAAAAGAGAGCGATGAGTCATGGTAGCAAGAAGATATAGGTAACTAATGAGAAAGAAGAAACCTAGTGTTGCCGCCAAGATCACCGTGGCATGTAGCTGCTATCGACATCGGATGGCCCCTCGTCTCTTCGAGACCGGCCTGTTCTTCGGACCTGCAAAACAGAGTTAGAGACCCGGGCCAGAAATTTCGGCGAGGGCATTCTGATGGTCAAGTCAGTGATGATCCAGTGGAATAGATCCTCCTGGTCGAGCCCCTAAGATGGACTCCATGCTAGGAGTAGTGAATAATGTGTGAGAAGGGTGCAAGTGAGCTGGAAAAGGTGGTGGCCGAGGTGAACTAGAGCTGGATGGCTATGTCCGGGTGACCCTTCCCATGGATCTCCGGTAGCATTGAACTCTCAGTCTCCTTGGTGGTTCTCCTGTGTTGCCTCTTCCCTCTTACTTGCTTTAGTGTTTTCTTGCTTGGGTATTTGTCACATACCTCCCCATTGGGGCTGTCGATGGCTCTTTTAAGCCTAGATGGTTGCTAAACGCCTACCTCAGGATCTCCCCAGTGCCAGCAGGTGCGTGCGGCGGTGTTCCATACCATGGATGGGACGTCTTTCCTGGTTCATGATAAGGAAACCTACCACGTGCTCTGATATTCCTTTCGGTCGCTCCATTCTAGAAAACTTGGCAGGGCCTCGATTGGGGGGCAGCCGCCCTCGGGATTTGAATCTCCTTGTTGACTTCCTCTTTCAGATGGTGCAGGTGGTTCATGGAGAGCGTGGCACCTCGGTTAGGGAGCTTCTTCCCCTTCTAGTGTAAGTGGTGGATGCGGGTAGTTATTATGGCCTGGTGGGCACCTCTTTGTGATCCTTGGGTGACTCGCCGGCATCTAGGGAGGACGGCATCGCCCCTTTGGTTGCTGGCACCTTCGTCCGAGGTGGAGGCCGAACTGGAGAGGCAGGGCTCGACTCCAGTCCAGGGGGCCCGACTTCGAAGGGCTCGACCTAGCGGAGGAGGGCAGGGCTCGACTCTGAGGGGCTCGACCTCGAAGGGGCTCCACTTGACGGAGGAGGGCTGGGCTCGACTCCGAACTAAGGGGCTTGACTTCGAGGGGGCTCGACCTAATGGAGGAGGGCAGGACTCGACTCCAGCCCAGAGGGCTCGACCTCGGAGGGGCTCAACCTGGCGAAAGAGGGCTGGGCTCGACTATGGACCAGGGGGCTCGGCCTCGGAGGGGCTCAATCTGGCGGAGGAGGGCAAGACGTGACTCTAGCCCAGAGGGCTCGACCTTTGAGGGCTTGACCTGGCGAAGGAGGGCTGGGCTCGACTCCGGACCAGGGCCTCGACCTCGGAGGGGCTCAATCTAGCGAAGGAGATTGCTCGGCTCCGGCCTAGGCATCTCGATCTTGCAGGAGCCGACTTGGCGAAGGATGGAACTCGGCTTTGATAGGCCACCCCGAAATTCTAAAGGAGCTCGGCCCGACGAAGGAATCCGAGGAGGAGTGTCCATCGTGGCAGCTTTCTCTGACATGGCATCTAACAGGGATCACACATCAGCATTCTGCCACATCATTTGCCTCCCACTCCCGAGTTCCATTGGCACGGAGTGCTCGGGGCGAAGGGAGTAAATGCAATGCTGACATGGAAAGGTGAGAATCCGGTGCAATGATGGCCACGATCATTGGCGCTTCGTGAAGTGGTTCCTCCAGCCTATCCAGGGGAGCTACATGGATACGTTCGAGGAGTAGTTAATGCGGGCACAGAATTCAGAGCAGCCGCAGTCGAAACAAAATGCTAGCCTTGCCGATTAATGACACGTGGCACGGATCCATCGATAGGGGAGCTGCAACGGTACAGTTGGGCACCGGTCGCTTCGAAAGGAAAGGCAATCTTTTTCAAAACATACCTTCTTTCAAATCCTGTGTGCCCGCCATCGTACCGAAGTTCTTCCTTCACTCCCCCAGCTATCTTTGTCCTCCCAGGTTCAGCTGGTTAGTCTCCTTCCTCCCCATTCCGGTCGAGTAGAGAATTCCTTCTAGGACTAGGTTCTTCCCCATACTCCTATCCATCTTCTCCTATCTCCTTCTTTCTCTCTGTCATTTGCCTTCATCTTCTTCCCAATGTCCTGCTTTGGCCCAAACTTCTACCCCACAGCCAACCAGGGTGAGGCCGGGCCTTCTAGGCCGAGGCCACCTTCTTCTTCCGATGAGGAGGAGGATTGGCGCGCTTCGAGCTTAGCAAGAGACCCGTGCCTAGAGGGATAGTGATTAGGGAACCTGCATCTTCTCCTCCACCTCGCCCTCTTCTTCTACCTGAACCTACTCCTGAACCCGGTCAACCAGTCCCGACGGGATTGCTTCGATGATCACTACCATGGAGCTTGCGACCATTTGAGAGACCTATGGTGTCCCGGACTCTGTCCGGTTCTCAGTCCCTCGACCGGGGGAGCGGGTCACCTCCAGTGGCCCGCGTCGGATAGCCCTCTATGAGGAAACTCTCGCAAGGGGCCTTCAATTTTCATTCCATCCATTTTTTCTTTCTATCTTAAACAACTACCGCCTTGTTCCCGCTCAACTCATCCCAAATGCCATCAAGATAATTTTTTGCTTCATGTTTTATGCCACTTTCATGGGATAGTTGCCCATTTTTTCTTGTTCAGGGTCTTTTTTAGCCTGAAACGCCACCCCACCGAGGAGGGGTGGTGGTCTCTTTCTTCCCGCCTAAAGTGCATTAGGTTCAAACTCCCTTCTTCCATCAAAGGGTGGAAGAGTATATACTTTTTCGCCTTGGTTGAGGTGGTCGACTAGGTTTTGAGTGACCCAGATCGGTCCCCTAACCAAAATTCTATGGTCAAGGCAGCCAACCGGGAGGTGTATGACCAGCTCCGCTCCACCCATATCCCCTCACTCAAGGTTCTATTGTTAGAGCAGAATTTGTTCAAAGTCGGGGTCAGCCCAATACAAGCATTGGATGAGTTCAGCTCAAACCTTATCTCTTTTTTCCTTTTTCTTTTTTTCTCTTTTTTTTTGGACTCAGAACTGATGTCTTCTTTCTTGGTGCAGGCATGAAATTCTCCATGGAAAAGCTCCTCTCATTCTCCAAGGAGAGGGGCCAAGCGGAGGGGGTCGACGAGCCCACTCCGAAGAGGGCTCGAGTAGATGATGGTGCGAGGGCCATGCCTGCCGCACTAGCCAAGCCTGCTCCTGAGCTGAGCAGGATGGTCGCCGAGCCCATTTCTGAACCTCCCAGGCAGCATGATCCGATCCTAGCACTGGATACCGAGGTGGTTGCCCGGGCCAGATCTACTACCGCTGCTGCTGTGGTGGCATCTCCTCCTCTGGAGATCGTCGAGGTCGAGGAGGACGGAGAGTTAGAAACAGCAGAGCCAACATCGATGGCACCATCCGAAGTGGTCCCGAACCCCCAACCTGTGCTGGAGGCTCCTCCTGTCGATGGGGTAGGTGACCCCGCATCGGCTTCGAGCAAGAAGGACAGGGACTACCATTGGGTGACCTTCAAGCTGGCACCAAACATCTCCCTGATCAAGGACCCGGCCCTTGTCGAGCGCATGATGGACTTTGCCATCCAGTCATGCGACCGGCGGGAGAGGGCCGGGAAACTTCTGGGGGATGCCATCAGTGCTACCTTCTCCAACCTCTTCATCATAAGTACTTCTCCACCTTCCCCGCTCCCTTCTCCTTTTCTTGTCTTTGCAACTGACACCCTCTCCAATGCAGACCAGTGCGGAGCTTTTGCTCATCAGGAACTACTGCCGCACTTGGACCAGGAGGGACAGGGAGCGAGAGGTGGAGCTCGACTCCTTAAAGGCTAAGCTGAGGCAAAGGAATGACTAGGCCCGGGAGGCCAACATGAGGATCAAAGGGCTCCGAGGCGAGGTTGCTAGCACCCAGCAGCTTTCGAAGGAGCTTGAGGGGGAGCTCAAGGCCAAAGGGTCCTAGCTGAAGGAGCTCAGAACTGAGTTGGAGGCAGCGAAGGAGCAGGCTACCTCCACCGAGAAGAAGGCTGCAGCTGTCGAGCAAAATGCCTCCGGAGCAGAGGAGAAGGTCTCCATGGCAATCAGCTCGGTGGAGGCTACGAAGAAGGAGGCAGCCGAGGTGGTCCGCCGGGCTGAGGCTACCGGAAAGGAGGCGACCGAGGCAGTCCGCCGGGCTGAAGCTGCCGCAGAGGAGATGACTGAGGCGGTGGCCAACTATAAGGCTTCCCTGAAGTTCAAGCTTGACTTCAAGGAGACGGCGACAAACTCCTTCCTCAAGGGATTCACGTATTGCCGGTCCCTCCTGCATGGCATTCTCTCGAACAAGCAGATGGCCGGCCTCCGCCTTCCGAGCACCATGGGAAGAACAACTCCAACTCCTGCACCGGCAGAGGTAGAGGAGCGCGCCGCCGTGGCTGAATCGGCCCCGCTGATGGTGGCAGCTGAAGAAGAGGTCCCGGCCTCAGAGGCCGGGAGGATGAGACCTTAGCTGGGCACCGTCAAGGGAAGGCACCAGTCGAGTAGAGTAGAGGTCCATTACAGCTTTAACCCCTTTCTTTTTTGTTTTTGGCCTAGGTTGCCCGACATGTCGGGGTCCAAGATCAATGTATCATTTTGTAAAGTAATGAAAATATTTTTCACTCAACTCGACTTATCTGTTCTTCTTCTTTATTTGTATCTTTGTCTTGCAAGTATCTCCTTCCCACTTCTCGATCATCTAGATGCATGTACCTGTGCGGGCACAAGGCCCTGAAGTACCAAGTGCCCGGGTGATCCTTCCCATGGATCCCCGGATAAGTGAGGAGGTGAGGGAGGAGTTCTTGACTTGCTTGGTCATGCCTAGCTTGGGGGCAAGGTGACTATGAAGATCCCTCCGCTCTGCTCGATGTCAGGAAGCTTGGGCCCTGGTGTCGAAGTGGGGTCCAGTCTCTGGTGCCGGAGGGGCGTGAGATATGGGCTTTGAATGCCAGGAAGCTAGGCTCCTGGTGCCAGACAGGGTTCGATCTTTAGTACCGAAGGGGTATGAGATTCGGGCTTTGAATGCCAGGAAGCTAGGGTCCTGGTGCCGGAGCAGGGTCCGGTCTTTGGTACCGGAGGGGCGTGAGATTCGGACTTTGAATGCCAAGAAGCTAGGCTCCTGGTGCCGGAGCAAAGTGCGGTCTTCGGTGTCGGAGGGGCATGAGATACGGGCTTTGAATGCCAGGAAGCTAGGCTCCTTGTGCCGGAGCAGAGTCCAGACTTTGGTGCCGGAGGAGCATGAGATCCGGGCTTTGAATGCCAGGAGGCTAGGCTCCTAGTGCCGGAGCAGAGTCCGATCTTTGGTGCCGGAGGGGCATGAGATCCGGGCTTTGAATGCCAGGAGGCTAGGCTCTTGGTGCTAGAGCAGAGTCTGATCTTTGATGCCAGAGGGGCGTGAGATCCGGGCTTTGAGTGCCAGGAAGCTAGGATCCTGGTGCCGGAGTAGGTCCAGTCTTTGGTGCCAGAGGGGCGTGAGATCCGGGCTTTGAGTGCTGGGCCTGGGGCTGGGCGATGATCCCCTGCAAGGCAGAAAGGATTTGCACAAAGAGAATCTTTATTATTAATGAGGAAAGACCTTACATTTCTGATGCCGGAGAGCTGGGCTCCGGGCTTGAGTGCTGGAGAGCTGGGATCCGAGCTTAAGTGATGGAGAGCTAGGCTCCGGGCTTAAGTGCTGGAGAGCTGGGCTCCGGGCTTGAGTGCCGGACAGCTGGCCTCAAGGCTGAGTGCTGGGGAGCTAGGCTCCGGGCTTCGGTACCGAAGAGCTAGGCTCCGGTCCTTGATGCCGGAGAGCTCGGCTCTGGGCTTCGTTGCCGGAGAACTGGGCTCCGGGCTTGAATGCTGGAGAGCTGGGCTCTGGGCTTGAGTGTGCCAGACCTTGAGCTAGCCAGCGACATCCTTGCAAGGCGGAGAGTGATTTGCATAAAAGAAAATCTTTATTATTATTAGGAAAAAGCCTTACATTGCTGATAATATATTCTCGAGTTGCAGGCATTCCACGTTCATTGGAATCTGGCACCGTCCAGATCCTCGAGGTAGTAGGCTCTATGTGGAAGAGCTTCGACCACCTTGTAGGGGCCATCCCAGTTCGACGATAGCTTACCGCACTCCCGGGGTTGAGACGCTTTGGCTCGGCGCAGCACCAGGTCGCCAGGTCGGAAACTTTTGGCCTTACCTACACATTGTAGTACCGGGCCACTCGTTGCCAGTATGCTGTCATCTGGAGCCAAGCTTTATCCCTGATTTTTTCAAGGAGGTCCAGGTTGAGTAGGAGGCATGCTGGATTCTCCACTTTGTCATACTGCTGTACTCGCAGTGTGGGCACGCCGAGCTCAATTGGGATGATGGCCTTGGCATCGAAGACAAGGTTGAAAGGCATTTCGTCCGTCGCCATTCTGGGCATTGTGTGGTAGGCCCATAGAACACTTGGGAGTTCCTCTACCCACCTGCCCTTGGCCCGATCCAACCTGGTCCTGAGTCCTGAAGGATGGTCTGATGGTCACCTCGGCTTTCCCGTTTGTTTGGGGGTGAGCTACCAAGGTGAAGTGGTGTTGAATGTTGTGCTCAGCACAAAACCCTTCAAACTCCCAATTGTCGAACTACCATCCGTTATCGATGATGATGCAGTGGGGGAGTCCGAAGCGGTAGATAATTGATTTCCAGAAGAATTGGCAGACCTTGGCTCCGTGATCCATGCTAGTGGCTCTGCTTCCACCCACTTGGTGAAGTAGTCAATAGCCACCAGTAGAAATCTCCGTTGCCCCGGTGCATGGGGAAATGGCCCTAAGATGCCATTCCCCACTGGACAAAAAGCCAAGGGGTGGAGAGCTGGGAGAGCAGCACCGTCGGTTGATGTTGTATCTGAGCGTGAGCTGGCATTTGTCGCACTTCTTCACGAAGTCGGCGGCGTCCTCCCTCATGGTCTCCCAGAAGTATCCCTGGCGGAGAGCTTTGTATGCCAGCATCCTTTCTCCCACATAGTTTCGCAGAGGCCTTCATGTATCTCTTGGAGTACGAAGGCTGCCTCCGTGGGCCTCAGGTACTCAAGAGCAGGTAGGAGTAGGATCGACGGTAGAGCCTGCCTTCCATCAGGACAAATTGGGAGGCTTCTTCTTGATGAGGCCGGCTTCCATGCAGTCCTCTGGTAAGGTGCCATCAATGATGTATCTGATGTACCTATCCATCCAACTCGACTCCGAGGTGACTTGCTGTACCTCCTCTGGGGCTTCGTAGCTTAGATTTTGAGAGGTACTTGATGTGGGCATGCCCTAGTGACGAGTCCGGCAAGGTTGCGAGTCTCGACAGTGTATCCGTGCGGGCATTCTCTCCACGGGAGATATGGGAGATGCTAAAGTGTCGAAAACCTATCGTGCTTGAGTGGACTCACTCTAGGTACTTCATCATCTAGGGATCTCTGGCTTCGTATTCTCAGGAGACTTGTCTGGCCACCAGTTGGAGTCGGTGAAGGCTTTCAAGCTCTGCATGCCAGCAAGAGGGAGACCCTTAGGCCTGTGAGGAGCGCCTCGTACTCTGCCTGGTTGTTTATCGCTATGAATTTGAAGCGGAGAGCACATTCTGTCACGATCACGTCACCGTTGACGAGGATGAGGCCTGCTTCGCTCCCATCGTGTTGGACGCGCCATCGACGTGGATGATCCAGGGCTCCTCCTCTGTTGGGCTCGATTTGGTGCTCCAAGGTTGTCTGCCCTGGCTCCTCGACAAGTCCCGTGCACTCGACCAGGAAGTCAGCTAGGACCTAGGCCTTTATGACGATCTCGGTCGATATGCGATGTCGAACTCGCTCAGCATCAGGGACCACTTAGCCAGTTGCCCGGAGGTTTCGAGATGGCTAAGTATGGTCCTCAACAGCTGATCCATCACGATCGCGACGGGAGTGCTTGGAAGTAGTAGCCTGAGGCACTTAGTAGACATTTTATAGCAAAAATGAGTTTCTCGGAGTGAGTATACCTGATCTCCGTATCGCGAAGAATTTTGCTGGTGTAGTATACCAGCTTTTGGGATCCATCCTTGTCTGCACGGATGGAGGACCGAGCTGATGGCCCCAGGTGTGACTACCAGGTAGAGTAGGAGCTCCTCTCCTTCCTCTGATCTTGAGAGCAATGGCAGAGATGCCAGGAACTTCTCAATTCTTCGAAGGCTATCCTACACTCCTCTGTCCAGGTGAAGCGTGCATCTTAGTAGCACCTTGAAGAAGGGAAAGCAGCGGTCAGCCGATCGAGATGAACCGACTCAAAGCTGCAATTTGGTCCGTCAGGCGCTGGACCTGCTTCTTGGATGTCGGGTGCTCCATGTCGATGATCGCTTGGACCTTCTCCGGTTTGCTTCAATGCCCTTCTGGGTGACCATGAAGCCAAGAAATTTTTTTGCCGCCACTCAAAAGTGCACTTTGCTGGGTTTAGCTTCATCTGGTATTTTCGAAGTTTTTGAAAGGCTTCGACGAGATCGGTAATGTGATACGAGCTCGGCTTGCTCATGACAAGCATGTCATCCAAGTACCCTGCAAGTTCTGACCAATTTGGTCTTTGAAGATCTGTTGACCAGATGCTGGTATGTGGCCCCAGCGTTCTTCAGGTCGGAAGGACATCATCCTGTAGCAGTACATCCCTCGGTCAGTGATGAAGGTTGTGTGCTCCTCGTCCTCCGGGTGCATCCAAATCTGATTATATCTGGAGAATGCATCCATGAAGGAGAGTAGCCGGTGCCCCGAGGTGACGTCTACCAACTGTCACAATCTTCGATAGAGGGAAGCTGTCCTTGGACATGCCTATTGAGATCGGTGTAGTCTACACAGATCCTCCATTTGCTATTACTTCTTTACCATCACTATATTTGCCAGCCAACTCAGGTATGGTACCTCCGAATGAAGCTGGCAATGAGTTTGTCCACTTCCTCATTGATCACAGCCTGCCTCTCTGAGGCGAAGCTTCTCTTCTTCTATTATACTGGCCGGTGCTTTGGGTCAATACTCAGCTTGTGGGTGATGATGTCAGGGGGAATGCCTGGCATGTCTGCCACCATCTAGGCAGACCATCTGCATTTGCCTGTAGGAACTCCAACATGTGGGCCCCTCTTTTGGCTGCAGCTGGGGTCCCAATCTACACCGTCTTCGCCTGGTCGGCTTCTAGCGGATAAGACAGCAAGCACTCGATCGAGCCACTCTGGGTCCTGTGCCCTTTGGTCAAGATCGTCCATGCTGGGGTCATCCTCAGGGACTTTGGCTATAGGGACTGTTTGGAGACAATGTTGTACCGGCTGAGGGGCCCCCCTCATTTTCCGACATCATAGGGGGTGAAAAACTGTACCAGCACCTGCTTTGTGGAAACGACGCATTGAGTAGGTTGAGCCCAGGTCGGTCGAGAATCACATTGTAGACTGAGGGAAGCCTAACAACCGTGAAGTTATCATAACAGTGCTCTACTGAGGTAGGGTCCCGGTAGTGACTAGGAGAGTGATTTCTTCCTCAACCCTTATAGAGTTCCCTGTAAAATTGACAAGGGGAACGTGCACAAGTCTGAGCTGAGCGGAGGATAGGTTCATTCTAGAAAAGACATCATAAAAAAGGACATCATTCGAGCTTCCACTACCGATAAAATCTATTTTACAGGTACTCGCGATCGTCATCTCGATGACCATGGCATCGTTATTCACATGCTCTTCCCCATCCCCCACTCCCACATAAAGAGAGTACATTTTCAGAACACTCTGCCCCCAGGCCTCTTGGAAGCACACTCGGCTCCCTAGCATATCATTCCCACCGACTTCTCGGTAGGGTGGTTGTCGACTGTAGGACTGGTGGGAGAGCGACGAGCGCTTGAGGTTCGCCGGGCCTTTCCCTCACGTACCTCCCTAGGTAGCCCCACCTATGAGTTCTTCGATTTTCCTCTTGAGGTTGCAGTATTCCTCGATGTCGTGGCCGTGGTCATGGTGGAAGTGACAGTACTTCATCTTATCACAGCCAGTGGACGGCTTCATCGGAGGTGGGCGCTTCAGGTAAGACTCACCTTCGATCTCCATGAGGATCTTCATCCTCCGGGCGAGGAGAGGTGTGAACCTCTCCTCTAAAATGGGGTTGCTCCTCGGTCTCGGCCCGTTCGAAGTTTGGGGTTGGGGTCCTGGCCTCCGCACCCTAGACCCCTCCACAGGAGTTGCTTCTTCAGTGACTTCCGCGTCCAACTCCTTCTTGATGATCCGCCTTCTTGGTGTGGATGTACTTTTGGGCTCAGAGAGGAGCTCGGAGTACGTCTAGGGGATTTCTTGTCGAGGGAGTAGGTCAGGCGGGAGGTCCTGAGCCCTCGCTTCAATGCCACATGGTGACTGCCTCATCAAGATTGTAGATCTCCAACGCGACAATGTTGAAGTGGGCCACGTAGTCCCGTAGGTGCTCGCGATCCTATTGC
Organism: Areca catechu; assembly: GCA_021397845.1. NCBI lineage: Eukaryota > Viridiplantae > Streptophyta > Magnoliopsida > Arecales > Arecaceae > Areca > Areca catechu. The sequence continues at coordinate 45,177,079 of CM038047.1, read as the reverse complement.
TGGATAGAGAATAGGCTGTCTGCTTCTCATGGTACCTTCTGACAGGCATCGAAGTAGACCATAAACTTCGCTCTAGTTGAGCGAAAGAGCCAATGCTTTCGGGCTCGAGGTACGTGAACCAGACCCGAGCCGCCTTCTGGAGAGTTTTCAGGGAAGGAAAGCAAAAGAGGGCATCGATGGCCCCTGGACCCTCATGAGGAACTTGTAGCTTTCCAGGTGGTCCAGGAGGTCGATGATCCCATCGTAGGGATCCACCTGCGGCCTATGGAACTAGTTGGGAATCGTTTTCTCTTGATCTCTCGGGAGAAGGGGGAATGAGCATCATAGCCCGCTGGCTCGTCAATGGAGCCCTGCATATTTGCAAATCGATGGCTAGCTCCGCCAACTTGCATTCCTGTTCCTCCAGGCGCTTCTCGCTGTGCGCCTGATGGCCCTCATCGATTGAACCCTCCGTTGAGTCGAAGGAGACGGAGAAGGTGACATGATGTGGTGTGTCCATGATGGGGGAATTTGCCTTTTCAACCTCGATGGGGTTTGGTTGTTACCCACTTGACGTTGGGGACCGGCTCTCCTGATCGGTAGATCTGGCCCGTTGCTTTTCACCATGTCTGGTGGCTCTCCCGCGGTCGGTGATGGCCTGCAGCTGTGAAGGCCTTTTTTGGAAGGAATGCATGCTGTTGCGGGGTGCTGCAGCAGTGGACCGCGGGAGGTCCCTGACTGCTGGTGGGTAGCCAAAGATCGGTGCTGGTGTTGGAGCTGGTGCATTACTGTAGTGAGAAGCATCGGCTATGCAAGTGCAACCAACTAAGGGCCCATCGGGGGTGGCTGAGCTGGAGCGGGAAGTTTCTCTCTGGAATGTGCAGGTCCCCATGGAAAGAGAGGTCTCCCACATGGCTAGTAGAGACTTCTGTCGCTCGCATCATCACCACCCTCCTGTGGACTGCTTGCAAGGGGGATAAGATTGGTTCAAAACACGTTTCCAAGCTCTCGCTACCTGGCGCGCCAATTTGTTGCTGCCAAGATCACCGGGCTTGTAGCTGCTGTCGATGTTGGATCACCCCTCGTCTTCTCTGGACCAGCCTACTCTTCGGGACCAGCAAAAATAGAGTTAGAGACCCAGGCCGGGAGATTCCAGCGAGGCCCTCCGACGGTCCACGTTAGTGACGATCTAAGATAACAGATCCTCCGGTCGAGCCCCTGAAGTGGACTCCATGCTAGGAGGAGTGAATAATGTGTGAGAAGGGTGCGAGTAGAGCTAGGAAAGGTGGTGGCCGAGGTGAACTAGAGCTGGATGGCTATGTCCGGGTGACCCTTCCCGTGGATCTCGGTAGCCTTGAACTCTCAATCTCCTTGTGGTCTCCTATGTGGCATTTTTTCTCTTACTTGCTTGAGTGTTTTCTTGCTTGAGTATTTGTCACATACCTTCCCGTTGGGGCTGTCGATGGCTCTTTCAAGCCCAGGTGGTTGCTAAACGCCTGTCTCAGGATCTCCCCAGTTCTAGCAGCACGTGCGACGGTGTTCCATGCCGTGGACAGGATATCTTTCCTGGTTTGTGATAGAGAACCTACCACGCACTCTGACATTCCTTCCGATCGCTCCATTCTGGAAAACTTAGTAGGGCCTCGATCGGGGGACAGCCGCCCCCAGGATTTGAATCTCCTGGTTGACTTCCTCTTTCGGGTGGTGCAGGTGGTTGGTGGAGAGTGTGGTGCCTCGGTCAGGGAGCTTCTTTCCCTTCTAATGTAAGTGGTGGCTACGGGCAGTTATTACGGCCTGGTGGGCCACCTCTTTGTGATCCTTGGGTGACTCGCCGACATCCAGAGAGGACGGTGTCGCCCCTTTGGTTGCTGGCGCCTGCATCCGAGGTGGAGGCCGAACTGGAGAGGCAGGCTCGACTCCGGTCCAGGGGACCCAACTTTGAAGGGCTTAACCTACTGGAGGAGATCGCTCGGTTCTGACCTAGGCATCCCAATCTTACGGGAGCCGACCTGGCGGAGGACGAAACTCAGCTTCGATAGGCCAGCCCGAAATTCTGAAGGAGCTTGGCCCGATGAAGGAGTCTGAGGAGGAGTGTCCATCGTGGCAGCTTTCTCTGACATGGCATCTGACAGGGATCACACGTCAGCATTATGCCACATCACCTAGTTTCAAGAAAAAAATTATAATGGTAAAGCTAGTAAAGACACGGAAAAGGAGAAAGAAATGGAGCAACCCATATATTTTGAATATAAGATCATGGGCATTTCAAAACGGACTATCCCCTACTCAAAAGGATCAAAAAATACTATAGGAATGCCTTGATGGCCATTTGGAGTGATAGTGAAGGTTCAAGCCTGAATAAGAAGTAACTAAAGAAGTTACAAATCTTTGCTTGATAATATAAGAAAGTGAGATAAGTTTTGAACATTCTTTATAATATGATGAATTGCAGAATGCATTAGTGATCTACTTGCTGATTTTTTTGAAAAGTTAAGAAAGATCAATAAAGAATTAAAAAATAACATACTAAATTGATTAAGAAAAAAAATACCTTGCAAAAAGTTTCAAATGAAAAGGAAAAGGTTTTGAAAGAAAAGAAAATAGAGTTACAAAAAGCTTTGAAGAAAATAAGAGCAACTTGAATAAAAAAGATAAGATTCTTGTAGAAAACCAAATCTAAAAATGTTGAGGGTATTGGTAAGTTCAAGTCCAATACCTTGTCCACTGATCTGAAGCTTCCATACCATGTTATTGGAAGGATCTTCATATCCAAGATGGCAGGTTTGATTTTGTATCTAAGAGGAAACTGACAATGATGTATCATCTTATACTGTCTATACCCATCAATCTTCCTGAAATTATGTTTATTCAGATAGGAGAAGCAATAGAGAGAGTGAAGGCATGTCTACCTTATAGCATGTTATTGACCCACATTTGAGAGCTTGGAGTATTCTTTGAGGAGAGTCCTCAAAGAAGCTCCAGAGTCATAACAAGTACTATGACCGCACTCTTCATTGGATGGGATACCGGAAAGTAAGCGATGACAGGGTGAGGTGAATTTCTAGTCTAGAGGCATAGGAGGGATCAGAATCTCCAGTCCACAGAGATGAGCCATCTTCACCACCTAGGCCATATGAGGGAGCAGCAGGGCCTTCTGATATTCTTATATTATCTCCGAGGATACCTGACACCTCTCATATATAGACTATAGTAAATGACATTATGGTGCGAAGGATAGCTAAGATTGTTAGATAGACTGTCAAAGGGAGCTCTTAGTCTATGAGAGCCGAGATGTAGATACTTACTGACAGAGTCGATGGATTTCAGACAGAGATTAATGACATATATTAACTTATTAAGCAATTTCTCATAGACTTATGTATATCAAGTATTACCGATAGATTAACTAGAAGATTGGATGATAGTTTTATCAATGTTCAGAATGTTGTTGACAGACTTAGGATGTCTATGATAGTGAATGTTGGTCTTGTACATAAATGACTATGAGGATTTTGATATCTTCAAGTGAGGTATCTTCAAGTATAGTAGTTTGATATGAAAAATCACTGTCATGAGCACCATGATCTTCTCTCCCTCCACTACAAGCACCTTCCCGATTTCCTGGTATCTTACTACGAAGCTCAGGACAATAAGGTCTAATATGACTAGGTTGATAACAATGATGACAAGTCTTGCCAGCATAAAGGTAGGGGAAGAAAAATGAGCAGCTTGTGAAGATGATGATCCTTAAATAGGCTATATTGAGTGGGCAAAACCAGTAGCAGATAGTGCAAATTGAGAAGAAACTCCTAAAGTTGAGGACATGGTTTGTAGCCATATTTTTTTACTAGCAATAGAAGAAATAGCCTCATCCAAGGTTGGCCATTCCTTGGCTGCAAGTATCATGGCCCATCGGTGTCCAAACTCAGGGTTTAAGTCATGGAGAAAGTCAGTAATTCTTTGCCTATCAACCCATTTTTGAATAGTCTTGGCATCTTCAGAACAAGCCAAAGACAGTAGTCAAAGAAATCTAGATTAGACCGCAGTCTTTTTCTTAGATGCATGCTCAATAATTAACATACTCCCTTGCTTCAAATTTTTAAGCTCACATTATATCTTGTGAGCTTACATGGTATTCCCCTATTAAAAATACATTATGACCAGAGCAATCCAGATTTTATATGCACTTGTTAATTTCTCTACAGTCTTAGCCACCTGTGAAGTCATAAAGCCCAATATCCAAGCTGGCACCAAAAAATTATTATTCTTTCATCTTTTTGCATTAGGTCCTATCCCATCAGGATTTTTTCACTACCTGTAATAAGCCTTCAATATCTCTAGACTCCAAGATAAGGCGGGCATAATGGGACTAACTCAAATAGTTTCCTGGTCTATCTAGTTTAACATTGATGGTCTAGCGAGCAGAACTAAAATTTTCTCCTCCAGAATTATCCATGTCCCTCTATATCAGTCTATTTAAAAGGACCTTAAGATCACTCAAGATAGTGCAATGGGATTCATCATATCAAAATGGGCTCCAAAAAAAATTGATAATTTAAAGTTAGAGAAAAAAAACTCTTATAGTTGTTCAGATGCTATTATGCAACACTTGAGATTCAACGAAAAATTATCTGGGATCAACCAATATTGATTGAATATATTTCATAATACCATCTTAAGAGCCGTCCAGTAGAACTCTAAGCTTGAACTAGCCAATAGATTATCCAGGTGACATTAGAGCTCAATAGAATAATCATAAAGCAAAACCATATAAGAACTTGCTGAAAAATAAAGATTAATTGAATTAAAAAGACTCCATCATGGGGCCTTCAATATTGCCTCCTTCAAGATCAGCAACCGGATCTGGGGTGCCGGTGCTGTGACCAAGAAGAGCGAGGAGTTTTGGAGTCACTCTGCCACGACGGAGGTCAAGATGCAGTGGCGGTATCTATGACGGCATCGACGATAATTGGCAGCAACAGTAGTTGATAAGTATCGCAAGGAAGGGCAGTAGGGTATGCAGTGGGCGATAGCAGAGAAAGGGATTCAGTCCGAATGATAGAAGGGATGAAGAAAAAAGGAGAAGATGATGAAGAAGAGGAAAATTGATGGACCAGAGGAGGGAGGTCATGGATTAGGGATTGGTGATGAAGAAGAAGAAGAAAGAGAGAAGAGAAGTGCTATGATACCATGTTGGAATAGGAATTGGAATCATCCCATACCTAAATAGGATGGTATTCCATTGGTTTTATTGACAAGAATCTGAAAATAAGGAAGGTTACACCTGCATGATCCATATGAGATCTCTAGAATCATGGGTCTATATTAGATCGCTATAAATCTAGGATTATACCCGTATGATCCATATGGGATTCCTAGAATCATGGGGATCTTGTTAACTCTGGCCTTGATTTTGATGATTGACAAAATGTTTAGTATATATGAGTACTAAATATATTTTAAGTGTGTTTTTCAGATCTTAGTACTCATCCATGTTGAATGAAGAAATGCTTGTATTTCAGTTGAAAAAGTCCTTAAATTAATGGAAAATCAAGTATATGGACTTTGGAATTAATATGGAAGAACTTGAAGAGGTTAAAGTTTCAATTTGAAGATGTTTGAGCAATGACACAGGCAAGTGTCGACACTTGGAATGATGAGTGTCGACACCTGAGGATCAAGTGTCGACACTTGAAGAGTGAAGTGTCGCTCAAGGCCTGAGACAAATAGAAAACTTCAGAAAGCACTTTCAGTCAAGTGTCGATACCTGGAGCTGAAGTATCGACACTTGGAAGTGAAAGTGTCGACACCTGGAAAATGAAGTGTCGACACTTGAACTGAAGTGTCGACACCTAAAGGTGAAGTGTCGACACTTGAACAGTAACGGCTAGTTTTCTGGGCTACAGAACTTCTCCAACTTGCTTCCAAACGGTCATATTTTCCTCCCTAACGACTATAAACGGTCATTTAAGTATTTGGAGGCTATATAAACATCAAAAATCAATTGGGGAAGTAATCCTTTGGTGAGATTTTTGAATATTCTTCAAGGATTCAAGAGTTGAGTGGTTCAAGCCTTCAAGCTTCCAAGTTTCAAAGAGAGCATCTAAAGTTCACATCCTCAAGCATCAATCAAAGGCTTCATCAACTTGAAGACAAGATCTTCATCAACTCTCAATGGACTTCAAAGAGATATTTGCTTATTTTAGAAAGCTTTTATTGTATTCATTTATACTTGCTCTTACTTTGTTTTACTTAAGATTTTGGTGAGCCTTGGAAAACCAAAGAGGTTTTTGGTAAGCCTTTGAAAACCAAAGTGGTTGTTGGTGAGCCTTGAAACCAACTAGGATTTTACTTGTGAGCCCGAAGTCAAAACAAGTTGTTTAGGTTCTTGGTTATCCCGTAAAACCAAGGGTGGTTGTTGGTGAGCCTTGAAACCAACTAGGGTTTGACTTGTCAGCCCGAAGACAAAACAAGTTGTAAATGTTGTTGGTGAGCCTAAGTTATAAAACCAAACTTAGTGGAATTTCCAAGGGATTCTTGGGGAATGGATGTAGGTGCTTGGTTAGCACCGAACCACTATAAACCTTTGTGTTTGTGTGATTATTCTTCTTGTGCTTTTATTTCTTTATTCTTTTTGCTGTATTTATTTGAAATCCACAAGCACTTGAATTGCATTAGCACATACTTGCTTTAGTTCATCTTTTAAATAGTACAAAAGTTTTATGAAACCTAATTCACCACCCCTCTTGGGTTGCCTACGTGGGCCTACAATTGGTATCAGAGCTCGGTGCTCTGATTGAAAATCTAACGATTTTGAGTTAAAGATTATGACAACCCTTGTAGGTATTAGTGTAGACCACCGTTTTTCAATAGCATAAATTACACATTTTGGAAAAACTCGCATGCGCATCCATATTCAATCTATTAGTTATCATCTTGGAAAATTATTGTTAGTGGTCCTCATATTCTTTCCATGTTGGTTAATGGCATTTCCATTCCAAAGCTCGAAGAGGATTGGAATGAATATGACATTAAACAAACTGAAATCAATGCTAAAGTAATGAACTTGCTTTATTGTGCATTGGACTTGAATGAATTTAATAGAATCTCTACATGCACATCGGTGAAGGAAATATGGGACACACTTGAAGTTACTCATGAGGGTACTCTTCAAGTGAAGAATACTAAAATTAATTTGCTTGTACATTCTTTTGAAATTTTTGAAATGATGCATTATGAATATATTTCTGATATGTATACTAGATTTACGACTATTTAATAAATTGAATAGTCTTGGCAAAATCTATACTAATGCTGATTTGGTAAACAAAATTCTTAGATCCTTGCCAAAATCATGGGATCCAAAGGTGACGACGATCCAAGAAGCTAAAGATGTAGAAACCTTACCTTTGGAGGAGCTTATTGGTTCACTCATGACCTATGAGTTGAATATATGGCAAAGGATAGTGGAAGCTGATATAAATAAGAAGATAATAGCCCTCAAGGCCAAAAGAAATTCAAGGCAATGATGGCAACTTGGAGCGATAGCGAAGATTCAAGTATGGATGATGAAGTTGCCCATCTTTGTTTCATGGCAAATGAGGAAAAGGTATGTGCTAAAAAAATTATGATTTTACCTTTTAAGAATCACATGATGCATCTATGATTTTGTGCATGAATATAGATTGCTAAAAATTGAGCACAAGAAATTAAATAGGCATGTAGATTCATTTTCTCTTGACACACACCAATCTTGCAAATAAAAATGATGATTTAAATGCCAAGATTTATATTTTGAAAAATGAAAAGAATAATTTTTCTAAAGAAAAAGAATTTTTAGAAAAAAAAATGTTATTTTGAAAGATTTATGTGATAAAAATATTTTGGTTGAGGAAAAGAAGCAAAACTTTTGAAAAATTTCTCTATTCCTACTTCTTTCAATTTATCTTCTAAATATGGTTTTAATGCTTATCCTTCTAGATCAAGAAAAGTTTGGGTTCCAAAATGAACCATAATTACTAATCATAAAGGATCCAAGAAAGTTGGGTACCAAAAATGTCCACTAATTTGTTTTGCAGGATTGTCTTGCAACCCAACATGAAGAAAGAAAGGAAGTTCTTGAAAAGAGGTGTACAAGATAATTTAAAGAAGTGGACAAGCTACATTTTGAACTAAATGGTAAAAGGAAGGAATTTGTATATTGGTAAATTCTAAACATCTCCTTCCATAATTAAAAATGTAGATTAATTTTTATTGCATCAATTACTTTAAAAAATTATTTTAAATAGTTAATTAGAATCAAGTTTGGACTTATCATCATTGGCTATGATTATGAACTTTTGGTGTTGATGAATTTCATGCTATCATGATTAATTTATGATTGTAAGACCTTCACTGATTTTGACTAATGTATTTATGAAAAATACTTTAAAGATGCATATTGATTTGAAAAATATTTTAATTGATTGATTAGAATCAAGCTTAGAATAATAATCATTTGTTGTGATTATGACCATTTTGATGTTGATGGATTTCAAGCTCTCATGGTTAAACTTGTGATTATTAGATCTTTACTTGATTTTGATTAATATAGTTTCTGAATTATTTCAAGTGAAATGTTACGATTTATGTGTTTTCATTGTTGGCATCTATGCTTAAGTTCGAATTGATTTGAATCAAGTATAGAACTGGTAGTTAAGGATTACTTTTAAGAAGAAGGTATGCATATTGACAAACCCTTGCTCTAGTAGCTAGACTGGATATCAAATCATCTTAAATGAATTTGAAATCATGCTAAAAGTTTTTAAGTGATATAAATGCTTTGTATTTTGAAAATCATGAATATCTTGAAAATTTTCAAATCTTGATTCATAAGCTTTCATGTTTTATTCCTCAAATGAATGCATATTTTTAAGGGGGAATAACATTCAGGGGGAGCATCCAAAGATTTGTTATTATATTTGATACTTTGAATATCTTGTTGATATCATGCTTTGCTTATATGCTCTGATACTCCTTCTTCTTGTTTTCAAATATAATTCTTTGAGGGGAGTTACATTCAAATGGTATCATATTATATTGGTATCAAAATTATTTTAAAAAGAATTCCTAGTAACCGCTTTGGATTGGGTTAGTCACCATGGCTGTCCGGTCATAGGAGATAAGTAGGGCTTAAAGACCCTCTCTTCCCATTCAATGGGCTCTCTTATGACGTGTAGGGGTGCCGCTGTGACCTTATCCCATGAACAAGTAAGGCGAATGGATAATATACATCAAATCATTTCTTGCATGTGCTTATATTCTGTGGTATCATGTTCAATTTGTATCATATTCAATTGATATCATAATTATTTGATTTCATGCATTGATTTTGATGACCTACTTGCTATTCTTTCCGACTTCATTCCGACTTTGTATTGCCTTTCACCCTTTTCATGATGTCAAAAAGGGGAGAAAATTGTTAAGTATGAAAAGGGAAGATTGGATAAACATGAAAAATCATTTGAGAAATGAAAGAAAGTGCAAAAGGGGGGGAAGAATGTAAAATATTTTATCTAAAGGAAAGAATTAGTAAGAGAAGAAATTTTGAAAATTTAAAAATTTTGCATATTTTGAAAAATATTTTTGAAGATTTTTTTTTGGATCATATTTTGAGGGGGAGCTTGGTGCTTATTGTTTTGAGCTTACATGTTTATACTATCGTTAATTTTTTAAGCTTACCCTATTCATATACTTAAAAATTTTGTCATCATCAAAAAGGGGGAGATTGTTGACTCTGGTCTTGATTTTGATGATTAACAAAATGTTTAAGTATATATGAGTACTAATTATATTTTAAGTGTGTTTTTTCATATCTTAGTACTCATCCATGTTGAATGAAGAAATGCTTGTATTTCAGTTTAAAAAATCCTTAAATTAATGGAAAATCAAGTATATGGACTTTGGAATTAATATGGAAGAACTTGAAGAGGTTAAAGTTTCAATTTGAAGATGTTTCAGCAATGGCACAGGCAAGTGTCGACACCTGGAAATGAAGTGTCGATACCTGAGGATCAAGTGTCGACACTTGAAGAGTAAAGTGTCGACTCAAGGCCTGAGACAAACAGAAAACTTCAGAAAGCACTTTCAGTCAAGTGTCGACACTTGGAGCTGAAGTGTCGACACTTGGAAATGAAGTGTCGACACGTGGAGAATAAAGTGTCGACACTTGAAACTGAAGTGTCGACACCTAAAGGTGAAGTGTCGACACTTGAACAGTAATGGCTAGTTTTCTGGGCTGCAGAACTTCTCCAACTTGCTTCCAAACGGTCATATTTTCCTTCCTAACAGTTATAAACGGTCATTTAAGTATTGGGAGGCTATATAAACATCAAAAATCAATTGGGGAAGTAATCTTTTGGTGAGATTTTTGAATATTCTTCAAGGATTCAAGAGTTGAGTAGTTCAAGCCTTTAAGCTTCCAAGTTTCAAAGAGAGCATCCAAAGTTCACATCCTCAAGCATCAATCAAAGGCTTCATCAACTTGAAGACAAGATCTTCATCAACTCTCAACGGGCTTCAAAGAGATATTTGCTTTATTTTAGAAAGCTTTTATTGTATTCATTTATACTTGCTCTTACTTTGTTTTACTTAAGGTTTTTGGTGAGCTTGGAAAACCAAAGAGGTTTTGGTAAGCCTTTGAAAACCAAAGTGGTTGTTGGTGAGCCTTGAAACCAACTAGGATTTTACTTGTGAGTCCGAAGCCAAAACAAGTTGTTTAGGTTCTTGGTTATCCCGTAAAACCAAGGGTGGTTGTTGGTGAGCCTTGAAACCAACTAGAGTTTGACTTGTGAGCCCGAAGACAAAATAAGTTGTAAAGGTTGTTGGTGAGCCTAAGTTATAAAACCAAACTTAGTGGAATTCCCAAGAGATTCTTGGAGAGTGGATGTAGCTGCTTGGTTGGCACCGAACCACTATAAACCTTTGTGTTGTGTGATTGTTCTTCTTGTGCTTTTATTTTTTATTTCCGCTATATTTATTTGAAATACACAAGCACTGAATGCATTAGCACATACTTGCTTTAGTTCATCTTTTAAATAGTACAAAGTTTTATGAAACCAATTCACCCCCCCTCTTGGGTTGCCTACGTGGGCCTACAGATCTATATTAGATCCCTATAAATCTAGGATCATGCCAATATTAGGTGATAACATGCAAGTAGTATCTTTTGAATTTCGAGTATTTGATTGTCTTTAAAAAATTACTCTACTTGGTAAATCCATCCAATAGGATCATCACCATCGAAGTAAGAAAATTTTAATTAAGTAATATGTAGCTATATCATAGTTGCAATCTTATTAGGGGGAAGTTGCGATCTTTCTCTTGTAGATGTTGAAAAAAGTAGTTGATGTGTATCAGAACTTAATACTGACTCTTCTTCCATTGAAGTAGATGGCTAAGAGTTGATCTTCATGTTCATAAAAATGATTAAGTTCTTGAGATCGTTGATGGCTTTGGTAACATTTTGTACTCAGTCTCAAGCTTAGTAGTGTGGGCATCAACGAACTCCCTTTCTGCTAAGCTTACTCTATATTTCCTTTTAAAAATGGATTTTACTATAAATTAGAAAAAACTCGGATTAGATCAAAGCCACATTTTGCGATTGCTGGCTTTGATATTAGATGATACATGCCTCCATGTATTGTGACTGAGGGGGTTAACTTCTATTTAAAAAAGAAATGAAGGAAGAATAAAGAGATTTAGAGAAAGAAGAGGGAGATTTAAAGGAGAAAAATTTTATTATTGCTTGATTTCCAAGAGTCAATGGCTTACATTTTTAGGCTGATTTAGTCCTAATATTCCATCTATTACATCATATTTCATTTAGAATAATTGTCAAATAATAAACTATACAATTCTAAATGATATCAATATCAAAATGAGAGAAGCCAAGAAAGAAATTTTGATAAAGGTAGAGAAGCTAAAAAGGAAATCCTAATTTATTTTTATTGCTAAAGTTGGGTTTCTATCACCCATGGAGTTAATAAAATCAAATCGATGACAGAAACATTAATTAAAATTTTAAGAAGTGATTGATGGAACCCTAGGAATGGCCTTCCTCTAGGCCTCCCACTTTGTCCCTATCCTGTTCCACACCATTAGCCACGTCTCTACCTGCATCTCCTCCTTGGTCGTTGTCTTCTCCACCCATGTCATCTAGGCCTATGAGCTCATCTTCTCCATCATCCTGTCAGCCATCTTCTTTGCTTGATCACTTCTATTCCATACACATTGGGCTCTCTATCAACCTCACAATTGCCAACTGCTCTCTTGCTGCCATGATTTCCTTCAATGCCCAGGGCTTGTGGATTGCTTTTCCCCATCTCTGACATCAGTTTCGCCCCTTGCAACATCAACCCCAAGCAAAATCTTTATGATTTATCCCACATTAATGACCTCAATTGGTTGTCCTAGAGCTTCTCTTACAAAATATCTTCTCATAGGTCTTATGAAAGAGTGAGGAAACATTACCCTTTCCCCTCTAAAATTAGAAATTCATGTTGGCATGATAAGCATGCAGAACCTAATTTAAATGCAAAAATGATGAACATGATTATCATCGATGGCACATGTTTATTATGTGCCACAGTAAGTCTTTGGGTTTTTTAGCATTATGATATCAAGTTCATCAATTCCAGTAAAAAAAAAAAAAAAAGCATCGATCAAAATTTTAATTACAAGCATTTTTTATATATGCTGCGAAAATAGCATTGCTTTTTCAATAAATTGTTATAGTGGATCTCTTGGTTGAATTTTTAGGATGTGTGCTTTAAAAAGAAAAAGGAGCATATATATATATATATATATATATATAGAACTTGATTGGCAAAAATATTAGATTTTTGGAGGTCTTCAGCCCACCCTAAAGAGCATAGAAAAGGATGCTTTTGTACTTTAATTTTTGGAGGTAGTGGTTACTAGTTGGATTAAATCCACCGGCTAGTGGATCGGTCCAACCACGAGGCAATAAGCATGAAAACTGGAGAAAAGAAAAAGTGCTCAATATATGTGTATGTTACTTCTTGGTTGGATTGGTCCACTAACTTGATGGTAAATTTGATCCAACTAAAAATTACATATATGGAGATTATATTTAGAGAGGCTTGTAACCGGGTTGTTCTGTCTTAACCATGATCAATGCATTGAAAAGAAAGAAAGAAAGAAAGAAAGAAAGAAAGAAAGAAAGAAGTGAAATGGTAGACCTTGGAGGGATACCGAGGACCACCAAATGAGTGCCAGTGAAAGAAGCGAAATGGGAGACTTTGGACGGAGACCAAGGACCACCGATGAGGCCAGGTGTCATAGCCAGGTCTTGGGAGATGTCTAACCACCCAGTGTTATAGCGAGGTCTTTGGGAGAGAGAGCGAGGCAGCCAGCCAGATGTCTAACCACCCAGTGCCCCTTTATTTATTGTCGCAACACCTTTGGCCTCATTTGCTTTAAATAAACATAACCGGAAAAAGTCAAACAAAGGACACCAAGAGTACTACATGAAACGTTGGGACAAAAACTATAATATTGAATGATCCTTACCAAAAATTTAAACAACCAATCTACGGTGAATGATCAATGGATGATCCTGATCAACAACTTGTACGAGCATATCGATGTCTTTGTAATGGGTAAAATAGTTTGACCCTACATATTTTTAAGGTTTATATATATATATATATATATACACGGTCATGAACATCATTTGTTCCATGATACCGTTATATATCTATGCTGGAAACTCGATAAATATCACTTCTTCAATAAATATATATTTTTTATAGAACGATAAATATGTTCAACTAATCTACCTTTTTCATTGGAAAGAGAGATCATTGCTCAAAAGTGGACATGGATTTATCAAACGGGATCGAAATCATTAATGCCGTCATGCAAGTTATGCAGCCCGTTCATCAAATGCATGACATCAGACTGAGAGATGTCAGGTTAATAATTTTTACACGTACCTGCTTGATAAAAGATGAATGTTAAGAACACCGTGCAGGGCAGGCCTGTCACCTTTTCAGGAGGGGAATGGCTCGGCGATTTCGGCCATTCAGTTCCCGAAGATGGCAGAATCCAAAAGACCTCGGGCCAAAGTAACGCACTGCTGGCCCACAGTTCCCACCCACCGGTTCACGTGCCCACTCTTCGGACACGGCCGCGTTTGGAGATCCACCAAATCAACGGCTCTAAATCAATCGGAGCCCATGAAGTTCCCGTCTCTTCCACTATAAATGAAACTATGCGGTAGGGGGATTGTATCTTTCGCGCGAAAGAAGGATTCACCTTCCTTCGCGAAAACCCACCGTTGGATCACCCGGTACCTTCCGCACGCCTTTCAAAGCATCGGTGGGTGATTCGACGGTGGATTCTTGAGGAGGAGGGTGATCCTTCGTTCGTGCGAAAGATACAACCCGAACCCGAAACTATGCGCCCATGGCCTGCACCGTCACCATCTACCGAATAATTAGTTTTATTTAGCTCGGTGTCGGGAGAGTGAAAGAGAAGAGGGAAATTTCTTCTTCCGCCTCCTCTTCGCTTCGTCGTCTTCCAACCAAAGAGCAAGATCTCTTTGTCCTCGGATTTCTTCCGACGAAAACGAAATGGTACGCTCTCATCTCCCTTCCCTTCCTCTTTCCCCTTTCGATTCCCTTTTTTATTTCTTTTTTCAATTTTTCTCTCTTCTTTTGGTTCAAACGGATGACGAGACTTCGAAACCGAAACGCTTCGCTTCTTTTCTTTTCTTTTTTCCTTCTGGTCTTCCTGAATCTAAAGCTCTGATTCGATGCATGTTGCTACGTATATTCGTCTGATAGGAATTCTATGGGACGTGGAGTATTAGCATTTTGGGTTGAGAATTTTTATGCCATTTGAAGCATTTTTTGTTCGATGAGGGAAATGGAATGAGACTGAGGGATTTTGGCATGGAAGAGCTCGAATTTATTATGAGCTACTCCTGAGGAAATGCTCAGATCTGTAGCAGAGAACCTGGAAGTGAATAAAATCTGATGCTGAGACTGGATTTGATGCACGGTAACTGGTAGCATTTTGAGGTCCAGAAGTTCTAGGACCATGAAATTAAGCTGTGGGAAACGTCTTAAACAGGTCGTGGGAAACGGCTCCACTCTAGTCAGAGGTTCCTTTTTAGCGATCTTTATGGTCAGAAACGCGTTTCTGAGAGGGGAATGCTCGGGATCGGATCGGTACTCGGGAGGGCGATAACGTAAGCAGCCATGTTCCTGTTCCTGTTGGCTCTCACGAAGTCATTGAATGGAACCCACTTGACCGGGACGATGGCTAAAGCCTAACGAACAACTTTGTAACACCGTTGATGAAATCTAGCCGTTCCGTTGTTATGGACGGCTGCTATTAATTTAAGCGTGACCCAAAGAGTTTTTTTTTGACTGCTATTAATTTAAGCGTGACCCAAAGAGTTTTTTTTTTTTTAAAAAAAAAAAAAAAAAACCTTTAGACTTTTGTTTGCTGCCGTTGGATTCGGAAGCGTATCATGTGTTCCATTTTGTCTCGATTTTTTTTATTATATATATATTTCTCCGATTGATTTGTCTTGGTCCTCTTCAGTGATTTAGCCTTTTGAGCACCGTGGTGGAATTTTTTTTAACATAACATTTTTTTTAATAATTATTAATAGAACTAACATCATCGATAGAAATATATATCTACGGAACTAGCGTGGTTTCATTTGAATGACTGCCGCATCAAAAATTACAATTTTATTTTAATAAAATTTTAAATTTTAAAATAAAAATATTTAAAATAATATAATAAAATAAAAAAATTTAAAAAATTAAAAAAGTTACGGGTATAATATATGGCTTCATCCTAAATGAATTGCAGGTCGCACCTGCGACATCCTCTTATTTCTGTATCCTTATTTTTTAAATAAAAAAATAAAAAATATATATATAAAGTCATAAATTATTACCTTAATAATATTATAAAATATTAATATTATAAAATAAAATTATATAATATATAATAAATAATATAAATATTATAATAAATATATTATAATATGTTATAATATATTAAATTATAAAATATATATTATATTATGAAATATAAAAAATATTTCATAATAGAATATAAAATTTATAATTTAGTCAGTGCTAATCTAGTTGCTAGTCTGGCCGCCAGGTCGATGCTAGTCCGATCATCAACCACCACCTGTCAGGTCGGTGCCAGTCCGACCATCAGTCCGGTCCTAATTTGATAGTCAATTGGTCGCCAACCCAATGCCAGTCCGGTTGCCAGCCTGTTATCAATTGGGTGCCCTGTCCAATACTAGTTCGGTCGCCAATCTGGTCATCAATTCGATCGTTAGGTCGGTGCCAGTTTAGCCACCAGCCTCGTGCTAGTCAGGTTGCCAGTCCAGCCACCAGTTAGATATCAATTCAATCACTAGTTCACCCACTAGGCCGGTATCAGTCCGGTTGCCAGCTCGATACTAGTCTGATCGCTAGTTCGATCGCCAGCCTAGTACCAGTCGGTCGCCAGTCCAATCATCAGGTTGGTGCCAATTCGACCACCAGTCCGGTCGCCAGCCTGATACTAATCCGGTCGTTATTTCTACCACCAGTTTGGTACCAATTCAATCACCAGTCTGGCTGCTAGGTTGGTGGCGAGTTCGGCCACCAGCCCGGTGCCAGTCTAGTCTGGATTAGCAACTGAACTGGTGACCAAACTGGCACCAAGCTAGCAACTAGATTGGCACCGAGTTGACAGTCAGACTCGTGACCGGACTGCCACTGGCCTGGAGGCTAGACTGGCATCGAACTGGCAGTAATAATAGCGATCGGACTAGCACTAGGCTGGTGACCGGACTGGCATTTGAATTGGTACCAACCTAGCGACCAGACTGGCAACCGAACTAGCATCGGGCTGGCGATTGAACTAGTGACTAAACTAGCACCGTGTTAGTGGCCAGACTGGTATCGGGCTGACGGCGAACTAGTGATTGGACTGGCACTGAACTGGCGGCCAGACTGGCGATCGAACTAGCACGAGACTGGTGACTGAACTGGCACCGACCTGGTACCAAGCAGGGGACCGGGCTGGCATTGGACTGGAAACTGGATTGGCAATCAGATTGGTATCGGCCCGGTGATCGAGCTGGCGACCGAATTAGCACTGGGCTGACTGTCAGACTAGCACCGACCCGACAGGCTGATTGACGGCCAAACTGGCATCGGGCTGGCGATTAAACTAGTGACTAAACTAGCACCGTGTTAGTGGCCAGACTGGTATCGGCCTGACGGCGAACTAGTGATTGGACTGGCATTGAACTGGCGGCCAGACTGGCGATCGAACTAGCACCAGACTAGTGACCGAACTGGCACCGACCTGGTACCAGGTAGGGGACCGGACTGGCATGGACTGGAAACCGGATTGGCAATCAGACTGGTATCGGCCCGGTGATCGAGCTGGCGGCCGAATTAGCACTGGACTGACTGTCAGACTGGCACCGACCCGACAGGCTGATTGACGATCGAACTAGCACAGACCAAATTATAAATTTTATATTATATTATAAAATATTTATTATATTTTATAATATAATACATAATTTATAATTTAATATATTATAATATATTTATTATAATATTTATATTATTTATTATATATTATAATTAATTTTATTTTATAATACTAATATTTTATATTATTATTAACATAATAATTTATGATTTTACTCATATATTTTTTACATTTTTTTATTTTTTAAATTTTTTATTTAAAAAATAAAGGTGTAGAAATAAGATGGAGCCGTAGATTATACCTGCAGTTTCTTTTAATTTTTTTTTAATTTTTAATTTTTTTTATTTTATTATATTATTTTAAATATTTATATTTTAAAATTTGAAACTACGGATGGTTTCTGATGTAGCTGCCATGTAAATGAAATTATACTAGTTTCATAAATATATTCCAATTGACAATAATTTCATAAATAGTTATTAACAAATATTATTTTAAAAAAATCTGCCCGACCATGTCATTGTCATCACCGTTAAAACGATTGCGATCATCCCTACAATTATTATTAAAATAAGTGTATCTATATCCATCGGGGTTTTTTTATTGTTTAATTAATTTTCATTATAAGGAACCATAATATTTAAAATAACGGTTTTTATTTACCCTATAATGTGTTATTTAAAAATCTTGGTTTTGAGTTCTTTCAATCCCTTTAGTTTGTTGGGACATCATAATCCATGATATCAACCAAAAAGAGAGGCAGTGAAATCCAATCATGGCACTCGTGTACTTGTGGTTGGGGAGCGCTGGTCCCTGCCCACGCCATGCCTGATAATGATATCCGTGGGATATCTTGTACCTGAATGGTACAGAGAAAGAATTTAGAACCATATATTTCGGACATTGATATCCGTTGTTGAGGGTTTAGAGCTAGGGTTATGCAATAATATATTATAGTAAAAGAGCATTATTAACCTTATCATAAAATAAAATATTTTAATTTATAAAAAAATTTTTTTTTATGTGAGATATTTTTTTGAATTGAAATTCAAAAAATAAAATTATAAAACTTTCAAATCAGAATGGATAAACATGTTACATGCCAAGCCATAAATTTTTTGATATAAATTTTTGATCCATCCCTTACTCTGACGTAGAACCTGCTTGGAATCCTAGGTAAGATATCCATTGAATAAATCCTAACGGTAGAGGTTGATGAGACTGTCTAGATGGCATCTTTGCTATTGATCATGGTGATGAAGAATAAAAATCTAACCCAATGAAGGGTGTACCAAATCATGCAATGTAAAATAATCAAAATGCCACGTTCTTCTTAAATGATTTCTGTTACGTAGATTTATACGAACATCTTGCATTGCATATAACACCCCCTCAAAAATCTTAATTTTTCGGCCATGTATATATTCGGTCATAGATGATCCGAACAGATCCTTGAGTTTTTAGGATTAAGTAATCGGTTATTGTTGAATCAAAGTAAAAGCTGGTGAACGTCATGGTCCCCAAATAAGGAATCATACGTTCACACTCTCGAGATAGCTTTCCTTCACCATGCGAAATATGCTGGAAATTTAAAACACTTAGGCTTCCAATACAAAGCAAACCTTGGACGTCAAGAAACTGCATAGAAAATAAGTCTGTTACACACCAACCTTGCTTAATCCCCTATGTTTTTGTTATTATGCAATGGACTAAGAAACCTGGAGTGTATGTTAAGACAAGGTGATGGATTTTAGCACCTTTTCTTGGATAAATTATATCTGCACCAATATGACCATGCATGTCAATCTGGTTGTTTCATTCTTGTGGTCTAATTATTAAAAACAAGTACATGATGCATAGGGCTTATAAAAATGAGTGATAAGATCTGTGACAGTTGGATGAGTGAGAGATCAGGATCTTTCTTCTTTTTTATTATGATTAGCTAGTATCTTGATGATGTCGGATTAACGTACTTATTTTTAGATAAATAAATGCTGCGAGAATTCAGCATCTTAAATCAAATATTTTTTGACAGGATGGGGATATGTGAAGTAGCTACGGTGGGAATTAGCATGGTGCATGGCCACGTGGTTTATGTAATGCAGCATATAATTTCTTCCTTTCTGGCCACTCGAAGTATGTGTCATTGGATCCTACGGGGAATGGGTGTTTGCAAAGCATATGTCATCTGAAAGAATGTGGCATTGGTCCATCTGTCCACCCCAAGACAATGTCTAACAATTGATGAAGTGAGTGCCAAAGAGGTAGAAAAATGAACAAAGGTAAAGCAGAATTTCCCCGGAGAAAGCTGTTTCATGGTATCTCCTTCCAAAGCTTCGATAGTTAAAAGAGTCTTTTTAATGCCAGCAGAAAGTCTTCTCCCAAGCCCCTGCCATTTATTTATAGTTTTATGCTCACCACTTTTTTAATAAGAAGCTGCAAATCCTGGAAAACTGATATTCTGTACCCAACTTGTTGTTACTCCCATGTTTCCACCCAGTCTCATGTGATGACTAAATGAAAGCTTTTGGGTGAGAATATCGATTCAACGTTCGAACGGTCCGTTATCTCTGCTGGCTGTTGGGGAAGCATGCGGCGCTACTCTCTCGGCCAAGTGGGCTTACAGTCGAGGTGAAGGATTGCAGTCGGAGCATTCGGTGCGGTTTTCGCCATCGTTTAACGAATCAACTGCTTCGCTCGCTTTCGATCTCGCCTCTTCCAAGGGGATTTTTTGTTGGATTTATTTTTTGGTCCCAAAATGGATGATTTGTCGCCCCTTGACAAGTTCGGGAACTAGATTTTTTTATTTATCTTTCCATTGGATTTCATTTTATGCCAAAGATTTGATTTTGGAATCTCTATCTTTATTGCCCATCAGAGATGAAATCTTTATCCCGATATCTTTAAATATTTCGCCGCCTTTTTTATTATTATTATTTATCTGGATTCTTTATTTCTTATTTGCTTTTGTTATCTTTATTGCCCAGTGGGCTTACAGTTGAGGTAAAGGATTGAAGTCGGAGCATTCGGTGCGGTTTTCGCCATCGTTTAACGAATCAACTGCTTCGCTCCCTTTCGATCTCGCCTCTTCGAAGGGGATTTTTTGTTGGATTTAATTTTTGGTCCCAAAATGGATGATTTGTTGCCCCTTGACAAGGTTCGGGAGCTAGATTTTGTGTTTATCTTTCCATTGGATTTCATTTTATGCCAAAGATTTGATTTTGGAATCTCTATCTTTATTGCCCATCAGAGATGGAATCTTTATCTCGATATCTTTAAATTTTTCGCCTCCTTTTTATTATTATTATTTATCTGGATTCTTTATTTCTTATTTGCTTTGTTATCTCTCTCTCTTATGCCGGGTATTTAGAGTAAATTATCTCGTGTTGAAGTTTGGGTTTTATATGATCATGTAGGAGCTTCTTTGATTTTTTTTTGTTCCTGATTTTAATTTGTTTTTATTGAAAGTCGAAATTTACACTAATCAAACATCTACTTGAGTTGTTAAAAAAAAAAAAAAAAAAATCTGAATTTGGGTTTTGGAGATTGAAGTATAGGTGGCAATATTCAGAAGCCTGGATTTTTTTCCCTCAATTTGTTTAGCTTTTTTAAGAATGTCCTGACCTCATAAAAGTAGATTTTTATGATATGTGTTCGGCTTATGTTTAACTTTGACGGCAGTGAGTGTTGGACTAATTTTAATTTACTATCTTAGATTGTTTACAAAACTTAATTTATTTTGATTGTTTAATGATTAGAACAGTCTTCTTTTGAGTGTGTTCAATCTGGAAAGCTCCACAAGAAATTCAAATCTTTCCTTTTATGTTCTCCTTGAAATTCAGAAGAAATAGTTGCTCCATGGATTTTTATTTAGTCTGTATTAGGTTATTTGATTTTTCATTTTTCCATTGATTTCCTATGCCGATCTGTGCATCGTAATTTTACTGTTGTTAATTTTTTTATATCATGTAAAGGATTTCAACCAATTTTTACAGGACAATTATAAATGTGATATAAAATTTTGCCCCAAAGTCAAACCTATGGACAAAACATTACTTTTTCTTGGATTAATTTGGAACAGTACCTCGCTTTTGACCCAACCTATTTCAGATATGATTTTCTTTTTTTTTGGATGAAAAGTTTCCCAATTGCAATTAAAGAAGTTGAATTTTGTCTGAACCCAAATTGATTATAGTCTCAGCTGGTTGTGGTCAAGAAGTTTTCAACCCCATGCCATTACCACAATGGTCATTGAAAATATATTTAAAACTTTCTTGATGAATAGAGTATTGGTAAAAAATCTAGCAAAGTTTGCAAATACTTTACAAATTGCTGTGAAAAGATTTTGATGTACTCTTCCTTTTACATACTCAAATATCAGGAGATCCATTATTTTTCCTACTTTTCTCGCAACTTCATCCCAAGTAATTAAATTTCCTCTATCATTGTTATCCCATATTTTGACGTTGTCACCGTTGAAATTTAAAATAGAATGTGATTCTCAATGGTTTGGCTTTTGCATTTTCAAGGCTAAGGACTATATCTCTCATTCTTTTTCTAATGTAGGTATCTGCGCTTGCTTATACTTTTGTAGCATGGGAGGCAACATCAATTGACTGCTTTTGCCTTGATAATATTGTGTAATAATTGTGAGGTAACTGGTTGACATGAAATGGCAACTGATGTTGATCAGACTTATTATGGATGGTCACAGGAGGGGTTATCTGATCGAGATGATTCTCAAGTAATTTTTTCTAATCTCTTTGGATTGTTCACCATCATAGTTATTTGTCTTAAATTTTCTTTATTGCTCCTTTAGAGTGCTAAACTAACAGCAATTCATTCTTACATATATCATACCATCTATTTTTTGCTCTTTAACCTTTTTCTTATGACATTATTCAGCTTATATAAATGCTAACTGCAATGATAAGATTTTTCGTTTTGCAATTCATATTTTGTAATATATGGTCTTACATGTAATATATCATATCAAATTCTACACTATATTTGCAACAGAAAGTGTGCAAGTTCTTTTATTCTCTGCTATGGTCTTGTTGGTTCTATTTTGCTTGTTTTCCTCTGCTTGCAGTTTCATTGTCACGTTTCAAAAGTATATACAGTTGGGATCTATAAACTCCTACACTTGCTTATTAAGTTAGATTGCTATGCAAAAGGTCGATAATGGATATAATATTCCGATTCTGTTGTTATTGGGTGGCTAAATGAGTGCTTGGAGCCTTATCAAGTGCCTGAGTTTCATTTCTCTATATTTCCTGATGTGACCCACTTCATTATTCTTCTCATGTATTGAATTCTGAACTCGTAACACATTACCTTTCAGCTGTGTTGGTATATCTTTTTCACCTTGTTGTTTCTTACATATTCTGTTGATTTATATGGATATTATGTTAAGTTCAATACAAAGTAGAGAATATAACATATGATATAAAGAAGCCAACAAAAGATAATTGGGATGCTGTAATTATTTAAATAAATTGTATTCTTTCATTTATGCAGAGTGTTAATATTATTAATATGGTTTGCAGGAAGCTTCAGTCTCGCAAATGCTTGATCAAGGTTCTATATCCTTTGGAAGATTTGCAGCTGAGTCATTGTCATGGGAGAAAAGGTCAGTGTTTACTCACAACAGGCGCCAGGAGGAACTAGAGAAATTTAGTGGCTTAGTTGCCAAAAAGAAAGCGTACTTTGAAGAATACTACAGAAGGCTTCGAGCTTTAAAGGCCTTGCAGCAGAACCAGCAAACTGAGCTCACATTGGATTATGGTGGTGATGGTAGTAATTCTAGCCTAACTGGAGAAGATGATGAAACAGCTGTGCAATATGGAAGTCTTAGAGATGGGGCAGCAGAAACTATTGATGCCCCTTCAGGAGAAACTGAAAATGAACTAACCTTCAAACAGGATACGAAGTGCAATATAGCTCTTCAAACTAGACAGTTGTATCCAGGATCCACCACATCAAATATTGACTCACTGAGAAGCATGGGAAAAATTGAGCCAGAGAAAAACTCTAACCATGCTGTGATGCAAGACCTAGACAGAGAGTCCTTGTCATCATTAACTAGAAGCATTGAAGAGATTGAACAGAATGATATCAGTAGTGTTGATGACAAAGAGATTCTGAGGGAACAGGAGAGTCCAGGGTCTAATGTTGAACCTGGGCCTGGTCCCAATGGGTCTATGTCAGACCTGACAAATTCTAGAGCTGGAGACTCGCAGCTTGCAGCAGATCACAACTTGATACCAGACAAAACCAAACTGGCTGTTGAGAAACCTCCAGAAAGTAAATCAGTTCCTGAAGTGAAGAAGGTATGGCAAACTTGGAATGTCTTCTTGCATGCATATTAAACCTAATTGTTACTTTGAATAAGCTGGTTTTGTTTCTTGAGTAACCAAATGAAATTAAGACTAGGAATGTTTGTTTGACCCCAACTTCCAAGTCAGATATGGATGTCCAAATTTATTTTTAAACTATGACATTCTATGGAGGATAATCTTAACCATCATGGATCACCCAGTCCACAAAATTGATTTAGGGTTTTGGGTGCAGTAGTTCATGCACATTCTCTAACTGCAATAACTCCTTTTCCATCATTCTGCTCAGGGCTAAAACAGAGCCTATGTTTTACTGACCATCTCCACAGAATCCCAGAATGATTTATTGATCAGAAAATGTTCCTCCCTTTCAACCCTTTAACCTTCCAATTAGATAAAAAATATTTTTAGATTAGCTATCTACCCAGGGAATATACCATGGCCAGAACCTACAGTTCAGAGAAGCGTAAAAGAAAAAAGAGAAGTTGGTGTACTCCATCCAGTGGATTTCATGTCAAATATTACCTATTGTACGGTTTTTTCTTAATAGTAAATACAGACTTACTGTATACGCTAAGTATTGTTTGTTCCTACTAGTGGAGTGAATATATTCAGTCAAGAGAATAATGCATGCATGATTCTGTTATACCAAGAGATGGATCCTTCACATTCTAGTAGGAGCATGAGAGAAATGCTTGCCACATACAACACAAATACCCTGGATTTCTTGTTTTATCATATTAATTTCCTTCTAAGGGCCTGGGTACATCAATGTTT
This sequence comes from Areca catechu, assembly GCA_021397845.1. Taxonomy (NCBI): domain Eukaryota; kingdom Viridiplantae; phylum Streptophyta; class Magnoliopsida; order Arecales; family Arecaceae; genus Areca; species Areca catechu. Next base: position 45,152,453 of record CM038047.1, on the reverse strand, counting down.
CATTCAAGTCATCAGTGTAGATATTTATTGTGGATAGCAGGAATCTCCTTCTCCCTGGCAAATTATATTAACGAGCACATAGTTATGAAAATATAATTTGTTGTTATGAAAATAAAGCTTTGTAATGAAATCAGGACTCTCCAAATTAAATGTTCTTTCATTCGAGCAATTTAGCAATTTTCTTTGAAATCTTTTCAATGTTTATTTCCACATGCAAAATGGTTACTTTCAGGAGGCCTAAACCACAGAACCCAAGATAAGTTGGTCTTTACCATGGCCTATGGGGCATCAGTAGTAACAGTTGATTTTTCACACCATTCACAATGCCTCTACTCCTTTCTTTGCTCGTAAGACATGGTTTTCTGAGATTATTGGTTTTTCTTGTAGGAAACATTGGAATGTGAGTACCAAAAATCCACTTGAATAATGAACAGATTAATGACACCTCAGCTGCATTTTTCCCTTTATCTTTTTTTAACACTGAATGATCAGGTTTATGTTTCATTTGATCTTATTTTCAGGAGCTTGTTGCTTCAGTTAGGACTGGCTTGGATCTAAAACATGGAACAAGGACAGAAGTGGTTAAGTTGTCAAGGGGAGACAAACATTCACAACAAAAGCTAATTGGCAGGGCAGATAGCAGTCCCCATTCAGGCAAGGCAGGTGCTAATAAAGTCACAAGCAACAGTAAATCTGCATCTGTTGATTTGCATGGATCAGTTACAGAAGTATGTTCCAATATTACCAGTGCACACCCATTTTCTCTTTCCATGGAAAGAAGATCAGGCCATAGGGGAAGTGCAGTGAGACTGGATTCCAAGACACCCAACAGATTAGCATCATCACAAAATCAGGCAAATGGTGGGTCAAATGTGCAGGTAAGTTCAGTTGGTATCTACCGTTTTGTGAGCAGCTAGCTTGATTCTTTTTCTGTCCGCTTTTTATGTTCGTACTTCTAGGTAATATGTGCATTTTCTTTCCCTATTTGATGTTTTCTGTCAAAGTCATCTCAAGCCACATAGTTCCAGAATCTGTGAAATGTAGAGATAACACAAAATTTTAACATTTATAGGGTCAGTTCATCTTTTCTTTTTTACTATGTCAGGTTCTAGGAGTCACATGACATAATTACTAGCATTTCATGTAGTTATTCTATTCATGGATGGGGCTGTGTGGCAGCAGTATCTTTACTGATTTGTTCAATATAGTAATCTTTGAACCTTCAAGCTCACTTTTCCGTTTTCTTTCTTCTTTTTTTCTTCTGAACAACACCAGTAGCACTTCTGATTTCAATATCATGATAGTCTTGCAGCAGTCACTGACTTTCCCAATTGTCATTTTTATAGGGTGGTTCAAAGAGGACAATCACAGCCTGTAGTGTGAAGAGCCGAGGACTACAAATTAAAAGGTTAACTTATTACATGATCATGATGTCATTTTGAGAAGACATATTGTGCACTTTAGATACTAATATTGTTGCTTCGCAATATCTGCTTTGAATTTTTCAGTGATTGCAAAGAAGTGATTAGAAAATCTTTGACATTGGAGATCAAGGGCACACAGCTGAAGGCCAGAGCTGCACATGTTGTCAGACAATCAAAGTCAAGGTTAAGATCTAAACTGTATCTGAACTGTGAAAATTATGTTTTTGTTTCAAGGTTTTTCAAGTTTTTCCAATAATATTTTAGAAAGGCTAAAATCTAGAAACATCACTTTTCTGATTTGCAGTTCTAGTAACCTTCCGGCGAGGAGCAAGTCTGATTCTGTTGGTGGGTCTGAAGTTCAGGTCACAAATACCATCCCGAGGAACAAACCAAAGGAGGTAAAAATGGCACATTATAGATGCTTCTGTTATTCAGCAACTTTTATTTTCAGGGCCATGCCGAGTTGAGAAACAAGAAAAACTTGTTTTACCTAGTTGCTCAACCATATATTGGCTCCAGTTTACTTTTTCCTTGTGCAATTGGACAATGCTATGAGGTAAATGGTTGTCTTCAATATATTTTTATGCTGACTGTTCATGTTTCATGCTTAATTTGGCAATCTAAATAAGTAGCTTTCACTTGATGTGATGAGACATATATTATTTCTCCAATTTTTAAAAATACTATAATCATTGCCTTGCAAGGGAACTTGTAGTATTCACATGATCAGACGTGGTTAAAATATGAATATAAATTTAACTATCCAAACCACATGGGATTGCCTTCCTGTATCGCTTCACCATTGGTTTTTTTTTGAGGTCCGGTCCTTAATAATGGAATATTTTAAGCAAACATTTGTCACTTCTCTTTCTTGTCCTTATAATTTCTGCCTTCAATGTGATTTTGCCAACAATTCATTGTAAAGAGCTGCATCTGAATTACACATGTCCAGAACCATCAAGTTTTGCCTCGCTCTATCCTCTTGGTGTTATTCCTATCATTGTTTTAAAGCTCCATTTGAACTTTTCAAATTTTCTCCTAGATCTTTTTAGGAAATATGATCTTTGTATGATAATCAGAACTATCTGTTAGAACTTAGAAGAATAGATTCAGTTGCAATATGTTCAATAATACATTCATCAATCATTAGACTCAAGTAATGTCAAAACTCGGTATGATTCAGTCAGATTAATGGTCATTGGCACAATCAATTGACTACCAGTTTTGATTTATGATATCAGAGCAAATCAGCACAGAATGATTTGTCATCCAAAGTTCTCATCTTGTGTGGATGTGAACATTTCTTGTTTTGAAATTTAATGAGATCTAGATGTTTCTTTTTTAATTTTTTAATTGTGTGGCAGTTGTCACATTTAGTAATGCTTTTTGGAACTCTTGTAATTGTAATTACAAATTCGAGGCTTTAATGCTTGGCGCAAAACTTCATTTTAGACAAGTATGAAGCTATCAATTGAGTTCTTGGAATGTTAAAGCATCCAATCTCATGCAAAGGAGAGGGTTTTAGTTTCTGATCCCATAGATGACGAGAGTCTCTTGTGATGTACGGAAGAAGGTATGCATTTAATTGGTTCCACTGAACACAACTGATTGATTCAAGTGTTACTCGGTGGTTGAGTCCCATGGATGTGTAGGGGATTTCCCATGATGTAGAGGAGACCCATCTCTAAAGGTTTTTGTAGTAACATCCCTAGTGTCGGACCTTGCTTTATAACAACATTCATACTATCTGTGAGCTTACTAGCAGAGCTGGAAATATGACAATTCTCTGGATTATCATAAACTCTTTCTTATGTGTGTTGTGATTCTCATGGAGTTGATCATGCAGGAAGAAGAGGACAGAAGGCTAAAGGTGCCTCAAGGACCTAGTACCAAGATTGTTGCTCCTCTCACTGGAAATTTCAGGACAGGAAATAAAAAGGTGGGTTTCATTCCCACGTATCCAATGACCATTATTATAGAGCAACAGTGGTTTGTCCTATAACCATCTCTTGTTGCTACTAAGCATTAGTGCCCTGGCAGACATCAGATGACTGGTGACTGTGGGTCTGACACATTCCCATAACTGCAACACCTTCATTTAACCCTTGCTCAGATGAGCAGCATTATCTTGTGGAAAGTAGGAATTATGCATCTCTTCCACTCACCTGTATGCTGAAAACTACAGGCATTTCCATCCCGGACTGGTGAGCAATCAAATAATGGGAGGAAACCCCAGGTCAATAATATGATGCAGGATGGGAGGAAGCTAATGTATGCTTACCATTTAGCACTCTTTGAAGCTTTCTGTATTGTGGCTTTGCTGCTTATGTTTTTGTTATCGTCTTCGTTTATAAAAACAATATCATTTTGGTTGTGATACAGGCGAGAAACACCACGGTGGCGATGACTTGTCGGATGATGCAAAGCCTCGGGTGTTCCAATTAAAAAGAAGCAATCATCAGATACCTGCAATCATGCATAGTGTAGTGTCGGCACCTGTCTGCTGAGTGTAGTCAACTAGTTATAATACCTGTTCTCTCGTTCTTGACATGGCTGCTGCTGTCAAGTAGCACATCGGTAGTCTACGTAACTTGCTGTATCATATGTGCCTTAAAGGCTGTAAGTTGGATCTTGAGTTGCTTTAGAGAGGTGGTCCTGCAGCTAGTAAGTGTCATTGGATACTTTAAAGATGGTGTATTGGTTAGACATATGAGCACAATAGATCATCAAACTTCCCTTTCTAGTTTTGATTGATGTGGTGCTAATGTAATCTGGAATTTATAATAGGTCAGTGGATTCCTTTGGGCCATGATACGCATGTCAATGGGTTCCTTTTGTCCTATTGCTTCAGCAGCTCAACCAAGAAAAATAAGCTGGCTAGAGGCTGTTGTCTTTGTGTGGTAATCTTTTCAAATGAAGCACTCCAAAGAACAACTTCAATAAATACAGACTACAATGACCCTTCGTTCCAAAATGTTCTTCAAAAGATAAAATATGACTGCTAATAAAACATAATCAAAACAAAACTCTGATGCACACTTACTTCATTCAGATCCTCTTCAATGGTGCATGCGAAATCCATGGAAAGAATGGACAATGCTGGAGCCGCAGAATACCAACTATATTCAGGTGTCACGGATGGATTCTACACCCTTGGACCTCTGCCTTTCTTATGTTTGCCCTACCAGAGATTTTTTTTCTTTACTGCATAAAAACCTAAACCTCTGCAACAAATAGAGGCTAATCCAATCCCCCGTCACACCTGGAATTTTCTTTAGTTATTTCATCATGGTGTGGTACATCTTTCTGGAGATGAACAGCATGGTAAATTAAGTTGCTTCTTTTGTTGCCGACCACACCAAAGACAAAAAAGAAAAAGAAAAACTCTGCAACAACATTTGCTTTGGCATTGTTTGTTGGGATTGTTCTTTGCCAAGCCTTGAAAGTACGAGAAGATGAGGAGATGAAGGGATGCGTTAGATAAAAGAGAGGCAGATAGTTGCTGATCTGGCATTCGAGCAAGTAAATTGGCAAGGCAATTTGCATGTATATTTCTTGATTACCAAGAGGGAGAGAAACGAGATAGAAATCAATTTGGAGAAAAAATAAATCATGACTCCTGGGGTGCATAGGGATTTCCCTTTACTAATTTTTAAATCTTCTATTTAGAAAGATTACTTTCTCTATTAGGAATATTACAATTTCTCTAATAGGAAGATTACAATCCCTCTATTAGAAATATTACAATCCTTCTATTAGAAAGATTACAATCTCTCTAATTTCATGGAACACACTACAACTGAGATTTTTTGTAAGCACATCAAAAGAAGGGCATACAAATAATCCCTTTATCCAACTTCTCCTTGATGAAATGTTGATCAACTTCTACATGTTTGGTACGATCATGATGTACTAGATTATTTGCGATATTGGTGGCAGCCTTGTTATGACAATACAGGATCAAAAGATATCTTTGCATGAGTCCCACCTCAATTAGTAGCTTTCTCAACTTGAGCACTTCACATACTCCGTGTGCCATAGCTCTGTATTCTGTCTCTGCACTAGACCAGGCGACCACATTCTGTTTCTTACTATGCCAAGTTACGAGATTACCACTAACAAAAGTGCAATATTTGGAAGTAGACCTTTTATCATCAGGGGAGCCAGTCCAATCTATATCTGTATAAACTTCAATCTTCAAATGATTTTTGCGAGCAAAGAACAGACCTTTCCTCGGGCAGTTTTTCAGATACTATAGAATTATGTTAACGGTCTCCAAATGAATAGTTCCAGGATTATGAACATATTGGCTAACCTACTCATAGCATAAGTAATATCTGGGTGTGTATGTGATGGGTAAATCAGATGCCCCACGAGTCGCTGATACTGCTCTCTATCCACCTGGTCTCCTCTATCTGATCACATCCCATGATTCTGATCAATAGGTGTGCTAGCTGGTTTGCATCCAAGCATCCTAATATCCTTCAGTAAATCCAGGACATACTTTTGTTAAGATAAAAAAATGTCCTTGAATGATCATGCCACTTCGATACTAAGAAAATACTGTAAATTTTTGAGATTTTAATCTTGAATTCACGAGCAAAGCATTGCTTAAGGCACAACATTTTCTCCTTATCATTTTCATTTAATATATTATCATCAACGTAGATGATTAGCACGGTCAATCTACTATCATAATAGCACATAAATATAGTATGGTTAGCATTGCTTTGCCTTTAGCCCTAGCTTAATATAGTTCTTCTGAACCTATCAAACCATACATGGGGAGACTGCTTTAGCCTATATAGAGACCTCTTAAGTTTGCACACTTTGCCAGAGATCTTTTCATTTTAAAAACTTGGAAGTATATTCATGTATACTTCTTCCTTCAGGTCATCATGTAAAAAAACATTCTTCACATCAAGTTGCCACAGGTCCTACTCCAAATTATCTGCACATGAGATCAGAGTTCGGACTATGTTTATTTTTACGATTGGAGCAAAGGTCTCATCATACTCAATACCATAGATTTGGGTGTACTCTTTTGCCACCAACCTTGCCTTCAAATGCTCAACCTTGCCTTAAGAGGTGAATTTAATAATGAACATCCACTTGCAACCAACAATGTGCTTCCTAGCTGGAAGTGTTACCAGTTCCCAGGTAGCATTCTTCACAAGAGCCCACATCTCCTCAACCATGGCTTCTTTCCATTTTGGATTTTGTATAGCTTTCTTCTGGTCATAAGGAACAACCACAGAAGCCAAGGCATATAAAAAGTTCTAAATGAAGGAGATAAAGACTCAAAGGAAATCAAATTAGCTATAGAATGATGAGTACTAAAATTATTCATGTACCAAGATTTGCAAGTACAACTACTTTTTCTAAGTATAATAGGAAGATTAAGATCAGATTTAGGAATATATGGAGATGGAAGAGATATTATACCTGAAGGTTCAGCCAGAGAAATGGAGCTGTTGACAAGATCCAATACTTGGATATGGGAAGGATGCAAAGCAAGCTCACTAGTACCTGTATCAGTATTTTCAGTAGCTACCCCTTCTCCCTTATCATCTCCTTCTCCCTTATCATCTCCACCCATATTGTTGGTACCCTCACTCTCTCCCTCTTGACTAGTGCCATCGATGAAAAGTGGCATGGGAGAAGAAGAATTAGTATATAAGGTTGCACATTGTGACCAATCTGAGATCGAGGAGTAATATAGCTCAGACTCTCGAAAAGTAACATCCATACTGATATATATCTTCCGATCAGTTGGACAGTAGCACTCGTATCCTTTTTTCATAATTGAGTATCCTACAAAGGCACATTTTTTCATCCAAGGATCCAACTTTTCTATGCTAGCATTGTATTGTGAACAAAACACACACAGCTAAACACCTTTGGTGGAACTACATAAGAGTTCCATCCCTAGAGGGTTTTCAAGGGTGTTTGAAAGTTTAGAACCAAAAGCGGCATGTGATTAATCAAGTAAGTAGCTGTTAATACTGCCTCTTCCTATAGAATTTTGCACACATTTACAATAAAAAGCAAGGAATGAGCTACCTCAAAGATATACCAATTTTTCAACTCAGAAACACTATTCTGAGTTGGTGTATTAATACATGTGGTTTGATAGAGTATGCCCTGATTATTTAAATACTGCTGAAAGTCACCGTTGGTATATTCAATCTCATTATCTGATCGCAACACCTTGATCTTCATCCCAAATTGTCTCAATCACTTTATGAAAATATTGAAAGCAGGAGAGAACTTTACTTTTGGCTTGTATCAAAAATATCTAAGTGACCCTACTAAAATAATTAATAAAGGCCACAAACCAATGGCATCCATAAATAGAAGTTGTTCTAGTAGGACCCTATACATCCAAATGAAGAATAGAGAAAAGACTAGAACTCTTATGTCCAATACTAGGATAAATAGTTCTAGTGTATTTTGCAAATTGACAAGCATCACAGACTAACAACTCTTTATTACACTTTGAATATAAATAAGAGAGTAGATTTTCAAAAATTCTAAAAGTAGGATGTTCTAGTTGGCAATGCCATCTGATTAGCTCCTGCTCCGTAGAGATATCCATACTAGCTTGATTTTTTGTTGTCAGTATTCCTTTCTCTAAATAGTAGAGACCATCATACATGCTACCATACCCAATCATCTTTCCTATCTTTAGCTTTTGAAAAATACAATGGGTAGAAAAGAAGGTAACCTTGCATCGTAGGTCATGGGTAAGAGTACTAATAGATTGAAAATTATTAGAGAATTTAGGAACATCTAGGACAGATGATAAACTTATTAGTGGAGTGCAAGGTATAGTCCCTTTGCCAAAAATGAAAGATAACGATCCATCAGCTATCCGAACCATATCTCTTCCTGACACAAGAAAGTACGATGTGAAGGTAGTGGAGTCACCTGTTATATGATTGGAAGCCTCTAAATCTATTATCCAAGGAGTAGTAAAATAGGATGTAAAGGCATGTGACACGATACTTAACTGAACAAAATAAGAAAAGAAAGAAAAAGGTTGGCTAGAAAGATTAATGGAAGTCGATGATTGGTAAGGCTACTGAAGAGACTGCCGAGAGCCAAGACCGGTCATCACGCTCCTAAAGAGTTGGATCTCTTCTACAGATAGGTTGGCTCCTATAATTACTTTTTCAAAAAGATTGGCTTGTGGTCTCTCTACACTACTACCCTCTCTTCCTTTGCCATGGAGTCTCCAGCACAATTGCCTAGAATGCCTAGTCTTTTCACAGTAGTCACACTTCAGTAGATCTTTCTCATTAGAAATCCTAACATCTCTAAAGAGGGCTTTACCAATCATTGATGTCCCTTTCAAAGTTGGTGGCATCATCATACTACGACGGCTCTCCTCCTATTGGACCAAAGCACAGGCATCATGTAATCCCAGCAAAGGACTCCTAAGTACCTAAACTCGAATCTGGACATACTTTGGATAAAGACTAGCTAGAAAGTGGTATATGCAGTCCCACTCCATGCACTTCTAATAGTCCATAGTATCTTCTAAGCATTTGGTTTGAAAAGGATTGAAGAAGTCTAGATGTTGCCATAGGCTACTTAACATAGCATAGTAACTTATAACAGTGAGTTTTCTCTATCTCAAATAGTAGATCTTTTGCTGAAGCTCATATATCTGAGTATAGTTATTCTCTTGTGAGTAGGTCTAAGATATTATTATCCAGATTTGAGCTGTAGTGTCGAAGATGATATATCCTTGCACAAGAGTAGGATCCATAGAGCTGATAAGCCAAGACTTGACAAGAAAATTTTCAGCTATCCATTATAGCAACTTAGGATCTCCTAATATGGGCTTTCCTTTCTCATTGACAAGATACCCATACAGTCCACGTGCCTGAATAAATAAAACGCACTGTCTGGACCATACTAGATAGCTAAAAGGGCCATCCAATCTAATCGAGCTTATCTAGAGAGAGGAGTATTGGAAGATTGGGCTTTGACTATCTCCTATGGAAGAAGGAACAATAGTGCCTGATGATGGTCACTACTCATAGTTGAAGACTACTTACTACTTTAAAAGGAAGACACTATAGCAGGAACTCCACCGATTGCCCTTATAAAAAAGAAAATACAACAACATCCCTTTTTATTTTTTTGTTGAGACAGGGGCTTATAAGCTTTTGATGACGATATCAGTTTACATACAAAACCAGTTTAGGCTCAAGCATAGGTGTGATGATGATCTAGAGTATCGACAGTACTATTAGTATCATTATAGCTATAGAGGCCCTGTTGGCCCTTATCTTAGTTGCTTTACTATTTTTTTTAGCTGATTTATTATACACTCAATTGGGTTTGTCAATTAGATTAGCTATTTTGTTTATATAGATTCGGGTTTATGTTATTTAGCATTTAGAGACTCATCAACTGAAGGACTCTCCAATTAGATATGCCACCATATATTCAATGCCACATTTTTTATCATATATATTTTGGCCAAATATTGGATAGTGTGCAAGTTTGGGTCTGCAAGGTTTATCACCATACATAGATAAGATCAAGATTAAGGATCGAGCTTTAAGTTAATTTTAAATGAAAGTTATCATGTTATCCTATGAAGAATCTATGTACATCTTTATTTTATACTTTTATCTATATAAAAGTCTTGGAGTTTTAAATAAAATAACTTATTCTGATTATTTCTATCTTGATATTGAGATTGTGAAATTAGGTGTGAAGCCCTATTTTTGCATCAACTATCCCTCTTCTTCTTGCTTGCGCTGCCCTCCCTCTCTCATCTCTTCTTCTTTTAATTCCATACCATCTCTTAAATTTCTGTCATATCTAATTTTTTTCCTCTTTGTTAATAGATTCCTTCAACAAATTACAAAGAAATTTCAAGGATACATCAAAGCTCGTGACTTCAATAATTCTTTCAGAATAAGAAGCCTGAGATTCGCTCCGAGAAGCACTGCTCAATCTAGATCTTAAGATCTTTAGTGCCTAGGTGAGATCAAGTCTAGGATTTAATTTATATTTGCTGTTAGCCATATAATAAGTTGAGTGTTTTCTCCTTAGACTGGATCTAATATAAGTAGAATAATTCTAATCTAGGTAGTTTTTTAACTAACCTATGATCCTTTCTTGAACAGTCTTAAAACTATTATAAATGTGTAGTAATATCCAATTATCTTGTATTTTCACTTGCATCTTTACTTGAATTCACTTAGTTACTGCATTTTAAAATTAAAACTTGTATCGTCCTATATCAACTTCCATCCGTTGTCTCCCATGGATGGCAAGGAGAGAGATGGGGCCGGAGAGAAATCTATGGCTGGAGAGGAACGAGGCTAGTTGGGAAGCCGTCAAGATGGCTAAATCTATAGTAAGGAGCGACCGAAGACCATAAACCTGAGTGGTTGGATTGATGGTGGCTGAAGTTGGCAGTTGCTAGATCTGTGAGATGGATTACAGGGACGGCATCAAGAGGGAATAGGCATCGACAAGATGAGTTAGTGGAGGTTAGATCTTGTAGATGGATCTTAGAGATGAAAAGATATGGTGGAGATGGGAGATAGGAATCAGGACTTTAGTATAATACTATGTTCAATATCAAAAAGGGAGAGAAGAGAGATAGAAAGAAATTTAGAAAAAAAATAAATCGTACCTTCTAGGATGCACAGGGATTCCCTTTTATTAATTTTCAAATCTTCTATTTTGGAATATTATAATCCCTATTAAGAAGATTACAATTTCTCTAATAGAAATATTATAATACATCTATTAGGAAGATTGCAATCTCTCTAATTAAGGATATTACAACTCATTCTAATAATATTTGCTGGTGTGTAGGAAGTATCATGCACAAGATAAGTGACCATCTTTCTAAAATATGGTTCACAGTATCTTAGAATGACAAATGTCTAAAAAGATCAGTGCCATTCCTTATCTTTAGGCCCCCAAGCAGTCTTATAATTTTTAATACAAACATGACTATAAGCAAAGGTGTCACAAAAGTATTGTTTCATTTTCAACTTTATCATCATGCATGGAAATGTTATTGTTTGCATTGGATCCTCATTTGACACATGCACCTCGCAATCCCCATGTAGCTCAATGATATCATCTCTTGAATCTTCGATCTTCTCACTACTTTTTTAGAAAAACAATCTTCATGTAGCAATCTAGCAATCACCAAGCTATTGTGGCATGTTAGGTGCTAGAAACCTAGACAATTAGATATCCACATTATATCATGTTATATATATATAATATATTAACATAAGAAATTATAATGGAATCAAGGATGATACAGGTTATCCAATGGTGGTAGCAAATGAATCGTTGAACAAGTGAACTATTCTAAAAATAAATAAAGGATCAATATATCAACATAAAATCCTACTTTATAATAGGATTATGATAGAAGAAAAGACTGTATCAATAATGGACGATCATACAGTGATACCAATCATCACCCAAGACTTAATCAAAATTCTTAAAACTAAATATGAGTTCATTCATATAGGAATAGTCCAAGTAATAGCTAAACCCTTAGTTAGAAAGGGACTGGATACAACTATCCTTCTCTACCTAAGAGATGGCAGGTTAATTAGGTTATATGATTCTCTGCTAGAAATGGTAGAGTCAAGCCTATATATTTTAATTGCAATACAAACCTGACCCTCAAGCTTAAAGACAAAAACATCCTCAAAGCCTTATAAATAGATGTTAAACTTTACAGGTTTAACATCATGCAAGATCTTACCCTATAGCAATCATCTTCAAAATCTGCTATAAGGAAACTAATGACCTCGATCACATCCATGTGATCAATAAAAGAATCTTTGGAAGTACAACATATTTCCAAACCAATCCCTTGAAGGGAAATACTCATGTCCCAAAAATACTTATTTGCGATCAAATTTTCCTTCTTGAAAATTGGCTCCTAGATAAAGCTGTTCCAACTCCTAGGCAACCATCAAGTATCATTGAATCAATTACTACACTCCCAGAAGGAGATGTAAAGATAAAATTTAATAGAAATATTTATAAAACCTATAGTCATAGGTATCCTTCAACTCCTCAAGCCCCAATACCACCTAGATTTAGTTACTCTAGTCCTTCTACCAGACTTATAGAAGTAAACAATGAACCTAGAGTCTCTCAAACCATCTATAATGATCAATCATTACCCCCAATCTCTCCAACATTCTCATAGATAACAAAAATAAAAGATTCTGAAATATGTATGATCTACAAAGACTTTAAAATTGATAAAGAAATATTAAGAAAAGACTTCTATTTAGCAAAAAAATATAGAAAAAAGAAAATGATTCTTCAACCATTTTAACAAAGAATAGAGAGATGAAATCCAAAGTTATCAAACTCTTGAAATCTTAAGAGCAAACATAAACTTCTTTCCTTGGTTTGAATACCATATGAAACAAAATACAAAACAAGTAAATATGATGGGAGGAAGATTAATTATTCCTTGGCAAGATGGAAAGGATAAAATAATAGAAGAAATCCACCCTTCGCTTCAAGAAATTAAGATCCCTATGAAAGAAACACAGGTCATTGCATCTCCTTTCAAAATCAAATCTGACCCTCTCAAAATACCAAATGGTAAGGACCTTAAGAATATAATAGAACAAAATAATTTCACAAACCAAAACTTAAAAACAATTGGAGACCAATTAACTAGAATAGAATATCTAGTAAGAAAAGAAAAGCAACCATTAAAAAGCAAAGAAAAAAGTATAATCTTTACTCCACATGAAATTCCAAAGAAACTAATCTCTCAATTAAAAAAGAAATGACATAATGAGTGAAATTAATAAAAGACCAGAGAAGATGGATCTTTTAACCACCACAATATTGACACCCCTGATAGAGTTCCACCTTTAACATCAATGGTCTACAGAAATAGAAATATTTCTATTCTGACTTAAGACCTTGAGATCTCAAATAGTGAAGAATCCAATAAGACTAGTTTAGCCTATAGCACAAAACCAGAAATCCAGGATAACCAAAATCTAGAAGTTAACAAAATTCAAACTATGATTCAATCCACAAAATTATTCTACCATAGACCTACTCTTTCTAATATGGCCTTAGAAAAAAGACTATTAATCAAGCAAAACCACTATTCTGCAAACACCATCTATGATTGAAACATAGATGGCCAAATTAAATATCAAATTCTCAATACCCTTCAAAAAATGACTATGGTAGCCACGACCTACCGAACAAAATCCAATATTACTAATCAAGCAATTGTCCAGACTCTAGTAATTGATTTCACTGGCCAACTGAAAGGCTGGTATGATCACTATCTTGATGAAATTAAAAGAAATAATATTTTATTTGTCTATAGAAGAAATAAGGAAGGTGTGATTGCTAAGGATAAGTTGGGTGAACCTACACAAGATTCAGTTTCATTCCTTATATTTGCAATTGCAAAACACTTCTTACGTGACCTATCAAAATTAAAGGATAGAAGCTCTAAGATCTTAGTGAATCTCATATACAAGAAGGTGCAAAAATTTAGGTGGAACAAAGATGTCTTCCTAACTAAAGTAATGACTAGAAGCGATTGCTAATAGTCATTCTGGAAAGAAAAGTTCATCGCTGGACTCTCTCAAGTTTTTTTAAAAAAAGTTGAAATAAAAATTAAGAACAAAACAATAATATAATACTTTATGACAAACTTATTTATAGAGATTTAATCAATATTATCAATTCAGAAGGCTTAAATCTCTGTAATGACCTGAGAATGAAACAACAATTAAAGAAAGAATAATTAACTAGCATAAGGAAATTAGAAAACTTCTGTAAACAATTTGGTTATAATCCTTTAACTAAAAAAAAGTTCCTAAATCAAAGATTTATCTTAATTGTGTTAAAAAGAAATAATCCTACAAATTTACAATACACAAATAAGCAATAAGCATGCCTATAAAGAAAGAAAAAAAAGTCCTTTCAAAATAAAAAACAAACAAATCAAAAAACTTACTTCAAATGCAGCAAGGTTGGGCACTTGGTAGATTTTGTAAGTTAAGAAGGAAAATAAATGAAATATAAATTGATAAAGAAGATTTAGAAAACTCTCTCAAAGTTCAACTAGAAAAACTATTGCTTGAATCTGATATTGAATCTTCTTCAAAAGAATTTGAAGAAGATGATCTACCATCTTCAAGCATTAATATGATAACAAAAGAGCATAATTTACTCCTTTAACTTCATTGATAAAATTAATAAACCATAACTTAAAAAGGAGTATCTTCTCAAACTAAAATAATTTCTAAGTAAAAATTAAACATCAATTTTCCAAACCTATAATTTAAATGATATACTCAATAAGTTTAGCCAACAAAAATAAAAATCAATAACATTACAATACCTATAGTCTGAAGTAAACCAAATAAAATTAGAAATAAATCAGATTAAAAATCAAATAAAATAATTAAAAAATGAAAAGACTAATCAAGAACAAGAATAAAAATTTCAAGAATAAAGCTTTTTAGAGCTAATCTCAATTCTAACCATACGAAATTGGTGTTTTATAGTAGTGATTTCAATTGATGATTTCAAATTGAAAACCATTACTCTAATTGATTCAGGGGTAGACCTAAATTGTATCTAAGAAGGTCTCATCCTCATAAAATCTTTGAAAAAATTAAAGAAATATTAAACACAGCAAGTAGCTCAAAACTCATAATAAAATACAAACTTTCTGAAACAAGAGTCCATTTTGCATATCAATTTTTTGTTACTCAATTCATATTAATAAGAAATTTAAATAGACCAATCAGTTTAGGGATACATTTTCTCAGCTTGATAAAACTCTTCAACATAGATGATGAAGGAATCACCACAAAGGCCCTAGGACAAGAATTAAAGATCAAATTTATAACAACAGAATTCATCAAAACCCCAAACATACTTAATGAAGTAATAAGAAAAACCCAATACCTAGAATTCTTAAAGAAAGAAATAGGTTACAAAAGGATAGAAGATCAATTAAAAAACCCCATAATAATTAAAAAGATAGAAAATTTTAGAAACCTAATTCAAGAATCTATATGCTTTGACCAACTTAATGCTTTTTGAAATAGGAAAGAATATATAGTTAGTCTCCCCTATGAAATTGATTTCAATGAAAGAAAAATATCTATAAAAGTTAGACCAATCTAGATGAACTAAGAAATACTAGAATACTATGAAAAGGAAATCAATGACCTAGTTAAGAAAAAATCAATTAGGTCAAGCCACTCTCCTTGGAGTTGTGCCATTTTCTATGCTCAAAAGAATACAAAACTAGAAAGATGAGCTCCAAGATTTGTGATTAATTACAAGTCCCTCAATCAAGCTCTAAAGTGGATTAGATATCTATTGCTAAATAAGAAAGACCTATTAAACAGAATAATTGAAGCAAAAATCTTTTCAAAGTTCGATCTAAAATCTGATTCTTGGTAGATCTAGATCAATGAGAAAGATAAGTATAAATGGCTTTCACAGTCCCTTTTGGCCAGTACGAGTGGAATGTGATGCCCTTTGGGCTTAGGAATACTCCCTCTAAGTTTCAAAAAATTATAAATAATATTTTCATTCCTTACTTAAAATTCATAATTGTCTATATAGATGATATTTTATTCTTCTCTGATTCTTTAGAACAATATTTTAAACATCTCCAAACCTTTTTGAATCTAGTAATCAAAAATGGCCTGGTTCTTTCTCCATAAAAAATAGAGTGGTTCCAGATAAAAATCAAGTTTCTAGGTCATGGTCTAAATTAAGAAACCATCAAACCTATCAGCAGATATATTGAATTTGCTGATAAATTTTCTGATATAATTATAGATAAAAAAAGAACTACAAAGATTTTTAGATAGTCTAAATTATGTTTTAGACCACATTAAAAATCTTAAAATCTTAGCAAAGTCCCTTTACCAAAGATTCATGAAAATGCTCCAAGTTGGACAAGTTAGAAGTCTCTTGTGTTTCCACCTTCCAGATCCTAAGGTTCCAAAGATGTTGAAACTAATCCATCAGAACTAGGTTTTGATGGCATTCTCAAATAAAGAAAAAATGAAACAGAATAATTAGTTCAATTCACTTCTAGTAGTTGGAATGAAACTCAATAAAAATATTCCACTATCAATAAAGAAGTTTTAGTAATTATTTTATGTATTTCAAAATTTCAAAGCGATTTACTCAATTAATAGTTTTTACTTCGAATTAATTGCAAAGCAGTAAAATTTATATCAAAAAAGATATTAAAAATCTAGCTTTAAAATATATATTTGCTAAATGGCAAGCTTTATTATCAATTTTCGAGTTTGAGATTGAATGCATTAAAGGCTAAGATAATTCATTACTTGACTTTTTATCCCATGAGTTTTTATAGGGCACCAAATCTAATGGCTCCTAAAACGTTTTCGACCTAAATTCTACAACTCAAAAATAAACTAAGGTCTCATATGCCCAATCCGAATCCAAAACTATTATAATACTATCCCAAACTTTGCAAGTCGCATCTCAAAGCTCCCATTCTCCAATCAAAATGGCCCAACCAGTCTTATCTAAATTATCTTGGTATGACATAGTCATCCAAAAGGAAAATTAAGAAGCTCAAGAGAAATCCCAATCCTCTCCACTCTTTACAAAGTAAATGATTAATTTAGCCAAAGCAAATCCAATACTAATGATCCTGGAAATGTTTCAGAAAACTGTAGCTAAGACTAAAACTCAGCAGCAAGTAACTTTAAAATAAAAATAAAATTGATAATCAAGATTCTCGACTCATTACCATTTCAAACTTCTCAAATGACAATTGAAATTTTTGATCCAACTCCTCTTTAGAAGATATAATCTAAAAAATCATCATATTTCAAGAAATCAATTTTTCAATCAATTTTAACTATAGAAGATGAATATATGGATACTAATCTATGGAAGATAGTTTCAAAAATATTTTCTAAAAACTGGCATTTTTCATTAAATGATCCTTTAAAAACTCATTTTTTTATAATTTTATTTTGATGGATACAAATTCAATTATTGTTAAGCATTACAAAGATCGTGGAGATCAATCTATGATCACCCATTCAATAGCTCAAATTATGCAAGTACCGTCTCCATCTGCATGGAGAGACATTCCAAAAACCTTTAAAAACCTATCCCAAAAATATAATCCACAATACTTCAACTATTGGGATTACTGGGATACATAGTACAATACTTTTTTTTCTAGAATACCCATCACAAACATTCTTGGTTGTTTTATTTTAAAAACAACATCCAATTCTATTTTCCATATTGGTTTTTAGATTGGTGAAACCATTATAGTCCAACTCTTGAAATCTTATCCCAAGTAGTTAATGAGGGATATCTTGTTTATTAATGAAAAGTCCTATCAAAAAGAGAGAAAATTTTCTCTTCTTCTCAATTTCTTTTTTCAATTCTCTTTATCATGGATCTTGTGTTGGGAGTATGCCATTATCACTGTTCCAAGCTTTCAACCAACACTTACCAAGAAACTTAAGATGAAGTGGTAGTAAGAATTCAATCCAGGAAAGGTGACCTGACCCAAAGTGTTAGAGTGGTTCAACAAAAATCTACAGCTGTCAATTAGGATGGAATCCTCTACATCAAGATTACTCACCCAAAGATCCTTTGCAAGCTCTAGATTAGCGATGGCAAAGTCAAGATCAAACTATAAGAAGCTCCTATTAGAAACCCTAGCAGAACTCAAAAAAAAATGAAAAAGAAGATCACAAAAACAATTATTTTTCCTCCTTCAACCAGACTCCAAATAATGATGATGACTGTTACGGAATCCTATAAGTATGGATTTCAAAGCAGTTCCAATAGGTTCTTTTGAGGCAAAGCACAAGCATGACTGACAGTCACACTTGTTCCTGGTAAGATCCCCCATCAAAAGTATTAAGGATGGTACCATTTAGACAAATTTTGATGAGATTCCCTACTTTTCTAAAAGAAAAATATCAAGGATTGTACCTTCTAATCAAATTGATATCAAAGATAGTACCTTCATGTTGACATGATATCAAGGACAGTACCTTTCTGCCAAGACTTTGATTAGATTCCTACCTTTAATAAAAGAAAAGCAATCAAATATAATACTAATGAGACAGCATTTCAATCAATACATCGAATTTCGTTCAGACTCCAACCAACATTCAAATGCATTTTCAGACTTCAAGCAACTCTCAAATATACTGAAGCTCCAAAGTTCTACAAGCAAGCACCAAAGAGAAGAACAACAAGAAGAAGAATAAAAATCTTCCCATCTAAAAATTTTTCGAATATCCTTCTCCCTTCCTCTAAAGAGCTCTCTAAAAACCCCTACCTTGTAGCTCCCTTAAATCCAAAATCCCAATCCTCCTCCAAAAAATCTTTTAAGGCCAAGTATCCCAAATTTGTATCAAAATACCTCTGGGACCCCAAATGAAGCTTAAATGTGATTATGTATCTTTAAAGCATCCAATAAAAGATATGTTCTTCAAAAGGTTTTTATTCTGAATTTAATTTCTCTTCGCAGCTCTCTCATCTGAAAATTGCAGTAAGGTATTTCAATAGTTGAAATGCTTCTTCAATAGTTTATCTTCCAATCTTCTTAATATAGTACTCCGAAAGGATTAAAGTAACAACTACCTTTGGGAACATCACTTAGGTTAGTTTGAGGCCATCCTAAATAGTGGAAGGGGTGCCTTTATGATTCCAAAATAAAGAATTGCCAAGAAGTGAGACAATATTTATTATAATAGATTTTCATTTACAATTTTATTTCTGGTTTCTTCAGTTCTTTAATATATATGTTACTGATGCAGAACAAATAAAGGGATGCGATGCGAAAGTAAATTAAGATTAACTAATTTTTTTGTTGTTTTTATATGTTTGTAGAAGTTGGCTTCAAATCAAAGAAAAGTTAACCTAACATTGAAAGATACTAATATGATAATTGAAAGCACAATTTTAAGGAAACTAAATTATCAGAGTAGTTCAGAAGCAACGGATCGCTGGGGGTTGAGAAACTCCCAGACCTAGGGTTTCGCTCCGAACTTTCAACAGAACAGAAATAAAGAGAAGAGATGGTTTACCTAACCAGACAATGATCTTCACAGATTTTGGTGGAAGAACTCTCCCGAGCAGATTGTTGGATCCTCGGATTCAGATATCTTCGCAATGGATCCTCCAATACTGGTCCTTTGGCGGGTTGGCTTCTCCTGAACTCAAGATCTGGAAGAGAAGAAAAACAATTGATGTAATCAGAGAGTCAAGGGAAAAATTTACCAGGTTGATGAACTTGAAGATTGAAATTGCTGAAAACTGGATTCTCCTGGAGCTGATGTGATTTTCCTTGGAACTTGCTCTGGATCTGAAGTAGCCGGACTGGATCTGGATGAAGGTGGACGGCCTGGACTTGTAGAGAGAGAGAGGCCGTGGGAGATGGAAGGAGCTAGGGTTCGATGGATTGAAAATAATGAAGGACGGCTAGGGTTTTGGATTTTTAAGTGGCTAACCTAGGGTTTTGGATAAAGATGGAGATCTCTCACCTCCTCGAGGCTCCAATGGAACCCGGATTACCCCCTCACGGAGCTCAACACTTAGAATAGTGCGGAAGAAGAGAAACCTAGGTTACTCAACACAAGAGAATAGCAAAAATAATTTTTTTCTTCATTCATATCATTGTTTTCAACTTACAAGAGGGATGTAATTTATAATGCTTTACAAGGAAGAAGGGTTTCATATTTTCCCATGTGGGACTAAAGGAGGGGATCTCCAAATTAGGGCAAATCCCTTACATATGGTTGGCCAAAATACCAAAAATTAGGATTTGGGTTATAAATGGCAGGTAGATGGCGCCACCTTGCTTGGAGTTTTTCAAGAAAAATTTTCTTCCTTTCCTGGATGAACTCTTTTGGACTCCTCCTTTTCTTCCTCCCTAAGTCAAGGCTCTTCCCATCTTTGTTTTAGGTGTTTTTGGCAGGTAATGGGCGCCCCTTGATATTCTCTTCCAAGAAAAACTTCTTCCCTTCTTTGCTTGGAATCACTTGGGAAAGTCTTGGCCGCCCCCTTGATTTGTGCTCTTCTCTTTATCTGGTGCATGAAAGAAGGAAGTTGCCATCTGTGGAGTGGGGACCAAAGGCTGCTGGATGTGGATATGGCGCCCCCTGGACTGGGAGTGTGGCTGGGAGTGTGGTGTCCACTTGCCTAGTCTTGGGAGAAAATGTAACATCCCCGGTTGAAACCCTAGTCCACTACTGAGTCAACATGACTCAACAAAATAAAATGCAGGTAATGTAGACTCAAGCTAAATTGAGTTGATCTAGTCAACTCTTATTACAAACCAAAAACCCTAATTCTTCGGACAAGGTTAATCAGAGATCCAGATGGAGCTCTGAAGTCTTCTTCTGAGTCTGGTGCCCGCACCAATTCTCCCAGGGTGGGAGGAACTCGACCCTGTCGAGTAAGGCTCAAGTTGGCTCTGGTATCTCTCCAAGAGGTCTGGGTCCAATTCTTGTAATTCTTCTCGGGAGATCCAAGAGTCATCAGAATCTGGCCTTCCTTGCCAGCGGACCAGGTACCTTTGGTATCCTCGATTACGAGTAGAGATAACCTGATCATCCAGGATCTTTTCAATCTGCTCTTTCCTCACAGGCCAGTTTGTTGGTGGACACACAGGGTCGGGATCACTCTCAATGATAGGGTTAGGCTCAAAAGGCTCACTAGGAATCACAGCTGGCTCCCTGTACTCTACTAAGTCTGTAATGTTGAAAGTAGAGCTAATGCCTAGTTCTGGAGGCAACTCGAGCACATAGGCATTGGATCCTACTCTCTTTACCACTCTAAATGGTCTAGCTCCCCTAGCATGTAACTTTCTAACGGTTCCAGGAGGAAACCGTTCAGGCCTTAACCTAATCATCACATAGTCTCCCTCAATAAAAGATTTGACTCGTCTTTGAGTATCAGCCAACTTCTTATAAGTTTCATTACTTAAATTTATTTTGGCATGAATTTCTTTATGCAAGTCTTTTACATGCTGTGCAAAATTCTCAGCAGACTCGGAGACTCGAGTGTGGACAGGTAAAGGGACTAGGTCAAGAGGTGTGTGAGGTTTGTACCCATGTACAATTTCAAATGGACTCTTACCCGTAGACCTATTGACCGAGTCATTGTACGCAAATTCTGCCCTTGGTAGGTATAAATCCCAATTTCTGGTGTTTTCACCAACAAGACATCTCAGCAGATTTCCTAGGCTACGGTTCACTACTTCAGTTTGGCCATCAGTTTGGGGATGATAGGCAGTTGAAAACTTAAGTTTTGTCCCTAACTTATGCCAAAGGGTCTTCCAAAAGTAACTGGTGAACCGGACATCCCTATCTAAAACGATTGTCTTAGGTAGGCCATGGAGTCTAACTATCTCATTGAAGAAAAGTGTGGCTACCTTAGACGCATCAAAGGTTTGGGAACAAGGCAAGAAGTGGGCCATTTTAGAGAATCGATCGACTACGACACAGATAGAATCATGTCTCCTCTGGGTCTTAGGTAAACCTAACACAAAATCCATACTCACATCTTGCCAAGGATGATCTAGGACAGGGAGTGGAGTGGACAGGGAGTGGAGTATAAAGGCCAGTGTTTTGTTTTCGCTGTTTGGCAACAGCGCAGGTTCGACATCTAGCTACAATATTAGCTACATCCCTTTTCAAGCTAGGCCAGAAAAAGTGGTCTTCAATAGCTAGAATGGTCTTGTCTTTTCCAAAATGGCCGGCTAAACCTCCAGCATGGATTTCCCAAATCAAAAATTCCCTAAGAGAAGTTCTAGGGATGCAAAGCCTATTTTTGAAAAACAAAAAACCATCTACAAGGGTATAATCCTGGTGATTACTAGATGGTCCTTGAACTAGATCCTGATACACAGTTGTGAAATCTGGACAAGACTCATATTCCTCTTTGATTTGCTCAAACCCTATGACCTCAGTTCTAACAGAAGTTAATAACAGAGATCGGCGACTAAGGGCATCAGCTACCTTATTCTCAACTCCAGTCTTATGTTTCAGGACAAAAGTATAGGACTGGATATATTCTACCCACTTAGCATGCCTAGGGTTAAGCTTCTTTTGGGAGTTCAGAAATCTAAGAGCCTCATGGTCCGAAAATAGTACAAATTCCTGCGGTAGCAAATAATGTCTCCAGTAACGCAAAGCTTGCACCACCGCATAAAATTCCTTATCATAGGTAGAATACCTAAGCTTAGCATCATTAAGTTTTTCACTAAAGAATGCTATGGGATGATTCTCTTGGCTTAGGACTCCACCTATTCCTACACCTGAAGCATCACAGGCAACCTCAAATACTTTAAAAAAATCGAGTAATCTCAGAATGGGTGCCTGGGTCATTTTATCCTTAAGATCTAGGAAGGATTTATGGGCTGACTTAGTCCAATGAAATTCTCCCTTCCTAATACAATCAGTGATAGGAGCAGCTAAAGTACTAAACCCCTTGATGAATCGCCTATAGAAGGTAGCCAAGCCGTGGAAACTTCTAACTTCATGCACATTGGTTGGCTCTGGCCAGTCTACTATGGACCTAATCTTCTCAGGATCGGCCGCCACGCCGTCAGGGGTTACTACAAAACCAAGAAAGATAACTCTACTAGTCATGAATTCACACTTCTTAAGATTACCGTAGAGTCTATCATTCCTCAAAACTTGGCGGACTGCTCTAAGGTGACCTAGGTGATCTGCTGGGGTCTTACTATAGATCAGGATGTCATCAAAATAGACCACCACAAATTTTCCTATGAAAGCTCTAAGTACCTGGGTCATAATTCTCATGAAAGTACTAGGGGCATTGGACAACCCAAAAGGCATAACAACCCATTCATAAAGACCATCCTTAGTTTTGAAAGCAGTTTTCCATTCATCCCCGGGTCTAATCCTAACCTGATGATAGCCGCTTTTGAGATCAATCTTAGAAAAAACCATTGCACCAGCGATCATATCAAGCATGTCATCTAGTCTAGGGATGGGAAACCTATATTTGATTGTAATTTTATTGATGGCACGACTGTCAACACACATCCTCCACGTGCCATCTTTCTTTGGGGTCAGTAAGGCTGGGACTGCACAAGGGCTAAGACTTTCTCTAATAAACCCCTTCCTCAATAATTCTCCAACCTGCTTTTGCAGTTCTTCATGCTCAGATGGATTCATCCTGTAATGGGGCAAGTTGGGCAAAGTCGCTCCTGGGATTAGATCTATGGCATGCTGGATATCCCTAAGAGGTGGAAGGTGGTCTGGCAAATCCTCGGGAAAGACATCCTCAAATTCTTTTAACATAGGTTTAACTTCTTGAGGAGGCTCTGAGGGTTCCGAAGTTCTAAGTTCCTTAGCAGTCAACATCCAGATGGGTGAACCACTATGAATTTCTTGTTCTAGATCCTTAGCACTGATTAGGTTCACTCCAGTTTTCATCTCCTTAACCTTACCGGCTCCTTTAGTTACCTTGTCCTTAGGGGGAACTGAATGGATCGTAATCTTCTTCCCATTGAAACTAAAGACACTGGTATTGGATTTTCCTAAGAGGGTGGCATCATGATCATACAACCAAGGTCTTCCGAGAATTATACTGCTCACCCCCATGGGTAAGACATCGCACCAAATCTTTTCGTGATAAGATTGCATTTGGATTTGGACTTGACATCTAGACTGGATGGGTATGGAGGTAGAATCTACCCAAGAAACCTTATAGGGGTTGGGATGGGGAACTGGGATTAAGCCTAACATCTTGACAGTGCTAGTAGAGATGGCATTTACACAGCTCCCACTATCTATGATGATCTTACATACCTTATCCCCTAATTTAAGAAAAGTCTGTAGGATGTTAGTCCTACGCCAATCCTCTTGAACTAGATTCTGGGATAGGATGCATCTTACAACTCCTAATTGGTCAGATTCATTGGGTTCCTCCTCTCCTTCATACTCCTCAACCAAATTCATTCCGGCCTCATAAACTTCTTCTTCAAATTCCTCACTGGGCTCGGAATTATCATTCTCTCCCTCTTCTATGTAAAGGGATCTACGTGGGCACTGGCTAGCAACATGACCTACCTTATGACACTTGAAACAGGCTATGGCAGTACACTGACTGGAAATGTGACCTGGTTTCTGACACTTAAAACAGGTGATATTTGAACTAGGGGTTCTCTGGGTGTCAGGTGCCTTACCTTTGTCCATGGGCCTAGGGGTAGAAGTACCCTGAAAAGGTTTACTAGGGATAACTTGGCTAGGTCCATTCCTTGGGATTGGGGCACTAACCCTAGAAGGTATAGGTCCTCTCTGAAATTTCTCAGTGTTCAGTACAATCTGGTAGGCTTGGTCTAGATCAGTAACCTCTCTCAGAAATAGTTCTCTCTTGATATCTTCCCTCATTCCAGCCCTAAATCTAGACAAAGTGACTTCGTGGGCTTCACTCACATCACATCTCATTAGGTATTCATCAAAAGTAGCTATGTAGTCTGAGACAGATCGGTTTCCTTGTTTCAGGTTTTGCCATTGGTCTAACAGGTTTTGCTGGTATGAAATGGGTAGGTATTTATCTCTCAGTTTTTCTTTCATACCCTGCCAAGTGGTTATGGGCTCAACATTCCGTCTCCTAGTGGTTAGCTCAATGTTCCCCCAGTATAACCTAGCTTGACGCACTAATTTCATCTTGGCAAACTTGTATTTCCTCTCCTCAGACATAGCATACCACTCAAAGTATTGGTCCATCTCACCCTCCCAATCAGAATACACCTTAGGGTTCAGACTACCATCAAAAGTGGGTGCATCTAATTTGATGTTCCTGATGAACCTATCATCTCTATCTTCAGGCTCTGGGTTAGGCCTCCTATGATTAGGTTCAGGATCTCTATATAAAGGCCTTCTAGGCTCCTGATGTGGGTGAGGTTGAGGCACATTAAAATCGGGGTCAGGAGTCCAATTCCGATGCCTAGGTTCTTCAAGTACTTGGACTCGGTCCCTAAGTTGGGTAAGATCCTCATGAATTTGTGCGCTAAACTGGGCCACAGTGTTTGTCATATCCTGATTCATTTTAGCCATACTTTCAGTAAGAGTTCTGATCATGGCCTCTAAATCAGGTTGGGTTTGACCAGGTTGATATGGCACTCCGTTTCTGGTAGACATGATGATTCAAGCAAGCACACAAAATGAGACTAGACTAAATCGACTACTGGATCACTAGACCTAGAGTCCAAACTAGATGCCCAATCAGAGTGGCAAGCTAGCCTGTAGTAACTCAGGACTCAGCCAGGCAGGTGTAAGGGGAGTGTTAGGTCCCTGATTGCCAATCCTAGACACCAATCAGTGATTGGCCAGGTAGGCGGACCAGCACACAAGCCCTTCGGGAATGGATCCCTGAACCACCGTTCTAGACACTGAGTGCTAAGCACACACAGAATAACTCGGCAAACTGACTCAACACTAGCCTAGACCCGACCAATTGGTGTCCCTAGCCCACTAGGGCAAATTAGGTCTAACTGATTTTAAATTAGGTCTAGGTTCGAATGATTGGATGGTGGTTTTGGGCTAAGGAGAGGTAATCAACTCCTCCCCTTATCTTAGATGCTCAATTGCCCTTAAGTAAATTATGAGATGATCACTCCAAAAAGAATTGAATTGCAGAACACAAAAAAAATAGAGTTATTGTATTTTAATGCTCAAAATTTTTACCGAAACCAATAAATCACAGAAAAATTATGGAAAATAGGCTCAATTATACTGGTTTCAACGAAGCAAAAATCATATAATTCGGAGTTTTATGCAGAGAGAAATAATTCAGACAACAGGGCAATTACGGGCTGCAACTAGATTGTCTTCCCCGTTTATAATCCCTGCTACGAAGTTATAACCCAATGGATCCCCTACACGCCCTAGGAACACCCCGAGGAATGGGAGGAGGAGGCTTGCGCCTCGCTTAGTTCCTAGGACCGGACGTCCTGGGGAGTCTACTTCGAGCAGACAAAATAAAAAGAGAAAACAATCAAACAAGCAAGCAAGCAAATCAGAAACCCTAGACTGGGCTCTGATACCAAAAATGATGCAGAACAAATAAAGGGATGCGATGCGGAAGTAAATTAAGATTAACTAATTTTTTTGTTGTTTTTATATGTTTGTAGAAGTTGGCTTCAAATCAAAGAAAAGTTAACCTAACATTGAAAGATACTAATATGATAATTGAAAGCACAATTTTAAGGAAACTAAATTATCAGAGTAGTTCAGAAGCAACGGATCGCTGGGGGTTGAGAAACTCCCAGACCTAGGGTTTCGCTCCGAACTTTCAACAGAACAGAAATAAAGAGAAGAGATGGTTTACCTAACCAGACAATGATCTTCACATATTTTGGTGGAAGAACTCTCCCGAGCAGATTGTTGGATCCTCGGATTCAGATATCTTCGCAATGGATCCTCCAATACTGGTCCTTTGGCGGGTTGGCTTCTCCTGAACTCAAGATCTGGAAGAGAAGAAAAATAATTGATGGAATCAGAGAGTCAAGGGAAAAATTTACCAGGTTGATGAACTTGAAGATTGAAATTGCTGAAAACTGGATTCTCCTGGAAGCTGATGTGATTTTCCTTGGAACTTGCTCTGGATCTGAAGTAGCCGGACTGGATCTGGATGAAGGTGGACGGCCTGGACTTGTAGAGAGAGAGAGGCCGTGGGAGATGGAAGGAGCTAGGGTTCGATGGATTGAAAATAATGAAGGGCGGCTAGGGTTTTGGATTTTTAAGTGGCTAACCTAGGGTTTTGGATAAAGATGGAGATCTCTCACCTCCTCAAGGCTCCAATGGAACCCGGATTACCTCCTCACGGAGCTCAACACTTAGAATAGTGCGAAAGAAGAGAAACCTAGGTTACTCAACACAAGAGAATAGCAAAAATAATTTTTTTCTTCATTCATATCATTGTTTTCAACTTACAAGAGGGATGTAATTTATAATGCTTTACAAGGGAGAAGGGTTTCATATTTTCCCATGTGGGACTAAAGGAGGGGATCTCCAAATTAGGGCAAATCCCTTACATATGGTTGGCCAAAATACCAAAAATTAGGATTTGGGTTATAAATGGCAGGTAGATGGCGCCACCTTGCTTGGAATTTTTCAAGAAAAATTTTCTTCCTTTCCTGGATGAACTCTTTTGGACTCCTCCTTTTCTTCCTCCCTAAGTCAAGGCTCTTCCCATCTTTGTTTTAGGTGTTTTTGGCAGGTAATGGGCGCCCCTTGATATTCTCTTCCAAGAAAAACTTCTTCCCTTCTTTGCTTGGAATCACTTGGGAAAGTCTTGGCCGCCCCCTTGATTTGTGCTCTTGTCTTTATCTGGTGCATGAAAGAAGGAAGTTGCCATCTGTGGAGTGGGGACCAAAGGCTGCTGGATGTGGATATGGCGCCCCCTGGACTGGGAGTGTGGCTGGGAGTGTGGTGTCCACTTGCCTGGTCTTGGGAGAAAATGTAACATCCCCGGTTGAAACCCTAGTCCACTACTGAGTCAACATGACTCAACAAAATAAAATGAAGGTAATGTAGACTCAAGCTAAATTGAGTTGATCTAGTCAACTCTTATTACAAACCAAAAACCCTAATTCTTCGGGCAAGGTTAATCAGAGATCCAGATGGAGCTCTGAAGTTTTCTTCTGAGTCTGGTGCCCGCACCAGTTATTGTTTCAATTTATATTTTAATTTATGATTCCATGTTAGTTCAATCAACTCTTCCTTTCATTTTGTTCTTTTTGTTTTAGCCTTTCTTGTTCTTTTTTTTTTTCACCTTGCTGTATCCTGTGACGATTCTTGGTATCAGATCCGGGTTTCAATACTCTTTAAGTCTAATGAGGGTCCTAAGCTTCTAATGGGATCATTATGTATAGCATCTAATGAGGGTTTTAGTACGAGGCAAATAGGCAATGGATACTCTTTAAGTCTTAAGCTTATGATCCCATATGTGACCTAAGGGATCGGTTGAGTTGTTCGTTATGCTATTTTTCTTGACTAATAGTTTGATAAATGTCATGCAGATATTGTGGAGATGGATGACATCCCAAGCAAGGCACTCCATATTAAAATATATGTTTAAAACTCAACATAGCTTGCCTTTTTTATTTCATTACTATACAAAAAATATACTAATTTTTTAAAATTGAATTCTCTTAGAATTTCAACTTGTGTTTGGTCATTTGCAAGTCTTAGATAATAATAAAGCATGATTTTATATAAAAATATTTTATAAGAATGAGGGAGACACTTGTATTTTTTAAAGTATAATTTTCAGATATATGGATTATTATTGTTCAATACAAATTTCAATGGAAACAGCTAAATATAAAATTGGCAGCCATATACCATCAGACAAAACCATTATTCAAGTGGTCTTGATTGATGATCAAGCAAATTATATTAGCCCATATGTTTTATTTTACCCGAGGACTAAATAATAAATTTGATCAAACTTGCTTTCTTTAATGTCTTACATCACATTATGCTTCATGAGAATAAAGAATTGGGTGCGGCAAATGAACTACATGAGCTTTACCCGGGAAAAAAGCAATCCAAGTTCAATTCAAAACTAAACAAGTTTAAACCTGCAATCACACTCTAAACTAATTTTAGGCTAAATCAAAAAATAGGCAAAGTTCAATTAGATCTATCTCGCTTAGGCTCGAAAATATATGTTATATCAATTATATAAATTTATACAGTGGCTATTGGCTGTTCATTATATTAGGATATTTAAGGTTGAGCCTTTATTCAATTTTTAAATTTATTAAATATTAATTGAAAATTGAATCAAGTTGGAAATCATGCTTGAACTAAGTTTGATCAAAACTTGAATGAAGTTTTAATTCTAGTTAGAATTGCTTTTGCTAATTTAATTTTGAAGTTGACAAATTTCACTCTTGATTGGTTTAATTCAAACTTAAACTCAAATAAAACTCAAAATACTGATAAATATTATTGCTGCCTGGATCACCATGGCCTAAAGCTCGAGTGGGGTTTGGTTGGACTTGAGCTCTCACGGGAGGGCTAGGCTTCCCGCCGCGTAGTCCCTGCACTCGGTCGGTTGGCCCTACAAAAGAGAGGAGACTTGAGCCGAGATCCCGACGGGGACATTTCGATAATCAAGTTAGTAAAGTGATCGAGGGGAACATATCATCTTTAGTGGGGCACAAAGAGGCCCCTGCATCCAGAGGATTTGAAAAAGTAGAAGGATTAGAAATGCAAGTGTCTGGGGGAGTCCTCTGGTGCTCGTCAAGTCCTTGCCCTTACTTATCCCTTAACCAGAGGTTCCTCTCCTTTCTTATAGTAATTAGTTCCATCCTTCCAGGCTTAGAGCCCCCTCTCCCCTTTGTACCCTCCTTAAGGGGTTTCATCTTCCAGGACTGCCTTGTTCCTAAAGCCGCATGGGATAGGTTCGGAGTTCTCAGAGGGAGGCTCTGTAATGGGTGCAGGTGGCGTACTATAGGGTCTATGCCCTTAATAGAGTGACCCACTGTTACAAGTACGAGTGGTGCACCACGGGATCTGACGCTCCGATAGGGCCCTCTTTCAAAGGGTGCAGGCGATGTGCTGCCAAGCCTGGATGCCTAGAGGAGCATTGTTCTGGTAAGAGATGCAAGTGAAGTGTTACAGGGTCTGGACCCTTGGCGGAGTGCTCCCCCACAGAGGTTGCAGGCGGCGTACTACGAGGTCTGGAACTCTGGTGGAGCACTCCTCTATAGAGGGTGCAGACGATATGGTTCAGGATCTAGAGCTCCAGTGGAACACTCCTCTACAAAGGGTGCAAGCGGCGTGCTACAGGGTATGAAGCTCTGGCGAGGCACCTTCGTTACAGAAGGTTCGACTTCCTGAGATCCACAAAGGATTCGGTAGAGATGGCAACATTGTGAACTAGGGTTGTTATCCGAGCCACCTCAGTGGCAGCTCCTTGAGGGAGCATGCCCCTCTTTCCCCCATCGATCATGTCTCCGTGGTCATGAGGGTCCCTGTCACCTTCAATATTTGGCCCGGCTGGGGGTTTTATTAGGCCACAACCTTCCCCGACCGATGACTTACCTTGGATAGGAGCTCGACTTTGGCTGGGAGCTCATCTCAGACAGGAGCATGACCTCGGTTGGGAGCTTACCTTGGATAGGAGCTCAACCTCAACCGGGAGCTCACCCGAATGGGAGCTCGATCTCGACAGGGATCTCACCTCGAATGGGAGCTCACCTCAGATGGGAGCTCAATCTCGATTTGGAGCTCACCTCGGATGGGAGCTTACCTCGAACGGGAGCTCGACCTCGGTTGGGGGCTCAACCTCAACTGGGAGCCCACCTTGGACGGGAGCTCGACCTTGGTCGGGAGCTCACCTCGGATGGGAGCTCGACCTTGGCTAGGAGCTCACCTCGGACGGGAGCTCACCTAGGATAGGAGCTCGACCTCGGTTGGGAGATCACCTGGGACAGGTGCTCGACCTCTATCGGGAGCTCATCTCGAACAGAAGCTCGACCTCGACTAGGAGCTCACCTGGTGGCCCTGCCTGCCACCTCAACCACTAGTTATGTCTGATATGGATTCCATGTCAGTGGTTCACCACATCAGATGACTCGACGTCAGCGGTTTGCCATATTAGATGACTCAATATTAGCGGTTCACCAAATCAGATGCCCCT
The DNA here is from genome assembly GCA_021397845.1 of Areca catechu. NCBI lineage: Eukaryota > Viridiplantae > Streptophyta > Magnoliopsida > Arecales > Arecaceae > Areca > Areca catechu. The sequence continues at coordinate 45,121,299 of CM038047.1, read as the reverse complement.
CACCCCCAAGTCTGGAGAGCGAGGCACCCTCTCGAGCTCGGGGCGAGGAGAGTAATTATGTCGCTGACATGGAAGACATCATGCTTGGGCCATTTAATGCCATGATCATCGATGGTTTGCAGATCGCGCCTTGCACCAATTGAGGGATGCCACATCAGCGGGCATGGTGGTTCGTCATGATGGTTACACCCCGTCTGGTGCGGTTGCATGCAAACCGAAGCACACTGCATGGCAGAAATTGACATGTGGTCGAGATCCATTGGCCATGAGAGGGGAGAAGACACAAGCCCCGCTCAGCGCAATGTGATAGGGCTTCGCTATCTTTTCTAGAGAGGCCATTCCCCTCCATCCACTTTTTCAAAAATCTTCGAGGGAGCAAAAATATAGAGGGAAGAATGAGAGCCTCGCACTCCTTTTGATAACCTTGGCTCAGGGTCTTCGCAAGTTAGTTTTCTTCCTCGACCTTCTCTCCCTCCACTAGGTGTCGAGGGGGTTCCTTTAGGATTTGGGTCCTTCCTTCTTTCCTGTCCCTTCCTTTTTGTATCCATGAGTTCTTCCAAGGGGAGGCACCACCATTCGGACCGCCCAGGTGCGACGGAGCCCTCCCGGCTGGGACTTCCTCCCTTGGATAGCGAGGAGGAGGATGTCCGATTTAGAGTCCCACCGGGTCCCCGTTGAATGGTGGACCTCGATGTATCCTCTCTGCCTCCACCTTCTCTTCTTCTTTTGGCCAGGACTAGGCAGGTCCATCCAGGATCGCCTCGACGATGACCTAGTAGATGCCCTCCATCTCCGGAGTGTCTACAGGATCCTGACTCCATCCGGTTCATGGCTCCGGGGTCGGAGGAATGGGTCATGTCCAGTGGCCTGGGCTGGATTGCCCTATACGAGGACTTCTTCCTCGCTGGGCTCCATCTTCCTCTTCATCCTTTCTTTCTATCTTTCCTTGATCATTATAGGTTAGTTCATACCCAACTCATCCCAAATCTTGTTAGGGTCATCTCCTCCTTCATCATGCTATGCCACTTTCAAGCCATTGTCGCCCGCTTATCTTTCTTTAGGGCTCTTTTTTTTCTAAAACACCATCCCACCGATAATGGGTGGTGGTTCGTGGCCCCCTGCCCGGGGGTCCTTAAGTTTGACCTACCCACTTCTATCAAGGGATGGAAGAGTAAATTTTTCTTTGTCTCATTGAGAAGGTTAACTGGGCTTGGAGCGATCCCGACCAATCTCCAAACCAGAATGCTTCGGTGGAGATCGCCAACCAAAAGGTGTACAATCAGCTCATCACCTTGGAAGTTCCCCATGGGTGAGACCTACTGTCCAAACAGAACCTGTTTGATGCTGGGATCAGCCCTGTCTGTACCTTAGATAAGACCCCATACCCGGGCCCTTTGACGGCACACAGCAGCTAACCCCACTCCTCTTTTGGATTGCAGATATAAGGTTCTCGATATACCAGATTAGACAGATGTCCTGCAAGTAGCCCGCGTCCTCGAGGCCCAAGGAGGAAATGCCAAGGAGGCCTCATGGGGAAATAGAGTGGAGGCCCCGCTAGGAGGCCTCTTCTAGGCCCTAGGAAAGGAGCACTCGCGATGCCCTGGCACCGACCACGAAGATGGCCAGGGCCATGCTCCACAGGCCCAGCGGGAGCGTTGCGGCCGAGGAGGGGATGCCTACAGCTCCTTCAGCAGCCCCCCAGGTAATCGAGATCCTGCCATCCCCAGAGGCGGAGGAGATGGCGGTCATAGCCATGGTGGGGGAAGGGTCGATCTCACCGGCACCTGCCGAGGTGGTAGAGGCTTAGCCGGCATTACCCGGGCCCCCACCATCCACTGCACCAGGTCCCTCTTTGTCAATGGCACCAGGGCCTTCTACTTTCGTGGCATCGAGACCCAGGGTTGCCAGGGTGTCCACCCTGGTGCCATCGAATGCCGCAATCACCCTTGACCTGGGGCTCATCGAGAGGATGCTAGGGTTCATCCTCCAGCCTCAGGATTGCCAAAAAAGGGCCAGCCGGACATTGAGGGCTGTCATTTTTGGGCTCTTCCCCTAATTTCTCACGGTGAGTCCCCTATCTATTTTTTTTTTGAGGCTGACCTCCTTTTCCCTTCCTTCAACTGCAGATGGTTCAAGACACCTTCCTAGTTCGGGATGCCTGTCTGGCACTACTTCTATGAGATGTGGGTTTCCACAATAGGGTGAAGTCTGCTGAGGGAAAGGCCAAAGCCCTAACGAACTAGGTGGTGAACCTGGAGGGCCAGGTGAAGGGGCTGGAAGTTGACCTAGCTAGCTCCAGGGACACGGTGGGGGACTTGGAGATGCAGGCAGAGGGCCTCGAGGAGGACCTGGCTAGGAAGGAGAGAGAGCTCACCCGACTATCAGAGAAGTCGCCCGTTCCACGTCCTAGGTGATCTACTTGTAGGGGTGGCTGCAGACCCTGGAGATGCACCTCGACGCGATAGAGGCGCATGCCACATCTGTCGAGGAGAAGGCCGCTGCAGCCATGGTGGTGATGGAGGCCATGTAGAAAGAGGTGGCCAAAGCTGTCCCATGATTCAAGGATTCAAAAGCCTTCATGGAGGAGGTGCGGAAGTCCGTCTGGGATGCATTCCTTAAAGGTTTCGAGGAATGCAAGAAGAAGATGGCCTAGCTCTTCCACCTACCAGACCTAGACTACATCATCCCCGACGACCCCGGGGATGCCGGGGGTGAAGAGGTCCCTTCCATGGAGGTTGATGCTACAATCGATATCATGCTGGGGATCGATCCGTCACCTTCACCGGGGCCACAGGAAGCTGCAGCGGAGCTTCGAAGTCCCGGTAAGGCCCCGGTTTCGACCCCCGGCCCCTAGGTCACCTACTTTTTTTTTTGTTTCTTTCTTAGTGTATTCAAAACATTTTGTCGGACTCCTCAGCCTATCGAGGGTCCTTTTCCTGTAAAAGTCTTCACTTATCAATGAAGTCAATGTTTACCTTGCTTCATCACGTTCTTCCTTATCCATTCTTCTCCACTATTTGGCCTTGTAGGCAAACGCGGGCCCTCTGGGGGCCCCAGTTCTCACCAGACTTGGAGTTAGGTGGCTGAATGCGGGGCTTTAGAAGTTCTTGGCTTTCTTCACTAAACCTGGAGTTAGGCAGATGAGTGAGGGGCTTTGAAAGTTCTCGGCTTTCTTCACCAGACCTGGAGTTAGGTGGATGAGTGCAAGGCTTCGGAAGTTTCTGGCTTTCTTTGCCCAACCTGGAGTCAGGCGGATGAGTGCGAGGCTTCGAAAGTTCTTGACTTTTTTCACCAGACCTGGAATCAGGCAGATGAGTGTGGGGCTTCAAAAGTTCCTAGTTTTCTTCTCTAGACCTGGAGTCAAGTGGATGAGTGCCTTTCAAAAAGGCAGGGGTCAAGTTATGTCGAAAAAGAATCTTCCTTCATTGCTAACTGATAGTTGTATATTGCTGGTAGTACATTCTTAAGTTTTTGGCATCCATGTTCAAGGAAGCTGGGCATCATCGAGTCCAATGAGCCAGTAGGCTCCCTATGGTAGAGCTTCGATCACTTTATAAAGACCTTCCCAGTTTGGGGGAAACTTGCCATGTTCTCCAGGTTGGAAAACTTTGGCCCACTACAAGACAAGATCGCCTAGGCGAAAAGCTTTCGACTTCACATGGGAATTGTAATACCGGGCCACCCACTACCGGTACGCTGCCATGCGGAGCTGAGCCTTATCCTTTATTTCTTTAAGTAGGTCTAGGTTGAGGAGGAGGCATGCTGGGTTCTTGACCTCGTCGTATTGCTTAACCCATAACATGGGGAGGCCCACCTCTACCGAGATCACAACTTTAAATCCAAAGACCAGGTTGAAGGGCATCTCGCTTGTCATCGCCCGAGACATAGTATGATAGGCCTATAGCACACTAGAGAGCTCTGCTACCCAATCACCTTTCGTCTCATTTAGCCTGGTGCGGAGTCCTTGGAGAATGGTCTGATTTGTTACCTCAACCTCCCCATTGGTTTATGGGTGAGCCACCAACATGAAGCAAAGGTGGGTGTTCAAATCAGCATAGAAATCTTCGAATGCTTCGTTATCGAACTATCGCCCATTGTCAGTGATGATTGTATGTGACAGGCCAAAATGGCAAATGAATGACTTCCAGAGAAAAGATCTCACCTTGCTTTTGGTGATCCGCACTAGGGGCTCGGCCTCAACTCACTTGGTGAAATAGTCGATGGCCATAATCAAATACCTCCATTAACCGAATGCCGGGAGGAATGGCCCTAAGATGTCCATCCCCCACTGGATGAACGACCATGGAAAAGAAAGCTAGGATAGCAGGGAGGTCGGTTAATGGTGGATGTGAGCATGCCTCTGGCAGCGGTCACTTCTTCTCACGAAGTCGACCGCATCCTCTTGCATGGTCTCCTAATAGTAACCTTGCTGGAGGGCCTTGTAGGCCAACGTCCTGCGCCCTATGTGATTCCCGCAGATGCCCTCATGTATCTCCTGAAGGACGTAGGTGGCCTCCACGGGCCTTAAGTACTTCAGCAGAGGGTAGGAGTAAGACCTTTGGTAGAGCTGCCCGTCCATCAACACAAAATGGGCGACCTTTTGCTTAAGGAGGCTAGCTTCCATATGATCCTCTGGTAAGGTGACATCAATGATGTATCTAATATAGGGATCCATTCAGCTAGCTTTAGGGATGACCCACTAGATCTCTCCCAAAACTTCATGGCTGGGGGTTTCCAAATACTCAATGTAAGTGCGCCCCAGCAACGAGTCCAAGAGGGTCGCCAACCTAGAGAGAGCATCAACGTGGGCATTCTCTCCATGGGGGATGTGGAAGATCTCGAAGCATTGGAGATCCGATGCATATGAATGCACCCGATCCAAGTACTTCGCCATCACAGGGTCTCGAGCCTCGAAGTCTCCGGAGACTTTTTTGCCATAAGCTATGAGTCCGTGAAGACCTTCAAGCTCATTATGCCTAGCTCACGAGATACTCTGAGAACCATGATGAGTGCCTCATACTAGACCTGGTTATTTGTTGTTTTGAAGAGAAAACACAGCACGCATTCGGCCACCACTCCGTCTGAGTTGGTGAGGATGAGATCGGCTCCACTCTCTCTTGCATTGGATGCTCTGTCCACGTGAAGGATCCATGCCTTCCCTCCATAGGCAGGTTCTATGCAGGTTCAGGGAGAGCCTCTTCCGATTTTGTATCCATCCATGCATACTCTACTAGGAAGTCAACCAGAACCTGGACCTTCTGGGTTGGCCTTGGATGATAAAAGATGCCGAATTCGCTAAGCTTCACCGCTCACTTAGCTAGGCATCCCGAAGTATCTAGGCAACCCAAGATAGCTCTTAGGGTCTGGTTAGTGAGGACCGCAATCGGATGGGCTTGGAAGTAAGGCCTGAGATACTGAGCAGACACTATGAGTGCGAAAAAAATTTTTTTGGAGCAGGTGTACCTGATTTTCTCATCATGAAGTAGCTTACTGGTATAATACACTGACCTCTGGATACCGTCTCCATCAGTTCGGACCAGCACCGATCTCACTGCCCTAGGTGAGACTGCCAAGTAGAGGAGAAGCTCCTCTCTGCTCTCCAGTTTGGACAATAATGGGAGGAGGTGAGAGACTTTTTCAGCTCCTCGAACACTTCCTGACACTCCTCTGTCCATGCAAAATCATGCATCTTATGAAGCACCTTGAAGAATGGCAAGCAACACTCTGTAGAGCGTGAGATGAAATGGATTAAGGCGGCGATGCGGCCAGTCAAGCGTTGGGCCTCCTTCTTCGAAGTGGGATACTTCATGTCCATGATCGCTTGAATCTTTTCAGGATTTGCTTCGACCCCATGCTAGGTAACCTTGAAACCCAAGAACTTTCCTACCGCAACACCAAAGCGCACTTCACTGGGTTCAGTCTCATCTGGTGGAGGAGAAGGTTATTGAAAGCCTCTACCAAATCAGTAATATGGTCTGAATCTCAGGTGCTCATCATGAGCATATCATCCATGTAAACTTGCATATTTCGGCCTATCTGATCCTCGAAGACTTTGTTGACCAGACGTTGGTATGTTGTCCCAGCATTCTTCAGGACGAACGGCATCACCTTATAGTAGAATGTCCCTCGATCCATCATGAAGGCTGTATGATCTTTGTCCCTTGGATGCATGCAGATTTGGTTGTACACGGAGAACACATCCATGAAGCTAAGGAAGCGGTGCCCCGAGCTAGCATCCACCAACTTTTAAATCTTGGATAGTGGAAAGCTATCTTATGGGCACGTCTGATTGAGATCGGTGTAGTCCACACAGATCCTCTACTTTCCATTGGCCTTCTTGACCATAACCATGTTAGCCAGCCAGCTGGGGTACTGCACTTCTCGAATGAAACCTGTCGCGAGAAGCTTTCCAACTTCTTCATCTATCACCTTCTGCCTTTTCAGGGTGAAGCTCCTCTTCTTTTGCCAGACCGGACGGTACTTGGAGTCGATGTTCAGCCTGTGTGTGATGATGTTGGGGGGAATCCCAGGCATGTCCACTACCATGTAGACAAAAACATCAGCATTCACCCATGAAAAACTTAAAAGGTGGTCTCTCTCTTCTTCTAGCAGGAGGGCTCCTTCTTGTACTGTCTTTAAGGGATCGTCCCCAAGGGGGAACGATAGCAGATGTTCCATCGGCCCACCTTTAGCTTCCTACTCTCTTTGGTCTAGCCAGTCAACTACGGTGCCTCTCTTAGCACTCCTGGCACTGGGGATAGCCTGTAGGCAATGCTAGACCAGCTGGCAGGACCCCCTCATTTTCCTGACTCCAAATGGGTTCGAGAATTGGACAAGGAGCCATCTGGTAGAGATGACTGCATCGAGCTAGTTGAGCCCCGGGTAGTCCAGAATCATGTTATAGGCCGAAGGGAGCTTAACCATTGTGAAGGTCATCATGATAGTGCTCTATCGAGGTGGTGCCCCGACAATGACGGGGAGGGTAACTTCTTCTTCGACTTGCATGGAGTCTTCGGTGAAACCCACTAAGGGGGTGAATATCGACTTCAACAGATAGAGGGACAGATTCATTCTGGCAAAAGCATCATAAAAAAGAATATCGGTTAAGCTTCCATTATCATCCATAATTTTCTTTATAGGATGCTTTGCTATCATCATTTCTACAATGACAGTATCATTATTTAGATTTTTTATCTCAGCTCCCCCTCTCCCATAAAAGGGAGTACAACATCAGCTCCCTCTCTCACCCTGGCTCTCTTCAGCTCTCGCCTCACCCCCCAAGAGATCATCCCTACTAGCTTCTATATGGGCTGATTATCGATGGAGGAAGGAAGGGCCTCAGTACCCTGGGGCCCGGACGGAGCTCTTCCACCCATGAACTTTTTGAGGTAGCCTCTCCTGATCAGGTCTTCAATCTCCCTTTTCAAGTGGTGGCACTCCTCGATTTCGTGGCTATGGTCCTTGTAGAACTGGTAGTATCAAGACTTGTCTCAACCACCAGATGGCTTCAATGGAGGAGGGCAGCACAAAGAACATTCGCCTTCAATCTCCATCAGGATTTTGGATCTTGAGATGAAAAGAGGGGTGTACTTCTCATCTCTGATGGGGGCATTTCCCGGCTTGAAACCCGAACGGGGACTTGAGGTAGCCTTGGGTCCGTGGGTGCTGCCCAACTCCCCCTGGGCTTGCTTCTTTAGGGACCTCCCATCAAACTCCCTCCTAGTGCGGTCATCCTCCTCCACATGAATGTACTTGTGGGTATAGAGAAGAAGCTTAGAGTAGGTCTTCGGGGGCTTCTTGTTAAGGAAGTAGGTGAAGCAAGAGATCCTGAGCCCTCTTTTTAGTGCCAACATGCAATATGCTCATCTATGTTATAGATTTTCAGGATGGCAACTTTAAAGCGGGATACATAATTTCGGTGGGGCTCGTGATCCTGTTGTCAGATCGAAAAGAGGCTATCAACCTCGCGTGGCACCTTCCGGCATGCATCGAAATAGGCCACGAACTTCTTCTCCATGTGCTCAAAGGAGTCAATGCTCCTCGGCTCGAGATAAGAGTACCAAACTCGAGCAGCCTTTCAGATCGTAGCTAGGAAGGCAATCCAAAGGAGGGCATTGGTGGCCCCTTGAACATGCATGAGAGCCTTGTAGCTCTTAAAATGGTCCAGGGGATCGGTGGTCCCATCATAGGGGTCCATATGTGGTGTACGGAACCGGCTAGGAATCGGTTTCTCTTAGATCCTGCGGGAGAAAGGAGGGTGAGCATCATAGCCCGTGGGCTCGCTCGGGCCTGAATCACCATGGCCTGAAGCTTAAGCGGGGTTCAATCAAAGTTAAGCTCTCACAGGAGGGCTAGGCTTCCCGTCGTGTAGTCCCTGCACCCGGTCGGTTGGCCTTGCAAAAGAGAAGAGACCCTAGTGGGGATCTCGATGAGGACACTCCAACGATCAAGTTAGTAAAGCGATCGAGGGAATAGATCCTCTTTAGCTGTGCTTAGAGAGGTCCCCATGTCTAGAGGGTTTGAAAAAGTAGAAAAGTTAGAAATGTAAATGTCTGGGGAAGTCCTTTAGCGCTTGTTCGGCCCTTGCCCTTACTTACCCCTTAACCGGAGGTCCCTCTCCTTTCTTATAGCAGTTAATTCTGTCCTTCAAGGCTTAGAGCCCCCTCTCCCCTTCACACCCTCCTTAGGGGGTTCCGTCTCCTAGGACTGCCTCGTTCCAGAGATGTGTGGGACAAGGTCCGAAGTTCTCGGAAAGAGGCTCTACAATGGATGCAGGCAGCGTACTGTAAGGTATGCACCCTTAGTGGAGCTACCTGCTACGACAAGTGAGAGTGGCGTGCCACGGGATCTGGCACCTCGATAGGGCCCTCCTTCAAAGGGTGTAGACGATGTGCTGCCAAGCCCGGATGCCTAGAGGAGCACTGTCTTAGTGAGAGATGAAGTGGAGTGCTACAGGGTCTAGATCCCTGGTGGAGTGCTCTCCCACAGAGGGTGCAAGCGACGTACTACGAGGTCTGGAGCTCCGGTGGAGCACTCCTTTGTAGAGGGTGCAGATGGCGTGCTTCAGGATCTGGAGCTCCAGTGGAGCACTCATCTATAGAGGGTGCAGGCAATGTGCTATAGGGTTTAGAGCTCTGACGAGGCACCTTTGTTGCAGAAGGTTCGACTCCCTGAGAGCCATGGTGGGCTCGACGAAGATGGCGATGTTGCGCACTAGGGTCGCCATTCGAGCTGCCCTGGTGGCCACTCCTTGATGGAGCACACCCCTCTTTCCCCCACCGATCCTGTCTTCGCGATCATGAGGGTCCCTATCTCCTTCAATATTTGGCCTGATTGGGATTTCTATCTGGCTACGACCTTCCCCGGCCGATGACTTACCTCGGACGGGAACTCACCTCGGACGAGAGCTCGACCTCGGTTGGGAGCTCACCTCGAATGGGAGCTCGACCGAGCTCACCTGCCACCTGCCACCTCAACCGTCAGAGCACCCTAGGACATGGCGACCGAGCACACCTGCCACCTAGGATGGTTGAGGTGGCCTTGCCTACTAGCTCAACCGTCTGCAATATCTGATACGGACTCTATGTCAGCGATTCATCATATCATATGACTCCACGTTAGCGATTTGCCACATCAAATGTGATCTCAAATTAATGCCTAATCAAGCTTCATCGGACCATATTCCTAAAATCTTAGCTAAACTGTCATGTGGCCCCCTAGATTCAAAGTCTCCATCCAAATACGAATTGAGGAGGTTTTAGAAGCACCTTTCATACCTAAAACACCCCTCACCCTTCTAAACTTTTCCATGAAAAAAAAACTGGAGAACTCGGGTGGATTGGATTGGATGATATCTAATTTTATATTCAAGCACATTCATATGGATTAAATTTAATTATCCATCTAATATCCATATTTATTTTAAAATATATATATAAATAAATAATGATATTTAAATATTTAATTTTATCTTTCATTTTATTTAACATTATATAATATTTATATTTTTTAAAAATAAATATATTAATATATTATTAATTTAATTTATCATTTACTTAATCATATCTTTAATTTTATAATTATAAGATTTAATTATTTAATTTATACTTGTTATAATATTCCAGTTCAATTTTAAAACAATTACTAGTTCATTCTTCGAACCAATTTCAAATGTTTGGCTTATCTGTCAAATCAACATACCAAAGGAAATATCTTCTTGGTTTGATGAAAGTTCTGATCCATAAAAAGGATACATTATATTCCTTCGGCTTCGTATCTTCAGCATGATCCGAAAACTAAGCTTATTGATTATATTCCTTTGGCTTTGTATCTTCAGCATGATCCAAAGACTAAGCTTTTTAATTATGTTCTTTCGGCTTCGTATCTTCAGCATGGTCCGAAGACTAAGCTTATTAATTATGTTTCTTCGGCTTCGTATCTTCAGCATAGTATGAAGACTAAGCCTATTGATTATGTTCCTTCACCTTCGTATCTTCAGCATGATTCGAAGACTAAGCCTATCAATTTTATTCCTTTGGCTTCATATCTTTAGCCTGGTCCAAAGACTAAGCCTATCGATTATGTCCCGTCGGCTTCATATCTTCAGCCTGGTCCGAAGAGTAAGCCTTTCAATTATGTTATACTTCTCTCACTCAGGATTACTGTAAGTACTATTTTCTCCTTGTTATTTCCAAAGGAATTTGCCTGAAGTGTATAGCTAACATTCTCTCGGATCTTCCCAAAGAAGCTCCACTAAAGGGAATGTTAGGTTCACTTTGGATTTTCTCTAGAAGAGAATGAGGCATATTGAACATGTGGGTTTTTTTCCAACCATAATTAGAGTTTGTTCTGGTTGTTATAATCGTCCACATGGTCGAAACCTTCAGATTGGATAACCACAGAATAACTAACTCTCTAACCACCACTACTTATAATTATGAGGAGGTTTTGTTGGACAACTCCCATAACCATAAGTAGTTACACTTATGCCTATAAATACTGGTAAGAGAGGACACTCGAGGTAGGCTAAGCTAACTCTAGATAATTCAAATTCTTTCTTTTCCCTCTCACTCTCTGCTTTCAAACTCTCTATTCTGTTACCTGAGTTCTTGCTAACTTTGGCATCGAAGTGTCCCCCATCGAAAAAATCTCGGTTAAGGGATTTGTTTTGCAAGTTCTAGACGATGGCGAACCGGCAGGCGGATCGCTCCATCCGGTCGACGAGGATTCAGTGTCAATAGATTAGCATGCCAAGTAGGGACAGATGTATTTTCTCTGGTTAAAGGAGAGTTTCACTCAAGCAAAAATGGTGAAAGAAAAAGTTCAGAATGCATCCACAAGTAGGGAGCAACATGCTCCTTAAGCAGACGATCTTCCATCAAATCATGGAATGCAACCTCCTATGCTGATGGTGGGATGATAGCAGTTTGAAGCCCTTTTGAGCAGGATAAACGCCTTGACAACGTTAGTTCAAAATCTGCAAGAAGCTGCTATTCAAAGGCAGTGTCCACCACCTATTTCACAGCCCAACCATCAAACTGAAATAAGAGAAGATCGACGTCAAGAACTCACTCCAAGTTCTTCACGGATCTAGTCATCTCATGATCGCCATGCCTTCCCTTCATATCGACAAACAAGGGATCATAATGGAAAGAAGAGGATCGTGCATTCTCTCTCTATTTCTTCCAGAGATTATGCACCGAAGGGGCTAGACAGAGAGAAATAAATTGTGAATTTGAAGAAAAATTCAAGTCTATGCAAGCAGAGATAGCTAGGATTTCAGATCTGAGGAGAAATGATGAAGTTATAGCTTTCAGCTCCCAGCCTCCTTTCTCCAATCGGATCATGGATGAAGTTATCTCTCGGCATTTCAAGATTCAACGACTGGAAGCTTATGATGGGACTACGGACCCTTTTGACCATCTAGGGAGTTACAAGGCTCACATGATGGTGCAAGAGGTAACTGATGCCTTATATTGTCTTGCTTTTCCTGCTACTCTGAGAAGATCTGCTCGAATGTGGTATTCGAGCTTACCGCCAAAGACTATCTATCCCTTTGCTGAACTGGAGCGGTAGTTTGTTTCATACTTCAAAACATGTCAGAAGATGCCGTGCAATACTGATAGCTTGTTCCTCCTCCAGCAGAATGAAGGAGAAAGTTTGAAAGAATTTGTGCACCGATTTTATTCGGCCACTTTGGAGATTCCAAATCTTAATGAGCATGTGGCCATGTCTGCTTTAAAGAAGGGTCTCAAGTCGTCCAGGTTCACTTTTTTCTAGGACAAAAGATTTTCAATGAGCTATGCCTAGTTACTAGCAAGGGCTCAGAAGTATGCTGCCGCTGAAAAGCAAGCGACAAGCCGAAGACTTGCTGAAGGAAGACACCCTTCAAAGAAAAAAAAAGTCAAGGGACCAAATGTGCCCACATCTTCTAATAATGCTTGGTTCCTAGGCACGGTCCCAAGTCCAAGCAACAGAATAATTGATTTGATGCCTACACACCCCTTAACTTATCAAAGGAGAAAATTCTGCTGGAAATTGAGAAAGAAAACTACTTACAAAGGCCACATCCTTTGAAGACTTCTACAAAAGTAAGGGACAAGAATAAATACTGTTAATTCCACCGAGACCATGGCCACAACATCGAAGAGTATTTTCAACTTCAGGATGCCATTGAAGATCTGATAAAGAGGGGATATCTGGAAAAATACATCAACCGCTCAGAATCTCAAGCTGAAGTGACAACTCTTCCGAGGATATTTGATGAAGCCGATCTGCCTCACCAAAGACCAACTGATGGAAATGTTGGCATGCTTCATCGATCAGTTACATGGGATAATAAGCTGAAGAGAATATCCCTAAAAGGTTCAAGGAAAAAAATTCTATCACCTTTTTTGATGAAGATATCCAAGGAGTTCAACTTCCACATGATGACCTCGTCGTGGTCTTAACTGTAATTGCTAAATATGATGTAAAAAGAATTCTGATTGATAATGAAAGTTCTATTAATATTTTGCTGTACGAGGCTTTTCTTCGGATGGGATTGTCTAGACGTGAATTACAGAGGTCCTCCATTTCTATAACTGGTTTCGAAAGAAATCAGGTTGGAGTTGAAGGAGAAACAGTCTTACCTGTGACTTTTGGGTCCGAACCATATCAGAGAACCCTTCCCATCAATTTCATTGTAGCTAGAACATCTTCGACTTATAATGCAATCCTGGAGCATCCGGCATTAAATAAGTTCAGGGCTATAGTATCCACATATCACCTTTTGGTTCGGTTTCCTACCAAGTTAGGCATTGGAGAGGTGAGGGGGGATCAAAGGATCGCTCGCTAGTGCCTAATGATCCAAAATAAACAATCAGCTAAATCCTTGACACTTGATCAATTAGATCCAAGGGATGAAGCCGAAGACTATGGAGAACCAGTAAAGAAAACTCTTTTCGTGCCATTATCCGAAGACGACCCAACAAAACTTATACAAATTGGCAGCTTATTAGATGAAGAGTCAAAGGCAAGGTTAATTACATTTCTTCGAGATAATGCTAATATTTTTGCTTGGACAGCTCGGACATGCCCGGAATTTCACCCGAGGTAATTACACATCGCCTAGAGGTATCTCCCAGCTATAAGCCTGTTCGGTAGAAGAAGAGAAACTTTGCTCTAAAAATGCAGATGGTTATTGATGAAGAGGTTAATAAACTTCTTGAAGCTAACTGTATAAAAGAAGTGTAATATCCGAATTGGCTGGCCAATGTAGTTATGGTGAAAAATCTAATGGCAAGTGGAGGATCTGCATAGACTATACAGATTTGTTAAAAAGGCATGCCCAAAGGACAGTTTTCTTTTGTCGAAGATTGATCAATTAGTTGATGCCACTGCTGGTCATCAACTGTTAAGCTTTATGTATACTTTTTCAGGTTATAACCAAATCCAAATGGATCCTGAAGATGAAGAAAAAATTGCCTTTATTATAAAAAAAGGACTTTGCCATTATAAAGTGATGCCGTTTGGATTAAAAAATGCTGGGGCAACTTTCCAAAGGCTAATCAACAAAGTCTTCAAAAATTAGATTGGAAAAAATATGGAAGCTTATGTTGATGATATGATTATGAAAAGTCTTCATAAGTCTGATCACATTACAGATCTGAAGGAGTCTTTTGATGCTCTTAGACATCATCAGATGAGATTGAATCTAACCAAGTATATTTTTGGTATAACTTCTGGAAAGTTCCTGGGATACTTGGTCACTAAGCGAGGGATCGAAGTTAACCCAGAAAAGATTCAAGCACTTCGGACAATGAGGCATCCCACTTGCAAAAAGGAAGTACAGAGGTTAATGGGAATAATTGCTTCTTTGAGCCGACTTATTTCCCGGTCCACAGAAAGATGTCTACTCTTTTTCAAGGTTCTTCAGCAAACCCAAAATTTTGAATGGACAGAAGACTGCAAAGTTGCTTTTGACAAATTGAAAGAATACTTGGAAAATCCTCCCTTACTCTCTAAGCCCTGTGAAGGAGAGACTCTTTACTTATATTTATCTATCTCAAACATAGCGGTTAGTTCGGTGCTAGTACGAAGAGACGCCAATTACTTACAGAAGCCGATCTACTACACTAGCAAAGTGTTATATGAGACAGAAGTTCGATACCCTAGAGTGCAAAAGATTATTTTCTTCTTAGTGGTCATGGCAAAGCGTTTGCGGCCCTATTTCCAAGCTCATACTATTGTGGTTCTGATAGATCAGCCCTTAAAAGCTATTCTTCGCTGTCCCAACACTTCTGGAAGGATAGCTAAATGGGCTGTTAAGTTGGAAGAACTTGATATTGATTTCCAACCTCAATCAGTAATGAAGGCACAGATTTTGACTGATTTTATAGCAGAATGTACCTGGGGATCCGAAGAGGGCCAGCTAAGAGCCGAGGAGGAAGAGATTGCTGAAAAGGGTCCAGAATTCATTTGGATGCTCCATGTAAATGGTGCCTCAAACACCAATGGTTGCAGAGCAGGTCTCATTTTGGCTAGTTCGAATGGACAAGTTATTGAATATGCTCTTTAGTTTTCTTTTCAAACTTTAAATAATCAAGCAGAGTATAAAGCACTTATTGCTAGGCTTAGAATTTTCCAAAAGCTAGAAATTAAGAGGATTAAAGTTTTGTCTGATTCGCAATTGATGGTGAATCAAGTAAAAGGTGATTTCGGAGCTCGGAATTCTAACATGATTCAGTATTTGAAAAAAGTCCGAAGCATGATATTCGGGTTGGAGCATTTTGAGATTGTTCATGTACCAAGAACGAAAAATTCTCGGGCTGATGCTTTTTCATGACTTGCAACTACTGCACCAGATTCTCTTGGAAAGACATATGTGGAGTATCTTAGAGATCCCTGCATATCAGAATTCACAGTTGAGTTATATCCAGTTGAACATTGGAATTCACAGTTGAGTTATGTCCAGTTGAACGTTTGAGGATGGATCCTATTCTTAAATTTCTAAAGGAACGTACCTTACCCGAAGACAAGTTGGAGGCTAAATGGCTTAGATGGATGGCCTCTCAATATGTAATCTTAGATGGAGCATTATATAAAATATCTTTTATACAGCCCTTATTAAAGTGTTTGAGACCTTCCGATGCTGATTATGCACTCGGGGAAGTGTATGAAGGTATATATGGAGATCACTTGGGGGCAGATCTTCAGCCTACAAGATAATCCGTCAAGATTATTATTGGCCAACTATCTAGAAGGACTCTGCAGAATTTGTCCAAAGATGTGATCACTATCAAATGTACTCCAATATATAGAGACGGCCTGCGAATCAGTTGACTCCATTGACAGCTCCTTGGCCTTTTGTGCAATGGGGAATGAACATTCTTGGTCCATTTCCTCCAGCTTCTGGGCAGCGAAAGTTTATCACAGTGGCAATTGATTATTTAACAAAATGGGTCGAAGCCGAAGCATTGGCACAGATCACCGAAGCAAAAGTTGAAAACTTTGTGAGGAACTTTATCATCTTCCATTTTGGAATTTCTTATTCCATAATAACTGACAACGGGAGGCAATTTGACAATCCGAAGTTTAAAAGCTTTTGTACTCAATATCATATTCTTCACAAACTTACTTATGTGGGGCATCCTCAATCTAATGAAGAAGTTGAAGTGACAAACAGAACCATTCTTCATGGTCTTAAAACCATATTAAATCATACCAAGGGATTGTGGGCTGATGAATTGAATTTAGTTCTTTGGACATACCGAACCACTCCCAGAATAGCTACTGGTGAATATCCATTTCATCTATCTTACGATACTGAAGCAGTTCTTCCTGTCGAAGTCTCTTTACAATCTCTACGAATTGATCAGTATAAAGAGCCTGAAAATTCAGAATGTCGAAGAGTTGACCTAGATTTGTTACAAGGTACTCGACTTCAAACATAGATGAAAATGGCCACATACCAGCAAAAAATTATAAAATACTATATATTCATGTAAAAGAACGGATCTTTCATCTTGAGGATCTAGTTTTGCGAAGGTCTGAAGTATCCAAGCTAGCCGAACAAGATAAACTCTCTCCTATATGGGAAGGTCCCTATCGGGTTAAAGAAGTCATTCATCCCAGAAGTTATCGGCTAGAAATCTTAGAAGGTATTCTACTACCTCGACCTTGGAATGTACAAAACCTCCACGAATATTATCAATAAAAGTTTTAATTCAAGGTTATCAAGATAGATTTAACTATTCTATCTTCATCTCTCTTCTAAAAATGTATAAGGATGATCTACGTGATCTACCATACGAAGCACTGAGGTGGGCTTGACCAACCTGTCTTAATCTTTTTTCTTTGAATGCATAAGGATGATCTCTATGATCTATCCTACGAAATGCCAAGTTGGGCTTAACCAACCCATCTTAACCAAAAAGGCATAAGGATGATCTCTGTGATCTACCTTACGAAGTACCGAGGTGAGCATGATCAGCCTATCTTAATCCTATTTCTGAAAGGCATGAGAATGATCTCCACGATCTGCTCTACGAAATGCCGAGGTGGGCCCGATCAGCCTATCTTAATCTTTAACTAAAGGGCATAAGGATGATTCATATGATCAACCTTGAAAAATGCCAAGGTTTAATCAGCATCTCATTTCTTATAAAGATACGGATGATCCATACGGTCTATTTTATCCTAACTTCGAAGATTTAGTGTATTTTTAAATTTGAATGCTTAGTATTATTATCTGGAGACTTGGTATTATTTCTTGTCTCAATTATTCGGAATCATCCTAAATCCAAAGACTTAGTGTATTTTCAAGTCCAAAGACTTGAAATTATTATCTGAAGACTTGATATTACTTATCTCGCTTGTTCAGAATTATTCTAAGTTCGAAGACTTTATATATTTTTCAAGTCCAAAGACTTGGTGTTGTTATTTGAAGACAGTATTATTTCATCTCAATTCTTCAAGAGCTATCTTAAGTTCGAAGACTTAATGTGCTTTTCAAATACAAGGATTTGGTATTATGTTAAACCCAAAGATTTGGTATTATCACTTCAAAGTCTATCATTCTAAATCTAAAGACTTACTATACTTTCAAGTCTGAAAACTTGGTATCATTGTCAGAAGATTATTATTTAAAGTTCGAAGACTTTACACTTGGATAAACCTTTATCTCAAAATTAAGAAGGTACACATGCATTCATTCAAAAAATTTCTCCACAGATGCATAATCTTGCTTAAGGTAAGTTTTCAATTGAAACTTTTTTCAATAAAACTTTCTATTCATGAAAATCATGTACATTTTCTTAAAAGAAAAAGAGAAAAAGTTATAGATTGCCCTCTATTGGAGTATCTTTGGCTTGAGTGAGGTCGATCGGTTCAATTGCTTCTTCGGTTGAAGTGGGCACTTCGGAAGGATCTTGTGGTTCATGCTCCTTCGATTCTTTAAGAACAAACAGTTGGACCTCTGAAATATCTAGGCTTGGGTGAAGATTTTGCACCTCTTTCACCCCATCGTTGAAGCCTGCTTTATAACTATAGGTCCCTGCTTGGTCATTTCATCTTCGAATGCCAAAGACTTCTTATAAACTTCTATTGCCCTCTTCAGTTGATCTTTTAAAGACCGTATCTCTTCAGCTGATGATTCGGCCTTCCCAATTGCCTCTTCGGCCCTTTTAACAGCTTCTTCGATCTTCAGCTAGGCTTCTTTGACTGAAGATTCAAGAGACCGGATTTTCTTCTTCTTCCTGAGCTTCGCATCTTGTTCAGAGTTCTTTGATTGAACTCTTTCTACATCAGACTTCAGACTCAGAACAAGAGCGTCACTCTGGGTAAGCTTTTCCTCTATGGCCTGCCTTTATTTTTTGGCTATCGTCTTCTCAGACTCAACCATTTTTACTCTATCTTTTATCCTTTTATAATTATCCCGAAATTCAATGATTCCTTCTTCCATGATAGTGACATCATGGATTAGCTGTATTGGCAAGCATAATACTTGGAGTTAGCAAGAGCAAATAACATCTCCATTGTGAAAAGAAAGAAAGATCCGATGCTTACCTTCAGCGTGGATGAAAATGCTGAGTTAGAAATGTCCTCTATGCATCAGGATTTGGTATTATCCCAATCCTTGGGGAGAAGCATATGCTTCAGCAGTTCCCTGGTCAATTCAGGGTTCTTTAGACCATGCCCATCCGAAAAAATGGTAAAGTCCACATGGCAGCCTTCATCCGTAGCATTCCTCCTGGGGTCATCCTCGAAGCGGTATCGTGCTTTCCCCTTTCCCTTTTTTATTGGAGAGGCAAGGAGTGATTCTCTATTAAGGGGTGGATCATGTTGGTCAGGAGGCATCGGACGGGAGCTTCTTGCAGAAGTACCTCTCGGAGATGGACTCTTCGGAGGTTCAGTTGGAGACGAACTCCTTGGTAGAGACGTTGGGAGTGCTTCATCTACATCCGATGTAGCCCTTATCGGAGGCGAGCTCGAAGCCTCTTCAGCCCTTGCTTTCTTTCGGGCTTTAGATTCTTTTGGCACAGGTATGGGCCTTTTCCTTGAGGCCTGTCAAAGTTTGTCAAGCTTCGGCCTCATTGGCTCACCTGCAGTTAAAAGAAAGACAGTTTGATTATTAAAAAAAAAAAATCCGAAGCCCGCTATCTCTATACCTAGTGTTGGGACTTCGTTGATATGGGCATGGTGAAGGTTTTCTTCCCTCAGCAGTTCTTTGAACATAGAGATTTCTGGCTCTGATAAGGTTTCAAAGTCCTTTTGGTCGGCTTTCAGAACCCTCTTTCCAGCGTTTGCATCCAAACATGGAGCTTTGCATTCAGTATTAAACCCCCAGTTGGAGTAGTATATGAAGAAGTAAAGGGGTTTCCACCCATGTATGGCACTGGGAGTCCCTTTTATCAATCTTCGTCCTGATCGAGGACCTATAACCCACCATCCTTTATCATGGAAATCTCTTTTTAATACAAACAAGGAAGTGAACAAAAAGGTCCTCGGCTCTATATTTCGGAGTTTACAAAGAACTAAGAACCCGCAGATGTTCCTAAAACTGTTCGGAGTTAGTTGGGCCGAAACTATCTGGTAAAGATTGAGATTTTTTGTAAAAATGGGATGAAACGGAAGTCGAAGACTAGCCTTGAGATGGTCTTCGTATATGGCAATTGACCTAGCAAGAGGGTTAACTACCCTTTCATCAGGCTTCGGAAGAAATGTTTTAAAGGTTCGTGGGATGTGGAAATGGTGTCGAATGCTCTCTAATGTAGCAAGCAACAGAGAACTAGCAACTACTTCAGGCAACTACTTCAGGAGATCTCTCCGGGCTCTTCTTCCTACCTGAACCTCTTCCCCTACTGGTTTCACTTCCTGTTAAACCCCTACTAGTGGAAGGATTGCATATGGATTCTGACATTACAAGGAAAAAGAAAAGAAAAGAAAGAATCTCTACCTCCAAAAAGAGTTGAAATGGCCGGTTGAAAGAATGGCAGCACAGAGCAAGAGAAGGAAGAAATGCGAAGGCGAAGAAGTTCTTCTTACAGAGTTCTTCCCCCTTTTATAGAGGCGAAGTGGTGGGATTTCCCGTCGATTCGGAGATCTCCTCGATCGTGCGTCGTATCGGTGGCGTCGATCATGGGTATGATTCTCCAGGCGACGTCTATTAATGAGGCGGTGATTGTAATCCGCGTGAAGAGCCACAGATGGCCAGGATGGATTTTCAACACTATGATCAAACCGTAGATTGATGCCAGGTGTATTTCCTCGATTAAACAAAAATCTTTTAACAGATTTTTAATAAAAAGATTAGCCAGGCTTTTTAGATCCGTACCATCCTTTTGAGGCACCAATGAGGAAGAACCATGTGTCTTCAGCACGATTTCCACGCCACCAAGCAGTTATTACGAATGACAGTTGTCAGAGATATGCCATTATTGCTTCAATTTTTAATAAACGACAAATCCTGATACTCCTATTTTTCGAAATAAAATTATTTCAAACTTGGAAGTGGGGGGCAGCTGTTATAATATTCCGGTTCAATTTTAAAATAATTATCAGTTCATTCTTCGAACCAATTTCAAATTTTTGGCTTATCTGTCAAATCAACATACCAAAGGAAATATCTCCTTGGTTTGATGAAAGTTATGATGAAAGTTCTAATCCATAAAAAGGATACATTATATTCCTTCGGCTTCGTATCTTCAGCATGATCTGATGACTAAGCCTATTGATTATGTTCCTTCGGCTTCGTATCTTCAGCATGGTCCGAAGACTAAGCCTATTGATTATGTTCCTTCGGCTTTGTATCTTCAGCATGGTTTGAAGACTAAGCCTATTGATTATGTTCCTTCGGCTCATATCTTTAGCATGGTCCGAAGACTAAACCTATTGATTATGTTCCTACGAAGCCCTATTGATTATGTTCCTTCGGCTTCGTATCTTCAGCATGGTCCGAAGACTAAGCCTATTGATTATGTTCCTTCGGCTTTGTATCTTCAGCATGATCCGAAGACTAAGCCTATCGATTTTATTCGTTCGGCTTCATATCTTTAGCCTGGTCCGAAGACTAAGCCTATCGATTATGCTCCGTCGGCTTCGTGTTTTCAGCCTGGTTTGAAGAGTAAGCCTTTCGATTATATTATACTTCTCTCACTCAGGATTATTGTAAGTACTGTTTTCTCCTTGTTATTTCCAAAGGAATTTGCCTGAAGTGTATAGCTAACATTCCCTCGGATCTTCTCAAAGAAGCTCCACTAAAAGAAATGTTAAGTTCACTTCGGATTTTCTCTAGAAGAGAATGAGGCATATTGAACATGTGGGTTTTTTCCCAACCACAGTTAGAGTTTGTTCTGGTTGTTATAACTGCCTACATGGTCGATACCCTTAGATTGGATAACCATAGAATAACTAACTCTCCGACCACCACTACTTACAATTATAAGGAGGTTAGTTAGCCAACTCCCATAACCATAAGTAGTTACACTTATGCCTATAAATACTGGTAAGAGGGGACACTCGAGGTAGGCTCAGCTAACTCCAGATAATTCGAATTCTTTCTTCTCTCTCACTCTCTGCTTTCAAGCTCTCCATTCTGCTGCCTGAGTTCTTGATAACTTTGGCATCAGAGTGTTCCCCACCGGAAAAATTCCGGTCAGGAGATCTGTTTTGCAGGTTCCAGACAATGGCGAACCAGCAGGCGAATCGCTCCATCCGGTCGGTGAGGATTCAGCATCAATAATACTTATATTTATATTTATATTTTTTATATTTATATTTTTTATATTTATATCTATTTAAAATAAATATAAATATAAATTTATATATTCAAATAGTATTTATATATGTATGTATGTATGTCTATGTGTATATGTATGTATACACCCTTTATTTGACAAATAAAATAAATATAGCTATAAATATTTTAATATCCAATTCTAGCCTTGCTTCCAAGAGTATTTTACCCTCAAACTTCCAAGAGCTCATAAGGGTGCTATGATAATTTAAGCAATGCACGTGCATATATCCGGGCGTGGCACGCGGCTTCGAGCAAGTGGCTGTCGGTGGTTGGGAGGGAGGTGCCGAGGTTATTCGGTCTCCGCCGCCGTTGGGAAAGGAGAGGTTAAGCGAACCCTAACCCTAACCTAAGATCTTGTCCGAGGTCTTCAATGGCGTCGTTTGCGGAGGCTCCTCCCGGCAATCCGAAGGCCGGGGAGAAGATCTTTAAGACCAAGTGCGCGCAGTGCCACACCGTCGAGAAGGGGGCCGGACACAAGCAAGGTGGATATCTCTCCTTCCCATCTCTGTTTTATTTCTTTTGATCTTGATGCACGTATGTGTTTTTCGCTGATATTTTTATTATTTTTTTCCTGCCTGATTTGCTTGATCTGAACATTCTCTAATTAGTTTGCAAGTCGGAAGCTCGATCTGTTTGACTACTCAAGTGAGGCCTCTTGAGGTTTTTTTCTTTTTTTAAAATATATTTATGATAGTAGTTCCTTGATTCCTGATATAAATAGTATTTTATGTGATCTATGTGATTTTCTTTCCTGTTTTATTTGCTTCTCAATTTCTGTGGCTGAATTCTTCGTAGATTTCTGTTGAATCTGCAACCTTCAATCTATAAGCTTTATTGGTATATATTCCCCTTTTTTTATTAGTTCTAATCTACATGTTTGCCGATCTTGACCCTAGAATTTATTGCTTAAGATTTGCTGAGCCCAGTGAAAACCAATGCGTTTCGTGGGGCTTATAATAGATAACAAGATTTTTGGTTATGTTCATGCAATCCTTTATGTATACATGAGCTATGTTCCAACGTTTAGGCTATCTATATGTGCATTTAATGCGGCAACTTGATCCGTCCTTCTTTAGTTAGTAATAGTTTTTTTGTGTATTACTTTTTGTGATGATTTTCTCGTTTTGCTCCGAATGTTGATATATGTAGGACCTAATCTGAACGGTCTGTTTGGGAGGCAATCTGGTACTACACCTGGTTATTCATACTCTACTGCAAACAAGAACATGGCTGTGATATGGGAGGAGTCGGCTTTGTATGATTATTTGCTTAATCCTAAAAAGGTGCAGAATCTCAACTCAATACCATTGACTATATACAACTTTAAATCCAGTTTTTTTTTTTGGGGGGGGAGTGCTTATAAGATCTGTTGCTTGTCTTGACCAAGCATGTCCATGGTAGCCAAAACGAGCATTCAATTCCCTTTAGTCAACCAGTAAAGTTTTTTGTTTTTTCCTTTTTTAAATATAAAATGTTAAGAAAGGTTGTTTTACCTAGATATTTTCCACCTGAAATGTGGCAGTTACGTCAGAGCTGTATAGACACTAATTTTAGGATGATTTTCTTTTTTTTGTTTCTTTAAAATATAAAATCATTATTTGAAAGGAATTTCTATTTTCTACATATTGGATTTTAAGGAGTCATTTATGTATTAATATATTCCTTTGCAATCTCTAATCCAGATAACCTTTATTTAGTATTCCTACAGATTTAGAATTTGGTAAATCAATCTCTTTTTCTGGATGTACTGCCTTTTTAAGGTACTTTTTTTTCCTTTTCTCAGTTCAGATGAATCAAAGAAATGGAGTCTGCTGGATTCTGTGTCAGTTGGAATCAGCAGTGTTGCTCAAGTTCGCTTGGGCACTTTTCAGGACTTATCAAGTGGTTAAATATTCTATTAGATATTTTTTGTCTTTAAAAGTTGTGTGCACTGCTGGCTTGGGTTCAATCAACTTTTCATGTATGATAGACAGAATCAGGTTTATCCTCATTAGGAAGGGGTGGGGAGCTTGTTGATTGATCTGATTTTTTTTAAAGATGACTAGTTAAAATCCAACCTGAACTTAATTCAGAACTGTGAGCTTAGTGGATTGTGCATGGATTCAATGACAGATTTGTACATGATTTCAGGTGTATGTCTAGGTCTGGTACCAACTGGAATCTGACATAACCTGAGCATATAACATAATATGGTATACCATGGGTTTGGGGAGCCCAATCTGAACGAGATTTGATGGGTTGCTCAATATATATTAACATATACTAATTGTTAGTCTTATACCCCTTGACATTTCTTGTAAAGTTTGTCTGTATCACCTAAAATGGATGCAAATATTGAAATTACATGAGGGTGGGGGAGTTGAACTACTAAATCCTCAATCCAAGAGGTTTGTTTGTTCTTCGAGACTAAGTTACCTATCTTTCCCTTCTCTTCATGTCTTCCCTTGCCAGTGCCTCTTGTACCATACTCCTCTCATGTTTGGCTTCTCTGTTTTTTTTGTTGATGACATGCCATAAGCAAGAAGGAAACAGAAAAAGAAAGTACAGAACATAAAAATATCTAAGAGTGCCTGAAGTTCAAAACACCATCAACATCAGAACTGAGAAGACTAGCTCAAACCACTGGAAAGGTGGAAAACATATCGAAACTCAACTCCTTCCGTGATGCAAGACAATCAGCAGCTGCATTAGCTTCCCTGAACGTGTGCTGAACCATAAAATAATCCAAATAACTGGTCAACTGCAAAATATCTGGAAGCAAATAATGCAAGTAGGAACACTGTTGACCTCTCAGAATCCATCGAACCATAGCAGTCTCCCTCCAGAATCAACCGGTTACACCCCAATTGGAGAATAGCCACTTTAAGTCGCTCCCACACTCCTCGGATTTCAACATCAGTAGCGAAAGCAGCAACGACCCTTCGAGCAGCAGCCACAAGAACTCTCCCTTCATGGTCTATTATAACAAACCCCACACCAGCATCATGTTTTGGAACATAAGGGTAATTGGTAGTCTTGATTACCAGTCATGAATGATGAAGTGAGAAGTGAATTAACATCAAATAACTTAATGTTACTTGGATGGGACTTGGACTCAGTTCATACCTAACATGAAGCTGATAAATAGTATATATATCCATACTGAGGTCATAAGCATGATTGGTAGCATGAAAATTTCTCTACCTGGAGTTGCATCTAGACCCAACATGATTCTTGGATGATAGGGTTTGTGTTAAAATTCAAATTTGAAATCCAAAGCAGTAAGATCTTAATATATCAATACTGAGCTCACAAGCATGATGGGTATGATGAAAATTTTCCTGCTTGGACTTGCATCTAAACCGAACATGATTCTTGGTTGGTGGGGTTTGTGTCAATATTCAAATTTGAAATCCCTTTTGCTCTGGTCCATATTAGGAGGTGCTCGAACTAGACTTTGACACAATAATTCCCCGTCCAACCCTTGGATTTGTTTATCTTGGTTTTGAAGATTTGTGTTCTAGATCATTCTTGATATGTTGCCTTCTATTTCCATGTTTTAAAATTTGATCTTGACAAGATTTTTATCCTTAGGTAGTTGATAGCCAGGGATCTATTCTCATCATGGCTTACTTTAAAGAAGAAAAGATCACATGTTCAATTCATTTAAAAAATGATGGTTTCCTCTTTATTACTATTTTAAACTATTGTGTCATGTGAAGATCAAAAACAATCAATTCTAGGTATTTATGTTCAAGTTACTTTCTTTGGGGGGCAACTATCTTGTAACTAACATTTCATTATTAGAAGGAATCTCCATGTCTTTATGCCCTACAAATTTAATTATATATGCTACATGGCTTTTTCAGTTTTTTTTATTCTTTTTTTTTTGGCTTTCTTGACATTTCATTTTATAACCTGAAGTTATTGCCCCAGCCTTCTCTTTATTTCTCTGGTTTCCTCTCAAGAACGCTGTTTTCTCAATGATTTCACAATTCTGCTATTCATCACCATTTGTATTCATGTTCTTAGGCTAATGATCTAATAGTTGTTGAATATCAATGTTTGTGTTTTCAAATGAACTTTTTGAAAGGAATACAGTAGAAGTTGTAGGACATCTTGCTTCTATAAATCCCTTTTTCCTTCTTAATTCTGGCATTGTCTTTAAGGAGAAAGTCATGATGAAATTAATTGAAGCTGTCTTAGTGTGGCTTCATATACAAGATGCATTCATGTTCAGGTATAAACTGTAGTGGTTGTGAGTGTATATTCAAAGGTCATGGTGTTAGCAGCTATTTGCCACTGTATCTTGTTTATTTCTTTTGCTGGAGTATCTCATATGAAAAGCATTATTGGTTCTGATGAGACTTTGTCGACGGTGGTGGGTCTCCTTACAACACATATGGTACTTCATGCATTATCAAGTTTGACAAAATACACCTAAGACTAGGATGGGGTAAAATTGTTATTCCAGATAAAAGCATTCTAGAGTTGGCATTTATTTTTGTAATAATCTTGAGTAATTTTGTACAGTGGACTCTTGGATTTTGTTGGACATTACCAAGATAAAAAGGATAAAAAATGAACCGTATTATTGGGTTTACATGAACTAGGTTATGGCACTTTGAATTATGTTCTTAGACTTATTTATTGTTGAAGCTGCCTGAAATTTAATTAGTTGGAGATGTCACCATAAGATGATAGTCTCAATTGTCATATGCTAGATGATACATGGCCACTACTCATGTTAGAACAAGTTTTGAAATCTTGCAGTATGCCTTTATATTGTTTACGTGTCAGCATGGCACAAGATGTAGTACGCCCCCCATTCTACCTAAGGTTCATCAAATTGGATGGCACCCCATGTTGTTACTTACTGGTCGATTCAGACAATACAGGTGCATATGGGGTTGAGATGTCACAGTATGGTTGAGATTTCAAAGTTAGAGGGATGTTAGTCTGACTTTGATTCCCCACTCCTTTTTTGGCCCTGCACTGCAGGGGGGTGCTCAAGAATTGGGCTTTGCTACATAATTTGTCTATTGTTTTATGATCGCTTATGGCTGTTGCAGTTGATATGCCATGCATTGGATATCTTAGAGGTGTAGTTTTCTTTTTATACATAAGATGTGGGGTGTTGGAGGTGTAACTTGGAGATCTAACTTTCTCAGATAATTTGTTGTGCTTGCCATTTATTTTGTGAAGCCTAGCACTGCACTTAGGAGCCTCCAATGTTTGTTTTTGGATGATGGTAAAAGTACATTCATATGGAGGTGAAAACCACTTATTGGCAATGTGAGGCACATCCTTCTGCACTTAAGATTGGGCACCATGTGAACTAGAAACGGTTCGCACATGAAGAGGGAGTCTTCTGTGCCGCACTCAATGCGCAGGTCTAGCACTTTTGGTTCTTTCTTGTGAAATGGTTTCATTGTTAGCTTTTGTTTTTGGAAATTTCTGTGTATTGATTTTTCCCTCCATGTGGAGCAAATGTAAGCTTGTAAAATAATTTGTTATATTAGTTTAGAACCTGAAGAAGGCTTGTTGAGATTGTGTACCTTACTTCCTTTGGCATCATCATGGAAATGACACAGAAATGGTTTTGGTGATCTAGGTTGTGTTTTGTGCATAAGGTAGTATAAATGTCTACCATGATCCACCATGATTAGTTGGATTTGATTTGGTGGTGTTATGTAAACTAGTGGCTCACTGGCTTGTCCTAGCTACTTGATGTAGTGCTAAGGCAGATATAGTTTGCAAACATCATTTTTGTTGGTGTCAACACTTTCATGCAATTAGGGAGTTAATAGCTTATTGAGCTTGTGAGCTAGGCTGTATTTTACTTGACCAATAATGCATGGTGGTGGTATATTGAGAAGTAGAATGACTTCCATGATCCAACACGATAAGTTGGATTTGGCAATAGTGCATGGTGGTGGTATTTTGGGAGGTAGAATGTCTTCCATGATCCATTATGATAGGTCTGATATGGCTTGATTTGATGTAGCTGTATCTGTAAACCAGTGGTGCACTGGCTTGTTCTAGCTACTTGATCTAGTGCCTTGGAAGCTAAGTTTGCATGTATGATTTTTAATGGTGTTGGCGCTAAAAGGTTAATACATTAGTTGCTGGTAAAAGGGCATGTAACAATGGGGTCCACCTCCTGCTGGACTGTCCTGAAACTAACCAAAATTCTTTCCTCTGGGTCCAAAGAAATTGAACCCGATAGCTGCTGGGATATTTAGGTCATAGAATGCATGCTAAACTTTATTGGCTGGGTTTGGGTGTAGCCCAATTTAATACTGAATTTCTCAGCTTGAACACTATGTTTTATGTATATTTACATTTTTTTATGTCTTATATCATGTTTATAAAATATGTTTCTTTCTTTTTCTCCTTAACTTCACTCTCAAATTGCCCCTCCCCCCACCCCCCTGCCCGTGGGTCCCCCAAGTTTCAATGTACCATACAACTCCACAAATGCTGAAGAACTATATAGCTACATGTATACCTTAGTATTTGTGTGGTATGGACGTTTTATGTTGTATGTAAATGGACATGAGATTCAGATTCAAACATGCATCCAAAGATCTGAATTGATGAGGAAAAATAATATTGATAAATTTAAGTTATATAATCAACTGTTTAATTTTGCAGGATGGAAAAATTTAAAAAGGTAAATATCTAGAAGTCGTTACATTTGACATAGTTAAAAAGTGCTTTGTGTTACAGCTAACTTGTTAGTTGATTAACTTGTATAAGCACAATAGTGCCAGCGTTGATTTGGTTTCTAACTTTCAAGCATGTTCAGAAGTGTAACACTCAAATTTAGCGGCAATTACTTTAAAAAGTGACCACCAATGTAAATCATAAATTTTAAGAGCAATGGTTTGCTATCTCTATTTGTAACTTGAGGGGAGAACAAGAGGGGGAGAAAAAGTAAAAGGCTAATGTTGATACTTTACCTACACTTTATTTTAAAAAAGGATATATCTTCCATATAGGAACTATAAACTAGCTCAGATGGAAAAGTCATAACACACCATAGAGCTTTTATTTTTTCCATCTTCAAACACAATTACTTCAAATAGTGACTGCCGGCATAAATCAGAATTTTTAAGATTGTTGATTTGCTTTCTTTATTTAACTTGCATGCAAGAAAGGGAAAGAAAACCCAAAGTCTAGGGTTGATTACTTCACCTTTTTATGAAGATACATCTTCTGCATGGGAACTCCTAACAAGCTCAGACACCAAAGTCATCCATGGCTAAACATGCTTCGAGTCCAAGAACAACTAAAATCCACTTCTAATGGTCACAATATCTGTACAAGTGTCACACACTGTGTTGGGAGAGACCAACTCTTTAGTGGTCATAAATGTCCACAATCCAAGAATCTGACATGTTTTGACAGTTTATGTTGTGTATCCAGTTTGTGAACTGGTCTTGATACAGACTTTGAAGATGGACACAATTGTCTAAAGAAGGCTTGTAAATTAGGTTCCAGTCCTGTGCACCTGTATCTACGCCTGTCCTGTTGCCACCCATGGTTGAGGGTGCTGTTGACCTCACAGGTTTTAGCTGAGTGATAGTGATGACTGAATTTTGTTTGCTTTTTTACTTGCTGACAATTCTTTGGAAGTCTGTTTGAAAAGCTTAATTCACTTGGAAAAATTATTATACCTATGGAGCTTACCATTAGAATGGTGGCAATGTAAAGATGTAATACTATTAGCCAAGTTATGGTTGGGTTGAGTCAAAACCTTTTCTTAGACACGACATGAAACCCAGCTTGAATGTGGAGCTATTAGTTTGTTCAGGTCTAAATTTTGTTGCAAACCTTAGTCCATTATTCAGGATTATGAAATTGTAAAATCCATCTGCTGTGTTGGTTAAGAACTGAACATGGTTGGGAACTGGCCATGGTTATATTGTATAGGCAATGTCTTTAAAATTAGTGTGTAGTCAAAAGGAGATGAAGATAGGGTATGATGGCTGGAATTTGGATGGTGGCAATGGAGCCTTTGGACGAAAAGGCCTTTTGAGTGACCAGAAGGTAGTGGTAGACAAAGTTAAGATTTTCTGAACGTATTCTATAAGAATAGAGGTATCAAAATAAAATTATATAATTGATTATAATACAATAATACATATTATATATCCTACGTCTTGGATAGGATCAGGTCCTGTATGTTTTAAAATAGACTGGGACTCAGGTTATGGGTCTCTGGGCTTGTAACTGACCCAGAGTCCCTATTTTTTTGTTGGCAGGGTATCATGCTGTTAGCTTTTCTTGGTGCATGCATGCTGTGCTTTTCTAAGTTTTTTTTTTTAAAAAAAAAAAATTAAATTCTAAGTTGGTTCGGTACCTGCTCATAGATATATACAAATGCCTTTTCTGTAAGGAAACCTTAAACGAGTCATTAATTTCACATACGTGTCTGTCTAGGCTGTCATGCCACTCAGGCTTTTTATTTAATGTTTGCTTCTACCTGGTGAGACTTGAGAGAAAAATAAACATTTAATCCTGATTTTGCGTGCCTCATTCTGTATATCACACATCTAATCCTGTCCCTCCCATAGTTAGATTGCACAGACCAAGGTTCATATTGGATAACCGGAATTATCGCACTTGCAATTTTCTCTCACCCCCTTTTTTTATCTAGGGGTGTAAGGAACTGGAGCTGGATAAGTGTTGAATTATTTTGTTTACACTAATGGTTCTCTTATTTGCAATTTACTAGATATAATGACAAAGAACGTATACCTGGAACGATGGGGTAATCTTATCTTATTTCTTGTGGACTGTTTTCTGGTTATGCAGTACATTCCTGGCACCAAGATGGTTTTCCCTGGACTGAAGAAGCCACAAGATCGTGCGGACCTTATTGCTTATCTTAAAGAGTCCACAGCACCTTAAATCCGCTGCATTCTATTTCATTGCGGACAGCTTTTTGGGCTTATAAGACCTCTAGGGTCACCTCGCTTGTTCAAAGCAGTGGAGCCGTGCAAACTTTTTTTTTTTTTATTTATTTGGGAGTAACTCTTTAATTGTTTGCTTGTATTAAGGGATCGCCCCCCGAGTAAAATTTATTTTGACCGTAGAATTAGACTTCCCGGGAATACCAATAATCTCTATGATGAGATCGTTTGTGACATTTGGCAGATACCCCAAAAATAACAAATACCCATTATTCAGGACAATGGACAATCACTGCTTTGGATGTTACACTTGGTATGCATGAACCGGTTTTGTGTTATGCTTCCAGGGAGCCAGGCGGCTGGAGGTGCGAGAATTTGGATGCTTGTGTGGACCTTTGTTCTTGGAAAATTATGCATTCCGCCGATTTCATGCTGGGTTGTGGCCAATCTGAGATGATTATATTGAGATTTTCTTAAATTTGGATATGAACCCTGGTTGGTCGATGGTGGTGCGGAGTAATTGTTTTCATGGATGAAGAGTCGAGTCTTGTATCTCAGTAAATTAAAGAGAGAGGAGTGATTCCGTGGTGTTGCCTGTCGGAGACGTCATGGAGGAGAGGAAATGGTGGAAGAAAGGTGGCAATCATGAAGCTATGAGTCGTAGAACGGTTCTGGTCCATGAGCGATATCGGAGCAATGTTTCCTGTCAGGCATATTTCATGCATGGATTTCCTGAGAAAAATGGCATGGTCACTCTTTGTTGAAGTCAACAAACTTGGTTGCCTGCCTGGCAAATTTAAATCCTGAGAACATGCCTCCGACAATTTGAGACACGTACATGGTCGATTGGGTTGGCTTGGTCTATCGGCATCCTTGCTAAATTCAACTCAACTAATCCTTAATCTAAAATTAGTTAGCTCGGCTACGTGAATCCCTTACTTCCATTCCGCTCAGGTTTAGGTATTAACATTATTGGCTCTACTTTTAACAATAAAATAGATGTCAATAATTGTGTAAAAAAAATGGGGTGTTGTCGCCAAACCCAAGCGGTCTTTTCGCAGTGTCTAGGTCTCGCTCATTCAGTTTCCTGGTGGGGTCTTGCAAAATAAACTAATTCACCGAAGGGTTTCCAGTGGGGGACAGCCCGATTCTTAAGTCAGCAAGGATTCCGGGTAACAGATATAGAATCTCAGAGAAAGTAGGCAGGAAAGATAGAGTACTTCAGCTATTTATTCTTTCTTACCCCCGAGGTCCCCTTTTACCAGTATTTATAAGCATGGGCCTTAACAGAATTTAGTTGAAAAAATTTCTGGCAGTTAGTTCCAACGTTATTCCATAGGAAACTAACTCGTACCTGTTATAACGATAGTTGGTTATTCTGGTAGAATAACTAACTCTTTTCTTGCCATTTTCGTTCCTTTTGGAGCTAGTCGGCTTTTAGATGCTAATCGGCCTTTAGGTGCAGGTCGGCCTTTACGGACTGATCAGACTAATGAATCTGTAGGTGGTTGGCCGATTGCTGTTTCATTTGCTTCTGGACCTGATACAACCTTTTATTTATTCTTTGGGTTCATCCTGGCTTTTTATGAGTCAGGTCACTTGACTTATTCAACACTTGCCCTCAACTCCCGAGTTCAAGGTATATTTAATGTCTTGAGAGATGAGTGTTAATAAGAAATGATGAGCCTCTCTCTTTTTTTTTCTCTCTTTTTTTTTTTGCCATGTCCTTCGTCGAGGTAAGAGAAAATATTCCTTAATGATGGCATATCCTGGCTCCAGTTGGCGATATTAAAGCGCTAGCCTTCGGGCGTAACGCCCTTGCCAAGTGTCAGATTATTATTGGTGAGGAAGTTATTCTTCGGATCTTGGGGTCATATCAATGCTTTTGCTATCGGTGCTTGGTAAGAAACCCAGGTTCATGGCACGATCGGGATCGTCGAAGGCGCACGAACTCATAATCCGAGCCATCATCGTCTTCAAATCGTCAAGCTCTTGTGGATCGACATTGACACCTTGGTTTTCCTTCTATCGTATTAGCTTCTTCTCGACGGGTCGTATCCATTGGTTGGGATTTGCATATGCAACATGATTAGAGGCGGTTCCCATGGCTCGAGGAATAAATTAGGGCCGTCGCAATTGCCTATATAAAGGGTTTCTTCTTTCTCATGATGGATTTTTATGTTGTTCTGTAAACTTTTCATCTCTGGGAGAGTCTTTATCTTCGTCTTAGCCTTCTCCTTTCGAGCTTTCTTCTTTCTTCCAAGACTTTCTTTTCTATGTTAGATTTTTCTTTTCACCATGGCCAGAACCTTGACGGCCTCCATTGCTGATAGGTCCGATAGCTTTAGTCCATAGAGGAGGCGAGGTCCTTATAAGGAGGAACTAGATTGGAGTCCACCAGGAGTTCTCTGTGTGAGTCTAGGATTTCTATTATACAAAATTGCTATAATATTCTGCAGAATTTTATTGTAGTCGTTCCTCGCTTCGACGAAAGGATAGATCGGTCGCCACCCGGTAGTATAGCGGTGTATGAAGATCACTTGA
This sequence comes from Areca catechu, assembly GCA_021397845.1. Lineage (NCBI taxonomy): Eukaryota > Viridiplantae > Streptophyta > Magnoliopsida > Arecales > Arecaceae > Areca > Areca catechu. The sequence goes on along the minus strand of CM038047.1, from coordinate 45,088,077 downwards.
AGGCGGGTCTTCTTTTCTACTCCATCCATTTTTTATTAGGATTTTTAACCTATACCACAGTTTCTGCACAACTTACTCCAAATAGCATTAGGATTATCTGTATTTTCTTGGTCCTTTATCATGATCTCCAAATAGAGCCTAGGACTTCTCTCTTTATTGCCTTTTTCATTTTGAAGAAGGATTTCCACGGTCGAGGGTGGTGGGTCATCGGCCCATGTTCTGGTCGAAAGTTTATTATGGGGCTTCCTTCAGCCATTCATGGTTGGAAGCCTTGCTTTTATAAGTGTCTGATCATCCTTGGAGCTTCAGTACCGAGTGGAGGGAACCCTGTCTGACTCCAAACGATGGAAAGAAAGTCCTACTAGCTGATAAGGAGGACTATGCGAAGCTCCTAGGAGTTGAAGTCCCTCCGATGGAGTTGCTAAACGAGCGAGGCCTATATTCGGCTCAAATTAACTCGTCTCCTTCTTTAGGTATATGTCGTTGAGTCAGTATTTTGCCATCTTTCTATCATTATTGTTTGGTAGAATGGTTGACACCTCATTTTCTTTATAGATACAAAAATGAAACTTGATGCCCGAAAACTCTACCAGGTTGTCAAAAAGAGGCAGGCGGTAGCCCCTCCAACGAGTCAGAAAGACCCAAAAGATCTAGAGTGAATAACATCCCTCCAGAGGCTTCAACCAGAGTGAGTTCTCCGATAGTAGTGAGAAGTACGTCGGATGATGACGACATACCTCTAACTGAGCTTCACCCAAGAGTCGTTCCTATTGAGCAGATAGCAAGACAATCGACTGCAACTTCAAATGTCGGCCCTTCATCCTCTCGATCAGATAAGGGCAAGGCTCCTCAGGCAAAAGCAGAGGAAGGGAATCATCCTGCTGAGGAGGACCAGGTCATAGACTTCAACGTCAATGCTGATGAGACAGGGCTAGATAATCCTAACCTAGCTCGACAACTACTGAAGGCCGTCATCCTCCCTAAGGACCAGGAGGCAACCAAGGCCTAGCAGCTAGATGATGTCATCCCTTCCGTCTATTCGGGTCTTCTCAAGGTAAAGTTTGATGCTCTTTATCTTTTTGCAATGGTAACCTCGTTGAACATGATTGACTTTGCTTACTGTCGCAACTGTAGTTCATCCATGAATTCTCACTAATTGAAGAGAGCATTTCAGGTTTTGCCAACCTCAACCGTAACCTATGGGACCACCTGGGGGTGGTAAAGGCAGAGAAGGAGGTTGCCGAGGAGCTAAAGCATCACTCGGAACCTTTCTTTGGAGAATGAACTGAAGGTGGCACAAACAAAGATGGCTATATCTGATGCCAATCTAAAGAAGAAGAGGAAGAAGCTCCGCTTGGTTGAAGCATTGATAAAGGATAGCCTTCAAAAAGCCAAAGATGCCTTGGCCCAGAAATCACAGCCGAGAAAAGGGCTAAATTGGCTGAGTAGAGAGCAGAATTGACTGAACGGCAGATTCTTCAAGCAATAGAGGAGTACAAGAAATCCACCGCTTTTGACGATGAGATGCATGAAGCCAGAGTGGAGAGTTATAACATAGGCTTCGAGGATTGCTTGGAGAAGGTGAAGAAATTTTACGCAAACCTTGATGTCTCCAAGATAAATTCAAGAGAGATTGACAAGGAAGATAGGATGGATGAACAAGCTAAAAATGTCCTTGTTTCCATGGCTGACGATTCCAGCAGCCCTATCCAAGATGTGGTCGATCCAACTTTGCCGTCCGAACCGGTGGAAAGATTGATGTACTTTTTATCTTTGTTTTTTTTGTACTTCTTGTAAATCCTAAGAACTTTCTTCTAGAATGTAATAAATCGCTTTACATGAATGGAATCTCCTTTCTTTTATACAAACAATGTTCTTATTGCATATGTTTGAAAAATTTTCTAAGTATGGACTTGTCGGCTCTTTTATGCTTTATACTTGTTTCAGGATAACTTTCGCTAAGCGTTGCGCGATCAGCATATTAGTTCAGTGGTACAAAAATTGTTTTTGATAATATATACCAAGGTTCTCTCTGTTGAACATAATAGCCAAGCTAGTTCGGCTAGCCCTTTTTTAGATATACCAATGAATTAGTATGCTAGACCAACTCTTTGTTTGTCGGATGGAAATTGATGGGTTAGACCAACTCTGATACTTGTCGGGTGTACCAATTGAGTCAGCTGGTCAGGCCAACTCTCTATTTATCGGACATACCGATAGAGTTGGTTGATTAGACCAATTCTTCATTTGTTGAATATACCGATTGACTCTAATTTGTTCATGACAGAGAATATGGGGAAGATTAAGAGAGCTCTTTATTAATAATACTTATTTAAATTTTCTACATTCCATGATCGAGCTATCCGGTAGCCATCTAGGTTTTCGATTCGGTAGGTTTCAGGTCGTATCACTTCAATGATCCGATAAGGGCCTTCTCAATTGGGAGCAAGCTTTTCTTGCTCTGTAGGTCGAGATACTTTAGCTCTCCATAGTACAAGATCTCCAGGTCAGAAGGTTTTGGCCTTTATCCACAAGTTGTAATATCGAGCAACTTTCTACTGGCATACAGCCATTTGTAGTTGTGCCTGAAGTCTAATACCCTCGAGTAAGTCCGGATCGGCTCTCCTTTGTTCTGAATTGTTTGACTCTTTGAAGTGATCTATCCTCCTTAATCGGAGGATGACTTCCACCGAGTATCATTGCTTCACTCCCGTAGGTCAGGTTGAATAGTGACTTTCTGGTAGTAGATCGGGGAATTTCGATATGCCCAAAGAACCAAATTCAGTTCTTCGACCTAAAGTCCTTTTGCTTCATTTAGCAGAGTCTTTAAGCCATGAAGAATTGTCTAATTGGTTACCTTAGCTTCACCATTTATTTGAGGATGTCCGACGGAGGTCAACTTATGAAGGATGTGGTATTGAGCATAGAAATCTTTGAATTTTTGATTGTCAAATTATCTTTCATTGTCGGTGATGATGGCATATGAGATTCCAAATCGATAGATTATGGAGTTCCTATGAAGTTCTTGACTTTTCCTTCAGTAATATAGGCTAAAGATTCAGCTTCAACCCATTTAGTGAAGTAGTCGCTAGCTACAATCATAAATCTTCTCTGTCCGGAGGCCGGAGGAAAGGGACTGAGAATATCTATTCCCTACTGGATAAATGGCCAAGGGATGATCAATTGGATCAGCTGGCTTACCAGACGCTTCTGAATATTGGAATACCTTTGGCATTGATCGCACTTTCTTATGAAGTTGGCAGCATATTTTTGGATGGTCGACCAATAATACCCCTAGCATATAATCTTATAAGTCAGAGACCAGCCTCCCAGATGATCACCACATATGCCTTCATAGACTTCTCTTAGAGTGTAATTGGCATCCAAAGATCCAAAGCACCTCAGCAAAGGTTGCATGAAGGGCCTCTTATAGAGACTCCCCTCTAGGATGACATACTGAGAAGCAGTCCATCGAATTCATTTAGCTTCGGCGGTGTCTTTTGGTAGAGTCCTCTCATTCAAATATCTTGTGATCAGATCCATCCAACTAAGTTCTTGCTCGATTTGATGTATTTCTTCCATAGTTTCTTCAGTCATAATGCTAGAAGCTTCCAAATATTCAATGAAAGTCTGACCCAAGGAGTTGGGCACCATCGTGGCCAATCAGGACAAGGAGTTGGCTTGGGAATTCTCAGTTCGTGGAACATGAGTGATGTTAAGGGACTCAAATTGGGTCACAAGGTTCCATACCTTCTCCAAATATTTGGGCGTTGTAGCATCTCGGGCTTCAAAGTCTTCTTTGACTTGGTTTACCACTAACTGAGAGTCCGAAAACACTCTTATCCTCTGCACTCCTAATTTTCTGGCAATTCTAAGTCCTACCAAAAAAGCCTTGTATTGGGCTTGATTATTTGATACTCGAAACAAGAAATGGAGAGCATACTCTACAACATCCCCATCGGGGTCGGTTATAATTAATCCGGCTCCGCAACCAGAAGAGTTAGATGCTCTATCCACATTGAGGATCCATGTGGAGTCGAAGTCATCTTCAGTTTTCCAGCGATGTTTCTCTAGTAGGTGCCTCTTCGTCTTTCCAAGTACATTCGACGATGAAATTAGCCAAGACTTAGGCCTTCATTGCTGGTTGGGGTTGATACATAATATCAAACTTCCCCAACTTGATAGCCCATTCGGCTATTCTGCCAGAGGTGTTGGGCATTATAATATGGCCCTTAGTGGTTGATCCATTAGCACTGTGATAGGATGAAAATGGAAGTACAGTCTCGGGCGCTTTGTTACTATCATCAAGGAATATATTAATTTTTGTACTTTTGGATATCTCACCTCGGTATCATGAAGCACTTTGCTGGTATAGTAGATCGGTTTGTGGGTACCGTTAGATTCCTTTCTGATAAGCACCGAGCTAACGGCCTCATTTGAAGCGGTAAGGTAAATCTATAAGATTTCTCTTTCTTCAGGTTTCGAGAGTAGAGTTGAATTGATTAAGATTTTTCAACTCAAAGCTTGTCAGCAATTTTTTGACCACTCGAAGCTCCTCATTTGTCGCAGGACTTTGAAGAAAGGAAGGCATCTTTTCATCGACCGAGAGATGAATTGATTTAATGATGTGATCCATCTGATCAGTTGTTGGATCTCCTTCTTGTTGGATGTATGTCTCATATTGAGGATTGCTCGAATTTTTCTAGATTGGCTTCAATTCCCCGATTGGTTACAAGAAAACCAAGAAACTTCTTCGATGTAACCCCGAAGACACACTTGGTTGGATTTAATTTCATTCGATACCTCCGTAGCATGTTGAAGGCCTCCTGAAGGTCTCTGATGTGATCGTCACTCTAGATACTCTTGATGATCATGTCATCGACATATGCTTCCATAGTTTTGCCAAGCTATTTTTTGAAGATATTGTTGACTAGTCACTGGTATGTTGCTCTAGCATTCTTCAAGACGAACATCATCACTTTATAGCAGTATAACCCTCTTTCAGTAACAAAGGATGTCTTCTTCTCATCTTCAGGATTCATTTGAATCTGATTATAGCCGGAGAAGGTGTCCATGAAGCTTACGAGCTTATGTCCTATGGTGGCATCAATAAGCTGATCAATCTTCGATAGAGAGAAGCTATCCTTTGGATAGGTTTTATTTAGATTGGTATAATCGATGCAGATTCTGCATTTGTTGTTCGCCTTTTTCACCATTACCATATTAGCAAGCTAATCTGGGTAATGGACCTCCCTTATGAATCCTACATTAATGAGTTTAGTTACCTCTTCATTGATGACTTTCTACCTTTCCAGGATAAAATTTCTCTTCTTCTACCGAATAGGCCGACATCCCGGATCGACCTTCAGTTGATGGGTGATGACTTATGGAGGAATTTCTGACATATCATTAGCCGACCATGCAAAGATATCGGCATTGTTCTGCAAGAAGTCAATCAATCTTGACCTTATATCCTCGTTGAGCAAGCTCCCAGTCTACACAACTTTAGTCAGATCTTCTCTTATGAGGGATACGGAGACGGTCCTTTCGATCGGCTCTCCGATCTCTTATATCCGATCTCGCTGGTCCAACTATTCTAGGGTCATTCTGCTAACTGGTTATCGGTCTTGAATTATCAAGCATTGTCAAGCTGTCCTTGGTACTCCTTTCATTTCTCTGACTCCATTTCTAGTCGGGAATTATACTAGCAAGTGATAAGAGGAGACGATGGCTTGGAACTTATTTAAGGCATGTCATCCTAAAATGGTGTTGTATGTAGAGAATGTTTGGATGACCATAAAGATGATTGGAAGTGTTTTCTATCGGGATTCTATTTCGATAGTTATGGGAAGAGTTATTTCCCCTTCCACGCCTATCGAATTGCCTTCGAACCCAATAAGGGGTGCTGAGGTTCTTTGTAATTTATCCCTTGATAAGTTCATCTTAAAAGAGCATCATAAAGTATCGATCTTCCATTATCCATCAAAATTCTTCTTATATCATAATTTGCTATGATAGTAGAGACAACTACAGGATCATCATGAGGCACTTGGACTCTTTGTAGGTCATCATCAGAAAAGCTGATGACATTATTGGTCCATAGTCTCTTTGGAGCCTTGTCTTCTCCGAAGTGTGATCGGCGATGCAGCATGCCAACCATTTCATCGATGGGTCGTTGATTGGGAAGTTCTGTGCCATCAGTGATTTGCTTCTGGACAGCCACTTCAGCTTGGCATTCTTGGCCATGGACATACTTTTCCAAGTGTCCATGTTGAATCAGGCATTCGATTTTGTCCTTCGGCTGAATGCATTCTTCTGTGCTGTGATGTGCCCATGGTCTTTGTGGAATCAATAATATTTGGCATTATTCACGAGGCTGGGGGCACTTGCATCGATCGGGGTCTTTGGAGAAAACTTTCTTTTTCAATCTCCATCAATATCTTCTCTCTTGGGAGAGATAAAGGAGTGTAGGTGTCGAACTTGCCAACCGGATTCTTTGACTTCAGACTGTACTGTTGAGTTGAGGTATCCTCATTGGCAAATGGTTGTGATTCGTTGCTTTTTAGATTCTTCTTCTTCAATACAGGTCTCCCTTCAGCTTGGCATCGACTGGCGACCTGTTCTTCAACTTGCACATATTTTTGCGCATATGCCAGCAGTTCAAAGTAACTGGTAGGGAACTTCTTGTCCAGAAGAAAATGAATCTGGACGATCAGGATCCCTTCTTCATAGTAGACATGGCGACGTGCTCGTTAAGATCTGGAATTTCTAGCATGGCAGAATTGAAGTGAGCCACATAATCTCTCAGAGTTTCGTCCTCTTGTTGCTAGATGAAAAATAGGTTATCCGAATTGCGCAACATCTTTCTACTGGTCTTGAAATGAGCTATAAATAATTTTTTCAATTATTCAAAAGAATGAATTGTACCTGACCGAAGACTCGAATACCACATCCGCACGGCTTTTTTGAGGGTTGCTAGAAAAACAAGATAGTGGAGGGCATCAGTTGCCCCCTGAATCATCATATGGGTTTTGAATCTGCCCAAATGATTCAGAGGATCAATGGTTCTGTCATAAGGCTCCAACTGTGGGATCTTGAAGTGGGATGAAATCTTTTCCTCCATATTTTTTCTATAGAAGGATGGCCGCGAGTCATAGGCCATCAGTCGTTCATCATTCCTCCGTTGGTCATCGAGTCTAGCAACCTGCAACTCTAGCTTTCGGAATTTCCTTTCGAAGCTGTCGTGTTATCAAATTTCCTGGCTTCGATGGGAGCTTCTGGGGGTGGATTCATTAAAGGACACGGAATAGGATCTTTGGCATTTCTTCCTGAGCCGGCTCTCCCCATATGCACGGAGTCGGGAGCCTTGTCACGTAGGAGAATGCCGATTCAAGAAATAATGACGTCGAGAGTATTGACTTGGCGTTGAACTTCTTGTAAAGGAGATCGCCGACTACATTTTGAGGCGATCGGTCGTTGTTGGCTGCTGATCGCAACCTCTTGGAGATTTTGAATAGTGGCGGTTAGAGCTTCCATCTTGTCCAAAAAGATGCCAATTTGCTATCGTCCCATACTTATTACGAGGGCGATGTCCTCACCATCCGTGGATGGATCATTTTTCTTGGATGGTAGATGGCCTCTTCTAACCGAAGTGTTCTACACTCTTCCCTTCATCATTTTCTCTTTCGAGATTCTTTTAATTCTTCTCCCCTACCTGGCGCGCCAATCTGTTGTCATCGAATCCAAGCGATCTTTTCGCATCATCTAGGTCTCACTCAATTAGGCTCCTAGCGGGGTTCTGCAAAATAAACCCATTCACCGGAGGGTTTCTGATGGGGAACACTCCGATGCTTGAGTCAGCAAGGATTCGGGATAACAGATATAGAATCTCAGAAAAAATGGACAGGAAAGACAGAGTACTTCAACTAGTTATTCTTCTTTACCTCCCGGAGGTCCCTTTTTACTGGTATTTATAGGCATGAGTCTTAACAGAATTTAGTTGAAAGGGCTTCTGGCAGTTAATTCAATATTATTCCGTTAGAAACTAATCCGTGCTAGTTATAATGGTAATTGATTATTCTGGTAGAATAGCCAACTCTTTTCTTGTCGTTCTTATTTTTTTGGAGCTGATCAGTTTTTAGATGCTGGTCGGCCTTTAGATACGGATCGATCTTCATGGGCTAATCAAGCTAATGAATCTATAAGTGGACGGTCAATTGCTGTTTCATCAATTCTGAACTTGATACGACTTTTTATTTATTCTTTGAATTTATCCTGATTTTTATAAGTCAGGCCACTTGGCTTATTACAACAGGGAAAAAAAAAAAAAGTATTGGAAATATATGTGACGAAATTTTGCAGCACAATAGCTTCCATTTAGTTCCCAGTAAATGGTGAGTTTGAATGCGACGCATGGGTACCGTCAGGGTACGTCTCCATAGAAACATCAGATAAAATTGGAACAGTAGTGTAATAGTATTCATAACTAGGAGGAAGGATTAGTGAAATCATGGTTAAAAAACCTGTCACGGAAGTTGTTACCCAACTCCGAAAGCCCCTCGCGTTTGAGATATGGATGATGGATATTTAAGTGGCCCTCATTTTGTAATTATCATCCCATTATAGTAGTCATATAACAGGAATGGTCTTGTAACATTCATTACCCATCCATCGTCTAAAATTCAAGATCAAATAATACTGTTCAAATGTATAGGTTCAAACTATATTTTTTTTTATTATAAGAAAAAGAGATAGGAGGAACAAATCTAGTGTAGCGCTAGATTTACATAATCTCTCACCACCCAAACCCTAGTTCCTCACCCATCCCACCTAATATGGACTATAAGAATTAAGCCAAATGGATGTGACATAAGGTCCTATCCAACTAGACTAACATCTTAATGATAAACTATATTATTTAAATCATAGTTGCGGTATAATGCTATACCATCCGGTATGGAACATACTGTGCCATACCGACCAAGAACCGGTACGATTCATATATAAAAAATAGCCCATCATTTTGGATTGTTAAAAAAATTTAAAAAAATTATATTTTATACGATACGGTCCTGTACCGTCCGGTTCGGACTCGATTTGATCCGGTTCGGATCCGGTCCGTGCTCGATTCAGATTAAATAATTTTTTGATAGAAAATGAAAAATTTTTTTAAATTTTGTAGATCCGTTATGGAATCGGTATTGTACGGTATATGGTTTTTTTAAAATTTTGTAGATCCGTTATGGAATCGGTATAGTATGGTATATGTCAATAACTGGTACGGGATATGATACCGATTTTGAATTTTTTAATTTAAACAATAATGTAATCAACTATCACATAATTCTGCCATTCTCATCCATTGTTTATGGTGTTAATGGCACTAATAATGGCTGTTATAACAGCCATTACTTTTTATCAAAAAGAAAAACAGTCAAAGGCTTCGCTTCTTTTTTATCCCCTTTTTTTTCTTACCCATCCAAATGAAATAAAAGGGGAAAAAAGATGCTTGAGTGGCCAAAGAATGATTATCACTCAATGAAATCTTGAGCGGAAGTTTCAAACTTGCAAAACAAAAGGAATTTGCAGACTCAATGAGAGGAATATTTTTAAGAAAACATAAAAAAAAATATCTGACTACATACAGTTAGCAAGGGCGGACCAGGCCGCCGGGGACGGGGGGAAGGGGCGCCTTGGCCCTCCCTTTTTTCTTTTTATATATAATTTTTTAATAAATTAGAATTTTATATAAAATTTTATATATATATATATATATGTGTGTGTATTCAGTCTCTCTAAAATTAGAAATATTAAATAGGACTCGAAGAATCTTAAAAAAAAAAATTAAAATAAAATAAATATCATAAATCAGCTTTCTTTACTTAAAAGTTGGATCACTACCAACTTTATCTTTCATTTTATTAATTTTTTTTTTTTTTTCATATTTTTTAGGAGAAGACAAAGAATTTTCTTTTTGTCGCTCGACCGGTGCTCGTCTCTAGAATCTGCCATGGCCGAAGCTACTGCACACAGCCAGCACCATCCCATTTACCACACCAATAGATGAGATGACGACCAGACCTATCATATGGTGCGATCGACAAGAACGCTCCCACGATAAGATCGGATGGTTGTGCATACGCGATGACGGATACCACCGACGTGCTACTTACGGCTGCCATCTCGGTGACCTCTATCAACCTTGCTGCACCGACGAACGCGTGTATGGTAAAGCCACGTACCGTCCTAGTGATCGGACCCATCACGTAGTACGATCAGATCTTGGAGGGCACGAATGGACTGACGCCCATCATGTCTCGGGCTCCCACCAATGCTACTGCACTCACGCCCATCACCTTTGATCATGTCGCTCGATGGACGTTTCATCCCGTTGTACAGCGCCAACGATACTCGATGCGACGCTGCCACCACTGTGACTGGTGCGCGCATCTTCTACGAGTCCATGATGCTTATGACTCTTCTGTTTCAATTACTACTATAGAAAAAGCATTTTTAAAAATGAAGATTGTCAAGACCAGATTATACAGCAACAAGATGGAAAACGATTTTTTTGCTGATTATTTAGTCACTTATATCGATAAAGAGATAGCTGAAAATTTTATGATAGATTTCATTATTAATGAATTTAACCTTATAAAACAAGATAAATATAATTCCAATAATATTTATAAAAAAATATTTAAATTATTTTAATTATTTATTAATATTTTTTATTTTTTTGATTTTTTAAAAAAAATTGATGTGGTCTGTCCCTGGCTGTTCGTAACTCCTAAAATCTATAAGGAAAGTTACCCTTGAGAACTTTCATACTAAGGATAGAAGGACAATATATGAGAGTAAACCAAATTACCAATCCACAAAATAGCAACACTTATCCACCATGCAATTATACAACACATCTTTACAGGGTTGTTGAATTATTTGTTGGGTGAATAGCGGTAACTTTTAAATAATTAATTCCTCCTAGCATGGGAGATAAAAGTAATATAGAAATTAAAGATGGATTGGAAATTTGAAGGAATATTAATCTTGAGGATCAGGTCATTTTAAAGTGTAGGAATTTGAAGATATCTCCTGTTCTTGATGCCAATCAATATTTATCTGTTTTAGTTGCTTAGTTTACCAGACTCTGTGCAAAACTTTACTGATTGAAATATCAGTATAAGGCTTATGATTTTGAAGCATTCTGAATGTTGGTGGTTGGAATTAAATTAATGCTTCCCAGAACCAGTAGGAAACCATTATTTAAGTGATTCCTTGGAGGGATCAACATTGAAAAGACAATGCATGATCATGGTGCCTTAATTAGGAGTTCTTTGGCATTACTTTCTGGAAATATATTAAACATGCATGTTCATACCTGAGATTACATCCTAATATTTGTCCAGCTTTTCCTTCTGCTTTATATTGAGATTATACCACGGGCATAACGAGCATATCCACGGAGAGACACTTAAAATAGTGACATATTAAGAGATGTTTGATATGCTGATAATTTTGATAGTAATCGCTATATTACTGAGATCAGATGAATAAAATATAAAGTGCCAGCCAATATTGCTATCCATATTCTACAAATATTAGCAAAAAAATGTATATGCTATAAATGAGTGATTCTCTTTTTCATAATGCTTCCCTTTCAATAAGTTATTACTTATCATGGATGTTTTAAATCATAGAGTTAGTAGGTCCTCCAACTTGGCTCCCAATTTTCTTATAAATTGCATTATTTCAAACAAGTTAAAAGACAAGTTACAAAGAAGGAAGACTGAGGACATCAAATAAAATATCAAATCAGATAATGACTAGAAATTTATTAATTCATTTTGCAGATAAAAAGAATGGTTTAGAATATGGTTAAGATCAGAAAGTCCATGAAGAGTGCCTTCAAGATCATTCTTGATCGAATTTTATAGCAACAGCTGGCATAAGCATTGTTGGGATTACTATTTGATGGTGCTTTTAACTTTGGCACAAAGAAATGAGGAGCTATGGCAGAAATTGCCAACAGCAGTAGGTAGAAGTGAAGATGATGGGTCCTCCATTAGATTTGCAGGTAAATTGAACCCAACAAAGTGGAGGCAAGGAATCATGATAATAAAGTCTCTTATGCCTTAAGGGAGCTAACCTGAGGCAGCATTCCCAGCCAAAGAAGGGCCACTATTTCCTGATAATACTAGAATCTCTCAGAAGAATTAATATGTCCAATGTCTTCATGACCATGTAATGGGAGAATAAATTCAATCAAACCTTGGAAAAATCATTAAGTAAAAAAAAGGCAACTAAAAGACATACTACATCATAGGTCATTGAACTTATCATAGACAATGACTGGGAACATTTAATTGCATTATATTAGATGTATCAAAAAGATACCAGTACTGTACAAGGCAGTTGTACACTTTTTTGTATTAGGGAATTACCCATTTGCTTGTAACTTCTTGCAAAGAGTTGTGCTTCTACTCAATATCCTTCACAGCATCCTGTACCACAATAAATAAAATCAATAATAGAAATATAAAAATGTAGACATTCAGAATTTTTCAGGAAGCATAAATTAAATTCTCAAACACTTTAATTATATCCTAAAACCCTTCCCAGTGATGTGAAATTTCCTGTAATCCAAGCTTTATTCTAATTTGCTTGCTAAATACATGCATGACAACAGTAACACAATCATTCTTATTCGGCACTAATTTTCAATTTCACCCTAAATCTTCACTTTCCTGAACTACAAATTGGCAATTACATGCATGACAATTAGTCAGCGAGACAAGAGTATGGTCATTACCTTGCAAGCCGAGTTACATAGGCCGCAGCAATGGCTGTAAACAACAAGCCTAGTCCAAGAGTCACTACTTGGCCATTTCCTCCTGGTAAGCCCACATCTGACTCTTCTTGCTGCAAGGATAAGGGAAACAAAAATCATGGTCAGACAGCAAGCTCTCCTCTCAAATTTATAAGTTGAAGGAATGAAGATCCAAGCAAAAAAGAATGAAAATCCAGGCAAAAGATGATAGCATTGATCAACAAGTAAAGAATGGCAAAAATAGTCGAGTTTAGAGAATGCAGATGGTTCCTGATCAGAATAACTGAGCTAGTATAACCTTTGCATTCAGGCAACATGAGAATTATTGCAGCTTACTTGCTATATATATATATAATGTAGATCGTGGGTATATATATGAGAAAGAGAGAGAGAGACATAATTTCTGTCCAGAAGCAAATGAGCCCTAGAATATAATAGAACAAATCCAGTCTATCTAATAAAACAGATTTAATATAGAGCTCATAGCCAGCCCAGAGCAACCCAGCCTGACCTGTTATGTTAAAAACTTCTTAGTCAGGTTGGAGCAAGGGAATTCATGGAATCTGAATCCAACATGCATACCGAAAGAGAGAAACAAGCTCCCTTTCTGTTTTCTACTTGGACCATCTTCTAGCAAAACTAAAGCACTTTTTATGAACAGTTGAGAACCAATTTAGATGAAATAGATTTATTGTTCAGTTCAATTTGAAACACCAAATTCAAAGGGAAAAAGGCTCGGATGCTAGGATTCTCTCCTCCCAACCTGATTTCATGGTGACTCTCCATATCTTGTGCCAAACTTCATAAATGGGGAAACCATCCAAATTAATTCAGTGCTAGTGAAGACTCCTATCAATGATTCCTATGCTAAATATACTCGTAAGTTTTAGTTGATTTTTTTCCAGACTTGGAGCATGACTGCGAAAAGGCAGTATATTCACTTTGATTTGATTCAGTCAATACAAAAGGAGCCTTCAACCATTAGATACAATCATCCAAACCATCCATTCCCAAAGAAAGAAAAAAAGCCTTTCTTTCACATGCCTATTGAAATAATGTTTTAGTTGTCCACAGTAAAGTCCAAAGAAAGAAAAGGCCTCATGCACGATCTCATTCCCAATCCATCATATCTAGTTCTTGTTTGTCAATATGATTGCTCTACTTCTCATGCCACTGAATGAAATGGATGCCATTGGATGAAATAGGTGCTTGGAATTATATTATTCTTTTAAAGTTTGATCTAGAGTTTGGATCTCTTATTTGATAGGATAATCTAGTACATGGTTTAAGGTTTCATTCTCTAATAATATGCCCTTGAGATTAACTAAGATCTTAGTTAACCTCAATTTAAAATGGAAGTCCTGAAAAAAAACTATAATAGAAAAATAGATAAAACAATATAGGAATTAGTATTTTGGCCAATGTAGTGAAAGCTATCTATTCTATGCACTGGCTGAAACACTTTGCTGATAAACAAATCAAAAGCCTAATAATAGTGAAGACAAGTCTGAAGCATTTACTGAGTGAATTTGCATCCCCCCTCCCTTATTTAGAGGGGGTTCAAGACTGTCTAGTTTAAGGATGTAATCGAGACGAGTCGAATCAAGTAGCTAGAAGCTCGAGCTCGGCTCGATTTAAAATACTCGGACTCGAAACTCGGCTCAAGTTCGATCGAGCCTTAGTATTCCAAGCTTGAGCTCAACTCGATATAAAAAAGGTAATACTCAAGCTCGACTTGACTTGACTCGGCTCGAATATCAATCAAGCCATATTCGAGCTCGAGTTTGAACTCGAAATTGAGTCTTAGCCTACTTATAATATATTTTAATATATTTATATTATAAATAAAAATAAAATTATTTAAAATATATATAAACTTGAATAGGCTCATGAGCTTTCAAGTCGAGTATCTTGCTACTTGAGCTTGACTCGAAAACTTGAACTCGACTTGAGCTCGATAATAATCGAGCCGAGTAGAGCTTGACTTAAGCCGAGCTCGAGTAGCCCGTGAGCAGCTCGGCTCGTTTGCACCCTTAATCTAGGTTCAAGCCTTAGGAGGTGTTTCTTAAGGGTAGGACATAGTAACTCTTGCTATTAATTCTTGAGAAATGGTTGATGGCAGTCCATCATTACTTTTTAAGAAGAAGAAGAACAAGAAGAGGAAGAAGAAGAATATTGAACTATGTAGATACATTATCAGGAGCACAAATAATGACCTTGGTATTTTTTTGCTCTTTTTTGTGATGTAAAGGATGAATGATCAATCAGTTATTCATAAGCTTGAATTGGAATTGACATCAAAAATTTTGTACTTGATTTGGATGAGAAAAATTATCTCATATAGAAACTTTGTTGCCCAACATATTAAAAATCTCAATTAATTCAGTACTCTTTCACTGAACTTCTATGTGTTTAAAGAAACTGTCAATAAATAGATGAGAACAGAAAGTGATTTTAACTGAATGATTTTTCAAAGTCAGATTTGTAAATTTTTGAACCATTTTTTCCCAATTAGTCATTTTATAAGTTTTGCAGTGTTAACAAGTTTCTATTTCTTCATCCATGCAAATTCCTCTGCTGTGAAGCTGGATAACCAACTATTTACAAGGCCACATATAAAGAACAAGACCTAGTGCAATAAGTAGTACAAAAACCAACAGAAAACAAATCAAAGTCACAGGAAAATATTACAGACATATTAACAGAAAAGGATAGTGGTTGACACACCTACCCTAAAAAGGCTATGATAGTAAAGCAACTTACAACTTAATCAAAATGCCATATTCAAATATTACAGAAGAATGCATAAGTCCACTTAACAGACAAGAAAGCCTTCAAAAACTTACAATGATGGCTCGCCCAAATGCACCAGCACTTACATAAGCCCATGTTCCTGGAAGCATTCCCAACCAACTGCATATTGAGTCATATTAATTTCTCAGCTACTTATAGAAGTCAAAAACTCTAGAGCATGGAAAAAATCAAAATTCTTTATTCTAATCTGTTTAACAAAAAAGTGATTCACAATGGCAATAATCAACTAAGGTAAATTAATTGAAAGAGTGACAACCAACATTTTAACCTTATGAAATCCTATAACAGTGATTGATCTGATATCCTCATCATACAAGCAAGAAGAAGTACAAGTTCCATTTGGGTTATATCATGCACCAGCACTTACATAAGCCCATGTTCCTGGAAGCATTCCCAACCAACTGCATATCGAGTCATATTAATTTCTCAGCTACTTATAGAGGTCAAAAACTCTAGAGCATGGAAAAAATCAAAATTCTTTATTCTAATCTGTTTAACAAAAAAGTGATTCACAATGGCAATAATCAACTAAGGTAAATTAATTGAAAGAGTGACAACCAACATTTTAACCTTATGAAATCCTATAACAGTGATTGATCTGATATCCTCATCATACAAGCAAGAAGAAGTACAAGTTCCATTTGGGTTATATCACATTCAATCAAGGCAAATTCAACCTGTCACAAAATAGCTAAAAATAGTTACATCATACATTCATAATTACCATAACTAGGTGAATCCATTGCACATTCATATATCTTTCACAAAGTGGGTGCACATTCAGATACAATGATTCACCCTTTACTCTCCATGTTTAGCTAAAATTTGAACCTTATATTAAAATTGTAGAGGGCCTCATATATTTTATGTTTGCATCTAATATACTTGCTCAATGACAAATTCAAATATTGAATTCTCCTTTAGATTTACATAAACTACTGCATGCTTGCATAATCTCAAGTACGATGAGAAATAGAGGAACTTGTTTCCTTTGTGTAATATTTAAGTTTTTCTATAGCTGTAGCATTGTTCTTCTTTTATGTAAGAAAGTACCACAGAGAGAGAAAGGTGGGGCTGGATTAGGGTGAGGAGGGAATTAATGTGGGTTCTGCACATCTATCAACACATATTATAAGTTGTCATGTATGTTTGTTTTTTTTTCAAATACCTTAAACATGGCAACCTCTCCAATTTTTCTGTCCATTTGTAGTGTGAGTTTGAATTTGACTACTTCAAATTTCCTTTTGCCTCTATGGTTGATAAATATAGAACCAATTAGCAGTTAGTATGATGTCAATATTGAAAAATTATCAACTGACCTGCCTAACACATAAGGCACAAACTTCACCGATGTCAACCCATATAGATAGTTTCCAAGAGAAAATGGGAGCAAAGGACTCAAGCGTAGGAGTGTAACAACTCTAAAGCCATTCTCTCCTATTGCCTTATCAATTGCCAAAAACTTTTTGTTTCCTTCAACCAATTTGAGAATACGTTCACGGGCAAAATATCTAGCAATAAGAAACGCCACTGATGCAGCCATCTAGCAAAGTCAAAAAAAAAAAAAAAAACATTGTGAGAATCTTCGGCAAATCACTTAAATTTCATTAAGCCAACATGAAAAACATTCTCAAAAGCAATTTACCGTCCCACTGATTGAAACAATGATGGTCCCTGTGATACTTCCAAACAAAAGTCCTGCCGACATGGTTAATGGGATTGCTGGAATTGCAAGAATCTAGAATAAAATGAGCAGTTCATGTTAGTACTAGCAGGTATAGTATGCCAAGGAATATATAAGGCAAATTGTGATCCCTTCTCTTTTATCTGCTTCGACAATTCCTAAAGAAAGTTGCATAGCTATGCAGAAGAGAAGAAAGACACAAATTTAAACAATCAAAATTATAAGGCATATAACAGACAACACTGCTTTCCTATGCAGAACTGCGAAACACAAAGAGAAAATAAGAGATGGGAAAAAAACATTAGATAATCTCTTTTTTTTAAAAAAAAAAAGGATTACTAGTTGCAGGCTTGCAGCCTTCCCTACACCCAAACCAACCATTAAAATCCTTCCCCCACGATACATGCATGATTCCATTATTTCTAATAGTCCCTTGGTGATCTATAGATCCACTGAGTGATAGCTGGTAGCAACACAATTTAGCCTCTGGTAATGCAAATGAACTTAAGCAAAATTTGATTCATCTAAGAACTCAAGGAAAAAATGATGATCTACCTATTTAAATTTTCTAAGTTTCAAGAAAACAGTCATGTAGTCTAGTATTAACCAGCTCCACCTATTTCTAATCCTCACTCATAAAATAGACTCAACCTGCTAACAGTAACAATAACTATAACTGACAACCTTCAGCCCATTTACTTATGATTGGCTTTGTGGATCCATTATCAATCATTCAAATGATAAAATGGAACCCAATTTTCCATGAATATCTCAGATATCGGTACTTAAGTAACAGCATGGCATCAAAAGGATGCATCTTTCTATATAGAGTGGTCCAAGAAAACCTAGTGAAAGAATACTCATAGGAAAAGGTAAACTAAGTGACATGCGAATAGATACCAAACTAGTTTTTTTAAATACACGACGCATCTCCTATGCACTACAGTCATTGAATATTATGGAATTTCATAAGCATAAATATATTGTTATCCCTAAAGAATAGGGTTCTGTCAATATTATTCTACCAATATTGTCATCTCAATTGCCCAAATAAAAGCCAGTGAGATGCTTTCCACTTTCCTACATCCAACTATTACAATATTGTTAATATAACTGAATATTAGTAGTAAAATCACATTGTTATACAACTGACTCTCCTACAATCACAAAGAAAATCAATACAATAAAAGCGAAACACAAGACAGAAGAAAGCAAGATGAATAGAAAATGGACAGTGATTTTGTGTTAAAGAGTCCAGTTAGCATGGTGGATTTGATGCATGCTCTAAAAGTCATTTGGCCTTTTTTTCTGACATTTTTATATTGAATATGTTATGGATGTTTCTTGCTCAACACAATCATGTAAGTTTTGGATCTGTACCACAGATTAAGCCAGAAAAGAACCCATGGATGTCATTGCAAGCATCCCAATTTCTCAACTTCGCACTTATCATGAGGATTAAACAATCTAAATATAACAAATTTATTTAGAACTATGGGTCAAGTTGGTGATTGTAGTCACATGGCTGCCAGAATATACAATATCTAATAAGATTAGAATGGCATTAATCCTCAAACTACGAAAATGGTTAAGGTTTAGATAGTGATCAATTATCACAATGCCATTTAAGGACAAAATGGGACAGTCAAACTGTCATAAATGTTGGATATGGACAGCTTTCCAGCAAGGACCTAATAGAGCTTTTCAGCTAGGACCTAATAAAAATTATACATGCCTTTATAATTTACTTTTTGATCTGGAGTTGCTCAATAGCGTCCATGATTTCAAGTGCCAGACAGCATGTAGCATTACACCTATTCAATGCTTGGCACAGGTTTGCTTGGTACCTATTAAGCCTTTTTACCAAAACATTGTTAAACTAAAAGGGCTTGTTAGAATTTTTTTATTGCTGTTTTGGTTAAAGTGCAATTGAATGCATGGGCCGGCACACCTGTGACACTGGAACTTAATTCCATGGTCATGCCCATGGCTAACCTATCTATAAGATAGAATTAGATAGATGAAAACCTAAGAGAATCTGGATGCCTATCTCTCTTCCTATCTGACTTATCTATCTCTCTTTTTATCTTCATTTCTCTTGGGTTCTTTTTTTATTGGGGGGGGGGGGGGATGCATCTCTCTTGGGTTCTTTGTGGGATCAAAAACTAGCTAGAGGGGGCTTGTCGCACCCTAATAAGATTAGTGGCTGGTCCACCCTAGTGTGGACAATCCTATTCTCCTCCTATGGGAAAAAACATTAGAAAAAATAGGACAAGAGGGAGGGAGGACAGGCGCGCGCGCGCACGCATGCATGCACGCACACACAAGGAGAGAGAGAGAGAGAGAGAGAGAGTCATTGATAAGGCTTACTGGTAATTTGAGAAGCCCAGGAGCTTCATTTAAAGTACCCAAAATCTTCAACCCCAGCCATTTATGTGATTATTTATAATATTTAATCTGAATTTTGCATTATATTATCTTCCTCTTTATTTTTGCTAATGATTATTCAAAATGACTGATCCTTTTGTTGCAGTGCAAACTCAAAGTACCACCATTGCTATCATAACTATCATATCAAGACACCCTTCTTTAATATAATAGCTATTAGTTTTTACAGCCTGAGATTAAAAGTTGTGTATATCATACTTGAGTTTGACAACTCTTATGCATGATTAGAAAACATGATATTAAATTTTGTATTGCCTAGTCTAAAATCTGGTATGTGACAAGGACACACACATGGATCTAATGATCAATTCAGAATATGTAGATCTTGGAGTTTTTTTCCCTTTTTGCACGAAATCCCTATTTCCACAAAACCTTTTCTCACTACAGAAGTTAGTCATCTTTATGCAAGAAAAATGACCACAAGTTTTCCTAGAACATCAGCTGGGACTCAGTTGAAATATAAATGAAAAAATAAAGAAATGCTGAAACATTACTTCTGTTGACAAAAGGCAGCATTCATAACATAGTCTTGCAAAATGATAAGTTTTTGCAGCAGGACACTGCAAGTTTTCAATGAAATGTGTTGCAATACTCCACACAAAGTCAGAGCCACCACAAGGCTAGCTTATTTTGATAATAAGGAAAAAGACAAAAGGCTGAAACAATAACCTGGACCTATGTACACCATGTGATTGTAGGCCTACCTAAGCAAATCCTACAAGGAAATTATAATGTTGCTCAGCTCTTTGGAACTTGCGATCTTAAGGCTTCACAGTCGTTCTGAATGTATGGTAATTTAATCACTAAAATTTAGAAATAAGAGTTTATATGCTGCTAAATCTTACCTCCAATCCAGCATAAACAAGTACGAATAAGGCATATCCAGCAGGGCCATAACCTGATCACAAAGAGCATGAAAATGTTCCACCCTTAAAACCAAGTAAATATTATGTAATACAACACGGAGTTGAATGCAGAACCCATCAAAAAAGAAACAAATACCATAGGCATACTTCTTGTTCCATAGCATGATGCTGTGATGATAAAGGATTCAGATCCTGGTGGGACGTCCCGTGGAACACCAGGATAGGGTATCATCCCATGTGTTGGGACAGAATATCCCACCAGCATCCCAACATCCTAATCGAGATACCTTGGAATATTTTTTGTCCCGAGTATCGGGATGGTTCGGAAAATGCATCCCGTTTCATGAAAAACCCGGGACAGCTCTGTCCCACGGGATTTAAAACCTTTGTGATGTTCAGTTCAACAAGGTAGAAGCATGTTATCTGATAACATACAATCGAATACTTGTTCATAGACATGCATCTCAAGTAGTCTCACCAGCATGTTATCTGATAACATACAATCGAATACTTGTTCATAGACATGCATCTCAAGTAGTCTCACCTTTATGATCACTCTTGGGTTATATTTTCAAGTTCATAAGTGATTCTTAGATGAGTAGTAGCAGATACAAATTTTTCCCATCAATGCAAATTCGTCCATAAGCACTTTGCCGGCTCACCCTCAAATTGGAACCATCTAAAAAACACAAATTTTAGAATGAAACCACAATATAATGGAGCCTCCAACTTCCACGGAGTCACACCCAAGGCCTTAGAACTCCCAAAGATGACATCCAAAACCACGAAATTCGACCAAAACCACAACAAAAGCACGAAATTCTTAATCGCAACTTTCACAGAACCATGGAATTCAATCAAAATGGACTCAAAAAGGCCAACTTAAGCGCAAAGAAAAGGAAAAAGAGATGGAGGGAGTAAGCGACCTTCAAGGAAATCCGAGAATTGGGTGAGAAAAGCATTGATCTGATCTTTGTAGATGTACCCCACCGTCCCGAACCCTCCAATAACCCCTACCAGCAGAAGCCCCGCGAGAAGCGTTCCTTTCAAGGCGGTCTCTCCTCCCAACTCCCCCTCCCGCTCCTCCTCCTCCGAGACGGACCCATCGCCCGTCCTTTTCCGGTCGTCGAACTTGAGGTTCTGGGGAACGTTGGAGACCTTGCGAAGAGTGGCCTTCTTCGTCTCGCGGAGGGAGGAGAGGGGCCGGAAGGCTTGGGAGCGGCGGGGGCGGAGAACAGAGAGGGAGGAGAAGGGAGTCGATAAGGAGGAGAGGAAGTGGTGGGGGGAGAGGAGAGGAGGAGATGGGGAGAGGGTGGAGAGGCATGCCCTCATGGAGTGCATTATAAGAGGATATAGCGGGAGCTCATAGGCTTGGACTAGGAAAGAGCAGGGAGGGAGACGAGGGGTGGGAGTGGGAGGGGGGAACGGGAGGATGGGTAGCGTCGGGATTAGCCTGGTGGTGGGAGTGGGAGATCAAGGTTTGTCCAAGTGGCATCAGCTTGATCGGTACGATTTTCTGTGGGTGTCTTTCAAAGTTTTTTCGTCGATTTTTTATGAGTTTTTTTTTAAAATAATGTTTTTTAAATAAAAAATTATTAAAATAGGTGTTTCGGGATATATTTACTGGAATAGGTGTTTTGTACCGACGTGGCAGTGATGGGGCACTAAGTTCGGCTTTTCAAAAGACAAAATTAGATTTCGTCTTGAAATTCTAATAAACTAATATTTTTTATTTTATTTTAAAATTTAATTTGATTCGTAATAAAATTTGATTTGATATGCAATAAATTTGATGTGACGTTGAAATCGTCCGTTGGAAAGACGAATTCAATTTGGAATTCCTCTTTCCAACGAAAACGAATTCAAAATCAATTTTTTTTATAATTTTATAAATATTATTATTATTTTTAAATAAAAATAATAAATTTTAATTTTAAATAAATAAATAAAAAATAAAAAATTAGTATTAGTTAAAATTTTATATATTATTTTTTGATAATATTAATTATTATATTATTTTAAGATAATATTAATTAAAAATAATATTAATTAACTATATAAAAATAATATTAATTTAAATTAATAATAATTTAACTAAAAATAATATTAATCGAAAATAATATTAATTAAAAGATATTATAATATATATTATATTATAATTATTATTTTATATTCTAAAATATAATGAATATATTATAATTTATTATATTATATATTATAATTTTATAATATAGTATAAAAAATTTAAAAAAAATAAAAAAAAAAAAAATAATCATCATGTCGATACTATTCGGTCGCTAGCCCGGTACCAGTTCGGTCGACAGCCCGGTGTCAGTCCGATCCCTTGCTCAGTAGCGGTGGCAGGACCCCGACGACCGGACCGGCGATCGGGTCTGCGGCATGACTGGGGCTAGACCGGTGACAGGATCTTGGCGGTCGGATAAGTAATCGGACCCGGGTGGCCGGACCGGCTGCGGATTGGGGGCCGTAACTGGGGTCGGACCGGGGGCCAGATCGACGGCCGGACTGGGACCCGCATCGGGGGCCGGACCGGCGGCCAGACTGGGGCCCGCATCGGGGGCCGGACTAGCGGCCGGACGGGGTCCCCGATCCGGCCCCCGATGCGGGCTCCGGTCCGGCCCCGGTCCGGCCGCCGATCCGGCCCTCGGTCCGGCCCCAGTTGCAGCCCCGGTCCGGCCACCCGGGTCCGACTTCCTATCCGGCCCCCGGTCCGGCCGCTAGTCCGGCCCCCGGTGTGGGCCCCAGTCCGGCCGCCGGTCCGGCCCCCGATGCGGGTCCCAGTCCGACCGTCGATCCGGCCCCGGTCCGACCCCAGTTACGGCCCCGATCCGGCAGCCGGTCCGGCCACCGGGTCCGATTACTTATCCGACCGCCAAGATCCTGTCACCGGTCTAGCCCCAGTCATGCCGCAGACCCGATCGCCGGACCGGTCGTCGGGGTCCTGCCACCGCTCCTGAGCAAGGGATCGGACTGACACGGGCTGTCGACCGAACTGGTACCGGGCTAGCGACCGAATAGTATCGACATGATGATTATTTTTATTTTTTTTATTTTTTTAAAAATTTTTTATACTATATTATAAAATTTATAATATATAATATAATAAATTATAATATATTCATTATATTTTAGAATATAAAATAATAATATAATAATAATATATATAATATCTTTTAATTAATATATTTTCGATTAATATTATTTTTAGTTAAATTATTATTAATTTTAAATTAATATTATTTTTATATAGTTAATTAATATTATTTTTAATTAATATTATCTTAAAATAATATAATAATTAATATTATCAAAAAATAATATATAAAATTTTAACTAATACTAATTTTTTATTTTTTATTTATTTATTTAAAATTAAAATTTATTAATTTTATTTAAAAATAATAATAATATTTATAAAATTATAAAAAAAAAAATTGATTTTGAATTCGTTCGTTGGAAAGACGAATTCCAAATTGAATTCGTCTTTCCAACAGACGATTTCAACGTCGCATCAAATTAATTACGTATCAAATCAAATTTTATTATATGTCAAATCAAATTTTAAAATAAAATAAAAAAAATATTAGTTTATAAGAATTTCGTCTTTTCAAAAGATGAAATCCAATTTCGTCTTTTGAAAAGCCGAACTTAGTGCCCCGTCACCGCCACGTCGGTACAAAATATCTAAAAAAATATTAGTTTATAAAAATTTCGTCTTTTCAAAAGACGAAATCCAATTTCGTCTTTTGAAAAGCCGAACTTAGTGCCCCGTCACCGCCACGTCGGTACAAAATACCTACTTCAGTAAATATATCCCGAAACACCTATTTTAATAATTTTTTATTTAAAAACATTATTTTAAAAAAAAACTCCCTTTCTCGAGGACGCCGACTTCGTTATCTTTGACCAGGTGATAAAAAAGGAGTTTTTTTTAAAATAATGTTTTTTAAATAAAAAATTATTAAAATAGGTGTTTCGGGATATATTTACTGAAGTAGGTGTTTTGTACCGACGTGACGGTGACGGGCACTAAGTTCGGCTTTTCAAAAGACGAAATTGGATTTCGTCTTTTGAAAAGACGAAATTCATATAAATCAATATTTTTTTATTTATTTTAAAATTTGATTTGACATGTAATAAAATTTGATTTGATACGTAATAAGTTGATGCGATGTTGAAATCGTCTGTTGGAAAGACGAATTCAATTTGAAATTCGTCTTTCCAACGAACGAATTCAAAATCAATTTTTTTTATAATTTTATAAATATTATTATTTTTTTTAAATAAAATTAATAAATTTTAATTTTAAATAAATAAATAAATAATAAAAAATTAGTATTAGTTAAAATTTTATATATTATTTTGATAATATTAATTATTATATTATTTAAGATAATATTAATTTAAAATAATATTAATTAACTATATAAAAATAATATTAATTTAAAATTAATAATAATTTAACTAAAAATAATATTAATCGAAAATAATATTAATTAAAAGATATTATAATATATATATATTATAATTATTATTTTATATTCTAAAATATAATGAATATATTATAATTTATTATATATATATAATTTTTATAATATAGTATAAAAAATTTATAAAAAAATAAAAATAAAAAAAAAAATAATCATCATGTCGATACTATTCGGTCACTAGCCCGGTACCAGTTCGGTCGACAGCCCGGTGTCAGTCCGATCCCTTGCTCATGAGCGGTGGCAGGACCCCGACGACCGGACCGGCGATCGGGTCTGTGGTATGACTGGGGCTAGACCGGTGACAGGATCTTGGCGGTCGGATAAGTAATCGGACCCGGGTGGCCGGACGGTTGCCGGATCGGGGGCCGCAACTGGGGTCGGACCGGGGGCCGGATCGACGGCCAGACTGGGACCCGCATCGGGGGCCGGACCGGTGGCCAGACTGGGGCCCGCATCGGGGGCCGGACTAGTGGCCGGACCGGGGTCCCCGATCCGGCCCCCGATGTGGGCTCCGGTCCGGCCCCTAGTCCGGCGCCGATCCGGCCCTCTGTCCGGCCCCAGTTGCAGCCCCCGTCCGGCCACCGGGTCCGACTTCCTATCCGGCCCCGGTCCGGCCGCTAGTCCGGCCCCGGTGCGGGCCCCAGTCCGGCCGCCGGTCCGGCCCCCGATGCAGGTCCCAGTCCGGCCGTCGATCCGGCCCCGGTCCGACCCAGTTACGGCCCCCGATTCGGCAGCCGGTCCGGCCACCCGGGTCCGATTACTTATCCGACCGTCAAGATCCTGTCACCGATCTAGCCCCAGTCATGCCGCAGACCCGATCGTCGGTCCGATCGTCGGGGTCCTGCCACCGCTCCTGAGCAAGGGATCGGACTGACACCGGGCTGTCGACCGAACTGGTACCGGGCTAGCGGCCGAATAGTATCGACATGATGATTATTTTTTTATTTTTTTTATTTTTTTAAAATTTTTTATACTATATTATAAAAATTATAATATATAATATAATAAATTATAATATATTCATTATATTTTAGAATATAAAATAATAATTATAATATAATATATAATATAATATCTTTTAATTAATATTATTTTCAATTAATATTATTTTAGTTAAATTATTATTAATTTTAAATTAATATTATTTTATATAGTTAATTAATATATTTTTAATTAATATTATCTTAAAATAATATAATAATTAATATTATCAAAAATAATATATAAAATTTTAACTAATACTAATTTTTATTTATTATTTATTTATTTAAAATTAAAATTTATTAATTTATTTAAAAATAATAATAATATTTATAAAATTATAAAAAAAAATTGATTTTGAATTCGTTGTTGGAAAGACGAATTCCAAATTGAATTCGTCTTTCCAACAGACGATTTCAACATCGCATCAATTTATTACGTATCAAATCAAATTTATTACGTGTCAAATTAAATTTTAAAATAAAATAAAAAAATATTGGTTTATATGAATTTCGTCTTTTCAAAAGACGAAATTCAATTCCGTCTTTTGAAAAGCCGAACTTAGTGCCCCGTCACCGCCACGTCGGTACAAAACACCTACTTCAGTAAATATATCCCGAAACACCTATTTTAATAATTTTTTATTTAAAAACATTATTTTAAAAAAAACTCCTCGAGAAAGAGGATTTTTTTAAAAAAATAATATAAAAAAATTTAATTATAAAAATAGATAATCCGTAAAATATTTACGGATCTAGGTGACACGTGGCAAAAAATTGCGGAGAAAAAAAAAAAAGACACGTGGCATTTTGGCAGCCAGCGTGGCCGAATTCGTCTTTGGAAAGACGAATTCATCTCAGCCAAAAAAACCGTTCTGAATTCGGCTTTTGAAAAGACGAATTCAAATTCGTCTTTTCAAAAACCGAATTTAAGCCTGGTAACCAGCCTCCCTACATTGACACGTGTCGATCGGGAGGTCTTACCGGCCGACACGTGGCTTCAAGTACGGGCGTTGGAAAGACGAATATGAATTCGTCTTTCCAAACGACGAATTCGCCTGAGAATTCGTCGTTCGAAAAGACGAACTCAGGCAGACCTTAAATCACCCCTGTTCTTTTTTTTCCGCTGTTCTTCCTCTAGTTTTTTTTTTCTTTCCGGTGGTCTCTCACCGCTCCGGTCCGGTCCAGTTCCAAGTTTTGTTTATCTTCTCGTGGGGTCATTACGTTGAAGATCACTCTTGCTCATCCATTCCGGTAAGTTTTTTTTTTTTTTATTTATTTTTTTAGTATTTAAATTTTATTTTGATTAATATTTTTTTTTTGTGTAGATCTGATTATTGGCTTTTCGTTGGATGATCTAAATCTTGTTCTTCCATATTTCATTATCCGGATTCAAGGTAAATTTTTTATAAATTTATAAATATTTGATTGTTTAAATTAAATTTTGTATATATTAATTTAAATTTGAATTAAATTTTTTATTACATATTTGAGTAATTAAATGTTATGTTTTGAATTTTTATGATAATTTTTTTTGACTTTATTATTTAATAATTTATATTATTATTTTTATATTAAAAATGAATATTAAAAAATTGATTTTAAGATATTTAAAATTTATTAAATAATAAGAAGTTTTGATTATATATTTTTTTGTTTAATATTTATTATTTCATGAATTAAAAAAATGATATATATTTATAATGATTAATTAAATAATATGTAGTTCCAATTATTAAAATTTAAAAATTTAGTATTATATTTCAACAATTAATTAATGGTTTAATTAATGTAAAAAAATAATGATATACTAAATTTTAAAATTTAGAACAAACTGATCTTTGAACTTTAGAACCCATTTATGATTAAATATCCGAGCAACTTGCAATGAGGTGGATTAGATGTAAGTATATATTATGGGTTCATGAAACCAAGGACAAAATAAAGCATCTGAGTCCTTCGACAGAGGCCGTATCTTACCGATGAATGTAACAAAGTAGCCTAGGTTGTTATGAGTAAACATCAAGCACAAAGTTTTCTTCTCGACTTTTTCGAGTTTAGATCGAAATGCCACTTTTCTTCTGCCTTCCGAGTCGTGGCTAGGGGCAATGTTTTTGTTTTCGATCACCCTTGGTAAGTTTATATTCGAAATTACTTCTTCGAAACCAATCATCAACCGACGCCCTTTGGAAATGATCACTGCTGATGGAGAGAGGAGGAAAAAAAATAGAGAAGTGATACTATGCAACAAGAGTTGATTGCTGTAGTGGACGGAATTTCTTTCTAGACTATATCCGTTTGGCTGTCCTTAGCCAGGCATCTGAACTCGTTCAGGTTCCAAGAAGCCACCTTGGATGTTTGGTTGACCAGAAACCTGGCCAATGTAGTTTCCTGGACTGGCTCGTAAAAGAAAAAAGTAATCTGAAGTGACTTCAGCCTGGGAAAAAATAATCTGAAGTGACTTGTCATTGCTTTGCTCTTTCTTTTTTGACGTATTAGCTTGTCTACCAGGTTGAATTCTCGGCACCGGGTCATTTTATCCTGATAGGTTCATTTACACGACATCTATAAATTATGTACAGATGGGCTATTGATTAGCTACGATGGAATAGTCTTTATGAGCATTGTTTCTCCTTGTTCGGATGTTTTACAATCGTTCTCTTGATTTGTTCTTCAACCAAAGATATAAAATTGCTCGATACTCCTTTGCCGTTACACCAATGAGCCAAATCTATTAAGTGGTGTCAGAGCTCACAAGGATAACAATTGGCCGAGTTGGTAGATTCTCGTCTTGATACAAGAAACCTGGACTGGTGCGGTGTCATACATATCAAGGATTCCTTTTGCAACTCTGGAAATTGGAAAATGGCGAGTCTAAATTAGGTGAAGAAGAAAAGGGAGAAGATGATCGATCAAGTACTACTGCATGGTTGATAAGATAGTATATCCTATCTTCTAAAGGAAAAAGCTATGTGACCCAACTCGGTTACTAAACTGGTTATCAATCTCGCAAGGAAATTAAGATGTATATATAAAAATTTTAGTAAATATTAAGATGTATATATAAAAATTTAAGATATTTAAAATTTATTAAATAATAAGAAGTTTTGATTATATATTTTTTGTTTAATATTTATTATTTCATGAATTAAAAAAATGATATATATTTATAATGATTAATTAAATAATATGTAGTTCCAATTATTAAAATTTAAAAATGTAGTATTATATTTCAACAATTAATTAATGGTTTAATTAATGTAAAAAAATAATGATATACTAAAAAAATGTTTATTAAAAAAATATTATAAATATGAATTTATTTATGTTAGTAAATGGATTAATCATTAAGATTATTTTATCATTAATTATATCTATCTTGTAAATAATTATTTAATTAAATAATTATTTAGTAATACTTAGTTATGAATAAAATTTGAAGTTTAAGTATTTGTAGTTTTTTTTATTAAATAAATGTGTAGCATGAATTTTTATAGCATGTATTGTGTACATATTGATATCAGTGATGTAATTATGATGTAATTGTAATTATATTTAAATAATTAATTATGATGAATTTTCTATATATATTTTTATAAAATTTGCATTTCATTGAACCGTAGACCCGTCAATTGCTTGATATGCATATTCTGTAGTATCCGTACATGTTTTTATACTTATACAGATCTGAGAATTATGCATGTTGATCAATTGATTGTCCAATTTGGACAGTTTGGGAATTGCAAATAATTTTACAGGTCAATTTATAGTAATCAAATGATGTGCAATGAAGGCCGAATGAAATTTTGATCATCATTTTCCTTTTGTTCTTCGCATACATAAATATTTGTATGTGGAGAACTAAGGAAAAATGCTGCCGAAATTTCATTTGGTCTTCATTGCATACCGTTTGATTACTATAAGTTGACCCGTAAAATTAATGCAATTCTTGAATGGGATAGGGCCTTTACCTAGTAGTTGATGATAGGATGCATTCATCATGATAGTAAAATAATTATGTTTTGAATTTTATTGTCATATTAATTATGTAATTTAATTAGTTTGTTAATGATATCAATATATGAGAAAGTTATTTCTAAATATATTTTGTTAATTAAACATGTAGGATATAATGGGAGAAAGAATCACAGCATTATGTTATATGGATGGTTCTATGATTAATGGATCAAATGGAATTGAGTACAATCAGGGATCAAAAAAGGCAATTAGAATCAGTTCTGATATGACATTTCAAGAGTTGGAGAACAAAATATGTAGAGTTCTCCGTATTGATAGAACTGGAAAAAAAGTTTTGATTATCTATAGATATCCACAAGTTGTCCAGCCAACATTTGTAAAGTACGAACCTATTCCATTAACCGATGATGAAGACATGGAGATGATGTTTTCAACTATCGGTTCACATTCATGTATATCGGGTGCAGAGTTATATATAGATATCCAAACCATTGAAGCTCCTGAACCTGATTACGAACAGATGATTACAAAGAAGCTGTTCGAAATATAGCAACAACTCGTGTAACTGAACAGGTTCTATCATATAGTACTCCGAATATTGCAGATAATGAAGTAGAAAATATTGGCTCAGTTTTTACTGTAGATCCGTTACGTACAGTGGACAGTACTGTACCGAAAAGTAATATTAGAGAAGCATCAATATATACAGCTGCTGATAACAGGATGCATGTCGATAATCAACTTTTTAGTGAGAATGATGATGAAAGTGAACATGACTTGGCTGACAAAGGTGACGAGGCCGGTACTTCACATCCAGTACAAAGTCCGGATGATACCACTGTTCTAAATTATTCTACATTTGAAGCTCCATCTAGAACATTTACCCAGATTGATTGGAATGCTGCAAATATGTCAATGTATTATTCAATGCAGGAACAACATGTTATATGGCAAAGGAATGAGGAATTACATAAAGGACTCCGCTTTATAGATAAGGCAGAATTGCAGACTGCAGTAAAATAATATTCTATTGAAAGACATCATGAATTCAAAGTTATTGAATCAAATCCAAATCTATGGCATGTCAAATATAAGAGCAAAGATTCTGGTTGTCAGTGGATGCTGAGAGGTATTAAACGGTATAATTTTTTTGAGATCTCACGATATACCGGTCCTCATACATGCCTATCTGCAATGATATCTCAAGATCATTCTGGTTTGGACTCCACTTTAATTGCTAATGAAATTCGGGACCTGGTTAAAGAAATTCCTACCATTGCTATTGCTGGACTTGGTGCAGTCATAAAGAACAAAAACAACTATACACCAAGTTATAGAAAATTATGGGATGCCAAACAGAAGGCGATAGCGATGCTGTTCAGAGATTGGGATATATCATATCAATTGCTTCCGAAATGGTTGCATGCTGTACAAACATTTAATCCGGGTACCTGGGTTAAATTTATCAGCACTCCAACTGGTATACCAAATTGTGATCAGTTTGATCGTGTATTTTGGGCCTTTGCACCCTCGATTGAAGGGTTTAAGCACTATCGTCCGGTCATAAGTATCGATGCTACTTTCATGTATGGAAAGTATAAGGAGAAATTGTTGATTGCAACTGCTATTGATGGAAATAATCAGATCTTTCCACTTGCATTTGGTATTGTTGATGAAGAGTCAGCGGACACCTGGGGTTGGTTTTTAGCTTGTATCAAAAATTTTGTTACAACACGTCAGGAAATTTGTCTAATTTCTGATCGACATGCTGGTATAATTACTGCAGTACAGAATGAGTATCTGGGTTGGCAGCCACCGCATGCTTATCATGTATATTGCCTGCGTCACGTGGCAAGTAACTTTAATTCAAGATTCCATGATCCCAAACTAAGAGATGTGGTGAAAAGAGCTGGAATGCAAACACAGCCTAGAAAATTCCATAAATACATGAGAAATATTGAGAAATTTAACTCAGAAGCTGTTCAGTGGTTGAATGAAATTCCTTTAGCAAAATTGACACGTTCACATGATGACGAACGACGGTATGGGATGATGACAACTAATATATCCGAGTGTTTCAATGGAGTTCTGAAAAATGCTCGATTTCTTCCCATAACAGCATTGGTACAGTTGACTTTCTTTCGGCTTGTGTCATATGTGTTATATGTGTTCTGGCCTAAAATAGACAAGCATTATTTATTTGTGTTGCCGATCTCGCCGCCGCGCATGTGGCTTCAGAGCCGCTGATTTGATTAGACTATCTCGTCCTGAGGTCTCCTGGCTCTCAGTCCTGTAAGACAAGGTCAGAGGCCCTGGACGGGGGTCCCGGCGAGGGAGCTCCGATGGTCAAGTTAGAGAACGGCGAGAGTGACCGTCTCAGGGAGCCACCTGGCGAGGGAGCAAGGGGCCACCGGCTTCGACCGAGGTGGGCCCTCCTGGGCGAACACCTGGCGGAGCGGAGAGAGGCGCTCGACTTCGGCCGAGGTGGACCCCTCCTGGGTGGACACTTGGCGAAGGAGCGAGAGGGCCCGGCTCGACCTCGGTCGAGGTGGGGCCGGCTCAGGGCGCCACCTGGCGAGGGAGCAAGGGGCCGCCGGCTTCGGCCGAGGTGGGCCCCTCCTGGGCGGATACCTGGCGGAGCGACAGAGGGGCGCTCGACTTCGATCGTGGACCCGTCTCCGGGCGCCACCTACCGAAGGAGTGAGAGGGCCCTGACCGACCTCGACTTCGACCGAGGTCCATAAAATATTTTATGTAATTTTTAAATAATATATTTAAAATATTTTAATTTAATAATAATAAATTTTTCCTTTTTTCAGTAAAATCGTAGAAGGATCCAACCCTCGGTCCTGTCACCATCTCGATTGCCAGTTCGGCTACCACCAGGATCTGATCATCGGTCCTGTCACCATCCCGATTGCCAGTCCGGCTACCACCAGGATCCGATCATCGATTTACCTACAGGTCCTGCTACCAGTGACCATCGGTCCACCTATCGGTCAGACCATCAATCCACATATCGGTCATGTAATTTTTTGATTAATTTTTTATTTTTTATAATAAAATTTTGATACATTTATTGTATTATATAAATTTCATGGGTATTTTTTTAAATTTTTTTTTTAAAAAAAATTCATTTTAATAACAAAATTTTTAATATAAAATCAATATTTTTAAAACACAAAATTCACGGGATTTTTTTTTTACCAATTTCTACCATGAATTTGTCTTTGTAAAGACGAATTCAATTCAATTGAATTCGTCTTTGTGAAAGACGAATTTAGTTAAATTGAATTCGTCTATTAAAAGATGAATTCAACTTAACTGGATTCGTCTTTTGAAAAGACGAATTCAATTGAATTGAATTCGTCCTTTCAAAGGACGAATTCATCCACGTCACCCCCGCCACCTACATCGATAAATAAGTTTTGCATAACCTATTTTTGTAATTTTTTTTTAAAAAAGTATTATTTTAAAAAAAAACTCCGAGAAAGAGTAGGGTTTTTTTTTTAAATAATATTTTTTTGATATTTTATTTTTCAAATTAATGCTGCTAAAACATATTTAGGTGTACGGTCCATTCAAAAATAAAATAAAATAAAATCATGGGTTCTACCCACGATTTCAAAAAAAATAAAAAATAAAATCGTGGGTGTTGCCGATCTCGCCGCCGCACCTGTAGCTTCAGAGCTGGTGATTTGATCAGACCGTCCTGCCTCGAGATCTCTGGACTCCCAATCCTGCAAGACAAGATCAGAAATCCTGGCCGGGGATCCCGGCGAGAGAGCTCCGACGGTCAAGTTAGAAAACAGCGAGATAGAACAGAGTCTCCAAGATGGGCCCCCGAAGGAGTCCCGGGCTTAGAGATTGTCTTAGCAAAAAGGTCTCAGGAAGAATGGAAATCGGGCCAAGTTCCTTCACCGAGCTTGTGCCAAAGGACCCCTCTCGGGATCTTGGATCCTGCTCTTGGTGCCTTTTCTTTTCCATCCCTTTTATCCCCTTACCTGGTCATCCGCTCTTCCCATCCTTTTATCCCATCACGCTGCCTCCAGCTTCCTGCCCTTGGGAGGCTCCCTCTTTGCTTTCACCTCCTTCTCTCCCTCTCTTTCCCCTTTCCCTTTGGGTCCAAGAACCCGGCGGCCTCCTTGTCTTGCTTGCCGAGCCTAGCGAGGAAAGGGTAGAGGTGGGACGCCGGCCAGACCCTGGGGTCGAGCGCGAGCGCTCTCCTTCTCGGGCACCGACAATGCCCGTTACCGGGTTCTATCTTGCCAGGACTTCGCCTCTCAGCTGTGGAACCTGTCGGGCCGATGTAAACGAGGATTCGCGCGTTGCCGTCGATCGTACTGGGGCTCCTCTCGAGGTGCGGTGCACGCTGCTCGAGGGGCGATCTCAGAACTCGTGCTCCTGCTTTTCGGCGACCTCACCATGCTGGGTAGCCGACCTCGGCCAAGGTGGGCCCCTCCTGGACGGACACCTGGCGGAGCGGCAGAGGAGCGCTCGACTTCGGCCAAGGTGGACCCGTGTTCGGGCGCCACCTGGCGAAGGAGCAAGAGGGCCCGGCTCGACCTCGGCCGAGGTGGAACCGTCTCAGGGTACCACTCAGCGAGGGGGCAAGGGCTGCCGGCTTCGGTCGAGGTGGACCCCTCCTGGGCGGACACCTGGCGAAGGAGCAAGAGGGCCCGGCTCGACCTTGGCCGAGGTGGAACCGTCTCAGAACGCCACTCGGCGAGGGGGCAAGGGGCTGCCGGCTTCGGCAGAGGTGGACCCCTCCTAGGCGGACACCTGGCGGAGTGGCAGAGGGGCGCTCGACTTCGACCGAGGTGGACCCCTCCTGGGCAGACACCTGGAGAAGGAGCGAGAGGGCCCGACTCGACCTCGGCCAAGGTGGAACCGTCTCAGGGCGCCACTCGGCGAGGGGGCAAGGGGCCGCCGACTTCGGCCGAGGTGGACCCCTCCTGGGCGGATACCTGGCGGAGCGGCAGAGGGGTGCTCGACTTCGGTCGAGGTGGACCCCTCCTGGGCGGACACTTGGCGAAGAAGCAAGAGGGCCCGGCTCGACCTCGGCCGAGGTGGAACCGTCTCAGGGCGCCACTCGGCGAGGGGGCAAGGAGCCGCCGGCTTTGACCGAGGTGGACCCCTCCTGGGCGGACACCTGGCGGAGTGGCAGAGGGGCGCTCAACTTCAGCCGAGGTGGACCCCTCTTGGGCGGACACCTGGCGAAGGAGCGAGAGGGCCCGGCTCGACCTCGGTCGAGGTGGAAACGTCTCAGGACGCCACTCGGCGAGGGGGCAAGGGGCCGCCGGCTTCGACCGAGGTGGACCCCTCCTAGGCGGACACCTGGTGGAGCGGTAGAGGGGCGCTCGACTTCGGCCGAGGTGGAACCCTCCTGGGCGGACACCTGGCGAAGGAGCAAGAGGGCCCGGCTCGACCTCGGCCGAGGTGAAACTGTCTCAGGGCGCCACTCGGCAAGGGGGCAAGGGGCCACCGGCTTCAGCCGAGGTGGACCCCTCCTGGGCGGACACCTGGCGAAGTGGTGGGGACACCGGAGGCACCAGAATAAGAAAGAGGCTTTTCAACCCTCTGTGAATTGATCAATAATTTATGAGTCCATATGTAATAAGGGCTTAGCCCATCTGAGTCCATTTTAGTTGTTATTTGAGTCTTTTGAGTTACAATTCTGTACTAGTCAGCTCATGTTGAGCTAGTTCAGTCCAGTGTTACTCAGCTTATGTCGAGCTAATTTTATTTTTTGAGTCCTATTCAACCATATTGAAGACTCAAGACCACATCATACAAGTGAAGACCAAGTTCAACCAGATTGAAGACATGGAAGTATAGCCCAAGTCCAACCCAGCTTGAAGATTTGAAGACCCCAGGAAGAAAAATTCAGAAAACCCTGATTCCTTGCAGATGCCCTCCAGATGCCCAGATTCCCTTCCAGATGCCAAAATATATTCATATACCAAGGCATCCATGATTTTAGAGGTCCATCTGCATCCTAACCCAAAGAAATCAAGCCCAGGTGCCAAGCCCAAGCCCGTAAGAAGCAAGATACCAGGGAATATTCCTGCTACCTGGCTACCAGGCCACCCCAGCTTCCAGAGGCCCAAACCTATACGCCCGAGCCCCTTTGGGCCAGCCTCTTGCTGCTCTTAGAAGCCCAACACGCCCCCCTAGGCATCCTTGGAGTGTTGACCAAGTCAAGAAAATTTTTAGGGATTTTTTCTACCTAATGTTTCCATATTTTCTAGCTAGGGTTTGAGAGGGAAAAGGATTCTTATGTAAAGACTTATGTGCCCTTACTTGGAGCCCAAGGTTAAGGGTCTATTTAAGGGACCCTAGCCTCTTGTATGAAGGGAAATTTTGATATATGAAATAAACCTTGAGTTTTTCAATTGCTTTGTGTGATTACCCTGCTGTGTGCATAAAGGGGTTTGAGAGTTCTTCTTCCCGGTGTTTGCAACCATCTTCCTGCCGCCAACCATCCTTCCAGCCCCCTCCAAAACTTTCTTTCTTTTGCTATTTTCCTTTGTTTTCTTGATTTTCTCTGAGTTTTCTAACCCCTGACAGGTCGTTTGCAGGTCCCCGAGTTCCTACGAATCCAACGACTCCAGCTAAGCCTCAATCGGACCACGAAGTAGAAAGCCGAGTATCCGCGGGTCTTTGGCTCGATTTTCCAGGCAGCATCCATCGAGGAACGAGAGATCCTTTCGCTGCGATCTTCACCGGGCACTTCAGACATTGTCAAGTACACCCCCTCTACCTCCAGTCTTATTATTGTAGGAGAACTTGCCCTAACCGAGGCTTCTCAGCCCTGGCGATCATTCTTTAGTACTTTTCTAGGTTCTAATCTACATGCTTAGATTCAAAAATTCATACAAAGTTCCCTACAACCAATTTTGATCTGAAATTCAGGAATTAATCACCTAACCCCACATATAAAACATACAAAAGAATTGCATGCATATTAGTCCTGCATCATTTGGTATCAGAGCTTAGATTAGGACTTGTTTTCTGCAACTTTTTAGTCCGTATATGCTTTATTCTTTAAATTATTTATCCCTGTTAAAAACTCCAAAAATTTTGAAATTTGTTTTCTGGATTCATCATAATTCACACTAATGTTTTTAATTTTTTTAGATTTTATTATGTCCTGTGAATTTTCTGCAAGCCGAAATACATCCTGCAAATTTTTGGCTCTGTTTTTTCTCAGCAAGACAAGTTTGAAAGTTTTATGGTTTTATTTAGCATTTTTTGCATATCTTTTAATTTTAGTATATTTCCTGCATATTAGGCCATGATTTGCAAGTTTTCTTCTATTTTAAAAAATACCAAAAAAAAAAATTTACATATTCTCCAAAAATACCAAAAACATCTAAACCCTAATTTGCATCCTCATCTGCCTGCCATCATTGCATAATTTACTTTTAAGGGCACTCTTACTATATCAGATGGAGGGAGGATTTGATCACCTCTCCTTAGCCCAAAACCACATCCCTTGCATTCGGTCCCAAGCCTTAACCTAAAATTAACTAGACTTAATTTGCCCTAGTGGGCTAGGGACACCAACTGGTCGGGTCCGGACTATGTGTCAGATCATTGTGTCAAGCTAACCCGTGTGTGCTTTGTGCTCAGTGTCTAGAACGGTGGTTTAGGGATTCAATTCCGAAGGGCTTGTGCGCTGGTCCGTCTACCTGGCCAATCTCTGATTGGTGTCTAGGATTGGTAATCAGGGACCTAACACTCCCCTTACACCTGCCTGGCTGAGTACAGGGTTACTATAGGCTAGTTTGCCACCCTGATTGAGCATCTAGTTTGGACTCTAGGTCTAGTCAGCTATAGTCGGTCTAATCGAGTCTTGCATGAGCACTAGATCAGGGGTTTAATATCACCCACCTCCTTCACAAATGTCTGAACCCATGAAAAATTTGCAAGCCCAAATAAAAGCACTCACTGAGCAACTAACCCAATCCATGGCCCAGTTAACTCAGTCTGGTACCAAACCAACAATAGAATTGACCATCTTGCCAATAGGTTTGACCAGTTAGAAGGCCGTGTAGGGACCATACAAAGAACCCATGGGTCACAGTCTGAGCCAGATCCCGAGTCCCCTCAACCTAGGAGGACCCCAAACCCTGATCTATACCATGAGGTCGAACCTAGGAGAGCCCCTTATTCTGACCCGTATTACAATCCTCAACCTACGAGGACCCCAAACCCTGATCCATACCGAGAGGTTGAACCTAGGAGAGCCCCTCAGCCTGACCCATACTATAATACTGAACCTAGAAGAACTCCTTACCATGACCCTTATTATGATACTGAACCCAGGAAAACCCAATACTCTGACCCATATATGGAGTCCAATCCTAGGAGAACCCAATACTCTGACCCATATAGGGAGTCCAATCCTAGGAGAATCCAATACTCTGACCCATATAGAGAGCCCAACCCTAGGAGAACCCAATATTCTGACCCATATAGGGAGTTCAACTCTAGGAGAACCCAATATCCTGACCAATATAGGAAGCCCAACCTTAGGAGGACCCCATATCATGATCCATCCTTAGAACCTGACCATAGAGCTGACCCAAAATCCTATGACCCCAGATCCTATAATCCCATGACCCATAGATCTGCACCCTTGTCCTATGAGCCCAGATAACCCATAATCCCTAAGTATCAATCTAGTACTAGTCAGGTTTCCCTTAGTCAACTTGAATCCCATAGGATTAGTACCCCTAAATATGAACCCAGTAGTGAGTCACTACCCCTTAGGCAACCTAAACCAACTAGGACTAGTGTCCATAATCAGAAACTAGGACCTAGCCAATTTTTTCCTAGCCGACTTTCTCCAATCATTTCTGAGATTGACAAGGCTTACATTAACGCGGAAGTGAGCTGATGCGAGCCTAGTGGATGAGTATGAAGGAGAAGAGGAGACACTTTTAGTAGACCTAGAATTAGCTGACCCAGTAGATACCCAGGTAGAAACCAACCCAGAGCTAGTTGACCTTGACCACATCCAACCTAGAGCTATAGTGGAAGAACAATTAGAGGAAGAGAACTCTGATACTATGATTTTACCTGAGGAAGCACTAGAAAAGGATCTAATTGTAGAGCCTATTCCTAAATTCCATGAACAAGAAGACTTTATTGAGGATTTGGCTTACTTAACCCATTGCCCTATGGATGAATCCCTTCCTACCATTCCTATTGAAGATCTCTTCCCAAAAATTGTTGACCCATCTTTCCATAGCATGGACCTTTTCTTGCCCATAGATATATCGCAACCCCGTAAGGTTAGCCTCATTAGTCTAGAATTAGTCCCTGACATGCCTTCTTTTATTCTACTTTATCCAACTAACCCGGAACCTTTTTTTCCACCC
The DNA here is from genome assembly GCA_021397845.1 of Areca catechu. Taxonomy (NCBI): domain Eukaryota; kingdom Viridiplantae; phylum Streptophyta; class Magnoliopsida; order Arecales; family Arecaceae; genus Areca; species Areca catechu. The sequence goes on along the minus strand of CM038047.1, from coordinate 45,048,578 downwards.
TACCAGACTAATTCTGAACCCACTTCCTATTTTCTACCCTTTCTGAGTCTTCACATGTGTCTAGAACTATTAGGTTACATTTTGTTGAGGTTGCTAGGTTGCAAGGATCCATAGAGCCCATCCCATTTGCTACCTACTTTTGGCAGACCCTCTGGCACCTATTAGGAGTTACTAGTAAATTTTCTTCTGCATGTCATCCATCAACCATGACTCATGCCCCCATGCCCAAGTGGCAGTTAAGACCTAATAAATCTCTTTAGTCAAGTTTGTTAGGTGTAGGTTTGAGTCCTTTGAATCATTTGTTAGGAGTCTGCATGTGCCAGCATGTTCACCACCTACACTAATTTTAAACAAACTGGCTAATTCCTGAAGATGGATCAAAGAATTTGATGTAGTGGATTCTATCTTGGTTAGGCTTAGGCCTAAAAGAAGCTTCATGCTCGCAGAGCCGGACCTTTTAAAGTAATAAAGAAGGTTGGATCAAATGCCTAGATGTTAGACATGCCTTCGGATTTGGGCATTAGTTCTACCTTCAATATTATAGACCTGGTTGAGTACAGGAAACCGGCAGCGATACCTAGTGAGGCTTTTGAACCTATTCCTTACCATTATGAGTGACCCTAACCCAGAGTGTCCACTAATAAATTTGGCTTGAGAGAGGAGAACGGATCGAGCGTATCCTAGACGATCAAGCCATTATGATCCGGGACTGCGGTTATCAACGTTTCCTGGTCCGATGGCAAGGCTGGCCAGAGTCAGACGATTTGTGGATTTCTCGAGAGGACTTGCAGCACCTCAACCCATACCTCCTCGAGAGATATGTGAGCTAGCTTGATCTTCACTCGACAGGGTCGAGTTCCTCCCACCCCGGGAGAATTGGTGGGGACACCGAAGGTACCAGAATAAGAAAGAGGCTTTTCAACCCTCTGTGAATTGATCAATAATTTATGAGTCCATCTGTAATAAGGGCTTAGCCCATCTGAGTCCATTTTAGTTGTTATTTGAGTCTTTTGAGTTTCAGTTCTGTACTAGTCAGCTCATGTTGAGCTAGTTCAGTCCAGTGTTAGTCAGCTCATGTCGAGCTAATTTTATTTTTTTGAGTCATATTCAACCATATTGAAGACTCAAGACCACATCATACAAGTGAATACCAAGTCCAACCAGATCAAAGACATGGAAGTATAGCCCAAGTCCAACCCAGCTTGAAGATTTAAAGACCCCAGGAGGAAAAATTCAGAAAACCCTGATTCCTTGCAGATGCCCTCCAGATGCCCAGATTCCCTTCCAGATGCCAAAATATATTCATATACCAAGGCATCTATGATTTTAGAGGTCCATCTGCATCCTAGCCCAAAGAAATCAAGCCCAGGCGCCAAGCCCAAGCCCCTAAGAAGCAAGATACCAGGGAATATTCCTGCTACCTGGCTACCAGGCCACCCCAGCTTCCAGAGGCCCAAACCTATGCGCCCGAGCCCCTTTGGGCTGGCCTCTTGCTGCTCCTAGAAGCCCAACATGTCCCCTTAAGCATCCTTGGAGTGTTGACCAAGTCAAGAAAATTTTTAGGGATTTTTTCTATCTAATGTTTCCATATTTTCTAGCTAGGGTTTGAGAGGGAAAAGGATTCTTATGTAAAGACTTATGTGCCCTTACTTGGAGCCCAAGGTTAAGGGTCTATTTAAGGGACCCTAGCCTCTTGTATGAAGGGAGATTTTGATATATGAAATAAACCTTGAGTTATTCAATTACTTTGTGTGATTACCCTGCTGTGTGCATAAAGGAGTTTGAGAGTTCTTCTTCCCGGTGTTTGCAACCATCTTCCTGCCGCCAACCATCCTTCCAGCCCCCTCCAAAACTTTCTTTCCTTCGCTGTTTTCCTTTGTTTTCTTGATTTTCTCTGAGTTTTCTAACCCCTAACAGGTCGTTTGTAGGTCCCCGAGTTTCTACGAATCCAATGACTCCAGCCAAGCCTCAATCGGACCACCGAGCAGAAAGCCGGGTATCCTCGGGTCTTTGGCTCGGTTTTCCAGGCCGCATCCATCGAGGAACGAAAGATCCCTTCGCTGCGATCTTTACCGGATGCTTCAGACATTGTCAGGTACACCCCCTCTACCTCCAATCTTATTATTGTAGGAGAACTTGCCCTAACCGAGGCTTCTCAGCCCCGGCGATCTTCTTTAGTACTTTTCTAGGTTCTAATATGTATGCTTGGCTTCAAAAATTCATACAAAATTTCCTACAACCAATTTTGATCTGAATTTCGGGAATTAATCACTTAACCCCACATATAAAACATATAAAAAGAATTGCATACATATTAGTCCCGCATCATAAAGGAGCAAGAGGGCCCGGCCCGATCTCGACTTCGGCCGAGTGGAGCCACATCTGACCTTGCTGGACTACTCCCGTTCTGCCAAAAAAATCCACGTGGTTCGGATCACGCCCGGCGAAATCTGAGACATGCCATGTCATCATAACGGCTGTAACAGTTGCCCCCCATCTCCCGTTCCGCTGAGGCGTCACGGCTCGGAACGTGGAGATTTAATGCGGAGATGACGTGGGGAAGGCGAAGATCTCGCACCATGATTGCCACGATCCTCGTCGCCGTTCCTCGTCGTGCCCGAGGTCCTATGAGAGGCTGCCACGCGTCGCTTCTCCGGTCGCATTTAATGCGTTGCTTCGAAAGGGAGGTCGTTTCCTCATAACCGAAGCGTCGATGTCGGGCGTGCATCCACGCGGCATCCATCTGGTGGTCCAGAACAGAATGAGTGGTACGGCCGCTGTCGATCGAATTTGAAAAGGAGGGGGACTTTTCAGAACGAGGCCCTTTCCTTTCGCGCGCTCCGCTGGCGGTTGCAGTGGGTTATCCTTCACTTCACTGGGTTGCCGCTTCTTTTGCACAGTGTGTTTCGGTGAGTGCCTTCGTCTGCTTCCTTCCCCCGTCCCTTTCCTTAGCAATTTCTCTTCACCATTTCCTTCTCCATGGCACGCCATCGTCATGTTTCGTCTAATCCAGACGAGGCCGGTCCGTCCTGGCCGAGGACTCCATCCTCCTCTTCCTCGGAAGGGGAGGTGATCCCGGAAGAGATCCGCAGGCGGCTCTATCCTGGGGGTGTAACCATAGACGTCCCTAGGGGTCCTAGGTCTCCCCCTGTAGTTTCCGCCCATCCCATCTCTCCCCTTCCTCCTCCTGCCATTTCCTCTGCTGGTCCCTCCGGTCACGTCTCATCGATGACCGAAGGTGACCTATCTCTGCTCCGGGAAGTCTATGGCATCTCGGGGTCGATCCACATTTCTCTCCCGCAGTCCGGGGATCGCGTTACCTTAAGCGGCCCTGGGCGAATAGCCTTCTACGAGGACTTCCTCTTGGGGGTCTTCGGTTCCCCCTACATCCTTTCTTCCTCTCCTTTCTCAGTCATTACCGCCTGGTCCCGGTCCAGTTGGCTCCAAACGCCATCTGGGTCATCTTCGCCTTCATTGTCTTCTGCCACTTCCACGGGTTCGTTGCCCGTTTCTCCCTCTTCAGGGCTCTTTTCACCCTGAAGCGTTATTCCACCGATGATGGCTGGTGGTATATTTCACCTCGGCCTAGGTGTCTCCGATTCGACCTCCCTTCCTCTATTAAGGGTTGGAAGAACCGGTTCTTTTTTGCCTCGATTGAGGATGTTGACTGGGCCTGGAGCGAGCCAGATCGGTCCCCGAACCGGAACTCCGAAGTCGAGCCGGCAGACCAAGAGGCCTATTCCTTGCTGCTGAGCGACGCAGTCCCTACGCTCGATGTTCTGCTCTCGGAGCAGAACTTGTTCGAGGCGGGGATCAGTCCCATCCGGGAGCCGGGTGAGGCTCAGCCTTCCTTTCTACTCCGCACCTCCCCCCTTTCGCCATTTTTCTTTTTAACTGGGCTGACCGACCTCAGTTTTCTTTCAGGTATGAAGTTCTCTTTTGAAAACCTCCTGGAGGGCGCTGCTCAGAGGGACATTGCCGAGGGAGATGAGCCCGCGGTGAAGAGGGCTCGCACCGAGGCAAGCCGGGAGGCCGTGCCGACTCCTGCCTCTGTTCCAGTGGTGGCAGCTCCCGCATTCAGGCCACCTCGAGCCCGGGCAACCGACGTCCCTGTCGCCGACCTCGATAGGGCTGTAGAAGAGGGGGGGCCAGCTCCTTCCCGGGTAGCGCCCACCTCCACCGCTACTCCGACGGCGCCCCCGGTGGCTCCAACTGCCCCATCGGTGGCAGTTCCACCCGACGGGGGGACGGTCGCCACTGCTGCTGCCGATCTATCCGCCCCGCCACCGAATCTCACCAGTCGGTGCTCCGTGATCCGTGACCAGGGCCTTGCGGAGAGGGTCATGGAGTTCGCCTGCACCTCCCGGGACAGGCGACTGAGGGGCGGTCGGGACTATGCCGACGCCCTGCTCGGGATCCTTCCGCAGCTCTTCACGGTAAGTCCCAGACTTGGAACCCTCCCTTTTAAAGTTCCAGTTGGATTTTGACTGACCTTTCTTTCTCCGGTGCAGATCGGGACCGACGTACTGCTGCTGAGGAATTTTCTCGCAGGGTATGCCAGGAAGGATACCGAGAAGAAGAAAAAGTTCGGCAAACTCATAGCCGACGTGAAGGACCTCATGGAGAAGGGGGTCGAGCTGCGGGAGAACAACCAGGCCCTTCAATCCGACCTGGCGCGCGCCGAGGGGCGCATCAAAGAATTGGAGACCTCTCTATCTGAGGAGATGATCTCCAACCAGCACCATGTGGAGAAGGACGCAGCGGAGAAGGCTCGCCTCCGAGCTCAGTCCCAGTCGCTGGAGCGCCGGGTGGAGGAGGCTCGGAAGGAGACGAACGCAGCCAACGAGTGGAGATCCTACGTCAATGGGTTGCTGGAAGCTTCAAAGCGGGAGGCACAGGAGGCCGTCCCGAAATTCTGGGCCTTCGAGGAGTATATCGCGGAGGTTCGGGAGGCCACCGTGGACTCCTTCCTGAAGGGGTTCCAGGTGTGCCGGGAGAAGGTGGGCTCCTTCTACCCAAGCTCGACCTCAGTGGGGTGGTCCTTAGCGGAAGGAGGCAGGAGCCCAGCGGTGAGGCGCCAGTGGCAGTAGGCGATGCGGCTGCAACTCCAGAGCAGCCCCCCGAGTAGCCACCCGTCAATGGCACAGGTGGAGAGTGCACACCCCCGCCCGAGGACAGTGCCACTGCGCCAAACTAGCTTCCACTTGTATTTCTTTTCTTTTGCTTCACTTCTTTTTTTTTTTTTTTTTTGAGAACTCCCGGCCTGTCGGGACTCCTTCATTGTAATCCTCCTTTGAGTTAATGAAGAATCTCCTCTTTACCAAGTCCCAACCTTGTCTTCTCTATGTTCTCCTTTTTTTTTTTTTGGTTGAGACCGAGGGTTGGTTTCAAGTGCCGAGAATAAGTACTGTGGTTTGCTCCAAGCTGAGCTCGCGAGTAAACTGAGTCCCGCCCAGCATTTAGATCGAAGTTCGGAGCTTCCGGGTTGGACGCCGGTGGAGCAGGCCTTGCACTAGTCCTTCGAGCTTGCCGGGCTGTTCTCCGTGATTGCATGGGCGAGCTTGGCTCTGCCACGCCTTTCGGACCGAAGTCCGGGACTTCCGGACTGAACCCTAGGGCCACGGGCTTTATCCGAGCCCTACGCGACTTGCCGAGCCGTTCTCCGTGATTGCGTGGGCGAGCTTGGCTCTGCCCTGCCTTCCGGACCGAAGTCCGGGACTTCTTGTCTTCTCGGGTCTTTGGCCACAGCCGTGTTTGCCGAACCCGGACCTAAGCGTCTCTCTTCCTACGAGGTGAGAAGAAACATTTGAAGTAAAGGAATTTTATTGCAGGAGTTCGAGGAACCTTACATTATTGGTAATACATCCTCAGGTTCAAGGCATTCCAAGTCCGAGTGAACCTGGACCCTCCTAACTCCTCCAGGTAATAGGCCCCGTGAGGGAGAGCTTCCGCCACCCTGTACGGACCCTCCCAGTTCAGGGAGAGCTTCCCGCACTCCCGTGGCTGGGAAGCTTTAGCACGCCGGAGCACCAGATCTCCTGGACGAAAGGACTTCGGTCGCACCCGGGAGTTGTAGTACCTGGCCACCTGCTGCCTGTACGCCACCATCCGGACTCGAGCCTTGTCCCTCGTCTCCTCAAGGAGGTCCAGGTTCAGCATCATCCTGGCGGGGTTCTCCCCTTCGTCGTACTGCTCCACGTGCAGGGTGGGTAGGCTGAGCTCAATCGGGATAACCGCCTTGACTCCGAAGATGAGGTTGAACGGGGTCTCGTCGGTAGCCGTCCTCGAGGTGGTGTGGTACGCCCATAAGATGCTCGGGAGCTCTTATGCCCAACCACCCTTGGCCTGATCCAGCCTCGTCCAGAGGCCTTGCAAGATGGTCCTATTCATCACCTCGGCTTCTCCATTTGTCTGCGGATGCGCCACCGAGGTGAAGCAATGGTGGATGCCAAGGTTGCTGCAGAATTCTTCAAACTCCCGGCAGTCGAATTGACGTCCATTATCGGTGATAATGGTATGGGAGAGGCCGAAACGGTAAATGATTAACTTCCAGAGAAACTTGGCGACGTTTGCCTCCGTGATCCGTGCCAGGGGTTCGACCTCGACCCACTTCATGAAGTAGTCAATGGCCACAATCAGGAACTTCCACTGTCTGGACGCTGGGGAAAGGGTCCTAAGAGATCCATCCCCCACTGGCGAACATCCACGGAGCCGAGAGCTGAGAAAGCAGAGTGGAGGGCTGCCGTTGCACCACGGCGTGCTGCTAGCACCGATCACACCTCTTCACAAAGTCGGTGACATCCTCCTTCATCGTTTCCCAGAAATATCCTTGGCGGAGGGCCTTATACGCTAGCGCTCTGCCCCCCACATGGTTCCCGCAAATGCCCTCGTGGATTTCCTGGAGTACGAGTGCGGCCTCCGCGGGTCTCAGGCATTTGAGGAGGGGGTAGGAGTAGAACCTCCGATACAGTTGCCCATCCATTAGGATGAACCGCGCGGCCTTCTTTTTGATAAGGCGGGCCGCCGCACGGTCTTCTGGCAAGGTGCCATCGGTAATGTACTCGATGTACTTGTCCATCTAGCTGGGCTCTTAGCTGACCTGCTGGACCTCCACAGGGGCCTCGTAGCTCGGGGCCTTGAGACGCTCAACATGAGCGCGGCCCAGCAATGAGTCCGGTAGGGTTGCTAGCTGGGACAGAGCGTCCGCGCGAGCATTTTCTCTGCGGGGTATGTGGGAGATGCTGAAGCACCGAAACCCGGCCGTGCTCATTCTCACGAGCTTCAGGTATTTCGCCATTTGAGGGTCATATGCGCCATACTCTCCGGAGATCTGTCCGGCCACCAGCTGGGAATCAGTGAAGGCCTTGAGGTCGGCGACGCCCAACTCGCGGGACACTCTCAGCCCAGTGAGGAGTGCCTCGTACTTCGCCTGGTTATTAGTGGCGGCGAACTGGAAACGGAGTGCACATTCGGCGACGACCCCATCGCCGTTGGCGAGGATGAGGCCGGCTCAGCTCCCGCCGGAGTTCGAGGCTCCATCCACATGAAGGATCCACACGTCCTCCTCAGGTCCCGGTTTCAACTGCCGATCCAGAGGGTTGTCCTCTGTCCCCTTGCCTAGGCCTACGTACTCGACCAAGAAGTCGGCGAGCACTTGCCCCTTCATGGCCGACTTTGGCCGATAAGCGATGTCGAACTCGCTGAGCTTAAGTGCCCACTTCGCCAATCGCCCAGATGTGTCAGGTCGGCTGAGTATCGCTTTCAGCGGTTGATCAGTCAGGACAGCAATGGGATGTGCTTGGAAATAGAACCTGAGATGCTAGGTAGACATTATTAATGCAAAAATGAGCTTTTCAGATCGGGAATACCTGAGCTCTGCATCACGGAGGAGTTTGCTTGTGTAGTACACCGATCTCTGAACTCCCTGGTCGTCGATCCGAACCAGGACCGAGCTGACGGCCTCCAGGGTGACCGCCAGGTAGAGGATGAGCTCCTCTCCTTCTTTAGGCCTGGAAAGCAGTGGGGGCGATGCAAGCACCTTTTTCAGCTCGTCGAACGCCTCCTGGCACTCCTCGGTCTAAGCGAAGTCGCTCATCTTCCTCAGCACTTTGAAGAAGGGCCGGCAGTGGTCAACTGACCTCGAGATAAACCGACTCAGAACGGCTATCCGGCCGGTGAGCCACTGCACTTGCTTCTTGGAAGTAGGTTGCTCCATGTCCAAGATGGCCTGGACCTTTTCCGGGTTGGCCTCTATCCCTCTTTGGGTCACCATGAACCTCAGGAATTTCCCGGTGGAGACACGAAGGCGCACTTCGCCGGGTTCAGCTTCATCTGGTAAAGTCGGAGGTTGTTGAAGGTCTCCGCCAGGTCACCAACATGATCTGAAAGAGGCTTGCTCATTGCCAGCATATCATCCACGTACACCTGCATATTGCGACCGATCTGATCCTTAAAGACTTTGTTGACCAATCGCTGGTACGTGGCCCCGGCGTTCTTGAGGCCAAACGGCATCATCTTGTAACAGTAAGTTCCGCGGTCGGTGATGAAGGCGGTGTGCTCTTCATCTTTCGGGTGCATTCGATCTGGTTGTACCCGGAGAAGGCATCCATGAAAGAGAGGAGGCGATGCCCCGAAGTGGTATCCACCATCTGGTCAATCTTCGGAAGAGGGAAGCTGTCCTTCGGGCAGGCTCGATTGAGGTTGGTGTAGTCCACACAAATCCTCCACTTGCCACTACTCTTCTTCACCATGACCACATTCGCCAACCAGCTGGGATATTGTATTTCCCGCATGAAGTCGACGGCGAGGAGCTTCTCCACCTTTTCGTTGATAACCCTTTGCCTTTCTGCGGTGAAGCTCCTCTTCTTCTGGCGGACCGGGCGGCACCTCGGACCACGTTCAGCCTGTGGGTGATGACTTCAGGGGGGATGCCCGGCATGTCAGCCGCGGACCATGCAAACACGTCCACATTCGTGTGGAGGAAATACAGCAGGCGGGTCCGTTCTTCCTCCGGGAGTTGGGCCCCCACCTGCACAATCTTCTGAGGGTCCGAACCGAGAGGATACGTCAGCAGATGTTCCACGGGTCCTACCCTGGGTTCCTTCTCCCTTAAGTCGAGGTCGTCGATGTCGGGGCCGAGCCCGGTGCCTCGGGCACCCGGGACCGCCTGAAGGCAATGCTGGACTGGCTAGGTCGTCACCCTCATCACCCCAGGCCCGCAAGCTATGGGGAATTGTACTAGCAACCGCTTCGTGGAAATCATTGCATCCAGCTGGTTGAGCCCCGGACGATCGAGGATCGCGTTATAAGGCGAGGGGAGCTTGACGACGGTGAACGTCATCATGACTGTGGTCTGTCAAGGTGGGAATCCGGCGGTGACAGGAAGAGTAATCTCTCCTTCGACCCCCACCGAGTCCCCGGTAAAGCCCACAAGGGGGGTGTGCACCGGCCTTAGCTGATCATGAGACAGGTTCATTCGAGAGAAAGCATCATAAAAAAGCACGTCAGTAGAGCTTCCACTATCTACCATAATGCGATGTACAGGATGCTTTGCGATGGTCATCTCGACCACCACTGCATCATTATTTACATTTTTGTTTTCATTCCCCTCCTCAGAAGGGGATACATTCTCCGGGTTCCCCATCTCCCGGGCTCTCTTTGTCGCCTGCCCGATTCCACAAGAGATCATGCCCACTAGCTTCTCCGTCGGGCGATTATCGATCGTAGGAACCGGGGGGAGGGCTGCGAGCGGCTGTCCCTCCGCCGGAGCTTCGTTCATCATCAACTTCCTGAGGTAGCCTCTTTTAATCAGCTCCTTGATTTCCCGCTTCAGATTGTGACACTCCTCCGTATCATGTTCGTGCTCGCGGTGGAACTGGCAGTACTTCGACTTGTCACGGGTGCTCCTTGGGTTCTGAGGGGGAGGTCGGCGGAGGTAGTGCTCGCCCTCAATTTCCATAAGGATCTTCGTTCTGGGAGCAAATAGAGGGGTGAAACTTCGCTCCGGGGTGGCTCCGCCTTTCGGCTTTGGATTCGGACGGGGGTCAGCAGGTGGCCCGGGCCTTCGGGTCCGGGGGACGTCTCTCGGGGCCGGCTTCTTCAAGGTCCTCCCATCCAATTCCCGCCGGGTGCGATCGGCCTCCTTCGCTCGGATGTACTTGTAGACACGGAGGAGGAGCTCAGAATACGTCCTGGGGGGTTTCTTGTCTAGGGAATAAGTCAGGCGAGACGTCTTGAGCTCGCGCTTTAATGCCAGCATGGCAACGGGCTCGTCCAGGCTGTAGATTTCCAGGGTGACAGTCTTGAAGCGGGTAACATAGTCCCAAAGCAGCTCCTGGTCCTGCTGGCGGATGGAGAAGAGGCTGTCTATCTCTCTCGGCACCTTCCGACAAGCATCGAAGTGCGCCATGAACTTTCCTTCCAATTGATGGAAGGAGCAAATAGATCCCGGCTCGAGACGGGTGAACCAGACTCGAGCAGCCTTCCGGAGGGTAGCGAGGAAGGCGATGCATAAAAGAGCATCCGTGGCCCTCTAGACCCTCATGAGAGCCTTGTAGCTCTCCAGATGGTCCAAAGGATCGGTGGTACCATCGTAGGGATCGACCTGCAGCATGCGGAACCGACTCGGGATCGGCTCCTCTTGGATTTCCCGGGAGTCGTACCCCACCGGGTCCGCCGAGGAGTTCTGTAGGTCGGCAAATCGATGGGCGAACTCCGCCAGTTTGCGCTCGTGCTCCTCCAGGCGCCTCTCGGCCTGGCGTCTGATGGCCTTGTCAGTGGAATCTTCCATCGAGGCCGCTGGTGAAGGGGGCGCCGATCGGTCTCGGCGGGGTGCTTTGCCTCGACGTCGCCCACTATGGCGCGCCGTCTCGGCATCATCGACCGGGGATCGACTCTCATGATCCACCGAACTGGTATAATTTCTCTTCGTCTGGTGGCTCCCGCGGGGGTTGGAGCCTGCCCGCGGTTGGGATGGCCTACCGTGGATGGAGTGCAGGCTTCCGCGCGGCCCCGTGGCCCGAGCCGCGGGGGTCCCTGGCTGGGGCTACGTGGCCAAGGAGCGCTGTTGGTGCTGCAGCTACCGAACTGCTGCAGTCAGGGTTTGCAGCTGTTGGATGACAGCTGCAAAAGGTCCGTCTACCGAGGTCAGCTGTGGTGGAAGAGGAGGTGGAGCATGAAGCTCCCTCTCCGGGCTGCGTGGCCCCTAAGGGAGGGGACCTCCCCTACTCGGCTAGTGGATGCTTCGTGCCTACATGTGACCACCATGGCCAGAGCGCACTTCGTTCCACAAAGAACTAGCTCGCACTGGGGGTGTTGTCCTGCCCCCCTATCTGGCCCGCCAATCTGTTGCCGATCTCGCCACCGCGCCTGTAGCTTCAGAGCTGGTGATTTGATCAGACCGTCCTGCCTCGAGATCTCCGGGCTCCCGATCCTGCAAGACAAGGTCAGAAACCCTGGCCGGGGATCCCGGCGAGAGAGCTTCAACGGTCAAGTTAGAAAATGGCGAGATGGAACAGAGTCTCCAAGATGGGCCCCCGAAGGAGTCCCGGGCTTAGAGATTGTCTTAGCAAAAAGGTCTCAGGAAGAATGAAAATCGGGCCAAGTTCCTTCACCGAGCTTGCGCCAAAGGGCCCCTCTCGGGATCTTGGATCCTGCTCTTGGTGCCTTTTCTTTTCCCAGCCCTTTTATCCCCTTACCTGGTCATCCGCTCTTCCCATCCTTTTATCCCATCATGCTGCCTCCGGCTTCCCGCCCTTGGGTGGCTCCCTCTTTGCTTTCACCTCCTTCTCTCCCTCTCTTTCCCCTTTCCCCTTTGGGTCCAAGAACCCGGCGGCCTCCTTGTCTTGCTTGCCGAGCCTAGCGAGGAAAGGGTAGAGGTGGGACGCCGGCTAGACCCTGGGGCCGAGCGCGAGCGCTCTCCTTCCCAGGCACCGACAATGCCCGTTATCGGGTCCTGTCTTGCCAGGACTTCGCCTCTCGGCTGCGGAACCTGTCAGGCCGATGTAAACGAGGTTTCGCGCATTGCCGCCGATCGTACTGGCACTCCTCTCGAGGTGCGGCGCACGCTGCTCGAGGGGCGGTCTCAGAACTCGTGCTCCTGCTTTTCGGCGACCTCACCATGCTGGGTAGCCGACCTCAGCCAAGGTGGGCCCCTCCTGGGCAGACACCTGGCGGAGCGGCAGAGGAGCGCTCGACTTCGGCCGAGGTTGACCCGTGTCCGGGCACCACCTGGCGAAGGAGCAAGAGGGCCCGGCTCGACCTCGACCAAGGTGGAACCATCTCAGGGCACCACTCGGCAAGGGGGTAAGGGGCCGCCGGCTTCGGCCGAGGTGGACCCCTCCTGGGCGGACACCTGGCGGAGCGGCAGAGGGGCGCTCGACTTCGGCCGAGGTGGACCCCTCCTGGGCGGACACCTGGCGAAGGAGCAAGAGGGCCCGGCTCGACCTTGGCCGAGGTGGAACCGTCTCAGAACGCCACTCGGTGAGGGGGCAAGGGGCTGCCGGCTTCGGCCGAGGTGGACCCATCCTAGGCGGACACCTGGCGGAGCGGTAGAGGGGCGCTCGACTTCGGCCGAGGTGGAACCCTCCTGGGCGGACACCTGGCGAAATAGCGAGAGGGCCCGGCTCGACCTCGGTCGAGGTGGAACCGTCTCAGGGCGCCACTCGGCGAGGGGGTAAGGGGCCGCCAGCTTCGGTCGAGGTGGACCCCTCCTGGGCGGACACCTGGCGAAGAAGCAAGAGGGCCCGGCTCGACCTCGGCCGAGGTGGAACCGTCTAAGGGTGCCACTCGACAAGGGGACAAGGGGCCGCCGGCTTCGACCGAGGTGGACCCCTCCTGGGCGGACACCTGGCGGAGTGGCAGAGGGGTGCTCGACTTCAACCAAGGTGGACCCATCTTGGGCGGACACATGGCGAAGGAGCGAGAGGGCCCGGCTCGACCTCGACCAAGGTGGAACCGTCTCAGGGCGCCACTCGGCGAGGGGGCAAGGGGCCGCCGACTTCAGCCGAGGTGGACCCCTCCTGGGAGGACACCTGGCGGAGCAGCAGAGGGGTGCTCAGCTTCGGCCGAGGTGGACCCCTCCTGGGCGGACACCTGGCGGAGCGGTAGAGGGGCGCTCAACTTCGGCCGAGGTGGACCCCTCCTTGGTGGACACCTGGCGGAGCGGCAGAGGGACGCTCGACTTCGGTCGAGATGGACCCCTCCTGGGCAGACAAGAGGGCCCGGCTCGACCTCGGCCAGGGCGCCACTCGGCAAGGGGGCAAGGGGCCGCCGGCTTCGGCCGAGGTGGACCCCTCCTGGGAGGACACCTGGTGGAGCGGCAGAGGGGCGCTCGACTTCGGCCGAGGTGGACCCCTCCAGGGCGGACACCTGGCGAAGGAGCAAGAGGGCTCGGCCCGACCTCGACTTCGACCGAGTGGAGCCACATCTAACATTGCTGGACTGCTCCCGTTCTGCCAAAAAAATCCACATGGTTCGGATCACGCCCGCGGAATCTGAGATACGCCACGTGATTGAACGGTGGCCAAACTTTTTTTAAAATTTTTAATTTTTTTTTAAAAAAATTTAGATCAGTGATCGGTACCAATCCGGATGACTCGTAACTTTTTCTAATTTATTTTAATTTTTTTAAACTTTTTGATTTTATTATATTATTTTAAATATTTTTAATTTTATGATATTATTTTAAATATTATAATTTTTTTATGTTATTTTAAATATTTTAAATATTATTGTATTATTTTAAATATTTTATTGTATTATTTTAAATTTTGTTTTTTTATTTTTTAAAATTTTATTAGATTAAAATTAAATTAAAAAGAATATTTAATGGTGGAATTTTTTTAATTACCTAAATATCCTTTTTGAAAATAAGCTATCAATGGCATTTTCATAATTAAATCAAATTTTACAAATAACATTTTCATAATTAAATTAAATATTATGAAGGGCATTTTGGAAATTAAATTAAAATCACGAATTCATGATTTCGATTTAATTTCTAAAATATATTTTATAATGTTTGATTTAATTATGAAATGTTATTTATAAAGTTTGATTTAATTACAAAAATACTATTGATAGCTTATTTTCAAAAAATATTTAAAGAATTAAAAAAATTTGCATGCACGCCATAAATATTCTTTTTTTAATTAAATTTTAATCTAACAAAATTTTAAAAAATAAATAACAAAATTTAAAATAATATAATAAAATATTTAAAATAATATAATAAAATATAAAAATTAAAATAACATAATAAATTTATAATATTTATAATATTTAAAATAATATCATAAAATTTAAAATATTTAAATTATATAATAAAATCTAAAAATTTTTAAAAAAATTAAAAAAATAAAAAAAATTATGGGCCACCCGGACTGGGTATCGATCACTGATCTAATTTTTTTAAAAAAATTAAAAAGATTTTAAAAAAGTCCGGCCACCGTCCGATTACTGATCTAATTGGATAATGATACCGATTGAACTGGCAACCAGATTGGTATCGACCTAGTGACCAGACTGGCGGTCGGATTATAACTGGTCGAATCGTCGGACCTTGGTGGCATGATCGACGGTCGGACAGGTGGCCGGGCCGGAGATCGGATCGACGATCGGACCGGCAGTCGGACCGGTGGCTGGATCCTGGCGACTGAATCGACCATCAGACCGGTGACCGACTGTCAGACCAGTGGCCGGACTGGTAGCTATCCAGTGATCGGACTGATACCGACCTAGCAACCGAACTGGCTTTTGGATCGATGGCCGGAGCTGGACTAGCTATCAGACCGATGACTGGATCATCGACCGGACTGCAAAATTGCAGGTTATAATAATTTAAAAAAATTATTATACTATCATATTATTATTATTTATTTTTAATTTATTTTTAATTTTTAATTTTTTATTTTTTATTAAAATTTAAAATAAAAAAATAGAGGAGAAATCGCGGGTGGAACTCACGATTTCAAACATTTTTTCTTTTTTTTTTTTTTGAAATCACGGGTAGAACCCGCGATTTCACTTTTTTTTTTTGAATGGGTTGTACACCTAAATCCATAAATAAAACGGAAGTGACACTAATTTAGAAAATAAAATATTAAAAAACATTATTTTAACAAAACCTAAAAGAGTACTTGCGTGTGGTTATAATGCACATGGCTAAGGACTTTTTTTTTTTTTTAAATATTATTTTGTAAAAAAAAGATTTATTATTATTTCTCACCAGAAAAACCTATACTCGAGTTATCATGAAACAATTTAGCAAAAGAATCGGTAACAAAATTGGAAGTTTACGCCTTAGAAGTTTTGGAGAGAAAAGAAAAAGAATCGCTAAGGTGGTAGCCCAGTTGGTAGGGGCTTAAACCCCTCATCCATCGATCACAGGTTCGAGGCATGATCATTGTGGGTGACTCAATTAAAACCAGGATACACCCTAGAGCACGTGACCAGGATGGGGGAGAGTGCACTACTCTATCGGCTTAACGGGGTCAGGCTAATGTACTCACTATGATGGGGAGGGTAGTGCGGTACAAACCCCCGATCAATTTTTTATTCTAGGAAAACGGATCGTTGGTCGCTAGGAAACGATCCTAGACTAGGTTAAACTGAAATCCAAATTATTTTTTTAATTTTTTTTATTCAAATAAAAAACCACTTTTTTATTTTCATACTTTTTTTCTCTTTCATTTTTTTTCTTTCTCACGGTTTTTTTGAAGTTGGCAAAGGACCGACTATACACCTTTTTTTTATTTCTAACCTATGCCTAAAGTCGGCATTGATGGCCGACTTGGCTCTGAAAATCGTGCAGAAGAAGAAGTCGGCCCCGAACGCGTGACCTGCTCTGTGGTGGAAGCGAATCCAAATCCACTCGGCCCGGCCACCCCGTCACCCGCGAGAAGAGTCCCATCTCTATATCTCTCAACCAAGAGAAATCCGCCTACGAAGGAAACGAGCGAGACAAATCTCACTTCCAACTATCCTGACGCCCCCTGGGGAAGTTATTTATGGTTGGGAGACTGATGGCTATTTAGTTAAAAACGGAGAGGTCGTGGGGGTGGGGGAAAGAATTAATGCCCTGGTGGGAGCTTGATGGGTGGGAGACCGAGGGCTTGGCACCATGGAGGGAGGGGAAGATGAAGGTAGCTCCGGTCGATTCACTTAGAAGAGAAGTGGGGAGGGAAACATAGAGGACCAGAAAAGAGAAGAACTAGGGGAGGGGGGGAAGAAAGAGGGGGAGGGAGTCGCGACACACCCTAACTTTTTCCTTAAATATTTTCTTCTTCGCTAAGTTTTCATTCGATGACATAATATTTTAAATAGACTAATTTAAGATATCTGATATCCTGATTAGATATCCCTAACAAATTCAAACTACCTATTTTTTTAAAAAAATAACTGATGCGGGACTAATATGCATGCAATTCTTTTTGTATGTTTTATATATGGGGTTAGATGATTAATTCCCAATTTTCAGTTCAAAATTAGTTGTAGGAAATTTTGTATGAATTTTTGAAGCCACGCATGCAGATTAGGACCTAGAAAAGTACTAAAGAAGGATCGCCGGGGCTGAGAAGCCTCGGTTAGGACAAGTTCTCCTACAATATAAAGACTGGAGGTAGAGGGGGTGTACCTGACAACGTCTGAAGCACCCGGTGAAGATCGCATCGAAGGGATCTCTCGTTCCTCGACGGATGCGGCCTGGAAAATCGAGCCAATGACCGCGGATATCCGGCTTTCTGCTCGGTGGTCCGATTAAGGCTTGGTTGGAGTCGTTGGATTCGTAAGAACTCGGGGACCTGCAAACGACCTATCAGGGGTTAGAAAACTCAAAGGAGATCAAGAAAATAGAGGAAAACAGCAAAGGAAAGAAAGTTTTGGAGGGGGCTGGAAGGATGGTTGGCGGCAGGAAGATGTTGCAAACACCGGGAAGAAGAACTCTCAAACCCCTTTATGCACACAGCAGGGTAATCACACAAAGTAATTGAATAACTCAAGGTTTATTTCATATATCAAAATCTCCCTTCATACAAGAGGCTAGGGTCCCTTAAATAGACCCTTACCTTGGGCTCCAAGTAAGGGCACATAAGTCTTTACATAAGAATCCTTTTCCCTCTCAAACCTAGCTAGAAAATATGGAAACATTAGATAGAAAAAATCCCTAAAAATTTTCTTGACTTGGTCAACACTCCAAGGATGCTTAAGGGGACATGTTGGGCTTCTAGGAGCAGCAAGAGGCCAGCCCAAAGGGGCTCGGGCGCATAGGTTTGGGCCTCTGGAAGCTGGGGTGGCCTGGTAGCCAGGTAGCAGGAATATTCCCTGGTATCTTGCTTCTTAGGGGCTTGGGCTTGGCGCCTGGGCTTGATTTCTTTGGGCTAGGATGCAGATGGACCTCTAAATCATAGATGCCTTGGTATATGAATATATTTGGCATCTGGAAGGGAATCTGGGCATCTGGAGGGCATCTGCAAGGAATCAGGGTTTTCTGAATTTTTCTCCTGGGGTCTTTAAATCTTCAAGCTGGGTTGGACTTGGGCTATACTTCCATGTCTTTGATCTGGTTGGACTTGGTATTCACTTGTATGATGTGGTCTTGAGTCTTCAATATGGTTGAATATGACTCAAAAAAATAAAATTAGCTCGACATGAGCTGACTAACACTGGACTGAACTAGCTCAACATGAGCTGACTAGTACAGAACTGAAATAACAACTCAAAAGACTCAAATAACAACTAAAATGGACTCAGATGGGCTAAGCCCTTATTACAGATGGACTCATAAATTATTGATCAATTCATAGAAGGTTGAAAAGCCTCCATCTTATTCTGGTGCCTCCGATGTCCCCACCAACAACCTAATCCAACTAGGGATAAAATAAATCCTAAAAATAAATAATCAAACTTAAATAACCAAATCCTAAAACAACGATAAAATTAATCGATACCCCAATCCCTCGTACATCCATAAAAAATAAAATATTCACTCCGAGGTTTGTGTACTTCGGGATTTGTGCTGCACCGGAATGTGTGCTCATCGACTCCAAGATCTTGGGCCTCAGGGTTTGTGCTGGGCTGGGCTTCAGGTTCTGGGTTGGCTTCTAGGTTGGGCTGGCTTCTATGTTGGGGCTGAGCTTCTGGTTCTGGGCTAGGCTTCAGGTTTCATCTGGGCTGCTTCAAATTCTGGGCCGATGTCCCCATCAGAGGGCAAGCAAAAAATGCGGCCCGTATTGAACATGGTCTGGCGGGGATCATGCCTTGCAGGTGACTCGATTAAATCCTGGATACACCCTGGAGCATGTGACCAGGGTGGGGATAGCGCACCACTCTGTCGGCTTAGCGGGATCAGGCTGATGTACTCACCTATGATGGAAAGGGCAAGCGAAAAATGTGGCCCGTATCGAATATGGTTTGGCGAGGAGGGGGCCCTAATGGGGGTAGCTACGATGGGATTTATCCCTCCTTTACCTTTTCCTTACCAAAAAAAAAAAAAAGAGAGAGGAAAATATTAGTGAGAAGGGAAAAGAGAGGAAAGAAAGTATCTTTCTTTTCTCTTAGTTGGGAGTTTGAGAAAAGTAAAGAAAATAATTTCTTTTCATCATGGTTGGAAATAGAGAAAAGAAAAAGAAAAAAAATGTTACAATCTTTTTTACTATTATACCCTTGAACTATAATATACATTATAAATTTATAAAAATAATAAAAAATATGATAATTAGTTTAAAAAATTAATCAATTACTAAAAATAACATTTCAAATAAACCATTAAAGAAAATCTTTTGGAACAATTTTGCTTTTTCCACCTGGTATAAATGATGAAGAGGCAATTACATCAAGTAAAAAGAAAGCATAGAGCAAAACAATTTATAAAATGAAATGAATCGAAGCTATTTAAAAATAAAGAGACCCGTTCCATATACAACTGAATAGGCCTTCATGGAAAAATAGTTAAAAATAAAGAGACATATTCCATATCCAACTGAATAGGCCTGCATGGAGAAATAGAGACTTTGACAATCTTATCAACCAAGTAAACATCCATTTCCATAGAAGCAACATCTTCATCCAGTATCGCATCAATAAGAAGAAGAAAGTTACAGTAATTTTGGCTAACTTGATCACATGTAAAGTTCAACTTATATCCATACAATGTTACATGTGATTTTAACAGTACATGTTATAACAAAAGTTATCCATAAAACCAGCTACAAACCAATACCTTCCATTACATTGTCGAATGATCAAAAGGCTTCTCAAAACTCTTTATGACTTGTGTAATATCATCCAATTAAAAAGTTTTACCTGAAGACATGATATCTTTCATCATTCAATACTTCAATAGCTCAAATAAGACATCTCAAAGACAATGCTTAACAAAAGGAATAACAAAAGAAAGAAAAGTAAAATAAATACAATATAAACCAATCAAGTAAATAGCTCCAAAACCAGTTTATTAAGATTTTTAGTCAAAATATACCACTGAACAAGTAAGAGTTATACACCCAACAATTTAATAAGAGCTGCAAAATCAAGCAAATAGTCTTAAAATAACCATTACAATATTTCATAAAAAATTTACTTATATGCCATGCATCAATTTTTCCAATATATTCTTACTCCTCTCAACTAGACAACCAAAAACGATCCTTGCTTTTTCTGGATTTTGACTAAGAAAAATATAGCAATCATCAAGTAGATGGGACTCTATTCCAATATCCATCAATTCTTTAAAAATTTCTTTTTCTGTATAAACACATGACCGACTTTTTTGGATAATAAAATTTTCCTTTCTAATTGCATCGGCAACATTGTCCATTGCTGACTTTAAAACTTCAATCTCTTGATCAATATCAATTGAAGTCTTTCTTTTTTTACCTTTTGAATTTGTTTCACTTTGAACATGAACTTGAACTTGTGGTATTGGAGGTGGCATATCAATTCTATCATTTACATCATTAAAGCCCTCTAACATAACTTCATTTTGAGATATAAGTTGATCAATATCATCAATAACACCAATCTGACTTCCACTTGACCTAGCCCATCTTCGTCGTTTCTCGTTTATAGTTTCAGCACTGTCACCTGTTGCTCTATTTTTAGCAAATAGCTCCATTAAACTTTCATAGTTATAAATAGATTTAGTCCTCCATTTTTCTATCTCAAGATGTGCCTAAAAACAATAAATATATATGTTAATATCACATTAACAATAATCAAATTAAGAATAAAAAATAATTGTGATAATCAAATTCAAAGATATACTTCTATTAGTTCCTTCCAAACCTCATGTTCTGCTGTCCACAGCTTTGTAATTGGACTCCAAGCAAAACCACTTAATCTATTTTGAAATAACTCATACCAATAATTGAACTCTGTCTTAAGAGACTTCAAACGGTTCTTCAAATCATCTTTGCTTAAATCTATACCAAGCTTTTCACTCACTTCTTTAATCATTTGAGTATAAGTAGTAGATGTAAAACTTCCATTAGGCTTATTTCCTGTACAATGTTAATGAACCATTGCTTCAATGAACACATCATCCATATGAGTTGTCCATCTCAAATGTTCTTTTTTCTTCATTTGATGACTCATTGATAATATCTATGCCATAAAACCATATACGTAATATTTAAAATGTATATTGAATATTAGCATCAAATATTTAATGATAACTAAATTTTAAGTACAATCAATTACAATAAACCCACACATAATAAAATAGATAGACAAATAACATAGTAATTGCTATGGCATGCCATTTACTACATAATCATTCCATATATCAAGTGCTATAGAATTTTTTAAAAATTCTTCTCGTGCAGCATCTTCATGATCATCCCTTGGAGCAGGAACTTCTTCTTGAGTTGAAGATTGGTTTAAAATCTCTCGATCTACTTTATCAATAAGTTTTTCATCAGAATCTACCTCCATTAAATAATTGTGCAAGATGCAATATGCCAAAATAATCTCTATTTGTGTGTCAACGGAGTAATTGGGCTCTGTTGTGCTTCCGACGATAGAAAATCGTTTCTTTAATACACCAAATGCTTTTCTATTGCATTACGTAATGATGCATATCGAAGTTAAATAACTCTCGTGGATTTTCTAGTGCTCGAGTGGAATATTCTTTCAAGTGATAGCACACTCCTCTATAAGGTGTAATAAGTCCACTTCTTATCATATAACTCGTATCAACAAGATAATATTTACCTAATAATAGAACTAAAACAATTAGCAATAATTATATTATAATAAAAAAATATAAATGTCTTAATTATAAAATATTATCTTTAAGAATCTCCAGCTTATCTTCTCTTCTAAGTACATTTTTAATTATCCTTGAATCAGATGCCGTTCCTTCCTAGCCAGGCAAGATATATGTAAACTTTAAGTTAAATGAGCATGCAGCCAACACATTTTGTGTTGGATAATCCTTCCTACCATGATACCTTGGGGCATCAGATCGAGATACGTTTACATGAACATGTGTTCTATCAATAGCTCCCACGCAGTCCTAATATATAAATTTTATGTAAATATTTATTTAAATATAACATATTTTAAAATATATAAAATAAAATTTGATTTATCTTGAAATATGGATAAAACCTATAATTGTTGAGTATTTCTGAGGGAACTTGTTCTCCTGTGGGTTGAACCAAAAATTGATCTTCTAAAAATATTATTTCTCTTAATACTCTGTGAAAATGATGACTAATAATCTCATCAAAGTGACGAAAGAAGAATGAAATTGTATGATTCCTCACATTATATGATAACATGTGAAGAAACTTGGCAACTTGCTCTTCAACTGTTGCTCGCCGAGTAGGTTGGAGATAAAGCTGATCACCATATATTCATTCTCATGATCACCTTCTCAGCTATTAAGTATTTTGTCTCTAATTAAGGTTGGTCACTAACTTTTATGGGATCAAAACTTCACTATAGTATTTTTTTCAAATCAATATCAAGATCTATTCCAAATACATTTGATCTAAATTTATCTTGCTACAAGGATTTATCATTCAATTGAATCCAATCCAATTTTGAAAGAACATGTAATCATATCAAGATGATGATTTTAATCTTAGACTTTTGATCATTTAATTAGTGCTATCTTATTTAGTCTATATCTTAATCTTAAGTGTGATAAAATATTTTTTATAACTAATCTAGTTATCTAATTTTAATCGAAAAGAAATGATACTTTGAATTGTATGTTACCTAAGGGGCAAAATTTTAGAGTTGACATAAAGATGTCAAATTATGAAATAATCTTGAAAAGAGGCCATGCTTTAACATAAAAATATGTATGAATAATGTGATTGATTTAAGTGATTGAATAGCTTACTGGCATTTGAGTCAAGGGATTATGAGTTTTGTTTGATAAATTACCAAATTTGAGAAAGATGGTACACGTGAGTTTTGGATTAAGCACCCTTAATTTTGGAGGACTTAGATTTTTTCAATTTGAGGATAAAATTTGTTTAAGGAGGGGAGAATATGAGAATTGGTCCTTTTTGGATCCTTTCTAAGCCAAAGTCGACAGTCCTAGCTGACTTCAACCCAAGATTGAAGAAAAAGGGGACCGGAATAGGGGAGGCATGATCCCTTGCTCAATCTCATACCATTCATACAACGATGGCTGGTGTGAGCAAGCGGAGGTCAATAAGAGCAAGTGGAGGCCTGTGAGAAATGGCCAGTGGCCATTGGGATTTGCTGCAATAGGCAAACAGTCGATATTATCCCTTATTTTGCTCTTTTAAAATTTTAAACCCCTTTATCATTTCTAATTAAGCCAAAACAAAGCCCTCTGATATGGCAACATCGCTGATGTGGAGAGTATGTCAGATCCACCTGGATGCCAGCAGTGCCACGTGAATTTTTCTTTCGAAATTCTCCTTCCCGGGTGGCTTGACCCGCGGTCATTCTCACCTGGGTGGCTGCCTCTGCTCCCTCGCCAGGTTGCACCCCAAGATGGGTCCACCTCCACCGAGGTCGAGCCAGACGCTCCTGCTCCTTTACTAGTTGGCACCCCAAGATGGGTCCACCTCAGCCGAAGTTGAGCCTTTCTCTGCCACTTCGCCAGGTGTCCACCAAGGAGGGGTTCACCTCGGTCAAAGCTGGCTGCCTCTACTCCCTCGCCAGGTGGCACCCCACAATGGGTCCACCTCCACCGAGGTCGAGCCAGGCGCTCCTTCTCCTTCACCAGGTGGCACCCCAAGATGGGTCCACTTAGGCTGAAGTCGAGCCTTTCTCTGCCACTTCGCCAGGTGTCCGCCCAAGAGGGGTCCACCTCGATCGAAGTTGGCTACCTCTGCTCCCTTGCCAGGTAGAGCCCCATGATGGGTCCACCTCCGCCGAGGTTGAGCCAGGCGCTCCTGCTCCTTTGCCAGGTGGCATCCCAAGATGGGTCCACCTCGATCGAAGTCGAGCCTTTCTCTGCCACTTCGCCAGGTGTCCGCCCAGGAGGGGTCCACCTCAGCCAAAGCTGGCTGCCT
The DNA here is from genome assembly GCA_021397845.1 of Areca catechu. Taxonomy (NCBI): domain Eukaryota; kingdom Viridiplantae; phylum Streptophyta; class Magnoliopsida; order Arecales; family Arecaceae; genus Areca; species Areca catechu. Next base: position 45,025,080 of record CM038047.1, on the reverse strand, counting down.
CTGCTTCCTCGCCAGGTGGTGCCCCACGATGGGTCCACCTCCGCCGAGGTCGAGCTAGGAGCTCTTGCTCCTTCGCCAGGTGGCACCCCAAGATGGGTCCACCTTGGTCGAAGTCGAGCCTTTCTCTGCCACTTCACCAGGTGTCCGCCTAGGAGGGGTCCACCTCGATCGAACTTGGCTACCTCTGCTCCCTCGCCAAGTGGCGCCCCACGATGGGTCCACCTCCACCGAGGTCGAGCTAGGCGCTCCTGCTCCTTCGCCAGGTGGCATCCCAAGATGGGTCCACCTCCGCTGAAGTCGAGCCTTTCTCTGCCACTTCGCTAGGTGTCCGCCCAGGAGGGGTCCACCTCGGCCGAAGTTGGTTGCTTTTGCTCCCTCACCAGGTGGCACCCCAAGACGGGTCCACCTCCATCGAGGTTGAGCTAGGCGCTCCTGCTCCTTCGCCAGGTGGTACCCCAAGATGGGTCCACCTTGGTCGAAGTCGAGCCTTTCTCTGCCACTTTGCCAGGTATCCACCCAGGAGGGGTCCACCTCGGTCGAAGTTGGCTGCCTCTGCTCCCTCGCCAAGTGGCATCCCAAGATGGGTCCACCTTCGCTGAGGTTGAGCCATGTGCTCCTGCTCCTTCGCCAGGTGGCACCCTAAGATAAGTCCACCTCGGCCGAAGTTGAACCTTTCTCTACCACTTCACCAGGTGTCCACCCGGGAGGGGTCCACCTCAGCCAAAGCTGGCTGCCTCTGCTCCCTCGCCAGGTGGCGCCCCACGACGGGTCCACCTCTATCGAGGTCGAGCCAGGTGCTCCTGCTCCTTCGCTAGGTGGCACCCCAAGATGGGTCCACCTCGGCCGAAGTCAAGCCTTTTCTGCCACTTCTCCAGGTATTCGCCCAGGAGGGATCCACCTCGATCGAAGTTGGCTGCCTTTGCTCCCTTGCCAGGTGGCACCCCAAGACAGGTCCACCGCCGTCGAGGTCGAGCTAGGCGCTCTTGCTCCTTCGCCAGGTGGCACCCCAAGATAGGTCCACCTCGACCGAAGTCAAGCCTTTCTCTGCCACTTCCCCAAGTGTCCGACCAAGAGGGGTCCACCTCGACCAAAGTTGGCTGTCTCTGCTCCCTCGCTAGGTGGCGCCCACGACGGGTCCACCTTCATCGATGTCGAGCCAGGCGCTCCTGCTCCTTCGCCAGGTGGCACCCCAAGATGGGTCCACCCCGACCGAAGTCGAGCCTTTCTCTGCCACTTCGCCAGGTGTTCGCCCAAGAGGGGTCCACCTCGGCCAAAGCTGGCTGCCTCTGCTCCCTCGCTAGGTGGCGCCCCACGATGGGTCCACCTCCGTCGAGGCCGAGCCAGGCGCTCTTGCTCCTTCGCCAGGTGGCACCCAAGATGGGTCCACCTCGATCGAAGTTGAGCCTTTCTCTGCCACTTCGCCAGGTGTCCGCCCAGGAGGGGTCCACCTCGACCGAAGTTGGCTACCTTTGCTCCCTCGCCAGGTGGCACCCCAAGATGGGTCCACCTCTGTCGAGGTCGAGCCAGGCACTCCTGCTCCTTCACCAGGTGGCACCCCAAGATGGGTCCACCTCGACCAAAGTCGAGCCTTTCTCTGCCACTTCGCCAGGTATCCACCCAGGAGGGGTCCACCTTGACCGAAGTTGGCTGCCTCCGATTCCTCGCCAGATGGCACCCCATGACGGGTCCACCTTCGTCGAGATCGAGCTAGGCACTCCTGCCCCTTTACTAGGTGGCACCCCAAGATGGGTCCACCTCAGCCGAGGTCAAGACTTCCTCTGCCACTTTCCAGGTGTCCACCCAGGAGGGATCCGCCTCGGTCAAAGTTGGCTGCCTCTGCTCCTCTGCTAGGTGGCACCCACTGATGGGTTCACCTCGGCTGAAGTCGGTCCTACTTTGCAAAGCCTCGGGGAGGTTAGAGGCATAAGCAACGAGGTCGCTGCTAGAGTCGGCATGCGGTGTGCCCCGTACAGGGTGCCCAATATGGCCCGCAACGGTGCGCGGAACCTCGTTTACATCAATTAAGGAGGGCCCCATGATCGAGGTATCGAATCCTTACAATCAGGGTCCTGGAACCCGAGAAGTCCACAGTCAATGCCCTGAGATGAGGGCTCCCGTGCTTGGCTCAAGATCCCGCTAGGTTCCTCTTTTCGTGACAGCGCGGCACGAGGCAAGCTCGCCGCTTAACTCCCAGGCTCAAGAAGAGGGGGGGACGGTGGAAAGGGGCCGGAGACCTCCGGGGGCCCCCGGAGAGTAGAGGGAAAAAGCTGAAGGTGGTTCGGCGATATAAAAGGGATGGTGAGAGCGGACAAAAAGGTAAGCCACTAAGAGAGAAGAACACCGACAAAAAGGAGTAGCGACTCTGAGGCTCCCAAAGTTCCCAGATACAAGTCTGATGAGTCCAGGGCAGGAAACTAAATGTCAACCCCTCTCATTCCCACACTTCTTTCATAAAAATCTCTCTAAGCACGGGAATCCAGCGGAGACCCGTCTTAGTGGATCTGTTCCATCTTGCCGTTCACTAACTTGACCGTCGGAGTGCTCCCGTCAAAACCCCCGGCCCGGGTCTTTGACCTTGTTTTGCAGGCCCGAAGGCTTGGAGTCTTGAGGTGGAGTTCAAGGTCCGGCACCAGCTCATAAGCTGTAAGCCACAGCGATAAGATCGGCAACACCCTCCACCTACCTCCTCCTTCTTCCCCAGCTTCGGTAATGGTGGAGCTGCCATGGTTAAGCTTTTACCATCTAAAACCTCTTTCTTTCCTTCCTAAATCTCTCTATCTCTTTCAAGCTAGGAAGTTCCAGCCATTCGACCCCTTTTTACCTTCAAAAACTGGCATTGCCAACTGCATCCTTGCCATCGCCACTACTCTTCGGTAAGCCCTTCCCCCCTATTCTTTTTTTTGGCCCTTGGTGTTGCCACCATGGCAGCAAGGGGACAATGCCCTGTTTTCCTTTTCTCCCTTTCGGCTCCCCTGCTATTGGCTGGACCACCTCTAGCCACCACCAGCCACATTGCCTTGACCCCTCTTTCCCCATCCTAGTCATGCCCATCGAGCCAACCCTACCCTTCCTTTTTTTGGCCTCTCTCATAGAGAGGGTCCTATTTGGCCAAATGAGAAGAAAAACAAAAAGAGGAGAAAGAAAAGAAAAGAAAAGAAAGGGAAGGAAAAGAAGAGAAAAAAAAGGAAGGAGAGAGAGAAGAGGGAGAGAAGATAGAGGAGAGAGAAGAGAAGAGAGAAAGAAGAGAGAAAAGAAAAATAAAATAAATAAATAATAATTAGGAAGGGATATCTAAATTTTGATTGGGTATTGATCATATGATATTTAGACTAATTTTTTACTAATCAATTTGATCTCCATTTATCAGATCCAAATAGATATCTAGATCGATTATAGATTTAAATCTAATCAAGAATCTCTTTTCTTATTATAAATATTTTTTTTTCTTAAATTGATGGATAATTACCTAATTAAGTCATTTTACCAGAGTCTTCATCACCTTCATCAATAGAGGAGTCCTGGATCTAGGGTTTGAGTCGCATATCTTTTAAGACTAGCCACGGGTCGATCGTGGCTTTAGTTAGAGAGACTAGAAAAATGAAGTGGAAGTGGATGGCCATCCTTCATTATTTTTATAAAATATTATAGTTAAATGTGCATAATTAAAAATTTATGCTGATTAATCTAACATATCCTCATTGACTTATATTTTATGAAGAATCATTCAATTTTATATTTCATGAATTAGATGTTATGATAATTTACTGGGCTCATATAGTTTATTATTTCTTTTCTTTATTTTTTAGATGCTATGGAATAGTCGGGCTTAGGATTATACTGTGAGGAGCTTAGAAATTGGAAGAATCTTTAATTTATTCCTTGATAAAAAAATATTGAGTAGATTTATTCATTATTATTTAATGATTGGAGATCTAGATTATTTATTATTTTATTATTATTATTTGAGTTTTGATTATTGTGGAAATAAAAAAACATGCTTTGTATACTCAATGGAATTAAATTCTAAGGATATGTGGCTATCTATTGTACACCTAGCTTGAGCCTCGGGCTGGAGTGTGACATCAGATGTCTTAAATATTATCCCATAATACCACATCTTTCCTTAACCATACAAAACCATCTTGAAGTAAATACAATCATAACGGTCAATCTTGTATACTAACATTACTGACGAAAGGTATATAATAAAATTTTCACTTTCAACCTTCTTCAAGAAGAAATCAAGCTAACAAATATTAAAACAAAATTATCATAGGCCACACTACTACAGCCGAGATAATCAAATTGTTACTATAAACTGTAAGTAAACTGAAAAGTATTTTGCCTCTCGTGATGTAGCCCCAATCAAATAAGTATTAAAGTAGGGATTGGATATGGATATAATAATAATATATTTATATTTATATTTTTTTATAAATATGGATATGGATATTGATATTAAAAATATATCAAAATTAGTATTCATATTTATTGTGAATAGATATGGATAAAAGTTTGGTACTAGTTATATCATATTTTTCTATCCTAATACAAATATAAGTTGCATATTATTTAGGTACAAAACAAATTTTTAATAAAATTCATTGATGGAAACTAACATTAATTATATAATCATAAAAGAATAAAATAGAATTCACTATGTAGGTTCCATGTAACAAATAGATAACTAAGAATATAAGGCATGGTGACCGATGAATATCCAAATTACTGATTTGATCATATTTACACTAAAATATTTAAAATAAAAATAAAAAAATAATAAAAATATTTATTTTTTTCATCAAATATTACTATTATTTTTAAGTTATAATATAAAAAAAATAATCATAAATTATCTATTTTTAGAAAGCTTGTAAGAAAAAAATATATAAATATAGAAATATATACAAGTTTTCGATATTTACAATAATAAAGCTTTGAAACCATCCTAAAGAAAAAATACATTTTTATTTTTTATTTTTATCAAAAAATAATTTTATAAAAATGAATGACTAAAATATATTATTTAATGATATGAATATATATATATATGAATTAGTAAAATAAATTAATTGTATATTATAGCAATACGTGCTAGCCGAGCGCTTATCTCTCATGAGAGATCACTAAATTTATGTCAGGATTCAACAAGATTTTTATATGAATTAGTAATATAAATATATAATATATATATATATATATATATATATATATATATATATATAATATGAATAAGTAAAATAAATTAATTGTATATTATAGCAATACGTGCTATACAGGGGCGGCTCAACACACATAGAGGCCTAAAGCTAAATGCTAAAATGAATCATTTTTTTAATTAAAATTTATATAAATTTTTTATTAAATTTTATTTTTCTAGCTCTTTGAGATGCAAAATTTTTAATTAAACTTTTATAATCAAGTTTTCTAACATTTCTTTTTCAATTGATAATATAGCCAATCCATTTAATCTTTCTTGGGACATTGTTGATCTTAAATAATTTTTTATTAATTTTAATTTTGAAAAACTTCTTTCTGTCGAAGTAACACTTATTGGAATTGTTAACATTATTCTAAAAGCAATATAAGCATTTGGAAAAGAATCAAGTCTTTTTATATGATTAAGTATATCGATTGAACTATTATCTTCCATTTGTACAATTTCTTTTAAAATTTTTAGCTCTAAAAATAAATCTAAACCATCAATATCAGAGTAATTATTATATTTTAAGGAACATTCAAGATTAAGGCAATGTTCTTTCAAACTATTATTATCTAACGACTTCAACTTTCTACTGCTAAATAGAAAACTAAAAATATTTTCATATATCTTAAATTGTTCAAATCTACTTTGGAGTAAAAAATTGCTTGATCTACTATATATAAGAAATAATCAATTCTAAATGATTCTTCAAGAGATCTTATTATTTCATTATCAATATTCTCATCAAATTGCTTTCTTCTATGAATAATACGTTTATCATGAAATTTAGGTTCTATATCCATTTGAGATGCAATTTCTTTAGAAGAAATCATAGCAGATGTAAATCCATTTTCTCTATATTTTTTAAAAAAAGAAAGAAGACCTTTTAATTGTTCTATAGCAATATCAGTACACATATCTTTTGATTGTAAATTTTTGCTAACTGAGTTAATAGCAAATAATATATCATACCAAATAGTCATGTCCAATAAAAATTCAAAATTTTCAAGCTCATATGTTGCTAAGCAATTAGCTTCACTTTTAGTTTTAGGATCTTCACTAACTTCTGCTAATTTTAATAAAGCATCTCTTATTTGTGGAGCTTGAAATCTTATTGCTTTAATACTTTCAATACGGCTTTCCCAACGTGTTTGTGATAATGATTTAAGAGTTAGGCCAGTATATTATCTTGTAAAATTTTCCATCGTTTAGTAGAAAAAAAAATAGTGAATATATACTTTGTACCACTCCAAAAAATGATATAGCTTTAGTACGAGAATTAGCCATGTCACAAAGTACTAAATTTAGATTGTGACAACCACATGGTGTATAAAAAGATCTAGGATTTATATCTAAAAGTCTTTTTTGCACTCCTTGTTGCTTGCCCTTCATATTAGATCCGTTATCATATCCTTGCCCTCTTAAATTATTAATATCAAGTCTAATATTTTTTATTTCATCCACAATGGCATCAAAAAGACCTTTTCCAGTTGTATCATCTACTTTTAAGAATTCAACAAAATATTCTATAACTTTAAATGGACTTGATGAAATATCCACACATCGTAATATAAAAGATATTTGCTCTTGATGACTTACATCTGGAGTACAATCAAGTATTATTAAAAAATATTTTGCCTCTATAATTTTTTTAATAATTTTATTTTAATTTCACTTGCTAACAAATTTATCAATTCATTTTGTACATTATGTCCAAGGTAATGAGTATGAATTTTATTATCTTTAATATGTCGAACATGTTCTTGCATCACCGGATCAAATTCTGCAATCATTTCAATTAAACTTAAAAAATTTCACTATTTTTTTGATAAATCTTTTCATTTTTTCCACGAAAAGCCAAATTATTTTTACCAAGAGTTTTTACTACAGCAAAAATTCTTGTTAATACTTTTTTCCAATGTTCTTCATCTCTTTTTATTTGTTTTGAATACTTTTATCAATTGTTTTATTTTTCAATAATCTCAGTTCTAAATCAATCCATGAACTCATATTAATAATATGCTCATTACTTATCTCATGACTTTTAAGTTTAGCACTAATGTTTCTCCAATCTCTAGTACCTACATTAGCTAGTTTACTTGTATAAAAGCTGAATTAAATAATTTGCAACAAAAACAAAATACTTTATCCAAGTCTTTTGAATAAACTAGCCATCTTCTTTCATGCTTCTCTCCATTTGCCAACTTTTGAATATAATATGTAGTAGAAAAATGTCTTGAGAATTCATCTTTAGGAAACTCTATATCATTAATTCTAATTGGACCTTTTTCTACTAATAAATCTCTCAAATTTGTATCAATATTTATCCATTGACTTGGATCATAAATATTTTTAAGAATACAATCATTTAAATCAACAGTTTGGTTCTCTTCATCATGATTTTGAGTATCAATTTGAATCACTTCATTAACTTCTTCTTGTTCTAGTATTTCATTATCATCTAATTCTAAAAAATTATTAACTTGTTTATTTAAGGAACATTCACCAATATTTTCTGATGTATTATTTTTATTGCTTGTAAAAAATTTATCAAGAGCCCTTTTTGAGATAGAGTTAAACTTTCAATTCTTCTTTTTTTTTTGAAGTTTAGAATAACCAGATTCATATTTTCGAGTTGACATATTTAAATTCTTATTATAAAGTACCAAAAAAATTAGCTATTATAATTATCTTATATTTTTTAAATGGCTAATACAAGATCAACAATCAAAATTTCTAACTCAATGAATTAACTATTATATAAATAGAGATAATATAATAATATAATATAAATTTTAAATTAAAAATAAAAAGTTTGCAAAGTTTAGAACAATAGTACCTGATTGTTGAATGCTTATTGTAAATCACATGAATAATCAAGCAAGCCTTATGTAGGAGTGCGGAGAATGTGAGTTGAGAGCCTTGAAAGTACTACTAAGGAAAAAGTTAAGAGAATGAGAAAAGAAGAATTAAGAAGTAGATGTTATAAATTGAAAACAACTTGGTTTTATAGAAAAAAAAAAAGTATCCGTTTGTACTTCATAAATTCAGTTTACCATTTGTTAATTGGAAATGAGAGAAACAACTTCGTAGTTGAGAAAGAGAATTTGAAAATGATATAAATGCTGTTTGCTAATATCTAAGGATGCCTTAAATGTGAATACAAATACCTATCATAAATGCTATAAATATTTTTTTTTACTAATGGTGCCTATTAAATGCCATGTAATGGGAGTCTAAAGCAAAGGCTTTAGTGGCTTTATTCTATAACCGGCACTGGTACTATAATCCGGTGGCCGAGCGCTTATCTCTCACGAGAGATCACTAAATTTTATATCAGGATTCAACAAGATTTGTATATATATATATATATATATATATATATATATGAATAAGTAAATTAATTGTATCTTATAGCAATACGTGCTATAATCCGGTGATCAATAAATTTATGTCAAGATTCAACAAGATTTTTTAAATATTCGAACTTAGAATCAGATCCAACGGCATATCAAAATTTTGATCTGAATCTGAAGATGGGATGAAACCCAACCCCCCTTCAGCCCTAGTTTTGAGGCCTCCAAATAGCTCCATTTTTTCGACTCGGTGCCTTCTCGCACATTGCTGATAGAACTCCAGGCTGTCGTCACCCCCCCCCCCCCCCCAACAGGCTCTCCTCGCCTCCAACGCCTCTTCTTCCGCTTTCCCTTTCTTTTCTTCCAACCCCCTTTCTCTCTTGCGCCAAATCGGCCTCTTTCCTCTCTTCTTCTTCTCTCCAGACGTACAGGCTTCTTCTTCTTGGCTGGCATGGAAGAGCCCGTCGACTTCCATGACTGGGAGTTCCTCCAGACCTCTAAAATGGCTGAAAATCTGAAGCCTTTCAGGGAGTTGGGGGCGGAATCCGACGACGGCGGGGCCATCAAGTCTGACTACTTCGCCCTGGACTCCGACGCGCGGTACCCGAGAAGAGGCGTCTTGGGAGGTGGGGCCAGCGAGGAGGAGGTCCTTGCCGACTCCGATAACCCTAGCTGGGTCGAGCCCGAATCCGATTCCCGGTACCTCGACCGGCCCAAGGAGGATCTGGGCCTCACCGGGATCGGGTTCTCGCGAAGGGATTTCAGGGGGTTCTGGTCCGACGAGTCGTCGGATGGGCAAAGGTCGCAGATTGATAGCAAAAAAGGGGAGTTTGTCCGTGTGGAAGATTCGAAGTTTGGATTGGGGTTCGAAGGGATCGAGGATGGGCATCAGAGTTCCGATGGGGAGGAAGCTAAGAAAAATGCGATTTTTGGAGGAATTAGAAAGATTAGAGGAGGCGAGATGGAGAACGAGAAGCCCGGTGAAGTAGGCTCTGATGAATCGGTGGAAATGGGGGAGAAGAGAAAGAGTTCGGAGAGTGTCTCGGTTGGTGCAGAAGAGAAGATCGGGGTGGTATGGTGGAAGCTACCTTTGGAGTTCCTAAAGTTCCGTGCTTTTAGGGCGAAGCCGGTTTGGTCCATCTCGATAGCTGCTGCGATTTTGGGGTTAGTGATGCTTGGAAGGAGATTGCATAAGATGAAGCACAAGAGCCGAAGCATTTCACTTAAGGTCAGCATCGACGACAAGGTGAGTTTGTTTGCTGATCTATTAGCTAAATTTTCTATATCATATTGATCGGTGGCTCTCTTTGAGCTAGGAGAAGGTAAAATGCCAGTAAAAGTAATTCTTTTTTGGTTTTTTGGTTGTCGATTTCTGGCTAAAGTATGCTCAAAAACTATACCATAATGTGTATTAATTGCTAAACCGCATCGGTTATAATTTGGCTACGATTTTCTAAATGTGCTTAAGATTACTGGAATTTTTAAGATTATATACGCCACTCATATTAGTCTTCCTGGAAATTCTTTAGATGTATTAATTGGCGTTTATTCTTTATGAAAATTCATGAATTTGGTCCATTCTTTATTTTCTTAAATCAATGTTCTTCTGTTTTAGTAACCTTGTTCATGTTTTGCTTAGTTTTATTTCGAGTTTGTTGAAAATTTCATAATTATAACTTTAAAATTTTGATTAGTTAATAAGCATGAAGTTAATACATCACATGTCCATGTACTGAGCACATGCCAACTGCTGTTTCACATGGCACATACTTTTCATATGGGCAGTGGCCCTGGAGGCCCAGATTGTTCCATATTTTATCTATATAATCACTAAAAAATAATGCTTTTTGTAATTGACGGTCTCTTTTCATTTTAAGCAGTTCAATTATATTATGCCTCAGTAATAGCCCAGTTAGACATTGCCACATCTTGGTTGGAGTGCCGTCCTTTCCTTATTAAACAACTGGTCATCACCTTGTCTAGTGGGAATCATTTGTTTCAGGAGGTTAGGTTATGAGCAAAAGTAACCTATATTTGGCTGAAACGAACCTGTCAGGAGCAAAAGATATACTGGAACAAACATGCTCCATCTAGAATTAAGGTTGAAAATTTTTGGGGAATGTCTTTCAAGTGCTTCTGAAGAGAACAGCTCTGCGTATGATGGAAAAGGCCAGCTTTTGTAGAGGTTTAGCATCATTTATGAAGTTGGGGGAAGAAAACTTTCAAACTTCTGGTTAGGTGTTTGGTAGGTTGGTGGATCCTTGGGGGATGAGATTGAAGTTGACGTGGAGCTTGTTTTAACTGATCTGGGATACATGTCTTCTTAATCCATTTTATGTTATGCTGTATGTGAAAATTAAGATGCGCTGGCCACAAATGTCTCATCAAGTTTGTGTTTTAAAGATGATTAAAACCGTGAAACTTTTGCTTATTTGGAGGACCTATATGATGTTGAAAGGATATGCATGTGTATGGAGGACTTAAGATGACTTCTCAGTATGCTCATTCTATGCATTTTCCTTTGGATGTTGAGCTAAGGTGCATTCATGCCGAAGGAAATAGAAGCTGAATTGAACAGCTTGTATTTATTAGTATGGGTTTTGAGTCATGATAACCTTTTGACCATGTTGTAACTTTCATTGTTGGCTCATATGCTGTGACTGAATGTTGATGGAAGACGGTGAATGCCTTGTGCTACATCTTTACTGGCCTTTTATTGGACCTTATTGTGTGCCTTAGATGTTGCATCTGTTCTTTAGAGGTCCATTTAATTGCTTTCCAGAGTATGAACAATGCCTTTTCTCTGATTGCCCAAAGTTACAAGGTGTGCTGTCCCTTCTTCTATTCTTGGGGCCTTTGGTGTCCATGGAGGACATGGAATCTGAAACAAACGATAATTCTGCATTAAAGTTTTTGAGGATGTGAGATAGATACTCACCAATGAACCACTAGCAGTGGAGAACTTTAGGATATTAAAACTTTATAGGGAAATGAGTATAGGCTAAGCTCTCTAATATGGTTTTGTTCAAATATTTGCCTCCTTGTCATGTTTCCTTCTTGTCAATTAACCCTTATCATTTACAACCAGAAAAGGATGTCTATATGTATGGGTTTTTATCATTCATGATTGGCTGACAATATGCATGTCAATGTCTAAGTGTGTCTATATGCATTATGAATGCAAACCTAATCTGTGAAAATGATGGAAGTATCTCAGAGAAATCTGCATGTTAGAATCATGAAGCATGAAAGCCTTGAAAGGCTAAAGAATGGCCTGAAGATAAATTTTGATATTGTGGCATTATGATCACAGATATTTATTAGTAAATTTAGGCCTAGCTTTATGAATAAAAAGTTGGCTTGCATTGTTTCTACATAGGTTAAGACAACTTTTGACTGTTCTTGACATGGTCAGAAAATATTTACATGAAAGGGCAGCCAGAAAATGTGTCCAAGTCAGAGAATTATTTTGCATCTTCCACCATTAAAGCTTCTGTCCCTAGTATTTCAGTGTAGCTTACTATGCATATGGGTGACTAAGCTATATCTTGAGGATGACAACCCATTTTACATCTCAAGCAGCCAATTTGATTATGATCACATGACTACAAAAGATACATTCAGGTGAATGAATACTCTTCTCATATTAAGTTACTGCTCCACAAAAAATTAATGAATTGTTGATTTTGGTCTTGATTTTGATGATTGACAAAATATTTAAGTATATATGAGTACTAATTATATTTTTAAGTATGTTTATCAGATCTTAGTACTCATCTATGTTGAATGAAGAAATACATATTTTCAGTTGAAGAAAGTCCTTAAATTAATAGAAAATCAAGTATATGGACTTTCGAATTTATGAGGAAGATCTTGAAGAGCTCACATTTCAATTTGCACAAGTTTCGGTACTGGTCTGGACACTTAAGTATCGACACTTGGAAGTGTCGACACTTGGAAAGCTTGGGCTGATACGTAGAGAAAATTTCAACCGGCTTGCTGAAATGTCGATTCATGGTCAGCTAAGTGTCGACTCAAGTGTTGACTCATGAACAGTGAAGTGTCAACTCAAGGCCTGAGATCAAATAGAAGATAGAACGAGTTGATTTCAGGATTTTAATCAAGTGTCGACTCACCAGATGAAGTGTTGGCTCATCAGTGCAGAGTAGAAGATTTCAGAAGACATTTTTGGTCAAGTGTTGACTCACTGTTCCAAGTGTCGACTCAAGGTGTCGACTCATGAAGGTCAAGTGTCGACACTTGCTGTAACGACTAGTTTTTTTGAAGTACAGAACTTTTTCATATTGTGTCTAATGGCTATATTTTTTTCTCCAACGGCCATCAACGGTTATTTGAGAATTGGAGGTATATAAACTACACAAATCAAATGGAAAAGTAATCTCTTGGTGAGATTATTGAATATCCTTCAAGGATTCAAGAGTTGAGTGGTTCAAGCCTTCAAGCTTCTAAAAATAAGAGAGTGCATTCAAGCTCACATCATCAAGTTGCAATTAAATGTTTCAACAACTTGAAGACAAGATCTTAATTAATATTCAAAGAGCTTCAAAAAGATATTTGCTTTTATTAGAAAGCTTTATTATAATTTTTATTTTCATTCTCACATTGTTGTATCAAGGTTTTTGGTAAGCCTTAGAAAATCAAGAGGTTGTTGGTTAGCCTTTGTGTAAAACTAACATAGGTTGTTGGTGATCTTGTAAAACCAACATAGGTTGTTGGTGAGCCTGCAAAACCAACAAGGTTTTTGGTTAGCCGTGAAAACCAAGAGGTTGTTGGTTAGCCTAAGTCAGAAAACCAATAAAGATTTTGACTTGTGAGCCCGGTGAAAACAAGTTGGGTTTGATTAGTGAGCCTGAAAAATTAATTGGCTGTAATCTTAGTGATTATAGTAAATTTCCAAGAGAAGCTTGGAAAGTGGATGCAGGTGCCTTGGAGTGCATCGAACCACTATATATTCTTATATTTGTGATTGCTCTTATTTATTGCTTTTTTATTCTTGCATTTACTTTGTTAATTCTATTGCATATTTTCATTAAGCACACAAATACTTTGGCAAAACATAAGCACTTGATTTGAATTGGCACATACTTATTTTATATCCATTGAAATAGTTCAAATAATTTTTAAAAACCCAATTCACCTCCCTCTTGGGTTGCTTCATCATTGGATAACAATTGGTATCAGAGCCGGAATCCAAAATCGTTGGTATCTAAACTTGGTGCTTTGCAAAGAATCCAACGGTTTTGAGTTAAAAGATCATGGCAGCTCTAGAAGGTGCTTGTTTTGCTATAAGATATGCAACTAATAGACCATCGTTTTTCAATGGCACTAATTATACTTTTTGGAAAACTCACATGCGCATCTATATTCAATTTATTAGTTATTATCCTTGGAAAGTTATAGTTAAGGTCCTCATTTTTCTTTCATTTTGGTTAATGGCATTTCCATTCCAAAGCTCGAAGAGGATTGGAATGAATATGACATTAAACAATATGAAATTAATGCTAAAGCAATTAATTTGTTTTATTATGCATTGGACTCTAATGAATTCAATATGACTCCACATATACATCGGCGAAGAAGATATGAGATATACTTGAAATTACTCATGAGGGTACTCTTCAAGTAAAAAATACTAAAATTAATATGCTTGTTCATTCTTTTGAAATGTTTAAAATGCTGCATTATGAATCTATATCTGATGTGTACTAGATTTATGACTATTGTTAATGAATTGAAAAGTCTTGGCAAAGTCTATACTAATACTGATTTGGTTAATAAAATTCTTAGATCTTTGCCAATATTATGGGATCCAAAGATAACGGCGATCCAAGAAGGCAAAGATATTGATACCCTGTCTCTGGAGGAGCTTATTGGTTCACTCATGACCTATGAGTTGAATTTGTGGCATAAAGAAGTGATTACTGATCAAGAGAAGAAGATAATAGCCTTCAAGGCCAAAACGAAATTCAAGGCAATGATGGCAACTTGGAACGATAGCGAAGATTCTAGTTCGGAAGATGAACAAAAAGTTGTCAATCTTTGCTTCATGGCAAATGAGGAAGAGGTATGTTCTGAAAATGAATATGAGTTTACCTTTGATGAATTACATGATGCATTTAATGATCTTGTGTATGAATATAAATTGCTAAAAATTGAGCATAAGAAATTAAAAAGGCATGTAGATTATTTTTCTTTTGAGAATATCAATCTTGCCAATAAAAATCATGATTTAAATGTAAAGATTGATGTTTTAGAAATTGATAAGAATGATCTTTCTAAAGAAAAAGAAATTTTAGAAAAAGAAAATTTTGATTTGAAAGAGTTATGCAATAAGTTTTCAAATAAGAAAAATATTTTATTAAATGAAATAAAAATTCTAACAAGGTCCAAGATTTTTGTATCAAATGATGAGCTTTTAAAGAAAAACAAAAACTTGAGTGGAAAAACAAGAATTTCTTTGTTGATGCATCTTCCAATCTGACTTGTTTTAGATGTAAAATTGGGTTTAATGCATATCTTTTTAAATTAAGAAAAATTTGGGTTCCAAAAGGAATCATGTTTACTAATCTTAAAGGATTCAAGAAAGTTTGGGTACCAAAATTGTCCACTTAGTTTATTTTGTAGGAATGTCTTGCAGCCCAATATGAAGAAAAGAAGTTTTTGAAAAGTGGCTGTACAAGACAATACAAAGAGTGGACAAGCTACATTTTGGACTAAATGGTAAAAGAAGGATTATACATATTGGTAAATTCTAAACATTTCCTTCCATAATTGAAAATGTAGTTGAATATTTGTTATAAATGTTGCATCAATTACTTTGAAAATTGTTTCAATTGATTAATTAGAATCAAGTTTAGACTAATAGTCATTTGTTGTGATCATGAACTTTTTGATGTTGATGGATTTTATGCTTTCATGATTAAACTTGTGATTATTAGACTTTCAAGTGATTTTGATTAATATAGTTTTTTACCATTTCAAGTAAAATATGTGATGAAATGTATACATTTTTGGTATCTATGCTTAAGTTAGAAATGATTTGGATCAAGACTAGAACTGGTAGTTAAGGATTATATTTAAGAAGAAGGTATGCATATCGATAAATCCTTGCTCTATTAGCTAAACTTGGTATTAGATTAATTCTAACATTTGTATGAATAATCAAAATCATTTCAAATCATATGGTTTCCATGAAATGTATTCTATTTTGTATTCATACTTATACTAGAAATGATTTGGAACAAGTATAGAACTGGTAGTTAAGGGTTACATTTAAGAAGAAGGTATGCACATTGATAAACCCCTAATCCAGTAGTTAGACTTGGTATCATATTATTTTTAGCATTTGTATAGATATCAAATAATTTTAAATAAATTTGAAATTATGCTAAAAGTTTTTAAATGATCAATCATTTGTATTTTGAAAATCATGTATATCTTAAAAATCTCAAATCTTGATGCTTATGCTTTCATATTTTATTCCTCAAATGAATGTATATTTTTAAGGAAAAATAATATTTAGGAAGAGCATCCAAAAATTTGTTGTCATTATATACATGTATGATGCTTTCAATATTTTCTTGATAAAATATTTATATTACTCTGATATTCCTTGTTTTCAAATTTAATCCTTTGAGGGGAGTTACATTCAATTGGTATCAAAATTTATTTCATTTATAATCTTCAAAAAAAAAGGGAAATTATTTCTTGCATGTGCTTATCATTTTGTGACATCTTGTTCAATTAGTATCATATTTATTTGGTATCATGATTAATTGATTTCATGCATTGATTTTGATAATTTCTTGCTATTCTTTCTTCTTCATCCCTACTTTGTATTGTCTTCTACTTTGTATTGTCTTCCATCCTTTTTATGATGACAAAAAGGGGAGAAAAATGTTAAATATGAAAGAGAAAAGATTTGATAAACATGAAAAATTATATAAGAAATAAAAGAAAATACAAAAAGGGAGAGAAGAAAGTAAAATGTTTTAATCTTAAGAAAAGAATTAGCAAGGGAGAGAATATTTAAAAAAATTTTGAATGATTTTTGAAAATATTTTTGAAATCATATTTTGAAGGAGAGCTTGATACTCATTGATTTTGAGCTTACATGTTTATCTTATTATTAATCTTTTTAAACTTATCCTGTTCATATACTTAAAGATTTTGTCATCATCAAAAAGGGGAGATTGTTGACTCTGGTTTTGATTTTGATGATTGACAAAATACTTAAGTATATATGAGTACTAATTATATTTTTAAATATGTTTATCAGATCTTAGTACTCATCCATGTTTTGGAAGAAATACATGTTTTCAGTTGAAGAAAGTCTTTAAATTAATGAAAAATCAAGTATATGGATTTTAGAATTTTTGAGGAAGATTTTGAAGAGCTCACAATTTTAATTTGGACGAGTTTTGGCATTGATACTTGTAAGTGTTGACACTTGAAGTGTCGACTTACAGAAAGCTTGGGCTGATATGCACAGAAAATTTCAATCGGCACGTTGAAGTGTTGACTCATGGTCAGCCAAGTGCCGACTCAAGTGCCGACTCATTAACAGTAAAGTGTCGACTCAAGGCCTGAGACCAAACAAAAGACAGAACGAGTTGATTTCAGGATTTTGATCAAGTATCGACTCACAGACTAAAGTGTCGACTCAAGGTGTTGACTAATCAGGTGAAGTGTCGGGTCACCAGTGCAGAGTAGAAGACTTCAAAAGATATTTTTGATCAAGTATCGACTCACTGTTCCAAGTGTCGACTTATGAGGGTCAAGTGTCAACACTTGCTGTAACGGCTAGTTTTTCTGAAGCACAGAATTTTTTCGATTGTGTCTAACAGCCATATTTTTTTTTCCAACGGTCATCAACAGTTATTTGAGTATTGGAGAGGTATATAAACTATACAAATCAAATAGGAAAGTAATTCTTTGGTGATATTATTGAATATCCTTCAAGGATTCAAGAGTTAGAGTGATTCTTAGCCTTCAAGCTTCAAAAATAAAAGAGTGCATCAAAGCTCACATCATCAAGCTGCAATCAAAGGCTTCAACAACTTGAAGACAATATCTTCATTAACATTCAAAGAGCTTCAAAGAGATTTGTTTTTATTAGAAAACTTTATTATATTTTTTATTTTCATTCCTATATTGTTGTAAAAAGGTTTTTGATGAGCCTTAGAAAATCAAGAGGTTGTTGGTTAGTCTTTATGTAAAACCAACATAGGTTGTTAGTGATTCCGTAAAACCAACATAGGTTGTTGGTGAGCCCGCAGAACCAACAAGGTTTTTGGTTAGCTGTGAAAACTAAGAGGTTGTTGGTTAGCCTAAGTTAGAAAACCAACAATGATTTTGACTTGTGAGCTTGGTTAAAACAAGTTGGGTTTGATTAGTGAGTTTGGAAAATTAATCGGCTGTAATCTTGGTGATTATAGTGAATTCATAAGAGAAACTTGAGGAGTGGATGTAGGTTCCTTGGAGTGCACCGAACCACTATATATTTTTGTGTTTGTAATTGCTTTTATTTATTGCTTATTTATTCTTGCATTTACTTTGTTAATTCCATTGTATATTTTCATTAAGCACACAAACACTTTGGCAAAACATAAGCACTTGATTTGAATTGGCACATATCTGTTTTATATCCATTTAAATAATTTATAAAAATCTAATTCACCCCCTCCCTTTTGGGTTGTGTTGCCGCCTAGATCACTGTGGCCTGCAGCTTTTTACGTGGCCCGGGTGAGTGGACTCCTCACCAGCGTCACCGGGCTCGTCGGTCGGAGACGATCAAGGGGAATATACCCTCCGCCACGGGGCTTGGTGGAGCCGCCGTGCTCGGAGGGGTTGTTGTAGGGATGAAGGGGCTTGATACTGTGTTGTGGTCCTCCTGTGGGAGAAATCTTCTCTGTATCGTCCCTCTGTCGGGCGGACCTGCAAAACAGGGAAGACCTACGCCAGGGATTCCGGTAAAGACACTCCGACGATCAAGTCAGTGGGACGATCGAAGGAAATAAGAGATCTCTGAGGCGGAGAGCTTGGGGGACTCTCTGCTGCCAGAGGGTGAAGCAAATGGTCGATAATGTAAGAATGAAGAGAGTGTGTTGTCTCTTACTTACTTTCTTCCCCTCCCTTACCTCTCCATGCCGGTCTTTATGTAGACGAATGGCTTCTGTCGTTCAGGGGAGGTTTGCTGGTCTTGATGTAGACTTGTCAGGCTAGGATAGCCGGTGAGGTTATGATGGGTTGGTGAACCTTCCTCCTTTGGGTGGTTCAGGAAGTTGGTGCAGAGGTACAGTGCCTTGGGCAGAGTACTATTTCTTGGTTAGTGTAAACAATAGCTTGGGAAGCTTAAATGCAAACCTTCTTTGCAGGCGGCGTGTCAGGTGGTGTGCTATAGGACCGACGTGGGTGGGGATCCTAGGAAAGAGTGCTGGGCCCATATGGATGGCCCCTCGGGAAATGCGCCGGGCCCACATGAATGAGACCGAACTACGCGATGCACCCAGTGACCGAGCTGGGCTGAGATGCCAAAGTGCCGGACTAGCTGAGGCGCTACTCCAGGTTGCTATGCGGGCACGTGGATCGAGAGAAGGCCCGTAGAGGCTTCCATGCATGCTAGTCGAGGCAAGATGCGAGGCTCTATACATGTGGTTGCGAACCCACGCGCTGCTCCCGGTCAAAGCTGGACCGCGGGCATGCTGGGGCGTGGAGCAGGTGCGGACGGATGTGGCCATGCGGGAGTGCCGGATCGGGCGCCGCGTGGGTGTGCCGCACTGGGCACGCGGGCACGTGGGCGTGTCAAGCTAGGCGTCACGCGTGCCTGCGCGCGCCGGAGCCGCTGGAAGGCTCGCACCTGGGGCGCGGGAGCGCTGGGCCGGGCAGAGCCGGGCAGAGTATGACCGAGGCAGAGCCGGCCGGAGCTGGGCTCGCCGAGGTGGCATCCTGTCGGGAGTGGAGCGGGGACCGTGTCGGGCTGAGTCGTGGGTGCGCTAGGCGGGCGTACCACGGCGTGCCGAGTCGGGAGCCGGCGTGCCGAGGTCGGCTGGATGCCGGAGCGGGCGCGGAAGGAGCCGGGGGCCGCCGCAGGCGCGCCGGGGGCGTGCCGCGGGCGGTTGGAGCCGGGCGCGGACGTGCCGCGTGGGCGTGCTGCGGCCGGTTGGAGCGGATGCGGGTAGATTTTGGGCGTGCCGGCGAGGTCGGGCGGAGCCGGGGCTCGGAGGCATGGCCTTGGTCTCCCACAAGTGGACCAGACGGAGCGGGGCGCGGGGGTGCGCTTCCCTGGGCGTGCCGCGCTGGGCTCGGAGGCGCCGAACTAGACACGGGCGGATCTGGGGCGCATCGGCGAGGTCGAGCGGAGCCGAGGCTCGGAGGTGTGGCCTTGGTCTCCTGCAGGTGGACCGGACGGAGCGGGGTGCGGGGGCGCGCTGCCCTGGGCATGCCGCGCCGGGCTCGGAGTCGCCGAACTAGACGCGGCTACTTCCGGGCGACACTTGGGCCGACGGACTCCTCCCCTGCTGCTGGAATACGAGCCGAGGGAGCCGGACCAAGGTGCGGGCGGAGGCCTTCCTCGGCCGGACTGGGCGCCAGGCAGGAGGAGCTGGGGCTCAGAGGCGTGGCCTTGGTCACACGTCTCCCGCGCGGAACGAGGCGCGGGTGTGCTATGGTTGTGCCGAACTGGGGAGTCCCACCATGCGGCCGAAACTGGACCCCACGTGGACTTAGCCTTGTTGCCGGGTCACGCCACTTCCCAACATGCCAAACTGGACCGGCATGGGCTGAGGTGGATGGAGCCATGCAGGCGCTTGCAAGGCGGAGCCGGAGAGCTTCATGGGCCGAAGTGGGCTGCCCGACATGCTTGGCTGGGCTCCATGCATGACTGAAGTGAGCTGGCCGAGGTGCTGACCTGGCCTGCCTAAAGTGGGCTGGCTGAGCTGCCGATCTGGTCGAGGTGCCAGCCCGGCCGAGCTGGGCTCCAGGCACGGTCGAACCGGGCTGGCCGAGGTGCCGACCTGGCCGCCACAGGGGCTGATCTCTTCAAGTGGACCCACCGTTGTGTCAGTGCTGAATGGGTTAGTTACTACTGTAACAAGTTGCATCATCACTGGGCAACATGAACAATTATTAATAACTATTAAATAATGGCCTTAATGAGATAAAGATTGATTGATGGAGAAATCTGACAACAAGGATCACATACATGTTCTAATTCCTTCTAACTCAAATGCCATGCATATGTTGGAAGGGGTGTATAATTTTTAGCACACCCATCTCAAAATATATTTGTTTTTCTGCTGTTATTCTTTAACTGATTAATCTGTTCAACGGTAAGGTTGCTCCATTGTGACCTTGGTCATGGGTTTGAAACATGGAAACAGCCTCGCTATATGCAGGGTTAAGGCTGCATGCATCTGACCCTTCCAGACCCTGCAGGGGCAGGAGCTTCATGCATTGGGATGCCTTCTAATCTTATCACATCAGTTCCTATGAGGAATTGAGATTTTAACACCATTTGCACGGGTCTAAAATAGTTTTAGATCTTAGCACCTTCTGTTGATTTGATTAAAAATCAAGCTACATTACTCTGAAAACAAGATCTCTTAAGATGAGGAAGGAGTATGGACTCCATAGTCAAGACAAAGAAGAGATTCTGGTTATACTGATCTTATCATCAGTTTATGTGCTATATGTTTGTTCAGTTGCATATGATGGATCATGCAATTTAAGCTTCGTAATTTGAAAGAACCAGTTTATCTAGGGAAAGATTGCAAAAACCAAAAATTGATCTGTAGGTAAGCAAGACCCTTTAATTTTCTTTAGCATGTATGTGCATCTGAAATTTGCCATTATTTAATATATAACAAGGGGAAGGTTAATCTAGATTTTTATTGTACTTGGCCTTATATCATCACATCTTTCTACCAAACAAAAACAACTATGAGCTTAGATAAATCCTCTTTAAACAAACTGTGTATTTCATGCGTGTTTAGGTGTATATCTTTCATCCACCCTCAACCTCACACCCCTGCAAATAAAAAAGATAAAAAATCTGTGATATGCTAATGAATAAGTTAATATATTTTCTTGAAGATTGTCTTGTCCGAGGTTTCATAGTTCTGTATAAATCACAATAAATAGGTATGTATCTTTCATTTTTTTTTTAATCTTGAATGTTAAAAGTTAAATCTTGTAGTTGTCTTGTTGCCTTAAACTCGAGATTTGTGGATTACATCAATTATCGTGTGTTCTTAAAATTTACCTATTCAATGTACGATTTGCAAACCTAAGTGGGTAGAAGGATTTGCTTATTGTGGGCATGTGCTAAGAACATGATCTCTCTTTGAACTGTTATCGGGGCTGAGTAGTTGGCAGGAGGCTGTTGAGTGATAATGTTAAGGCAAATAATCTCGAAGATTGTCCATAATAATGCACCAATAAACAAAGTGCAAGGATGTTTTTATGTTGGTGATGAGTTGTAGTAGGAAGGGAGCAGAACTTTGTTGTCATGTCTAGAGTAGTGTTTCATTCTCGCCATTGTTACTCCCAAGTGTGTTGGTTATTAACAAAGTTTTATAGGTGGCTAGAGTACGTGGGTTTAACTGCATAAAATAAATAAATGAAGTTGAGCCTTAAGTGCAACGATAAAGTTGCTTTATTGTGATCCGGAGGTAATAGGTTTGAAACACAGAAATAACATCTCTGCATGTGTGATTAAGGCGGCTACATTTGATCCTCCCTAAATCCTAAAATGGTGGGAGCCTTGTGCATTGGACCTCCCCTTTATAAAATTAATAAAGTATATTAAGTATAATAAACAATAATAATAATGTTAGTTAGCAGTTGGTGCTTACTACTAAGTACCTAATACTTAATAGCAATATTTATCACAGAATTAATGTATTAACATTGTTAACAATGCCCATACCTGGTCAGCTCAAAACCCGCATCCAACCAAAACATCTGCGTGAAGCAGCTCAATCTGCACAAGCCCACATAGTGGGCTGTGCATATGGCCTAACATTGCTAAGTAGGCTGTATAAACTGCCACAGTTTGGTAAGTGGATTGTCTTTTTGGCCTATATGCAGTCTAATCATATATATGCATTGTGATGCGGTCAGGGGACGAGATGTGCATGTGTCTGCATACACTTTGTTTTGAGACACCGATATCAATTCCTATATGAGCTAGCATAGAAGGGTGAATTGATGCCTGCATTTTTGTCTTAGTTCTTTCTTATTTAGAACCTCCATTGGATTATTGAGTCTAGCAATAAATTATGCTTAACTCCGCACCCCCCCCCCCTGCTTGCAAAAAAAAAAAAAAAAAACCCTCCCCCACCTACCCAACAAACAAGAAAATAAAAAACAAAGTTTTTCTAAGAATGCAAATCTTTGTTTTTATATTAGTTGATCTACTATGTCAAGGAGGACCTTAAAAAATTGCAAAAGAGATGCCTTCATTGGTGAAGGATGAAGAAACGATTTTATGCTGCTTGCTTCATAAAGAGAGTAGGCAGTGAATTATTGGTGCATCATTTTATGTGCTGCAAATAGTTTCATGGAAGGACCTTTGCAGGGTTTTCCGAACTGGACTGGTAGCTGGCCGGCACGGTTCGGCTATATAAATTGAAACGGCCCCTTAAAAATAAAAAAAAAAAATTCTTTACCGCACCGAACCGGACCTGAACCGGGTCGAACCGATGCTGAACTGGTCGAAACGTGACCGAACTAGCCGGTTCGGCTCGGTACAGGCGGGAGGGGGCAGGTGGGGGCTTTTTTTTGTTTTTGTCACATGGCTACTGTAGCCATGTGACTTGCTTTGGGAGGGGGGCTGTCTTGGGTTTTAATGAATGAAAAGTTACGAGCTTTCTGCTGTAGAGCTGTGGAAACAAAAACGACGGAAAAAAAATTGCCTTAATCCTTTTCAACCCAATCAAACTTGCAGAAGTCGAAGAGGAAGGTAGAATCAAGGTACGTATATCTTTCTTTTTTCGTATTTCCCTCTTCCGTATCATTTTTTATAAAATCTGTGCAAAATAGAAAATTAAGAAGAAATGATATCAAAATTTATTTGTTGGCTATGATTTTAGAGTATGCGGTAGATGTAGGATAGATCTACACAATGATACTAAAATCTTGATTTTTTGTTAAGTATATAATTTTTTAAATTAAAAATTAATTTTGGATTAATAAATTAATTTAAAAAATATTAAAAAAAAATTATAATTATAAATTATTAATCTATGGCTCGTAAGCTACTCTCACTATAAATTTTATGTCGATTTATTCAAGTTTTGATGCATCTCATAAATAGTGCCGTAGGTCCTAAATTGGAAAAAAATTGATTTTTAATGCATTTTTAGGATCTTAAAAAAATATATGTAGCATGTATGATAGAATCCTACATGAATCTAATTTTTTTTTTTAAATTTTTTTTTAAAAAATTAATTTTAAAAATTAGGTGAATAAAGTATTAATTAATAAATATTATTATTGACCTTATATGTAATTTAAATATTCAGGTATGGATCCATCAAGGAGGAAGGATTCGGAGCGGGATATTGGCTGGTTACATGGAGAGATGCTCTCGGGTCGGCATCATTGTAGGTTTAAATGATATAATACTGAATTCAAAGATGAGGGTAACAAGGTTGAAGCAGCACTTGGCTGGCGGCTATCCTGATGTATCTGCATGCCGACAGTGTCCATAGGAGGTCCGTCAGTTGATGAAGAAATACTTTGCTGATTTTAAAACTGTGAAGGAAAGAGCAGCAAAGAAGAAAGCAGAGGTGGACCGCAGAGCCGCAGAACTACCTTCTTATTACTCCAAGAAGTCAGAGGGAGCATCTATTCCTTCTGATGAGGAGGTACAGATGGAGGCTGCTATTCAGACGAGCTTGTATGAGCATAGGTAGCAGGAGGTAGTCAGGCATAGACAGCGATGGGCCATCAGCTTTTGAGTCAGGATCGGGATCCGCTTCTGCTAGTACTGCAGGAGAGTCTGAGACAGTTTAGGAAGACCTCAGTCAGAGAGCTCGTCAGGAGAGGCACCGGCCGTATTGCATCTATGTTGGGAGCATTTGGTAGTAGAAGGAAGTCTTCCAGGGACATTCCAGAGGGAGCCACTATCCATGATATCGATCCACATGCATTTTTCAGTAGAAATTCCAAGCAACAGAGGATTGATACAATGCTGAAAAAGGATAAGAAGGATATATGGTGGGCCATCTCCTCCTGGTTTCATTTTAGTAATATCCCAGCCCATGCAGCAGACAATCCATATTATCGCTCTGCTATTTCATCTTACTGATGTAGGTGTAGATCCTCTAGCATCGAGAGATATCTGTGGTCAGTTTCTGGATAGCAATAAGGAGCTAGAAGGATGGATATCCTCATATCAGAGTAAGTGGCCTGTGTATGAATTGACGGTGATGTGTGATGGTTGGACCGATCCTACTAGATAGAGCATCATCAATTTATTGACTTATTATGATGGGAAGACTTTTTTCAGAAATCTATTGATGCTTCAGATCAGGTGCACGATGCCAGTTATATCCTCAGATTGATAGAGGTGACTGATCAGGTGGGAGAGCATAATGTCGTGCAGGTCATCACTGATAATGGACCACAGTACAGGGCCGCAGGGTAGATCTTGATGGAGCAGTGGCCACATATTTTCTGGATCCCTTGTGCTGCACATTGTATAGACTTCATGTTGATGGATATTGAAAAAATCCGCAGGGTACAGAAGATTGTTGAGCTAGCACAGTCTATCACCAGATTTATATATAATCATACATGGATTTTATCATTGATGAGGAGCTTTACATGGAAAATATTCAGACTGGGGGTCATACGGTTTGCTATTAATTACATTACACTTGGTAGTCTTCTTGGCAATAAAGCAGAGCTGCATCAGATGTTTGTCAGTCAGGAGTGGCAACAAAGTAGATATGCCAGGACAAATACTGAGGGAAGCAATAGGAGTGATAACAAAGTAGATATGCCAGGATAAATACTGAGAAGCAATGTGAAAAATTTAATGACGAGAGACATTCTGGCAGCGGGCTGAAAGGGTAGTGGAGGCTATCAAGCCTCTATATAAGGTACTTCGTGCCGTGGATTCCGAGGGATATGCTCAGATGGGCTTCTTATATTTCATGATGCAAAGGACAGAAAAATATTCAGGAGGCAGATCCATCACATGCATCTGAGTATATCCAGATCATTGATGGACGGTGGAGTTATCAAATGAGTTCGGATTTACATCTAGTAGGTACGCAGTAATTTATGAAGTCCCTAAAAATTAAGTTTCAATTAGATTTGTACAAGTACGCTTGACTAATTCTTAAAATATATGTGCAGCTTACTATCTAAATCCAAGATTTCAGTACTCCGTACCGGACATTGCCATGAATGAAGATTTTATGTTTGCCCTACGAAATGTTATATATAAGATGGAGCCCGATTCAGATATCGCTGTTATGTACCTTAAAGAAGTAAGTTAGGTTGAAATTATTGAATGATTTTTAAGAGCATTAATTTCAACAAGCTAACAAATTTTTTTTTTGGCAGACGAAATTTTTTAGGGAGGGCACTGATTCATTTGGATCCACTGTAGCGATCATAAGTAAATCAAAGATGAATCCTGGTAGGTACTACTGAGTAAGTGTAATATTATATGAGGATTAAATTTTTTATTTTACCAAATCTAAAATTCTAAATAATGTAATGTCTTTTGTAGCTGAATGGTGGGTGCATTTTGGTGGATTTGCTAAAAATCTGAAGGTTCTTGCAGTTAAGATCCTCTTCCAGATGGTGTCATCCAGTTGATGTGAGCGCAACTGGCCTACATTTGGTCTTATCCGCTCCAAGCAAAGGAACCGTCTGAAACAGAAACACCTCAATGATCTTGTGTATGTCCACTATAATTTAAGGTTGAGGCTAAAATATATTTAGGAAGAAGTAGAATTGAAATATTTTGATCCCACTGCAAGTTCATATGTTGATGAGGATGAAGATCCAATGATTGGGTGGGTCATGAGTCAGCAGCAGCAGCCAGAGCTTGATGAGCCAGGATCGCCTCCTCGACTAGCCAGTTTTGTAGCTAGTGAGGCTGGGATGGATGCTGGACAATGCGCAACAAGTCATATTCTTCACAGGGCTCCAGTAGATGCAGCACATCGTTCCTCCCTACCATCTAGTAGACCCAGAGACAGAAGAAAAGGAAAGGCAGTTGCACTTCCATCGGAGCACTCAGTCCACTTGGATTCAGATACCAAAGATACATATACCAAAGATAGTGATAATAGTGCTTCAGATAGTGGAGGATCTAGTGATCAGGGAGGGGCAGGAGGACAGGAGTCGCAGCCACCTATTCATATTCGATTTATTTGGGAGTCGTAGTTTAGCCATGCCATGCAGGATACAGATTATGGATTACCATCTAATAGATCCCGTGGTGATACGATTCCATATAGGCAATGGGCTCCGCGTGATCATTCGAGACACGATGTAGCTGCAGCTCTCGCACGTGGAATAGGATCCATGGATGTATCTGGGTCATCCTTATATTCGAGATCTTCTTATCCGCAGCTACCGGTAGCTTCTGGTCCATATGATCCATATAGTGCATCTGAGATGTCATCATTCAGTGATTATTATCCCATGCAGCCCGGAGCATCTTATGGATCTGATTTTGCTGCTGGTATATTTGGATGGGCCCCTGCACTACCATATCATCAGTCTCTGGATATCTCTCAGAGTCGGGACATTATAAAGGGATCTGCGATTAGTTATGATCCATCATGTATACCTCGTGGGATGAGTTTAGAGGAGTATCATGCTGCCTGGCAGGAGAGATATACTGATTTTCCTACAGAGTATATACATGATCCCTATATTTATGGACATCGTCACTCTACCCGATTCTAGACATTGGTATGTATTTATATGTTTATGCTACATTTCACTTTCATTAATTACTGATAATCTTAGTTTAATTATCATTTTTTATTTTATTTCAATTGAAAATAGTCATAAATATTAGTATTTAGTCCTAAATCTTGAAATCGGACATATCTTAAATTTTAATTTTCAAGCATTTAGAACTCTTAAACACTAAATTCTTCCTAAATCCTAAACCTTAAATCCTTAAAAAATAAAATAAAAATCTTAAAATCACAAAAAACATCAAAAAAAAAAAAAATGGACGTACCGGTTTGAGCCGGTATGCCATGCTATACCATATATCGGCACGGTACGGTACCAGTACCGGTCGGCCACCATTATGGCTCCCGGTACCGGTACCGAGAATCTTGGATCTTCGTCCTATATGATCTAATGTTGCTTGAGAACATGGAAACTGATACTACAAAATTTTTCAAATGATCCAATGGTGGATTTGAGTCAAGTATGATCTATCAGTAGGTAGGGGACTTTTCACATTTGATGACCTATGCATTAATATTTCTGCATGAACGTAGTGTTTTGGCACACTTCCACTTATCTTTCTAAGAGAAAAACTTCTGCTTACTGTTTTCCTTCTCAGGATGGCTCTGGAACATGCTAACAAGAATGGTCAAATGTGCACTTTGTTTGCCATTTCTTTTTTCCTCATTCTTTTAATGTTCTTATGATTTAGGAAATAATTTTTAACTGAAGTGCTAGAAATACTGATATAATCATATATTGTCATTAGTATAAAATCTTGAAAGGTTAGTTTCTTCATGCAATGGGTGTAAAAAGCCCCCTGATACTGTTCTTATTTTTGTTAATGTTCTTCAATCCTATTCCTTTTTTCACTGTTTCTAATCTTGGTAAATTAAAACTGCATTCTAGACAATCAATTTTTCTAACGTTATCACATGGCTACTCATCTAAGATTCGTTTAGCGACATTAAGTGTGTAGGTTGAAATTAGTTTAATTTGATTAACCTGAAACATATAATGAAGTTTGCAAACATAATGAACTTTTGGCTACATATAGTATCATCTTAGTAGATGATGAACAATCTGGAAACGAATAAATGGGCGACAACCATGAGACTACAAAAGAGGGTTACTGCACAAAAGCATGGCAAGGACACATACGGTATTCGGGGATGCCCAGTATATGCCAAAGTTTAGAGAACAAAAGAAAGTGATTCATGTGAAATAGAAAAATGAAGGTATGTATGAGCTCTATAAAAATATCAAAAAGGAGATTTATAGCATAGAGTCAGGAGGGATGTACTTGGCCTCCTAACCAGATACATGCGCATAGTGGTAGAGATAGAAACAAAAATTTATTATGGAGGAGTTTAATACTTCAATTGCCGTGTTTATTAGGAAAACTAGTCAGGACTTGAACTATAGTTGAGTTGAGGCAGTCTATGTTAAGAGAGGTTCTATTGATTTGGGATTGGCTCATTGGGTGTTGGAAAACATCTAAGAGGGTGATAAAATCATAAAAATGCCCATTGATTAATTTCTTGTTGGTGAGTTATTTTCATGATAACGGTTTATTTTCCACCATGGCAAAAAAATGACTGGGCATAAATAACAAAATCCTGCAAAAGAATGAAGAAAACAAATTGGACAAACAATAAAGATCTTAGCGGAGTTATTTGGATTTATATTTAAAGGTCCAGTCATCAAGGCTGTTCGAATTGTGGATATAGACAGCGTGTTTTTTAAAAGATTCTGTATGCATTTTTCATCTTCTGATATAAAGCCTTTAATGGAGGAGAATGCAGCTTGGTATAGAAGGGACAAGGAATGATAAAACTGGTATATGGTTGATAAAGGCTGTGAATAAGGTTTTGAATAATCTTAATTTAGCATAACTTCTGGTCCGGTAGTAAATTAGTCTGTTTAGGTCTCTCTCTCTCTTTTTTCTACTTTCTTTTTTGTTTATTTTTGGGAATGGGGAGGACAATTGTATCATATAATTGAATATAGAGTGATCACAAGGAGTGGATAAAAACAAATCACAGAAGGGAATAGGTATAATCCTAAAAACATTTTGCTTCATGCTACTTTGTCCATAGCACGAAGAGTTTTATCCTGCTATGCTGGACATTCGGGCGATCCACATGGAAAACATCATGTAGACCAAAACATGCATCCAGGTCGTATTACTTGATGAGATACTAAATTTTGCTTGTGTTCAACAGATTAGCCTTCACTTTGAATTTTACTCCAAGCTTTCAACATCCTGTTCGTAACATATTTGATGTTTGCGTTGCTTTTTAGAAGAAATTGGTCGAGCCGTCCTTTTTAAAGTTTCATGGGCCTTTCTACATGTACCACAGAAGGTGCTTGTGCAAACAAACTTGCAACTGCTAACTCAAACTTGCACCTGCTGCGTGCTGACTCAATTAGATTGTGAAAACTAAGCTTGGCTTCATTCTACCCACTTCCTTGTCTGATTCTGCTTCGCATGTTAGTGTCCTTGGATGCTTTGGCCCATGATTAACTCATCGTTCTGCTTTCTGTAATGCAACTCTTCCTCTGAAGCAGAGTTAGTATTTACTTGAGAGAATGCTGGCTGACAAAAGTGTTTGGTTTATTGATACATGCATATATTGGTGTTTCTCAACAAGATAATTTCATTAAAATGAGCAGCTGAAATGCATGGTCCAGTAGTTGTGTCTCCCGAATGACCTTTTCCTCATATGAGCTTTGAATTTTGCAGAAGGCAACCCAGTTCAAGATCCATGCTGCACGTCTAAATGAAGCATTCTCAGTGGTGAGGCGTGTTCCCATCTTAGGAGCTTCACTCCCATCTGGCAGTGTGACCCCGTGGCCTGTGGTGGGCTTTCAGTGAGTTGATGAGACCGTATGCGTGGAAGAAATGTACTTCGAAGAGCGGAAAGCACACTTTATTCAGCCTCTCTCTCTCTCTCTCTCTCTCTGTGTACATCCTTTTCAAGTTATGCAGCAGACCTCCATATCTATATATGTGTTATATAGGCCATCTCGTTTCAGGGAATGGGAGGTTTATGTTTTATGTTTTCCCCTTGTGTTTTTTACTTTTTTTCCTTGGCTTGTCACTGTTGTCCATATATTTGCTTTGCAATGGTCCCCAGTTAACTATCTGTCATCTAATTATGTTTTTACAAATTAGAGGTTCCCTATTTCCCATTATGATGATAGCATAGATATATATAATGTTGTTTAGGTGTTTCTGGCTGATAACTCGGGTGCTATTGATAGTTTCTGGTACTCTCATTCTGAAACATCTCGGTCATGGAGTTAGAATTGTCCAAGGTGACTCCTCCAAATACTAGAGGAAAACAACGGCTCCATGCAAAATCGCCGAGTAAGTAATGTTGAGGGCCATAGCGTGTTGTCCTAGTTTTGTTGTAGAGAGGAGTAAAGCCAGTTGGCCCCTTCTCCTCACCAGGGAGATCCCTGATATGATTTGGGATGGTGGCAAGGAAGAGGAGGTGAGCATTTTTTTAAAAAAATAAAATGCTATCAGGGCAGCAATCCATCAAATCGGTCCGGTCTATGAATAAACTTTTAGATGATAAAATGGTCCCTTCCAACCCAAGGGACCGCAGTTTATTTTTTTGATGACTTGATGATGAATGGGCGAGGGATCTTCACAACGATGCTACTATAATACACCTTCTAGCCATGCACTGTTAATGTCATATATGTAGTTTGTTACAGTCACAAGAAACTTATGTCATGTCATCCGTAATCTCTAAATCAAGTTATCTTAATGTAAACTTTTGTCATGTCATCCCTAATCTCTAAATTATCTTAATGTGTTTTTAGCTTAAATATTTATTGTTTTCAATATGCTTATGACGTTCCAGCCCTTTCAAGACAATCTTGCTTTCGAGGGTGCTCTACACGTAAATTAAACCAACAAGCTTCAAGGAGATTTTGAAGAACGCGTCTGCAGGCCTGCGCATGTTCCTCAAGTCAACCGAATTATTTTGTCTCATTTGACATAACATATATCATGAGCAAAATGGCCTGACAGTCTATATAGGTAAAACATGGATCCATAGATCACAGAAACCTTAAATCAAGCAGAAGCAAAAGAATTGTAAGTAAAAAAAAAAGCATTCAAGTCGGAGCACCGTAGTAACACTTCTTCTTCTTCTTCTTCTTCTTTATTATTATTTTTAAACGGTAGTATCACCGATACCGGAGGAATAACAAGGAACTAAAATATCTATATGTTAACGGATCGATGGAAGAATGATGTTGGATTGGAAACCCTGATGGAGTAGCAGAAACGAACTTTGGTGAAGTAATGACTCCGATGTTGTCAGTTGTGGTCGTGCCGGAGTGGTTATCGGGCATGACTAGAAATCATGTGGGCTTTGCCCGCGCAGGTTCGAATCCTGCCGACCACGTTTATCAATGTTATTGTTGTTATTATTTTTCAAGCATTGATCAGGTTTTTGCACCAAATGGTAGAGGGCTGTAGCATTGCTGGGATATACATACTTGATCCTGTTCATGAGTGTTATCATGTGGAAGTATCAAAATACTGGAGCTTGCGAGGGAGAGGAGGTTGCATTAGTTATGTTCACCTAAAATTGCATTTTGCTTCTAATTTTCACCGGCCTTAGCACATGTGATACACGTGAGAAGTCAGAAAAATATGGTTGTCCTCTGACCTTTGCCTGATTAAAAAGTCATTCCAATAACAATATAGATTTTAGGTTAGGAGTGTAAATTATATATGAAAACTTGATAGTTCGATTTTATTATCATCTAATAATTAGATTCGGATTTGATTTAAGTTTCTTATAAGCTTACAGGATTAAAATCAGTTTCTATGGATCCAACTTGGATCTAGCTACATTCACACCTAAAAACTTAATAAATGATATATATATATATATATATATATATATATATATATATATAGAGAGAGAGAGAGAGAGAGAGAGAGAGTGCACGCGCGCGCGCTAAACTTGACTATTTCAAGTAGATTTCTATTAAGATTCGATTAGATATAGATTAGATGATGGAGGCTTCATACCAATGATCTAAGTCATTGAATGTGAACTATACTTTTTTTTAACTACTTACATATACAAAATCAAGTAATTTGAAAACTTCCAGCCTATACATTAAGTAGTCAATTGTTTGGATTGCTTAAATAATATGAAACAAATTTTTTTTGATCACTTGAATCCTGCGTAAGAATTTCTAAATCACATAATTTTTTATGTATAAGTAGTTTAAAAATAGAAGATCACATTTAATAGCTCAAATCATTGATGTAAAGTCCAACTCTCTCTCTATACATACATACATACATATATACATACATACATACATACATACATACATACATACATACATATATATATATACTTGTTATTTTAAAATTTTTTAATTTTTTTAAAAATTAGCTTTTATAATTTATCTTATTTTTAAATTAATATATGAATAAAATATATAAATATATTATATTTGTGCAATTTGAAGATGTGAAACATGGGGATATATAAAATCAAAGCAAGTTGGGTCTAGTTGGGTTGGATTGGGCTAGGCAAGCTAGTTGGGATTAGGTTTGCCTAGCTCAAATTGTTTGGGCTTGGCAAGTTGGTCTTAGGCTTACAAATGCTACATCTAGTCCATATTAGGTTCTAGGTTTCAAACATGAATTTGGGTCAAGTCAAGTGAGGCATGACAAAATTTTGTTAATGAGACCCATGTCTAGCATGAACAAGGCTTAACCTGACATAGCTAAAATCTATCTAAATACAGTACAAATTAATTAAATATAAAATGAGAGCTAAATATTGCAACCTCAATGATTATAGGTAAGATATAACTATATATGCTAGTGCACCTAGCACTTATCAGGATGTGACAACTGGGCTAGCTCTAATTCAAGAGACTTGATCATACTATAATTGTTTAGATCTATGACATAGAATAGAAGAAGAAAAAGATGAAAGAGTGCTCAATATTCTCAAATCTCAATAATGCAAAACTTATGTTATCAATTGTATAACAATAAGGTTACTATATGGACCCAAAATCTTAATACGAGTTCTCGTAGAAATAGAATACTAGAATTCTCATAAAATCCTAATCTTATTGTCCACGTAAGTAGTGTTTGGATGCCCTATTCCTGGCTGGAATAGGGCCTTATTACAGGCTATTCTCCCAAACACTTGTTAAAATCATAGGGGGTCCCACTAGAATATCTATTCCGGTCAACACACCCTATTCTCGAATTACAATTCCATGGTCCCTGGTGGAATTGTGTTATACCCGATTTCCTTATTCCAAGGACATGGTTGGAAATTTTACCAAATATTTACCTCCGTTCATTCGATGGCTAGGTCTTTGTCTCGATCCCTCTTTCCCTATATCTAGGGTTTGACGAAATAGCCTTGCTGAGGTCTTCGATCGAAAGGATCCGTCTCTGCAGCCAGTTCATCTTCTGGAAGGTAAGTTCTTTGACTTGATTCCCCCTTTTCCGGCTTCCCATTTCCCTCTTCTTTTCTTCCTCTCTCTCTATGCATCTCTCTCTGCCTTTTCCTTGCCATTGCTAAAGGTAAACGTTTGGTTTCAGAGGAGAAGGAAGGTGTGGAGGGGTCTCGGAGGAAGAAATTCGGCCATGGGGTCAAATGAGACACTTGACCATGCCAGTATTTGTGGCTAGTGACCCTAGTTCATGAGAAGATGGGCATCCTACCCTCTGGTCATGGTTTGCCAAGCATTTAGCTTTTAGGGCATGTTGATCAAAATATTTTGACAACTGATCTTTTATTTTGATGGTAACTGAATTTTATTTTATTTTTCTCAAGCATTTATGTTTGAAACAAGGCACAAAAGTTATGCTAAATTAATTTATTACTATTAAAAATGAAAAATACCTATCTCTAATGGTTAAAAAATAGTCAAACAAGGGATAGAAATTAATTTTCTCTTCAAAACAGGATAATGTCACCAATAATGATGAAGATGTAAGTTATATTGTATAGATCAAATCTTGTAGCATGATAGAAATCAAAGCTCAACTCATTAATTTCCTTTTTGTGTCAATGTAAATGTCTTCACCTAGTTAGCATCACATATGCTAGGTATAATTTATAATGTTATTGTTTACAAGCTGAATATAAATTAATGCACCAACTTATACGACAAAATAAAGAAGCTTTATTGTAGGGAGGTGATTGGCCAATGACTATGAGGTAGATAAGTTCATAAAATGTTGGCTTAATTTATGAAGTCAATTATTCTAATTAACTTATTATTGTTGTCCCAATAAAGAAGGCTAAAAAGAAATTGAGGGTATGTTTTGAATATACTGGCTTCACCAATATTTACTCAATGCATAGTGGCTCGATTGGATTTTGACAGTAACAATGATGATAAACTTCAAATTCCTAATCAAACTGCCTGACCTTGCAGTTGAATATTCAAGGATTGTATCTACAAGCTAATGGATAAAGTAGACATGACACAACAAAGATATGAAATTTATCTCTTGATATACATTAAATTTGAAAGCTATAATTTTATCTATTATTTTTGTTCACAAAGCCTAAATGAAAAAGAAGTTACAAAACTGATTTGCCTATCAATGAATTCAAATTGACCTGGGTTTGTTTATTTAATGTTGGATTTATCAAGATAAAAAAGAACATATGGGTATATGTGATTGGTGGGGAGCGGGGGCATGGGACTTAGAAGGGAAGTGAAGATGAAAATGGGTATATTTAGTTGAGAAAATTTTATTTTTTTCTTTTTATTAGTAAAAAATGGGGATAACACTTTTGACATTATTGTAGACTACTTTCTATTTTCATTGTTTCCAAGTATAACATTTTTCATATTGTATCTATTATATTGTATTTTGCCAATGATGATAGGGTCCCTTAAGAATGAGCATTGCTAGGAGATAAGGGTTTAACTACATTTATATGATAAACAGCCTTAATAAGTTGCTATTCTATCTTGTAGCAGCGATGCTCCAGTATCTTTAATGTTGCTTATTATGAGATATAAATATTTTTTCAAATATAAAATTGGATGAATAAATGTTTGGCAGCCTTTTATAAAATATGGAGTCATTGTTATATTTTATGATTTCAGTATTTTTCTTATATTTTCAACGCTTTTCTTATTTTGAATATTTGATGTATAATATGTTGTATAATGTATGTTTTATATTATATTTTGCCAATGATGACAGGCTACTTTACGAATGAGCATTGCTAGGAGACAAGAGTTTGACTACAATTGACATGTTAGGTTGCCCTTATAAGTAGTTATTCCATTTTGTAGCCACGATGCTCCTGTGTTTATAATGTTGCTTATTCTGAGGCACACTAGTTTTTCAATATAATAAACTATGCATTACTTATATTAAACTATAGAATACTTATATCCCACAAACATGTATCGGCACATACATATTCAGGCAGATTTATTTACATGTTTGATAACATGTCTTTGTTTTTATTCATTATTTCATCATTACGAAGCCAAATGAAAGAATAAATATTCTTTTTCATTTAATTGTATTACATTTGGGATACTGTAGATACGATGCCAAAATAAAAAAAATAGAAAAAGAGGTTGATGCAAGGAAAGGTTCTTCTCGTTCTAGAGCACCTAACTGGACTGATGCTCTAGATATGGTAATGCTATCCTTATTGTGGCAAAAGAATGATGATGGCAATTGTCACAATGGCACCTTCTCCCAAGAAACATGAAAGAGGATGACGACTGCTTTCAATGGAAGGACAATTAAGTCCTTCACTTATAAGAACCTGAAAAATAGGTTGAAGGTTCTGAAGAAGACCTAACTTGTACTATAACTTATCTAATCATTCCGGATGGGGATGTGATCCTATACTGAAAGTGTCCATATATGGTGATGAACAAAAGTGGGAGGAGGTCATCTCGGTGAGTGGTCCATAGATGTTGATATCATACATAGCATGCTTTTAGTAACATTATAATTATTATCTTTAAAATTACTGTTAACAAGTTAACAAGGATTATGTTAGGATAAAGGGTAAGTTATTTCCTGCATACGATGATATGGACATCCTTTTTTCGAAGAACATGGTCACAGGTCGACGGGAGGATACTTCTGCTATTCCAGAGGGGTATCGGACAACGATACCTCGGATGATGAAGTTGATTGGATAAATTTAGATGACATCAACATTGGCCAACCATCACAACAAAGTGGTGGCTTCTCCTATTCATCATTTGGTCCTTTTGACCTATTTGATGATGTATGCCCAAGTAGCCCGACTATATGCATCTCAATTTTACCATCGAAATCTTCTGTAGATGCACGTCCATCCTGTAATGCTGGAAAGAGGGCAATACCAACATCCATTACTCCTATAGCACATAGGACAAGGCCTACTACTGATGCAACTAATGCATTTTTAGATTTGGTGAATCAAAATCGAAAGAGACTGGAAATTACTAATGAGCTGGCCCGTCCTACCATGTGATTGATGAGTGTATGTGGAAGTTGGAGAGTCTTCCCGGCATTACACTTGAATGTATTCTTGCTATAGGGGAGACCTTTAAATGAGAGATAAATAGGTGATTTTTTATGCATTATAAAGGGCCCCTACTAGAAGCATGGCTTAAAAGATAAATGGATGACTTCTACCATGTACCACCTTCAATGGCAACCCCTCCAGGAAGTTATGCTCATGTGTGTAATCAATTTATTTCTCCTCCAATGCATGGTGTCCATCAAGGTGTCCCCCATATATTTGTGCCTCCTCAAATGCAAGCTGCTACTCTAGGTGGCCCAATTCCATTCATGTTGGCATTATTCAAGCCAAGTAGTGAAGATAGGAATTCTCAGAGTTGTACCATTTCTCCTTGTGGAAGTCCCGAGGAATTCATGCATATTACTTCTGCACCTTCAACATGAAATAGAATGTGGCCGTCATCATTGGCCTTGACATATTATGAGCATGTTTGGCTTAATGGATGACATTTTGTATTCTATGTGTTTTCTATAGGTAACTTTTATTTTGTCTTGTGTTAACTTGGTTATGACAAATTTTGTTGTATATATGAACAGGCTTGTTACAATTATGTTTTCTATGTTACTATAATTTAGTGTCTTTTAATATTGCCTGTAAAGTACAAAGTTATGTATATGCTTGTATCTTTAACTTCTCTTTTTGTGTAATAGATGGATACGTTGCACGAGCTAATGATGTTTTAATAATTAGTTGTTCGGATACTTCTACATAAATCTTGGAAGTGATTCCCTAGATTTGATTTTGGAGTGTATGACTGGCTTAAGTGATGGCTTA
Source organism: Areca catechu (assembly GCA_021397845.1). NCBI lineage: Eukaryota > Viridiplantae > Streptophyta > Magnoliopsida > Arecales > Arecaceae > Areca > Areca catechu. The sequence continues at coordinate 44,987,221 of CM038047.1, read as the reverse complement.
AGAAATTCAGATCAGCCTTTGTGACATGTCTTTGGTTATTGCTATGTTTGTTTTAAAAATTAGATTGTTCGAGCTGATATAATACAATGTTGTTGCCCCTGCAATTTGCTTGATACATTCTGCTTCCGAGCTTGCTTATGTTGTAATTAATAGATTAATGTTTTGGAAAAAGTTATCATTATCTATTGCACAGTCTTTCCAAATTTCATAGTCTTGTTTGGGTTGTTTGGATATTTATCCTATTATCATGTCCATTTTTAAAGTATTGGAGTCTTACCTGTTATAAGTCAGAAATTAGTCATTGTTTGTAGATGCAAGGGAGCTGGATGAATTATGCTTCGGTGGATTTTGGAATAACATCAAGTAGATGTTGGGTAACAAATGTCGTTAGTTGGTGAAGTATTTGTCATGGCTTACTTTAAATGAGCAAGGTGGGTTTTGTTGCTTGGAAAGCTTGGTGGACTCTAGGTACCTAGTAGTGATATAAAGAGGCAGTAGGTATCCTTAAGTACTATTTTTTAGAGATCCTTAATTAATTGAGATTTCAAATGGCTATCTGCTCAGGATGCTCTATTGCTATGATTTCAAATGCAGATTTTACATATATTTACTTGAACTGAGATTGGATGATATGTATGTGGTCCTCTTATTTTATAAGTTGTGTTCTGGATATCTAGCTCTCTTATGTTACAACATAGATATGCTGAGCTAGATTTCTAATTATGGCAGCGGATATAATTGTTTATAATGGTGGCAGCCCATATTTTTTCTTCCTCCTGTATTGCATACCTTCATTTCATAATCATTGACTGTTTGCCGGTAGACAAATAAACAATATTTCAAACTTCCAAAACATTTGTATGTTGTAATTGGGACAAGCTTACTTATGTCAGATGCTGCCCATACTTTGTGAAGTGTATGTATGTTTTCAATTTAACTTTTGGTTGATCAATTTATGTTTATGATGATAGAAAGTAATACCACGGTGCTATGTTATTGTCCGTCTCAGTGATTGTTTTTCATCTAAGCTTGTTGTGTGTTATTGTTGCATCAATGTACATACATGTTTGGGTATGATATGCTTTTCTATCCACTGTGGAGTTCTCTATAATAGTGTTGCTTATTACATCCTCAGTTTATAGTTGTATAGTACCAACATTTACTTATAATAAGTGCTTTTAAAATGTATGCATCTATATTTTCAGCTCTTGTAAATGTTTTCCAAGTTTTTCTTACACGGGTTCTTCATGTTGTATGATGAGGTATGTTTATATGCATTATTTGGGATTTTCTGCATTAGTTTTGGCAATAATGATGGGCTGCCTGTTAATTGAGCATTGCTAGGAGGTAGGAGTGGAATTATAATTTATTGTTGTTTTGCTCTTGTAGCTATGATGCTTAATTGACATTATCTTTGTTGTCCTGAGCCATATATTGTAAATTATATATTTGTAATGCTAGTGATGGTAGCTATTATGTGCTATGATTAGTTTGTTGGTAGCCCTTAATGTTTTCCCAATTATGATGACTTTTCATATGGACGGCAATGCAAATATGTTCTTTTGATACTTATAGCACATATTTTGTGCAATGGTTATAATGGTGGCAGCCCTTAATGTCCCTGTATATTGAGCTCTCTTATGTAATTTTCTATACGTAATGGCCTTCATGTTACTTTCTTCATTATAAATTGTATTACTAGTTTGTGGGTGGATTTAAATTGCATTGCTGGTTCATTTGTCTTACTTCCTTCTAAATTGCATTACTGGTTTATTTGTATTATTTTCTATGCATATGTTTTTTTATCGTTGATGTCGTGATGCTCAACTGACATTATCTTCGATGCTCAAATCTCCATATTTTTATCATGTCACACTAAATTTATTTACACGTTGACAACATCATGCCATAAAAGGAATTTTGCTGCAAACACATGAAATGAAACCTTACTTTCTTTATAAAATTTATATGCATTGGGTTAGGAAATTTGTGTTGTTGATAATATGTATCCAGAAGAACACTTGTTTCATGGCTCTACTGGATGTATTGTTGTAATTGGCTACAGTTAAATTGTTTATGTTCATGGCTACTCTTAAACTATTGGAGATGTTGTGTGTTATATTTGCAAATGATGGCAGCCCTTTCTATGCTATTGTATAATTTCTTGTTATGTTAGGATTCATTGCAAATATGGTATTCAGATATTAATGGCACAGGTTCTATGATACTTGTATTATGTTGGCAGCCATTGAAATTTCTCGAGTTTTACATCTCGAAGTATGTAAATAATGAAACTTCACTTAAATTGGCTATAGTTTCATGGCTCTACTGGATGTATTGTTGTAATTGGCTGCAGTTAAATTGTTTATGTTCATGGTTGCTCTTAAACTATTGGGGATATTGTGTTATATTTGCAAATGATGGCAGCCCTTTTTATGCTATTGTATAATTCCTTGTTATGTTAGGATTCATTGCAAATATGGTATTCAGATATTAATAGCACAGGTTCTGTGATACTTGTATTATGTTGGCAGCCATTGAAATTTCTCGAGATTTACATCTCGAAGTATGTAGATAATGAAACTTCACTTAAATTGGCTACATTTTCATGGCTCTACTGGATGTATTGTTGTAATTGGCTGTAGTTAAATTGTTTATGTTCATGGCTACTCTTAAACTATTGGGGATGTTATGTGTTATATTTGCAAATGATGGCAGCCCTTTCTATGCTATTGTATAATTCCTTGTCTTATCAGGATTCATTGCAAATGTGGTATTCAGATATTAGTGGCACAGGTTTTGTGATACTTGTATTATGTTGGCAGCCATTGAAATTTCTCGAGATTTACATCTCAAAGTATGTAGATAATGAAACTTCACTTAAATTGGCTACAGTTTCATGGCTCTACTGGATGTATTGTTGTAATTGGTTGTAGTTAAATTATTTATGTTCATGGCTGCTCTTAAACTATTGGGGATGCATGTTATATTTGCAAATGATGGCAGCCCTTTCTATGCTATTGTATAATTCCTTGTTATATCAGGATTCATTGCAAATATGGTATTCAGATATTAATGACACAGGTTCTATGATACTTGTATTATGTTGCCAGCCATTGAAATTTCTCGAGATTTACATCTCGAAGTATGTAGATAATAAACTTCACTTGTATGGCAATGATGAAGGGTTGCTTGTTGATTGAGCATTGCTGGGAGGCAGGAGTGGAATATAACATTTATTTTTTTTGCACTTGTTGCCGTGATGCTCAACTGACATTATCTTCACTATCTTGAGCTAGATGTTGTAAATATATATTTGTATTAGTGCTTATGGGAGCTGTTATGTGGTATATTTAAATTGATGGTAGCCCTAAATATTCCATAATATTGTTTGGATTTCTTGTTCTTCAACTACTCACCGAGACTGTTATGTTGCCGTGTCAATTTTTAGGATACTTTAGTCTATTGTCATTATGAACTTCAATTGCACAGGTTTAGGATTTCATATATGAATCTATTACTCATATTTGTATATATTACATCTTATATGCACTTTATATTCTTAGACAAGAGTTTTTGTTTGATTATAAGACATGTCCAGGAGGTATATTTTACAGGTAAGATTTTGCTTGTACTAACAATGTTTTATTATTATAGCAAAATGTTTTAGTTTTCTTGTAGGGGCTATAATGATTCAAAATGGTTCGGAGAGCAGTTTTCCTAACTATACTACTACAAGTTGATCATAATGGTCAAGGATTGAAGTGCAGTGCATGAAACATATTACAGTTTCTAAGTCAATTGTAATTTTTTTTATTCATTTTTGGGAATCGTTGTGATATTGTCTGGGCACGTATTTTCTTTCTTCATATTTTTGTAACAGCAATTGAAAGCATTTGAACCCTTGTATGGATTTCTGATGATAATTTAAATTAATAATAAAATATTTATGTTTCTTGAAATTTACATATCCAGCTCATCTCCGTTTCTATTTTATTTGAGTTGTATTCCATTAAGGCCCCAGGCCCTGCGAGACTTTGATGGTCCTCCCGAGAATAGAAATGTCCCACCGTGGCTCGGGGCTCAATGGCACGGCGCTCGCCCCCCCACGGAAAACTGCACCACCAGAGGGACAAGGTCTGAGCCACGCCGGCGAACACCCCCAATAAAAAGATCTCCTTCAAAGGACCGGTCCAACAAGAGGGAGACCTTTGGTAACGGAAAGACCTCCAAAGGGGGCACCAGGAAAAGGACATCTTAGTGAAGTCCCAAACCTGGTCTGGGCCATCGATCTCGTATAAAACAGAAGAAAGAATCCCCGAGAGGGGGGAGGCGACTGGTAAGATATAGAGAGCTAGCGGGCAAGGAACCAGCTAAGAGATCCACCCCACTCTCTGCCTTCCATTTTTCTCTTCATACTTTCCACTTGCTAGATCTCATTTTTGAAACCTCTACATAGAGAGATCCCAAGCTCTTCGTCATAGAGGTTCTGTTCCTTTAGATCGTCTTACTGACTTGATTGTTGGAGTATCCCCACCAGAGTCCCCGGCTCGGGTCTCCTCTGTTTTGCAGGATAGCCAACCAAAGAGTTGATCGAAGCAGAGGACCAAGTACCCGATGGAAGCCCAACACATCCGTGACACGTCAGAGCTATAGGCCATGGCGATCCAGGCGGCAACAATATACATAACATAAACAAAATTTGAATATATTATAATAAGATTTGATAACTGTTGCTGCGTCAACTCCTGGACCGAGAACTGGGATGGCTGGGTGGACTGGAGCGCTCCTCTCCCAGGCGAACCTGCAGAAAAGTCCCCAAGGGCGCCGGTGGTGTTCCTGCGGGGACCCTCCGATGACTAAGTTAGCAGGAGGTTGAAGGCAACAGAATGGAGGAATCAAAGGAACAACAGTGTATGGAGAGGGAAGAGTTCTTGTACCTCGAACGGGATCCCCCAGGTATCTTATATAGGCGCGGAACAGTCCAAAATCCGTTAGGGGAGAGGCTGGGAAAGACCGATCTTTCCCTAGAAGAATCTAGAGAGTGGCCATGTGGCGCACAGATACGGCGACACCGTGGAAGTAGTGGAGCAGAGTTGTTGGGATAGCATAATCCTGCTGAAACAGAAAGGAGCTTCTGGAATACCCTGGATGCCAAGGCTTGCCCATCGGATGTTGGCCATGAGGCAGGCGGTCGGTCAGATCAAAGGCCGAACCCCCAAGAGAGGGCGACGGGCCGGACCCCAGCAGGAGAGGGTTGTTCGGACCTCAGCTTCGGTGGGTCGGACCTCTGGCGAAGGATGGCGGGCCGGACCCCAGCAGGAGAGGGTCGTTCGGACCTCAGCTCCAGTGGGTCAGACCTCTGGCGAAGGATGGCGGGCCAGGTCAGACTGCAAGATTGGGCCGGTTCTGATAGAGGTAAGCCGTCATGGTACAACACTATCCCCCTTGCCCTTGTGCTTCTAGCGAGTCCGCAAGCTCGAAGGGCGAGGGTATTAAATGGCATTAAATGTGCCAGCCTTTCAAATGATGGCGAATCCGACTCGACGCGTCGCATCCTTTCACCTCCCGCCCGATCTTTGCCCCGGGATAGGTGCCAGCACCTGGTTGGTGAGGTCTGAAAGAGCAGAGATGGCTGGTACGGCGCGTAGTGGCTATCCATCCGGATTCTTGAAGCGACGTAGGACACGTGGTGCCACCAGAGCGGTGGGTGCGCTTGCCGAAGTGGGCCATCCGTCGTTGCTTCGTCCATCATGAGGATCATGGCTGGATACGACCCGGTGCATCCCCTCGGATTTCTGTCAAATCCGAGAATCGAAGTAGCGGTCGTCGGAGCTTGGCATGTGGGGGTGCATTGGGATGCGGCCCCCGGATGCCTATAAAAGAAGGGGGGATCATCCAGAAGGTACTTGTTGCTGCATTTGCGCTGGAAGAGAAGAGAGAATCGCCTTCTCCCCCCCCCCTGCGCTGCCCTTAGGCTTCTTTAGATGTCCAGAAACCAGGTTAGTCCCGTCCTCGTCTTCCCCCATCTTCTTCTTCCTCTGCAACCAGTCTTAGGATGGCCGTAGCTTGTAGCCATAGGGAGCCTGGCCCGTTTGATATCCCGTCGACCATGACATGAGAGAGGGTCGAGACCCTAAGGACCATATATAATATACTGTCCATCCTGCACCTGATCGTCCCTAGCCAAGAGGGTAGGATAAACGGGCCCTTGAACCTAGGAGCCCTTCCCATGTACGAAGACCACTTGAAGGCCGGTCTTCGGTTCCCGATCCATGACTTCTTCATCCAGGTCTTCGATACCTTTAGGATCATGCCCTCCCAGCTGATGCCGAATAGCATTAGAGTGCTGTGCGGCTTCGTGGTCCTGTGTCGGGAGGCCGACATAGAGCCTAGGGTGTCCATTTTTTCAAATTTCTTTCTATTAAAGCAGGACTTCCAGAGTCAGGAATGGTGGATGTTCAGTCCCCATCCTAACCGGAAGATCCTACGGGGGCTTCCATCCGCTATTCATGGATGGAAGTCCAGGTTCTTCTTCATAGATAGCTTGGAGATGTGGGGCTTCGAGGCAGCTTGGAGGGGGCCGAGGCCGGATGCCTTTCATGGGAGGAAGGTCTCGAGGGCCGACGAGGCCGACTTCCACAGGTTGGACGGCGAAGATCCAAAATCCATTACTTTTCTGCTCTTTGAGGATAGCCTCCACCAGGCCGGACTCAGCCGACAGCCGACGCTAGGTAGGACGAGAGTTGTGTAGGGAGAGATCGACTTTCGCCCTTTTCTTCTTTACTCCTTGTCGGCTTTGCGACTGTTGCTAACTCTGCTTTTATTGTTGACAGGTGGAAAAATGAAGGCAGATAGGGCTGTTCTCTTTGCACGGTCGGCACAGAGGAGAGCGGTCCGGATCGCGGAGCAGGCATAGCAAGAACCGAGGAAACGGGTGGCAGAACCAGTGCCCGAAAGGCCGAAGAAGCAACGGACGGCGAAGTCGTCCGTTTCCGGTGGTGTTGATCGACCTAGGGGACGACATTCCCCTGACTGAACGGCAAAAGATGATTGCGTCCGAGCGGTCATCTTTAGTGGGACAGCTGGCCGCCCAAACGGAAGGGAGGCACTCCTCGTCGGCAGGGATGATGGCGACTCCTGCGCTCTCGTTGTCAGAAACGACCACGACGGTCCCCCCGACGACTTAGAGAGCCCCTATGGGCGAAGGTCCGTCGACTGCAGGCGAGAGGGCTGCCTGGGCCCTCGGGGAGGAAGAAGAGCGCGTGCTATGGTGCGCAGCTGAGGAGGCAAGGGAGCAGCTTCAACGGGCCGTCCCCAATACTGACGGGTGGTCCGTGAGCGAGGCGGCCAACAGTTTACTCCGCCATCTCTTGGGGTTAAGATTTTTCTATTCCTGCTTTCACCTTAAGTTTTACACTACAAATTTCTTAATTGTATTTGTTTGTCGGCAGCTTGTCAGGGACAACCTTCTGATGGACTAAGGGCTGGGCGAGCTGCTACACACAAAAGAGCAGTTAACCCAGAGGGCCGAGATGGCCGAGCTGGCGAGGGACACTGCCTAGGCGGCGCTGATGGCCTCCAGGGAAGAGGTGACCGGCTTGAAGGCTGCGACAGCCGAGGTGTCCCCCTTGCGGGCCGAGCTGGAGGCCAAAAAGAAGAAGGCAGAGAACCTGCTCGCCCAAAAAGATGATCAGGAGGCCAGGCTGAAGGGAAGAAGAAAAGATCAAATCCCTGGCACGTTGGCTGAAGGTTGAGGAAGGTCGCCTGGTTGATCTCGACGTCCGCGCGAAGGGGTACCAGACTTCGATGGAAAGGTACAAGGGCCTGCTGAAGTCGGCCCAAGACTTGCTGAAGATGGTCGGTGTGAAGGCCGTCACGGAATATAAGGCCTCCAAGGACTTCGAGGAGGAAATGAACGAAGCTGGGACAGTCGGCTTCTACCATGGGTACGATGAGTGCCTGGGGAAGGTTAGCACCGCCTTCCCAGAGCTCGACCTCGCCTTCCTTCAACTGCTGAAGCTAGCAGAGGTAGGAACTTCTGAAGGGACGGACCCGACTGCCGAAGCAGCTGAAGTCCCATCGGGAACCATTGTGGAGGTAGCTGGAGCAGACGTCCGAGCTAGTGCCAAGGCTGAGGCGGCCGAAGTGGTTGCTATTGTACCCTCCGAAGGTCAGGCCTAGGTGGTTGTAAAGGTCTGACCTTCAGCCTATGTAAAAGTCTTTTTAAACTAATGAAGAAAATGTTTTCCTCACTATCTTACCTTCTTTTTATATTGTTCTCTACTTTGCTTTCTGAAATTTTGCTAAGTATGGACTAGTCGGCAATTTAGAGCGAGTGGTCGGACCTTCTGGGTAAGTGTTAAGTAGGAACCCAGGCCGAATTAGATCCTCTTAGGATTTCCATCCTTAGCACTAGTCCGCTGGCCTTTCGGGCTGAGAATAGATTAGGATGGTTGAGGCACCGATCGAATGTCAGCTCAGGTCGAAGCAACCAGCTTAGGAAATTTATCTTAAGTATTAGTCCATCAGCTTCCTGGACTTTGAAGCAGTTGGGGCAGCGATCGGATGTCAGTTCAGGCCGGAGCAACTAGCTTAGAAAATTTATCCTAAGTGTTAGTCCGTCGGCTTTCCGGATTGGGCTGCCCTAGAGCTTTTGCCGACCGGAGTCGGACTTTCGGAAGTGGGCTGCCCTAGAGCCTTTGCCGACCGGAGTCGGACTTTCGGAAGTGGGCTGCCCTAGAGCCTTTGCCGACCGGAGTCGGACTTTCGGAAGTGGGCTGCCCTAGAGCCTTTGCCGACCGGAGTCGGACTTTCGGAAGTGGGCTGCCCTAGAGCCTTTGCTGACCGGAGTCGGACTTCGGAAGTGGGCTGCCCTAGAGCCTTTGCCGACCGGCCCTAGAGCCTTTGCCGACTGGAGTCAGACTTTCGGAAGTGGGCTGCCCTATAGCCTTTGCCTACCGGAGTCGGACTTTCGGAAGTGGTTCATAGAAAAAATGTGAACTTCATTGATAATATTTGCGGAGATTGTCTACATTCCATGGACACGCCAACTGCCGTCCGTCCAAAAACTCCAGCCGATAAGTACCGGCTCGAACCACTTCGGAGACCCGATATGGTCATTCCCAATTTGGGGAAAGCTTGCCTTGCTCTGTCGGCCTCAAAATTTTGGCCCTTCGCAAGACCAGATCGCCGACTCGAAAAGCTCGCACCTTGACTCGCGAGTTGTAGTACTTTTGTAGGCTCAGTTAGGCAACCCAAGAGGGGGGTTGAATTGGGTTTTATAAAACTTTTGTACTATTTGCAAAGTGTGAACTAAAGCAAGTATGTGCTAATGCAATTCAAGTTCTTGTGTATTTCAAATAAATGCAGCGGAAATAAAGAAATAAAAGCACAAGAAGAACAATCACACAAACACAAAGATTTATAGTAGTTCGGTGCCAACCAAGCACCTACATCCACTCCCCAAGAACCCCTTGGGAATTCCACTAAGTTTGGTTTTATAACTTAGGCTCACTAACAACCTTTACAACTTGTTTTGTCTTCGGGCTCACAAGTCAAACCCTAGTTGGTTTCAAGGCTCACCAACAACCACCCTTGATTTTACGGGAAAACCAAGAACCTAAACAACTTGTTTGGCTTCGGGCTTACAAGTAAAATCCTAGTTGGTTTCAAGACTTACCAACAACCACTTTGCTTTTCAAGGCTTACCAAAAACCTCTTTGGTTTTCCAAGGCTCACCAAAAACCTTAAGTAAAATAATATAAGAGCAAGTATAAATGAATACAATAAAAGCTTTCTAAAATAAAGCAAATATCTCTTTGAAGCCTTTGATTGTTGATGAAGATCTTGTCTTCAAGTTGATGAAGCCTTTGATTGATGCTTGTAGATGTAGACTTTGAATGCTCTCTTTGAAACTTGGAAGCTTGAAGACTTTGAATCACTCAACTCTTGAATCCTTGAAGAATATTCAAAAAACTCATCAAAGTATTACTTCCCCATTTGATTTTTGATGTTTATATAGCTCTCCAAATCATAGATGACCGTTTATGACTGTTGGGGATGAAGATATGGCCGTTTGAAGCAAGTTAGAGAAGTTCTGCAGCTTTTGAAAACTAGCCGTTACAGTCAAGTGTCGACACTTGACCTCCAAGTGTCGACACTTGGTTCCCAGGTGTCGACACTTAGTGTCGACACTTGGTCTGCAAGTGTCAGCACTTGGTTCTGCAAGTGTCAACACTTGGCCTGCAAGTGTCAACACTTGATCTTTAGGTGTTTACACTCGGTTGAGCCAGTACTGAAACTTCTTCAAAATTAAACTTTAAGTCTTTCGAAGTCTTCCTTATATTCCAAAGTCCTTATAACTTGATTTTTCATTAATTTAAAGACTTTTTCAATTGAAATACAAGCATTTCTTCATTCAACATGGTTAAGTACTAATATCTGAAAAATACACTTAAAATATAATTAGTACTCATATATACTTAAACATTTTGTCATCATCAAAATCAAGACCAGAGTCAACAACTTTGCCATCTTTTGGCGGCATATCGCCATCTTCATGCTTGCCCGAAGTCTTGTTTCCTCAAGTAAGTCCAGGTCAGCCCTTCGTTGCTCGGAGTTGGCTGGCTCAGCATAGCGGTCGATCCGGAGGAATTGGAGAGAAATTTCAATAGGGATGATGGCTTCACTTTCGTAAGTGAGGTTGAACGAGTTTCGCTTGTGGATGCTCTGGCAGTCGTCCGATATGCCCATAACATAGAATGGAGTTCTTCCACCCAAAGTCCTTTCGTTTCATTAAGACGGGTCTTCAGCCCATGTAGGATCGTCCTGTTGGTGACTTCGGCCTCACCGTTGCACTGTGGGTGGCCGACCGAGGTAAGTCGATGAGAGATTTGGTATTGCTGACAGAAGTCTTGGAACTTGGAGTTGTCAAATTATCTTCCATTATCAATGATAATTGTCTGGGGAATGTCAAATCGGAAGATAATATTGTTCCGATCGAAGTTCTCCATCTTAGGCTCCGTTATCTATGCTAGTGGTTCGGCTTCCACCCACTTGATGAAATAGTCAATAGCCACAAGCAAAAATTTTCTTTGTCCGGAGGTCGGGGGAAAGGGTCCCAGAATATCCATTCCCCATTGTGCAAATGGCCATGGGGCGGTGATCGGAGTTAGCTCGCTGGGGGCCTCCTCTGAATGACGGAGTACCTCTGGCATGTATCGCATCTTCGGACGAAGTCCAATGCATCCTTCTGAATGTTGGGCCAGTAATATCCCTGCCGGATGATCTTGTAAGCCAGGGATCTTCCTTCGAGGTGGTCGCCACAAATACCTTCATGGAATTCTCTGAGGGCGTAGTCAGCATCAGCCAGCCCCAAACACTTCAACAGCGGCTGTGAGAATGACTGCTTATACAAGGCGCCGTCAAGGACGACGTACTTGGAGGATGTCAGGCGTATCCGTTTGGCCTCTGCCGGATCCTCAGGAAGGGTTCCCTTGGCCAAGAAAGTGAGGATTGGGTCCATCCAAGAGGCTTCATGTTCCACCTGATCGATCTCTGCCGGCCCTTCGGCAATGCTGGGATGTCGCAAATACTCCACAAAGATTCAGTCGAAAGTCCCGCTGGCGGCCGTAGCCAGCCTTGAGAGAGCATCTGCCCGCCCGAGAGTTCTGCAGACGAGGTATGTGAAGAATTTTGAAAAATTTGAACCGAGAGATGAGGCTTTGTACCTGGTTTAAATATTTAGCCAGGGTCGGATCCCTGGCCTCAAATTCTCCCTTCACTTGGTTGACCATCAGCTGGGAGTCGGAGAAAACTCTGAGTCGGCTGATGCCCAGTTCATAGGCGATCTGCAGCCCCGCAAGGATGGCTTCATACTTCGCTTGATTATTTGATACCTGAAATAAGAAGTGCAAAGCATACTCCAGGTTCCCCCCGTCCGGCTCGGCCAGAATCAGTCCAGTCCCGCAGCCTGAAAGGTTGGACACTCCGTCCACATGGAGAGTCCAGGCTTGTTCTGCTTCATAAACAGCATCCGCTTCGGGTATTTCGGCCATCCGAGGGGGCATCTTCTGCTTCCACGTATACTCTGCAATGAAGTCAGCAATTACTTGAGCCTTCAAGATAGATTGCGATTGGAAGGAGATGTCGAATTCTCCTAATTTGATGGCCCATTTAGCGAGCCGACTAGATGTATCCGGACTCCGAAGAATCACCTTGAGAGGTTGGTCGGTCAGCACCACGATCGGATGTGCTTGGAAGTACGGCCGGAGCCGCTTAGCCGATGTGACCAAGGAGTATATTAATTTTTGTATCTTGGGTACCTCGTTTTGGCGTCATGGAGGATTTTGCTGATGTAATAGATAGGCTTTTGCTGTCCGTCCTCTCCGACTCACACAAGGATAGTGCAAATCACTTCGTCCGATGCCGAAAGGTAAAGATATAAGGGCTCCCCCTCCGTCGGTTTGGCTAGCAGCGGAGGGTTCTTCAAGTACTCCTTCAATGCTTCAAAAGTCGACCGACATTCACCAGTCCAAACAAATCCCTCCGACCGGCGAAGGGTCTTGAAGAATGGCAAGGACTTCTCAGCCGACCGGGAGATAAAACAGTTGAGAGTGGCGATTCGACCGGTGAGTTCTTGGACCTGCTTTTTGTTGGTCGGATGCGCCATCTCCGTGATGGCTTTTATTTTGTCAGGATTCACTTCGATTCCCCTCTGTGTAACTAGAAAACCAAGGAATTTACCAGAGGTTACCCCAAAAGTGCATTTTGTGGGGTTCAGCTTCATCTGATGGCGCCTGAGTGCATCAAAGGATTCTTGCAGGTCCTTGACATGGTCGGCCTTACGGAGACTCTTCACTATCATGTCGTCCACGTAAGCCTCCATGTTTCTTCCCAGTTGTCCTTCAAACACTTGGTTGATCAGCATTTGAAAGGTGGCGTCGGCGTTCTTCAAGCCGAAAGGCATCATCCGATAACAGTACAGGCCTTTGTCAGTGACAAAAGCAGTCTTCTCCTCATCTTCCGGATGCATCTTTATTTGATTGTACCCAAAAAAGGCATCTATAAAGCTAAGAAGCTGGTTGCCGGCCGTGGCATCCACCAGCTGGTCAATTTTGGATACTGGAAGTTGTCCTTTGGACAAGCCTTGTTGAGGTCGGTGTAGTCCACACATATCCTCCATTTTCTGTTAGACTTCTTCACCATGACCACATTCGCCAACCATTCAGGGTAATGGACCTCCCTAACAAAGCCAGCATCACGGAGCTTCTTTACTTCCTTATCAATAGCTTTCTATCTTTCGGTAGCAAAGCTTCTCTTCTTCTGTCGGATAGGTCGGTAGGTCGGATCGACCTTGAGTTGGTGAGTGATAACCTCTGACGGTATCCCAGGCATGTCCGATGCCTACCAGGCAAAGACATCAGCATTTCTCCTTAGAAAGCTAATCAGCTCCGTCTTAAGGTCTTCACTAAGAGAGCCTCCAATCTGAAGGACTTTAGTGGGATCATCCTCTCGGAGTGGGACAAACAGAATCTTCTCCCCTGGCTGACCGAGGCCGTCGACTTCAGCCCTTGGGTCAAATTGCTCCATGGTGGAATGGCCTTCTAACTGTTGATTGAAAATAGTCAAACACTGCCTGGCCATCCAACGGTACCCCCTTATCACTCCGATCCTGTTTCTGGTTGGGAACTTGGCCAACAAATGGTAAGTAGAAATAATAGCTCTAAATTTGTTGAGGGCCGGTCGGCCTAGAATAGCATTGTAAGGCGAGGTCGTCCGTACGACCACAAAGTTGATGAGGGTTTTCTGGAGAGGCTCTATCCCAATTATCACTGGGAGAACTATTTCACCTTCCACTCCAACGGAGTTACCCCCGAAGCCTGTCAGCGGCGCAGGGGACTCCAGCAGCATAGATCTGGACAAGTTCATTCTCACAAAAGCATCATACAGTAATACCTCTATCAAGCTTCCATTATCAACAAGTATTCTCCTTACATTGTAATTGGCAATGACAGCCGACACGACTACAGGATCATTCTCAAAGGCATGATTTTCTAGGAGATCTTCATTAGAAAAGATAATGGCATTGGAGCCTCGGGACCTCTTAGCAACATCCATCCCACCTTCCTGGCCTCCTCTGGATCGTCGGTGTAGCATGCCGACGTCTCCACCAGTTGGTCTTTGATTTGGGAGCTCCACCTCCTCCGGAGGATTTCTAGCATTTGATGCTTTTGCCCGGTCCCGATGGGGTCGGACGTACTTGCGCAGGTACCCCCTCCGGATGAGGTCTTCGATGGCATCCTTCTGCTGCAGGCACTCCTCGGTATTGTGCCCACGGTCCCTGTGGAAGTGGCAGACTTGTCCTTGTTCCTTAGGGTAGGAGGGCCCCTCATTGGTCGAGGCCTTTGCAAAAAGGTCTCGTTCTCGATCTCCATCAGGATCTTCTCTCTTGGCAGGGACAGAGGCGTATAAGTCTCGAACCTTTGGGAAAGTCCCTGGGCTTCGGACTTTAGCGTTGGGCCAACCGCCGACTGTCATTCGAAGGTCGGACTTCGGGAGCTTTGTCGCTCTGCTTCTTCGCGGCCGGCCTTCCTTCAGCTTGGCATCGACCGGCGACTTGTTCTTCTGGCAGAGCATACTTCTACGCTCTGGCCAGCAAATCACTGTAGCTTGCCGGATGCTTCTTGTCCAGGGAAAAGGTTAGCTTGGACGAGCGGAGCCCTTGCTTGAAGGCTGACATCGCTACAGCTTTGTTCAGGTTTGGGACTTCTATGGTCGCTGAGTTGAAACGGGCCATGAAATCCCAGAGGGTTTCTCCCTCCTTTTGTAGCACGAGGAAGAGGCAATCGGTAGTCCTCGGGGTTTGACTGCAAGTCCTAAAATGGGAAAGAAAAAGGGATTCGAGTTGGGAGAAGGAGTGGATCGTACCTGGCCGGATGGCGGAGAACCACATTCGGGCGGTCTTCTTGAGGGTCGCGGGGAAGGCAATGCAGTGGAGGGCGTCGAAGGTGCCATGGACCATCATGTGGGCCTTGTACGTGCCCAGATGGTCCATCGGATCGGTGGTACCGTCATAGGGGTCCACCTGTGGGATCTTGAAGTGGCGGGAAATCGTCTCCGCCAGAATTTTCTCAGAGAACGGGGGATGGGAGTGGTATACTTGTCCCCCTTCGGCCTTCTGCCGGAGGGCAATTTCATCAATGCGCTCCTCCATGTGCATAATCTTGCTGCCGTAGTCCTTTGGATGTTCGGCGACAGGTCGACCGCCGAAGGGGATGGACTCGACGTAAGAAGGCGAGGCAGACCTCGCCCTTTTGCCATCGGTGCGATCTCCCAAGGACCTCCGGGGCTCCGCGGCGGCGTGGGAACCATGCTGGGGGATCTCTGGCCGTCGGTCTCCCGCAGCAGCCATTCGAGGGTTAGAGTAGGAAGCAGCTGGTAGTTGTTGCCGGTTGTCGACTACTTCCTGGAACCGCTGAACCGTAGCCGTAAGTGTCTCAATGCGGTTCACCAAAGTTTGAAATTGCTGCAGTCCCAAAGTGATGGTAGGCTCTGCAGTAGTGGGGGCGGTAGCAACGAAATCATTCTTTCGGAGAGGCTCCTCAAACCTGGAAAGAGAGGTATCTCTCCTGGCAGTGGCATTTGGAGCTCTTCCCTTAGCCATTTTTTCGTTGAGGTGATGGATTCCTCCTTTTAGAAGAAAGAGTACGTGGGCCCCTTCCTCTAGCACCAATCTATTGCTGCGTTAACTCCTGGACCGAGAACCAGGACGGCTGGGTGGGCTGGAGCGCTTCTCTCCCGGGCGAACCTGCAGAAAAGTCCCTAAAGGCGTCGGTGGTGTTCCAGCGGGGGACCCTCCGATGCCCAAGTTAGCAGGAGGTTGAAGGTAACAGAATGGAGGAATCAAAGGAACAACAGTGTATGGAGAGGGAAGATTTCTTTTACCTCGAACGGGGTCCCCCAGGTATCTTATATAGGCGCGGAACAGTCCAAAATCTATTAGGGGAGAGGCTGGGAAAGACCAATTTTCCCTTAGGAGAATCTGGAGAGTGGCCACGTGGCGTGCAGATACGGCGATACCGTGAAAGTAGTGGAGCAGGGTCGTTGGGATAGCAGAATCCTGCCGTAACAGAAAGGTGCTTCTGGAATACCCTGGATGCCAAGGCTTGCCCGTCGGATGTCGGCGATGAGGCAGTCGGTCGGTCAGATCAAAGGCCAAACCCCCAAGAGAGGGCGACCTCTGCTGGACCCTAGCTCCAGTGGGTCGGACCTCTGGCGAAGGGCGGCGGGCCGGACCCCAGCAAGAGAGGGTCGTTCGGACCCTAGCTCCAGTGGGTCGGACCTCTGGCGAAGGGCGGCGGGCCGGACCCCAGCAAGAGAGGGTCGTTCGGACCTCAGCTCCAGTGGGTCGGACCTATGGCGAAGGACGGCGGGCCGGACCCCAGCAAGAGAGGGTCGTTCGGACCTCAGCTCCGGTGGGTCGGACCTCTGGCGAAGGACGGCGGGCCGGACCCCAGCAGGAGAGGGTCATTCGGACCTCAGCTCCAGTGGGTCGGACCTCTGGCGAAGGACGGTGGGCCAGGTTAGACCGCAAGATTGGGCCGATTCTGATAGAGGGTGAGCCGTCATGGTAGAACAATAACTTTATTAATTTGAATATATTATAGTAAGATTTGATAACTCTATTTATAATGGTGTAATCATTTTTTTCATGCTATCTTTACTAACGTATGTACATACCATGAAAAATTATACTAGATCATCATAATAAATTATTAAATAAATTATTAATTATATAATTTATATATTGATAAAGCAATTTTTATTATTTAGATAATTATAAAATTAAAAAATATTTGAAAATAGATTTTACCTTATCATATGGTCAGGGTATTTTTGGAATTTCAAAAAAATCTACATCTATTCCTAATAGAATACAACTTATTCCCATGTCATCTAAACACAATTTGGAATACACTGCATTAATTGAACTGGAATAAAATGGAATACTAGATTTCGAACTAAACAGAAATCTGGAATAACATGAAGAATAAGCTATTTCTGGAGAATAGCTATTCCTATTCTTGGAATAATTTTTTGCCATCCAAACACTATCATAAGGAATGAATTCAATAATTTTTAAATAAAATAATATTTTCTAATTTTTGTGTTTGAGCTTAATAAAAGTGCATCTAGAATTCTTACGGGAGAGTCATTTGTTAGTTTATATTTTCAAGGATGCAATGAATTAAATTCAGAAGTTTTGATCGATGAAAACTAGAGGTTTTGCACTTCAACAATGAAAGTTGTTTCTCGTTTTACACATTTGAGCCGCTTCCACCATCTTAACATAGTAATTATAGCAAGGGGACAAGGCGATGATCATTTTTGTAAGCAAGTATCTGCTTGCATTTGGCCATTCCCTTAAAAGAAAAGATAAAACAAGAACTAATATAACATAATTGATATTGGCATATTTCATTGCTGTAATATGGATCGAAGCACTTCTTTACAATCTCGCCCACAAACCATGCACATCTAATGTGGCATTTCATAAACAAAGAAGAAAGGAGATGGGAGATTTGACACAATTAGAAAATCCGTAAAAAAAAAAAAAATTATCGTCATCATGTCTCTTTGGATGTAATCTAACATTAAAACGTATATTTGGATTCCGGTTCGCTCCATCCCTTTCCCTTCTCCATCGCTTTTTCGCTTCCTTTTCCTCTTCCTATCTTCCACTACCATCTAAACAACTCTTTCTTCCCATTTCGAATTTCCTCTCTTTTATTTAATGATGTCATCATTTGGAAAGACATATATCCTTCCTCTCCATAAAAGATTCTCTTTTGTCGACTCATAATTTTAAACCCAAAAGCTCATCAGGTTCCCCATTTCCTCGATATTTTTCCTCTCAAGTCCGCTTGTATCATATCTGGGGAGGTTTTTGACAAGGGGCTTCCTTGTATTTTTTTTTTTTTTTTTTTTTTTATAAAAAAAAAATGATGGGGGGATAAATCCTGGTGTAACCATCCGCTGTCATCCTATCAGGTATATTTGATCCAAGGTGTTTAAATTTTTATAATTTTTTTGATTTTGTTCGAAAAGAGGTTAAGCTTCCATGGAATGCGGATGGGGAGATCCATGTCTCACCTCTTCTGGAGAGAGAGAGTCTTGATGATAAGGCCGCCGATCGAGGAAGATGATACTCGAATACTGGCCAGAGGGCCTCGGTCCTTGGCCGGACAAGATCTGATCCTCGAAAGTTGACGGCCTGGCTTTAAACCTGGCCGGGCCAGAGGTTGGGTCAGATAGCCTGATCAACTGTTGGAGTTATGGGAGAAGGACGAAGAAGATTCTATATATGGATAATCTCTGCAAGTAGAAAACCTTTGTTCCTCGGTGAACGGGCAGAGACCTTTACAAGAATGGGGTTTGCTCGAGCTTATATTCTTAATGATGCATTTCAATCTATTTATCCGGGCACAGAGGTGAAGGTGAATGATACTGTCATCTGGCAAGAATTCACTCATGAATACTTGGAAAGATTTGCTATACATACGGCAGATGATTGTTGGGGTTGAGGAGCGTGGCTATTGGAAGCTTCTTGAGGACTAGCATAATAAATCAGTTTATATGGTCCATGGATCATGGCTTCAAGGGTGGTGGTGCATAACCAAGCTGAGGGAAGTGTTAGAAGAACACCAATTGCATTAAACAAGGGAGGTTCGAGTACAGGGCCGTGGATTCAACAAAGGAAGCAATCTAGGAAAACTTCGCTCCTATAACAAAGCAAAGTCACCAAAGTAGGATACTGACAAGGGCTCTAGATCCAGGTTCGTCCTTTAATGACGGAAGCTAAGGAGTCGATTGTCTAACCAATGAACAGTAGCTCCTCTTCTTCTAACAAAGTTGAATCAGTTGAATTAGCTGGTGCAAGTGCGGTGAAGGAAAACTGTAAAGCGCTCTCCGACCAAGTTAGCAGCCAAGAAAAGATCTCCAGGCTCGTAATCTCCACTGCAATCCAAAGTTATGGTGCAAGAAAAGGACTCTACGAGTAGTGATCCTGGGAAGCAAATGGTGGTACGTTCGGTTGCTCAAACTGCTCAGAACAATACACACGATATGTTACGGAGGTCTGGAGTCCCGGGTCCAACATTTGACCATGTTTGCCTTGGATTATTGCCCTTTGTTGTTGACCATCATTCGTAGTAAATGACGAGGGAATGCTCCATTTAAATTTGAGAAAATGTACTTGTTATTATGATGGCATGTTTCAAGTAGTTGCCGAGGCCTAGAAATGCCGAGGTTCTTTTTCTCCGAGAATGAAGTTAATGAAGTTACTGCAAAATACAAAAGCTGCCATCTGGAAGTGGAAAAATTCGTTAGGTAATATATTCACCTAGGGTCAACACTTGTATGATGCTATTTAGGAAGTTACCGCAAAATACAAAAGCTGCCATTAGGAAGTGGAAAAAATCTTTAGCTAACATATTCAGTAAGGGTCAACAGTTGTATGATGCTATTTACCATATGCCGATAAACGAGATGAAACGAAGGGGGCCATCAATACAGGAACACCAATATTTGCTTTCGCTGCTTCATCAACCATAGGAATTTCCACCTACAAGAAGTCTCTTGGATGCAAAAACTCTAGCTTGACTTGGCTCAATGATCGGTGATGATCTTACTCAGCAAGGAGCTTAGCAGTCTGCTCGGCAAGGAGTCGAGTAGCCTACTCGGTCATGAGCTGAGCAGGCCATAAGACTTCCTTTTCCCTGATCGGGTATGATTCGAGAGAAGATTCAAGTTGGGTGACCGAGATCAAGGAAGAAGGCTCTAAGACCGAATTTCCACTCAGCCAAAGTACTTTTACTTGGCTTAGAGCTAAATAACTTACTCGGCTTGGAGTTAAATAACTTACTCGGCTTGGAGCATAGCATACTACTTGGCCTGGAACCAAGTAGCCCACTTTGCCTCGACTTGAGTAAGCCTACTCAACCTGGAGTCGAGTAGGCCACAAGGTGAGGAATCAATCAAGCCCTGAAGGCCTGGACTCACGAGTCAGATGCGGCTAGATGACTTGGTAGGACACCGAGAACAGAAAACTACCACGATTACAAAGTTTTGAGCCAAGAAGGATTAATGAGAGATAACCGTGTTTGTACTATGTGTTCTATTATGATTTTGTTTTATCTGTTGTGTTGAATGTACTGGATTTGGGCTTGTTTCTGTTTAGTCAAAATAATCCCAATTGGGATAAGCTTTATCTATATAAGCCGGAAATCCTGATTAAGGAGAAGTCCTTGGTTTTAAATACTAAAGTTGTAAAGAAGAAAACAAAATGAATGGTGGAGGAAAATTTCTCGCCGGAAATCCTGATTAAGGAGAAGTCCTTGGTTTTAAATACTAAAGTTGTAAAGAAGAAAACAAAATGAATGGTGGAGGAAAATTTCTCGTGTTTTCTCTTCCACCTCTCATTTTCATTGAGCTTAGTACCAAAAGGATCAAGTTTTTGATATCAGAGTAGATCCTAGGCTATGTATGATAAATACGAGGTTCATATACCAAGCGACTGGTAAATCTCCTTCCATCTTGATGAGACACCACTAACCACTATAGTTGAAGATGAGTACTCAAGAGGAGACCAGTTCGATAAATAACTTAGTTGAGCAGATCAAGAAGATGGCAGATCTGATAGCAGTCATACTAGCTCAAGTAGAAAGTATTGAGAAGAACCAGTAGTGGTTGCCTACTCCACCGATAGGGCTAGCAGTAGCCATGGAAGATGAGGAGGTGTGTGTGACACCCACAAAAGGATTTCAATAGGGCCATGCAAGTACATTGAGGAAAGATTTTGACATCGACCTTACAGGAGTAGCAGGTAAGAAACCATAGACATTCAAGGTTGAGGCAAAGATTTACATCCCTTCCTTAGATAGTGTAGTGGATGTCGTAAAGTTGGATCCTGAATCAAGCAGCTAGAGGGATATGGGTATGATAGTAAAGATCGAGTGACTTTCACACAATTAAAGCTAACCAACTATGCTTTAGCATGGTGGAATGCATACCTCCATTCCAACGGCAATGTAGAGGTTGGGTGGAGTGTATTCAAGCATCTTCTATGCCAAGAGTTTTACCCTATAGGGTACTCTTAAAATTGGTAGACATGCTGGCATAACTTGAGGCAAGGGCAGAATCAGTCGATGCAGGAGTACACCATTGAGTTTCGGTGCCTGGCGCACTGGGTATGTCCCTTGCTAATGAAGATGTCTTCACAAAGTATATTGCAGATGATGCCAGACCCACGCCCCTATCTGCTGGGGTAGATCATGAAGGATGTTGGCCACGTGGTTAACCTACAATGTAGGCTCCACTTTGCATCACTTGTTGGTATATCGACGAGGTAGTGTGCAAGGTGGTACCCTTGTACATCTGTCAAGTGATACTTGGCAATCTGTTCTTATATGAATGAGATGCTCATTTTCACCGATGGGCACAAGAGTATGAGCTCACCAAGATGGAAAGAAGTTTATCATCCACTGGGAATGAATGCACCAACCAGCAGATTTGGTGATAGTTGGCTAGGCAAAATAGTTGGTAAATGCTTGTCAGAAATTTATATTGCTGATGATTTATTCGGTAGCTTGAACTATTGAAAGTATTCCTGTTCTAACCATAACTTGCAGAGAAGAGGAGAACAGCATGGCCCATCCTGTCGGCAAATACTTGGAGCTTTTTAAAGAAGCCTAAGAGTTACCACCAAGTCGGGCAATGGAGCATGAGATCCAACTCATCTCATATGCATCTTTGCCTAACATTGCATGTACAGAAACTTTGTAACCAATAATGAGGAGATAAAACAACAAGTGATCGAGCTGCTTGAGAATGGTATCACCAAACCGAGTAGCTCTCCTTGTAGTTCACCGGTAGTGCTGGTGCCAAAGAAGGACAAGCGATGGTATATGATATGACTTTAATCTTATTTCATATATGATATGACTTTTTGGCTTAGTGATTAGATTGAATGCATCACCATGGCTATCCAGTTATAAAAGAAAGCAGGGTTAAAGGCCCTCTCTTTCCATTAGATGAGGTTCTTTTACAATATGTAGAGGAGTCGATGTGATTTGATTTATGAAGAAGAACCTTGAAAGGATTTTTAAATTGAGCTGACCAAAATCAGTTTAGTCAAAAGGTTAGTCAGACATGAGATTATGCTGACTAATAAAGTATTTACCTAAATCTAAATCTCCTCGTAAATATTAAGTATAGGTCTTCCACCATTGTAAAGCTATAGGCATCTCTCAGGTGTTGATTATTTTTAGCTGGATACAGTGGTTTAGTTACATCATTAGACACAACCACCCTATTAATATGAGATATTACGGAAGGAAGATGGGATCGGATCCAATAACTGTTAGACGAGGGATCCAATGACAGCTTCATTTTGCATTGAACAGTGGGTCTAACTTAACTAGGAAGTATGGGAAATAACTGTCAGGTGAGCCCAAATGATTTAGAGGCTGAGTCACTGCAACATGCTTAAGAAGTATTGAGCAAGAGTTGTCCATCATTGATTTACGTGTTACTAATAACTATTAGGTGAGATGCACAAAATCTATAGGACCATAGTTTCCATTAGGGATCCTAGTCATGTAGGGGTTTCCGCATCTCCACTAAGAAGTGTGAGAGATCCATAAAAATAGTGAAAGCCTAAATTTATTGCTTAAAGTTCCTAGAATAAATTTAAAATTAAATATAATAATCTAACTTAATTCTTCACTCTCTATGGATAAAAAATTAGCTTCCAATTATCTTAATCTTTAGACAAATCCATTAACTATATATTATAAAGATTGACTCAAATTGAAATTTAATTAGACAGGTTGAGTACAGTAATAGACCAGAATTATTCTATGTTACCAAGCCATTCTAGTTGACCTAACTATAGTCGATCCATGATCATTGTTTGACAATGATTAAGGATTAGAAGCTTGAGAAGCTCGGGCATGTTGATGCATAAGGATTGTAAATGGATTTGATCCAGCTATTTTTTTAACTCATATGGATAGTTTATTGTAAACTACTATTTGAATAAGGATGATTAGGTCAACAAATCGATGACTAATAAAGAGACATTGAAAGGTTCAATATACATGCTTCTTAGAGCAAACCTTCTCTTCCACAAGATAGTTTAATTGGAAGAAGAGGCTTGTGAAGAAGCAGGAGATCAATTCTTTCACGTAGATGGTCATTGATAATGGAAAGTTATTTCCACTTCAAAAGTCAATGACCATAGGCATTCTCCCATGTACCTGGAATCCTTAAAGAATAAATATGACACACTTTTGGAAGGTATGCCAGTTCAAAGATATTAGTAATTTTTGAGATAGAAATTCGATTTAGTCTCTACATGCATATGATGCATCTGTTGAGCTACTAGTGAGTATTGTGGGATCTGAGAGATCCCGTGAGATGATATCTAGCCCGGGTATACATTAATGTGTGTAAATGTACATACTAGGGAAAGCTCCTTAAGGTTCTTTGACTAAATCGAGGAAGTAAATGCCTCAGAGAAGATCTTCATAATCATTTCAAGTTGTTCAATATAATCTTATAATGGACTCCTCTTACATTTCGAGCTCAACGAGGTATCTGAGTAGAGAAATTGAACCCTATTAGATCTGGTTCAATCTATTATGAAATTCACTAATTTATGTTTAAGGAATTTGATAATAACTCGGCTAAATTATTTAATTGGGTTCACTTTAAATCTGTTTATCACACTTATATAAGACATAGGTGGATGAGTTAAAGATTAAGTTACTGATGGCCTGTATCTTAAAGAGATGTTACGATACTTTTTTCCAGTGGACCACAAGTTGTTGTAACCTAATATCTTTATTCATGGTTAAATAGTTAACCTAAATATAGTAGTGGGAGGATAATTAAACTCGAAGAGATTGTCTCAAAAGAATAAAGGGTCATAGAATCTATAGAATCCATTCGAGCAGAACCAGGACATTAGTTCCTTCTCCATCTTGTAAGTATTGTAGGATCTCCCATCATCCAAAAGGTACATAGGTACACTTTCAGAGGATGTAGAGAAAGTGTTTCTTGAGGGTGATAGAGAACATAGAGATGATCCTAGAAATCTATAATGGAACGATATCAGACATCGATTCTGAGAAATCATTGAATCCCATAAAGTTAGACTCGATGTGCTTCAACCTAGTATTGACTTTAATGGATCCACTAGAAAGTATAGTACCTAATAGATGATGATCTATGAGGCAAGGCTTAGGTGAAAGGCTGAAGTCAGCAATGACTTTTGAAATCTTTTCACTTGTGATCATGCTTAAAATCTATATTAATTACTATTATAGTTAACCATGATGAGATCAGATTGATGGACAATGATGAGATCACAAGGTCTAAGCTGCAAAGGATCTATGTAAATAGACTAAAGCAATAAACTCAAAATTGAAATTCGTGTTTCTATGATATGATCAAATTATTTGATTCTGCTAAGAACAAGAAGAGAAACCATGTGTTTATAAAAGGTAAGTGAGAATATGTAATTTCTCGCATTGTACAAAGAAATATTCTGACATTAGGAATGAGATTTCTATACTGACTTTAGTTAGATAATGATTATCTAGGTAATTCTCCAATGAAGACCTATTAGAAGGTATCCTATATTTAGAATGTAGATTCGCGAGATAGACCAAAGAGGATGCTACACCTATCATAGAAATTGTATATTAAGGAAGTGCTAAATAAGTTCACCTAAAAATCCAATTGAAGATTTGACTCCTTAAGCATGGAATTAACTTCTAAAATGTGTCCCAATATATTTGAAGAGATTTTTTATATAAGCTAGATCCCTTTGGGCTTGGACCATAGGGAGCCTCATATAAACCCTGTAAGGTATATTATATGATTTTTGCTATAAATGTTATGAACAAATGTCAATAAAATCCAGGCTATGAGTACTAGATAGCTATGAAAATATTCTTTAAAACTTAAGAAGTATTAAAGATAAATCTTAGGCCTTTAAAATGGAAGAATTGAGGGAATAATGATATATAAGATGTGTTCTTGTACAATAGTGGTTTGGAACTGGTCATTATAGATTTGACCTAAGAGGTTGACCAAATTATTCTCTTAGGGTGCAAGGATGTATTTTGATAAATAGTTTGTTGTAGAAATGAGTGAGATGTCATGAAATGACGTAATACTCTATCATAGCAATAATGGTCTCATAGCTCTTGCTCAGAAACTAAGGTCTTACCAGAAATCCGAATACATAGAATGATTGGTGGGGGTACCAGGATTAGACACAGATTACTGTGTCCTATTTGGTTTACCTAGCCATGTGTCAAATTTTGTAATCAACTAGAATTGAGTCCTGTAATAAGTTGAGGTTAGTTGATTTGTCTCAACCCTCAACCTAGTCATTTTTTGAGTCCTATATATCAGTTATGAGTCTAATATGAGCTCAATTTTTGTACAATAAAGGAGGTTACCATATTTGGAGTTCCACCGGGTCACATCCAGGAGTCAGAGGCCACTACATCAGTCCATTGGATTTTGTGTGACAACCCAGGATCCAAGATGCTTCGGAAATCCTGATTCCTTCCAGATGCCCTCCAGATGTCTAGATTCCCTTCCAGATGCTAGAGCATATTCTCATAACAGGGCACCCATGATTCCAGAGGTCTACCTGCATCCAAGCCCAAAGAAATCAAGCCCAGGTGCCAAGTCCAAGCCCTTAAGAAGCAAGATTCTGGGAATATTCTTGCTACCAGGCTAACAGGCCACCCAACTTCCAGAGGCCCAAATCCATGCACCCAAGCTCCTTTGGGCCGGCCCCTTGCTGCTCCTAGAGGCCCAACACGCCCCCCTAGACATCCTTGAAGTGTTGACCACGTCCAAAGAGGTTTAACCAAGTCCAAGTTGAAGAGAAGAAGGAGAAGACCAAATTTATTCCTAACCTAGTTGGGATTTCTAATCCTTTTAAACTTTGTAATTCTAACCTAGATAGGAAAGGACTTGTATTCCAATTTGGAAGAGGACTTGTAACCCAAGTGTAACCATGGTTAGTGAGGGCATGGGAACTCTATAAATACCCCACCCCTCCCCCTCTTGTAAGCATCTATTTCTTATGAATACAACTTGTTGAAATTTTGAGTTACTACCTTATGTTGGTGTTTTGTTTTGGTTCTTTGGTTTGTGTTCTTGTGCTTGGACGAATTCCTTGCTACCCTAGCTTCCTTCCACACCCAACTTACTGCCATCCAAGCCT
This sequence comes from Areca catechu, assembly GCA_021397845.1. Classification (NCBI taxonomy): domain Eukaryota; kingdom Viridiplantae; phylum Streptophyta; class Magnoliopsida; order Arecales; family Arecaceae; genus Areca; species Areca catechu. The sequence goes on along the minus strand of CM038047.1, from coordinate 44,960,907 downwards.
TCACACATCCAAGAAGAAGTGCCCTAGGCCGCCAAGCAAAGAGATCTTCAACAAGCTTCGAACATCCATCTTCTAACCCTAATCCCGATTCCTTTCAATCCATAGTTCCTTTTCTTATTTTTTAATTGCTATTTTGATTAACCTTGATGCTTGTAGGATCCTCGAGGTGCTTCCCCTCCCCTGAGGAGGCCTTCTTTGCTGCCCAGACCGCCCAGATCAGCCATCAGATTCAAGGGAAACAAGGCTTCTTCTTCTAGGCTCCGATCAGAGTTGTGAGTGATCTCTTCTGCTACTGATATTATCATCTCTGACTGGTATGAAACCTTCCCTTCTCTTATTATCTGATTTAATGAAGAAAAGCTATCCTAAACCGGCAGTTTCTTAACTCTCGGGTCCTGGATATTTCTTTGGTTTGCATGAGTATGCCTGCGACCCGATGATTCTTTGCACTGCTAGTCCTTCTGCTAGTTTTTACTTTATTTTGGAAATCTAGCCTGCAATTAAAATTATAAAAATCATAAAAAAATTATTTTACTATTTTTCATGTATGTTTAGCAGTCTTAGAGTCATCTCGCATTAGTTTGGTATTAGAACGGGTTCAGGATAGTTTTTTATTTGCATTGCATTCACAAACCCTAATTCTCCATTCTGTCCACTGCATTAGGTGTCTAGATTTCATTTGATTTTAGTATCATAAACATTTTATTTTTCTATGAAATTTTCACTGCATGTCCTCTGTTTTGTTATAGTGATTATCAGAACTTTTAATTATTTTTACTGAAAACCTAAGTCTCTAAAATTCGGCATAATAGGAATCCTAATAGAATCCTGATAATTTTTGTAGTAGTCTAGAAAACCCTAGGTTTGCATTATCATCTGATTTTTTTTTGGCATGAAACTTGGTAGGCTTCATCATAACCGTCCATCCTCTGTTCCAGATTTTTTTTGAATTTTTTATGCATCAGGATCTGTGTCAAACTCTTAAATAATTAAAACCCTAATTTATTGATTTCTGCTACATTCTGCATCTTGACTCAACCTAACCTAATCAACTACCAAACCCCCAATCCCAAGCCAAACTTTGTTTGATAACCCCAGTTAACTTGAACCTAACTTGACACATCATAAATCATTAAAAAAATATTTATTTTTTGATTGTTTTAGCTTGCATTAGGGCCATTGATTGCCATCATTTTAACCTAATCTTAAGGGCAACTCAAAATCTCATATCAGGGCAGGATTTCATCACCTGTCCTTGGCCCAAACCACCATCATCATACTAATCCAAGCTTAATTAAAATCAATTAGACCTAATTTGCCTTAGTGGGCTAGGAGACATCAACAGGTCGGGTCCGAGCTGTGTGAGCCAACTAGTGCATTTAACATTTTAGCTATTACTGAAAGCTGGTGTCTAAGGTTGGGAGTCTAGAGTCAAACGACCTAAGTGGTGTTATGATTTTTAATTGGGTCCCTGCAAAAGCAGGGGGGGCCTCCCACACTCCTACCCCCTACCTGGCCAGTTGAAGGATTAGCTATTGGGTTAGGTGTAAGTTGAGCTGACCCACCCAGTTTCTGGCTCTAGGTCTAGGAAACCCTAGATTATACTAACCTTTTCTTTCTCTTTTGCATGTTTGGTTGCATCATTTCATTTTGATTGTTTGATTTGTTGCATGACCACTAGATTAGGAACCTAATACCAGTAGACTTAATCCAACCTAACTAGTATGACCATGAAGTCCAACCCTAGGAGAGCCCAATACTCTGATCCATATAGGGAGCCCAACCCTAGGAGAACCGCATACCATGACCCATACTTGGAGCCCAACCCTAGGAGAACCCAATACTCTGACCCTTACCAGAAGTCCAACTATAGGAAGCCCAATTATCAAGTACCCACCTTCAGTGGTACCTCAAATCCTGAGGATTACATAGACTGGGAAAAAGACATGAAACAATATTTTGAATGGTATGGCTTGAGTGATGAGAAAAAGTGTCAATTTGTCCAGCTCAGGCTAACTGATTAAGCTAGATTATACTGGGACCAAGTAGAAAGACCCAATAATTAGATAGGCAACCTATCCATTACCACCTGGGAAGCCATGAAGTTAAAGCTTAGGGCTAAGTATGTTCCCCCATACTATCGACAGTGCATTCTAGACCAATGGAATAGATTATATCAAAGAAATAGGTCCGTGTCAGAGTATATAGCCCAATTTGTTGAATGTGCCCTTAGGTGTTGCCTAGACGAACCCGAATTAGTGACCTTATCTAGGTTTGAGACTGGCCTTCGTGAAGACATCCAGTGGGAACTATCTCATTGGCAAATTCAGAACTTAGAGGAAGCCTATAACACAGCTTTGGAATTTGAGTCAACCCTTAAGACTGAACCCATAACCTATGAAGTCAGCCTGAACCCCATAGGATCAGCACCCCAGACCCTAGCCAGTTTTTCTTTAGCCAAACCCCTCCTACTATCCCATTGGTTCACCAAGATGACCTAGAAGAAGAAATATATGAGACTGATCCAAGTTTAGTAGAGGAGTATGAAGATAATGAGTCTATTGTAGATCTAGAGGAAGAAACACCTATAGAAGATCCAGAAGTAGTTGACTATAACCAAACCCCAATAGAAACCAACTCAATATTAGTTGAGTCTAAAGTCCAACCCAGTTCAACCATGGAGTCCAATCTAGAAACCCTCAAGGCCCTAATTGAACAATGGGCCCAGAAAATTACCCAATTCCAAACCCAGTTTACCCAATCCACCACCCTAGAATCAGTTGACCTTGACCAAACCCAGGTAGAAGCCAATCCAATGTTAGTTGATCCAGTATAAACCTAGGTAGAAGCCAATCCAGTGTTAGTTGATCCAGTAGATACCCAGGTTGAAGCCATCCTAGAGTTAGCTGACTTTAACCACACCCAACTGTAATGGAAGAACCTTTAAAGGAAGAAGACCATAAGGAATCCAGTCCCACTATTAGAGCTTTACTTGAGGAGCCACTGGAAGAAAGCCAAATTAGAGAGCCCAATCATTTGATTTATGAACCATAAGAGTTTATTAAGGACTTAATCTGGTGCGGGCACCAGACTCAGAAGAAGACTTCAGAGCTCCATTTGGATCTCTGATTGACATTGCCCGAGAAATTAGGGTTTGTAATAAAGGTTGACCTGGTCAACCAGTTTATTTATTTTATTTATTTCTTGAGTCACCATTTAAATTTTGTTGAGTCATGTTGACTCGGTGCAAGTCCCAATGTGGTTTCAATTTGGTCCAAAATGGTGCCACATTTCTCTTCCAATCAACTCAAGGTTCAAGCAAGTGGAGGCCACACTCCAAGCCACACGCCCAGCCACACTCCGAGCACACGCCAGAGTCCAGGAGGCGCCATAGAGGCATCCCAGTGTCATGGTCCCCACATCCAAAGAAGAAAAAAACAAATTGGAGGCTAAATTAAAGGAGGCGCCCACACCTGCCTAATTTACCTAAGCAAAGAAGGAAGAAAACTTCTCTTGGAGAAGAAATCAAAGAAGGACATCCAACCTACTCCTAATTGAAGTTCAAATCAAAATCAAAGAGCTTAACTTGGAGTGGAAGAAAAGAAGAAATACCATAAGAAGAAGAGGACTCCAAATCCAAATCCAACTCCAAAGGAGGTGCCATAAAAGTTCCAAAACAATTCCTTTATGGCCGTCCCAATTTTTTTTGGACTCTTGGTCGGCCAAGGGAGAGGATTTTCTACCTAATCTAGGGGTTGGAAGAGTTTAGTCCCACATGGAAATTTGTACAAGCTAGGAGAAAATTTTAGGTCTATATAATAGACCCCTCTTTGTAACTTTAAGAAATCAATGAAGAAAATTATTTTTTTGCTACTCTCTTGTGTTGAGTGACCTAGGTTTCTCTTCTTCCGCACTATTCTAAGTGTTGAGCTCCGTGAGGGGGTAATCCGGGTTCCATTGGAGCCTTGAGGAGGTGAGAGATCTCCATCTTTATCCAAAACCCTAGGTTAGCCACTTGAAATCCCAAAACCCTAGCCACCTTCATTATTTTCAATCCATCAAACCCTAGATCCATCCATCTCCCACGGCCTCTCTCTCTCTACAAGTCCAGGCCGTCCACCTTCATCCAGATCCAGTCCGGCTACTTCAGATCCAGAGCAAGTTCCAAGGAAAATCACATCAGCATCCAGGAGAATCCAGTTTTCAGCAATTTCGATCTTCAAGTTCATCAACCTGGTAAATCTTTTCCTTGACTCTCTGATTCCATCAATTGTTTTTCTTCTCTTCCAGATCTTGAGTTCAGGAGAAGCCAACCCGCCAAAGGACCAGTATTGGAGGATCCATTACGAAGATATCCGACTCCGAGGATCCAACAATCTGCTCGGGAGAGTTCTTCCACCAAAATCTGTGAAGATCATTGTCTGGTTAGATAAACCTTCCCTTCTCTTTATTTCTGTTTTGTTGAAAGCTCGGAGCGAAACCCTAGGTCTGGGAGTTTCTCAACCCCCAGCGATCCGTTGCTTCTGAACTACTCTGATAATTTAGTTTCCTTAAAATTGTGCTTTCAATTATCATATTAGTATCTTTCAATGCTAGGTTAACTTTTCTTTGATTTGAAGCCAACTTCTACAAACATATAAAAACAAGAAAAAATTAGTTAATCTTAATTTACTTCCGCATCGCGTCCCTTTATTTGTTCTGCATCATTTTTGGTATCAGAGCCCAGTCTAGGGTTTCTGATTTGCTTGCTTGCTTTGATTGTTCTCTTTTTATTTTGTCTGCTCGAAGTAGACTCCCCAGGACATCCGGTCCTAGGAACTAAGTGAGGCGCAAGCCTCCTCTTCCCATTCCACGGGGTGTTCCTAGGGCGTGTAGGGGATCCATTGGGTTATAACTTCGTAGCAGGGATTATAAACGGGGAAGACAATCTAGTTGCAGCCCGTAATTACCCTGTTGTCTGAATTATTTCTCCCTGCATAGAACTCCGAATTGCATTATTTTTGCTTCGTTGAAACCAGTATAATTGAACCTATTTTCCATAATTTTTCTGTGATTTACTGGTTTCGGTAAAAATTTTGAGCATTAAAATACAACAACTCTGTTTTTTGTGTTCTGCAATTCAATTCTTTTTGGAGTGATCATCTCATAATTTACTTAAGGGCAATTGAGCATCTAAGATAAGGGGAGGAGTTGATTACCTCTCCTTAGCCCAAAACCACCATCCAATCATTCGAACCTAGACCTAATTTAAAACCAGTTAGACCTAATTTGCCCTAGTGGGCTAGGGACACCAATTGGTCGGGTCTAGGCTAGTGTTGAGTCAGTTTGCTGAGTTATTCTGTGTGTGCTTAGCACTCAGTGTCTAGAACGGTGGTTCAGGGATCCATTCCCGAAGGGCTTGTGTGCTGGTCCGCCTACCTGGCCAATCACTGATTGGTGTCTAGGATTGGCAATCAGGGACCTAACACTCCCCTTACACCTGCCTGGCTGAGTCCTGAGTTACTACAGGCTAGCTTGCCACTCTGATTGGGCATCTAGTTTGGACTCTAGGTCTAGTGATCCAGTAGTCGATTTAGTCTAGTCTCATTTTGTGTGCTTGCTTGAATCATCATGTCTACCAGAAACGGAGTGCCATATCAACCTGGTCAAGCCCAACCTGATTTAGAGGCCATGGCTAGAACTCTTACCGAAAGCATGAACAAATTAAGTCAGAATATGACTGATATTGTTGCCCAGTTTAGGAATCCAGTCTGTGAGGATCTTACCCAGCTTAGGGATCGAGTCCAAGTACTTGAGAAACGTAGACATCAAAATTGGACCCCTGATCCAAAATTTAATAGGCCCCAACCTCACCCATGCCAGGAGCCTAGGAGGACCTTATACCGTGATCCCAAGCATAACCTTAGGAAGCCTAACCATGATATCTATAGTGTGGATCGTGTCTATGAGAGGTCCTTACAATATTCTAGACCAGGCACTCAACAACCCAAGTCTTCTAGATCAAACCATTTAGATCCACACCCATGCCCAAGTAAGGTCTCTACTAGCTTGAAACCCAGTGTGACCCAGGTTCCTATATCGCAAGAATGTTTGTTTTGTGGAGAAAGAGGCCATAAATCTAGTCAGTGCCCATGCATAGGACTGGCTTGTGCACAGCTAAGTGGTAAGAATCCTAAGGATGACATTAATGAGGGAGAACCCAAGCCTACCAATGAGGAAGAAAGGTTAGGTATGACAAGCTTAGGATCAGTTGACCCGATTATCACTGACCCGAAACCCATTGAAGATGGCATCGAGGAAGTATATGATGCTGGCTTGAGTCTAGTTGATGAATATGAGGGGGAAGAACTTGAAGAATGTGACATTGATACTATTGGTTCCTTACCTGAGGAGACCTTGGAAAACAACCAACTTGTAGGACCTAGTTCAGAAATTCAAGAGATTTGTGAGAACCAGGTTCCTTTAGTCAAATACCCCCAGGAAGAACTCATAGTGTTAGCCCGAGCTATTAGTTCGTACCCTCTAATGACAGTCATTCCCCAAGTACCAATTGAAGATCTTTGCACTGAACTGTTTAAGTTTGCCCACCCTATGGTAGATCCTCTCCTTAGGATGACTGAATCAAGCCTCTTACAATTGGACCTTGTCCCATGCCCAGCCACTAAGGTCTCTCCCGTAATCTCAGTTGAACATCCTTGTCTTGAGCGGATTGATTCACCCAGTCCTGTAGAAGTCCTCCTTATGACCCCAGACCCCTTCCTTCGCATGACTGACCTACCCTTCTATAGAGTATACCTTTCCTCACCCATAGGTCAAATTTCAAGTCTTGAGGTCATCAACCATAGGCCCTTCCATGAATCATTCTTTAATCCATTTCTTGAGAAAGTGGATCATTATTTGCTTAGAGAACAAACTTTAACTGTTGCAATCACATGTCCTAGGCTGCTTCCCGAACCATCTCTTGATCCATTCCTGGGAGTAGCAAACTTTTCCTTTCGAAAGGATGACCAGCTGACACTCATAGATCACCATTCAAACCTTCAGGTCACCACCTTTAGTCAGCAGGTAATTCGTGACTCCGCCTCATATTTCCTCCCTTTCTCTAGGACTTCCAATGCTTCTTACACCATCCAAGTATACTTTGTCGAAGTCTTTAGAGTGAACCATGTGTCAGAACCTATTAGGTTTGCCACCTACTTCTGGAAGACCTTATGGCACCTACTAGGCACCCATGATAAGTTTTCATGCTCTGCATGCCATCCTCCGACCAAAGGTCAAACCTAGAGAGCCGTAGTTTGTTAGGTTTAGACCTAGGGTTCCTTTGAACAAAGTCCATTCTTTAGGAATGCATCGTCAGTCGAGTTTAGGACATTGTCTCAGATTTTGGTTAAGTAAGAATACCAGGAGTTGGGATTTGTATTTACCCAGGGCTAAATTTGCATATAATGTTTCGATCAATAGGTCTATAGGCTAGAGTCCCTTTGAAATTGTTCATGGATACAAGCCTCACACACCACTTGATCTGATTTCACTATTAGTCCACACACACAAGTCTCTTGATGCACTTGCATAGCATGTAAAAGACTTGCATAAAGAAATTCATGCAAAAATAAATTTAAGTAATGAAACTTATAAGAAGTTGGCTGATACTCAAAGGCGAGTCAAATCTTTTGTTGAGGGAGACTATGTGATGATTAGGTTAAGGCCTGAACGGTTTCCTCTTGGAACCGTTAGAAAGTTACATGCTAGGGGAGCTGGACCATTTAGAGTGGTAAAGAGAGTAGGATCCAATGCCTATGTGCTCGAGTTGCCTCCAGAACTAGGCATTAGCTCTACTTTCAACATTACAGACTTAGTAGAGTACAGGGAGCCAGCTGTGATTCCTAGTGAGCCTTTTGAGCCTAACCCTATCATTGAGAGTGATCCCGACCCTGTGTGTCCACCAACAAACTGGCCTGTGAGGAAAGAGCAGATTGAAAAGATCCTGGATGATCAGGTTATCTCTACTCGTAATCGAGGATACCAAAGGTACCTGGTCCGCTGGCAAGGAAGGCCAGATTCTGATGACTCTTGGATCTCCCGAGAAGAATTACAAGAATTGGACCCAGACCTCTTGGAGAGATACCAGAGCCAACTTGAGCCTTACTCGACAGGGTCAAGTTCCTCCCACCCTGGGAGAATTGGTGCGGGCACCAGACTCAGAAGAAGACTTCAGAGCTCCATTTGGATCTCTGATTGACATTGCCCGAGAAATTAGGGTTTGTAATAAAGGTTGACCTGGTCAACCAGTTTATTTATTTTATTTATTTCTTGAGTCACCATTTAAATTTTGTTGAGTCATGTTGACTCGGTGCAAGTCCCAATGTGGTTTCAATTTGGTCCAAAATGGTGCCACATTTCTCTTCCAATCAACTCAAGGTTCAAGCAAGTGGAGGCCATACTCCAAGCCACACGCCCAGCCACACTCCGAGCACACGCCAGAGTCCAGGAGGCGCCATAGAGGCATCCCAGTGTCATGGTCCCCACATCCAAAGAAGAAAAAAACAAATTGGAGGCTAAATTAAAGGAGGCGCCCACACCTGCCTAATTTACCTAAGCAAAGAAGGAAGAAAACTTCTCTTGGAGAAGAAATCAAAGAAGGACATCCAACCTACTCCTAATTGAAGTTCAAATCAAAATCAAAGAGCTTAACTTGGAGTGGAAGAAAAGAAGAAATACCATAAGAAGAAGAGGACTCCAAATCCAAATCCAACTCCAAAGGAGGTGCCATAAAAGTTCCAAAACAATTCCTTTATGGCCGTCCCAATTTTTTTTGGACTCTTGGTCGGCCAAGGGAGAGGATTTTCTACCTAATCTAGGGGTTGGAAGAGTTTAGTCCCACATGGGAATTTGTACAAGCTAGGAGAAAATTTTAGGTCTATATAATAGACCCCTCTTTGTAACTTTAAGAAATCAATGAAGAAAATTATTTTTTTGCTACTCTCTTGTGTTGAGTGACCTAGGTTTCTCTTCTTCCGCACTATTCTAAGTGTTGAGCTCCGTGAGGGGGTAATCCGGGTTCCATTGGAGCCTTGAGGAGGTGAGAGATCTCCATCTTTATCCAAAACCCTAGGTTAGCCACTTGAAATCCCAAAACCCTAGCCACCTTCATTATTTTCAATCCATCAAACCCTAGATCCATCCATCTCCCACGGCCTCTCTCTCTCTACAAGTCCAGGCCGTCCACCTTCATCCAGATCCAGTCCGGCTACTTCAGATCCAGAGCAAGTTCCAAGGAAAATCACATCAGCATCCAGGAGAATCCAGTTTTCAGCAATTTCGATCTTCAAGTTCATCAACCTGGTAAATCTTTTCCTTGACTCTCTGATTCCATCAATTGTTTTTCTTCTCTTCCAGATCTTGAGTTCAAGAGAAGCCAACCCGCCAAAGGACCAGTATTGGAGGATCCATTACGAAGATATTCGACTCCGAGGATCCAACAATCTGCTCGGGAGAGTTCTTCCACCAAAATCTGTGAAGATCATTGTCTGGTTAGATAAACCTTCCCTTCTCTTTATTTCTGTTTTGTTGAAAGCTCGGAGCGAAACCCTAGGTCTGGGAGTTTCTCAACCCCCAGCGATCCGTTGCTTCTGAACTACTCTGATAATTTAGTTTCCTTAAAATTGTGCTTTCAATTATCATATTAGTATCTTTCAATGCTAGGTTAACTTTTCTTTGATTTGAAGCCAACTTCTACAAACATATAAAAACAAGAAAAAAATTAGTTAATCTTAATTTACTTCCGCATCGCGTCCCTTTATTTGTTCTGCATCATAATCTCTTTAGATCAACGCCCTCAGGATGAACTCAACTCTTTGACACAACTTGATCTTTTTCCTGAAATCAATGACCCCTTCTTCCATTATGCAGACCCTTTAGATATGCCTCAAACCCATAAGGTAAATCTCATTAGTCTAGGACTCATCCCTGAAACCCCTTCTAATATTCTAGTCTTTCTAATTAACCCTGAACCATCTCCTTATTTCTCATCCTGCCAGACCAACCCTGAACCCACCTCTTATTTTCTACCATTTCAGGAAACTTCTTCTGTTTTCTTTACTATTAGATTGCATTTCGTAGAGGTTTGCATACTGCATTCATTCATCGAGTCAGTCATGTTTGCTTCCTACTTCTGGAAGACCCTCTGGCAGCTACTAAGAGTTCATGTCACATTTTCATATGCATGTCATGATAGGATCAAACCTAAAGAGTCTATAATTCGTTAGGTTTTGTCCTTTAGAGTCCAATAAAACATTCTTTGATAGGGATGTCTAGTCGAGTCTATTAGGTATTAGTTGAGTTTAATAAACGCATAGCCTGAATTACATGTCTATACCTGTACTACCCTCTGCACAGCATAGGCATATGGAAATTAGTCAAAAGCTGAACATAACTAACGAACAAAATAACAACTTGGCTAATTCCCAAAAGAGAGATAAAGAGTTTTACAGGGGATTTTGTAGTTGTAAAGAATTTTCTACTCGCAAAGCTGGCCCATCCAAGATAATGGATATCTGTGGACCCAATGCCTATGTGCGTGAGATACTACCTGATTTAGGTATTAGCTCCACCTTCATCAACTCAAATCTTATAGAGTCTAGGGAGCCAGCAGCGATACCTAGCGAGCACCTTAAGCCTATCCCTTCCTTTGAGAGAGAACCCACCCTAGAGTGTCCATATATAATTGGCCAAATAGTGAGGAAAAGATTGAGAGAATCCTGTGCGATCAAGCCATATATACTCAGAATAGAGGCTATCAGAGGTATTTGGTCCGGTGATAAGGTCGGCTAAAATCTGAGGACTCGTGGATCACCCGTGAGGATCTGCAGCACCTCAACCCAGACTTACTCGAGCACTATGAGAGCCAAGTTACCCACACTCGACGGGATTGAGTTCCTCCCATCCCGAAAGAATTGGTGGGGGCACCAAGATCAGACACAGATTACTGGGTCCTATTTGGTTTATCTAACCATGTGTCAAATTTTGTAATCAACTAGAATTGAGTCCTGTAATAAGTTGAGGTTAGTCGATTTGTCTCAACCCTCAACCTAGTCATTATTTTGAGTTCTGTATATCAGTTATGAGTCCAATACAAGCTCAATTTTTGTACAAGAGAGGAGGTTACCATATTTTGGAGTTCCACCAGGCCACATCCAGGAGTCAGAGGCCACTACATCAGCCCATTGGATTTTGTGAGACAACCCAGGATCCAAGATGCTTCTAGAAATCCTGATTCCTTCCAGATGCCCTCCAGATGCCTAGATTTCCTTCCAGATGCCAGAGCATACTCTCAGAATAGGGCACCCATGATTCCAGAGGTCCACCTGCATCCAAGCCCAAAGAAATCAAGCCCAAGTGCCAAGCCCAAGCCCTTAAGAAGCAAGATTCCAGGGAATATTCTTGCTACCAGGCTAACAGGCCACCCCAGCTTCCGAGGCCCAAACCCATGCACCCAAGCCCCTTTGGGCCGGCCCCTTTCTGCTCCTAGAAGCCCAACACGCCCCCCTAGGCATCCTTGAAGTGTTGACCATGTCCAAAGAGGTTTGACCAAATCCAAGTTGAAGAGAAGAAGGAGAAGACCAAGTTTATTCCTAACCTAGTTGGGATTTCTAATCCTTTTAAACTTTGTAATTCTAACCTAGCTAGGAAAGGACTTGTATTCCAATTTGGAAGAGGACTTGTAACCCAAGTGTAACCATGGTTAGTGAGGGCATGGGAACTCTATAAATATCCCACCCCTCCCCCTCTTGTAAGCATCTTTTTCTTATGAATACAACTTGCTGAAATCTTGAGTTACTACCTTGTGTTAGTGTTTTGTTTTGGTTCTTTGGTTTGTGTTCTTGTGCTTGGACGAATTCCTTGCTGCCCTAGCTTCCTTCCACACCCTAACTCACTACCATCCAAGCCTTCACATGTCCAAGAAGAAGTGCCCTAGGCCGCCAAGCAAGGAGATCTTCAACAAGCTTCGAACAGCCATCTTCTAACCCTAATCTTGATTTCTTTCAATCCATAGTTCATTTTCTTATTTTTTAATTGCTGTTTTGATTAACCCTGATGCTTATAAGATCCCCGAGATACTTCCCCTCCCCTGAGGAGGCCTTCTTTTCTGCCCAGATAGCCCAGATCAGCCATCAGATTCAAGGGAAACAAGGCTTCTTCTTCCAGGCTCCGATCAAAGTTGTGAGTGATCTCTTCTGCTACTGATATTATCATCTCTGACTGGTATGAAACCTTCCCTTCTCTTATTATCTGATTTAATGAAGAAAAGCTATCCTAAACCAGGAGTTTCTCAACTCTCGGGTCCTGGATATTTCATTAGTTTGTGTGAGTATGCCTGTGACCCGATGATTCTTTGCACTGCTAGTCCTTCTGCTAGTTTTTACTTTATTTTGAGAATTTAGCTTGCAATTAAAATTATAAAAATTATAAAAAAAATATTTTACTGTTTTCCATGCATGTTTAGCAGTCTTAGAGTTGTCCCGCATCAATGATGATTTAATTCATGACCACCTTATTAAGGTATAAAATGTAAACTTCATATGAGATATGGTAAACCCACTAGTTTAGTAAGCTTTAACCAACTAAAACTGAAGCATATATGATGGGGCAAAAGTATATGGCTAATTTGCTTTAGTGTAAGTGAGATATTATTATATGTGTGCCCTAAAATTCAATTTGGCTAACATATATTTTAATTATAGGATATAAAATTATATTTAATATTCTAATTTGGATAATTTTACCATACATGTAGTATATATATCTATATATCATTCAAGAAATTAATGAACAATGACATATATTCTCAAGAGTTAAGAATTTGAGACCTGTGTCATCATAGATTAATTCCTAAATACTTTTGATCATGGGATATCATGGGGACGGTGATTGATCTGGTTTGATCGGTATATAGATCGCTTTCCTTTTAGGATAGACAAGTCTTGAGTCTATAGTATGGGGATAGTAGAGAGAGAGTGCAGGTGGTCATTAGAGAATGATGGTACTGAGCATGACCCTCATGAGAGTCACATGATGTCTACTCACTCGTCAGTATTTTTCTCGATGTTGAGTTGTGTGAGTGGTTCTTTGACCTGCAATGACTTGTCCACTCATAGTAGGGTTGCTATAGTTTAATAATACAAAATACTGGTCCTAGCCATTCAAGTCCTTATAGTGTTCATTGGCTATAGTAGGTTCATTATAGGAGTGAAAGTGTACTTATAAGGAGTCTATCAACCTTAGTAGTTAAAGTGTAGTCATATGCAATTTAAGAAGTCAAGTCCAAAAAATTTCATGGCTATGGTAGGTGAAGGATGGAAAAGAGTTTTCATGAATTTCACATTGGACTTAAGCTAATTAAATTTGGTATATGACACATGCTTAGAGTTTAGCGAGTTTCCATGACATGTATCTTATCAAAAGCTTTTAATAAAAAACTCTATCACACGGTAATTACATCAGAAGTTCTTCCTCTATTCTGCTATGTTGCTACTACATGCTACTACGCATCACTGGTGGATTATAAAAATCTACTAAATTCATTTTGGATCAACAATTCTTGATGGGATGAGCTAGAATTTTCTGGTCCATAGAAAGAATTCAGTGATACTATGATGAAGATTATGATATATCTCACTACCAGACAGAATGGAACCTAAGGGATCACACATAATAAGAGTTCGACCTGATCATACAGTTGGATTTAAATATGTAAGAGTTATATATTTAGAAACTCTAAATTTGTAAGAGTTATAAATTTGAAACCTGTTAATTTAGGCACTTGCTAATTTTAGCAGGCAGAGTTTTATTACAAAAGTTATAATTTAATTAGATAATTTGAATATTTAATTATAATTAGGCTCAATACAAATTAATTAGATTTAATTTTGTTGAGCTTGGATGATGAAATGGTATAATTAGATTTTGGACTAACCTAATTACAATTATTGCAAGTTAATTTGGTTTGACATAATTGGTTGCCTAATCTGATGCGGGATGATCCTAGGACTGATGCAAAATAGAAATCTAATTTTTTTGTATTTTTTTGAATTAAATCTGTAGGCTAATAATCCGAAATCAAATAAAGAATCATAAGTAGGCATGTAATGCAAGAAACTATCATACCTGCAAAACAACTCATGCAGAATAATAAAGCCAGGACCCGAGAATTGAGAAACTCCCAGTTTAGGATAGCAAACCTTCAATAAAACAGAAATTAGGATCAGAAAAGGATAGTACCAGGCAGTGATTGCAAATCCTACTGATGAAGAGGTCTCACAGCACTCAGATAGCGCCTGGAAGACAAGCCTGTAGTTTTCAAATTTAAAGGCAATCTGGATCTGGTCTGAAGGCAAAGAAAGCCTCCTCTGGGGAGGCTTAACACCTTGAATATCCTGCAAGCATCAAGGTTAGGCACAAAATAAGTAATCAATAAAAAGAAACAACATATGAAAGATAAGAACAAAGGAAAGTAGGATTAGGGCTGGCGGCTGGGAAGAAGAAGAAGCTCTTGATCTGGGGCATCTTTAGGGCTCCTCTTCTTGGACATGGCTGATGCTTGGACACTTGAGAGGTTGCTTAGGGTAGCAAGGGGCGGGGAGATATCAGGGAACAGGGGTCGGCCAAGCACAGTCACAAGAACCAGACAAATAAAATACAAGAACTTCAAGACAAATTTTTACCAGAGTTTCAATTTCATCAATAATAAGTTAATACAAGAGGGGGAGGGGTGGGGTTTATAGATGTTCTCATGCCCTCTCCTAGAAAGAATACAAGTCTTCTCCCACTTAGGTTACAAGTCCTCTCCTAGCTAGGTTAGAATTACATGTCTTAAAATATTTAGGAAAACAAGTCCCAACTAGTTTAGGAACTTGACCTAATCTTCCACTTCTTCCTTGCTTTGACTAGTCAACAATTGGGGACGCCTCCTGTGAATGGTGTGTGGGTTTCATGGGCAGCAAGGGCAGCAAATGGGTCGGCCTCCTTGAGGTTGGGCACATGGGCTTTGGGCCCTGGAAACTGCGATGACCTAGTATCAGCATATTCCTTGGAATCTTGGTTTTGGGGCTCATGGGCTTGACTCCTGGGCTTGAAATCCCTTGGCCTGGGGTGTTGGCATATTCCTAGAATCAAGGGGCACCTGGCATATGAAATATACTCTGGCATCTGGAGAGTATCAAGGCATCTGGAATGCATCTGGAGGGCATATGGGTATCTGGTGTAAGCACCGGTAGTTTTATCACGCGGAGATTAAAATATTTTTATTGAGAAGAACTGCTCTCGCTCATGTTTTTTTACACGGGAACCATAACTTATATAGCCTAAAGGCTTATTCAAACCAAAATAAAATACTAGAGTCCTATTACACCAAGACTAAAAAATAGGAGAACTTTTGATCCTGTTTAAACAAAACTCTGTTATTTGAGTTTATCTGTAACAAATTCCTCCCTTAAACACAAATCTCTTCCATCCATTGCATCTTGCCATTTCTTATCTCTTATTGCTTCTTCAAAACAAATATCCTCGGTATCTGCTAGAAGACATACCAAGTGAACTTCACTTGTTGATTCGTATAAATCTCGCAGACTTCGCATCCTTGATTGTCTTGATTCTTCATCATCATCATCAGATGTTGGTGGGCTTGACTGTATGATAATTGGTGCAGTAGTTGAGGATTCTCCTTTTTCTTCCTCTTGCGCTACCTCCTTTTGGTTGTTCCAATCCCATGCATCTTCTTTATTTACTTGTACATCACAGCTTATCACCACCTTCTTTTCAATTGGGTCAAATAATTTGAAAGTTTTTGTCTTCTCGTCATACCCGATGAACACGTACTTTTTGCTCTTATCATCCAGCTTGGTTCTTCTTTGATCCGGTACATGTGTGTAGGCCACACTACTAAATACTTTAAAGTATGATACAGTAAGTTTCAGTCCGCTCCAAGCTTCCTGCGGTATTTGATCCGCCAATTTTTCATGTGGACATCGGTTTTGCACATAGACGACACATTTTACAGCTTCTGTCCAAAAATCTTTTGGCATGTCTTTGGTCTTCAACATAGATCAAACCATGTCAAGAATGGTCCGATTTTTTCTCTCGGCCACACCATTTTACTGAGGTGAGTAAGGTGCGGTTAAGAATCTCTTGATCCCATGTTCCTCTCAATAGCTTGTGAAGGCAGTTGACGTATACTATTCGCCTCTATCTGACCGTAAAGCCTTGATATAAAAACCCATCATCTTCTCTACTAATACCTTGAATTTCTTGAATACCTCGAGTGCCTCAGACTTCTCTTTCAGAAAATAAACCCATGTTCTTCTTGTGAAATCATCAATGAACGTGAAAAAGTATCTCTTCTCACTGAATGACTTTGGTGTGATCGGGCCACATATATCAGTGTGTATTAACTCGAGAGGATGCCTTGCACGATATTGCGCACCTTTAGAAAAAATGCTCCTTACTTGCTTGCTAAGTACACATCCCTTGCAAAATCTTCTGGTGTAGTCTATGTCTAGTAGCCCATAGACAATATTCTTCTTTGCTAACTCTCTTAGGCCATTGTAATGCAAGTGTCCGAGTCGTAAGTGCCACAGCAAAGCTTTATCTTCTATATTGACTTTCTAACACTTTTCTTGGATGTTCCTCAAGTTGAGTTTGAACATTCGATTCTCGGTCATTTTCACATGTGCAAGCAACCGGCCTCTTTTATCCTTCAAGTCCAACATCTGGTCTTTCATGAAAATCGAATATCCTTTCTCTAACAATTGCCCCATGCTGAGGATATTATTCTTCATATTGGGCACATAATAAACATCCTCAATAAACCCTTCTTTACCATCCTTTTTAGTAAAACAAATTTTACCTCGACCCTTGACTTGAACCTTCGACGCGTCGCCAAATGATATGTGCTCATCTTCTACTTCTTGTTTCTCCACAAAGAGGTGTTTGTGCCTGCTCATGTGATTACTAGCACCGTGTCGAGATACCATACCATATCGCTGTCAGGAGCAATGTCTTTATGGGTCATCATGAGAACACCGTCATCTCTTATCTCCTCTTTTGCGACTAGATTCTTGTTTTCTTCTACCCTTTTTTTGGAATAGCACTCTTTTGCATAGTGTCCATACTTTCCGTAGTTATAGCATTCGACATTTTGATGATATGACCGGCCACCTCTCCCATGACCGTGTCCTCGACCACACCAATTATGTTGGCTTGGATGGCCCTTTTCTTCGAAGTTGTCTCCACATCCGCGACCTCTACTGCGATCAACACCACGACTACCATGGCCACGACCTCTACCTGGGTTTTGGTGTGCGTACATCGCCTTGTCCTTTTTGATAGTTGCCTTAGTTTTCAAGGCCTCCTGGAGTAGCTCTTGTTTCTTTTTTTTTTTTCGTTGTTCATGCGCTTCAAGTGAACCCACGAGATCATCGATGGTCATCTCTTCCAAATTCCTTGATTCTTCGATAGCACATACAACATTCTCAAAATTGTCTGTCAATGACCGCAGAATCTTTTCAACAATCCTTGCATCAGTTAGGATTTCTTCATTGCGTTTGAGTTGATTTACCACTGTTTGCGCACGCGTGATATAGTCAGACACTCCTTCTGACTCCTTCATCTTCATGACCTCTAACTCAACTCGCAAAGTTTGAAGTCGCACTTGTTTAACTCGGTCAATGCCTTTGAAGACCTTTTGTAGAATCTTCTTGGCCTCCTTTGAAGTTGTTGCTCCGGCAATCTTCTCGAAACCCGACTCATCCACCGCTTGGAACAAGAAATAGAGAGTGGTCTTGTCTTTTATATGCATTTCTTTCATCGTCTTTAATTGAGTTACCGTCATCCTATCAGTGTCTTCTGATTCTATGTAGCCGTTCTCGACTACATCCCACGCATCTTGTGCACCGAGCAACGCATGCATCTGAATACCCCAATTGTCATAGTTCAACTTTGTGAGTCGTGGTAGTGACATCTGTCCTAGTGATGTACTCCCGGACTTCATCATTGCATCTACTATTTTTGCACCATCAAGGCTCTCTTATACTAATTATTTGAATGCTGTTGGATTTGGGTGACAAACTCAATGGACCCAAAAAGCCTAGTGGGCTCTCGCGGTCAGCGTCTTGGCTCGGCAAGCCCAAGGCCGTGTTGTGGTGAATTATCTAGTTTTCCACGGGTTGCAACCGATAGAGAAAAATAGCCCGATTCTCCCAAAAAAACTTCTCTCACGGCCCTTTCTCCCTCTCTTATGCTATGCTCTGTTCCTTCCTTCTCACCGCACGCCCAGTTTTTTTAATCAAAGCCTTGTTTAACTCGATCGGATGAATGGGAGAACATGGGAGGCCAAAGGCCTTACGGCTAGGTTCGCCGGCGATGGTTCTGGGCGACGGAGATCGGCTGGAGGGAGAGAGATTCGGTGGCAGGGGCGAGAGCTTTCATCTACAGTCGTGCGGTGGCCTCGGCAGCAGTTGTTGGCGGTCATGGAGGGCACAACTGTATTTGTAAGCTATATCGACTTTTTGTCTTGGTCGGTGATGAGAAAAGGGCGGGCAGCAGCGACCACGGCAGCGGGCGGACCCGGATCGATGATGGAGGTGCGGTTCTGCGTCATGAGAAAGCAGCCGTGGGGTGGTTCACGACGGAGATCTGGAACCCTTGGAAGAAGAGCCGCGTCTGGCTCTGATACCAATTTGTAAGCAACGATAATTTTATCAGACGGAGATTAAAATATTTTTATTGAGAAGAATTGCTCTCGCTTTTTTTTTTTTTTACACGAGAACTATAACTTATATAGCCCTAAAGACTTATTCAAACCAAAATAAAATACTAGAGTCCTATTACACCAAGACTACAAAATAGGAGGACTTTTGACCCTGTTTAGACAAAACTCTGTTATTTGAATTTGTGTAACATCTAGAAGGAATCTTAAACCCTAGGGTGGCAAACAAGACCCAATTGGCTAATGTGAAAGACTCAGGTTCTTGGATGAGACTTGGTGGAACTTCAAAACAGGGTATCCTCCTCTCTTGTACAAAATTGGACTGGTACGGGACTAATATTGAACTACAGAACTCAATAACTGGACTAGGGTTGAGACAAATCAACTAGCCTCAACTTATTACAGGACTCAATCTTAGTTGATTACAAAATTATGACACATGACTAAGGCTCTAAACCCTAATTAGTAAACCATATGGGACCTAGTAATCTGTGTTTGATCCTGGTGCCCCCACCATAATCCTAAATGAATTAAATCTGATTTAACTTTAATATATTCTATTTAGATTTAGTGGTCCTAATTAGATTAGGATTTAATCCTTAATTAGTTATAGATTTAAACCTAAACCTAAATTGGTTAGTTAGTTTTCTAGTTGGTTAGAATTAGTTAATTAGTTGGTCGAACTAATTTCTAACTAATCCTAACTAATTTTCTCTCTCCTCCACATTCCTTAATATCTCTCTTAGCATGAAAGAAAAAAGCCATGCCCACCTCTCATTCATGTTAAAATGGTTCTTAGCATGGAGAATTATGTTGGAATGCCAAAGAAAGTGTTTAGTACATCTTGGAATTCTCTCTCCTATCTCTATCTAGTTTTTGGTATCTTAATTTGATTCAAAGTTTATCCTAATTCTAGATAAGAAGAGATTCTAGGAGAGAGAATTGTGATGCGTGGCATGAGAAAATAGTGGAGTGTTGCGCACAAAATACAAGTGGATGAGACCTTGCTTATCTTGGCTTTAACGTGAGATAAAGAATTGTGATGTGTGGCATGAGAAAGTAATGGAGTGGTGTACGCAAAATACAAGCGGGCATGACCTTGCTTATTTTGGCTTTAACATGAGATAAGATCTTAAATATAATTGCCCATCCTTCTTATTTTTCACCAATCACAAAATATAAGATGAGAGAGATTTATAATCACCCGTTCCCTCCTCCTATTCTAGATCTTGATTTCAAGATCTTTAGTGTAGAGAAAACAAATCAAGAAGATGAAAAGGGATTCGATCTAATTATCAAAGCAAGGTTTATAAGGTGCTAGCACTTCGATAGCCTCGGAACTTTGATAGGCCATCTCTATGTAGATACCAGTAGAGGCCGGGCATGTATGTGGCTCTAATGGAATCCAAGATTTTTTCCAGATTTGATTTGATAACTCCAGCAAAATCTGGGATTTTTTCTCGATTTGATCCGATGAAGATGGAGTAGCGCAGGTAAGTAGATTAAATTTACTTAATAGTTTTGGTTTTATTTATAGATCTTTATTACATGTTTGTGATTGGTTGCTACTTTGCATGCTTAGAGTAGGTTTTTATTTATGTTACCAATTTATTTTAATTAATTAAAAATTTTAAAACTTATGTATATAATCCAGGATTGTATGATGATTCATAACACATGCCATCCCGATACTCAAAGTCGATGATACCTGACAAAGTAACAAAAGCTGATCCTAGCTATCTTAGCTATCCCAGTAATAATCATGGAAAGTATGATCATAGTGGATAAGTTTATGAGAGGTAAGATCCTAATAGAATCAGCTATTCTAATAAAAAAGATGCTGATAAAAAAGATTCTATGAGACAAGATCTTAATATCCTATCAAAATTTTGTTGCATCTGTCAGAGGAGGCCACATCTCTAATGGCATTCTGTTACTCCATGTAACTTTATAAATTGAAAGAGGGGATCCCCAATGAGATATATTGAGATATGTTTTACCACCACTCTTATGCTTACTCAGTCATCTCTCTTGGCTCTCAATGTCGGCTACTGTAGTCCATCTCATCCTCCTCATTGACTTGAGTATTGGAGGGTCCCCGCCGATTACCACCAGTTAAGGAATTATGCTTGCAGGTCCCCACAGCGGAGTACCCAGGGGTGGCTCTCCATTACTAAAGAAGACCAGAAGATGCTTAGGCACCATTGTAGCCCAATGGAGGGTGATTGGTCAGCAAGAGATTGGTACATTAGGTATGGGGGCAAAGCAAGCATCAAGTTCCTAAAGTTTGGAACCATGGGGGTGACCATGCATGGACCACTCTCCTCACCATGATGAATGGCCTATCTCAGCCATGGAGTTTGTCGCTCTTCCTCCACCACCAACAACCCAGCAGGATTTGCTCGCCACCTTGACACAACAGGTCCAGATGTTAGTCATGATGGTACAGAATCTATAGCAGTAGTAGCCAGCGGCAAGGCAACGATAGCAAGAGATCCCAGCCAGTCTCATCATTGCTACTCATCCTAGTTGCCAATCTCTCCAGCAGAGATCTTCCCACTAACAGACTTCCTATCGATCGCGGTCCCCTTCATCCTATCGAGGAAGCTATCAGTCCCCTATGTGGTCTTCTACACTGCACTGAGAAAGTTCTAAGCAGGAGTGATGACCCAAAAAGGAGCCAAAGTGGGAGAAGCGTGGCCCTGATCTTCCTTCGAGTCATCATCCAAATCAATCCAAGAGGGGTCTATCGATGAGATATTTGGTGACTGGCCAAACAACGCCTCGATGATTATGATCGCAAGCTGCATGGGATCAACTACTGACTTGTCAATCTTGAGGGAGAGAGTTTGGACCCGACCGAGTTTAGCACTTGTCCCCCTCTTCCTGATACATTTTGGAGCAACCGATTCCTAATCTGTTAAAGATGTCATAGTTGGAGTCCTATGATGGTACCATCAACCTGCTAGATCATCTATAGAGCTACAAGGCTCTCTGAAGATTTAGGACACCTCTGATGCCTAACTTTGCATCGCCTTCTCAGCTACTCTTCGTAAGGTGGCCTGAGCATGAGACCCCCGACTCGAGCCAAGGAGCATGACTCCTTTAGTTAGCTAGAAAGAAAGTTTGTGACATACTTCAACGTTAGTTAGAAGATGCCATGAGAGACTGCTAGCCTCTTTTTCATTTGCTAACAAGATGGAGATTCACTGAAAGACTACGTGGCCTAATTTAAAGTGGCCACATTAGAAGTCTATCATCTAAATGAGTCCGTGGCCATGTTGGCCTTGAAGAGGGGACTCCATCCCTCCTACTTCACCAACTCACTGGATAAGACTTCTCTCATGTTTTATTTGAGAATGCTGGCCTACGTGTAGAAGTATATTTACACGGACGAGAGAGTTCTCACTCAGTATGAGACTGATGAGAAGCCAAGGAAAAAACAAGCACAGGGAGAGTTCCACAGAACCCATTTTGAGAAGCAAAACTCATCCCGCTAATTGAGTCCCAAGCCAGGGAAACTTGCTGGCAAAACTAACAACTACACTCCTCTCCTTTCCCCTAGATCTAAAATCCTTATGGAGATTAAGGGGAGCAGTGATGCACGTTGCTACGCACCAATTTAATACCTTAATTCTACTATTCTTATATAGAGTAGTGAGAGTAATGGTCGAATCCACAAGGACCTTTGAGTTATTTCAAAAGTAACATGCACAATAAAAAAAAATTAACAGGAAATTAGCAGTGAAAATAATCTAGATATGATCTATCCTAACAAGAGTACGGCTTGTACCGGTAGATAATGGCCCATCCCTTTTAGGAATAGAAAAAATTAATAACGAAAATAATCCAGATATGATCTATCTTAACGAGAGTACGGCCCATACCCGTAGATCACGGTCCGTTCCTTTTAGGAATAGATCAGTCTAAATTATATTCAAATAGAGAAACTTACCTCTAAAGCTTATCACTGCCTATGAATCTACTTCAAACAAGATAGAGAAAAATATGAATTAATTGGAAGCTCTTTTCATTTCATAAAATGAGGAGTACATCAAAAGAACACATCTAAAACATAAATCCCTTTTCCCAAATTTGATGGAGACCAGGCTTCCACAGTGAAGCTGGAACATATCCAAGGATATCAGAAGATGGAGCAGTTCGGTGATGCAGTGGAGAGCGAAGAGTGGGAACCAGGGCCAGTGCGGTGGAAATAGGAACTAGTCGGATGGGAAAGGGAGTCAGAAGGATGGAAGAAAGATGGAAGCTAGTGGAAAGGAAAAATGGAGAAGACAGAGAAAAATGGATTGGAGTGGAGCAGAGAAGGGATTTGAGAGAAAAGAAGGGATTGAGAGAAGAGGACTGTGGACTTGATGGACTCCCTCCCCTCGTGATCGAGAGGTCATAGGCTTTTATAGGCACAACCCACCCGAATTTTGTTCCACCGATCAACTGAGCTTCAACATATTCCAATTGAATTCCATTTCCAACAACCCAACTGAGCTCCAATGATTCAACTGCATTCTGTTCCTGATCTCCAACTATATCTAACGATCTCCAACAAACTCCATTCTCGATCTCCAACTGAACTCCAATGTTCCTCAACTACACTCAAACGATCTCCGTGGCTCCAATTCACATGGGAATGGCCAGCAGCAGGAGTCCAAATAGGGAACAGAGAGGAGAGAGGCATTGTGGATGGAAACTGCGATCAATGATTTGGATCTCAGATGGCTTGGAAACCGGCAACTTGGGCGGTGGTTGATGATTTCTCCAGCCATGGAAACTTTCTCGACGGCGAGGGAAAAGGCGCCGGCAGCTTCTTCGGTGCCAAATTGACTTGGGAAGCAACGAGGAAGAAGAAGGAGAACAACAGCTTTTTTGACCATTTTTCGGTTATGGGAGGCTTCTCCGGCCAGCAAGGAAGTTATTGAAGGCTTGGACGGTGACAGGGCAACAAATCTGGCAATTTTGGCTCAAAATGGGCTTCGCAGTTAACAACTCTGTTTCATGGACTGCGGCCATGGCATCCCGTGGACCACCAGGCGAACTGTAGACCAAGCAGCTAGTCTATGGTGGATCGACAGCTCCAAAATTTGTGCATTTCTTGTTTAATTCTTTAAAACTCATTTCTAAACTCGTTTCAAATTCAATTTGAGTACTGTTTACGCCATTGGACTCCTAAAATTGAGTTCTTCACATTCATAAAATCATTTTCTGTAAAATACTACATAAAAATATTAATTTCAATTACATAAAGTTGGATTAATTAAATATGTTTTAATAACTATCACAGCCCCCAACTTGAACTTTGCTCGTCCTTGAGTAAAGCAAATGAATTAGTCATATGTGTACTAACTTGTCCTAGAAGTAAAAATTATCTTACTTATTCTAAAATCAGTTGATACCCAGTTAGACCATTGAAGAGGTACTTCATCAAATTACTAATTCTATCCATTTAGTAGTCGAGTGAAGCCCATGAAAATTTCAAGAGTTCTTCCTTTTCCAACTTTTTACCTCACTCTTTAAGTCATCTAACTTTGGTTATGGTGTAGTATCGTTTATTTAGTCCTCTATTTCTTCTTCTTCTTCTTTTTTTTGAATTACTGTAGAGTTCGTGCAATGCCCTAACATCTTGCTTTCCAGATGACCTTTATAGCGAGCTTTGAGCCAATGACTTCCAAACCAGTTGGTTTTAGGGTATTAGGCGTAAAATATCCTTCAGGATTACTAACTCGAGTCAAAAAGGCTACATGTTAAGACTATCTCTACAAATAATTTTTTTTACATCTTCACCTTTTGACACGAACAACAATGCTTGCTTGGACGAAGGGGCTCGGTTACTCAGTGAAAGATGCTATAAACCTTATACTTATTATACTTTAAACATGACTTTTTAGACTTTTTCACCTATACCAGTATAAGGTAGAGTCTTTATTGAGATCAATAAGCAGAAGGGTTTGGAATTATTTAAAAAAAACTTTGGTCTAAACTTTACCATTAATTGGGTTTCCTTGATAATTTATTCCTCAGTATTTTTAAAATTGTCTAAACCATTAATCATTCATAATTTAGTAAGCTTGATTATTTTCAAATCAAGATAAAGTTTGGTACTGATATGGCAAGATCGCTGACATGGAGCGTACGACAACCCAGCTGGCAGTCAGGCGGTGCCATGTGGCATTCTCCTCCGAGCTTTCCAGCCAGGTGGCTTGACCAGCATAGCACCCACCTCAGTTCGAGCTCGGCACCTCTGCCCCTTCGCTAGGTGTCGACCCAGGAGGGGTCCACCTTAGTCGAAGTGGGCCTGCCCCTACTCCTCCACCAGGTGGTGCCCCTAGATGGGTCCACCTCGACCGGAGTCAAGCCGGGAACCTCTACTCCTTCGCTAGGTGGCGCCCCTTGATGGGTCCACCTCGGTCGAAGTCGAGCTTGCCTCTGCTCCTTCGCCAGGTGTCAACCCAGGAGGGGTCCACCTCGATCGAAGTGGGCCTGCCCCTACTCCTCCGCTAGGTGGCGCCCACAGATGGGTTCACCATGACTGGGGTCAAGCTGGGCATCTCTGCCCCTTCGCTAGGTGTCGACCCAGGAGGGGTCCACCGTGGTCGAAGCGGGCATGCCCCTACTCATCCGCTAGGTGGCACCCCCAAATGGGTCCACCTTGGTCGGAGTTGAGCTAGGCACCTCTGCTTCTTCACCAGGTGGTGCTCCTTGACGGGCCCACCTCAGTCGAGGTCGAGCTTGCCTCTGCCCCTTCGCCAGGTACTGACCCAGGAGGGGTCCACCTCGACTGAAGTGGGCCTGTCCCTGCTCCTCCATAAGGTGGCGCCCCTAGATGGGTCCACCTCGGCCGGAATCGAGCCGGGCACCTCTACTCCTTCTCCAGGTGGCGCCCCTTGATAGGTCCACCTCGGTCGAAGTCGAGCTTGCCTCTGCCCCTTTGCCAGGTGTCGACCCAAGAGGGGTCCACCTCGGTCAAAGTAGGCCTGCCCCTGCTCCTCCACCAGGTGGCACCCCCAGATGGGTCCACCTCGACCGGAGTCGAGCCGGGCACCTCTTCTCCTTTGCCAGGTGGCGCCCCTTGACGGGTCCACCGCGGTCGAGGTCGAGCTTGTCTCTATCCCTTCGCTAGGTGTCGACCCAGGAGGGGTCCACCTCGGTTGAAGTGGGCCTACCCCTGATACTCCACCAGGTGGCACCCCCAGATGGGTCCACCTCGACCGGAGTCGAGCCGGGCACCTCTGCTCCTTCGCCAGGTGGCGCCCCTTGACGGGTCCACCTCGGTCGAAGTCGAGCTTGCCTCTGCCCCTTCGCTAGGTGTTAACCCAGGAGGGGTCTACCTCGACCGAAGTGGGCCTGACTCTGCTCTCCCGCCAGGTGGCACCCCCAGATGGGTCCACCTCGGTCGGAGTCGAGCCTGTCACTCTGCTTCTTCTGCCAGGTGACACTCTCAGACGGGTCCATCTCGGCCAAAGTCCAGCCTTCTCTATGGAGCATGGAAGGACCGAGGGTGTAAGCCCAGAGGAGGCCGCTGAGGACAGCGTGCACAGGTAGCGCATCCAGTACGACATTCTCAGGCCTGTAACGATGCGCAAAACCTTGTTTACACCAGTTTAGAAGGGGCACCCTGCTCGAGATGTCGAATCCAGTGTCCGGTAACCTAGTATTCCAAAAAGGGAGAGCCACGGTCAATGCCTCGAGCCCGAGGGCACCTTCGCGAGGATCAGGGCCCCGCTAAGTTCTCTCTTTCATGACTGCACGGTGGACGAGACCGGCTCACCACTCAACTCTCGACCATGAGGGGAGATGACCAGGAAGAACAGTCGCTAAGCATCGCTGACCTCCAGAGCCTCCCCAGGAGAGGGAATCGAGGCACCAAGGTATCCAACGACCAGCGACCTCTAAGAAAAAAGGTAAGCAATCAAGAGGGCAAACATACACATGGGGAGAAGAAGCGATTCTGAGATAGGAGCTCCAAAGGAACTCGCAGGAGCGAGCTCGGCGAGCCCAGTTGCAGGAACCAGAGTGCCCATCCCTCTCGTTCCCACTTATCTTTTCATCAAAGGTTCCTCTAAGCACGAATACCCAGTAGAATCCCATCTTAGTGGATCTGTTTCACTTTACCGCTCTCTAACTTGATCGTCGAAGTGCCCCCACTGGGATCCCCGGCCCGGGTCTCTAACCTCATTTTTCAGATCTGGGAGTGTAAGGATTTCAAAACGAAGGGGACCGCACTTCGGCACCAACTCACAGCTGCAGGCTACAACGGTAAGGTTGGCAACAGATTGGCATGCCATGAAGAAGGATGAAAGCCGCAGCACGAACAAGCCCCCCACGAGCTTGAGAATGGCTCAAATCCAAGCATGGTGGTGACTCGTGGACATGAGGCCTCCACCAACCGGGCGGGAGAAGTTCCCTCCCCTCCAGGCTACAGCCTAGAAAGGGAACTTCCCGCTCCTCCTGTTCCATCTCCTCAGCAGCCCTCAGTGGACGATCAGTATGCTGCCATTGTCCAATAATTGCAGATGCTAGCCATGGCTATCAGGTAGCTGTAGCATCAGCAGCACTCCCTGGCTACTCAACCCCAGCGAGGGACCCCCGTGGCCTAAGCCGCGAGCCCCCATGGAAGCCTGCGCTCCATCCAGGATAGGCCATCCCATCCGCGGGTAGCAACCAACCCCTGCGGGAGTCACTAGACCCCCGCGAAGAGAAATCATTATGGGTCGGCGGACCATAAAAGCCGATCCCCGGTGGACAACAATGATACTGCCAAGCACAGCAAGCACCACCACGGCAAGGCCCCTTGCCGCGACCCATCGATACCTTCTTCTCCAGCGGCATCAGTGGAAGGTTACAATACCATCAGGCGCTTAGCTAAGAGGCGCCTAGAAGAGTAAGAGCGCAAACTAGTAGAGCTCTCCCGCAGGTTTGACAACATGCAGGGCTCCCCCAGCGAGCCAGTGGGCTACAACGCCCGACCACCCTTCTCCCGGGAAATCCAAGAGGAACCGATTATGAGTCAGTTATGCAAGCCTCAGGTGGATCCCTATGATGGGACCACTAACCCCCTGGACCACCTGGAGAGCTATAAAGCTCTTATGAGAGTCCAGGGGGCGACGGATGCCCTCCTGTGCATCACCTTCCCGGCCACCCTCTGGAGGGCTACTCGAGTTTGGTTCACCCATCTCGAGCCTGAATCCATCGGCTCCTTCTAGCAGTTGGAAGGAAAGTTTGTGGCGCACTTCGACGCTTGTTGAAAGGTACCGCGGGAGGTGGATAGCCTCTTCTCCATCCGACAGCAAGACCAGGAGCTCTTGCGGGACTATGTTACCCGCTTCAAGACTGCTGCCCTGGAGATCTACAGTCTGGACGAGCCCATCGCCATGCTTGCATTGAAGCGAGGGCTCAAGACCTCCCGTTTGACATATTCCTTAGACAAGAAGCCACCCAAGACATACTTTGAACTCCTCCTCCGCGTCCACAAGTACATCCGCGCTAAGGAGGCTGACCATACCAAGAGAGAGCTAGACGGAAAGCCTTCGAAGAAGCCTACCCCGAGGGATGTTCCTGGGACCTGAAGGCCCGGGCCAACTACAGACTTTCGGTTGGGACCGAAGCCAAAGAACGGTCCCATTCCGGAGTGGACCTTCACTCCCCTCCTTGCTCCAAGAACAAAGATCCTTATGGAGATTGAGGGTGAGGGCTACCTCCATCGACCTCCTCCTCAAAACTCGAAGAACCGTCGTGATAAGACAAAGTACTGCCAGTTCCACCGCGACCATGGCCATGATATGGAGGAGTGCCGTAACCTGAAGAGGGAAATTGAGGACCACATCAGGAGGGGCTATCTCAAGAAGTTCGTAGGAAGAGAGGCCCCGATAGAGGACCGGCTACTTGTGGCTCTTCGCCCCGTTCCTGCAGTAGATAACCGCCCCATGGAGAAGCCGGTGGGCATGATTTCTTGGGGGATAGGGCGCGTGTCAAAGAAAGCCTGGGAGGGAGGAGACCTGGAAAATGTGCTCCCCTTTGAAAAGGGGAAGGGAGGTGAAAATGAAAATGAAAATGTAAATAACGATGTAGTGGTGGTTGAGATGACCATCGCTAAGCATCCTATACATCGGATTATGGTTGATAGTGGGAGCTCTACCAACGTACTTTTTTACGATGCTTTCTTCCAGATGAACTTGTCTCATGATCGGCTAAGGCCAGTGCATACTCCTCTCGTGGGATTCACCGGAGATTCTGTAAGAGTCGAGGGAGAGATCACTCTCCCTGTTACCGCCGGGACTCCACCCCGGTAGAGCACGGTCATGATGACCTTCACCATTGTCCGACTCCCGTCACTATACAATGCCATTTTGGGCCGCCCAGGGCTCAACCAACTTGATGCGGTCATTTTCACTAAGAAATTGTTGGTGCAGTTCCCCACCATTTTTGGAGTGGGGGAGATGAGGGGGGCAGTTCAGCCCATCCAACATTGCCTGCAGGCTATCCCTAGAGCTCGGAGTACCGAGCTCGGCTCCGACATCGATGACCTCGACCTAAGGGCACAGGATCCCAGGGGCGACTTGGTGGAGCGCTTGCTAACGTACCCCTTGGCTCGGATCTAAAAAAATGGTGCAGATAGGAGCCCAACTCCCAGCAGATGAATGGGCTCGTTTGCTGAGTTTCCTTCGGCGAACGCAGATGTGTTCACCTAGTCAATAGCGGATATGCCAGGTATTCTCCTGGACATCATCACCCACCAGTTGAAGATTGATCCGAAGTGCCATCTAGTTCGGTAGAAGAAGAGGTGTTTTGTTGTAGAAAGGTAGAAGGCGATTAACAAAGAGGTGGAGAAGCTCCTCGCTGCTGGTTTTGTACGAGAGGTGCACTATCACAGTTAGCTGGCGAATGTAGTGATGGTTAGGAAAAACAACAAAAATGGAGGATCTATGTGGATTACACCAACCTCAACTGAGCTTGCCCGAAAGACAGCTTCCCGCTTTCGAAGATTGACCTGCTCGTGGATGCCACTTCAAGTCACTGCCTCCTCTCCTTCATGGATGCTTTTTTCGAGTACAATCAGATCCAGATGTACCTTGAAGACGAGGAGCACCCTGCCTTCATCATGGATTGTGGGACCTATTGTTATAAGATGATACCCTTCGGTCTGAAGAATGCTGGCACCACGTATCAGCGGTTGGTCAACAAGGTCTTCAAAGACCAAATTGGCCGCAACATGCAGGTATACGTGATGACATGCTGGTGATGAGCAAGCTGACCTCGGACCATGTCGATGACCTGATGGAGACCTTCTGCAACCTCCACCTCCACCAAATAAAGCTGAACCTGATGAAGTGCGCCTTCGGTGTGGCGGCAGGAAAGTTTCTTGGCTTCATGGTGACCCAAAGAGGGATAGAAGCCAACCTAGAAAAGGTTCAAGCAATCCTTGACATGGAGCAGCCCACCTCCAAGAAGCAAGTCTAGTGGCTCACCGGCTAGGTAGTAGCCCTGAGCTAGTTCATCTTGCAATCCGCTGATCATTGCCAACCCTTCTTCAAGGTGCTGAGGAAGATGCACAACTTCTCCTGGACAAAGGAGTGCTAGGAGGCATTTGAGAAGCTGAAGAAGACCCTGGCGTCACCACCACTACTCTCCCGACCAGAGAAGGGAAAAGAGCTCCTCCTGTATTTGGCGGTCACTCCGGAGGCCGTCAGCTCGATCTTAGTCCAGACGGACGACAAAGGAACCCCGAGACCTTTGTACTATACAAGCAAGCTCCTCTGTGATGCGAAGCTCAAGTACTCTCGATCCAAGAAGTTGATTTTTGAGCTAATAGTATCTGCCCAACGCCTCAGACCTTATTTCCAAGCACACCTAATCGCGGTCCTGACGGACCAACCGTTGAAGGCCGTGCTCAGCCGACCTGACATATCTGGATGCCTAGCGAAGTGGGCGCTGAAGCTCAGCGAGTTCAACATCGCTTATCGATCGAGGTTGGCCATAAAGGTATAGGTACTGGCTAACTTTCTAGTTAAGTGTGTAGGCCTGGGCGATGGGCCGGAAGAAATCCCCCAGAGTCAACAACCAGGACCTGAACTGGAGGAGGACATATGGGTCTTGCATGTGGACGGAGCCTCTAACTCTGGTGGAAGTGGAGCTGGGCTCATCCTCGCTAACAGCGAGGGAGTCATTGCTGAGTGCGTGCTCCGCCTCCAATTTGTTGCCACCAAAAACTAGGTGGAGTACGAAGCACTCCTCGCGGGATTGAGAGTCTCTTGCAAACTAGGCGTGACTAGCCTGAGGGTCTTCACCGACTCCCAGCTGGTCGTCGAGCAGGTCTCAGGCGAGTATGAGGTGCGGGACCTCCAAATGTTGAAGTATCTGGAGTTGGTGCGTGCAAGCACGGTGGGCTTCAAGTGCTTAAGTGTCTCTCACATCCCATGCGGTGAAAATGCCCGTGCTGACACCCTCTCTCGCCTAGCAACCCTGCCAGACTCATCGTTGGGCCAGCCCACATCGAACATCTCCAAGCCCCGAGCTATGAAGTCTCCAGAGAGATCTAGCAGGTCATCTCGGAGCCCAGCTGGATGGACAAGTACATCAAGTACATCACCGATGGCACCTTGCTTAAGGATTGGATAGAGACCGACCTCATCAAAAGAAAGGCCACACGCTTCGTACTGATGGACGGACTGCACTATAGGAGGTCATACTCCTATCCGCTCCTCAAGTGTTTGAGGCCCATGGAGGCTGCACTCGTGCTCCAGGAAATTCATGAAGGCCTTTGCAAGAACTATATGGGAAGCAAGACTTTGGCGTACAAGGCACTCCATCAAGGATACTTCTGGGAGATGATGAGGGAGGATGCAGCCAACTTCGTTAAGAGGTATGACCACTGCCAACGTCATGCCATCGTGCAATGCTAGTCGGCTGTGTCGCTCTCCCAGTTCTCTGCCCCCTGGCCTTTTGCCCAGTGGGGCATGGACCTCCTCGGTCCCTTTCCTCCCGCGTCTGGGCAGCGCAAGTTCTTGATTGTCGTCATCGACTACTTCATGAAGTGGGTCGAGGTCGAGCCCTTAGTCTGGATCATGGAGGTGAATGTCAATAAGTTCCTTTGGAGGTCGATCATATGTTGCTTTGGGCTTCCCCACACCATCATCATCGACAATGGATGCCAGTTTAACTGTTGAAAGTTCGAGAGAGTTCTGCAACGGCCTCGACATTCATCATCGCTTCACCTCGATGGCGCATCCCCAAACCAATGGGGAAACTGAGGTGACCAACCGGACCATCCTGTAAGTGCTTCAGACCCGATTGGATCAGGCTAAAGGAAGATGGGCTGAGATACTTTCCAGTAACCTGTGGGCGTACCATACAATCCCAAGGACGGCCACGGATGAAACTCCCTTCAACCTTGTCTTTGGAGCAGAAGCAGTAATCCCGGTGGAGCTTAGCCTGCCAATGCTGCATGTGGAACAATATGATGAAGCCGAGAACCCAGCGTGGCTGCTCCTCAACCTAGATCTCCTAGAGGAAATGAGGGACAATGCACAAGTTCAAATGGCAGCCTACCGACAACGGGTGGCCAGATACTACAACTCTAAGGTAGGGAGACCTGGTGCTGCGCCACGCCGAGGCCTCCCAACCTCGAGAGTGTGGGAAGCTCTCTCCAAACTAGGAAGGCCCCTACCGGGTGGTCGAAGCACTACCTCATAGTGCCTACTATCTTGCTGAGCTCAATGAGGCTCGCTTTCCATGGACGTGGAACGCTGCGAACTTGAGGATGTATTACCAATGATGTAAGACTTCCTAAACATTAATAATGAAATTTTTTCTTTGTGCAATACTTGTCTCTATCTCGCAGGGCTAGCATCGCCCAGTCTTGAGTCTGGCAAACGAGAGCGAGGCAGAAGCCCCGCCAATGGTCCACAGAAAATGCAAAGTCCCAGACTTCGGTCCGGAAGGTGGCAAGGAACCCAGTTCCTCCACGAGATCCTGAAGTTCAGTCCGAGAGGCCGAACAGAACCTAGTTCTGGCATGAGACCTCGAAGTTCAGTCTGAAAGGTGGTACAGAATCTAGTTCCCCCATGAAGTCCTAGACTTCGGTCCGGAAGGCAGCAAGGAACCCAATTCCTCCACGAGATCCCGGAGTTCAGTCCGAGAGGCCGAACGGAACCTAGTTTTGGCATGAGGCCCCAGAGTTCAGTCCGGAAGGTGGCAAGGAACCCAGTTCCTCCACGAGATCCCAGAGTTCAGTCCAGAAGGCTGAACGGAACCCAGTTCCGGCATGAGGCCCCATAGTTCAGTCTGGAAGGTGGCACGGAGCCCACGAGATCCCGGAGTTCAATCCGAAAGCTGCACGGAACCTAGTTCCGGCAAAAGGCCCTGGAGTTCAGTCCGGAAGGCGACAAGGAACCCAGTTCCTCCATGAGATCCCGGAGTTCAGTCTGAGAGGTTACCCGAGCTCGTTTCTGACAAGTGGCCCGGTGTTTAGTCCGAAGGAAGTCCTGGTGCCAAAGACTTATAAAATGCAAGATGGAAGCTCCAGGGATCTTTCTCGAAGCCTAGGGATTTCCTAAGTCCGATTCCAAACTAAGAGCCAAAGTTGAACTGCAAATTGAAGTTGCAGAAATATCAAACATGACATCGACAAGCAATAGAATGAGGAGCCAGGGCAAAGTAAAAAATAGATGGAGGAAAGAAAGTTTTCATTTCTAATGTAAGGGTTTCTTACAATTAAAAGGGCCCCAACAAATCGGGTAGCCCACGAAAACAAAACGGAAACCCTAAGATAAGATACCAAGCAGGTGAGACGGGTTCACTCCTCCGCTGCCGGTTCCTCCCCAGGCTAAGAAGCCTCCGTGTTGCCGGCTGCCTCCCCATAAGGTTGCCCGGTAGGCTCCTCAGGCTGCTCCCCGGGTTCAACCAGCTCGATCCCGATCAGATCGAGCTCGAGAAAGAAGGAAGCCACCCTCTAACGGCAGACTCCGAAACCCTTCAGAAAGGAGTCCACAGTGGCCTCTTGCATCTCCTTCTAGAACTCCTCAAAGGCCCGGAACTTGGGCATAGCCTCCTGGGCTTCCCTCTGCGAGGCCTCCAGCAGCCTGTTGATGTAGAAGGTCTTCTTGTTCGCCGCTGCCAGTTTCGTCGCTGCCAGTTTCGCCAAGACCTCCTCGACCCGGTGCTCCAGTGACCGGGACTGCCCCCTAAGGTGGGAGATCTCAGCTGCATCATTTTTGGCTCGGCGCTGGCTCGAGATTCTTTCCTTGAACTGAGAAGCCTTGAGGTCCCGGACGCACCCCTCAGCCCGGGCCAGATCCTCCCGGTGAGCCTGATCGCTCCCCCTCAGCTCATGGCCCTTGTCTATGAGGTTCTTCACATCGACTGCGAGCTTGCCCAGCCTCCGCTCCTTCTCGGCCTCCTTCTTCACTGAAGCGGAGAGGAAGTTCCTGAGTAGGAGCACGTCGGTCCCAATCTGCATCAAAGAAAGAGTTAGGATTTTCAAAGAATCCAACTGGAACATTAAAAAGGTAAAGCGAGATGCTTATTGTGAAGAGCAAGGGAAGGATCCCAAGCAGCATGTCCGCATAGTCCCGGCCGCCCCTCAGGCGACGGTCCCAGGGTTGGGTCGCGTACTCCATCATCTTCCCTGCGAGGCCTTGGTCGCGGATGATGGAGGCATTGCTGCTAAGCTCTGGCGGCGCGGGGTGAGGCTCGGAGGAGGAGGGCTAAGCCGAAGTCCCTCTAGCCGGTGGAGCAGAAGTCCTCGGCACCACCACCACCGGTACGGCCACCGCCGGAACGGTGGGTGCTATGACCGTCGGGGGAGGTGCCGGTCGCACCTCCCCTCTGCTCCCATCGAGGTCAACGACCTCGGCGATGGGGACCTGTTGCTGAGATGGCCCCGGGGCTGCATCTATCACCTTGGGCTCCGAGGCTGGAGTGGTCCGGGACCCTGGTCCGCCTCCACGTGGCTCTTTGGAGAAGTTTCTTGGGCCGTGCCCGAGGCCCCTCTCTTTCGGGCCCCCTCCATCAGGCTTTCAACTGAGAATTTCATCCCTGAAAATGAAAAGAAGTGCCAGTCATATATATATTTATATATATAAAGAAGAACAAAGGCCCACCAATCGCCCGGATCGGGCTGACCCTGCCTTGACAGGTTCTGCTTTGAGAGTAGAACCTTGAGGGAAGGGATCGCATCACCCGGCAACTAGGATTAGACCTCCTGGTCCGCCGGCTCAACCTGAGAATTCCTGTTCGAAGACCGGTCTGGCTCACTCTAGACCCAGTCGACATCCCTAACCGATGCAAAGAAGAACCGATTCTTCCATCCCTTGATCGATATGGGGAGGTCGAACTGGAGGCACCTGAGTCGGGGAGAAAGATACCACCAGCCGTCATCGGTGGAGTATCGCTTCAGGGTGAAAAGGACCCTGAACAGTGAAAAACGGGCAATGAACCCATGAAAGTGGCAGAAAACTATGAAAGAGAAGATGACCCTGATGGCATTGGGAGCCAACTGGGCTGGAACAAGACAGAAATGACCGAGGAAGGATAGAAAGAATGGGTGAAGAGGAAATTGAAGACCCTCGGCAAGGAAGACCTCATAGAAGGCGACTCTGCCAAGACTGCTCGAAGTCACTCACTCCCTCGGCCCTGGAAGTGAAAGCTGGATGGAGTCCGGGATCCCATACATATCCCAGATCCAGGAAAGGTCATCTCCAGTCATCGTTGAAATGAAGCCGGAGGGACCGGAAGGAATCTCTGCCACCGGAGGGGGAAGGGCAGAGATGGGAACAACAGGAATGACAGGAGGAGCCCTAGGAGCCCTAGGGACTCCGATGGTTATACCGCCTAGCCGCAACTAGGAGGATGGAGTCCTCGACCAGGGACGGACCGGTCTCGTCCGGAAGAGGAATGGCAAAGATGACCCGAAGGAGCCATCGAGAGGGAGGAAACAAAGAAAGGCCTGGTTCGGAAAGAACTAAAGTTTGAGAGAGAGCAAGGATGAAAATGGATCGACAGAGGGCTTACCGGGATGTTGTAGCAGAAGAATAGTGACCCAAGAGATGAAGAAGGACCGCTGCAACCACCTGCGAGGTGCGAGAAAGCCAAGAGACCTTGTTTCGGAAAGTCCCCTCGCTTTTCAAACCAATCAACAGTGGCCGTACAGTCCCTTTTTCGTTTGAGCCATCAGATGAGCGCCACATGTGGAGATGCCCGATGATGATGCTTCGGTTCGCTGGAAACCATCTCAAGTCTGGCACGGCATGATTATGACCCACTGAACGTGCGGACATGGCACCCATGCATTGAATCTTGGGCATGATAAGCGGAGTGGCAGCGATCGTGGCATTTATTATGCAGGATTTTTGTCCTCCCACGTCATCTCGCATTAACTCCCCACATCCCTGCAGTGGTGCTCCGACGGGACTTGGGAGTGGGGGGTAACTGATATGGCAAGATCATTGATGTGGAGCATATTGCAACCCAGCTGGCAGTCAGGCGGTGCCATGTGGCGTTCTCCTCCGAGCTCTCCAGCCAGGTGGCTTGACCAGCATCGCACCCACCTCGGTTCGAGCTTGGCACCTCCGCCCCTTCACCAGGTGTCGACCCAGGAGGGGTCCACCTCGGTCGAAGTGGGCCTGCCCCTACTCCTCCGTCAGGTGGCGCCCCCAGATGGGTCCATCTTGGCCGGAGTCGAGCCGAGCAGCTCCGCCCCTTCGCTAAGTATCGACCCAGGAGGGGTCCACCTCAACTGAAGCGGGCCTGCCCCTACTCCTCCGCCAGGTGGCGCTCCCAGATGAGTCCACCTTGATCGGAGTCGAGCTGGGCACCTTTGCTCCTTCGCCAGGTGGTGCCCCTTGACGGGCCCACCTCGATTGAGATCGAGCTTGCCTCTGCCCCTTCGCCAGGTGTCGACTCAAGAAGGGTCCACCTCGGTCGAAGGGGCCTGCCCCTGCTCCTCTGCCAGGTGGCGCCCCCTATATGGGTCCACCCGGTCGGAGTCAAGCAGGCACCTATGCTCCTTCGCCAGGTAGTGCCTCTAATAGATCCACCTCGGTCAAAGTCGAGCTTGCCTCTGCCCCTTCGCCAGGTGTCGACCCAGGAGGGGTCCACCTCGACTGAAGTGGGCATACCCCAGCTCCTCCACCAGGCGGCACCCCCAGATGGGTCCACCTCGGCCAGAGTTGAGTCGGGCACCTCTGCTTCATTGCCAGGTGGTGCTCCTTGACGGGTCCACCTTGGCCGAGGTCGAGCTTGCCTCTGCCCCTTCACCAGGTGTCCACCCAGGAGGGGTCCACCTCAGTCGAAGTGGGCCTGCCCCTGATACTCCGCCAGGTGGCACCCCCATACGGGTCCATCTCAACCGGAGTCGAGCCGGGCACCTCTGCTCCTTCGCCAGGTGGCGCCCCTTGACGGGTCCACCTTGACTGAAGTCGAGCTTGCCTCTGCCCCTTTGCCAGGTATTGACCCAAGAGGGGTCCACCTCGGTTGAAGTGGGCCTGACTCTGCTCTCCCACTAGGTGGCACCCCCAGATGGGTCCTCCTGGTTCGAAGTCGAGCCTGTCACCCCGCTTCTTCTGCCAGGTGATACCCCCAGATAGGTCCACCTCGATAGAAGTTCAACCTTCTCTACGGAGCACGAAAGGACCAAGGGCGCAAGCCCTGAGGAGGCCGCTGAGGATGGCGCACACAGGAGGCTCATCCAGTACGGCATCCCCAAGCCTGTAACGATGCGCAGAACCTCATTTACACCAGTTTAGAAGGGGCACCCTGCTCGAAATGCTGAATCTGGCACCCGGTAACCTGGTATTCCAAAAAGGGAGAGCTACGGTCAACGCCTCGAGCCCGAGGGCACTTTCGTGAGGATCGGGGCCCTACCAAGTTTCCCCTTTCATGACTGCATGGTGGATGAGACCGGGACACCACTCAACTCCCGACCGTGAGGGGAGACGATCGGGGAAAACAGTCGCTAAGCATCGCTGACCTCTAGAGCCTCCCAAGGAGGGGGAATCGAGGCACCAAGGTATCCAACGACTAGCGACCTCTAAAGGGACACCACTGGCAAGAAGGACGGTAAGCAATCAAGAGGGCAAACACACACATGGGGAGAAGAGGCGATTCTGAGACAGGAGCTCCAAAGGAACTTGCAGGAGCGAGCTGGGCGAGCCTAGTTGCTGGAACCAGAGCGCTCATCCCTCTCATTCTCACTTATCTTTTTATCAAAGGTTCCTCTAAGCACGGAGACCTAGCGGGAATCTGTCTTAGTGGATCTGTTCCATTTTACCGCTCTCTAACTTGACCATCGAAGTGCCCCCATCGGGATCCCCGGCCTGGGTTTCTAATCTCGTTTTGCAGATCTGAGAGCGTAAGGATTCCAAAGCGAAGGGGATCGTACTTCGGCACCAACTCACAGTTGCAGGCCACAGCGGTAAGGTCGGCAACAGGTACACAAAGACTAATTAAAGTTTTACTCGAGGATTTAATTATCCTTCCAACTTAATTTTCATTGTCCCTAATGGAAAGATATATTAAAAAAAGTACATGATAAGGAAAGATACCACCTGGAAGGGTACTTGAATTGGATGTTCCTTTGTTGCCATACTCCCCTCACTTTATTTTCTTCTAAAAAAAGGAAAGTAACTAGTTAAAAATGAAAGCATAAACTAGGTTGCCTCCTAGGATGCTAAGTTTAAAGTCTTCAGCCAGACTCTATGAAGGAGTGTTACTGATATTGAACTTGGATATGTCCCTCCAAATTTTCAGAAGACATCACTAATCAGGAGGCCTTGTTATCATAGCAGAAAAACATTCGTAGAGTTTTTGACGATGATTATCCCTGATCCATAGAATGCACCAGGCGAGCATGCTAGACCAAGATTTAAAAGTGTTATTTTAATTTGGGCGATGACTAGGAAGGGATTGTGTGTGTTGGGCTGAGGGCGGGGTTGGTAGCTTAAAAAATATTCTAACTTTAGAAAGATCTATCCTAATCCCTTTATCAAGTATGATGTGTCTTGATATCATCCCTTCCTGATGGCACTTTGTTCAAATTAATTGTAAGTCTATCTCCATATATCGTTTTAGAATAAAAGATAGATTTTGGAGATGATCCTTGAAAGTAGTGCAAATATAGAGAAATCAGCTATAAAATCTTTAAGCTCATTATCCCTCATTTCATAAACATCCCATCCAACAGCTTTTTTATGCATCTTTAGAACACTAACTATTTGGTTTTCCTGATTAGAGATCATTGGTAGGGAGTCAGTAAGTATGACGGGAAGCGACTTCAATTCTAGATCCGGTGGTGATTCTAATGGAGGAGCTATTAGGGGGCTAGGTGTTGGCTCATATTGTTCCATCAAAAGTGGGGTGGGTTTGAAATGTGGTATATCGAATAGGTTATCCCTCCATGTGTATATCCATCTATGTTAAAATTATCTACCTCACAATGAGCCATATAGGAAGCTAATGACTTCTTGGGACAACTTGAAGGTATGGCTTCCCCTATTATGTTATTTGTTGTGGTTCCTGGAGATCCTCAATTAATTCTATCATATCATCAATTTCTTTTTCCATCCCATAAAAAGGAGTGGATGATTCTAGAGCACTTGGGAAGGGGGCCATCGGTGAGTAGGATGATGACGGAAGTGGTTTGTCCTACTAGTTTGATTTTTTTGTCTCAATCAAGTCATCTATATGGGTCTCTATGATGGTACAGGATTGTTC
This sequence comes from Areca catechu, assembly GCA_021397845.1. NCBI lineage: Eukaryota > Viridiplantae > Streptophyta > Magnoliopsida > Arecales > Arecaceae > Areca > Areca catechu. The sequence continues at coordinate 44,921,429 of CM038047.1, read as the reverse complement.
CGTGGCCAATTCATTTCCGAGAGTTATGATTGATAGTTTAGAAAAAAATTAAAAGGTCATTAAAATTTTCAACTTGATAGTGTCCCTCTAAATTTCTAGCTTGGTAATATCCCTCTAAATTACTCTCGAAGTGACTTGGCAGTGTTCCGACCTTCTCCCTATCAATTTCAATTAATAATCAATCAGTCTGATTTATAAGCTCATCGATAGACTACTGCTGAAGCATGATTGATTGTTGAAATTGAGCAAATCTATTAACATCTGGGTTGGTATATTGGAGAGACGGGGTCTGACCAATTTTTTGATTCTATCTATTGCTTGTAGAATCTTCTCTTAAAATGATAGACTATAATTAGAAGAAGGTTGATAACATGGAAAGGGTTGTCTATAATAAGGTCCATTTACAAACGGACCTTATTTCTAGCAATCCACCGTCCACAATCCCATTAACTCATGGGTTTGTATTCATTTCCAACCAAAAAGGAGTTGACCAAAAAAAAAAAAAACTCTCCTCTTTTCCTGGACCAAATCCAATCCAAGCCTCTTCAACAAATCCCACCTTCTAATGTTGCCAACCTACAAAACCCTATTAGCATTCCTTCTTATTATCTCTACCCTTTCCCTCTCATTCATAGAGTCCCTGGTTTCTGATGCCCCCACAGCATATGAGATGCTGGAGAGGTTCAACTTCCCAAGGGAATGCTCCTAGAGCTATACATTGAATCAAGATGGAAGCTTTGAGTTGTTCCCGAGAGGAGACTGAGTTGGGTGTGGATGGTGGCTACTTGTTGAAGTACCAAACGACAATCACAGGCAAGGTGCAGTCAGGCAAACTCTTGGATTTGAGAGGATTGAATGTTAGGGTTGTGTTCATGTGGTTTGCCATCAATGGGGTGGTGAAGAGTGGCAGGGGTCTCAATTTCTACGTGAGTCCACTCTCTCCATCATTCCCCCTCTCCAACTTTGAAGAGTGCCCAAAATGCCGCTGCGGGTTTGCTTGCACCACCTCCACCATTATAGACTTATATAGTAAGTTCTTGGGCCTGCAATGTTGTTGGTGATCATTCCCTATCTCTGCTCTTGCATTTTGCATTGTAGGTTGAGGGTTTGACGGTGGATGGTGTACCTGTTAGCATAACCCTTTTTCTGTCTCATGAACCACTAATCTTCCACCAAACTCAACTAACTAATGCACATCTTTTCATAGAATTTATTCTTTTCTAATATCTTGTTTGGTGGTCTATCTTATTCTATTGTATGTCCAATGCCCGTTGCACATAGAGATGTAAATGGGTCGGATCGGTCGAGTCATGAATAATCTTGATCCGATCCGGTTCTTTGATCGGATTCTAATATTAGATTCAGATCCAATCCACTAAAAAATCAGGTCGTGTCATATGTTAAACTTTGTGTAATTGCTGGAATATTCTTCGTATTATCATTAGCGTTAACATGAAAATAACTAAGGATAATGCATTTGTTGCCCAGTCATTTTATCTCTAGCTAAGCGACTTGTTTATCTCTAGCCAAGGGTTTGAAACTTGAAAGAAAGCAAGGGTAATCTCCAAGGAAAATGACTTCGGTAAAGAAAACTAGCACGCCTTAAGTCACAAAAATAGAAAAATTTTCCCATACTTATAATAAGGTATGTTAATCACAATTGTAGCCATGCTAATCAGATGGGAGACTATGTAAAAGAAGAGACACCAGTCCAATGCCATGACAGTCTCCTTACAAGCAAAGAAATCAATAAAAAAATACGAGCATTATCAGCTAAACAACATAAACTTGCACTAATACCAAAACTAGTTAAAATTTAATTCAAGTTTTATGGAAACATTCTATAAAAATAATCGTTACGAAAATATATATTTAATTTGCATGAACCTTTTAGAGTTGTGATATAGATCGACAAATTTTAGGTCCATGACATGATGATACCTAAGGAGATGTTTCATCGTGGATTAAGTGGGGAATGCACCCTACGTACATTCCTGCTAAATGCCTTAAAATATGTTTATGTCTATTCCACTAATTCAATGAATCGGATTGCCATTTTTCCCTTATCCACCAAATACATACCGAGAAAATGAGAGGGCAATTTGTCGTTCGTCATGAAATCAAAATTATTATCAAGTTCGGTGATCATCGTTAAATGCAGTTTATTTCCTCTACCTATTTTCTGTATTTATTTCTCAACCAAATAGGAATACATCCATTCCACCCATGGAACAAGAGTATCCTTAGGTAGTGCCAAGGATATCCCTTTCACACCCATTCCTCAACCAAACAGCCCTAAAGACTATTTCCGCAAAAAAACAAAAAAAAAAAAAAAAAAAGAAAAGAAAAGCAAAACAAGTTATAAATCTATTATAGTATTATTGTTGGTTCTCTCTCTAATATCTTATCAACTTGCATGAGCTCACATAAGCAAATGAGTAACCATGCATCATTTTTTTACCTAAAATTTTAATACCATGTCTATTGGTTTGGATCTAAGTAACTAAATTCTTTAAAATAATATATATATATATCTTTTAGCTTACGAGACGCGAGGGCATATTTAGTCGCGACTAGGGTTGTTGTCTCCTCCTCTGCGCCTTCCGACCATTCTGTGTCTCTATAAAATTCTCTTTGGAGGGGAAGAGGAGGGGAGCCCGGTCAACCAACCATCCATCCATCTCGATCCCCATGTCCCTGTATCGCCACCTCCTCCGCTCCCTCCGCCGCCCATCCCCCAAATCGTCCCTCCTCCCCTCGGCCGCGGCCGTCGCCGGCAATCCGCAGCAACCCCCTTTCGCCCTCACTCTCGCCCGCCCCTTCGCCTTCTCCTCCGCCGAGGAGGCCGCCGCCGAGCGGCGCCGCCGCAAGCGCCGTCTCCGCATCGAGCCCCCTCTCTACGCCCTCCGTCGCGACCCGAACGCCCCCCGCGCCTCGCCCGACCCGAACGCTCCCCGCCTCCCCGACTCCACTTCCGCCCTCGTCGGCCCCCGCCTTAACCTCCACAACCGCGTCCAGTCCCTTATCCGCTCCGGCGACCTCGACTCCGCCTCCGCCACCGCCCGCCACGCCGTCTTCTCCTCCGTCCGCCCCACCGTCTTCACCTGCAACGCCGTCATGGCCTCCATGCTCCGCGCCCGCCGCCTCGACGACGTCGTCGCCCTCTTCACCTTCTTCTTCAGCCAGTCCAGCGTCGTCCCCAACGTCGTCTCCTACAACATCCTCATCAACACCCACTGCGATGCCGGCCGCATCGACACCGCCCTCGACGTCTACCGCCACATCCTCGACCACGCCCCCTTCTCCCCCTCCCCCGTCACCTACCGCCACCTCACCAAGGGCCTCGTGGACTCCGACCGCATCCAGGAGGCCGTGGACCTCCTCCGCGAGATGCTCAACCGCGGCCACGGCGCCGACTCCCTCGTCTACAACACCCTCATGGCTGGTTTCATCGACCGCGGCAACATGGACAGGGCCTTCGAGCTGTTCGATGAGCTCCGCGAGCGCTGCCTCGTCTACGACGGCGTCGTTCACGCCACCCTCATGGTGGGCTACTGGAAGCGCGGCATGGATAAGGAAGCCATGGAGTCCTACCAGTCCCTCCTCGACCGCCAGTTCAAGATGAGCGCCGCCACCTGCAACACCCTCATCGAGACCTTGCTGAAGCACGAGAAGCAGACCGAGGCGAACAAGCTCTTCGAGCATATGCTCGACAGCCACACGCCCCCCAGCTTCATCGCCATGAACACCGACACCTACAATCTCATGGTGAACCAGTGCTTCAAAGAAGGGAAGTTTTTGGAGGCCCTCGAGGTGTTCCACCGCACAGGGAAGAAGCCATGCGCTATGGATGTTGGCTGCTTCAACAACATCATCGGGAAGCTCTGCGAAAACGGCCTCCTTTTAGAAGCAGAGAAGTTGTTCGGAGAAATGCCTGTTAAGTCGGTGAATCCAGATGCGGCGACCTATGGGTTTTTGGTCGATGGTTGTTTTAAAGAAGGGAGAGTGGATGATGCATTGCGGTATTTCGAGAAGATGGTGAACATCGCAGAGGGGGCTCCGAATGTTGACGTGGGATTCTACAACAAAATGTTTGATGGGTTGGTGAAGGCAGGATTGGTCCATCATGCATTGGAGATCTCTGCAAAGATGGGAGAGAGAGGGCTCAGGCCAAATTCCATGAGTTATGAGATTTTGGTTGGTGGGCTGTGCGAGAAAGGAAACCTGGACCGAGGACGGGATTTGTTGGAGGAGATGGTGAGGAGAAGAATATCTGTGTCACCTGAGTTGCATCGGTTTTTATTGGATGCTTTCAGAAAAGCAGGACGATATGATGAGATAGAACGTCTGTTTGCTGGGAGTGCAGACAACTTTCCTCAATTCCAGCGGGTAGCAGCCTGAACTACAGGCTTCTATGCTTCATGAAGCCCCTTCTCTTCTCATTCTTGGGCGAAGAAACTGGCTTGTGATTACTCCAAGGGTTGTCAGCTGGACATAAATTGAAAAAGGTTTTCCTGATGTATTCTTAGAGCATAAATTTGAAGTGAGTAGTTTTCTTCTCGGGAGTTATAGTCGTTAAAGTATTAGAGCCTGGTGTTAATTGCTGAATGTTGCCCATCTCGTCCATCATATTTATCATTTTTATGTATGAACATTTTGAAAATGATTCAGTCAATGATATAAAGGCTTATCATCTTGTTTGGTAATCAGTACAGGAGTACTTTATTGCTAACATGGCTTGTCTTTTGGTTTACACATTTTATGTTTGTGACATTGATCATATATTTTGCATGTACATCTCTCCCTCTCTCTCTCTCTCTCTCCCCTCTTTGTGGTCACCCCTTCCTCCCCTTTGTGTATAAAAACGTGGCGAGTGACATTTGCATTGTGCAACTTGTCTCATTTTGAATGAAATATCTGCTTTGACTTGGTTTCTCGTATCTGTGATTATGAATTTGCTTTTAGAAATTAAATAAATTAATAGGAGGTATAACATATGTTAATCATGTTTGGTAAGCACTTTCAGAAAGTGGTTAATCATTATATTTCATCGACCTATTGAAAAAAATCAAAATTTTGATGCTATAACTTGGATAATATAACCAACATATATTATGCAATCCTGCATGTGAGCCCATCATTTTAGTTAAGCTAGCAAATATCATTATTGGCATATGCTTATGGAGGATAAATTGGAATATTTTTTGTTAATGCCATTATCCAATCTTTGATGAATATGAATCTTTTTTGAAGGTTTTATGCACTTCTGCAATTCTTTCTTTAGAAGAAAAGGTCCTATATTCTTGTGTTAATATAGTGACCTTTCAAACCTCGAAGGTTGCTCTTGCTCTGATTTTCTTTAATTTTGTTTTAAATGAATGTAATTAGACTATTACTTTCCTTCAGATAATGTAATGTATTGTTCAGTTGATTTGCATCAGTTACTTGATGAGCCAAGTGTGTATCATAAATTCATTTTGTAAGTTTATACATTTTAAAACATGTTGAACCAAAGTGTATTTGGTTTAGGGGCTTCCAACTGTTTGTTGTATGAAAAAATTGTATTTCAGCCATTAAAACTATCTATGTTTTGTTGATCACATGATGCATAACTAGACCTCAACCAACATGATCTTGTTTCATTTCATGGATATACGAAATACTGCAAATCATGATTAATGTTGTGGATCCTAAATTTGAAGCTGAAATTAAAATGCATATTGTTGGATTTGTGTTGCAAGGTTGTAGCCTCAAACTAGTAGTAAGGAAATTATATATGCATATAAGTATACATATGTATAAAGGGCACATGATTGTTAGTCAATCAGCCCTTCTATGGTTCCATAAAATGTAGATGTAGAAGTAGTTTTAGTGCAACTTATTGAAATGAAAACCCATAAATGTTTTAGAATTAGGATAAATAAATGGAAGCCTGGTTTTTCTTTCTCTTTGCACACTTTGAATAAAAGTGCTTTTATTTGGTCTTTGATGTAATTGGATCATTCTTTATTGTGCACATATGTATTAAAGGTAGGTGAGAAGCATAGATCCTAGATTTATTTGCAAAAATTTAGTTGTTGGAGTCTACAGGCTTGGGCTTATATTGTAAAATGGTTTTTGAGAATAAATTTTGTTGCCCCTTTCTTTCTTGGTTACTTCATCATAAGTGTTCAAATTATAGAGGTTTTGAAGTAGGAGGAACCTTACTCTCCTTTCTTTGCACACTTTGAATAAAAGTGCTTTTATTTGGTCTTTGATGTAATTGGATCATTCTTTATTGTGCACATATGTATTAAAGGTAGGTGAGAAGCATAGATCCTAGATTTATTTGCAAAAATTTAGTTGTTGGAGTCTACAGGCTTGGGCTTATATTGTAAAATGGTTTTTGAGAATAAATTTTGTTGCCCCTTTCTTTCTTGGTTACTTCATCATAAGTGTTCAAATTATAGAGGTTTTGAAGTAGGAGGAACCTTACTCTCCTTTATGGTTCACCTTTAGGAGGCGTTCGGTAGTTGGCAATCTGAAGATGAAGGTGTTCGATAGCTAGCAATCTATTCAGATTGTCAGTAATTTAAAAAGATCCCACTACATTATTCTATTTGGTAAAGTTTTTTAAGCAGTAATCCAAATTACCAAACAATCTAGATTACCTTCCAGGAGATACTTTGGATAGCTTTGGAAAGAGATGGTTTTCTGGATTGCTATCTCTTTGGTAATTTGGTGATTAAAATTTTAGACTAAATTATTTTTCCAAAAAATCTCATATAAGCTTTTGAAGTTACCCTTTCTTCTTCCTCATTCAACAAATCCTAACTACAAATGATTCCGTTTCTCACACCGGTCATTCTCACTACTATTTTAGTCATCGCCTATGATCTCTCTTTTATGGCTGATAAGTCGTCTCTCATGTTCCTTTTTTTAATTTTTGCTTGGTAACTTTTTTGATGTTTGATTTTATTTACTATACTTGTCTCTTGTTCTAATGGTTTACATTATTTTATATAATAATATAGATCATGTAATTGATACTTTTGATGAGTGTATAATTTTTAATAAATTTGATTTAAAAATATTTTGAAAATTTGATTTTACATTATCAGTAATTTGATTATCGTACTAAACAAGTCAATCAAGATTTTCAATGATTTTATTATAATATTACATGTATGTATCAAGTACAATAATCAATATTACTGGCAATCCATATCCATGATTGCCTGGCGATGCCTTGAACACAACCTTAGAGAGATTATCATGGATTAAAGTATTATACTCCACATGCCTGATCAAGTATGTTGTCTTACTTGTGTTGGTATGCCCCTTGGTGCCATGTTATATCAGCAAATGGTACCATGTTATATCAGCAGATAATACCATATTTGAATTTTGCTCTGCCAGCATCGGTAGGTATACTGTATGCTGGTATGGTATAGTGCTATACTGATACAAAGTCTTGACTATCATGCTACTGTTGTTTGGGATAAAGTGTGAGTGAGGTCTACAGCCTAATAATTGACTAGCAAAATATTAATTATTCTTTAGGATCCATTTATTGTGAATTTCCTCCCTTCTTTTCTGATCGGTCTTTAAATCATCTATCTGGTAGTGTGTTTGGTAATTACACAAGTATGATCAATCATGCTACACAGACATATATGAATATTTTAAGTTTAGGGTTGCTGTGCTGGTAAAAGCCATTGCATCTTCCTTTTAGGAAGTTTTGTAGAATGGTTGGTGTCTTGTCATATGGAAAAAATAAATAGGGGATGGGTAGTTTTATAGGGAGATTATTTGTGATCTCAGTGGTTGATTGTGATATCTAGGGTTTATCACATATGCCATGGAACCATGGTTTGTCACCCTGCCTTTGCACATGCATCTTAATGCCTCGATGCTCTCTCTCTCTCTCTCTCTCTCTCTCTAAAAGAAGGGGGGGGGGGGGGGGGGGGGGGGGGGATATAGAAAGCAGTTAGCCTTTATCACTGCCCTAACTTTATTAAAATTCAGTTGTAGTTCAGTGATAAAGTTCCACTCCTATTTCTGTAATGCTTCTTAACCCATCCATTATGTATATCTTTAAAAAGATTAGAAATTTATTCTTTTTAAATTTTAAATGTTGTTATATATGAATGCTAAAATGGGTTTGGGTGCTTGATTTCTCCCAAACCTGTTTTGGCATCTACTCCCAATTTAAGTTATTGAGGTTCTACTTAGATGCTTGTCATGAATACCAAATGTCAATACATAACTGGGTATGTGAGACAAACAGCTATAGAAAACCAGATTAATTGCAATTCTATATAACATATTATTAAATAGGACTTTATAGGGAAAGATGTCAATTAGAATAAATTGTTAAATAGGACTTAATATTAATTTTAGCTGGTTGGGATCTTGTCTCACAACCAATAGATCACGGGTCGAGGTGTGACTTTGTAGAATACTCGATTAAATTCAGGAATTATCTCCTGAGACCCATGACAGTTGGATGAGTGAGAGATCATGATCCTTCTTTTTTTCTGTTCTGACTAGCTGGCATCTTGATAGTATCGGATTGATGTACTCATCCTTGGATGGAAAAAGTTTGCAAAAATCTAGCATATTGAATCGAACATTTTCCTGCAGGATGGGGATCTGTGAGGGTAGCTATACCGGATTTATCCCTATAATTCATGTTTCTTACCAAAAAAAAAAAAAAAAACTTACGGTTAAATATTGCATTTATACCTTATTAGATTAATAAAATAAAAAAGTCATGGCATTCCACTAGAAATATCTAGCTATTTTAAGCCAATAATGTTGAAGACTTGAACGATTTAAATTTAAGATAGCTGCTTGCACCGAAGCTCCTAGCATAGCACTTCAAGCATGGATAATGTTATTCTTCAACACGTCACTTTAAATATCATGTCAAAATTTGATACTCGTAGCTATAGGTAAGGCACTCCAAAATGGATAGGGATACTTTTGCTTGATGAAGGTGGGGATACTCGTAGCTGTAGGTTTATTGTATAAGAATTTATACATGATCTCCAAAGGGTTCTTACTCAATCCAGTCTAATAGCAATCAAAGTTGACCTGGAACAAGTTTATGATTGCATGGATTGGTCTTTTTTGGAAAAAACACTGATGGACTTTGGCTTCCACTCTTACTGGATATCCTGAATTCTTGCTTGTATTGTCAACCCATTCTATGTAATTATCATTAATGGTACTCCATCAAAATTCTTTATTTCTAATGTCGACCTGCGCCAAGGTTATCCCTTATCTCCATACCGTTCATTCTTTGTGCTGATGTTTTCTCACGAGCCTTGCGGGCAGCACTCCAGGAGTTGGGCCTCCAGTCGTATGTTCCAGCCCCTGCGACCAACCTAATCTTGCATCTTTTATTCGTAGATGATTGCTTGCTCCTAGGCCACGCCGCTATCCTATGTGGCCGGGTCTTCAGGAGGATCATGGAGGAGTATTGCCTATCTTCTAGTCAAAGAGTTAATTTCCAGAAATCTGAGATTCATTTCAATCCAAAAACCTTGGCCATGTTGCGGCGTTCTATTCGGGATATTCTTGGTATGCAAAGCAGGCGGGCACACTACATTATCTTGGAGTTCCTATTATGGGAGGTAAATTGTTAAGGGTTGATTGCGACCACCTCATCAAGGCGATTCATGACAGGATGGAGGGCTGGCAAGGTAGAACTCTTTTACTCATAGGGAGGATTACCTTGATCAGGTCGGTTCTCACTTCCTTACCAGTCTACTTGCTCTCTAATGATGTCCTGCCGAAATCTACCATTCTCAAGTTGGAGCAATTGTTTCGAGCCTTCCTTTGGGGATCGGTGCCTGGTCGAAGAGGCATCCACCTTTTTAGCTGGTACGTTGTGTGTCAGCCTCGGTGGGAGGGGGGCTTGGTATTCACTCCCTTCGAGCGATGAGAGAAGCTCTGCTTGCCAGGCATGTCGCTAGATTTCTGTTATGTCCTGAGAGCCTGTGGGCGATGATAATGAGATATAGATCGGTCCTGTCTGCCTTGTTGAGGATTACTGTCCCACCCGGAGGTGCTCGGCCATTTGGAGAGCGATAATGGCTACTACACATGTAGTGTCACCCTACATTAGATGGATCTTGGGAGATGGCAGGGCCATCAGCTTATTGCATGATCCTTAGGTGGCAGATCTACCGTTATCCCAATGGTCGATGTTTATCGCGGTGGATATCATCGACTCTCTCTCCATCCCTGACCTATTGCTTATGGATTGCTCATAGTGGGATTCACTGCGAGTCACCCAAGTTTTTAGCCACATTATGGGGGCCCGGATCTTATATATCCCTCTACCTATTCATGCCTGCACTGACATAGAGTGTAGAGGTCCTCCTCCATCCCTAGAGAGACAACATTTGACTTGCTCCCGCTTTTCAGCCATGTGCCGTAGAGGAGTCTTGATATTGCCTGGATTTGGAGGATTTGGGTTCATCCAAGGGTGAGCCTATTCTTGTGGAAGGTGGCATGGGGCTGTCTTCCCACTAGATCCTTAGCTCCAAAAGAGTGCATGTTCCCATGCAATGTCTTTTTTTCTGGGAAGAAGAGGAGACGATTGTCCATGCTCTTTTCTCTTGTCACCGGGCTGCTGAGGTATGGAGGATGGCTAGTTTCGAACCACTATTTATATATGTGGTTAATTACATTGATCACTTTCTATAGATGCTCCATCATGGCGCTGCTCATTCTTCGACCTCCCTTATTGTCTACACTGCATATCATATCTGGCTCACCAGGAATGATATTATCTTTAATCCTGCTACTTACTCAGCCAGAGTCATTGTGGAGAGAGCGCGGAATCATGCTAATGAGTACTTCATGTCGACCATGTTGTCGGAGACCTAGGACTCCCACCTCGCTCCTCGAGTGCCCGACCAGGTTTTCGTATCTTGGAAGTCCCCTCCTCCGACCTTCATCATAGTTAACTTTGACGAGAGCGTCATCAGTGCTCAGGACGGTGCTGGTTTTGTCATTCGTGTCCTGGAACTCGGTATCTTGTTGCAGGGGAACACTTCCTCCTTGAGTCAACAATCCCGGTCGTTGAGTTGTGGGGAGCTTGGGCTAGGATCGTCTATGCTCGGATGATCCTCCACATTGATCATCTTATTATCAAGGATGATTCTATGATGATTATTTCTTGGATTCAAGAGACAAGGAGATCGAGGCTGGTACATTCTCTTCTCCACGACATCACTTTTTTCTTTCAGAAATGTTCCTCCTGTGTTCCTTCTATGTTGTTAGATATATTTATCGGAAGGTTAACTTTATAGCAAATTGGATAGCATTTTTTGTTGTCTATGATTCAAGTTCTTTTTTGTGGATCAATTTGGAATATATTTCAAGATCAATTCACGAAATATTCTTTCTTTTTAAGATATATGTATATTAAATTTTTTAATTGGATGTACCGGATTGAAAAAACATTTCTAAGTACCAGCACCTGCACAAATCTATCGTTCAACACGTCACTTCAAATATCACATCAAAAATTGACACTCGTCGTTGGAGGCAAGGCACCCCAGTTTGGGCTGCCAAAATATGATACGCTATGCCACGTCAAAATGCCCAAAAGTGTATCATCATGGTGGTAGCGTAGTTGGATAAGAGACGGTTCAGTTCCGGTATATAATTTATTGATTATGAATTATAAAAATGATTTTTAGATGATTCGATTAAATTTTAGATTAATTCTGGAATACATGATTGGAAGGCTGAGCGATCGAAATTTCGATACCGTAATGGGGTTAGACTAATGTATTCATCAAGTTGGTGAGAAGGACATGCAAAAAATTTACGGTCCGAATCGCATAAAGGTATAACGGGTTAGGACCCGAGCAGGGAGCTATACCGGGGATTCGCCCTCCTCTCCTCACTTTTTTTTTTTATCAAAAAAAAAAAAAAAAGTCCAAAAGTGTGGGTTCCCTAATAAATTTTGAAGCCGAGCTAACCATCGGTGGTTAGGTTTTGTTCAAATTATATTATCCAACCTTCCTGCGATTTTTTGATTCTTTCTTAGGATCCAAGGGGTGACAAACTTAAACAAGGCCGAGGTACTAAAAAATTATTATTATTATTATTATTATTGATAAACAAAAGAGAAAGGGGGATAAATTTCATCATAGCTATCCTTCATTTGAGTCCCATCCCTGCCAGACCATGTTCGATTCGGGTCATATATTTTTCGTGTGCACTCTCCATCATAGGTGAGTACGTCAGCTGATCCCGCTAAATCGACGGAGTAGTGCGCTCTTCTTCCATCCCGGTCACGTGCTCCAGGATGCATCCTGGATTTAATCGAGTCATCCGCAGGAATCATACCTCGAATCCATGATCGATGGATGAGAAATTTAAGCCCCTATCAACCAGGCTACTGTCTTAGCGGTACTAAAAAGTTATTTGGAAAGGGCGGAAGAGTGAGAGGATGTAAGTGGCGTGTGCAAGTGGTTGAGACCTACGAAACAATGTACCTTAACATGTTACATGTGTTTAGCTCCTAATGTTCAGGAGGAAGGTGGCATGCTGGTGTTTATTATATTTTCTGTAATTTATTGATTGAAAACTAAGATGCAGCATGGCTTGACCTATAAAATTCTTCAGAAACTATAAAACTCTTCATCGTAATGAAAATGGAGCTGCAAGCTTATTCCTTCTACATTTTATGAGAAGTAGATTGAAGTTGATTTGTGTGAATATACAATTTTTAAGCAAGGTTTCACAATCTTGATATCGATATTAGTATTATTTTATTACAGTATTGGTATGCCATTCAGTATGATATAAGATAGTATACTAAATATCGATATAGTACAAGACTATTATCAGCATGGGAATGTATATCTTGTATCGGGCACTACAAAAGGGTATGGTAGAACATGCTTTTAAGTTCTGTCTACATGTAGCATGATATTACTGATGCCTATCTATAGAGAATTTAAAGAAAAAGGATAATATATATTCATCCATAATTCAGTGGTATCTGATTTGGTCTGCTTGGTGCTTGCTATATTTTAATAACCTCAATTTTCGGCTACAAATTTGTTTGAGATTTGTTGATGTGATTCGAGGTGGTTGCTGGATTGGACAGTTCCAAGTTTTTTTCTATCGAGTATGGGCATTTTGAAACATGCAAAATGAAGAAGATATGAAAGTCCGACCATGATAAGGTGGTTTCTCGTGATAGACTGGTGGAGACATCAACAAAAAGGAAACATTTCAAACTAATTCTTTTTGGTTTTGCAGCTAATATAATCTACTTAAATCTAATAAAAGCCTTGGGATGAAGCCCATATCATTAAGTTCATGAAGTCGACTCCATCTTTTGAAGCACAAGTCCATGAACCGACTCATGAAAGAAATCCACCATCCTCATGAGTCAACTCAACCCAAGTCAAGCCCAAATTCAAGCATGTCATGACGCCACCCAAGTCAAACCCAATTCAAGCCACCTCCTCACCTTCATATGGAGACCATTTTCCCTTCACATGGAGGACACCTCATCAAGCATCTGGGGGAAAATGAAGGACACCACATCAACTAACTTGAGGGGAGCATACAACCACTTCCCACTCTCCTAACAAATCTCTAACCAACTTGACATGTGGGATGCCACATTACATGCCACCAAAGGATCCACATCAGCAAAACGAGACCATATTATTTCCACCTAGGTCCTACATGTCAAGTTGTTATAACTTTCTACCTATAAGTTGTTGCAAACTAATTCTAGTTGGAACTATATAACCAAAAGTTGTTAGATCTAACTAGGAGTAGTTAGCCTAACCTAACCCTCCCTCCTCTCTCTCCTTGGCCAACTTTCATAGGGTTAGTGAGTCTATAAATAGGCCCTAAGCCCTCTTTTGTAAGCATGCTATTTTGGATTAATGAAAGAAAAGTTTCCTTCTTGTTTAGTTTCTCTTGTGTTCTCTTGTGTGGAGTGAGTGAGAACTTTTGGTTTGAAGGTTCGAAGCTTTGTTTGAGAAGAAGGTGAGAGGCCCTTGGGTTTGTGTTTGAAGGATGGATTGCCCTTGTGATGAGCGAAGGATGGGATGCCCTTTGATTGATTCCAAAGATTCAAGCTCCTTGGTTCCAAGCAACGGCCACCATTCTTCCTCTCCTTTGTTCAATTCCAACATTAATTCCTCTTCCACACCTAATGCTTGGTTTTGTTGCAGGTTCTCTCAGGTTTTCCAAGTCCAAGATGATGGTCTCCATGCCATGGATCAAGGCCAAGGTGAGTCCTAAAAGTAGGGAATGCTAGTTTTAGGGTTTAGGCATCAATCCTTGAGTGTTGAGAGCTTCCTTTCTACCAAATATTTTAGCCTTCATTGTTGGTAGGAGAACCACTTCTTGGGTCTATAGATCTGATCATTTGAAGGTGACTTGGCCTAGTACAAATGGTTTCCTAATCATGAGATCCATCTTATATTAATTTAAAAGTGATCTGCATGCGGGTGTTTAATTTTGATGAACTAGTCTCTTGCTTGGATGAAATTGTCTTCCTTATGATTAATTTTTATGCTTTAAATTCATTGCTCATCATGGATGGCTAGTTCATTAAAGCACATCATCATCCACTCATTCTATCCATCTCCATATCCTGCATCAATTTTTGGTATCAGAGCTTATGATTTACTAGATCAAGTTGCTGAAATTTTGTTCCTTTGTGTGTTGCTTGTCTTCAAGTCCGAAATTCAAAGCCAAAATTCAAGATTTAAATTTCAAAATTTGGGATTTAAAATCATAACTTTGAGATATGAAAGTTCCAATTTAAATTTCAAGTTTTTGAGATTTTTAAATTTAAATTTCGGATTTTGAATCAAGTCAATTGGAGGTTTGCTGGTTGCTGAAATTTTCCTATACTTCAAGAATAAATTTCCAACCCATGATTCAAAATTTTAAAATTCAAAATTTGAAATCTGAAGTCTAAACTTTGAAATCTAATTATTATAACTTAAAATTCAAATTTTTGAGAACTTAAAATTTGAATTTCGAACTTTTGGTTAGAAGGTTGTTAGTTGAAGGTTTCTTACAACAACTTTGGGTTACATCCCTCCAAAACGAATTTTCAACCACAAATTTGAAATTTAAAAATTTTAAATTTGAAATCTGAGATCTCCACCTCAAAAAATTTGAATTTTGAATTTTTTTGGATTTGAATTTCAAATTTTGAGTGTTTTATGGTTAAAGGTTTGTTAGTTGGAAGCTTCTTGCAACAAACTTTAGTTACAAGCCTTCATAAACGAATTTCCTAACCAAAATTTAAAAATTAAATTTCAAAATTTGAAATTTGGACTTTGAGATCTGATAAATCCAATTTAAAATTTTAATTTTTGAAATTTTAAAATTTTAATTTTGAATTTATAAAACTAGTTAGTTGGAAGTTTGTTAGTGGTTGAAATTTTTCTTACAACTTTTACTTCTAAGAACGAATTTTCTAACTAAAATTTAAATTTTAAAATTTAAAACTTGAGTTTTAAAATCTAAATTTCTAGATCTACAATTTTTAATTTAAATTTTGAATTTTGAAAATTTAAAATTTGGACTTTGAATCATGTGATTGTGCTAATCAATTGTTGTGCTAACTAGTTGGTGAATTGTTTGTGCATCCATTTCTAAATCCATTTAAGGGCATTCAATATAACATAAGGGAAAGAGGTCATTACCTTTCTTTGGCCCAAAATAATCACCCACATTTACATTGACCTAAGCCATAATTAAAATCAAGTACGAACCTAAAACTAGGGACATCCTCAAGTCAAGTTCAAGTGCAAGATGAGGCAAAGTATTATTTGAGTTTATATTTACTCCTTGAAATTGGTATCTAAGGCTAGAAGTCCAACGGCAAACGTTTTAAGTGGACTTGCAATTTTTAATTAGGACCTCGCAAAAGCGAGGGGAGCCTCCCGCAACCTCACCTCTTACCTAGCTAGTGGAAAGGGTAATTGTATCCTTAACTAATACCTAGTCAATTCATGTATTTTGAACTTCTAGGTCTAAGAGCCTTAGAAGCTAGGTTTGTACTGCTTGTCCAATTGGTCTGAAGCCCTATACCAACAGTCCTACACTCAGTCTGGTTTATCCATGGATCTTAATCTTGAATTCTTTATGAGGACCATGACTGAAAAGTTTGATACCTTAACTAAACAATTAAGACAAATGAACAAAGAGTTAGGACAAGTGGATAATCAAATCGAGAACCTCGAAGAAAATCACTTGACCCTTACTAAACCTAAATCACCTAGTCCACCTCGCCTTGGTCCAAGAGCCCATTATCATGATCTCATCCCTGAATACAACCTTAGATGCCCCTACCAAGATTTTGATGATTCGGAGGTAAGATCCTTTAGGAACAGTCGACCCTATGCACCCACTTTTGATGAAAATTTAGATCCTGAAGTGTACATCGATTAAGAGAAAAGAATGGACTGATACTTTGAGTAGGATGAAATGTTAGAAAAAAGGAAGTGCCAATTTGCCAAACTTAGGTTAGTCCGACATGCAAAGCTATATTGGGAAGATGTTAAGCGCGAATGTTATTATAGTGGAGATAAAATAATTACCTGGAGAGATATAAGGAGTAAGCTTAGAGAAAAGTACCTAGGTAGATATTATGAGCAGAGACTTTTAGACCAATGGTACATATTGAGATAAGATGATAAAACTGTGTCAGAATATATTGCCGAATTCAATGAGTTTATCAGGAAATGTAGCATAGTCGAATATGAGGCAATGGTTATATCTAGATTTCGAGCTAGCCTACGAAAGGACATCCAGTAGAAATTATTTCAATGAAAAATTCATGACCTAGAAGAAGCCTACAAAATTACTAGGAAATTCGAGATATATCAGAGGGAACTCTTGATCACTCGACCTAAGTCCAACAGGGATAATACATCTGGATATAGGCCTAGTTCTAGTCAGATTCCTTCAAACAAGCCAACTCCTATTATCCCAGTAGTTTGTAAGGAAGAAATCCTTGAACCCATTGAAGAGCCAAAAGTAGAAATATATGAAACCGAACCAAGTTTAATAGATGAATATGAAGAAGATGAAGAAGAGATTAAACCCACTGAAGAATTAGAGGAAAAATCTCCTGAATCTATTAAAGAATTTAAAAATGAAGCGGAATCAAAATCTTGTCCAAATAGAGAGATAGAAAGAGAAGATCCTAAACCCGTTGAAGAACTTAATGAAGAAGTCTATGAAACTAGGTCCAACTTAGTAGATGAATATGAACATGAACAATTGCTTGGAATGGTTACCTAGCCTAACGAAATTAAAAATGGGAATAATCAACTTGAAGAAAATGAAGTCCAGGGACAAAATCATGAAGAGCAACCCGAGGAGATAATAGAGTTCATAAAAGAAGAGGACCCATAATTAATGTTAATCAATGTTAAGGGTTCAAAACAAGAGATCATTGAGGAATCACCAATTGGGATAATGACTACTAAGGAAACCCAGAACCAATCTGAAAGGATCAACCCCAAGAGGTCATAGAATTTGCAAAGGACTTTCAATATGTACCCCTCGATCATTTTTCCCATCCCATTTCACCATTCTGGGACATCCACCATACCATCGACCTGGTCCCAGTGATATTCAATAGTTATTTTTTTAAGACTCTATGGCATATGTTAGGAACTAAATTAAGATTTACTGCCACTAACCTGAAGCTATATGCAAGAGTCTTAGAAGCCTTTTAAGAGGAATATTGAAAATTAGGAACTTTTGTTTCCTAGCCAATAATAAAGTTTAGTCATTAAATAATAAAGTCCATTTAAGCTTGTCTTTTGTTTTGGTATCATTTGATTTGTTTTGTTATTTGGTGTCATTTGAGCTTGTCATCCATGCATAAGTGTCCAAGTCTGCGAGAGTTATATGCATAGCATGATTAGTAAGAAAATTTAAGTAATAGAACTAACAAGCATATGGCTAAATTTTATAAGAGAGTCAAAGAATTTTTATGAAATGACTATATGAAAAAAAGTCGCTTACCCGTGGTATAGGTCCTTTTCAAAATACTAAAAAAATTTGGACCTAGTACTCATGTGCTTGAATTACCATCTGACTTTGGTATCAGTTCCACCTTCAAAGTTTCAGACCTAGTAGAGTAAAGGAACTAATAATGATACCTAGTGAGCCTTTTGGACTTGATCCAATTTTTGAGAGTGAACCAACCCTTGAGTATCCACCAGCCACACTACCAAAAATGGTGAGATATGATTGAGAGAATTTGGATAATAAGACTATCACTATCCAAAACAAGAACTATCCATACTATTTGGTTCATTGGCAAGGATGACCTGAATCGGAACACTCGTGGATCGCTAGAGAGGATTTACAAAAGAACAAATCAGACCTACTAAAACCTCACCAAAGTCAAGTTGACCCTTACTCGACAGGATCGAGTTTTTTTCCATCCTGGAAGAATTGATGGGGACATCAGCATTAGAAAGAGAATTCAAGCTCCAACCAAGTTTCTTATGGAATAAGCCAAGAGGACAAGGGCCATTTGGATGGAAGTTGACTCAACATTGAAGTCTAGAAGGATTAATCAAGGAGGACATCTAAAGAGATTAAGCCTAATGTGTCAATGAAAGAAGCCTATTTTTTCATGAGCTAACTCAAGAAGAAAATGCATCACATCATGAGTCGACTCAAGCTCTTTGAGTCGGCTCAACCTATTCTTGAGCCGACCTATTGGTCAAGCAAAATCTTTTCTTATGCCACTTGTAAGCCCTCCTTTGAAGCCACTCGGAAGCACTCTTTGAAAGCCATTTGGAGACCTTCTTGAAGCCAACACAACCCCTCCTTGGGCGCCATATGGAGGCCACTTCATCAAGACTATTTTGGGGGTCACATGGAAGGAATAAACTACCTACAACTTTTTCCCAACAAATCTCCAACTAACTTGACTTGTGGGATGCCACTTGGTCCTCTACTTCATCAGCCACCAAGACCACTACATCAGCAAGAAAGCCACATGGATAACACTTAGGCGCCACATGAGATTAGTTGTAACAAATTCTAAAAAAAAAATATTGTTGGAACCACTTTTAGTTGGATCTACCTAATCATCAATTAGTATAACTAATCAAAAGATTAGTTGGAGATTAGTTTGACCGAAATTATGGTTTGCTTGGCCTATAAATAGGGCCCCAAGCCCCTCTTGTAAAGCTCTTATGTTGAGTAATGAAAGGATTTTCTTCTTGCTAAAAGTTCTCTTGAGTTCTCTTGTGTGGAGAGGGTGAGATGCCTTCTTTTGCTTGAGGTGTGAAGCCTCATTTTGAGAAGGGTGGGATGGCCTTGTGTGAGAAGAGGGTGGGATGCCCTTGATTTCATTTTGAAGAGGGTGGGATGCCCGTGATCCGGTTCCAAGCTCAAGTCCATCAAGCTCCACGCCAAGCTTTCTTCTTCTCTTCCTTTCTTTCCCTTCTTCATTTCCTCCTTTTGATTTCATTTTCACACCTCATGATGGGTTCTTTGCAGGTTCTCTCAGGAATCTCGGGTTGAAGATGAAGGTTTCCAAGCCATGAACCATCTACAAGGTGAGTCCACAAGGTTAGGGAGTGTAGATCTTATGATCCAAGCTTCTTTCCTAAAGTGTTGAGTGAACCCTTCTACTAAATAATTTTAGCTATCATTGTTGGTAGGAGAACCATTCCTAAGCTCTTTGGATTTAATCATTTGAAGGTTAACTTGTCCTAGTAATTATGGTTTCCTTGCCATGAAGATCATATTCTTGGCTTGCACTAGACCTACATTGCGGGTGCTATAACTTAGATCAACTAGTCGCTTTCATGAAAATTCTTTTCTTGGATTAATTTAGCTTGTTTGTATGTGGATTTATTGCTCAATTTAGCTTATTAATCATCTTGCTTGAATCTCCATCCATCATGAATGCATGATCTCTTCCCGTCCTGCATCATAGACCTTCGAATATCTAAGTCAATCTTCCATAGAAGTAAACAGAAAAGAGATATTTGTAGCTTTTAGATAGATAGTGTGGTGATGAAGTGAGAGTGAGATAGAGTGGAAGCGAGCGAGATAGTGGAAGTAAGCGAGATAATAGAGTGAGGTAGTGGAAGTGAGCATAAGCAAGGCACTGTACTTCCTTTCAGATCATGGACGATGACATTTTCAGGACAGTCTGGAGCTTTTCTAGGTTGGCTTCGATTTCACGATGCAAGACCATGAAATCCATGAACTTTTCGGAGGATACAATGAAAGCACATTTTGTTGGGTTGAGCCTCATCTTGTACTTCCTTAAGGTTAGGGCTGGAAGTGGGTTGGGCCAGACCGGGCCACACCCCTACTTGAGCCTGGCCCAAAAAAATATTTCGGGCTTCGGGCCAGGCTTAGGCCTGAAGTTTTTTCAAAACATCAAGCCCGAGCTCAACCCAAGCCTAGCCTGAGCCTAATTGGACCAGATCGAATAAAATCCAAATGACCAAAAAAAATCACCTCGCCGGCATGAGGGCACCAGAACAAGGGGCCAAGGATGGAGGTTTAGATCTATGGTGGAAAGAAAAAAAAAGGGAGGGAAAGCAAGAGGCAGTGGGGTGGGGTAGTCGGTGCAGGAGCCAATGTGCAGGTGGAGCATGGAGCGGAGGCAGGCGCGGAGCTACTGGGGCCAACCAGGGCGGGAGAGGTCGAGGGGGAGAGGGAGCTTCTTCTTGAAGAAGTGCTTGCCAAAGAGGCAGGGGAGGAGGGGGAGGACGGTGCAGTCGGCGAAGAAGATGTCATGGGAATCACAGAGGTGGCGGCGTGCCTCGAAGGGGCGGTAGTTGACGGCAAGGGTAGAGAGGGGTATGGCATCGATGATGGGGAGGGAGAGGGAGTGGGCTCGGTCAAGGGCGGTAGCGGCGATGAGGGAAGAGGAGGAACGGTGGCTGGAGGGGTAGTTGCGGTCATCGAGGATGAGGCTGGCAAAGGTGGTGGGGGATTTGAAGAGGGAGTGGGGGAGGGGGATGCAATAGGGGTTGGTGCGGGCCTTAGGAGGGATGCGCTTGAGGGTAAGGATGATGTAGATGATGTCATCATCCATGTCGAGGAGCTAGGCCTTCTCCTGCTGCTCCGCCCTTGCTTGCATCCACTTGAGGAGGGAATCCACCGCCTTCACCACCATCTCCCGGCTCACCATTTGAGAAGATGAAGATGATTGAGGACGAGGCAAGTTGTGCCAGCCTCGCCCAGCACTGCCATGGATGCCCCCTGCCATCGGTGAAGAAGGAGGAGAGAACCAGAGAGCCAATGGAGAGGAGGGAGGAGAGAACTAGACTTCATAAACCAAAACGGGACTTTTGGGCCAAGTTCAAGTCGGGCAGGGCCAAGGGGGTGCCCGAGACCGGCCTGAAAATTAAATGGATCCTATTTTTAGGCCTAAGCCCGGCTTGATTTAATTTCAATCTAGCCCGAAGCCCGACCCGAATTCGGGCCAGCCTGAGCCCACTTCCAGCCTTACTCAAGGTTAAGAAAGTTTTCTTGAAGTCCGTCATATGATGCTCTACCTATCGACTTTTTACTAACATGTTATTAATGTACATTTCGACGATATAATCAATCTGATCTTTAAAGATCTTGTTGATGAAATGCAAGTACCTGGATCTATTAAAGATATTTTTTTCTCATCCTTCGGGACCATCTGAATTTGATTATATTCGGAGAAAGCATCCATAAAACTAAGCAACTCATGCCTCGATATAGAATCAACTAATTGGTCTATCCAGGATAGATGGAAGCTATCTTTCAATCAAGCTTTATTTAAATAATAAAATCAATACATACTTGGTATTTACCACTTGCCTTTTTAATAAGTACCATAATCACCAGCCTTTCAAGATAGTTAATCTTGCAAATGAATCCAGTAGCACACAATTTGTCAATTTCTTGCTTGATAGCTTGCTAGCGCTCAAGGGCAAAACATTGCTTCTTCTACTTTACTAGCTTATGCAAAAGATCGACATACAGCTGGTACACCATGACTTATGGGTCTATGTCGAGCATGTTAGAGGAGGTCCATGCAAAGATGCCTGCTTTGGCTCTCAAGAGGTGAGGAGCCGATCATGCGAGGCCTCCTCCAGTTGAGACTTGATATGGACCTTTTGGGTTATGTCACAGTCATCCAGAGAAATGACAAGAAGCTCTTTCATTGGATAACCCCGTTGCTCATCCTGCTTATCTTTGAGATCGAGGCTGTCAATGGGTAGGGCTTTCTAAGACCTCTTGCTTTTAAGGATGGCCACATAACACTACCTGGTCAGAGCTTGGTTGTCTTGAACTTTGTCCACTCTTTAGACGGTTGGAAACTTCATCAGGAGATGGTAGGTGGAGACAATGGCATGAAAGGCATTCAAGCTCGATCTTCCCAAGATGACATTGTATGTTGAGGGGACCTTTTTCAGGGCTTGGCCTGCAGTTACAAGTAGGGTGATCATGCCTTCCAAAGAGATGTCATTTGCTAAGAATCCTATTAAGGAAGAACTCATCTTCTAAAAATGGTCCCTTGAGAGATTCATTATGCTAAAAGCATCATAAAATAAGATATTTGTAGAACTTTTATTATTAATTAAAATATGTCGTACATCAAAGTTTACGATAGTAAGAAAAACTACAATGACATCATTATGGTAGGTTTGGATACCTTCTATATCAAAGTCAGAGAAGATGATGATATTCTTTTACCTGCCCTACTTCGCTCGAGGGAACTCAAGAACTATATGAGCATGGACTCCTCTAGCTGGCAAAGATGCCCCCTGGAAAGTTGTAGGTACATACCGTGATTTCATTTTCCTAAAATCGCAGGTACATCCTGCGATTTCAAATTTTTAGAAATTAATTAGTTAGTATTTAAAAATTTCATAAATATAGTTTGTATACTTAATTTAAAATATATATTTTGTAATTAATAATTAAAAATTAACATATTTAATTTTTTTATTTATTAAAATAACAAGAACAGTAAAATAATTATTATATAAAATATATTTTACATCAAATTTGATAAATTTATCAATTAATTACACTATTTATAAATAATTTAATATATATTGTTATATTTATGTTATAATATAATATCAGTTTAACTGTAGATAAGTTATTCTATATTTACTATAATAAATGATTAATATTAATTAATGTAAAGAATTTTTTCCATCCTCTTCGATCTCTTTAATTAATTATAAATAATATTTATATTAAATATATGTAAATTATAGTATATTTATTATTATAGTTGATTCATATATTAATATATTAAACTTAAATAATTTTAAAAATATATTAATATTAATTAATATAATATGCTTGCATAAGTTTAATTATGCAATTTTCCCTTCCTCTTAGGGTGCTTTAATTATTTCAAAATAATATTTATATAACATTTCAATTAATAATAAATTATGAAAAACATAAAAAGAATAAAAAATTAATAGTTGAAAATAAAAATCCTTATATTAAATATTAAATATTAAATATCAAATATTAAATATTATTAAAATATTAAATATTATTATATAAAAACATATTATTTAATTATTATTTAATTATTATCAAAAAATAATATAAATTTAAAGTTTATTTTTATTAAAAAATATAAATTATGAATTTTGTAAATATATTTTGTATGCTTAATTTAAACTATGTATTCTAAAATTAATAATTCAAAATTAATGGATGTAAATATTTTGCATATTATAATAACATAAATAGTAAAGTAATTATTATATAAAATTTATTTTACATTACGAATTTGATAAATTAATTAGTTAAATACATTATTTCTAAACAATGTAATGTATATTGTTATAGTATATTATAATATAATATTAGTTTAACTGTAGATAAGTTATTTTATATTTATTAGAATAAATGATTAACGTTAATTAATATAATAAATTATATAAATTGAATAAGGAATTTTTCTTTCCTCTTCATTTTTTTAGTTAATTTTAAATAATATATATATATTAAATATATGTAAGTTTAAGTATATTTATTATCACAGTTGATTCATAATAATAATTATACTAAAATTATATAATTTAAAAAATTATTAAAATATTAAATATTATTATATAATAATATATTATTTGTATAGATTACTTATATTATAATTAATTATAGTTAAATTTAAAAGTTGAATTTGTATAACATTGTTACATCTTTTTTTTATTTTCTAAAATATATATAGAATAAAAAATCTTATGTCATCCATGAAAATCTTGAATTAATTATGATTCAAGTTAATAATAACAAATACAAAAATTCATGATAAAGTTTCATAAATGCAATACATAAATAAATAAAAAAATAAATATTCTAAGTCTTACAAGGTGACTGTTTCCTCCTGCATAGAGGTTGCTTTCGATGAGGCATTGGCTTCACTTCACTCGATCCCTAATGCTCAGTCAAATGCTCTATATCAGTGAATCCTTGCTGTGAAGATACCTGCTGCAACGATCCCTCGCCTATATATTGCCTTCATATTTTGAATAATCCTGATGATTCATGTAGTCCAGTGTAGCAGTATAGTCAAAATATGCAGTAGCATCCTTGGTAGATGTCAATATCTCACATCCTCATGAAGGTAACTAACCGCAGACATGTATGGTATGAACTTCGGCATCAGATATGGAGAGGTATTGTATCGTCGAGTATCTTGTCTGTGCTGAGTTAGAGGAGGTGCTCCCGATAAAGATATATACGAGAAAGGCGAAGAAGCTCGTCCTCTTTATCGACCTCCTGAGTAAATACTCATAACTGAATATGTGCATGCTCATCGACAACATCAAGGATGGAATGACATATATCCTATATAGACTGCGAGGCCATCGATATGGAATCTGGCTGAGCAAGATGATATATCATCGTGATGCCATTGCTCTAAAAGTTACAAACATTTAATGAATCATAGAAAATAAAATAAGTATCTATAAACAATGTTAAATAGTAAAAATATAATTTCTTACCTAGTAATCATACACCGCACCATCATAACTGATGAATCGTCGAGTGATGCCACGATACCACTACATATATGGGTCATGATAATCCATGGTACCATCAACAGGAGCACCATTTATAACATAATCCCATTGGCTCTTCCATAATTGAATATAATGCTGATGAGTGATGGACCAGTCCTGCTTGACTCATCCCCTGAGATCGATACGGTGCAGTGCAAGATTTGTATCACATCGCTGTAGTACGATCTCTCGAATCCCAAACTGGGGCATCACTTTATCAGCAAAGTGTCACTATATGATATGAAAATATACAAGTGGCACTTGAGTACACCAGATATCCTAATCATGCAGGTAGTAATTTGATAGTTGTACAAGAATGTCCGGAGTATATGACTGCCATATCACTTGTTTATTAAAAATATGAAGCATAATATATTAAACAAGAAAATTTTAAAAATATTAATCCTTAACAAAAATAAACTATAGTCGTTACCTACTCTGCTTTTAGGTGATCTAGTAAATATCGATATGAAGAAACAGCATGTGTAAGTACCTTCGTGACTGAAAAATCGTCTCTCCATCTGCATATTAAATGGATTAAACGAGTTACATAAATCTATAAATATTGTTAGTCATAAAATATGATATAATTTAAAACTTATCGCATCCCTAACAAATCCTGTGATAAACCAACTTTACCATTATCTAAATCTATCATAGGATCTGGAGCCTGTCGAAGTAATCTACGCGGTGCTAGGATCGGAAATCTATCTCATGCCCACAACTATAGTAGTAACAAAGGACCAGCTATATCAGTAGTATCTCTCTTGCTCGTCCTGCACAACTCTCTATACAACCATGCGAGCTCTGCACTACTCTAACTATAATGTCCAACAATCTCGAAATCCGCTAGTAAGGGTAGAAACATGAGATGCATCAGATTTTTAGACTTATCCATGAACAAAACACCCACCCATCAACTATAAAATATATGCTCGAGCATAGCACTATATCGCTATCTCGTTAGCATCAAAGACTAGCTCATGAAACTGATCCGCTAGCCAGACCATGCTCAATTGTGATTCCTAGAGTCTACCCTATGGTGGGAAAACCCCTAATAAATCTTGACAAACCTGACTCTGGTCTACCTGTGTAGTACCTATCACTGGTAGACCATTAATTGGCAAACCTAACTAAATAGCAATATCCTGAAGGATGATGGTGTACTCTCCATGTAATAAATGAAATATGTCTCTAGATGCCAATACTCCATAAGAGTTGTAATCAAATGCCAGTCCAACTATATATATCCTGCATGAGCAATACCGTAAAATTCTGACTGTAACAAATAAGACAATATGCGCCTATCAAGTGGTATCGACCTGTATATAATTAGCTCTCTACGTCGACATTATAATATAACAGTCTCCTTCCCATCCCATGCTAAAGATAATCGATGTGTATCATGATCATATAATACGAAATGATCTGATGAACCAAGATCCATAACTGTAATATGTAATAAGTAAATTTATTAAGCACAAACTCCACTTGATGAACCATTTTTTCCTAAAAACGATAATTAAAATACGTACAACAAAAATGTGAAGACAAATTCTTAAACAGACAAATATCGTATATATGGAAAGACTATTACATGCCAAGACAAAAACAAGAATTCATCAAAATCCATACAATAGAACGATAATCGATCAAACATAATAGAAAGTTATGACATAAACCATTAACATATGAAACATTTCTCCAAGCTACAACCACCTCCTATCCTGACATATCAATAAAATATAAACAAAAAAAATATCAGTCTAGTACATGTCATGATCAATAAATAAACCTCACATAAAAAAGAGAATAAGCTGATATATCTTAAAATACCTTTGAAATGTCACTTGTAAAGCATAACTAATCTGCATGTAAAATTCTTGGACAAAACTATCTGTCATTCCCTTCCTCCTTATAGATTGTACACCTGCATTTGTTGCTAGTTTCTCTCACATTCATATCGTTCATAATTCTGGTGGAACGGACCTATCCTTCTATTGCAACCTATTTTTTTCAAGTATAATGATACCATCTCGATTTTGTTGTGACCAATTTCTTGGTGCATAAATGGTTGAAATTGAGATGCATAAGTTTGATGATAGTCATATAATGTATACCATTGATCAACATATCTATAAAAATCAATTGCATTATGTGCATATGCAATCATGACATGAGATCAAGGTAAATGATAGTAATGTCATTTCTGGCACGTATATGTCCTTTGTGAAAGTCATGCACTTATAATTTAAGATACCATAAGTCAATATATAAACTACATATCATAAAATCCTTTTTGAAAAAAAATTTAAAAGATACAGTCACCTATGTGTTATTGCCTCTGTTTATGTTTGGACTATGCCTCGCGGTCTAGACTTGAAATAAGTTACTAGCTCTATCGAATCTTGTAACGGTATGCGATGTAGCTTTGACTTGCTTAAAGATTATATATCCCATAACAAAAGGAGTAAATCTTTTATTTCTACCAATTATATCATTTGTTTAGACACGTCGACCTTTAAAGTATGATACAAGTCAAAAGAAAGTCAACTGCACTAATATAGTTATTGACAAGAATCGAGCATTTTTTAAAATTTTATTGAAATACTCAACTATATTTGTTGTCATCATTTTATACCGTTGACCGTCATCATGTGCATATGTCCATTTCTCTAAAAGGATATCATTCAGCTATTGAACAACTTCTAGATTAAAATTTTAATATTTTTCATATTTCTAGAATTTTCTAGGCTATGTTTGCATTCCAACGTTTTTCACCATATTCCATAATCTTGGATCACGAAATCTTGAATTAAAATTGTTTGTCATATAACGCAGGCAATAAACATGATAAGCATTCGATGGCTGCCAACCCAGATGCTCATTTTGTACTGCAGCTAATATACTAGCATGACAATCAGAAATTAGACAAATATTCTGACATAGGATAACAAAATTTCTAATGCAAGCTAAGAACCAACCTCACATATCAGCTAACTCTTCATCGATAATACCAAATACAAGTAGAAATATCTGATTATTCCCATCAATAGTAGTTGCAATTATCTTCTCCTTATATTTTTCATACAGGAAAGTAACATTAACACTTATGATCGATCGACAATACTTAAACCCTTCAATCGAGGGTGCAAAGGCTCAGAAAACATGATCAAATTGAGCATAAGCTAAAATACCGGTAGGAATGCTGATGAATTTCATCCAAGAGCTAGGATTAAATTATTCTACAGCACGCAACCATTTTGGCAGCAATTCATATGATATATCTCAATCCCCGAATAGCATGGCTATTGCCTTTTGCTTGGCATCTCATAATTTTTTATAACTTGATATATAATTATATTTATTCTTTATTACTGTACCAAGTCCAACAATAGTAATTGTAAGAATTTCTTTCACCATGTCCCATATTTTATTTGCAATTAATGTAGAGTCCAGCCCATAATGGTCTCGAGACATCATTGCGAATATGCATGTATGGGAACCAATATATCATGACATCTCAAAATAATCACACTATTTAATAGCTCTCGCCATCTATTGACATCCCGACTCTCTATTTTTACATTTTACAAGTCATAGATTGGGGTTGGACTCAATAACCTTGAATTAATGATATCTTTCAATAAGATACTACTTTACTATAGTCTATAATTTGACCTTATATGTAAAAGAAAGTCCTTTACATAATTCTTCATCTCTTTGCCATATAATATATTATTTCTGCAATTTAGAATACATGGATACATTAGCAACATTCCAATCAACCTGAGTGAATGTTTTGAAAGAAGCTTTAAATACAATATAATTTAGAATAGAAATGTTTTTTGAACTTCTTACAGGTTCTGATGTACCAGCTTTATTAAATTCATCACCTACATCATCTTCCCTTTTTTCATCATTTTCATGAAAAAGTTGATTATATATATGCACCATATCATCAACAACTATGTATAATAATGCTTATCTAATAATACTCTTTGGCATGTTACTGTCCATTATATGTAACGAGTTTTCTGTAAATCTTAAACCAGTATTTTTTAAAACATTATTTATGATATTTAGATTACAATATGAAATAACATGTTAACTTACATTTGTTGCTATATTTCGAATAACCATTTTATAATCATCATGCTCGTAAACAGGTTCATGAACTTCAACGATTTGGACATTTATGACCAACTCTGCACTCGATATACATGGATGTGAACTGATAATTGAAGATATTATCTCCATATCTTCATCATCGATTAGTGAAACAGGTTCATACTTTACAAATATCGACTTGACAACTTGTAGATATATATAAGTAATCAATATTTTTTTCCAGTTCTGTCTATATGGAAGACTACATATTTTATTCTCCAACTCTTCAAATGTCATAATACTTTTAATTTTAAATACCTTTTTCAGTCCCTAGTTGTACTCAATACCACATGTTCCATTAATGATATATCCATTAATATAATATAAGGCTATGATTGTTTCCCCCATTTTACCCTACATGTTTAATAAATAAAGTATATTTAGACATAACTTTCTCAAAATATATAATGATATTATTAAAAAATAAATGAACCAAATAAATAATATGACATTGAAATTAAAAAAGTATTTATTTTATTAAATAGATAAATTATATTTCAATATATTTTTGAATTAATATCTATATATGGAGTTTATAATGACTTAAATGATAAATACATCATATCACCAACTAATAAGTAAAGATATATCATATCCCTTTTAAAAATTGCATTAATCTTACAGGTCAGCTTACAGTAAACAAATGATGTGTAATAGAGATTGAACAAAATTTTGGTAACATTTTTGCTTGGTTATCTGCATACAAATAATTATATGCGAAGAACTAAAAAAAATGCTACTCAAAATTTCATTCGATCTCCATTACATATCATTTATTTATTATAAATTAATCTATAAAATTAATTACAATTTTCAAACTATCCAAATTGGATAATCAATTAATTAATGTGCATAATTCTCATATCTGTTTAAAATTATAAAAATATACGGATATTATAGAATATGCATATTAATCAACTATTCAATGCAATACAAATTTTATAAAAATATATATAGCAAATCGAATGATTAACCTAACAAGTAATTTCAAAATATAATTATGTCAATAATAAAAATTTCTACATATTATATACTATAAATATACATGTTACACATCTCAAAAATTAAAAAAAATTACAAACATGCAAGTAAGCTATATTTAAATTTATCAAGATCTATTTATGTAGTATCTTTTATCATACTATTAATGTTTGTAAGTAATACATGATTTTAAAAATTACTTTAATTGAGCATGTACATTATTAACTTTATTTATAATTTAATATATTAATTTTATACCATCACGTATTCATATTTAATTAAATAATTATTTACAAGCTATAAATATTCATACATTATAAGTATTTAGCAATCATACTGCAATTTATTTATATCAAATAAATTATATCATATTTATAATGTATTCTATTTATACAATAAATTTTATTATACTATTATTATTTTTTAATTATTTTTAATAATTTAATTAAAATAGCATGTATGTTAACAACTTTACTGATAAATTAATAAATTACTTATATAGCAAGACAAACTCATTTTTAATTAATTAATTAATTACATAGTATAAATATTTATATATTTTAATTATTTAGTATTAACATCATAATTTATTTATATTAAACAAATAAATTATTTGTATACCAAAATTAATTAATTATATCTATATTAATATATTATTTTTATGTCATTATATACTCATTTATAATTAATTAATTATTTATATTAAATAATAATGAAATAAATTGAATCATTAATTCATAACAAAATAATTCCAACAATTCAATACATTTAAATTTTTTACTAAATTTTTTTACCTTTATAATTTCATCTACATTTTAAATATTTAATTATTATTTATTTTAACATGAAGACTATAAATTATTTTCTCTAACTTTGATTAAATAAATTACAAATATTTAATAATCTAATAATTCTTCAAAGCTTAATACTACTTTTCAATTTTTTTATTGCATAATCAAAATATAAAGTTATACATAATTTCATTACTACGTATCAATAGAATTTAATAAAAAATTTATTTTTCTTGTAACATTAAAAAATTAATTTTCATCATTTTTTTAAAATATTAAATCATAATATAAGTACCATAAATAACTAAAATATGCAAATATCAAACAACAAGATACAATTACATTGCTAAAAAAATAAAAAACACGAAAAGATCAGAGTATTAAATTTCAAAAATTAAATTAATAAATACACAAAAACTATAATAAATAAGAAACTATAATAATAATATTCAAATAATTAAAAAAAAAAACCAAGAAACATACCTATAATACCAGATGGGAAGAGAATAATTTTTTTTGGACCAAATCAACTAGGACCGGACTACACTTGGACTGGATCCAGACAGAAAAACATGAGATGAACTTGGACCGAACCGGAGTGCACTTGGACCGGATCTTGACAGGAGAGCAAAAGTATAAGAGCACCAAGATAAAAACCGAAAAGAAGGAGCCGGAGTAGGACAGGAGGGAAGAAGAACGGAGGGAAGATGGGGCCTGGTGGGAAGATGAAAACAAGAAGAAAGAAATGAAATGGGCTCAAAATGGATCGGTTGAGAAATCGTAGCTTGTACACGAGCTCCAAAACGCGAGTTCAAGCTGCCACGTGCCAATTCTTCCTGCCACGTGTCCAAGCTCCATGCCATGTGACCAAAAACACTTATTTCGGTAAATAAAACCCGAAACACCTATTTTTATAAATACTGATTAAAATAATATTATTTTAAAAAAAATTTCAATTTTGAATACTGTTCCCCCATCAGCTGCAAAATTCCCTCCCACAGATCTGACGAACCAGCCAACGCCTCATTAATCAAATGCAAGCTACACACAGAAACAACCCAGCAACCCAATCTGATCTCCTCTTGCATCTGATCAAACTGCAACCAAGAATACCCGACCAAGAATCTGCAATCTTAGCAACCCCTTCTTGACGAGTGCTGCAGCTTCATTTAAGCTGTGCCGGGCACCAAAGCAAATGCCTGGGATCACCTGTTCAAAGCCTTGATCGATGAATTTCCACTGGTCTTCAGTAAGAATCTTGGGGGGGGGCCCAAAGTGAAGCGAGCAATCTGCAGAGGTGGTTGCAAGTTCAGGATTGGATGGCTTCATATGCTTGATCTTCCTGTTGAAGGGGCAGCTGAGAATGACTCCAAAGGAGTCCTATCTGGGGGCTCTGGGTCCTAATCGGAGGACAACATTTCTGTCGAAACTTCTTAATCTATCGAGCTTCTCGGTTGCAACTAACGGACACCCAGTTTCCAGAAAGGAAACAGGGTGTGCCCACTTTAGACCAAGCCGCTTGGATGGCTCATCTGAGGCTGTATCTTTTGCAAGAGCATCAGGATCCAATTAATATTTGCAACTAAGCAAATAAAAGGGTTGTCTTTTCGTAAGTAATGGACATTGACGTTGAGCAATACACTAGCTAAGCCACTGTCAATGAAGACTACTTATACAAGCCAAGTCGATTACAATATATTGATGTAGATCATGATCGCTGCAATAGTTAAAAGCCAAAAAAGTTAAAATGTACTCATCTAATGCTCCAATTCACTTAGGTCAATGAGTAAAAATTATCCAAGAGGCAATTCCTGAATTAACCAGTGCTGTAAGGCACATCTAAAGACTGTAGCCAGCTCCCATTTGATTTGTTCTTTTCTTGTTTGCTGCATAGAGTCAATATTTATTTACTGAGGCTGCTTATCAGGATGTTAGTTAACCAGTCCAAAAATGTCATCATTCCAATGCAACCTAGTTCACAAACTGGGGCTCCTTTATTATGCAAGAGGAATCAGGGTTCCATCCATGCTGACACATACGTTAAAAGAGTCGTCCATGAGGCTAGAATACTATAATCAGGAAAAAAATAATCAGAGATTAGGTTCTTTATTTGGTTAAACCTTGGTTACATTTTGCTTATAAAAAATTTAGTTTAAGATTTATGTAAAAGAACTGAATGGTGCTGTATCCACTGGCAAAGAACTTCCAAGAAAACCATGCTAACATTCTCTGTTGCAAATAGCATGGAAAGTTGCAGCCCAAACAAAGCATAGGAAGTACATTTTTCATTTATATAGCTTTAGGAAGGATGTGGATAGAAACAAATTGGGTGGACAATTATTTTCGATATTATTAAATAATCAAATAAATATACTCGCTGATCCAAAGTGTAGCTTAAAGTATAAAAATTAGACCAAGTTAAATTTGACAATGCAAAACCACGGTAACAACAGTTAATAACTGAAGCAAGAAATGCATGAGAAGCATTGTGAAGTGTGACAAGAAGTGCGTGTGGCATCCAAGGAGCCTATCCATATTCAAAAAATAAGCTCACCATTATATGAAATGCCAAAAGTTACCTCTACTATAAATGAGTATTTAGTGGAATGACTAGCTACGCTATTTTGACTAGTCAATTCACCTGCTCTGACACACACGTTTTGCTCTGAAATCTCTCCAGTCAGACAATGTATAATGGGACTTGTGGGTGGAGTCACTGGATTTTGATTCATCATGTAATGGATGGATGCCTTCAAAGCCATCTCCCTCAGGAATTGAAGCATCATTGTTTCCTGCTAACCAAACAAAATCATATTTACCACTATTGTATCAAAATCAAAATGTAATAAAATCTCATTTCAAGCATGAATGGAATTGAATATGGAACATATTCATGATGCAAGATAATTTACTAGAAGATCCAGTTCCATAAAGTAACAAGTAATTTAGAAACACAAAAAAAAGGGTGCAAATCTAAATGCTAGGCTACTTATGTTTGATGATTTATAAAAAAAATGAGATTTGAAATGTTGGTTAAGAATTAACAAGCAAGAAAATGGATAACTTATGGACGTATCAGCAACTAGATGACTGCAAGTCATCTCATTGGGTTTCATGAAGGAGTCATGACCTAAAGGAGGCAGAGGCATACTTGTCTTCACAACTTGGAGTTTCACCATTAGCACAGAGAAATCTCAAATATCTTGCTTTCAACCTTTTCCCATTCTTTTAAAAAAGGTATCCCGGTGCACAAGTCCCCACCATGGTGGGGTCCAGGAATGGTCAGATCATGCAGCCTTACCCCATCATATAAAGAGACTATTTCCATATTTTGAACCCATGCACCTAGCTCACAATGGGATAACCTTACCCTTGCAACAAGGCCCATTCTCAATTATTATTTTTTTTCTACATACATGAAAAATATGTAGGAAAAGAGATTTCCATTATCCCTTGGATTGATCGAGAAGATTAGAATCCAGAACAATAAATCTGATAAAAAGAAATTTTCAATACATACCTTTATTCGCCATGATCCTCAAACTACTCCCGATGCTCACACGAACACCGCAGGCATAATCCTTCTCTCCGGGCTTCCTCAGAAGATAGAAAGCTCTTGATGGAAAAAATGTCTATCTCAATACAACTCACGTCATATATATAGAGGAAGCGGAGAGGGAACTTAGCTATAAAATAAAAATATTCTAACTGACCTTCCCATCACGAATCAAGTCGGGCTATGGTCTACACTGTGCCACCTCAACCATACCAAATCATATGAAGTGCTTCTAACCCAAACAATGATCACATAACATTGGACTCATCATACGTCTATCAATATGGACCATAAAATCAACCCGATTTTAATAAAATAAAAAAATTATAATTAATATTAGCCCAAATTAGAAAAACTCTTACATTCTTTCACTTAGACAACATTAATTATGATTTTAAAAATATTTTATTTTAAAATTATTTTCGGGTTGAAAACAATATGTGGCCACCATATGATCCATAGACAACACATACAAATAACTCGATCCGACAATATCTATCATACCGAAGCATAGGGTCATTGTACCACTTATCCAATACAAGATTTATCTATGGTTACAAGCATCATAAATAATATCGACATGAATCTTAGTATGGTAGTGTAGCAAGAAAATAGCATCAAGGTAATCCAAAATAAAATATATTATTTTTATTGTCAGTCCTCCAATTTCTCTTCAATATACTTAGAAACAAAATAAGCAAAAAAAATTTTAATGGCATTAAATAACAAGCCATTCTATCTCATATACTCAATAATAGTGCCAATGACGAGACAGCACAACATATCTGAGACTCGATACCTAGTTTCAGTAAAGTACATAACCAAAAGAGATATCTCATAATCAAAACAAATTAACTATATGTACCCTCAATCATGATTTCTCTTTAACCACATGCTTTATAACAAGCTAAAAAAATCTCCCAACTTCAAAAGAAGTCTATATATCTCCAAACATAATGAGATCTCATAATTATTAAATGAGACATATCAATACAACTGTCATTCTCAAGAAAAGACACAATCTTAAGATACTATGTTATATTTTATTATTCCACATGTGTACATAAAACATATAAGAATCAACCAAATAATTATCATGATAAATGTAAATGAAAATTAAACTCATTGATAATAAGTTTAATTACAAAGTCATTCCCACTAAATAAATACATCAAGAGAGCTCAATATGCCCATATTTTCAACAAGCTTTGTAAAGCATATGAATCTCAAACCTTTGATCAGAAGATCAGCAAACATAGACTCTGTATCCATGTAATCAACAATTATATTTTCATTCTTTACAAGATCTCTAACAGCCAAATACTTTAGCTCGATATATTTAGATTTGCTCGAAGATTTATTATTCCTTGTGAAGAATACCGTAGCTTTATTATCATAATATATCAATACAGGTCTGGAACTCGAATATAAAATCTGAAGCCCGGCCATAATATTTCTTAACTAAATAGCTCGAGTAGCAGCTCCACAACAGAATATAAATTCAGCTTGCATGATAGAAAAAATAGTCAGTATCTGTTTAACACTTTTCCAAGATACTGTATCACCAGCTAACATAAAAACATATCTAGAGGTTAATTTAAGATCATCAGGATACCCGGCATAATCTGAATCCAAATATCTAATCAACTCAAGATTATCAACTCTCCTGTACACGAGCATATAATCCTTGATTTTCTATAAATACCTCATCACCTTTGCAGCGACCCAATGTTGATAGCCTGGGTTTGATAAATATCTACCAAGAACACCCACTATGAAGGCAATGTCAGACCTGATGTAGACTTGAGCATATATCAAACTCCCTACAGCATTGGCATAAGGCTCATCTTTCATCTGATCTTTTTCAAGCTGATTGTTTGGATATTGATCTTTAATAAACTTGTTATCTTTAACAATAGGTGAATCACAAGATCTACAATTTTGCATATTAAATCTTTAAAGAATCTATCAATGTATGCCTTTTGTGACAAACTCAATAGACAACGAGATCTGTCCCTGTAAATTTCAATTCTCAAAACAAAAGATGCCTCACCAAGATCTTTCATATCAACATTCTTAGCCAACATTTACTTTGTCTCAGAAAATAAACCAAAATCACTGCTGACAAGTAAGATATCATCGACATACAAAACAAGGAAGATAAAATTTCTTCCACTGATTTTGAGATAGATATATTGATCAACTTTATTCTCCTCAAAACCAAGAGAGGTTACAATTTCATCAAACTTCAAATACCATTGTCGTAATGCTTGCTTCAGACTATAGATGAACCTCTTTAATTTGCATACTAAATGTTCTTTACCACTTTTTTGAAAACCTTCTAGCTGCTTCATGTAGACTTCTTCACCGAGGTTACCATTCAGAAAAGCAGTTCTAACATCCATCTGATATAGCTCCAGATCATAATGGGTTACTAAAGATATGATAATTCTAAAAGAATCTTTTGAAGATATTGGAGAGAGTTTCAGTAAAATCTATTCCTTCTCTTTGAGTAAAGCCTTTTGCTACCAGTCTGGCCTTGAAACGCTCAGCTCTTTTCTTGGAATCTCTTTTAGTCTTGTATACCCATTTGCATCCTATAGGTTTACAACCCTTAGAAAGCTCAACAAGCTCCCACACATCATTATTAATCATAGACTATATCTCCTCTTTCATAGCACTCATCCACAAATCAGATTGGGAGAACCAATTGCATCAAAATAAGTAACTGGGTCAATGGTTTGCCTAATATCAAAATCATTTTTCTCGAGATAGACATAGAAATCATCTGAAATTGCAGATCTTCTTTGTCAAACAGATCTTCTTACTTGAACTTCTTCCACTAGTTGAAGATTCTGAATAAATCCAAGAGGATCAAGAATTTCATTATTCATTCTTTCAATAGGAGCAGGAATCATATTTTCATTCTGATTGGATATGGGAATAGAAACATATTCAGCTTGTGCATTGTCATCAACAGTAGTAACAGAAGATCCTTCATCAACCACATTAAGTTCTTGAAATTTTGTAGTAAGAGACTCCACAATTCTATTACCTATCCTGGACTATAAAATCTATATCCTTTGAAATGTTTGGATAACCAATAAAGTAACAACTGGTTTTGGGATCAGTCATTTTCTCTATAGGATTATATAATTTTACTTTTACAGGACAATTCCAAATCCAAAAATGATTCAAACTAGATTTTCTTCTAGTCCAGAGTTCAAAAGGTGTCTTCAATACAGATTTACTGAAAACTCTGTTGAGAATATATAATACAATCTTAAGAGCTTCACCCTATAAAAATTCTAGCATGTTAGACCTACTCATCATGCTCATCATATCTTTAAGGATATGATTCCACCTTTCGGCCATACCATTCTGCTCAGGACTTCCAGGCATGATATATTGAGGAACAATCCCACAATCCTGTAAGTACTTGGCAAATGAACCCATTTGCTACCCAGCCACATCATGTTTTACATAGTACTCACCTTCACGATCATATCTCATAATCTTGATGACCTTTCCCAATTATTTATCAACATTAATTTTAAAATTTTTAAATTTTTCAAGGGCATTAGATTTTTCTTTAATTAAATAAAGATAGCCATATCGAGAAAAGTCATCAATAAAAGTCATAAAATATCTATTACCATAAATTGTAGAAGAATGAGGTCCACTAATGCCAGTGTGAATAATTTCCAAAAGGTTTGAACTCTGAATTGCCCCTTTCTTTTTGGTCTTGATCAATTTTTCTGTAATACAGTCAATGCAAGTCTCCATGTTCCCAAGATCCAATATAAGTAAGATGTCATTATTAATTAATCTAGTCATTCTTTTCTTTGAAATATGTTCAAGGCGTTTATGCCATAACATAAAGGCTTTATCATTAGTCTTAGGACATTTGGCAACAACACTTTCAACACTTAAGGAAGTATTCGAATAACTAGTGGCCAAAGACAATCTATATAAACCATCAACCAAAACATAGCCAATAATTTTTGAATTGAATATCAAATCAACTCTTTTATTACTGAACATAAATCCATAACCAAACCTATCTAAAGACGAAACAGAGATCAAATTCCTTCTAAAAGAAGGTACATAAAATATATTTTTAAAGTAATTACAAAACTATACTCTAAGAACAAGTTGACAACTTCTATACACTCTACTTCAACTTCTAAATCATTTTCAACTTTCAACTTGCTTTCATTCAGGCTCAGCTTCCGTTTGTTTATCAGCCTCTGTAAAGAAATAATAACATGAGTTGAACCTCTACTATCTATCCACCAAGAATGAATAGGGACATTGACAATATTAGACTCAACAAACTAAAGCTAGGGGCTTATCTTTCTATTTTTCTTTCTATTCTAACCAGGACTTGAATTTAAAACACTGACTTCTTATATGTCCTTTCTTCTAACAGTGGAAACACTTGATCTTCTTCTTAATGGCAGCTTTGGGACCTTCTACAAAACGATTTTGATCGTGACTTCTTCCATCCCTCTTGAAATTCTAAGACTGTTTAGGAACAGTAGGCTTTCCCTTCTTATTCAAAAACGCTTACCAGATTGAAGTTTAGATTGAAGAGTAAGAAGAACACTATCATTCTTTTCTTTCTTGATCTTTTCTTCTTCAGCAACGCACTTGGTGATCAAATCATTAATGCTCCACATTTTATCCAGAGTATTATAGATAATCTTGATTTGAAAAAATTCAATAGGTAAAGAATTCAAGGCATAAGATACCAAAAAGAAATCTAGTAGATCAATCTTCAAATCCTTGAGCTTAGATTGGAGATGAATCATCTTCAGAATATACTCTCTGACAATCCCAAGATTGTTGTATGTCATCGTTGTCAATTCTTTCATCAGGGATCCGATCTCAGCATTATTGGATACAAGATACCTCTGTTCAATAGCATCAAGTAACTCTTTTGCATTGTCTGACTTAGGTAGACCACTTAGGAGATGCTCGAAAATTGATCTTTTAATAGCAATCAGACTGTCTATTTGACTTCTCCCATTTAGCAAAATAATCCTTCTGTTCAAGAGTGCTTTGATCATTTAGATTATGGGGTCTGATCTCACGTAATGTGAGATCGATGTCAGTAATTTCAAGAGCAAACTCTAAGTCTTGCCTTCACTTCTTATAATTTGATCCAGTAAGCACCTTAACAACAGCATTGTTGTTGTTCACACCAAAAGTAACTGTACAATAAAAAATAATAGGAATGCAAAATATTAACTATCGGATATAACATAACAAAATCATATCATAATAATAAACAAGAGCCCGAATGCAATATCACATATTTTCCTTTGGACAAAATATGTAACATACATAGTGCTCTTTACATGAAGTCACAAGTTAATCAAAATATTCAAGCATTCATGAATCTATTCCCTTTGGACAGACAGATCCTTGAAAGCTAGAGTATCTTAGCAACACAATGCTCCATGCCATATTTTCTAAATTAAAACACACAACCTTTTTTGGACAGGTGGTTGTATGTTATAACCAGAAAATATCCCTTATAAGATGAAAAATTCAATGGTCTGACATAAACAAACCACTTTGATGATAAATATTTATGCCAACCCATAAATTATTCATACAGGAAATAAATATCCAAGCCAAAATAAAAGAAGATATTTCAAAATACATGTATGTCCTAAATGATCAGTTACAAATGAGATACTATCAACATGTACCTATTGATCAATTTTAAAATATCATAGCATTCCAAATACATTGTATAACTTAAACAAAATAAGCAAAAGAATCTAAAGAATGCCCTTCTAAATTTTTGGATCAATATATAAATATAAATTTTATAGGGTCTAAACTGTAAAAGGACTTATTTATAACATCAAAAAAGTCAGGGTCCTAAATGCAAAATGATCCTTTGGATCAATATGTAAATATAAATTTTATAGGGACTAAATTGCAAAAAAATCAATTTATAATATCCACAAGATTAGGGTCCTAAATGCAAAATGGCCCTTCTTTTTTTTTTGTTTTTTTAAAGGGTTACAGGTTTTTGGATTTTGGTTTGAACCTAGAACCCAAAACCCATAAGGCCCCTTCTTCCCCACGATTCACCCAAAAAAAATAGGGCTTCAAAACAAAACACCGACCGCCGCCCCTTTGGATCCACCTTGCTAGCGCAACCACCGGCAAGACCGCCACCAGCGCCGGCCGAGGATGGCCAGTCGCCGCCTCTGGTGGTGTCACCAGAGATCAAAACTCGCCTGACGGCAAGTTTAAGATCTCTTGATTCCACTCCTTTTTTGTTTTTGATCTCGGCCCACCACCAAAGATCTGGATCATCGATCGCCGGGATCGGTTCTCGATGCCCGATCGCCACCGCCGAAAGAGAATTTTTTTTTGTTGGATGTGTCTTCTTCCTTCCCGCCAGTTTCCATGGTGTCTCACGGCCACCGCTGGTCACCGTGGCTTCTTGCTGCCGTCGGCCACCCTACAGCACCGACAACGACCTGCATGCACAGATCCATGACGGTCGGCGGGAGGGTTTTAGGGAAGAAAAGGGTTTTAAGAAAATAAAAAAACAAGAAAATTTTTCTTATATGATTAAAACATGCATATAATTTTATTTTACATATCTAAAGCATTTTACAGATTTGAAGCATTGGAGCAGGATCAATATATCAGATCATTAAACTTTCTAGAGATAAATAGAAAACACGATTCCAATCTTCTTCGGATACCAGAGCTCTGATACCAAATGTAGGAAAAGATATTTCCATAATCCCTTGGATCGATCGAGAAGATTAGAATCCAGAACAATAAATATGATAAAATGTTTTCGATATATACCTGTATTCGCCATGATCCCCAAACTTACTCCCAATGCTCACACGAACACCGCAGGCAGAGTCCTCTCCGGGCTTTCTCAGAAGAGATGGCTCTCGATGGAAACAATCTCCATGACAATACACCTCACGTCTATATATACAGGAAGCGGAGAGAAGACCTAGCCAATAAAATGAAAACATCTTAACTAACCCTCTCATCACGAGTCACGTCGGGCTAAGACTTACACTGTGCCGCCTCAACCACACCAAATCACATAAGATACTCAAAGCCCAAACAATGATCACATAATATTGGGCTCATCATACATCTATTAATATGAACCATAAAATCAACCCAATTTTAATAAAATAAAAAAAATTATAATTAATATTGGCCAAAATTAGAAGACCATGATAATCCCTCTTCCGGTAAAGGTTTTCCCTTTTGTATTCTGATTTATTCTTCTCGCATTTGATTTGGAATTATTGGCTTTTAGAGGATATTTTTGAGATGGGTGGTGTTTTCTGGTTGTGACCGGGTGGAAAAGGTGATGGCTGGGTTTCTTTGATATATATATATATAAACATGCATCTTTCTGAGTATTTTTTTCTGTGGTTTTCGGTGGTTAGATTTAGTTTGTCGATATCTCATATTACCAAACGGAAAAAAAATATATTAAAAAAAGAAAAATTTGAATATCGGATATCTAGTTTTCATTTCTTTTGCATTCCAGACATGGATTCACAACTTGTGTTGCATCCTGGTAAGATGGTTTGATAAATAGCTTGGCTTCCACAACCAGTTAGAGCTTTGTAGTTTCTTTTATCTTAATAATCTGATGTTCCATAGCTGTAACCATATGAAAGTATTGTTTTAGTACCCTGACAATAGTCGTTAACAGGATTTGAATGAAAATTATCCCTTCTTTTAACAGTTATATCTTTCCCAAAGACACCTACCAAGTAGTGGGTATTCTTGTTAAATGTCATCCATACTTACCAGTACAAGAGATTTTGCCTTTTAGGCTTGATCAGTATGCATTTGCCTGGATCAACCTATTTTTAGTTTTTCCCTTTGAACATGAAATCAGATGTCAGATTTGATGAAATAAGTTTGGATGTCACTGGATTGACACCAGAAGGTAGTGAAGGAGGTTGCTCTGTTGATTTTAGAAATATGCGATAGACTGCATGTTCATTTATAGGTTTTGCAGAAAAAGAAACTTGTAGCACCACATTGATTTTTCAGGCAGCGATTTGGGCACGGTTTGTAGATTGGGGAACAACTTGGCCCATGTTGGTTGAGCTGTCCAGCTTAATAGAACTCACCTACCAAGTATCTAATATAGATCTTTGGAACCCTAAGCAGCAAAGGGATAGTGGTGAGAACTGAACATGACAATTTGATGATTCTGTTGTAAGAGGCAAGGTTCCAGTTTTTGGAGAACCAGCAACCTAAGATTATGATATTCCTCCCAAGAAGATCCTAAGCAAAGTTAGGTCAAAAAAATTAGATTTTATATTCTTTGTCAGTTATTGTCTGTCATAGAAAGCTGTTACTTCTTTTATTTTAGGTCTCCTGGAGGCACTAGGTTTGGTATAGGAGGGTGACCAAGTCAAACATCTTTGGAGACGCATATCTTGTAGGTACATTTTGAGCATTTAAGCAGTTTGTTCAAGACCTGTATTTTTTGTTCCATAAGTTGAATTAAAATTGTCATTATTCTCATCATGGTTAATTGAAGTTTTCTTGCTAGAATCTTCTACAAAGACTGCTGCTTCAAAAACCTGTTGGGATCCCACTCTAGCATCCCTTTCCTAGGTGCTTTCTTACTCGAAATCTTTAGTCATCTACTTCCCTGCTATCATACCTGAACTAGACCTTGCACATGCTCTTGATTTTGGTAAGTCAAATGAAGAATCTATTGACTGGACTAGGTTTAGAATCTGATTATAACTGAATATTGATTGTTTCTTCTCTTAAATTGTAAGTTATGGCTTGGTGCCTCTTAGAGAGCATTTGACTTAAATTTCTTGTTGGAAAAGATAGGTTCACATCAAATTAGGCTCTTGTTTATTCTGTAAGAGTTTTTCTAATTTAGGCTAATATTAATATTAATTTTTTTTATTTTATTATAATCAGGTTGATTTTATGGTCCATGTTGATAGACGTATGATGAGCCCAATGTTATATGATCATTATTTGAACTAGGAGCACCTCATATGATTTGGTGTGGTTGAAGCGGCACAGTGTAGGCCTTAGCCCGACTTCACTCGTGATGGAAGGGTTGGTTAAGGTGTTTTCATTTTATTGGCTAGGTCCCTTCTCCATTTCCTCTATATATATGACGTGAGTTATATTGTCACGGAGATTTTCTCTGTCGAGAGCCGCCTATCTTCTGAGGAAGCCCGAAGAGGACTCCGCCTGCGGTGTTCGTGTGAGCATCAGGAGTAAGTTTAGGGATCATGGCGAATACAGGTATGTATCGAAAACTTCTTTTTATCAGATCTATTATTCTGGATTCTAATCTTCTCAATCGATCCAAGTGATCATGGAAATCTCTTTTCCTATATTTGGTATCAGAGCCTTGATATCCAAAGAAGATTGGAATCGTATTTTCTATTTATCCCTAGAAAGTTTAATGATATGATATATTGATCCTGTTCCCATGCTTCAGATCCGTAAAATGCTTCAAATCTGTAAAATAAAACTATATGCATGTTTTAATCATGTAAGAAGAATTTTCTTGTTTTTTTTTATTTTCTTAAAACCCTTTTCTTCCCCAACCCCCCCCCCCACCCCGCCGACCGTCATGGATCTGTGCGTGCCGGTTGTTGTTGGTGCTATGGGGTGGCCGGCAGCAGCAAGGAGAAGCCGCGATGACCGACGGTGGCGAGGAGAAACCAGCAATGGCCATGAGACACTGTGGAAACCAGCGGGAAGGAAGAAGACACATCCAACAAAAAAAAAATCTCTTCCGATGGCGGCGATCAGGAGTCGAGAACCAATCCAGTTG
The DNA here is from genome assembly GCA_021397845.1 of Areca catechu. Classification (NCBI taxonomy): domain Eukaryota; kingdom Viridiplantae; phylum Streptophyta; class Magnoliopsida; order Arecales; family Arecaceae; genus Areca; species Areca catechu. The sequence continues at coordinate 44,877,026 of CM038047.1, read as the reverse complement.
ATCGATGATCCAGATCTCCGGCAGTGGGCCAAGATCAAAAACAAAAAAAAGAGTGAAATCGAGAGATCTTAAACTTGCCATTGGACGAGTTTTGATCTCCGGTGACACCCCACCGGAGGCGGCAACCGGCTATCCTCGGCCGGTGCTGGTGGCGGTCTTGCCGGTGGTTGCGCCAGTGAGGTGGATCCAAAGGGGCGGTGACAAGTGTTTTGTTTTGAAGCCCTATTATTTTTGGGTGAATCGTGGAGAAGGGGCCTTGTGGGTTTTGGGTTTTGGGTTCAAATCCAAAATCTAATAACCCAATAACCTGTAACCCTTTAAAAGAAAAACAAAAAAAAAAAAGGTCATTTTGCATTTAGGACCCTAACCTTTTTGATATTATAAATGATCCTTTTGCAATTTAGTCCCTGTAAAATTTATATTTACATAATGATCCAAATAGTCATTTTGCATTTAGGGCCTTGACTTTTCTGATATTATAAATAAATCCTTTTACAGTTTAGACCCTATAAAATTTATATTTATTATTGATCCAAAAAATTTAGAAGGGCATTCTTTAGATCCTTTTGCTCATTTTGTTTAAGTTGTACAATATATTTGGAATGCTATAGTATTTTAAAATTGATCAGTGGGTACATATTGATTAGTATTCTATTTGTACCTGATCATTTAGAACATACATGTATTTTGAAATATCCTCTTTTATTTTGGCTTGGATATTTATTCCCTGTATGAATAATTTATGGGTTGGTATAAACATTTATCATCAAAGTGGTTTGTTTGTGTCAGTTCATTGAATTTTTCATCGTGTGAGAGATATTTTCTGATTATGACATACAACCGCCTGTCCAAAAGAGATTGTTGTGTATTTAACTGAGAAAATGTGGCATGGAGCATTGTGTTGCCAAGATACTCTAGCTTTCAGGGGTCTATCTACCCAAAGGGGGTAGGTTCATGAATGCTGGAATATTTTAATTAGCTTATGGCTTCATGTAAAGAGCACTTATGCATGTTACATGTTATGTCCAAAGGGAAATGTGTTATTGCATCCGGGCTCTTGTTTATTATTGTGATATGATATTGTTCTGTTATGTCCGATAGTTAATATTTTGCATTTCTATAATTTTTTATTATACAATTACTTTTGGTGTAAATAACAACAATGATATTGCTGAGGTACTTGCTGGGTCAAATTATAAGAAGTAAAGACAAGACTTAGAATTTGCTCTTGGAATTACTGACATCGATCTCGCATTACGTTAGACCAGACCTGATAATTTAAATGATCAAAGCACTCTTGAATAGAAGAGTCATTTTGCTAAATGGGAGAGGTCAAATAGACTGAATCTGATTGCTATTAAGAGATTAATTTTCAAGCATCTCCTGAGTGGTCTACCTAAATCAGACAATGCCAAAGAGTTACTTGATGCTATTGAACAGAAGTATCTTATATCAAATAATGCTGAGATCGGATCCCTGATGAAAGAATTGACAACAATGACATACAACAATGTTGGAGTGTCAAAGAATATATTCTAAAGATGGTTCATCTCCAAACCAAGCTCAAGGGTCTAAAGATTGATCTACTTGATTCCTTTTTGGTGTCCATGCCTTGAATTCTTTACCTGTTGAGTTTTCCGAAATCAAGACCGCCTACAATACTCTGGATGAAATGTGGAGTATTAATAATTTGATCACCAAATGCATTGCAGGAGAAGAAAAGATCAAGAACGATAGTGTCCTTCTTACTCTTCAATCTCAACCTCAATCTGGCAAGCATTTTATGAATAAGAAGGGAAAGCCTACTACTCCTAAACAGTCCCAAGATTTCAAGAGGGATGGAAGAAGTCACAATCAGAATCGTTTTGTAGGAGGTTCTAAAGCTGCCATTAAGAAGAAGATCAAGTGCTTCTATTGTAAGAAGAAATGACATAAAAGAAGTTGGTGTTTTAAATTCAAGTCCTAGTTAAAATAGAAAGAAAAACAGAAAGGTAAGCCCTTAGCTTTAGTCTGTTGTGAGTCTAATATTATCAAGATCCCCATTAATTTTTGGTGGACAGATAGTAGAGCTTCAACTCATGTTATTATTTCTTTACAGGGGTTGATAAACAAACGGAAGCCGAGCCTGAATGAAAGCAAGTTGAAGATTAGAAATGATTTAGAAATTAAAGTATGTAGGAGTTATCAACTTATCCTTAGAATCTAGTTTTATAATTATTTTAGAAAATACATTTTATATACCTTCTTTTAGAAGGAATTTGAAATCTATTTTGTTTAGATATGTTTGGTTATGGATTTATGTTCAGTAATAAAAGAGTTGATTTGATATTCAATTCAAGAATTATTGGCTATGGTTTTTTGGTTGATGGTTTATATAGATTGTCTTTGGCCACTGGTAATTCTAATGCTTCCTTAAGTGTTGAAAGTATTGTTGCCAAATGTCCTAAGACTAATGATAAATCCTTTATGTTTGCATAAACGCCTAGGACATATTTCACAGAAAAGAATAACTAGATTAATTAATGATGACATCCTACCTACATTGGATCTTGGGAACATGGAGACTTGCATTGACTGCATTAAAGAAAATTTGATCAAGACCAAAAAAAGGGGCAATTCGGAGTTCAAACCTTTTGGGAACCATTCATGCTGACATTAGTGGACCTCATTCTTCTACAGTTTGTGGTAATAAATATTTTATCACTTTTACTGACGACTTTTCTTAATATGGCTATCTTTATTTAATTAAAAAAAAATCTGATGCCCTTGAAAAATTTAAAGTTTTTAAAATTAAAGTTGAAAATCAATTGAAAAAGATTATCAAGCTTGTGAGATCTGATCGTGGAGGTGAGTACTATGAAAAACATGATGTGACTGGGCAGCAAATGGATCTGTTTGCCAAGTACTTACAGAATTATGGAATTGTTCTTCAATATACCATGCCTGGAAGTCTTGAGCAGAATAGTATGACCAAAAGACGGAATCGCATCCTTAAAGATATGATGAGGAGCATCATGAATAGGTCTATCATGCCAGAATTTTTATGAGATGAAGCTCTCAAAACTGCATTATATATTCTCAACAGAGTTCCTAGTAAATCTGTACTGAAGACACCTTTTGAACTCTGGACGGGAAGAAAACCTAGTTTAAATCATTTCCGGGTTTGGGATTATCCTACAGAAGTAAAATTATACAGTCCTATAGAAAAAATGATTGATCCCAAAACCAGTCGTTGTTATTTTATTGGATATCCAGAACATTCCAAAAAATACAGGTTTTATAGTCCAGAAAGAGGTAATAGAATCGTGGAGTCTCTTACTGCAAAATTTCAAGAACTTGATATGGCTAATGAAGGATCTTCCTTTGTTATTGTTGATGATAATGCACAAGCTGAAACTGTTTCTATTCCATACCCAGTCAAAATGAAAATATGATTCCTGCTCATATTGAAGGAATAGATAATGAAATCCTTAATCCTTCTGGTCCTATTCAGAATCTTCAACTAGTGGAAGAAATTCAAATAAGAAGATCTGTTAGACAAAGAAGATCCACAATTTCAAATAATTTCTATCTCGGAGAAAATGATTTTGATATTGGGCATACCATTGATTCGGTTACTTATCTTGATGCAATTGATTCTCTCCAATCTATTTGTGAATGAGTGTTATGAAAGAGGAGATACAGTCTATGGTTAATAATGATGTGTAGCAGCTTGTTGAGCTTCCTAAGAGTTGTAAGCCTATAGGATGCAAATGGATATACAAGACTAAAAGAGATTCCAAGAAAAGAGTTGAACGTTTCAAAGCCAGACTGATAGAAAAAAGCTTACTCAAAAAGAAGGAATAGATTTTATGAAACTTTCTCTCCAGATCTTCAAAGGATTCTTTCAGAATTATCATATCTTTAGTAGCCCATTATGATCTACAGCTACATCAGATAAATGTTAAACTGCTTTCCTGAATAGTAACCTCAGTGAAGAAGTCTACATTAAGCAGCCAGAAAGTTTTCAAAAAAGTGGTAAAAAATATTTGGTATATAAATTAAAGAGATCCATCTACGGTCTGAAACGAGCATCACGACAATAATACTTGAAGTTTGATGAGGTTGTAACATCTCTTGATTTTGAGGAGAATATAATTGATCAATGTATCTATCTCAAAATTAGTGAGAGAAATTTCATCTTCCTTATTTTGTATGTCGATGATATCTTTCTTGCCCGTAGTGATTTTAGTTTACTTTATGAGACCAAGCAAATGCTGGCTAAGAATTTTGATATGAAAGATCTTGGTGAGGCATCCTTTATTTTGAGAATTAAAATTCACAGGAACAGATCTTGTTGTCTATTGGATTTGTCACAAAAGACATACATTGACAAAATTCTTCAAAGATTTAAAATGCAAAATTGTAGACCTTGTGATTCATCTGTTGTTAAAGTTAACAAATTTAGTAAAGATCAATGTCCAAACAATCAGCTTGACAAAAATCAAATAAAAGATGTGTCTTATGCCAGTGCTGTAGGGAGTTTGATGCATGCTCAAGTCTGCACCAGACCTGACATTGCCTTCATAGTAGGTGTTCTCGGTAGATATTTATCAAACCTAGGCTATCAACATTGGATTGTTACAAAGAAGGTATAAGGTATTACAAAAAACCAAGAATTATATGCTCGTGTACAGGAGAGTTGATAATCTTGAGTTGATTGGATATTCGGATTGAAATTATGTCGGATGTCCTAATAATCTGAAATCAACCTCTGGATATGTTTTTATGTTAGCTGGTGATGCAATATCCTGAATAAGTATTCAATAGATACCGACTGCTTCTTTTACCATGCAAGCTGAATTTATATCCTGTTATGGAGCTGCTATTTAAGCTATTCAAGCTATTTAGTTAAGAAATCTTATGGCTGAGCTTCAGATTTTATATTCGAATTCCAGACCTATGTTAATATATTGTGATAATAAAGCTACGGTATTCTTTATAAAGAATAATAAATCTTCCAGCAAGTCTAAACATATCAAGCTGAAGTATTTAGCCATTAGAGATTTTGTAAAGAATGAAGATATAATTATTGATTACATTGATATAGAGTCTATGTTAGCTGATCCTCTAACCAAAGGTTTGATGCCCATATGCTTTATAAAGCTTGTTAAAAATATGGACATATTGAGCTCTTTTGATGTATTTAGTTAGTAGGAGTGACTTTGTAATTAAACTTATTATCAATATAAGTTTATATTTCATTTACATTTATCATGATAATTGTTTGGTTGATTCCTATATATTTTATGTGCACATGTGAAATAATAAAATACAACATAGTATCTCAAAATTGTCTTTTCTTGAAAATAACAGTTATATGGATATGTCTCGTTAATAATTATGAGATCTCATTGTGTTTGGAAACATACAGACTTCTTTTGAAGTCGTAAAATTTCTCTAGCTTATTATAAAGTATGTGATTAAAGAGAAATCATGATTGAGGGTACATATTATTAATTTGTTTTGATTATGAGATCTTTTTTGGTTATGTACCTGACTGAGACCAGGTGTCGAGTCTCAGATATATTGTGTTGTCTTGTCATTGATACCATTATTGAGTATGTGAAACAGAATGGCTTGTTGTTTGATGCCATTAAAATTTTTCTTGTTTATTTTATTTCTAAGCATGTTGAAGAGAAATTGAATGACTGACAATAAAAAATAGCATGTTTTATTTTGGATCACCTTGGTACTATTTTCTTACTACACTACCATACTAAGACTCATGTCGATAGTATTTACGATGCTTGTAACCATAGATAAGTTTTGTTTCGGATAAGTGGTATAATGATCCCATGATTCGGCATGATGGATATTATTGGATCGAGTCATTTGTAGGCACTATGAATCGATCAGATGGTGGCCACATATTATTTTCAACCCGAGAGTAGTTTTAAAATAAAATATTTTCAAAATCATAATTAATATCGTCCAAGTGAGAGAATGTAAAAAATTTTCTAATTTGGACTAATATTAATTATAATTTTTTTATTTTATTAAAATCGAGTTGATTTTATAATCCATGTTGATAGACATATGATGAGTCCAATGTTATATAATTTGGTATAGTTGAGACAGCACAGTGTAAGCCTTAACCCGACTTAACTCGTGATGAAAGGGTCAGTTAGAGTATTTTTATTTTATTAGCTAGGTCCCCTCTCTACTTTCTCTATATATATTGTTAGGTGTGGAGCCGTATCCACCCAAAAACCTAAGCCCATCCAGCCCAAGTGAAAAAAAAACAGAAACCAAGAAAAAAGAACAAAAAGTAGCAGGCCTGCCATACCGGACCCGGCCCAGACCCATGCGTGTAGCCCAGGCGCACGCGGGCTCACCTAGCCATAAGCGGCATACCCAGACCCGTTTCCCAAGCCGTTTCGTGCAGCTCATGCACGGTCCATCAGGTGCGATGATCAGGGCCATCCGATCGCTTAATCGGACGGCTGAGGTTGATTGTGATGGAGATCAGGCATGATCAGAGTTTGATTCAGATTTTGACACGATCTGAGGCGTTGATATCAGATCTGACGATCTAGAAGGTTTCTTGATTGTTTTTGGGCTTCTGAGATACGTTTTTGATGCGTTTCAACTGAGTTTTTCGTTCTCTTCTCAACAAGGGACGCAGAGAGCAGCAGAGAGAAAAAACAGAGAGCCAAGAAGAGGTTTTTGCAACCTAGATAAGTGGTCCAAGGGTTTTCTAAGAGAGAAAACAAGGGAAAGAGAGAGGCAGAGGAAGGGCAAGGGTTTCTCCCAGGGATCGCAATACCGTCCCATACCGCCCGATACGGGACGTACCATACCGTACCGTACCGGCAACTAGCCGGTACGGTTCAGCCCATTAAAACGATCCGGCATCCGGATCGTTAAAAAATAAAAAATTGATTTCCGCACCGGTACGGTACCGTACCGGTACGAACCGGTCGGTTCAGCCCGGTTCAAGTCCTTTTTATATTTTAAATGCATTTTTGGAAGGGGGAGAATGTTTTTATATTAAAAAAATGGATCGGTACACCTGCCGGTACGGTACGGTACGGACCGTACCGTACCGGCCTCCCGCCGATATGGCTCCCGGTACCAGTATCGGGAACCTTGGTTTCTCCTGTATTGATTTGTTCTTTCTTCTTTCTTCTTATTGGGCTAGGGTTTGCATCCAGAGAGGGTTCCTTGTTGTAATAACTTTATGTATCCTTTCTTCATGGTGGAGATTTGATCCTATACAGCCATGGACATAAGAACAAGAAGCTCCAAACCACGTAATCCCTGTGTTGCTTGTACTTGTATTTTTTATTTGTTTTTTAGTCTTTCTTTTTCGTTTATTCTATAAACTTTTCCGGCATTCCACTGCGCATCATATCCTAACAACTGGTATCAGAGCACCGAGTTCGAGTGGGAGCGATGGCAGGAGACGAAGGAAAGGTCAAGATCGACAAGTTTGACAGGAAAGACTTCGGATTCTAGAAGATGCAAATCGAGGACTATCTATACTAAAAGAAGCTTCACCTACCGCTACTGGAGAAGAAACCCACCGAGATGTCACAAGCAAACTGGGATTTACTGGACCACAAGGGTTTGGGAGTTATCCATCTGACGTTGGCCAGGAACGTCGTGTTCAATATCTTGGAGGAGAAGACGATAACTAGATTGATGCAAGCACGTACAAGAAACCTTCGATCTTCAACAAGATTTATCTCATGCATCGTCTGTTCAGCTTGAAGATGAACGAAGGTGCGTCCGTAACCGATCATATCAATGAATTTAATTTGATCACTAATCAGTTGAGTTCAGTTGATATTAGCTTCGAGAATGAAATCCGTGCCCTAATCCTCTTATATTCTTTGCCCGAGAGATAGGGTGCAACTATGACAGCGGTGAGTAGTTCGTGCAACTCAAGCAAGCTAAAGTTTGAAGAGGTCTGGAACCTGATTCACAGTGAAGACATCAGGAGAAAAGAAACCAAATAGAGCTCTGGTTTTGCCTTAGTGGCTCAAAAAGGTAAAGAAAAAACTATACAGCGCAACAAAGGCCGCGGGAGATCGAAGTCCAAGCAAAGGAGCCAGTCAAGACCAAAGGGTGATGGCTATTAGCACTGCAACAAGAACAGGCACACCAGCAAGAACTGCTAGGCAAGGAAAAACAGGGATAAAACGAAGAGTCAATCAATGCAGCGATCGAGATAATTGAAGATGCATTGGTTCTCAATGTGAATGTCCGATAGAGTCTTGGATCCTAGACTCTGGAGCTTCATTTCACTATCTCACAAAAGAAATCTATGCGCAACTACATTGTCGGAGACCTCAAAAAAATCAATTTTGCAGATGATGAGCCTTTAAATATTATGGGAAAGGATGATGTACACATCAAGATACCTGATCAATCAGTTTGGAAGCTTAAGAATGTCAGACATGTCGCAGGATTGAAGAGAAACCTGATATCAATCGGACAACTGGATTCAGAGGGGTACATTACAACTTTCGTTGGTGGCTCTTGGAAGATCACCAAAAGTGCGATGATGATAACACGAGAAAGCAAGTTGGGTACCCTATATATGACTAGTAATACCAGAGATGCAGTAGCACTAGCACAGGCAGACTCGGAGTTGTAGCACTACAGGCTAGGTCATATAAGTGAGAAAGGAATGCAAGTACTGCTGAAGAAGGATAAGCTACCAGGTTTGAATATGACAGATATTGGTTTCTGCGAGAATTGTGTTCTTGGAAAGCAGAAGAGAGTCAGCTTCTCCAAGATTGGCAAGGAACCAAGATCAAGAAAGCTGGAGCTTGTATACACCGACATGTGGCGTCCCTTCCCGGTTGCATCCTTTGGAGCTTCGCAATACTATGTGACCTTCATCGACGACTCTACTAGAAAGGTATGGATTTATTTTTTATAGAATAAATTTGATATATTTGATACTTTCAGGAAGTGAAAAAGCCTAGTGGAGAATAAGTCTAGATAGAAAATAAAGTGCTTGAAATCAGACAATGGAGGCGAGTACGACAGCACTAAGTTCAAGAAGTTTTGTGCAACCAATAGAATCAAGATGGAGAAGATGATTCCAAGCACGCCACAACAGAACGGGGTAGCTGAGCGCATGAACAGGACCTTGAACGAGAGAGCTAGGAACATGAGGCTACATGATAGATTGCCCAAGATGTTTTGGGCTGAGACAGTTAACACTACTGCCTATTTGATCAACAAGAGTCCCTCAGCCCTCCTTGAGCACAAGATACCAGAAGAAAAGTGAACAAGTCAGCAAGCTTATCTCACCTGAAGGTCTTCGACTATGTCTCCTACGTACACGTCAATGTAGAGAAAAGAGACAAGCTCAATGCAAAGTCAGAGAGGTACTTCTTCATTGGATATGGTACTGATAAGTTTGGTTACAAGCTCTTGAGTGAGAAAGACAGGAAGATCATTAGGACCAAGGACATAATGTTCAATGAAAGAAGCCTATACAAGGATCAGAGTGTTCCAGACAGAACAGGACAGGCAGATAAGAAAAAAAATAAGTAGAGTTGGAAGAGATCACAGAGGAGGATATTGCCGAGAAAGCAAGAGATCCTAAACCTGAGCCAAAGACATATCAGCTGAGAAGATCTACAAGGACCCCGAAATCATATGTAAGGTATTCACCCTCGTTGCATTACCTGCTGTTGACAGATGGAGGGGAGCCCAAGTGCTTTGATAAAGCCATAGAGAGCAAAGATTCGGTCAAGTGAGAGCTGGCGATGAAGGACGAGATGTAGTCCTTGATAAAGAACGAGACATGGGAGCTCAGTATACTACCAAAAGGAAAGAAAGCACTGCACAACAGTCAACAAGTAGGTCTACAAGATCAAGGAAGAGCACAATGATAGTAAGAGGTACAAGGCAAGGTTAGTTGTGAAAGACTTCCAACAGAAAGAAGGTATTAATTATACTGAGATCTTTTCTCCTATTGTTAAGCTCTCTACAATTAGGGTTATTCTAAGTATAGTAGCTCATGACAATTTATACTTAGAATAACTTGGTGTTAATACTGCTTTCCTGCATGGTAAGATAGATAAGGGCATCTATATGCAGCAACCGGTTGGCTTTATAGTCCCTAGTAAAGAAAACCTGATATGTAAGCTGAAGAAAAGCTTGTATGGTTTGAAACAAGCCCCCCGGTTATGGTACAAAAGGTTTGATGGATTCATGACTAACAGTGATTTTGCAAGGTGCCAGGAAGATCATTGCTGTTATTACAGGTCGTTTGATGGTAGTTTCATCATTCTACTCTTGTATATTGATAATATGCTAATAGCTGGACCGAGCATGCAGGAGAATGAAAGATAGAAGACGGAGCTGTCAAGAGAATTTGTAATGAAGAACATGGGCGCAGCAAAGCAGATACTTGGATTGAGGATTGAAAGAGACTGGACAGCAGGTACACTGAAGCTGATTCAGAATAATTACATTGAAAAGATGCTGGACAGGTTCAACATGAAAAATGCAAAGCCTGTGAAGACACCTTTGGCCATGCATTTCAAGCTTTCAAAGGAACAGTCACCCAAGGTTGATGATGAGCTGAAGACAATGGCCAGGGCTCCATACGCTTTAGCGATCGATAGCTTAATATATGCGATGATGTGCACGAGGCTCAACATTGTACATGCAGTGGGAGCTTTGAGCAGGTACATGGCAAATCCAGGTAAGCAACATTGGAAAGCTGTCAAGTGGATCCTAAGATATATGAAAGGTACCAAGAACGTTGGCCTATGTTACCGGAGAGACAGTCAGACTTTACAGGGCTATGTTGATGCAGATCTATGTGGTGAGGCCGACACTAAGAGGAACACAACAAGGTATGTATATATCATTGGCGAGACAGCAGTGAGCTGGATCTCGTAATTGTAGAAGATCGTAGCTCTTTCTACCACCGAGACAAATATGCTAACGAAGACAGTCGCTGCAAAGAAATTGGAACTATGCATGACCTAAATTGGCCTCCGAAGCTAGTTGATTGGAGGCACCGCACAGGATACCGACCTATTTTTATTTTTCTTTGGAAGTTTACTTTTGATGTTTTAAGTGGATGCATGATTGGATGTCTAAGTCTCCAAATGGAAGAATTGTTGGGTATGGAGGAGCCGTATCCACCTAAAGACCCAAGCCCGTCTAGCCTAGGTGAAAAGAAAAACCAAAAACCAAAAAAAAGGAAGAAAAAAAGCAGCAGGCCAGCCAGACCGGACCCGGCCTAGACCCACATGCACGGCCCAGGCCCACATGCGGGTGCGCACACGCATGGACTCGACCTAGCCGCAAGTGGCATACCGGACACATTTCCCAAGCCATTTCGCACGGCTTATGCGGGATCCACAGGGCGCGCACAATCAGGGCCGTCTGATCGCCTGATCAGATGACTCAGGTTGATTCCGATGGAGATTAGGCATGATAAAAAGAGTTTGATTCGGATTTTGACGTAATCTGAGATGTTGATCTCAGATCTGACGGTCCGAAAGGTTTCTTGATTATTTTTGGGCTTTTGAGATGCATTTTTGATGCATTTCAATTGGGTTTTTCGTCCTTTTCTCAACAGGGGATGCAGAAAGCAGCAGAGAGGAAGAACAGAGAGCCAAGGAGAGGTTTTTGCAACCTAGAAGAGTGGTCCAAGGGTTTTTCAAGAGAGAAAACAAGGGGAAGAGAGAGAGAGGCAAAGGAAGGGCAAGGGTTTCCCTTGTATTGATTTGTTCTTTCTTCTTTCTTCTTATTGGACTAGGATTTGCATCCAGAGAGAATTCTTTGTTGTAATAACTTTCTGTATCACTTCTTCATAATGGAGATTTGATCCTGTGCGACCGTGGACGTAGGAGCAAGAGACTCCGAACTATGTAATTCTTATATATTATTTGTACTTATGTTTTTTATTTATTTTTCAGGTTTTCTTTTTTATTTTTTTTGCGAACTTTTCCGGCATCCCATTGCGCACCATATCCTAACATATATGACTAGGACTGGAAGTGGGCTCGGGCCGGCCCGACATCGAGCCAGGCTTCGAGCTAGGCCCAAAGCAAATCAAGCCAGGCTTGGACCTTATAATAAAATCCACTAATTTTTCGGGCCGGGCTCGGGCTTGTCTTTAGCCCGGCCCAAACCCAAAGGCTGTCGTCATGGCCTCGGCTCCAAATTCCTGATCCAAACACAATCCCAAATCCTCTCGCCGCGTCTCTTAGGACTGGAAGTGGGCTCAGGCCAGCCCGATGGGCTTTGGGCCGCACTTGGGCTTGTCTTTGGCCTGGCCTGAAGTCCCAAACCCAAAGGCTGTCATCATGGCCTTAGCTCCAAATTCTCGACCCAGACACAATCCCAAATCCTCTCGCCACGCCTCTCGATCCTCCTCCACCACCCCATCTTCCTCGTCAGCCCCCGCTGCCATCCCCGTAGCCTCCAGCTCCGCTGCGACCGGATCAAGAGCTCCGCCGTCATCGTCACCGAGCCCGGCTATCATGCCAAGATCTGCCACTTCGGCACCGCGGAGCTTGCTAGGGACGTCCAAGTCGACACCGAGGAGACAAAAGTTGGGGAGACAGAGAGCACCTCTCCTCCATGGAGATCGGGGACCCGCGCAATGAGGTTCGAGTGGACGAGGGGATACATCGCGCCGGAGGTGATTGCTGGCGGGTGGATCTCACGGAGGTCCGACATGTTCACCTTCGGCGTCGTCCTCCTCGAGCTGCTCTCCAGGGAGGAGCCACTCCATTACCGGTACGACTGGGCGAGCAAGGGGTTGGAGAGGTTTTCGATCATCGAGATGGCGAGGAGGGCGATCGACGCGGCGAGGAAGGCCCTATCGGGCCCGGGCCGGGCTTAGACTCGGGCCAGGCTCAGGCCAGGTTTTTTTAAAAAAATCGAGTCCAGGCCCAGCCCGAAGCCCAAAATTTTTTTTCAGGCCAGACTCAAGTAGAGGCATGGCTCGACCCGGCCCGGCCCACTTCCAGACCTAGCACCTCTCGATCCTCCTCCGCCGCCCCATCCTCCTCGTCGGCCCCTGTCGCCGTCCCCGCAGCCTCCAGCTCCGTCGCGACCGGATTAAGAGCTCCACCGTCATCATCACCAAGCCCGGCTTCCGCACCAAGATCTGCCACTTCGGTGCCGCGGAGCTCGCCAAGGACGTCCAGGTCGACGCCGAGGAGACAAAGGCTGGGGAGATAGAGAGCACCTCTCCTCCATGGAGACCGAGGACCTGCGCAATGAGGTTGGAGGGGGCAAGGGGGTACATAGCGCCGAAGGTGACCGCTAGCGGGTGGATCTCGTGGAGGTCCGACATGTTCGTCTTCGATGTCATCCTCCTCGAGCTGCTCTGCGGGGAGGAGCCACTTTGTTACCAGTATGACCGGGCGAGTAGGGGGTTGGAGAGGTTTTCGATTATCAAGATGGCAAGGAGGGCGATCGATGCAGCAAGGAAAGCCCAATCGGGCTCAGGCCGGGCTTAAGCTCGGGCCCGGGTTAGTTTTTTTTTAGAAAAATCGGGCCTAGGCCCAGCCCGAAGCCAGAAATTTTTTTTAGACAGGCTTGGGTAGAGGCATGGCCCAACGGCCCAGTTCCAGCTCTGATGTAAGTTATATTGTCACATAGATTTTTCTCATCGAGAGCTATCTTTTAAGGAAGCCCAGAGAGGACTCTGCCTGCGATGTATCAAAAATTTATTTTTATCATATCTAGGATTCTAATCTTCTCGATCATTCCAAGAAATTATAAATATCTTTTTTTCTATATGTATATATATAAAAAAGAAACCCGGTCATAATCTTTTCCACCAGATCACAACCTGAAAACACCACCCATTTCAAAAATATCCTCTAAAAACCAATAATTCCAAATCAAATGCGAGAAGAACACATCAGAATACAAAAGAAAAGAACTTTACCGGAAGAGGAGGGATTGTCATGGTCTTTCTTCTTGCCCGAGGCCCTCACCACAAAAGACCGGTTCCCCAAGGAAGACAACCTCAGGCCCCCCTCGCCGAAACCTTAATCTCGAACCCTCAGCTGGAGACGGGGGCCTCCTCTTCGCCGCCAAGCAGCCTCCATTCGGAGATCTGCCTCACAGCCAGCAGCCCCTTCTCCAGCCTCTTCGTCGCTGCCCACCAGACAAGCCCTCCGCTCTTGGGATTGAGAGCCAAGACATCCATGGCCGTCCTATTGACCTCGGAATTCTTCTCTTCTCTAGGGTTTTTTTCTCGATTTTTGGCTTCAGTTTCTTTTCGGGGTGGGGGAAGGAATTTTGGATAAGGAAACATACAGGGAGGGAGTTTTATTGCCGATGGGGAGAGAAGCGTGGGAACTGGAAAGCGATGAGACCGAAGCGCGGGAGGATACTGCGGAAGTATGGTCACCGCCTGTGAAGGCAAGCATACTTTTTTCACTTGGTACGGTAAGAACGGGGTCTGATTTACGTGTGTGATTGGGGCATAAATGGATCAAGGAACCAGAATAGGGTCTAAAATTAAATTTATTTTATTTTTTTATCAAATATAAATTTATTATATTTGGATTCAATCTGACCTGATCCATTTAATTTTATAAATTAATTTGAATATTATATTCAATTACCTAATCTGATCTGATTCGAGATCCTATGTTAGATCTGAACCGTCCAAACCCTTTTTTATTTGACTATTTGGATACCTGATCTAATCCAAACCCTTCTCTTCGATCTACTAACGAGATCCTATAAAAATTCAAAGGCTAATAAAACCACTTGGACCTTGGTTTTTTGAAACCAAAGACAAGTAGGCTATTCTTGAAACCCACTTGCCGTCCTAAGCTCTTTGCTCCCTCATCAACGTTGCTACTCATTTTGTCCAAGTCCTAATCTAGTTGGGCACCTCTATCACCATTGCCCATGGTTGGATCGATGCAACCTCCTTAACATTGTTCGAATAATGGAGGACCTCAACCTTCGATAGGATTTTGTCGGTGCCTCCGATCCAATGAGATTGTTTTTAAGATCGAGCATTTTAAGAGAGTTGATGATATTCGTTTGATCAATAAAGGAGGTCCTTTTTCAAGATCGATCTAGCATGAATTCATGAGGGCTAGGATTTTGCTACACTTCACATAGACAAGGCAGGAGGCATCATTCTGGCACATAGGAGAGGTCACGAAGAGGGGGAGATAGGGGGGATGGGAGAGGATGGTAGGAGAAGAAGGAGATGACAAAGGGGGTGAAGTTATTAAAGAAAGGGAAGAGGGTTTTGCCGATGGAGAGGGAGAGAGTTTAGTTTCAATTGGAATACCGTGAAGATTCATGTAGGGAGAGGAAGAATAAGACAATCAACAAGAAGGCAAAGGAGAGGGGTGGGAAGAGAAGATAGCCTAGGATTTTTTTTAGTGTTTATTCTTATTAATTTATTTTGGGAGCTAAAAAAGTGGCAAGGAATTCTTATAAAAAATTAATGGCATGATCTAATCCAAACTAGACCCGCATTTTATGGATTGGGACCAGTTATATATAAACCCGACTTAACCCGAATAATCTAATGAATCTTAATTTGGCCGTAGACCCGATTTGACCCAATCTTCTATTGGGTTGGGTTAAATCAAATATCAAGAGCTAATCAAGAAACTGGGTCATGCCGAGATCACTCATAATCCAGTTCAATCGATCCATTTACACTCCTATGTGCAATCCGGCTAAGAGTACTTGCCATTGTAATAGTCCCCATGGCCTCACTCCACCAAATTAGTGTTTTTTTGTACTAAAAAAACACATTATCTAATTAGCATTGGCCATGCTTGATCTCTCAAGGGAGTCATTGTTTTCGGTATTTTACCAAAAAAATCTTATTTTGGATGAAAAAAAACTTTTACATAAAGAATTAATTATGATTTTTTTCATGTGTTTGATTGGAGTAAAAAGCTAGAATAAAACTTTAAACTAGCCAAGAACTCTTTACAAAATAATCATACACATAGAGTAGGTTAATGCAAGGAAATTATTTGGACATAAAAATACCCACTTCACTTTTTAATATTACACATCTGAACTTAATTTTATTATCTATTATAATTATATAAATACTTAATATGACAATGAACAATATATAAAATATTACTAGCACAAAATATTATTTTACTACTAAATAAAAAATTATAATATTATAATATAATTATTTATTAATATATAATATCTAAATATATCTTGGTATGCTATTATAATTATTAATAATATTATTGTGACATAAGAATAATACTATAATGATATTATAACTATTATAATGATTTATCAATATTAACTATATTACTATAAAAATATTATTTTAATGTTTCTAATATTATAAAATACTCTTAAATTATATAATATTAATATTAATACTATCACATTTAAAGATAAATATTAATATATAATTTTTTGATAAGATGGATAATTCATATAAGTCGAGTATAAGTACATCTCAAAGCGTCATAAAAAATATCTCGGAAGAGCACATGCAAAAAAGATACATCATTCCACACCCAGAGTGCTGTGCAATAAAAGTGGCAACCCGGTCAGCAGCATTGTTTGCCTCATGATAAACATGATGGATATCCATGAAAGTGCATCCCAAAATCAAACTTTGAATGACATGCACAAAAGGATGAGAAATAGCTAGATGGTCCTGATGCCTCTACAAACAAGTCATCACTGTCAAAGAATCCACATCTACTATCAAACAATCCATCTCTAGAGTCATCCTCGTACATATAAGTAATGCCTTTCTGAGCTGCCCTTAACTCTACACCAGGCATAATAGTATCTAGCATCAATTAGACCCCCCTTTCTATAATAAAGTAAGAATTCGGACCCTGGATCATAAATCCAGTACTATCTCTACGATCTACCACACTGCTATGAAAATTGACCTCTAGAAATGTTGGGGGTGAGGGCTCCTAGGATATGAATACTCTTTGAAGAACTCTAAATAAGAAGGGTCCCAAGTGTCCCGTGTTCTCAAAGTCATACTAGATGATGACACATCAACTATCTCTACAACCTGACTCATGGCCTTCTCAAATACCATCATAGCTGGCTACAATCTTGCCTTAAAGACTAGTGTTTTGGGGGAGTTAGATGTGACAGACAATATAAGCAGTCCTAATGTCAACAAGTCTAGAGTCTTACTCTCCATCTCCACCTCAAAGCCTCCAAGAATGCCCAGGTTGGTTTCTCCACCAAAAAAGCCATCAAGGAGAGTGGTTATTCACCAGGCCTATACAGCTCTCAAGCACAAGAAAAGAACATATTCCATCATTTCATCCACCGATCCATTCCCTTGACTCTTAAAAATTCTTGAATAGGTAGCTAACTCTAAGTAACTTTTCAAGGAAACAAACTAATTTGTGAATGAATCCTTAGTCTTTAAATCCAAGCACCATCCATCTTCCTTGTCAACTTATTTCTGTAAATATCATAGAGCTCCCTGGCTACTTTCTTGAAAATGCATGATGGTCATGAAACTTGACATTTGAATCCTCCAAGATAAAAAGCACTTGAGATAGCACCCTCTCGGCCAACTGGTCCTAAAAAAGTTAAGCCATCGTGTATTCTAGCCCCTCCTCTCTAAACTAGAAGAGGTCATACACCCGCATCTAGTCTTCAACATCAATACTGATAAAGGTTAACCACCAACTCAAGGGAAGATCGGCCAACCATTGGTCCTTCAAGATGCCAATCGACTATCTATTGCCCAAAAGCCACATTATCTAGGCCAACAAATTATATAAATTTTTAATATTAATATTATAATACAATATCATCATACAAAATTCAAATCATATATCATAATATCATATGTATACCTATTAATTTACTAAAAAATTATATACTACTATAACAATGATATCATAATATTAATCATGAAGAGAAAGCTTAGGAGGAGGTAGCAATTGATCTTGGAACTTGAGGAAACCAGGTTAACCAAGGTAAGTATAATATCATAATATTTATATAATATTATTCTTTCATATTCTTAATATACTAAAATATTAATAATAATCATATAAAAATGTTATAAAACTATAGTATTATAATGTTTATATATAATATTATATTGATAGTATATTTAAGAATATTATATTATTGTAAAAAATATAATAAATCATAATAGCATTATCATTTCAAAAATTCTCAAATAGAATCTAGCATAAACGTTTGGCTTACTTATGTCATTTGGCTTAGCTATGCTACTTGATATAGCTATCCTTATTTCCATTTTTTTCATGCTCTTATCAAGTGCCATCTTGAAGATTATGAGAGATAATTCCCATTTTTCTATTCTATACCTATCCTACATTTAACGGATAATTTCAATGGAAGTCAAATCATTCATTTATAAGCTTTAAAAAGTGACTATTTTAGGTATGAAAAGTCCAAAATGATTTTTTTTCTTAATTCAATGTTTACCAACTTCAGTGGCCAAAGAAGAGGGTGGAAACGTTCTTGAAACGGGACAAGGATGCGGATAAAAATGCAATTAACTTCTTTTTTTCAAAGAAAATAGATAAAATTATCAACAATTAAAATAATAAACAGAAGCAAATCTAACTAAAATCTAAATTTTAAGAAAAAGAGTAATGATTAAAGTAAATAAATCTTCTTAGTATATAGATGTCCTTTTAATCTTAAGAAGCTAGGATCGAAGGCAGTTGAGAAATACCTTTCTTGATTAAGCTTTGCAATTTATGTTCAAATCTAAGAAAAATCAAGAAAAAAATTTATTTTCCAATAATAACGATCTTCTCGATAGATTTGTGAAAGTTTTGCTCAGATGATCTCTCAATTCGATCTCAAAGAAGTTAGATTGCCGAAGGTGATTGCAACTCCAATTCATGGAAGAACTTTGTAAATCCAGAATATGATACCGTTAGACATCACTTCGAAACGACGTCTCGAGTTGTGATAACATGTGAAGGGTTGGTTTTGTGTGGAAGTATTTAGATTTAGGTTTTGATGTAAGAATAAGAACAAATATAGAAAGAAAAGAAGCTTTAGAGAGAGCAGGGAAAACCCAAGAGAGGGAAGAGAATTTCTAAATTGGGAAAGAAAGCAACAGCTTTTTTTAAAAAAAATTCATTCATTCATTCCAAAACCTCTAATACATAAGTATTTATAAGCAAAATAATAAAAACTTAAAATAATCCATATGCTAATAATTAAAAATAATTCAAATACTAACAAGCGAATTCTACTTAAAATATGGATGATGCCATCTTTTGATAAACTTAGAACCATATCATGTATCAATCAATGATTGCTATATAGACTTCTTTGCTAATCTTCTAAGACTTTAGATGTGGCTCAACAAAGGGAATATATCTCTTGGACTTCGTGCCAATCCTGGATAAGGGTTATCTAGTAGTGGTGCCAACATAGTGGTTTCCTTCTTTTGGACTTTTTCATGGCGCAGACTAGGTGATCGAGACTCTTCTTTGGATGGCATCAGGGGTCCATCAACGCTCTAACTTAAATGATGATGCAGTGTAAAGGTGGTATCCAAGTAGCACATGCAGCAGTCCAAAATAGCAGCCGCTAAAAACTAACATACTGAAAAAATAATAACTTACTAAAAATTGAAAACTTCTACCGATAAGGTTACAAGATAGTTAGGTCTAACTTAGTCAGCTGGATGGTAGCTTGTGAACTGGTGTCCATACCAGTTCTCCAAGATTTTGAATTATAAAAGTACATATATGAATGTATATCAGTGTTTGACATGTATAATTCTTTCAAAGCAAACATGGAAGCCGTCATATTTGGTTAAAGCTTCTTAGTTCCTCGTGTAGTTCTAGAAATGCACTGTGCACTACTAATGTTTTCCATAGAGAGCAACAATGAACTAAGCCTAAGGATGGTGATTTTGTCCACAAATGTTGGTCAAGATGAGATGTTTGACCGAATTTACTTCGTTAACCATATAGAGCTAGATATGGATATGGAGAAGCTAGCACTGCATCAATATTTCTTGTATTTGACCTGATGTTATTAGAAAAAAGAAAATCATAGACATTGTTGCTCATAAACCATGCAGCACTAATATGTGACAGTTTGAACAGATATATAACAAGTATTGATATAGTAGCTACAATAAAAACCTTGAAAAATGCTTCAGCCCCATGAGATGCACACAAAAAATTGATTGCATCCATAAATTGATAATTTGGCAGTTTAATAAGTACCCAACATTTCGTGTATGAGTTGCACCACTCCTTTTATATCGACTTGGCAAGAGCTCTGTACGTGCGCACATAGTGCACATAATAGAAGCCTCGTAGCATTACCATGAAACAATTGATACAATAACAAGAATCTACCATGTCTTTGACTTCTAGAATTAGTTGGATCACTCGTTCCAATTATCTACTCCATGCGAGAAAAAGAACAGGAGGAAGCTTCACCAGAATTAGGGTGAAGACTGAACTAGCTGGCAATCCTGAGAAATTTCTCTCTTTGTTTTCATTTCCTGAGTAGTTTTATGGAATGGGAATTGGCGCATCCCTTGGCCTAGGAAACTTTTTCTTGTGCACTGACTGGCTCCCTAAAGCATTTTCCTTCGAGCAAAGGACTATTTCACTAGCGTACAAGAATGATACGGTTCTGTTTACAGAGAATTAGAGCAACCATATTGGAAAAAATGGATGTAGATAATATGATGACCCTCCGTTCACTGTTTCTCATGTTAATTATTTTTTATTTTAAGAGAAACGGTGTTGGATGCTACTATCAGCTTCGAAATTGAAACATGTATCGCACAATAGACAACTTGCCGATTTGATTTTCTTTATCCATTTATTTATAGGATTGAGAAAGTATGTGGTGTACCATGACGGCTCACCCTCTATCAGAACCGGCCCAACTCTGCGGTCCGACTCGGCCACCCTTCTCAAAGCTTCAACTGAAGAGGTCCGGACGACCCTCTCTTACTGGGGTCCGGCCCACCGCCCTCCGTCAGAGATCAGACCCACCGGAGCTGAGGTCCGAACGACCCTCTCCTGCTGGGATCCGACCCACCGCCCTCCGTCAGAGGTCCGACCCACTGGGGCTGAGGTCTGAACGACCCTCTCCTGCTGGGGTTCCGCCCTCCGGTAGAGGTCCGACCCACCGGAGCTGAGGTTCGAACGGCCCTCTCCTGTTGGGGTCCGGCACATTACGCTCCTCCGGAGGCTCGTTCTCTGGTCCGACCGACCGACCGCCTCATTGCCGACGTCCGACAGGCAAGCCTTAGCATCCAGGGCATTCCAGAAGCACCTTTTTGTTACTGCGGGATCCTGCTATCCCAACGGCCCTGCTCCACTACTTCCATGGTGCTGCTGTCTTCGCGCGCCACGTGGCCACTCTCCAGATTCCCCTATGGGCAGATCGGTCTTTCTCAGCCTCTCCTCTAATGAATTTTGGACTGTTCCGCGCCTATATAAGGTACTTGGGGGACCCCGTTCGAAGGTAGAAGGACTCTTCCCTCTTTATACGCTGTTGATCATTTGATTCCTCCATTTTGTTGCCTTCAACCTCCTGCTAACTTAAGCATCAGAGGGTCCCCCGCCGGAACGCCACCGGCGCCCTTGGAAACTTTTCTGCAGGTTCGCCCGGGAGAGGAGCGCTCCAGCCAATCCAGCCGTCCCGGTTCCCGGTCCAGGAGTTGACGCAGCAACAGATTGGCGCTAGAAGAAGGGCGCAACTCTTTCTTCTAAAAGGAGGAATCCATCATCCCGGCAAGAAAATGGCTAAGGGAAGAGCTCCGAATGCCGCTGCCAGGAGAGATACCTCTCCTTCCAGGTCTGAGAAGCCTCTTCGAGAGAATGATTTCGCTGCTACCGCCCCTACTGCTGCAGAACCCACCATCACTTTGGGGTTGCAACAGTTCCAAACCTTGGTGAACCGCATCGAAATACTCACGGCTGCAGTTCAGCAGTTCCAGGAAGCAGCTGACAACCGACAACAACTACCAGCTGCTTCCTACACCAACCCTCTGACTGCTGCTGCGGGAGGCCGACGGCCAGAGATCCCTCAGCATGGTTCCCACGCCGCCGCGGAGCCCCGGAGGTCCTTGGGTGATCGCGCCGACGACAAAAGGGCGAGGTCTGCTTCGCCTTCCTACGCCGAGTCCATCCCCTCCGGCGGTCGGCTTGCCGCCGAACCGCCGAAGAATTACGGCAGCAAAATCATGTGCATGAAGGAGCGCATTGCTGAAATCGCCCTCCGGCAGAAGGCCGAAGGGGGACAGGTATACGACCCCCGTCCCCCGTTCTCCGAGGAAATTCTGGCAGAGACGATCCCTCGCAACTTCAAGATCCTACAGGTGGACCCCTACGACGGTACCACCGATCCGATGGACCATCTGGGCACGTACAAGGCCCACATGATGGTCAAAGGCGCCTCCAACGCCCTCCATTGCATTGCCTTCCCTGCAACCCTCAAGAAAACCGCTTGGATGTGGTTCTCCACCATCCGGCCAAGTACGATCCACTTCTTCTCTCAACTCGAATCACTTTTTCTTTCCCATTTCAGGACTTGCAGTCAGACCTTGAGGACTACCAACTGCCTCTTCCTCGTGCTGCAAAAGGAGGGAGAGACCCTTCGGGATTTCATGGCCCGTTTCAACTCAGCGGCCATGGAAGTCCCGGATTTAAATGAAGCTGTGGCGATGTCAGCCTTCAAGCGAGGGCTCCGCTCGTCCAGGCTGACCTTTTCCCTGGACAAGAAGCACCCGACAAGCTACAGTGAGTTGCTGGCCAGAGCGCGGAAGTACGGCTTGGCGGAAGAACAAGCAACCGGCCAGCGTCAAGCTGAAGGAAGGCCGGCCCCAAAGAAGCGGAGCGACAAGGCTCCCGAAGTCCGACCTCCGAACGACAGTCGGCGGTCGGCCCAACGCCGAAGTCCGAAGCCGAGGGACTTCCCCCGAAGGTTAGAGACTTTTGCGCCTCTGTCCCTGCCATTCTTCCAGACCCTGCACCGGTCGGAGGGTTTTCTTTGGACTGATGAGTGTCGGTCGGCTTTTAAGGCATTGAAGGAGTACTTGAAAAACCCTCCGCTGCTGGCCAAGCCGACGGAGGGGGAACTTTTGTACCTCTACCTTTCGACGTCGGACGAAGTGATTTGCGCCATCCTTGTGCGAGTCGGAGAGGACGGACAGCAAAAGCCTGTCTATTATATAGCAAAGTCCTCCATGATGCCAAAACGAGGTACCCCAAGATGCAAAAATTAATATACTCCTTGGTCACATCGGCTAAGCGGCTCCGACCATACTTCCAAGTGCATCCGATCGTAGTGCTGACCGACCAACCTCTCAAGGCGATCCTTCGAAGTCCGGATACATCCGGTCGGCTCGCTAAGTGGGCCGTCAAGTTAGGAGAGTTCGACATTTCTTTCCAGCCACGATTTGCCTTGAAGGCCCAGGTAATTGCTGACTTCATTGCAGAGTGTGCGTGGAAGCAGGAGATGCCTCCTCGGATGGCCAAAATACCTAAAGCTGATGCTGTTTATGAAGTAGAACCAGCCTGGACTCTCCATGTGGACGGAGCGTCCAACCTTGCAGGCTGTGGGGCCGGGCTGATTATGGCCAAGCCGGACGGGGAGAACCTGGAGTATGCTTTACACTTTTTGTTTCAGGTGTCAAATAATCAAGCGAAGTATGAAGCCCTCCTTGCGGGGCTGCGGATCGCCCATGAACTGGGCGTAGGCCGACTCAGAGTTTTTTCCGACTCCCAGCTGGTGGTCAACCAAGTAAAGGAGAAATTTGAGGCCAGGGATCCGACCCTGGCAAAATATTTAAACAAGGTACAAAACCTCATTCCTCGGTTCAAATTTTTCGAAATCCTCCACATACCTCGTCTGCAGAACTCTCGGGCGGATGCTCTCTCAAGGCTGGCTACAGCCGCCAGCGGGACTTCTGACCGAACCTTTGTGAAGTATTTGCGGCATCCCAGCATTGTCGATGAACCGACGGAGGTCCACCAGGTGGAATACGAAGCTTCTTGGATGGATCTGATCCTTACTTTCTTGGCCAAGGGAACTCTCCCTAAAGATCCGATGGAGGCCAAGCGGGTGCACCTGACGGCCTCTAAGTACGTTGTCCTTGACGGCGTCCTTTATAAGCGGTCGTTCTCATAGCCGCTGTTGAAGTATTTGGGGCCGGCGGATGCCAACTACGCCCTCAGAGAAGTTTATGAAGGCATCTGTGGCGATCACCTCGGAGGGAGATCCCTGGCTTACAAGATCATCCGGCAGGGATATTACTGGCCCAACATTCAAAAGGATGCATCGTACTTCGTCCGAAGGTGCGATGCTTGCCAGAGATACTCCGTCATTCAAAGAAGGCCCGCCAGCGAGCTGACTTCGATCACCGCCCCATGGCCATTTGCACAGTGGGGGATGGATATCCTGGGACCCTTTCTCCCATGCCTCCGGACAACGAAAATTTTTGCTTGTGGCTATCGACTACTTCACCAAGTGGGTGGAAGCCGAACCGCTAACACAGATAACGGAGGCTAAGGTGGAGAACTTCGTCCGGAATAATATTATCTTTTGATTCGGCATTCCCCGGACAATTATTACTGACAATGGGAGACAGTTTGACAACTCCAAGTTCCATGATTTCTGTCAGCAATACCAAATCTCCCACTGACTTACCTCGGTCGGCCATCCACAATGCAACAGAGAGGCCGAAGTCTCCAACAGAACGATTTTACATAGGCTGAAGACCTGGCGTAATGAAGCAAAGGGACTTTGGGCGGAAACTCCATTCTATGTTATGGGCATATCGGATGACCGCCAAAGCATCGACCGGCGAAACTCCGTTCAACCTCACTTACGGAAGTGAAGCCGTCATCCCTATTGAAACTTCTCTCCAATCCCTTCGGATCGACCACTATACTGAGCCAGCCAACTCCGAGCAGCGAAGGGCTGACCTGGACTTGCTTGAGGAAACAAGACTTCGGGCAAGCATGAAGATGGCGGTATGCCGCCAAAAGATGGCAAAGTATTACAACTCGCGGGTCAAGGCACGAGCTTTCCGAGTCGGAGATTTGGTCCTACGGAGGGCCGAAGTCTCGAGGCCGACGAAGCAAGGCAAGCTTTTCCCAAATTGGGAAGGACCTTATCGGGTCGCTGAAGTGGTTCGAGCCAGCACTTATCGACTAGAATTTTTGGACGGACGGCAGTTGGCACGTCCATGGAATGTAGACAATCTCCGCAAGTATTATCAATGAAGTTCACATTTCTTCTACGAACCACTTCTGAAAGTCCGACTCCGGTCGGCAAAGGCTCTAGGGCAGCCCACATCCGAAAGTCTGACTCCGGTCGGCAAAGGCTCTAGGGCAGCCCACTTCCAAAAGTTCGACTCCGATCGGCAAAGGCTCTAGGGCAGCCCACTTCCGAAAGTCCGACTCCGGTCGACAAAGGCTCTAGGGCAGCCCACTTCCGAAAATCCGACTCCGGTCGACAAAGGCTCTAGGGCAGCCCCCCTCCGAAAGTTCGACTCCGATCGACAAAGGCTCTAGGGCAGCCCACCTCCGGAAGTCCGACTCCGATCGGCAAAGGCTCTAGGGCAGCCCACCTCCGAAAGTCCGACTCCGGTCAGTAAAGGCTCTAGGGCAGCCCACCTCCGAAAGTTCGATTCCGGTCAGCAAAGGCTCTAGGGCAGCCAATCCAGAAAGCCGACGGACCAACACTTAGGATAAACTTCCTAAGCTAGTTGCTCCGGCCTGAGCTGATATCCGACCGCTGCCTTAACTGCCTCAGGGTCCGGAAAGCCGACGAACCAACACTTAGGATAAACTTCCTAAGCTAGTTGCTCCGGCCTGAGCTGACATCCGACCACTGCCTCAACTGTCACAGGGTCCGGAAAGCCGACGGACCAACACTTAGGATAAATTTTCTAAGCTAGTTGCTCCGGCCTGAGCCGACATCCGACCGCTGCCTTAACTGCCTCAGGGTCCAAAAAGCCGAGGGACCAACACTTAGGATAAATTTCCTAAGCTAGTTACTCCGGCCTGAGCCGACAGGTGCCTCAACCGCCCTAATCTATTCTCGGTCTGGAAGGCCGACAGGCCAGTACTTGAAGTAAAAATCCTAAGAGGATCTAGTTCGGTCTGGGTTCTCACTCAATACTTACCCTGAAGATCCGACCACACACTCTAATATGCCGACTGGCCCATACTTAACAAAATTTCAGAAAGCAAGACAGTGAACAGTATAAAGAAGTAACTCAGTAAGGAAGGATTTCTTCATTGCTCCAAAAAGATTTTTACATAGACTGAAGGTCAGACCTTTACAACCAACTAGATCTGACCTTCGGAGGCTACAACAATGGCCACGCCGGCCCCTTCGGCTACAGCTGCCACTCTAGCCTCTTCGGCCCCCTTGGCTGCCTCCACCTCGGCACTAGTTGGGGAGTCCACTCCGATTGCCTCTGCAACGATCTCCGCCGGGGCTTCGGTCGCTCGGGCAGTCGGGTCAGTCCCCTCCGAAGCTTCTGCCTCTGCTAGTTTCGGCAGCTGAAGGAAGGCAAAGTCAAACTCTGGGAAGGCGACGCTAACCTTCCCTAGGCACTCGTCGTACCCGTAATCGAAGCCGACCGTCCCAGCTTTGTTCATTTCTTCCTTGAAGTCTTCGGAGGTCTTGTAATCTGCAACGGCCTTCTCCCCGACCGTCTTCAGCAAATCCTAGGCCGACTTCAGCAGGCCCTTGTACCTTTCCGTCGAGGCTTGATAGCCTTTCGCGCGGAGATCCAGATTAGTCACACGATCCTCCTCGACCTTCAGCCGACGAGCCAGGGCTTTGATCTTCTTCTTTTTGTCTTTAAGCCTCGCCTCTCGGTCAGCTTTCTGGGCGAGCAGATCCTCTGCCTTCTTCTTTTGGACCTCCAGTTCGGCCCGCAGGGAGGACACTTCGGCTGTTGCGATCTTCAGACCGAGCACCTCTTCCCTGGAAGCTGTCAGGGCCTCCCAGGTGGTGTCCCTCTCCAGCTCGGCCGCTTCAGCCCTCTGGGTCAGCTGCTCCTTTATGTACAGCAGCTCACCCAGCCCTTGGTCCATCAGGAGGTTGTCCCTGACGAGCTGCCAACAAACAAGCATAGTTAAGGAGATTCCAGCATTAAATTTAAAGTGAAAGCAGGAAGAGCAAAGCTTAGCTTACCCCCAGAAGATGCCGGAGAGAACTGCTGGCCGCCTCGTTTACTGACCGCCCGTCAGTATCGGGGACGGCCCGTTGAAGCTGCTCCCTTGCCTCCTCCGCCGCGCGCCACAGCAGGCGCTCCTCTTTTTCCCCCAGGGCCCAGGTGGCCCTCTCGCCAGCAGCCGACGGCCCTTCACCCACCGGGGTTCTCTGGGTCGTCGGGGGGACCGTTGCGGTCATCTCCGATGATGGGGGCGTAGGGGCCGCCACCGTCCCTGCCGACGTCGAATGCCTCCCTTCCACTTGGGCGGCCGACTGTCCTACTGAAGATGATCGCTCGGACGCGATCACCTTTCGACGTTCGGTCAGGGGCATGTCGTCCCCTAAGTCGATCGACACCACCGGGACGGACGACTCTGCCGTCCGTTGCTTCTTCGGCCTTTCGGGCGCTGGTTCTGCCCGCCCATTTCTTTGGCTCTTGCTGCGTCGGCTCTGCGATCCGGACGGCCCTCCGCTGCACCGACCGTGCCGAAAGGATAGCCCGATCCGGCTTCATTTTTTCGCCTGTCAACAATGGAAGCAGAGTTAGTAACAATCGCCAAACCGACAGGAAATAAAGAAGGAAAGGAGGGTAGCCGATCTCTCCCTACACGACTCTCGTCCTACCTAACATCGGCTATCGACTGAATCCGGCCCAGTGGTGCCTGTCCTTAAAAAGCAGGAAGTTAATGAACTTCGGATCTTCACCGTCCAGCCTGTGGAAGTCGGCCTCGTCGGCCCTCGAGACCTTCCTTCCATGCAAGGCATCCGGCCTCGGCCCCCTCCAAGCTGCCTCGAAGCCCCACGGCTCCAGGCTATCTACGAAGAAGAACCTGGACTTCCATCCATGAATAGCGGATGGAAGCCCCCCTAGGATCTTTCGGTTAGGACGGGGACTGAACATCCACCACTCCTGACTCCAGATTCTTGTATTAATAGGAAGAAATTGGAGAAAAGGGTCACCCTATGCTCTATGTCGGCCTCCCGACATAGAACTACGAAGCCGCACAGGACCCTAATACTGTTCGGCGTCAGCTGGGAGGGCGTGATCCTAAAGGTATTGAAGACCTGAACGAAGAAGCTATGGATTGGAAAACGAAGACCGGCCTTCAGGTGGTCTTTGTACATGGGTAAGGCTCCTAAATTCAGAGGTCTATTTATCCTACCCTCTCGGCTAGGGATGGTCAGATGCAAGGTGGACGGTATATTGTATATGATCCTGAGGCTCTCGACCCTTTCTCGGGTCATGGTCGACGGGATGTCGAACGGGCCAGGTTCCCTATGACTACGAGCTACGGCCATCCCAAGATTGGTTGCAGAGAAGGAAGAAGATGGGGAAAGACGAAGACGGGACTAACTTGATTTCTGGGTCTCTAAAGAAGCCTAAGAGCAGCACGGAGGGGGGAGGAGGCGATTTTCTCTTCTAGCGCGAGCGCGGCAGTAAGTGCCTTCTGGGTGATGCCCCCCTCCTTTTATAGGCATCCGGGGGCCGCGTCCCAACGCACGCCCATGTGCCGAGCTCCGACAGCCGTCGCTTCGGTTCCCGGATTGGATGGGAATCCGAGGGGACGTGCCGGATCCTATCCGGCCGTGATCCGCGCAACAGATTGACAAGGCAACGGTGGATGGGCCACTTCGGCAAGCGCACCCACCGCTCTGATGGCACCACGTGTCCCACGTCGCTTCAAGAATCCGAATGGGCAGCCACTACGCACTGTACCAGCCATAACTGCTCCCCCAGTCCTCGCCAACCAGGCATTGACATCTGTCCTAGGGCAAAAATCAAAGCGGGAGGCGACCGGACGCAACATGCCGGGCGGGATTCGCCATCATTTGACAGGCTGGCACATTTATTGCCATTTAATGCCCTCACCCTTCGAGCCTGCGGACTCGCTCGAAGCACAAGGGCAAGGGGGACAACTGTTGTACCATGACGGCTCACCCTCTATCAGAACCGGCCCAACTCTGCGGTCCGACTCAGCCGCCCTTCTCAAAGCTTCAACTGAAGAGGTCCGAACGACCCTCTCCTGCAAGGGTCTGGCCTGCTGCCTTCCGTCAAAGGTCCGATCCACTGGGACTGAGGTCCGAATGACCCTCTCCTACTGGGGTCCGGCCCACTGCCCTCCAGCAGAGGTCCGACCCACCGGAGCTGAGATCCGAACGGCCCTCTCCTGTTGGGGTCCGGCACATTACGCTCCTCCGGAGGCTCGTTCTCTGGTCCGACCGACCGACCGCCTCATGGCCGACGTCCGACAGGCAAGCTTTAGCGTCCAGGGCATTCCAGAAGCACCTTTCTGTTATTGCGGGATCCTGCTATCCCAACGGCCCTGCTCCACTACTTCCATGGTGCCGCCGTATCCGCGTGCCACGTGGCCACTCTCCAGATTCTCCTAAGCACAGATCGATCTTTCTCAGCCTCTCCCCTAACGGATCTTGGACTATTCCGCGCCTATATAAGGTACTTGGGGGACCCCGTTCAAAGGTAGAATGACTCTTCCCTCTCCATATGCTATTGATCCTTTGATTCCTCCATTCTGTTGCTTTCAACCTCCTGCTAACTTAAGCATCGGAGGGTCCCCTGCCGGAATGCCACCGACGCCCTTGGGGACTTCTCTACAGGTTCGCCCGGGAGAGGAGCGCTCCAGCCAATCCAGCCATCCCAGTTTTCGGTCCAGGAGTTGACGCAGCAACAGTATGCATGCACAATTTAGAGCAAGTACTAAGCATTCATATGATCTTTCCCTCTTCTAAATGTATGTATATATGAATGCATATTGGATGCTCAAAACAGTGTCTAGAACTGATGCTTGGATTTACCAAGGATCGATAGATTGATCCTTGCATTTTCCCAACAATGACCTGTTCATCTCCTTTACCATATGTTAGGCAATTATCTTGCACATCTCCAGTAATCCTTAAACT
Source organism: Areca catechu (assembly GCA_021397845.1). Lineage (NCBI taxonomy): Eukaryota > Viridiplantae > Streptophyta > Magnoliopsida > Arecales > Arecaceae > Areca > Areca catechu. The sequence continues at coordinate 44,846,915 of CM038047.1, read as the reverse complement.
ATTCATAAACCAACCCTGACCCGTTAAAACAAAGGAAATATAAAAAGCACAAACACTGCTTGAAATGACTCTTGAAGTGGCGACTGTGTATGAGAAGGGCATTACGAGAACTATAGAAGGCTTTTGAAATGGAGACTGAAGAGTGCTTTCCTCAAAAAGATGGACTGTTATGAAAACAGATCTAGAAGGGCTTTGGCAAAACAAAAGGCAATTAATTGTGGTTATATGCTTTATTCTGAATCTTTATATGTCGTCCAGAAGATGTTAGAAGGAATAGAAAATTTTGAAGGCCAAAAACTACGAAGAAATAGAGATCTAGAGGGGCTTTGGATTTACTAGTGAGTGCAAGGTGGCTTGTAGGTAGTGCCTTGGGAAGGCTTGTACTCAAAAATGAGTACGTTAGCAATCAAAAGCCTAAAAATATTGCTCAGCAGTTGAAAAAGCAGGGACTTGGCATTGTCTTATGCGAAGTTATGAATCTGTTTACTTTTTATGGCTGATGTGCATAAGAAAGGTAACAAGCATAAACACAACATGAAAATCATGCAACAGGTAAAAGAAATTCAGTTTTCCGTAGGAATAGGTAAAAGAGATTACTCTACCATCAAAAAAGGTGCACGACTGTTTTGATCTGCTCTCTTGAACCAGATACCTACCTAATTTTACTTAGTATCTAAGAGTCAAGCCATGGCAGAAAAGATTTTAGTGTGCAGATGGTTTGATAATTGTCCCGATTATACTAACCAACATATAGCTCAAGCTGATCTGTTGCATTAACAATGCTTAAGTTAGGTTTTTGGTACAAGACACCCCATTTATGCCATCAAAGGATACAAGAAATTGAATAACTTTTTAGGATTTCTTCCATAAGTAATTCATTCCGGGTGTAACACAAGGTCACCATTATCTTGAAACATCATGGTGTCTCACTTGCTCTTTTTTCCTGCGTACACATCATAAAAAAGCCCAATTCTTATGAAAAAGGTGCTGCATTAGACTCCAAGAAACACGAGCATATGCTCCCCAAAGGCCACCCCTCATTTTCGAGGTTTCATGTGCACTCCAAGCAAGAGTCTTGGACTTCACAGGAGCAGGCTACTTGTTGGAGTAGGAGACTCTAAAGGCCAGAGAGAGAGAGAGAGAGGCTCCAGCATATCACAAATCTCCTAGGCTTTAACATTTTTTTTCTTTTTCAAAACCACCCAACAGCCCTTACTTTATATTCATCATTCAGATAGAAAAATAAATTGCTCTTATTCTGGAAAAATCTATACAACCAAACATAAAAGAAATTATTTCACGAAAGTGACTAGAGTGAAGCAGAATAAAAAGACACCTTGCAGACAATACATACAGTAGACGAAAGCCACAAAATTAATCATAGGTAGAATAAAAAATGATGCACAAGAACCTCATTTATCAAGAAAGTCAAATCCAATTCACATACTGGAGCACAAAAAATTATTGTTTTATAGCATAGATAGCTAGGTCCAAGCTACCAAAATCTACAAAAACAAAACAGTAAATTAAAATCAAACCTCTAACAGTCTCCAAACAACAAGCATCTTGCTTTGGAGGATACTTAAGCTCCATCCAGAGGACCACCTATAGAAAATTCTGACTTGCTTAAGAAGACAGCAACAGGATTACCGGGTGATGGGGGATTCTGAGTTAGGAATGAGATGTGTAGGCCTGCTTTACTACAAGCAGCATCATCAGAAGCAGATAAAACTTCGACATGCTCGAGACCCAGTTGCCGCTTTATTAAATCAGAGTTCTCCTGGAGAACCTCAATTTCACCAAATGGCAGCTTCAAATCTAGAGCCTGAAGACCAACTGAGAGCACCTCATCCTTCTTAAACTTTAGGAAAGGCATGCAGAGTTTCAGTATGTGCTTAAAGTTTGCATCCTGCCCAACAATGCCTCCTTTTAATGCTTCAAGTATCTCTTGGTCGGGTGCAAAGGAACCTTTGGTGTTGTCAAATTTGGATTGAAGTATCCTCAGACATTCTTTTTTCCAACCATCATATTGCTCATTCACATACATAAGACCTACTGTGAACTTGTTTTCCTCTGCTGGAGTAACAGGAGCACCCTTTTTAGCCTTCTTAGGGCCAGACACTTGCTTCTGAAGCAACTTTCTCATCAAAACTATTGAATCCTGCAGATATTTGTTAGCTCTTCTGAGAATAAGATCAGGGGCATCTGCCATCGGCCAACCAGCATTCACTGCAAAGCCATCCTTCTTCAAGATATTCTTCCATACATGCTCTGCATAGTGCGGGCAAATAGGAGTTATCAATCTTGTTTGAACATCCATAAATCTCAACAACAAGTCATGGTTCATTCCTCCTGCTCCACAAGAAAACCTATATTCATCTCTGGCAGCCTGCAGATCATAAAATCCTGCCTTGAGGGCATCTCTGAACATGAATTCATTATAGTGCTGTTCAGTTGATCTAATGGCAATGATTATTTCATTTGCAAAAACACGATCAGCATAAGTAGTTGGGAGGCCAGCTCGCAAAGATGACTCTGCAGCCAAAACTTCTTCCATCCAAGCAATTTCCTTGGTAAGCCTCAAAATTGCAGCATTTGCAGTTTCAAAAACAAAATTTGCATCATCCATTCCATCCCCAGCATCTGCTAGAGCAAATCTGGTGGCATCAGAGGAGAATTCCTCTATGGCCTGTCGAAGGGTTCTAAAGTTTCCCGTGGATTTAGACATCTTCTCAGAATTCAGCATAAGATGCCCGTTGCATCGAAAACCATGAGGCCACTGATGTTTTGGCAAAAAAGCAGTGTGGTTATAGATGCAAAATGTAAGGTGGTTTTGTATAAGATCCTTGCCAGATACACGGAGATCAAATGGATACCAATACTCAAACTCCTGCTTCATTTTGTTAAGGAGAGATGAAGGAATGTCTGTTTTGGGGACTGGCCCTCCACCAAAGACATAGTCCCACACTTCATCAGTCAATTGTTCTGGCTTTACCGAAGAAGTATCAGACCCATAAATATCACCATTTTGCAAAATATGAGCTATGGTATAGTATGCCATGTAAAGGGTTGAATCAGAAAGTGATTCCACAAGAAACTGCTCATCCCATGGAATACGGGTACCAAGTCCGAATGATCGCGAGCATGCCCACTGGTTCAGCCAGCTCAATGTATGCTCAAAACCATGCCGTGTTTCTTCACTATAAAGCTTCATGTTGGCAAAACAGTCCTCTGCTTGTGTCTTCCATTCCGCCTCACCGTAAGTAATATACCACTGATCTGTAAGTGCCACGACACACTCATCACCCGATCTTGACATAACTCCCTTCTCAGGCTCACTGTACAGTACTGCCTTCCCACTCTCCAAAAGTTTGTTCCTTATCAAAGGCTTTGCTTCCTGAACTTTCTTCCCACTAAACTCCCCTACCAGCATTGTACCATCAGTAAAGCCTTTCAAGTAGGTCAACCTCTTTGCCTCTGCAAGCTTATCTTTGTCATTCTGGCTCTTGATCTTCAGAACAGTACATACTTTCTCTGCAGATTTATCTCCAAACTCTGGAATATTAATAATCGGTGTAACCTCAAAAGGCATGACCCACACATCCTTTACCCCAAACTTTGATCTTAAAGAGGGTTTTGACTTCAAATCTTGCAATGCCATATAGTCATCGGGTGAATCACTGGGCACACTGGTCACAATTCCTGTTCCCTTGTCCGTCAAGATAGTAAGCATGGGAAGGGAGTATATGGCTTCATTGAAAGTAAGAGGTGACTTCAAGGGCAAACCGATGAGATCATGACCTGTCAGCTCAAGCAAGCAAGTTGGCTTATCTGAAACCCTTGATAGTTTCTGATATGCTAGGTTAAGTGCAGCCCTCTGTGTGACAATGAAAACATCAGTATCATTAATCTCAAAGGCTCCATACTTCCCATCTGGCAGGACCCAACAGTTTGTTTGCCCATACATCGTCTCAGGTCTCAAAGTAGCAGCTGCCAAGTACACCTTTCTACCTTCCAAGACCTTCAACTGCGAAGGGAAAGGAGGAACTACCTCCATTTTGATTAAAACATACTCTTGTGGTTGAACACCTTCACCTGTAGATCTATCATGATCCGCACATGGCTGGCCATCCAACGGAGAGTAAATCGTGTACCTCAGATCTTTCACAATCTTCCCCATGCCCTTCAGCTTCCTCATTTGCCACCTAACAAAGGAATCGTAGAAAGGATTCATGTCTGTTGTTATAAAAGAGCGTCTCCAGTCACAGCTCAACCCAAAAGCCTTGAGATCCTCTTTTGCCAAAGGTGGAAAATAAGTCAGCCAGTGATATGGATCTTGGAATTTTGCAATCTCACTGTCCAACAGACCAAAGCTTCGCATAATCTCCCACTGTGACTTATCTCCACCAGATTTGGCAGCAGCCTTGGACCTCTTGCTCTTGAATTTATCAGGGGTAACCACATTGCTATCTTCGGCTTTGCTCTCATCCACAGCTTCAGTAGTAGAATCCTCCTCCGTGGAAGGAAACACAGGTGGATTTCCGAACTGCTGAACCTCTCGTGTAAGCTTATCTGCCGTGGCCTTGATAGGCATCCCGGTGCAATGGAAAGCAAAGGGCAGGAGCACATTACAACCACGCAGACGGTGGTATGCAGCAGCAAACTCAAGCTTGGAAACTGTGAAGGCATGGCCCAGATGAAGCATACCATTCATGTAGGGGTAAGGAAAGTTGCCAAAGAACTTCTCGCCAGGCTCAGGAGGCTTGCTGCCAGGATTGGCCTCGAACACCTTGTGTTCTTCCCATCGCTTTTGGACTTCTGACTGTATCCTAAGCAGCTGGTCTCTCCTAGCAAAGCTTCTACCTCCCTCAGCATTCGACGTCATTTCGCTGTTATACAATTGCAAGATTTCAGGAAAGTAACTTTCGAGATTACTTTCTCATAATTCAATTCAACAATAGATACTCATTGCATAGCAAATATCAATAACTTTTTTAGAATAAAATAACAAAAAGATGATCAGTCAAGACACAATCAAGAAGGAACTAAACAAAAAACAAAAACAAAACAAAACCAGAAATCGATTTATTTTTTTGCATTATAACTGTTGACAAGAGGGGGAATATCATGTCGTCAAGAAAAAAGAAGTAGAACGGCTTTATTTTCTGGAGAGACACATTATAAAATCATTAGCAATAACACATAAACAGAACACTCCAGCTTTGCCTAAAGACACCAGATTTCCAGCCAACCATCATCATACTAAAATACAAGCAAAATCCATATTTTGCTGTCCCGAACCTTATAAAAGCTACAGACAATCTATAAGAAATTTCAACAAAAGGAAAACAATCAAACATCAAGAGAATCTAAAAGATTGAAAAATGATGATAATCGCATGAAAAATAGAACAAGAACCAGTCACAGTGGATAATACAAAAGGAATTGCTTCCCTTCCTATCCGATTCTTGTAAGGGAAAAAAAAAAAAAAAAAACAGGCTTCTGCAAACCTACTTTAAATTGATAAAACCAATAGAAATCTAACTTGACCTACAGAAAGCATAGGAACAAATAGGGAGTGCATAGAAACAAAGAGATTGGATGGATTTTTAACACATAAAAGTAAGAAACTGGGAATGACTCCTAACCTGGAGAGAAACGGGACCGAAACCCTGGATCGAAGAAGAGCAGGTCTTTGGAGGAGGAGCCGCTTGAAGGGATGAGAGGGAGCCAGGGGAGGCCCAGAAGAGACCTAAGGTTTCCACAAGATTGCGACCGGGGCACCGGAGACAGACTCGGCGCCCACGGTTCAGCAGCAGCGTGACAGCCTCGCACCGAGCGAAGGGTAATTTAAATGATGGGACAATCTTAACCTTCCATTAGGTCAACCATCAAAGCCTGCCATTCCACTCCTCGTGAGCATCTCGCAGCAACATTGCCTACACCACCAACATCCGGTGGCGGCAACATATGTTTCAACAGTTGAAGAGTATCATAAAAATAGGTAATACTACTGCATCCTTGAATTTCTTGAAAAATTTAAAAAATATTTTTTAAATAAAAAAATATCAATAAATTAGATTTTTTTTTTTTGGTAAACAAAAAGGGGAAGGAGTTAGATCCCGAGCGTGGCCACCCCCAGACGGTTCCCCAACCACAGTCAAGGAATGTTCGATACACGGCGCATATTAATTTTTTCCGCAGCTATTCCCCACCCGAAGGTGAGTACGTCAACCTGACTATCATTGACATCAGCCGAGTGAATGAAATTTATTATATATATCCCTAACGTTTTCACTACCACCAGCCAACAGGAGCTCCAGGGTTATATAGACCAAATTAATTAGATTTTTAAATACTGTTTAGTATATCACCGGGGTGATATGATCACCGATATGGTATAAATACTAGAATGATATATAAATATTGAAAGATGTGCAATCACTGTATTTGGTCTATCATTAAAAATAAAATTTTATTGTATTTAGTATATCATCAAGTATTGATAGTAATAATATATAAAATACTATAATTAGTCTTATATAATAGTATGTAATAATTACTCTATAAATTGATTAAACATTCTACATACACTTCTTACAAAAATATATAATAATAATAATAATAATGATGATGATGATGATAGTATTATACTATTATTATTGTTATTATTATTACTACTATTATTATTATTATTATTATTATTTGATGAGAGGAAAAATCATCCATCCTTGATATCCAGAGGATTCATGAGAATGATGAAGGTATAAATAGTCATTGATTTTCTCCAAGATGAGCAAAGGCCAAATTCAGGTCCCCTTTTAGCATCATTGGTGCTCAAAATCAGATCTTTCACCTTTAGATTATTTATATGTGAAGCATTTATTTAAATAGAACATCAACTAAATATCTACAAAAATGAAGGAGAAAAGGCCAATAATAGTATTTCTTGAATAGTCAATGGAATTACACCGATTGCATGCTGTCTGTTGTAGGGAAAATCCCCCTACCCTTGGCATCTCATGGACTTTTGAGAGATGAAGGCACAAATAGTTATTGGCCGCATCCCAAACCATGGCCGAACTCAGGTTGTCAACCAAATAATCTTTATCCTGGCTAAGTCTTGTGCTTCGACCTTTGGCCTTGTTATTGGATCTTTAGTATAACAAGTTGTCAGCCAGTTGATCTTCATTCTGGCTAAGTCTCGTGCTTCAGTCGTTAGCCTTTGGCTTTCAACCCTTTTCATCATGAGTCTTCAGCATGACTGACCCTCAGCCTTCTTCATCATGAGTCTTAGCATGGTTGACCCTTAACCCTTTTCATCATAGGTCTTCGACATGGCTAACCCTCAACCCTCTTCATCATAGGTCTTCGACATGGCTGACCCTCAACCCTCTTCATCATGGATCTTGACAAAAACATAAGAAAGGTTCATTCGACATTCATTCCCAGGCATATGATAACATAGCAGGAGGCTATCTTGCATAATCTCCACTAAATCCCCTCCAATAAGAGAGACGTGATGCATTTTTGGCTATAATCCTTGCCACAATTAAAGAATGTAACTGGCAACACCAGAGACAAAGTTGTAAGCGAAAAAAGATAATACTTAAGAAACAAATAAATATTCTAACAGCTTACAATACTGTCAGCTTTCATCAAAACCCACTAAGGGTTTTGATGTTCCACAAATGCCCTCATCCCTTTGGTATAAAAGGGGATTCCTTGAGAGCACCCAAGGTATGCATTTCTACACTCTTTTTATGCTTTCTCCGTTTTACTTTTTCCTTCTTATTATTTAACACTGACTTGAATACTTGAATGTTGGATTACTTTTATTGGGGCATCCCGGCAGATTTTTTTGTAAGTACAGTCCGTGAGCACCACATCCTCTCATATAAAGATAGATTTCAACTATAATAGATAGAGGAAGGGCCTATCCAAAAGTTCATATTTACATCACCTGTTCCAGGAAAAAAGCACCAAACAGAGCTACTACGCCACCCAAAGGGATGTATATTTGGTGTTCGGTGCCACCACCACCTCTTTGGCAAGCTAGTTAGCCTACTGGAGGCCTTGCTCCAAAACCCCCAAGCTGACATCGCCCACCTGGGGGTCAAATCTAAATCTGGTCCTGACAATGCCACTAGCGAACATGTCAAAGGTAGCATCCTCTGTATAAAAAAAAAAAGAAAAAAGAAAAGGAAAAGCGAGGTAGCATTTCTCTTTTCTTCGTTCCATCCCAATCCCTTCACTTCTGGCACCATCTCAAAATGAAACCACCAGAAGCTTCCTCATCGTGGTCTCCTCCTCGAGGGAAACTCACTAGCCTCTATTTTCTCTCTATCCACAAGAAGCCATCGAAGGCAAAGCCTGGAGTGGGGTTGCAAGAAAGAATTGTAGGATGAAGAGATGGTGCAAGAAGCAGGGGAGACCCAGACTTTAGGGACAGAAAAATCGGTGTAGGTGACAAAGCTTGCATGTCCGCCACATCATGTTGAAAATGCAACCAGCTTCTACGAAGGTTTTACCCTTTGGGGAATCTAGGCACCATGGTAGACTTGATGCACAAGATGAGGGAGGCTACGATTCAGGCCAATAATCACTGCACGAAAGCCTGGATCAATGTTTCCAGAAGTTTCATCACCTTTGTTTCATCCTCGTCTGAAGGAGGCTCACTAGATATAGGAAGCCCTTTGGAGTCCATCCCCATTTCCCCCTTGTCTGCAAGGAGCTAGTCATAGGTTCTTTATCTTCATTTTGCCCCCTATCTAAGGGAGCCACTAGAGACCCGTCCACTCTCAGCACTCTTGCAGGTAGCACATATAATTCCCTTTCTTGTAAGAACCAAGCCAGACACCTCAATCTTGACCACCTCTACCCATGAGCACCAACCTGAGCTCCTCGACCACGGACACCTCAGTTGCAAATGTTTCAGTCACAGGCACCTCAATTGTGGAGGTTTCGACCATATCAATGACTGCCCCATCGGTCTTGACAACATCAACATGGACTGCCTCGGCTACTTTTGATTTAATCCCATATGGCCCGGAGATTGTTCCGGTCGTGTGGGTATCATAGCATCAATCTTCCTAAGCTTTCACACAGAGGGGGATGAAGATAGCCTTAGCTACAAGCCTTGAGCCAGGCATTTCATCCAGGAGGACACCTCGACCGTGTGAGCATTGGCCACAAGAGTACCAGTCATGGAGCTTCGACTGCAAATGCCCTAGATGCACAAGCATCAGCGATGAGCCTCAGTCATAAACATCTCATCCATGAGCATTTCAACCACAAGCCTCAACCATGAATACCTTAGCCATGAGCATCAATCCAAGCACCCCAACTGCTTCTAGTCATTTGGCCATAAAGAACCAAACTAAAGCCCAAGCAAACGAAGTCGACACCAAAGATATCATGGAGGTGCATCAACATTGTTAGCTGGGATCTTTGCTAGAGTTCTCCAATGATTGGAATCCGAACTTGAGAAGGGTGCAGAAGAGGATAGTAGCTCAATAGTTGAAGTTCTAATCCTTCAGGGAACCAGTCAATAATGGTGTCCAGAATGTTATACCCAAGTCTGAACCCTTTGGTTGATTTCTACACAGGGCAATGGGGACCTCGAGGCCCATGTTGTCCACCCATTTGATAGCTATTCATCAAGCCATCAGCCTAGCACTTGAAGGAGAAGTGGACATGGCAAAGAGTATCGTGGACCAAGTGCCTGCGGGGCATGCATTAGACAAATGGACCCAGGAGAGTAGCGGGTCTGAGGTGGTGGACGCAGAGAGATGCCTTGACCACCACCTAAAGGTACTATATCCAAAAATGGTGCTAGAGAAGGAAAAGCTCATCCACAAGTACCTCATGGCTTGGTGCAAGAAGACTTATAGAGGTGGGCAAGCCAGGGTAGGTGGTTGGACCAGTTGAAGGCTTCTAAGATGTTAAACCTTTCTTCTCGCCATCTACATCAGTTTTTTGGCTTTCGAATCACCATCAGCCCCTATATGTATTGCTAGTCAAACACACTTTCCAAGATAATTATTCAGCACCATGGCCTGGAGTCGTGGATGGAGTTGGACTGAACCGGTATGGCCCTCCTCCTCGGCTATGACTAAGAGCACAACCACACAGTCAGTATGCTAGTTGGACTCATAGGCCATGAGATGTCAGAGGGGGAAGAGGTGGGTCGATGCATTCTATCATAGGGCATGGTCAATGCCAGACCAAGGTGAAACCTGCGTCAAAAAGGATAAGCCCAAAGCCGAGCCAAAATAAAGATCAAAATCAAGACTGAGCCTTCTAATCCCAAAGTTTGAACGAAGACTAAGGTGGAGATTGGCCTCCCAAAACTAATCTCTTAGGAACTATGTTTCCAAGAAGCAAAAGCTTCAAAGAAGCCAAGTCTTTTGAAGGATCTATGCTAGAATGATATATGATATTGCTAGGGGGTAGCTTGGCAAAAAATCTAGACGCTCGATAGGACATTGTTGCCCAAACTGTAGAACTTCTCCGGTCCGTCGGTAATAAAACTCTACTTTTCTTTAAACGAAGCTTTGAACTTATTATACAATGAGGGCTAACTACTAGGACCCTCTCCTGTCAGCGCATACTCTCATGCATCGAAAGTTTTCATCGAATTTAATAATTATGATTACTTTCCAAGACATCCTCCTCCAACTCATCACCTACATCCCTAATTAAATTTAATTTTTCTAGAGAACCCCCATCTACTACTCTATCCTCTTTTCTCGTAGGTTTGCAAATCTATAAGGAGCTATAGAAAATCAACCTATACCAAAAGTGATTAAAAGTTATCACTGGGGGGGCAAGTTAGATCCGACCATGGTGACTGTGGTCCAAACAATATAACGTCAAGGTCCAGCAATGTGAACAAGTGCACTTGAGCAAATCATAGAGCATATGTACCATGAATATTGTGCAATTGAGAACTGGTGACTTACGAAGGGTAATGTGGCGTACTATCGATCATGGGATTTGACATGGTTCATTGAATTTGAAACAAGAAAGCACACAATGTGCTCTAGCTGGAAGCCAAAAGAGGGGTTTTTTACCAAAAAAATATTTAATTACCTAAATACCATCCGTCCCAATTTATTTACGAAAATAGATGATTTTGGTCGCATGTCCACGTTGCTTGGACACGTGGCAGTTGGTTCGGGCCGCATGGCAGGGCACGAGAAAACGCGGGTTGAAACCGCGAATTTAGGAGTGAAAACGTAGGTTCAAGCCGTGATTCTTCTCGGAGGCTCCACGTGTCTGCGGATTTCAACAGAAAACGTGGATTTAACCCGCGATTTCATTAAGAAAACATGGATTCAACCCATGATTTCAGTCCAAAAATGTAGGTCGAACCCGCGATTTCTCAGCCGAACTTTATCCCGCAGGCGCCGGGGTTTTTGTTTTTTCCTTTGCATTGCCGAGGCTCTGTGCTTTGCCCCACACCTCCGATTCCTTTTGCTGCCCCACCTTTGGTCCTCGGCTGCCCCACCTCCGGTCCTCGGTTGCCCCACCGATCTCCTCTTGGCTGCCCCACCTCCGGTCCTCGGCTGCCCCGTCGGTCCCTTCTTAGCTGCCCCACCTCCGGTCCTCGGCTGCCCCACCTCCGGTCCTTGGCTGCCCCACCACCGGTCCACCGGTTCCCTTTTGGCTGCCCCACCTCCAGTCTCTTCTTGGCTGCCCCACTGGTCCACTCTTGGCTGCCCCACCTCCAGTCTCTTCTTGGCTGCCCCACTGGTCCACTCTTGGCTGCCCCACCTCCAGTCCCTAGGTGTTTGTTTTTATTCCTAGATGGGTAGATATATTAAACCAGAATTCTATATTCTAACCATTTGATCTAATGTTTTTTTTTTTTAGAAATTTCAAGTGTATTGTATATCCAGAGCAATTCGGTATTCAAATTTGCAGGTATGATTTATATATCCTTTTTATAATTAATTTTTGATTGTATTATATTTTGTGATATTTTTTACGGCATGTTAGTTTAATTTTTGTTAGTATAATTATATATATATATGCTTTGATATATTCGATTAATTAATGATTTAAAGTATATATATATTTAGAATTATATAAATCATAAAAATTAATAATGTTTATTATTAAAAAAATAAATATTGGGATAAATGTTTAGGATAAACTTATATTTTTAAATTTTTTAATTCGATATTAAAAAATATTATATAATATTTATTTATAAAAAATAAGTATTTTTAATGTTGAAATAGACAAAATTATAGTAGTATATAAAATGAGGTAAGTAAATATTAATAAACATGGAATTCTTAAAATTATGTTATGAAAAAATAATATATTAAATTAGTTTATTATTGTATAATTTTAATAATTAGTTATTTATGAATATATAATTATGTAGGAGTAATAAATTAATATTGATTATATTATTTAATATAGGAATATAGATAATTGATATGTTTATTAAGAAAAAAATTATGATGAAATAATAATGACTGAAATATATTATATTTTATAGCTTATAAATAAATTTTTATTATAATATAAATAAGTTGTGGTACAAAATTAATATATATGTAAATTTATTTATTTTAATTTTTTTAGTTGTGCAGCATGAATATTTACATTGTGTAGTATGCAGATATTGTTATTACTATATAAATTATGTGTCAAAATTGACTGTTAAGTTAAACATTTGATTTTTTGTATATACGAATATAAAATTTGTATTATATTGAATCGTAGACCCGTCAATTGATTAATATGCATAATCTATAGTATCCGTACATTTGTTTATATTTGTACGGAGCTAAGAATTATGCATATTAATCAATTAATTATCCAAAAATGGACAGTTTGGGAATTGCAAATAATTTTACAGGTCATTTTATAGTAATCAAAAAGTGTGCAACGAAGAGAGAATGAAATTTTGAGTATCATTTTTCTTTTGTTCTTCACAAACATAAATATTTGTATGTGGAGAACTAAGAAAAAATACTACCAAAATTTTATTCGGTCTTCGTTGCACATCTTTTGATTACTGTAAGCTGACCTGTAATATTAATGCAATTCCTAAATGGGATAGGACCTATCTTTGTCCAGTAGTTGATGATAGGATGCATTTATCATTTAAGTAATCCATAATTCAGTACATATCCAGTAAACTTAAAAAATATCGAAATGTATATTTATAAATTAAATAATTAATTATGTTTGTAAATTTATTGTCATGTTATTTATTTGGTTTTATTACATATTTAATGATGATATTATATATTTTGAGAAATTTATCTCTAATTTTTTTTTATTTATTAAACATGTAGGCCATAATAGGAGAAACAATCATAGCCTTATGCTATATCAATGGTTCTATGATTAGAGGAAAATATGATATTGAGTACAATCAGGGACCAAAAAAGGTAATTAAAATTAAACATGGTATGACATTTGAAGAATTAGAGAATAAAATATATAGAATCTTCTATATTGATAGAAGTGGAAAAAAAATATTGATCATCTATAGATATCCACAAGTTGTACAGGCAATATATGTTAAGTATGAACCTGTTCCATTAAATGATGATGAGGACATGGACATAATGTTTTCAACGATCAGTTTACATCATTGCCTGTAGTTCACATAATGTGATGATTGGGATGTTTCATATTATATGATGCCAAGATGGTTGCATGCTGTCGAAGAATTTAATCCGGGCACTAGGATGAAATTCATCAGCATCCCTACTTGTATTCCATATTGTGCTAAGTTTGATCATGTTTTCTGGGCCTTTGCACCATCCATTGAAGGGTTTAAGTCTTGTCGACCGGTAATAAGTGTTGATGCTACATTCCAATATGGAAAGTGTTGCCGCCAAGATCGTCGTGGCCTGTAGCTGCTGATGAGATCGGATCGCCCCTCTTGCATTCTCGGGATGTCTTGCTCTTTCGGACCTGCAAAAATGGGGTTAATGACCCAGGCAGGGGATACCGACGGGGGTACTCCGACGATCAAGTCAGTGACGATCCAGGGGAACAGGTCCTCCTGGTCGAGCCTCTCTTGATGGACTCCATGCTAGGAGGAGTGAGTGGTGTGAGAGTGGGACACAAGTGTGTCGGGATGATGGTGGTCGAGCTAGAGGGATTCTGTGCATGGCCTTTTCTCCTTGACTTGCTTGAGTGAAATGGTGGTGCTCTGTGTTGAATTTGCACTTGCATACCTTCCCCCCTCTGGGGGTGTCGAACGTTCTTTTAAGTCTAGGTGACCGTTGAGCACCACCTTGGGATCTTTCCCAGGCTGTCAGGCACGTGCAACAGTGTTCTACACCGTGGACGGGACGTCTTTCCTGATTTGTGATAAGGGAAACTGTCGTGTGTTCTGACATTCTTTCTGGTCATCTCATTTCGGGAAGCCTGGCAATGTCTCGATCGGGGGGCCGCCGCCCCCGGATTTCGAATCTCCTGGTTGACTTCCTCTTTCGTGTGGCGCAGGTGGTTGGTGGAGAGTGTTGCACCTTGGTCAGGGAGCTTCTTGCCCTTTTGGTGTAAGCGGTGATCGCGGATAGTTATTATGGATTGGCAGGTGCTTCCTCGCAATCTTCGAGTTGCTCGCCAATGTCTCTGGGAGGTGGCTTCGCCCCTTGTTGGCCGGTTGGTGGGGACACCTGAGGCACCAGAATAAGACAGAGGCTTTTTCAACCCTCTATAAATTGATCAATAATTTATGAGTCCATCTGTAATAAGGGCTAAGCTCATCTGAGTCCATTTTAGTTGTTATTTGAGTATTTTTAGTTGTTATTTTAGTTCTGTACTAGTCAGCTCATGTTGAGCTAGTTCAGTCCAATGCTAGTCAGCTCATGTTGAGCTAATTTTATTTTTTTGAGTCCTGTCCAAGCATACTGAAGACCCAAGACTATATCATACAAGTGAAGACCAAGTCCAACTAGATTGAAGACATGGAAGTATATCACAAGTCCAACCCAGCTTGAAGATTTGAAGACCCCAGGAGGAAAATTCAGAAAATCCTGATTTCTTGCATATGCCCTCCAGATGCCCAGATTCTCTTCCAGATGCCAAAGTATATTCATAGATAAGGGCATCCATGATTCCAGAGGTCCATCTGCATCCTAGCCCAAAGAAATCAAGCCCAGGTGCCAAGCCCAAGCCCCTAAGAAGCAAGATACCAGGGAATATTCCTGCTACCTGGCTACCAGGCCACCCCAGCTTCCAGAGGCCCAAACCCATGCACCCGAGCCCCTTTGGGCCGGCCTTTTGCTGCTCCTAGAAGCCCAACACGCCCCCCTAGGCATCCTTGGAGTCTTGACCAAGTCAAGAAAATTTTTAGGGATTTTTCTACCTAATATTTCCTTATTTTCTAGCTAGGGTTTGAGAGGGAAAAGGATTCTTATGTAAAGACTTATGTACCCTTACTTGGAGCCCAAGGTTAAGGGTCTATTTAAGGGACCCTAGCCTCTTGTATGAAGGGAGAATTTTTGATGAATGAAAACCTTGAGTTCTTCTATTGAGTGGTGTGATACCCTGCTGTGTGCATAAAGGGGTTTGTGAGAGTTCTTCTTCCCGGTGTTTGCAATCATCTTCCTGCTGCCAACAAACCCTCCAGATCCCTGGACGCCCACTCCAAAAGAAGCCTTCCCTTGCTGTTTTTACTTTGTTTTCTTGTTCCTTTGTGAGCTTTCTAACCCCTGACAGGTCGTTTGCAGGTCCCTGAGTTCCTACGAATCCAACGACTCCAGCCAAGCCTCAATCGGATCACCGAGCAGAAAGCCGGGTATCCGCGGGTCTTTGGCTCGGTTTTCCAGGCCGCATCCATCGAGGAACGAGAGACCCCTTCGCTGCGATCTTCACAGACATTGTCAGGTACACCCCTCTACCTCCAGTAGTTTTATTGTAGGAGAACTTGCCCTAACCGAGGCTTCTCAGCCCCGGCGGTCCTTCTTTGCTACTTTTCTAGGTCCTAATCTGCATGCTAATCTTCAAAAATTCATACAAAATTCCCTACAAATAATTTTGATCTGAAATTTGGGAATTAATCACCTAACTCAACATGTAAAACATACAAAAAAAACTGCATGCATATTAGTTCCCCATCATTTGGTATCAGAGCTTAGATTAGGGCTTGTTTTCTGCAATTTTTCAGTCCGTATATACTCTGTTATTTTAATTATTTCTTCCTGTTAAAAACTCCAAAATTCTGAAATTTATTTTCCTGGATTTATCATAATTCGCAGTAATTTTATAAATTTTTCCAGATTTTATTATGTCCTGTGAATTTTCTGCAAGCCGAAATAGGGCCTGCAAATTTTTGGCTCTATTTTTTTTAGCAAGACAAGTTTGGAAGTTTTAGAATTTTGTTTAGGAGTTTTTGCATATTTCTTAATTTTAGTATATTTCCAGTATATTAGGCCATGATTTGCAAGTTTCCTTCTATTTAAAAAATACCAAAAAAAATATACATATTTTTCAAAAATACCAAAAAAAATATCTAAACCCTAATTTGCATCCTCATCTGCCTGCCATCATTGCATAATTTACTTTTAAGGGCACTCTTGCTATATCAGATGGGGGGAGGATTTGATCACCTCTCCTTAGCCCAAAACCACATCCCTTGCATTCAGTCCCAAGCCTTAACCTAAAATTAATTAGACTTAATTTGCCCTAGTGGGCTAGGGACACCAACTGGTCGGGTCCGGGCTAGTGTTAGATCACTGTGTCAAGTTAACCTGTGTGTGCCTTGTGCTCAGTGTCTAGAACGGTGGTTTAGGGATTCAATCCCGAAGGGCTTGTGTGCTGGTCCGCCTACCTGGCCAATCTCTGATTGGTGTCTAGGATTGGCAATCAGGGACCTAACACTCCCCTTACACCTGCCTGGCTGAGTACAGGGTTACTATAGGCTAGTTTGCCACCCTGATTGAGCATCTAGTTTGGACTTTAGGTCTAGTCAGCTATAGTCGGTCTGATCGAGTCTTGCATGAGCACTAGATCAGGAGTTTCATATCACCCACCTCCTTCATAAATGTCTGAATCCATGGAAAATTTACAAGCCCAAATAAAAGCCCTAGCTGATCAAATGGCCCAGATAACTACCCAGATGACCCAGTTAACTCAGTCTCGTATTCAAACCAATGATAGAATTGACCATCTTGCCAATAGGTTTGATCAGTTAAAAGTCCGGGTAGGGACCCCAAGAAAAACCCATGGGTCACAGTCTGAGCCAGATCCTGATTCCCCTCAACCTAGGAGGACCCCAAACCCTGATCTATACCATGAGGTCGAACCTAGGAGAGCCCCTTATCCTGACCCGTACTACAATCCTCAACCTAGGAGGACCCCAAACCCTGATCCATACCTTGAGGCTGAACCTAGGAGAGCCCATCGTCATGACCCAATCCCTAAGGTTATCCTAGAAGACTTAATCAGGATTTTATAGACCAGGAAGATAGATCCTATTTACCCTCTCCCTACAAGCCTAGTATACCTACAACCTATAGATCTTATGACTCCAAATCCTATGAACCTAGAACCTATGAATCCATAACCTATGAACCAACATCCTATGATTCTAGATCCCATTATCATAGATCCTATGCACCCACACCCTATGAGCCTAGTAGACCCAACACCCAATATTCTGACCCATATAGGGAGTCCAACCCTAGGAAGACCCAATATTCTGACCTATATAGGGAGTCCAACCCTAGGAGAACCCAGTATTCTGACCCATATAGGGAGTCCAATCCTAGGAGGACCCAATATCCTGACCCATATAGAGAGCGCAACCTTAGGAGGACCCCATACCTTGATCCATCCTTAGAACCTGATCATAGAGCTGACCCAAAATCATATGACCCCAGATCCTATAATCCCATGACCCATAAATCTGCACCCTTGTCCTATGAGCCTAGAGAACCCATAACCCCTAAGTATCAACCTAGTACTAGTCATGCTTCCCCTAGTCAACTTGAACCCCATAGGATTAGTATCCCTAAATACGAACCCAGTAGTGAGCCACTACCCCTTATACAACCTGAACCTACTAGGAGTAGTACCCATAATCAGAGACCAGAACCTAACCAATTTCCTGCTAGCTGACCTTCTCCAACCATTCCTGAGATTCGCAAGGCTTACATTAACGCGGAAGTGTATGAAGCTGATGTGAGCCTAGTGGATGAGTATGAGGGAGAAGAGGAGACACCTTTAGTAGACCTAGAATTAGCTGACCCAGTAGATACCCAGGTAGAAACCAACCCAGAGCTAGTTGACCTTGACCACATCCAACCTAAAGCTATAATGGAAGAACAAATAGAGGAAGAGAACCTAGGTACTGCTGCTAGAGCCTTACCTGAGGAAACCATAGAGGAGAGCCAAATTACAGAGTCTAGTCCAAAAATACAAGAACCAGAAGAATTTATTAAGGGCCTGATCTCTTTGAATCAATACCTTCAAGATGAGTCCCCTCCTATAGTTCCCATTAAGGACCTCTTCCTCGAAATTGGCGATCCATCCTTCCATTATGCAAACCCTGTAAATATAGCTCAACCTCGTAAGGTTAACATCATTAGTATAGGATTAGTTCCTGACACCCCGTCTTTTATCCTACTTTATCTAACTAACCATGAACCTTTTTCTCTACCTTACCAAACTAATTCTGAACCCACTTCCTATTTTCTGTCCTTTCCTGACACCTCCAGCATTTCTAGGATCATTAGATTGCATTTAGCTGAGATTAGCATACTGCATGCATTCATCACGCATGTTAGGTTTGCATCTTACTTCTGGCATACTCTTTGGAATTTGCTAGAAGTTCACTGTAAATTTTCATGTGCATGTCAAGCTAGGATCAAACCTAGAGAACCTATAATCTATTAGGTTTAGATCCAAAGAGTTCAATAAAATTTCCTTCGATAGGAATGCATAGTCGAGTCTGTTAGGTGTCAGTATGAGTCCTTTGCATCATTTGTTAGAAGTCTGCATATGCCTAGCATGTTCACCACCCGCACTAATCTTAAAACAACTGGCTAATTTCCGAAGAAGGGTCAAAGAATTTGATGTAGTGGATTCTATCTTGGTTAGGCTTAGGCCTAAAAGAAGCTTCATGCTTGCAGAGCCGGACCTTTTAAAGTGATAGAGAAGGTTGGATCAAATGCCTAGGTATTAGACTTGCCTTCGGATTTGGGCATTAGTTCTACCTTCAATATTACAGACCTGGTTGAGTATAGGGAACCGGCAGCGCTACCTAGTGAGGCCTTTGGACCTATTCCTTTTCATTGTAAGTGACCCTAACCTAGAGTGTCCATAAACAAATTTGGCCTGAGAGAGGAGAACGGATCGAGCGTATCCTGGACAATCAAGCCATCACGACCCAGGGCCATGACTATCAACGC
The DNA here is from genome assembly GCA_021397845.1 of Areca catechu. NCBI lineage: Eukaryota > Viridiplantae > Streptophyta > Magnoliopsida > Arecales > Arecaceae > Areca > Areca catechu. Next base: position 44,827,521 of record CM038047.1, on the reverse strand, counting down.
TTCCTGGTCCGATGGCAAGGCCGACCAGAGTCGGACGATTCATGAATTTTTCGAGAGGACTTGCAATGCCTCAACCCAGACCTTCTTGAGAGATATGTGAGCCAGTCTAACCTTCACTCGACAGGGTCGAGTTCCTCCCACCCCGGGAGAATTGGTGGGGACACCCGAGGCACCAGAATAAGACAGAGGCTTTTTCAACCCTCTGTAAATTGATCAATAATTTATGAGTCCATCTGTAATAAGGGCTTAGCTCATCTGAGTCCATTTTAGTTGTTATTTGAGTATTTTTAGTTGTTATTTCAGTTCTGTACTAGTCAGCTCATGTTGAGCTAGTTCAGTCCAATGTTAGTCAGCTCATGTTGAGCTAATTTTATTTTTTTGAGTCCTGTCCAAGCATACTGAAGACCCAAGACTATATCATACAAGTGAAGACCAAGTCCAACTAGATTGAAGACATGGAAGTATAGCACAAGTCCAACCCAGCTTGAAGATTTGAAGACCCCAGGAGGAAAATTCAGAAAACCCTGATTTCTTGCATATGCCCTCCAGATGCCCAGATTCTCTTCCAGATGCCAAAGTATATTCATAGATAAGGGCATCCATGATTCCAGAGGTCCATCTGCATCCTAGTCCAAAGAAATCAAGCCCAGGTGCCAAGCCCAAGCCCCTAAGAAGCAAGATACCAGGGAATATTCCTGCTACCTGGCTACCAGGCCACCCCAGCTTCCAGAGGCCCAAATCCATGCACCCGAGCCCCTTTGGGCCGGCCTTTTGCTGCTCCTAGAAACCCAACACGCCCCCCTAGGCGTCCTTGGAGTCTTGACCAAGTCAAGAAAATTTTTAGGGATTTTTCTACCTAATATTTCCTTATTTTCTAGCTAGGGTTTGAGAGGGAAAAGGATTCTTATGTAAAGACTTATGTACCCTTACTTGGAGCCCAAGGTTAAGGGTCTATTTAAGGGACCCTAGCCTCTTGTATGAAGGGAGAATTTTTGATGAATGAAAACCTTGAGTTCTTCTATTGAGTGGTGTGATACCCTGCTGTGTGCATAAAGGGGTTTGTGAGAGTTCTTCTTCCCGGTGTTTGCAATCATCTTCCTGCTGCCAACAAACCCTCCAGATCCCTGGACGCCCACTCCAAAAGAAGCCTTCCCTTGCTGTTTTTACTTTGTTTTCTTGTTCCTTTGTGAGCTTTCTAACCCCTGACAGGTCGTTTGCAGGTCCCTGAGTTCCTACGAATCCAACGACTCCAGCCAAGCCTCAATCGGATCACCGAGCAGAAAGCCGAGTATCCGCGGGTCTTTGGCTCGGTTTTCCAGGCCGCATCCGTCGAGGAACGAGAGACCCCTTCGCTGCGATCTTCACAGACATTGTCAGGTACACCCCTCTACCTCCAATAGTTTTATTGTAGGAGAACTTGCCCTAACCGAGGCTTCTCAGCCCCGGCGGTCCTTCTTTGCTACTTTTCTAGGTCCTAATCTGCATGCTGATCTTCAAAAATTCATACAAAATTTCTTACAAATAATTTTGATCTGAAATTTGGGAATTAATCACCTAACTCAACATGTAAAACATACAAAAAAAATTGCATGCATATTAGTTCCCCATCACCGGTGGTGCTGTCCGAGTTGGTTGCCAAACTGGAGAGTTGGAACTCGACTCTGGCCTGGGAAGCTCGACCTCTGAAGGGCTCGACCTGGCGAAGGAGGGCTAAGCTCGACTCCGGCTCAGGGGGCTCGACCTCGGAGGGGCTAGACCCGGCGGAGGAGGACTCAACTCCTCCTCGGAGGGCTCGACCTTGAAGGGGCTCGACCTGGCGGAGGAGGGCCGAGCTCGACTCCGATCCAGGGGTCTTAGCCTCGAAGGGGATCGACCTGGCGGAGGAGGGCTGAGCTCGACTCCGGCTCAGGGGGCTCAGCCCCGGAGGAGCTCGATCTAGTGAAGGAGATCGCTCGGCTCCGGCCTAGGCGCCCCGAGCTTGTGAGTGCCAACCTAGCAGAGGACAGAACTCGGTTTTGGCAGGTCGCCTCATTGATCCGGAGGAGCTCGACCCGGTCGAAGGAGTCCGAGATGGGGTGTCCACCGTGGCGGACTTCCTGACATGGCATCTGACAGAGAGTACAAGTCAGCACATCAGCTTCTTGCCACATCATTTGCTTCAGTGACCGGGACTGCCCCCAGAGGTGTGTGATCTCGGCTACATCGTCTTCGGTCCGGCGCTGACTCAAGATCCTTTCCTCGAAGAGAGAGGACTCAAGTTCCCTGACCCGGCTATCAGAATGGGCCAAGTCCTCCCGGAGGGTCTCATTCCTCCCCCACAGCTCCTGGCCCTTGTCCACAAGATCCATCACATCGACCGCCAACTTGCTCAGCTTCCGCTCCTTCTTGGCCTCTTTCTTTGTTGAGGCGGAGAGAAAGTCCCAAAGCAGCAGCATGTCGGTCCCGATCTGCATCAGAGGAAGAGTTGAGGGTCCAAGAAGACCCAACTGGAACATTAAGTGGAAGGGCTAGGTGCTTATTGTGAAAAGCAGGGGAAGGGTCCCGAGCAGGGCGTCAATGTAGTCTCGACCGCCCCTCAGGCGGTGATCCCGCGGTCGTGCTGCAAACTCCATCATCTTCTCCGCGTGGCCTTGGTCGCTGATGACGGAGAAGCCCCCATGGAGGGTGGGCGGTGCCAACTGAAGATCAGGAGGGGACTGAGCTGGAGTCCCCCTGCTCGACGGAGCTGCGATCGATGGCGCCACCCTCGGGGCGGTCATCGCTACCGCCGGCGTGGCGACTGGTGCAGCAGCAGCAGGGGGAGGTGTCGATCACCCCACCTCCCCGACCTCGTCGATCTCGACGATGTCCGTGGTGGGTGTCTGCCGCTGAGATGGCCTGGGAGCCAAACCCATCGCCCTGGGCCTAGTAGAATCTGGAGTGGGCCTGGGCTCCTGGCCCGCCTCCGTTCGGGCTCTCTTCAGGGGAGCCTTCGGCCCCCCTCAGGGGCGTTCCTCTTCTGGGCCCCTTCATCAGGCTTTCGATGGAGAACTTCATCCCGAGAGAATGAAGAGTGATGCGGGACTAATTTGCATGCAAATTTTTTGTATGTTTTACATGTTGAGTTAGGTGATTAATTCCTAAATTTCAGATCAAAATTATTTGTAGAGAATTTTTTATGAATTTTTTTGAAGATCAGCATGTAGATTAGGACCTAGAAAAGTAGCAAAGAAGGACCGCCGGGGCTGAGAAGCCTCGGTTAGGGCAAGTTCTCCTACAATAAAACTACTGGAGGTAGAGGGGTGTACCTGACAACATCTGTGAAGATCGCAGTGAAGGGGTCTCTCGTTCCTCGATGGATGCGGCCTGAAAAATCGAGCCAAAGACCCGCGGATACCCGGCTTTCTGCTCGGTGATCCGATTGAGGCTTGGCTGGAGTCGTTGGATTCGTAGGAACTCGGGGACCTGCAAATGACCTGTCAGGGGTTAGAAAGCTCACAAAGGAACAAGAAAACAAAGTAAAAATAGTAAGGGAAGGCTTCTTTTGGAGTGGGCATCCAGGGATCTGGAGGGTTTGTTGGCAGCAGGAAGATGATTGCAAACACCGGGAAGAAGAACTCTCACAAACCTCTTTATGCATACAGCAGGGTATCACACCACTCAATAGAAGAACTCAAGGATTTCATTCATCAAAAATTCTCCTCATACAAGAGGCTAGGGTCCCTTAAATAGACCCTTAACCTTGGGCTCCAAGTAAGGGTACATAAGTCTTTACATAAGAATCCTTTTCCTTCTCAAACCCTAGCTAGAAAATAAGAAAATATTAGGTAGAAAAATTCCTAAAAATTTTCTTGACTTGGTCAAGACTCCAAGGATGCCTAGGGGGGTGTGTTGGGCTTCTAGGAGCAGCAAAAGGCCGGCCCAAAGGGGCTCGGGTGCATGGGTTTGGGCCTATGGAAGCTGGGGTGGCATGGTAGCCAGGTAGCAGGAATATTCCCTGGTATCTTGCTTCTTAGGGGCTTGGGCTTGGCACCTGGGTTTGATTTCTTTGGGCTAGGATGCAGATGGACCTCTGGAATCATGGATGCCCTTATCTATGAATATACTTTGGCATCTGGAAGGGAATCTGGGCATCTGGAGGGCATCTGCAAGAAATCAGGGTTTTCTGAATTTTCCTCCTGGGGTCTTCAAATCTTCAAGCTGGGTTGGACTTGTGCTATACTTCCATGTCTTCAATCTAGTTGGACTTGGTCTTCACTTGTATGATATAGTCTTGAGTTTTTAGTATGTTTGGACAGGACTCAAAAAATAAAATTAGCTCAACATGAGCTGACTAGCATTGGACTGAACTAGCTCAACATGAGCTGACTAGTACATAACTGAAATAACAACTAAAAATACTCAAATAACAACTAAAATGGACTCAGATGAGCTAAGCCCTTATTACAGATGGACTCATAAATTATTGATCAATTTACAGAGGGTTGAAAAAGCCTCTGTCTTATTCTGGTGCCTCAGGTGTCCCCACCAATTCTCCCGGGGTGGGAGGAACTCGATCCTATCGAGTGAAGGTTAGACTGGCTCACATATCTCTCGTGAAGGTCTGGGTTGAGGCATTGCAAGTCCTCTCGAGAAATCCATGAATCGTCCGACTCTGGCCGGCATTGCCATCGGACCAGGAAGCGTTGATAGTCATGGCCCTGGGTTGTGATGGCTTGATTATCCTGGATACGCTCGATCTGTTCTCCTCTCTCAGGCCAAATTTGTTTGCGGACACTCTAGGTTAGGGTCACTCATAATGAAAAGGAATAGGTCCAAAGACCTCACTAGGTAGCACTGCCGGTTCCCTATACTCAACCAGGTCTGTAATATTGAAGGTAGAACTAATGCCCAAATCCGAAGGCAAGTCTAACACCTAGGCATTTGATCCAACCTTCTCTATCACTTTGAAAGGTCCGGCTCTGCGAGCATGAAGCTTCTTTTAGGCCTAAGCCTAACCAAGATAAAATCCACTACATCAAATTTTTTTGATCCATCTTCGGGAATTAGCCAGTTGTTTTAACATTAGTGCGGGTGGTGAACATGCTAGGCACATGCAAACTCCTAACAAGATGATGCAAAGGACTCAAACCTACACCTAGCAGACTCGACTAAAGAGGTTTATTAGGTCTTAACTACCACTTGAGCATGGGGGCATGAGTCGTGGTTGATGGATGACATGCAGAAGAAAATTTGCTAGTAACTCCTAATAAGTGCCAGAGGGTCTGCCAAAAGTAGATAGCAAATGGGATGGGCTCTATGGATCCTTGCAACCTAGTAACCTCAACAAAATGTAACCTAATAGTTCTAGACACATGAGAAAACTCAGGAAAGGGTAGAAAATAGGAAGTGGGTTCAGAATTACTCTGGTAGGGTAGAGAAAAAGGTTCTGGGTTAGTTGGATAAAGTAGAATCAAAGAAGGCATGTCAGGGACTAATCCTAGACTAATGAGGTTAACCTTATGGGTTGCGATATATCTACGGGGTTTGTATAATGGAAGGATGGGTTATTAATCTCAGGAAAGAGGTCCTTAATGGGAACTATAGGAGGAGACTCATCCTGAGGGTACTGATTCAAAGAGATCAGGTCCTTAATAAATTCTTCTGGTTCTTGTATTTTAGGACTAGACTCTATAATTTGGCTCTCCTCTATGGTTTCCTCAGGTAAGGCTCTAGTAGCAGTACCTAGGTTCTCTTCCTCTTTTTGTTCTTCCATTATAGCTTTAGGTTGGATATGGTCACGGTCAACTAGCTCTGGGTTGGTTTCTACCTGGGTATCTACTGGGTCATCTAATTCTAGGTCTACTAAAGGTGTCTCCTCTTCTCCCTCATACTCATCCACTAGGCTCACATCAGCTTCATACACTTCCGCGTTAATGTAAGCCTTGGGAATCTCAGGAATAGTTGGAGAAGGTCGGCTAGCAGGAAATTGGTTAGGTTCTGGCCTCTGATTATGGGTACTACTCCTAGTAGGTTCAGGTTGTATAAGAGGTAGTGGCTCACTATTGGGTTCATATTTAAAGATACTAATCCTATGGGGTTCAAGTTGACTAGGGGAAGCATGACTAGTACTAGGCTGATACTTAGGGGTTATGGGTTCTCTAGGCTCATAGGACAAGGGTGCAGATCTATGGGTCATGGGATTATAGGATCTGGGGTCATATGATTTTGGGTCAGCTCTATGATCAGGTTCTAAGGATGGATCAAGGTATGGGGTCCTCCTAAGGTTGGGCTCTTTATATGGGTCAGGATATTGGGTCCTCCTAGGATTGGACTCCCTATATGGGTCAGAATACTGGGTTCTCCTAGGGTTGGACTCCCTATATAGGTCAGAATATTGGGTCCTCCTAGGGTTGGACTCCCTATATGGGTCAGAATATTGGGTGTTGGGTCTACTAGGCTCATAGGGTGTGGGTGCATAGGATCTATGATCATGGGATCTAGAGTCATAGGATCTAGGTTCATAGGTTATGGATTCATAGGTTCTAGGTTCATAGGATTTGGAGTCATAAGATCTATAGGTTGTAGGTATACTAGGCTTGTAGGGAGAGGGTAAATAGGATCTATCTTCCTGGTCTATAAAATCCTGATTGAGTCTTCTAGGACTAACCTTAGGGATTGGATCATGACGATGGGCTCTCCTAGGTTCAGCCTCAAGGTATAGATCAGGGTTTGGGGTCCTCCTAGGTTGAGGATTGTAGTACGGGTCAGGATAAGGGGCTCTCCTAGGTTCGACCTCATGGTATAGATCAGGGTTTGGGGTCCTCCTAGGTTGAGGGGAATCAGGATCTGGCTCAGACTGTGACCCATGGGTTTTTCTTGGGGTCCCTACCCGGACTTTTAACTGATCAAACCTATTGGCAAGATGGTCAATTCTATCATTGGTTTGAATACGAGACTGAGTTAATTGGGTCATCTGGGTAGTTATCTGGGCCATTTGATCAGCTATGGCTTTTATTTGGGCTTGTAAATTTTCCATGGGTTCAGACATTTGTGAAGGAGGTGGGTGATATGAAACTCCTGATCTAGTGCTCATGCAAGACTCGATCAGACCGACTATAGCTGACTAGACCTAAAGTCCAAACTAGATGCTCAATCAGAGTGGCAAACTAGCCTATAGTAACCCTGTACTCAGCCAGGCAGGTGTAAGGGGAGTGTTAGGTCCCTGATTGCCAATCCTAGACACCAATCAGAGATTGGCCAGGTAGGCGGACCAGCACACAAGCCCTTCGGGATTGAATCCCTAAACCACCATTCTAGACACTGAGCACAAGGCACACACAGGTTAACTTGACACAGTGATCTAACACTAGCCTGGACCCGACCAGTTGGTGTCCCTAGCCCACTAGGGCAAATTAAGTCTAATTAATTTTAGGTTAAGGCTTGGGACTGAATGCAAGGGATGTGGTTTTGGGCTATGGAGAGGTTATTAACTCCTCCCCCCATCTGATATAGCAAGAGTGCCCTTAAAAGTAGATTATGCAATGATGGCAGGCAAATCATGCAAATTAGGGTTAGATGTTTTTGGTATTTTTGGAGAATATGTAATTTTTTTTTTTTTGGTATTTTCTTAAATAGAAGAAAACTTGCAAATCATGGCCTAATATACTGGAAATATACTAAAATTAAGAAATATGCAAAAACTCCTAAACAAAACCCTAAAACTTCCAAACTTGTCTTGCTAAAAAAAATAGAGCCGAAAATTTGCAGGCCCTATTTCGGCTTTCAGAAAACTCACAAGCCATAATAAAATCTGGAAAAATTTTTAAAATTACTGTGAATTATGATAAATCCAGGAAAATAAATTTCAGAATTTTTGGAGTTTTTAACAATGATAAATAATTAAAATAACAGAGTATATATGGACTGAAAAATTACAGAAAACAAGCCCTAATCTATGCTCTGATACCAAATGATGCGGGACTAATTTGCATGCAATTTTTTTTGTATGTTTTACATGTTGAGTTAGGTGATTAATTCCCAAATTTCAGATCAAAATTATTTGTAGGGAATTTTGTATGAGTTTTTTTGAAGATCAGCATGCAGATTATGACCTAGAAAAGTAGCAAAGAAGGACCGCCGGGGCTGAGAAGCCTCGGTTAGGGCAAGTTCTCCTACAATAAAACTACTGGAGGTAGAGGGGTGTACCTGACAACGTCTGTGAAGATCGCAGTGAAGGGGTCTCTCGTTCCTCGATGGATGCGGCCTGGAAAACCGAGCCAAAGACCCGCGGATACCCGGCTTTCTGCTCGGTGATCCGATTGAGGCTTGGCTGGAGTCGTTGGATTCGTAGAAACTCGGGGACCTGCAAACGACCTGTCAGGGGTTAGAAAGCTCACAAAGGAATAAGAAAACTAAGTAAAAACAGCAAGGGAAGGCTTCTTTTGGAGTGGGCATCCAGGGATCTGGAGGGTTTGTTGGCAGCAGGAAGATGATTGCAAACACCGGGAAGAAGAACTCTCACAAATCCCTTTATGCACACAGCAGGGTATCACACCACTCAATAGAAGAACTCAAGGTTTTCATTCATCAAAAATTCTCCTCATACAAGAGGCTAGGGTCCCTTAAATAGACCCTTAACCTTGGGCTCCAAGTAAGGGTACATAAGTCTTTACATAAGAATCCTTTTCCTTCTCAAACCCTAGCTAGAAAATAAGGAAATATTTGGTAGAAAAATTCTAAAAATTTTCTTGACTTGGTCAAGACTCCAAGGATGCCTAGGGGGCGTGTTGGGCTTCTAGGAGCAGCAAAAGGTCGGCCCAAAGGGGCTCGGGTGCATGGGTTTGGGCCTCTGGAAGCTGGGGTGGCCTGGTAGCCAGGTAGCAGGAATATTCCCTGGTATCTTGCTTCTTAGGGGCTTGGGCTTGGCATCTGGGCTTGATTTCTTTGGGCTAGGGTGCAGATGGACCTCTAGAATCATGGATGCCCTTATCTATGAATATACTTTGGCATCTGGAAGGGAATCTGGGCATCTGGAGGGCATCTGCAAGAAATCAGGGTTTTCTGAATTTTCCTCCTGGGGTCTTCAAATCTTCAAGCTGGGTTGGACTTGTGCTATACTTCCATGTCTTCAATCTAGTTGGACTTGGTCTTCACTTGTATGATATAGTCTTGAGTCTTCAGTATGTTTGGATAGGACTCAAAAAAATAAAATTAGCTCAATATGAGCTGACTAGCATTGGACTGAACTAGCTCAACATGAGCTGACTAGTACAGAACTGAAATAACAACTAAAAATACTCAAATAACAACTAAAATGGACTCAGATGAGCTAAGCCCTTATTACAGATGGACTCATAAATTATTGATCAATTTACAGAGGGTTGAAAAAGCCTCTGTCTTATTCTGGTGCCTCAGGTGTCCCCACCAAAGAGGCTAGAGTGTCAGATGGTCCAGTAAAAAAAAAAATAAGAAAGAAGAAAAAAAGAGCGGAGGCCCACTGATCGTCCGTACTGGGTCGACCCCTGCCTCGAACAGGTTCTGCTCTGAGAGCAGAACATCAAGAGAAGGGACTATATCGCCCAGTAGCTGGGAGTAGACCTCCTGATCTGCTGGCTCGACCTAGGAATTCTAGTTTGGAGATCGATCCGGCTCACTCTAGGCCCAATCAACATCCCGGACTGAAGCAAAAAAGAATCGGTTCTCCACCCCTTGATCGAAGTGGGGAGGTCGAACCGGAGGCACCTGGGCCGAGAAGAAAGGTACCACCAGCCATCGTCGGTGGGGTACCGTTTCAGGATGAAAAGGGTCCTGAACAGTGAAAAACGGGCAACGAACCCATGGAAGTGGCAAAAAATCTATGAAGGCAAAGATGACCTTGATGGCATTGGGAGCCAACTGGGCCGGAACAAGTCGAAAATGGCTGAGGAAGGATAGAAAGAATGGATGAAGGGGAAAGCGAAGACCCCCGGCAAGGAAATCTTCATAGAAGGCGATTCTGCCAGGGCCGCTGGAAGTCACCCGATCCCTCGGCCCTAGGATTGAAAGCTGAATGGAGTCCGGGACCCCATACATATCCCGGATCCAGGAAAGGTCATCTCCGGTTATCGTCGAAACAAAGCCAGAGGGACCAGAAGAAGTCTTTGCCATCAGAGGGGGAAGGACAGAGATGGAAACTGGAGGAATGGTAGGAGGAGCCCTATGAGCCCTAGGGATTTCGATGGTTATGCCGCCCAGCCGCAGCCACCGCCAGACATCTATGGGAAGGTCATCCTCTGAAGAGGAGGGCGATGGAGTCCACAGCCGGGATGAACCGGCCTTGTTCGGGTTAGAAGAAAGGTGGCGATGGCGAGCCATCGAGACAAGGAATGAGCAGGAAAAGATGAAAGAAAAATAGATGAAAGAAATTGGGTCGCAGGGTGCTTACCGGGATATTATGGTGGAAGAATGGTGATCCGAGAGAAGAAGAGGGATCACTGCAACCGCCGGCGAGGTGTGAGAAAGCCAAGAGACCTCATTTTTGAAAAGTCTCCTTTCTTTTCAAACCAATCAACAGCGACCGTACAGCTCCTTTTTCGCCAACGCCATCGGATGGGCGCCACGTATGAAGGTGCCCAATGACGATGCTTCGGTTCGCTGTAAACCACCTCGAATCTGGCACGGTGCAATTATAACCCACTGAACATGCTGACGTGGTGCCTGCATATTGGGCCTCGGGCACAGCGAGCAGATCGGCAGCGATTTCGGCATTTATTGTGCAGGATTTTTATCCTCCCACGTCATCTCCGAATTAACTCCCCACGTCCTTGCAGTGGTGCTCCGATGGGACTTGGGAGTAGGGGGCAACTGATATGGCAACATCGCTGACGTGGAGCATGCATCAGATCCAGTTGGCCGCCAGGTGGCACCACGTGGCGTCATCTCTGGATTCCCTTGCCAGGTGGCCCGTTCTGCGGTAAAGCCGACTTTGGGGCCAAGCTCAGCACCTCTGCCACTCCACCAGGTGTCGACCCAGGCAGGATCCACCTCGACCGAAGTGGCCCTGCCTCTGCTCCTTCGTCAGGTGGCACCCCCAGATGGGCCCACCTCGTCAAAGTCGAGTCAGGCTCTCCCTGCTCCCTCGCCAGGCGGCACCCCTAGATGGGTCCACCTCGGTCGAGGTTGAGCTGGCCTCTGCCACTTCGCTAGGTATCGATCCAAGCAGGATCCACCTCGGTCGGAGTGGCCTTGCCTCTACCCCTTCGCCAGGTGGCACCCCCAGATGGGCCCACCTCGTCGAAGTTGAGCCAGGCTCTCCGTGCTCCCTCGCCAGGTGGCACCCCCAGATGGGTCCACCTCGGCCGAGGTCGAGCCGGCCTCTGCTACTCTACCAGGTATCGATCCAGGCGGGATCCATCTCGGTCGGAGTGGCCCTGCCTCTGCTCCTTCACTAGGTGACACCCCCAGATGGGTCCACCTCGTCGAAGTCAAACTAGGCTATCCCTACTCCCTCGCTAGGCGGCACCCCCAGATAGGTCCACCTTGGTTAAGGTCGAGCTAGCCTCTGCCACTCCGCCAGGTGTCGATCCAGGCAGGATCCACCTTGACCGGAGTGGCCCTGGCTCTGCTCCTTCGCCAGGTGGTGCCCCCAGATGGGTCCACCTCGTCGAAGTCAAGCCAGGCTCTCCCTGCTCCCTCGCCAGGTGGCACCCCACCTCGGTCAAGGTCGAGCTGGCCTTTGCCACTCCGTCAGGTGTCGATCAAGGCGGGATCCATCTCGACCAGAGTGGCCCTGTCTCTGCTCCTTCGCCAGGTGGCACCCCTAGATGGGTCCATCTCACCGAAGTCGAGCCAGGCTCTCCCTGCTCCCTCACCAGGTGGCACCCCCAGATGGGTCCACCTCGGTCGAGGTCGAGCTGGCCTCTGCCACTTCACCAGGTGTTGATCTAGGCAGGATCCACCTTGGCCAGAGTGCCCTGCCTCTACTCCTTAGCCAGGTGGCACCCCTCAGATGGGTCCACCTCGCCGAAGTCAAGCCAGGCTCTCCCTGCTCCCTCGCCGGATGGCACCCCCAGATGGGTCCATCTCGGCCGAGGTCAAGCTGGCCTCTGCCACTCCGCCAGGTGTCGATCCAGGCGGGATCCACCTCGGTTGGAGTGGCCCTGCCTCTACTCCTTCGCCAGGTGGCTCTCCCAGATGGGTCCACCTCGTCGAAGTTGAGCCAGGCTCTCCCTGCTCCCTCGCCAGATGGCACCCCTAGATGGGTCCACCTCGACCGAGGTTGAGCTGGCCTTCGCACTCTGCTAGGTGTCGATCCAGGCGGGATCCACCTCGGCCGGAGTGGTCCTACCTCTGCTCCTTCACCAAGTGGTGCCCCTAGATGGGCACGCCTCACCGAAGTCGAACCAAACTCTCCCTGCTCCCTCGCCAGGTGGTGCTCCTAGATGGGACCACCTCGACTAAGGTCGAGCTGGCTTCTGCCACTCAGCCAGGTGTCGATCCAGGCAGGATCCACCTCGACCGGAGTGGCCCTGCCTCTACCACTTCTCCAAGTGTCGACCCATGCATGGTCCACCTCAATTGAAGTCAGCCCTTTCTATGGAAGACGGAAGGACCGGGGGCACGAGCCCTGAGGAAGCCGCTGAAGACGGTGCACGCAGGCAACGTGCCTGGTACGGTGTTTCCAGGCCTGTAATGGTGCGCGGAACCTCGTTGGCACCAGTTTGAAAAAAGAACCCTGCCCGAGGCACCGAACCCAGCATCCGGTAGCCCAATATTCCAAAAAGGGAGGGCCACGGTCAATGCCTCAGGCCCGAGGGCACCTTCGCAAGGATCGGTGTCCCGCCAAGTTCCCCCTCTCGTGACAGCATGGCTGACGAGACCGGTTCACCACTTAACTCTCGACCATAAGGGGACCGAGGGGGGGAATGGTCACTGACCTCCAGAGCCCCCTGAGGGGATCGAGGTGGGGATGGATGCATGGATCGGTGACCTAAAAAGGAAGATCAGGGGCAAGAAGCAGGGTAAGCGATTGAGAGGGCAAGCAATCCTGCAAGAAGAAGAGGCGATCCTAAGCCGGAGGCTCCATAAAAACTCGTACAACCGAGTCCGACGAGCTCGGTTGCAGGGACCAGAGCGCCCTTCCCTCTCGTTCTCATTCTTCTTCTCATCTAAGAATCCTCTAAGAACGGAAACCTAGCAGGTTTCCGCCTTAGTGGATCTGTTCCACTTTATCGCTCTCTAACTTGACCGTCGGAGTGCCCCCGCCGGGATTCCTGACCCGGGTCTCTAACCTCTTTTTGCAGGTTTGGAAGTGTAGGGATTCCGTGGCATAAGGGCTCCAGTCCAGCGCCAACTCACAGCTGCAGGCCATAGTGGTAAGGTCGGCAACAGGAACATATTAAAGATCTTGAAGAGCTCATAATTTTAATTTGGATGAGTTTCAGTGCTTGGCACACCTGGCACACCAAGTGTCGACTTAAAGTATCGACTCAAGGCTTGAGAATAAGAAAAATACATAACTGTGTCAATCCAGAATTTTTGCCTTGAGCTCACCTAAGTGTCAACTCATGAACAAATAAAGTGTCAACTCACCTATCAAGTATCGACTCAAGGTGTCGACTCACCTGTCAAGTGTCGACTCAAGGTGTCGACCACCGGATTCAAATGTCGACACTTGGAGCAATGGCTAGTTTTTTTAAAGCTACAAAACTTTCCCAACTTGCTTCAAAAGGCTAGTTTTTCATCTTCAACAGTCATAAACGGTCATCTATTATTTGGAGAGCTATATAAATACCAAAAATCAAATGGAGAAGCAATCATTTGGTGAGATTATTGAATATCCTTCAAGGACTCAAGAGTTGAGTGGTTCCAGCCTTCAAGCTTCCAAAAATAAGAGAGTTGATCAAAGTCCACAACATCAAGCTTCATTCAAAGGTTTCAACAAATTGAAGACAAGCTTCTTCAACATCATCCAAGGGCTTCAAAGAGATACTTGTTTTATTTTAGAAAGCTTTATTGTATTCTTTACTTTCATTCTTACATTATTGTATCAAGATTTTTGGTGAGCCTTGGAAAACCAAAGAGGTTGTTGGTTAGCCTTTGTGTAAAACCAATATAGATTGTCGGTGATCCCATAAAACCAACATAGGTTGTTGGTGAGCCCGTAAAATCATCGAAGGTTGTTGGTTAGCCTAAGTTATAAAACCAACAAGGAGTTTTGACTCGTGAGCCTGGAGAAACAAGTTGGGTTTGATTAGTGAGCCCGAAAAACTAATCGACTGTAATCTTGGTTGATTATAGTGAATTTCCAAGGAAAAGCTTGGGATGTGGATATAGGTGCTTTGGAGTACACCGAACCATTATATATTCTTGTATTTGTGATTGCTCTTATTTATTGCTTATTTACTCTTGCATTTACTTTGTTAATTCCATATTTTCATTAAGCACACAAATACTTTGGCAAAATATAAGTACTTGATTTGAATTGGCACATACTTATTTTATATCCATTGAAATAGTTCAAATAATTTTTAAAACCCAATTCACCCCCCTCTTGGGTTTCATCATCACTGGGCAACACGGGTCAAGTCATATCCACTATCAAAATTTTTAACCCAACGAATCATTTGGATTGGATCAGATCCATGGATAACCTTGTTCTAATCTAAAAAGTTTGGATCTAGATATGATTGGATACAATATAGATAACTATATTTTAATTATTACATAGCCAACTATTATTAACCATAAAATAAATAATAAATAATATTATTTTAAAAATAAATTAAGATATAAAAATAATTATAACTCTATCTCTATGTTAAAAATAAGTTTTATATAAGTATTAAATTATAATTTAAAGGTCTAAATAGATATGATCCTAACAGTATTAGTAAGTTCGAGTCAGATCGGGTCAAGTTAGGTCCAAATTCAGTAAACCCAGACCCGACCCAAAAAATGGAATGGATCTAATTTTATGACCTGACCCGAATCCACGGGTCCCTAAAAATGGGTTGGATCGGGTCTAAACAAGTCGGGTCAGATCGGGTCATGGGTTAGCCCGATCCATTACAACCTTACCTAAACCTGGTAAGTCGAACATGAGATGGGCTAACCCAAATCAGGCTTAGTCAAACATGTGATGGGCTGACTCGAACTAGGTTAGTCAGACATAAAATGTGCTAACCCAAACTAAGTCAAACATAAGATGTACTGACCCAAGCTAGGTTTGTTAAACATGGGATATATTGACCTAAAGGTTGAGTCAGATATGAGATGTATTGACTTAAACAGGGTTGATCAAACACAAGTGCTAACCTGAATCAAGTCAGACATAAGATGTGCTAATTGATTAAGAAGAGGCTTGAATCTAAACCTCCTCACAATTATTAAGTCTTAAGTCTTTTACCATTATAGAGCTATGAGCATCTCTCGGGTGTTGATTATTCTTAGCAAGATATAATAGCTTAGTTTATCGGGGGGTGCAAGCTATTAGAAAAATGCCTAGGATTTCATGCATGAATTTTTTTAATTAACAGCAAAGTACATCTATTTTAAAACTATTTTAAATAGAAAGTATGTATTTAGAACAATTCTAATAAACTCTAAGTATGATCGTAACATGATATATAGTAGAAAACAAAATCAACATGCATCAATCTACCTGATGCATGTAGTAGATCTAATATATAAATAATATGAAATCTAATTCATACCTGATCATGGGTCGATGATCGTCGCTGCTAATAGCACATAGTAAGGGCTCTCTATGTCACTTTGCAGCTGCACAGGATATCTGGCCTCTACGAATCATTCACATAAAACTTAGATGTGATCAACCTCCTGGGACTGCCAGCTCCCTTTGAAGATTACTGGATGGTTGAAAATAATTTATTTCTTGGAATTTCATGAGATTTCTAAGAAACCTAAGAAGAGGATAAAGAGATCTTGATCTAAGAGGGAGAAAACTAAAAATAAGAAACTCTTTTCTACTATTTTTCTCTACTTTTTCTTCTTCTTTCAACCCTAGCACCCAAGAAAGGTCTTTCATGCCAAAAAAGAACTCTTACCCACCTTGAATTTTTTTCAATTCCTTTTCTCATCTTATCTCATGCTAATTTATAGCCTCTTTTCTCACCCAATCCTAAAAGAATACTAGGAAGATTAGGTGTGTGGATTAGGATAAGATTAGGAGGACCTTTAGATAAGATAAGGAAGCAAATAACCTAGTTTGACTAGTCTTAGCTTATCCCATGCCCCACCCTCATAGATAAAGTTTTTTTCATCAATTTTTATCTCAAATCACTGGTAAAAGGGCCCTCTTTTCAATGCATATTTTATCTAGATTTTTCAAAAAAATGGCATCAGGAATTGATAAGGTTTTGAGAGTTTTAGACCAGTAGAAGTAGGAAATGTCAAAGAGTTTGATTCCTAGTCAAACTCCTTTTTAAATTCAAAACTCATTCTAAATTAATCCATATCAAATAATAAAGAAGGGAGGGCATATAAACATGTTTAGCATGAATTTTTTAAAAATTTATTCAAATAAATGGTATGGATAAATCCTAGAGGAAACCTAGTCAGGCTAGGTAAGGGTTTGACCAAGCTTTGACCAAAATTAATTAGGAACTAAAGCTAATTTAGTTATAACTAATTTAACCAACTTGGACTCAATTCAATTAGGTCCTAATTAAATCTCAATTAAATCTGAAATTAACTTAGCTCAAGTCTAGATCAAATCATAATTACAAATTCTTAGCGATTAGGACATCAAATAACCTAATCGAATAAATTCTAATTGAACCAAATTCAATTAGACTTGATCTAAACCTCTTCACCCAATCAAATCGAGTCAATTTACAAATCAATTATTAATTAATCTTTCTATAATTAATTAATTATTAATTAGTTATTAATTTATAATATTTATGTAGGGTTAATTATTCATCATATTTATAATTTTGCCATTAAGCGATTCTTAATCATTAGTCAACTATCATGATCGGTCAGAAACTTTTATTATGTATGATCCCATAGGTTTGAACACTAAATCGATAGTCTAGGAATCAATTTTTGAACTAATGATGCAACCATATAGCAATGATGCCTGACATCCAGATAGGTCGAACGTTCATGAAGTAATATTTAAGAACCCAGGCATATGGTTTTCATATAATTTATTCCTTTGACCCTAATGCTCAGAATGATTTCAAAGTTAATTACCAACTCCAAATAATACATCCAAATATGTCTCAACTTGCTAAATCCTATGACTCTTTCAAAGATTGTCCTGGCCAAGGTTTTGCTAAATTAAACCACAGTAAAGCATTATCTCCAATATCTTGAAATAGTCAATTCCATCTTGACTCACCACTGACTTAACAAGTACTTGACTGTACCCAGTAACCTTCCATCACTAGATTAGAAATCCAAGTAGTCTAGCACCTAAGTATAATGAGTTGCTTATAATCACCGGGATGATCTCAGGTCAGAGGAATACTTATATCCATATCCTTCTGTGAGATACTCTCAATAGTAAAGTACTCAATAGAGTTAGTCATGTTTGGTGCAATGTACACCTACACTCACTTGTATGCCATACGAAAGTCTCCACACTCCTTGATTATGAGGACAACTAATCCATATGGCATACAATGACCTATACTTGATAAACATTATCATCTTAGATAACAACGTATCATTTGATTGTGAACATGTTTAAAAACTACTCGATAAATTATTCTTCATCAAATTGAAGTAATTCTAAGAATTTATCTCAAAAGAGTCTAAAGGAAGATGCAAAAAGAGATGAACTACCAAAAAATAACTTTTATTTCATTAATGATTCATATATAAATTATAAAGAGCTCAATCATCTACAACCTAGATGATTGGCTATATGACACATTTCCTAACATAACCACTCTATTAACATGAGATGTTGCGAGATGAAGATACAATTTTGTCTAATAACTGGGCATGATGAGGGACCCAATAATGGCTTTATTTTTCATGAATGGTGGGTCTGACTTAACTAAGATATATGGGTAATAACTGTTAGGTGAGCCCACATGATTTAGAGACCAAGTCGCTACAACATACTTGAGAAACATTGAACATGAATTGTCCACTCATTAAGATAGCGTATTATCAATAACTATGCACGGTAAGGTACTGCATATCGGTTGGACCGTGGTACCCACTAGAAACCCTAGTTGTATAGAGATTTTTGCATCTCTATGGAGGAGTGTGTGAGGTCTAGAACAATAGTATGAGTCAATTTGTTTCTTAAAGTTCTAGAATAAATTTAAGATTAAATACAAATATCTAATTAAAATATTTACTCTTTGCAATTAAGTCAGCTTTCAATCCTTTTAATCTTAGACCAATCGATTAACCATAACCTATAATAATGAGTGGCTCAACTTGAAAAAATGATTAGAAAGGTTGAGTATTATAATAGACCAAAACTATCCTATGTTACCAAGCCATTTAATGATTAATCTAAGTGTAGTCGATCCATGATCATTATTTGACAATAATTAAAGATTAGGAGCTTAAAAAGCTCGAGCATGTTGATGCATAAAGATTGTACATGAATTTAATCCAGCAATCTTGATCCAATTCATATGGATAGTTTATTTTAAACTATCATTTGAATATATTTGAGATAATCAGGTCAACTCATTGGTGATTATTAAAGAGACCCTGAATGGTTTAAGGGACATGCTTCTCGATGAGGAGCGAACTCTTATGCTTAGAACCCTTATTGAATAAATAAGATACATCTTTGGAAGGTATGTCAGCTCAAAATTAAAATGACCTTACAATTTCTTCTATTTTCAGTTGAGTTATAGACTCTATAGAAACATAGAGGGTCAAGGTACTTTATAGATAGGTAACAGGACAATAGTCACTGCTATTGACTCATGACCTCTGCGATTACCATTTGATTAGAGACTATTACATGCTAGAGCATAAATTTGATTTTTATCTCTGAATCCATTTATTTTAAAAATAAATTGGATGCTAGTGGCTTTATAAGTGTTAGTCTCTACCTGCATATGGATGTATCTGTTGAACAGTAAGTGAGTGCCATGGGATCTGAAAGATCTTATAAAATAATATTAACCTAAAGTATATAAGTGGTACCTAAGATTTAGTCAAGTTGAAAAGAAAGGATGAATAATTTGGAAACCATGGATAACCATAGGCCTTTTAGCTAATTTACTATTGAATCATTTTCAATTTTTAAATCCTATCTTGAAGAATGTTGACTAAACTTTCTTTTATGAGACAAAGGGTGTAGGTGCCACTAATGTACTTGCCTAGATACACATTCATGTGTTAGTACATTCGACGTGCAGACTAGGAAGGTTACAGGAATAATCTTAAGTTATTTGGCATAGTCTCATAATGAGCTCCTCTTACATCTCAAGCTTAATGAGGTGCTTGAGCAAAGAAATCGAAGCCTATTGGATTTGGTTCAATTCATTGAAAGAATCACTAATTTATCTTTAAGGATATGGTTAAATAACTCAGCTTATCTATTAAATTGGGTTCACTCTAAATCCAATCTTACCACTCTTATAGAGATATAGTAAGGTCAGAAAGGTGATTCGACCTATGTTAGATGAGTTACAAATTAAGTTAATGATGGTTTGTATCCTAAAGAGTTATTAGGATACCTCTTTCTAATGGATCATAAGTTTATGTGACCCAATACCTAAATTCATGATTAAATAGTTTAACCTAAACTAGAAGTGGAAGGATGATTAAGCTGGAAGAGAAAGTCTCTAATAAGTAAGAGGCCATAAAACGTAAAGAACCTATTTGAGCAAAGTCAGTTAGTTCCTCTTCCACCTTGTAGGTTCTCCTATCATTCTGAAAGATATTTAGGTATGCTAACAGAGAATATAGAAGAAGTGTTCCTTTAGAAGATAGGAAACATAAAGATGATCCCAAAAATCTACAAGGTGATGTCATCAATTCTGAGAAATGGTTAAACACCATGAAGTTAGACTCCATACAATCTAACCAAATATAGACCTTAATGGATCTACCAAAAGGATATGGTACCTAATGGATGTAATGGATCTATAAAAAGGTAAAATATATAAGATTTATAAAATAAGGCTTAGGTGAAAGGTTATGATCGATGCCAAGATATTAATTATTAACAAATCTTTTCACCTTGATCATGCTGAAATTCATACTAATTACTATTGTAGTTCACCATGATTAGATCTAGTAGATGGATAGTGATAGAGACCACAAGTTCTTTACACTGTAAAGGGTCTATGAAGATAAACTAAGCAAATAGCTCATAATAGATATGCTCGTTCAATGATATACTTAAATCATTTAATTTAGTCAAGAATGGGAGGAGGAAATATTGTTTATAAAAGGTTAGTGGGAGTATATAATTCCTTACATTGTACAAGGATAAAATTTTTCTATTAGGGATAAGATTTCTATGCTAACCTAAGTTAGGTTAATAATTGTCTAGATAATTCTTCGTTAATGACCTTTCGAAAGCATTCTATATTTGGAATGTAAGTATATGAGATAGTTCTATAAGGATGCTAACCTATCATAAACTTGGTATATTAAGAAAGTACTTAACAATTCAGCATTGAGAATCTAATGGAGATTTGACTCCTTAAACATGGAATTAACTCTCAATGTGTCTGAACTCATTTGAAGAGGTTTTGTATATGAATTAGATCCCTTTGAGCTTTAGCCATAGGAAATCTTATATAAACACATGACTTGATTTTTGCTATGAGTGTCACGAGTAAATGTTAGTTGAATCCAAGCTCTAAGCATTGGATAACTATAAAAAATAATCTTTAATACTTGAAAAGTACTAAAAATATGTTTTAGATCTTTAGAGTGGGAGAATTGAGAGAT
Source organism: Areca catechu (assembly GCA_021397845.1). NCBI lineage: Eukaryota > Viridiplantae > Streptophyta > Magnoliopsida > Arecales > Arecaceae > Areca > Areca catechu. The sequence continues at coordinate 44,806,671 of CM038047.1, read as the reverse complement.
AGAGGATACATGAGATGTATTCTTATATAATGATGATTTGGAATAGTTTCAAAGAATCAATCATTATAGGTTTAATCAAGGAGGCTGACTTCATCGTCACTTCTAAAGGTACAATGATGCATTCTGGTTAACTAATTATTATAGAATTGAGTGAAATATCATTAAATGATATAATACTCTACGATCGTAGCAATGGTACCATAGCTCTACCTAAAGAACTAAGGTCTAACCAGAAGTCCAAACACATAAGTGATGATTCAAATCGTGACTACCATATAAAGGTACAAAGAGTAGACTCCATGTGAGATGTGGGAGACCTACTAGCTTAATAAGCCTTAGTAAGCTAAAGCTGAAGCACATTAAATAGGATTAAAGTATATGGCTGATTGGCTTTAGTACAAGTGGGAGATTATTATATGTGTGCACTACAAGCTAATCTAGCTAACAAAAGTTTTCAATCTAGGACATAATTTTATATTTAATTTCTTAATTGGGCTTTTTAACCATACATGTTATATCCATGTATCATCCAAGGAGTTAATGAACAATGACACTGACACATATACTTAAGAGTTGAAAATTTGACACATGTCACAATAGGTTAACTCCTAAAAGCTTGCAATTGTTAGATCATCATGGGGATGGTGATCAATACATTAAAACTAGTGCATGGACCGCTTTCCTTTTGGGTAGATAAGTCTTGAGTCTATAATATGGAGACACTGGAGTAAGAATACAAGTGGTTATTAGAGAACAATGGCACTTAGCATGACTAAGTACGAGAAGTCACATGGATATCTACTCACTTGTTAGTAACTTCTCGTACTATAGTTGTGTGAGTTGTTCCTTGATCTATGGTATCTTAGTCACTTACAATGGGGTTGCTATAGTTTGACAATTACATAAACATAGTCTCTAGCTATATGAGACCTTATAGTGTGCATTGGCTATAGTAAGTTTACTATAGAAGTTGGAAGTGCACTATAGAGGATCTATCAGTCTTAATAGTTGAAAAGTAGTCCTATATAATCTAAAAGGCTGAGTCCTTAAGTCTATAGCTATCATAGCATGATAATAGCAAAAAGTTTTCATAGGTATCATGAATGAGCTTAGGACAATTAAGTTTAGTATATGATGAATACTTTGGATTTGGTAAGATTCCATGACCTCCATCCTGTTAGGACTTTCGATAGAGGAACTTGATTATATAATACTTACACCTAGGGGTTCACCTTTTTATTATGCTGACTACATACTACTGGTAATACTAGTAGATTCTGAAAACTCACTTGAATCATTTTTGGATCAACGATCTATTTTAGGATTGAGCTTGAAAAGTTTCGATCCATCGAAAGAGTTTCAATGATATTATGATAGAGATTATAGTATATCTTACTACCAGATAGAATGGAACCTGAGAAATCACACACAATACGGGCTTGACCTGATCAAGAGCTTGGATCATATTTAAGATTTGCTAATTTTAGTACTTACTAATTTTGGCACTTGCTATTTTTGGTACCTACCAATTTTTGTACCTGTTAATTTTGAAATTAGAGAATTAATTATAAGATTGTAATTTGATTTAATTTAATTGGACTTGATAAAATTAGGTTTAAGAATTCTAGTTAGATTAGAATTTCAAATCCTATTACGAATAGAATTAACAATATTTTCGAATTCGATTTGAATCGGGCTTGAATTGAATTTGAATTGAATACTAATTAAATCCAATTGACTTGGATCCTAACCTAATCAGATTAGGTTCAAAATCTTGATTGGATTGCAAACCTAATTATTTTAGGTTGATAGCCTTTTCAAAATTAGTTCTATTCGAGTTTGAAATGATTTTGAAATTGATCTAAATCAGAGCCAATCGAACTAAGAAGTGAAACCCACATTTATTTGGGTTTCTCTCTCATTATTCATGTGAAAAAGGAGAGAAAAGTTGCTAATTTTATAGCACTTGTCTTCTAGCATATGTGGAAGGATAAGATGTGCAATATGGCATCTTTCATATTTATCCAGGACTCTCTATTCACATTAATATGGACTCTTACCTAATTTGAATTTGATTCAAATCAGATTAGTTTCCTATTTTATTAGGATTTTTGGAGGATGATTTTGACATGGAGTTTTTATATTATGTAGATTAGGGTAGCACAGATTTCTAGTCACACATCCTCTTATCCACCATAAAAAATTTTTCTTCGACACATCTTTTCTATTCCATATGACCTAAAACATTAGAGAGGGTGATGGTTTGAGAGAAGAAGAAAAAAATAGTTTTTGTTGACTCCATCCTTGATTTTGATGAATAACAAAATGTGAGTATATATGAGGTACTAATATTTTGTTAGAGTTGTGAGAATGATATTTTAGGTATCCTTCAAATTATTAAATGATGAATTAAAGTAATCAACCTTTAAGCAAAAAGAATTTCATATTTTTGGGATATCTTCACATATGAAAAAGCCAAGTAAATAGTGCTCAATTGGATAATTGAAGGTTAGAATGGAAGAATATATATCAGGATTTCAAAATTTAGAGTTTGGCATACATTTTCGAAATGGCATGGCTCAAGGATCTTAAGTATCAATTTTTAGAAAAGTGACACGTAAAGTTTTTCAGCCAGTATGCCAAATATCAATACTCACTATCCAAGTATGGACTCAAGTATTGATTCACAAGAGTGACTCACAAACCCAGTATCGATGCAATAAGAAATAATAGAGGACTAGATTTTTGAAACAAACTCAAGTGTCGATACTAGGATCTCAAGTATTGACTCAAGTATCAACTAACAAGGTTAGCTCATGCTCAAGTGTCGATGTCATAGGATGATTCCAAAGAATAATATTTCTTAAAAAAACTCAAGTGTCAATTCAAGGACTTAAGTATCGACTCAGGTATCGACTCACAGAATAAAGTATTGATACTAGCAGGTCTGACAGCATATAAAAACTATATTTTTAAAACTATGAAAAAATAGTTTTTGAGTCTAAATAGCTAGTTCTTATCTTCTAATGGCCATAAACTATTTTTGAAGACTTTAAGTATTTTTATTTCTCACCAAACTTATTAAAGAAGCAAGAGAATCCTAGACAAAGTCATGTACTTCCAAAAAAATATTCTAAGAGCTAACTTCCAAATAAAAGTTTTTGTTCTTAAAGAATGTGCTTCGATTCTCAACCACTAGTCAGTCAAGTAATCATTGAGGCTTTACATTGAAAAAGATAACTTAAAGTATTCTCTATGAGCTTCATTGACTTTTTTTGCTTTATTAGAAAACTCTTTTATACTTGAAACCTTTATACTTTGATTTATTTATTGTAACTGGTTTCAATGATATTAAAACTATAGGATAGGTCCTTCCAAGTCTTTGAATTAGATTGTAAGCCTAGAATTGGCTTATTATAAAGTTATATTGGTGAGCTTATGTGAGAAAACCAACAAGAATTTGATTTGTGAGCCTAGAAAATAAATCATCTATAACCTTGAGGGATTATAGTGAAATTACCGAGGAGTTCTTAGAAAGTGGATGTAGGTTCTTAGAGTGTACCGAACCATTATAAAAACTTGTATTTGTGTGCTTTGCTCTTCTTCTTCATTTTTTATTTCAAGCATTGCATATAGTTTCATTCAGCATACATATTTTTGCAACACAATTATTTCACCACTTTCAAAATTTAGCACATACTTATTTTAAATTTTTAAAAAATCTAATTCATCCTCCCTCTTAGATTGCTTCGCTGGGTAACAAGTGATATCAAAGCTTGGTACTCAACGAATTAAATCTAATGATTTTAAGTTAAAGATCGAATGGCAGCCCAATTTGGTGCTTATATTGCTGAGGGACGAGATTCAAATCATCCATCTTTGTTCAACAAAATAAACTACACATTAAAAATATGCATTCACATCTACATTCAATCTATAGACTATAACCTTTGAAAACCATTATAAAAGGCCCTCATAAATTAGCTATCATAATTGATGATATTGCTATTCCCAAACTAGAGGATAATTTGGATGAAAATAATATAAAACATATTGAATTGAATGTTAAGGCTATGAACCTACTTTATTATGCTTTAGATCCTAGTGAATTCAATAAGATTTTCACTTTTTCTTCGATCAAAAAAATTTGGAATACACTTGAAGTCATTCATGAGGGTACTCATAAAGTGAGAAATACTAAGATAAATATACTTATTCATACTTATGAGATATTTAAGATGGAATCTAATAAATCTATAACTGAAATGTATATTGTATACTAGATTTATTAATATTATAAATAGTTTAAAAAATTTGGACAAGTCCATTTCTAATACTGAACTTGTGAAATAAACTCTCAAATCTTTTTCTTCTTTATGGGATGCAAAATTTATCGCCATACAAGAGGCCAAAAATGTTGATACACTTTTCATCAAGCAACTTCTAGATTCATTCATGACCTACGAGTTATCTTTGAAGCAAAAGGTTACTAAAAATAAGAAGAAGACTATTACCCTCAAGTCTACAACTACCAAGAAAGAATCTAGTGAAAACTCGGATGAGGGAGATGAAGATGATGAAATGGCTCTTATATCAAGAAGATTTAGAAGATTGATGAGAAAAAAGTATAGCTATAAGAAAAGGGCTAAAAAAGGAGATACAAACAAGAGAAAAAAAAGAGAGAAGGAGAAACCTATATGCTTTGAATGCAAAAAGTCATGCTACTACAAGATGGACTACCCCCTCTTCAAGAAAGCCAAAAGAAAATTCAAGAAAAAAGCAATGATTGCAACTTGAAATGAGAGTAAAGATGCTAGCTCTAATGAAGAGACTTAAGAGGTTCCAATCTATGCTTCATGGCCAATGAAGAAGACATAAGGTCTGAAACTGAAAGTGATTTTACATTTGAAGAGTTATAAGAAGCTTTTGTTGAACTCATAAATGATTTTAAGAAACCAAAAGTGAAAAATAAGGAAATGAAGAAACAAGTTCTTGAGTTATCTAGTATTAATGAAAAACTATAAAAAGATAATGAAAACTTAACTAAAAAAATTAAGAATTGAATAATCAAAAGCTTACCGTGACTAATGAAATGGATGACTTAACCAAAATTAATGAAAACTTAGCTTTAGAAAATAAGGATTGGAAAAAGCAAAAATCATCATTATTAAATGAAAAGCTTTCAAAAGAAAAAAAAAGGTCTTAAGCAAAGAAAATAAAAGCATGAAAGAAAAACCTTATAAAATGAAACCTTTTATTGAAAAGTTTATATATACTTCTAAAAAACTCAACATGCTTTTGAATAATCAATGTACAGTTTTTAACAAAGTTGGTTTGGAATATAAACAACAAAAATAACAAGAGTACTTTAAAAAAAAAAAATTGTTCATGTATCTTCTAGCATTGCCTGTCATTGTTATAGTAGACTAGGACATAAGGTTTATTTATGTGATCGTAAGAAGTTAGATAATATAAAAAAAGTTTGGATTCCAAAAGGAATCATATCTACTAACCCTAAAGGATCAAAGATGGCTTGGATACCTAGAATTTTTACTTGACTTGTTTTGTCGATATGTCTTGCAATCAAAGAGAAGAAAAGATTGTGGTATCTTGATAGTGGTTGCTCAAGATACATAATAGGAGATATGAAGTAATTCACATCTTTTGAAGTATTGAATGAGGGTAATGTGACTTTTGGTAATAATGAAAAGGATAATATCATCATTATTTATAAAATTCATATCACCCTCTCTACTTATATAGAAAATGTTTTGCTTGTAGATGGATTGAAATATAATTTATTTAGCATTAGTAAATTTTGTGATAAAGATTTTAAAATAACTTTTGAATCTCCTCTTTGCATTATCTCTGGTCTCAATGATAATGGAATTATGTTCATTGCATATAGGCATGGAAACATCTACCTGATGGATCTTGATGTTATTTCAATGCAATATGGTTAATGTCTAGTTGCAATGGAAGCCAAAGTCAATGAGACTAGTTGGTTATGGCACCGTAGATTAGGACATTCTAGTATACACTTTTTTCTGAGTTGAACAAAAAGATCTCATAAAAGATTTGCCAAAACTCACTTTTGACAAGAATAAAATTTGTGATGCATGCCAATTTGGAAAACAAATAAAAATTCTTTCTAAATCAAAAGGCATAGTCTCTACTTCTAGCTTTTGGAGTTACTTTATATAAATCTCTTTGGACTAACAAGGATCACTAGTTTGTGTAGAAAAAGATATGGTCTAGTTATTGTAGATGCTTTCTTTTATTATATGTGGGCCATATTTTTACTACATAAGGCGAAACATTTTCAATTTTTACTAAGTTTAATAAAAAGTTTCAAATGAAAAAGAAACTTCAATTATTTGCATTCATAGTGATGATAGAACATAATTTAAAAACTATGATTTTGAAAACTTTTGTAATGAAAATAGCATTGATCATAATTTTTCTGTACCTAGGATACCTCAACAAAATGAAATAGTAAAAAAAATAACTTTAGAAAGAAATGACATGCACATGCTTTATGAAAATGACCTACCAAGATATTTTTCGATAGAAGTCATTAACACTATATGTTACATTTTAAATTGAGTTTTCATCCATCCAGTTTTAAAGAAAATACCTTATGAGCTTTGAAAACATAGAAAACCAACTATGAAATATTTTTATATTTTTGGATGTCGTTGTTTCACATTAAACAATGCTAAAGACAACCTAAACAAATTAGATGGCAAGTTAGATAAAAACATCCTTTTAAAATACTCTACATCTAGCAAGGTATACGGGTCTTCAACAAGAGAACTCTTGTTGTTAAAGAGTCTATACGTGTCATCTTTGATAAGTCTAATGATAAATTTTCTAGAAAAAAAGATGTTCTTAATGATGAAAGAGATATTCAAAGGATAGAGAAATTGACTCTCAATGATACACCCTCCAAGAAGCCTAAAGAAGATCAAAACAAGGAGGAAGAACAACAACATAGACCTTCAACAAGAGCTAGTGATTTACCTAAAAAGTGGAGGTATGCTCATGGATATCCTAAAGAACTAATCATAAGTAATTTTTCAAAAGGGATAAAAACTTGATCCACTCTTAGGAATGTATGTGATTACTTAGCTTTTGTATCTCAAGTTGAACCTAAAATTATTAAAGAAGCTAAAAAAGATCCTAATTAGATTAATCTAATTAATTGGTTTAAAAGAAATAAACTAATTTAAGAAGAATTAAACCAATTTAAAAGAAATAAAGTTTAGATTCTAGTAAAAAACTATCTAATACATCAACAATTAAAACTAAATGGGTATTTAGAAATAAATTAGATGAAAATGGAGTACTAACTAGAAACAAAGCTAGACTTGTCACTAAAGGATACAATGAAAAGGAAGGCACTGATTTTGATGGAACTTTAATCTTGTTATTAGACTAAAGGCGATTAGATTATTACTTGCATTTGCATGCTTCATAAACTTTAAACTATTTTAAATATATGTTAAAAGTGCATTTTTGCATGGATACATGGAAAAAAAGTTTATATTGAACAACCATCAGGTTTTGAAGATCACACATATCCAAATCATGTTTTTAAATTTCATAAAGCTTTTTATGGTTTAAAACAAGTCCCACATGCATGGTATGATAGATTGAGCAAATTTTTACTCAAAAATGGTTTTAAAAAGGAAATGTTGATATTACTTTTTTTGAAAAGAAGAGATGATAACTTATTAATAGTGCAAATATATATTGATGATATTATTTTTAGCATTACTAATAATTTTTTTTGTCAAGAGTTTGCAAAGCTAATGTAGGGAGAGTTCAAGATGAGCATGATGAGAGAGCTAAACTTCTTCCTCAAATTTCAAATCAAGTAAACTAAAGAGGAGATCTTCATTAACCAAGCTAAGTACACTAGAGAGATTCTAAAAAAGTTTGGGATGGGGACCACGAAATCTCTTGGCATGCCTATGAGCCCATCTTATAAGTTTGACAAAGATGAGATTGGTAAGATTATTGATCAAAAAATCCATAAAGATATAACTGATTTACTATTTTATCTTACTACAAGTAAACTAGACATTATATTAGTGTTTGCATGTGCACAAGATATCAGTTAAATCCTAAGAAATCTCATCGATTAGCTATTAAATGTATACTTAGATACTTATCTGGTACTATTGATATTGGTCTGTCGTACTTTAGAAATTCATCAATTAAGCTAATTGCATATTCTAATGATAATTTTGCTAGGTGTATATTAGATAGGAAAAGCACTAGTGAAATATGTCAATTTCTTGGAATTAATTTGATCTCATAATTTAGCAAAAAATAAAATTCGGTTACACCATCTATGGCCGAGGTCAAATATATAGCAACTAAAAGTTGTTGTACTCAAATTCTGTAGATCAAACAACTCAAAAATTTTGGCATTAAATTAAGTAAAACTTTCATAATATGTGATAATACAAGTATAATTAATTTAACTAAAAATCTAATTCAACACTCAAGAAATAAATATATTGAGATAAGACATCATTTCATAAGAGATCATATGCAAAATTATGATGTATTACTTTATTTTGTATGTACTGATAAACAATTAGCAGATATTTTCATAAAACCTCTTATTAAAGATAGCATTTGTATGATTTGGAAAGAACTAGGAGTCATAGATCCTTTTGAATAGACTTCTCATACTAACTTGACTTTTTAGGATCTAGCATTCCAAATTCAATTGAAAATCATCTCTTTGAATCATTCAAAACCCCCTAGCATCACCCTTGAAACATCCTTGAATTTCTCTCCTTGAAAGAAAATTTTTAATTTTTTCAAAATTTCCTAAGTGTTGACTTTTGAAGAATTATCCAAGTGTCAACTTACCGAAGTGTCGACACTTGAGCAATTCGCAAGTATCACTCACCGACAGAAACATGTTTTAAAAAGGGCTCGACTGTGACATTCTATTCATCCTACTTTTCTTTTTCTCTCTCTAATCCTTTCCAAAAACTTTTCACTTGTCTCTAAATAGTTAGATATAAGATCTAGACCTTCTATTTTTAGTTTTTCCCTCATCTTGATCGTCCATATTTGTGGATAGGGCCACAAAAATAAGTTGCTCACCGACCCAAAAGAGTTAGACCAAATGAATCTAGAGGAGCCGAAATGGTGCTCCAAAGCTTGCCATGACTCGGAGGAGCAGAGAGTGACATAGCCTCGACCACCTCCTTCACCAATGGATAGAGTATATGGGAAGGCTATCGCAATTGCATGCAGGATTGATTTAGGATACTTCGATAGAGAGGATTTCTTCATCGGGGACTGGATTAGAGTTATAGAATGTGAGAGATTTTGCTCTATGTCTGAGAGATACTACTCGCATCTCATACGGGAGTTTTATGGATCCATGTCTAGATGACAAGATGGCTAGGTTGCAGTGGTCAAAGAAGTTCAGATTCTGGTGACCACTGAGATGCTTAGCCAAGTATAAGAGATCCCTATCAGAAGGATAGCTGTTGACTTTTTGAGTGATAGATAGGCTGATTTTAGATGCATCCTAAAGAGAGAAGATGTACAAGGCATCTCCACTATGAGTGCCAACCACCTCTCGATGAGATGATGCTCCTCCATCATATCACGGCATAGATACTGGTGCCGAAGATAGGCAAATTTGATTTTATCATGAGAGGAAGCTGATGTTGATGACCTCTTCGATATAGAGGATGGCAGTGAACTTACCTATCATCATGGCATATCAGATGCAGGAGGTTATCACCAGCAAATAACTTTGCTACCATATGGGATGGGATTGACGAGGGTGTTTTAAGCTTTTAGCATTTTTCTAGAGGGCGAGGCCTCCAAGAAAATTCTACATACGGACTCTTAAGATGACCGGTCCCTCCATAGGATGAAATACCAGAAGGTTAGAGACAAATGGATAGGGAGAGGATTGGGATAAGAGCCAGATCTTGACTCCAAGGATGAGCTTTGAGCAGCTGAGAAGAGACCCTCTGAGCTAGCATTTGATGATATTGATGCTAGACCATTTGAGCGGCACCTGATGTTGACACTAAGGAGGAGTATCCTAAGCTAGCCACTCCTACTGATACGGAGATAGCTTAGTCGACACAGAGGACTCCCATGTAAGGCTGCAAATGGGTCGGGTTGACCCGTGACCCACCCCAACCCTACCCGGGTCAGATCCTAAAATTAGACACATTTCATTTTCCGGGTAGGGTCTAGGTTTACTGAATTTGGACCAACCCAACTCGAATTTACTAATATTATTAGGATCATATCTATTTGGACCTTTAAATTATAATTTAAAACTTGTATAAAACTTATTTTTAGCATAAAGATAGAGTTATAATAATTTTTATATATATCTTAATTTATTTTGAAAGTAATATTATTTGTTATCTATTTTATGGTTAATAATAGTTGGCTATGTAATAATTAAAATATAGTTATCTATATTTTATTTGGATCATATCTTGATTCAATTTTTTTTAGATTAGAACTGGGTTGTTTATGGATCCAATCCAATCCAAATGACCCGTTGGATTGAAAATTCTGATAGTGGGTCCGACCCGACCTAATCCATTTTTTTAGTGAGTTGGATCTGGGTCTAATATTAGAACCCAATCAAAAAACTGGATCAAATCGGGATCACTCATGACCCGATCCGACCAGACCCATTTGCATCCCTACTCCCACGGTGCTTAGAGCTCAATCAGGTGATGATATTGAGGATTGGATTAGCTCAATGGTCGGGATAGTTAGAGATGATGTTTATTTGCTAACCATCATGATTGATCGAATGCAGACTAAGCTACATCTTTTGAGGACTCACACTAATAGTACCTTGAAACAAATTAGAGATAATATGGAGATAGGCTTTATAAAGATATTAGCCACCATACAGCTCCTAGCTCCAGTCACTACTCCAGCAAGTCCATCTGATCCTCCACCGGATTCTCCACCATCTCCACTACCTATGGACCAATCTTTTCCAGCACTCGTAGATCCTCAGCACCTACAGATCCCCCAACACATCCATCAGCACTAGCTACCAGTCCAGACCCTTCAGCACCTAACTCCTCGTACCAGACTCCGGATGATCATTTTCCTAGGACTCAACCTATTCGGACCCAGATCACTAGGACTACCAAGACCGTAGGGTTCCACACTCTAGGGTTTCATCACTCTCCTTCTTCTAGTAGGACCAAAATGACACATCAGACCTCTAGGTACTCTATTTCTAGGATTATGGCACCCATAATCTTAGAGTTTCCATTTGATGAGGAGTAGCCTCAAAGAAACTATCTTTAGGATTTATTGTATCCTGATTATGATGATATCCTGCTAAACATCCATTTTGTTATATTCGGATATATGCAAAACATTAAATCTTGTATTGAAACAAGTATTTTCATATATATATATATATATATATATATATATATATATATGTGTGTGTGTGTGTGTGTGTGTGTGTGTTTTATGTTACTATGATTTTCTTTGTGAATACAATTTTCCTTCTAATTTGTGCTATAATATCTCTTCTATCTTATTCCCTCCTTTTTCTTTTCATGCTCTGCTACATTATAAAATAAAAAAAGGGAGGAGTAGAAGCATTGATATATCTTAACCATGCACATAAATAGGGAGAGAAAATGAAAACAAGGGAAAGTTTAAAACAACAAGAGAGAACAAAATGAAGTCAAAGTATTAATTCTTAACAAAATTCTAAGTAGAAAAATTAATTGTTTGAATAGTGATAAAAAAGGGGAGTAAAAGTATTGATATATGAGCAAATAAAAATGATTTGCTCATTTACATGAAAAAAGGACCACAAAGTTAAAAATTAAAAATTAACATCTATTTTTTATCCTTTGCTTTCATTTTGATACAATTGCAACACTTCCTAATACATTATAGCATATTTTGATATATCCATATATTTGCTCTGATACTTTACCATATGTACTGTTACATTATCGATACATAAATGAACTACTCAAAACATTGATACTTAAGAAATTATTCATAAACTCAATGCATTAATGATCCGATACATTATTTCATAATCTGATACTTTAACCTACAATGATCAATTGCATTTCGATATGCTTATGCTCTGATAAATCTAAGGAACATTATCAGTAATATTAAAAATCAATATCATCTTGACACCAACACTCATATTTAAGATTCACAAACTCTGATACTTTAAGCTTTTATGCGTATATATTTAAAAATTTATAATCATCAAAAAGTTAAAGATTGTTGACTCTAGTCTTGATTTTGATGAATAACAAAATGTTGAGTATATACAAGGTACTAATATTTTGTTGGAGCTGTGAGATTAACATTTCAAGTACCCTTCAAATTGTTAAATGATGAATAAAAATTATTAACCTTTAAGCAAGAAGAATTTTATGTTTTTGAGATATCTTCATATATAAAAAAGCCAGGAAAATAATATTTCATTGGATAATTGAAGGTTAGAATGGAAGAATACATATCAAAATTTTAAAATTTAAAGTTTGGCACATATTTTTGAAGTGGCACAGCTCAAATGTTGATTTAAGGATCTCAAGTGTCAATCTTTAAAAAAGTGGCATGCAAAATTTTTTAGCCAACACTCACTATCCAAGTGTTGACTCAGGTGTTGACTCATAAGATCGACTCACAGAGCAAGTATCGATGCAACGGGAAATAATAGAGGACTGAGTTTTTGGAACAAACTAAGTATTAATACCCGGACTTCAAGTATCAACTCAGGTGTCGATCTATAAGATCAGTTCATGCTTAAGTATCCATATCACGGGATGATTCCAGATAGCAACATTTCTCAGAAAAATTCAATTATCTGCTCAAGAACTTCAAGTGTCAACTCAGGTGTCGACTCACAGAATGAAGTATTGATAATAGTAGGTCTAGCAGCACATAATGGCTATTTTTCAAAACTACAGAAAGATGATTTTTTTTAGTCTAAATGGCTAATTCTCATCTTCTAAAGGTCATAAATTATTTTTTGAAGATTTTGAATATATTTATTCCTCACCAAACTCATTGAAGAAGTAAGAGAATCCTAGAGAAAGTCAAGTACTTCCAAGAGAATCTTATAAGAACTAATTTCTAAATAAAAGCCTTTGTTATTAAAAAGTGCGCTTTCGGTTCTCAACCACCAATCAGGCAAGCAATTTTGAGGCTTTACATTGAAGAAGACAACTCAAAGCATTCTCCACGAGCTTCACCGACTTTTCTTTTACTCTTTTAGAGAACTCTTTTGTGGTTGAAATTTTTGTACTTTGGTTTATTTATTGTAATTAGTTTCAAATGTATTGAAATTAGGGAATAAGCCTTTCCAAGCCTTTGAATTGAATTGCATGCCTAGGATTGGCTTGTTATAAGGTTATGTTGATGAGCCTAAGTGAGAAAACTAATAAGGATTTAATTTATGAGCCCAGAAAATAAATCAACTGTATCTTGAGGGATTATAATGAAATTTTTGAGGGATTCTTAGAGAGTGGACGTAGATACTTGAAATGCACTAAACTACCATAAAAACTTATATTTGTCTGGTTTGCTCTACTTCTCTTTTTTTTCGAGCATTGTATATGGTTTCATTTTGCACACATATTTTTCAACACAATTACTTAACCACTTTCAAGATTCAGCATATACTTGTTTTAAATTTTTAAAAACTCAATTCATCCCTCCTCTTGAGTTGTTTCACTGGGTAACAGTTTTTTTTTTTTTTTGGATCTCTACCTCTCTTAGAATCAGAGTAAAAAGTTTGCACGGGTTTTTGTTCTTCCTTGCCGCACTCTTTGTTTCTCTACCATCTCTTTATTCTCTTTCCTGATTATTCCGTGCTTTAAAACTCCAGAGAGGTTCTTGAGAGAGAGGAGAAGGGAGAAAAAAATAGTTTTATACTTCCTTCGGCATCCTAGACAAAGTTCCAAAATCCTATATAAAGGGTTCGCATGAAAATTGCAAAGGCTGCAACCTTTCCTTCAAGTTATTGAAAGAGATCCAAATCCAAGCCAGAAGAAATGCCTGTAAAAGAGCTAGCACTTTAGTGATATTATTGAATCGATCAAGAATGAGCCATATATGGATACCAATAGAAATCGGATGTATACGCGGATCTAATAGGGATCCTGACGATGCACCGGATCTGATGCGATCAGAGTTGAAGATGGATGGCGATCAAGGTAAGTGTTCTATCCTTCTCTATTTTTTATTTTATTTTAGATCTAATTAAATGTGATTTAAATCTAATCAACATGTTAAAAATATCTTATTTTAGATATTTTTAAATTATTATGCATGCCTTTTATAAAAAAAACTATAATTATAATTTTCACTACTTTATAATTTTTGAAATTCTAAAATATAAGCATGCTAGTACTCTTATTTTCTTCGCATGGCACTGTGCCAATGTTTTTGTTTCGTTTCTATGGGCCTTATTCATGCTATGCTTGTTGTGATTGGCCCATAAAAGGGAGACAGGTGCATGCCATGCATAGTTTCTCCGAAATTGGGCTTTGCTTGCTACACCTTTGTAATTGCATTTTTTCGAGGAACTTATTCCGAATATTCCCTCAGTAAGTGGCCTGCCGTCGTTGACAGCATACATGAGAACGTGAAATGATTTTTTTTTTGATAAAAAAAAAAAAAATAGGGATGTAACTATTTCTGCGTGTTTTCATCTCGCCAGGTAATGTTCATTGCAAGATACTTAGATTTTCACAGCATTTCTTCATCTAAAGACGAGTACATCAACTTGATACCACTAAGACGCCGACCAATAGAACTGGAATACGAAAAAAAAAATCCTCATCTTTCATTCAAATTAATCATCATAGATTCCTAAAAATAATTTTAATCGAGTCATCCTCGAGATCCCATCTTGATCCACCGATTGGGCCAGGCTACGTGCATTCTTTTAACCGGAATAGGTTTAGCAAAGCACCTAAGCCGCGTTTCCATGGTGTGCTGGCTGGCAATATACATCGTATCTTTTAAGACTCTATTTGATAAAGTTTGGATGCTTATAATGATATTTGGTAGAAAAAAATATATATATATATTTTAAATTTGTAAGAAAGGTAAATGGACCTAAATAGTCGTTGATTCTTTTGAACACTGCCCATAAATTCGGTCTGAGAACTTGCAAATGATAATATTTGAACCAGCACACTAGCAGTCGATCAACTCGTCCCTACTAATTTTTGGGCATACTGCAACGAAGGAGAAGAAAATTCTGTCCGCTACTCTCAGTAAAGAAAACTACATGCTTTACCGATTAGACCATGTGTCACAACTAATAAAGAAGTTACATTGATTTCCAATGCTGCAGGGATTTAACACAGCTCAATTTTTTTTCATATATTTTTTTAACAAAAACGCAATTTCTTTATATTATAATATCATGTTAATTGTGATGATTTTTTATTATTTTTTAAAGATCTAATTATTTTTTATGATTTCATATATCTGTATGATTACGATATTTACTATGGCTTACTGATATTTATTATAATATTCAATTACTCATAATTGATAGAATAATATAATAAATAACAGAAAATTATAACAACAAACATGATGTTATAATACAGACACATTAAAACATAAAAAAATATTGGATGTTATAGAAAATAACAGAATATTATAATATAGGTACAAGAAGCCATAAAAAATAATTAAATGTCATAAAAAAATAATAGAAAATTATGAAAACAAACATGACGTTATAATACACAAAATTATAAAAAGTAATCAGATATCATAAATAATGTTATAAAGTTATAATGACTAATAAGATATGGTAGTACAGGAAAAGGATATTTTTGTTGGAATATTTTTTTTCAAAAAAATTGAGTTGTATTAAATGCATATGGTATTGGAGACGGGAGGGGGGGCAATCTTATTATTAATTATAACACATGATTTAATTTAATGAAATGGTATAATTTTTTTTGGTCTGGACAAAATTTCTTAAAACGAGCATATTATTATGGGGGCACAATCTTTTGAGTAAGGCCCAAATCGGAAAGCGTCGCCCATTGTGGAGGTTAGCAATATCAAAATTATAAAACATTTGTCTCTGAGATACTCCTCGCTATTCTCAATATAAGGATCTACTTCCCCTACTAATTCATGCCCGAGTGCATCGACTATCTTGAATCTCGCCCACTCCTTCAATTAACTAAAAATATTATTTTTTAGCAAAATATAATAATTTCTATAAAAGCATTATTTAGTAAATAATAAATTATCTCGTTTTCTTTTATCTGCGGATTGGTTCGTCATTGGATTGATCCACTTTTGAGTAGGCGTGACAAGTTTAGCCAACTTATTAAGCATCTAATCCAACGCATACTAATCCGGATGGGATAGGATTTACTCAAAGATGGATATAAACTTTAGAAATAATATTCGAAGGAGCAGCAACGTTGTTCTCCCTCCCAATTTTGATATCTAATCTCATGTCTATCCTCTTGATGGTTTACTAATACGATTCATCTCGATCATTCTTTTCATGTTATTGAGAATGGCTTTTCTATTATCATTATCTGGATTCAGAACAGGTTGAATCGCTGTAACACCGATCCTTTCCTACATGATATTTGGAAGTTCCTGCAACTTTCTATGACAGGTACGGCCCGCCATATCTATCAAGATTTAAATTATATTACAAGGATTACCTCCTATATTACTCAGCATCTACCGATCGGTTCTGGTTCCAGGATGATAATGTTTCTTTATCTCTTCAGGAATTTCTTTCTCTTGATCTTTTGGATTGTCTTCGCACTGGAATTGTGTGACCGCCGAACTGTACCAAAAAAAAAAAAAATTATTCTATGAAAATTGCAACAATGGACTATTTTAATTTATTTTATTTCAAAACCCTTAATTAATTTGACTTATGTATGGCATGTTTCTTATTAAAATATACTGTAGTTATCGAGGTACACTAGAATTCTCTTTATCTAACTCAAAATTTTGACCATGAGAGAATAAGATGTCAACTTCTTCTATTTATATAGCATCTGTAATCTCATTGGTAAGTTACAGTTATTGGACCCAACGCAACCTAACTTGACCCACCACCACCATCCACCCCATCTACTCTACCCTATTTGACCCAACCCATGGGGTACAGGATTTTTAATTACAGAATGTGAATGTATATTGGCCGATCTGACCCTTTACCATCCCTGTAGCGGAGTTGTTGGACCAATAAATCTCCTCTTTCGTGTCAAAAAAAAAAAAAAAAAGAAAGAAAAAGGAAATGCATAGTTTCCTCAACATAACGGTCCATTTCCCAGTCTTAATATATGCCCTGAATGCATTGACCTAATGGCCTTCTTAAGTCTCGTACCTTACTTAAATACATTATTTAGCAAATAAATAATTTAAACATCATATTGGATATTCCACACGCCATGTCCCACACCACAAAGTCCTCTCTCTCTCTCGTCCAGAAAACGTAAATGAAACTTTACCTCCCTAATCAGCACACTGCAGTTTCCTTAATAAAACCGTCCATTTCCCTCCTTAATTGCCTCATTTAATTAATTTAATTTTTTTTAGATAAACCAAAAAAATGGGGGATAAATTCGGGTATAGACATTCAGATTTTTATAATCTTTTTTCATCTCAAGATGAGCAGGAGAAGCTGGCATCATTAAGATATAGAGATCTCGTGAATTCTAGAAAATTTTTTGGATTCAATCCTAAAATTTTTACCAACAAAACTACTATCTTAGTATTATTAATTATTTTTAGCAAATAAGTAACGCATGGAAGAAACAAAACGACTTGGGCGAGATAGGGTAGCGGCTAAAATTGCGGACGACCGTTCGCCAAAGGGCGACCAAAATCCGGACTCCCGCGTATGGACGTCAAGGCAGCTTTCATCAAGAACTTTGGTCGCCACCCATGACGGACCCATAGATGAGTTGTTTTTCTATTCCATGGCATGGTGCATGTCAGCATGGAGCTTTCACAACTACCGGTAAACTCATCCCAAGATCATCATGCTATTTGGTCTACATGACTGGCTACATGATATGGTGATATGTTTACCTACTCCCGAAAAGAATTCCTTTATTTTTTTTAATTTTTAATACGATGGAAAAGCCACCATCCATGGATTAAACCCACAACCCTTCCCTTGGATTTGGGTACGGATTGTCAAAGGATGATTGATTTTTTTTTTCTTTTAATATCAACCATTGAATTAAATCTTACATAAATATCAAAATATTTCGAACTCTTCCTTTCCTAAGAGTGGCCACGTGGCACCAAAATAGAACGATATCATGAAAATGATGCTGATGTGGCAGGATTTTATTATAATAGAATCCTAGTACTAACTGGAAGAGATTTCTGGAGTCTCCTGGATCAACTTCATATTAGCCTTCCAGGAGTAGGATGGTCGGACTTTGGCAGAAGAAGAACTAGTCGGATCTCCGTGAGAGCACGTTCGTCGGACCTACGACGGAGAGGGTGATCTGGACCTCAGCAAAAATGGGTTGGCAGGACCTTTGACGGAGGGGATCGGCCGGATCTTAGCAGAAGTGGATCGTTCGGATCTCGACTTCGATGAGTCGGCTGGACTTCTGACGAAGGACATCCATCGGACCTTCAAAGGAGAAGATCGGCCAGACGGACATTCGTAAGGATGGTCCGATCAGATCTCGATAAGAATGGCGGTCCGATTTGATGATGAACCGGTTAGGTATAACAATGACCATTCATTATGGGACGATGCACCTCGTGAAAAAAAAAAAAAAAATAGATAAACCATTCTTTGGCACAAAAGATTCGCACCCCTTGGGAATGGAGTGCCCAACTAGCTGGTGTAAGTAGAGCTGTTGGCAGACAAAGTTCAAAGGAGTTGGTACACAAAGTTAAATTTTAAAGATATGATGGAGTGATTTATAGCCCTACCGTTGAAATCCATTCAGGCAATGGTGCATTGTTTAATAGAGTGTTTTGGTATGGAAGATTGCTTCCAGGTAACTTTAGCCGTTGTGCTTTTTTTTATTGATGTTCTTTTCTTTAATTTAGGTGTCCGTATCATGAGAGAAATTGTCAAATCTCACCCACTTTCCCAAGCTTTCCACCAATCACCTCGGTGACATGGAGACTAATCAAACACTGCAAGCGTTGTCATGGGAATGGGTAAACATTTTACTTAAAATATAAATCTAGGTTGACGGTGCATGGCTATTTTGAAACGCGCATATCAGGATCAATTATTATATTTTTTTAAATTATTCATCACGATGGTACGAGTTGCAGGAGAAGAAAGGGTCTGCTTGGTCGAGATATATTAGGTTACGAAATAATTTAATAATTTTAAAAAAAATTTAAACTAAAAAATGATTATAAATTTTTTTTTTTATAATATCTGATTTACGAAGAATTTTCCTGAAAAATGATGTCATACTATATTTGATTAGAAATAATTCTATATAAAACTATGATCAAATTTATAAATATATTTATCAATAAAAAATATTTTATTAATATCAAGATGGTATTGTCATTTTAAATCAATTTTTATATAATGATTATGATCACATAATTTTTTTTTTTTTTTTTTTTTACAGTACTGATTATATTTTTATTATTTTATAAAAATTTTTTTAATAAATTTTAGAAGATATTAAAATAAATTTAATAATTATAAATATACTTTATCGAGCATATTTTTGGTGAGTATATACTACCATTATTTAAAAATTTATTAAATACTAAATTCTATAATAATTATTTTATATTTTTTATCAAAAGAATTTTTTTATTTTATTTTTTTATATTAACTATAATAATTTTTATATAAAATTTATTATTATTTTTTTTTATGCCAAATTACCTCCTATCAAGTATGATAACATTTTTTTGTTCTGCACGGAGCAAACCCTGCATGCAAGGCAGCTTGCCGGACTGAAAGGCGATGATTAAATCAAGTACTCTTGCTATATTGCTGAACATATAGCAGGGCATTTTTGTTGAGGATTTGCTGATGTCTTACCGTACAAAAATATATTTCGGTCCTCTACCAACAAATAAAAGAAAAAAAGATTTTAGATTGATCAGACGACAAAATCATAGGAGTAAAGATGGCCTCTTTCGGGAAATCTGGATATTAAAACAATCTTTTTATAGATGCTTGGATATTTCTTTTTCCTTCCTAAATCCGATCGAAAAATATCCATTGCATCTATATATAATCTAAATCCTCCAAAATATGTCACCACGAAATTTAATTGCTGGATGCTCCTTTTGGTCCTTTTTAACACCACCGTCCACCTAATTCCAGGCTTCCAGCTGGGTCGGTCTCCTATAATAAAAAACAAAGGCCGCCAAAAACAAATATCTCCCACTCACCGTTACCACAACCAACGAGAGACCCGATGAGAAATTATTGCATGCCCCAGGACCGAGTGTGGACCACGTCAAAACTCGGAGCAAATGCACGGTGGGGAAATAAAAGTGGTAACGTGGCTTGTTATCCACCGTGGGATTTGGCGTGGTACGTTTGGATCCGGTCCGTTTAAAAGATATCCATAAAATATATGCCGATCGATCGGCCTTTCCTCTTCCGGCGCTTGCCCGCCAGCCACCACCTCCTACATCCCCCGTAGGAAGGAGAGGACCTCAATTCCGATTCCAAAACTCTTCCAGACATCAAACCTTCCTCCATCTCCGAGAGCCAATCATCCCCAGCCACCAAACCATGAGGTCCAAGGCCCTCGTCATAGGGAATCCGAAGTTCCTTTTCCTTGGCTTCGTCCTTCTTTCCATCCTCTACCTCATCCTAAGATCCAACCTCTCTTCCTCTCCGTATCCACCAACCATTTCTTCTTTACAATCTAATTCATCAGAAGGGACCCAAGCTAGCCTACCATCAACAACGACTACAACAAGACCAGCCCGATCCTGCACAAAGATCCCACCCTCCCTGGCAAACACCATCATCCACTATGCCACCTCGAACACCACCCCACAACAAACCATCAAGGAGATCTCGATCTCCGCCCGAGTACTAGAGAGGAGGTCGCCATGCAACTTCCTGGTCTTCGGCCTGGGCCGCGACAGCCTCATGTGGACTGCACTCAACCATGGGGGCCGCACCGTCTTCCTCGAAGAAGACCGGCAGTGGATCGAGACAGTCCAGCGGGAGCTGCCAAGTCTGGAAGCGTACCATGTCGAGTATGAGACGAAGGTGAGCCAGGCCGATGAGCTTCTGGGGCTGGGGATGCTGCCGGAGTGCACGACGGTGGGCGACGTGAGGCTGTCCAAGTGCCGGCTGGCGCTGAAGGGATTGCCGGGAGCGTTCTTCGAGGTGGAGTGGGATTTGATCATGGTGGACGCGCCAACGGGGTACTTCCCGGGAGCGCCGGGAAGGATGGGGGCGATTTACACCGCCGGGATGGCGGCGAGGTGGAGGAAGGAGGGGGAGACGGATGTGTTCGTGCATGATGTGAATAGGTTTGCGGAGGACCGGTTCAGTAGGAAATTCTTGTGCGAAGGTTACTTGAGGCAGGAGGAGGGGTTCTTGAGGCACTTCACCATTCCCAGCCACAGGAGTGGTATGACCATGCCCTTCTGCCCTAATTGATGGTAGTATAGGTGGGATAGCTTGCACAATTGGGGGTAATTTATTTGGATTTTGGTTTTCTAAGAGGAGTTTTTTTTTTTTTTTAAATTTTTTGGATGAAATTCTAAGAGGAGATCTTGATGCAGTGTATTGATTTCTTAATTCGGTCTTCTTCAAATTCTCCATGAGGAATTCCTTTAATTAATGTTATAATGTGTAATCTATCACGGACAATTCCCGTCTGGGACCTTCGGATTACTATCCCCCATCATTTTATTATGGAGTACTTATCATTGTCATCAACAGGCATGGGGCAGTTTGGATTGGTATTACCGTGTCTCCATTTTTTGCTGTGAGCTAGAGGGATGGTTGATTTGTCTGTTTGATATTCTTCAACCTTTCAGGGAGATTTCTTTTTTTCTTTTTCTTTTTTTTTTTCAGTCTTCTTGCGTGTTGATGAGGACAATTAGCCCTTTTTTTAAGCATCATTTTTTTTTTCACTAATATGTTTCATGTTTTTGTGCGTGACGTGCACTTTGGGAACGATGACTTAGCACATTATGGTGGCTTTGAGTTTCCATGAAATAATGTAAATGAGCTATGAAGGTTATTCAAGCTACGTAGGCTTCTTTACCTAAAATTTGTTGGACTGCTTTACTGATTGAAATCGACATGTTCGAGTAGAAGCTATCCTCCATGGAGTTTATGGCAGAGATCTGTTAAAATCCATATTCACCCTAGCAATTTCAGTATTTGGACCACTTTGATTGTGAGCAGGAGCTTGATTTTTAGTTAATATATTTCCTCATTCTTAGCCTGGTTTTCTTTTTTGTTTCATTTGTGATATGCAAGTGTATTATGACCTTTTCTCTCTCTCAAAAAAAAAAAAAAAAAAAAAAAAAAATCGCCATTGTTTAAAAAGATCACAATGTCTTGATGCTGGATGAGGCAGAGTATGATGTAGTATTACCAATCTAGCACAAACTCACCCAATGTTAATAGCAAAACCATTAGGTTCCCAGGATTTACAACCTGGAAGCCAATGATAAAAATGACTCTGATGTTGACAGGAGTAATAGCTTAATAAAGTCCATCTGCAAACTAACTGAAAGATTTCTGAAAATGATAGTCAATGTTAATTGCTACAGAATTTGAGGGACCAGGCAAGTGTCAGACTAAGAGAGCTATTCATCACCCTCAACCGTGATCTGGCCATAGATAGGCCGCAGATTATGCAAGACCCATCCCTGAAGACTGGATTTTGGGTGCCAGGAGATACCGCTTGAACAGAGTCCAAAAGTTTTTAGGAAACCGTCTTTTTCTCTTCCACTCAAAGTCTTCTCTATCATTTTAGCCGAAAAAGAAGAAGCCCTCTGCCAAAAAGAAGTACTACAAGAATGGTGAAAAGAGTGCACTGGTCCCACTTAAGGCACTAGATTAAACCATAGAAGCAAACAGCTAACTTCATTTGAATGATAAAAACAGAGCCAGCTTTTGTTTGCTCCTGACCATCTCCTGTAGGTAATCAGAACATAACTCAAGTCACACGGCAGATTTCTTGTAAATAGATTTCCGTTGTGCAATTAGCCAGACAACTGGATTCCATTTACACCACGTTTAATTAAAAAGCACCCATAAAAAAAGAACCAAACTCTTACACAGTTTTGAAGCAAAGAAAACTAACAAGCTCAGTATGACAGTAAATAATACAAGTTTCGCTCAACGAACACGACGGGCCTTCTCTTCCTGCCCTAGGCCGAGTGATTTTTGTGCTCCAGCAATTCCCTCTGGATCTGCAAGCAACAGATCAGGAAATATGTAGAGTTATTAAAACGGTCGTCCATGTTGATGCACACAAAAAAACAAACATATAAATATGTGAAAGCTAGAACCATGATTAAGTTTATAATGACAGAATGCATATACATGGATAACTAATGGACTATAACCAAGAAAGCTTATCCCCTTTTATCGTGCAGTCAACTACATAAATTACATTGCATATTATACTATCAAAACCTAAATTTCTGCTAAATGCAAAAATTATCGGAAGACATCTCAATGTCTCACAATCTTGATCCAGGTTCTTCAACATCATCCAAGCCCAGCACACAAGGCCTCTAGTTATAGCATATCAGTACCGACACATGGGAGCATCATGTTTTTCCAATTTTTGTGCTTCCAAAATATGCATCCATATTTGATATTTCTATCATGTGAGAGATTTCACTTGATGATCAAACGTCCATACTGGACATCTCTTGGGTGTTCTCATTATAAAATAGTGTAGATGCTTGTGCAGTTTCGATCAGTTCTCCATCATTAGATTCATGTAGGTGGTGCAACATGTGCCCATTAAAAATGGCATGAAAAGTGAAGCTGCCTTAATAGGAATATGATATATGTAATATAGTAAATAGTATTTAAAACACACACACACACCCATGGGATGTGATAGTTCTAAATTTTGGTGTAACAGAACGAGTGGCGATCCCGACACTTGGAATGGAGCATGTACCAGGACAGGCTGATCAAGATGCTAAAATGATGGTAGGACAGTCCCATCCCGACACTTGGGATAGTACCCCGTGCTGATGTCTCATGGGATGTTCCATCAAGATTGAAACCATGGACAGGTACTCCAATTACATCAAGAAATGATACCAGTCATGTCAACAATAATAAATTTGAAACAAGATGTTAGCTATTTGCAGCAGAAACTAAAGTAAAAGAACCTAGATACCCATCTCAACTGTGCAACAACCATATTTAGAGTGACAGAGGGGGACTGGAATTAATATTGTACCAAATAAATATACACCATCTTTTAGACGTTATCAACATTCTTGTTTATGTAGCATGAAACCCAACAAAGGAGTATTGGGGTTTGTAAACAAGTCCTTTCAACCCAAAAAGGTGAAGAATAAACAAGCCTTAAGCATTCATGGTCCATGAACAGGTAAGACATTACAGTGGAGATGGCACTTATAGAACCTATAGACAGACTAGATGGTCTAATATACAAATTCAAAACCTAAGTAAATATGCCTACAGATGGACTAAATTATTATCAGCCTTATACTTCTGATATGTGACAGGTTGAAAAACCTAAGTAAATTACTTAATGAAAAGGAAGTTCTTTGAGTGCATAGAAATGAGAGAAAACAATGCTGAATTTATTAAGATGATTTCATATATTACATTGCTTAATCAAGGACATGCCCCTAGGTTAATTTAATATAACCAAAAGAAAGAATTGTACAAAATGGGGTACAGGACTCCCAAGCTAGAGGCATAAAGATCCAACAAAATGGTTTTAGTATCGAAACCAAGTAGGTTTTACAAGGCGACTGACATTGGTATGCATATCCTTTATCAAGCAATACAAGGCTTCAGCAATCTCTCTTAGAAAGTGGAGGCATCAGCATCAACATCATGAAACAGGCAACACAAGCCTTCAGCAACTGAACAAGAGTTCATATGGGAATATCGGAAGTACTAGTATGATAATCAAATAGAAATACTGGCATAAGGATCAAAAGAAAGTACCAGCATAAAGATCAAATAGAAACATTAACATTCATATCCCCAAATGGGGGGCCTCTAGAAGTCCAAGTCAGAGGTTCCAAGGAAAGCCACATAGAGAACAAGGCTCAAGATCAGCCGTTCAAAAACTGGTTCCAAAATGGAATGGATACAATGGGAGGTCAGTTTAAAAAGCAGGGGTCAAAATGGTTAGGAGTGCAAATGACAACTTTGCTTAACATGGTTTAGGCTCTGGTTTAAGGACATGAAGATCCATGTTCCACCTTGACTTCAATCCAAGTGTTGTCATAGCTTCTATCATTTCATTTATGAAAGAGAACAAAAGCACAGCCCGCCTGAATATTCCATATGCTACAAGAAAGAAAATTTGCATCTCTACCCAGCACCAGATGGCTCTGGAAATTTAGGGCATAGCAATCGATCCTTTGATCTGTTAACCATTGTGTTAATCACATATTTACTTCCAATAAAGAATTTAAAGTTGTTGATGAAGCAACTGTCTTTTAGTTTACCCGTGTTGAACAAATGCGATGAATGTGAGAAGGATGGATGGTTGTAAACTTATTTAGTTCAAGCATTTATTTGTCTATCAATCACATTGATGATTACACCTTATTTTTGTTTATTTAGCAGGCAATGAACATGCACATTAACAAGGAGCATGATGAATGTAACTCTCAAGGGTCAAAGTATATGTTTCACCATTTTTCTCCTCCAGTTAGAGATTGTTTTTATATCAACTGAAAGTGCAACGTTTCAGCGTATGCATACTGTGTCAACCCTAAAGTAAATGACAATTGACTCCTTAAGTTATATAGTGGATAATCATTAGACAGGAAAATTCAAAAAAGTCTTGCTCGCTCCATTATGACATCAAAATAGCAGAATGAAATACTGAAATGAAGAAAAGAAATCAAATAGAAATATTGGAGAATTTCTGGGAAAATATTCCTGTTTGTGTGCATCAGAGCAGACCGAGAGGGGTAGGGATGGCTTTCAAAAAGTTGGTGGGGGTGTGCAGCACTTCCATAAAAGCCTTTCCCAATCAATACAACAATATAACATCAGGGGACTTGTCTGAAAACAGAGTGTAGACGCTATTCATCTTCATGTTCTTAGTCTACAAGGCATTAGTATGCACCACATGGTAATAATCTAATAAGAACACGTGACAACATAAGACATTCATTTTAAGAATCCAACGACATCAGGTGTGAAGACCAAATTTTAATTTACAATAAGCATAAGTTAATCAAAATGAAGTACTGTAGCTTTCAAAAACATATCATGAATCCCTTTCTCATTATTTTTGCAAATGAAAAAAGAGAATGCAAGATAGACCTCCATCACTAAATCCCCTTGTAGGCTAGACAGACGCAAACAGATTATTTCAAGCCAACCTTACTTGTAAGAACTATTATTGAATCACTACCACTATTTCTACAGTTTATTCATGGGGGAACAATAGCATCTTTCCCATAAACAACAATAAAATATGATTTCAAATATATATATATAATTACAGAATAGCAGAAAGGACTCAAACAAATATCTAATAAAAGGTATGAAGTATCAAAGGCATCATTACAGAATGTATGATTAACATCAACTTAGTCTATGATTACAATTGAAGTACCAATAAAAAATAGTGCAAAGTTGAAGGAATTGAACATGAAATCAAACATCAGAGGCAAGCATCAAATCATCAATTCTTCATAGAAACATCAAAGAAAACCAAGCATCAAATAAATTGAAAGTAAAAGACCAAAGCAACAGAATACAAACAATAGAAAGAACCCTGACTACATGCTCCACAAATGGTTTGCTTAAACAACAGCTGCAGAATACTTACCAAAAAACTGTGTGAAAATGCGAACAAAAAAATTCAGGTTGCGAGATACATTATATGCCATGGCAGGAGGAAGAGGTTTCACAATGGTGTCTATACTGAAAACTCGTTGGAGAAACTGCAAGCATGAGAAAGCATGGTGTCAAAGTATCAAAAGCTATTAAGGAACAGAAATTTTACTATTTCAGAAAGTAGGGACAAGCATGAATATTCTATTGTGAACCTACAAATGTTACCACCATGTTAAATGAAACCAGATATCCAGCAATAATAATCACTCATTATGTATGACAGCATTCATATAAAAGAGTTCACACATGGACCAGATTTTCAAACTTGCCTGGATTTGTACAGATTCCATATATCTATGCTAGCATAAAAGATCTTGGATATATAAATATTTCAGTTTTTTTTTTCCATATGATAGTACATATTCTGACATAATCACAGAAGTTTTAGCCGTGTGCTCCGAGACATTTATTAAATAATATCCAAATTCAAGTCAGCTAGCCTATGAATTACCAACATGAAAACCATCAAATTTGAAGTACCGTGGTGGCACATGTTTAAGGTTTCCAACCATCTAAGACCATATCCCTTATCCTAAAGACATTAGTCAGACCCTTTTTAAGAATTTCCATTAAAATTATATAAAATCTTCCCTCATCGTAAGCAGACCCTTTTACCAACCCGAGTTTGGCTCCCTGACATGAAAGTCTTTAGTCTCTCTCAATTGAAATAAGCATTCATTCACAAACCTGTCCTCAATCGGTCCAACTGCCGAGGCCTTTTCTTTTTTGGTATTATCCCAGTCTTACAACATTCTCCTTATTGCTAGCTTTCATCTTCTGAATACATAAGCTTTTCATTCATTCACTGTCAAATATTCAATTCAAAACAATACAGCCAATTAATAATGGATCTGTTGTGATCATGCAACACTCTAGTTCTTCATAAAATGGCATCATCCTTCCACTGTTTAATATACAACCAATAAATTGCAAACAAATGTTTCAAAGAACCTCTGTTTCAGCAATTTGATTGAAGCCTCATCTACATGAGCTGTCCTAAAAGAAAGTAAAACCAATACTAATTTGTCACACCCCGACCCCAAACCCGAGCCGGATGCACAACAGACGGCCGTGTACCCTAGGGTTTATTTTTCCTTCGGACACACAAGGCCTGCATCAAATCATAATTTCAACAATAATTATCTAGCTAGGCATACGCGTAACACCTAAACCTTAGCTCCTCACTGACTGTTCCAAAGCCCGATTGATCTTCTGGATCTATAATAAAGGTAATAACAGGGTGCGAACTTAACAGGCTCAGTAAGTTATCATCACCTCCAATATACAACATAAATATGCCAATAACAAACAACAAGCATAAACACATCATACAACAAGATATCCAGCATCAAAATAATATAACCAGTAATACTATGCAAATGTGTACACTTAAATACAATCGACACGACTATGGATGGCCAACCATTTACTTTACTCTTCTAGTCCCTTTGACTATGACCACGATCATATCGTAGCTAGTCCCGAAAGAGACTAGATCCTGTGTACACATACCGCTCATCAGTCATATGCCAGTGATAGCCCTACTGGAGGTCCAAAAGGAAAACTAGTTCTGAAATCACACAAGAAAACATGCATCCCCAGCATGTGCCAGCAACTGCCACGCATGGCTAAAAACAAAGGCAACTAGCTTCTGTATACACATACCGCTCAACGATCATGTGCCAGTGATAGCCCTACTGGAGGCCCAAAAGGAGGCTAGATCTCATGTAATCATAGTCAGACCAGAGAGCATCTACACCAACACAATGCATGCAATCCAATACAATCAAATGCAGATTAAAATATACTACATATATTTAATATTTTATAAATACATAACATATTTGGTACATAATACCAGAGCCCAGAGGTCAAGATAACTTATCAGAAAGAATTCTATACTTCCTATTTGAACCTCAACTTTGATTTCGCTCTATTAACAAGAAAGATGGAGACCCTGACAAGGTTAATTATATAATTAATTTCCTATCTAAAATAAACTAACATAAGAAAATAATTTTTAGTCCGATTTGGATCTTGGCCTAGACCCCAAAAACCAATCCAAATAATTTTATTATTATTTCTGACATTTTTTTTTGATTTTTCCATTTTTCCCTTTTTCTCTCTCTTCATTCTCTCTCAATATTATATATATATATATTTCCCGATTCCTCTCTCTTTTTTTCCTTTCTTCTTTCTTCACTCCTCTCTTTCTTTCCTTCTCGATCTTCTTCCCCCTTCGGCCCGTGCTGTCTCCCTTGCTCCGATGAGCGGGAGAAGGGCAGCGGTCCACCGGAGCTTCCCGAATGCAATAGGGACGGGTCGTAACCTCACCGGTGGTGGTCAACCACCGGGATAAGGAGGGAAGAGATGGGGCTCCGCCCCCTCACTGCCGCCAAAACTGACCCAAGAAAACTACTGAGAAAGAAGAGAGAGAGAACTCACCAATGATGATCCACGAATGCTCGATCACCGGAGACGGAAGAAAAATCAATGAAAAACTCAGCTATGAGGGGGTTATGAGGGGGTTTTAAAGAGAAACATAAAACGAGGGATCTCCTTACCGTATGGGGAGGAATCTCGTTCGATCGGGTCCCCCTCCCCCCTATGATTCTCACCGGTCGATTCTCACCTCATCCCAGCCCTCCTCCCGATTTTCCCGGCGATTGCGGTGGTCGGATAAACAGGGACTTCGTCCCCTATTTTCCATTTTTTTTAACCCCTGGTTCAATCTAAAGTCGGCAGAAGCTGCCGACTTCAGCCCATTTAGCCCGGCAGCCCATTTAGCCCAAAATAATTGGGCCTCACATAATTAATCTGCATATTGTCTGGATAGGAGAGGAACTTGACAAAGGATATCTAGGTATCTTTCTTAAGAAAGTATGACCACAAAACAGAAAATAGGAAATGATAATATGGGGATTTAAGGACAGATAGAAAAAGTTGGCTGAAAGCAAAACCTCAACCAGAGTCCTATCTGGGTCCAGCTTATGTCAAATTACCAAAGCCTGAACTTGATCTGATGTAATTCATTGTAGTTAAACTCTAAATAGTACAAAATGAATCTCTTTCAGAGCTGCCCATGATTATGTTAGAGTGAACTCAGCCTGGCCTATTAAAGAGTAAATTTCAGAAATGACCATAACTTAAAGACTATAACAGCCCTCATGTGAAAAAATGCTTACCCTGAAAATAAATGCATCCATAAAAATGGGTTGCATAGCTTACCCTTGGCAAGAACTCAAACTGATATTTGATACAACCTCCTCATCCAAACTTTAGGTCGACCAAAAATGTGAGACTTACAACAAGCCCACAATGGAGCTAGATTTGGCTAAGATGTAATTCTGGTACCTCGATATGGCTAATTTTTCTTGGTATCAAGCCTTACAAAGAAGATAGGTCTATAAAAAGAAGGTTCAGGCCCAAATTCAGTGCGCAACAAATCATACCATTAGTCACTGCCACTACTATAAGTACTACAGATTCAATGTTCATGACCTTGAAGGTGACATGTAACTAAATAGAAATGCACAACAGTGGATATTAGCTATCAGATCTATGAAACAGTATAATTGGAATGGCCTTGTCTTCACAGCAAGAAAGAATAAAAATTTAAAACCCTCTTATATTCTCTGATACCTCAACACAAATTTGCGCCCTCCTGTCACCACAGTTTCCTCATAAAGCTGTCACAGTCCCATACCACTGCAATCAATGTATGACCTCTATTAACAAAATAGTAACTATCTTAGAATTTTAAGGTTTTCAAGGTCATGTATCTCAACATTCTAAACTATTGAATGCCCCCCCATTATGTGTTTGGATCTCATTATTTCCCGAGTCCCCAACATGTTGGCCCAAACAACATCCCAGAATTTATTATTTTAAATTCTTCCCACAAGCCTCAAATGTTCATACAACACTTTAGTTCTACTTCTCTTGCTCCAGCACAATTAGATATCCTCATCCACATCTTCACACTTCAACATACTATAAGTTCCATATATCAAATTAATCAACCAAAGGGTCCGTTTGGTAAGGGTATATCAAATTATGGGATAATCTAACGATTTCTAGGAAACATTTATTTGGAAAAATTATTATAGATAAAAATAACTTTTACCACATTTGGTTGGTTGAAAAATTTCTCTGGAAAATGACACTAGAAAAGGATTATTATGTTTGGTTGGAGATAATCCTACATAAAAATATGATCAAATTTATAAATATGCATATCAACAAAAAAAATAATATCAGGATAGCATTGTCATCTTTAGTTAATTTTTATATAATGACTACAATCACATGACCCTTTGTATAATGCCATTTGTATTTTAATTATTTTGCAAAAGCTTTTTATTAAATAAATTTAAGAAGACATCAAAATAAATTTGATAATCATAAATATCCTTTATTGGGGATATTTTTATCAAGTATAGATTACCACCACTTAAAAATTTATCAAATACCAACCCCTCCATGATATTTGTTGTACATTCTTTCTCCGGAAAATAAACATGAGATCCACCACTTTTTTTACTATAGCTTTCTTCCACTTTTTATGCCAAACATAATAATCTGACATGGGATTTATTTTTCCATGCCAGATTATCCCCAACCAAACAGACCCTAAAAGAAAACAAAATCATAACCAACACAATCCTTTGATACCTTTCCTTGAAACAAAGTTCTGAAATGCTTGGTAACATACTTAAAAAAGTATGCACCGATA
Source organism: Areca catechu (assembly GCA_021397845.1). Classification (NCBI taxonomy): domain Eukaryota; kingdom Viridiplantae; phylum Streptophyta; class Magnoliopsida; order Arecales; family Arecaceae; genus Areca; species Areca catechu. Next base: position 44,774,830 of record CM038047.1, on the reverse strand, counting down.
ACTTAAATCATCCCTTTCTTGGGAAGAAAGAGATGAAAGGTGGATCTCCACATAAACCTACAAAATCCAGCTATCTCACAAAAACTGATCAATATCAGGGAAATTGAACAAGAATTTATAAAAAATAAATGAAGAAAATATTACACTCATCTATAAACAGACAACAAAATCCTTCCACTTCATCATAGCATTTTATAAAATACCAAACACATGCATACAAACAACGCTCCCTACTGATGTCTGGATGGGTGATTACTGTCAAGCTTGGTTAAATTTCATACCTACAGAATAAAAGAAAGCGAATGAAACCAATTTAAATTACAAAGCTAATCAATAAGGCACAATAATAGAGAACCACGACCAAGTATTTAGAAAGTCAGTTACAAAAAACCAGATACCAAAAATCCGTTTTTCACATGGTCTAATTTATAGATAAATAATGGGCACAACAATGAATGAACGGGAAAGAATGTCAAAAAAGCTTATACTTATCAAACCCACTACCTGAAATCTCTTAGAAAAACCTTTTTCGAGTATTCAGAAACAATTTAGAATGAAAAATTAAGAACAATAAAGTAAATCAGAAAAGAATAGAATCCACCTCACTCTCAAACACTGCAATTAAATCCATCAAGTTATCAACTTTCAAGGCCAAAGCATACAATACAACCCATTAACGGCGGAGCCACTGAAAACTATCAAAGTAAAGCCCAATTACATAGAACCCAAATAATTATGAACAAAATGCACCATGAGAAACCACCCTGTGAACAATCCAATTTACAAAATAATAACAATTAGACTGACAGGAAAAAGGGAATTACTCCAAAACCCCGTTTTGATTACTTAAAAGTAGACAAACAAAGAGATTAACGACACCAAATCAACCCAGAATCCAAACACAATAAAGAACAAACTCCACCTCAAATTCAAAGAAAGCAACTAGACGAACAAGAAAGGGATCGCGGAAAGTGGTCGAAGGGGAATGACCTGGAAGTTCCTCTGGAAGCTATATCTGAGCTCGGGGTCGATCTCGGCCTCGAGGTCGTCGCCGTCGTCGTTGGCGCGGGAGGAGACGGACTTCTTTTTGCGGGGAACATGCATAGTGGGGGTGGCCCCGGGCTGGTTCGTGGCGCGGAGCTTGGCGTCCTCGAACTTGTTGCTTGTCTCCTCGCCCCGCCATGGCGCGGATGCCAGCAGCTCCTTCTTCCCCATATCGTTTGCTCTCTCTCTCTGTCTCTCTCAGTGGGAGACCCTTGGAAAAGAGGATAGAATGTTGCGAACCGAGGCAGGAACAAGGAGGATGGACCAAGGGATTGGACTCAGCAAGGGAATTTTATACCATGAGAAAGATATATGGTTAACCACCCATTACCTATTTTAATTTTTTTTTAATTTTATATTTATGAAAAGATTATGTTCGATAACTTACCATCTCAGTTATTTAAAAGGGCATGGTTATATTATTATATTTAATAAATTTTTTTATGACAATCTAGATTATCAAATAATTTAAATTATTTTATAAGAAATAATCTAGGTTACGTTTGGTGGATTGTTAGGAAATCCTGGATGGTATCCAGGATTACTTGCAAGATAGATACTACTAGATAAATTGCTAGTAATGCTGATTACTGTGTTTGATATACACGGGTAATCTATCAATAAGATTGATTACTATATTTGGTATGATAAATAGATTACCAGTAATCTAAGCTCAAATTTTCAAAATATCATTAATAATATATTATATAGTTAATAATGTATTATATAATATTATTATATATTATATTATATTGAAATATATTATACTATATTTAATATAATATAATATATGTTATGTTATGTTATAAAATGTAATATATAATTTAAATTATATTATATTACCTATTGTTATATAATATATATTTTAAAATATTCTATTTTCTAATATTACAAATAAAATAAAATAAAAGATTTATATTATTTTAAATTTAATAATATAATATATATAAATTTAATATATTACTTAGTATATTTAAAAGATTATATATAATTTTTTTACATTTATTTAGTATAAAAAATAATTTTTAATTTTTTTAATTTTAATATAAACATATTAAATATTTTATATTTAATAATATAAAATATTTAAAAATTATATTTTTAATAAATAGCTAAAATATAAAAATTATTTTTTATAAATAAAATATATATTTAAGAAGAGATCCCAACCAGCACCTAGAGAACCTAGATGAGAGGGAGAAGGGAAATGTTTCGTTCTCACCGAAATGAAAGGGACGGGACAATTTTGTAAAAATAAAAAATACCAGATTACCGCATCTTCGATAATTTGGATAGCCACCTCTTCTTGAGGTAATCTAGATTGCCACATGAAAGGTAATCCATATTACCAATACAACATAGATTACCAGTTTAAAAAAATACCTAATAAGGTTATATGGTGGGCCTACTTTAAAATTATCGATAATCTGGATAGATTACCGCCTACCAAATGCAACCCTAGATTATTTTTGAAAAGAATAGCAATTCAGATTATTACCTTCTAAGTAATCTTTTAAATAATATTATGTTCCCCTTCTTTACTCTTCCCTTCCATGCCCTTGACAATCCCTCCATCACCCATCGACGATGCCTCACTCACCACGTGTCGACTATCCTCCGGTCCTTGTCGCTTATCAACCGACGGAGAGAGGCCCACAGCGGAGGTGCAAGAGGCTCATGGGAAGGAGGTCACTATCATCAAGACTCGCGGGGAGAGGGTCGTCGAGGCTTGCGAGGGAGGAGATCAAGAGAGAGGAAGCCATCGCTGGGGCTACGGGGGAGGGGGTTGCCATTGCTAGGGCTCGCAAGAGGGGAAGCTATCATCAGGGCTCACGAGGGAGGGGATCGCCACTGTTGGAGCTCGTGAGGTAGGGGAAGTTATCACTGAGGCTAGTGGGGAAGGGAGTCACCATTACCAAGACTCGTAGGATCAGGGAAGTCATCGCACCAGGTCTCACGGGATTGGGGAAGTCATCGCTGAGGGGGGGTGGTGGTGTTCTCTATCGCCAGGAGTGCAGCTAGGTATAGTCGAAGGGAGAGAAGGAAAGGTACTATAAGATTATATATTAATAAAAAAATAATATAAAATATAAAATATGTTTTTATATAAATAAATAAAATATATAAAAACATTATTTTTATAAAATAAAATATTTATTTAATTTAGAGATAGTTTGAAATTTTGATTTTATATTATGCATTATTACCTGCATGTATCGAGCACAATAATCTATATTACCTATAATCTATGTTTCTAGCAATTCGCATTACTAGCAATCCACATTACCTTTCAAGACTACCTAGTAATGTACCAAATGCAATCTAAGAGTATTGGTGTTCGTGTGTATCTGGTAGAAAGAGATAATATTGCTATGCGTGAAAATAGATCAAATCAAGTTTGGATCGGATTCAGATTTTTTTAAACTATGCTTGCTGGGCTTGTGTGATCTCTGAAGCGTGAAAATAGATCAAATCAAATTTGGGTCATATTCAAATCTTTTAAACTATGCTTGCTGGGCTTGTGTGTGTTGGACTTGCATATAACATACATGTAGAAAATAGGATTCAAAACCTAATGAAGCAGAAAAAAAATAACTAAGGAAACAATTTTTATATCAGCATGTAGATTTAAATCAAATCATATTATCATCCATACAACATACTAATACGTTGGAATAACAAAAATAAATCAGATCTGAATCAAGAAAAATTAGAGAAAGGATTCGACTTATCTGAATCACTTTTCTCTATCTTCAACTTCAATCAGATCAGATTCGATGGATGATTGGGGTTTCTATCGGAGCCACGTACATGCTCGACCTCTACTGGTATCCACATGGGACTTGATCCTTATCAAGTCAACGAAGCCCTTGCTAGCTCCTTCACAGGCTTCTCATCTAGCTTGTATCTGAATCTCCTTTCAAGAACTTGAAAGGAAGGGTTGTAGCCTTTGCAACCTTTTGTACAAATTCTTCACATAGATCTTAGAGAATTCCTTTTGGACCCTAAGAAGAGAAGAGAAACTCTTCCTCTTCCCTTCCTCTCTCTGAACTCTCCTCCTCTCAATGAAGTTTTTGGGCATGGAATAGGTAGAAGAAAGGAGATAGGGCGGTAGGTTGAATAAGACTTGTGGCAAGATTGCTAGAAAGTAAAAATACATGCAAACATTATTCTTCCTTTTTCTTTGCCGCACCAATTGGATTCCCGTGCCTTAAAAAGGAGTTCAATCCCTTTCAAGATAAGTTTCCAACTTATTATAATCTGAATTTAATTCAAACTAAATGGGATGGTAGAAAGCATTTGCGGTAAAGAAAACAAAGTCAGATATATTGCGCTACCTTGATCGTTTCCTCTTCATTTATCACACAAATAAGGAGTCCTAGCCCAAAGAGTCCACACTAACTCCTGATTCACACCTTTACCTGATAATATCTCATCTTATCAAAGTTTGAATCCAATTCAAAACAAAGTGGCCGCAAAGGGAATTGGCATTGAGAATTAATTCACGGTGAGAAACAATGTGTGCTATCCCTTCTTCCTTCTTTTCTTTTTTTAGTAAACCAAAAGGAATAAGGGTGATAAATCCCGATGTAGCTATCCCCGTAGGCCCCCACCCCATCAGGTAATGTTCGATTCGAGATACTCAGATTTTCACAGTCTTTCTCCATCAAAAGAATTTCCCTTGCCACACAAAAGAATTTCCCTTGCCAAACAAAATAATTTCCTTTGCCTCAACACTTGATAAAGCCTATCCTATCAATTTATGATTCAGATTATGATAGGATTTATCAAGTTAGGAGAAAGACATCCAGAGAGAGGAGGGGTACCCAACTCTTGGCACACCTCTCTCTAAGAAATTTCACATGCTGATTATTTTTCTTATAGTTTGTTGCAGAAACCTTAATGCCATGCCATTTTAGATAGAGATGAATCCAATCTCATTAGGTTCAGATGTCTTGGTCAATTGGATTCAATTTGGATTCAATTCAAATCCAATTCGCGCCTGATTCAAATCCAATTAAAAAAGGTTGTCGATCATATTCCAAATATGATTGAAATTCAAGTCTAACTTGGATGATTAAATCCAATTAGACTTAAATTAGGATAAGCCTAATTAAATTAAATCTCATTTAAATTAATTAAGAGTTGATCCAAAATTTAATTAGGTCCAATTATATTACAATCATTGTAATTAAGTCCCTAATGCCAAAATTAACAACAACTAAATTTGTAACCTATTAAATTTGTAACTGCTAAATTTATAACCTGCTAAATTTGTAACCCTTACAAAATTAGAAGTTACTAAATATGATCTATGGTGTGGGAACCAGAATCAGGAAAAGACTCCAACCTATTCAATTCAAGTCTGAGTCCTTATGGTTGGATTAGTCCTGTAATTACTCCTGTAATTTCTCTTTCAATTTTGAGTCCAAAGAATCTTGTAATTAATTTTGAGTCCATATTGGGTCTGGTCCAGTTGAAGTCAAAGTCTTAGTCCAATTAATTTCGAGTCCATGCTGGGTCGGGTCCAATTTGAAGCCTTAGTCCAGTTGAAAGTCAAATTTTGAAGCATCAAGACAAGTCCAAAGCCAAGTGGTGCCACATGCCACTTGCCACCTCAGCGCCACATCAGCTACCACTTGCCACCTCAGCGCCATCTCAGCTAGAAGCCACCTCATCAAGTGGTCCCCACTTTGGCGCCACTTGTCATGGGTTGAAGGAACTCCAAGAGGGCGCCCAAGAAGAAAGTTTGAATTCAAAATGTTGGTTGGCCACCCTCTTCCACAAATCAAGCATCAAGGCCTACAAATCTTCTAACTCTCCTTGTAATCCTCCACATTTTAGGGATTTTCAAATTTTAAAGATTTGTAAGGCTCCTATTAAAGGCTTTGGGACACCCCATTATAAAAATGATGGATGAATAAAATTTTTGGCTTGGATTATTCTTTCTATGTGATTGTCTTTGTGTCTATGTGGTTTAGTCTTTCTCCTCTTCCACGCCCACTCTAGTTCCTCCCTTCTTCCATCTCCAACGTCCAAAGACTCCTTTCTTCTTCTCCAATCTCAAGTGAGCCTTCAACATGCAATGGTGAATCAAGAGGATCAACACAAGGAGACCAACCTGTTCCATTTCAAGCACTCCACCATGGCGCCAAGAAGGATCCCCATCAATGCTTCATCCACCTCTCTTTCCTTTCTCCATTTCATGTTGTTGCCGATCTCGTCGCCGCGCCCATGCCTCGGATCCGTCGATCCTACCGAACCGCCTGGCTCCCGGAGCCTCCTGGCTGGAGCGGACCTGCAAGAGAGGGTCAGAAGATCCTGGCCGGGGATCCTGGCGAGGGAGCTCCGACGGTCAAGTCAGTAGACGACGAGAAGGAACAGATTCTCCAAGATGGGCCCCCGAAGGAGTCCCAGACTCAGAGAATTTACTAGCAAGAAAGGTGCTATGGGGACCAGAAATTCGGCCGGGCCTCCTTGCCGAGCTCACGCCAAGCGATCCCTTCTCGGGACCTTGGATCTCACTCTCAGAACGAGGCTTTTGGCCATTGTTTCTTACTTGTCCCCAGCCCGATCAGCTTACCTTGTCGTCCCCAGCTTCCTTCCTTTTATCTCCTCTCGCTGTTCGCCTGTCTTCTCCTCCTGGGAGGCTCCCCTTCCCATCCTTTTCTCTTTCCCCTTTCGGTGTTGAGGGCCAGGCGGCTTTCCGACCTCGTTCGCCGAGCCCAGCGGGGAAAGGGCAAAGACAGAAGGGGGGTGGCGCCGGTAAGGCGGTCGGTCAGACCTCGGGCCCAGTGAGAGCACTCTCCTTCCCAAGTGTAGGCGTCGTCCGTTTACGGGCCCTGTTTTGTCAGAACCGCGCCTCTCGACTGCGGGACCTGTCGGGCCGATGTAAATGGTGTTTCGCGTGCCGCCGCCATCCGTACGGGGCGCCGCCTGTGATGCGCACGGCTTGAGGGTCGACCTCGGAACCTGCGCCTCTTTCTTTGGGATCTTCTCTGTACGGGCGGCCTGACCTCGGCCGAGGTGGACCCCTCCGGGTGGACACTTGGCGAGGTGGCAGGAGGTCGCCTGGCTTCGGCCGAGGTGGACCCGTCTCCGGGGGCCACCTGGCGAAGGAGCGAAGGATCGGCCGACCTCGGCCTAGGTGGACCCCTCCTGGGTGGACACCTGGCGAGGTGGCAGGAGGTCGCCTGGCTTCGGCCGAGGTGGACCCGCCTCTGGGGGTCACCTGGCGAAGGAGCGAAGAAGCGGCCGACCTCGACCTAGGTGGACCCCTCATGGGTGGACACCTGGCGAGGTGGCAGGAGGTCGCCTGGCTTCGGCCGAGGTGGACCGTCTCCGGGGGTCACCTGGCGAAGGAGCGAAGAAGCGGCCGACCTCGACCTAGGCGGACCCCTCATGGGTGGACGCCTGGTGAGGTGGCAGGAGGAGCCCCAAACCGAGCTCGACTTCGGCGAGGGCGGTTTCGTCTTGGGAAGTCGTCTGGCGAAGTAGCCTTGCCGAGCTCGATCTCGGCAATGTGGCGCTGACTCGGTCGAAGAAACCTCCACGTGGCTCGATCATATCTGATGGTATCTGAGCCCGGCCACATCATCGTTACGGCCGTAACAGTTGCCCCCCAGCCCGCCGTTCCGTTGGGGCGTCGTAGAACGGAACGTCGGGATTAAATGCGGATATGACGTGGGGAGGCGAAGATCTTGCATCATAATTGCCATGATCCCCGTCGCCGCTTCTCGATGCGCCCGAAGCCCCATAGGAAGCCGCCACGCGTCGCCCACTTGCCCACAATAAATGTGTCGCTTCGAGGCAGAGGCTGTTACCCTGCAAACGAGGCGTCTGTGTCGGGCGTGCGTCCACGCGGCGATCATCCAGTGGCTCGGGACGGAATGACGGGTACGACTGCTGTCGACTGAGTTTGAAAAGGAGGGGACTTTCCGGAATGAGGCCTTTCCCCTTGCTCCGTAGGCGGTTTGCTGCAGGCTAACTTCCGTTGCCCCGCGTTCGCTTGGCGTATTTTCGGTGAGTGCCTCTATCCTTCTTTCTAATTCCCCTCTCCTCCTTCCTCTCTGAATCTTTGTTTCCCTCTTAGTCATGGCGCGTCGTCGCTATGTTTCTTCTAATCCGGACGAGGCCGGTCCGTCCCGGCCGAGGACTCCATCTTCTTCCTCTTCAGAGGAGGAAACGATCCCGAAGGAGATCCGCAGGCGTCTACAACCTGGGGGTGTCACCATCGGCATCCCCAGGGGGGTCCGGTCTCCTCCGATTGCTTCCGCTCTTCCTCTTCTTTCTCTTCCTGCTCCGCCTCTTCTTCCCGCCGGTCCCTTCGTTCATGCTTCCACCATGACCGAGGGCGATCTTTCTTTGCTCCGGGAGGCCTATGGCATCCCGGGATCAATCCGTCTATTCGTTACGCGGCCCGGGGAACGCGTCACCATGAGTGGCCCCGGCCGCATAGCCTTCTATGAAGACTTCTTCCTCGGGGGTCTTCGATTCCCTCTGCACCCGTTCTTTCTCTCCTTTCTTAGTCGCTTCCGTCTTGTTCCGGCCCAGTTGGCTCCCAATGCCATCCGGGTCATCTTTTCTTTCATAGTTTTTTGTCATTTTCACGGGTTTGTTGCCCGTTTCTCCCTCTTCAGGGCTATGTTCACCCTGAAGAGGTACTCCACCGATGACGGCTGGTGGTACATCTCGTCCCGGCCCAGGTGTCTCCGGTTCGACCTCCCTTCTTCTATCAAGGGCTGGAAGAGCCGGTTTTTCTTTGTCTCAGTCAAAGATGTCGACTGGGCCTGGAGTGAACCGGACCGGTCTCCGAACCGGAACTCTCAGGTCGAGTCGGCGGACCAGGAGGCCTACTCCCTGCTGCTGAGGGACGTGGTCCCGGCGCTCGAGGTTCTGCTTTCGGAGCAGAATCTTTTTGAGGCCGGGATCAGTCCCATCCGCGAGTCGGGTGAGATTCGGTCCTCCCTTGACTCTTGCATTCTTTTTCCTTTATAACCGAGCTGGCTGACATTCTACTCTTTTGTATTGCAGGCATGAAGTTCTCACTGGAGAGCCTCCTGGAGGGCGCGGCCCAGAGAGACGTCCCCGAGGTGGATGAGCCCGCGACCAAGAGGGCTCGTATCGAGGCGAGCCAGGAGGTTGCGCCGGCGACCGTACCTAGTCCGGCGGCCGCTGCTCCCCCGCCCAGTCTACCTCGGGGCAGGGTCGTTGATTCCTCAGCTGTCAGACCCGGTGGTGCTGCCGTCGAGGGGGCTCCACCGCCCACAGCTCCGTCCAGCGCCGGCCCTATCATCACCGCGGCTCCGACGGCGCAGCCCGTGTCCTCTGCCGGCCCATCGGCTGCAGCTCCTGCTGGAGGGACAGTCGCTGCTGGAGCTGAACTGACGGCTCCGCCACCGGTGATCACCCACCGGTGTTCAGTCATCCACGACAAAGGGCTCGCGAAGAAGGTGATGGAGTACGCCTCCACAGCCCGGGACCGCCGAGCTCGGGGCGGCCGGGACTATGCTGACGCTTTGCTCAGGATCCTCCCGTAGCTCTCTACGGTAAGCCCGAACTCATTTTCTTCTGTCTTTCGTGACCTCGGGTGGTCTTTCTTCTAACCCGGTTGCTTCACTTGTGCAGATTGGGAATGACGTTCTCTTACTGAGGAACTTCCTCGTAGGGAACGCGAAGAGGGACGCCAAGAAGGAGAAGAAGCTCGGCAAGCTCGCGACCGACGTCAAGGACCTCATGGAAAAGGGGGTCGAGCTACGAGCAAACAATCAGGCCCTCCAGACTGACCTGGCGCGCGCCGAGGGGCATAACAAAGAGCTGGAGTCTTCCCTGACGGAGGAGAGAGTCTCTCACCAGCGTCGCGCGGAGGAGGACGCAGCTGAGAGGGCTCGTCTTCAGGCCCACTCCCAGTGGCTGGAGCGCCAGCTGGAGGAGGCCAGGCGAGATGCGAACGCGGCGAAGGAGCGGAGTGCGTACGTCAACGGGCTCCTGGAGGCCGCGAAGCGGGAGGCGCAGGAGGCCGTCCCGAAGTTCCGGGCTTCCGACGAGTACACGTCGGAGGTCCGGGAGGCCGCCGTGGACTCCTTCCTGAAGGGGTTCCGGATGTACCGGGAGAAGGTAGGGGCCTTCTACCTCGAGCTCGACCTCAGTGGGGTGGTGCTCGGAGGTAGGAGGCAAGGACCTGAGAGCAGAGCCTCCGGTACGGCCGACGCCATGCCTGCGGCCCCGGCGACCGATGAAGCCGTGGCTCCGGAGCAGCCGCCTGAGCCGACCGCCGCTGAAGGCGAGGATACGGAGCGCGCGACCCAGGCGGAGGGCTTTGACCCCGCACCAAACTGAGCCACCATCTTCTCGCCCTTCTCTGTTGTCATAGTTGAATTTCTTCTTTCTTTTGGGGACTCCCGGCCTGTCGGGATTCCCGGCATTGTATTTTTCCTTAGATTAATGAAAACATCCTTCGGCTAAGTCTCAAGTTTACTTTCTTCCCCACTCTCCCATCTCCTCTTTTTCTTTCTTGAGGTGTCGATGTGGAGTGCCGAAACGAGTGTGGACCTGGTCCCGTCCGTCGCTCAGATCGAAGGTTGGAACATTCCAGACCGCGTGGCGTCAGAGTAGGCCTTGAGCGGGTCCGGCCTTGGGATTGCCTTCATGCTTGCGTGGGTGAAGTGGTTTCTGCCCCGCCTTCCAGGCCGAAGCCCGGGACTTCCGGACCGCAGGCTTTCTCAAGCCTTGCGCGGCTTGCCGAGCAGTTCTCCGTGCTTGCATGGGCGAACTGGATTCGGCACCACCTTCCAGGCCGAAGCCCAAGACTTCCGGACTGAACCCCGGGGCTGCAGGCTTTCTCAAGCCTTGCGCGGCTTTCCGAGCTGTTCTCCGTGCTTGCGTGGGCGAACTGGGTTCGGCACCACCTTCCAGGCCGAAGCCCAGGACTTCCGGACTGAACCCCGGGGCTGCAGGCTTTCTCAAGCCTTGCGCGGCTTGCCGAGCTGTTCTCCGTGCTTGCGTGGGCGAACTGGGTTCGGCGCCACCTTCCAGGCCGAAGCCCAGGACTTCCGGACTGAACCCCGGGGCCGCAGGCTTTCTCAAGCCTTGCGCGGCTTGTCGAGCTGTTCTCCGTGCTTGCATGGGCGAACTGGGTTCGACGCCACCTTCCAGGCCGAAGCTCAGGACTTCCGGACTGAACCCTGGGGCTGCAGGCTTTCTCAAGCCTTACGCGGCTTGCCGAGCTGTTCTCCGTGCTTGCGTGGGCGAACTGTGTTCGACGCCACCTTCCAGGCCGAAGCCCAGGACTTCCGGACTGAACCCCGGGGCCGCAGGCTTTCTCAAGCCTTGCGCGGCTTGCCGAGCTGTTCTCCGGGCTTGCGTGGGCGAACTGGGTTCTGTCCCACCTTCCAGGTCGAAGCCCAGGATCTCCCGCTTCCTTCGGCCGTCGGCCATGGTCGGGCATGCCGAACTCAGGGCCATGCGCTGATTTCCCTACAAAGTGAGAAGAGAGCGTTTGAAGCAAGGAAACTTTATTGCAGGAGTGGGGAACCTTACATTACTGATAATACACTCTTAGGTTCGAGGCGTTCCACGTCCGGGGGAACCTGGCACCTCCCAACTCCTCCAGGTAGTAGGCACCGTGGGGGAGGGCTTCTGCTACCCGGTACGGGCCCTCCCAGTTGGGTGAGAGCTTGCCGCATTCCCGTGGCTGAGAAGCTTCAGCGCGCCGGAGGACCAGATCTCCGGGACGAAAAAACTTCGGCCGCACTCGGGAGTTGTAATACCTGGCCACACGCTGCCTATACGCCGCCATCCGAACTCGGGCCTTGTCCCTCGTCTCCTCAAGAAGGTCAAGGTTGAGCATCATCCTGGCGGGGTTTTCTGCCTCGTCATATTGCTCCACACGCAGCGTGGGCAGGCTGAGTTCGATCGGGATGACCACTTCGGCTCCGAAGACAAGGTTGAATGGGGTCTCGTCGGTAGCCATCCTCGGGGTGGTGTGGTATGCCCAGAGGACGCTAGGGAGCTCCTCAGCCCATCTGCCTTTGGCCTGGTCCAGCCGCGTGCGGAGACCTTGCAAAATGGTCCTGTTCGTGACTTCGGCCTCTCCATTGGTCTGGGGATGCGCCACCGAGGTGAAGCGATGCCTGATGCCGAGGTCGCCGCAGAACTCTTCGAACTCCCGGCAATCGAACTGGCACCCGTTGTCAGTAACCACGGTGTGGGGGAGGCCGAAGCGGCAAACGATCGACTTCCAAAAGAACTTGGCGACGTTTGCTTCTGTGATCCGCGCCAAGGGTTCGGCCTCGACCCACTTCGTGAAGTAGTCGATGGCCACTATCAAGAACTTCCGCTGTCCAGACGCCGGCGGGAATGGGCCCAGAAGGTCCAACCCCCACTGGGAAAATGGCCAGGGAGCTGAAAGCTGGGAGATTGGATTGGAGGGCTGCCGTTGCACCGTGGCGTGACGCTGGCACCGGTCGCACTTCTTCACGAAGTCAGCGGCGTCTTCCTTCATCGTCTCCCAGAAGTAGCCCTGACGAAGGGCCTTGTAGGCCAATGCTCTGCCCCCCACATGGTTCCCGCAGATGCCTTCGTGAATCTCCTGGAGCACGAGCTTGGCTTTCGCGGGTCCTACACACTTGAGGAGGGGGTAGGAGTAGGATCTTCGATACAATTGCCCGTCCATCAGGACGAACCGCACGGCTTTCTTTCTGATAAGGCGAGCCGCCTCGCGGTCCTCCGGTAGGGTGCCGCTGGTGATGTATTCGGCGTACTTGTCCATCCAGCTGGGTTCATGGCTGACCTGATGGACATCCACCGGGGTCTCAAGGCTTGGGATCTCAAGGCGCTCCACATGAGCACGGCCCAGCATCGAGTCCAGCAGGGTCGCCAGCCGGGAGAGAGTATCCGCACGGGCGTTCTCCCTACGGGGGATGTGGAAGATGTTGAAGCGCCGGAATCTGGACGCGCCCGCCTTGACGAGCTCCAAGTATTTCGCCATTTGGGGGTCATGCGCGGCATACTCCCCGGAGACCTGTCCCGCCACGAGCTGGGAATCAGTGAAAGCTTTGAGGTTGGTCACGCCCAGCTCGCGGGAGACCCTCAGCCCGGCAAGAAGTGCCTCGTACTCCGCCTGATTATTGGTCACGGCGAATTGGAAACGGAGCGCGCATTCGGCGATGACCCCGTCGCTGTTGGCAAGGATGAGTCCGGCCCTGCTTCCGCCGGAGTTCGAGGCTCCGTTTACATGGAGGATCCAGGCGTCTTCTTTGGGCTCATCGGGGCCCGTCTTCAGCGGCTGGCCTGAGGGGCCTTCCTCGGGCTCCTTGCCCAAGCCTGCGCATTCGACCAAGAAGTCGGCCAGCACCTACACCTTCATGGCCGACCTTGGCTTGTACGCGATGTCGAATTCGCTGAGCTTCAGTGCCCACTTCGCCAATCATCCCGAAGTGTCGGGTCGGCTGAGCACCGCTTTCAGCGGTTGATCCGTCAGGACAGCGATGGGATGCGCTTGGAAATAGGGCCTGAGATGCTGGGCAGACACTATTAGCGCGAAAATGAGTTTCTCGGGCCGAGAATACCTGAGCTCCGCGTCGCGGAGAAGTTTGCTGGTATAGTACACCGGCTGCTGGACTCTTTGGTCGTCGGTCCGAACCAGGACCGAGCTGACGGCTTTCGGGGTGACCGCCAGGTAGAGGATGAGTTCCTCCCCCTCCTCGGGCCTGGACAGCAATGGTGGCGATGCGAGCGTCTTCTTCAGCTCTTCAAAGGCCTCCTGGCATTCCTCGGTCCAGGCGAAGTCGCTCATCTTTCTCAGCACCTTGAAAAAGGGATGGCAGCGATCTGCCGACCTGGAGATAAAGCGGCTGAGGGCCGCAACTCGGCCGATAAGTTGCTGCACTTGCTTCTTGGAGGCAGGCTGCTCCATGTCCAGGATGGCCTCGACCTTCTCCGGGTTGGCTTCAATTTTTCTTTGGGTCACCATGAATCCTAGGAACTTCCCGGCGGAGACGCCGAAGGCGCACTTCGTTGGGTTCAGCTTCATCTGATGATGTCGGAGGTTGCCGAATGTCTCCGCCAAGTCAGCTACATGGTCCGAATCGGGTTTGCTCATTACCAGCATATCGTCCACGTACACCTACATGTTGCGGCCGATCTGGTCCTTGAAGATCCTGTTGACCAGACGCTGGTACGTAGCTCTAGCGTTCTTGAGGCCGAATGGCATCATTCTGTAGCAAAAAGTTCCACGGTCGGTTATGAAGGCGGTATGCTCTTCGTCCTCCGGGCTCATTCGGATCTGGTTGTATCCAGAGAAGGCGTCCATGAATGACAGGAGGCGATGTTGCGAGGTGGTGTCGACCAGCTGGTCGATCTTTGGAAGAGGGAAGCTGTCCTTTGGGCAAGCTCGGTTGAGGTCGGTGTAGTCCACACAGATCCTCCACTTACCACTACTCTTTCTCACCATGACCATGTTTGCTAGCCAGCTGGGATACTGGACTTCCCGCACAAAGCCGGCGGCGAGGAGTTTCTCCACCTCCTCATTGATGGCCTTTTGTCTCTCCATGGCGAAGCTCCTCTTCTTCTGGCGGACCGGGCGGCAGCTTGGGTCCACGTTTAACCTGTGTGTGATGACCTCGGGCGGAATGCCTAGCATGTCGGCCGCCGACCAGGCGAACACGTCCGCGTTCGCGCGGAGGAACTCCAGCAGGCGGGTCTGTTCTTCTTCAGGGAGTTGGGCCCCGACTTGCACCGTCTTCAGCGAGTCGGAACCGAGGGGATAAGTCAGCATGCGCTCTACGGGCCCTCCCCAGGGTTCCTTCTCCCTTAGGTCGAGGTCGTCAACATCGGGGGCGAGCTCCGCACCCCGGGCGCCCGGGACCGTCTGGAGGCAAAGCGGGACCGGCTGGGTCGTCCCCTTCATCTCCCCGAGCCCGGAAGGCGTGGGGAACTGCACCAACAACCTTTTCGTGGAAATCATGGCATCCAGTTGGTTGAGCCCGGGACGCCCGAGAATGGCGTTGTAAGGTGAAGGGAGCCTGACGACGGTAAACGTCATCAGGACGGTCATCTGCCGAGGTGGGGATCCGGCGGTGACCGGGAGAGTGATCTCCCCTTTGACCCCCACGGAATCCCCCGTAAAACCTACCAGGGGGGTATGTACCGGTCTCAGCTGACCGCGGGACAAATTCATCCGAGAGAAGGCATCGTAAAAAAGTACGTCAGCCAAACTTCCACTATCCACCATGATTCGATGTACAGGATGCTTCGCGATGGTCATCTTGACCACCACGGCATCGTTGTTTACATTATCATTACCCTTCCCCTCCTCGGGAGGGATTACATTCTCCGGGTTCCCACTTTCCGGGCTCTCTTCGCCGCTCGCCCGACCCCGCGTGAGATCATGCCCACGGGCTTCTCCGTCGAGCGGTTGTCGATTGCAGGGGCTAGTGGTAATGTCGCGAGCGGCTGCCCCTCCGGGGGGACCTCGTTCCTGACGAACTTCCTGAAGTAGCCCCTCTTAATCAGCCTCGATCTCCCGCTTCAGGTTACGACACTCCTCTGTGTCGTGACCGTGCTCGCGGTGGAACTGGCAGTACTTCGATTTGTCCCGGATAGCCCTCGGGTTCTGAGGAGGAGGTCGGCGGAGGTAACGCTCGCCCTTGATTTCCATGAGGATTTTCGTCCGAGGTGCGAGAATAGGGGTGAACCTCCGCTCGGGTGTGGCCTCGCCCCTCGGCCTTGGATTCGATCGAGGGTCGGCAGATGGCCCGGGCTTCCGAGCTCCCGGGGTATCCCTCGGGGGTGGCTTCTTCAGAGTCTTCCCGTCCAACTCTCGACGGGTGCGGTCGGCCTCCTCCGTCCGGATGTACTTATGGGCGCGGAGGAGGAGCTCGGAGTACGTCCTGGGCGGCTTCTTGTCCAGGGAGTAGGTCAGGCGGGATGTCTTGAGCCCGCGCTTCAAAGCCAGCATGGCGACGGGCTCGTCCAGGCTGTAGATTTCCAGGGCTGTGGTCTTGAACCGGGTGATGTAGTCCCGGAGCAGCTCCTGGTCCTGCTGGCGGATGGAGAAGAGGCTATCCACCTCTCTTGGCACCTTTCGACAAGCATCGAAGTGCGCCACAAACTTTCCTTCCAGCTGGTGGAAGGAGCAAATAGATCCGGGCTCGAGACGGGTGAACCAGACTCGAGCGGCCTTCCGGAGGGTGGCTGGGAAGGCGATGCACAAAAGAGCGTCGGTGGCCCCCTGGACCCTCATGAGAGCTTTGTAGCTCTCCAGATGGTCCAGAGGGTCGGTGGTCCCGTCGTAGGGATCCACCTGCGGCATGCGGAACCGTTTTGGGATCGGCTCTGCCTGGATTTCTTCAAAGAAGGGGGGACGGGAGTCGTAGCCCGCCGGGTCCGCCGATGAGTTCTGCAGGTCGGCAAATCGGCGGGCGAACTCCGCTAACTTGCACTCATGCTCCTTCAGGCGCCTCTCAGCCTGGCGCCTGATGGCCTCGTCGGTGGAGTCTTCCACCGAGGCCGCTGGTGAAGGGGGCGCCGATCGGTCTCGGCGCGAAGTCAGGCCTCGGCGTTGCTTGCTGCGATGCGCCGTTTCGGCTTCATCGGCCGGGGATCGATTCTCGTGATCCGCCGAACCGGAGTAATTCCTTTTTGCGGGAGCTTGGTGGCTCCCGCGGGGGTTGGAGACTGCCCTCGGGTGGGATGGCCTGCCCTGAATGGAGCGCAGGCTCCCACGCTGTCCCGCGGCTCGGGCCGCGGGGATCCCTGGCTGCGGCTGCATGGCTAGGGACCGCTGCTGATTTTGAAGCTGTCAGACCGCCGAGGTCAAGGTCTGCAGCTGTTGGATGACGGCCACGAGGGGCCCGTCTGCTGAGGTCGGCTGTGGTGGAAGAGGAGGGGGAGCTGGAAGCTCCCTCTCCGGGCTGTGGGCCCCTTGAGGGGAGGGAACCTCCCCCGCACGGCTGGTGGACGCCTCGCGCCCACGAGTGACCACCATTGTTGGAGAGCGCGATACCTGCAGAAAGCTGGCTCCCGCTAGGGGGTGTTGTCCTGCCCCCCTTCCTGGCGCGCCAATCTGTTGCCGATCTCGTCGCCGCGCCCGTGCCTCGGATCCGTCGATCCTACCGGACCGCCTGGCTCCCGGAGCCTCCTGGCTGGAGCGGACCTACAAGAGAGGGTCAGAAGACCCTGGCCGGGAATCCCGGCGAGGGAGCTCCGACGGTCAAGTCAGTAGACGACGAGAAGGAACAGATTCTCCAAGACGGGCCCCCGAAGGAGTCCCAGACTCAGAGAATTTACTAGCAAGAAAGGTGCTATGGGGACCAGAAATTCGGCCGGGCCTCCTTGCCGAGCTCACGCCAAGCAATCCCTTCTCGGGACCTTGGATCTCACTCTCAGAACGAGGCTTTTGGCCACCGTTTCTTACTTGTCCCCAGCCCGATCAGCTTACCTTGTCGTCCCCAACTTCCTTCCTTTTATCTTCTCTCGCTGTTCGCCTGTCTTCTCCTCCTGGGAGGCTCCCCTTCCCATCCTTTTCTCTTTCCCCTTTCGGTGTTGAGGGCCAGGCGGCTTTCCGACCTCATTCGCCAAGCCCAGCGGGGAAAGGGCAAAGACAGAAGGGGGGTGGCGCCGGTAAGGCGGCCGGTCAGACCTCGGGCCCAGTGAGAGCGCTCTCCTTCCCAAGTGTAGGCACCGTTCGTTTACGGGCCCTGTTTTGTCAGAACCGCGCCTCTCGACTACGGGACCTGTCGGGCCGATGCAAATGGTGTTTCGCGTGCCGTCGCCATCCGTACGGGGCGCCGCCTGTGATGCGCACGGCTTGAGGGTCGACCTCGGAACCTGCGCCTCTTTCTTTGGGATCTTCTCTGTACGGGCGGCCTGACCTCGGCCGAGGTGGACCCCTCCGGGTGGACACCTGGCGAGGTGGCAGGAGGTCGCCTGGCTTCGGCCGAGGTGGACCCGTCTCCGGGGGCCACCTGGCGAAGGAGCGAAGTATCGGCCGACCTCGGCCTAGGTGGACCCCTCCTAGGTGGACACCTGGCGAGGTGGCAGGAGGTCGCCTGGCTTCGGCCGAGGTGGACCCGTCTCCGGGGGCCACCTGGCGAAGGAGCGAAGGATCGGCCGACCTCGGCCTAGGTGGATCCCTCCTGGGTGGACACCTGGCGAGGTGGCAGGAGGTCGCCTGGCTTCGACCGAGGTGGACCCGCCTCTGGGGGTCACCTGGCGAAGGAGCGAAGAAGCGGCCGACCTCGGCCTAGGTGGACCCCTCCTGGGTGGACACCTGGCGAGGTGGCAGGAGGTCGCCTGGCTTCGGCCGAGGTGGACCCGTCTCCGGGGGTCACCTGGCGAAGGAGCGAAGAAGCGGCCGACCTCGGCCTAGGCGGACCCCTCCTGGGTGGACGCCTGGCGAGGTGGCAGGAGGAGCCCCGAACCGAGCTCGACTTCGACGAGGGCGGTTTCGTCTTGGAAGTCGTCTGGCGAAGTAGCCTTGCCGAGCTCGATCTCGGCAATGTGGCGCTGACTCGACCGAAGAAACCTCCACGTGGCTCGATCATATCTGACGATATATGAGCCCGGCCACGTCATCGTTACGGCCGTAACACATGTTTTGTTAAGTTCTTTCATCTTAGGGATTTCTTTGTTGCAAGCTTCTCTGGGATTCCGACTTTAAGAGGAAGGATCTCTTGCCACCAATCCAGAAAGCAAGAAGAGTCTCCAACCTGTAGCATGGCCTGGTCATCTGGAAGATCCCCTCAAGAGTGATCTTATTCTTATTGGAAAATCAATGCCAGGAAAGTCAGTATTAATTAGGTCTGAGACATTAATCTAACTAGCATGACTGGTGGTTTTAATTCTGTCCTATTTCTTTATTATTTCGAAGTCTCGGTAATTAGGGTTATGCATGATCATTCAAGTTTGCTTCATTAAGTTATCTTTGATAAATTATGCTGAACTCTTCATATGCCGATAAAACTTGCCAATTAATCTTCGCTAATCTCCTTTAGAGTCGCATAGTTTCATCTTCACTTTGCATTCCCTACCAATCTAAGCTCTTGATCAGGTCAAGCCCTATTATATATGATCCCTTATATTCCATTTTGTTTGATAGTAAGACATACTATGATCTTCATCATAATATCATCGAAACTTTTTCGATAGACCAAAATAATTCCAGATCAACACTAACAAGGATCGTTGATCCAGAAAATGATCCAAATGAGTTTCTATAATCTACCAGTGATACCTAGTAGTATGCAATGACAACATAGTAGAATAGAAAGGTAAACCCCTAGGTGTAGTTACTATATAATTAAGTTTTTTTATTAAGAGTCCTGATAGGAAGGAGGTCATGGAATCTCATCAAACTCTAAGTATTCGTTATATGCTAGACTTAATCAACTTAAGCTCAATCATGATATCCATGGAAACTCTTTCCATTATCATGCTACCATGATCATAGATATAAGGACTCAGTCTCTTAGGTCACATAGGACTACTTTTCAACTACTAAGATCAATAGATCTTTTATAGGTACACTCCCAATTTCTATAGTAAACCTACTATAGCTAACATACTCCATAAGGCCCTATATAACTAGGGACCATGTTTATGTACTTGTCAAACTACAATCCCATTATGAGTTGCCGAGGTATCAAGGTTAAAGAACTACTCATACAACGATAGCATTAAAAAGTCACTTATAAGTAAGTAGACATTCATGTGACTTTTTATTCTTTGATCACACTTAGTACCATTGTTTTGTAATAACCATCTACACTCTCGCTCTAATATATCTATACTATAGACTCGAGACTCATCTACTTGAAAAAAAAGTGATATGTGCACTAGTCTTGACGGATTGATCATTATTCCCATGATGATCTAATAACTAGGAGCATTTAGGAGTTAACCTATAATGATACATGTCTCAAATTTTTAACTCTTAAGAATATGTATTGATGTGGCATGACCGCTAACGTGGAGCCCGCGATAGACCCAGTGACAAACAGGCTAACAGAAGGCGCCACCTAGATGCTACCACCAGATAGTTATCAAGGTCAAGCTCCCATCTGAGGTCGAGCTCCCTGCCGAGGTCGAGCTCCATGCCAAGGTTGAGCTCCCTGTCGAGGTCGAGCTCCTGTCCGAGGTCGAGCTCCCTATCGAGGTTGAGCTCTTATCCGAGGTCGAGCTTTCATCCGAGGTCAAGCTCCCTACCGAGGTTGAGCTCCCTGCCAAGGTCGAGCTCCCGTCCGAGGTCGAGCTCCCCGTCGAGATCGAGCTCCCTTCCAAGGTCAAGCTCCTAGTCAAAGTCAAACTTTCCACCTGAAGTCAAGAATGGATAAAGACAAGCGGACTCAATCTCCCCCTTGAATAACCTTGGGATAGGCCAGGATAGTGACCCTAGCAGGTGGTGTCACCATCCCCACCGAAACCCCCATGTTGTTCAAAGAGACTACCACCTCTGTGGAGTGGCGCTCTGCTAGGGCATGCTATCTGCCACCTCTGTGGAGTGGCACTCCGCCAGGGCATGCCATATGCAACCTTTATGGAGAGGCACATAGCCAGGGCATGCCGTCTGCAACCTCTATGGAGAGGTGCTCCGCCAGGGCATGCTACCTATATCCCCTGCGAAAAAGCACCCCGTCGAAGCATCAGCCTTTTAGCTCATGATCGGCACCTTCTATGGAAAGGCACTCTACCCGAGGCATTGCACCCATCAACCCACCACCTGTACCACCCAGAAGTGGAAAGTTTTACCAGGAACCTTAGATTTTGTAGCATCTCCTACCAGGCTAGTGCTCTGCTAGGTCTTCAGACATAGTGGCATGACACCTGCAAGAAGTAGTGTCCTATCGGGGTGTCAGGCCCCGTGGCACACCACTTGCACTCACCACAGAAGGAATGCGCACTTCGTAGTACTTCACCTGCACCCATGGTAGAACCTTCCTACGAGGGCTATGGACCCTGTCTCCTTCCTCTCAAGAGGAGGGGGGACAGGTCGACACTCCGCCCATATGAGACGCTTCTAGAGAGCATCAGGCCATGGCTCTATGTCCTACGAGATGAAATACACTTCTATAAGAAGCTTAAAGGGGCTTATAGCAAAGATAAGTAAAAACGAGCAGAAACCAGTGCAAGTGAGAACAAGCAAGTGAAGCTCGAGGGCATGAGGAACATCTGAAGATTCCCCCAAGAGCTCCCCCTGCTATAGCTATCACTGTTCTAGCTCCCACTGCTCTAACTCTTACTCCATCTTTTCAAGAATCCTCTGAACGTAGAGACCACTCTGGGCTTTGCTAAGGATGATCTGTTTCCCTTGATCGCATACTGACTTGATCGTCGGAATGCCCCTACCAAGATCCCCGACTCGGGTCTCCTCTCTTTTGCAGGACTGGTCGTGCTTGGAGATCGCCAGGCAGGAAGTTCACTCACTAGTGCCATGTAGGAGCTGTAGGCCATGGCAATCTAGGCATCAACATATTGGTGCACCAGGTAGGGGCAGCCAGTTTAGACCAGCCCCTCATCGCTAGAAGAACTCTATGGTGGTGATGCATGCATGGGAAGCCTCTGTCAGCCACGTTGGGGACCCTCCTCACCGCGGCGACCTCCACAGCCCGGAAAGGGAGCTCCCCGCTCCACCATCATTGTCTCTGATAGACCCATAGCTCACTGCACTTGCCCAGCAGATCCAGATCCTTGCTATGGCAGTGCGACAGTTGCACCACCAGCATCGGTCCTTGGCCACCCAGCAGCAACCAGGGACCCTTATGGCTCAAGCCACCGGACACCGCGCCAGCTTGCAATCCTTCCAAGGAAGGCCGTCGCATCCACATGCTACATCCTATCCCCAGGGGAGGCTTCGGATCCTAGGAAAAAGGTAGTGGAGTGGTTCGGTTGGCCGAGAGAGTCAGTCCCCGGTCTTGGACCATGATGCCTCATGGCATCGCAAGCGCCACCACGGCAAGGCCTCTCGATGTGATCTCCTCCGCCTCTCATCTTCCTCTCCTTCGACAGCCTAGACAGAAGGTTCCACCGATGAGGCTATCAGGCACCAAGTCGAGAGGTGCCTAATGGAATAAGAGTGTAAGCTAGCTAAGCTGTCCCACCAGTTTGCCAATCTATAAGGCTCCTCACGCGAGCTTGCGAGGTATGATGCCCATCCACCCTTTTTTCATAGAATCCAAGAGGAACTGATCCCCAGCTAATTATGTATGCCTCATGTTAATCCCTATGATGGGATAACTGACCCGTTGGATCACCTTGAGAGCTACAAGGCTCTGATGAGTGTCCAGGGGCCATCGATGCCCTTTTCTAAATCACCTTCCCAACTACTCTCCGAAAGGTAGCTCGAGTCTGGTATACCCGCCTCAAGTCCAAGAGCATCGACTCCTTTGAATAATTGAAAAAGTTTGTGGCACACTTTAATGCCTACCAGAAAGTAACCACGCAAAGCAATAGCCTCTTCTCCATCTGTCAGCAGGACCATGAGTCCTTGCAGGACTACATGTCTCACTTTAAAGTTGCCACCCTGGAGATCTACAACCTGGACGAGCCCGTCGCCATGCTGGTGCTAAAGAGGGGGCTCAGGATCTCATGTTTCACCTACTCTCTAGACAAGAAGGCCCTGAAGACATACTCTGAGCTCCTCCTTTGTGTCTACAAGTACATCTGCACAGAGAAAGCAGACCGTACCAGGAGGGAGCTGGAGGGAAGGCCCTTGAAGATGCAACCCCAAGGGAAGCCCTGGTGAGGACACCAGGGCTCGAAAATATCGACAGGTTGAACCCACATCCTTGTGGATCACCTGTGAATGAAATCCTGAACCCAACCCTTTTATCCATGTAAATAATTTATTTTAATTTTTGTTATTTTGGATTAGTTAGGGTTAGCCCCTTTTACCAACTAGAATTAGGGTTTTATTTATTTAATCTTTTAGGCTAAACCCCTTTTACCAAGTTGAACTACGTATTTACATGTCTTGCCCTTTTGATCAAATTAGGTTCCAATTGATCAAATAGGACTTTAGTTATTTATTGAGTTATGTAAAAATTAGTTGTTGAGTCTTGTATTACAGGGAAGACCAATTATAATACCCATGTGACTCAAATCAAGACCCATGTGCTAGTTCAAGATAAGCCCATGTGACCCATGTGCTAGCACAAGCTCTTATCATATGCTAGCCTATTTTGCATGTCAACTTTGCATGATTTTAGGACTACTATTGTCACGTCACCAGGGGGACAATGACACATGGCCTACCACTTAAATTTGGACAAGTTACACTCATCAAGACAATTTCTTTTGGTCGGCCCATGAAGAAAGGCGGACAAAATTTTTAAGAGTAATTGTGAAGGACTTCTCCTAGATGGCGCCCTTCTACTCATAATATTTCATGCCAAAGTGAGAAGTCGGCCAAGCATTCAAAGGAGTTTGGAAATTTTTTCTCATCTAGTGTTGGAGGTCCAAGGGTTCCTAGCATTCTATTCAAATAAGCCGCTAACTGTTCAAGCTTCAAGGATTCTAGAATTTCAGCAGGACTCTAGAGTTCTCTCCAATCCAGGCTGAAGAGTCCAGGCAGCTCTAGAAGAATACATTATCAAGACATTGAAGTCCAATCATCATGACTAACCCAGAAGCGATCATGACCCTCCATCAAAGTCTCATCTTGGCGCCAACTATGGATAGGAGTCCATTTTTTTCATCCAGCAGGAGTCCGGGCAATGTAAACTTGAAGTCTAGAGTTGTAATGAAACTCTTGTATTTGAGTCCCTCACTTCTCTGGTTAGGGTTCTATAAATACCTCTACACCTCCCCCCTTGTAATTAATGAATATTTGATGAAATGAAATGAAACTCTGCCGAGTTCTTCTTCCAATTCCTTTCTAGCTGCGACGGCTGATAGGTGCTAGGTGTAACGCCTAGAATACTTGGGTGCGACGTCCAAGTTCTACCAGGGTGCGACGTCCTGTTTATCCATCCAATCCCTCCATTTGATATGATATCTAAGTCTCTTCAAGGCCTTCATCCAATGCTTTGAAGAGATCCTAGAAGCCAACCAAAGAGGAAGATCCCCGGGAGGACCAATAACCCTGGCGCCAGCCTTCCTTCTAGCTTTGATTTCCAATGTTTAATTGCTATTTTTTGGTATTTTTGGCGGATTTTCTTGAGATTCGACTCTGAAGATCGGCGTCCATGCTTTGGAATTAGTTTGATCAGAATTCGGATGCCAGGAGCGATCAGTTTGGAGTCCGATTCTTCAACCCTAGAGTGCAGTGATCCAGATCTTCATTAGAGGAGGTTTCTAAGCGTATCGGTAACTCAAAATCCCTTTCCCTTCCTCTAGATCTAATGTTAGAAAGTAGGAACCTAATCTAGGGTGGTTTCTCAATCGCCGTGATCCATCTAATTAATTATTTTGTTAAGAATGCATGCAGGTGATGTAATCCATTATTTAGTTGCTTGCTATATATTCTTTTAACGTATTGTTTAATAGGCTGTTAGGTTAATGAACATTTGCTCTCGATTAACATAAAATTTAAATCAACCTTTAGTACTGCATCGCATCCATGTCCCGCATCAAATTTGGTATCAGAGCCCTAGATTTAGATTAGGTTAATCTTGCATTTAGTTAAATTCTGCATCTCAGCCTTCCATTATATGCTATGTTATTTTAATTATTTATATACATATAAAAATCAAAAAAATATGAAATCTATTTTGTTAGCTTCCTTGAAATTCAAAGTATTTTCAGTAATTTTTTTTATAATTTATGGTTTTCTGTGAAAACTGCAGTTCTCTGTTTTCGGCCTGAGAACAGGTTCTGCCAAAAAAAAAAAAATCATTAGGGTTTAGTTTTATTAGTTGCTTGTTGCATTCATTTTCTAATTAATTTTTAAGGGCATACAATATAACATAGGGGGAGGAGTTCATAACCTTTCCCTAGCCCAAAATCACCCACTTTGCATTCGAGCCCAAGCCCTAATTAAAATTGATTAGAACCTAATTGCTCTAGTGAGTTTAGGGACACCAATTGGTCGGGTCCGAGTTAGTGTCAAGTCAATCGTGTCAACTAAATTTGTGTGTGCCCATTTCTTGGTGTCTAGAACGATGGTTCAGGGATTACGTCCCGAAGGGCAAGTGAGCTGGTCCGCCTACTTGGCCAATCTCTGATTGGTGTCTAGGATTGACAATCAAGGACCTACACTCCCCTTACACCTGCCTGGCCAAGTCTTGAGTTACTACAGACTAGCTTGCCACCTTGATTAAGCATCTAGTTTGGACTCTAGGTCTAGCTATCTGTTGACTCTGGTCTTGATTTTGATGATTGACAAAATGTTTAAGTATATATGTGTACTAATTATATTTTAAGTGTATTTCTCAGATCTTAGTACTCAACCATGTTGAATGAAGAAATGCTTGTATTTCAGTTGAAAAAGTCCTTAAATTAATGGAAAATCAAATATATGGACTTTGGAATTAATATGAAAGGATTTGAAGATGGTTCAGCAAGGCCGGCATGGCAAAATTTCAGTGGCACGCTTCAGAGGTCGACACCAGAGGTCAACACCTGTCCAGAGGTCGACACCAGAGGTCAACACCTGTCCAGAGGTCGACACCAGAGGTCGACTCATAGCCTGAGAATTCAAAATGGGCAGAACTATTGTTTTCTGGATTTTTGTCTAAAACAAACTGGAGGTCGACTCATGAGGTCGACACTTGATCCAGAGGTCGACTCATGAGGTCGACTCATGGCATAACGGCTAGTTTTTCTGAACTTTTGATTTGATTTCTAACGGCCATAAACGGCCATATTTTTGATTCTAACGGTCTTGTGGAGTTGTTTCAGCATGAATGAGGTATTTAACCTCCACCAAACTTCAAAAAAAAGACATGGAGAAAAAGTGAAAAGGATTAGAGTGAAAGTAAAAAGCCTTCAATCAATTCCAAGACAAAAAGAGTGAGAAATCCAAGAGATTCCTTAGCCAAAAGCTTTCCATCTTTGAGGAATCCAACTTTCAAGAGTTTGGCATTTAGTGAGGTCCAAGATTCCAAGAGAAAGGCTTGAAGAGTCTCCATCAAGAGCTACATCGAATTACCTTTTGCTCAAAAAGGAGTTTGTATTGTTTTTATTCATTGTATTCATATTCTATTTGTGGTAGGCTAGTTTCAAGGGAATTTGAAACTAGTGTGAGGTTTGTTGGTGAGCCAATTGATAAAACCAACTAGGGTTGCTTGTAAGCCCGAAACCAAAACAAGTGTGTGAGGTTTGTTGGTGAGCCAATTGATAAAACAAACTAGGGTTGCTTGTAAGCCCGAAGCCAAAACAAGTGAGTGAGGTTTGTTGGTGAGCCAATTGATAAAACCAACTAGGGTTGCTTGTAAGCCCGAAGCCAAAACAAGTATGTAAGGTTTTGACTTGTGAGCCTGGTAAAACAAGTCGGCTGTAATCTAAAGATTATAGTGGAAATTCTCAAGTGGAGCTTGGGGAGTGGATGTAGGTGCTAGGTGCACCGAACCACTATACTTCTTGTGTGTTTGCATTGCTTTACTCTTTATCTTCTTTTGCTCTTTAATTGTTGTTTTGTTTCATTGCTTCCGTTGCACAATTACTTGAGCACTATCACTCTTCACCTTTGAACTTGATAGCACATATATTGCTTTAATTTTTAAAATACCCAATTCACCTCCCCTCTTGGGCACCATATCTGGGCAACACTATCCATAGTCAATTAGGTTTGTTTGAGTGCATTGTGTCTTTGCATGACTACTAGGTCAGGAACCCCATACCAGGTCCCCCAGGACCAACCTAGTACATCCATGGACCCCACGATGGAAACTTTCATGAGATCTTTGACAGAGCAAATGAGGCAGCTTAGTGCTGAACAGAGGCAGTTTAGTGCTAGATTCGACCAGAGGTTTGATCAAATGAATGAAAGAATAGGTTCATTAGAAGGATCCCATGTGTCTCAACCTGACCCTACACCACTGGAATTTACCCCACAGTATGGTCCAGGACCCCCACTTCCAAAGCTTACACATGATCCAATCCCCAGACATCAAGCCCAACGTAGAGAGGCCATACCTGATCCAATTCCAAGGCATCGAGCCTAACGTAGAGAGGTTACACCTGATCCTATTCCTAAGAGGCAGTAGTATGACATAGATGATCAGGAAGCACGAGTCCTTAGGAGTATCAGACTAGAGCCCCCATATTCGATGGTACTTTAGATCCCAAGATGTACTCTGATTAGAAAAGTGATATGGATTAGTACTTTGAATGATACACCATGTCGGAAGAGCGTAAGGTCAAATTCGCTAAGTTTAGGTTGATCCGACAAGCACGATTGTATTGGGGTAATGTGGAAAGGTTAAGCCGACAGAGAAGAGACCCACATATAGCTACATGGGAGGACATGAAACTCAAATTAAGGGCCAAATACCTACCATTCTTCTATGAACAAAGGCTTTTAGATCAGTGGCAGAAGATGACCCAAGAAAATCAGACTGTGTCCGAATACATAGCCATTTTCGATGAGTATGTTATGCGGTGTGGTGTGTCCGAATCTGAGTCGGTTACTTTGTCTAGGTTTAGAGCAAGCCTGAATGAGGACATTAAGAGGGAACTGATTCTAAGAGAAGTGAATGATTTAGAACATGCTTATCAGGTTGCTAGGGATGCTGAGAGATTTCCAAGGAAACCTACCTATCAATCTGCTTCATCTAGATTTAATGCCCCTGGAAATTGGCTAAACCAGAACCGATTCCTTGCAAATCGACCTAGACCCAATCCCCAGCCCATTCATAGAGATGACAAGGATAAGGCACCTATGGTTCAGAAGGATCGAAACCAAATCCCAGTATGCTTTAAGTGTAATCAGACTGGTCATTATGCTGCCCAATGTCCATACGAGCCTTACATATAGGGGAACCTGAAGTAGAGGACCCTGAGATTAGTGACCCTTGTGAGGAAGAGGTTTATGAGGCTGAAGCTGAGTTAGTGGAGGAATATGAGGAGGAGGAAGAAATCTTAGACTCAGACCGATTAGGAGTGGTCAGATGCATCCTGACTCAAACTAAGAGGAATGAGGATTGGCATAGGACTAACATCCTACATACCTTTATTAAAATAGGGGATAAGGTATGTAAGGTCATAATTGATAGTGGGATTTGTGTCAATGCAATTTCTACTAATGCAGTTAAGAGCCTAAACTTACCAACTGTTCCACACCCGACCCCCTAGAAGGTATCCTAGATCGATGCAACCAATATTTCCATCCGGTTGTGATGCCAGGTTACAATTCAGGTACAATCCTACCAAGAAAGAGTCTAGTTCGATGTTCTTCCGATGGGGGTTAGCACGATGCCACCCTGTTTGGACGATCGAACTCATGTGCATTTCACCATCTAGGAAAGAGGATAGTAATTAATGCGACCCCACCAAAGGACAATGTTAAGAGAGGGTCAAGTCACTTAAAGGAAAAAGAGTCTAATCTGAATTTGATTTCTGCAAAGGAGTTAAAACGAGAAATCGATAGAGGGTCATCAGTTTGAATTTTAATTACTAAGGAAGCTCAGGATCAACCAAAACTAAAATACCCTAAGGAGATCCTAGATTTATTAGAGGAATTCAAAGATGTCTACCCTAAAGATTTACCGGATCAATTGCCACCATTAAGAGATATTCAACATGCAATTGATTTAGTACCAGGAGCCACATTGCCAAACCTCCCATACTATAGGATGAACCCTACGGAACATCAGGAGCTACAACGACAAGTAGGGGATCTTATGAAAAAGGGATTTATTAGGGAGAGTTTGAGTTCTTGTGTTGTCCCAGCACTTTTGACTCCTAAAAAGGATGGCAGTTGGAGGATGTGCATAGATAGCCGGGCTATTAACAAGTTTACGATAAAGTATCAGTTTCCCATACCCCAACTCGATGACATGCTAGACATGATGGCCAGATCGACCATCTTTTCAAAAATTGATTTAAAAAGTGGCTACCATCAGGTGAGAGTTAGAATCGGGGATGAGTGGAAAACGGCTTTCAAGACCAAAGATAGCCTATATGAGTGGTTGGTGATGCCCTTTGGATTATCAAACGTCCCAAGTACGTTTATGAGAGTTATGATTCAGGTATTACGATCATTTATTGAAAAACTCGTGGTCGTATATTTTGATGATATCCTTGTATATAGTAAGACCAGGGAAGATCACTTAGACCACCTCCGTCAGATTTGCCAGGTCCTTAGGAAGGAAGCTTTGTTTGCAAACCTTAAGAAATGTAGCTTCATGTCAACTAGAATCATCTTCTTAGGTTTTGTAGTAACACCAGAAGGAGTAACTGCCGATCCTAAGAAAGTGAAATCTATAGTTGAGTGGCCTATACCTAGGAATGTTCATGACATTCGAAGTTTCCACAGGTTAGCTACCTTCTATAGGAGATTTATCAGAGGGTTTAGCTCGATTGTTGCTCCGATCACCGACTGCA
Organism: Areca catechu; assembly: GCA_021397845.1. Classification (NCBI taxonomy): domain Eukaryota; kingdom Viridiplantae; phylum Streptophyta; class Magnoliopsida; order Arecales; family Arecaceae; genus Areca; species Areca catechu. The sequence continues at coordinate 44,745,304 of CM038047.1, read as the reverse complement.
TTAGGAAGGGCAAATTCGATTGGACTAGAGCTGCCCATAAAGCCTTCCTAGAGATCAAAGATAGAATGACTAAGGCACCAGTTCTAAGGTTACCCGACTTCACCAAAGTCTTTGAGGTCGCCTGTGATGTATCAGGCGTAGGAATAGGAGGGGTATTAAGTCAGGAAAATCATCCTATTGCCTATTTTAGTGAGAAATTGAGTGATGCCAAGTTGAAATATTCCACATATGATAAAGAGTTGTATGCGGTAGTACATGCTCTTAGGTATTGGAGGCATTACTAGCTACCGCAAGAATTCGTTCTCTACTCTGATCACGAAGCACTTCGCTTCCTAAATTCTCAAAAAAAGTTAAACCCTAGACATGGCAAGTGGATCGAATTTATACAAGCCTATACTTTTGTCCTAAAGCACCATGCTGGAAGTGAGAATAGGGTAGCTGATGCACTTAGTAGGAGAATAATGTTGCTGAATTGTGTGAGTACCGAAGTAGTCGGATTTGAATGATTAAAGGAAGAATATGAATTTTGTCCAGATTTTGGAAAGATTTATGAATCAGTGAAGCTAGGGCAATCCACTGAATTTAGTGAGTATGTCTTAAGGGATAGTTATTTGTTCAATGGAAATAGGTTGTGTGTTCCCAAGACATCACTTAGAGACTTCTTATTTGGGAGATACACGCAGGAGATTTAGCAGGATACTTTGGGCGTAATAAAATTATCTTGGCTGTAGAGGATCAGTTTTATTGGCCAAGTTTAAAGAAAAATGTTGCCCAAGTGATAGCCCAGTGTAGGACTTGTGCTGTAGCTAAGCAACCTAGACAGAACATTGGACTATATACCCCACTCCCCGTCCCAGATTGTCCATGGCAAGACTTGAGTATGGACTTTGTCTTAGGATTACCTAAAACTGCTAGGAAACATGATTCTATCTTCATGGTAGTAGATAGGTTTTCTAAGATGGCCCATTTCATCCCATGTTCTCAAACTTATTATGCATCTAGAGTGGCCAAATTATTCTTGAACGAAGTGGTTAGGTTACATGGATTGCTTAAGACCATTGTGTCGGACCGAGATATTAGGTTTACTAGCTACTTTTGGAAAACCTTATGGCATATGCTAGGAACCAAATTGAAGTATTCTACTGCCTACCACCCCCAAACAGATGGCCAAACTGAGGTAGTAAATCGGAGTTTAGGGAACCTGTTGAGGAGTCTAGTGGGAGAAAATACTGCTAATTGGGATCTATTGTTATTGAGAGTGGAGTTTGCTTATAATAACTCAGTCAACAGATCTACAGGGAAGAGCCCATTTGAAATCGTTCATGGATACAAGCCTAGGAAGCCATTGGATCTGATTCCCTTACCTATTTATGCACGTATATCTGAGTCAGCTGAGTCTTTTGCACAGCATATAAAGAACTTGCATCAAGAAATAAATAAGAAAATTAAAGAGAGCAATGATTCATATGCACGAACGGCTAATTTAAGCAAAAGGTTCAAAGAGTTTAAAGTAGGGGACCAAGTTATGATCAGGCTCAGGCCTGAATGATTTCCATCTGGAACTGTCAAAAAGTTACATGCCCGGAGTGCTTGACCTTATAAAATAATTGATAAGTTTGGATCTAATGCCTATGAGATAGACCTACCTTTAGATTTGGGTATAAGTCCAACTTTCAACATATCAGATCTTGTAGAGTATAGGAAGCTGATGTTGCTACTGAGTGAGCCTTTTGGGCCTGATCCTGTTCTTGAGAGCGAACCAACCCTTGAGTGTCCAATAGCCAAATCCACAAATCGGAGAGACAGGGTTGAACGAATTCTGGATGACAAGATGATTGTTACTTGGAATAAGGACTACCAGTGATACTTGGTTTGTTGGCAAGGACATCCCGAGTCTGATGACACTTGGATAACTCGGGAGGATTTGCAGAAGATCGCCCCGGACTTGCTAGAGAAGTACTTGAGCCAGTCTAACCCTTACTTGACAGAGTCAAGTTTCTCCCACCTGGGAAGAATTGGTGAGGACACCAGGGCCTAAAAATATCGATAGGTTGAACCCACATCCTTGTGGATCACCTGTGAATGAAACCCTGGACCCAACCCTTTTATCCATGTAAATAATTTATTTTAATTTTTGTTATTTTGGATTAGTTAGGGTTAGCCCCTTTTACCAACTAGAATTAGGGTTTTATTTATTTAGTCTTTTAGGCTAAACCCCTTTTACCAAGTTGAACTACGTATTCACATGTCTTGTCCTTTTGATCAAATTGGGTTCCAATTGATCAAATAGAACTTTAGTTATTTATTGAGTCCTGTAAAAATTAGTTGTTGAGTCCTGTATTATAGGGGAGACCAATTATAATACCCATGTGACTTAAATTATGACCCATATCTAGTTCAAGATAAGCCCATGTGACCCATGTGCTAGCACAAGCTCTTATCATATGCTAGCCTATTTTGCATGTCAACTTTGCATGATTTCAGGACTACTATTGTCACGTCACCAGGGGGACAATGACACATGGCCTACCACTTAAATTTGGACAAGCTATACTCATCAAGACAATTTCTTTTGGTCGGCCCATGAAGAAAGGCGGACAAAATTTTTAAGAGGAGTAATTGTGAAGGACTTCTCCTAGATGGCACCCTTCTACTCATAATATTTCATGCCAAAGTGAGAAGTCGGCCAAGCATTCAAAGGAGTTTGGAATTTTTTTCTCACCGTTGGAGGTCCAAGGGTTTCTATCATTCCATTCAAATAAGCTGCTAACTATTCAAGCTTCAAGGATTCTAGAATTTTAGCAGGACTCTAGAGTTCTCTCCAATCTAGACTGAAGAGTCCAGGCAGCTCTAGAAGAATCCATTATCAAGACATCGGAGTCCAATCATCATGACCAACCTAGAAGCGATCATGACCCTCCATCAAAGTCTCATCTTGGCGCCAACTATGGATATGAGTCCATTTTTTTTCATCCAGTAGGAGTCCAGGCAATGTAAACTTGAAGTCTAGAGTTGTAATGAAACTCTTGTATTTGAGTCCCTCACTTCTCTAGTTAAGGTTCTATAAATACCCCTATACCTCCCTCCTTATAATTAATGAATATTTGATGAAATGAAATGAAACTCTGCCGAGTTCTTCTTCTAATTCCTTTCTAGCTGCGATGGCTAATAGGTGCTAGGTGTGATGCCTAGAACACTTGGGTGCGACGTCCAAGTTCTACCGGGGTGCGACGCCCTGTTTATCCATCCAATCCCTCCATCGGATTTGATCCCTAAGTCTCTTCAAGGCTTTCATCCAATGCTTTGAAGAGATCCTAGAAGCCAACCAAAGAGGAAGATCCCCGGGAGGACCAACAACCCTGGCGCCAGCCTTCCTTCTAGCTTTGATTTCCAACGTTTAATTACTATTTTTTGGTGTTTTTGGTAGATTCTCTTGAGATCCGACTCTGAAGATCGGCGTCCATGCTTTAGAATCAGTTCTATCGGAATCTGGATGCCAGGAGCGATCAGTTTGGAGTCCGATTCTTCAACCCTAGAGTGCAGTGATCCAGATCTTCATCAGAGGAGATTTCTAAGCGTATCGGTAACTCAAAATCCCTTTCCCTTCCTCTAGATCTGATGTTAGAAAATAGGAACCTAATCTAGGGTGGTTTCTCAATCGCCATGATCCATCTAATTAATTATTTTGTTAGGAATGCATGCGGGTGATATAATCCAGTATTTAGTTGCTTGCTATAGATTCTTTTAACGTATTTTTTAATAGGCTGTTAGGTTAATGAATATTTGCTCTCGATTAACATAAAATTTAAATCAACCTTTAGTACTGCATCGCATCCGTGTCCCGTGTCAAGCCCTCTAGGACATATGGCCCCAGGGCAACCCTGAACCTTCAATCGGGCCCAAAGCCGAAGGAAGCTTAAGTCCAGGGAGAGAGGTACACCCCTCTCCTTGCCCCAAGATCTAAAATCCTCATGAAGATTGAGGATGAATGCTACCTATGCCGCCCTCCCTCGCTGAGGCCGTCGGGTGGTTGTGACAAGTCAAAGTACTGCCAGTTCCACCACAACCACGACCACAACATCGAGGAATGCCATCACCTCAAGAGGGAGATCGAAGACCTGATCAGGAGGGGTTACCTCGAAAAGTTCGTGGGGGGCAAGATCCTGTCCGAATCCTAGGTGCTTGCGGCTCTTCCTCCTATCGACAACCAGCCCACCGAGAGGCCAGTGGGCATGATCTCCTAGGGGATAGAGCGTACCTCTAAAAGGACCAGGATGAGAGAAGGGTATGATAATATACTCTCCTCATAGGAGAAGGAGGAACTGGGATGGAGAATGTAAATAATGATGCCGTTGTCGTCGAGATAATAGCGAAGCATCCTGAAAGATGGTTTATAGTTGATAGTGGAAGCTTGACTGACATCCTTTTTTATGATGCTTTCTCCAAGATGAGTCTATCTCCTACCTTGTTGATGCTGGTGCACACCCCTCTTGTTGGTTTTACTAGAGATTCAGTAGGGATGGATGGAGAGATTATCCTCCCAGTCACCACTGGGATGCCTTCCCGGCAAAGCACTGTTATGATGACTTTCATAGTTGTCAGGCTCCCTTCAGCCTACAACATGATCCTCGGCCGCCCAAGACTCAACCTGCTTGACATAGTCATATCTACGAAACAACTCTTAGTTCAGTTCCTAACTCCTTATGGAGTCGGGTGTACGAGGAGGACCTCCCAACCAATTCAACACTACCTACAAGCTTTCCCTGGGGCCAGGAGTGCCGAGGAGGACCCGATCGCCAACCAACTTGACCAAAGAACACAAGATGCCAAGGGTGGCCTAGTTAAGCACTTGCTGTCATACCCCCTCGAGATGGACCCCTTGAAGATGGTACAAGTGGGAGCCCAACTGTATGAGGATGAAAGGGCTCGTCTCCTAAGTTTCCTCCGGGCGAATGCTGATATTTTTGCCTGGACCACAATAGATATGCTTGGGATTCCTCCCAACATTATCACCCATATGCTGAACGTCGATCCGAAATGCTGCCCAGTCTGGTAGAAGAAGAGGAGCTTCAACCCTAAGAGATATAAGGCAATCAATGAAGAGGAGGAAAAGCTCCTCACTATGGGCTTCGTCCGAGAAGTCCAGTATCTTAGCTGGCTAGCGAATGTGGTCATGATCAAGAAGGCCAATGGAAAGTGGAGGATCTGTGTAAACTACACCGACCTCAACCGAGCCCATCCAAAAGATAGCTTCTCCCTTCTTAAGATTGACCAATTGGTTGATGCCAGCTCATGCCATCACCTGCTCAGCTTCATGGATGTGTTCTCTGGGTACAACTAAATCTGGATACATCCGAAGGATGAGGAGCACATGGCCTTCATAACAGATCGAGGGACCTACTGCTACAAGATGATACCATTCGATTTGAAGAACGCTGGGGCCACATACCAGTGCTTGGTTAACAAGGTCTTTAAAGACCAGATTGGCCAAAACATGTAGATTTACGTGGATGACATGCTTGTCATGAGCAGCCAAGAGGTGGACCATATCATGGACCTTGTAGCCCTTGTAGAAGCCTTCCAAAACCTCCATCTCTATCAGATGAAGCTAAACCCAGCCAAGTGTGCATTCAGCATCATCACCAGAAAGTTCTTGGGGTTCATGGTCACCCAAAGAGGGATTGAGGCCAACCCTAAAAAGGTCCAGGTGATTGTCGACATGGAGCACCCCACTTCGAATAAGTAGGTCCAATGCCTGATAGGCCGGGTCGCGGCTCTGAGTCGGTTCATCTCGTACTTTGCTGAGCACTGCTTGCCCCTTTTCAAGGCACTACGTAAGATGCATGACTTCACATAGACTGAGGAGTGCTGAGAAGCCTTCCTGGAACTGAAGAAGTTCCTCGCCTCTCCATCACTGCTCTCTAGGCCAGAAGTCGGGGAGGAACTCCTCTTGTACTTGGTGATTTCTACAGGGGCCGCTAGCTCAGTGCTTATCTGCATGGATTGAGATAGAGTTCAATGGCTGGTGTACTATGATAGCAAGCTACTCCGAGATACAGAAACTAGGTACACCTGCCCTGAAAAATTTATTTTTGCACTCATTATGTCTGCCCAACATCTCAGGCTGTATTTCCAAGCTCATCCAATCGTTGTCCTCTCCGACCAACCTCTGAGGGCCATACTTAGCTGTTCGGACACGTCCGAACGTCTAGCTAAGTGGGCGATGAAGCTTAGTGAGTTCGATATCACCAATTGTCCAAGGCTATCTTAAAAGGCTCAGATGCTGGTTGACTTCCTGGTAGAGTGCGCCTGGACAAGTGAAGAGCTAGAATAGACCTCCCCCGAGCATCTGATGGAACCGCCGGCCGACGAGATGCCTTGGATACTCCACGTGGATGATGCATCCAATGCAGGAGGAAATGTGGCCGACCTCATTGTTGCCAACTCCGATGGGGTAGTGGCAGAATGTGCATTACACTTTCTTTTCAAAGCTACAAATAACCAGGTTGAGTACGAAGTACTCCTTGTGGGGTTGAAGGTATCTCGTAAGTTGGGCATGTCGAGCCTGAGAGTCTTCACCGACTCGCAGTTGGTTGCGGGTCAAGTCTAGGGAGAGTTTGAAGCCCGAGATCCTCAGATGGCAAGATACCTGGAGCAAGTGCGTTTGAGCGTGGCAGGCTTCCAGCATTTCAGCATCTCCCACATCCCTCATGGATAAAATGCCCGCGCTGACGCTCTCTCCAAATTTGCAACCTTGTCGGACTCGTTGCTGGGACGTGACTACATTGAATACTTGGAGATCCCCAACTACGAGACCCCAGGTGAGGTCCAGCAGGTTACCCCTGAGGCTAATTGGATGTATTGCTAATTCAGGTACATCATCGACAGCACCTTGCCCGAGAACTGCATGGAGGCCAGTCTCCTCAAGAAGAAGACCATGCGCTTCGTGCTGATGGACGGGCAGTTCTATCAGAGATCCCACTCTTACCCCCTGCTAAAGTGTTTGAGACCCTCGAAGGCGGCCTACATGCTCTAGGAGATATACGAGGGCCTTTGTGGGAACCACGTGAGGGTAGGATGCTAGCATACAAAGCCCTCCGGCAAGCTACTGGGAGACCTTGTGCGAAGATGCGGCTAACTTCATGAGGAAGTGTGACCATTGTCAACGACACACTCACATACAATGTCAGCCGACTGTGCCCCTCTCCTAACTCTCTGCTCCGTGGCCATTCGCTTAGTGGGGAATGGACATCTTGGGTCCCTTTCCCCCACGTCTAGTCAACGGAAGTACCTAATTGTGACCATCAGTTACTTTACCAAGTGGGTCGAGGCCGAGCCACTGGCATGGATTACTGAAGCTAAGGCTAGATCTTTCCTCTGGAAGTTAGTCATCTACCATTTCAGCCTCCCACATTCGATCATCACTAATAACAGACGGTAGTTTGATACCAGGCATTCGAGGAATTCTGCACCGATCTCAACATCCGCCACCGCTTTACTTCAGTGGCTCACCCTCAAATCAATGGGAAAGCCGAGGTAACCAATCGGACCATCCTCTAAGGGCTCCGCACCAGATTAGACGAGGCCAAGTGCGATGGGCTGAAGAGCTCCCCAATATATTGTGGGCCTACCACACCATGCCTAAGATGGTGACGGGTGAGATGCCTTTCAATCTCGTCTTCGGTTCCGAGGCCGTGATTCTAGTGAAAGTGGGTCTGCCCATATTGCGGGTGGAGCAATACAATGAAGTTGAGAATCCGGCCTGCCTCCTCCTCAACTTGGACTTGCTAGAAGAAACAAGGGACAAAGCTTGGCTCCGTATGGTGGCCTACAGGCAATGGGTGGCCCGGGACTACAATTCTCGTATGGAGCCGAAGGCCTTCCACCCGGGCGACTTAGTTCTATGACGAGCCAAAGTCTCCCAGCCGGAGGAATGCGACAAACTCTTCCCAAACTGGAAAGGTCCCTACAAGGTGATGGAGGCCCTGCCGCATCGAGCCTACCACCTTGCTGGACTGATGGCACCCAACTCCCCCAAACCTAGAATGCCAGCAACATGAGGATGTACCACCAATAATATAAAAGCTTTCTTTTAATAATAAAAGTTATTTTTTGGTGTAGCACTACCTCCCATCTATGCAGGAACTCTATCCGTTGGACTCCAAGTTCGATGAAGTAAGTTGGGAACTCTAGAAGCCCCGCACTCTATCCCTCAGACTCCAAATTCAATGAAGCAAGCCGGAAAATTCCAGAAGCCCCGCACTCTATCCGCCGGACTTCAGTTTGGCGAAGCAAGCCGGGAAATTCCAGAAGTCCCGCTCTATCCGTCGGACTCCAAGTTCGAAGAAGCAAGTCAGGAAACTTCAGAAGCCCCGCACTCTATCCATCGGACTCTAATTTTGACGAAGCAAGCTGGGAAACTCTAGAAATCCCACACTATCCATCATACTCCAAATTTGGTGATCCAAGTCGAGAAACTTTAGAAGCTCCGCACTCTATCCGTCTACTCTAAGTTCGGCGATGCAAGCCGGGAAACTCTAGAAGCCTCGTATTCTATCCGTCGCAAGCCAAGAAACTCAACGAATTCCATACTTAATTATTTTTTAAAAAATATAATTTTATTTTGATAAAAAAAATAAAAAAATAAAAAGACATCATGGATCGGGATCCACGGGTACAACATTGCTCTATCATATCACACACCCTAGACCTCAATCCAACGGTCTAAACATGGCCCTCCAACCATAAGTCTACGGAGGTCACGGAAGCAAGCTTGTGCTTATGCTACGCCGTGGCAGCCTCGTTACTCCGGCAGAGAAAGCCTGTTCCTCCGAACCCGTGCTCTGAGCGGGCGAGCGATGGCGGAGGAGAGCTCGCATTCGTCGTCGTGGGGATTGCTGGGGAAGCACTACGAGGAGGTGAAGGAGCACTGGAGGAGGAACTTCGCCTTCTTGGACTACTACAAGAAGACGCTGGGCCGCGCAGAGCCACTCCCCAGATGGACCGACGCCGACGTCGAGGAGTTCATCGCCTCCGATCCCGTCTACGGACCCCAGGTATCATCATCGATCGGTTCTTGATCCGACCACGTGTCCTGGTTTTCTTTTTCGATCCGGGCTCTTATGTGGCCGCGGATTTCCAGTCGGGGTTCTGGTTTGCTTTGCTCTCGTGATCTCTGTTGGTGATGGTTTTGTTTTTCCTCGCTTTGGTTTTGTAGTGGATGGATTTGTACTGGTTTTTGTTTTGACTTGTTTCTCGTGAAGTTCGGGGCTTTCAGTCGATCTGGAATTTACGGTTGCTTTAGGGGTTTGATGGGCTTGCCGCGGAGAAAGCTGTGAATTGTTTTATTTCCCCGTTTTTGAAGCATCATTTCCGTAAGTCGAATAGTCGATGATTTCCTTGGGCTTGGGACTGGATTTTGGTTTTATTCGAGTTTTACTTGAAATTTTCATTTTATTTTTGATAATTATATCGTTTCACTTGCTTGCTTACATTATCACATAGCTAGAGCTTTTATTTTGGATGGTGAAATCTTTATTGTATTTTTTGCTCCATAGCGGTGATTGATATTTTAATTGGGACAATCATTGTTCTTTTTTGTTATAATCAGGTTATTGTTATCCTGGTTGTGTAGTTCCTTTGTTTGAAGCAGTCAATATTTTTATGATTTTTCAATAGATACTGAAATGTTCTTTCTTTAGGGTCTGTTTGGATCGAGGGAATCAGAGGGAAAGGAAAGGGTGGGGATTAATTGAAGGGTGCTTCGGGAGTTTATACTTAGTTGAAGGAGATGTCTTGTTTCTTTTTGTGGAAGTGGGATTTCCCATGATAGTATTGAAAGATGATCGCACGTGGAAATGCATAGCTAGAAAAGCAAATAAAATTCTACTGTTAAGTTGTTGAATTAAAGTCTAGGAAATGAAACCATAGTGACAATGGTATGTACAATATAATAGAAAGGCAATCATGAGCTTAGTGGTTTGTTTTTGTTTCTCTTGTTTTCACCTCTATGATTTTATTTTGGCTTTTGAGTAGTTGGTGTTTTTGTTATTTTTCCTTTTGCTCTCAGTTTCTATTTTATCATTCAAGAGATATAATAAAGTTGCATGAAATTAAATCGTGCAATCTTCTGTTTTTGTGCTAGTCTGATATCATTCACTTATTGATTGTACATGGTATTTAGAATGTGATTGCATCAGTTTCATATCAACTTAGTCTTTCAAGAGCAAAGTTTCCACTTTACATGAAAATAATAAGCTTAAAGTTCCTCAGTTATGCAAAGTATTGCAAAGGCAGTAATTTAACTTGTTGACATGGAATTAATTCATAAAACTTCAGTTAATTGGACTATGTGGACTGCAAAAATCAATACACAAACATGTTTCAGTAGAGACTCTTTTTGCGGTTACAAATGTATATTTTACGGTGCATGTTGATTTGAAAGTGCTATTGGACAAGTTGGCCCTTATTGTTGCTCTCTCTAGACCAATTATAATATATATATTTTTTTTAAAAAAAGAAAAGTATTTCTTTCTTGCAAGGATCGCTGAACCGGTATCGGGACCCGTATCGGTCAGCAACTTGTACGGTACGATATGGTACTGTACAGTACCGATATGGGTATCGGTTTGTTGAATTGAGAAAAACTTATCTTCCTCCCCCCTCTCAACTAATAACTAAAAAAAATTGAAAACCGGTTTGAACCGGTTCGAACTTGACTGAACCGGTCCTGAATCGGCTGAACTGACCAGTTCGTCATGGTTCGGGCCGGTTCGGAATTGGTTTGGACCGGTTCCTACTTTTTTTATATATTTTAAAAGAGGGGAATCGATTTTTATAGCCGAACTGTGCTAGTTTGGCGCCAGTCTGGTTTAGTACGGACCGAACCGGTTTGTTTGGCACGGTTCGGCGATCCTTGCTTTCTCGTATTTTTAAGGCTTAGAGACTTGGTTTTGGTTTAGGCTGGATTTTTAGAGTTCTATTTTTGGTTGTTGTGGGAGATTTGCTTGTAGTTATTGAGATTTGGGAAAAGAAACAAGAAAAACAAAGAATGAGTTAAAAAAAAGGATAAGAAAGTTAGAAGAAGCCAAGAAAAGTTATTACATGTCATTTTAGATTTTTTTGTGTTATATAAGTTCTTTATTGATGTAGTTTTAGCAATATTTGGTTGAAGCTAGTATTGCATATAAGTGATTTTAAAAGAGTACTTGTATCTTGAAGGGGCTATTGTGCAATGTTGAGAGGCTTGGACTGACAAGCATCATGGCATGAATTCGAGTCCTAAGGCAGCCATTTGTGCAAAATAATGCCCAAAATTTCTTCTGTCCCCAGTTTGCCCGTCCTAGGACCATAAATGTGTAATGGCAAAACTTGTCTTTTGTTTTCTGAACACAAACCGTACAATTGTTTACTTATTTAACTTTAGTTTTTTGGCAATTCATACATTTTGCATCCATGAAGCTTTTTAGTATCTAGTGCATTCAATTTATTTCTTTGTTTCATAGTTGCACTCAAGAAGAGGGTGGGATTGGTGCAAGAATAAGGTTGCTCTACTATGACTTGGATGTTATGGGTTGCAAATACGGAAACATCCTCTCCATACATGGGGTAAGGCTGTGTACATTTGAGCCTCCTCAAACCAACAGTGGTGGGAGCATTGTTCATTGGGATGCTCTTTTAATAGGAATCACAAATATATTGCACCTGGGCATTTCTTTCTCATATTCTTGAGCATAATTTGTTATTCAATTAAATGCTTGCATGAAGTTATATAATGTTATAATTATTTTATGAGAAAAATATTATTCCTAGAAATGTTTTCCACTTAGTTGCTTACTTTAGTTTTTACAAAATATTTGAAGGCCTTGACCTGTCAGGGGGGCTATACTTATTATCCTTCCCCTCTTTTTAACTCAAGTAAAAGAAAGAAAGCCATCAAGAAATGGAACTCTATACCCTATGTACCTAAAAAGGTAAAGAAATGGTCCCAGTGTGATTGTGAACACCAAAGTAAAAGTTTAAAGAAGGCATCTATGTCTAGTTATGGTTGAGTTTTAGTCAGAAGAACTGTGGGTCAGTAATGCAAACCAATTGGATGAAGTGTATGAATGAAGTTTATGACTTGCTTAAAACAACTTGAACTCCATGATGGCATATAAGGAGTATTGATGCATCCTTGACACAGACATACACTCACTAAATTTGTTTTAGGTGTTGTATGTTGTGATTTTAATTTTCACTACATGAAATGACACATACTCTCTACCTTTCTAGGCAAATGGTCGCATTAAAATAAGATACAAAAGATGTAATATTGTTGTGGCTTTGTGGGCATGTGAAGATACAAAATAAATGCTTGATTGTTTACTTGTCTGTTCCACATACTACTTTTGAGTTTTGATGACATTTTGATGCCAAAGTAGTCCACTTTAACCTTGTTCTTTCCGTCACTATGACTTCAATTCATTCTTTGGTTGTTTCTCTTCTGCCATTTACTCTGATTAATATTTTAAACTTGCAATCTCTCTCTAAGTAGTTCCTGCTAACATTGTAAATATGAAGTAGAAAAGTCTTATCATGCATATACAAGGAAATAAGTTTTTTATGGTTGCAAGCATATTTTAGATATTTGAAAACTGGGAACAAAAAGTAAAGATGGAAGATTGGAAAATTAAATAGAAAAATAAAACATGTGCAAAGCAAAAATAATATAAAATAGTAAAACCTTTGGGCCCTGTTTATATGATGTCATATATTTACTTTAGCATGAAATTTTTGACGGTACTTTGATATGCAATGTAGAATTCATGATCACACTGCTAAAATTGACAATAAAAGCAGTATGAGAAAATGGTAGCCCAAAAAAAAGCTCTGAAATTGGTTCATGTTTTCTGATCTTATCTTGGTTAATTAGAGAATGCACTATTTGTGCATGTTCCAATTTTTTTCTCTCCCATATTTACCTGTCCTGTTCTGGTTTATGTAGAGGTTGCCTCTGTTATTAACTCTCGTCCATGTTTCACCACACCAGTTAAAGAAAAGAGAAAAGAATGAGACTATATGTCTTATTTTAGCTAAACTAAAGAATCATAAAACTCTAATCAAGGAGCAATAGTGCATCAATTAAATTACCACACATTTGGTAGAGACTATATGACATGTTTTATCTAAACTAAAGAATCGTAAAACTCTAATCAAGGAGCAATAATGCATCAATTAAATTACCACACATTTGGTAGATTACCACACATTTGGTAGATTACCACAACTAATAGGACTATAACAGATTATTTAATTGTACACTGAACATGATGTACAGCATGCCTTTTGGAACTGTCTACAGTCTATTACATTATTAAATCTAAGTGCCATGCATACTCATATATCATCAGTTTGAGATAGCATTGCAAAATGACTGACCTTATAAACAGCAAATGTAAAATTTGGTCTTTGACATCATGTCCAATGCTTGACCTGCCAATTCATTGTTTTCTTAGTTGCTTTTTGCAAGTCAATGGCGATACATTTACGAATATTATCTAGTATGTTAAAGTTATATGGTTTGGCTCATACATTTTTTTATTTCCATGTGAAGCAGACCACACCCCTCTGTATCCCTTTCATCTGGAGCTTGCTAAATTCTGCAGTTTTCCTTCTTTGTTGATCATTTACTTTGAGTTGTGTATATTGTCTTGCTGATTTTTGGTTGGATGATTAAGTTTCTGATGATATTCTGGAATGGACGTCTTTTTCCTTCAGTTGAAGGCTTTAAGGGAATCAAAAAAGTATGCTATGGTTGGGGCACTCCTTGGTGCAGCACATTTAGGAGGAGTTTCCTGGAAATATTCAAAGAGCCCACATGGTATTGTAGCTTTCTGTTCTTGCATACTTGTATGATTTTGTCATCATTCTGACTTGAATTATTAACGACATAAAGCTTGTAGTTAAAGGTGTGGGAAGAAACAATATAAGTCTGATCATGATAACTGTTCTGGTTTATATAGAGATTGCCTCTGTTATTCACTCTCCCTGTAAGTTCCACCATAAAGTCAAAAAAAAAAGTGAGAAGGAAGGAGAGTATGTGACACATGTTTTATCCAAAGAATCGTAAAATTCTAATCAAGGAGAAAATAGTGCATTAAGTTGCCGGTTTGGAACTTCTACTAGAAAAAGATTAGTAATTAGTTAATAAATCTGTGTTTTATTGCTTGAAGTTCGCAAGCTTCGTAGTAAAACCTCAGAGTTGAAGTCACCAGGCAAATCCTTTCTCAGGGCAGGAAGTCTGGTAACATTCTTGAGCCTTTCAAAAGCTGGCTATCCTACACATATCTTAATGTTGCAATACTGTGAGAAAGTCTCTAGTCATGAACACCAATTCTTTATGGGTTTGTTATGGAGCTTCAGGATATAACTTGCATTTTACAAAATAAGGGATTGCACATACTGTACTGTATATCTTATACACAATAATGCACTGATGAATGGTAAGTAAATAAGCCGAATACGAAGGGGCTATAGATTTCTAGGAAGAATAATATAGAAATTTTCTTTTACAAAATGAAACTTGGGCAGATTGCAAGTTGAGGATGATCTGGTATATAATAAGCATGTCTTTATATTTAACAGCTCCTATGAGTTGACTCTTAATTATGAATAGCAAAATCTGTCGAATAGTGGCATGATATCAAATGCAAGTATCTATCTTCCAATTCTAACTTATGCAAGTTGCGAGACATATCTGAAGGTCTAAGTAAATTGTTATTTGTAATATTATGTTGTGGACATACAAAATCAGTGGATTGCAATGCTGGAAGGTGCCATGGATCTGAGAGTGAATGGCAATATGGTGGCTGTTAATTCCCTAAATTTTGGTATTCTGAACATTATTTTCAGTTGTCTGCTTTTGAATCTAGATATTCAGAAGTGGGATATGTTTCAAAAAGTAGTTTTATAGTAGCAGAGGAGGTTCTTGTTTTTTCAAGGTAATGAACCACATAGTAATTGTCAAGAACATAACAAGGAAATGGGAAGGCTCAAGAGCATCCATTGGTTTGAGGGTTGCTAGTTGGAAGCTAATTGCATGTTCTCTTGAGGGGAGAAAAACTATGCTTAATTGTGAGGAAACATTAAGATGAATTTGTGGAGCATGAGTTGCCCCTTCATTTCATTACTTGAATCTCGATTTAGTGTGAGTTTGTGTTTTCACCCATTCTGTTTTGATGCTTCTTTTTGATGGAGAATTTGCTCTCTTCAAGGCAGATGTTGTGATCAATATTGCTTGGGCACTCTTGGCAAACCCATGCTGGCAATGTTTGTTTATTTGTTTGCTTATAACCAACAAGCTTGCTATGCTATAAACCTGCAAGAAAAAAATAATTTAAAACTACATTTTGAAGATGCTTATATCAGGTTGCAATCATTTCTACAAGACAAAAACTTAACCTTCACCAAGATTTGAACTACTGGAGTCGGTACTTGTACTAGTATCCTAGTACTAGGTAGGTTGGGTAAAGTATATTACTATACTAACACATAGTGTGCCTGTTGGTGCCGGCACATCGAACAGGAGGTGATGTACCAGGTGTTGGTTCTAAGGGGAGTACTAGTATTGGTACCTTACTAGTATGGTACTGTATGGATCAGTATGTACTAGTTCTTAAATCAGCAATCCTTGACTTAAGCCCACCTGATAATGTTGACTTGCCTTCTATTTCAAATTTTCATTAAAGTATTAAGTGGCCCTAGCCAAGAAAGCAAACAATGCCCTTTTTTCTGCAGTATCTGCAATTTCCTTTTCTATGGACTGCTGGCACATCCATAACCTCCCAGATGTTTTTCAAAGCTACTCTAATGGTAGGGAATTGGATTAATGCAATGGAAGACCTTCATAATTGATCATTAATCTACCTTATATCAAGATGTTCGTTTTGGGCAACCAGGTAAACTGGTTGGGACTTGATTAGTTGTCATACACAAGTTAGTTTAGAATGGAGTTTGTTGTTTGAAATGCATGTTTTGTAGGGAAGTAATATTTAATTGCTTGTCTTGCACATGGTCCAATGATATTTGAAGATGATGCCAACAAAGTGGAAACTAATTCTAGACCTAACTAAAGCCATTTGACAATTTTAGGGTTGATGCACTTCTAAAAAGCACTCTTTGCCCTATTTTTCTTTTTAATTCCTTAGCTTTTGATGTATGTTGTGTAAACCATCTGCATCTAGGGATGTGGCATCTTGTCTTTCCCAATCATTATTATTAGGAGGCATCACCTCGGTGCTTGGGCAACTATTGGAGCTATGATGGGCCTTAGAACACATAAGAGACTTTCTTAGACCTTCATAACCTCTATATATGCATGTGTTTGTGTGCATTATTTGTATGCAATATATTGTACACTTATTTGTAGATTAATGCACAAAAAACTCACTTAGTTTAACAATTTTTTAGAGTTACATGCGGATGCTATTCATTGGATTGAACACTACAAGAAACTTCATATTAGATTTAAGAACAGCAATGATGACTTGAATTAAAGTATTGAGTTATTGGCCTAAAATAGGCCTTTCAATCAAAACCCTGATTGTAACTAGCCTCAAACAAATTGGATGAATGGTAATCTCATCAATCTCTACCATTTGAGCTAAGTGAACTGTGATATTTTGTTACTTTCTTTTTGACTTTAATTTAGAGTTCAATATAAATTATAACTAGTACAATTTCCGGAATATCTTGAATTATTTTTTGCTTGAATAGTTTTTCATCGTACAGTTGCGCTTGCTTCAAGGGTATGTTTCTTGAATTCACGTATGAGTGGGTGCAGGTGCATGTCTATGCATCAAATCCTTTCTCTTAGGCTGCATTTGAAAACTGAATAAGGAAGAATAAAAGTCTCCCAATCCACATGTGACACATCTTTTCAGCTAAACAATCATTTGGGCATATGGAATAAACTATATTTTACTAGGGCAGAATGGGTACTCTGGAAATAATGGTACACCATAGATGCTTTACTTTTTCTCTTCCTAACCCATTTGCCCGACTTATCCCAAGACTAACTTACTTTAATGAAAGAGTGAAATAATTTGACCCTCCCATTTCCTCTCCAACTTACTCCATTTAACCCAACCATTCTGTGTTTTTTATTTTGCTTCCTAAGGCAGCCTTATTATTTCCCTTTGTGCTACCCATACCCATGTTGATGTCTGTGCCAATTGAGGGGACTTTGGTGTAAATTTATGAATCTGATTAACATTGCCTCAAGGCCTGTCATAAAGTTGGTTTTTCCCAAAATATTATAAATTTTAAATATATAGCTGTAGTAGTTAGGTTAAATGCTGATTATCTTTGAACAAGCTAGTCTCATTGGTGATCACCTAGTCATTGAAATCATTTGGGTCATATGCTAGGGCTAATGCTTGAGGTCACCTAGGCAATTTGACAATTATAGTCTCAACATTTAAGCATGTCTGGTCTAATGTAAACCATCATAGTCCATGGTGGATCATTTATCGGCAATGAAACAACATTCAATATTGATTCATGAATTGATCCGATCCTTCATCTGTTGAACATTTGCAAGAACATCAAGATGGGCACCTTGGTGTCCAAGGTGGTTGTCTGTCGATTTTGCTAAATATGTAGTATGAATAACCTGTATCCTCACCTTGTACTTTATTGGCGAAATTTGCTCGCATAACTTTTCATAACTGCAATTGGAGCTTAAAAAAAGGGAGTTTGAAGCCCTTCATTCTTTTTTTCTGTCATTTTTTTTCTCTTTATGACCAATCTGGCTCTTAACAACCTCAATTTTGCAACTTGTCTTTTTGAACTTGGCAAAGAGATTGGTGTAATTGTCCCTGATGGTTGTTAGCCCATGTTCGAAAAGACTACAAATGGCAAATCGGTAGTTAGGAGGCAGCCTAGTGCCTATGCAAGGCATGCACTAGACAGCTGTCTAGATGTCAAAGTTGTCCAAAAATAATAAATTTAAAATAAATAATAAATATAAGAAATCTAAAAAGCATGGAATGCTGTACTAAGTTGAACCGCCTAGTACATTCTGTACCATATTGTACTAGTCTCATACCGATATGGTATCTCATACCGTATTGATACTCGGTATGCAATTTTGTACCATGCCAAACCGCATTTTGATACTGTAATAGGATGATACCGGTACAGGATTTGGTATGAAGACGATGAACCTTGCTAAAAAGAAAATTATTATCCAATAAATGGCACAACTCTCAAGTACGATTTACGATATCAATCTAGACTATTTACTTGATAACATCTGATACTAATTTACAAGTCCTTTTCATTCTCCAAACTTGAACATGATTCAGAATGTTAAGATGGGATAGGTGGTCCCCATCAGGCAAATTGTATAAGAAGTCATCATAGAATAGATCAGTCATAACCTGATGTGGGTAAATCGGCAATAACTGAAAAGTGCTCAGTAGGCATGCAAAAAGGCATAAGCCGAGCTAGACAGTGTGGTCAAATTTGGCTCTTTTGTAATATCAACCGAGCTTCAGTGAGTCACCTATTGAGCTAAGCAGAGCTTCTATTCGTGTTTTCCAAATCAAAGGTGTTTGAGATTGGCTTGTTTATGAGTCAAGGCTTAGAAAATGTTCTAGCTCAGCTTGTTTCCTAGCAGAACCAATCTCGAATGAGCCTGCTACAGGGTTGACTGGTTGAGTCTGAGCTGTTCATGAGCAGTTTGGTTTGTCTGCAGCCCGAGGACTGAGAAGCACAATCATACACTAGAGTTTGTATGATTTGTGATAACAAAAAGCCATGCAGTATTATTGAAACTTTTAAGGATTACAACTCTGTTCTGATCATGCATATGATGACTTCTCTGCAGTAATTCTGTACATAAGCATTTGAAAATAAACCTTTTTGTTTCAGCTTGTTAGACTGAATTTTAAACTAATAAAAATGTTGCAAGACATCAATACACTCATGTGGAAATTTTGCGGATAGATAGAAGCTTATCGAGCTTTGAAAACAAAGGTATCGAAAATATTTTATTACCATTTCTGAAGTTAATGAAAATGTTTATTAGTTACAGTAACCACATTTAACAATTATTATCACATCTGCATAAGTTGACTGCATCACTGGTTATTCCTATTAGAGCTTCTTTCGCAACATCAACTTTTCCAAGTTCTCCCTGACTATTTGTTGTCACAGGTCTTGGGTGTTTTCTGGTTTTTAAATGAAATCAAGGCCATGCATTTTACCAGGGCCTCAGATCTTTGTTTCACTTGTTCATTGTACATCAGTTAGTTCTCAACCTCATCACTGATCATTGAAACTTCCATGCCTCATTTGATGTACTAATTTCTTGTAACAGTAATTGTTATATCCTATTTGGATCCAAAGGCTTGAAATAATGTTTTTCTACAGTGTTATGAAAAAAAAACCTGCGACACTAGTGAAACCAAAGACAACAAAAAATTGTTTTTCTTTCGCTTCCTCATCTTCTTCTTTTTCTAAATGATGACATACACTTCGTGCAAGATTCTTGTCTACTGGGAATGGTGATTTACTTTCTACTTTATAACAGTCCTATAAATTACAAAAATTAACGGGTAGTACATAGCCTTTATTTCAACTGTTCAATGATTATTACATAGTTCCTGTTTTCAACACATCATTGATTGTTGAGAATTCTATGCCTCTTTTGATATACTAATATCTTGTGATAGTAATGGCTATATCCTATCAAGATGCAGAAGTTTTGAAAGAATGCTTCCTGTTATACAAAAAAGGGAAAAAGTTGTGACAGTAGTGAAATAGAAGAACATCAAACTTGTAATTACTTCTTTTCTTCTTCTTATTGTTTTTCTTTTTAAATGGTGAACTACATTTTTCAAGCAAGATACTTGTCTACTAGAATAGTGGTTTACCTTCTATGCTATAACAGTCCCATAAATTATTACACAGTTCCTGTTTTCACTCTTTAATGACTACTGCAGGTTTTGTTTTGGCTACGGGTTTTGGAGCCCTCTGTGGGGGTATCTTTGGATCCGAAGTTGCAGAACACTGGAATCAGCTCTACAAGATCGATAAGGCGGGTGCTAATCTCAAGTTTCTCTACTGGTGGGAGGACAAAACACTAGGTCAGTGGTCTCAGCTGGCTTATGCATACTAACAATTTTTTTCTTTGCTCAAACATTTTGCTGATAATCAGTATTCCATTCATATATGGTTGGTTCAAGATATGATCTACTCAAAATCTGGAGTCTCATATCTTTAGCACAATTCCTAATAACAACCCTCTATAGCTGGATTCTAATTCTTCATATTGGATGTCAGAGGGTCTTGCCATGATAATTTAAATCTCAATTGGCAGGTAGGATGCTCGCCTTATTACTCTTGCAACACATTTAAACTTACACAATGAGAAAGTAGGGTTGTCAGTTGATCCTAGAATCTCGAGTTTGGGTCGATTTCAGCTTGAATTTTGCCTGAACCAAGCTCAAGTTGAATATGATTTAACCAAGATCATCTTTGGTTCACATGCTCGAAATCAATTGCTCTATTAGGATCAGCTCAGAATTATGATAAAATTACTATATTATATAATACATTCTACCATGTAAATGTTTTTACTGATGGGTACTTAAATTATTGTTTTTTGTGGAATCATAATATATTTTATGGAATATTTAAAATTTTTAGATTTATATTTATGTATAAATGTTTATTCGTTTTTAGTTTTAGTTGTGTGAATTAGTGAATCTTTAATTCAAGCTTGAACCAAGCTTTAAATTTAAGCTTGAAAGCTTGATACAAGCTTGAACTGATTTCGTGTTGATTTTGTCATCAAGACAATCGATTAGGCTCTTGTTTGAATCAAAATTGAAGTTAAGCTCGAATTAGGCTCAATCAAATAATATCAATCAATCTTGATCTCAAAATTTGGCTTGAAAATAATTTTGAGCTAATTTTTATCAAACTCAAGCTCGATAAAGCTTGGCTTGATTGCACCTCTACTATAAAGCAACTCATCAAGGCTTTCTTGAACCAGGTTCAAGTTTGGGCCTTTTTTCTATGAAGTTAGAGAAATTTTTGCGGTGTAGAAACATAAGCTACTGTTTTAATGTGAGTTGGGGGATTTTGCAAAACTATTAGTTTATTTTCCTTTTTGTGGGTTCAGACAATTATTTTTCTTTTTAAAGGAATGGGACAAATTTTGAAATTTTGGATGCTTTTACCCTTGGCCCTAGTGGATAAATCCTGCTTGTGAATGTGCATTGCTATCATTTACAACATGGACTGTTGATTGAACTGGAAGAGCTTAGGTCATGGGTCACCAGTTCAATTATCAGGTTGACTGGAATGGAACCATGATGTCATGATGACATAATAAATATAGTAATCGTTAATCATTTATAGAAAAGAAACTATATTAAAATTATAAATATATTAGAAAAATTGTACAAAGTAAAAATCTCTTGCATTTTTACAACTTCTGGCACCATTGTCACAAGGCATTATAGTAATGCATGACACAACCATGTTAGAAATAGGTACCACAATCTATGGGGATTTGGACACACTATAACAATTTAATATATCATGACACATGGACAACTTCTATCTATATAATAATATTTTTCAATAATTGATTATTTCTGGCATTTTATATGTGTGTCTCTTGTACTTTTCCTCGATATCCAATAGTGTAAAATCTACATGTTCTTTAGCTTTTCTTGTAAGTGCTGTCATTTTTGATTTATCGTTGGTTTTTCCAATCCCAAATCTGAAATCAACCAGTTGATTCTTACAAACTGTAGTACCATCAGCTGAATTCATAATTGATTCTTTGAGCATTAACCAAAAACAAAATATTTAGGGGGGAATAGACAAGAAAAGCTAAAAGATATTTGTATAATCAGCTGAAGACAACAGGTCCATTACAAAATATCTGCTCTCAAGATACTAAGCTTTCTCCTTTTTTCTTTTTTTAATAAAAAATAAAACTAGAGAAAACCGTGAATTATTCACAAATCTTGGAAGAGATAGAAAAACCAACTCTTTGAGCTTTGGTTTCAATTCTAATTACTAACAATATTTTTGCTTAGAACAAGAAGAAATCTAAAAGATGTTTGTATAATCAACAAAAGAAAAACTGCCTGCTTTTGAGAGCTTTTGTTTGGAGAGGGAGGGGATCATTTGACAGAGTGGGATGCCGCTGGCCAGGGTTGGGCTACTGTTGAGACCTAGAGGGACATGGTTGTATGGGGAGGGAGGGAGAGATAGAAGTGGCTGGTGAGGATGAGAGCGCGTTTGTGAGTGAGAAGGATTTTACTGGCCATTGGGCTGGAGCCTGAGCATGAGTGGCAATGAGAAATGAGGGATCCACGGGTTGAGAGAGAGGAAGAGTGGAGAAGCATGGTACTGATTGTTCACTGTCTGCTGGTCATCACCCACCAATGGAGGAGAAGAGATGAGTGTTGCATATCAAATCGAATGCCCTAACATCAATTTCCCAAATTTGGACCATTGTCTAGTAGGATGGAAAATTGGATGATTCACTCAAAACTGAAGCTGTTTGAACGATTGATGGTTAAACCGGTGGTCCTTACAAATTAGTGGAAAAGAGAAAATGGTCTTATGGGTTTGCCCAAGATGCAGATCTGGCTGGTTGACGGTTCAACCAGCAGTCTGGTCTTGAGATCCATAACATATGTGCAACACTTATTCAACAAATATGTGCAACACTTATTCAACAAATATGTGCATATAGTCTTAAAAATACTTTAGTTCACATAACAAATTATGTACCTTCATATAAAAAGTGTGGCCAACTCTGTTTAAACACACAGCTAGTGTATCTGCTGGATTCAGAGGTAGGACTCTCCAGCAAATTTAGGACCGGGCTATTCTTGCAAGGACAATAAAAGTGCCCTGAATCTGCAAAAAGGACAATAAAATGTGCTGTTTTTGCAAAATTCCCATTTGCAGATGTTTGCTTCCTCTAGCAGTCCTTTTTTAATGCATTTTTCTTCTCTGTCTTGCCATCTGTATATCCTTGCTCTAATCCGAAACTTTGTTTTGATGAAGTTCCATGTAGTCAGTAAACAATGGTTGTGATCTGCTATGGGTCCTCTTGTTTGCGAATACCAAATAGGTGGGTCATACAATTCTGGTACATTCTCCGCTCTGACAGGGGATTGGATCGCACCTTCCCTATGTCATGTGGTATTTAATCGCTGACCGTGTGTGCCTTTTTGGTGATCATGTCACTGTGAATTTTCCCACTTGCTTTTTACCTGATCCGTAGTCTTCATTAATAATGCTACATGAGCTGACGAGCCTGTTCTTAGAATAATTGACTTATGAATCCTTGATTAGTGAAGATCATTCATCTATTCTTCAATTCCTCCTTTACTCGTTATTGAATCTTTATGCTCTTCTGACAGGGAAGAATGGCAATTAAAACTTGCTCAGGGCGCTTGGTTTATGATCTCAGATCGACAGGTCGACAAAAGCGGTGCCTCGATTGCATTACTTGTGATGAAATAAAAAGAAAACCCCGTCTCTTTGTTTAGTCTCCCAAATAAATTAACATGCAGGGTGACAAGTCCCTAACAAAACATATACTTTCATTTGCAAGTGTTATACTCCACCCAGTTGGATAAGGATTTGTGCTTGCATGACCTTTGTGAGCTTTGCCATTGTAACCTTTTTACATTGTTGGCCCATTTGGCTGTCAGGGCTGGCATATATTTTGTTTGCTTGATGTGGTGAACAAGCATCATTGAGTACCGAGGAAAAAGGATTTGCAGGGATCATTAAATTGTATAGCATTTGGATTGAGACATAGGAGAATTTTGTAATTCATGAGTGAGGCAACAGTTCTATGGCCTTTCGAGAACGCGAGCAATTTCTGCAATAGTTACAAGAGGCGATGTGAGCTGAGACTTACTGTACCAGACCTAGGTATCATTTTGTAGATTAATAGTGGAAGACCCCAAGACCTAGGTACCATTTCATTTGCTGATTAGTTCCAGTGAGATTGGTTCTGTCACTAGGAGAGTCAGACATGAATGTAAAGGCCTATGATAGTTTTATTTGATTTGTTGTGGTTGCTTTTTAAAAAATCTCTTATGCGAGGATCCATGGGAAGTATTTATTTTTGTCTTTTTATTAGATTTTTTTGTGGGGGGAGTTGGTCTGGTGTTGGTATAGAGTTGAGATTTTGATGATAGCGTCTTAGCTAGTCTTTTTTTGGCGAGGTCTGAATTATTATGCATGGTCTCGATTATTATGAGGCATGGCATGTGTTTAGTTCAGATAAAAATCCAAGGGGAAACAAACCAGCCTCTGAAATGATGGCAATGATGGCTTTGTATGTTCAAAAATTGGCCCAACTTTCGATTCTAGCCACCGGATAAGAAAATCTGCAAATCTTAATCAATCAATTTATCCTACTCTATACGTCTTGCACCGTGATTAGAATGGAAATAATGAATTATATGCGACAACAAAAAGCTAATAGAAAATAGGTTCAACAATTTCTTAACATCAAAAGCAGTGGATTGGAAACAGAGAGCAACTCAAAGACATGAAACCATCCGAGATAAACCAAGCCTTCAACATTCAGAATAATGCTAACGGGTATTAAAGTTATTGCTTGAGGGATGATAACCGCTCCACACAAACAGTAGTTATTCACACCCTAAACAAATTCCGCGGTGACGATGGTCCTCCAGTAGTCTTCTTTGTCATGCGTAGGAGTAGCCCATCTCTGAGCTTTTAAAATTGGAACACTCATCTTGTATGGTTAGTGGGTATGGAATGTCAGCTATCTCTGGGCCTACTTCAAAATGCCCGTTTTGGTGTACTATCATTGGGGCTACATCTGAATGCCCAATCTGCTCTACTATCTGCACACAAAACAGAAAAAAAACATATACATAATAAGAAATAAACTCTCTATAAAAACGATCATTTTAAGCAGCAGATGATGATTTTAAGCAGCAGATGATGATTTTAAGCAGCAGATGATGATTTTTAGAGTTGTGGTACCTTCTCTTGGAGAAGTTCATTGGCAGCTGTCAGTATGCCCTCCTGCACAACAAAATAAACTATTCTAAGCAATCTCTGTAATTGCCATGGTTATGTAATCTGAGTTTTACTTTTGATGGAGGATTTTTATAAAAGAAAACTTTTACTCCTACCACAAGGGGGAAAAAAAAAAAGAATGTTTTTTTTTTCCTCCCCCAGTTTTTAGTGAGTGAATGTTTGGAAAATAGAACTAAAGTAGATGAATTACCACCTTATTTTTAAGGGACTGGATTTCTTGGAACATGATCTGCATCTGTTCATGAGAAATTTAATTAGAGTAGCATGTTTGTTTTGAGAAATTATTTAGACACATGACAGTTAAAGATAAGGTGTATCCTCCCCCCCCCCCCCCCCCCAACAACCCAAAAAAAAAGGAGACGTTGAAGCCTCTCCACCTTATTAGCACGTATTTGATAAGTCCATATCTCGAGATGCCTTTCCAAGGCATGCAGCTCCTCCAGTGTCATATTTCCAGTGCATCCATCTCCAAACATGTACCTGTCACCCAAATTCCTTGAAGTCATACGTGAACTATATGTTATTGAGTTTGTGTTAAATGCGTGAATGTGTGAAGAACATTTGGATTAATTTTATGTCCGTCGATTTAGGCTTGAAGGTCCATTTTTTTTTTTATTTTTGGCACCGGATGTTGCTCTTAGTAGAGTTTATTGCAAAAGAAAGATTTATTTATCCATGTCTTGGTAGCTTGGGGAAGGCTCAATGGTTATTGTTACACAAGCTATATTTGCATGTAACGAAATATTAATCATTAATATTATGGTGAATATACAGTTACTTTGCACCCAGTGTCATTACTAATTGTTACCTCCACATCAAGCTTAATTTGAGATTTCATGTTGGGAGGAAGTAATAAATCCTGGATAAATTGGGTCATAGACTACTAGTTGTATACCTAGTAAAAATCTAATATGTGCCTGCTGTGGTGATTTCTTACAATAATTGATACTGTGGGGGGTTTTGCACTCTCCAAATCTCGAGACTTATTTTGCAGGCATTTGCCCTAGGCAATTCTAATTGATGTTCAATAGATGATTTTATTATTTTCATCAAAAGATCTTTTGAGATACAAAGAAATTCCATGATTAGCCAGTAAAAAAAATTTGTTACCAAGCCATATGGATTTTTATGAAAGGCACCATTTTTCTTCTACTTCTTTATATGTTGGGTTGGTGATAACAATGTCGCCTACTTGTTACCATGGTGTACTTTAGACTTTAGTTAGGGCTATGTAGGGATATTTGGGAAACTACTCTACCCAATAATAAAACATCATGAAGGGGACCTTCTAGAGAAGTAGCTACAATGACTCTGAAAGGGTATTTGAAGTTGCTTTCTTGTTCTCTCTCATTTAAAAGCCCAGATCATCGAAAGCTATTTAAAGGTGCACCTGGGGTCTCTGCGTTGGAATTAGTATTAAAATGTACTAGCCTGCTGCACTAAGGAGGGTGGTGCAAGTAGAGAGGCAGCATAAAAAAGATAAAGCTAATCAGGAAAGAGATCTAATCATGAATAGGACAAGAGAAAATTGAAGATTCTATTCTTCTCCCTCCTCAAAATATCGCTTCAGTTGCAAGATCTTCATCTTTTCTTCGTAAAGGATTTGCTAACTTGGGGGGTTTTCATTCCTTGTCCCATGGTGTTCATCCTTATTCCTCTCAAATGTAGGACTTGACCCTTCATTGTTATGGTGTACTTCTCTTATATTGGCACGAGACATCTTCTCATAATATTTATTGCAGGATCAAATCCAACTTCCTGTTAACCAAATTATGTTTGTTTTTTTGGAAGACAATAAGCTAACAAATTGGATGGTATACAAGCCATGGTTACAGATGCACATAATATGCAAGGTCAAAGCACACAAACAAACATAGCAATACCTGACAAGCTTTGGTTACTTAATATATAATTAGGAATTATAACATGTATATACTATACTTTATTCCAATCTTTATTTGGATCTACATAGTAGCAAGAAGCCAATCTTTTTTTCTAGCTTTTTCATTTTTTTCCTTTGTTGTAGAGGAAATGACTTATCCGATCTTGAATAATATGGCAAGAATTAATGTGATAGATGTAACATGGATGGTCAAGCCAAGGATAAGAAGAAGAATTAGGAAGTCAATCAATAGCTATCTGAATTAGATATGTGGTACATCAGGTGACCTGGTCAGTTCTAAGTTTAGGCCTTAGCTAATATCTACATCTGAAATTTATTGGACCTACCAAAATAGGTAAAATATTGGAAAAACATCCTCCGTGACAACTCTTTGACTTTGGTCGCTGCTCAACATGGGATCAAAACAGTCCTAGAACCTCAATGATATTGCCATTGGCACGTGGACTACACTCCACCATACTATCTTTTCTAACTAATAATTTTGTTACAATACAAGATCCTTTACTCATTGTGGCAAGGAATCTCTTACAATCATCGCTTGATGGCCTACTATTGCTGATATGCTTTGGCACCCAGAGCGTAACAAATTAGGTGATCTTGAATTGCCTAATCTCTCCCTCTCAATATAAAGAGGGAAAATGGGGACTAAAGGGGGATTCTCTTTCTCACTCTACTTACCCTTCCATCTATGTTCAAATCTTCAGTTGACTTAATCATAAGAGGGTCCCTTGCCGAGCAACCCTCAATGAAAGCAGACTTTCATTTTACAGGTTTCCAATGATAGAAAACCCTATAAGCATCTAGCTGACCTCCAGCTCGGCTGGAGGTCATCTCCATCACCCAGACCACCGGAGAGGAGTAGCAACATAATGGCACTAGAGGAAGGGCCCCTTGTTTAAAGTTGGAAGCGTGAATAGTGAAGATGAGAGCATGAAGCCATTCCACCACACCACTTAGCTATTTGTTGGACAGGCATTCAATAAGGGGATAATCTCCACTATTACCTGCATCAGCGGATCCCTCAATGATTTGATGACCAAGTACTATAAATCTAGGCAGCTACAATTATGATGATCTAGCTCCAACCAAGTTTAGCACATCCGGATAGCCACAACCACCATGTAATAGCTCGAATTGACTATGGTAGAACATCAGCCATCCCCGGTGATTGCACTCTTGATACCTTGAATAGGGGACTATTTCGTCCCTTTCAAGGCACCTCCATGTAGGTGAACTCTATTTATTAGAGATAAAACCATTGGGCTACCAACAGCCAACGACAACACCTTGAGCAGGGTCCTCAACACTTTCGCCTTGAGCAGGGTCCTCAACACTTTCGCTTGTTCGACATTACTATATGGGCAATCTTTTTTGTCACTGGAGCTAGTGGAGGGAGGACTGTCGTTGCTAATTTTCAAGGACCTATGGGATGGACTCAACTTCGATATCCCTCCTTTCTTCAATCACCCTTGACGTGGCAATAGTCTTAAGTAGAAGGTTCGTAAGGTGGAGCAATACTGCGGTGAGATCTGAACGGGAAGCTGAGAATGTAGGCTTGACCTCAACATGCAAGCCTCCTTTGAGCTTCACTAGCATCAGAGGGCAGAAGACCAGAACTTATGGCAACATTGCCCAACACTATCCTTTGGCAATTGTGAAGGGAAGGAAACAAAAGACATTCCTATGAGCAAACCTAGTCCTTAGACAAGTAATATCACTTGACCCCACAGGGCAAGAAAAACTGACCTCAGATTAGGAAAAGTCTCATAAAACTTTTGACTTCATTCGACCAAGAGTCGGTGAAACTGAGAACTCAGATGGAAATTCTACTCCTTGGATATGAAACTTCGAAAATTCAAAGCACTATCTATCAATTTTCACATGATCAAATTTTTTTTTTTGTTGCCCCCTAAGCTTCATGTAGGAAGAAACCGACCAAGTATGGCCAAGCCAATCATGTTAGAAAATGCCAAAAAAGTGTCAACAACCTATCTATAAATAACTGGTAGTAGAACAATTAAAAATTTGACTGGGATCAATCAGGAACCAATCCCCTAGAGATATCCTAACTCTGGTTGGGACCCTTAATAAATTGATTGAAGATTCAAATAGGAATGGTTAAGAGCCAATTCCTTAAGGGGATATCCAAGCTCTGGCATGGATGAACCACCCTTATTGAGATACCCCCCATTCTTCAACCCAGGCTTCTAAAAGCTCAAATTTGGGCCGACTAGAAGAAAATCCAACTCGAGCTGGATCCTCCTCAATGATAAGGAGACAACTGGCCCAAGCTGGGACCTCCTCCATGCTCTGGTTTGCCCACCATGATGTCAAGACAACTTCAGAGCTCTACATCAAATGACCATAGATGAAGGCTCCTTTAACTATCAGGGGACATTTCGACCTAAGTTGGGACTCTCTTGAGGCCATCCATCTCGATTTGTTGACTACAATGCTCGTGAACTGATCTACGCATCACTTAACAATTTTCAAAAAATCTTTGACCTCCATTTCACATCAACAACTTTGGCATCAAACACACAAAAAGGAAAAAGAACTTTAAAAGGATAAGTTCTTTTATTGATTCTTAAATACAAAATCATGGCTCAAAAGCCAAGATTATAATATACATGAAGATCTACAAGCATGAAGAAGAGACTCATGGACGAGGAGGGAAACATCCCCTATACCCTAAAAGATATTAAGAGATAGGGATCAATCTTGCACTGGAGGATATTGGGGATGGTATGGCCCCTAGGGGCAAGCCAACCACCAGGACTCATCCAACACCACCACCTCCTAACACGACTGTCAATTGGGGCTACGCGATTAAGTGTGGACTATATCCTCATCAAACCCAAGGAAGAGGCAATGGAATATCGAAGGTAGGCCATCAAGAGCATCGTGCTAGCCTTGAAAGTTTTCATGGACCAGTAGTGGCTATGGTCTTCCACCTAGGAAGGTGGCTTTTTTAATGCCTCTCAAGCCAAAGTAGAACTTTGGCAACCAAATGCATGGTGGGGAGAACCCCCTTACAATGCATTGCAAGCTAGTGACTATGGCATCACCAGAAAGGGTTCGCACCAGTAGCACCATCTTCTCTAATACTTTCATAGGCAAAAGAAGTAGATGAAGTAGGTACGACTATCTAAAGTATGCTTGCCCTTTTACTTATAGAGAGTCATGGGTAGGTGTACCCTCTCCATTACCAGGATGAATGACAGGCCGCATGCCATACATCACCACTCAAGTGGTGCTAAAGATTGCACCCTCTATTTTAAAGGCACAACTGGCATTCCTATCAACAACATTTGATTTTGAAGAATATGCTACTAAAGGTTGCCTAATCCATTGCAAGGACAGCCACACCGAGCTAAATATTAAAGGCCTTTCAGATGTGTCTCCCTGGAATCATGGCTCCAAGAGAGCTCCGACCTCCATCGATGGCTTGAATCAGCAACCTCCAAGGGATGCCTGAGCCATGGCTCAAACACCTAAAAGTGGATAGGAGATAGCTGAGTGAGATAAGGAAGCTCCTATGAAGCAATTTTGTGCTTCGGCTAGCTAGAGCATCTGATCAAGAGGAGATTGGCTTCAAACTGGGAATAACCCTATTAGACCCCAAAAGTCATTTGATTGAGAGCCTACAGTATGCCGACAACATGCCTAATACACTAACAACTTGAGGATATATCACTGGAAGAAAATGACCAAGTAGAGCCAAATCCAACTTTACCAACAACATCGAGAGACAACTTGACTTCAGCTAGGTCCTTTCTAAAAAGTGTCTCACCAACAGCATCGGGTGACAACCCAACTTTGGTTGTACTACAAGAATTCTTAAAATTGGCAAGGACTTTATGGTAACAACAAGAAAAGTCCTTGTCAAAGATGTTATATTTGGCAAGAGTACAGTCGAGTCCTTACTAAATATTTTAGAGTCATTTTTTTGGCAAGGACTGCATTGCTGTCCATGCTAAAAGTTGAATATTCAAGTAAGGACATTGCATGTCCTTTCCAAAAATAGTGATTTTAAATAAGGACATTTTAAATTTATACTGAATGTGATAATTTTTTAGATTTATGCCAAAAGTTGAATATTTAGATGAGGCATTGCACATCCTTTCCAAAAGTAGTGGTTTAAAAAAAAAAAAGATATTTTAAGTCCATACCGAATATGATAATTTTTATATTTAAATATTTTAGAACTAACTTTTTGGAAAGGACTGCATAGATATCTATGCCAAAAGTTAGATATTTAGGCGAGGATATTGCATCTCTTTTACAAAAATAGTGGTTTCAAATAAGGACATTTTAAGTCCTTATTGAATATGATAATTTTTCAGATTCAAATAATTCAAAGCTAATATTTTGGCAAGGACTATATAGATGTTGTTGCCGATCTCATCGCCGCGCCTGTGGCTTCAGAGCTACTGATTTGATTAGACTGTCTCGTCCCGAGATCTCCTGGCTCCCAGTCCTGCAAGATAAGGTTAGAAGCCCTGGCCGAGGATCCTGGCGAGGGAGCTCCGATAGTCAAGTTAGAAAATGGCGAGAGGGAACAGAGTCTCCAAGATGGGCCCCCGAAGGAGTCCCAGACTTAGAGATCGTTCTTAGCAAGAAAGGTCTCAGGAAGAGTAGAAATCTGGCCGAGTTCCTTCACCGGGCTTGCGCCAAGGATCCTCTTTCAGGACCTTGGATCCTGCTCTCGGTGCTTTTTCCCTTTCCCAGCCTCTGTTTCTTGCTTACCTGGTCGTCCGCTCGTCCCATCCTTTTATCCCATCACGCTGCCTTTCGGTTCCCGCCTTCGGGAGGCCCCCTCTTTGCTTTCACCTTCTTCCCTCCCTCTCTTTCTCCTTTCCCTTTTGGGTCAAAGAACCCGGCGGCCTCCTCGCCTTGCTTGCCGGGCCTAGCGAGGAAAGAGTAGAGGGAGGACGCCGGCCAGACCGCTGGCCAGACCTTGGGCCGAGCGTGAGCGCTCTCCTTCCCAGGCACCGACAACGCCCGCTACCGGGTCCTGTTTTGTCAGGACTTCGCCTCTCGACTGCGGAACCTGTCGGACCGATGTAAGCGATGTTTCGCGTGTCGCCGCCAACCATACGGGCGCTTCTCTCGGGGTGCGGCGCGCACTGCTCGAGGGACAGTCTCGGAACTCGTGCTCCTGCTCCTCGGAGGCCTCTCCGCACAGGTTGGCTGGTCCCGGCCGACGTGGGCCCCTCCTGGGCGGACACCTGGAGGAGCGATAGAGAGGCGCTCGACTTCGGCTGAGGTAGACCCGTCTCCGAGCGCCACCTGGCGAAGGAGCAAGAGGGCCCGGCTCGACCTCGACCGAGGTGGGACCGTCTCAGGGCACCATCTGGCGAGGGAGCAAGGGGCCACCGGCTTCGACCGAGGTGGGCCCCTCCTGGGCGGACACCTGGCAGAGCGGCAGAGAGGTGCTCGACTTCGGCCGAGGTGGACCTGTCTCCGGGCGCCACCTGGCGAAGGAGCGAGAGGGCCCGGCTCGACCTCGGCCGAGGTGGGACCGTCTCGAGGTGCCACCTGGCGAGGGAGCAAGGGGCCGCCGGCTTCGGCCGAGGTGGGCCCCTCCTGGGCGGACACCTGGTGGAGCGGTAGAGAGGCGCTCGACTTCGACCGAGGTGGACCCGCCTCCGGGCGCCACCTGGCGAAGGAGCGAGAGGGCTCGGCTCGACCTCGGCCGAGGTGGGACCGTCTTAGGGCGCCACCTGGCGAGGGAGCAAGGGGCCGCCGGCTTCGACCGAGGTGGGCCCCTCCTTGGCGGACACCTGGCGGAGCGGCAGAGAGGCGCTCGACTTCGGCCGTGGTGGAGCCACATCCGACCTTGCTAGGCCGATCCCGCTCTACCGAAAAACTCCACGTGGCTCGAATCACGCTCGGCGGAATCTGAGATACGCCACGTCATCATAACGGCCGTAACAGATGTCCATGCCAAAAGTTGGATATTTAGGAAAAGAGATTATACATCCTTTCTGAAAGTAATAATTTTAAATAAGGATAATTTATATCTTTGCTAATGCGATAATTTTTAAATCAGGATATTATATATCCTTGCCGAAACTGGTATTATAATGCCAAAATTTCTTATATTCATGGCACCAATTTTTCTTAAACTTATAAATAAATAATGAATAACATAAAATTTTTATTATATTATTATACTTAATTATTTTATAATTAATATCAAATAATATAATTATATACTTATCTAACAGGGTAGCTGATATAATAATTATAATATTTATTATTATTTTGGGAACTAAACTGCCTTCCATCCTTCTCTAATTCCTTTTGACCATAATTCTCTCCAAAACCTTTATTTGATTCATTCTGATGATAATTCCCTCTCGAAACCATTTGCTGGTGATCCCTCGGTGCCTCCCCAGCTTGACCACGCCCATCCCCATGGCTGTTTGCCGACTGCAAACCCCTTGCCCCCACCCCTCCGGTTGCTCATCCGTGGCCTCTCGACCTCTTTGGCCACTCGTCTATGCACCCTCCCCTCCCTGCCCTCAAGGTCTCTAGCTCCCTTGAGGTCCCCTACCTCGCCGACGAGAATGTTGATGAGGACCTCGAGGTTAAGATTACCATCCAGGAGGATGACGACCCAGTCGGTGCTTGAATCAATGATGCTTTTATTATCACAGGCAAGTAGTTGGTGCTCGAGAAGATCTGCACTTATATTTAGGCCATGATGAAGGGCGGACCAACCAAGGATGAGCTCGACGTGAAGAAGGTGCCATCAGCCATCGGGAAGGCCGCGTCTCCAGCACCAACGGTGGAAGGAAAGGTTGCACTGGCAATCTCGATGACAGGGAATGTAGCAGCAGCAAAGAAGGAGAAGGTGAAAGAGGATTTCAAGTGATAACTTTAATCAAGGGATCTGTATGAGATCTTGATGGATGGGAACTGGTGAAAGGGGTTCACTCAGAGCAATGCAAGGATTAGCATGGAGGTTGGAGGTTAGTTTAGTCTCTTCGATGGGTCGATATCGAGGTTAATAAGGAATTGCAGAATAGAAAGCTTATTGTTCAGAAGTAGAGGTTTGGGAGCTGGCCCAAAGGGATCCATTCAATGATATGCACCTAATCTTTGTCAATTTTATCTAATTGCTTCTTCAATTGATGATTGGATTTGAGGCTTTTGATATGTTTATGTCACTAGAATGCAGGTGTGGCTGATTTTTTGATGAGCTAGAGCTAGGAGTCACAATCGTAAAAGTAAGGTAGACTGATGTACCAGAGCAAGATAGGTAGGTTTCTTTTTCTTTTGAACCTAAATTTAAATTGAGATATATTTAACCATTGATGTTATTCTATTATATCCTTATTTATTTGAATTTAATGGCTTGATATTTTTGCAGGTATGGTACTGCTACAGTGATGCAGAATACAAAGAGGAGATACAAAGAGCATATCTTTTGCAAGATATGAGCAATCTTTTTAATAGTATTTGTGATTTAATTTATGGAGAGTTATAATTCTTAATTCTCATAAGGAGGGAAAAAATGGTAGTTGTTGTTTCATGTTATGGATTTGTCTATTCTTTTTCCTTGCTCTTCTACTTATTATGTCTTTACGGTAGTGTTCACTTTATTTATATTCAATTCTTTTTTCTTTATGCAAAAATGTTTAAATTTTGATTCTGTATAGCACTAGCAATGCCTGCACCATAAAGTTATTATAAAATACCTATTTAAAACAAGTAATGTATTGATTTTTCTATGAAATGTTAGTAGTATCAATGGCTATTCCTTCTTAAGAAATGTGTAATGAGGATGAATGCACATTAGAAGTAAAAGATTGTATCTTTGTGGAGGTTATGGGAGATGATGAACATGGATAAATGCATACTTGGAGTTTAGGAATGACAAAGCCATGTTTGCATGAGCAGCCTTCTCAGGTACCATTAGAGGAGAGCATTAGGATGATTTCAGATGAGCTTCAACAAGAGTTTAATGACAAAATTGCCTACTTGGAGGCACAGCTTAATCGATGCATGCTCAGATGGTGAGTGGATATTTTGTGCATAACCCAGGAGCTACTCCTTCCTTGGTGCCATCCAATAGCAGATAGATATAATTTAATTATTTAGTTATATTTATATAATCCATTAATTGGTTGTTATTTAAAATTAATTTTATATTTTTTAATTTTTTATAACATATAGGTTCTTGACGCATTTAGTGCTCACCAAACACATGTATCAATAAGAGATTCACCCAGTTGCCTAATGAGGTTTGTGATGATATTTGTCATTTGCTTTATATTTTTTTTATTATATTAGTTTCATATATTCAACCAAGTCATCTATGTATGTTTATATTTTGCTTGTCTAATGGTTTTAACTTATTGATAACATATTTATTTTAGATCATGTTATGATATAGGATAGTGATGGCATTATTTAGGATCCAAAGAAGAGAGAAAGTAATATCAACTAAAAAATATAAGCAAGTATAAAAAACAACTTCAGCTAATACACAGCCCATACAAAGAATAATTCAGCTATTGATGGTGATGCCAGTCTAGAGTGGAGATGAAGAATGATGGGGCATTGTGATATAAAAATTGATATTATTTTGGAGCTTTTCTCTTTGACAGTCTAGAGTGATGATTCATTTGGATTTTATTTGTTTTATGTATATTTTGGATCTTAATATTGGACTATATGTATTTGATGTATATTTAGTTTTTATTGTTTAAATTTAAAATATATTTGTTTAGTAATACTTTATTATTATGATGAAAATTACTGATGATATTTGAGGTATGTGCATTGCTGATATGGAAAAGATATTATATATGGCATTAAAGTAGGTTTACTATAAAGATGTATATTATGATTTATGTGATATTGAAAGTAGGTCTTAAAATTATTATATATGCATATGTATATATGACAAAATACAAAGGACAATGTATTAGAAGAGTCTATACTAAAAGTCCAGCTTAGACAAGGAATTTTTTTGCCATAAAGATAGTAAGGTACGTCTATGTCAAAAAAATCTATCTTATAATCTTAGGCAAGGATTTTTCTTACCATAAAGGTAGTACTTATTATTATTATTAATAAATTTTAATTAGGACTGTTCTTGTTATAATTTGATATTTTTGACCTTCAGTAAGGATTTGCATTGCTAAAAGGGTATTGGTTACGTCTTTATATTATGACTTTCCTTGCCAAAAAGCTGAATAATTAATTTTTAGATTGAATTATCCTTGCCAAAAAATTGAATATTTAATTTTTAACTTGTACTATTCTTGTCCAAAAATTGAATATTTAATTTTTAGCTTCGACTATCCTTGCTAAAAAGTTGAATATTTAATTTTTAGTTTGAACTATTCATGCTAAAAAATTGAATATTTATAAATAATTAATTTTTATCAAAAAATGATAAAAATATTTTTTATTTTTGCAACAATTTTTGTTCTTGAATCAACTTTTGGTAAGGATTGTTTGTCCTCATCTACATAATAAATAGTGGCTGTATAGGCAAGGACATAACAAGGACTTTTGTCCTTGATAAAAGTATTTGACAAGGATATTTTGATTTTTGGCAAGGATAAAAGTCCTTGCCAAAGAGTTATTTTCTTGTAGTGTTGGGTCCTCCTCAAATAAGGGTGCCAAGAGATGACTTGGTGCCAGTCAGGTCCTCCCCAAAAGTATCTTATCAATAGTATAGAGAGACAACCCGATTTCACTTGGATCCTCCCCAAATAAAGATGCTTGGAGAAAACCTGACTTCGATTAGGTCCTCCTTAAAAGCTCCTTGTCAGCAATATCAGGAGATAATATGATTTCAGTTGGGTTCTCCCCAAACAAGGATGCTGAGAGATAACCCGACTTTGGTTAGGTCCTCCCTAAAGGCATTTCACTAGCAGCATCGAGAGACAACCCAATTTTGGTTGGGTTCTCTCCAAATAAGGGCATTGGGAGACAACCTGACATCGATCAGATCCTCTCTAAAGTTGTCTCATTAGCAATATTGGGAGACAACCCGACTTTAATTGGATTCTCTCCAAACAAGGACATAGGAAGACAACTCAAATCTGGTCAGGTCCTCCCCAAAAGTATTTCATCAGTAGCATCGAGAGATAACCCAACTTCCGTTGGGTCCTTCTCAAACAAGGGCACTAGGAGATAACTCGACTCTAGTCAAGTCCTTCCTACAAGCATTTCATCAGTAGCGATAGGAGATAGCCTAACTTTAGTTGGATCCTTTCCAAACAAGGGCATTGTGAGACAATCCAACTTTGGTTAGGTCCTTTCTAAAAGTACTTCATCAACGGCATCAGAAGACAACTTGACTTCGATTGGATTCTCCCCAAACAAGGATGCCAAGAGATAATCCGACTTTGATTAGTCCTCCTTAAAAACTTCATCAATAGCATCGGAAGACATCTCAGCCTGAGCTAGGACCTTTCCAGAAACCATTTGACTGAACTCGATGACTGGTATTGGTTTTGAACTAATCTCTATGATGACCTCAAGGCCTAAGTCATTAGAGATTGGAAATAGGCCAACCATTTGGTGCTAAGGTGCATGGGCCCCACCTAGCACTTGGGAATGATTTAATTTAAAGTTGCTAAGGCCCATAAATCCCATCTAGTACTCGAAAGTGTTTCTGTTAATGGCTTTAATTCGGGTACAAGGTGCTTCACATATGTTTGACAATTGAAGCATAGAAATGTCCATACCGATTGCTTTGAGTTAATAACTAAAGCATGGTGGCCTTATTGTCACTTTGAAGAGCTCCAACTTTGACTCTAACTTAGACTTGCTAAAGCGAAATACAAATGAAAAGTAATATCTATTCATGACGCTTTGTTAATTCCTTTCTATTACAGGGAAGTCAAAAAAAAAAAAAAAAAAAAACCTAAATATTGGAGGAAGCCTTGAACTCAGCATCAGCTATGGCCTTGGGAGCTTATAGATGGTCATAGAATCAGCCAGTGCAATAGTCGAAGATCCCGCTCGAGCCCTTCCACCATCTTCAACTTTGACATCCCCCAAGATTTGGAGACGGTGTCAGTGAAGGGGAAAAGCTACTTGACCATGGCCTTGCAACTCCTAAAGCCAAGGCTATAAGCCCAAGAGAAAATCTCAAGAGCTTCGAATGGAGCTTTGGATCTCTTAAGGATAGTGC
Organism: Areca catechu; assembly: GCA_021397845.1. Classification (NCBI taxonomy): domain Eukaryota; kingdom Viridiplantae; phylum Streptophyta; class Magnoliopsida; order Arecales; family Arecaceae; genus Areca; species Areca catechu. The sequence goes on along the minus strand of CM038047.1, from coordinate 44,707,127 downwards.
ATTACTCGATTAGCTTAAACCCTTTTTTTTGTGGCTTGAGCTACCACCTTGTTCATATCAATGATGTTGTCGGTGACCTTACTAAGCTCCATTGTGGCCAATCTATCTAGGTCAAGCAATTGATGAAGGGAGTAAAGCTTGATATTGAGCCGGACCACCTACTTAGCCATTGTCCTTACCTCTTTGGCCACGCTCTATTCAACAACCTTCCCTCAAGTGTTGACTTCTTGAACTCTCCCTCTCCATTGGAACATTGCCCTGGAAAAGATGGGGTATTGCAATCAGCCACAAGAGAAGAAGTGTAAGGATATGAAGAAACTAGAAAAGGGAGCTATAAAGAAGGGAGGAAAGACTAGTTAGGAAAATCCTTACTCATGTCAAGCTAAAACCAAGATTGGAGTGAGTGCCGAAACTAGAGAAAGCCACTAGAAGTTATAGAAACATAGTAAGAATAGGGGTCTTTGGTAACAATAATGAAGAAGGAGAAGGAAGAAGAATGTAGGAATATCAAGATAATAGATAACTACCAGAGAAAATCCACATACATAGTACTTGCCAATGATCAGGATTATTCTTCCTAACCCTTAACAAATGGCATGTGGCACTTCATCCTACGAGCTAGAATAGGCAAACTAGCCCTTTGAGCTAGAATAGCTAGAATAAGCTAGATCTGCATGGGGCAACTAGAAATCAATAGGTCACCAACACATGGCAACTTGCAGTAGATTTGAAAAAAAATTTAGAGACTATTTGCTTAAAACGTTACGTTGCTTAAGCAAGCATTCCATAATTACTACAAAAAGATGCTCAAATCTAAGGTGGCAAGCATGTTGCTTAATTTATCCTACCATATAGTCAATGCAATTGGCATAACTGAATAGCACATTAAAATGGACTTCAAAAACTATGCCAGGATTAAATTTAAGAATCAAGGTCGAAGTATTGTCGAAGATTTCTCAGAATTGAAGGCCACTTCAAACTAAAAAGTGGGGGGTAACTATTGTAGAGGAAACAACATATTCAACCTCTAATGACATTGGAAGAAAGTGATGGATGTAATATAGATGATCAAGCCAAGGATAAGAAGAAGAATTAGGAGGTCAATATATAGAACTCCAACTGGATATATAGTATATCGGATGATCTCGTTGGTGGCCTATCCTAAAGTTGGGCCTTAGCTAATATCTAAATTTGAAATTTGTTAGAATATTTAAATTTGAAATTTGTTAGACCTACCAAAATGGGCAAGATATCAAAAAATGTTCTTCGTGACTACTACTCTTTGACATTAGTTGTTGCCTGACTTGGGATTGAAATGGCCCTGGGACCTCAACGATATTGCCATTGGTATGTGGACTACATTCCAACCTACTATCTTTTACAACTGACAATTCTGTTGTAATAGAAAGTGATCCTTCACTCATTTTAGCATGGAATATCCTGTAATCACTACCTAGTGCCCCATTATCACCCACATGCTTTGATACCCCAGAGTGTAACCAATTAGGTGGTCCCAAATTGCCTAATCCACTCTCTATATAAAGAGGAAAAAGTGGACCAAAGGGGGGTTTCTCTCTCTACTTATCCTTTCATTTATTTCTGAATCTCCGACTATCTTAATCATAGGGTCCCCCATTGGACTACCCTTGGCAAGGGTGGACTTTCTTTTTGTAGGTCCTCGGTGATGGCTTAATCCTAGAGGCATCCAGCTGACTCTAGCTTGATCGGAGGTTGTCATTGATTGTCACCCAAGCTACCAAAGAGGAGCGGCAACACCCTTCTTTTACAAGTGCATTTTCACATATTTCTACATACTCACAAACACACATACGTACATACATATACAAGAATAAATACAAAATACCATACATGTAAATACTTGAATATATGGAAATATGGAAGTGTATGGGATGGGTCTCACCTTAAGCACTTCTGCAATTGATAGATCTCTTTCTTTAGCATAAATATCTCCTGTTCAGGTTCCTGAATATGGGGAGAAATTGTTGAACCATGAGAGAAGATAATTGTGAACTACACGATGCAGTTAGCTTATAATTTAATGACACTACATCCTAGGTGCAACCTCCAATTAGTTTAGGTAATCATGAACTTTAGTATATATAGCATGCTCCATGTGCTCAGGTAGGCATGAAGATTAAAAATATGCATATACTGTGCAAGCTATAGGATTGCATGCTTCATTCTTAGACCCATAGGCATGAGAATGTCAGCACAGAAAAGATAATTGAGCTAGCTAGGTAAACTCATAATGTGATTTTAAATTTAGTTTAAAGGTGAAATATCTGATATTTCCCACACAACACAAAATCTTATTATTTTTCCCTTGTATTTAGCTAGTAATTAATAAGTATCTAAACACCAGAATAACATTTTTTTGAGATATATGTCAGGCATGCCACCTTCCTAAGTTGAACTCGAGACCTCGCTCTTAAGGAGAGGGGAACCAATTAACCAGCCGAAAAACGTATATGTAGTTGCCAACCCTAGATGAAGTACTCAGTGAAATACCTGCATGAAAAAGCATGCATATACAATCGTACTCATGCATACACGCACTCACATACATGAATGCACACTTATGTGCATGTATAAAAATATGCATAAACTCACACACATGCACAAGCTTACAAACAAGCGGGCACGCACACGGATGCATGGTCCAAGACATTAAATTAAGATGTATGAGCAGTGCATGAAATTTTAGCACCGGAACCCTTTGTACTCTTGTTACTTATTTGCAAGAAAGGTTGCCCAAGCCTCCTGTTTTTGTACTGGAGATTTAATTTGGAAGCTGTTTGAATAGGTTGATGCAAGTGCCAAGTGAAAAGTAATTTTCTTACCAAACATGCTAATTGCCATAATTCTCCTTCAGAAAACATCAGGATAACTAAAGGAAGACAGCATTAAAAAAATTATACTGTAATACCAGGATAATGCCTCATTCCTTATAATAATCATTTAACCTGAGAAGGACAACTTTCATGATGAGCAAATGTTAGGGTTCTTATTGCCAAAGACTTGGCAAGCTGCAAATTAAAGTTTGAAGCTTTGGCAAGACCTCTCCTTTAGACCTGTCAATAAGAAGATCTTATGCTAGGACAAAGAAAGAAGTGTTCATATCCTAAAAGGTCGGAAACTGGTGGAAATAGTAATGCTTTTGCCCGAACTCCAAATCTTGCTTCTTGTCTGTTAACTCAATTTTACATACCCATTCTCTCATATAGAAAAAATAATCGAAGCCATAACCCAACTCTAACCCATTTATATGGGATTTGCCTCTTGCCATGTTTCCGCATAGGCTCCCTTCCCTAGCGACACTAAGGAACCTTTTGAAAGAACCGAGCTGATGAGTAGAAAAGTGCCCCCCATAAAAAGAAAAATAATCGCTAGGTAACCTTTTTATTTTTATTTTTTTCCTACATATTCCAATCATCTTTGCACCAAAGACAGATTTCAATCAATATCTACTCAATTAAATAAAAACAATTCCTCAATTCAATCCATTGTCACTTGAGCTAATGAGCAGTGCTCATCTATCCATCTTTTTTCTGAATGACAAATTCTTTTAATGATTTCTCAACTCCAAAAGAGAGAGTATGATAAAGACCTGTGGTTGGTTCACTTCACCACCTTCTGCTTGAACTTCTCCACTTGCCTTCCTGTACCTTTCAATCAACCCTTCCATGGTCCTGGGATAGTTCAAAAAGAAAAGTTGGCTTATATTATTAAAAAAGCTATATATCTAGGTAAGTTAATTTTGACAAAGCATATATATTGCACCACATATGAGATGATAATTTGTAAGTCAAGGGTTGGAGCCAAGGAAAAAAAAAAAAAAACATGTACCCCTTAGTCGCTAGCTCGTACAGCTTGCCATGCGTGGAGAAGATTATGATTCCGATCTCAGCATCACACAACACAGACAGCTCCTTCGCCTTCTTCAGCAGACCGGCCCGGCGTTTGCAGAAGGTGACTTGCCGGTGGACGGGGTTCTCGATCCGCTTCATCTGCACCTTGCCACGCACCATCTCTGCAGACAACCTCCCACTAGTTTAGACTAGCTTCAAGGTTGTTGCACCACTGCTCCAAGCTCTCCCTTGCTCTTGCACAACAATGCTAACTTTGTGAGGAGGGGTTGGACTTCATATAAGAGAACATTCGAGCTAGAATAATTAATTGGTTGGGCCATCTTTATGCACCGCTTGAATCATTGGAAGAGTCATCTCTCTCTTTGATCCATTTTAATATATACCTTCTTTAGCCTGTTGATTAGATCAAGAACCTCATGTCATGCCTATCAAGTTCTTTAGATGCATAGAGCTCATGGCTACTCTCAATTCTCTAATGCATTAGTGGGTCTTTTGCAAACCCTCCACAGGACCGGCTGGCCTTCATGTACATCTGGTTCTAAGCTAATGAGTTGTCCATATGGCGCCACCGCAGCATTATTCTTTGAATAATCTTATGTCTACTGTGAGTCTTTCTCTTTTATTTTTTGAGAGCGTTTGTGCTCTCCTTGCGAGAAAGCTGGATAACTTTGTCTAAATAAACTTTTTTTGGAGTCACATCTCTTCTCCTTCCCCTTTTTCATGCCCTGGGGGAAAAGAACCTTGTCAAATCAACAGTGAGGTTCTTGAGGGGAATCCTCCTCCTCCCACCAATGACTACAGTCTTCATTAGATCCAATACTGCATTTCTAGGGTTTTGGAACAGGGCCACTTGGTATACCTGTGCTGGAGGAGACATCCCCTCGTGGCATGCCTCAAGGATGCTTGTGCTTAGGGTATAAAGCTTGATTAGATTCCAGTTACTTTTCTTAACAAAATGGGAAGTTAAGAGTAAAAGCGCATGGGACTTTAACAAAAGAAACCCAAGTGCATGCTCTTCTATAAGTGGCCTCTATTTTTTTTTTTTTGATAAACCAAAAGGGATAGGGGGGATAAATCCCGGTGTGACTATCCTTGCAAGCCCTCACTCCATCAGATAATGTTTGATTTGAGACGTTTAGATTTTCACTGTTTCTCCCCACCAAATGGTAAGTACGTCAATCTGACACCACTAAGACGCCGGCTAGTGAAACGGGGACAAGGAAGAAATCCTAACCTCTTACACATGCCAACTTATAAGTGGCCTATTTGAAATTGATTGGTTACTCTTTGTTTTGTTGGTTCCTATATTCTTTATAGTGCCTACTTGAAATTGGCTCTTGCAGGCTTTTTATTGAACTTAAAAGCCACATGCAATCCTCCAATAAGTAACTATAAAAATTAATCAACCTAGTTTAAACCAAGCCAATGAAACTTTTACTTCTGTCGAGTACCACACTTGTACTTCAAGCTGTTAGTTGGGTATTTTAAAAAGCATTAATAGCAAGTCTAATATTAAAGACAAAGCCCAGTTTTTCTTGTTTCTGCAAATTCTCAATAATATAATGCATTCACTTACCGTTTCTTCCTCATTCACCGAGCTCCTACTGCTGTTACTTCTTCCTAACCAAATGAGTTTGCATTTCAAATGCTTATTACTATCAATTAGCAAAGATGCAATCAAAAGGAAAGCTCGTAAAACAAATTAGGTACATAATCACCTAAGGAATAACATAAGTTATAGGAGCAAATGACGAGAAGAAAGAGAGCGCTAGAAGATTGTCCTCCTTTGGAATTTAAATCCTTCCTTAAGAAGAGCATCCATCACGCATAGCTCCATGGTAGACATATTCATCTCCTAACCAAATCCTGTAACCAGTGCATCATAAAAATGACTTGTTATTTTCCTTGCACAAACTTCACCAACGTGTTAAACGAACTATATATAAGAAAGGAGGAAAGCGTTTAGTTTTTCTTTCTAATGTCCACTTAGTAATTTCAGTACATTCTATGTTTTAATAAGGTTCGGGAGCTTTTCACCATTATTTCCTTGATACAAAAGAAAAAGATGTATAGGTGTTGGTCTTACGGAGATACTTCGGATGGATCATATATACCTTCATGACACGGCTATAGAGATAGATAGTTAACCTACCAATCCAGCCGCTAACCTATAGAGTTTAGGGTCTCTGACAAAATTATATCCCTTCCACGAGGAACACTCTGGGAGAGGCATCCAACCAAGGCTCCAGACCTAGTCTGGCCAAATGAATTCCTGTATAATAGTAAGAGGGACCTCCAGGATGGGTGGCGAACCAAGAGAGAGATGGTAAGAGAGCAAAGGCAAAAAGCTGAACAGCGAGCAACACCCTAAACTCCAGCTTTCATATTCCCTATTTTTCTGTTTCTCTCTAAGCAGTGGCATCCCAAGCCTCCGGCATAGAGGATCTGTTCCTCTTGGTCGCCTTACTGACTTGACCGTTGAGTGTCCCCGCTAGGATCCTTGGCCCGAGTCTCCTCTTTTTTGCAAGGCCGATCAGTCATGAAGGCACGACAACGAAGAACCCGATGCTCCCGGGGAGGCTAGCTCATCTGGGCCATGTCAGAGCTATAGGCCATTGTGATTTAGGTGGCAATAGATTGGCATGCCAGGTAGGGGGCCGAGAGCGCTGACGCTGTCTACTCTAGCTAAGAAGCATCATATAATCTCCAATGATCTCATGGTGGTGACCCGTGCATGGGAAGCCTTTGCCAGCCACATGGGAAACCCATTCCACCCCGATGACTGATGCAGCCAGTTGGCGAGCTCCTTCTTCCTCCATGATAATTATATTATATACATATATAGAAGCATTAATTTAATAATTAAACTAACTTTATTTATATTAAATTAATACTTTATATATCAATTATAGGAGAGAAGACTATCATTGCGAAGAGCTCAATTTTTGGAGTCCAATAGCGTAAACAGTACTCAAATCGGAGTTCAAATATGCTCTGAATCGATTTTTGAAAGTTATTAAAGGATTACATGAATATTAAAGTAGCCGGTCCATGATGGATCGGCTGCTTGGTCTACAGGAGCCTGTCCGGTCCACTGATAGCCATTACTACTAGTCCACGATCTAGTCCAATGGACCATAAGCTATGTTTTATGCTACCCATCCACTAGAGACATCCCCAGTCACCGCCCGATGCTGGAGAAGTTGCTGAGAGGCCTACCATGACCATCAACACCATCGAGAGACCCATTTTTGGACTGGCCATGGCCGTTCATCGATTCCTCTTCCTCCTCTGTCCATTGTCACCTCTTGCCATCATTCGGACATCTGGCACCGACCGAAGAGGTTGCCGAGCATCCCTCTCATCACTGGCCATCTCCCCGAGCTATCGGCCAGCACTAACCCACTGGAGAAGCCCACCAGTCATCCACCCCTGTGTTCTGTCATCCCGCCACCATCACTGCCAAACCACTGTGCCACCGGCTATCCACCTGCCTCCGCCCTCTTTCCCCATCATTGCCGGTCAACGTTAGCTACCGGAAGAGATGCCGAGAGACCCTCCACGGTCAGAAAAGTCTCGGAAGACTTTGTTTTTACCGACCGGCCACCCTTTTCCTCTTCCCAGGACCATCTGCCACCATCCGTCGCTTGTCGCTGCTCGCCATCGCCTGATGCCCACCCATGGGAGAAGTGGAGTCCTAATCGAAGAGGGATCTAGGATTCAGAGATCCAAGAGTTTGGATTAGACTCTTTCTGCCAGAGAAGGAAAGTGAGCTACGATGAACCCATCAATCAATCAATTGGATGGTCAAGAGTTCTCTGCATGATATCTAGCCAATTTGGAAACCAATTTAGTCCAAATTTGATGGGTGGAAGCCCTAAACGAGCTCTATTTAAAGGACCCTATGCTAAAGAGAAAGACTTCTTGGAGAGAGGAGTACGGTACAGGGTAGGAGGTCTAGCTTTGGGTTGCGAGTTAGCCTCTAAGAGTGAGATTTCTTAGAAGAGAAGCTATGCCGTCTATGCCATCTTTTCGTCTATGCCGATCTCCAGATCAAGACCCAAAGAGAAAGAAGAAAATGAAGCCTAGTTCTCTTCATGGAGTACAATAGAAGGAGGCGACGTGACATCAATCAACTTTTTGATGAGACCGCACCAATCGACTTTGGAGTCTTTGTTATCGCTTTCATAGTTTATTTAATTATTATTTTTAATTTGTTGTAATTGAATTCCTCTTTTAATTAATGCAATATCTACTTTTATGCACTTTAAATTTTTGTTTTTAATTTTATTACAAGTAGATGTTAAGATCTGATTAGCAGATCATCTGTACCTGAATTTTAATATTCTTTAACACTTTTATTTTTTTGTATTCCTGACTTCAAACTATTTTCTTTCTTTTGTAAAAGTCAAAGATTTCAAATTATTTTAAGCACCGCTTTCTCCATGGATTTGACCCGACTTGCTACTATCTACTTATTTTTAATTTATTAGAAGTCAGTTAATTAAATTGATAGCTATGATATTTTAACGACAATATCATGGCCTATCAAGTTTTTGGTACCATTGCTAGGGATGGCACGAATGCTAATGTAGTTGATCTCTTTGATTTTTTTAAAAATTCAATGCACTAATTTTTTCTTATTTTTTTCATAGATCCAAACAAGCCAAAAAAATAAAAAAAATAAAAAAAAGGAGGAGAAGGAAATTTTTGCAATTTTGGTGAGATCAATCCTAACCCTAGTTTACTTTCCTTTTTCTTAGTTGCTTCTAATTAGTTTCTACCTTTTCTTATTAGTCAATTTTTTTTTTCTTTTTTTGTTTCCTTTGATTAGCCTTCTTTTTTTTATAAAAAAAATATACCAATTTTTTTTCTTTTTTATTACTATCTTTCTTTTCAAATTAACAAAAAATATTCCTTTTAGTTTCTTTCTTTTAATTAGTTTTTTTTTTTTTCAAACAAACATAAAAAGAAAAAAATTCTTTTATAGTTTCTTAATTTTTAAATTAACCTAAAAAAATACTTAACTTTTTAATTAACTGCCTTAATACCACTTTGATTTCTTACCTTAATTATGACATCCATAGTTTCTTTATTTGCTTCATCGAATTTTAGTTATTTTTCTCACACATAATTAACCAAGATTAAAGACTACCTTTTATCTTTCTTGCTTGAAATAACATAACATAAAAAGAAAACAAAAATATCCCATAACACTTAACTAAAATAGCATAACTAATTGAAACTTAAAATATTTTTATTGTTTGGGACATCTTTCTTTTTCTACATGGCATATTTTCATAAAAATTTTAAGGGCATTGACCCATAAACAATATAAGGTGGGGTGTTGATAACCCTTTCTTGGCCCACAAACCATCACTCTGTATCTTGCATTGACTAAGCCTATTAATTAAAATCAATTAGATGCCAGCCCCTAAGAAACTCAAGCTCAATAGGACAAGGCATCCAAAAGAGTTGGATTGGATTAGGATTGGCTGATTACCTGGTGTCTAGGAAAGAGATTCAAGGATGATGTAGTTCTAAAGAAAGGTGATTTTTAATTGGTTCCGTTGATTGACCTGGCCAATTTTAATTGGTGTCTAAGAGAAGTAACTAGGGGAGCCCCACCGATCTTACCCTTACCTGGCCAGTTGATTAGTCAGTTTCTGACTTGGAGGGCTCCAAGATTATCTTGGCAGTTAAGAATTGTCTAGATTTAGGATAACCCTAGGATAGAGAGTCCATGTACGCTAACTTGTTTGTAAATAACACCAAATCCTAACTAACTCTTCTTCTCTCTCTTAGCTCTAGGACTCCTTAGGCCCTTTTTTTAGAACTCTTCTCTTTCTTCATCTCACTACTTCTCTTAAAAAGTAATAATAATAATAAATAAATACATAAATAAATAAGAATTGCTCTAACCCAAACCTTTGATTACATATCCGAATGATCAGCACAATCTAATAGACTAAATCAGTGCCAGGAGATGAACCCTTATAGTAGAGTACCCTTTCTCCCGGTACACCAAATTTATTCGAGTCCCATTTACTTTGAGAGAAAGTGCCCCACTGGGTACCATCTCTTGAGTTTAGGTATGACCGAGTTTATCAGGATCAAATCCAAATGACCTACAACTCAAGAGATAATCCATACTATAATGTCTATAATTCAGGTTGGGAGGCTCAACCAGATTTTTCGTGGTAACTGCACCCAGTGATTACCCCGGCTACCCAAAGATCTATGTTTATAGAGGACCCCTATTATGATCAGTCCTATCCCCATCATCAACCTTCTCCGACTAATTATAGCCCATTATTTGAAGAAAAGGTTCAGAAAGCACCATACCCACCTTTGATCAATTTCAATAAATAATTATAATCCAATAGCAATCTATCGATAAGCTAATAAATCAAACTGATCAATGATTGATTGAGCTTAATAGAGAGGAAGGAGGTGAACTACCTAGTCAACTTGAGAGTAACCTAGAGGGACCATACCTAGCTCAAGATTTTAATGACCTTCTATCTTTTCCTAAATAATTAACTTTGACTCTCGGGAATGAAATGGTCTTCGAACAACTTTGCACAACCATAAAGACTAATATAGATAATTTGGCTAAGGTCAAAAAATAAATGGAGGAATTAAACTTGTGGGAGAACCAATTTCATCATTATCCTACTCACCTATGGCTCCATTCCCTAGTAACCTAAAATCATCCATGCCTTTTAATGGGATGGGAGAACAAATATATGCAATGATTGAATTAGTAGAGACCTCCCAAGAACCATAAATGCTAAACCCAATAGAAGAGGCTACCCCCATAATTCATTCTCAGGATTTGTTCGATCTCTATCTGGCTTAACTCTGGGTAGATGATTTTAATATAGATGGGTATACCTCGCAAGTGAATGACCTAATACAAATACCCTACTTTGAAACCACCCCATTTTTGATTGATGAACAACTAGAGCCATCACCTAGCCTACCAATAGCTCCCTTATTAGAATCACCACCTGATCCAAAATCGAAATCACTTCCTGATGTACCCATTGAAACTCTTCCAGTGAATCTTACCTAGGAAGCCCAACTTAGTGGTATTCTAAAACCACATAAAGAAGCTATCGGAGGGATATCACTAACATGTGGGATTAAGATCTTAAAAATTTTATAAGAGATTTCTCCGTATTCGGCACTAATCTTGAGGACCACCTCCAAAATCTTGCCATAATATTAAAACAATTTATGGAGACAGATCTAATATTAATATAGAAAAGATGCCCAAATTTAAAATGGAAAGGAACATCGACTAAATATATCATACCCGAGAAGGGGAGTAGCGTAGACCAACCCATAATTGAAGAAAATTTCAAACTATCACCTCCAATCTCAACCAACAAACATAATCGCTTCCTAAGTATTTTATAAACTGTAATAATATTTTTAAATCCTGAAATAACATGTTTGCCTAGTATACTTTATTGATTTAGGCTAATCATCATAGAGTACTCAATGAATGATTTTTGCCATGATGATAAGGCCTCCTGATTGGCCCTGTCCTTTTGATGTTATGAGGGACACATTAAAGTTAACTATCTATTGGACTCCCTCATAATGTCCAGTCGAAGATGTTAAACTTAGTTCTTATTAGGAAGCAACCCAACAATCTCATTTTTTTCTTTAGTATAATTATAGGAACTTAGATGGAAGTACAATAGCCCACTACTTTACAATCCCACTACTTCACAAGCCCACTACTTCATGAAGCCTTCTTCAACTCCCAAAGCATATTCGCTCCAGGTGTACTCTTTTTTATTCCCTTTTATATATTGCACCCTTTATTTTTTCTCCATTGAAGACAATGTCGATTAAGTTCGGGGGCAGAATAACTAATCTAATTAAATTCTCAAGTATGACCAGAAATAATTAATTTTGTATCCAAATTTTATCTCGATTTGAAGTTAATTAGGTATCTTAATCAATGATTGATTAACGACCTGATAGCTTTAGAGATACTAAGGGGCAAATCACTAAGAAAACCCAAAATGGTAGGGTATTGATTAAGTTAAATTTTGGAAGTGAGTCCAGAACTCTCCTTTCTTATCTGAATAAAGAATATGCTTACTGAGAGTTAGGGTGGAAATATTGAAAAGTTTTCAAAAAAAAAGAGTCAGTCTAACCTCATAGCTCTTTTTGAACTCTTATTAAATAATCGAGACTTTTTGTCTAAGTATTGTGGTTCGCATCAAAAGGTGAGAAGGTCAAGAGATCTGTTAAGCAATGGTACTCTACTGAGTAATCGAGCCCCTTTGTCTAAGTAAGTATTGTAGTTCGTGTCAAAAGGTAAGGATGCTAATAGTTAAGAGGTCAAAATATTGTACTAGACTTCTCAAAAAAAATAAAAAAAAAGAATAAAAGGATTAAAGTGTAAAAAGATAACAAACTTGACTCAAATCAAGTTAGAGAATTTAAAAAGTAAGTTGGAGAGATAGTAAGGAAGACCTCTAAAGATTTTTATGGTCAACACTCAACCACTAATTGGGTTGACTCGATGATCCAATAAAGTACCTCTTTAATGGTTTGACCGGGAATCAGCTACCTTTAGGACTGCCTAAGTCAACTTTTAATTCAAGGATAAGTTTGTATACATAGCTAATTCATCTGCTTTACTCGAGGACGAGAAAAGTTCAAGTTGGGGGTGTGATAATTATATTATACATACATATAAAAGAATTAATTTAATAATTAAACTATCTTTATTTATATTAAATTAATATTTTATATATCATTTATAGGAGAGAAGATCGTCATTGTGAAGAGCTTAATTTTTGAAGTCTAACAGAATAATTGGCATTCAAATCGGAGTTCAAATGGACCTAGAATCAAAATTTAAAAGTTATTAAAGAAATTACATGAATATTAAAGTAGTCGATCCACTATGGATCGATTGCTTGGTCTACAGGAGCCCATCCAGTCCTTCGATAGCCATTGTTACAAGTCCATGACCCAGTCCCGTGGACCATAAGCTCCGTTTTACATCGCCCGGCCATCGGAGGCATCCCCAATCACCGCTCGATGTTGGAGAAGTTGCCGAGAGGCCCACCATGATTGTCAATGCCGCTGGGAGACTAATTTTTGAATCTACCATGGCCGTTCATCGATTCCTCTTCCTCCTCCATCCATTGCCACCTCTTGTCGCCGTTCGGACATCTGGCACCGATCGAAGAGGCCGCTGAGCATCCCTCTTATCACCGGCCATCTCCCCAAGCTGCTAGCCAGCATCAACCCACCAAAGAAGCCCACTAGTCATCCGCCCCTATGTTCTGTCATCCTGCCACCATCATTGCCAAACCATAGTAACACCGGCCATCCATCTGCCTCCGTCCTCTTTCTCCCATCACCGCCGGTCGCTACTAGCTGCTAGAAGAGATGCCGAGAGGCCCTCCATAACCATAAAAGCCATCAGGAGACTTTGGTTTTACTGGCCGGCCACCCTTTTCCTCTTCCTAGGACCATCCACCTCCGTCCATCGCTTGCCGTCGCTCACCACCACCCGATGCCCACCCATGGAAGAAGTGGAGTCCCAATCGAAGAGGGATCCAGGATTCAGAGATCCAAGAGCCTGGATCAGACTCTCTCTGCCAGAGAAGGAAAGTGAGCTATGATGAACCCATCAAGCAATCGATCAGACAGTCGAGAATTCTCTACATGATATCTAGCCAATTTGGAGTCTGATAGAGTCCAAATTTGACCAGGAGGAAGTCCTAAATGAGCTCTATTCAAAGGACCTTATGCTCAAGAGAAAGACATCTTGGAGAAAGGAGTACGATACAGGAAAGAAAATCCTGCTTTGGATTGTGAGTTAGCCTCTAAGAGTGAGATTTTTTAAAGGAAAAGATATGCCATCTATGCCATCTTTTCGCCTACGTCGATCTCCAGATCAAGACCCAAAGAGGAAGAAGAAAAGAAAGTCCAGTTCGCTCCATGGACTAGATAGGAGGAGGTGATGTGCATTAATCGACTTCCTGATGAGGCTACACCAATCAATTTCGGAGTCTTTGTTATCACTTTTATAGTTTATTTAATTATTATTTTTAATTTCTTGTAATTAATTTTTTTAATTAATGCAACATCTACTTTGTTACACTTTAAATTTTTGTTTTTAATTTTATTGTAAGTAGAAGCTAAGATATGATTAGCAGATCGACCGTACCTAAATTTTAATGTTCTTTCATACTTTTTTTTTTTATTCCCAACTTCAAACTATTTTCTTTCTTTTGTAAAAATCAAAGATTTTAAATCATTTTAAGCACCGCTTTCTTGTTGGATTCTACCCAACTTGCTATTATTTACTTATTTTTAATTTATTAGAAGTCGGTTAATTAAACTGATAGCTACGATGTCTTAACGACAATATTGTGGCTTATCACTCCACCTCCGCCTCCAGTTGATCATCTGTACAGAGCACCGCACTCGCACAGTAGGTCCAGACCCTGATGATGGTAGTGTGCCAGCTGCACCACCACCACCGATCCCTGGCAACACAACAACAGTCGGGGATTCCTGCAGCCCATGCCGCTGACCCCCGTGCTAGCCTAAGATCCTTCCGGGAAGGGCCATCACATGTGCAGGTAGCCTCATATCCATGAGGGAGCTTACGGATGGCTGGAAAGAGGCACTAGGATGGTTCGATTGGCTAGGAGAGCCACTCATCGATCTCGGACTGTGGTGCAATATCGCATCGACGACATCGACACGGTAGGGAACTGAAGCCCGAGTTCCTCTGATCAGCATCCTCTTCTCCCTTGATGGCCTCCATGAAGGGGTCAACAGATGAGGCCATTCATCGTCGAGTGGAGAAGTACCTCAAGGAGTAAGAGCGTAGAATGGTTGATCTAGCTCACTAGTTTGCCAAGATTTAGGGCACCCCATGCAAGCTAGCAGGCTACGATGCTCGCCCATCTTTCTCCCATAGAATACAAGAGGAACTGATCCCTAGTCGGTTCCGCATGCCTCGAGTGAATCCCTATGATGGGACCACGGACCCCCTCGATTACCTTGAGAGTTATAAGGCTCTCATACAAGTCTAAGGGGCCATTGATGCCCTCCTTTGCATTGCCTTCTCAGCTACACTCTGTGAGACGGCCTAAGTCTGGTACTCTCATCTTAAGCCAAGGAGCATTGACTCCTTTAAGCAGTTGGAGAAGAAAATTGTGGTGCACTTCGATGCTTTCTAGAAGGTGCCACATGAGGTCGATAGCCTCTTTTCCATTTGACAATAGGACCATGAGTCCCTTCGGGATTACGTGTCCCAGTTCAAGGTAGCTATCCTAGAGATCTACAACCTTGATGAGCCCATCGCCATGCTGGCGCTGAAGAGAGGACTCAGGACCTTTCACTTCACCTATTCCCTCAACAAGAAGTCCCAAAGTTCTATTTAAAGCTTCTTGTTCATACTTATAAGTACATCCATGTGAAGGAGGCCGACTGTACCAGGAGGGAGTTGGATGGGAGGCTCCTAAAGAGGTAGGCCCAGGGGGAGGCGAGTGGCTCGTCTATGCCCAAGGCCATCTTGACTCCTCGAACGGGCCCCAAGCTAAGGGATGATCCTGCTAAGGATAAGAAGTACACACCTCTCCTCATCCCAAGGGCTAAGATCCTAATGAAGATTGAGGGCGAGCACTACCTGCATCACCCTCCCCCACTGAAGCCATCTGGTGGGCGTGACAAGTCCTGGTACTTCAATTCCACTGTGACCTTAGCCACGATACCGAGGAATGCTGCCACATGAAGAGGAAGATTGAAGACCTGATCAGGCGAGGTTACCTTGAGAAGTTCATAGAAGGAAGAGCTCCACTCGAGACTCAGAGTGGCGAGACCCAACATCCCACCATCGATAACCAGCCCACAGAGAAGCTGGTGGGGATGATCTCCTAGAGGGCAGGATGGGAGCCGAAGAGAGCTAGGGTGAAGGAGAGGACTGATGATATACTTCCTACATAGAAGAAGGGCTAGCTAGGATGGATAACCCAAATAATAATGCTGTTGTCATGGAAATGATAATATCTAAGTATCCTATGAAGAGAATAATGGTTGATAGTGAAAGCTCCATCGACATCCTTTTTTATGATGCCTTTATAAGGATGAATTTATCCCCTGATCTAATAAAGTCGGTATTCACGCCCTTTGTTGGCTTCACTGGATATTCTGTTGGAGTGGAGGGAGAGATTACCCTCTCGGTTACCACCAGACTCACTACCAGAAGATGATTTTTTTGAAGACAGTACTCTGAGGTTGATGTCTGAATAGTACTTCACCACTTTCCTCTCGTACCATCGAGTACCTTTAGTGTAGGTATCCTAACAGGAATCCAGCAATTCTTGGTGAAAGTCTTCTCCTTTCTAGAAAGGTTCAATGGCCTCGACAGTAGCTTTTAAGACCCGATGCTTAGCAAGAGATGCCTTCTCCTCAGCTTCGATAAGTGACCCTTTTAGCCTGTTTGCTTTCTCCTCCACCTTGCTAAGCAAAGCTCTCG
Source organism: Areca catechu (assembly GCA_021397845.1). NCBI lineage: Eukaryota > Viridiplantae > Streptophyta > Magnoliopsida > Arecales > Arecaceae > Areca > Areca catechu. Next base: position 44,690,705 of record CM038047.1, on the reverse strand, counting down.
ACTTAGTTGCCTTGCCCTCTACATTGGAGAGTGAGGTCCTCAGTCTGGTCACTTCACTCTCCTCCTTAGTAAGCAAGCCTTTTAGCATTGTTGCCTTACTTTCAACTTCGATGACTGACTTCCTCAACATTGCTATCTCGTTCTCAGTCTCAGCCATCCCTTTCTTAAGCTAGACGATCTCATCTTTCCACTAGGCCACATTCTTCTTTAGCTCAGTGACTTCAGCCTAGAGATCTCTGACCTACATTAGTTTTACTACCAATTTGCCTATGATCTCCTCCACCCTATTCATTTTGATGAACAATCACTCAAAGGCGATGCTCAGCTATCTCATAGCATTGTCATGTTCACTTTCTAATGCCAAAATGTGATGGTGAACCTGCTCTTAGTCATTCTCTAGCTTCACTAGATGCTGAAGCTGTCCCCATGCAGCAAAGTTACTCTATAGAAGCACCACCAATCAAACTTCTGATAAAGTTCTTTAAAAGTAGAAAACCCAAACTCAGTGATCTTACCACCACTAGGGCACGGACAAACTGTTGAATGCTGTCTGAAATATCTGTTAGGTCTCATGTGGTGCTTCCAAGGCTCAAGGAACCAAGGCTAAGGCCGAGGTCCAATGATCATGATACTATCATGGAATTTCTAGGGCTAGTTTGGCCCCTAGGATGAAAGGCTGTTAGTCTTTCAGGTCTTGAGGTTCAGGAGACTTGGGCCTCAAGGGGCCAACTTGTATTGGACTAGTTTTGAATCCTGGGTGTGTATGATTGGGCCGAGTCAAGGGTATACTTGGGCTTGGAAAACTTAATTATGCATTAAGTTGGCCTATGAGAGTTTTAGGGTTAGGTCATGGTGACCTAGTATATATATACTTTGTATATGGGGCTGATTAGAGCCATCATAATGAAATAACCTTTTCTCCCTGATATCTATCTTCTTTCTCCCTCTGTCTCTCTAGCTTGTCACTCTCTATCAAGAAAAAATCAGCATCCAAGCTGCCATACCTTAGGAAGGAGAGAATTCCTTAGCACCTAGGGACTCCTAGTTAAAGTAGGAAACCCAGCTCCTAGCATATTTGGAGTCATCCCTCTCTCTACCCTTTTGGGGTTCGACCAGGAGCTTTAGAGGGTTGAATCCTTACTAGTTGGAGGTTTCAAGAGAGGTGGTTTCACATCCATATCATATTTGGAACATTCAGGGCACTTTGAACAAGTTAGGAGGTTTCTGCACAAGAAGACTGAATCCCTGCCAGGATGAATGCTTCAATCCCCTGTTGCTGCTACTTCCAATATAAGTTTCTGAGATTGGTTGCTGGTAAAAGGTTGTCCACACACATGGGAATGTCCTTCAATAAGTGGTATTAGAGCTCGAGTTGTGTGGAGTTTGTGGGAGGCACCAGAAGTTGCAGATCTTCAATTACTAAAATTTCAGTAAGGGCCTGTCAAGGTACTTCTCAATCTTATGGTATATTTTTTTATTATTATATGTTTGACTAGGATCTAGCTATGAGTACCAGCATGAAGGTGGATTTCAAAAAGTTTGATGGGAAAGGAAACTTTTTCATGTGGAATGTTCGGGTTGAAGACTCCTTGTCGAGTTGAAATTGGATCAGGCTTTGGAGGAAAAGCCTGACGAGGTGTCAGAGAAGCAATGGATGTCCATGAATAGGAAGGCTTGTGCGATGATCAGAGGGTGCTTGACGGATGTGGCTCTTTATTCCATGATAGAGGAGAGGACTCCAAAAGGTCTCTGGTCGAAGTTGCATATGCTCTACATAGGGATGAACATGTGCAACAAGTTAATGCTAAAGAAGTGGCTCTACAGCCTTCGGATGCAGAAAGGCGAGAACATAGTATATCACATTCATAATTTTAACCAGATGTGCAATGAGTTGCTAAATATTGGGCTCAAGTTCGAGGAGGAGGACAAGTCCTTGCTGTTGCTATGCTCGCTGCCCCCTTTCTTTGATGCTTTGGTTACTATGCTACTGTACGACAAAGAGACCCTGGAGTATGAAGACATGGTCTCGATGCTATGTTCCAATGAACAGAGGGAGAAGCTAACCAAAGGAGTTCCCCAGGAAGCTTGGTTATTGGGGGAAGGTCTGGAAGAGGAAGGGAGAGGTCCAAGAAGAGAGGACGGTCAAAGCCCAAAAGGAAGAGCAAGAGCGGGAAAGATGCAAGGTGCTTTAAGTGAAATGAGACTGGGCACTTTCGGTGGGATTATCCTTAGTTGAAGAACAAGAAGAGAGACACAAGAGGATCAGATTTAGTGAGTGTCATGGCTGATAAAGAGGTGGAGGATGATCTCTTGGTGGTATCTGATAATCATAGATTGCACACAGATATATGGACCCTGGATTCATCTTGTTCTTATCATTATACCCCGAACCGGTCTTGGTTTTTGACCTATACCAAGACTGATGAAAAAAGTGTGCCACTTGGAGATGATTACTCGTGCAAGGTCACTGGTATTGGGAGTGTACGAGTGAGGATGTTTGATGGGATCGTGAGGATACTGACCAATGTCAAGCATGTTCCCAAACTGAAGAAAAATCTGGTATCACTGGGCTACCTAAAGCGATGCGGTTACAACTTCAGTAGTCGAGCCAGGAGTGGAGTACTTAATATCTCCAATGAAGCCATGTTTGTGATGAGAGGTAGGAGGATGGAGAATAATCTCTACAGGTTGGAGGGGTTAGTTGTGATGGAGCAATCTAATACAGCACCGGCAGCATAAGATCCACAGGGAGACTATAGATTGTGGCACCACCACTTGGGCCACATGGGAGATCGTGGGATGAAGGAATTGAGCAAGCATGGATCAATTCCAGATCTGGTTGGTGACATTTCAGATGTCTGTGAGCCGTGCCAAATGGAAAAGGAGAGGAGGGTCTGCTTCAGCAACAGTTCAGCCAACTGTGTAGCTCCACTAGGGCTAGTCACACTAATGTATGGGGATTGTCTCCAATTTCAGCCAGAAATGGAGTGAGGTACTTCTTGACCTTGATAGATGATTTTTTAGGAAAAGTGTTGGTCTACTTCATGAGAAAAAAATTAGAGGTCTTCTGAAAGTTCAAGGTGTGGAAAGCAGAAGTTGAGAAAAAGCAAGGTCACAGTGTAAAGTGCATGAGGTCCGACAACGGTGGTGAGTTCACTAGCAGGGAGTTCCGGCACTTTTGTGAGGAGTGTGGCATCAAAAGGAACTTCTCAGTCAGAGGGACTCCTCAGCAAAATGGCATGGCCAAGAGAATCAAGCGAACCCTTATGGAGAAGGCAAGATGCATGAGGCTGCAAGCAGGGCTTCCTAAGGCATTCTGGGTTGATACAATTAACACAGCTAGCTATTTGGTCAATCGATCGCCGTATACAAAGCTAGATGGTGGTATTCCAAAGGAGAGATGGTCTGGAAGGAGAATTGGGCTTCGCTATCTATGTGTTTTTGGGTGCACGGCGTATGTGCACATCGGTACTGGTGAGCATAGTAAGTTGGATGCCAAGTCAAAGAAAATGGTGTTCTTGGGGTATCCACGAGAAGTCAAGGGGTACAGGATATGGGATCCCTTGGAGAAGAAGGTCATCATCAGTAGGGATGTGACCTTTGATAAGAGGTCAGTTCTTTAGAGGTCAAGTGGCATGGAGGAGCAGCAGGAGGTCACATATACCTACGAGGAGGCTATGGAGGTCACATATACCTACGAGGAGGTCACATATACCAAGAGGACCATCAGGCACCTTGATCGATATGGCTTCGGAGAGATGGTGTCATATGCCCTGATGATAGCCAATGGAGACCTATATACCTACGAGGAGGCTATGGAGAGCCCAAACAGAGAGAAGTGGATCCAAGCAATGTCCGAGGAGATGCAGTCTCTCCACAAGAACGACACGTGGTAGTTGGTGCAGTTGCCATAGGAGAAGAAACCTATAGGGTGCAAATGGGTTTACCAATGCAAGGAGGGACCTTTGAAACAAGGAGGCAACAGATTCAAAGCTTGTTTGGTTGCCAAAGATTACTCACAGAGAGAAGGAATAGACTTTAGCAAGGTTTTCTCTCCCGTCGTTAGACATACTTCTATCAGGTTGCTGCTAAGCATCGTAGTAGCTCAGGACTTGGAGCTGGAGCAGATGGATGTCAAGATGGTGTTTCTCCTTGGACGCTTAGAGGAGAGTATCTACATGGAGCTACCATCAGGTTTCAGAGAACCAGGATTAGAAGGAAAAGTTTGTTTGCTGCAGAAGTCACTGTACGGGCTCAAGCAGTCGCTGAGGCAATGTTACAAGCATTTTGATACTTTTGTGAGGAGCATTGGACTTTCCAGGTGCAATCATAACTCTTGTGTATATATGAGGACTTTTGATGATGGTTCTAGGATCTACTTACTCTTGTATGTGGACGACATGGTGATAGCATGCAAGAGTAAGCAAATAGTGCAGGAACCGAAGGTAGCTTTGTTTCAGGAGTTTGAGATGAAGGATTTGGGACCTACGAGGAAGATCTAGGCATGGAAATCTTTAGAAATCAGAATAAGAGGGTGCTACATTTATCTCAAGGTGGCTACATAAAGAAGATTTTGGAGAGGTATCGGAAGAAGGAAGCAAAGCCGGTGGAGCTGCCTATTGCTGGACACTTTAGACTCTCAAAGACCATGGCACCGCAGACTGAGGTGGAGGTTCAAGAGATGGAGAGGGTGCCGTATGCTTTTGGTGTAGGTAGTCTCATGTACACCATGGTATGTTGTAGGCCGGATATCGCCTATGCAGTGAGTTAGGTGAGTAGGTTCATGGCACAGCCTGGTAGGGAACACTAGTAAGCACTAAAGGGAGTCTTTAGGTACTTGGCAGGCACAGTTAGAGTTGGCATCTTCTATGGATAGCGAGGAGGTGATGAGGGACACTCCAACATGTCCAAGAAGGCTCTAGGACTTATTGGAGGGTTCGTGGATGCAGATTTTGGCGGAGACGTGGACACCCGTCGTTCGATGATAGGTTTCATATTCAGCATATATGGAGGTCTTGTTTCATGGAGATCCTGCTTGCAACCTATTACAACATTATCAACCATCAAGGCAGAGTACATTGGAGTTACAGAGGTAGCAAAGGAGGCCCTATGGCTGAAGGGTCTAGCATTGAAGATGGGCCTCAAACAGGAGGCTGTTAGGGTGCACTGCGATAGCTAGAGTGCACTTTTACTTGCACAGAACTCTGTCTATCATGCTCGGACTAAGCACATCGACATCAGATACCATCGAATTAGAGTACTCATGGAGGATGGCTAGGTGGACCTAGTGAAGGTACATACCAAGGAGAATCTAGTAGATGCACAAATGAAGGTTCTATCGCATGATAGCTTTTGCAAGTGTGTGGCACTGATGCAGCTTGTGGACAAGATGGAGTTGGCTGAAGCCTTGAAGCACCAAGGTGAAGATTGTTGGATCTCATGTGGTGCTTCCAAGGCTCAGGGGACCAAGGCTAAGGCCAAGGTCCAATGATCATGATGCTATCATGAAATTTCTAGGGCTAGTTTGGGCCATAGGATGAAAGGCTATTAGTCTTTCGGGTCTTGAGATTCAGGAAACTTGGGCCTCAAGGGGCCAACTTATATTGGGCTGATTTTGAATCCTAGGTATGTGTGATTGGGCTGAGTCAAGGGTGTACTTGGGCTTGGAAAACTCAATTATGCATTAAGTTGGCCTATGGGAGTTTCAGGGTTAGGTCATGGTGATGACCTAGTATATATATACTTTGTATATGGGGATGATTAGCGCCATCATAATGAAATAACCTTTTCTTCCTAATATCCATATTCTTCCTCACTCTCTTCCTCTCTGGTTTGTCACTCCCTATCAGGAAGAAATCAGCATCCAAACCACCATACCCTAAGAAGGAGAGAATTCCTTAGAGCCTAGGGACTCCTAGTCCAAGTAGGAAACCCAGTGCCTAGCACCTTTGGAGTCATCCCTCTCTCTACCTTTTTTGAGTTCGACTAGGAGCTTTGGAGGGTTGAGTCCTCACTGGCTGGAGGTCCCAAGAGAGGTGGTTTTACATCCATATCATATTTGGAACGTTCTGGGCACTCTGAACAATTTAGAAGATTTTTGCATAAGAAGGCTGAATCCCTGCCAGGCTAATTGCTTCAATCCCCTGTTGCTGCCGCTTCCAATATAAGTTTTTGAGGTTGGTTGCTGGTAGAAGGTTGTCCACATACCTGGGAACGTCCTCCAATAATATCCTCTCGAAGAAGCTCTTCCTTGAACTCAAGAGTCACATATTTCTCCAATATTGAATGGCAGGCCTCCTCGTCAAGAATTCTAAGGCTAGATGTGGTTGGCCACCTTGCTTCCATCACCTTTAGGTAATACCTCCTTGAAACCTTGCTTCTTTTCATAGGGGGCTTGGTAACCTCCTCCACATTCTCGTTGTGGCTGTCGTTAGCCTTACTTTGGCCCCATGGACTCCACTGCTAGCCTGATCCATGGCTTGGATGGTGCTGTAGCTACCTCCACCATCTCAGCAACCTTGCTGGCGACCCTCACAGCCATGCCAACTAAAATTCCTATGGTCTTAGAGGAAGCCTCGTCTGCTCTGGGAACATGAGCTTCCTCTAAGTGTCATTGTTACATTTCAGCCTTTGAAGTTTTCTCTAGCTCGATCAAAACCCGCTTCCCTTTCCTATCCTTCACAGGTGAAGCAAGCCTCTGAATCGCTTCCTCCATTTTTTGAAGGGACAAGCATGCCAAAAGACAAATCTCATTATCTCTTTTCCAAAAAGGTGAGACAACTTAGAAAAGCTTGGAAAAGCGCTTATCAGTCACAGGTTGGTCCCTGCAACATAATGCTGCTAGGAGCTCCTCTTGCAAGAGATCTTCGAGTGGAGGAACAACAATTGTCTCCAACCTCTACACCATCTCCTTCTCCGAAAGTTGTAATTTCGGGTGGTCATGCACCCTTTTCTTGTCCAGTAACCCCTAGGCTATTATGAATGGCCAAGCCATAATGGATGTTGCAAAGAAGAATCGACTCTTTTAGTGGTACACCATGGCCAGATCCTTTGAAGATTGGTACCCTTTTGTTGGCGAAGCATAGCACCAACCTAGTGAACTAAACTTCAATTGAAAGAAGGCCTCGAAGACTCTGGCACAAGACATCCCCCTATGTTGCACTAGATGGTAGAAGAACTCCATGATTAGCTACCGTGCATTGGGCATCAGTTGGGTGGGGCATACTTGGTACCACCTAAGCAACTTGGTGATGACTATGAGAAACAAAAGTCTCAATTCAACCCTAAACATCTGTTCATACAATGCTACTCGGGTTGCCAACCCCATGGTTACCCTTTTGGAGGGACTTAAGAGCTCAAGCCTAATCAATGTTAGAATATTGAATTCCTCATGGATCCTTATCAAGTCCTCTTCACCCAGGATGGACTCAATCGCTTCAGACATATCTTCGATTGCCATTGATCCCATCATACGTATAGGAAAACCTAGGCTATTTCATTTATGCATTTAAAAATTCTGAAACATAAATATAGAAAAAATCATGGGATTAAACTATTTAGTCTACTCTGTATATAATCAAATTAATAAATAGCCTACATAGGATTATGACATGATAAAGATGTATATAAAACTAAGGTAAAATATAAAATAAAATATGAACCTTTTAAGCATAAACCGAATCTATGCAACAAACATGATGCCGCAGACCATTTCTACAATCAAAGTTTCAACAACTCATTACCTTTCTTGCAAGTGGTTGATGATTGCCAATGCTAGAAGGCTCTAGTAGAAACTCTATGAGCCATACGGTATATCTGGCCTTTATCAGTGATCCACATAGGAGCACTATCCTAACTAGTCCCCCTAGAGTGCTAGATTTTCTAGAACGTCATTGGTTGTTCTTCCTTCTTCTTTCATATGCTGGGATGCTTTGATAATGGAAGAAGGACCTTGGAGGAGAGGAAGTGCTGGAAAATGATGCTGGAAAACCCCTTTTCTCGTTCACTCTTTCCAAAGCCTAGTGAAAGTACTAGGTAGCACACATCCAAGTCCTTTCCTCTCTCCCCTACACTATCTTTTTTCTTAGATAGAAAACTTTTTCAACCTACAACCACTCACTTGATTCATTAACCTCTCTACCCCACTAGCACACCCCTTTCAAAAAGAGGTGCCCAAGTGGTTTGGAGGTTGAGTGGGTTAGGAAGAGATAAGAGAAGAGAGATTAGGGAGGTTAAAACCAACCAACAACTTGAATTCAAAATTCAAATTTAAAATTAAATTCAAAATGAATTCAAAATTTAGGTTTGAATTTGAATTTAGAGATGAATTTAAATTTGAACTCAAAATTTAAACTCAGATAGGACTAGGGTGCATCGCTAGGTGTTATCCTATTGGACTCAACTTGAGCTCAAACCAAATCACATTTAATTGTGACCTAAATTTTATAGTTTAATCAAATTGAGCTAACTAACAATCTAATTACTAATTAATTCTCTAATAATTCACCAACTTTTAGTAAAAAATTCTTGTTATAACATTTGCAACACTAATGAGTCGATACTTTGAAAATTCTCAAGTATCGGCTCACTAAAGAATCAACACTTTGAAGTGTCGACTCAAGATCAATTATTAATTACATTGATAATTATGTTATGAAATGATTCATAATCGTTAATCAGCAAATAGATCAGATAGAAACTCCTATTATGTATGATCCTATAGGTTCAAACACTAAGCCGATAATACAGGAATATTTCTTGTACTAATCAAAGTTGCCATCTAGTAATGATATCTGACATCCGGGTAGGACAAGAGTTGCAGAGCAACAATCAAGAACCTTTGGCATAAGATTACTATATAATTCATTCCTTTGACCCTCAATGCTTAAGATGATTTCAGAGTTCATCCATAGAGTGTCTTAACCTTACAAGTCCTATAACTCCTTATAAGAACTACCCTGGCCAAGATTTTGTAAAATTGAAACATAATAAGATATTTACTCGAACATTCAGAGGAGTCAATCCATCTTGACTCATACATTGACTCCACAAATACTTGACTGTATCTAGAAACCTTCAATTACTAGATTAGAAATTTAGGTAATCCAGTAACAAAGTATAATGAGTTGCTTGTAAGTCACCATGGTGATCTCCAGTCTGAGAGACACTTATATCCATATCTCTTTGTAAGCAACACTTGGTAGAAGAGTGCCCTACAGGGGGATCACATTCAATGAAATATCCCATACTTTACTTGCATGCCATAGCAATGTCTCCACACTCCTTGGTTAAGAGGATAACCAATCCATATGGCATACAACAATCTATACTTAATACAATATTATCTTATAATAATATATTATTTGATCATAAATAGATTTAAAAATTATATGATAAATCCTCTCTTTATTGTATAAGATTTAGTTTTAAGGACTCCATCATACAAGAGCTCACTACAACAAGATACAATGTGATGAGCTACCAAATATAACTTTTATTCATAATAATTCATATACAAAATCAACCATCTATAAGTTAGATGATTGGCATTAGGACACATTTTCTAAAAACTTTCACTTGGACTAAAGCTAATTAGAATAGTATATAATACCCATCTTTTATTTGTGATCATCAATCTCTTTGATTTTGAGAACTTTAATAAATGTATTGGCTGGGTTTTCCTTTCTGTCAATCTTCTGAAGCTCGATATCACCTTGTTCCAAGATCTCTTACACAAGGTGATAGCAACGTAGAATATCCTTGGTGCACTTGATGGGACTTCGGCTCTTTGGCTTGAGTATGGTTTCAGTGATGTCATAATATAGGAGAACTAGACCATCAAGAGAGGGTGCCACTCCTAACTCGTTGAGAAACTTCTACAACCATAAAATTTTTTTTGTTGTATCTGATGCTGCAATATACTCCACCTTGCAAACTAAGTCTACCATGGTGTGTTGTTTAAAACATTTTTAGCAAATTACTCCACTATTCAGGATAAAAACAAAGTCTGATATACTCTTGCTATCATCTTTATCTAACTAAAAACTGGAATTAGTATATCCCATAAGTTTTAAGCCAGGTTCTCCATAAACGAGCCATTGTTCTTTAGTATTTTGCAAATACTTGAAGATAGTTTTTACTACCTTCTAATGGGCTTCACCTGGGTCAGACTGGTATCTGCTCACTATCCATAGTGAATATGCCATGTCTGGTCTCGTACATATCTTGGCATACATAATAAACCCTATTGCTGAGGCATATGAAATCTTAGTCATATGCTCTTTCTTCAGGAGTTGTCGCACAATCCTTTTTAGAGAGAAAAATTTCATGACCTATCGAAAGATAGCCTTTGTTAAAATTTCCCATGCTAAAATGCTTCAATACAGTATCTATGTACATAGACTAGGACAATCTCAGTAGCTTCCTAAATCTCTCTCTAGATCTTCATCCCTAAGATGTAAAAAACTTCACCCATGTTCTTCATAGAGAACTACGATGATAACCAAACCTTTATTCCCTATAGTGCAAGGATGTCATTCTCAATTAAGAGAATGTCATCCATATATAGCACAAGGACTACTACCACGAAACCTTTAGCCCACTTGTAAATGCAGGGTCCTTCTCTATTCTTAACAAAGCTATATATTCTGATTGTCTTATCAAATATATGTTCCAACTCTGAGATACCAGATTTAGTCCATAAATAAACCTTTGAAGCTTGCATACCTTTGACTTATCTGTAAATGTGAACCCTTCAAATTGTATCATATACACTTGCTCATCCAGCTTTCCATTTAAAAAAGCTATTGGGATATCCATTTGCCAGATTTCATAGTCAAAGTATGTAGCCAAAACAAGCATAATCTAAATGGATTTGAGCATTGCTATAGGAGAAAATGTCTCATCATAGTTAATATCATAATATTGATGATACCCCTTGAAAATCAAATGAGCTTTATAGATCTCTACCTACCCGTCTGCACCACTTTTCCTTTTAAAAATTTATTTATACCTAATGAATTTTATCCCTTTAGGTGGATCAACAAGTGTCCATATACTATTGATCTTTATGGACTCCATTTTAGATTTCATAGCTCCAAGCCACTTATCAGAGTCATATCTCTGCTGACTCGATACTCTACCAGATCTCTTTAATGGTTCCTCTATGGGCTCAGGGTTTGATCTAATTAAAGCCAACTCTATAGTATCCCTTAAATGGATTGGTCCTCCTACCCATTGAACTTCATTAACTTCAATCTTAGTGGCTTCAGTTCTTTCCTTAAGAAATTTCCTTTCTAAAAAAGTAGCCTTAAAATTGATGAACAACTTTTATTCTTTATGATGGTAGGAATAATATCCTTTGGTTTCTTTGGAATACCCAACTAATAAGCACTCATCAAACCTAGGTCCAAGCTTATTTGTTTGTAAATATTTGACATAAGCTAGACACCCCCAGATCCTTAGGTGTGAAAGCACTGGCTTATGCCCTATCCATATTTTATATAGTGTTTTGTCAACGGACTTGCTCAGAATCCTATTAAGAATATAACAAGCTGATTCTAAAGCATATCCCTAAAAGGAGATCAGCGGACTTGCAAATCCTATCATGGATTGAACCATGTCCAACAAGGTTCCATTCCTCCTTTTAAACACTCCATTTAACTGAGGTTCCCCAGAGGAGTCCATTAAGAGAGAATCCATTCTTCCCTAGATATGTCAGGAATTCACTGGTAAGATATTCCCCTCCTCGATTTGATCGAAGAGTTTTAATAATCTTCCTAGTTTTTTTCTCTATCTTATTATGATATTGTTTAAATATTTCAAATGACTCAGATTTATCTCATAAGATAGACATAACCATACCTTAAAAGATTATCTATAAATGTAATGAAATAATTATACCCATCCCTGGCACTGGTATTCATAAGTCTGCATACATCAGTATATATGAGACTTAAAATCTCATTGGCCCTTTCACCTTTTCTAGTAAAAGATGACTTGATCATTTTATTAAGAAAATAGGGTTCACAGGTTGGTAGTGATTCATAATCACTAACATCGAGAATACCATCTTTAATCAACTTGTTTATCCAATTCTTATTAATATGACCTAACCTACAGTGCCATAAATAGGCATCACTAACATTATCTATCCTAAGATATTTGTTCAAGGTATATATTACACTAACAGGCCATGATAGTATATATATACAATTTTATAATTGTCCATTCATCACAACAATACCATTTAAAATAATATTAAAAATATCATTCTTTATTAATAGTTCATAACCATACAAGGTCAAAAGGCTTACAGAAATGATATTTAAAAGAAAAGATGGACAATAGCGATATTCACTTAAAATGACATTACAAGAATTGAAAACTAGTTTGATGACTCCCAAATATAGGATTGAAACTTTACTTCCATCTTCTATGTTCAGGAATCTCTCGCCATTCTTAAATCTTCTACTAACTTGAAGTCCCTGCAAAGAATTGCAAATATGAATAGAACTTTCAATATCTAATATCCAAGTAGTAGTATCATCAATAGAGAAATTACAAGGTATTATCATATAAATATCTTGTCTAGCAACTCCTTGCTGCTTCCTTTTCTTTAGCCTATTCAGGTCAAGGGAAGCCATATAAAGAGGATAGTTTCTCTTTCAATGACCTTGCTTCTTGTAAAAAAAGTACTCTGCCTAACTTATATCAATCTTATTCTTCTTGGCTTGACTGGTTTCAACACTTTGCACCTTTTTATTTTTATTCTTTTTCTTCTTCTCTTTCCTAAAAATATAATACCCTACCAAAGAACCTCCCACTAAATTCACTGACCCCTTGTGGAGCTGGTGATTCTTATAGGTCTGTAGCAAGCCTAGCAAACAACAATAGTTTACTACATGCCTTGTCATTATATAATGATCAAGAAAGTCTAGATAAGAAGTAGGCAAGGAATTTAGGATTGCATATGTTGCCGCCTAGGTCATCGTGGCTTGCAATTTTGGTATGGCCTAGATGAGCCAGCCTCCCTAGGCTCATCGGATTCTTCTTCGCCTTGCCTTCGTGGCCGATAGATCTTGCAAAAAAGAGAAGACCCAGGCCGGGGATGCTGGCAGGGACACTCAGATGGTCAAGTCAATAGGATGACCAAGAGGAACAGATCCTTAGTGGTAGGAGCTTATGGTGCCCCCGCATAGAGGAAAAGTAAAATAGAAGGAGAAAATAGGAAACTATAGCTTAGGGGGTTCTTACTATTCGATCCCTTGCCCTTGCTCTCTTACCATTGTCCTCCTTTTTTGGAGGTCCCTCTTGCCATTATATAGGATTTGTTCCTTTCCGACCGAGCCCGGAGCTTCGGTCGGTAGCCCCTCCTAGGGTGTCCCCATGGGAGGGGCACAAACTTGCCATAATTTCTCCTCAGACCAGCCCCTCCCAGGAGGGAATCCTCGTGCATGGGGCACAGTCGGCATGCTGTAAAACCTCTCCCTGGTGGAGTGACCCCCTATGGAGGGTGCGGGTAGCATGCTACAGGGCTATGTACTACGATTGAGCACTTCCACTTTCGAGAGGGACAGATAACATGCTACAGGGTCTGAGGCTCTAGTAGAGCACTTTTCTTGTAGGAGATGCAGGCAGTGTGCTATAGGGTTTGGAGCTCCGGTGTAGCATGTGCCTGCTAGAGGATGTGGGCGACGTGCTCCAGGATCTGGAGCCTCGACGGAGCATATATTACGTAGGAGGCATGGGCGGCGTGCATCATGTGCTGTACCTCTAGCAAAGCACGTGCCTCCATGTGACGATGGCTTGCCCATCGATGACACCGCACCTTCATGTCATAATCTAAGGCTTTCTCATCTTTTATCCTCTTGAGATCATATCCCACTTCCTGCTGCCCTCTTACCTATGGGGACTAGGTTTAGACAGTAGCTCGACCTTCGTTAGGAGCTCGACCTCGGATGGGCGCTCGACCTTAGTTGGGAGCTCGATTTTGGCTGAGAGCTCGACCTTAGCTAGGAGCTCGATCTTAGATGGGAGCTCAACCTTAACTAGGAGCTCGATCTTGGATGGGAGCTCGACCTTAGCTGGGCTAGGTGGCATTCTTCATTGCCTCATTGCTTAGCCGGATCTGACATGTGCACTATGTCAGTGGCTCGCCACATCAGTATCTTTTCCAAGTTGCTTGTGTAAGGGATAGCTGAGTTTTCCTAGGCACTTGATCTACTTGATCATGTACAATATATGATCAGTGACCCATACCCCTTCATACTTTCGGGCATTGAAAATTGTTGACTCCGTTATTGATTTTGATGATTAACAAAATACTTAACTATATTTGAGTACTAACAGTTCTTTAAAGTATATTTCTATTAGAAAAAGGTACTCATCGAGTTGGTTAAAATGAATTGCTTGTCAAATGATTGAAGAAGCACTTTTTATGAATGAAACATTAAAGATTGATGGATTCAAGTATTTGAAAATTTCTTGTAAGGACTTAAGAGTCAAGCTCAAAGAAGATTCAGTAGGGGTTTAGTCAAATTTTGAAAAGTTTCAGCAAATGTTGACTTATAGTTCAAGTGTCGACTCATGACAGTGCAAGTGTCGACTCAAGCCGATACATAAAAAAGAGTTTTAGATGGCATGCTTGAAGTATCGACTCATGCTTCACAAGTGTCGATCCTAAGTGTCGACTAAGGATCGACTCAAAGCCTGAGATAGATTTCTTACACAACTTGTTGAATTTCAAGACTTGCTTGAGGTGTCGACTCGTGCAACTCAAATGTCGACTCAAATGCCGACTCACCAGATGAAGTATCGACTCACCTGAGATTTTCAGAGAGCTTCAAAACAAAATTTTGAACTAGGTGTCGACTCATAAAAATTAAGTGTCGACCTTAAGTATCGACTCACAGCCTGAAGTATCGATACTTGGAGTTCTGGAAACATAAATGATTTGTTTTTTCAAATGCAGAACTCATCCTTTTCACCCCCAATGGCTAGTTCCACCTTTTTAATGGTCACAAACCATCATTTAAGCCTTGGGATGGTATTTAAGTGAATTAAATTCAAGTGGAACAAGAGAGAATGAATAGAGGAAGAGAAAGAAAGAAAAATAAGTGCATTCACTCAAATATTCATTGAGAGCAACTACTTCCAAGCAAGAAGAAGCCTCCAAGCATTCCAAGCAATCAAGAGCATTCAAGTCCAACCACTTCTGAGCATTGATTGAGGCTTCATCGAATTGATGACAAGCATCTTCAACGAGCTTTAAAGAGATAACAGCTTTTATTTAGAAAGCTCTATTGTATTCTTTACTTTCATTGTTACTTTGTTATATCAAGGTTTTTGGTGAGCCTAAGAACAAAACTAAGGAAGTTTTTGGTTAGCCTAGTTAAAAACCAAGAAGATTTTTGGTTAGCCTAGTTAAAAATCAAGGAGGTTTTTGGTTAGCCTTTAAAAACCAAGAGGTTTTTTTTGGCGAGCCTAGTGAAAACCAAAAAGGATTTTGATTAGTGAGCCTAGAAAACTAATTGGCTGTAATTAAGAGTGATTATGGTAAATTTTCGAGTGGACCTTGGGGAGTGGATGTAGGTGCCTTGGAGAGCACTGAACCACTATAGTTGCTTGTGTTTGTGGTTGATTGTTTCCTCTTTACTTGCTCCTACTTTCATTGCATTTAAATTTCTGCTGCATACTCTTTAAGAGCATACAATAGTTACATCTCTCTAGCACTTGAATTGATTATTGAATTGGCACACATACTTGCAAATAGTTTTAGAAACTCAATTCACCCTCATCTTGGATTGCTTACTAGACAATAGTGGTATTAGAGCCACGTTCTCAGTATATAGGTCTAACTTCCTTGAGTAATGATCTATGGCAGCCCCACTTGGTACTAGTGTAGTTGAGAGACAAGCCTCAAATAGACCCCCCTTACTTTAATGGCACAAATTATTCTCATTGGAAAACATGAATGAGAATTTATATATATTCTATAGATTATAATTTATGAAAAGTAGTGGATAAAAGTTTTCATATTCCTTCGATTGTGGTTAATGGTGTTTCCATCCCAAAGCTTGAAGAGGATTGGGATGAAAATGACATTAAACAATCCAAAATCAATACAAAAGTAATGAATCTCCTTATTAGTGCATTGGATCATAGTGAATTTAACAGGATTTCCTTATGTACCTTAGCTAAAGAAATATGAGACACACTTGAGGTTACTCATGAGGGTACCGATCAAGTGAAAAATATAAAAGTTAACATGCTTATGCACACTTATGAGATGTTTCACATGGAACCAAATAAATCTATCACTAACATGTACACTAGGTTCACAAATATTGTTAATGGCATAAGAAGCCTTGGTAAAATTATGTCTAATACCTATCTTGTGAACAAAATTCTCAGGTTTCTACCAACATCTTGGGATCCAAAAGTAACCACCATTTAAGAAGCTAAAGATATTGATAAACTTTAATTGGAGCAATTGGTAGGTTAGCTTATGACTTATGAGTTGAACTTGAAACAAAAAATAATGGATATGGATAAGAAGAAGAAGGGTATAGCTTTCAAGTCCACAACATAGGAAGAGTCTTCAAATGAGGAATCAGAAGAAGAAGAGAATGAGGATGATGAAGCATTATTAGCAAGAAAGCTTAGGAAATTCATGAGGAAAAGGAAATTCCCTTACAAAAAAAAGTTTCAACCAAGCAAGGAAAAGGGAAAAGAAAAGGAGAAAGAAAAGGATAAGGAGAAAGAACTACCTATTTGCTTCGAATGCAAGAAACCTGGACATTACAAGTATGACTGCCCTTTCCTAAAGAAATCAAGGAAGAAGCTTAGAAAGAAAATAATGATGGCAACTTGGAGTGACAGTGAGGACTCCAGCTTAGAAGAAGAACAAACTGAAGTCACCAATCTTTGCTTCATGGCACAACAGAAAGAAGAGGTACATCCTGAACTTGAAGTTGATTATACTTTTGATGAATTAAGAAATGTATTTGATGAGTTAGTGTATGACTATAAACTGATTATGATTGAAAATAGGAAATTGCAAAAGCATGCAAACTCATTCTTGCATAAAAACTCTAATCTTATGAATGAAGCTAATGATTTAAAAAATAAGATTGATGTTTTAGAAAAAATGAAACAATACTTTATCAATGAAAAATAAAGTTTTGAAAAGATCTAAAGTTATTGTTTCAAACAATAAACTTTTGAAGAAAAATAATGATCTTGAAATAGAGAACAAGAAATACAAAGATGAGCTTGATAGAGTAAAACCTTTTATTGAAAAACTTATCTATAGTTCTGAAAAGTTAAATCTACTTTTGAACACTCAAAGAGCTACTTTTAACAAAGCTGGATTAGGTTTTAAACCCCCAAAACAGTAAAAGTTTTTCAAAAATTTCTTTATTCTTACACCATCAAGCATCATTTGTTACTCTTGTAGAAAAGTAGGTCATAAAGCATATCTCTGTGATTTGAGAAAAATTAATAATTCTAGAAAGATTTGGATTTTAAAAGGAATCACTTTTAGTACTGACCCTAAAGGATCCAAGATGACTTAGGTATCTAAAATTAAATCTTAATTTGTTTTGCATGTGTGTCTTGCAACCAAAGAAAAGAAAAGATTGTTATATCTTGATAGCGGTTGCTCAAGACACATGACATGAGATGTGAAGCAATTCACCTCTCTTGAGGCACTAAATGGAGGGAGTGTAACCTTTGGTGATAATGGTAAAGAAAAGATCATCGGTATTAATAAAGTTTACATCTCTTCTTTTACATGGATTGATAATGTACTATTAGTTGAAGGATTAAGACATAATCTACTTAGCATTAGCCAGTTTTGTGATAAAGGCTTTCAAGTTATTTTTGAATCATATTTTTGCATGATTACTAGTCCTAATAATAATGAAGTGAAATTCATTGAAAAAAGGCATGGTAATATTTATCTTGTTGATTTGGATAATCTATCTTTACCTAGTGGTGAATGCCTAGTTGCAATGAATTCCACTGTTAATGAGACTAGCTAGCTTTGGCATCGTAGATTAGGTCATGCTAGCATATATTTACTTTCTAAATTATGTAAAAAAGATTTATTAAGAGATTTACCAAAACTTAGTTTTGAGAAAGATAAAATTTGTGAAGCATGTCAATTTGGAAAACAAGTAAATACATCTTTCAAATCTAAAGATTTTGTTTCAACTTCTAGGCCATTAGAGCTATTCCATATGGATCTCTTTGGATCAACTAGGACATCTAGCCTAGGAGGTAAGCGATATGGATTAGTTATAGTGGATGATTTTTTTCGATTTACATGGGTTCTATTTTTAGCTCACAAAGATGAATCATTTTTAGCTTTTGTTAAGTTTTATCAAAAATTTTTTAATAAAAAAGATACTTCAGTTATTTGTATTCATAGTGACCATGGTTTTGAATTTGAAAATCAAGATTTTGAAAATTTTTGTAATGAAAAAAGAATTGAACATAATTTTTTTGCACCTGGGATATCTCAACAAAATGTGATAGTAGAAAGAAAAAATTGTACTTTAGAAGAAATTGCACATACAATGCTTTGTGAAAATGATTTGCCAAGATACTTTTGGACTGAAGCAGTAAATACCGCTTGCTATATTTTAAACCATGTTTTAATTCAACCTATTTTAAAGAAAACTCCATATGAGCTTTGGAAACAAAGAAAACCTATCTTGAAATACTTTCGAGTTTTCAGTTGTCGATGCTTTATTATGAACAATAGTAAAGATAATTTGGATAAATTTAATGCCAAGTCTAATGAAGGTATCTTCTTAGGATACTCTATATCTAGCAAGGCATATAGAGTCTTTAATAAGAGAACCTTAGTAGTAGAGAAATCTGCATATGTTATATTTGAAGAATCTGCTAACAAATCCTCTAGAAAAGAGGATACTTCTGATGCATGTGCAGGTGCTGAAGCATTAAAGAAGCTGACTTTGGATGATCAACCCTCCCAAGAAAATGAAGAAGATCAAGATCAGAAGGGAGAAGAAGAAGTCATACAATCCACATCAAAGCATCAATATCTACCCAAGGAGTGGAGGTATGCTCATGGATATCCTAAGAAATTAATCCTAGGTGATCCATCAAAAGGGGTAAGAACAAGATCTTCTATTAAAAATGAATGCGACTATATTGCTTTTGTTTCTTAAATTGAACCAAAGTGCATTGAAGAAGTTGAAAAAGACCCTTATTAGATTAATTCAATGCAAGAAGAATTGAATCAATTTGAAAGAAACAAAGTTTGGACACTAATAGAAAGACCATCTAATGTTTCAATTATTGGCACAAAATAGGTATATAGGAATAAACTAGATGAAAATGGTATTGTCACTAGAAACAAGGCTAGACTAGTAGCTAACGGTTATAATCAAGAAGAATTTTGATGAAACCTTTGCACCTGTAGCTAGACTTGAAGCCATTAGATTACTTTTAGCATTTTTATGTTTTATGAATTTCAAATTATTTTAAATGGATGTTAAAAGTGCTTTCCTAAATGGTTTTATTGGTGAAGAAGTGTTTGTTAAACAACCACCTGGATTTAAAAATCATGCACATCCTGATCATGTTTTCAAACTACACAAGGCACTTTAGGTTTAAAGCAAGCACCTCGAGCATGGTATGAAAGACTGAGTAAATTCTTGATTGAAAATGATTTTTCTAGAGGCCATGTTGAAACTACACTATTTCTGAAAAGGAAAGATGATAATCTTTTAGTAGTACAAATTTATGTTGATGACATTATTTTCGATGCTACTAATGAAATTCTTTGTCAAGAGTTTGCCAAGTTTATGCAGGGTGAGTTTGAGATGAGTATGATGGGTGAACTTAACTTTTTTCTCGGACTCCAAATCAAGTAAACCAAAGAAGGGATCTTTATCAACCAAGATAAGTATATAAGAAAAATCTTAAAGAAGTTTGGAATGGAGATGATGGAGGACTAATTAGCATGCAAGAGATTTCATGAATTTAGCATTAAGTTAGGATTTCAATTCCCGAATTTTAGGTCAAATAGATAAACGAGTGATTCTATAGAAATTCTAGATCACAAGCATGCAAAAAGACCCTCAAAAGAAATAAAAATAGGACCACCAGGGCTAAGAAATCCCGGTAGGACTAGCTCTTTCGCAATAATTTGATCTAGAGGGTTAAGGTGTGTGTACCTAGCAATGATCACTGCTGCTTCCTTGAAGAGATCGCTCTACGCTCTCGGATGTGGCTTGGAAAGTCAAGCCAAAAACCTGCGGATTAGTCTGCTTTTTATCCATTGACCCGATGGCTAGGCAAACAGAACCCTAAAGTCATGAAATTCGAGGGACCTGTAAAACACCAAAGAAGGGTTAGAAAACAAAGAAAAAAAGGAGAAAATTATTGAAGAAGAAAGGAAGAGAAAGGGAAGCAGGGGCGGCCAAGATGGAGCTGATGGTTGGGCATCCAAGGTGGAAGAAGGCTAGGGTTTTGATAAACAGGATCTCACACCCCTCGATGCTTAAAAAAGCAAAGACAATACTCCCTCATGGAGATCAATGTTCACAAGAACAAAGGCAAAGTAGAAGAAAGAACATTCAATTTTTTTCTCAAAATACATTCATTCATTCAATCAATCATTCAATCATAATTCTTACAAGAGGGTGGAGGGGTGGGGTATTATAGGCTTACCTAGGTCCTCTCCTTATTAGGATTAGATTACAAAGCTACTTAGGACTAGGAGTATATAATTTGATTGGGAAAAGGATTACAATATTTGAATAAAACTATAATTCTTTGTTGACTTGGAAAAGGAACTCCTTGTTGACTTGGAAAAGGAACTCATTGTTGACTTAGGAAAGGAATATTCCCCTTTTCCTCTTGGGCTTGGGACTTGGTCTTCTCATGGGCTTGGAGCTTTGACTTTTCCACTCCCTGGTGGGTTGGGACTTGGGGCGCCTCATTATTGGACTAGGCTTGGGCTAGCTGGGGTGCCACTCATGAATGGGCTTGGGCTGGGGTGCCATGTCTTGAAGGGGCTTGGGCTGGGGTGCCAACTTGTGGGCTTGAATGGTGGAGGCCTAGGGTGCCATCTTTTGATGGGCTTTTGGGCTGGGCACCTAGGAAGAAGAATATTCTAGGGGGGCACCTGGTATCTCCAAGTGTGTAGGCTCCATGGTCTTGAATTCTACGCTGATCTAGGAGGGCCTGATGAATGTTTTAGCTAGTGATCCTCCTCTTGTACAAAACTGGACTAACTCAAACTTACAAGACTCAATCAGACTCATGAGGTTGAGACAAGGGATTCACTGGACTTAATGGACTTCTTGCCTTAACTTATTACAGGACTCAAGTGTAACAAAGCTTAAGGTCTAAATACAGGACTTAATGGGCACAATCGGGCTTAACCGAATAAAATCCTAATTATCAAACACAAAGGGCTGCATTGGGCTCATATGATAAAACCCTTATTACAGGACTTCAAATGACTCAACTGATTTAAACCTTTCTTACAAGACTCAAAGGGCTAACAGGACTTGATTATTGGATTCAAAGATAAAATTTGAAAAATAACTAAGGGACTCAAAATTCAGGGACCGACAGTGAACTAGGGTTGATCTTGATGTCCCCATCAATTCTTCCGTGATGGGAGAAACTCGACCTTATTGAGTAAGAGTCAATCTGGTGCAGGTAAAAGGGTTGGGTCGTGGTGCTGCGGGTCCTCTCAAGGGATCCACGACCATTCAGAGTCCGGTCGGCCTTGCCATCGGACCAAACGAGATGGATAGCCTTGGTCCTAGGTCATAACAGCTTGGCCGTCCAGGTCATGCTCGATCCGTATTCCTCTTCTAGTATAATTTAGTGGACACCCAAGTAAGGTTTCACTCTCAAAAATAGGATAAGGTCCAAAAATCTCACTGAGTATCATTGCTGGTGCCCTATGCACAACTAGGCTCAAGATATTGGAATTCGAGCAAATGCCTAAATCCGGTGGTAACACATAGGCACTAGGGTCAACTATCCTTATCACTTGTAAGGGTCCAGCTTCACAGGCTTGTAGCTTCTTAATGGCTCTCAAAGGAAACCACTCAGGTATAGACCTAATCTCTACATGATCTCCCTCAGCATACTCTTTGACTCAAATTCGAGGATTAGCCTTATTAGTATTAGTGTTCAAATGAATGCTAATGTCTTGATGCAGATGATGTGTAGAGATCTGTGCATGTGTGAACAGTGGGATTAGGCCTAAAGATCTTTCAGAATTAAAACCATGTAACACTTCATCCTCTATTCTTACTTCATCCCCTATGTTAAAGATGTAGATCCAAAATTCAATCCATCTTTCAGGTTTTAAACTTAAAATTTTCTGAGAATCATAAAACCTAAAAGTCTTATGGTATGGATACCGTACGTTTCCTAGGGGCAGTAAATATTCTCTCTAGAATTGTAGGATATGGATTGTAGCATGGAAGTTCTTAAGGTAGACATGGTTCAACAGGCTCCTATACTTAAGAGAAATTAACTGGGTGCTTGTCCTAACCACATGTTTGGCATTAGAGTAGTTTATAGGCACTAGTTCTAGAGTAGGCTGGGAATCTATTACTGATGGAAGGTCATCAGGAAGGTCTTTGGGAAGCTTACTAGGAAAATCCTCTAGAATTAAACCAACTTCCTCGGATTGTTCCTTAGGGATTGGTTCCTCGAGCTCCTCAATGGACAATTCGGGTGAACCCTCACTCTCATCAACTATTTTTGATCCTGGCTTAGTCACTTCTTCTCCAAATTCTATAGTGGGTTCATGATCCTTTTCCTTTGATTCCTTAATGGGTTCACTTTCTTGTTCCTCTTCTTCACATTCCTCTACTGGACTCAATTCATAGTTGTCTTCTTTAGATTTAGGAGTTTCTTTCTCTAAATTTTTAATGAGCTCATCTTCTTCATACTGCTCTAGTAGACTTGGATCAGCCTCGTACACATCTTCTTCAGGTTCAGCAATGGGTTCAGATTCGTTCTCTTCTAGCTATCCTATATGTAAGGCTTTGGTTGGACATTGGCTAGCATAGTGTCCCAATTTATGGCATCTAAAACATGTGATGTTGGGTCTTCTCTGAACCTCGGTGACTTGCTCTTATTCTTTTCTAGCTCCTCAACCTGGGGATACTCTAAATCTTGAATACTAGTGCAATCAATTTGATCCTCAGGGTCCTCACTCCTATTTATAGGAATTAGTGGGATACTGGGCTCGGGTCGGCTCGGGTTGGGTTGGCTCGGGTTGACTTGGCTAGAACCTGGACTTGGGTTAGGGGCACTAGTCCTAATGGGTTTAGGTCGACTAAGGGGTACCTGATTAATACTTGATTTAGCTCTAGGGGTACTAATCCTATGGGCTTTAGGTTGACTAGGGGAAACCGGGTTGGTACTAGGCTGATACCTAGGGATTATGGGTTCCTGGGGCTTATAGGACAAGGGTTCAGCTTTATAGGTTTGGAGTTTATTAGGCTTATATAATATGGGTGCATAGGTTCTAGAGTCATAGGATCTAGAGTCATAGGATCTAGTGTCATAGGATTTGGGCTCAGATCTATAGGTTGTGGATCTCCTGGGTTCAGGGTATGGGGTTTTCCTAAGGTTAGGCTTTGGGTATGGATCAGGGTATTGGGCTTTCCTAGGGTTGAACTCAGGTTTAGGTCTGGGAGGGGTTTTAGGGTTTTCTCTAAATCTCTTAATTGGTTCCCTACCTGGTCATTACTATTGGTTAAGGGGTCACGCCTTTCGTGGGTTTGGATATAGGATTGGGCCAATTGGTCAAATCTATGATTCATTTAGGTGGTTAATTGAGCAATCTAATTTTGGGATTGGGTATTGGATTGGTTCATCTGGTCAAATCGTTCAGTCAAGGCCTTCACGAAAGTCTCTAGATTGGGTTCCATGGTTGAGCTGGGTTGGGGTTTAGACTGTTGGTATTGGGTCCCTATCTTAGTGGTCATGCAATCAATCAAACAAAGTGTTATGATGCAGTCAAGCACACAAAGGTTAATATGGACTACAGTTTGCTAGACCTAGAGCCAAAGTGGAATGGGTCTACTCAACTTACACCCAACTCAACAACTAATCCTTCCACTGGCCAGGTAAGAGGTGGGATGGTGGGAGGCTCCCCCTGCCTGTGACAAGGTCCTAATTTTAATTAGGTTTGGGTTCTGATGCTGGGTGGTTATTTTGGGTTCAGGACAGGTGATGAAATCCTGCCTTGATCTGAGATAGTGAGATTGCCCTTAAGATTTGTTTAGATGAGATGATGCACAATCAATGACCCTAATGCAATCTATTAACAAACAGAAAATAATAAAAAAAGTATTTTTTTTTATCTTTTATGAGATTGCAAATTAAATTTAAGTTGGTTAAGTCAGCAAACAAAACTTGGCTTGGGTGAGGTGGGGTTTGGAAGTTGATTAGATTTGGTTTAGTCATGTATATAGAAATCATAGAATCAGAAATTAGGATTTGCTTTGATGTAGAATTTAGTATAGTTTTCTGGGTAGAAAAAATTCTAAAAAAAACTCAGGATAGAGGATTAGCAGCAAAGATGATTCCTATCAAATTTCATGCAAATAAAAACTCAGATGATGATGCAAAACCTAGGGTCTTCGAACTGTGTGCAGAAAACTTAGAATTTCTATTAGGAATTCTAAGATGCAGATTTTTATAATTTTTTTATTTTTGTAAAAATAACTAAAAATAACAAAAGTTATAAACACTATATAGAGAGTATTTTAGGAAAATATTAGAGGAAAATAAAATACTTAAGTTGATGAAATAGACCAAAACTTAGACCCCTAATGCAGGTGACATGATGCAGAAGTTTTCTAGGGCAAAAGAAAATAGGCGTGAAAAAATTCTACAGGAAGAAATAAATCATGAAAAAAAATTTGGAAAATATTTTCAATTATATCAAAATAAGATTCAGGACTTTATGATCTACTTACATACAAAAATAATTAAAATAATAGACTATATGCAAGAATTACAGGATGCAAAAAACTATCCCTAAAAATGCTTTGATACCAAATGATGGGGGACTAATTAGCATGCAAGGAAATTTTCATGAATTCAACATTAAGTTAGGATTTAAATTCCTAAATTTTAGGTCAAATAGATAAACAAGTGATCTTATAGAAATTCTAGACCATAAGCATGCAAAAAGACCTATAAAAAAGATAAAAACAGGACCGCTGGGGCTAAGAAATCCCGGTTGGATTAGCTCCTCTGCAATAACTCGATCTAAAGGGTTAGGATGTGTGTACCTAACAATGATTGCTACTGCTTCCTTCAAGAGATCGCTCTATACTCTTGGATGCGGTCTGGAAAGTCAAGCCGAAAACCTGCGAATTCATCGACTTTTCATCCACTGACCCGACGGCTAGGCAAACGGAACCTTAAAGTCATGAAATTTGAGGGACCTGTAAAACACTAAAGAAGGGCTAGAAAACAAAGGAAAAAAGAGGTGAATCACTGAAGAAGAAAGGAAGAGAAAGGGTAGCAGGGGCGGCCAAGATGGAGCTGATGGTTGGGCGTCCAAGGTGGAAGAAGGCTAGGGTTTTGATAAACCGGGTCTCACACTCCTCGATGTTCAAAAAAGCAAAGGCAACACTCCCTCATGGAGCTCAATGTTCACAAGAACAAAGGCAAAGTAGAAGAAAGAACACTCAATTTTTTTTTCAAAATACATTCATTCATTCAATCAATCATTCAATCATAATTTTTCCAAGAGGGTGGAGGGGTGGGATATTTATAGACTCACTTAGGTCCTCTCCTTGTTAGGATTGGATTACAAAGCTACTTAGGACTAGGAGTACATAATTTGATTGGGAAAAGGATTACAATTTTGAATAAAACTGTTACCCAGGTGGCTTTTCCAAGAGGGGGGTGAATTGAAAATTTAAAAAGTTTAAGCAATTATGTGCTCTTTAAAAATATCTTGAAGTGTTAAGTGTTGTGATTGAAATAATTAAAAGCAGAAGCAAGATAAAAAAAGAATGCACAAAATAAATACAAGAAAATTTTATAGTGGTTCGGAGCAACCCAGCTCCTACATCCACTATCCAAGATTACCACTTGGAATTTTCACTATATCCCCCACTGGAATACAGTCGGATTATTTTGATAGGCTCATAATCAAAATCTCTACACTTTGGTTTTTAAACCAGGCTCACCAAAGAAACCCAACACTTGGTTTTAACAGGATCACCAAGAACCCAACACTTGGTTTTAACACAAGCTAACCAAGAATCTATTTGGTTTTTAAACTGGGCTCACCAATAACCTAACAATTCAAAAAGAATTATAAAGAGAAAGCAATATAATGACAAACAAATTTTGTCAGATGGTTGTCGATGCAGCTCAAAAGAAGTCCAATTGATTGCACTTCAATACACTTGGTTGGCTTCTTCAACTTCTTCAATAAATGCTTCAAGTTTCTGATAAGAGTTGGTGAAGGTTTGAGATCTATCTTGAATGCTTTGCAGTGCTCTCTAGCTCACAAGCTCAAGTAAGCATTAAATATTCATTAACCTTCTCAAAAGTTATCCCAAACCTTCTTTTATAGAGTCTTGTACTCTTCTCAAATGATTTTAGTCGTTGTAGACTGTTGGGATGTAATATTTGATCGTTGGAGCATTTTTTGGATTCAAATTCTAAGTTCTGGAACTAGCCATTATAGGCCTGAAGTTGACCTTCGAATCGGCTCGGATCTACTCGAGTCAGCTCGGATCCATAGAGTAGTTTTGGTCAAGTCGCCTCTCTTCAATCGGGTCGGCTTGGTTTCTCAGTAGCTTGATTCCTTACTTTGGAAGAGTCGGCTCGCCTTGATTCTAGTCAACTCGGATCCTCAGGCCTTCAAAAATGTAGTCTGGAAGAGTCGGCACCTTCTCTTTAGAGTCGGCTCGGTTGGCTGTAGTTCTCAGAATGCTTTTTCTGGACTCTGGAGGAGTCGGCTCGGTTGTCAGAAGAGTCGGCTTGGATGTCTGACAGGATAACATAGTCGACTCGGATCTTCTTCGGGTCCGCTCGCTTGTCTGATATAGAAATCATGCTCTGGGCGAGTTGGCTCGGATGCTTGTGTGCCAGAAATCTTCATGCATGCCATATGCCAAAGTCAGATCTCTTCTCTTCAAGTCGCTCGGATGAATTCTTCAGTGAATTATCAGTTTTTCTCTAGAAATCATCCAGCAAGTCTTGAAAGTCTCAAGATGCCTTCAAACTCTTCTAACCATATTTCTAAAAAATTTTAAGCTTGAAACACATCTAGAAATAACCCATTTTCATGATTTTTACTTTATTTTGTTTTGGGTTCTTCTTTACAAGTTCAATTACAACACAACTCATTTCAAAACTAAGAATGTAGGAGTTGAAATTAAACAATGAAATCATCCTACAAAAACTTGTAAAACACTTGAAGAGTTGTTTGTAAAATAAATGCATGCTCTAATGTTTGGTTATCACTTATGGGGTCAACAATCTCCCCCTTTTTGATGATGACAAAACACTGGACATGAAAAATTCTTTACAATTACATGTATAACTGAATTTGAAAGTGAACATTAACATGTATCAGAGCTAATTGTATTTGCAAGTAAGTATCAGAGCTTTTTGAAAAAAAATAGACTATACAGTATCAGTGTCAGTGCTTTTATATGTATCAGAGTGTTAAGGCTAGCACCTTTACAAAGTATCAGAGCTATTAATATATGCAAAGTATCAAAGCTCAATTTTGCAAAGTATCAGAAATGCGTCAGAGTTGAAAAGTATCAGAGTTAATGCTTTAAGATCTTCAAGGTAAGTTTGCAAGTTTTGAGAGCATAGAGCATGAACTAAAGCCATTTAGTTTCAACAATTTTTCTCCCCCTTTCTTATATATTTTCTATGCAATTTCACACTTTTAATCACATTCTCCCCTTTTTTCTTTCATATTTATTCTCTCTTTTTCTTTCTTTCTTTTTCATGCATTTCTAAACATTCTCTCCCTTTTTGTCAGCAATCAAAAAGGTGTTCAATTGATTTTTCAAAGCTTAATTTTTATAATAGAATGATAAAGTTGTTAATATTTGTTTGAGATAATTTTACTTTTTCATCTTTGATATTCTAATTAAAATTCATTTTGATTAGTATTGTACAAATAAAAGATATTACACAAGCTCAATTCATACATAGAAGATATGACAAAATTGTATCCATTGCATTCATAAAGTTTTCAATACAAGTTACAAAAAGATATAATTCCAAGCGAAGATACAATCAATCACTGTCTACATCTACTCTAGTGCTAGTGGATGGCTCTAGAGGTGGTCTAGATGAAATGGGTTCAGGATCAAATACTCCTGGAGGTACAAAAGAGGGATGTGAACCTTGAGGCCTAAGGTGAGGAGCTGGCTGCCTAGGGTGTGGAGTAGATGTAGGTCCAGGTTGAGGTGCTGCCTGAGGTCTAGGGGTAGCAAGTGCTGCAATGACTTTGGTTGAGAGTTGATTAAGTTTAAATTGAACTGTATCTATCTCTTCATCTAGCTTCTTCATCTCAGTGTTCAGTGCAACTAGTTCAGCAGCTTTGGCATTCGCAAATGCTTCAGCAGAACTTCTAAGTCTTCCAAACTCAAACCTAAGGATCCCTATGCCTTTGGTATAGTCCTCCTCCATTCTTTTGCCTTGTTCCATTGCTCCTATTCTGAAGCTTAACTCCTTCAGTTATGTCCTGAATTCTTCTATGCTTTGTTCAACTGATCTTTTTATAGTTTCAGAGGCAGATTGGAGTGTAGCGGCTAGGGGTTGTGTGTCAAGCTGAGAGGCAGGTCTAAATGACTCAAGTGAGTCAACACTAGTGCGTAGCTCTCTGACCTTAGTGCTGAGCAGGTCTAATCTAGTGCCCACTGACTGGTGAAGCTCACCAAACATACTAGTCAAGGAGCAGGTCATTGTATCAGTCAGTGACCTTATCTGCTGTTCTATGAACTCTTGAGTCACTGAAACTCCTATAGAGTATGCAGATGAACCTGGAGCAGTATATGCTGGTGGAGAAGTAGGTAAGGGAGTCTCATAATCAATGTGTACTGTCTCCACAGCCTCAGTGATACCAGTAGGCTCAGTCTCCATAGTCTCATAGTACCATGCTTAGTCTCAGTAGCTGCAAATTCATGCATAGCTATCACAGAAATGGTGGTAAACTCAGTAGAAGCCGCAACAGGAACATCAATAATATCCTTTGAAGCAGCAATAGTGTCCTCAGGTGTAGAAGGTCCAGTAGTGGAGATCTCCCTGGGAAGCTCCTCACTGTCACTGTCATCAGTGCTGCTGGAAAAGGCTTTTATAGCTCTTGCATCAGACCCATTCCTTTTCCAGATTCCTCCATTAAATTCAAAACCTATGCACTGTAAAGTCTTGGAGGAATAAGTATCGGTGTGATGTAATGGTCTCCCATCTTTTCCTTCCAAACTGATTCTGAATGCTTGGAATAGCAGTGTTAGAACTATGCTGTAAGGCAAGCAAGCTTTGACTTTTCTTATAGCTTCAGTCATCTGTATAATCATAATGTATGGTAAATTCAATGCCTCTCCCTCTATGATGTGCTCCATGAAATACAAATCTCTCTCGCTAACCCAATCAAATCTTCCTGTCCTCGGAAGAAAGATCTGATTGATAAAATTATGGAGCAACCTCATTTCTAGTGAGAGAGTGTTTGCCATAACTGTTCCAACCCCATTAATGTCTTCTCTGTTCAGTATGGTCCTTAGGGTTTTCTCTCCGTCCTTTAGTACCAAATGCTTTGACCCTTCTACTGGCATTTCCAAGATGGTGCTTAGTCTTTTCTCGATAATAATCACCCTTTGGCCTTTGACAGTTGACTCAATGCGCTGTGCCTTTAACATTAGGTTTTCATAAAATGTTCTCACTAAAGCAGGATAGGTAGGCACATTCAATGAACAGAAGTAACTCCATCCTAATTCTTCAATCGAATCTCCAATTTTCAGCCCTAATTCTTTCAGAAAAGTGAAAATAATTCTTCTACCACTTATAACTAGGTGATTGGACATGGAAATTACTTGCCTCGGTGAGAGAATTGTAGCCATTATCCTTGCTCCAGTCATTTCATACTGCTCTTATCTCTCAACTGCCCGAGTTGGCTCTTCTTGCCGATGCTTTGTCCTTCTCTCTGTCTCAATAGTGGGAACAGTCCTTTGAGTGCATTTTTCGACAGCCCTCTTAGGTGCCATTGCCTAGATTTGGGAGAAATTGGAAGATCGGAGCTAAGGAGAGAGTATTTTGGAGGAATGGGAGAGATATCGAGTGGAATGCTAGGGTTTAGAGCAAAATAGAAAAGCATGAAAGCTCAAAAAAAGTTACTCGGCTCTATTAAAAAATAGTTTGTCCGATATCCAAGTCAGCTCGGCTAACCCTAAATTGCCCAAGTCGGCTCGACCAGAGCAAAAACTGAATTACACAGAGACTCGAGTCGGCTCGACCTGTGCACAATTGCTCGAGTCAACTCGAATAGAAACTTTCCATAAAAGTTAAAATTGATCAGAAATGAATATAAATTTAGGAAAATCTCATGGAGAGATGCTCAAAGAGATTGAATTGATGTAGGAGGTTTTCTAGATAATTTTTCCTTAATTTTGAAGGAATTAGTTTGAAAAATCTAGAAGGGATCACAAAGACCTAATTCTCCTCTAATCATCTCAAACTATCTTGGTTTAGTGGCTTAGTGAAGATGTCAGCAAGTTGGTTTTCAGTAGGGATGAATTCTAGTTCAATGTCAACATTCAAAATATGATCTCTAATAAAATGGCATCTAATCTCTATGTGCTTAGTTCTCAAATGCTGAATTAGATGTTTTGTTAAATTTATAGCACTTTTGTTATCACACTTGATAGGAATTTTAGCTTGTATAACACTAAAGTCTTCTAGTTGTTGTTTAATCCATAACACTTGTGTGCAACAACTTCCTACAGCAATATACTCTGCCTCAGTAGTAGATAGTGCTACCAAGTTTTGTTTCTTATAGTGTCATGAGATTAAATTCACTCCTAGAAATTGGCATGTGTCACTAGTACTTTTTTATCAATTTTACAACCAGCATAGTCAGCATCCAAAAATCCAATCAAATTCAATGAAGAATGCTTTAAAAATCATAGACCTAGATTACTTGTTTCTTTTCATATATCTTATGATTCTTTTAACAGCATGCATATGTGATTCTTTAGGATTAGATTGGAATCTACTACATACACATACGCTAAGCAAGATATCAAGTCTACTTGCAGTTAAGTACAGTAATAATTCAATCATACCTTGATAGAGTTTTGGATCAATGTTGGATCCATCTTTATCTTTATCCAATTCGCAGGTTGGGCTCATGGGTGTGCTCATTTGTTTGCTTGACTCCATACCAAACTTCTTGATAATTTTTTTGGTATATTTGGCTTGGTTAATGAAGATTCCTTCCTTTGTTTGTTTCACTTGAAGTCCGAGGAAGTAGTTAAGTTCATCCATTAGGCTCATTTCAAATTCTCTTTGCATTAACTTAGTAAATTCTCTACAAAGAGTTTCATTAGTTGCACCAAATATAATATCATTAACATAAATCTGTACAACTAATAATCATTATCCTTCTTATTGATGAAAAGAGTTTTATCAACATTTTCTCTTATAAAATTATTTTCAATCAAGAAAGTGCTAAGTCTATCATACCAGGCTCTAGGTGTTTGTTTCAAACCATATAATACTTTATTGAGTTTAAAAACATGATTTGAAAAAGCATGACTTTCAAAACTTGGTTCCTGTTCAACAAAAACTTGTTCGGATATAAAACCATTCAAGAATGCACTTTTCACATTCATTTGAAAGAGTTTAAAATTCATGTAGCAAGCAAATGCAAGAAGTAATCTAATGGCTTCTAGTCTTGCTACAGGTGCATATGTTTCATCAAAATCTATACCTTCTTCTTGGTTATATCCCTTAGCCACTAATCTAGCTTTGTTTCAAATTACGTTGCCTTGTTCATCTAATTTGTTTCTATAGATCTATTTGGTTCCTATGATGGGATGGTCTGATGATCTTTCAACTAAAGTCCAAACCTTATTTCTTTCAAATTGATTTATTTCTTCATGCATGGCCATCATCCAATTAGGGTCAGATTCAGCTTCTTCTAGGCTATGAGATTCTATTTGTGATACAAAAGCTAGGAAATCATGTGCATCTCTATGTGATGACCTAGTTCTAATACCTTGTGAAGGATCATCAATAATTAACTCTTTAGGATGAGTAGTTACATACCTCCATTCCCTTGGTAGATCAGTATGATCCTTACTGTTTCTTCTCCTTCTTGAATTGGTTTTTCTTGTATGCTCATGTCTTCCATTTCTTTTTGAATTGTATCTGCATCATTGTCTATGCACTCTTCTTTCTTAGAAGGTGAGGGGTTAATTTCATCAAAAATAACATGCATAGATTCTTCTACAATAAGAGTTATTTTGTTAATATTCTATATGCTTTGCTATGTAATGAATAACCAAGGAAAATTGCTTCATTAGATTTAGCATCAAATTTTTCTAGATTATCCTTACCATTATTAAGCACAATGCATTTACAACTAAATACATGAAAGTAATTAATGTTGGATTTCTTTTCATTCCAAAGCTCATAGGGGGTTTTCTTTAAAATAGGATGAATCAGAACATGGTTTAAAATATAACAAGCAGTGTTTATTGCTTTTGCCCAAAAGTATCTTGAAAGATTGCCTTCACATAACATTATTCGGGCCATCTCTTCCAAAGTCCTATTTTTCATCTCTATGACACCATTTTGTTATGTGTCCTAGGAGCGGAAAAGTTATGATCAATGTCATTTTCTATGCAATAATCATCAAAAAATTGATTTTCAAATTCTATGCCGTGATCACCCCCTAATTGAAACTATTGAAAGATTTTTCTGATTAGAAACTTTTTTATAAAATTTTTGAAAGACTTTAAAAGTTTCATCTTTATGAGCGATAAACAAAACCGAAGTAAATCTACAGAAATTATCTACTATCATAAGTGCATATTTCATACTACCTAGGCTTGTGATTCTAGTTAGTCCAAATAAGTCCATGTGAAGTAGCTCAAGGGGTCTAGTAGTTGAAATCATATTTTTGAATTTAAAACTCTCCCTAGTTTGTTTATCCATTTGGCATGCATCGCAAACATGATTAAGATCTACTTTGAATTTAGGCATGCCTTTAACTAGATTCTTGAAAATTAGCTTGGCAATAGTATGCATGCTAGCATGACCTAATCATCTATACCAAAGTAAACAAGACTCCTTAGCCTTAGCATTCATTGCAACTAGACTAGAACTACTAGACATGACTAGATCATTAAGGTCTACCACATAAATATTTCCAAGTGTATGT
This sequence comes from Areca catechu, assembly GCA_021397845.1. NCBI lineage: Eukaryota > Viridiplantae > Streptophyta > Magnoliopsida > Arecales > Arecaceae > Areca > Areca catechu. The sequence continues at coordinate 44,657,254 of CM038047.1, read as the reverse complement.
CCACTGAACTTATTGCTAGAATCAAAAGAGTTTGTTACAATACACATAGATGATTCAAAGACAACCTTGAAGCCTTTATTACATATTTGACTAATGCTTAATAAATTATGCTTCAACTTGTCTACTAGCAATACATTTTCAATGAAAGTACAGGGAGTTATTTTGATCTTACTGATTCCGATTATTTTTTCCTTGCCATTATCTCCAAAAGTAGCCATACCTCCTTTTTTATCTCTAGGGTGGTAAATTGATCCTTGTCACCCATCATATGCTTTGAATAGCCACTGTCGAGATACCATCTTTTCTTCAATTTTTGGGCTGCAAGACATTCCTGCAAGATAATCAAGTTCTTTTAGGTATCCAAGCTAACTTGGGTCCTTGCAGGTTAGCAGAGGTGGTTCCTTTGGGAACCCAAATTCTTTTAATTCTATTCTTAGAGTATGTATTTTTCATTAATGAATTACATTAAAAGAATTTATGTCCAATCCCATGACATGAATAACATGTAATTCTAGAATTCTAAAAAAATGTATGAATTGAAGTTTTAAATATTGATGTAGATGTAAAACTTTTTCTCATAAAAGATTTTCTATTTAAATTTTTAGGTACATACATTGTAGCTTTAGAAATGGATGCAGAAGGATTAGATACGAAAGTTTCTTGAGATATTGATTTTGGAACATAAGCTTTTGAAGATATGAATTTAGTAGCTGAAATTCCATTTGAACTAGAAGAATTGAAACCGATTCCAACTTTATTTCCATAAATTTTTTGATCTTTTAAAATTAACTCAAGCTTATTTGAACATAAAGTAAGCTTTTCATCTAGTGGCTTGAGTTTTTCAACCTTCCTTTCAAATCATTATTTTCAATAGTCAAAGATTCATTTTTCTCAATAAATGCATTTTTGTCAGTTTCCAAAACTTTGTTCTTTTTAGAAAAGGCATGTAAATCTCTTTGCAATAAAATATTCTTTTCTGAAATTTCTTCCTTCTCTTTTTGTAAAGAGTCATTTGTATTCTTTAGAATTCTTATCTTTACTTCAGCCTTTTTATATTCAGATAATAGATCATGAAAATCAAAATTCAATTCATCAAAAGTAAATTCTGATTGAGGTTCGGGGGATGTTACCTCATTTTCATGACCCATTTGGCATAGATTTGCAGTCTTTGTGGTCTCTTCTTCTTCAGTTGAAGTCGATTCCTCGCTGTCACTCCATATAGCAACTATTGCTTTCTTTTTCTTTTTCTTGAAAGTTTTCTTTAGTAAAGGACAGTCGGGATAGATGTGCCCGGGCTTCTTACATTCATAGCACGTGGGCATCTATTCTGTCTTTTTCTCTATCCTTGTCCTTGTCCTTGGAGTGCTCATCTCGTTTATAGAATTTTCTATAGTATCTTCCTTTCTTCTTTCCCATAAACCTTCTAAATCTTCTCAAGACCATAGCAATATCTTCATCTTCCAAGTCATCTTCAGAGGAGGAGCATTCATTTTTTGATTTCTCATCTTTCTTTGAATTCGATGTAGCTTTGAACACTATTGTTTTCTTCTTCTTCTGATCATCATCAGTCCTATGCTGCATGGCTAGCTCATGCGTGATAAGAGAACCCATCAGTTCATCCTGAGGTAAGATATTTGATCTTTAGCTTCCTGGATGACAGTCACTTTGGGATCCCACCTGTCCGGAAGTGATATGAGAATCTTCTGTACTAGATCAGCATTTGAATAAACCATGCCAAGACTTTTCAAACCATTAATAATATCTGTAAAATGAGTAAACATGGCAGAGATAGTTTTATTTTATTTCATTTTGAAAAGTTCATAACTATGTACAAGAAGATTAATCTTCGAAGTCTTCACTTGGGAAGTTCCTTCGTGGGTCACTTCGAGTTTGTCCCAAATTTTCTTTGCAGAATAGCAAGTGAAAATTTGATTGAACTTGTTAGCATCCAAAGCATAGTATAAAAGATTCATGGCTTTGGCATTTAATTCCCCCATCTTCATGTCGTGTTCATCCCAGTCCTCTTCAGGCTTTGGGACATCCACACCATTAATTTTGATCATGGGAATATGTGGCCTTTTTAGAATGACCTTCCATAATTAAAAATCGATAGCTTGAATATAGATTTTCATTCTAGCTTTCCAATAGGATTAATTTGTGCCCGTGAAGAGTGGAGGTCTATTAGTAGATTGGCCTTCGACCAAAGATGTACTCATGGGATGAGCCATCAATCTTTACTCTAAATGTATTCAGAGACACTGCTTTGATACCAGTTGTTGCCCAGGTGATTTTCCCAAGAGGGAGGTGAATTGGAAGTTTAAAAAGTTTAAGCAATTATATGCTCTTTGAAAATCCCTTGAAGTGTTAAGTGCTATGATTGAAATAATTAAAAGCAGAAGCAAGATATAAAAAGAATGCATAATAGAAATACAAAAAATTTTATAGTGGTTCGGAGCAACCCAGCTCCTACATCCACTATCCAAGATTACAACTTAGGATTTTCACTATATCCTCCACTAGAATATAATCGAATTGTTTTGACAAGCTCACAATCCAAACCTCTACACTTTGGTTTTTAAACCGGGCTCACCAAAGAAACCCAACACTTGGTTTTAACAAGATCACCAAGAATCAAATACTTGGTTTTAACACAAGCTAACCAAGAACCTATTTGGTTTTTAAACCGGACTTACCAATAACCCAACAATTCAAAAAGAATTGTAAAGAGAAAGCAATATAATGACAAACAAATTTTGTCGGATGGTTGCCGATGCAGCTCAAAAGAAGCCCAATTGATTGCACTTCAATGCACTTGGTTGGCTTCTTCAACTTCTTCAATAAATGCTTCAAGCTTCTGATGAGAGTTGGTGAAGGCTTGAAGTCTATCTTGAATGCTCTGTAGTGCTCTTTAGCTCACAAGCTCATGTAAGCATTAAACATTCATTAACCTTCTCAAAAGTTGTCCCAAACCTTCTTTTATAGAGTCTTGTACTCTTCTCAGATAATTTTAGTCATTGTAGACCGTTGGGATGTGATATTTGATCGTTGGAGCACTTTTTTGATTTAAATTCTAAGTTCTGGAACTAGCCATTATAGGCCTAAAATTGATCTTCGAGTTGGCTCATATCTGCTTGAGTCAGCTTGGATCCACAGAGTAGTTCTGGTCGAGTCGCCTCTCTTCAATCGGGTCAGCTCGGTTTCTCAATAGCTTGATTCCTTACTCTGGAAGAGTCGGCTTGCCTTGATTCTAGTCAACTCTGATCCTCAGGCCTTCAAAAATGCAGTTTGGAAGAGTCAGCTCTTTCTCTTTAGAGTCGGCTCGGTTGGCTGTAGGTCTCATAATGCTTTTTTTGAACTCTGGAGGAGTCGGCTCGGTTGTCAGAAGAGTTGACTCAGATGTCTGACAGGATAACATAGTCGACTCGGATCTTCTTCGGGTTGGCTCGCTTGTCTGATGCAGAAAATCATGCTCTGGGCGAGTCAGCTCGGATTCATTAGAGTCAGCTCGGATTCATTAGAGTCGGCTCGGATGCTTGTGTGCTAGAAATCTTCATGCATGCCATGTGCCAGAGTCGGATCTCTTCTCTTCGAGTCGGCTCGGATGAATTCTTTAGTAAATTATCAGTTTTTTTCCAGAAATCATCTAACAAGTCTTTAAAGTCTCAAGATGCCTTCAAACTCCTCTAACCATATTTCTAAGAAATTTTAAGCTTGAAACACATCTAGAAGTTCATGATTTTTACTTTATTTTGCTTTGGGTTCTTCTTTACAAGTTTAATTACAACACAACTCATTTCAAAACTAAGAATGTTGGAGTTGAAATTAAACAATGAAATCATCCTACAAAAACTTGTAAAACACTTGAAGAGTTGTTAGTAAAAAAAATGCATGCTCCAATGTTTGGTTATCATCAAAATCACTTATGGGGTCAACAAAAACTATAATTCCTTGTTGACTTGGAAAAGGAATATTCTTTTTTTCCTCTTAGGCTTGGGACTTGTCTCCTCATGGGCTTGGAGCTTTGACTTTTCCACTCCCTGGTGGGCTGGGACTTGGGGCGCCTCATTATTGGACTAGGCTTGGGCTAGCTGGGGCGCCACTCATGAATGGGCTTGGGTTGGGGTGCCATGTCTTGAAGGAGCTTGGGCTGGGGCGCCATGTCTTGAAGGGGCTTGGGCTGGGGTGCCAACTTGTGGTCTTGAATGGTGGAGGCCTGGTGCACCATATTTTGATGGTCTTCTAGGCTGGGCGCCTAGGAAGAAGAATATTCCAGGGGGGCGCCTGATATCTCCAAGTGTGTAGGCTCCATGGGCTTGAATTCTGTGCTGATCTGGGAGGGCTTGGTGAATGCCTTAGCTGGTGATCCTCCTCTTGTACAAAACTGGACTAACTCAAACTTACAAGACTCAATTGGACTCATGAGGTTGAGACAAGGGACTCACTGGACTTAATGGACTTCTTGCCTCAACTTATTATAGCACTTAAGTGTAATAAAGCTCAAGGTCTAAACACAGGACTCAATAGGCACAATAGGGATTAACCGAATAAAACCCTAATTATCGAACACAAAGGACTACGTTGGGCTTACATGATAAAACCCTTATTACATGACTTCAAATGACTCAATTGACTTAACCCTTCTTACAATACTCAAAGGGCTAACAGGACTTGATTATTGGACTCAAAAACAAAATTTGAGAAATGCCTAAGGGACTCAAAAATTCAAGGACCCACAATGAATTAGGGTTGATCCTGATGTCCCCATCAGGAGACTATCAGACCAATAGGTACACTTATGAGCCCTTCTTGTAAACTTGATGAAGATGAATGTGGTAAATGTGTTGACTAGAAATTATATTGAGGTATCATTGGTTCTTTACTATATTTAACTACAAGTATACCAGATATCATGTTTAATATTTGTATGTATGCTAGATATCGGTTTGCTCTAAAAGAATCTCATTTATTGGCTGTTAAGCACATTCTTAGATATTTATCTGGCACTACTGATATTGGTCTATGGTATTCTAGAGATTCATCTATTAAATTGATAGGTTATTCAGATGCTGACTTTGCTGTGTGTAAGTTAGATAGAAAAAGCACAAGTGAAACTTGTCAATTTCTTGGAGTTAACTTAATCTCTTGGTTTAGCAAAAAACAAATTTCAGTTGCATTATCCACCGCTAAAGCTGAGTATATTGCAGCAGGAAGTTGTTCTACTCAAATCTTGGAGATTTAGTAATAACATGAAGATTTTGGAATCAAATTAACTAAGACACCCATAAGATATGATAACACTAGTGCTATAAATTTAACTAAAAATCATATTCAACATTTTAGAAGTAAACACATTGAAATTGGGCATCATTTTATTAGAGATCATGTTGAAAATAATAATTTAATGATTGAATTTGTTTGCACTGAAATGCAACTAGCTAACATTTTGACTAAACCTCTTCAAGAGGATCGGTTCAATATGGTTAGCAGAGAATTAGGGGTCATCAACCTTTTTGACTAAAAATTTTCATCTCTTTATAATCCTTAATTCTTGATTGATCCAAATTGATTGTGAATCATGTTTAATCACTTTCAAACCTCTGAAATTATGCCCTAATTTGCTCCATGCTCTTTTTTCATTTTTTTTGATTTTAAGTCGAAGTGTCGACACTTGACCCACAATCGTGAGTCGACACTTGGCTGGTGGCAAACTGAGATAAAACAGGAAAATAAAGCATTTTTCCTCGATTTTCTTCTCCAAACTTGAGCTGACTCACCCTATAACTGTTCTCCAACACCTCCTTCCCTCCAATCTCAGTTTCAACCACCTGATTCTTCATCTAGAATAGGTTCATTTCATTTTCTTACTGTTCTTCATCTGTTCTTTACTTTTTTAATCGTATAAACCCTAGATTTCTCTTCGTATTTGCTTCATTCTCTTGATTCCTTGGAATGGGACCTAGAAAGCAAGTTGTCCAAAGGCCTCGACCTTCCATTCGGGAGGAAGAGCAAAGAACAAAGGCTAGGCATGAGCATCAAGTAGCAGTTGAGCCCGGGGATCAGCCTAATGTTCCTGTCAGACCATATATTTCTGTCGTAGATAGGATGAGCTCGAAGACTATCGTTGGTGGTTATCGAGTGAATTTTGACTTCCTAGATCAATAGCATTTTCGTATTGGATAGTGGCTTAGGGATGCCGGTTTAGTGCACTTTTGCTCACTATCCGAGAGATTTTATCCTAGCCTGATGAGAGAGTTCTACAGATCTTTAGCCAGAGGTAGTGATGGATGGATAGCATAGGTCCGAGGGAGAGACATTCCAGTTTCTACTAAGATTCTGAGCTGAGTATGGGAGATTCCTATGATAGGTTCAGTGATGGATGCCCTAGTGGATCGGATTAGTGGACTCCAGTATATTTTTAAGACAAACATTATAGCAGAGGGAGCCATAGTAGTAGCATCAAAATTGTCGCCTGAGATGAGGTTGCTGCATTACATTATCGCTTGGATTCTTTTGTCGAAGACTTGACGCTTCGACTTCATCATAAAACATGAGCTGTTGGTTATGGTGTCTCTGATACAGCACACTTCAGTATGCCTCCCAGTGCTTATGGTTCATCAGTTAACAGAGGCATCGACAAGTCGGAGACTTTGTCTACCCTATGGGATGGGATTGACCATACTTTTCAGGGCTTATGGAGTAGTCATAGACGGAGAGCCTTATAGGCAGCTTTTGCATACAGACATCTATGACATCAGATCACTTCATCAGATGGGGTATCATTTAGTCAGAGGCTAGTGGAGATGGTGTATATCCGGTTAGGCCATCGACGTAGATGATGAGGCAGCAGAGGAGGAGCATATTTTCTCAAGTGAAGCCAGGCCATCTGAGCTACACAAAGAGACTTCTGAGGCATAGCCCGAGCCTACGATTCAGCCAGAGCCTACTCTTCAGACCGAGCCAACCACCACTGCACATACAGAGATTCCAGGCAGTGAAGACAGATTAGAGGACAGGGTCACTCACATAGAGATCGAGATTATGCTTATACAACAACGAGTCGACAGGATACATATGGAGATGAGGGAGAGCCATCGAGGATTGAGTAATGGCATCTCTTCTATTTTATCTGCATTGGTGAGATCTTCATCGAGTAGAGCACCTCCCTCTACTCACTCAGATTCACCTCCAGCACTAGCAGCACCTTCAGCACCATCCGCTCCAGGACCATATATGATAGATGATCAGACTGACTCCGCAGAGTTTGATGTTGTAGATTTTATGAGGGAGCCAGAGATGGACATAGTAGAAGATGTCCCTAAGAGCCGCATTCTCATCCTTCCCGATCATATTTTCAGACTCCAATTTTATCCACTTCACCTTCCAGATCTGATCCACATTCTACTTCTATTCCTGTACCTACTCTAATTATTCCATCATTTGATACACCTGTGATACATTCTTCATCTTTGCATACATCTTTTCTTATCAGGGAACTAGGTTTTTACACTCCTGGTTTCCACCATCTTGATTCCGGTCCCATCTTTGACCAGTCCCCCTTCCTTTCTGATATAGCCGCTTCGGTCAGTGCTGTTCCTGCTACTGATATGGCATCCTCTTCTCAGCACCAGCTAGAGGCAGAGCATATGTTAGATGCAGAGGATAAGGTTGTCGCAACGTATCGAGACCTACCCAGACTAGACTCTCTGATCTTTGGTCGATGTGCCATCGTTCCCGTCCTTCTAGAGATACTGGATCGATTGAGATTGGATCCTCTGATGAGGAGAGTTCTCATTAGGATAGTCTCTATGTTAGTTAGTTTACATTTCAGCACTACTTGTATGTATCTATGCTTGTATCAATGTATGAAATTTTGTATCAATGTATAAAATTTTGTGTCAATATATGAAATTTTGTATCAATGTATGAAATTATTATATCAATGCTTATTTATAAATATTATCTCTTTCAGTTTCTGATGTTGTCACTGATTCTTGAATTTGTTATAGTCTCTATTGTTGCATCTTAGTTTTATCCTTCTAACCTTTTTGATGTTGATAAAAAGGGGGAGAGTAAAATAAGAATATAATGAAAAATGAGAAGATAATGGCAGAATTATGCTAAAATAGTAATATGTTAAAATGGTAAATGGTATCATGGAACATAAATTCAATAAAGATAAGAGTAATGAGTGAGGGGGAGTAATCTAAAAGAAAAAGAATTTCTTCTTAAGCTAAAAGTTCTTGAAAAATCTTTGAAAATTAGATTTTTCGGTTCATGAAAACTCTTAGAAAATTAATTTTTTGATTCATCTTTTGAGGGAGAGTATTTATACTCTTCAATCTCTTGTTCAAAGATTTTCCTGTTGGTTTCACTCATTGTGTCTATATGCTGAAACTTTTATCTTTAAAGTATGTTTTAACTCTGATACACATTTACAATATCATGGTTCATGCAATTTTAGCTATGATATTCTTTTATAGATTTAATATAATTTAAATGAGTCCTAGTTTTTCAATAACTTAACTTTAGACTCTAGCTTCTATTTTTCTTTTATTCTGATACATATTGCACAAAGTTATATACTCACTGAAAATTTTTTTAAGCTTCTTATATGAAGTATATTTAAAGATTTTGTCATCATCAAAAAGGATGAGATTGTTGACTCCGTTATTGATTTTGATGATTAACAAAATACTTAAGTAAATTTTAAGTACTAACAGTTCTTTAAAGTATGTTTCTATTACAAAAAGGTACTCATCAAGTTGGCTAAAATGAATTGCTTGTCAAATGATTGAAGAAGCCCTTTCTATGAATGAAACATTAAAGATTGATGGACTTAAGTATTTGAGAATTGCTTGAAAGAACTTAAGAGTCAAGCTCAAAGAAGATTCAGTAGAGTTTTAGTCAAATTTTGAGAAGTTTCAGCAAGTGTCAACTCACAGTTCAAGTGTCGACTCATGACAGTGCAAGTGTCAACTTAAGCTGGTATGCAGAAAAGAGTTTCAGATGGCATGCTTGAAGTGTCGACTCATCCTTCACAAGTGTCGACCCTAAGTATCGACTCAAAGCCTGAGATAGATTTCTTACAGAATTTGCTGAATTTCAAGACTTGCCTTAGGTGTCGACTCATGCAACTCAAGTGTTGACTCACATGAGATTTCTAGAGAGCTTCAAAATAGAATTTTGAACTAGGTGTCGACTCATGGAAATTAAGTAACGATCCTAAGTATCGACTCACAGCCTGAAGTGTCGATACTTGGAGTTATGAAAACAGTAACAGCTAGTTTTTTCAGACGCATAACTCATCATTTTCATCCCCAACGGCTAGTTCCACCTCTCTAATGATCACAAACCATCATTTAAGCCTTGGGATGGTATTTAAGTGAATAAAATTCAAGTAGAACAAGAGAGAATGAATAGAGGAAGAGAAAGAAAGAAAAACAAGTGCATTCACTCTAATATTCATTGAGAGCAACTACTTCCAAGCAAGAAGAAGCCTCCAAGCATTCAAAGCAATCAAGAGCATTCAAGTCCAACCACTTTTGAGCATTGATTGAGGCTTCATCGAATTGAAGACAAGCATCTTCAACGAGCTTCAAAGAGATAACAGCTTTAATTTAGAAAGCTCTATTATATTCCTTACTTCATTATTACTTTGTTGTATCAAGATTTTTGGTGAGCCTAAGAACAAAACCAAAGAGGTTTTTGGTTAGCTAGTTGAAAACTAAAGAGATTTTTAGTTAGCCTAGTTGAAAACCAAGAAGATTTTTGGTTAGCTTAGTTAAAAACCAAGGAGGTTTTTGGTTAGCCTTTGAAAACCAAAAGGTTTCTTTTGGTGAGCCTAGTGAAAACCAAAAGGGGTTTTGATTAGTGAGACCGGAAAACTAATCGACTGTAATCGGGAGTGATTATAGTGAATTTCTGAGTGGACCTTGGGGAGTAAATGTAGGTGCCTTGGAGAGCACCAAACTACTATACTTGCTTGTGTTTGTGGTTGATTGTTTCCTCTTTACTTGCTCTTACTTTCATTGCATTTAAATTTTCGCTGCATACTCTTTAAGAGCACACAACACTTACATCTCTCTAGCACTTGAATTGATTATTGAATTGGCACACATACTTGCAAATAATTTTAGAAATCCAATTCATCCCTCCTGTTGGGTTGCTTACTGGGCAACAAAAATAGCATAAGAGGTTCTATGCCACTGAACTTCGTTAGGTATGCCAAAGGATTCCTTCAACTTTTGAAGGATTTCCTCCGATTGGGCTTTCTCATACTTGTAACTTAACTCATCATTCATAGCCACAAACATTATTCATCGCATAGGGTCCGGATAGAGAGCCACCACTGATAAGTGTCCCAAAACCACATTGCGAGCATTAGGAGCAACTGCCCAAGTGCAGGATCCGTTATCATATAAAGGATCTAATTCATTCTCTAAGATGATCCTGATCTTTCGATATTAGCTATCGAAGTTAGAACCCATTAGCTTGTCATTATCTAACAATGATCGGAGTGACAAATTGGTGGACATTATCTAAAAAGAAAAACCAGAAGACTAATTAGTATATGAATTATTAATCCTAAATATTTAGACTTTATCTAAAGGTCAAATATTTAGATTGGTAGCCTCTATCTCCAATCCAAGAAATTATATTAATTTCTTTGCGGGTACTAGAATCTTTTAAACTACATATAAGCCCAACTTTGACCGGCCTATCCATGCATATCTAAAGCTAGGTTCTAAACTAATTGTTTCTCCAAATAATTTCTAAAAATCAATTTTGCCCCAAGTTCCTTTTCAATGAACTTTAGGCCTTCTACTAAAAATCCTTGTTAGGTCCAATCATTAATATGATAAAATTCAATATTTCTAACTAACGAATAATCAAGCCCAACTTTGGCCAGCCCACCTGACCACCATTAAAACAGTTGCACTGAGCCATCATATTATGAATGGCTATTTCAATACCCAGATGATCACTAGGCCTTTGGGCCTTTTAATGATGACCCAACTATTGAACCTATTATCATTCACTTAATGGGAGGCTATGATTTATTTATCCCCATAACTTCATTATTTTAAGGACCTAATAATTTAGAAGATTTAAACTTATATGTGATAGATGAAATAGAGAAGATATGAATTAGTAAGTCAAGAATCCTCCCGTTGACTTTTCCATGTCATAGAAGATGGTTCAAGATAAATTGGTTCAAGGGCACCTAAATTAGTCAAATTGGTCAACTTTAATTGCATGGGTTTGCTCAAATCAATAAGCTGCGTTGATCAAACCTGATTGAACATATTAGCCAGGTAAGAGGTCATCGCCACTCCTCAGCAGCCTAAGAGGTTGCCCAATCTGCCCTATCCCAAGCTTCCAGCTATTGCTCCTCCCTATTCCCCCTGCTGGCGATCAATATTTCACCGGCCATCTTCCTTGCCCAACATCATTATTGCCTCCTTCCTCACGATTGACATAGTCACCACCATTGGCACCGTCTGCTATCCTTCCCCGTTGAGCCCGTGCTACCCTCTTCCTTCCCGTACTGCCATCATCCATGCCATCGAGGTTGAGAAGCTGTTGCCTCCTCACCACACATCTTTGCCAACTTTCATCAGACAATTATGGCGACTCTTGAAGCAAATCTAATAGACAGCAATGACCTGATCCAATTTGGGCCAGCCAAAGCATGATTTGTGCAAACTGGGTATGGTTTAAGATTTAATTGGATGACTGAGATTAACTCCAGCATGAATTGAGCCTGCTCAACTTGATTATAGTTGTTTGATCATTATCCAATGCCCAAAATAATTCCAAAAATTCTACTAGGAGTCTAACTCCCAGTCCTATAGTAATTCAACCTTCTCCAAGCCCTATTTAAAGGATCCTTAGGCTACAAAAGAGATCATCTTGGAGAGAGGGTATGGTACAGGATAACATAGCTTGGATTGCAGGTTGGCCTCTAAGAGTAAGGTTTCTTAGAGAAAAGTTTGTCCCTATACCATCTTCAAGCCCATTCCATCTCCAAGATCAAGATCCAAAGAGGAAGAAAAAGAGTAAGCCCAGTTCGCTCCATGGATGCAATGGAAGAAGGTGAAGTGATATCAACTAACTTCCTAACAAGACTATAGCAAATCAACTTCGGATACTTTGTTATCGCTTTTCATAGTTTATTTAATTATTATTTTCAATTCCTTGTAATTAGATTTTAATTAATGGAAAATTTATTTTATGCATTTAAATTTTTATTATTTATTTTTATTGCAAGTAGATTGTTACCCAGCATAGCAACCCAAGAGGGGGGTGAATTGGGTTTCTTTAAAAAAATTAAAGCAGATATGTGTTTAGATTATTGTGTTTGTGAAGCAATGCAAGTGTGCACAAAGTGAGTGAGATGCAATGCTAAGAGTATAAGCAGTAAATGCAAAATAGTAAAGAGCACACACACAAACACAAAAGTTTATAGTGGTTCGGTGCAAGCCCAGCACCTACATCTACTCTCCAAGCTATCCCTCGGGAATTTCACTATAATCAACCTAGATTACAGCCAACTTATTTTCAACGGGCTCACAAGTCAAACCCAAAGTTGGTTTTCTCACTTAGACTTACCAACAACCTTTACTCAAGCCAACCTAGGCTTGGATTCCAATTCAAGGCTTGGAAGGGCCTAACACATAGTTTTAAACACCCTTGAAACTAGTACAAGAAATAAATTCAGAGATACAAATTTAAAGAACAAGCAAACTCTCTCATAGAGTGGAATATGGAATCTTTGAGGCTCTTAATGATTGCTTGAGTTGTTTTTTCTTTGGAATCACTTCACAAACTATTTTTGGAATGCTGAAATGAAAGCTTGTAAGTTTTTTCAATGGATTCTTCTCTTTTGCTCTCTTTTTGGCTTTGGAAGTGAAGTTCTCAAGAAAGGTCTTGTCTTTTGTAAATTAGTTCTTCATGATTGAGTTTGGTGAAGCTTAAATATTTTAAAAATTTCCAAAAAATGGTTTAAGACCATTGGTGGAGTAAAACTAGCCGTTGGGAGCTTGTAGCGACCAATTTTGCCTCTCAGAAAATATAGCCATTATAGCTGTCAGAACCCGTAAGTCGATACTTGATTTCTGTGAGTCAATACTTGAGTCTTCATGAGTCGACACTTGGATCAGCATGAGTCAACTCAAGGTATAAATATTTGAAAAACCAGGATTCTGTCCTTTTTCTATTCTCAAGCTAAGAGTCGACACTTGAACCATGTGAGTCGACACTTGAATTATGTGAGTCGACACTTGAATCTCCTGAGCCGACACTTAACAGAAAAATCTCAGAATAGCATAGTTCTGTATCTTCAAATTTCTCAGGCCATAAGTCAACACTTCATTTTTGTGAGTTGATACCTGATTTCTATGAGTTGACATCTGATTCCTGTGAGTTAACACTTGTCATGCCAAAGGAATTTTCTGCATGCCACTTTCTGAAGTCTCGATACTTAGCATGCCATGAATCGACACTTGACTCTGCAACTTGATAAAAACTTATGCCAACCTTTAAAATTCAAAATGTTCTTCAATGAAACTTCAATATCTTTTTTGTAAAGCTCCGTTTGATCTATTTTGAGACCTTTTTCAGATGAGAAGAATTCTTAAATAGTAAAAATTGCTTAGCTTCCAATGAGTACCTTGATACTTTTATATAGAGAATTTGAGATGCCTATATCGTGAAACTCATAACTATAATTGAAACATTAGTATAAAACATATACTCAACATTTTGTTAGTCATCAAAATCAAGGGCTAAAGCCAACATAGATGCGAAGATCTGATTAACAGATTGAACGTATCAAGTTTAAATTTTTATTTTTTATTTTTTTTTTAAATTTCTAAATTTTATTTTTTTGACTCAAAATATCATTCTTTTATTTTTATAAAAATCAAAGATTTTAAATCATCAAAGTGCACTTCCTTATCCATGGATTCAACCTAACTTACTGCTATCTACTTATTTTTAATCTATTAAAAGTTAGATATTTAAACTGATAATTATGGTGTCTTAATGATAATATAGTTACTAACATTTTTTATTTTTGATTTCTTTGATTTTTTATAATATAGTTACTAACTTTTTTTACTTTTCTTATAAAAAAGAAAAACAGAGGAAAACAAGAAAGTTCTATAAATTTGGTATGATCAATCCTAATCCTACATCGATTTCCTTTTTTTAATTACTTTTAATCAATTTCTTCCTTTTCAAGTTAACCAAAAATATTTTATTTTCTTTTGTTTCTTTTGATTAGTCTCCTTCTTTTTTAAATCTATCAATTTTTTTAGATTTATTTTCTTTTGTATTGTCTCTTTTAATTAGTTTCCTCTTTTTCAAATTAATAAAAAAAGAAAAAATATTTTTAGTTACTTTTATTTAGTTTCTTTCTTTTCAAACTAACATAAATTTTTTTTTCAGTTTCTTCATTTTCAAATTAACATAAAAAAAATACTTATCATTTAAATTAACTGCCTTGAATATTAGATTTAATTTCTTGCCTTAGTATTAGTTGCTTTATATTTCTAGTCTAATTTAGTTTTATTTCTCTTATATCTAACTAAGTAAATTTAAAACCTACCTTTTATTCTTTTTACTTAAATTAGTATAACATAAAAAGAAAACAAAAACATCACATAACATTTAACTAAAATAGAGAAACTAATTAATCCTTAAAAGCTTACTATTTGTTTTGGATTTTTTTTTTTACATCTCATATTTCTACAAGGCATCTTAAAGGAAACAACCTATAAAAAAATATAAGGTGAGGATTTGATCACCTTTTCTTGGCATACAAATCACCACCCTGCATCTTGTATTAATCCAAGCCTTTTAATTAAAATCAACTAGATGTTAGCCCTTAAAGAACTTGAGCTCAATAGGACAGGCACCCAGAAGAGTTAGATCGGGTTAAAATTGGTTGATTGACTGGTATTTAGAAAAGAAGTTTAAGAATGATGTAGCCTTGAAGATAGGTGATTTTTAATTGATTTCGTTGATTGACCTGGCCAATATAATTAGTGTCTAAGGAAAGCAACAGGGGGACCCCCACCGATCTTACCCTTACTTAGCCAGTTGATTAGTTAGTTTCTAACTTAGAGAGCTCCAAGGTGGCCTTAGTAGTTAGGAGTTATCTAGATTTAGGATAATCCTAGAATAGAGAATCCATGTTATGCTAACTTGTTTGTAAATAATGTCAAATACTAACTAATTCTTTTCTCTCTCTTAGCTCTAGGACTCCTTAGACTCTCATATTTAGAACTCTTTTCTATCTTTCTTCCTTCTTATTCTCACCTCTTCTCTTAATAAATAAATAAATACATAAGGATTGCTTTGATCTAAAATCCTAATTGTATATCCGAATAATCAGAATAATCCAATAAACTAAATCAGTGCTAGAAGCATGAATCATTATAGTAGAATACCATTTCTATCGGCACATCAAGTTTATTCGAGCCTCATCCACTTTATGAGTAAATGCCTAACCTGTACCAACCTTTTGAGTTTATGTATGAGCAAGTTTATCAAGATCAAACCCAAATAGCTTACGGCTCAGGAAATAATCTATACTTTAAATGCATATAATTCAAGTTAGGGGGCTCAAATAGATTTTTCATAGCAACCACACCCATTGGTTATCCCAGCAATCCAGGGATCCATATTTTTAGATGCACCATATTATAATCAGTCCTATCCACATTATCAACCTTTTTCAACTATGTCCCATTATTTCAAGAGAAGGTTCAGCAAGTATCATACTTACCTTCTCTATAGACCAACCTAGATGTTGATAGGTTTGTTCAATTTCAATAAATAATTATAACCCAACAGCAATCTATCGATAAGCTAATGGATCAAACTAAATAATAATTAATCAAACTTAATAGAGAGAAGAGAGATGAACTGCGTAGTCAACTTGAGAGTAATCTAGAGAAACTATACCTAGCTCAAAATTTTAATGACCCTCTATTTGTTTCTGAATAATCAACTCTAACTTCTGAGAATGAACTAGTCTTAGAGCAACTCTGAACAACCATAAAGACTAATATAGATAATTTAGCCAAGGTAGAAAAATTTATAAAAAAATTAAACTTATAGGATGAACCAATTCTATCATTATCTCACTCACCTATGGTCCCATTTCCTAGTATCCTAGAATCATCCATGCCTTTTAATGGAATAGGAGAACAAATGATGCAATGATAGAATTAGTTGATCCTTCGTAAGAACTATAAATGCATAATATAATAGAGGAAGCCATCCCCACAATTCTCTGCTAGGATTCAGCGGATCCATATTTGGCTCATTTTGGGGTAGATGATTATGATGCATATGGATATACCATAAAAATTCATAACTTAATACAAATATCCTACTTCAAAACTATCACATTTTTGATTGATGATCAACGAGAGCCATCACCTAGCCCACCAATAGCTTCCTTATTAGAATCACCACATGATCTATAACTGAAACTACTTCCTGATGCATCTATTGAAACTTTCTTAATAAACCTTATCCAAGAAATCCAACCTAGTAGTACTCTAAAAGTACATAAAGAAGCTATCAGGTGAGATATCACTGAAATGAGGGATCATGATCTTGAAAATTTTATAATTGATTTCTTCGTATTCAGCTCTGATTTTGAGTATTGCCTCTAAAATCTTTTCATGATATTAAAATGATGTATAGAGACAAGTTTAATATTAATCTAGAAAATGTGCTTAGCTTTAAAATGAGAAAGGATATTGACCAAACACTTCATGCTTGAGAAGAGGAGCAGGGTAGATTAACCCATAATTGAAGAAATTCTTAAACTACCACCTTCAATTTTGATCCAACAAACACAATCTCTTTCTAAGTATTATATAAACTATAATAATATTTTTAAATCCTGAAATAATATGCTTGTCCAATGTACTTTATTAATTTAAGCTAATTATCATCGAGTACTCTACGAATATTTTTTTGCCATGATAATAAGGCCTCCTAATTATACTATCCTTTTAACATCATGAGAGATATATTAAAGTTAATTATCCACCAGACTCCCTCATAACATCTGGCTGAAGATATTAAACTTAGCGCTTATTAGAAGGAAACCCAATATTTTTTTTATACTCTTAAAAAGTAAAATTACAAAATAAAAAATCTAGTCCAAATTGATTATTGTAGTCTTTATCTTATTGATAAATTCCTCTTCACAGAGAACCTCTACCCTATCATTTTTCTTGTTCTTATGGTTTGAATTTATTTCTTAAACTTGTTTATACCATTAGGGACAATGGTATTTAAGTTGAGGGATAGGGATAAATTTTTAAAAATTTTAAAATTTTGAAAATCTTTGAGAATTGTTAGAAATTTTTGAAAAATCTTTTAAAAATTTTAAAAATAATTTTTTTTAATCATATGTCAAAAAAAATCTTGATCAAAATATATAAAAAAAAGTAATAGAGTTAGAAGGTATTTGCTAATAATTGTAATGAGTCAAGAAGTAGACTAATTGGTCGACTTTTACTAAACCGGGTCTTTGCACCTAAGTCAAGTATGGACATTCACATCAAACGATGAAAGAAAAGCCATGATCTTAAGACTCAAAAAAAAAAAGATAGTGTGAAAGCTAGCTTACATTCATAAGCTTGATTTGGGAGTCTATAAAAAATTAACTAAAGTAGGTGTTAAGTAAAGATGCATTTGTCCTTTGCAAGCTAGCACCGAAATACTAAGTTAGTACTCACGAACACAAATACTATAATTCTTTAGATGAACTCTAAGTAAGCTTTTAATAGTACTGACTGTGAAATTTACTTCTGAAACTCAATACTTAGTGATATTGTTATATCTTTTTACTTTCAATCCTAATTTATTTTTGTAAAGAAAGCTCTTAATGACACATGGTTATAATTCAATACTATATGTCTATTGCATTGCTAAAGGATTAGTAATAAGTAAGTTGGAGGGTGTGATAAATCATATATTTATATATTTATTTTAAGTATTTTAAGTAATTATTGATGTCAACATCTTCTAAAAAGTATAATTTCATAATTAAATTGGTCCTTCTTTCAAAATTAACTATTGTTAAAATAACCTTGAAAAAGATAAATTTAGTGCATTTACGATAAGTAGATGTCGAGCCAAAGCACCACACGGCTATTAAAATATCTAATAAAAAGTTTAATTCATATTTCTTCCTCTATGGCAGGTACATTAAGATTGATAATATTTTTTAAAATTCCAATGGATTAAATGACATGCAAATTAGAGCTCAAATGGGACCAGAATAAAGAAAAACCAAAATAATCAAGCTTTGCATAGATTTTAAAGTAGCCGGTCCACCATGGACCGGTCACTTGGTCTACAGAAACTAATATGGTCCATTGGTAGCCATTGCTAATGGTTTATGGCTCAGAGTCATGAATTATGGAGAAATTTTAGCTGTGAGATCACTGTCCCATGCCATCCCACTATTATAGTCATCGCCCTTCCTCACTGGTCGTACAAGCTACTCGGTATCATAATCTCCCTATTCCATGGTGCTTAGAGGCACCAAGCCATCGCCTATGCCGCTACTCATCTCCACTACCTGCTGCTATTCTTGCCTGACTAAGACATTGTCACTCCTTACTGGCCTAAAAGGCCGCTCGATCTACCCTATCCTAAGCTTCCAACTGCTGCTCCTTCCTATTCCCCTTGTCGGCCATCAATACTTCACCGGCCATCTTCCTTGCCTGATATCACTACTACCTCATTCTTCCTCGTGATCGCCAAAATCACTGCCACTGGCACCATTTACTATCCTTCCCCATCAAGCCTGTCCTGCCCTGCTCCTTCCCACACTGCCATCGTCCATGCCACCGAGACCAAGACACTGCTACCTCCTCGTCGCCCATCCTTGCCAACTTGCATCAGATGACTATGGTGACTCTTGAAGCGAATCCAATGGACAGCAATAACCCAATCCAATTTAGGCCAGCCAAAGCACGATCTATGCAAATTAGGTATGGTTAAAGATCTAATCGGACAATTGAGATTAAATCCAGCATGAATTGAGCCTACTCAACTTGATTTTAGTTGTTTGATTATTATCCAACACCCAGAATAATTTCAAGAATTTTACTAGGAGTCTAACTCCCAGTCCTATACTAATTCGACCTTCTCCAAACCTTATTTAAAGGATACTTGGGCTACAAAAAAGATCATCTTGAAGAGAGGGTACAGTACAGGATAGAGAGCATAGCTTGGATTGAAAGATGGCATCTAAGAGTGAGGTTTTTTAGAGGAGAGTTCTGCCCCTACACCACCTTCAAGCTTATTCCATCTGCAAGATTAAGATCCAAAGAGGAAGAATAAAAGAAAGTCCAGTTCGCTCTATGGTGTATGATGGAAGAAGGCAAAGTGACATCAACCAACTTCCCGATAAGGTTGTAGCAAATCAACTTTGGATACTTTGTTACCACTTTTCATAGTTTATTTAATTATTATTTTTAATTTCTTGTAATTAGATTTTAATTATTATAATTTTTTTTATGTAATTTAAAATTCTGTTATTTATTTTCATTATAAATAAACCTAAGATCTGATTAGCAGATCGAACGTACCGAGTTTGAATTTTTGTTCTTTAAATTCTTTTATACTTTTTAATTTTATTTTCTAACTCAAAATATTATTTTTTTATAAAAATCAAATATTTCAAATCATTAAAGTATATAGCCTTATCCATAGATTTGACCCGACTTACCGTAATCTATTTATTTTTAATTTATTAGAAATCGGATATTTAAACTGATAATCACGGTATCTTAATGACAACATCGCAATTCTATCAATATCTTACTCAACACTTGATAGATTTTAATTGTCTCATCTTAAGTCTATATTCTTCTAATCCTAGGTCTAACTTAGCTAAAGAACCTAACTAGAACTAACCCATGATCCAAAGGTTTATAAAAAATGACTTAAAATCTTTTATTCTCAAATTTAGATCTTTTAGTCATTAAAAACTTAATTCTTAGTTAAGTTCATCAACTTCCTATTAAAATAATTTCAATCTTGATTTACAGAATAGTTTTCATAATAAAATTTAATATTTTGAATTTTTTGTTCTCTGCTATGAGTCGATACATGTTAAGTGTTGACACTTTCATGAGTCGAGTCATAGCGAGTCGACACTTGACCTTATGACATTGACTCATAGAGAGTGAATAGAGATGTGTTCATTCAGTCTATACTCTTGAGTCGACATCTGCAAGAGCAAGTATCGACTCATCAGGTCTAAGTATCAATACTTCAAGGCCAAGTGTTGATACCTGCAGGCTAACAGAAAACATACCATTTCCATATTTGAACTTTATGCTAAACAATTTAATATAACATATCATAAACTTCTTTTAGATCTTATCTAAGTATGTTTTATAATCTTCAGATCTAGATAATCTAGATTAAAACTATTTTAATCTTAACTACTTTTGTAGTTCTTCTTCATGGCCAGTCATAATACAAGGGGCATCCCTATATGCCATAAGAGATCCTATTGAATAGAAAGTGATAGCCTTTAAACCCTACTTTTCTCTTATGACCAGACGGCTTGGTGAATCCACCCAATCCAAGTACTAAGCAAATAGAAAAATCATTTTAATATTTTAGTTTATATACATGATTATCATGCCATATGAACCTAGTGCTCTAAAATCACTATAGGAAAACCTAGGCTATTTCATTCATGCATTTCAAAAATTTTAAAACATAAATGCAGTAAAAACTAAAAGATTAAACTATTTAATCTACTCATGCATATGATCAAATCAATAAATAGCCTATACAGAATCATGATATGATAAAGATGTATATAAAACTAGGCTGAAATATAAAATAAAATACAAATCTTTTGAGCATAGACTGAATCTATGTAACAAATTTGATGCTATAAACCATTTCTATAATCAAAGAGTTCAACAACCCATTATGTTTCTTGGGAGTAGTCAATGTCGTCATTACCAGAAAGTTCTGGTAGAAACTCTGTGAGCCACATAGTATATCTTGCCTCTATAGATGATCCATATAGGAGTACTATCCTGACCAGTTCCCTTAGAGTGCTAGCTTCTCTGGAACCTCGATGGCTGATTTTCCTTCTTTCATACACTAAGACACTCCAAGAATGGAAGGAGGATCTTAGAGGAGAGGAAGTGGTGTAAGATGATGCTGGAAAACCCCTTCTCCAGTTTACTCTTCCCAAAACTTAGTGAAAGTACTAGGTAGCACACACCCAATCCCTTTCCTCTCTTTCCCATACTATCTTTTCCCTTA
This sequence comes from Areca catechu, assembly GCA_021397845.1. Classification (NCBI taxonomy): domain Eukaryota; kingdom Viridiplantae; phylum Streptophyta; class Magnoliopsida; order Arecales; family Arecaceae; genus Areca; species Areca catechu. The sequence goes on along the minus strand of CM038047.1, from coordinate 44,635,918 downwards.
GGTTGAAAATTTTTTCAACCTAAAACCACTCACTTGATTCATTAACCTCTCCACCCCACCAGCACACCCCCTTTAAAAAAGAGGTGCGCAAGTGGATTGGAGGTTGAGTAGGTTGGGGAAAGATAAGGAAAGAGAGGTTGGGAAAGTTAAAACTAACAAATAACTTAAATTCAAAGTTCAAGTTTAAATTCAAATTGAAATTGAATTTAAATTTCAAATTTAAAATTGAATTCAGAGACCAATTTAAATTTGAATTCAAAATTCAAATTCAAATAGGACTAGGATGCATGAGCTAGATCCAATCCAATTGGACTCAATTTAAGCTCTAACCAAATCACATTTGGTTCTGATCCAAATTTCATAGTTCAATCAAATTAAGATAACTAGTAATCTAATTACCAATTAACCCTCTAGTATTCACTAACTTTTAGTGAAAAATTTTTATCATAATATTTGCAACACTGATGAGTCACACTTAAAAAATTCTTAAGTGCTGGCTCATCAAAGTATCAATACTTGGAAGTGTCGATTCAAGATCAATTATCAATTACATTGATAATTAAGCCTTGAAACGATTCACAATTATCGATCAGCCATCATATTAGGTAGAAACTTCTATTGTATATGACTCCATGGGTTCGAACACTTAGCTGGTAGCACAGGAATAATTTCTGTACTAATCAAAGTTGCCATCTAGCAATGACACCCGGCGTTCAGATAGATCAAAAATTGCAGAGCAACAATCAAGAATCTCTGATATATGGTTATCATATAATTTATCCCTTTGACCCTTAATGCTTAGGATGACTTCAGGGTTCAACTACCAACCTCACAATAACTATCCTAGTCATTCACAAAGTGTCTTAACCTCATAAATCATGTGATTCCTTATAATAACTACCTTGGTCATCAACAAAGTTATCATAAATAGTTCATCCACAAAGTGCCCCAACCTCACAAATCTCATGACTCCTCATAATAATTATCCTAGTCAAGATTTTGCTAAATTAAAACACGGTGAGATATTCACTCAAACATTTAGAGGGGTTAATCTTATCTTGACTTATACACCAACTCCACCAGTACTTGATTGCACTCAGAAATATTTTGCATTGGATTAGAAATCTAGGTAGTTCGGCATCAAAGTATAGTGAGTTGCTTGCAAGTCACTGAGATGATCTCAAGTCTGAGAGATACTTTTATCTATATCTCTTTCGAGTAATACTTGGCAGAAGGGTGCTCTACAGGTAGATCACATTCAGTGAAATGTTTGACACTTCACCTGCATGCCATAGTAGTGTCTCCACATTTCTTGGTTAAGAGGATAACCTATTTATATGGAACATAATAAGCTATACTCGATACATTATTATCATATAACAATGTATCATTTGGTCTTGAACAGATTTAAGAACTACACAATAAATCCTCTCTTTATCATATAAAATTTAGTTCTAAGGACTTCATCACACAAGAGCTTATTACAGGAAGATGCAATGTAATGAAATATCAAAAATAACTTTTATTCATAATAATTCATATATAAAATCAACTGTCTAAAAGTTAGATAATTATCATTATGACATGTTTACTAACAATAGGACCTCCCAGAGCACACCAAGAAAACAAGACAAAAAAAGGAAAAGAGGGAAAAGGAAGAAAAAGACCTTCCATGCTCGTTGCAGCACCGCCCATAGTAATAGCAGGCCTCCTTAGTAACAAAGATCCTAAACTCTCCTGTAGTAGATGGTAGATATGAAAGGATGGCTCCCCACTCCATTCCTATTTAAAACTTTCAATTGGCAGTGGCAACCCATGTGCCACAATGATTGATAATGGTTCGCTAGCAGACATGTGCCTGTACCCTAGTGGGCACATCATTTACTCAAATTGCGGCCATTTTGAGCAACAAACCACCATCATGTGCTTGTGATCACTCCAAATCATTACGTGTCTCATTAAATGCAATGGATGTGTATGATCCAGTTGGACACGATGCTTTAGACCTTATTCCGAGTCATGTGAAGTCCACACCATCAGCATCCATAGTCTCGTATAGCACGGAGCAAAGCATCCTCCAAATGCTTCACCTATTGGGACCAGGGGAGAACCATTTGAGAAGCTGACTTTATCAAGCAAATGTCCAGTGTCGAGCCCCATAGTCTTCAACCTCTACTTCCCATGTCCGAGGCAAAGGAGATGCCTCATCTTAGAAAGTGGAGGGTAGCTGAAGCATCCGAAAATAGTCAAGCCCATATGCATCCCCACGTGGCTTGCCACCTCGCCAATCAGCTCAGCATGTGAAGCAGATTCTTCATATTAAGGCACGTTGCCCTAGAGATTAGGCAAGGAAACTTGGCATGCCCTCCTGCAACGAGGCAGGTAACCTTGCACCATAATTCTTTGACACTAATCATTATCCATAAATAAAAGGGTCTTATGGAAGCATGCTTTTCATGAAAACGAGCTTCGTACCATCTCCAGCCACTCCTTCAGGGGCATGCACTCTGTAGTGATGTGCTGACCACCACTTTCTGCACCACCTGACATCTCTTAGGCATTGGGTACTCCATATATCTTGTATATAAAAACTATTCCCTGGATCCTCTAGGTAAGTCCTTTTTTCACAAGACTTTCTCCAAGAAAGTTTCTTTGAAAATTCTAAGCCCTTTAAGAGTCAACGATTCTCTAAGAGCCACTAGAAGGCTCTAGATCACTAGTGAAGGCTAGGACCAGCTTGCCTCGCTTAATCCTCGCTCTCTCTCTCTCTCTCTTATGCCTCACCTACACTTATTTCCATTGCCTTGCCTACTTCCACTGCCCGCTCATTTTCACTCCATCTTGCTACCACTCCATCACCATACTATCCGTCTAAAAGATATAGATGTCTCTCTTCTATTTATTTTCATGAGAGACTAACTTAAGCATCAAAGGATCCATCATAAGAAACTATCCCATCATGACTGGACTTTCGTGTCATCTTCATTTTACAGATTCTAGAATGCCCGCATTCAACGGAGAGAAATTCAGAGCCATCCAACTCAACAACCACTTCTAGCCATATCAGCAAGTCTCAGGCAAAACTACAACAATATTAATATATATTATATTTAATATATTAATAAATATTAATTATTAATAAATCATTAACAAATATTTGTCAGTTATCAATAAATTAACCTAGAATTTATTAATAATTAATGTATTTAGTTATATACCAAAACATCTAAAATTTATATATAATAAAAAATATATTTTCTAAAATACATGTAATTAATTTAAAAATATTTGTTAACATATGTAACTATATTTTTATATTTAAAATAGTCAATATATTAACCTGGTTTATATATGTAGGCCATAAATGGCCAACAAATGAATTGTGAAAAAAATTTTATTGCTTGAATTATTTATCCGAAGGTGTTGTTAGAAATTTGGCAATTCCCATATAAGATTATCTCCAATTAAATTTAGTTATTCTTTTTTGATGCTATTTTTTTAGTAATATTTTCATCAACCTAATGTGATAAAATTTATTTTTTTCTGCAATCTTTTTTTCTAGCTTATCAGGATTTTTCTTAACATGCTTCCTAAGGCCATTTCATCAAAATTTATCTTAGGATACTTCCTATGGCCATCCCATGGCCCCATAATTAAGCTGATATAAACAAAAACTAAAAAAAAAGGACAACGCAACATTTTATATGGTTCCTGGTCGCAAGTGGGAATATTTACGAACTCCTACAAAGGTGAACTCTGATCGATCTCAAGTGGCATCTTTTTCCAGGCCCCTCGGGTAAGAATTATTCCTCCAATAAGTTCTTCATCAATTGATGGAATGCACCACTGTCAGGTGTCTGGTTGAGAGGAGATCTTCCTTGTTAGAAGAGACAAGTGTTAAGAGATGGTGGAAAAGGACATGGGGATCGTTTCCAAGAGACACAACCAAATTCCCAAGCAGTGCAAGAGATTCTATGGGCATTCATTTTTCCAATAAAGAAGCATATCAACTTTTGCCATGCTTAAGAGGGTCTCCATCTTCTTTAGCTAGCGTGGTGTGCATGGGATTCCAAGGTTCCCAATATCTCATGGGAGCTCCACAAACCTGCAAAGGGATTTCTTAAGACCCCAAATGACCGACAAATCAGTATAGACCACATGGTCTGAAAGCTGAAACTGTATAAAAAAAATTCTGTGGGTAGAGACTCCACTACCGATGGTTCTCGGATGACCACCTTTCAAATGCTTGAATGACCTGCTCTCAAATGATTCATGCAAGCTGAAAGCACCCACTTAAAGTAATTGTTTTAACTAATGACATGGATGCCACCATCTGATGAGTTCCAACCTTGAAGCTTTCTCTGGTGCAAGGGCTGAATGCAAGGTTGGGGGTGTATTTTTCGTGCAAAAAGAAAGATTCACCTTCCTTAAGAGATTGTTTTAATATTTTTGTGCGAATCCATTGTTCGATCATGCAACAGCCACTTTAAAGATTTATACGGATGAATGGATAAAAAAGTTTAAAGTGCTTGGAGATCTATGCAGGACACGATCTAACAGTCGGTATCATGAAAAAAAGTGACTCTTTCATGCAAAAATATAACCTGAGCCCCAAAAGGCAAGGGCCAAAGATAAAGATGCTTATGATATGAGACCGAGAGTTCCCTTAGCTAGCTAACAACCTTCTTTTTGTTTTTTGTTTTATTTTTTCTCACTTGATAATTAAGGTCCGGGTATCTCTTTGAGTAGTTAGTATAAAATATAATTTGGATTAATGCAATTTTAGCACAAACGTGAACTCCATCTAACGTGTAGGTACTTGTAAACTGGAGCTTGGCATCCCGGTGGTTTGAACCTAGCTAGAAGCTTTCTCTAGCCCAAGGGCTGAATGCAAAGGCTCAAGAAGGGGTGCCAACTGCTGGACTTGAGTTCTCTAAGCTGGCAAAAAAAAAACCTTTTTTTAACTTCGTATATATTTAAGACTCAAGATATCTCTTTGAGCAATTATTAGTTATAATTAATTAAATCAAACTTGTACTTATAAACTGGGGTTTGTTCCAGCAGTCACACTTCTCATTTTTGCAACTAAAACTTCTGAATTTGGTTCTCGAATGATGTAGTTTTTAAAAATTGGGACCTGGATAATTGTAGTGCTATGGGTCTCTCCCTCTCTATCTCTCCCCAAAAAATGCATAAGCATCTTAGGAACATCAATTATTTTTATCAAGGTTTTTCGTAGGATTTGTAAGGTTTGAATTAATGTGATAATAACACGGGCATCTACTTGTTTAATTGGAGAAGTTATTGGAGTTATTATCAACAATCCAATTTTGTGTCATGCCTACATCACCTCAAAATTTATTATCTCAATAAATTAAGTGGGAGCCTTAAAAAAAAAGAAAAAAAATCCCTTCCGCTCTATAGAAAAGAAGCAAAAGGTAATGGTGGCATACTGACAATATTCCACCATGGCTTCATTTAACTAGGTTGATAAATGTTCTTGATAGGAACAACTTTCATTGTAATTCCTTGACACCAATATTCCTTCCTTTTAAATAAAAGATTAAGGACTGTTTGGATACTTTAGTTACAAGTAAATAATTAATTAATATGAGTTATTGATACTCGTCGATCCACTAATACAACTAATTGATTGCTTTGTTAAGTGGTATGCAAAGTAATATATAAGTTTCCTATGCCCAAGTATATAAAACATTTTATATATTCATAAGGATAAATAATTGTTGGATTGGATTCCATAGCACTTTCTGAATAAGCATATAGGATTTTATTTTATGACGGAACTCAATTAGTGGCTTAAATTTTTTTTGCTTGAAACATCATGAGTAATAGTATGTCTTGTTTTTTTACTTTTATTTAAGCCTTTAGTGTCAACTAATGATCTATCAGAGACCCTAAAATCTATATGTTTGTAATGAAAAGAATATAGAGTTCACTCTCTCTCAAGGTTTATGCATATATATCAAAGGTACTTCGACAAGAGAAAAACAAAAGTTTCTTAACCAATTCAGCTAGAGGAGAGCACAAAGTGGAGTGAAACCCACAATATTATTTGTCAAATAGTCAAATTTAATCTTAAGTATGTGTTTTAGCATTAGCTTTAGCACGCCAATATCGCTCGTAGAAGGCAAACTCTTGGATTGGACACCCAAAATTGGCCCCATTTCCCATGCTAGTTTAGCGAACATACCCTTTTCATCCATATTAATTTTTCTTCCATTATTTAGAGAGAAGCAACACAATTGGACCAATAAAAGAGGGGTATATATTTAGCACTTGCTCCTTTGACCCTCAGTATTTAATCCTTAGTCTAGTATACACTTTGATCAAATAATTTGCACATAGTTACAATTATTTTCAGGTACACTAATATCCATCTTGCACATATTTGCATAAAATTTTGTGTACACTTACAGGTATTGGACACACTCATACTGGTATTGCACACATTAATTTATACCCACAATTTTTATGGTCAAGGATTGAACATTCTTTGGTTACTTGAATCATGGAATGGAATTAGGTTTCTGTCGTAGGAACTAAACATCAAATGACAGCCAATCAAATGACCAGCTATCAGCTTCCTGAATAAAATATATGGAAATGCATTTATTAATTTTAATCATATTGAAATTACAGCCATTTGTCATGCCTATTCTCATATCATTTGCAGGTGCCATTTCCGGTGCAATTTTCCCAAGTACAAAACATTTTGTAACAAGAAAACAAAAAAAATCCCTCCTAAACTTTAAGATTTGATCAGCTTAGAAGAAAAACAAGTCAACTAAATTAAAAAGATTTTTATTATATAAGAAAGCTTATGACAAACTTACTGCTAAATAAATATAACAAGAATTTCTACCCTACCCTCACAATTCTTACAACCAAGAAGAATTATTATCCCTCCAAAAAGACATATCCAATTCTAAGGCCTAGGCCACAGAATAAGAAATGTATAGCCCTTGTCCCGATAACAACTGTATCAGTGGACACACTTCTATATATGTTTTATAACAAAAAATTCTAAATTTGGTTCTTGAATAATGTATTTTTAATTAAAATTTATACCTGAATAAATGTAGCGTTGTGGGTCTCTCCCTCTCTTTTTCTCTCCCAAAAAAAGTATAAGCATCTTAGGCACATCAATTATTTTTATCATGATTTTTCATAAGATTTGCAAGTTAGAAATGTGATGGTGACATGGTATTTACTGCTTTACTTTAAAAAATAATTGGAGTTATCAACAATCCAAATCTGTGACATGCCTACATTATCTCCAAATTTATTATCTCAATAAATTGAGTGGGAGCCTTAAAATAACCCTTCTGCTCTCGAAAAAACAAACAAAAGGTATGGTGACATTCCATCATGGCTTCATTTAACTAGTTTATTAAATGTTCTTCTTAGAAACAACGTTGATTGTGATTCCATAACACCATTCCTTCTTTTTAAATAAAATACGGAGTATATTTTGAATAGATTAATTCAAGTAAATAATTAATTAGTTATTGATACTAGTTGATCGATTAACACAACTAATTGATTGCTTTGTTAAGTGGTATGGTAAAGTAATATTTAAGCTTCCTATTCCAAAGTGAATAAAGCATTTTATTCATTCATAAGGATAAATAATTGTTGGATTGGGTTCCATAGCCACCTTCTGCATAGGTATATAGGATTTTATTTTATGACAAAACTCCATTAATGGCTTAAATTTTCTTTGCATGAAACATCATGAGTAATAGTATGTCTTGTTGTCTTATTTTTATTTAGGCTTCTAGTGTCAACTAATGATCTATCGGAGACCCTAAAATCTACATGTTTGTAATGGAAAGAATATAAGAGTTCCTTTCTCAAGGTTTACGCATATCAAAGGCACTTTGACAAGAGAAATAAAATTATCGGGTATTTAATTGCCGGTCCCCCATTTGACCCGAAACCAATGGAAAATCCCTGTTGACTAATATTGTAACTTCTGGTCCCTGAGAACCCCTGAGAAACGTACGACAGTGTGTTTGTCGAGAAGCTAAGCAAGAAAAATATCGGAAATGCCCTTTCTTATGAAGTGTTCATTGAAACATGTCGTTTTCCCATTTAATCTTGTTTTTTTTTTAACGGAAGCACTCACTCTAAGAAACGTTTGTTGGCTAAACTCTCTCCCTCAAAGCTTTGATTCCACACGAAAATCCATTTCGATTTCTCCTTCCGAAATCGAAGTTTGTTCGATGTTATTGACCTGAACTCCATCGACTGGAAAGGAAGCAAAGTCCAATCTCTATTCGGTAATCCATTCACTATTCGAACAGAGGCTGTCATAAAATCTCGTTTTGGCCTTCCATAATTTCATATCACTTGGAATTATATTAGATGTATAGATAGTTTTATTACTCACAAGAATGTATTTATAAAAATTGTTATTTAGTCATGAATGTTTTTTTTATTTTGCTGACCTTCATTTAGGAGTTCTTCTTGCTTCAAAAGTGACACCATTTTATTCGTCGTTGGAAATCTCGAAGGTCTGAAAAAATTTATCTTCTTCAGTATTGTCTTGATAGGTTATTCATGACATATTAGTTGGATTTCAAGAAACTGATAGATGTTTATTAAAGGCTTCATCTACCTTAGTAGTAGTCATGGATTGTAAAAATAATGGAAATGACAATTTCATGGCCATTTGTAGTTATGGTGGCGAGGGCCACATAATTTCAATATCACATGATTCAACCCTGAATTATATTTTCAGTGAAATAGTGGAGAGATGGAAGCATTTATCCCCTGCAATGATAGATGTAAAATTCTACATTCCAAACAATTCAAGAATGCTTGTGAAGCTCATGATGGACAAGGATGTTACGAATATGTATGATATACATCGAAAGTTGAAAGCAGTGATAATTGAAATGGTTGTAAGTCATTCTGTATTGCCAACCGAGTCACCTACCGTGGTAATTAAAATGAGGTAATATACTATTTTAAGTTAACTGCAAAATTTTTAATTTTGAAGTAGTCATTTTGATCATTTGTATGTTTTGGTAGGCTGATCATAGACTTATTAATATTTGGAAATTTTCAAAATCATTGCTAGTATAATATAAGAAGTTTTTTTTGTGTTTATTGCAGGGATAATTACATATCACAGAATGTCGAACAAAAATGTGAATGGAAAAATGCTCAAATTGTTGATTCATCTAAAATTTCTTCATTTGGTAGTTCAAGTAACTTCCTTAAAGTTGTTGAAGAAACAAGATGTGCAATTCAAGATGAACGAAGCCAAAGAAATACATTGGATGCATGGAAGGGCTCTATAGTGGGTATTGGTCAAGAATTCAAAGATGTTGAAACCGTTCGTGCTATAATTCGCAACTTCTGCATTGCAAATGGCAGAGATTTCGTGTTCGTGAAGAATGATCATCAGCGTGTAATAGTCGAATGTGCATATGATGGATGTCGATGGTGCATTCATGCTTCTCGTTTTGGAAATCAAGAAAAATTCGTAATTAAAACCATGAACATGGATCATACATGTCGAATAGGTTTGCAAAATCGATGTCATCCTAAAGCCTCGAAGCATTGGGTTTCAAATATTGTCAAGGAGAAACTTCAAGATATGCCTCTATATAGGCCAATCGATATCGTAAAAGATATTCGCCATCAATATGGTGTCGAATTGCCATATCATCAAGCATGGCTTGGAAAGGAGGTTGCTATCAAGGATCTGTATGGTGAGAGGTCGGTTTCTTATGAACGGGTATGATGGTATTGCGATGCCATTCGTGCAACCAATCCTGGCAGCATAGCAGAGTATGAAACCATTGAAGATTGTTTTAGACGTATATTCATTTCATTTAAAGCCTCAATTAGTGGTTTCATTAAAGGTTGTAGATCTATGATATTCATGGATGCAACATTTGTTAAGCACAGGGATGGTGGAGTTTTACTTGGTGCCATGGGCAAAGATGCGAATGATGATATGTTCCCCATAGCATATGCTGTTGTTGATATAGAAAATGATGATAATTGGGACTGGTTTTGTAGGATTCTCAAAGGAGCCATACAAATGTGCGAAGAGCATCATGGTCAAAATTTTGCCATTATGACAGATAGACATCAGGGACTTCTAAAAGCAGTGCCGAAGTACTTCAACAGTAGCTATCACTCATATTGTATCCGTCATGTTAAAGATAATTTTAAAAATCAAGTCTGCAGTATATTATTCTGATTTGTAAAATAATTTTTGAAATATATTGGTTCATTAATTCAGTCATACATTGAGTTTTCATTTGAATACATGCAGGTGCTTGTTCATTATCGTGCAGCTGAAAGGAAGCGATTGGTTGATTTATTAAATGTTGCTGCCTATACACCCAATGTGGAAATTTTTAGGAAACTAATAAGCAAACTTATAGCCGAAGCACCAGGAACAAGAATGTTTATGATGCAAGCGAAGCCGGAGCATTGGGCAAATGCTCTATTTCCAGGTCCGCGATGGGGTATCATGACATCCAATGTGGCAGAGTGTTTCAATAGCTGGATCTTAGAGGCTCGACACCTTCCGATTCCTCAGATGGTTGATCATATAAGACTCCAATTTATGCAATTGATGCATGATCGACGAACTCGAGGTGTCACTATAAAAACCCATCTCTGTCATGATCCAGAAAAGGTTTTACAGAAAAATGCAGAAGAAGGTCGAAGGTTAAATGTCTTTACATCGAGCATCATGATTTATGATGTGAAGGATACAAGGTACTCAGTTAAAGTTGATCTACATGAATGTACTTGCTCTTGTGGTGAATGATGAATCTTTCGTATGCCTTGTAAGCATGCATGTGCATGCATTGAAAAGTGCGGTAGATCTTTGTATCACTTCACCGATAATTGTTTCATGGCTGACATGTATAGAGCAGCGTATGTAGAAGCTATCAATCCAATTCTAGATTTTGATGTGGGCAATTATGTTCCAGATGAGATACATATTCTACCTCCGATCATGAAGAGCCGACCTGGCAGGCCTAGAAAAAAGAGAAGAGCTTCACAAGATGATTTAACCAAAATTGTGAAATGTTGGCGATGCGGTAAAGAAGGACACAACAGAAGGACTTGTAATGAAGTTATTGAGTAACTGCTTAGAAATGCAGTTGTGTTGTCGGCAGAAAAATTTTTGGAAGTTGTAATTAATGTGGAAGTTGTGCATCGTCAAAAAAAGTGTAATATATGTACTCACCGATCTCCATAAACTTTGCATCTCACGTGTTTTTTGTTTTGTTCTAAATGATAAGATGGTCCACATTTGTCCGTGCGATATACGCCGATTGGCAATGTTATCGTACATTGTCCATATTGATGTGAACGGATCGCTGACGTGAAGCAAGGAGCCTGACATGGAGCCCCCATTGGACGCCATGCCAGATTACTGCCACAGGCCCCTTCGCCGGGCTGAGCTCCCCGATGCCAACGGGGCTGCCTGTCGAAGCCGGGATCCATCCCCCGCCAGGTCGATACTCGCCAGGTCGGGATGCCTAGGTCGGAGCCGAGCTCAAACCCCACCAGAGGCAGACCTCTCGAGCTCGAGCTCGGGTCCCGTGGTCCGGAGTCGAGCTCAAGCCTCCTCCGCCACGAGGAGCCCTCTCGAGGCCGGGTCCTCTGGCCTGGGCGCGCCTCATCCACCTCAGCCAGCCCGAGCTCGGTCAAGGCTAGGCCCCTCTGGCTTGGTACCGAGCTCGACCCCTTTCCGCACAGCTGAGCCGCTGCAATGCGGGTCCCCTGCAAGTAGGTCCCATCTTTCCAGCTCGGCTCCCAATGCAAATCAAGATGTCAACCACCAAGGAAACATCACCTTCCATCCGAAGATAGTGGCGGGCCCCTCGAGGACCGTGTGACACACCCGCCACGTCACCATTAATGCCCACAGCTGCCATTCACACCAGGAAGAAGGAAATCTCACATCAAGGCATTGTGCCCCCTACCGGCTTGCTGTACAATCGGGAAAAAGATACCAAGGAGCGCGATTCCCAAGAGCGGCGGTGCGACAGTCGAGGCCCTGCCATACTTCCAGGAAGGGCAAACCGAAGGAATGTCAGAGGCTCGTGGAAGCTTCTCCAGATACCTAATAAAGAAGGCGTATCCTTCACGGCACGACATCATGTCATACCCATCTACCAACATGGGAGAACCCCGAGGCAAGCCGTAAAAGAGGACCCAGCCAGTGTAAGCAAAAAGGGAGGTAATACTCATTTTTCAATTCCAAGCAAGAACAACACAACCACCACAAAGAAGAGAGGAACCAGAGCGACACAAGGGAAGAAGGCCAGAGAGGAGGGCAAGACCACCTCGGCCAACTCCATTCCCAGCTAGTCCTCATCTTCCACTCACACTATATTCACTCCTCCAAGCATGGAGCTCATCCAGAGGGGCTCGACCAGGAGGATCTGTTCCCGTGGATCGCCACTGACTTGACCGTCGGAGTGCCCCCGCCGGAATCCCCGGCCCGGGTCCCTGACGTTGCTTCCTTGCATGTCCCGAGGCACCGGAGGCATTCTCAGGCAGACGAATGCGACACACCCGACGCCATCAGCAGCTACAGGCCACGACGATTCAGGCGGCAACAGATTGGTGTGCTAGGAAGGGGGGAGAACGACACTTCCTCCAGTTCAAGTCCTGCTTGGCCAGTCCATTGGGAGGATGGTGACCACCCGGGCAAGGGGAGCTTCTCCCGGCCGTGTGGAGGCATCCCCTTCTCACGGGAACCTGCACAGACCGGAGATGGAAGTGCCTGCCCCGGTTCAGCCACCCCCACTGGAAACCTAGCTGACCGCACTCGCCCAGCAAATGTACACTCTCACTGCGGCGATACGCTAGCTCCAACATCAGCACCAGCATCGGTCCCTGGCCACTCACCAATAGCCAGAGACCCCCGCGGTCCAAGCTGCGGCACCCCGCGATAGCCTGCGTTCCTTCCACGGGAGGCCCTCACAACCGCGGGCAGTTACGGACCCTCGGGGTACCCATCAAGCCCCAGGGTAGCGACAGCGAGCCAGCTCCACCGAAGAAGAAAGTTGCTCACCACATCTTAGCCGGGGGGCACCCAAACCCCGCCAAGACCGGAAAGGCAAGGCTCCCTGCCATGGGCGCCGTGCCTCCGTGTCACCATCTTCACCCCCCTCAACGGAGGGGTCCATAGACGAGGCCATCAGGTGCATGGCGGAGAAGCGCCTGGAGAAGCACGACCACAAGTTGGAGGAGTTTGCCCGCCAGTTCGCCAACTTGCCTGGCTCCACTAGTGAGCTAGCAAGCTATGACGCCCGCCCTCCTTTCTCCCAAGAGATCCAAACGGAGCCAATTTCTCGTCGGTTCCGCATGCCGTAGGTGGATCCCTACGATGGGACCACCGACCCCCTAGACCACTTGGAAAGTTACCGGGCCCTCATGAGGGTCCAGGGGGCCACTGATGCCCTTTTGTGCGTCACCTTTCCTGCTACCCTTCGGAAGGCCGCTCGAGTGTGGTTCACCCGCCTGGAGCTGGAAAGTATCAGTTCTTTTGCCCAACTGGGGCAGAAGTTCGTGGCCCATTTTGACGCCTGCCAAAAAATGCCACGCGAGACAGATAGCCTCTTCTCCATCAGGCAGCAAGACCATGAGCTGCTGCAAGACTACGTGGCCCACTTCAAAGCTGCTACCTTGGGAATCTATAGCCTGGAGGAGCCGGTGGCGATGCTGGCTCTGAAGAGAGGGCTCAGGACTTCCCGCCTGACCTACTCACTCGACAAGAAGCCCCCGAAGACCTACGCCGAGCTGCTCTTCCGGGCTTAGAAGTACATCCGCACCGAGGAGGCGGATCGCACGAGGCGGGAGCTTGATGGGAAGCCACTAAGGAGGTCGGCACCCACCGAGAAGCCTGAAGCATGGAGGCCGGGACCGCCAGCTCAAAGATCCCGACCGGCGCCAAGGCCAAGGAATGCTCCTGTCCCTTAGGGGAACTTCACTCCCCTTCTCGCCCCAAGAACGAAGATCCTCATGGAGATTGAGGGCGAGACTTATCTGAGGCATCCTCGACCGCTGAAGCCAACCTTAACCCGTGACAAGACGAAGTACTGCCGCTTCCACCATGACCACGGGCACGACACCGAGGAATGCCGCAACCTCAAGTAGAAAATTGAGGAGCTCATTAAGAGGGGCTACCTCGGAAAATATGTGGGGGGCAGACCTCAACCAGAGTCCTAGGCGCTCGTTGCTCTTCCGCCAGCTCCGGCTATCGACAACCGTCCCACCGAGAAGCCAGTGGGCATGATCTCCTTGAGAGCAGAGCGCGTGTCCAAGAGAACCCGGGGGGCAGGAAACTCTAAGAATGTACTCCCCTTTATGAGGGAAGGAGATAACGACGAGAAAAATGTAAATAATGGTGCTGTGGTCGTTGAGATGATGATCGCAAAGCATCCTGTAAAGCGCATCATGGTAGATAGTGGAAGCTCTATGGATGTACTTTTTTACGATGCTTTCTCCCGGATGAATCTTTCCCCTACTCAGCTCAAGCCAGTGCATACTCCCCTTATTGTTTTTACGGGAGACTCTGCCAGAGTAGAGGGGAAGATCACTCTCCCAATCATTGCCGGGACGCCGCCTCGGTAGAGTATCGTCATGATGACGTTCACGGTTGTCAGGCTTCCTTCGCCTTACAACATGATCTTGGACCGACCTGGGCTCAACCTCCTCGACGCTATCATCTCGATCAAGAGGTTGCTTGTCCAATTCCCAACCCCTTGTGGCATGGGGGAATTGAGGGGTATGCCCTAGCCAGTGCAGCACTGCTTCCAGACCCTCCCCGTGGCCCAGGTGCCCGAGGAGGATTCCGGGGCGGACGAACTCGACCAGAGGGCCCAAGACCCCAAAGGAGGCCCGGCCGAGCGCCTGCTTTCCCACCAGCTCAGAGCCGACCAGGCAAAAACTGTGCAGATCGGAGCTCAGCTGCCCAAGGAGGAGAAAACCCTGTTGCTAGAGTTCTTGAGGGCGAATGCGAACGTGTTCGCCTGGACAGCGGTCGACATGCCAGGTATTCCCCCTGAAGTCATCACCCATAGACTTAATGTTGATCCAAAGTGCAAGCCAGTTCGACAGAAGAAGAGAAGCTTTGCCCCAAAAAGGCAAGTGGCCATCAACGAGGAAGTTGAGAAACTCCTCGCCGCTGGATTCATCCGAGAAGTGCAATACCCGAGCTGGCTGGTGAATATGGTGATGGTGAAGAAGAATAACGGCAAGTGGAGGATCTGTGTAGACTACACCGACCTCAACAAGGCATACCCGAAGGATAGCTTTCCTCTGCCAAGGATAGACCAGCTGGTGGATGCCACTTCGGGGCACAGGCTACTCTCTTTCATGGATGCATTCTCCGGGTACAATCAGATCCGGATGCACCCGAAGGACGAGGAGCACACCACCTTCATCACTGACTGAGGGACGTACCGCTATAGAATGATGCCCTTTGGCCTGAAGAATGCTGGGGCCACGTACCAACACCTGGTCAACAAGGTCTTCAAGGACCAGATAAGCTGGAACGTGCAAGCGTACATGGATGACATGCTCGTCATGAGCAAACCAAGGTTGGACCATATTGCCGACCTCGCTGAAGCCTTCCACAACTTCCGGAAGCACCAAATGAAGCTCAACCCGGTGAAGTGCGCCTTCGGGGTGGTGGCCGAAAAATTTCTCGGCTTCATGGTCACCCAGAGAGGCATCGAGGTGAATCCGGAGAAGGTCCAAGCAATCCTGGACATGGAGCACCCTATGTCCAAGAAGCAGGTTCAGCGCTTGACGGGAAGGATTGCAGCCCTGAGCCGGTTCATTTCGAGGTCGGCTGATCGCTGCCTCCACTTTTTCAAGGCGCTGCACAAGATGCATGACTTCACCTGGACTGAAGAATGCTGGATAGCCTTTGAAGAGCTGAAGGAGTTCCTGACCTCCCCGCCTCTGCTATCCAGACCCTAAAAGGGAGAAGTCTCCTGCTCTACCTAGCGATCACCCCGGGGTCCGTCAGCTCGGTCCTCATCCGTACAGACCAAGATGGAATGCAAAAATCGATGTACTACACTAGCAAAATACTCCATGATGCGGAGATCAGGTATACCCGCTCCGAAAAACTCATTTTTGCACTAATAATGTTTGTTAAGCGCCTCAGGCTCTATTTCCAAGCGCATCCCATCGTGGTTGTGACTGACCAGCCACTGAGGACCATGCTAAGCCATCCCAAGACTTCTAAAAGGTTAGCCAAATGGTCCCTGACGCTGAGCGAGCACGACATCGCATATCGGTCGAGCTCATCGCAGAAGGCCCAAGTCCTAGCCGACTTCATGGTCGAATGCATAGGGTTTCCCGAGGAACCAGAGCAGACGGTCCCGGAGAGCCAAGCCGAGCCCGCCCCGTTGGAGGACCCCTAGATCCTCCATGTGGACGGCGCCTCCAATTCATGCGGGAGCGGAGCAGGCCTCATCCTCGCCAATTCCGATGGAGTGGTGACGGAGTGTGCGCTTCACTTCAAGTTCTCCGCCACAAACAACCAAGCGGAGTACGAGGCGCTCCTCGCGGGCCTGAAGGTGTCCTGCGAGTTGGGCATACAGAACCTCAAGGTCTTCACCAACTCCCAGCTAGTTGCCGGACAAGTCTCTGGAGAATACGAGGCCCGAGATCCCCAGATGATGAAGTACCTGGAGAGGGTCCGCTCGAGCGCAGCAGGCTTCCGTTACTTCCGCGTTTCCCATATTCCCCGTGGAGAAAATGCTCGTGCAGACGCACTGTCAAGGCTCACCACCCTACCGAACTCATCGCTGGGGCGCAAATACATCGAATATCTTGAGAGCCCGAGCTACGAAAGTCCTGAGGAGGTGCAGCAAGTAGCCTCTGAGCCGAGTTGGATGGACAAGTATGTCAGGTACATCCAAAATGGCCTACTGCCGGAAGACCGCAAGGAAGCTGGCCTCGTCAGAAGGAAGGCCACCCGCTTCGTCTTGATGGATGGCCAGCTTTACCGCCGATCCTATTCTTATCCTCTCCTGAAGTGCCTCAGGCTCGCAGAGGCAGCCTTCGTACTCCAAGAGATACACGAAGGCCTCTATGGAAATCATGTAGGAGGGAGGACTCTGGCATACAAGGCCCTTCACCAGGGATATTTCTAGGAAACAATGAGGGAGGACGTCGCTGACTTCATCAAAAAGAGTGACAAGTGCCAGCGCCACTCCCATATTCAATGCCTGTCGGCTGCGCCGATCTCCTAACTGTCATCTTCCTGGCCTTTCGCGCAATGGGGGATGGACATCCTGGGACCGTTCCCTACCGCACCAGGGCAGCGGAAGTTCCTGCTGGTGGCGATCGACTACTTCACCAAATGGGTTGAAGCAGAGCCGCTAGCTCGGATCACAGAGGCCAATGTCCGCCAGTTCTTCTGGAAGTCTGTCATCTGCCATTTCGGACTCCCCAACTGCATCATCACCGACAACGGGCGACAGTTCAACAACCGAGAATTCGAGGGGTTCTGCGTCGAGCATGGGATCCAGTATCGGTTCACCTCGGTCGCCCATCCCCAGATGAATGGGGATGCCTAGGTCATCAACCGAACCATTCTTCAAGGACTTTGCACCAGGCTGGACCAAGCGAAGGGCAGATGGGCGGAAGAACTTCCAAGCATCCTATGGGCCTACCACACAATGCCCAGGACGGCAATGAGCGAAACACCTTTTAACCTGGTCTTCGGGTCAGAAGCGATCATTCCAGTTGAGCTCGGTGTACCCACGCTCCGCGTATAACAGTATGACGAATCACATAACTCGGCACACCTTCTACTCAACTTAGACCTCCTCGAGGAAACAAGAGACAAAGCTCGGCTCCGGATGGCAGTATACCAGCAACGGGTCGCCCAGTACTACAATGCACGGGTGAGGCAGAAGGCTTTCAGACCTGGCGACCTAGTGCTGTGCCGAGCAGAAGTGTCCCAGCCCCGAGAGAGCAGCAAACTCTCATCAAACTGGGAGGGCCCTTACAAAGTGGCCGAGGCCCTATCGCAGGGGGCCTACTACTTAGAAGACTTGGATGGTGCCAGGTTCCCCCGAACCTAGAACGCTTGTAATTTGAGGAGATACTATTAATAATGTAAGTATTCCCTCCGTGAGAAATAAAGATTTCTTTCCGTAACACGATTTATCTACCTTGCAGGCACCAAAGCCCTGAGAAGAGTACTCTGGCACGAAGACCTGGGAAGCCCCCAGGCACCGGCAAGCCCAGCTCCCCAGCATCAAAAGATCGGATGGCCTCCGGCACCGGCGAGCCCAGCTCCTCGGCATCAAAAGACCGGACGACCTCCGGCACTGGTGAGCCCAGCTCCCCGGCATCAAAAGATCGGATGACCTCCGGCACTGACGAGCCCAGCTCCCTGGCATCAAAAGACCGGATGACCTTCGGCACCGACGAGCCCAGCTCGCCGGCATTAAAAGACCGGACGACCTCCAGCACTGGCGAGCCCAACTCCAAGATGCCAGCCCAAGACCGGAGCTCAGATCTCCGGCCAAGAGAATTCTCTCAATCACTGTGCCTACGAGTCCAACTCCAAGGCGCCATCTCAAGTTCACAACATCTTCGAGCCCAGCCCCAAGATGCTTGCTCAAGGCCGGAGCTCAGACCTCCGGCCAGGGGCGCCCCCAAGCCACGCAACTCATTATCGACAACGCCCTCGGATTCGGTCCCACGATGACAGCCGAAGCCGGGCCCCGTCCTCCGCCAGGTCCGCTTTTGCAAGCCCGAGATGCCTAGGCCGGAGCCAAGCATGAGCTTCCACCCAAGGCAGACCCCTCGAGATCGGGACCCGTGGCCAGGAGTTGAGCCTAGCCTCCACCGCGAGATGCCCCTCCGAGCTCAGGTCCCCTGGGTTGGACAGCATCGTAGCCAATCAAAGACCGGATCCCATGACCCTCCAGCACAAAGACCTGGGAAGCCCCCAGGCACCGACGAGCCTAGCTCCCCAGCATTGAAGCCCAGAGAAGAGTGCTCTGGCACAAAGACCTGGGAAGCCCCCAGGCATCGACGAGCCTAGCTCCCTAGCATCAAAGACCAGATGACCTTCCGGCACCGGCTAGCCCAGCTCCCCGGCAAAGGACCTGGGAAGCCCCCAGGCACTTAGTGCCTCTGAGCCCAACTCCAGGATGCCAAGGCCCAGAACTCAGATTTTCGGCGCCGCAATTCTCAAACATCAACGTCCTTGGAACTGGCTCCGAGACACTATGATTCAAGACTCAGGCTTCTGATATCAGGGACCTCAGCCATCTACGCCGCCGAGCCTAGCTCCAAGATGGTGACCACTGAATTGTGCCCCTAAGCAGCCGAGTCCAAGACCAACATTCATCGACAACGTGACCTCAAGCTCAACACTGAGTCCATGCCAGTCGAAGTTCCTGACTCCTATCTCGGACCTCCCTGCACTGAAAAGAAAGAAGTAGCAAAGAAAGGGAAGGGAAGGGAGAGATAGGACATTCCACATTGCAGATAATGAAGACACCATGATGGCAAATGTGCATTTCATTACTGGAAGAGTTGATTACACTATCTACTGGGGCCCGATAGGCTGAGTGACCCGGTCAAGAAAAAGAAGAGACAAAGGAAAAATACAAGTATAAGAAGAAAAGGGAAGGAACCCTATCCTAAGCAGCCGGCTCCTTCTCCGGACGTTGTGCGGCTGAGACCTCTCCCTCCTCCACCTCCGTCGCTTGGGCATGCCCCTGGGTGACCTTCGCTGGAGGAGTAGGTTCAACTATTGAAGCCACTGAGATCGGATCAGTAGCCCCTGCTAGCCTCGGCCGGAGCGGCCTCCTGCCCTGCCGCCACCATCATCGTTGTAGAGGAAGCCTTCTTCCCCGGAGTCCGGAGCGCGGCCAACCGTTCCTCAGATAGAATACCCCACAGTTGCTGGCGGCAATAGGCAAACCCCTTAGCAAAGGAGTCTGTTACCGCCTCCTTGAAGTCTCTGAGGTATTCAGGAGAAGCCTTGAAGGCGGCCACCATGCCGGCGACGTCCCTTCTGGAACCCTCCACCTTGCTCCTTTTGGTGGCCACCAGGTCCTCAGCACGCTCAGCCTGACGAATCGCCACCGCCATTCCCTTCTCGGCGGCCTCGACGGCAACAGCTTTCTTCTTGGCCTCAGCGGCCCTCTTCTCCGCGGCAGCCACCTTCCTCTCGAACTTAACCCGTAGCTCCTTCAGCCGAGTTCTCTTCAACTTCAGCTCGTTTTCGATCTCCTTCTTCATCCGGACGAGGTCGCCAACCTCGACCGCGAGGCCCTTATTCCTAAAGTGAGCATCCTGGGTGTCTTGGCTCTTCTCTCTCGCCTCGGCTCGCAGAGATTCGAGCTTGGCCTGTCGCTTCTTCTCCCCTCTGGCCCAATGCCGATAGAAGTCCCGAATAAGAAGAAGCTCTCTGCCTTGCTGCATCGAGAAAGGGATGTCAGCTATCAGGTAAGAAGAAAAAGAAGCGACTTGGAGAAGCAACGACGAGCGGAAGACTTACAGCATAGAGGTTCGCGAATGTCGCGCTGATGATGTTGCCCAGAAGCCTCCCGCTTCCATCTCGCTTGTCGCAGGATTGGATGGAGAAGTCCATCATCCGCTCGGCGAGGTTGGGGTCTTTAACCAGAGAGGCGTTCGGCCCCAATTTGAAGGGGACCCTCCGATAATCTCTGTCCCTGGTCCTCGTCGGCTCAGCTCCTTCATCGACGGGTGGTGCCCTTGGCACTAGTTGCGGGACTGGAGTTGCATCAGACCGCACCTGGGATGTTGGCTTGATCTCTTCTGGGATGTTGACGACCTCCGGGATGGGGGGTGCCTACCTGGCAGTAGTGATAGCCAATCTCATGCGGGCCATCATCTCGGGTTCGGGCGTCGCCACCAGATCACGCTGCCCGACAGGCATGAGAACGGGCTCGGCTGCCTTTTTCCGCCATCATTCCTGAACCAGTGCATCCGCCCCGGCCTGCACTGGCCTCACCCCATCCTCAGCTCGAGCCCTCTTCGGAGCCGGCTCACCTGCCTCAGCAACCTGCTCTCGCTCCTCAGAAAATGAGAGCAGCTCATCCATCAAAAACTTCATTTCTGCACCAAAGAGAATGAGGTCAGCCCAATAGCAGCAGAAAAAAAAAGAGAGATGAAGAAAAAGAAAAAGAAAAAATAAATAAGAAATGACGGGGAAGTGGCCAAGTCAAACTCACCCGTCTCCCGTGCCGAGCTGACCCCGGCCTCGCGAAGATTCTGCTCTGACAGCAAGACCTCCAGTGATGGGATCTCGGTCGATCTAAGCAGGTCATACATATCGAGGTCGGCAGCTTCGACGAAGGAGTTCCTGTTCAGAGATCGATCTGGGTTGCTCCAAACCCAGTCGATCCCCCTACAGAAGCGAAAAAGAACCTACTCTTCCATCCCTTGATGGAAGAGGGGAGTACAAATCTGATGCCCCAAGGGCGGGAAGAAAGGGACCACCACCCGTCCTCGGTAGGGAGGCGTTTCAGGGTGAAGAAGGCCATGAACAAGGAAAAACGGACAACAATCCTGTGGAAGTGGCACAGAACGATGAAACAAAATATCGTTCTGATGGCATTGGGGACCAACTGGGCTGGGACAAGCTGGTAGCTAGCCAAGAAAGAAAGGAAAAAAGGGTGCACAGGGAGGCAGAGGCCCCCATCGAAGGTCTCCTCGTAGAAGGTGATCCGCCGAGGACCACTGGAAGTGACTTGCTCTCCGAGACGAGGAACGGAGAGCTGGATGGATTCAGGGATGCCGTATGCCTCCCGGATGAATGCAAGGTCCTCAGCGGTAATCACCGAGGTGATCCCTCCTAGACCTGACTACCGAGAAGACTCAGGCTCAGAGAGAGGAACAGAAGCAGAAGTAGAAGCAGGAGCAGGAGCTGGAAGAGAAGCCAAGCGAGGAGGAGGAGAAGACCCGGGTTCCCTAATGGACACCGGGCCATGGAAAGGCCTTCTACTGAACTCGCACATCGCCGCCTCCATCTCCTCATCGGAAGAGGAAGGAGTCTTCGACCGGGAAGGTTTGGCCTCAGCCTGGCAAGAGGGATGGAAGTTGGGCCTGAAGCAGTCCATGGAAGAGAAAGGGGCAACTCCTAAATAACGACAAGGAGGAGGCGAACGGAAGAAGACCTACGGCAACTTCTAACAAGCAAGAGGGAAGAGCTAACCTGCTGGAACTCAACGAAGATGCCGGTGGCTGGAGAAGATGAAGAGGGGGGCTTCCATGCGACTCCGGGCACGAAGAATTTGAAAGAAGTATGTTCCGAAAGGGCTTACCAATCCCTTCAAGACAACCTACATCCGATCGTACTGTTACGGCTTCTCCAAAAGTCACGGCACGTGTCGCCGATCAACGAAGCCAGCTCCCCCATCTGACCGTAGCCGCTTCAGCTTCCGTGCCCGCCATAACTGCTCCCAAGACATGGCCACGCGGCGTCCCCGCATAGGCTCAAGGGCCCGCCGAGCGAGACGCTGCCGATATCGGTCATTATTGCACTAGATTTCCCACCTATCCATGCCAGCACCGCAATTACTCCCTTCACCCCGAGCCCAACGCGACAACGGGCCTCGGGAGTGGGGGGCAAATGATGTGGCCGGATCGCTGACATGGAGCAAGAAGCATGATGTGGAGCCCCCATTGGATGCAATGCCGGATTACCGCTACAGGCCCCTTCGCTGGGCTGAGCTCCTCGATGCCAACGGGGCCGCCCGTCGAAGCCGGGCTTCATCCCCCGCCAGGTCGGTACCTGCCAGGTCGGAGCCGAGCTCAAACCCCGCTAGAGGCAGACCTCTTGAGCCCGAGCTCGGGTCCCGTGGTTTGGAGTCGAGCTCAAGCCTCCTCCGCTACGAGGAGCACCCTCGAGGCCTGGTCCCCTGGCCTGGGCGCACCTCATCCACCTCAGCCAGCCCGAGCTCGGTCAAGGCTAGGCCCCTCTGGCCTGGTACCGAGCTTGGCCCCTTTCCGCACGCCGAGCCACTGCAAGGCGGGTCCCCTGTAAGTAGGTCCCATCTTTCCAGCTCGGCCCCCAACGCAAATCAACCGCCAAGGAAATAGCACCTCCCATTTGAAGATGGTGGCGGGCCCCCCGAGGACCGTGCGACAACACCTGCCACATCACCATTAATGCCCACGACCGCCATTCATACCAGGAAGAAGGAAAGCTTACATCAAGGCACTATGCCCCCTACCGAATTACTATACGACCGAGAAAAAGATACCAAGGAGCACGATTTCCAAGAGCGGCGGCGTGACAGTTGAGGCCCTGCCGTACTTCCAGGAAGGGCAAATCGAAGAAATGTCAGAGGCTCGTGGAAGCTTCCCCAGATATCTAATAAAGAAGGCGTATCATTCACGGCACGACATCACGTCATACCCATCTGCCAACCTGGGAGAACCCCGAGGCAAGCCGCAAAAGAGGACCCAGCCAGTGTAAGCAAAAAGGGAGGTAACACTCATTTTTCAATTTCAAGCAAGAACAACACAACCACCACAAAGAAGAGAGGAACCAGAGCGACATAAGGGAAGAATGCCAGAGAGGAGGGCAAGACCACCTCGGCTAACACCATTCCTAGCTCGTCCTTATCTTCCACTCACACTATATTCACTCCTCCTAGCGTGGAGCTCATCCAGAGGGGCTCGATCAGGAGGATATGTTCCCTTGGATCGTCACTGACTTGACTGTCGGAGTGCCTCCGCCAGAATCCCTGGCCCGGGTCCCTGACATTGCTTCCTTGCAGGTCCCGAGGCACCGGAGGCATTTCCAGGCGGATGGACGTGACACACCTGATGCCATCAGCAGCTAGGGGCCACGATGATCCGGGCGACAATACATATGATACTTAATTTCGTAATTTGCATACCTAACAGAATTTTCCATATAGTTCCCATGACTACTTGTGCAGATAACAAAAATTGATACACTTATTTTAATAGAGAATAAAGACAACTAAAGTTGACGTACATTCGATATTTGTGATTTAATTTGAAGTTTGGCTGTATATTGTTACATAAAGAAGACAGAGCCATTTAATCGATTTATAAATTCATTCAAGTTTAAAGATGTTTTAGTTAATCCTTTGAATGCTTTTGAAATTAGAGGGCAGCATTGAACACTTGAAGTTCTTTTATCGACAATCATTATGCATTTTTCTGTAAATTTAGTGTCAACATATTTGACGTCATATTTGCATATTAGTTATGCTCTACAATGTCTGGGTGTCTGTTTGTTGACAACTTTTTGGATAGTTTACCAACAATCTTCTATTCTGAGAGTGTTGACAAAGTTGTTGACAAATTTAGAAGTGAAACTAGAGTCAATCCTAGTGAAAAAGTCAAGGTTAATATAAATTTGTCGACAACTTTGTCGACAACCATGAACTATTGTCGACCAATGTATCGACAAGTTATACAGTGATTGCAAAAAACAGAAGATCAATTGTATGTTGTCGACAAAAATACAGCAATATTGGTCCAAACAGAATATCATTGAGAATTGGTTGACAATATTGTCAACAAACATGGAGTCTGAAACTTAAAAAAAATAAGTAATTGCAAAAATGTCGACAACATTGTCGGCAAAAGGACTGGCACAAGCTCTGAAACTGTATGTATATGTTAGATTGTCGACAAAGTTGTCGACAATAGCAAAAAATATTGTTCTGAAAATATGTAATTTTAAAAATTTTGTTTTAAATAATCTAACATTTGGAGATTTTTAAGGCTAGTAAACAACGAAAAAAAGAAAAAATGCTTAAAATATATAAATATATATGGCTAAGATTGAAGAAATATATATTATAATCTATCTCTTCACGTGCAACTTCGAGCTTGGCCCCTACCTAACATTGAAGGATTTCAATATTAGATGTGAATTTAAGTGAATGACATTTATATTAAAATCTATATCTGCATAATCACCTTAGAGGGGAATGTATATATGCCAGAACTGTCATCGAGCATCATTAAACCATTATTGTGGAGTATCTTATCAATGTATGAAAACTTTGTCGACTATATTCTATTTCCATTCCAAATTTTTTTAATTTTCGGCATACATAACGATATCTATTACTGATTACAAGATCTAAAATAAAACAAAAAGTAATAACATGTCAGTAATCTCCTCCTATACATTGTAATGAGGTCAATCATTATCGGAGGAAGATCCATCGATATTTACTAGCTTTGGAGTTGAAGTTGATTTCTTCTTTTTGGAAGATGCTCTCGCCCTCTGTCTAGATGAACTTGTCTGGGTTTCTGATGCCCATTTGGAAGACAACCGAACTAGTTCAACTGTCATCTATGCTGGAGGTCGGGTGGAGATAGGTGACGACTGTGGGCCAACAGACTGTCGGGGCCTGCCAAAAAGGAGCTGATTGACGTGAGCGACCAATGATTGCAACTGATGCTACATAGCAACAAAATATGTATCAAAGCTGTCGTGCCGCTTCTCCACATCATTAGTGAATAACCCAAGGATTCCACAAGCATTTTGTATCATACCTCGGAGTCTCCCTGCCTCAGATGCCAAGTCTGAAAGTGAGGTAGGGGCTTCCCCTGCATCTCCCTGACCCGAATGCCTTGAATGACCTATGGATGACCCTTCTGCTAATATTCTTTCATTCATTAAGGTCACAGCTCTCTCAATATCAAATAATCTCATCTCGATTTGAAGCTGTCTTCTTGAAAATCTATGCATATCGGTTGATAATTCCTTCAATTTCTCCAACACATCTAAAACCAACTGAAGCAGGACTGAAGAATATGGAACAATAGCTGTCAAATCTGAGGGTGGAACATAAGATGGGTATTGATGACCAATAGAAGTAGATGATTGAATCTGCTTTGCAACCTCTCGAGCAATGGCAGATATCTGATTGGGATGAAGCTCAATGCGACTTACTTGATTAGTAGGAGGTACATGTGGAGCTGGAACATCTAAATGAATTTCTTGTTGATGCCATCTATTAGACCGTCTATCAGAACTATCAGGTATCTCAGAAGTAGTACCAACATCTCCGCTTGTTGGTACTGGCTCCTCATTCGCTACAACATTTGGATGAGGTTCAGAAGGTCTTTCCTCCTCTGCTGCCCCCTCCTCCCCACCATCTCTGGGCCTCAATCCCCTGACTCTTATCCAACGATCGTTTACTTTATTATATCCCATCCTATGGAGTGAATGTTTATTGTAAATATCTGTATGTCCAAGTCCGCATGATGACTCACCCCTCAATCTTGTTCCTACCATTCTAAAAACATGGGTGAGTGCCATTCCATAGGGCAATGCGACTTTCCTCTTCATCACGGCATCCTTCATAGCAAATATAATCATTTCAAGTAGATTAATGGGGATTTCCTTAAGTATGTGATACATGACCACTATGTCACGATTGGTCAATAAATCAAATCTTCCACTCCTAGGAAGAAGGATTTTTGAGACAATGTGATGTAACAGTCTTTTCTCCACATCAAAATCCCTAGCCTCAACTTTCTGCACTTCTTCTTCTTCATCCCTGTCCAATAGATAATTCAGTTTATCAATTCTCCCATCAGGAGAATCCTCCAGAACACCATCTACTGGAACCCTAAGTGCTTGTCCTAGGATATCTTCAGTTAAATGTATTTCAGTTCCTTTGACTGTTGATGTTACTGATGTTTCCTCAAAATATGCATTTTGATAAAATTCCTTAACCAATTGCATATATACAGAAACCTTTGTTTTACAATAGAATTCCTACCCTTGCGTTTTAATTCTTTTTCCAATTATAAATCCTTCTCTATCCAAAAAGTTGAAGTCTATAACCCTTCCCACATCAACTTGTCGTCCAAGAAAAGAAATCTTGCCTGGAGTTGCAGGAGTTGAACCCATTTCTGGTTGGGTAAACACTGCGCCGCTAGTTCCACCATGGGAGGCCCTTTGATGCTTTTGTGTCCGCAACTTGGGGGCCATGTTTGATGATTTGTTGCTGAAAGCTAACGATTTTGGTGTAGAATATCCGAAACAATGGGTTTGATTTGGAAGAAAATGGATAATGGTTGGATTTCAAAGAAATGTAGGAAATTATGGCATCTAGGTTGCTTCACAAATGTCCAAATTGAATGTTTGATGAAAAGGAGTTCAGAATAGAGGGATACCAATCTATTTAAACTAGTTGGGAGGATAGATTTTGTTTAAATGGGAGAGCATGAGTCGGTTATCGAAGGGAGAACGGTGTGCGAACCACCGTAACCGCTCATATTTTGGTGATTAAGAAAGGGATGGAAGTGGGTTGTTTTTGGTTTAACACGGATTAATTTATGAACTTCTTTGTGAACTAAATTATCGAAAATAATTGTTTAATGTTGTCATAATTTTTTGCAATTTTTTACATCAATTGTCGACAACATTGTCTACAAGTTGTCCGATTTTTTCTTTTTTCCTTCCAGACGTGGTTCACTTTTGTCGATAATTTTGTTGTCAAATTCCAATTCTTATCTATTTTTTTATCAATCGGATCATGGTTGTCGACAACTTTGTCGATAAATCTGCATGAAATGGATAACTTTAAATTAACTTTTAATAGTTTGTCGACAAACTTGTCAACAATTTTTCATAATATTTTTGTTAAGTTTCTAGATAGCTGCAGAGTTGTCGACAATGTTGTTAACAACTTTGATTAAATTTTCTATTTTTATGTTACGTTTCTGCTTGCTTGTCAACAACATTGTCGACAAATATTTGGACAACATTGCATTTCAAATTAATTAATTTAAAAATAGTATAATTATGTTGTCAGCAATTTTGTCGACAACTTTGTATTTCAATTTTGTATTTGATATCAGAGTTGGTTTGTGTACACAGTTATTCAACGTGCTGTACATAGTTACTAAGAGTGGTGTACACAGATATTCAGAGTGGTGTACACAGTTATTCAAAGTGATGTACACAGTTATTCAGAGTGGTGTACACAGTTATTCAGAGTGGTATACACAGTTATTCAGATGTGTGTACACAATTAACTTTAGAAGTGTTATACACAATTATTCAGAGTGGTATACACAGTTATTCAGAGTTGTGTACACAGTTATTCAGAGTGCTGTACACAGTTATTCAGAGTGGTGTACACAGTTATTCAGAAGTGCGTACACAGTTAACTTTAGAAGTGCTGTACACAGTTATTCAGAGTGGTGTACATAGTTATTCAGAGTTGTGTACACAGTTATTCAGAGTGGTGTACACAGTTATTCAGAGTGGTATACATAGTTATTCAGAAGTGTGTACACAGTTAACTTTAGAAGTGTGTACACAGTTATTCAAAGTGGTGTACACAGTTATTCAGAATGGTGTCACAGTTATTCAGAATGGTGTACATAGTTATTCAGAGTGGTGTACATAGTTATTCAGAAGTGTATACACAATTAACTTTAGAAGTGCTATACACAGTTATTCAAAGTGGTGTACACAGTTATTCAGAAGTGTGTACACAGTTAACTTTAGAAGTGCTGTACACAGTTATTCAGAGTGGTGTACACAGTTATTCAGAGTTGTGTACACAGTTATTCAGAGTGGTGTACACAGTTATTCAGAGTTATGTACACAGTTATTCAGAGTGGTGTACACAGTTATTTAGAGTGGTGTACACAGTTATTCAGAAGTGTGTACACAGTTAACTTTAAAAGTGTGTACATAGTTATTCAAAGTGGTGTACACAGTTATTCAGAATGGTGTCACAGTTATTCAGAATGGTGTACACAGTTATTCAGAGTGGTGTACATAGTTATTCAGAAGTGTATACACAATTAACTTTAGAAGTGCTATACACAGTTATTCAAAGTGGTGTACACAGTTATTCAGAAGTGTGTACACAGTTAACTTTAGAAGTGCTGTACACAGTTATTCAAAGTGGTGTACACAGTTATTCAGAGTTGTGTACACAGTTATTCAGAGTGGTGTACATAGTTATTCAGAGTAGTGTACACAGTTATTCAGAAGTGTATACACAGTTAACTTTAGAAGTATGTACACAATTATTCAAAGTGGTGTACACAGTTATTCAGAATGGTGTATACAGTTATTCAGAATGATATATATAGTTATTCGGAATGGTGTACATAGTTATTCAGAGTGGTGTACACAGTTATTCAGAAGTGTGTACACAGTTAACTTTAGAAGTGTTGTACACAGTTATTCAGAGTGGTGTACACAGTTATTCAGAAGTGTGTACACAGTTAACTTTATTTGTGCTGTACACAGTTATTCAGAGTGGTGTACACAGTTATTCAGAGTTGTGTACACAGTTATTCAGAGTGGTGTACACAGTTATTTAGAGTGGTGTACACAGTTATTCAGAAGTGTGTACACAGTTAACTTTAGAAGTGTGTACACAGTTATTCAAAGTGGTGTACACAGTTATTCAGAATGGTGTACACAGTTATTCAGAATGGTGTACACAGTTATTCAGAGTGGTGTACATAGTTATTCAGAAGTGTGTACACAGTTAACTTTAGAAATGTTGTACACAGTTATTCAGAGTGGTGTACACAGTTATTCAGAAGTGTGTACACAGTTAACTTTATTTGTGCTGTACACAGTTATTCAGAGTGATGTACACAGTTATTCAGAGTTGTGTACACAGTTATTCAGAGTGGTATACACAGTTATTTAGAGTGGTGTACACAATTATTCAGAAGTGTGTACACAGTTAACTTTAGAAGTGTGTACACAGTTATTCAAAGTGGTGTACACAGTTATTCAGAATGGTGTACACAGTTATTCAGAATGGTGTACACAGTTATTCAGAGTGGTGTACACAGTTATTCAGAAGTTTGTACATAGTTAACTTTAGAAGTGCTGTACACAGTTATTCAGAGTGGTGTATACAGTTATTCAGAGTGGTGTACACAGTTATTCAGAAGTGTGTACACAGTTAACTTTAGAAGTGTGTACACAGTTATTCAAAGTGATGTACACAGTTATTCAGAATGGTATACACAGTTATTCAGAAGTGTGTACACAATAAACCTGATAAGTATGTACACAGTTATTCAGAAAGGTGTGATTTGTTGACAACGTTGTCGACAACCATGATACATTGTCGACAATTGTGTCGACAAGTCGTACACTTTATGCAAGAAATACAGAAGATGAAATGTATGTTGTCGACAAATTTGTCGACAATAAAATAGAATATCAATTGTATGTTATCGACAACGTTGTCGACAAAAATACAACAATATAGGCAAAAAATAGAATATCCTTGAGAAATTGTCGACACAATTGTCGACAAACATTAACTCTGATACGAAAAAATGTCGATAACATTGTCGACAAAAGGATTGGCACAAGCTCTAAAACTATATGGCAGCTCTGAGATTGTCGACAAATTTGTCGACAAACAAAAAAAATTAATTCTTCTTGAAATTATGTTATCTTTAAAAATATTTCCTTAAAAATCATATATGTGGAAATTATAAAGGCTAGTAAATAATGAAAAAGGAAAGATGCTAAAAACTATGTATATATATGCTTCAAATTGGAGAAATTTCATGGAGAATACAGTGTGTTGGCAATTTTGAATATTTCAATGTAGTTTGACATCATTTCAGAAACATTCAAATGACCCTTTACAATAAAATTAAAAAATTATTTACGAACAAATACACGATGTTGCGAAGAAAAAAAGGTATACATAGTAATTATTAAGAACAAAATTCCTTTCATTTAAATCTCTAAATAGTCTTTACAAATTCTCTATCCTTAACTTTCATATACAAATGCATCATTTACCTCACAAAACTTTTTCTACAACAACGATGCCCCTACATTGTCAACTTACATATCATATTTTCCATGTAATAAAAAAAAATCTTGGTATGTCGCACAATAGTGATGTAACAAAAAATTCCCCACTATCCACCTCCTGTGCAAGAATGATTCGTTGACCACTTCATTGAAATGTGTTGATTCATGTCTGCATAGATGCTCCGAAAATAGTAGCATGTATATTCCACAGTCAACTGTATCATGCCTCTATTGTAGACAGTCTCTTACATCTTCTATTTTAGCTGAACGGATGGTTACCCCAAATTGTTCTTCAAGCCAAAATCGAGCAAATATTGCCTAAATGATAAATTACGAATTATCACAAAATCCAACTTATTGATTGTTTAACAAAATGGAAAGCAAAAACATCATATAATTAATGCTTACATATTTTTTAGTTTCTTCTAATACTTTAATACTCCATAAAGAGTTGTAGCGGTAAAATCGGTGCTCAATCAAATCTAGAACAAGCAGATACCAATGCCATCTTGTATTCATTGGCATGAAGAGGTACCTACGATGATGCAGATCACTCAAGCGAATATTCTCCATCCATTTCTTAACGCTCGAAGAAGTCGAAAACAGAATCTCTTTCGTCACATCTAACGTCACCTCACTGATCGACGACAGACGTTCAAGTACATCACTCTACATTCAATAAAAGAAAAGATGAAGATAAGTAAATAACATCATAAACCAAGTAAAGGATCTATGTTACTGTAAATATAGTGTATACCTATATCTCACACCGTAAAAACAAACAGCGGTTCTTCAAAGAATGCTTGTTCTCTAAATGTGCAAGCTCCAATATGCGTAAGTAAACATTAATGACCTATATCATTAAAAAACAAAAAAAAAACCAAAAAGGCAACACAATTTCTCAGCTTGAACAACCAACAACCATAGATAATTAAATATTGCATACATCACTTCGTACTGGGCCATCTTTAAGTACTTGATCCAATGCAGCAGAGGTACAAGAAGGTTTTGTAGAATCGGGATCCTCCCAAATAGTATCGCTGTATATATTTGACCAATGATTATTAAGAAAGTTATTCTCATACGTATACTTATTCCAATAACTTACTATATTTGATCCTCTCTCTGAAAGAATTGATTTACTGCTTCCATGTATGATGAGAGTATACTTCTGCCCTTCTCAATATTAGTCCCTCTTGCTCCCGTTACTTTTGTCAAATCAACAATCACTGAAATTGAAATATCTATTTTTCGACAAGAGGCTCGATTTTGCTAAAATTTAATTCAATACATTAATATATTTGAAGTATAGAGGATATAAGGTTACATAATGTCAAACAAATATAAAAATTCTCACAAAAAAAATTGTCTAAACCTCTCTAATAGGAGATGAAGCATGTTCTTCTTCAACTTCTTCCGACTTCTCCACATTTGCAGATGATACAGGCTCCTAATGTGTACAATGAGCCTGGAGATCAGACTGGATAGTAGGCAATGCTTCAGCTCCTTCACCCATCTCCTGCTTTTTTTTCTTTCAAGCACGTTTATAGGTTCTTTGGTCTTTTACCGTGACCTTGGCTTTCTAATGCGAGGTCCCATTTTTATTCTCTTGCATAAAGATGACAC
Source organism: Areca catechu (assembly GCA_021397845.1). NCBI lineage: Eukaryota > Viridiplantae > Streptophyta > Magnoliopsida > Arecales > Arecaceae > Areca > Areca catechu. Next base: position 44,603,442 of record CM038047.1, on the reverse strand, counting down.
ATGTTTTGAAGCAGAACCTTCCTTATCACATGAAACATCGTCCATCGAGGTGGCCTAGCAATAACAAAAATCTCACTTAAGTAACACTTCATATTTAACTATGAAAACCAAATCTTTCATAATAAACTGAGATACCTGAACATCTTCTTTGAACAAACTCGATACCAGGGTCTCCAACAAATGGAGAGCTCTCTTCACCTGCAACTTGGAGCTCGGTGCCCACCTAACATTGAAGGATATTAATATTAGAACTGAAATTAAGTGAATGGAATTTATATTAAAATCTATATCTTCATAATCACCTTAGAGGGGAATGTATATCTGCCAGCACTGTCATCGGGCATCATTAAACCATTATCGTGTAGTATCTTCTCAATGCACGATACCCTCCTACCCAGCGAACATAATCGTGCATCATCTCCATATACATCATCAGCAGGTTGAGTGTCCTCTATGCGAATACCATGATAGAGAAGTGACCTCTCAACCATTGTTATTCTAACTTCTAAATCACTAAATGAAACCTTTTTATGCTCGCTACATGATGGAACCTGAGATATTATACAGTATTGTAAGCATATTAGGGACTAAGATTTGTATATGAAGTACATGTCGTATTAAACATTACACTTCAATTAACTGTTTTAAATGGAAGTTTACAACTAATTATATAACTGCATCTATATAAAGCAAAATATCAAAGCGCAAAAACTTTAATACGGGCCTGTGGTCTCACCTCTATCGGAACGTGCCGTTCTAACCTTCCTTCAAAGAGATGGTTCAACTCATCTTCAGTTGCCTGTAATACATCGACCACCTAACAAGAACAATAAACATAAGTTACAGATCAGATTACAAAATTTCTAATGATATATACAAAAAAATTATACCTTCGAATTCTTTAAATTCTTCATGACTTTAATTATTGAGTCGACCTTACGAGGAAATGGGGCATTACTCCAATGGAACAAACGGGGATATGTAAATGCTGGCATGTGCTTTCCCACAAGACTGTTCGAATGCTCGATAGCCCATGCCTAAAAAAAAAAAGACAATTGAAATAATTACATTGTACAAAAATTAAGTCTAAATAAATTATACTATAACTAAAGATAAGCTTACCACCAACGCAACCGTGCAACCATCCATATAGCCAGCAGAACCTACGCCGCTCATGTTCCTCATCCGGATGCTATATGCTAGGCCCGGAATTTGCTGACGAATGAAAGAATAAACAGCATAACCCCAATTATATCTATCTATACTATCTAGATCATCAATATATAAAAACAAATCCTTAGGAATGATGTAGTGTGCAGTTGGGAAGAGGATTGTTACAAAAAGAAAAACTACCCATAACTTAGTAAAGTCTACCACATCATCCAATCCACTCTTTCCAACAAGAGACACCAATTTATTTTTTATTAAATCCCGAGTTGCCTTTTTATGGTCCCCATCAAAAAAATGGTTCAGAATGTCTGACTCAACTGTCCCCTCTCTATGAAAAAGAACCTCATCACCCATTGCATTCAGTCCAAGGACAAGGGCAATGTCGGACCCTACAAATGGAACTAGCATTTTACCAAACATAAAACCCTTGCCCTCATCATCCCAAAATGATAAAAGTGCATCTAACAACGATCTGCTCTGCTTGATGTATGGCAGCTCAAGCAAATGCCCAAATGGAGTAGCATTTATTCTTTGCCTTTGATCACCGGACATCAACTTAATTAGATCTTCTGCAACCGTGGTGTAGTTGCGAAAGTAGCATCTCCCATTTATCATAGTGCTCGACGTAATGACCACTTCTTTTCCTTTCTTTCTTGGCACCATTACAAAACTGCATCGCAAATAAAATTTTAAAAAAATTATTATAATTTACAAATATTATGCTCTTATCATAAAGACATAACAACACAATCTATCACACAATCCTCTATTGATGAACGAACATTACTTGTTATCACTATAACAGACTATATTAACTAATATAATATAAGAACAATGATACAAAAACAGATTTAGGAAATATATTTTCAACTATGATAAACATGACTTCCCAAGGTTGAATGATATATATATTTGATAGATTACTTTTTCTATATCATTAACCATATTATATGTTTTTGTTACAAAACTATCAAACCATGAAGTGGCATCCAAATACTGCTCAAATCAACTTTTCATTGATGTTTAATTAATCCCAAATCAGAATACTATGATTTGACCACATTTGATATCTTTTCAAATATCTGACATTTTCTTTCTCCTTCCTACTACATTAAAAAAAATGACCTGCATTACATTTTTTTCCATACTAACTTTTAAGTAGAATAAGTTTATCGAAAAACAATGATCTAATCTTCTTTTACCTGTGTTATCTATCTTCAGAAATGCTCTGTCCAAATAATTCAATTCACTTATTTCGAATTTTATGGACTGAATGTATGATTTAAAGCCATCGTGCTATTACATTAAACTATTCTAAATACAACGTAAGGAGGAGAAGAGGGCACCACTCACATAGGGAAAAATGCTTATGCTAGACAAGATGGGCCGAAGGAGAACACCGAATCCGAAAACGAGAGAGAAGATTGTTGAATGGCGGAGCCTTCAAAATAATTACCCCACGGAGTTTAGCAGACTGCAAAATTATTCCTGCCAACAATGGACCATGGGAAATAGAGTAAGTAACAACTCTGGCAACGATAATTGGTAAGACAGTCACGAAAAACCCTCGCAACAAAAAAAATAGTGTCGAACATTATGCGGAGAAGGAATCTTACCGTAATGAGAGGGAATCGGATGGGAATGGAGATTTATGGACGGATAGGTTGATTACGATCGGAAATGGAGGTTTAATCGGAGAAAAGAAATTCTTGCAGTTCTTCCATGGCAGAGACGAAGCACTTGCAGTTCTTCCGTCGGAAGAGAAAAGGGAACACCAATGGGATATCTATAAAGGGTAAAATTATCCAAAATTTGGACTAAAAGTTAAGTCATGTCTGTTCTGGACCGGGAGTTAAAAAAGGGTCAACAGGAATTCCAAGTAAACTTGCGGTCAAAAATTGGACCGCTACTTAAAATCCCCAAATTATCTTAGCCAATGCAACTAGAGGAGAGTACAAATATGGAGTGAAACCCACGATATTATTTATAAACCATCCAAATTTAATCTTTAGTTCGTATGTTAGCATTAGCTTCAGCACACCAATATCGCTCGTAGAAGGCAAACTCTTGGATTGGACACCCAAAGTTGGCCCCATTGCCCAGGCTAGTTTAGTAAAGATGCCCTTGTCAGCCATCTTAATTTATCTCTCTTTTGTTTAGAGAGATGCGAGAGAAGGGGACCAATAAAATAAGTGTATTTAGAACTTGCTCCTTCGACCCTTATTTAATCCTTAGTTCAGTATACACTTTTATCCAATAATTTCCACATAGTTACAATTATTTTCAAATATACTTATATCCATCTTGCACATATTTGCACAAAATTTGGTGTACACTTACCGGTGTTGAGCACACTTACACTTGTATTGCACACATTTATTCCCACAAAATATATATATATATTTTGATGATATATACCCACAATATTTAAGGCCAATGATTAAACATTATATGGGTTTTTACATCATGGAATGGAATTAGACCTTCAGTCATGGGGACTAAACATCAAATGCCTGCAGCCAATCAAATTAATGACTGGATATCAAATTCCTCAATAAAATATGTAGAAATGCATTTATTAATTTGAATCATATTAAAATTACAGTCATTAATTTGTCATGCTTATTCTCGAATTACTTGTAGGTGTCATTGTCGATGCAATTTTTCCAAGTACAGAACATTTTGTAGCTAGATAACCAAACAAATCCCTCCTAACCTTTAAGATTTGATCATCACGGAAGAAAAAAGGTTAACCAAATTAAAATTCTTTTATTGTATAAGAAAGCTTATGACAAACTTAATGCTAAATAAGCGTAATAACAATTTCTACCCCTATATATCCTCTCATAATTCGTATTATAAGAAGCATTATTAATTATCCCTTCAAAAAAGATACATCTAATCCTAAGGCCCAAGCCTCAGAATAAGAAATGGAGAGCCTTGTGTCCCAAGTATAAAAAGTTTTCCTATCATGTTTGTTCATTAATGGCACATTGAGCTCAAATCCCTGAGGCAGGTCCAGGTTAGCCAAAGAACAGGCGAGCCAAATGCTACCAAATTTGTGCGCCCTTCAAGTACTACAACTTTGTTCCCCTCCCGATCCCTATCAATAATAGGGGCGAAAATTCATCTTCCTCTAGACGAGTGCACTATTAGATCATATAATAGCCGCTTCAAGATCTCGAATTTGGGATGCTTTAAGATCCGGTGTGATGTAATAGCCAATGTTATGAAAGAAGATCAATCATTTGAAATCATGTATTTTAAATGAGTCCTTGGACTGGTTCCCAATGCATCGACTCAATATAATTATCTTCTGTTGATGCTTTTTCGCCCCATGCGTTAATGGTGCATAAACTAAGGCCATGAAGTGATCATCCCCGGACTCAAAAAGCACAGCAGTGCGAAGGGTCCTTCTTTGATATCGAGAGTGTGATACCAATAGAGAATGGAGTAATATTTCCCCGCTTCAATGGCATTCCTGGGTGCCACTCTGAAATCATGGACGATATATTGTGTAGTGTAATTGCCATACGCTAAACCAATGGTTTACGTGGTGTTCTTTTGTTTTGGAGAACAATCCTGACAGTGTAGTTGCTGCCATGGCTTAATCTTTAAGATGACCACATCACTAATAGTATCCACCAAGGTTTGAACCCAAAACACCATAGATCTTTGAGTTCCATAGTTAGCTGGGAACCATAAATCCTAAATCTTGTTGAAAATATTCGTTGCCAAGTCCTGCTCTAATCTTATTTTTTCTTGCCAAGTCTTAGTCTAATTAGTTTTAATACCTTTAGAACCTTATTTATTTGTTGTATGTCCTATTTCAAATAGAACTCTATTTCTAGCACAACTTTATTAAGTTTAGTGGACTTCTTAATTTTGCGTTAAGATAGGAGTCCAACTTCAATCTACGTACTGCTCTATTTAAAGAGACCTTTAGTGTCTCTTTTATATGTGAAAGAATATGAAAGATTGTGAAAGACCAGGGAAGAAAGAGAGAGTTATAGGCGTCTCCTTAGCGAGGATGCGAGGATTTTTTATTTATTTATTTATTTTTTCTATATGACCCAATTTTCTAATAAAAGATTTTTTCTCTCTCCTAACTTTTTTTCAACATTTTTTTTATTTTTTAATGTTTGTCTTGGATTTTGGACCAACACAATCATTCTACTCTAGGTATAATGTCGTTCTACATGATATCAGGCTTATAGACTTGAAAATTAATGATTTATACATTCGTAGCACAATGTGGTTGCAGAGCCTCCGGTAATTCATTGTGTGGCAATGCAAGCATGTGGAATTTTATTTAATGATCTAAGAATTGAATCATTATGGCTAAAACTACAATCAAAATATTAAACAATATCAATTATATGTATCGGGAAGGCCTACATCAAGCTTATATGATTGAAAAATACTTATGGAAGATCATAAACATGATAGATACAATAAAGAAACTAGAAACTTAGAACAATGCGAAAGCGAGAAAAAATATAGGAAAGCAAAGTTGCAAATGCAGTTCGTATTCTTTTGATGAATGTAGATGAAGATATTATTCAACATATTCAAGGTATAAAAGAGCTGAAAAAAGCATGAGATATTTTTGTTGCTCTTCACTCAAGGTAAATGAAGCTTGACTTTAATTTTTGAAAAACGAGATTGGTATTCTCAAACAAGATAATTTTATAATTTTCTAATATTTTTTAAAAAGAAAAGAAATTGTTTGATAAACTTGGTATGTTTGACCAAAATTCTTGTGATAATAAAATAAAGCAGCACTGGCTATTAGTTTGTGATTTGAATAAATAATATAATACTTATATACTAGCTATCTGTGGATGGGCTCAACAATCTACATTAATAGAGTTAGAAAACATATTTCTTAATAAAAAAATACTTAATACTCATATGCATAATTTGATGATATCCTTTTAGAAAGAAAAGGCTTTATTTTTCGTCAATAAAAATAAAAATAAGAAGTGGAATAATATTTTTTAAAAACTTAAAAAAGGTTAATTGGAGAATCTAAGAAGGACAAAAACCCTAAATAGAAAAAAAATATAAATTCATAAAAAAAATATTATAGATATAAAATATGTTGGGATGTGCGCAGCGGATTGAACCAATTTAGGCTTCCAATAAATTCCTATTTCCTCACTTTAGCAATTTATCAATCATATAGGCAAATATCAAATCAGAAGGAAATATGAGATTTAACATAGTTCGGCAAATTTGGGTACATCCACATAGAGGAAGGAGCAATCCACTATAATCTGCCCCCAAAATTGAGTACAAAAGAAATACAAATGTCCCAATAACAATTGCAGATTAATCACAAAGATGCAAACAAATCGAAAGGGAAGAAGAAAACAGGAGAGATCATAGAATACCAGGCTTCTAGCCTCGCCAAATCCTGTCGTGGATTCTTTGTTATTTTATTTGCTCTCTGGATCATCTTCAATATTTTTCTGGACCTTCTGCAGCTCTCTGTTGTATCTCAGAAAAATATTTCGGCGTCTTGTGTCGCAGGGCGTCTCTATGGTTTTTAAAAAAAACCATCGGAAACTACATCCAAAGAGACCTAAAACAAGTCCAATGCCTTCCAAAAATATCCCAGGCTATCAGATAAAAAATCAATGGCTCAAATCGAGCCACAATCCGTGCAAAACACTGCCTCAATGCCAGATCAAACCGTGGCCGTCTAATCGCGTGATCGTGCGCCGCGCGAAACGGGCACAAAAACGCTCCGCGTGACTACCGCAACGTGCTGGGCCAAGCCCACGCGCGTTCGCGGGTGTGTGTCATGGGCTGGGGCGGGTATTTGGGAGCAAAACAACGATAACAATCCTCCTCCTTGCGAAAAAAAAAAATGCCTCTATCAAATATGGATTGTAAAACCTCCTCCTCATCATAAGCCCGAAGGGGCATCAGCAAGTGCTCAAACCAATCAAGTTCAGGAATGTCCTGAACTTGACCACTGGAATTGGTTTAGTGAGCATATCAGCCAGATTAATAGCAGTGCTAATTTTCTGAAGTTGAATATCACCATCCTCTACCAAATCTCTGATAAAGTGATACCTAACATCCACATGCTTAGTACGTTCATGATACATCTGATCTCTGGCAAGATGTAAAGCACTCTGACTGTCACAGTGAATAACCAAACAATTCTGCTTGAAACCCAGATCTTGTACTAACCCTCTTAGCCAGATAGATTCCTTTGCTGCCTCTGTCAATGCCATATACTCTGCTTCTGTAGTAGACAAAGCAACTGTAGATTGCAAAGTAGCCTTCCAACTAATTGCATAATTTGAGAGAGTAAATACATATCCGGTCAATGACCTCCTCCTGTCCAAGTCACAAGCATAATCTGAATCACAAAATCCTGTAATAGTGCAACCACTATATCCGGAGAATACCAATCCCAAATCAGAAGTGCCTTTCAAGTATCTAAGAATCCATTTCACAGCTGACCAATTAGCTTTTCCAGGCTTGTCCATATATCTACTCACTATACTAACTGCCTGTGAAATATCAGGACGAGTGCAGACCATTGCATACATGATACTGCCAACTGCACTCGCATAAGGCACTTTAGACATATACTTCTCCTCATCCTCAGTCTGAGGAGAATCCCTGGCAGATAACCGAAAATGACTGGCAAAAGGAGTAGTGACTGGCTTAGCTGCAAACATACCATATCCGTCCAAGACTTTCTCAATATAATCATGCTGAGTGACAAATAGTCTACATAATTGCCTGTCACGAATGATCTCCATCCCAAGTATCTTCTTTGTCGGTCCAAGGTCCTTCATCTCAAATGCAGTACTAAGCTCAGCTTTCAGCTTATGAATGACTGACATATCCCTGGTTACAATCATCATGTCATCCACATATAATAATAAGTAACAAAAGGACCCATTTGAAAATTGCTGATGATACATGCAACTATCATATGGAGATCTTTTGAAGTCATGGTCGATCATAAATCTATGAAATTTGCGGTACCATTATCTTGGAGACTGCTTCAAACCATACAAAGACCTTTTGAGCAAGCATACATGATCTTCTTTATTTGGAGCCTCAAAACCAGGTGGCTGCTGCATATAAATATGCTCCTCCAAATCACCATGTAGAAAAGTTGTCTTGACATCTAGCTGTTCTAACTCCAAATTCTAAGAAGTAACTAAAGCAAGGAATACACGAATAGAAGAGTATTTAACCACAGGAGAAAATACCTCCTTATAATCAATACCCTCTCTTTGACTGTAACCCTTAGCCACCAACCTTGCCTTATATTTCAAATCATGAGGAGTAGCTCCTTCTTCTTGAAGATCCATTTGTAGCCAATTTTTTTCTTGCTCTTAGGTAATCTGACTAATTCCCAAGTCTGATTCTTTTCCAAAGACTGAAGCTCTTCTACCATAGCCATGGTCCATTGCTCAGCCTGTGAACTACTAATTGCTTCTTGAAATATGGTCGGCTCATCACCTATAGTGTTTGCAATATTCAGAGCATAATATACTAACTCAGCACAAGCAGAATCCTCAAAACCATATCTTTGAGGTGCTCTGATATGTCGCTTGGTTCTTCGAGTGGCAATACTATCATCTTGAACTTGACCACGTACAATAACTTCCTCCTGAGGCTATAACTTTGGATCTGTCTGCTGATGCTGTTCATTCTGAATATCACCTGTAGGCTGTAATTGTTGTGATCTAATAGTCTGATTAATATCAACAACAGTCCTATCCTATTGATCCTAAACCTGATCTCCCAATGAAGAACTTGACTATAGCTGCCGTGAAGAAGTGACTGACTCATCAAAAGTAACATCCCTGCTGACTAGAAAACCTTGGGATCCGGGCTCTGTGCACCATAATCTGTAGCCCTTCACCCCATATGCATATCCAAGAAATATACATTTCTTAGTCCTGGGATTCAGCTTTCCATCTTTGACATGTGCATATGCTAAACACCCAAATACTCTAAGAACTGAATAGTTTGCAGGTCTACCTGTCCACATCTCTTCCGGAGTCTTCATATTCAATACAGATACTGGAGATCGATTTATAATAAAGCAGGCTGTATGTGCAGCCTCTGCCCAGAATCTCTACTCAATCCAGAACTTGATAGCATAGATCTGACTCTTTCCAGTAGTGTGCGATTTGGAGCCTGATGCTCTAACTGTACTTTCAACCTGAGCTTATTGGATAACAAAGTGGCTTCAACCTCATCGGAACTTATAGTCTCTCTTCCATAAAGCATGGTAGTAATAATATTTTCATAGAACTTAGGCAAAGGATAAATCAGGATCAAAGCCTTGTCTTCCTCATCAACATTAACACCAATATTCGCCAAATCGAGCAGGAGCTTATTATAATCATCCAAGTGATCCTTGAGTGAGGTCCCTTCCGTCATACGGAATGTGTATAGCTTGCCCCTCAAATACAATCTATTTGTAAAAGATTTTGGTATATACAAAGTGTCTAATTTTTTTTATACACTTTTAGCTGTAACAAGATCCACCACATTACGGAGAACTTTATCACTTAGTCCCGAAAATAGAGTCCCAAGTGCTCTCTCATTCATCTCCTCTTTTGCAGCCTCTGTATCACCTGGAATTGCGTCCATACATTTGAGAGCTATTGACACACCCTCCTTGACCAGCAGATATTTCATTCTCACCTTCCATAGTGCAAAATCACCTATGCCATCAAATATTGCCACCTCATGCCTAGAGGTAATATAATGAAAAATAATTGCCTCAGGAGCCGTAGAAGAACTTGATTGCCCATCAGATGCCATCCTAGTGCTCTGATACCAATTATTGAGATGTGCGCAGTGGATTGAACCGGTTTAGGCTTTCAATAAATTCCTGTTTACTCACTTTAGCAATTTACCAATCACACAGGTAGATATCAAATCAAAAGGAAAGACGAGATTTAACATGGTTCGGCAAATTTGCCTATATCCACACAGAGGAATGAGCAATCCACTATAATCTGCACCCAAAATTGGGCACAAAAGAAATACAAATATCCCAATAACAATTGCAGATTAATCACAAAGAAGCAAACAAATCGAAAGGGAAGAAGAAAACATGAGAGATCACAGAATACCAGGCTTCTAGCCTTATCAAATCCTGTCATGGATTCTCTATTATTTTATTTTCTCTCTAGATCATCTTCAATATTTTTCTGGACCTTCTGCAGCTCTCTATTGTATCTTAGAAAAATATTTCAGCGTCTTGTGTCGTAGGGCGTCTCTATGGTTTTTTAAAAAAATCATCAGAAACTGCGTCCAAAGAGACCTAAAACAAGTCCAATGCCTTCCAAAAATATTCTAGGCCATCAGATAAAAAATCAATGGCTCAAATCGAGCTGAAATCCGTGCAAAACACTGCCTCAATGCCAGATCAAACCGAGGCCGTCCGATCGTGCGATCGTGCACCGTGCGAAACGCTTTCGAAAATGCTCCGTGCGACTGCCGCAACGCGCTGGGCTGAGTCCACGTGCGTTCGCGCACGTGCATCATGGACTGGGGTGGGCGTTTGGGAGCAAAACAACGATAACAAAATATTTGGCCAAAAAATTCAAAATTACAGGGTGAAGCTTAAATAGTCTAATATTGCATTTTCTATATTAGAGCATGGGAGAGAGAAAGAAATTGATAGTTGGGATCTTACTACTATTATAGATTTTAATCTTTATAGTCAGCATGCATATATTTCTACTACTTCTTATGTGTCAGATATTAATTTTGCTTATGATTAGATTATTAATTATGGATGTTCTAATTAAGGGCGTAAAAAATTCTAATCAAACTATCTAAATTGTCCAAACTGGTTCAATTTAATAAAATAGAAAAACTGAAATATCGATTCAACTATTGATTTACTAATTAATGTAACCCGCTAAAATCAAACTAAACTGATTAACCGACATCATTTTATATATTTATATATTTATATATACAAGGACACATCCATATTATATGTTTTCTATTTTCATCCCTTAAAATACTGTGTAAGTCTATTACTTTCATTTTCTCACTCATAACCTTTCATCTTTCAATAATACTTTGACTTTTTAGTTCTCTCTCCCTCTTTTCATTTTTTTTAAAAATCAAACTGGCCAAGCCACTTAAATTGAAAAACCATTTAAACCATTCAAATAGTTAGAAAAGCTACATGAATAAACTGAACCAACATAAAATTGAACCGAAGAAATTGATTGTATTTAACCAAATATTTGGTTTTAGGAAACTTTTAAATGAAAATGTATGTTTAGTTTCAAAAAATTACTTAAAACTGAACCAACCAAACTATTTTTAGCTCTAGTTCTAATCATCTGATTGGTTATATAGAGATATTTGATTTTTTACATGATTATATTGGTTCTAATGCTATTGCTATTGCCGATGATTCACTTTATCCTATCAAAAGTGTTGATGATGTATCTCTCATATCATATATTGGTTCTTATATTTCTATAAATAATATGTATTATATGCCTGCCATGAAGAAAATTTTGATTTATGTTTTTCAAATAATGGATAAAGAATAATCTATTTTATTTGGACAAAATACTATGGAGATTTATGCTCATATTAAAACTTTTAGAGAGCTTATTACTGATGGTAGGAAAATAAATAGGCTTTATGTTATGTTTGTTGGTAATTCTTATGTTAATTGGACTCTTAAATATGATACCACTACTTTATGGCATACTAGATTGGCTCGTATGAATTATAATAGACTTCAAGATATATGCAAAGCATGTGACTAGTTAATAGGCTTTCCAAGATGAAGATCAATACTAGCTCTATGTACATAGGGTGTCAGCATAGAAAGATCCATAAACTACATTTTAAAGAGAGCCAAACAAGATCTTCTCGGCCACTACAGCTGATACATTCAAATCTCATAAGGAGGATTAGTACTCCATCATTTACTGTTTGAGGTATACAGTTATTTTTATTGATGATTTCTCTGAATATACCTAGGCTTACTTTATTAGAAAAAAATCAAATGTGTTTGAATTTTTTTTTTTAATTTAAAAATTTGATTGACAATCTTTTTCAAGTTATAAATTAGCTACTTAAGAACCGGTGGAGATAGTGAATATGTTTTAAAGGAATTTTCTAACTATCTAATTAGTTGTGACATATGTAAACAGTTTACTTGCTCAAGTACTCCTAAATAGAATAGTGTTGCAAATAGAAAAAATAGGTATCTATTTGAGACAATCCATCATATGATTCATGCAAAGATGTGAAGTGTGAATTTTGGATAGGGTGCATGCAAACAACTGTTTATGTTATAGGATATCTTTGAGAAGTATTAATAGCATGACTCTTTATGAAAAACTATTTGGAAATCATCTTGATATTTCTCATCTTTATGTGTTTAGATGTATTTGTTTTGTGTATGATTATGATGCATTCTCTAATATGCTAGATAAGAAGTCTATCAGATGCATGTTCCTTGACTATAATAAAGCAAGGAAAGGTTGAAGATGCAATAATCCTGAGATGATGAAGATTTATATTTTTAGACATGTTTTTTATAAAAGCTCTTCTTGGTGGTCTTTTGATGGGTCTTCTCAGTTGGTGAGTTTAGATTTGTTTTTGATAAGGACAGAGTATCTCAAAAGTATGTTGTTCCCACTAAAATTGTTGAGCCCTCTTCACCTTCTCCAGCTTCTTTTCCTTCAAGTAAATTGCCAAAGTCTTTTTTACTTATTTTGTATGCTTAGAAAAGTCCATGAAAAACTAATATATATGCTTCAAATTCTAAGAAAAAGGAACATGTTATTAAAGAAGAATATATGAAGGTACTTGAAGACAAACCTGAAGATTCCAAAGATCCATCACCATTGCAAAGAAGTAGGAGAAACAAGAAATCGATTAATAATTATATAGATTGGATTATTATTCTATTACTTATTGTTATGCTTCTACTATTTTTAATTAGCTATAACCTATGTTATATGATGAAGCCAAGGGCACTGGTATTTGGGAGAATGCCATGTCAGAAGAGATCTTCGTTGATTCTAAAATTACCCAATGAGGGTCAAAGGCTGCTATAGTTAATCCAATTATAGAGAGCCGTGTTAAGGAATCAAATCATATAGAAGAGTCCTATATAAAACCTATCCAAGATTTAGATATTTTATATGGAGGTATAGTCAATCATAAAGACGAAGAGCTGACTAATTTTAATGTAGCTTTGGAGATCAAGCAGTCAGAAAATATACTTGGTGAAGATGATTCTTATTATATTTTAACAGTTAACAAGATTTTTGATACATCAGTTGGTTTTGAAACTACTCTAAACTTCATGCTGGTAGAAGAATCTATGCAAAAAGATTTGATTCTATATTAAAAAAAAAGTAATTATATATAAATATTTGAAGCTTCTCAATTGAGAGAATGTAGATATGATTGAAATATTGCTTTTGATTTTATTTGTATGCTGGTAATGATCGATATATACAATTATTGTAATTGGTAACTTGATATTCATTAGGATAAGCTAGATCCCCATGAAATCCTAACATCATGATCATGGAGTTAATGTTGAAAAAAAGTATTAGTAGACATCATCAATTTTGATATATGCATCGAAGAGGACATGCTGGTAAAAAAATTATTATTTAAGCTAATAAAGAAGTTTTTGCTATTAAATTATTGGTTCAACAATTCACAATATGTTACCATTATTGCGACTATGATAGCTATTGCCATGATGGTATTTCCTGACATCAACAAATTTAGTATTGTTGACATCAATTTTGTAATGTGGGGAAGTATTAAAATGCATTGCCAAGTCCAACCATAAATAGGATTTTATTTTTAGTTGGTCATTAGTTTTAATATATTTAGAACTTTAATTATTTCTTATATATCCTATTTCAAATAGGACTATATTTTTAGAGTTACTTTATTTGATTTAAAATTTGTATCGTAGTAAAGTTTTGATTTTGAGTTAAGACAAGAGTCCAACTCTATCTACATGATGCTCTATCTAAAGGGACCTTTAGTACTTTCTTTGTACAAGGAAGAATGCAAAAGATTGTAAAAGATTATAGAATATTATGGAAGATTGTGAAAGAGAGAGGTTAGAGGTGTTTCCTTGATAAGGCATGAAGAAACCTTTTTTTGGTGTGTGGCTCAATTTTTTGGATATAAAATTTTCACTCCTAATTTTTTTTCAGCATTTCTTTTGTGTGTTTTATTTTGAAATTTGTTTTAGATCTTGGACTGGTACTAACATGCCGTTCTACAAACCTTACATATATAGCTTGCTCTTTAATTATCCGACAACCATATGAACGGTGGCACGATTGACCAGAAATGTGCCATCAAAAAATCAATTCATTTTATAGGGAAAGAAAAATCAATTCATTTAGTGGAAAAGGTTTAAGTTGTTTTGGGGACGTGGAATAAAGCCATGATAAACAGATAGTTCATCCGACTCTTTTAAATATGTAAAATAAGTAAATCCAATTAAACCTATGTGACAGTCTTAAGTCCTGGTGCCAATAATGAAAAAAGAAGATCCTTAATTTGCCATGTACAAAGCAGCATTCATAGCAAACATGATAATGCATACATTGTTTACAGTACTTGTTTGATATGTAACCTTGCAGATTACTTTGCTATAAATGGAAGAGAATGTGCTTGTGACATGGAGTTTTTTCTGCTTATTTTATTTTCGAACTCAACACACCATTTTTTCCTTTTTTTTTAAAAAAAATAAATGATGCATAACCTGACTTCAAATAATTTTCACATGTTTTGCAAAATGCGGCACCATTTTGTACAAGTTTCTCTCATGATCTTTGATGAGACGGGATCGTTGACATGGAACCCATGTCAGACCTAGTCAGATGCCATGCCAGAAGAAGTTGCCACGTTGGATTTTTCTTCTCGAGCTCCTTCGCCAGGCGGCTCCCTCGAGGTCGAGACACCTCGACCGAAGTCGAGCTCCCACTCTTCTCGAGCTCCTTCACCAGGTGGCTCCCTCGAGGTCGAGACGCCTCGATCGAAGTCGAGCTCCTACTCTCCTTGAGCTTCTTTGCCAGGCAGCACCCTCGAGGTCGAGACGCCTTGGTCGAAAATGAGCTCTCGCTCTTCTCGAGCTCCTTCGCCAGGCGGCTCCCTCAAGGTTGAGACGCCTTGGCCGAAGTCGAGCTCCCGCTCTTCTCGAGCTCCTTAGCCAGGTGGCTCCCTCGAGGTCGAGATGCCTCGGCCGAAGTCGAGCTCCTTCGCCAGGTGGCTCCCTCGAGGTCGAGATGTCTTAGCCAAAGTCGAGCTCCAGCTCTTCTCTAGCTCCTTCACGAGGCAGTTCCCTCAAGGTTGAGATGCCTTGGCCGAAGTCGAGCTCCCGCTCTTTTCGGACTCTTTCGCTAGGCACCTCCCTTGAGGTCGAGACGCCGTGGCCGAAGATGAGCTTTGCCTCCTCGAGCTCGCCCACCTCGGATGAAGGAACCGATGGCACAAGGACCACGGTGAGCCGCCCGCCAGGATGCAATAATTTTTCCCAGCTACCACTTACACCAAAAGGAAAAGGGTCCCCTGATCAAGGCGTTACGCTCCCGATCAACCATCTGCACCACCTAAAAGAGGAAGTCAACTCAGAAGATTCAAATTTAGGAGATGGTTGCCCCCGGATCGAGGCTTTGCCAGGTTTTTCAAAATGGAGCGACCAGAAGGAGGATCAGAGTGTACGATGATGTTCCTTATCACGAATGAGGAAAGACACCTCGTGCATGGTAAGGAATGTTGCATCATCGTCAAAGGGGGGAATATCGAGGCAGCCAGCGGATGGCCATCCTGGTTAAAGGGAGCTTTCCAAGATTCCAAAGAAAAGGTAAGTTGCAAAGGAGAGGAAGGGGGGCATACAGGAGAGCATCCAGGAGACCAAGTGCTCTAGGCTACCGGAGACTCACCGGAAAGGTCTTGACGGACACAACCATACAGCTTGAACTCTCCTTCGTAGCCACTTCCCTCGTTTCACTCTCAACCCATTTACACTATCCCAGTTCATAAGTTTCTCTCCTTCTAGCATGGAGTCCGTCTACGGGGCTTGACCAGGAGGATCTGTTCCCTTGGATCGTCACTGACTTGAGCGTTGGAGTGCCCTCGCTGGGATCACCTGCCCGGGTCTCCTCTGTTTTGCAGGTCCGGGAGTACGTGCAGCCACCCGAGCGACGAGGGCATGGTCCGAGGTCGACTAAAGCTACATGCCAAGGTAGTCTTGATGGCAACAGATTGGCACACCAGGAAGGGGGGCAGGACAGATTTTGATCCAAGCCAATCCCCTCACAAGCAAACCCACCAGGAGCATGGTGATGATGCGAGCGAGAGAGGTCTCCACCAGCCATGTGGGAGATCCCCCTTCCCGTGGGGACCCGCATAGTCCAGAAAGGTAGCTCTACACTCCACCTCAACTAGCTCCAGCGGATGCTCAGCTGGCCGCACTCACCCAGCAGATGAAGCTAATGACTATTGTGGTGCGCCAGTTGCAGCACCAGCACCGATCCCTGGCCACTCATCAACAACCAGAGACTCCTGCAGCCCAAGCTGCCGCACCCCGTGACAGCCAGCGTTCCTTCCAAGGAAGGCCTTCATAGCCACGGGCCACAACAGATCACTGGGGAAGCCACAGGACCTCGACGAAGAGATAATGGTCTGGGTCTGCCGGCCGGGAGAGCCAAACTCCGACCTTTGAGCAGGCTGCTGAGAAGCACCACCGAGGTCGCAGAGGCAAGGCCCCTTGTCATGACCCCCCTCAGATGCCACCTTCACCTCCTCCGTCGGCCTCAGCGGAAGGATCGACTGACGAGGCCATCAGGCGCATGGCAGAAAGGCAACTCCAAGGGGAGACCAACGCTCTCCTCTATGTCACTTTTCCAGCCACTCTCCGGAAGGCGGCTCGAGTTTGGTTCACCCGCCTCGAGCCTTTGAGTATTAGCTCCTTCACTCAGCTGGAGCAAAAGTTTGTGGCCCATTTCGATGCCTATCGAAAGGTGCCTGAGAGGCAGATATCCTCTTCTCCATCAGGCAACAGGACCATAAGCTCTTGGGGGACTACGTGGCTCGCTTCAAAGTTGCTGCACTGGAGATCTACAATCTAGATGAGTCAGTCGCCATGCTAGCACTAAAGAGAGGTCTCAGGACTTCCCACTTGACCTACTCGCTGGACAAGAAGCTATCGAAGATGTACTCTAAACTCCTCCTCCGTGTCCACAAGTACATCCGCATCGAGGAGGTGGACCATACAAGGAGGGAGCTGGATGGGAAGCCGATGAAGAAGCCAGCTCCTGGGGAGACGTCCGGGGTGCGGAAGCCCAGACTGGCCATATTGAACTTCCGCCAGGGGCCGAAGCCGAAGAGTGGTCCCATCCCAGAAGAAAGATACACACCTCTCCTAGCCCTGAGGATGAAGATCCTCATGAAGATTGAGGACGAGCGCTACCTGCAGCGCCCACCCTCACTAAGGCCATCTAATAGTCATGACAAGACGAAGTACTGCCAGTTCCATCACGACCATGGCCACGACATCGAGGAATGCCGCCACCTCAAGAGTGAGATTGAAGACCTCATAAAGAGGGGCTACCTCGGAAGGTTCATGGGGGGCAAGACCCTGGTGGAACCATAGGCACTCGCTACTCTCCCTCCAGTCCCTGCAGTCGACAAAAGGTCCTTCGAGAAGCCTGTGGGGATGATCTGTTTGGGAATCGAGCATGCCCCCAAGAGGGTCCGGGGAGGAGAGTGTTCTGAAAATGTACTCTCCTTTGTAAGGGAGAGATAGCCTAAAAATGAAAATGTAAAGAATGATGCCGTGGTCATCGAGATGATGATCGTGAAGCATCCTATAAAATGGATTATAGTCGATAGTGGAAGTTCTACTGATATCATTTTTTATGACACTTTCTCTAGGATGGAATTGTCCTCGACTCAACTTAGACCTGTACACACTTCTCTTGTCGGTTTTACAGGGGACTCCGTAGGAGTTGAAGGAAAAATCACTCTCCCTGTTACTGCCGGGATACCACCTCGGCAGAGCACCGTTATGATGACCTTCATGATTGTTAGGCTTCCCTCAGCCTACAACATGATTCTTGGTCGACCCGGGCTCAATCTGCTCGACGGATCATTTCCACCAAGCGACTACTGGTGTAATTTCCCACCCTTTATGGCATTGGAGAAATGAGGGGGGCACCTCAGCCGATCCAACATTGTCTCCAAGCCGTTCCTGGGATTAAAATATCCGAGGATGACCTAGTGCCGACGACCTCAACGAGAGGGCGCAGGACCCTAAAGGTGGCCCGGTCGAGCACCTGCTGTCATATCCACTCGAAACTGATCCGGTGAAGATAGTGCAAATTAGGGCCCAGCTGCAAAAGGAGGAGCGGGCCCACCTGTTGGAATTTCTTCGAGCGAACATAGACGTGTTCACCTGGATGGTGACTGATTTGCCCGGGATTCCTCCTGGCATCATCACCCATAGTTGAGCATTGACCCGAAGTATCGTCCTGTTCGATAAAAGAAAAGAAGTTGCACCCGGAGAGGCAACGGGCGATCAATGAGGAGGTGGATAGCTCCTCATAGCTGGCTTTGTCCATGAGGTACGATATCCCAGTTGGCTGGCAAATATAGTCATGGTAAAGAAGAATAATGAGAAGCGGAGGATCTGCGTGGACCACTTCGATCTCAACCGAGCCTGCCCAAAGGATAGCTTCCCTCTACCGAAGATCGACTAGTTGGTAGACACCACCTCGGGGCACCGCTTGCTCTCCTTTGTGGATGCATTCTCCGGTTACAATCAAATCTAGATGCATCCGAAGGACGAGGAGCACACTGCCTTTATCACCAATCAAGGAACGTACTGCTATCGGATGATACTGTTCAGCTTGAAGAATGCTAGCACCACGTACTAGCGGCTGGTCAATCGGGTCTTCAAGGACCAGATTGGCTGAAACATGTAAGTATATGTGGACGATATGCTTGTCATGAGCAAGCCAAAGTCAGACCACGTCGCCGATCTGGCGAAAGCCTTCCATAACCTCTGGGAGCACAAGATGAAGCTGAACCCAGTGAAGTACGCATTCAGCATAGCAGCAGGGAAGTTCCTCAGCTTCATGGTCACCCAGAGAGGAATCGAAGTGAACCCGGAGAAGGTCCAGGCAATCGTCGACATGGAGCATCCCACCTCGAAGAAGAAGGTCCAGTGCCTAACAGGACGGATTGAAGCCTTGAGCTGGTTTATCTCGAGGTCGGCCGACCGCTGCCTTCCTTTTTTTAAGGCACTGCGTAAAATGCATGACTTTGCTTGGACCGAAAAATGCAAAGCAACCTTCGAGGAGTTGAAAGATTTCTTGGCATCACCACCCCTGCTCTCCAGGCCGGAGGAAGGAGAAGAACTGCTGCTATACCTGGCGGTCACCCTGGGGGTCATCAGCTCGGTCCTTGTCTGCACAAACAAGGATGGTCCCAGAGACTGGTGTACTACACCAGCAAAATCCTCTGAGATGTGGAGATCAAGTACACCCGATCAGAAAAGTTAATTTTCACTCTTATAATGTCTATCCAGTGCCTCAGGCCATACTTCCAAGCACACCTGATCATGGTCCTCATGGACCAACCTTTGAGGGCCGTCCTTAGCCACCTTGATATGTCCGGACACTTGGCCAAGTGGGCATTGAAGCTCAGCAAATTTGACATCACGTACCTGCCGAGGTTTTCTCAGAAAGCCCAGGTATTGGCCGACTTTTTGGTCAAGTGTGCAGGACTTGCCGAAGAGCCAGAGCAGACCACCCCGAAGTGCCAAGTGGAGCCCGAGGTCGAGGAGGAGTCTTGGGTCCTCCATGTGGACGGCGCGTCCAATGCAGGCGGGAGCAGAGCATGCCTCATCCTCGCAAACAGCGACAAGAGCGTGGCTGAGTGTGCACTCTATTTTTGATTCGCGGGACCAACAATCAGGTGGAGTACAAAGCACTCCTTGCAGGGCTCAGAGTCTCCTGCGAGCTAGGTGTACCCATTCTGAAAGTCTTCACCGACTCCTAGCTAGAGGCTGGACAGGTCTCCGGGGAATATGAGGCCAGAGACCCCCTGATGATGAAGTACCTGGAGCGAGTCCGCTCAAGCACGATAGGCTTTTGGCGCTTCAGCATCTCCCACATCTCTCGTGGAGAGAATGCTCACGCGATATGCTGTCAAGACTCGTGACCTTGCCGAACTCGTCACTGAGGCTTGCCCATATTGAGTACCTAGAAAGTCCAAGCTACAAAGCTCTCGGAGATGTTCAGCAAGTCATACTGGAGCCTAGCTGGATGGACCAGTACATCAGATACATCATTGATGGAACCCTACCAGAAGATCGGGCAGAGGCCGGACTCATCAAGAAGAAGGCCACGCAATTTGTCCTGATGGAAGGGTAGCTCTACCGCAGGTCCTACTCCTATCCGCTCCAGAAGTGCCTGAGACCCACGGAGGTGGCCTTCGTGCTCCAAGAAATACACGAAGGCCTCTGCAAGAATCATGTTAGAGGAAGGATGCTAGCGTACAAGGCCTTACATCAGGGGTATTACTAGAAGACTATGAGGGCGGACACGGCCGACTTCGTGAAGAAGTGCGATCGCTGCCAGCGCCACGCCCACATACAATGCCAACCGTCGACGCCGCTTTTCCAACTCTCCTTGCCCTGGCCGTTCATCCAGTGGGGGATGGACATTCTTGGTCCATTCCTCCTGCATCCGAACAATGCAAGTTCCTGATAGTGGCTATTGACTACTTCACCAAGTGGGTAGAAGCAAAGCCACTAGCTCGAATTACAGAAGCCAAGGTCTGCCAGATCTTCTAAAAATCGATCATCTACCATTACGGGCTCCCCCGCAGCGTCATCACCGACAACGGATAGCAGTTCGACAACCGAGAGTTTGAAGAGTTCTTTGCTGACCTCGGCATTCAACATCGCTTCACCTCGGTGGTTCACCCATAGACCAATGGAGAGGCTGAGGTGACCAACCAGACAATCCTTCAGGGACTCCGGACTAGACTGGATAGGGCCAAAGGTAGGTGGGCAGAAGAACTTCCCAGCGTTCTTTGGGCCTACCAAACAACACTCAAGATGGCCACAGATGAGACACCTTTCAGCCTCGTCTTCGGTGCAGAAGCTGTCGTCCCGGTTGAACTCGGCGTACTCACACAACGGGTAGAACAATATAACGAAGCAGAGAATCTAGCCCACCTTCTTCTCAACTTGGACCTCCTGGAAGAAACGAGAGACAAGGCACAACTCTGGATGGCGGCCTACCGGCAGCGAGTAGCTCGGTACTACAATGCTCGTATGAGGCCAAAGACCTTCCGCCCAGGCAACCTGGTGCTGCACTGGGCTGAGGTCTCCCAACCTCGAGAGTGCGGTAAGCTCTTACCGAACTGGGAGGGCCCTTATAAGGTGGTCGAGGCTCTTCCCCATGGAGCCTACTACCTAGCAGAGCTGGACGGTGCCAGATTCTCACGGACTTAGAATGCCGACAATCTGAGAATGTATTATCAATGATGTAAGGCCTTCCTCCATTAATGATAAAGATCCTTTTTGTGCAAATCACCTTTGCCTTGCAGGAATGTCGCTGCTCGACCCCAGGTCTGGCAAGCCAAGCCCGGAAACTCCTGAAGCCCGGAAACTCCTGAAGCCCGGCACTCTTAAGCCCGGAAACTCTTGAAGCCCGGCACTCTCAAGCTCGGAAACTCCTAAAGCCCAGCACTCTCAAGCCCGAAAACTCCTGAAGCCCGGCACTCTCAAGCCTGGAAACTTCTGAAGCCCGGTACCTTAAGCCCAAAAACTTTCAAAGCCCGGCACCTCACAGTCACCAGATGGGTCCAACGAGCGCAGCACCCGGGCTCGGTCTTGCCATGCGCACCTGGAGTTGATTCCATCCGAGGTCAAATACACCTCTCCCCAGAAAGTGCTCAGAGCCCTATTATCACTTCACCTGCAAGGTGAGAACGACTCAGCAAGTCAAAGACCTCCTTCCTAAGCTTATCCCATACCCGAAGCTCGGCAGGAAAGAGCCTGGGGACTTGGAGCCTCAAGGCCAGACGCCTCGGCCAAAACATCTACATAAGCAATTGAGAAGCAAAGGGAGGAAGATTGGCAAATTGTAAAGAATGCAAAAGCACACAAGTGAAGAAGGTAAAGAAAAATTTCATTGATAAGTTTGAAGTTTTTACATCATCTTTGGGCCCCGACAGGTCGGGCAGCCTAGACAGAAATAATAAAAAGAAAAAAGATACAAGGAGCCCCTGTGCTACTCGGCTGGCTCCTTCCTAGGGTGACACACAGGCGGGGTATCAACTTCCGGGACCTTCGACGACGGAGCTACATCGGAAGCAGCCGCTGGTTCCTCTACTTCAGCCAAATCTGGTGTTCTGCTCTCACACGGAGTAGCTGAGAAGGCAAACCTGTCCAGGTTCTTGTCTAGAACAATCCCCGCCACCTGAGACCGACAATACATGAACCCCTTGAAGAAGGAGTCCGTGGCCAGCTCGTGGAACTCGGCATCGAACTCTTCCAAGGCCTTGTACTTTGTTATTGCCTCGATGGCCTCCTTCTTCATGGCCTCTACCTGACCGACCGTCGCCGCGGCCTTCTTTTTGATGGCCACAGCTTTCTCTTCGACGGTCATAGCTTTCTTCTCGATGATAGCGGCCCGCTCCTTCACCGCCTCTAGTTGGGCCCGGAGGGATTGGACCTGTTCCTTCTCCCGTGAAGCCTCGGTGCTGAGCTCTTTCACCCTGGCCTCCTTGGCCTTGAGCTCCTCGCCCTGGCTTTTAGACCGACTCCTCTCCTGGTCCAAGGACTCCTCCATCTCCTTGATGCGCCTCTCAGCGCTTGCCACCTCGCCCCTCAGCTCCTTATTCTTCAGCTCGGACTCCCAAGCAGCATCCGACTTCAGCTTGGCCTCGATCGTCATGGACTCAAGCTGTGCAGCCCGCTGCTAGTCCCTCTTTGTCCAATGTTTACAGTAGTCCCGGATGAGCAAGAGGTCAGCCCCGAGCTGCACCGAGGAAGACATTAGCTACAAAAACAAAGAGAAAGAAGAAAGGGAAGGGGCAAGAGGAAAGGAAGGGAATACTCACCAAGAAGAGCTGAGAAAATGTGCCACGAATGGCATCAGCCAGCAGCTTCCCCACCTTCTCCCGTCGATCGCGCGACTAGACGGTGAAGTCCATCATGCACTCAGCGAGATCTTGATCCTGGACCAATGAGGCATTCGGTGCCACCTCAAAGGGTAGCTTGCGGGGATCCTTCTCCCTCTTCTTCGTCGATGATGCAGCATCGCCCCCACCTCCGACCGAGGAGGCCTCGGAGGTGCGGTGGGGGCTCGACACCGCTCCAGACGGCGCCGCCACTTACGGTAGCTCTATCCTCTCTGGCTCTTCTTCTACATCCACCTCGACGACTTTAGGAGGTGAAGGCACCGTAGCGGCGGCAGTAGCAGCGGACCTAGCTTGGGCGACCATATCAGACTCTCACGGGGGCAATTCCTGCTGTCTCGGCTCTGGAGCAGGTTCAATCGTCCTCTTGCTTGGGTCAGGGGCAGGTTCGTCTCTCCTCCTGCCCTACTCGGGGGCAAGTTCGGCCCTCCCCCTGCTCGGCTCGGCTGGCATGGCGGGTGCAGCCCTCGTGCAGTCCTCTTCCTAGGCTCTCTTTGATGGGGACTCTCTGACCCCCACCGGTGGACCCCTCTTCCGGGAGAGTGCAAGGAGGTCATCCATAGAATATGTCATGCCTGCACAAATTAGAGCGAGGTTAGTTCTGAGCTAGATTATGCAAAAAGAAAGCAGAAGGAAATAAAGCTCTAGCCGAACTCACCCAACTCCTACATTGGGCTGACTCCGGCTTCGAATAAGTTCTACTTTGACAGCAAAACCTCGAGGGAGGGGATCTGGTCGGTACAGAGTTGGTCATAGATATCTTGATCAGCCGCTTCGATGACAGAATTTTGGTTCGGGATCTGGTCTGGGTCGCTCCAAACCCAGTCGACCCCCTCGATCGAAGTGAAGAAATACTTACTCTTCCATCTCTTGATGGAAAAGGGGAGCTCAAACTTAATACCCTTCGGACGAGAAAAAATAGACAACCACCCGTCCTCGGTCGGGTGGCGCTTCAGGGTAAAAAAGATCCTGAAGAGAGAGAAACGAGCAACTATCCCGTGGAAGTGACACAGGATGAGGAAGCAGAAGATGGTCCGGATCGCGTTTGGAACCAGCTGAGCCAGAACCAAGCGGTAGTTGTGGAGGATAGAAAGGAAGAATGGGAAAAAGGAAACCGAAGACCCCCTGCGAGGGACTCCTTGTAGAGGGCTATCCGGCCTAGGCCACTAGAGGTGACCCGTTCCCTTGGTTGTGGGACTGAGAGTCGGATGGAGTTCGGGACACCATAGGTCTCCCGGATGATCGAGAGTTCTTCACCAGTTATCATCGAAGCGACACCACCGGGATCACTCGACCAAGAAGTTTCAACCAAAGGTTCGGGTGGAGGAGGAGGCGGGGAATGAACCCTAGGTTCCCTAATGACAATCCCCGTATGGCGAGGCCTTCTATTGATCTTGAAGCGCACCTCTTCCTCCTCATCGAAGGAAGAAGGTGTCCTTAGCCTAGAAGGTTCAGCCTCATTGGGGT
The DNA here is from genome assembly GCA_021397845.1 of Areca catechu. NCBI lineage: Eukaryota > Viridiplantae > Streptophyta > Magnoliopsida > Arecales > Arecaceae > Areca > Areca catechu. Next base: position 44,578,569 of record CM038047.1, on the reverse strand, counting down.
TGGTCGAAGGACGGAAGTTCCTACCCCAGCAAGACATCTAGAGGAGGAAGACGAAGGACAAAAGATAGAGAAAGAGGAGAAGACAAACGAAGTCTAGAAGAATCCTAGCCCCAAAGAGAAGTTCTACCCGACCTAAAGGAGAAGGGGACGAACCTGGCTAGATTTTGGAGGAAAAGGATGGTCGGGGGAGAAGGAAGAGCTCTGGTACGATGGCGGGCATGAGAAGTTTGAAAGGAGATGTGTTTTGGAAAAACTATCTTTCCTTTCGAAGTGACCAGATGCCAAACCGTACCATTACAGAGTTGCCACCATCGGATCTGCACCACGTGTCAGCATACGATGGAGGGTGATACTTTGTTTCAACCATGACCTTTCTGAATTCTGTGCTAGCCATAAAAGCTCCTCGAACGAGTCCGCACATCTCCCCCGCATTGGCTTGGAGAACTGTTTCACGAAGCATGACGATCATGGCAATTATGGTGCTGGATCACTGCCTTTCCATGTCAGCGTTGCTTTTACTCCCTTCGTCCCGAGCACCGCGTGCCAATGGGACTCGAGAGTGGGGAGAAAATGATGAGACGGGATTGCTGACATGGAACCCATGTCAGACCCAGTCAGATGCCATGTCAGAAGAAGCTGCCACGTCGGATTTTTCTTCTCGAGCTCCTTTGCCAGGCGGCTCCCTCGAGGTCGAGATGCCTTGGTCAAGGTCGATCTCCTGCTCTTCTCGAGCTCCTTCGCCAGACGGCTCTCTTGAGATCGAGATGCCTTGGCTGAAGTCGAGCTCCCGCTCTTCTCGGACTCCTTCGCCAGGAACCTCCCTCGAGGTTGAGATGTCGTGGCCAAAGTCGAGCTCTACCTCCTCGAGCTCGCCCACCTTGGATGAAGGAACCGATGGCACAAGGACCACGGTGAGCCACCCACCAGGCCATAATAATTGCCCCCAGCTACCACTTATACCAAAAGGGAAAGGGTCCCCTGATCAAGGTGCTACGCTCTCGATCAACCGTCTGCACCATCTAAAAAAGGAAGTCAACTCAGAAAATTCAAATCCAGGAGGCGGTTACCCCCCGATCGAGGCTCTACTAGGTTTCCCAAAATGGAGCGACTAGAAGGAGGATCGAGCGTACGATGATGTTCCTTATCACGAATGAGGAAAGGCACCTCATGCATGGTAAGGAACGTTGCATCACCGTCAAAGGGGGGAATATCGAGACAGCCGATGGATGGCCATCCTGGTTAAAGGGAGCTTTCCAAGATTCCAAAGAAAAGGTAAGTCGCAAAGGAGAGGAAGGGGGGCATACAGGAGAGCATCCAGGAGACCAAGTGCTCTAGGCTACCGGAGACTCACCGGAAAGGTCTCGATGGACACAACCATACAGAGCTCTCCTCCGTAGCCACTTCCCTCGTTTCACTCTCAACCCATTTACACTATCCCTGTTCTTAAGTTTGTCTACTCCTAGTGTGGAGTCCGTCTACAGGACTCGATCAGGAGGATCTGTTCCCTTAGATCATCACTGACTTGAACGTCGGAGTGCCCCCACCGGGATCACCGACCCGGGTCTCCTCTGTTTTGCAGGTCCGGGCGTATGTGCAGCCACCCGAGCAACGAGGGCGCGGTCCGAGTTCAACTAAAGCTACAGGCCATGGCGGTCTTGGAGGCAACAATCTTCATCAGCAGTAACTCTAAAGTGGATTATGGATCAAAGGAGCATTCAAAGCTTGTCTATGCCACATTAGAAGTCAACAAGGAGGTCTAGAAATTACATAAGTTATTCTTCATTGTCTCTTAGATATTTAGTTCACCAACCAAAGCATGTTTGCTTTTGAAATGAAAAGTAGACATCTTGCTTAGCCTTTAAGAAAGGTCTATAGGGACCATGACAAGCAGACCTCAAACTTATCTAACATGGACTTTTAACTTTAACTACAGTTGTAACAAGACAAGGTTAAGAGGTAGTGATGACTAGATTTCTATGTGCTTGATTCATTGCATCTGTAGATGACACTTGCCATGCAAATCATTGATGAATATGGGCAGAACAACAAAAACTCCTTAATAGAGACAATTCTTCTGTCATACAACATCTATATAAGTGGAGCAGAATCTTGTATTGGTGCTTGTAACCAAAACTCAGTATACTATAATGATACATTATTTTTTAATTAAGATTGTTTGATTGGAATTAGTTTGCATGTTCGGTTCTCAAATAAATTGATATTTCGAGGTATATGTATCCCCTAAGTTTAACAAACCTACCACAATTGTCTATTCAATTTTTATTTACTTTTTTTGTATAACATAGTGCTTCAGATAATCTCCTAAGAAGTTATGGTATAAAGTTCGAAAGGAATATTAATTGTCCATTCATAGGTTGGTAGTCATATCTATTGTGACAACTACTCATATACTTAGCCTCAAGGAATGTCTAGATCAATGACTAAACAAAAGACTACAAATTATCTATAAAATCGAGCAATTATGACACTTGAGATCAAGTAACTACAAGCCTAACCGACATGATATCCTTTGATACATAAAGGCAGAATAATTAGTCAGACTTGACTAATTTCCAAAGGCAAGAAATAATGAGTGGTCTAGAATATTGGGGATTCATGTGTTAAGGTTATGAAATCAAACCATTATTAATGACAATTGAGGCAAGAATGTGGGTAATTAACCACCCACTAATACTATTATAATTTAAAACCATAGCACACGAGTAATAGGCGTGAAGAAACAGAAAGTGCTTATCTCTAAATAGAAAACAATTATCTCCAGATATTTAAAAAAGGTAAGAGGGGGCTATCCAAAGGTAAGCAAAAAAACCTTTGAGACTATCATGTCTTCCTAATTCAACTATTTATCCAAATCTCAACTAACTTGAGTGTCAGAGAATTCCTTGTCAACAATTTACCAATCAGTGAACTTTTCTTACAAAAACCATCAAGTGTCGCCTACGAGCAAGATCAAGAATTTAACCACAACAATATCCTTTTACACTACTGTAAATTAGCAACCCTGATTAGCTTATTAAAGGTCACGAGCTAAGTCTGTGCTAACCTTCTCAATTAAGGAATTTCCATCACCACTCCGCATATTATCCAAAACAAGAACATGAGTTTTGGTCTATTGCACTGATGCCTTTGATGCACATTAGCCAAACTCTTTAGACTTCATGCACACTATTGAAGCTATGACTTTCAGGGGCTTTATCAATCTTGGATGCCATCAAAAGTGACCTTTAAAACTTTAGCAGCCAGAAAAATACAATGGCTCTATTATGTCTTACTGTTGCATACTATAATAACTTAGAACTTCATCCAAAAAGACTAATCATAAGATATTATTTAAATTATTCGGTTCTATATAAGTATTCAAGATCTTTCTAATAAATAATCAATATAAGACTAATATGCCCACATGAATCCTTATATACTTTTCCAGTTTAAGCCCTAGCATCTTTGCCAGGCTAAGGATTCAAATCCATGCGTCCATTCATAAATACCATGATCGGCTCGTGGTCGGCCCCAATGAACTGATGCTATAGTATCTCCTAGTCCACATAAGCTATAGACTAGGTTAGCTCTAATACCATATTAATTGTCACACCCTGACTCAAAATCATGAGTTAAGAGCAACCTTCACTTATTCATGAAGAACATTTTCCATAAGCATGTACATATTTTCACAATATCATAAAACAACAATAGAATAAATAATCAATAAATTAAATCAAAAATTTAACTGACTGAAATATACTTTAATTTTCATAAAATCTAATAATATTGAAGGATCTTACATCAAACTCTAATAAGATTTTTAATCTAAAATAAAGATATCAAAGTTTTGCTTTTAATCACTCTCTTGACTCATATTCCCATGCCATCTTACTTCTCAAGAATCTATAAAAATAGTAAGATATGAGGTAATGAATTAGATAGCTTAATAAACAATGAATACCTTAACTATATAATTTATATGATAATATAGGATGCGATAGTCAAAATATAATTTATAATAAATTAGTATATAAATATAATCAAATTCATTTTCAAAATATGTTGACCCATGGGATGATTTTGATGATCACAAAATATTGAAGCATGTATTTGATACTAATTCTTTCAATTACTTGAGAAGTTTTTGCAGGAAATTGGTTACCTTTAGTTTAAATTTATTTTTAAATTGATGAAGAGGTAATTCAATTATGTATGTACTCTTTTGAACTTTAACTTGTAAAAGTTCTAGTTTTGTCAATTTTGTAATCTTGTAAAAAGGGCTAAAAATTGTAAAATTGAGAGTATGTAGATTAGCTCTTGTTTGATTCAAGTATTGAAGATTTTTGGAGAAGCTTGAAGCATCAATTGAAGTCTTGGTAAGAGCTGACTCATGGATCAAGAGCCAACTCCTTGTGGCTCGGCACAGAAAAAATTTTAGAGTTTCAGTATCAAGAGCCGACTCCTATCCCAAGAGCCGACTCTTGGATGAATACTTGTTTCTGAAGCCTGAGAACTCGAGCTGACTCGAGCCCCAAGAGCCGACTCATCCAGAGTTAGGTGTTTTGGTGAACTGAGAACTCGAGCCGACTTTGCTCTGAAGAGCCGACTCTAGGTATTTGTTATTTTGAAGTGATTGAAGGGAAGAGCCGACTCTAGCTTGAAGATCCAACTCTTATAGAAATTTATTTTGGACTATCTGAGACTTCGAGCCAACTCGTGGACCTTGAGCCGACTCGAGTAGTCATTTTCTGCACTCCAATGGCTAGTTGCTGAAAGTGATTTTTGAATATCATTTCATCTCCAACAGCTCTTTCACGAATCTCTAGGCTCTACAATAGCCATATCTCATGGAAAACTATAAAAGGGATTGCTTTTGAGGGATTAAACAAATTATTAGATCATTATTATTGATTTATCTTGAGATATTGAAGAGCCTTCAAGTCTTTCACCTACCTACTTCAAGAGCTTTCAAGTTAGGATTCAAAGCTTCACTAACTCCACTTCATCATTGAATCCACTCATTGAAGAAGAAAAGAAGCAGCTTGAAGAGCAATTAAAGATCATTCAAAGCTAGGCTTCATCTTGATCTACATTGGCAACATTTAAACAAACTCGGTTTGTTATAGTTGCTTGTTTATTTTCTCTCTATCTTTGTTTTCTCTCTAAGAATAGCAAGGGGTCGTGTCTTAAGAGAGGATTGAAGGTTTTTAGGTGAGCCTTGTAAAAATCTAAGTTGGGTTCTTGGTGATTCCGGTATAAAACCAAGTGTTAGGGTTTCTTTGGTGATCCTGTTCAAAACCAAAGGGAGTTTAGGTTTCTTTGGTGATCATGGTAAAACCAAAGTGTATAGGTTTGGAATGTGAGCCTAGTAAAACAATCCGACTGTATTCCGGTTGGGGGATATAGTGAAAATCCCAAGTGGTGCTTGGGTAGTGGATGTAGGAGCCGGTTGCTCCGAACCACTTTAAATCTCTTTGTGTTTGTAATTGTGCTCCTATTGTTTTATTGTTTTTACTTAATTACTTCCGCATTGCATATTGCTCCATAACACTAAAAGAATTTCAAAGTGCACATAGATGTGAAAAATTCTTCAAACCCAATTCACCCCCCCTCTTAGGAAGCCACCTGGGCAACAAGTGGTATCAAAGCGGAGTCTCTGAAAGTTACTTAGAGTAAAGATAGATGGCACATCCCATGAGTACTTCATTGATCGAAGGTCAATCCACAAATCGACCTCCACTTTTTACCGGAACCAATTTTACATATTGGAAGGCAAAAATGAAAATATACATTCAAGTCATAGATTTTTATTTATGGAAAATTATCTTGAAAGGACCTCACACATCCATTGTTAGAGTTAATGATGTAGAGGTTCCCAAACTAAAAGAAGATTGGGATGAAAGTGATATGAAATTAGCTGAGCTAAATGCCAAAGCGATGAATTTGTTGTATTATGCTTTGGATCCAAATGAGTTTAATAGAATTTCAACTTGTAATTCTGCTAAAGAAATTTGGAACAAGCTATAAATTACATATGAAGGCACATCACAAGTTAAAACATCAAAAATCAATCTTTTTGTGTATAACTATGAGTTATTTAAGATGGATCATAGTGAGACTATATCTGCTATGTATATTCGCTTTACCGATATTATAAATGATCTCAAAAGTCTTGGTAGAACTTACACTAATGCTGATCTTGTCCAAAAGGTTTTGAGATCCTTGCCAGATAAATGGAAAGCTAAGGTGACAGCTATTCAAGAGGTGAAGGACCTGAACACCGTACCACTGGATGAACTGCTTGGATCACTAATCATACATGAATTAGCTATGCAACAAAGGACTAATGAAGATACCAAAAGAAAGAAAGCTATAGCATTTAAAGCTACAAAAGAGGACAAGAATGAAGACTCAGACTCATCAGATGATGATGATTTAGAAAATGATGAGATAGCCCTTGTAATGAGAAGATTTAAAAGGTTTATGGGCAGAAGAAAAATAAATAGATGGAGAAAGCAATTTAGAAAAGGAGATTTTGGGAGAGAAAGAGAAAAGACAAAGAAAAAGAGAAGGATAAAGATAAAGATCAAATACCAATCTGCTATGGATGCAAGAAGCCGGGACACATTCGTCCTGACTGTCCTGAAGCAAAGAAAAAGATGATCACCAGAAAGAAGAAGAAGGCAATGCTTGCAGCATAGAGTGACAGCGATGAATCTACATCCATTGAAGAGGATAAAGAGACAACAAAGATGGCACAAATCTATCTTATGGGTTTGGAGGACGAGGTAACTACTTCTGAACCTAACTTAGAATTTACATATGATAAGCTGCATAATGCATTCTATGAATTATTAGTAAGATACAAGAAAGCTGGTTTGAAAATGAAAACCTTAAAAAATCATTGTGATACAATTGAAAAAGACAAAAATGAATTAGGTGAAAGAAATAAAATTTTGCAAAGGGAATTAAGTTTAGTTTATGAAAGACTTAAGATCACACAATTTGAAAAAGAATAGCTTCTTGAAAAAAACAAAGGTTTGAAAAATGAAAATGATGATTTAAAGAAAGAAGTTCAAAAGCTCAAGCCTTTGGTTAAAAAATTAACCCTAAGTTCTAACAAGCTTGAATAAATTTAGAAAGATCAAAGAGAAACAAATAATAAATTTGGAATTGGTTACAAAGGTTCAATTTCAAACAAATTTTCTGTATCTATATCATATGCTCCTAAGTTTATTAATTCAAAATAAATTAGACCTAAATTTGCATCATCTTATATTTATTATTCAAAATCAAGAATTGTATACTATGCATGTAATAACTTTGGTCATAAGGCATTTGAATGTCATTTGAAATATAATGACAAAAAGAAAATTAAGAAAGTTTGGATTCTAAAAGAAACCATTTCTACTAACTTGCAAGGATCCAAGAAAGCTTGGATACCTAAATTTATCAAATGATTGTTTTGTAGGGATGTCTTGCAGCCACAAATATAAAGAAAAGATGGTATCTGGTTAGAGTCTATTCAAGATACATGACGGGTGATGTTGATCAATTCTTTATCCTAGAACAAAAAAATGGTGGAATGGTAACATTTGGTGATAATCGAAAAGGAAGGATAATCGGTATCGGTAAAATTTAAATTACTCTTTCTATATTTATTGAAAATGTGTTACTTGTAAAAAAGTTAAAGCATAATCTTTTGAGTATTAGTCAGCTATGTGATATTGGTTTTAATGTTTTCTTCAAGTCATCAATATGTATAGTAGTTGATCCACTTGACTCTAGTACTAAATTCGTTGGACATAGACTTGGTAACATTTATGTAGTAGATCTTAATGATCTAGCTATGTCAAGCAACACAAGTCTTGTAGCAATGAATGATAAGAGCAAGGAATCAAGTTTACTATGGTATAGGCGACTTGGATATGCTAGTATGGATACTATAGCTAAACTTATTTTAAAAGATTTAGTCAAAGGATTTCCAAAATTTAAAGTTAATTTTGATTATGTTTGCGATGCTTGTCAATTAAGAAAACAAGTGAGAGGGAGTTTTAAATCCAAAAACATCGTTTCTACTACTAGACCCTTAGAGCTACTTCACATGGACTTATTTGGACCTACTAGGACTACCAGCCTAAGTGGTATGAAATATGACCTTGTGATTATAGATGATTTTTCAAGATACACATGGGTTTTATTTATTGCACATAAAGATGAAACTTTCAAAGTATTCAAAAAATTTTATAAAAGAGTTGCAAATTTGAAAAATGTATCTATTATTTCAATTTGTAGTGATCATGGCACCAAGTTTGAAAATCAATATTTTGATCACTTTTGTACAAAGCATGGTATTGATCATAACTTCTCAGCTCCTAGAACACCACAATAAAATGGTGTTGTAGAAAGAAATAATCGTACTTTGGAAGAGATGTCCAAAACAATACTTTGTGAAGGAAATCTTTCAAAATACTTTTGGACAGAAGCTGTAAATACCTCATGCTATATTTTGAATAGAATTTTGATTAGACCTATTATTAGAAAAATCCCCTATGAACTTTGGAACAATAGAAAGCCTACTATCAAATATTTTCATATTTTTGATTGTAAATGTTTTGTTCTTAATAATATAAAAGATAATCTTGGTAAATTCGATGCAAAATCCGATAAGACTATTTTTCTTGGATATTCTTTAAATAGTAAAGCCTATCGTGTTTTCAATAAAAGAACTTTAACTGTAGAAGAATCTGTAAATGTTATTTTCAATGAATCTGACATTACATCTTCTAAAAAAGAAGATCTTGCTGATGATGATGCAGGTACTCTAGATCATGGACTGAAAGATTTGACTCTCAAAGACAAACAATCAAGTGAACCACATGAAGAAGAGGAAAGCAAAAATCATGATGATATATCCAAAGAATGGAGGTATGTACAATCACACCCTAAAGAATTAATTATAGGAGACCCATCTCAAGGTGTTAGAACTAAAGTTGCACATAGAGATACACATGACTTAATTGCTTTTATTTCTCATATAGAACCACACACTATAGAAGAAGCTGAGATTGATCCTAATTGGATGTTAGCAATGCATGATGAACTAAACCAATTTAGGAGAAATAATATTTGGACCCTAGTAGAAAGACCTAATGACTATCCTGTTATATGTACTATATAGGTTTATAGAAATAAACTAGATGAAGAAGGAAATGTAATTAGAAATAAGGCTAGACTAGTAGCACAAGGATATAATCAAGAAGAACGAATAGATTTTGATGAAACTTATGCACCAGTAGCTAGATTAGAAGCCATTAGATTACTACTAGCTTATGCATGCTTTATGAATTTTAAATTATTTTAAATGGATGTAAAGAGTGCATTTTTGAATGGTTTTCTATCTGAAAAAGTTTTTGTTGATCAACCACCGGGTTTTATTGATCACATTTTTCCAAACTATGTTTTTAAATTGAATAAATCTTTGTATGGTCTAAAACAGGCACCTAGAGCCTGATACAATAGACTAAGTAAGTGTTTAACTTCAAATGATTTTGTAAGAGATAGTGTTGACACTACACTGTTTATTCAAAGAAAAAATAATGATATTTTAGTTGTTCAAATCTACATTAATGATATTATTTTTGGATCTACTAATAAATCTTTGTGTTAAAATTTTGCTAAGCTAATGCATGGAGAATTCGAAATGAGCTTGATGGGTGAGCTGAGTTACTTTCTTGGACTTCAAATCAAACAAACTAAAGAAGGTATCCTGATCAACCAGGCCAAATACATCAAGGAGATTATCAAAAAACTTGGCATGGAATCAAGCAAAGAAATTAGAACACCCATTAGTCCTGCATGTAGACTTGATAAAGATGAAAATGGCACAAATGTTGATCAAAAGCTGTATCAAGGTATGATCGGTTCATTACTTTATTTGACAGCTAGTAGACCTGATATTTTATTTAGTGTTTGTATGTGTGCACGATTTCAATCTAATCCAAAAGAATCACACATCATAGCTGTTAAAAGAATCATTAAATATCTTAAAGGCACATGCAATATAGGTTTATGGTATTCTAAGCACACATCTTGGAAATTATTTAGTTATTATGATGCTGACTATAGAGGATGTAAGATTGATAGAAAAAGCACAAGTGGCACCTGTCAATTTCTAGGTGTTAACTTGATTTCTTGGTACTGTCGCAAGCAGAACTCTGTAACACTATCTACTGCTAAGGCAGAATATGTAGCTGTTGGGAGCTATTGTGCTCAAATGTTATGGATCAAGCAACAACTAGAAGATTATGGTGTTGTCCAATCTAAAAATCTTATTAAATGTGACAATACTAGTGTTATTAATTTATCTAAAAATCTAATTCAGCATTCACGAACTAAGCACATAGAGATTAGATATTATTTTATTCGTGATCATGTTTTAAATAATGTTGTTGAGTTAGAATTTGTACTTACTGAAGATCAACTTGCTAGCATTTTTACTAAACCTTTTATTCTTGATAGATTTGAGAAGATTATAGGCGAATTAGGATTGTGTGACCCATTCTAAACAATTTTGATCTAATTTTTGAAAAATAAGAAAAAATTATCTAGATATTTCAAATTTCACTCTAGAGCTTAGGACAACCTATATTAGTATCTAGAAACCCATAGAAATTAATTTTAACCTTTTTCAATTTTTAGACTATTTTTTGGCTTGAGCCAACTCGAGTCATCAGGCTGTTTGGTGAGCCGACTCGAAAGTCGAGCCAAACATTTTTTTAAATAGGGTTTTGTAGGTTTGTATTCATTGTGTCTTTTCAATTTTATCTCTTCCACTTAGTCGATTCCTCTTTCCATCCTAGGAAAACATCCTAGAATACATCCTAAACCCTCCAAACTCCTAATCCTAGCTAGATGGCACCTCGTAAGGCCGTAGCTAAAAAACCTAGGAGAGTGGTTTGGATGGTTGTGGAGGAAAGGAGGATGAAACGGCGTTTGGACACCTCAAATCCAGAAGGAGAATAGCAAATAGAGCAAGAGGAAGAGCCACAGGCACCCAAGCAAGTCATTTTAATGGGTAATAGACAAGTTACTCCTAGTCGATGTATCAATTTCAATTTTTTGGAGCAAGAGCATTTCTATATTGGGGATTGGTTGGATAAATAGGGTTGGAGAGATTTCTATTTGTTGAATGTACCCACTTATCCCAACTTGGTCAGGCAATTTTTTGAAAGTATGTCCTTAGGTGCATTCCATATTGAAGGGACTGTGAAGGGAAAACACATTGAAATTAGTGAACAAAAATTGTCAAGCTTACTTCACATTCTAAAAGAAGGTGATTGTTACCTAGTTATGAAGGAGAAGCAGAAGACCCTGAGATTAGTACTGGAAATAACAAATGTAAAGGGTATTATTAATGTTAGTGCAAATCAGCTATTATTGGAAATGAGATTATTGCACAACATCATTAGTCATATCTTCTTGCCCTAGACAGGGCGGTTTGATTGGGTCAGTGAGCGTGACCTGGTTTTTATGAGATGTCTGATTGAGGGGGAGGTCCTCAATCTACCATTTATTATGCTTTCACAGATGAGAGAGGTTGCTCGTAGGGCACGGGCATGTCTACCATATGGTATAGTTTTTACACTTATATTTCAGGATGCCCTAATTGACTTGACAGGTGAGGACAGTCGGCTACTTTTACACACTAATAGATATAATATGAAATCTCTTACTCATATGGGATTTATCAAAGTAGACGATCATTGGATTTGGAAGACATCAGGTCTTCCAGTAGCTCACTCAAATGATGACTCAGATGAGGACATTCAGGCAGCAGAGGGACATGGTGCGGAGGCAGATGCACATATTGATAAGGCTGGACCTTCAGAGCCAACTCCTACCACTCCTCGTTCACCATTCAGGGGATCTACAACTGTTGGACCTGATGCTGATGACAGATTACAGAGGGTACTGGATGAGATATCTTGTCTCAGATTTGACACTGATACCAGGATAGCTCTACTTCAGTCTGAGATGCAACAGGGATTCCAAGATATCATATCCATTCTTTGGCAGCTTATTGCAGCTAGCCAGTTTGTATCGACCACTTCCACAGCAACACCTGACACTGGCACTAGCACTGATTGCGAGCAGGGACAGGTGGCACATTTCAGTGACATTCCTTCACGGGCCATTCCTGCCGAGGTTGAGGCTGGTATTAAGGTTACAGGATTTGATGTTGGACAGACTCTAGCTACAGAGATATTATCTACCACCAGCACTTTGGCGTTGTCCTTTGATCCTCTCACTGCCAGACCCACTCCGATTGTCATTTCCTCTGAGTCCAAAGTAAAAGCTAAAGCCAAAACCAAAACATCTAGGACTACCACATCTACTAGGACTAGAATCAGGGATCTTAGACCTAGGTTTCCTAAGTTTAAGCCTAGTCCAGGCATCTTAGAGGTCGGTTCCTCCTCTTGTGAGGAAGACCTTAGTGGTGATGATCCTAGTCCATCATTTTGATGTTTTATGTTTTTAAGACTCTATGCTTGTTATATTTTAATGTTGTGATACTATTTTGTCGTGTCGAGGTACATTTGTAATGTATCACTTATGTACTGACTTTTCATATATATACATCATTTTTTATGATACATGTCTTCTTATCATACACTCATCTCTTACTTTTGTTAAGAATAATTTATTATGAATGTATGTTCTTCTATCTTTTATACTTTTTATTGATGACAAAAAGGGGGAGAAGAGAGAATGTGCTTGAAAATGATATGATTAGCTAGAATGTTAAATGATATGATGAGCTAGAATGTTAATTTATGAAAATGTTAATTTATGAAAATGTTTATATGAAAATTTGATGAAAATAAAAAGAAATTCTATTACAATAGTGAGGGGGAGCTTTTGTCAAGTTTCTTGTTAAACTTTCATGAAATTTACTTCAAATACTTGTTAATTTTTTAAGTTTCGATATGTGATGTATAGATGATACTCTTGATACATTATGTGTTGATACATTATGTTTCGATACTCGATACACATTTGATACATTATATTTTGATACTTATTGCTTATATGATACAGATAATACAGTGTATTGATACATATGATACTTGTGTTAATAGTTTTCAGTTTTATATAGTTGATACATTTGATACATATGATATATTGTGACAAACTGTGTTGATACCTTGATACTCAATCTATATGATACACACTATGTCTAATATCATTTGATAAATATGAATATATAGTAATTGTAAAGTGCTTTTAAATTCTGCTCATGTCCAGTATTTTATCATCAACAAAAAGGGAAAGATTGTTGACCCTTGGGATGATTTTGATGATCACAAAATATTGGAGCATGTATTTGATATTAATTCTTTTAATTACTTGAGAAGTTTTTGCAGGAAATTGGTTACCTTTAGTTTAAATTTGTTTTCAAATTGATGAAGAGATAATTCAATTATATATGTACTTTTATGAACTTTAACTTGTAAAAGCCCTAGTTTTGTCAATTTTGTAATCTTGTAAAAAGGGCTGAAAATTATGAAATTGAGAGTATGTAGATTAGCTCTTGTTTAATTCAAGTATTGAAGAGTTTTAGAGAAGCTTGAAGCATCAATTGAAGTCTTGGCAAGAGCTGACTCATGGATCAAGAGCCGACTCCTTGTGGCATGGCACGGAGAAAATTTTAGAGTTTCAGTATTAAGAGCCGACTCCTGTCCCAAGAGCTGACTCTTTAATGAATACTTGTTTCTGAAGCCTGAGAACTCGAACCGACTCGAGCTCCAAGAGCCGGCTCATCCAAAGTTAGGTTTTTTGGTGAACTGAGAACTCAAGCCGACTTTGCTCTGAAGAGCCGACTCTAGGTATTTGTTATTTTGAAGTGATTGAAGGCAAGAGCCGACTCCAGCTTGAAGAGCCGACTCTTATAGAAATTTATTTTGAACTGTCTGAGACTTCGAGCCAACTTGTGGACCTTGAGCAGACTCGAGTAACCATTTTCTGCACTCCAACGGCTAGTTGCTAAAAGTGATTTTTGAATTCCATTTCATCTCCAACAGTTCTTTCATGAATCCCTAGGCCATACAATGGCCATATCTCATGGAAAACTATAAAAGGGATTGCTTTTGAGGGATTAAACAAATTATTAGAGCTTTATTATTGATTTATCTTGAGATATTGAAGAGCCTTCAAGTCTTTCACCTACCTACTTCAAGAGCTTTCAAGTTAGGATTCAAAGCTTCAACAACTCCATTTCATCATTGAATCCACTCATTGAAGAAGAAAAGAAGCAGCTTGAAGAGCAATTAAAGAGCATTCAAAGCTAGACTTCGTCTTGATCTACATCGACAACATTTAAACAAACTCGGTTTGTTGTAGTTGCTTGTTTATTTTCTCTCTATCTTTGTTTTCTCTCTAAGAATAGCAAGGGGCCATGTCTTAAGAGAGGGTTGAAGGTTTTTAGGTGAGTCTTGTAAAAATCTAAGTTGGGTTCTTGGTGATCCCGGTCTAAAATCAAGTATTATGGTTTCTTTGGTAATCCCTTTCAAAACCAAAGGGAGTTTGGGTTTCTTTGGTGATCCCGGTAAAATCAAAGTATATAGGTTTGGATTGTGAGCCTGGTAAAACAAAATATAAATTCAATAATTTCACTAACTTTTAAATATTCATATACATAATTGTAAATCTTATTCGAAATAAATTATATTTAATAATTTGATTCAAAATAAATTATATATAACTCATTAATCTTTAACCATTATCACACTTATACCCCATAGCTAGGCTAAAATACTACACTTATATTCTATGACTGAGCCAGAAATGGAATCATGAGCTCATATTGCCAATAAATAACTCCTAATTAGTAAGGTTCAAATATAGTTAGGCTGAGAGTCCAAATCTAATTTATAACAAAATTCATTTCATAGACTAACACATATTCCATAATTAAATCAAAATTTGCATATACCATTTCAAAGTAGTAAACAATTATAATAATAGTTCAAGAAATATTGATTTAAAATATTGTATCAATTTTTATTTAAAATATATTTTTGTAAGATTCATAAATTATATATTGATCGATTAATAATTTATTTGATATTTAAAATAATATTATATAAATAAAAAATTTAGGAAAGGTGAATCATTACTTATCTTAGCAGAAATGATGAACTTATAATTCAATCAATCTGAAAATTCTTCTTGATAACATAATATCCAAATATTATATTTTTATCAGATTTCTACCATGATTATTTAAATCAAAATCCTTAATTCCAATACTTTTATAGGGTTGGCCAGTGCTTGAAATTTTGATCAAATCAAATTCAAGATGATTTTATTAAATCATAGATGAATTAGGGTACAAATGGTTTAATAGAAATCATGGATGTTCAAATCTAGTAGTACCTGATATGGTTAAGGTGGGTGCTAGCACACTACTTGGCAACTATAAATCAGGACGATTTTCACTAGGATTAAATTAGAATCATTAAAGGAAAGCTCTATATCGGATTAATCCTAAATAGAAAAATCTATTAAAAGAGAAACAATCTAGAGATAAAAATATATATATAGAAAGAGAAACAATGTACGTAGAAAGAGACATAAAGAGAGAAAGTAGAGAGAGACTTTCTAGAGAGAGAAATATATAGAGAGAAAGTATGGAAGAAGAGGAGAGAGATAAGAGAGGGAAACTTCTCTCCATTCTTTTTTTTATTTCTTCCTCTTTTGTTTTCCCTCAATTATTTGGCAAAATAGGGGGTCTTTATTTCCCCTTTCTTCTCGAATCATAGCAACCTTTGCTTGCAATGATGGCTATGGCCGATGATGCAAGCCATGATGGAGAAGTTAGGGACTCCCAGACTGGCAGCCGGTAATGACTTTCAACACCAGAATATCAAAAGAAAAGGGGCAAAAACCTAGGAAAAAATAGGGATTTAATTTTCTTAAAAATAATCCAGCAATTGCCAACTAGAATCAAGTCTCCTAAAAGCCAAGGAAGATGGGAGAAGGATATACTAAAGGGTTCTTGAGCACTTAGTTTTTTGACAATGATTAGCCCACAATGGTGATGGCTTGTGGTCAATGAAGATACTAAACCATTGCCCGAAAATCTTAAACTGGGTGTTAATCTCTAATGAGAATATGAGAGAGACCTCTTTAAATGGAGTCAAAAAAGAAGAGTTAGACTTCCTTTGTCTCAATTTTTGACTCCGGTTGGGGATCCATCAAGGGAGAAGACTCTTCTCCATTTTTTTCCTAGTGCTTTAAAATTTGTATGAGACCTCTTTTGAGTGGTTTCTTTTTGTGATTGGACCAATTAAGTGGATGAGACCCAGGTTACTATTAGGCCAATTTGGACCTAAGTATTACATTCTTCCCCTTAAAAGAAATTTCATCCTTGAAAATTTTTCTTGTCCAAGTCCTCAACAATTTAAGACTTACTTTTTTAAGTCATAATTATCATCTAATTTCATGATTAATTCTCTCATCATAATATCGTTCATATCCAATCATAATTTTAATCAGATTAAAAATAATTTAAATGATAATGCTTCTACTGCATACTTTGATTTAAATTGATCAATACACTTATGTCAAATCTAGATTTCTAAGTTATGACATAATCAACAAAAGTTATCATCTCAATATCCCTAGTGTCTATCTACCTATAATCATGTCTGATTCTATGTCATAATCTATCACTTATACTCTGATATCATTTGTAACAATGCAAAATCTCACCTAAAAAGGTTAGTCGAAAGGTATTATTTAGATTCTTTGATCTTGTATAAGTACTCAAAATCTTTTCAGCAAATAATCGATATGGAATGAAATATACTCCTGCATGGATCCTCACACATGCCACAACCACTTGTTCTCGATACATCTATACACATGCCTTCTTTCATGGTTCTTAGATAGTACAAGAATTCAAAGGAGGCTTTTTTTTTTTGCTATTCCTGTTCTAAGATGATTGTTTCTGCTTAGTGATGTACCCTGTTCAAGGCTTGAGTTCCTAATTTATAACTGGATTCCTTGGTGATTCAATTTGATCATAGTAATCTAACAAGATAAGAAAATGCAATCCTTTTCTTTATAATATCATAACTTAAGATTTGCATCATATTGATCGGTACCGTATAGTACTAAATGTACTGTATCGATTCCAAATGGGTACATTGTATTGTACCAAATTGATATTTTATATATAACCTTGACATATCATTCCGTGTATTGACACTATAATAATAATAAAATGGTACTGATATGGAATATAGTATCGAGACATCAAATCTTGGCTATTCATTCATTATTTTGAGTTTTGAAATCTTGATACTCCGTAGAAAGAAAAAAAAAGGAGTTAGAAAATGTTTTATGAAATAAAGGAAAAATACTTGCAACGGTTTATGAAGAAAGATACCATTTTATAATAGTAATACAAAAAAATTAACATGTGCCAAATTAAAGACTATTGGATGATATTTCACAACTAGAATTATCTTAGAGTTGGTGGACTAGCACCATAGATGGGTTGAGGCCACACATGCTCTCTACTATCAATTTATATTATTTTTATTCAGCCACCATTTACTATGTAATGGATGTTATGGCTCAACCACTTAATTTGACTCCTCATCTCTATTTTCTATGGAATTTGTTTATAGCTGTCTCGTTGCACCAAGAGTATTTCTTGGCCACTTTTGCTTGAGAGAGTTAACAATGATGGAGGATCAATCAACTAATGTAGACTTTCAGTTTGTATTTGACTAGCTTTTTCCATGGTCGTTGAGGCTCAATAAGGAGCTTATCCCACTACTTTAGAAGTAAAGCTTGGTTGAAAACTTGGAGATCAACGATGCCCAACCCGTCTAATTGCTTTGGACAACATAAAAAAGACTAGCTTATGAGATTATGAGGATTACTGCTTTGTCTACCACAATTCCATAAGAAATTTCTATAGATTTTGTCAATTATGTTAATTGTTGTGAGAGGTAAGTGATGCATAGACATCCAATATCCAAGGATAGCTCTTAGTATGGAGTTAACTAATGTGAGTCTTCCGGTGACCGTTAAAGTATTATTTTTGCAACCTGCAAGTCTTTGTTCGACCTTGTTTATCATAAAATTCCAAGATCTTACTAGGAGAGGGTCTTATAGTGAATAGGGATGCCCAGGAAGGAAGTAGAAGGGGAAGGAAGAAAAGATACACCCCAATATTGTAGCACACCCTAGGGCTTTATTGTATTGTAGTCTTAATCCCACAAAGTATGACTTACTGAAATTGATTTTATGCCTCGATAGAAGCTCATAAAGGTAGAGGATCATCTTTAAGATGTTGAGTTGGTGCTTTGATGCTTTGCAGAATATCACTATATCATCAGCATACTATGAGGAATGCAACAAGCTTGAAATACTTTCAGGTCCTAGTGGTTCTATGAATTTTTCAGGTACCGAGTGCTTTAACATATGATACAAGGAGTTAGCAACCAAAATGAAGAGTAGGGGGGAGAGAAGATTACCTTGCTTCAAGCCCTAGATAACCACTTACCTAAGGAGCCATTCATATTAGCCGCTGTAATTGAATTCTTAATAATCATTGATATCTAGTGGATAAACTTTGGGCCAATCCTTCTATGTTTGATTAGGTCGAATAGGAATGTCTAGGAGATACTATCGAAGACTTTCTCAAAGTCGATTTTTAGAAGTATACTAGGTGTCTTAGACTTGATAATCGGTCTAATGATTTCGGAGATGGATGCAAATCTTTCAAAGATGAGATGACCTTTTATGAGGGCACTTTGCGAAGGACAAATCAAATTCTCCATAGACTTGCTGAGTCTAATCGATAGTACTTTGGAGATAAGTTTAATAATATCATGTTCCAAACTAATGGATCTATAATTTTTCACAATATGTCTCTATAATTTCTTTGGTACCAGAATAATGTGCATGTAGTTGAGTCTGGAAATTTCAACACTGCATGTGCTTCTGCCATTGAATACGTTTAAGATGTTTGCTTTGAGGATTTTTCAAAATCGTTGGTAGAGCAAAATGAAAAAACCATCCGGGTTGGAAGCCTTATCCTTGGATAAGGAGAAAAGAGCATGGTGAACTTCGGCTTCTGAGAAAGTTATATCCAAGAGATTTAAGTCATCAAGTCTCTTGGGGAAGAGGTTGTCCCAGTAAGGTTCACAAAGTTTCGGATCTTGGGAGCCAAGAAGAGCACAAAAATGGAAGAGGAATTCATCCTGAATTTTCTCCTAGTCATATTTCAGCTAGTCATTAATGAATATACCTGATATGTTATTGTTTCTTCTCTGGTTGCTTGTAGTGACGTGGAAGAATTTGGTGTTGTAATCACCATCCTTAATCCACTATTCTCTTGATCATTACCACTAGTACATTTTTTCCTAAGAGAGCAAGTCTACTAATTGAAGTTTTAATCTAGATCTTGGTTCCCTATCTTCATCGATGAGATCATCGTCTTCCTCCTTGTCCAGAGATTGTATTCTATTCATCAATTCTTTTTTTTTCTTTGGAGGAGGTCACCTACTGTTCTTCTTCTCTACCTTGGAAGGTCAGCCCTAAGGTTGCTCAGTTTCTTCTCTAGGATTGCTGCCGAGTCCGTAGTGGGAACGACTCTATTCCATGAGTCTTAAATAGTTGAATCAAGATCCTAGTAAACGTACTGCAGTTTTTAAATCTGAATGGTTTCCTTGACCCATGCTTTAACTTACAAAGATCCAGTGTGAGAAGCTTTAAGGCGGCGTGATTAGGGATGGCAATAAAATCTAAACCCACGGGTACTCAACCCGACCCGGCCCGATTGGGCCGGGTAGTCAACGCTTTGACTGGGTTTGGATAAAACCCGAATGCTTAACTTTGGGTTTGGGTCAGGACTGGGTAGATATACACCCGACCCGAACCCAGCCCAAATTATTTTAATATATATATATATAATTAATATATATATATTATTAATTATAATTATTAGTTTTTAAATTTTAAAATACTTGAATCTTATACCCTAATCATTATATATATATATATTGGATTTTTTTTTTTCATCCTATTCTATTCAGGGTAAATTCAAAACAAGATCATAATTAATAGTTTACCAACTTCATAATATAAATTTTGATTAAATATGAAATTAAATGTTGTTGAACTAAAATGTAGTTAAATTTTATTTGTTTAATGTATGTATAATTTATAAAATTGTAGATGATTTTAAAGTTGATAAAATAAAAAAATATTTAATATGACTCAGTTGGGTTCCGGCCGGGTAAACCCGATTACCCGATACCCAATTGAGATGGGTTTGGATAAAAAAAATCCAGTCCCGATAGTGTTTGGGCCGAATTTGGATAGTGTATTGAATATTTGGATTTGGGTTTGGGTAGTTATGCACTCGGCCTGAACCCGGTCCATTACCATCCCTAGGTGTGATCTAAAGTTACCCTTGGGAGAAACAAACATGTGGTTGTAGAAAGAGATTTCTTTTTGGAGGAAGATTTCTATTCTCCTTGTTTTCATTGACCTTCAATAGGAGTATATGTAGATTACAAGGTTTCCCTTTTATAGCAATTATATGAAAGGAAAATATTTTGAATACATGCTAAATAAAGAGGAGAACCAAATGCAGCAATTACAAGAGAAAAATATTTCGAATACATACTAGATAAAAGGGAAAACCAAATATAGAGTTTCTAAACAGAGACAGAGACAAAATAAGAGTGCAAGCAAATATGAATATGCATTGACTTGCTGGATAAGGGTGTACTCCAGAGATGGAATGAATGTGCACTGACACACTCCCTCAAGATGAAGAGTTGGAAGCACGAATCTTCAGCTTGTCTTTCATAAACCTAAAACGTGAGGTACTTAAGGGCTTGGTGAAGATATCGGCAAGCTAATCTTGGGTGAAGATGAACTGGATAGATAGTTGATGTCGTGCAACACGTTCACGAAAGAAACAAAAATCAATTTCAACATGCTTCATCTAAGCATGAAAAACAGGATTGGCTGAGAGGTAAGTGGCCCCAATACTGTCACACAATAAAATTGGGGGGCCATGTAACAGATGGCCTAGTTCCTGAAATAAGGACTCAAGCCAGATTAGTTCAGTTGATGCATCTACCAAGGCTTTATATTCATACTATGTGGATGATTGGACAACTGTCTTCTGCTTGTGAGATGTCCAAGAGATGAGGTTGGGGCCAAAAAAAATGGCATAGCCCCTAGTGGAGCGCCTAGCTATCAGTGTCATTACTCGCCAATCTACATCGAAGAATGCTTGGAGAGAGCGAGAGGTGGATCGGTGCATGTGTAGTCCATGATCAGCTGTAGCTTGAAGGTACTGTAAGATGCGTTTGACCATAATCTAGTGATCAATGCGAGGAGACTGCATAAACTTACATACTTTGTTCACTGCAAAGGAAAGATTAGGCTGTATTAATGTAATATACTGAAGAGCTCCAATAATGGAGCGATACTGGATAGGGTCTGGATGGAGAGCACCCCCTGAATCAAAACTCTGTGTCACGGCCATTGGGATCTGAACAAGTTTATAATCAACCATGCCTGCTTTGAAAGATATCGAATGTATCGGGTTTGAGATAATAATAGCCTAGTAGAGTTTCGAACAGCCTCAATTCCTAAGAAGAAATGCAAATCACCAAGATCTTTAATAGAGAATTCTTTAACAAGCTGATGAAGGAATAGAGAGACCTGACTGGAGTCACTACTGGTTACCAAAATGTCATCAACATAGATTAGCACATAGAGGACATGAGAGACCGTCCTAAAAATAAAAAATGAAGGATCTGTCTTGCTGGCAATAAAACCTAGTCTGAGTTGAAACTGAGAGAGATGGTGAAACTAGGCACGGGATGCTTGTTTTAACCCATATAAAAATTTATGAAGATGACATACATAATCTGGATGGTCACGGTCCTCGAATCCTGGTGGTTGGGATATATAGACTCCTCTATTAGGTTTCCATGCAGAAAGGCATTATGAACATCTAATTGTCGGATGGACCAACCTTGAGAGATTGCAATACTTAGAATAGACCGAATGGTTGTGTGTTTGATAACAGGGCTGAATGTCTCATTATAGTCCAGGCCAAGTTGCTGATGAAATCGTTTAGCCATAAGACATGCTTTGTAGTGTTCGAGAGAGCCATCAGCCTTTCGATCTCTTGATTCTATACACCCATTTGCAACCAACCAAATTTTAATGAGATGAACATGGAACAAGAGTCCACGTACCGTTACGAATTAAAGCATTAAATTCTTCAGTCATTGCAGCATGCTACTCAGAGTGTTTAGATGCTTGAGTAAAGCAGGTAGGTTCTGTGGTGAGGAGATTGGTGGTGAGGGCAGATGGCTGGTTGGTTCGGGGTTGAAGCACCATAGAATGTGTGCGGGTGGGTGGGTTAGAGGAGGTATTGCAATAGAGGTCAGTAAGTAATTTGGTCCGAATAGGTGCAGAGTCGAAAGTGCTAGAGGGGCTAAGAATGGGATTGGTGACAGGAAGAAGTGTTGAGATGGACCGAGAAATAGGAGATGCAACCGATGATGAGGTGGATGTAGTTGGTGAAGAAATGGATGGTGGTGGGAGGACTTTTTGTGGAGTTTGAACTGATATAATGCCCCAAGGCGGAGAAGATGTAGATGATGGTGGTGGAGGATTCAATTGAGAGTGGGATTGGAAAGGAAAGGTAGATTCGTCAAAGCGAACATGCCTAGCAATAAAAGTATGATTTGTTTTCAGATCAAGACATCGATAGGCACTATGAGATGGACTGTAGCTGAGAAATACACATGGTTAAGACCGGTACTCCATTTTGTGATGATTATAAGGACAAAGAACGGGATAGCAAAGACATCCAAAGGTTCGCAGGAAGGTATAGGATGGTGGTTTATTATAAACTAATGCAAAGGGAGACACACCACTAGAGACTTTAGATGGCATCTGATTAATGAGAAAAATAGCCATTTTAAAGGCATAGTGCCAATATGACATATGCACAGACCTATGAGCAAGAAGGGACAAGCCGGTTTCCGTAATATGATGGTGACGACGTTCGACTGCTGCTCATGTATGTGAGGAGCATCAATGCGATATGTAATACCATTCTTACTAAAAAAATGAGGAAGGGAGTGAAAATCATCTCCCTAGTCAAGTTGGATCAATTTTATTTTATAAGAGAAATGTCATTCAACCAAAGCTTGAAATTCTAAGAAAGTAGAGAACACATTAGATTTATGCATTAATGGATAACACCAAATATATTTGCTTTGATCATCAAAAAAAATAACATAGTAGCGGTGTCCTAACATAGATGGAGTAGGAGAAGGACCCCAAACATCACTATAAATAAGGTCTAATGGAGAATGACTACGATGATAGGATGGAGGTAAATGCAACTTACTAGACTTTCCTAATTGACATGATGGACAAAGAGGATGAAGTTGTGTAGACTTGGATGGCAGATTATTCATCTTCACCATGAAGTGAAGCAAACGATAATAGGGATGACCCAAACGGTTGTGCCAATCATCAAGAGTGGTGCTCTCAGCTATGTGAACGGATGCAGACAAAGGAGAAGAGCTGGGATGGAGACTATATAAGCCTCCTTTACTCGGATTGGATAACACTATGGTCTTGGTTGTTCGATCCTTCACAAGAAAATAATGTGCGTGAAATTCAAAAAAGACATTGTTATCTTTTGCAAATTATTGAATGGAAAGTAAATTTTTAGAAATAGAGGGGACATGTGGAGAGGAAAATAAACCATGACCAATATGTGATATAGGTAATCCTTTACCATTTCCTACATGCACCTGATCAGGACCAATATACTTGGTATAGGAGGACATAGAATGAATGTCAGGAGTAACATGGTGGGATGCTCCTGTATTAGGGTACTAGGTGAGGGCGGTGGAGGGGTGAGGTGTAGGGAGAAGTGGCGGATTAGGGTGATGGGAAGATGAATTTGGGCTTGCATATGGTGAATATGAGAAATTGGCATTAGGTTGGAGAGAGGGGAAGTGTGTATGGTGCTGCTGAGGGCGATAGAAGCATGTGGCATTAGAGTGGTTATTGCGGTTGCAGAATGAGCACCATTGAGAACCATAGCCACCAGGTGGACCAAAACGACCTCGACCAAACCTGCCATGCCCCCCACGACTTCAAGTAAATCCACGGCTAATAGAGGGCCTCGAGTCACTGGAAAAGTGAGAAGAATGTTGAATGGTGTTGGCGATAGGGTTGGCATCAGCAATAGTTAGTCTTCTGAATGCCCACATGCTTTCATGGCTAAGCAACAACCCATGAAGTTCACTACATATTGAAGGAGTGGATCGATTGAGAATGCTAGGAACCACATCTTGCAGATCATCACATAAGGCACGTAGTACATGGAGATTGAATTCGGTTGACTTAAGAGCGTTACCAGATGCAGCAAGTTCATCAGTAATAGATTTTGCACGTCGGAGCAAAGAGGTGACCGTCTCATCTAATTGTTGTCGAAGATTTTGCAACTCTAGATGTAGAGACATAAGTCGAGTAGGGGATGCAGAACCAAATACTTCATGAAGGGTGTTCTAGCACTCAAAACTGGTCTCTCTATCAAGTAGAAGAGAAACCAGGTCTTTAGATAGTGAGGCAATAAGAAGACTTATAAGTTGGGCATCTTGTTGATGCCAAGTGGTGGTAGCAATAGGATCGGTGGACTGTGGATGAGAGCCATCAAGGAACCCAAATAATCCTTGACCCTTTAAGAAGGGAGTAATTTGTTTTCTCCATATCAAAAAGTTTGATGCATTCAATTTAATGGACAAGAAGTGCTACACCGATGGAAAGATGAGAGGAGTCTTTGCAGTTGGTGGAGGAGAAGGGGTGGAGGTGTTAGAGATAGATGAATCTATGGCCATGAGAGGATTGAAGGAGGAAGCGATGCTCGTTGGAGCTTCAATGCTTTGATACCATGTAGAAAGAGATTTCTTTTTGGATGAAGATTTCTATTCTCCTTGTTTTCATTAACCTTCAACAGGAGTATATGTAGATTACAAGGTTTCTCTTTTACAGCAATTATATGAAAATTTTTTTTTTTGAATACATGCTAAATAGAGAGGAGAACCAAATGCAGCAATTACAACAGAGGGAAACATTTCGAATACATACTAGATAAAAGGAAAAACCAAATATAGAGTTTTTAAATAGAGACAGAGACCCAATAGAGTGCTGGCAAATATGAATATGCGTTGACTTGCTGGATAAGGGTGTATGCTAGAGATGGAATGAATGTGCACTGATAGTGGTTAATGGGTAGATAGTATGTCAAGCTATGTTAACGAAACATCTATCCAACTTAGCCAAGCTTGGTTTGCTTCTGAAGTTAGACAAGGAGAATCTACCGTTCATAGGATGGATTTCGATTAGTTCAAGTTCATTCAGCATCTTGTTGAAGGCCAAGCTGTGCGAAGAACTTTGCTATCCATGCCTGTCTTCGGGATAGCGAGTGATGTTAAAATCACCTACGATTATCCGAGGGCAATGTACTCTTCGCTTCAAGTCAGAGATTTCATTGAAAAAAGACTTCAGATCTTGCTTGATCGATGGGTTGTGGTTGGTTATCAAGTGCTGTTGATTACTGGTGCGATCTACTTTTTGGAGTAAGGTTGAAATGCTGAAGGAGCCTTTATGAAAAGGGATTCCTGAGTGGCAAGAGCTCTTCCAGCAGGTTAGCAACCCACCACACATCCCTATGGAAGCTTTCTCATCCCAGGAATCGAATTCGGGTCCATAAGTGGATTTGAGGAATTTGTCATTTATTTGCTGAAGTTAATTTGTTTCTTGCAAATAAAGTATATTGCATGAAGAGTCATGAATCGATCATTTAACTAGCTTCAGTCCACGAAAATCCCAACAGTATATAGACATTATATAATAAATGGTAACACCACTAAGTTAATAGTTGAGAGTGACATGACAAAGAAGAAGGGTGCAATTCGATGCAAGTTCCGTCTAATAAAAATATTAACATAAAAGGGTGTCCGTCTACGATACCATACATGTTGAAATCCAAAATGAAGTTTCTGTAACACCGTCATTGTTAACCGAGGATGCAAGGATACTGGTTCTCCTAACCCAAAAAACCGAGAGAGATAATAGATGGAACCTGACCTGTTGAGATTAAACAGCCCCTGCATGCACCACCGCTACAGAAGTAATCTTGCAATGGTGTAGTTCCATAATTTTTAGCCTGAAAGTCGCCACTTCCAAGGAATGAGCGGTGATATGCACACTGCACTGGGCCCCATTTTGGCGATGTCGCCTGCTGTTAGGGAGTTAATGAGAAGGATATCCTGATATTAAAGGTTGGCAATATCCACTCCCGGAGCTTTTGCTTTCTCTTCATTTATAAGCTGAAGTTGATGCTGGGGTCGCTTTGTAGGTAGCATCAGTAGGGTTTGCAGATCATCGAAGGGATTTAACCAGGTAAGTAAAGATCTTAGTAACAAGCATAGTTTCTTGAAAAGGATGGGTGGGTGTAAGAGGGATGACCTTTGGGTGAACCCCATGCGTCTGATCCCAGTGGGTGACAGACAGAGAGAAACCTTCACCATGGATTTATCCCAGTGTTAAAAAGTTTTAACGATAAACTCAAATAATAGATTAAGTTTTGTTTAAACAGGATAAAAAATGTTTTTAGTCTTGGACTCTAGTTATTTGAGTCCGTAAGAATTAGGATACTAGTTTTTTATTTTAGTTTGAACAAGCCTCCAGGATTATATAAGTTATGGTTCCCGTGTAAAAAAGTGCAGCAGTTCCTCCTTTGAATAAAAATTTTGATCTCCGCGTGATACATCTTCCGTAGCTAACAAAAAGATTGTGAGCCACTTCGTAGGAGGGGCAGGCAACAAAGGAGTTTTCTGACATTAGTCTCTTGGTTGTCCAGGAGCCCGAAACTCCGGCGACCTCTACAAGTGTGGAGGCAACATCATCGGGTTTGATCGCCCTTCCAGCTGCCTCGACATGTGGTAATCTTGAGTTTCAATGAGCTTACAGGAACTAGGAATGAAAGCCTTAGCTCGACGTAATGTTGGTTCTAGAGTAGGGGAAGGTGTTTCATGAAGAGGGTGGTCAGGGAGAGTGTTGTTGTAGGGTTCAGTCTCCATAGGGTGAAGCTGATGGGATTTCTTTTCCTCTAAAGCTAAGAAGGAACCCTTACAATTCTGGAATGAATGGCCAAAACGAAGGCAAGAGAAGCATTTTATAGGGTTTCTACAATCCTACTTCAAGTGACCACGATCTCCGCATCGGTAGCAACAACCCTTTTGAAAGGCCTTCGAAGGGTGGAAATGCAGTTTTGTGAAAGGAGGAGGGAGCCTTTAGCGGTGGGAACTGGCATATTCGTTTGCTTAGATGATGATGAAGTGAGGTTCTGGATGGCGGGGGATTTCCTGATGACTTCAGCATAAGAACTGACAGGCAGATGGTGCCCCGATGCGATCCTTGGCCTAAATGGCCATTAAGGTGGGAGAGCCAAGGGATAAGTGAGAGAGGCTGGTGGAGTTCCAAGAATACCTTTACTGAGGTTGACGGTGGAAGCTAGTGAGGGCGAAGTGAGAGATGCCAGCGAGGGCGACATGAGGGCCAGGAGGTGGGACTTTCCCAAGGGAATGAAATACCCAGCTTTCGCTAGAAACATGCAGGACAATGACAGCATGCTCGAACGAATACAGGTCAAAAAAAAAACTAATATAAAATATTTTAACTTAGTGCTCCCTCCGCATGCATTCAAACGGATGCCGATTCTGTGAAAACATTATTCCGGACGTTGTACGCGCATCATATCTATATCAATATATATCAGAACACTACAGTTATTTTGGATACTAAAAAATTTTTTTTTATACTTTAAAGTATCGCTAAAAATTCATCCGATGCTATAAAAAGTATCGTAAAAATATCAGAAATATAAAAATGGGAAGAATTTTTTCCAACGCTTTTTAAGTTTTTCTCGATATTTTTTTAAAAAGCATCGGAAAAAACTCTATTCCCGATGCTTTAAAGTATCGGGAATAAACCAATTCCCGAAGCTTTTAAAAAGGATCGGGAATAAACCAATTTCCGACGCTTTTAAAAAGTATCAAGAATAACTCTGGAATAAGGTTATTCCCGATACTTTAAAGTATTGGAAATAAAGTTATTCCCGATGCTCTTAAAAAGTATTGAGAATGAGGTTATTTTCGATGTTTTAAAGCATCATGAATAACTCCGGTATTACGTTATTCTTGATGCTTTAAAGCATCGAGAATAACCTTATTCCTGATGCTTTTTAAAAGTATCGAGAATAAGTCCGGGATAAAGTTATTCACGATGCTTTTTTAAAAGCATCGAGAATAAGTCCAGGATAAGGTTATTCCCGATGCTTTAAAGCATCGAAAATTTCATTTTTTTTAAAAAATAAAATAATTATTTTTCAAAATTTAAAAATTTGTATAATATTTTTTTACCTGTATAATGCAGTAATATAAATCCACACATATAAATATCTCATTGCATGCATTATTCACATCCAAATATAAATTCAAATATAATATTCATTACGATCAAATATAGTAAAATTTGTTGCACATATATCTGTTTAATAAAATTAAAAAATACATGAAAATATAAAATATAAAATAAAAAAAATCGAGGTCAATGATCTGTAGGAGGTAGGTCGTCACCCTATCCATAAGGATCCGATGCTCCAGAAGCCTATATAAAAAATATTTAAAATATTTAATTCATGAAACTATGAATGATAATATATTATATAAATTATTAATTTAATATAAAAATATATATTTAATATCATATATATGTACATGACGTGAAACATAGGTCTGTATGACAAACGTAAGCCACTTTATGTACTCTCTCATACTCTCTATCACTGCCCTATCGGTGGCACGGCTCTATCGTATCTCCTCTAGCTAGCGGCATGGCTCTGTCGAATCTGCTCTATCTCATTCTCAAGTCTGCGAAGACGTGCATCCTGAGTAGTCTCTGCAGCCTCACGTGTATGTCTACTAATTGTAGATAACTGAGTAGGGGTGACTCAAACTCCATAACCCCTCACTCGACTGTAGCGCTCCAGGCCCATCAACTCTGTAAACACCTCGGCCTCGATGCGACTACTCTGCATAGATGTTGTAGAATCATCAACACACTCGGCAATAAGAGCCGTAGCTCTTTCCTGTATTAATTTAGGAAAATTAGTTAGATCTTAAAGACTAACAAAATCAAATTTAAATCGTTGCATGAAGTAAATTATAATAAAAACTTACATATATCCCTCAACTCATCTCTAACTAAAGTACCATCACAATAAGTATGAGTCATCAGGTAAAACTTTATCTGACCGGGTTCCCTCACATGCTCATCCACCTACAAAAAAAATTATAATTTTAAGTAAATAATTCAAATCAATTTAAATATGTATCATGGTACATATATGTATCGCGGTATATATTTAAGTATCACGATATGTATATGTATCGCGATACATCATTCGCGAATCATATATGTATCATGATACATATATATGTACCGCGATATATATATGTACCATGATACATCGTCCACGATACATATATGTACCGTGATACATTATCCGCGATACATATATGTACCACGATACATATATGTACCATGATACATATATGTACCGCGATACATCGTTCGCGATATATATATGTATCGCGATATATTTTTCATGATATATAATATTAGTTTCATTAAAATGTATAAATATTTTAATATTAAAAATATAAGTGTATAGTTTAAGAAACTTACAAACTCCTATCTGACTCGCGCGTAACTCTTTGATCTCGATGTATGGGGAATAGACAGAACTACTCATGCAGCTCTACCAATATCAGAATATGTCTGCAAAATCAAAAAGATAACATCTTATATCCAGAATGTAATGTATATATATATATATGTATAAAGTACAATATAAACTAAATAGTTTAATAAATTTGCTTCAAAGAATTTAGAAGATGCCTGTCCCCTCTCGGAAAACCAATAATGAACCAACTCCATCCATTGATGAAGGGATACATTAGGAGGATAAGTACCAACTACCTGCTCCTTTGTCATACCTGGCAGCTTGTATTTCATCTTCAACTGTGCTTTATATTCTTTCCATTTCTGGTTAAGAGATTTCAATACAAAATCATGAGAGGATGAAGGGAGTACAAACTTGGACTGCAAAAAAAAATAATTAATAAGAATATAAAACATAATATAATATTTTAACTATGCAAGATAACAAATAATTTAATACCAACTTTTTACCTGTACAACTCATAAAATCTCTACTTTATATATCGGAAGCATGTCATTCCACTTTGCATAACTTAGTGGACAAAGTTGATGCCTCTGAGCAACTGTCCCTAAAAAAGAACTCAATAAGCTGGCGGTTTTTTAATTGGTTGCCCCAGCTCATTGCACTTAATCACTATCTTTTCACTATTGGGCATCTGCCACACATCCCGTATTACTGTGGGCCCGTGTCTACATGTAACCCTCCCAAATCCGTCTGCATAGAAATAATTAAAAGTAAGCTAAAGTAAAAAGTGTAATGAAATTTTATCTAACCAAGAATATTGGAATAAATTACCTTGAATGTGTAACTCATCATCTGATGGATCGATAGGAGGATCATGATGCCCCGAGGATTATGGACCTGCAGTAGTCTGATGTGCCGAAGGACTGGACACAACATCTAGTACAGAGGAAAGACCGGCCTGAACATCATGTGATGAAGTACTGGCCTCAGCCTGCTGTACCAAAAAAGAACGGTCGGTCTCTGTCCGTGAGTACTAGAATTGTACACCAAGAAATCATCACGAGCGCGGTATAGTGTCACCTATCATTTACATTAGAGTTAGAATTAGTGAAGATAAATATTAATTTAACATAATAATTACTATAAATTGCATGCATTACAAAATTTAATACCAATAAGAATCAAGCATTAGCATTTTCTTCAAGTTCCATCCTAACAAGGATACTATAGTATGTACGTCATCAATTGGTACAAAATTGAATGGCATGGAATGCGTATAAGTATCATCATCTTCATCATCTTCCAGTTATTTTCCCATATCATATAAGTTTCGAGATTTTATTTTAATAACAGTAGTACAATCTTTGTCTTTTGCATCTTGTACAAAAAATACTTGACGAGCTTGAGAAGAAAAAATAAATGGATCATCCTTCAATAAGACACCAGTATGTATCAACCTTGTAAAATTTACTAGTGTAAATTCATCATCCTTCAATAAGATACCAGTATGTATCAACCTTGTAAAATTTACAAGTGTAAATCCATTTGCATCTTTTTTCAAACCCCTTGACGAGTTTATATCAACCCAATCATATCTAAATAATATGACTTTAAAGATTTCGTAGTAATCTAACTCAGATATATCTTTAAGTGCACCATAATAAGTATTTTCATCAGCTTCCACTAAACATCGCTATTCTGTGTTTTTTTTAAATTTCTCACAATCTTTAGTATAAAATTTAAAACTATTGATTATGAAACCATTATATCTTATGACAATTTTGTTAGGTCCTTGAGCCAGGGCTATTAATTCATCTAAACAATTTCTCTCCATCATTGTTGATACCTAAAAAATAATAA
The DNA here is from genome assembly GCA_021397845.1 of Areca catechu. NCBI lineage: Eukaryota > Viridiplantae > Streptophyta > Magnoliopsida > Arecales > Arecaceae > Areca > Areca catechu. Next base: position 44,546,813 of record CM038047.1, on the reverse strand, counting down.
AAAATGTTAACAAGTTATTCGATGATAAATCTATCCATATATTCTTTAAATATATGTCACACATATTTTGAAAGCCATGTAGGAAATAACTCGACTAACCATCGCTGCTCAATCCTTGGATTAGGTCGAGTGTTATGATTAGCTTGTCACTGAGATATTAAAAATTTGCTGCATAAAATTTATATTTATTAATATATTTTAAAAAATAAGATATGATATTTAAACTTGAAATATATTAAATATGCTAATCTTCAATAGTCAGATATGATTTCATTATGAAGTAACACATAACAATGTACTTATGCAATAGATTTCTGATCCAATATAATACCTTCAACTTTTTTCATTACTCTTCCAGCAGTAGAAACTTATACAACTCTACATTGTCTATAAAATCACTATGCCATTGAGGTCTATTAAATATAGTATCTACACCTTGAAGATATCTTGAACAAAATGTCAAACACTCTTCAGCAATATATCCTTCTGCAATTAAACCTTTTGGATAGGCTCTGTTTTGTATATAATCTTTTAATTGCACAAGATACCTACATTATTTAAAAATTTATTTACATATCATCATGGTGTTGCTTTTATTAAAAATTATATAGAGATTAAAAATTGACTATAATACCTCTCGATAGGATACATCCATCTATAGTGTACCAGTCCACCATGCTTGACTTTCGAAGCTAAGTGAATGAGTAGATGTACCATAATAATAAAAAATTTAGGTGGAAAAATCTTCTCCATCTGACAAAGTGTAATCGTAATATCCGACTCCAACTGATCAAGCTCTCCAGGATCAATAACCTTTGAACATAATGCCTTAAAGAATGATGATAACCGAATTATAATTGTAAGAACTTGTTTAGGCACTGATGATCTTGAAGTTATTGGAAAGATATCTTGCATTAATATATGACCATCATGACTTTTGATATTAGAAAATTTTTGGTCTTTAAGATGCACTCACATTGAAATGTTAGATGCATATCCATTAAGCACTTTAATATTTTTCAATACTATCAAAAAATTATCTTTTTTATGAGTAGACATGGTATAAGATATAGCAAGAAAATAAATTCTATTATTAGCAAGCATGTTGAGATGAAGCTCATGTCGGATACCCAGTTCTTGTAAATCCATTTAGGCTTCATGTTATCTTTGGTCTGTCCATCAAGATTCAACAATGTTCCAAGCATATTATCACATACATTCTTCCCTATGTGCATGATATTAAGATTATGCCAAATAAGATTATGTTCCCAATAAGGTAAGTCAAAGAAAATACTTCTTTTCTTCTATAAATATTTACTGAGCTGATTTGTAGATGTTATCTAAACGTCTTCCTCATTTTCATTTTTAAAAAAATTATCAGGATCTTCAAATACCTGTGCATCCATAGTACCAGTAGTCACTTTTTTTGCCAATCCTTCTTGATCATCCCTTCCTCTTTTTTAGAAGACTTTGAGAATTTACCATATATGTAACTGATGGAATCCATTTGTCTACGAACATTAGTTCCAGAAGGTGAAATAGGTGCACATCCCATTTCTATGGTACCATCAAATAAATCTTGCTGAAAATGAAATGGATTATTTAGTTCTAACCATCGACGATGTCCCATATAACAAAATTTTTCTTCATGTTTTAACCAAATTGAATGTATCAAATCTGCACAACAAGGGCATGCAACCCATCTTTTTGTCCTCCAGCCAGATAAATTGGCATATGCTGGAAAATCATTGATAGTCCATAACAGAGCTACCAATAATTTAAATGTTTCACTATTAGAAGCATTAATTGCATCGACACATTCTCACAACTATTTCAATTCCTCCATTAAAGGTTATAGAAAAATATCAATATCATTTCCTGGACCCTTATCACTTGGAATAACCATTAATAAGATAAGTAAGGATTGTTTTATGCACAACCATGGTGGTAAATTGTATGGTATTAGAACAACTGGCCAAATGTTATATATAAAATTTAGAGTCCGAAAAGAATTGAAGCCATCTAAAGCTAAACCCAACCGAACATTATGAATATCAATGGCAAAATTAGAATGCCTAGCATTAAATACTTTCCATGCTAAACTATCTACTGGATGTCTCAATATTCCATCATTCGGATGCCCTTCATGATGCCATCTCATCAATGGAGCTATTTTCAATGATGAATATAGCCTTCTCAATCGAGGAATAAGAGAAAAATAACGCAATACCTTCGTCGATTTCTTTGTACACCGCAGTATACCTGTTCCATTCACTACATCATCCTCATCTCCTTCATGAGTTGTCCATCGTGAAAATCCATATACATTGCAAGACTCTCGATCAGCATTTTCATCATGATATAACTTGCAATCTTTTGGATAGCTATGAATCTTTTGATATCCAAGATCCAGATTATTGACAACTTTCTTTGCTTCATAATAAGAGGATGGTAAAGCATTGCCTTATAGAAATGCATTCTTTAATAACCTTATAAGCATAATAAAACTCTTTCCCGACCATCTATTCATATATTTTATATGGAATAAATATATAAGAAAAAAGATCTTAAAAAATTTCAAACAACCTGGATATAATTGTTCATCTACTTCTTTCATTAAATTATGATACCAAGCTAACTCAGAAGTTAATGGTTGCATCTGCTCCTCGCTATATGTTTATTCAATAAATGTAGAACCTTCACATATTCCAGTTGGTTCATGTATATCAGTTGAACCTCCAAAGTTTTGAACACTATATCGAAAAGCATTTATGATTAAACCCGTTATATCATCATCTCCTACAGGATTCTCTTACATATTACTAGATCCAGGATCAAACGAGGATTGATTACTTGATTCTGGCAACATAAATTCTCCATAAAAAATTCACTAAGTAAATCTCTTGCAATACCATTCCATATCAAATGTTCTTCAATTATTTATGGATCTAGATATGAACTGTTAACACATCATCGACATGGACATGAAATCTTTCCATTCAAACTACTTTTGTCCATAGCAAATTTAATGAAATCATGAAGTCCATCTAAATATTCTTTGGTATTTCTTAATTTATTATTCAGCTTTTATTTATTTTAGAATAAAATGATCCAATTTTCAAGTTATCTAAATACAAAAAGAAATTTTCAGTCAATAATAATGCACCAAGTAATTTTTAAAAAACATATGTGAAAAATAATATAGATTAACTAATAAATGTATCATATCACCAACTAATAGATAAGAGGTCCTATCCCATTCAAGAATTATATAATTATATAGGTTATTTACAGTAATCAAACGATATGCAATAGGAGCTCCAGAAAAATTATGGCAGCATTTTTCTTTAATTCTCCCCATACGACTAAAGATGTATGAGGAGAACTAAAAAAAAATACTGTCCAAAATATATCTGAAACTCTATCCGTACCACTTGATTAATGTAAGTACCTATAAAATTATTTGTAGTTCTCAAATTATCCAAACTAGACAATCAATTGACCACTATACATAATTCTCTCACCTGTATAAAAATAAAATTAATATACGAATGATATAGAATATATACATTAATCAATTGACGGGTCTATGATTCTATGCAATGCAAGTTTTAAAAAATTTTTGTACAACCTTGATCTCTCATTCAATCCAACCTATCACGGGTCCCAGGGGATAGTCCTTGAATTTAATCGAATCTCTCTCGAGGTCATACTTTGAACCCGTGACCGGTTAGATATGAGGTAAGGCTTGAACCAACTAGTCTACTATCTAGATCAATAAATGTGCAATGCTACTACATTTTCCAAGTATCGTTTTTCCTTGTTTACATTCATCCTACACTAACAAGACTACCAAGCTGGTTCAGTCATCATTAGACTTTGTTATGAACTATTATGAAATTTGTAAAACATACCAGTTGATCTTATATGAAACTCTTAATGCAAGAATGAGTGTTCCTTATAACCTCATCACAGTGTAGCCTGTTGCAATGACCTATGTTTTCAGCACACTACCATGCTAGTCTATACTCCATAACCCAAGAAACACCTCAAAAATAATGTATTAAGAAAAAAAAGGACAAATTGTATATGAAATTAATGTGGAATAAGTGCATTGAGGAAGAAGCAAAATTTCATTCCTCTAGCAAGAATCTTTAAGGTTGTGTTCGGTATCTAGCAATCTAGAGACATTTGATTATTGGTAACATATCCAGACTGTCAACAATTTAAAGGCTCCATTATATTACTGTATTTGATATGATTTTTTTTTATGACAATCCAGATTACTAACTAATTTGGATTGCCTCTACTTTCCTAATCTAAATTGTTTCTCATGAGATAATCTGGATTGCCTTTGAAAAGGAGGATAATCCAGATTACCATCATCCAGGTAATCTTATGCATAATATTACCCTTCCATTTGTTAAACAACTTTCCTTCCTAAGGGATCTTCTTCTATATTTAGATGTCTTTACTTGGAATCAATTGGCTGGGATAACTTTCCATATTTAGCTTTCCATATTTAGCTGCTTCCAATTACCTTGTATTCAATATTTAATGTATATTTAAAGGGGTAAAACCCAAGCAGAAAGATATGAATAAAGGGAGATCTTTTACCTTTTACATGGTATCAGAGCCGACAAGATTTCTATTCCACCCTATTCTTGCCTATCCTAACCCTATTCCAATACTATTCCTATCTTATTCCTGCCCTATTCCCTCTTTTTCTTAAGAGCCGGCCCTAATCTCCTCCCTCCCCCTCTCGGCCTCTCCCTCTCCCTCGACCCCGACCCCAGCGCCGTCACCAACAACCTCTCAACGTCTCTCACCGGACCTCCCTCCCCTTTTGACCCCTCTGACTCTCCCAGACCCGTCACTGCCCGCCGCCCCTGCTTCTGCCAAATGCCTGCCTCGTTGATGCCTTCCGCCACTCCTACCCCCGTCGATGTCTCATGCCTCGCCTGCCCCCACCAACATCTCTCGTCGCCCCTACCGCCACCCCTACCCCCGCCGACATCTCCCGTCGCTCTGCCGCCCGGCATCGCCTTCCCACGCGACACCGAATCTGCCGGCACGGCCTCCTCCTCCTCCTTCCCATGCGAAGCCGAATTGCTGGCGCGGCCTCCTCCTCCGACTTCGACGAGCCCTCCCTCCTCTCCAGCTGACCGCACGTCTATCCATCGGCCGGATCCGACTTCGACGACCGCTCTTCTGATGATGGTGCCGTGCTCCCTCTCCTAGGCCTGATCCTCACCCGACGCCCTATCCGTCTCTCTCACTATCAGAGCGGAGCACCACTGCTCCTTCCCCTCGCTGATTGGCATCATTGATCTTCTCCACCGGGCTCTGCAGTCGTGCCGCCAATCACTGTTTCATGTGGCCTCCTCCCTCCCTGTTCCTCCAGCTTCGGTGCATGGATTTCAGTACTGCACCTTTATCAAAGTAGACCCAGGTATTTTTTTGTGACCATTGGGCCTGCTATCTTCCTCCCTGTCCATGGTGGCTGACCTTGAGAAACCTATTATTATCAAACTAGATGGGGCCAATTACAGTCAATGGTCTTATATGATGTGCATTTTTTTGAAAGGTCGAGGACTATGGAAATATGTCACGGGTGCACTTCCATGTCCAGTTGGATCTGGGGATGCTTTTGATCAATGGGAGATCAACAACAACAAGATCATGACATGGATTTCCAATTATGTAAGTCCATCTATCAACCTGCACTTCAGCAAGTTTGACACTGTATAAGCAATTTGGGACTTCCTAGCCAAGCGGTACAATCGGACAAATTTTGTCCTGAAGTACAAACTTGAACTGGATATTCGTAATCTCAAGCAATAACTGGCACAATTTGTAGCTAATTTTCATTCTCAGATGTCTCTGATTTGGGATCAACTTGCTCTAATGGAGCCCAATTGGACCCATGATGTAGACCTTTATTATCAGTTTCGAGAAGAATTTTGCCTTGTCCAGTTCTTAATGGCTCTTCATGATGAGTTTGAGCTTGTTCGAGCATCGATTGTGTATCGCTCTCCTCTTCCTTCTGTTCACACTGCTTTTTCTGAGTTGATTGCTGAAGAAACTTGCAGGCAGATCATTTCTTCCAATTATGATGCCCCTATGCTTTTATCTACACGGGTCAAATCGAAGGGATTGTCTCAACTCCAGTGCCACTCATGCAAGAAATTTGGCCATCTTGCTCGAAATTGTCCAGGCTCTGCTTCTCACGTTCCATATGCATCTTCTATGCAGTGCACATACTGTAAGAAGGTTGGACATGTTGCTTCCAATGTCCCCATCCAAACTCCAATAACATATGAGCTAAGACTCGAAGTTCTGGAGATCGCCCTTCCTTAATTGCTACTACTGTCATGCCTGCCCCTCCTGCATAGGCGGCCACCTCTCTTACTCATGATGATATCCATACGATGATTCATCAGGCTCTCTTTATTGGTAATCCTGTAACCTCTTCTTCTGACAACTCTCTTTTGCCAGGTAAGTGATTTTTTGATTCTGGTACCTCAAACCATATGACATTCCATTCCACGCCAATATTTTTTAGCATGTTTTCCCTCTTCATTATCTGCCCCAGGTTCAAATTGCAAATGGTTCTCTCATTACTACTAGCCATAGTAGAACCATTCATTCTGACATCCTATGCCTTTCTAATGTTCTCCTTGCTCCACAACTCTCACTGAATCTTATTTTCATTGGCCAATTATGTGAGCAAGGACTTACCGTTATCTTTTTTTCTTCTGGCTGTGTTGTGCAGGATTGCTTGACGGGGAAGGAAGTTATGATTGACCGTAAGGTTGGTCATCTTTTTGTTCTCGATCGGCTTTATGTTCCTCCTACCTTTGGTATTCACTCTGTTGCTGCTGTTTCTCTCGATAATTCCTCTTGGCACAATCATTTAGGTCATCCTTCCTTTTCCAAGTTATTCCACTTACTTAATAAAGGCTTATTAGGCTCTGTCTCTGAAGCAAAAGAATCATCATGTATTCATTGCAAGTTATTTAAACAAGCAGCTTTACCTTTCTCCTTGAGGCACTCTACTACTATTGCTCCTTTTGATCTTATTCATTATGATGTATGGGGTCCTGCCCCTGTATCTTCTATGGATGGTTCTAAATATTATATTATTTTTATTGATGATTTCACATGTTTTACATGGCTCTATCTTTTGCCTTTTCGTTCTGATGTTCTAAAGGTCTATATTAAATTTGCCACCATGATTAGAACCCAATTTTCTAAACCTATCAAAATTTTTTATTCTGACTCTGGTGGCGAATATCTCTCAAAAATATTTAACGAATACCTTAAATCCCAAGGTACACTTTTGCCATTATCATATGTTGAGACCCCTCAGCAAAATGGTGTATCTGAATGCAAACATCATCATATTGTTAAAACCGCCCGTACCTTGTTTCTTTCCTCTTCTATTCCAAAAGCCTTTTGGGGAGAAGCAATGAATACTATAGTCTATTTCATCAATCTCGTTCCCTCCAGTGTCATTTCTAATCTCTCACCCTTTGAACGCCTTTATCATTCTCCCCCTTCCTATGACCATCTTCGCATCTTTGGCTGTATTTGCTTTGTTCTTCTTTCCAAATGTGAGTGTGACAAAGTTTTCAAGAAAAATGCAATCTGCGTGTTCTTAGATTATGGCCTTTGCCAAAAAGGATATCGGTATTATGATCCTACCATACGCAAATTGCACATTTCTAGACATGTCACGTTCTAGAAAAATATCCCCTTTTTCTCCTTACCTCACAAAGCATCTCTATTTTCATGTCAAGAACCTCTGCTAGATCCTTTTTTTACCACTTCGTGAGGAACATGGACCACCTGAACAACCTAACAAGCCTGCTGTGTTTCCCACAACCAATTCTCCTGCGAGTAATCCGGCAACTCCTGAGAGGTGGTATCCTGCTCGCAACCATAATCCACCACCTCGGTTGACAGACTATCATTGTTACTTGTCCATCATTTTGCCCTTACATGAACCTAAGTCATATCAAGAGGCATCATCTAATCCTTCCTGGTAGAATGCTATGTCAAAAGAACTTGAGGCTTTACAGAAGACCCATATGTGGGACCTGATTGATCTGCCACCTGAAAAATCAGTCGTGGGCTATAAATGGGTTTACAAGATCAAAACTAATGCTGATGGTTCCATTGAATGCTATAAAGCTGCCTTGCTGCCAAAGGATTCACACAAAAATATGGCATCGACTCTGAGGAGACCTTTGCTCCTGTTGCTCGTATGACATATGTCCGTACTCTACTTGCTATAGCCGCTACAAAATGCTAGTCTTTACATCAACTTGATGTCCAGAATGCCTTTCTTCATGATGATCTATCTGAAGAAGTGTATATGATGCCACCTCCTGGTTTCTCTCATCAGCCTAATCAAGTATGTAAACTCTGTCATGCGCTCTATGGTCTCAAACAGGCACCTCAAGCTTGGTTTGATAAGTTTCGAACCACTCTTCTTGCTTATGGATTTCTTTAGAGCCACCATGACTCCGCCCTATTTTATTAATGCTCCGCTCGTGGGATTATTCTCCTCCTTCTTTATGTTGATGATATGGTGCAATGATTCTCAGGGCATTCATGATACCAAGCAATACTAGCATAGGTGCTTCAAAATGAAAGATCTTGATTTATTGCGCTTCTTTCTAGGTATTGAAGTCACCTATCAGTCTGATGGTCTCTTTCTTTCTCAAGCTAAGTATGCCTCCGACTTGCTTACTTGTGCTGGCTTAATAGATAATAAGATTGCTGATACCCCTCTTGAGCTTAATGTTAAACTTTGACCTACTGATGGTACAATTCTCTCTGATTCCTCTCGGTATCGTCAACTTGTAGATAGTCTCAACTACGTTACTATTACTCAGCCAAAAATTTCTCATGCAGTTCACATTGTCAGTTAATTCATGTCTGAGCCTCGCACTGCTCACTATACTTCAGTACTTCGGATTCTGTGCTATATTAAGGGCACTCTGTATCATGGGCTTCTCTTTTCGTCCTCTGACTTTACTCTTCATGCCTATTCTGATTCTGATTGGGCTAGAGATATTGCTGATCGCCACTCTACCACTGGTTATTGCATATTCTTGGAAAATTCACGGATTGCTTGAAAAAGCAAAAAGTAATCATTATCTCTCGTTTAGTGCAGAAGCTGAATACCGTGCCCTTGCTCATACTACTACTGAGATTGTCTGGCTTCGTTGGCTCCTTAATGATATGGGCATACCCCTATCCTCTCCCACGATCGTTTATTGTGATAGCAATAGTGCCATCCAAATCTCCCGCATGCCATCTTTCATGAGCGCATGAAACATATAGAAATTGACTGTCACTTTACTTGCCATTATTATCAGCACCAGACTATTGATCTCCATCATATTTCCTCCACCAATCAAATTGCTGATTTACTTATCAAATCCCATTCTAAGGAGCGCTTCCCATACCTTCTCTCCAAACTTCATCTGCAAGCAGCATCTTCAGTTTGAGGGGGGTGTTAAACAACTTTCCTTCCTAAGGGATCTTCTTCTATATTTAGATGTCTTTACTTGGAATATATTGGCTGGGACAACTTTCCATATTTAGCTGCTTCCAATTACCTTGTATTCAATATTTAATGTATATTTAAAGGGGTAAAACCCAAGCAGAAAGATATGAATAAAGGGAGATCTTTTACCTTTTACACCATTCTCCCTTCTTCCCTTCCATGCCCTCCTCAGTGACCCTTCCATCGCCTGTCGACGGCTCCCCCCTTGCCACCTGTCAACCATCCTCTGGCCCTCCTCATTACCCATCGATTGGCGAAGAGCGACCCATAATGGAGGTGCATAAGGCTCACAAGAAAGTCACTTTCTCCGAGGCTTGTAGAGGAGGGGATTGCCATCATCAAAGCTCACAGAAGAGGGAAAGCCATCATTAGGATTCATGAGGAAGGGAATGCCATCGTCGGAGCTTGCAAGGAAGGGAAAGCCATCATTGGGGCTCACAAGGGAAAGGGTTGCCATCATTGGGGTTTGCGGGGGAGAGGAAGCCATCGCTAGGGGGTGTTCTCTGTCACTAAGGGTGCAGGCTAGGTGCAGTCAAGGAAAAGAAGGAAAGGTACTATGAAATTATATATATTTAATTTATGGATAGTTTAAATTTTTAATTTTATATTATGCAACATTACTTGTATGTACCAAACATAATAATCTACATTACCTGTAATGTTTATCACTAGTAATCCACATTACTAACAATCTATATTATCTTTCAAGATTGCCCGGCAATGTACCGAACGCAATCTATGGATTCATTTGGTTGGAGATAATCTGGCATGAAAAAATAAATCTCGTGCCAAATATCATGTTTGGCATGAAAAGTGAAGAAGAGAGATGATAAAAAGAATTGTGGATCTCATGTTTATTTTTCAAAGAAAGAAGATAAAACAAATATCAAGGATTGGTATTTTATAAATTTCTAAGTGATAGTAATTTAGTATTGCCAAAAATATCTCAAATAAAGTATATTTATGATCATTGAATTTGTTTTAATATCTTTCCAAATTCATTCAATAAAAAAAATTTACAAACTAATTAAAATATAAATATCATAATACAAAGAATTATGTAATTATAATTATTATATAAAAATTGATTAAATATGATAATACTATCTTAATATTAAAAAAATATTTTCCATGGATATATTTATAAATTTGATTTGATAAAAACTTTTTTTTCTACAATCAATTTTTTTAGATAAATGATTTTTAGAAATAGGTAGATTATTTTTTAATTTGGCATACTTCAACCTAAATATTTGAGATATCTAACAACTTAGGGAAAACATCATATAGGAGACCTTAATTCTGCAACCATACATGGGATGGTGATGATTTCAAATTATGCCCAAATATTTTTTTTGTCACCAACTGCTATTCATCTCCCGTTAATCAAGACAAGATCTAAGCCTGTGAATGACATAGCATGGTTCACATTTCTTTTGATATGTGGGTAGTGATGTTATGTATGGTAGAAATATCTCTGTGCTTGCAATTATCGAAGCATTCAGTTTTTTTGGAGCAATATTGTATATTTATATAAAAGAAAGTGAAATAAGTGTGTTTTCTAAATATTTTAAGAAATAACTTGTTTTCTTTTATTATTAGATAAAAATGTTAACTTATCTAATGCATTCTATGGCCAAGTATCATGAGAGTTGCAAATAATTTAAAAAAATTATAAAAACATCTTCTCAACTTTATCTCAATTTTATTTATATCCATTCAACTTTAAAACATCTCAATTAGATTCTTCAAATTAATAAACTGTATTAATGTGATCTTTCCATCCATCTAACTGCTGCAGTTATGTTACCCTTCAAAACGATCAAAATGCCTATCTCTATTTTAAAATGATTTGCAATAATGGCCATTAAGAAAAACATAAAAATCACAAGCCACGAGATGATCAGACTCAACATTCGGTCCTCAATAAATCCATCCTCTATTCATCTTCTCTCCTTAAATCCTAACCTCTCGTTCTATTCCCTTTCGTCCAACCCAATCCCAGAATGGAGAATCCTCGAAGCCAAATCCTAATGGCATCCAATCCTAATGGCCCCTCCTTCAATCATCTCCTCCTCCAAAGCTTCAGGGGCCACCTCCAACTCTGCCTCCCATATCTTAACACCAACTCCTTCCTCTTCCACACCCTCAATGACTTCTTCCTTTGCAATGAGCTCCATACAAATGATGAAAATAACTCCGAGGAAGACAACTCGCTCATCATCTTCTTCGGCAGTGGTGCTAAGCACCGGAGGCCACTTGGCAAGGAGGAGACTCGATACGACAATGCTAAGGAGAAGCTCTAGGTCAATTCAGGCTAATTTGTGTCCACTCCGGAAATAGTGCCCCCACTACCCCCTTCTCCTCTCCCCCATTGCATAGTGGGGAGAGAGAGAACCTTAGAGATGCTCTAGTATGCCATTGATGTGGCCAAGTCCCACGAGATCATGGCTCGCTTTTGGTCCATCACCCCCAAGCCTGTCCTGACACCGCTCCCCAATGGCCCATCCAACTACCCCTCCCCCTTCCCCTCTCCCTCCCCCTCCTTCACCTCCACCACCGCCCTCCACCTCTGTGCTCGCAAGTATAGATGCTCCACCCTTACCTCCCTCTACTTCAAGTGCCTACGCACCCCCTTCTTTTCTTCTACTCCTTGCATCGCGATCTAATTGGATCTGCCCATGGGCTCCCTCTCTTGCCTCATTCTCCATGCCCACAAAGCTGCCCATCAAAACCTCTAGCAACCTCCTCATTTTATTGATGGGCTCGACCATCACCATCAGGCCCATCATCCTCGACACCGACCCAGATCCGCTAGCGCTCGCAGAGAAATCAAAGAAGGTGGAGGAGAAGATGGAGTCCAACTTGCTCCTAGCATTCATCTTTGACTCCTAAAACTAGATCCGACTGGCCGATTCTGCTTACAAGGAGATGGTTGGGTAGCCAAAGCGCCCGTGGCTTGACTTGATGGTCTCTGTTGGCACTAGCAAGCTCGGTGTATGACTAGCATCGAAGAGCATCGATGGATAGGTGATGCTCAACCTGTTGGAGACTCGAAGTCATCGGTGCTACTTTTCTGATTTAATTACATAGATAGAGACATTGTTGCAGAGGAGTTGAGATACTTCAATTTTTCTTCTATTTTAATTTATGATTTTTATTTTAATTGGAAGCAACAAGAATAATTTTATCATTTCATAAAATTAAAATATCTTGTCAAAATTAAGTGGCAGTATTTCGTTAACCAAGATGGACGAGAGGGTCATATTGATATGATTTATTAATTTAAAAATCTAATTAAAATATTTTAAAAAATAAGAGACCGTAAAATTAAGATAAAATTAAAAGATATCCCTATAATTTTTTTTAATTTTAATATTTTTAAAAAACTGAGATTATAGGTACTATTTAGATTTGTTTTTATCTTTTTTTTTGGGCATTCAAGACTGCAAGCCTACGGAACCTGAGCCCGTTCCGAGCATCAGAGCTATAATTGCTGCAGGTTTCTCTGACTTAAAAAACTTTGGAATGCTGCCTCTTGCAGGATTGGGCTCGCTAAAGAAGCAGAATTTGCAAAACTCAAAAGTGTTTCATACCATCCAATTACACAGATGAGTTCCTCACAAATTTAAAAAAAAAAAAATTCAGTCCAAAGAATAAAGCTGTTGATTAGGAAGAACAAGGAGGGCAAAAATACTAGCTGAAATTTCTCCAGAAAACAGAATCAAGTTCCACTCATGATACTTTTCTTTAGAAACAAAAGGGAAAAGTTTACTTCCACATGAGAGTGCAATTTGAAAAGCCCTTACATCTGCAAATGCTGAAGTGCAACAAATTGGCTATCTTGTACGACCTCCAAGAGATTGCAAATGAGCCTTTGTTCCCTTAAACCGTATAATATCCATAAAGGCACAAAGCCAAATATATACTGATCAAGACTCCAAGTTTGAGTATATTACCATGCAGAGGATTCCATATCTGCTGATGTCTGATCTAATGGTAAAGGCTCTACATCCATACAGTTAAAAATAAGTGAAAAACTATGTAATACTATCTGTAACACCAATTACCAGCTAGCAATTAACAGACACGCCCTGGTCTTTGCTTCTAATCTAGACATAAAACTCAAATTAAACCCAGGTCCTTTGTAAAAATTCTAAATGCCTTCCATGAGCCTGTAAAAATTCTCAGCATTGAAGTTTAGTTCCATAGAGCCCCTAATGGCTAAAAGGAAATAACATATGCCTTTAAACACCATTGTAATAGCTCCAGCCTAACAAGAGCCCACTAACTGCCACTCCACCTGGCCTAACTTTGCTAATCTCAACATAAGACAGTCTTCGTTAGCACCCAAGTGAGCATAGTATGATAGCAAGATAAAATTTTTTGCCCCGGTATGCTTCATGTCTGTTTTTCTTTTTTTTCCTTTTGTATAAGGCTGCAAATGAATCGGGTTGACCCATGACCCCACCCGGCCCAACTCGTTTAGACCCGATCCAACCCGTTTTTAGGGACCCATGGATCTTGATCGGGTTCTAAAATTAGACTCGTTCCATTTTTCGAATCGGGTCCGTATTTATTAAATTTAGACCCGACCCGACCTGATTCAAACATTCTAATACTATTAGAATTATATTTATTTGGATCTTTAAATTATAATTTAAAATTGTATGGAACTTATTTTTAACATAGAGGTAAAATTATAATTATTTATATATATATATATTAATTTATTTTAAAAATAATATTGTTTGTTATCCATTTTATGGTTTATAATAATTGGCTATATAACAATTAAAATATAATTATCTATATTTGATTCGGATCATATTTAGATCTAAATTTTTTATATTAGAACCGGGTTATTCATAAATCTAATCCAACCTGAATGATCTATTGGGCTGAAAATTCTGATAATGGACCGGATCCAATCCGATATAATTTTTTAGTGAATTGTGTATGGATCTAATATTAGAAATTGATCAAAGAACTGGATCGGATCGGGGTCACTCATGACCCCATCTGACCTCCACCCCTTCTTTTGTGAAAGCCATCAAAGAAAGTCTTAGAGTAGATGCAAAATAAACTATATGTAAGAAATATAAAATTTCTTCCCCAGCCAATATATGAAGGCCTAGCTAGTATGCTTATAGATTATAATCTCCTGGGATATATCATATTATTACATCCTTAAAATTAGGAACCATACAATCTCTTAATATAGCACATTATCTCAAAATTATATGGCATATAATTCCACCCCCTCCCCAAAAGAAAAAAAATTGTAAAGCTTAACAAAGTTTACAGCTTGCCCAGATCCTAACATGCAGCCATCAAAACATTTACCATAACTTACCCCAAAAAAAAAAAGAACACCGATCATAGGGACATGATAGCCTTCTAAAGATGGCCTTGAGAACCACTACGGTGGTAGCTCGGTTGGTTAAGACATGGCTTAGCTCTTGTGAATAATCCATTGGTCACGGGTTCGAGGAATGATCCCGCGGGTAACTCGATTAAATTATAGATTAATTCTGGAACACGTGACTGGGAGGCTAAGTGGCCGAAACTCCGACTCCGTAGTGGAGTTAGGCTGACATACTCACCCAATCGGTGAGAAGGGCATGCGAAAAATTACGGCCCGAATCGAACAAAGATCTAATGGATTGGAGCCCGAGTGGGGAGCTACACCGGGGGTTCTTCCCCCATCCCCTAACCTTTTTGTTCACCCAAAAAAAAAAAAAGATGGCCTTGAGAGAAGCGAGGTGCCTGTGGGTGCGGTGCCTTATTGGATCATGTTGGTTGGATCTACAATATTGCAAATCCAAACTTTCTCATGTAATACTATCAGGCTAGGCACAAATTTGGATTTGCCCTATTAGGTTTGATTTAGTTGGAAAGCCACTTAGGATTCCAAAAATCTATTCAATAGATCTTGGAGAGATGTTTCTGATCTTTTTCCAGACAACCCTACATTAGCCCAACAATTCATTAAATTCCTAGAGGAAAATATTTGTTGCTTATATTCTGTGATGTGATTTGTGTGCAAAATTTTGGATTTATGTGGCTGAAGAATTACTGGAGCTTAAGCCCTGGGGTGATCTTTGAAAAAGCAAAAAAATCTTGGGCTCCAATCCTAATGGATTGGAGCCCGAGTGGGGAGCTACACCGGGGGTTCTTCCCCCATCCCCTAACCTTTTTGTTCACCCAAAAAAAAAAAAAAGATGGCCTTGAGAGAAGCGAGGTGCCTGTGGGTGCGGTGCCTTATTGGATCATGTTGGTTGGATCTACAATATTGCAAATCCAAACTTTCTCATGTAATACTATCAGGCTAGGCACAAATTTGGATTTGCCCTATTAGGTTTGATTTAGTTGGAAAGCCACTTAGGATTCCAAAAATCTATTCAATAGATCTTGGAGAGATGTTTCTGATCTTTTTCCAGACAACCCTACATTAGCCCAACAATTCATTAAATTCCTAGAGGAAAATATTTGTTGCTTATATTCTGTGATGTGATTTGTGTGCAAAATTTTGGATTTATGTGGCTGAAGAATTACTGGAGCTTAAGCCCTGGGGTGATCTTTGAAAAAGCAAAAAAATCTTGGGATGAAGTTCGGTCTAACAATTTGTTAACTCTCGGCAATTATAAAGGTGCCCTTGAAGATTTTAAAACTATATATTTTTTCATTCTCGAGAAAAAAATTATTTATTTTTTCACTTTATCAATTTTGTTGCCGCTGAATCCCCCGGACCAGGCTTCCTCGACCGGACTTACTAGAGTGCACATCTCCCGGTTCCTGCAAAAAAGGTCCCACGGGCTGGTGGTGTTCCGGCGGGGGACACTCCGATGGCTAAGTCAGTGGGAGACTTGGAGCAACAGAATGAAGGAATCGCAAAGGAGATAGCTTATGGAAAAGGAAGAGCCTGCTTATCTCGGGGTCCCCACTTTACCTTATATAGATGCGGAACTTTACTGGAATCTGTTAGGGGCTAGGCTGGAAATGGCTGATTTGGCCTTAGAGGAATCTCGGTAGTGGCCAGGTGGCACCAGGAGGGAATGACACCATGATGTCAGGAATATATTGTAACAGAATTCTGTTACTAGCTGAAAGGGGCCTTTGGGACCTCCGGGCTGTCCTTGGAGCAGCCTGTTTTAGATCGATATGGGCATGGCTGAAGTGGGTCAGTTGGACCTAACTGAACGGTCGGTCGGATCTCTGGTGGATCGGTCGGACCTCTGGTAGATCGGTCGGATCTCTAGTGGGTCAGTCGGACCTCTGGCGGGTCGGTCGGACCTCTAGTGGGTCGATCGGACCCGATCTGATTCGGAGGGAGGTCGGTTGTGTATAACAGTTGCCCCCTTGCTCTTGGCCTTTGGGAGGGCCTGTAGCTTCGAAGGGTGAGTGCATCATTCCCGCATTGAATGCATTCATCCTTGTAGGGATTGCGAATCTAATCAGGTATGCTGCGTCTGGTCACTTCCCACTCCAGAAGCTCGCGCCTGGGATAGGTGTCGATCCCGCATTGGAAGCGAAGGGAACGATAATTAATGCAAAAGGGGTGCAATGATGAGCGGTCAACCCGGCCTGCTCGGCCATCGGGCTTCGGAGGTGATTTGGGTGATGTGGCGACATCTGAGCAGTTGGTGTCGCACTGGGGGCGACCCACCCGCCGATAATCCGGCGATCACACAGATCGCAACCAGACTATGCTTCCTTCCATCACATCGGCTTCCGCTGCGTCAGGACTTGTGTCGCTTGACGCTCGGGTCGCGACACTCGAGGAATGGTGACAACCGCTTCCCTCAAGGGCTATATAAGGTGATGTTGAGACTGTGGGCGAAGCCTTTGCTGCATTTGCCTTTGGAGAGAAATTTTGGCCCGCTCCAGCTTCTTTAACCTTTTAGGAAACCCAGCCTTCAAGTTAGTGCCTCTCTCCTCCAAGCCCCTTAACAATGGCCTCTGGTAGTCAGAGTTCTAGCCGTAGGGTAGAGGGACTGAGTCCCAACCAAGTATAGTCTGAACTAGTATGGGATCGGGTAGAGGCTCTTAGGATTACGTTCAACATTCCATCCACCTTGCACATCATCATCCCGGACCGGGAAGGGAGGGTGACCTGGCTACCAAGCCTAGGAGCCCTCCTGGTGTACGAGGACCACCTGAAGGCCGGTCTCCAATTTTTCCTGTGTGATTTCTTTGTTTGGGTCTTCAACCTGTACCAAGTCACTCCTATGCAGCTGACCCGGAATAGTATTCGGGCCATCAGCTGTTTCATGATCCTGTGCCAGAGGGTTGGGGTAGAACCTAGGACTTCCCTCTTTAGAAACTCTTTTGTCCTCAAGAAGGACTTCCAGAGCGAGGAGTGGTGGGTGTTCAACCCCCGTCCTGGGCGGAAGATAATTGGGGGTCTTCCGTCGGCCATTAATGGGTGGAAGTCAAAGTTTTTTTTTATTCATGGTCTTCAGCCTTGGGGCTTCAACCCGTCATGGAAGGAACCAAGGCTGACAACTGAAGGAGGGAGGGCGGTCTTGATGGCCTATCAAGCCGACTTCAACGAGTTGGAAGCAGTCGATATCACCATGGTGAAGGAGCTGCTTCGGGAGGATAGCCTTCGCTTGGTTGGAGTCAGCTGTCATGAACATTTAGGTAGGGTAGGAGTCGTTACCATTGACCTTTTTGTTCTGTCAGCTACATTCTTTCTTTCTTCACTCTGATCTTGTTCTTGTAATAAGAGAGAAAATGAAGCCGAACCGTGCAAGAATAGTAGAGCGGGCCGCGAGGAAGAGGGCCACCCAGTCCACGGAGCCGACCATGGGTAGGTAGCAGAAACGATGAGCTGAAGAATAGCTCGCAATCGTCATGGCGTCGGGCTTCGATGAGGACAATATGCCTCTGTCGGAGTGGTTGGTGGCTAGAGCGTCGGGACCTCTACCTACAGTCGGGGAGTCAGTCATCTGACCGGAGCCGGACCCTTCAAATCCGACCGAAGTGGGGATGACCCCAGCCTCGCCATCAACCGAGTGGATGGAGGCGATCCACCCCGCAGGTGAGAAGAAAGGGGCAGTCGAAGGGGTGGAGGTTGAAGAGGTTAGCCATGACACCTATCAGCGCTGGCGTGCTCTTCACAAGACCTACTAAAGGGAGCCATCACTGATGCCAATTGGGATGAGACGAGCAAGCATAAGATAAATGAGGTGGCGAGAGGCGCCTACCTTAGTTTGCTAAAGGTACTTCTGTCATCCCTTCATTTTCTCCCTTCTTCTTTTCACTTCTTGTACATGACTAACATGGTCCATTTCCTGTAGCTCCTTCACGAGGTCTTGATGATAGACGAGGACCTTGGCGAGATGATACGTAAGGTAGAGGCCTGATAACTACATTAAACATAAATATAAAAGTATTATTTTAATATTAAAATATCATTATTCTTTCAAAATTAATATTTTTATATGTTATTTATAGAAAAGAACAATGCCCACATGGAGAGCCTGATATTAGAAGTCCAACTACGCAAACGGCACTCGAATCGGACTCAGAACGGGCCCAGAAAGAATTTTTGAAGAATTAACTAAATATTTTCACGAAATTTAAAGCAGTCGGTGCACAGTGGACCGGCCGCTCGGTCCACCCAGCGCTCCATAAGCCGCGATCCACCATTAACGCGGTCCATGACTGCAGAGCCATGGACCGCCTTGCCCCATTCAAGCCGAAACTCGCTGGAAAGTCGCCCCCACCGCCGGGAAGGTCGCCGACAAGCTTGCCACCGGCCGGAGAAGCCTCGGTGGCCAGAAAATTTCTTCCAAAAGGGGCTGTGGTTGTTTCATCTTCTCTTGGCCGAATCTCACCGCAGTCACCATTTCCCGTCGTCGGACCACCTCCCACGACCACCACCGGCCGGAGTAGACGGCGGTGCACCATTTCCTGTCGCCGGGAGGTTCTTCACGTGAGTTGTAGCAGTGGGAAGCTCCCTTCGGTTTGAAACAAAATTTGGCCGAAATATGGGCTGGGTGGACTGAACCAAACCGGGAGGAAGGTTCTGGAGCATGGAACGTCGCCGGATGAGCTGAAGATCGATGGGAGCCCGAGCTTCATTGCAAACGGTGGAGCGGGGTTCTGTTGTTCGGTTGTGTCTGGTGCAACCGAGGAGCATGTGCAGTTGAGTTGTTTTAACAGAGGAGTAGGTCGTTGCAACGATGGAACCGTGGAGTGGGTTGGGAGCAGGGCAAGGAAAGCCTATAAATAGGGGTCCTTGGGAGCCAGTGGGAGGTATTTGGTCGATCAGTGAAGAAGCCCTGCAGTTCTCTTTTCATGTTTCCATTTTCTTCTTCTCTGTATTTTCTTCCTCCATCACAGAACAGTGCCTTCTCTTCTCCATTCCACAGAGAGCAGCAAGCCATCTTCCCACCACTCCAGCTTAGTCGTGGAGACCCCATTCTAGAGTATAGTCCACCTCTTCATTCTTCCAACCCTCGGTTCAGTCACAGTCCCGAAAATCCCTGTTTCTTCCATGCGATCTTTTGGTTTTCTGCTATTCCACTTTATTCCCACTATTCCAACACTATTCCAGATCTATTCCAAGTTTATCCCAACTTTATTCTAGTAGACCTATTCTCTACCGGTCAGCGCCATCTTCATGCAGAAATCAACCGAGTCTGGAGCTTCACATGGGAAAGGGGGTTTTATTTTTGGTTTTATTACTTTGATGTACCCCCTCTTGAAATAAAGAAATCATTCGATTAATTGATGTTCTGTTGTTTTTGTTTTTATTTTTGATTCAGATGCATTGCTAGGGCAAAGCTTTGGAGGTAAGTCAAGTGAAATTAATCCTGACTGATCTATTCCCAAGTGAGTACGGGCTGTACTCTCGTGAGATAGATCATATCTAGGTTATTTCACTAGCATTTAGACCAGTCTATTCCCAAGGGACGGGCCGTGATTCACGGATATGGGTCGTGCTCTCTATCGGATAGATCATTTCTTGAGTTACCTTTATTGCTGATTACTTGTTAATTTTCTTTTATAGTTTTAAGATTTCAATTTCTATTGCATATTGATTGTTTTCAAAGTAATCAAGAAAGTCCCTATGGATTCGACCCTTGCTCCTGCTATTCTATTTTAGAATAGTAGTTTTAAGGTAATTAAATCGGTGCGTTGCATCGCACATCAGATTTTTGGCACCGTTGCCGAGGACTTTTGGCATTATTTTGAAAATTTCAAAAAATTTTAAAAAAAATTCAAATTTCAAAAATTCAAAAAATATTTCAAATTTTCAAAAATTCAAAATTTTTGTTTCGTTCTATTTGATCTCCTTTTTAGAATTACTTAGGTAAACTTACTTTCCTACAAAATCAAAAAAAGAATTCAAAATTCATCAGGAAATTAGATACTTAATCATCAAAATTTTTAAAAAAAAGTAATTAGTTTAGTTTTGTTTGATAATTTCAAGATATGGACACCTTGTTTATTGCATCCATTTCTTTTCTCCATAATTCAACTTAAGGGCATTAACCTCTTTAATCAGATAAGGTAGGGATTTCATTACCCTTCCTTGGCCCACAAATCATTTCCCATCATTTGCATTCACCTAAGCCTCTAACCTTAAAATCAATTAGACGCCAGCCCTAAGGAATTCGAGCTGAATAGGATAAGGGAACCCTAGAGTTGTACTGGGTTCAGGTCAGTTAACTACTTGGTGTCTAAGGAAAGTGGTTCAGGGACAAGAGCTCGAAGGGAGGTGCTTTGGTTCCGCTTACCTGGCTAATTTTTAATTAGTGTTTAAGGCGAGCGATAAGGGAACCTTCACCAACCTTACACTTACCTGGCCAAGTTAGTTGGGTGATTTTGGACTTGGAGTGCTCAAAGGTGACCTTGGAACAGTTACGAGCTGTCTAGGTCTAAGCTAACCCTAGGATAGAGTTGTGTAAATTGTTTGTGTAAATTGTTTTGAAAAAATAAAAAATTCATCTAGTTCTAGGACTCTCTTAGGAGTTTTTCCTTTAGATCTTTTGTTTCCTTCCCCCTTCTTTTTTTTAAAAATAATAATAAAAAAAAAATACCCAACCATGTACCAATTTCCTGAGTCTAGGTACGACCAAATTTATCAAGATCAACTTATAACTCATATAGACCAGGAGAAAATTCTGATGCTTATAACCCTGGTTGGGGGACTCAATTAGATTTTTCGTGGCAACCACACCCAAAGTTGCCCCAGTATCCCAAAGACCTTCGTTTGTAGATGCTTCTTATCACGATCTGTCCTATTCAGATTATCAACCTTCTCCTAGTCCTTATAGCCTATCTTTTCAAGAAGAGCTTTTACAAGCACTAGACCGGCTTGAAATTAGTCAGAACCTACTTAAGATTAGTCAGAACTCATTTCTTCCTCAAACTAACCTAGAAGCCGATAGATTTGCCCAATATCAACAACCGATCATGCCTCAGTAGCAATCTATCGAGGAGCTTAATGTTTATTATTTGATTGAGGCAGAAAAACCAAATTGGTGGGATGAACTACTTCCATCATCATCTTACTCACCGATGACTTCCTTTGATGATATGATGGAATTTATTGAGGCATCCCTGGAATCGCAACAGAATAACATAGTAGGGGAAGCCATACCTCCTAGTTATCTCGAGAACTCATTAGATCCCTTTACAACTCAGTGTGAGGTAGATGATTTTAATGAAGATAAAGATATCATAGGGAGGGATGATCCACTTTTCAAACCTACCCCACTTTTGATGGAACAAATTGAGCCAACACCTAGCCCCCCAATAGCTCCTCTGTTCGAATCACCACCAGATTATTTAGAATCGACATCGCTTCCTGTCACACCTATTGACACCCTACCAATGATCTCTAATCAGGAAGACCTAATAGTTGGTGATCTAAAGATGCATAGACAAGCTGTTGGATGGGATGTGTATGACCTGAGGGATAATTATCTTAAGAAGTTTGTGACTGATTCTTCTATGTTTGGCACTACTTTCGAACATCACCTTCAAAAACCATCTTTTATTCTGAAATGATGTATGGAGACAGACTTACAATTAACCCTGATAAAGTGCCATCAGGAAGGGATGATATCAAGACATACCATACTCGAGAATGGGATTAGGGTAGACATTTATGGCGATCGACAAATTTTTAAGCCCCCACCTCCACTCTCAGCCCAAAACACACAATCCCTTCCACAAAATTTTTATAGGATTTTTCTATCTTGGTCTAGCACGCTTACCTCCTGTATTTTCTAGATCAGGGATAATCGTCGTCGTAGAATATTCTACGAATGTTTTTCTGCCATATTGACAAGGCCTTCTGATTGGCCTATCTTCTAAAATTTTCTTGAGGGATGTACCTAAGTTCAATATCTGTAACACTCCTTCTTAGTGTCTGGCAGAAGAAGTTAAACTTAGCACTCCTTGGAGGCAACCCAGTTTATGTTTTTAATTTTTAACTAGTTTCTTTTCTTTTCTTTTTAGAAGAATAAAGTGAGGGAGTACAGCAACAAAGGAACCCGCTACTTCATGAAACCTTCGAAGCACATTTTTCCAAGGTGTATTCTTTCCTATTATACTTCTTATTTTCTTTCCTACTCCATTGAGGACAATGTCGATTAAGTTGGGAGGGGGAGATTTACTTGACTTGCTTAGATCTTCGAGTGCAATTAGAAATGACTAGGTTATGTGTACCTAATTATTGTCTCGAACTAGAGTTACTTATGCACCTTAATCAAATGATTGATTAATGGCCTTGATAATACTAGAGATGCTGAGGAATAAATTATTAAAGAAACTCAATAAATGGCAGGGTATAGATCATAAATAATTTCATGGAGTAATTCCAAAGCCTTTTGACCATTGATCTTAATAAAGAGTCTACTTTTTGGGGATATAAATCAAAAGATCAAGTATGCTAAGATTTTTTCTTTAAAAAAAAAAGAAGTTAGTATAGTTTCACAGCTTTACTTGAACTCTTACTAAGTAACCGGGCCCCTTCGCCTAAGTAAGCGTTGTGGTTCGCGTCAAAAGATGAGAAGATCAAGAAATCTGTTAAGCAATGGTACCTCCTTGAGTAACCGAGCCCCTTTGCCTAAGTAAGCGTTGTGGTTCGCGTCAAAAAGGGAGAGAATACTAATACTTATGAGGCTTGGATATAACACAGGAAAAATGAAAGGGAAAAAATCATCTAGCAGAAATGTATTGAAATAAATCCCAGAAAGTTAGAGGATTTTAAAGTGAGATGGAAAGTTGGCAGAAGAAGAACTCCAGAAATCTTTATGAACTTTACCTGACCACTAAAAAGAGTTGAATTAGTAATCCAATGAAGTATCTCAGTAGTAGTCTGACCAAGTATCATCTGCCTTTGGGTTGCTTGGGTTAACAGATAATTTAATGATGGGTTGATATACATGGATAATCTATCTGCTTTACTCGAGGACAAGCAAAGTTCAAGTTAGGAGATGTGATAACTACATTAAACATAAATATAAAAGTATTATTTTAATATTAAAATATTATTATTCTTTTAAAATTAATATTTTTATATGTCATTTATAGAAAAGAACATCGCCCACGTGGAGAGCCCAATTTTAGAAGTCCAACGGCGGGAACGGCACTCAAATCGGACTCAGAACCGGCCCAGAAAGAATTTTTGAAGAATTAACTAAAGGTTTTCACGAAATTTAAAGCAGCCGGTGCATAGTGGACCGGCCGCTCGGTCCACCCAGCACTCCATAGGCCGCGATCCACCATTAACGCGGTCCACGGCTGCAGAGCCGTGGACTGCCTTGCCCCATTCAAGCCGAAACTTGCCGGAGAGTCGCCCCCACCGCCGGGGAGGTCGCCGGCAAGCTTGCCACCGGCCGGAGAAGCCTCAGTGGCCGAGAAATTTCTTCCAAAAGGGGCTGCGGTCGTTTCATCTTCTCTTGGCTGAATCTCACCGCAGTCACCATTTCCCGTCGCCGGACCGCCTCCCACGACCATCGCCGGCCGGAGAAGACGGCGGTGCACCATTTCCTATCGCCGGGAGGTTCTTCACGTGAGTTGCAGCAGTGGGAAGCTCCCTTCAGTTTGAACCAAAATTTGGTCGAAATATGGGCTTGGTGGACTGAACCGAACCGGGAGGAAGGTTCTGGAGCATGGAGCGTCGCCGGATGAGTTGGAGATTGATGGGAGCCCGAGCTTCGTTGCAAATGGTGGAGTGGGGTTCTATTATTGGGTTGTGTCTGGTGCAACCGAGGAGCGTGTGCAGTTGAGTTATTTTAACAGAGGAGTAGGTCGTTGCAACGATGGAACCGTGGAGCTGGTTGGGAGCAGGGCAAGGAAAGCCTATAAATAGGGGTCCTTGGGAGCCAGTGGGAGGTATTCGGTCGATCAGTGAAGAAGCCCTGCAGTTCTCTTTCCGTGTTTCCATTTTCATCTTCTCTATGTTTTCTTCCTCCATCACAGAACAATGCCTTCTCTTCTCCATTCCACAGAGAGCAGCAAGCCATCTTCCCACCACTCCAGTTTAGTTATAGAGACCCCATTCTAGAGTATAGTCTACCTCTTCATTCTTCCAACCCTTGGTTCAGTCACAGTCCCGAAAATCCCTGTTTCTTCCCTGCGATCTTTTGGTTTTCTGCTATTCCACTTATTCCAGCTTTATTCCCACTATTCTAATACTATTCCAGCTTTATTCCAAGTTTATCCCAACTTTATTCTAGCAGACCTATTCTCTACCGGTCAGTGCCATCTTCATGCAGAAATCAACGGAGTCTGGAGCTTCACATGGGAAAGGGAGGGGGTTTTATTTTTGGTTTTATTACTTTGATGTACTCCCTCTTGAAATACAGAAATCATTCGATTAATTGATGTTCTGTTGTTTTTGTTTTTGTTTTTGATTCAGATGCGTTGCTAGGGCAAAGCTTTGGAGGTAAGTCAAATGAAATTAATCCTGACTGACCTATTCCCAAGTGAGTACGGGTTGTACTCTCATGAGATAGATCATATCTAGGTTATTTCACTAGCATTTAGACCAGTCTATTTCCAAGGGACGGGCCGTGATTCACGGATACGGGCCGTGCTCTCTATCGGATAGATCATTTCTTGAGTTACCTTTACTGCTGATTACTTGTTAATTTTCTTTTATAGTTTTAAGATTTCAATTTCTGTTGCATATTGATTGTTTTCAAAGTAATCAAGAAAGTCCCTATGGATTCGACCCTTGCTCCTGCTATCCTATTTTAGAATAGTAGTTTTAAGGTAATTAAATCGGTGCGTTGCATCGCACATCAGATTTTTGGCACCGTTGCCGAGGACTTTTGGCATTATTTTGAAAATTTCAAAAAATTTTAAAAAAAATTCAAATTTCAAAAATTCAAAAAATATTTCAAATTTTCAAAAATTCAAAATTTTTGTTTCGTTCTATTTGATCTCCTTTTTAGAATTACTTAGGTAAACTTACTTTCCTGCAAAATCAAAAAAAAAAAATCATAATTCATCAGGGAATTAGATACTAAATCATCAAAATTAAAAAAAAAGGTAATTAGTTTAGTTTTGTTTGATAATTTCAAGATATTGACACCTTGCTTATTGCATCCATTTCATTTCTCCATAATTCATCTTAAGGGCATTAACCTCTTTAACCAGATAAGGTGGGGATTTCATTACCCTTCCTTAGCCCACAAATCATTTCCCATCATTTGCATTCACCTAAGCCTCTAACCTTAAAATCAATTAGATGCCAGCCCTAAGGAATTCAAGCTCAATAGGACAAGGGAACCCTAGAGTTGTATCGGGTTTAGGTCAGTTAACTACTTGGTGTCTAAGGAAAGTAGTTCAAGGACGAGCCCGAAGGGAGGTGCTTTGGTTCCGCTTACCTGGCCAATTTTTAATTGGTGTCTAAGGCAAGCGATAAGGGAACCTTCACCAACCTTACACTTACCTGGCCAAGTTAGTTGGGTGATTTTGGACTTGGAGTGCTCAAAGGTGACCTTGGAACAGTTAGGAGCTGTCTAGGTCTAAGCTAAACCTAGGATAGAGTTGTGTAAATTGTTTGTGTAAATTGTTTGAAAAAAAAAAAAAATCATCTAGTTCTAGGACTCTCTTAGGAGTTTATCCTTTAGATCTTTTGTTTCCTTCCCCCTTCTTTTTTAAAAAATAATAATAAAAAAATAAAATACCCAACCATGTACCAATTTCCTGAGTCTAGGTACGACCAAATTTATCAAGATCAAACTTATAAATCATATAGAACAGGAGAAAATTCCGATGCTTATAACCCTGGTTGGTGGGCTCAATTAGATTTTTCGTGGCAACCACACCCAGTAGTTGCCCCGGTATCCCAAAGACCTTCGTTTGCAGATGCTTTTTATCACGATCTGTCCTATTCAGATTATCAACCTTCTCCTAGTCCTTATAGCCTATCTTTTCAAGAAGAGCTTTTACAAGCACTAGACCAGCTTGAAATTAGTCAGAACCCACTTAAGATTAGTCATAACTCATTTCTTCCTCAAACTAACCTAGAAGCCGGTAGATTTGCCCAATATTAACAACCGATCATGTTTCAGCAGCAATCTATCGAGGAGCTTAATGTTTATGATTTGATTGAGGCAGAAAAACCAAATTGGTGGGATGAACTACTTCCATCATCATCTTACTCACCGATGACTTCCTTTAATGATATGATGGAATTTATTGAGGCACCCCTGGAATCGCAATAGAATAACATAGTAGGGGAAGCCATACCTCCTAGTTATCCCGAGAACTCATTAGATCCCTTTACAGCTTAGTGTGAGGTAGATGATTTTAATGAAGATAAAGATATCATAGGGAGGGATGATCCACTTTTCAAACCTACCCCACTTTTGACGAAACAAGTTGAGCCAACACCTAGCACCCCAATAGCTCTTCCGTTCGAATCACCACCAGATTATTTAGAATTGACATCGCTTCCTGTCACACCTATTGACACCCTACTAGTGACCTCTAATCAGGAAGACCTAATAGTTGGTGATCTAAAGATGCATAGACAAGCTGTTGGATGGGATGTGTATGACCTGAGGGATAATGATCTTAAGAAGTTTGTGACTGATTCTTCTATGTTTGGCACTACTTTCGAAGATCGCCTTCAAAATCCATCTTTTATTCTGAAACGATGTATGGAGACAGACTTACAATTAACCCTGATAAAGTGCCATCAGGAAGGGATAATATCAAGACATACCATACTCGAGAATGGGATTAGGATAGACCTTTATGGTGATCGATAAATTTTTAAGCCCCCACCTCCACTCTCGGCCCAAAACACACAATCCCTTCCACAAAATTTTTATAGGATTTTTCTATCTTGGTCTAGCATGCTTACCTCCTATATTTTCTGGATCATGGATAATCGTCGTCGTAGAATATTCTATGAATGTTTTTCTGCCATATTGACAAGGCCTCCTGATTGGCCTATCTTCTAAATTTTTCTTGAGGGATGTACCTAAGTTCAATATCTATAACACTCTCTCTTAGTGTCCGGCTTAAGAAGTTAAACTTAGCGCTCCTGGGAGGCAACCTAGTTTATGTTTTTAATTTTTAACTAGTTTCTTTTCTTTTCTTTTTAGAAGAATAAAGTGAGGGAGTACAGCAACAAAGGAACCCGCTACTTCATGAAACCTTCGAAGCACATTTTCCCAAGGTGTATTCTTTCCTATTATACTTTTCATTTTATTTCCTACTCCATTGAGGACAATGTCGATTAAGTTGGGAGGGGAAGATTTACTTGACTTGCTTAGATCTTTGAGTGCAGTTAGAAATGATTAGGTTATGTGTACCTAATTATTGTCTCGAACTAGAGTAACTTATGCACCTTAATCAAATGATTGATTAATGGCCTAGATAATACTAGAGATGCTGAGGGATAAATTATTAAAGAAACTCAATAAATGGCAGGGTATAGATCATAAATAATTTCATGGAGTAATTCCAAAGCCTTTTGACCATTGATCTTAATAAAGATCTACTTTTTGGGGATATAAATCAAAAGATCAAGTATGCTAAGGTTTTTCCTTAAAAAAAAAAAAGTTAGTCTAGTCTCACAGCTTTACTTGAACTCTTACTAAGTAACCGGGCCCCTTCACCTAAGTAAGCATTATGGTTCGCATCAAAAGGTGAGAAGATCAAGAAATCTGTTAAGCAATGGTACCTCTTTGAGTAACCGGGCCCCTTCGTCTAAGTAAGCATTGTGGTTCGCGTCAAAAAGGGAGAGAATACTAATACTTATGAGGCTTGGATAAAATACATGAAAAATGAAAGGGGAAAAATCATCCAGCAAAAAGGTATTGAAATAAATCCCAGAAAGTTAGAGGATTTTAAAGTGAGATAGAAAGTTGGTAGAAGAAGAACTCCTGAAATCTTTATGAACTTTACTTGACCACTAAAAAGAGTTGAATTAGTAATCCAATGAAATATCTCAGTAGTAGTCTGACCAGGTATCATCTGCCTTTAGGGTTGCTTGGGTTAACATCTAATTCAATGATGGTTTGATACACATGGATAATCTATCTGCTTTACTCGAGGACGAGCAAAGTTCAAGTTGAGAGGTGTGATAACTACATTAAACATAAATATAAAAGTATTATTTTAATATTATTTCAAAATTAATACTTTTATATATCATTTATAGAAAAGAACATCGCCCACGTGGAGAGCCCGATTTTAGAAGTCCAATGGTGCGAACGAAACTCAAATCAGACTCAGAACGAGCCTAGAAAAATTTTTTGAAGAATTAACTAAAGGTTTTCATGAAATTTAAAGTAGCCGGTGCACAGTGCACCGGCCGCTCGGTCCACCCAGTGCTCCATAGGCCGCGATCCACCATTAACGCAGTCCACGGTTGCAGAGCCATGGATCGCCTTGCCCCATTCAACCTGAAACTCGCCGGAGAGTCGCCCCCACCGCCGGGGAGGTCGCCGGCAAGCATGCCACCAGTCGGAGAAGCCTCAGTGGCCGGAAAATTTCTTCCAAAAGGGGCTGCGGTCGTTTCATCTTCTCTTGTCCGAATCTCACCGCAGTCACCATTTCTCATCGCCGGACCGCCTCCTATGACCACCGCCGGCTAGAGAAGACGGTGGTGCACCATTTCCTGTCATCGGGAGGTTCTTCACGTGAATTGCAGCAGTGGGAAGCTCCCTTCGATTTGAACCAAATTTTGGTCGAAATATGGGCTTGGTGGACTGAACCGAACCGGGAGGAAGGTTCTGGAGCATGGAGCGTCGCCGGATGAGTTGGAGATCGATGGGAGCCCGAGCTTCGTTGCAAATGGTGGAGCGGGGTTCTGTTGTTTGGTTGTGTCTGGTGCAACCGAGGAGCGTGTGCAGTTGAGTTGTTTTAACAGAGGAGTAGGTCATTGCAACGATGGAACCGTGGAGCGGGTTGGGAGCAGGGCAAGGAAAGCCTATAAATAGGGGTCCTTGGGAGCCAGTGGGAGGTATTTGGTCAATCAGTGAAGAAGCCCTGCAGTTCTCTTTTCGTGTTTCCATTTTCTTCTTCTCTGTGTTTTCTTCCTCCATCACAGAACAGTGCCTTCTCTTCTCCATTCCACAGAGAGCTGCAAGCCATCTTCCCACCACTCCAGCTTAGTTGTAGAGACCCCATTCCAGAGTATAGTCCACCTCTTCATTCTTCCAACCCTCGGTTCAGTCACAGTCCTGAAAATCCCTATTTCTTCCCTGCGATCTTTTGGTTTTCTGCTATTCCACTTATTCCAACTTTATTCCCACTATTCCAACACTATTCCAGCTCTATTCCAAGTTTATCCCAACTTTATTCCAGCAGACCTATTCTCTATCGGTCAGTGCCATCTTCATGCAGAAATCAACCGAGTCCGGAGCTTCACTTGGGAAAGGGGGTTTTATTTTTGGTTTTATTACTTTGATGTACTCCCTCTTGAAATAAAGAAATCATTCGATTAATTGATGTTCTGTTGTT
This sequence comes from Areca catechu, assembly GCA_021397845.1. Taxonomy (NCBI): domain Eukaryota; kingdom Viridiplantae; phylum Streptophyta; class Magnoliopsida; order Arecales; family Arecaceae; genus Areca; species Areca catechu. The sequence continues at coordinate 44,516,275 of CM038047.1, read as the reverse complement.
TTTGTTTTTGTTTTTGATTCAGATGCGTTGCTAGGGCAAAGCTTTGTAGGTAAGTCAAGTGAAATTAATCCTGACTGACCTATTCCCAAGTGAGTATGGGCTATACTCTCATGAGATAGATCATATCTAGGTTATTTCACTAGCATTTAGACCAGTCTATTCCCAAGGGACGGGCCGTGATTCACGGATACGGGCCGTGCTCTCTATCGGATAGATCATTTCTTGAGTTACCTTTACTGCTGATTACTTGTTAATTTTCTTTTATAGTTTTAAGATTTCAATTTCTGTTGCATATTAATTGTTTTCAAAGTAATCAAGAAAGTCCCTGTGGATTCGACCCTTGCTCTTGCTATCCTATTTTAGAATAGTAGTTTTAAGGTAATTAAATCGGTGCGTTGCGACGCGCATCAAGGCCTCGGCTAGGGAGGCTGAAGGACTGAAGGTGGCCAAAGCGGCGGCACTGTCATCGTAAAGGCCGCTAGGGAGAGACTTTTGGCTAGTTTGACCAAAGTCGAGTCATTGAAAAAGCAGGCAGAGGACTTGCAAACCCAGCTAACTGCGCGGGAGGCCCAGCTAAAGAAGAAGGAAAGGGTCAAGCCCTTGACCTGTCGGCTGTCCGAAGAGGAGGAGTGGTCCGCCGATGTAGAAAGGAGCGCGCGGTCTTACAAGGCACTAGCGAGGAAGTATCTGACCGAGCTGAAGCAGGTAAAGGAGCCGACATAGGAGCAGGTCTGTGATGCCATAGCAAAATACAAGGCCCTAGCCAACTTCAACAATGAAATTTAAGAGGCTGGAGCGGCAATCTATGACTACGGCTTCGACGACTGCCTGAAGAAGGTGGCCGAAGCCTTCCCGGAGCTTGACCTGTCCTCAATACAGCTGACGCACCTGTCGAAAGAAAAAGAGGGCCCGGCCAACACTGGGGCTGACACCTAAACCATTGCCAATGCGAGACTGACGAAGGCCTTGGTTGAGGCTCCGGATGCGGTGTAGGAGGCCGAAGCCGAAGCTCCTTCGGCGATCGGGAAAGATCTTCCTCTTTTATAAATTCTTGGCAAGACTTAGAACCAGTTGTAAAAGTCTGCCTATATATTGTACAAAAGTTTTTGATCAATGAAGTAACATCTTGATGTTCATCTTCTGCTTTATCTTGCTGTTGTTGTTGTATCTTCCTTGTTTTTTTTTGAATGGGCTATTCCTGCCTGAAGAAGGTGGCCGACCAACGGCCCCTTATGGGGTTGCCGAGCACCCCATTGACTTTTAACTTAACCATTTATAAGAAAATTTCAAAATGTCAAGAGGTCGGCTTAGTCCGAACCCATCTCCTTAAGAATTATTCCTAAGGGATCTTCGAACTAGCTGTTTGTAGAGAAATACCTTTGTTGTTTAAGGATCCCACAAAGTGCTTTTCGACGAAGGTCGGATTTGAGTTGGCTGCGCTAAAACCCTTGCCAATTGAGGTCGGACTTAAGTGGGTTGCCCTAGAGCCGTTGCCAATCAGGATCGGAATTTAATGGACTACACTACAGCTTTTGCCAATCGGGGTTGGACTTGACTGGGCTGCCCTAGAGCCTTTGTCGATCGGGATCGGAATTGAGTGGGCTATACTAAAGCATTTGCTGATTGGGATCAAACTTAAGTGGGCTGCCCTAGAGCCTTTGCCGATCAGGGTTTGGCTTGAGTGGGCTATACTAGAGCCTTTGTCGATTGGGGTCGAACTTGAGTGGGCTATACTAGAACCTTTGCCAATCGGGATCGAAATTAAGTGTGTTGCCCTAAACACTTTGCCGATCGGAGTTAGACTTGAGTGGGCTATACTAGAGCCTTTGTCGATCGGGGTCGGACTTGAGTGGACTACACTAGAGTCTTTGCCGATCGGGATTAGACTTGAGTGGGCTACCCTAAAGCCTTTGCCGATCGAGGTCGAACTTGAGTGGGCTACACTAGAGCCTTTACCGATCAGGATCGAACTTGAGTGGGCTACCCTAAAGCCTTTGTCGATTGGGATCGGACTTGAGTGGGATGCTCTAGAGCCTTTTGTCGATCGGGATCGAACTTGAGTGGCCTTCCCTAGAGCCTTTGCCGATCGAGGTCGGACTTGAGTGGGCTACACTAGAGCCTTTGTTGATCGGGGTTAGACTTGAGTGGGCTACACTAGAGCCTTTGCCGATTAGGATCCGACTTGAGTGGGATGCCCTAGAGCCTTTGTCGATCAGGGTTGGACTTGAGTGGGCTACACTAGAGTCTTTGCCGATCAGGGTCGGACTTGAGTAAGCTACACTAGAGCCTTTGTCGATCGGGATCGGACTTCTTTGTAGAGTAAATTGATATTTTTATTAATAATATTTATGAAGGTTATCTACATTCCAAGGACGTGCCACTTGCTGTCCGTCTAGATTCTCAAGTCGGTAAGTTCCGGCCCGGATCACTTCGACTAGTCGATAGGGTTCTTCCCAGTTGGGGGAGAGCTTTCCTTGTTCAGTTGGCCTGAATATCTTTAATCTCCTCAAAACCAAGTCTCCGACCTGGAAGCTTCGAGCCTTGACTCGAGAATTATAATATCTAGCTATTCTTTGATGATAGGTCACCATCCTCAGGTCTGCTTGGAGTCAGGTCTCCTCAAGTAAGTCAAGGTCAGCCCTTCTCTATTCAGAATTGGTTGGTTCGATGAAATAATCAATCCAGAGGGACTGCAAGGAGACTTCCACTGGTATGACCATCTCGCTCCCGTAGATAAGATTAAATGGAGTTTCCCCAGTCACCATGCGGGAGGTAGTCTGGTAGGCCCAGAGTACCGAGTGGAGTTCTTTGGCCCAGAGCCCTTTGGCATCATTCAGTCAGGTCTTCAGGATATGTAGAATCATCCGATTGGTGACTTCGGCCTCCCCGTTGGATTGGGGGTGTCCTACTGAAGTCAACTGGTGGGAGATATGATACTACTGGTAGAAATCCTGGAACTTCAGATTGTCGAATTGCCGCCCGTTGTCGGTATTGATTGCCTGCGGTATGCCGAACTGATAGATGATGTAGTTCCAGATGAAGGTCTCCACCTTGGCTTTGGTAATATGTGCCAGTGATTCAGCTTCCACCCACTTGGTGAAGTAGTCAATGGCCACAATTAGGAACTTCCGTTATCCGGATGCTGAGGAAAATGGCCCGAGGATGTCCATTCCCCACTGTGCGAATGGCCAGGGGGCTATCAACAGGGTTAGCTGACTAGCCGACTGTCTTTGAACATTAGAGTACCTCTAGCATGGTTGCACCTTTTAACAAAGTCTGCAACATCCTTCTGGATGGTTTGCCAGTAATAGCCTTGTCGGATGATCTTGTAGGCCAAGGATCTACCTCCCAGGTGGTCACCACATATGCATTTATGCACCTCTCTAAGTGCGTAATCGATATCCGACGATCTTAGGCACTTGAGCAGTGGTTGTGTAAATGATCGCTTGTAAAGGGTCCCGTCGAGGATGATATACTTCGAGGTCATCCAGTTCATATGCTTGGCTTCGGCCCTATCTTTTGGCAGGGTTCCTTCATTGAAGAATGCGAGGATAGGGTCCATCCAATAAACCTCTCGCTCCACTTGATGGATTCCCGATGTCTCTTCAGCAATGCTTGGGCTTTGTAGGTGTTCCACGAAAGCTTGATCGGAGGAATCAGTGACGGCAGTGGCCAGCCGTGATAAGGTATCCATCCGAGAGTTTCGCACCCGGGGTATATGGATGATCTCAAAAAACTTGAGTTGAGCCACAAAGTTCTGCACTTTACTCAAGTACTTGGCCAGGGTCAGATCTCTCATCTCGAATTCATCTCTCACCTAGTTGACTACTAGTTGGAAATCCGAGAAGGCTCTGATTCGATCGATGCCTAATTCATCAGCCATCCTCAGTCTCATGAGGAGTGCTTCATACTCCGCTTGGTTATTTGATACTTGGAATGCGAAGCGTAGGATATACTCCAAGCTCTATCCATCGGGGTCGGCCAGGATTAATCATGCTCCATAACCAGCAAGGTTAGATGCCCCGTCCACATGGAGTGTCCAGGCGGGGTCTGACCCTTCGACAGTATCATCTCCAGGTGTGTCGGTCCTTTGCAGAGGTGTCCCCTGTCTCTAGGTACACTCTGCTATGATGTCGGCAATCACTTGAGCCTTCATGGCCGACCGAGGCTGGAAGGAGATGTCAAATTTGCCAAGCTGAATGGCCCACTTGGCGAGCCGACCCGAGATATCGAGGCTTCTGAGAATTTCCTTGAGAGGTTGATCGGTTAGAACGGTAATTGGATGTGCCTGGAAGTAGGGCCACAGTCGCTTGGCTGCTATAATTAAGGAGTAGACAAGCTTCTGCATCTTAAGATACCTTGTCTCGACATCGTGGAGTGCCTTGTTGATGTAATAGACTGATCTTTGCTGGTTGTCCTCCATAATCCGGACAAGGACGGAGCTCACAGCCTCGTTCGATACGAACAAATACAAGTACAGGGACTTTCCTTCCAAAGGCTTAGCAAGTAAGGGGGAGTCTTCAGGTACGTCTTCAGTGCTTCGAAGGTCGACCGACATTCGTTGGTCCACTGAAAGCGATCCAACTACCACAGCATTTTAAAGAAATGGAGACACCTTTCAGCTGACCTAGAAATGAAGTGACTGAGAGAGGCTATTCGACCTGTGAGTTCTTGCACTTGCTTCTTGTTGGTTGCATGCCTCATGTCGATGATGGCCTTGATTTTTTCCGGATTGACCTCAATTCCTTGCTGGGTGACCAAAAAATTGAGGAGTTTTTTCAAGGTTATCCCGAAGGTACACTTGGTAGGGTTCAGTTTCATCTAGTGGTGCCTCAGGGTGTCGAAGGACTCTTTCAGATCCTTGATATGGTCGGCTCTCCGAAGGCTCTTGACTATCATGTCGTCAACATATGCCTCCATGTTTCTTCCAAGTTGCCCCTCGAAGACTTTGTTGATCAGCCTCTAGAATATGGCTCCGTCATTCTTTAGGCCAAAGGGCATCATTTTACAGCAGTACAGACCTTTGTCAATGATGAAGGCTATTTTCTCCTCATCTTCCGGGTCCATGCTGATATGGTTGTACCTGGAGAAGGCATCCATGAAGCTCAGAAGTTGATGACTGGCAGTGGCATCCACTAGTTGGTTAATCTTTGATAAGGAAAAGCTGTCCTTCAGGTAGGCTTTGTTGAGGTCAGTGTAGTCCACACATATCCTCCACTTTCCGTTAGCCTTTCTCACCATCACGACATTCGCCAGCCGTCAGGGTGGTGGGCTTCTCTGATGAAGCAAGCTTCGAGGAGTTTCTTGACCTCCTTATCAACCGCCCTCTATCTCTCAGGGGCGAAGTTCCTCTTCTTCTATTGGACAGGCTTGTAGGTAGGGTCCATCTTAAGCCGATGGATTATGACTTCCGACGAGATGCCTAGCATGTCGGATGCCAACCAAGCGAAGACATCGGCATTGTCCCGTAGGAAGCTGACCAGCTCTGATTTGGCCTCTCGCTAAGCATGCTCCCCATCTACAGGATCCTAGTAGGATCGTCCTCCCTAAGAGGTACGAATAGGATCCTCTCGATCGATTCTTTGCAGCAGTCGGTTTCGAACCTGGGATCAAGTTGTTCCAAGATAGAACGGTTTCCCGATTATTTGTCCTGAATGGTCAAACATTGTCTGGCCATCCTGCAATCCCCTCTCATCACTCCAACCCCGTTTCGAGTCTGGAACTTTGCTAATAAGTGGTAAGTAGATACAATGGCTCGGAACTTGTTCAGGGCCGGTCACCCCAAAATGTTGTAGGCTGATGTCGTGCGGATGACCACAAAATTGATGGGAAGGGTTTTTTGATAAGGCTCTGACCCGATGGTTACAAGCAGAGTTATTTTTTCCTCTACACCAACGGAGTTTCCTCCGAACCCAGTCAACGGTGTTGGAGATTCTTGCAGCTTAGTTTTGGGCTTGCTCATTCTGACAAAGGCATCATACAGCAAAACTTCAGTGAAGCTTCCATTATCAATGAGGATCCTCTTTACATCATAGTTGGCAATTATTGTCGACACAATAATGGGATCATTCCCGAAGACCTGGGTCTCTAGGAGATCTTCGTCGGAGAAACTAATTACATTAGAACCCCGAGGCCTCTTTGAGATGTCCTAACCTCCCTCATCCCTCCAATCAGACCAGCGATGGAGCATGCCAACATTTCCATTGGTGGGGCATTGTTTGGCAACTCTGTTTCCTCCGGGAGGTTCCTGGTAGTGGAAGTTTTAGCCCAGCTCATTTGGGGTCGGACGTACTTGTACAAGTACCCCCGCTTGATCAAATCTTTGATCGCATCCTTCAATTGGAGGCAATCTTCTATGTTGTGCTCCTGGTCACGGTGGAACCGACAGTACTTGTCCCTACTCCTCGATGTAGAGGGACTCCTCATCGGGCGAGGCCTTTATAGGAAAGTTTCCTTCTCTATCTCCAAAAGGATTTTCTCCCTCGGGAGGGAGAGAGGTGTGATAGTCTCGAACCTCCTGGGAAAGTCCTTCGACTTAGGGTTGTGGCGTCGGGCCGAGTTAGTGCCATCGCTGGGAGGTCGGACTTTGGGAGCCCCATCACTCCTCTTGGGAGCCGACCTTCCTTCAGCCTGGTATCGGCTTGCCGCTTGTTCTTCTGCCAGGACATATTTTTTGGGCCCGGACCAGTAGTTCGGAGTAGCTTGTCGAAAACTTTTTGTCTAGTGAAAAAGTGAGCCTGGACGATCACAGCCCCTTCTTGAAGGCCGACATAGCTACATGCTCGTTGAGATCTGGGATCTCCATGGTCGCCGAATTGAATCGGGCCATGTATTCCCAGAGGGTTTCTCCTTCCTTCTGCTGCACGAGGAAGAGGCAATCTGTGTTCCTTGGTGCCCGACTGCAGGTCCTGAAATGGGACAAAATAAGTTTTTCCAGCTGGGGGAAGGAATGAATCATACCTGGTCAGATGGCGGAGAACCACATCCGAGCCACCTTCTTGAGTGTTATGGGGAAGGTGATGCAGTGGAGGGCGTCGGAGGTACCCTGTACCATCATGTGGGCCTTATAAGTGTCCAAATGATCTAGAGGGTCGGTGGTGCCATCATAAGCATCCACCTGGGAGATCTTGAAGTGACGGGGGATAGTTTCCTCCATAATTTTGACGGAGAATGGTGGACGGGAGTCATATGCCAGTGCTTCTTCTCCTTTTTGCCGGTCGACCAGTTCGGTAATTTGCTCCTCCATGCGTTGGAGCTTGTTAGTGTGGTCCCTCGGGTCTTCATCGCATCGCTGGTCATTGTCGGAGACCGAATCCATGGAAGAGTCTGAGGCGGACCTCACTCTTTTCCCGTCGGCATGAGTCCTCTGTGACCTTCGGGGCTCTAGGGTCACATGGGAGCAGTGTCGAGGGACTTCTTGCTGTCGACTTCCTTCGGCAGCAGGTAGATGACTGGTTCTGGATGCCGCTAGCGGCTGTTGTCTGTCATTGGCCATGTCTTGAAGGTTCTGAACTGCGGTGGCAAGAGTATTGATGCGGTTCAGAAGGGTCTAGAACTGCTGCTGTCCCAGGATGATGGTAGGCTAGGCGGTATCATTCTCCCTGAGAAGTTCTCCCGAGCTCACCTGGGAGCAGCCTCTCCTGTTGGAGGTATCCTGAGCTCTTCCTTTCACCATCGTCTTGTCTAGCGGTGGATCCCCCCTTTCGAAGAAGGACCACAAGGGCGAAGGTTTAGGGCCGCCCTCCTTCTAGCGCTAATCTATTACCACCGAATCTCTCGGACCGGGCTTCCTCGACCAGGCTTACTGGAGTGCGCATCTCCCGGTTCCTGCAAAAAAGATCCCATGGGCCGGTGGTATTCCGACGGGGGACACTCCGATGGCTAAGTCAGTGGGAGACTTAGAGCAACAGAATGAAGGAATCGCAAAGGAGATAGCTTGTGGGGAAGGAAGAGCCTGCTTACATTGGGGTCCCCCCTTTACCTTATATAGGTACGGAACTTTACCAGAATCTATTAGGGACTAGGCTGGAAATAGCCGATTTGCCTTTAGAAGAATCTTGGTAGTGGCCAGGCAACACCAGGAGGGAATGGCGCCATGGGATCTGCAGAGTAATGGCAGGCTAGGTGGCACTAGGAGGGAATGGGTCGTGATGTCAGGAATCTATTGTAACAAAATTCTGGTACCAGCTGAAAGGGACCTCTGAAATCTCCGGGCCGTCCTTGGACAGCCCGTTTTGGACCGATATGGGCCTAGCTGAAGTAAGTCGGTCGGACCTACCTGAAGGATCGGTCAGATCTCTGGCAGGTCGGTCGGACCTCTGATAGGTCGGTCGGACCTGGTCTGGTTCGGAGGGAGGCCGGTTGTGTATAACAAATTTAATTTCTTCCAAGAACAAACCATGATAGTACAGACATAATCTGATAATCAAACTGCTCATATCAAGTTAGATATAATCCTAATACCTATATTTGCATTTTGCTTAACTATATTTAATTGAATCAACCAATCATGACCTAAATAAAAGAACATCAACACAAAACCATTTTGATTATGTTAATACTCATTTTATGGCCTAAAATTGCTATCATGTCTTATGAAAAGGAAAAAGGGAGGGGAAAAAAAATTACCAATCCGCATTGCGTATGTATGTAAAGTGATTATAAATGTGAATTCTTGTTTGAGTTGCTATCTCTTAATTTATATATAATTTAGTCAATTATTATGTTCTTTGTTGCCTTGATTATAAATGTGAATTCTTGCTTAAGTTTGTTGGGTCCTAACTACATTGGTACCACTCATCAGAAAATTATTCATGTGGAATACGGATCCATGTTTCCAAGATCATGATTATTGGTATCGATATCGTAAGAGCAAGAAAAAAATAAAAAAAATTATAATTATTTGAACATGCAATATTTTATTATAAGAAAAAAAATCAATTTATAAGATTAGAAGTCACATTTTCAATCTCATATAATTCACTAAATAAGAAATACCAAATTTTTTATTCAAGCTCTCAACTCTCAACTCTTAGAGATTTTTTAGAGAACCTTCATCACTTTTCTGATCATCATATCTAATTTTTAACCTCTGATCTTATTTTAATAGTCTTTAGCATGAAGAACGTCTCACTAAAAATTTAATGATCTAAACTGCATTCAAATTAAGATTTAATAATATCTCTAATTTGTATTTTAACTTAGATCAATTCTGATCGTCGATCAATCTAGATCGTATCAAAATCTATTAAGAATCGGTCTAAAATGTATTGGCGACATTCTTGCACCGTCTGATTTTATCACAAGTCATGCACTGCCATCCGATCCTCATTTATACACTACCCAAATCTTGAACCGCTCCTCATCGCACTACGGACCACATTAAATGGTAACTTATCGTGACCTCCCGTGCATAATTAAATGGCTTTCACATTAATTGGATCAAGAATGCTCAAACTCTTCTGAATCTGCTTGCATCCCGCATTAAATGCTCTAAAGCGTGCTTCAGTTATCCCTGTGCACAACCGAGCTTCACGTGCACCACGAGCAAAGGGAACAAACAGTAGCATGCTCAAAAAGGCAAAGCACAGGCTCACGAGCCGTCTGCTGGGATCCTCATGGGTTAGGTTTTTATTTTTATTTTATTTTTATTTTATTTTTATTTTTTTTTTTTTTTGACCCCCCTGTGCCCAGCAATCTTAATCTCAACTGGGCATTCAATTTTTATCTAATTTTGAAAGTTCTTAAAAAATTTTACTTCCATGCGTTGAAATAAATATCTACTATTCATAAATAGATAAATATAAAAATCAAACTATGTCATTCAATCTTATTTTCATCATGTGCTATGCTTATTTCGACTTAGCCTTCTATGATAATAGAAATTTTACTTTATAACTTCGCTTATTATTTTCTTGAGTCTCTTATTTCGTATCCAATTCACCTGCTTCTAGAGCTCCGCTTCACACTGGATTCCTATCTATACTAGAAACTCCACCTTGTATTAGACTTTCTATTAAAAAATAATGCCCTCCTTGCTTTTTCTCTTGTAAAATGATCTTACTGTCGTGCAAGACCTTCAAGACTCCAACACCAGCTCTCTACGTGTAGCTGTTTAATCCAGTTTGCTTAGAAAAATTAAATTCTTGCAAAAACTTGGTATATATCGGACCTTATCCAATTTCTTGACTATTCCATCACGTGCTTTCAAGTTAACTATCCTGACATCCTCGATCATATAGCTCGATCCGTTTGACAAGTAAACAGAATTCTCTCTACTCTCTAGAGAGTCGAACAACTCCTCTCTATAATACATATGGTGTGGACAGGCAAACTCTAAAATCTACTTGAAAGTTGAGAATTTCTCATCAAATACCATGAGTGCATCACTGATATATTTGTTATCACTGGCCACTACTATCGTAGCCTTCATCTAATTTTTGAAATATGGGTAATCTCTGACATGATGCCCTGGCTTGTTGCACTAGTAAAACTGAATCCAACTTATATTCTTCAACTTGGATCACCCATCTCACGATCCTCTATCACTCAACCTGCTCCTCCAGAATTCATTAATGCTGAGTTCCCGCATGAACCCAAAGTTTAATTCTTTTGCTTGAGAACATTGTTCTGGCATAATACTGAAGCAACCTCCTCCATCTTGATAGTACTCTTTCCTACTAGAAGAGTGGTCATCAAGGACTCAAAGGTTTGCGATAGGGATGAAAGCAAAACCAGTGCCCTGGTCTTCTTCTTAATTTTTTTGTTGACAATAAGGAGATCAGCGATAATCCTCTCAAAGTTACTCAGGTGCTCCTGCATGCTCTGTCCCTCGGTCATCCATAGTTTGTAGAACTGCTTCCAAAAGAAAGCATATTGGTGAGGGACTTTACCATGTACAACTTTTCAAGTTTCACCATAACACCATCAGGAAAGTCGTATTTAGTACATGGATCACCACCTCATCTGTCATATACAAGTGGATTATACTCATCACCTGCATCTAGTACCGCTTTCAAGTTTTCTCTTCCATGATGATTGGTCTCTTCTTGTATAAGAGAGCATTGATCAATCCCTACTGCATGAGCATGTCTTTCACCCTCACTTGTCAGAAAAAAATTACACTTTCTATCGAAACAGTTAATGTCGACTTTGATTACTCTTACCATCTTATTCGATCTCGATCAATCATAAACAATCAGGGCTTTGATATTAGTTGTGGTATCAACTACACCAATATCACTCATCAAGGGACTACTCATGTGAATACGGATCCCATTTTCCAAGATCATGATTATCGATGTTGATACTGCAAGAGAAAGAAGAAAATTAAAGATAGTACAATTATTTGGACTTGCAAACACTACAAGAAAACAGCATTTTAACAACCGATTTTACAACCGATTTTTTTTGTTATATTTGCAACCGATTTTATAACCAATTTATTTTCTTAATAATTTAGCAACCGATTCAAATCGGTTGCAAATTCAATTGCAAGATTCCAATTTTTCAACCAATTTTGCAACCGAAACTGAAATTCATTTAAAAATATTTTTTAAAGTTTATTTCTTAATTTTGCAACCAATTTTTCAGTTACAAAATTTTATTTAAAATAAATTTTAATTTATTTTAGAATTTTACAACCAAAAATTAGGTTGCAAAAAAATAATTTTTTAAAAATAATTTTTAAAGTTTATTACTTAATTTTGCAACCGATTTTTCGATTGCAAAATTTTATTTAAAATAAATTTTAATTTTTTTAGAATTTTGCAACAGAAAATTTGGTTGCAAAAAAATAATTTTTTAAAAATATTTTTTAAAGTCTATTTCTTAATTTGCAACCGAATTTTCGGTTGCAAAACTTCATTTAAAATTATTTTAATTTTTTTTTAAAATTTTGCAATCGAAAATTCGGTTGCAAAAAATGAAAAATGAAAATATTTTTTAAAGTTTTTTTTAATGTTGCAAATGATTTTTTGGTTGCATAATTTTATTTAAAATTAATTTTATTTTTTTTTAGAATTTTACAACCGAAAATGCGATTGCAAAAAAATGATTTTTGAAAAATATTTTTTAAAGTTTTTTTCTTAATGTTGCAACCGACTTTTTGGTTGCAAAATTTTATTTAAAATTAATTTTAATTTTTTTAAAACTTTATAGCCAAAAATTCGGTTGCAAAAAAATAATAATTAAAAATTATTTTTTAAAGTTTTTTTCTTAATTTTACAACCAAATTTTTGGTTGCAAAATTTTATTTAAAATTAATTTTAATTTTTTTAGAATTTTGCAACCGAAAATTTGGTTGCAAAAAAATGATAATTTAGAAATATTTATTTAAATTTATGAGAGATGGCTGTTGATATGGCAAAATCACTGACGTGGGATGACGTGGAGTATACCTCGGATCTAGCTGGCAGGGAGACTATGCCATGCCAAGTTTCCTTCTGAGCCCCTGCCAGGTGGCCTCCCCAAGGTTCGCGCCCACCTCGGCCTAAGCTCGGTGCCTATGCTTCTTCGCCAGGTAGCACCTCTAGATGGGTCCACCTCAGTCGAAGTCGAGCGCACCTTCGCCGCTCCTGTGCCAGGTGGCCTCCTCAAGGGTCAAGCCCACCTCAGCCTGAGCTCGACATCTCCGCTCCTTCACTAGGTGGCGCCCCTAGATGGGTCCAACTCAGCCGAAGTCGAGCGCGCCTCCGCTCCTTCACCAGGTGGTGCCCCTAGATGGGTCCACCTCAGCTGAAGTCGAGCGTGCCTCCGCCGCTCGTGTGCTAGGTGGCCTCCCCAAGGGTCGAGCCCACCTCGGCCTGAGCTCAGCGTCCCCGCTTCTTCGCCAGGTGGTGCTCCCAGATGGGTCCACCTCAGCCGAAGTTGAGCGTACCTCCGTCGCTCGTGTGCCAGGTGGCCTCCCCAAGGGTCGAGCCCACCTCGGTCTGAGCTCGGCATCTCCGCTCCTTCGCCAGGTGGCGCCCCCAGATGGGTCCACCTCAATCGAAGTCGAGCGCACCTCCGCTCCTTTGCCAGGTGGCACCCCCAGATGGGTCCACCTCAGCGAAGTCGAGCGCACCACCGTCGCTCATGTGCCAGGTGGCCTCCCCAAGGGTCGAGCCCACCTTGGCCTGAGCTTAGCGCCCCCGCTCCTTCATCAGGTGGCACCCCCAGATGGGTCCACTTCAGCCGAAGTTGAGTGCTTCCCATGGAAGTCTCGGAAGATCGAAGGATCAACCCCCAAGATCAGGCATGCCCAGTATGGCGCCCCCAAGTGTGCAACGGTGCATGTAACCCTGTTTGCACCAATTTGGGGGAAGCACCTCGATCAAGATGTCCGATCCTGCGACCAGCCACCTAAAAATCCCTAGAGAAGAAGGCCGTGCACAGGGACTTGGATCCAAAGGTGGCTACGCGTAGATCAAGGTTCTGTCTACTTTCTCCCTTCGTGACAACATGCTGGGAGAAGGATATTCTCAACTTAATTCCCCAACCACGAGAGGAAGGGACTCGGGAGAGCGGCCAATGGATGCCGTTGACCCCTGTGCACCCCAGGGAGGGCAAATCGAGGCACGAAAGCGATGGCGGCCTACAAAGGCACCAGCAGACGAGAAAGAAGGTAAGTAAAGAGAGGCAACCAAAAGAGGGCAAGCGCACGAGAGTGCAAGACAAGTGTCTGGAGGCAAGAAGCTCCTAGAAGACTCTTAGAGCAAGTCCCCGCAAGCACAAACGCAACATCCTAGCACCGTTCTCTCCTCATTCTCTTCTACTCAATCCCTAACTCTAAACTCCTCTAAACACGGAGACCCCAACGGGATCCGTTCTAGGGGATCTGTTCCGCCTTACTGTCCGCTGACTTGATAATCGGAGTGCCCTCACTGGGATTCCCGGCCCGGGTCTCTAACTCTATTTTGTAGGTCCAGGAACCCCAGGACTAAAGAGTAAGAGAGCAGACGTCCGACGCCATCTCATAGCTGCAGGCCACGATGGTACGGTCGGCAACAGATTGGCGCGCTAGGAAGGGGCGAACGAAAACTCCTATACGAGCAAGCGCCCCACGAGCTTGAGGATCGCTCGACTCCAAGCATGGTGGTAACTCACAGACATGAAGCTTCCACCAGCCGAGCAGGAGAGGTTCCCTCTCCCTCGAGCCCCCACAGCCCGGAAAGAGAACTTCCCGCTCCTCCTCAGTTGCCCTTGGTAGACAGTCAGTATGCTGCACTTGTCCAACAGATGCAAGCACTGACCGCGGCTGTGAGGCAGTTGCAGCACTAGCAGCACTCCCTGGTCACTCAACCCCAACCAGGGACCCCCATGGAAGCCTGCGCTCCATCCAAGGCAGGCTGTCCCATCCGGGGGTAGAAACCAACCTCCGCGGGAGTCACCAGACCCCCGCGAAGAGAAATCACACTAGGTCAGCAGACCATGAGAGCCGATCCCCGACGGACGATAATGATGCCGCCAAGTATAGCAGGAGCCGCCGGGGCAAGGCTCCTCGCCGCGACCCGTTGGCCCCTTCTTCTCCGATGGCCTCGATGGAAGGTTTCACTGATGAGGCCATCAGGCACCTAGCTGAGAGACACCTGGAAGAGCAAGAGCGCAAACTAGCAGAGCTCTCCCGCTGGTTTGCCAACATGTAGGGCTCCTCCAACGAGCCAGTGGGCTATAACGCCCAACCCCCTTTCTCCCAAAAAATCCAAGAGGAAACGATCCGGAGTCGGTTCCGCATGCCTCAGGTGGATCCCTACGACAGGACCACTGACCCCCTGGACCACCTGGAGAGCTATAAAGCTCTCATGAGAGTCCGGGGGTGATGGATGCCCTCCTGTGCATCACCTTTCTGGCCACCCTCCGGAAAGCCGCTCGAGTCTGATTCACCCGTCTCGAGTCTGAAAGCATCGACTCCTTCCAGTAGCTGGAAGGAGGTTTGTGGCGCACTTCGATGCCTGTTGAAAGGTGCCACGGGAAGTGGATAACCTCTTCTCCATCCAGCAGCAAGACCATGAGCTCCTACGGGACTATGTCACCCGCTTCAAGACTGCTGCCCTGGAGATCTACAGTCTGTAAAAGCCATCACCATGCTGGCATTGAAGCGAGGGCTTAGGACCTCCCGTCTGACATATTCCTTGGACAAAAAAACCCGTCAAAGACGTACTCTGAACTCCTCCTCCGCATCCACAAGTACATCCACGTTGAGGAGGCTGACCGTACCAGGAGAGAGTTGGACGGGAAGCCTTCGAAGAAGCCTACCTCAAAGGATGTGCTTGGAACCTAGAGACTTGAGCTGCCTGCAGACTTCCGATCGGGATAGAAGTCGAAGAATGGTCCCGTCCCTGAGCAGACCTTCACTCTCCTCCTAGCTCCAAGGACAAAGATTCTCATGAAAATCGAGGGCGAGAGCTACTTTCACCGACCTCCCCCTCAGAAGCTGAGAAACAGTCATGACAAGACAAAGTACAACCAGTTCCACCACGACCACGGCCACGACACTGAGGGCTGCCGCAACCTAAAGAGGGAAATCGAGGACCTGATCAATAGGGGCTATCTCAGAAAGTTCATGGGAAGGGAGGCTCCGGTGGAGGATCAACCACTTGCGGCACTTCCCCCTATTCCTGAAGTTGACAACTGGCCCACGGAGAAGCTTGTGGGCATTATCTCGTGGAGAATAGGGTGCGCATCGAAGAGAGCCCAGGAGGGAGGAGAACTGGAAAATGTACTCCCCTTTGAGAAGGAGAAGGGAGGTGAAAAGGAAAATATAAATAATGATGCTGTTGTGGTCAAGATGACCATCACTAAGCATCCTGTACGTCGCATTATGGTTGATAGTGGGAGCTCCACAGACATACTTTTTTATGATATTTTCTCTCGGATGAACTTGTCTCATGATCAGCTAAGGCCAGTGCACACCCCTCTCATGGGTTTTACCGGAGATTCTATGGGAGTTGAGGGAGAGATCACCCTCCCTGTCACCGCAGGGACTCCGCCCTGGCAGAGCATAATTATGATGACTTTCCCTATCGTCAGACTCCCGTCACCGTACAATGCTATTTTGGGCTGCCCTGGGCTTAACCAGCTCGACGCAGTCATTTTCACCAAAAGATTGCCGGTACAGTTCCCAACCCCTTACGAGGTGGGAGAAGTGAGGGGGTAGCTCAGCCCATCCCGCATTGCTTGCTGGCTGTCCTAGGAGCTCGAAGTGCTGAGCTCGAATCTGACATCGACGACCTCGACCAGAGGGCGCAAGACCCCAAGGGTGGCCCCATCAAGCACCTATTGATATACTCTCTTGGCTCGGACCCGCTGAAGTCGGTGCAGGTAGGAGCCCATTTACCGGAATATGAGCGGACTCGCTTGCTGAGTTTCCTTCGGGTGAACGCGGACGTGTTCGCTTGGTCTGCGATGGATATGCCAGGTATCCCCGTAGATGTCATCACCCATCAATTGAAGATTGATCCGAAGTGCCGCTCGGTTCGGTAGAAGAAGATGAGTTTTGCCACAGAGAGGCAAAAGGTGATCAACGATGAGGTGGAGAAGCTCCTCACTGCTAGCTTCATTCGCGAAGTGCAGTACCCCAGCTGGCTAGCGAACGTGGTAATGGTTAAGAAGAACAACAAAAATTGGAGGATCTGTGTGGACTACACCGACCTCAACCGTGCTTGCCTAAAAGATAGCTTCCCCCTCCCAAAAAACGATCAGCTTGTGGATGCCACTTTGAGGCACCGCCTCCTCTCCTTCATGGATGCATTTTCTGGGTATAATCATATATGGATGCATCCAAAGGACGAGGAGCACACTGCCTTCATCACAGACCATGAAATATACTGCTACAAGATGATGCCCTTCGGTCTGAAGAATGCTAGTGCCATGTACCAACGGTTGGTTAACAAGGTCTTCAAAGACCAGATTGGCCGTAACATGCAGATGTATGTGGATGATATGCTCGTGATGAGCAAGCCGACCTCGGACCATGTCGACGACTTGATGAAGACCTTTTGCAACCTTCGCCTCCACCAGATGAAGTTGAACCCGGTGAAGTGCACTTTCGATGTGGCGGCGGGGAAGTTCCTCGGCTTCATGGTGATCCAAAGAGTGATCGAAGACAACCTAGAAAAGATCCGAGTGATCCTTGACATGGAGCAGCCCACCTCCAAGAAGCAAGTTCAGCGACTTACCGGCCAGATAGCAGCCCTGAGCTGATTCATCTCGCGATCTGTTGATCGTTGCTAGCCCTTCTTCAAGGTGCTGATGAAGATGCATGACTTCGCCTGGACAAAGGAGTGTCAGGAGGCATTCGAGGAGCTAAAGAAGACCCTGGCATCACCGCCACTACTCTCCTGGCCAAAGGAGGAAGAAGAGCTCCTCCTGTATATGGTAGTCACTCCAGAGGCCGTCAGCTCGGTCTTGGTCCGAATGGATGATGGAGGGATCTAAAGACCTGTGTACTATACAAGCAAGCTTCTCCGTGATGCCGAGCTCAGGTATTCTCGATCTGAGAAATTAATTTTCGCACTCGTTATGTCTGCCCAGTGCTTCAGGCCTTACTTCCAAGCACACCCGATAGCGGTCCTGATAGATCAACCTCTAAAGGCCATGCTCAGCCAACCCGACATGTTCGGACAATTGGCAAAGTGGGCACTGAAGCTCAACGAGTTTGACATCGCCTACCAACCGAGGTCGTCCATGAAGGCGCAGGTATTGGCTGACTTTTTAGTTGAGTGTGCAGGCCTGGGCAAGGGGCGGGAAGAGAGCCCCCAGAATCAACAACCAGGACCTGAACCAGAGGAGGACATCTGGGTCCTGCATGTGGATGGAGCCTCCAACTCCGGTGGAACTGGAGCTAGGCTCATCCTCACTAATAGTGAGGGAGTCGTTGCTGAGTGCGCGCTCCACCTCCAATTCGCTGCTACTAATAACCAGGCAGAGTATGAAGCGCTCCTTGCGAGACTAAGAGTCTCCCGCGAACTGGGCGTGACCAGCTTGAGGGTCTTCATCGACTCATAATTGATGGCCAGTCAGGTCTCTGGCGAGTACAAGGCTCGGGACCCTCAAATGTCAAAGTACCTGGAATTGGTACGTGCAGGTGTGGCGGGTTTTATGCGCTTCAGCATCTCCCACATCCTATGCGGAGAAAATGCTCGTGCTGATGCCCTCTTCTAGCTAGCAACCTTATCGAACTCATCATTGGGTCGTGCCTACATCGAACACCTTCAGGCCTTGAGCTAAGAAGTCTCCAAAAAGATCCAGCATGTCATCCCGGAGCCCAGCTGGATGGACAAGTATGTCAAATACATCACCGACGGTACTTTACCCGAAAATTGAATAGAAGCCGGCCTCATCAAAAGGAAGGCCACGTGTTTTGTACTAATGGATGGACTACTCTACTGGAGGTCCTACTCCTACCCACTCCTCAAATGCTTGAGACCTGTGGAGGCAGCAGTCGTGCTCCAGGAGATACACGAAGGCCTCTATGGAAGTCATGTAGGGGGCAGAACTCTAGCATACAAGGCTCTCCGCTAGGGATACTACTGGGAAACGATGAGGGAGGACGCAGCCAACTTCATCAAGAGGTGTGACCACTATCAACGCCACACCATTATGCAATGCCAGCCGACTGCGTCGCTCTCCCAGCTCTCTGCCCCCTGGCCATTAGCCCAGTGGGGCATGGATCTCCTTGGTCCCTTTCATCCGGCGTCTGAGCAGTGTAAGTTCCTCATAATCGCCGTCGACTACTTCATGAAGTGGGTCGAGGCTGAGCCGTTGGCCTGGATCACAGAGGCGAATGTCAGCAAGTTCTTCTGAAAGTCAATCATATACTACTTTGGACTCCCTCACACCATCATCATCGACAACGGATGGCAGTTCGACAATCGGGAGTTCGAGGAGTTCTGCAGCAACCTCGACATCCGTCATCGCTTCACCTCAGTAGCACACCCTCAAACTAATGGAGAGGCTGAGGTGACTAACCGAACATCCTCCAAGGGCTCCAAACCAGGTTGGATCAAGCCTAGGGCAGATGGACCGAAGAACTTTCCAGTGTTCTATGGGCGTACCACACGATGCCAAGGATGGCCACAGATGAAACTCCATTCAATCTCATCTTTGGTGCAGAAGCAGTAATTCCGGTAGAACTCAGTCTACCAATACTGCAGGTAGAACAATACGACAAGGCCGAGAACCCAGCTCGGCTCTTGCTTAATCTAGATTTACTTGAAGAGATGAGGGACAAAGCTCGGGTCCGAATGGTAGCCTACTGGCAACGGGTGGCTAGATACTACAACTCCAGGGTGAGACCGAAGTCCTTCCATCCAGGAGACCTAGTGCTACGATGGGCGAAAGCCTCCCAACCTCGAGGGTACGGTAAACTTTCTCTGAACTATGAAAGCCCTTATCGGGTGATTGAAGCCCTCCCTCACGGCACCTACTATCTCGCCAAGCTCGATGGGGCATGATTTTTGCGGACATGGAGCACTGCAAACTTGAGGATGTATTACCAATGATGTAAGACTTCCTAAACATTAATCATGAAATTCTCTTTGGTGCGATGCTTGTCTCTGTCTTGTAGGCCTTAGATCTAGCGATCGGAGATGGAGCAAAGGTCCCATGAGCAATTTGCAGGAAATGCCAAAGCCCGGATGTCAGTTTGGATGTAATCCCAGATCTCAATCTGGAAGGCACGGAACCCAGTTTCGGTGCAAAACTTGGACATTAGTCTGGATGTAATCCCAGATCTCAATCCGGAAGGCATGGAACCCAATTTCGGTGCAAAGCTCGGATCACAATCTGGATGAAATCTCGAAGTTCAGCCCGGATGAAGGCACGGAACCCAGTTCCGGTGCAAGGCTCAGACATCAGTCTGGATGTAATCCTGGATCTCAGTCCGGAAGGCATGGAACCCAGTTCCGGTGCAAGGCCCGAACGTCAGTCTGGATGTAATCCCGGATCTTAGTCCGGAAGGCACGGAACCCAGTTCTGGTGCAAGGCCCAGACGTCAGTCTGGATGTAATCCCGGATCTTAGTCCGGAAGGCACGGAACCCAGTTCCAGTGCAAGGCCCGAATGTCAGTCTGGATGTAATCCCGGATCTCAGTCCGGAAGGCACGGAACCCAGTTTCGGTGCAAGGTCCGGACATCAGTCTGGATGTAATCCTGGATCTCAGTCTGGAAGGCACGGAACCCAATTCCGGCACCAAGCTCGGATCCCAGTCTGGATGAAATCCCGGAGTTCAGCCTGGATGAAGGCGCGGAACCCAGTTCTAGCAACTGAAGCTCGGCATCATGAACTCATGATGTCCAAGCCAGGAGCTCCAAAAATTCCATGCTAAAGTTCGAAGGCTTTCCAAACCTGATCTCTGGTCAAGAGTTAGAATCAAATTTCAAATCAAAAGTGCAGACTTGGCTCTGACAAAGCACCAGAGGTCCAATCATGCCATCAACAAGGAGAAGAACAAAAAATGAAAAGACAAGAATGTCGAGGTATGAGAAAAAGTATTTCATTTCTAAGGTAAGGTTTTTTATAGATATAAGGGGACCCGACAGACCAGGCAGCCCAAAAAAGATCAAAATAAAAACCCTACACTAGAAAATGAAAAGGAGGGCCCAAGGTCACTCCGTCGCCGGCTCTGTCCCGAGTTGGGAAGCCTTAGCATCATCGGTAGCCTGCCTAGCTAAATGCCGGGCCACCTCCTCGTCAGCTGCTCCTGGCATCGCTGACTCCTCGGGCTGCTCCCTGGGGCTGCCAAGGACGACGCCAGCAAGATCGAGCTCTAGGAAAAGGGAGCCCACCTTCCCCCGGCAGACCCCAAATCCCTTCAAGAATGAGTCCATGGCAGTCTCGTGGACCTCATCCTTGAATGCCTGCAAGGCCCGAAACTTCGACACAACCTCCTGAGCATCCCTCTGCAAGGCCTCCAGTAGCCCCATAACGTAGGAGGTCTTCTTTCTGGCTGCCCCCAGCTTAGCTAGGACCTCCTCGACCCGGCTCTCCAGCTACTGGACCAGCCCCCGTAGGTGAGAAATCTCCACCGCATCTTCATCAACATGGCATAGATTCGTGATCCTCTCCTCGGACCGAGAGGCCTCGAGGTCCTTGATACGCCCGTCGACACGGACAAGGTCCTCTCGGAAAGCCCTGTTGCTCTCTCTCAACTCGTGGCCCTTCTCGATCAGATCCTTCACGTTAGCCGCAAGCTTGCCCAGCTTCTTCTCCGTTTTGGCCTCCTTCGCCGCAGAGACGAGAAAGTCCCAAAGCAGGAGCACGTCAATGCCGATCTACATCAAAAACAAAGTTACACTCTTTAAAAGATCCAACTAGAACATTAAAAGAGATGCCAGGTACTCACCATAAAAAGCAGGGGAAGGATCCCGAGCAGGGCAGCCGAGTATTCCCGGCCACCCCTCAAGCACCAGTTCGGGGCTAGGACGCATACTCCATCATCCTCTTGGCCAAGCCCTGGTCTCGGATGACAGAGGCATTCCCAGGAAGTCCCGCCGGTGCAGGGTGGGACTCGGAGGAGGGCTACGCAGGAGCACCCTCAACTTGCGAAGATGTAGGCCGCAGAGCCACCGCGACCGTCACTGCTGTCGTCGGAGCACTGATCACCACGATCGACGGGGGAGTGAGCATGCTAGTCGCTCTTCCTCCCTGCACCCATCAATGTCTACAACCTCTGGGGCAGGAGGTTGCTGCTGAGGTGGCCGAGGAGTCGCTGCCACCGCCCTCTGCTCCGAGGCCGGAATGGGCCTAGGCCCTTGGTCTGTCTCCACACGGGCCCTCTTCGGTGCGGAGTCCTGGGCCCCAACTAAAGCACTCCTCTTCCAGGCTGACTCCATCAGGCTATCCAATAAAAACTTCATCCTTGAAGGAAAAATCAGAAGAGAATCAGCAAAAAAAAAAGAAAAAGAAAAAGAAGGAAGCAAGTGTTGAGCCTCACCAACTGCTCGAACCGAGCTAACCTCGGTCTCAAACAGGTTCTGCTCCGAGAGCAGAACCTCGAGGGGAGGGAGCTCATCACTGAGCAACTGAGAAAAGACGTCCTGGTCGACCTGTGCAACCAGGGCGTTCTGGTTCGGGGACCGGTCTGGTTCACTCCAGACCCAGTCAACATCCCTAATCGAGGCAAAAAAGAATCGATTCTTCCATCCCTTGATGGACGTGGGGAGGTCAAACCGGAGACACCTGAGCCGTGGAGAGAGATACCACCACCCGTTATTTGTAGAAAGGCGTTTCAGGGTGAACAGAGCCTTGAACAGTGAAAAATGGGCAACGAACCCATGGAAGTGGCAAAGTACAATGAAGGCGAAGATAATCCGAATGGCATTGGGAGCCAACTAGGCTGGAACAAGACGAAAGTGGTTCAAGAAAGAAAGAAAGAAAGGATGTAGTGGAAAATGAAGACCCCCGGCAATGAAGTCTTCGTAAAAGGCGATCCAGCCTGGATCGCTCGAGGTGACTCGCTCCCCCGGTCCCGGGAGTGAAAGCTGGATAGAACCCGAGACTCCAAATGAGTCTTGGATCGAAGAAAGGTTGTCTCCGATCATCGTCGAAGCAAAGCCGGAGGGACCGGAAGAAGCCTCTACCGTCGGAAGGGCGGTGACAAGAGCAGAAGGAACCCTAGGGGCTCTAGGGCCTCCAATGACGATATCACCGGAATGCTGTCGCCTCCGGATCTCGAAAGGAACTTCATCCTCAGACGAGGAGGATGATAGAGTCCTCAGACGAGAGGGACTGGCCTCGTTCGGATTGGTGGAAGAACGAGGATGTCGAGTCATTAAAGAAGGAAAAGGACATTTCAAGGAGGAAGACGAGGAAATGAAGGACACAGGAGAAAGAACCAAAAGCTAAGAAGAAGCAAGGGAGAAAGAAAGAGATCGCTGGGACTCACTGGCTTGTTTTGGAGAAGGAAGGCACTTCAGGAGAAGAAGAGGGACCGCTGCAATCACCAGCGAGGTAAGAGAAAACTCAAAAGACTTTGTTTCCGGAAAGTCTCCTCTTTTCAAAAGCCAATTGATAGCGGTCGTACCGGCCTTTTTTCCGCTCCGATCGTCAGATGGGCACCACGTGTGATGGCACTCGGCGGTGACACCTTGGTTCGTGGAGGGCCATCTCGAATCTGGTATGGCATAATTATGGCCCATCGAAACCGCGAACGTGGCGCCCGCGCATTGGACCTCGGGTGTGGCATGCGAGACGACGGCAATCATGATAATAACTGTGCAAGATTTTTGTCCTCCCACGTCATCTCCGCATTAACTCCCCACATCCCAAGCACGATGCTTCGATGGGACTTGGGAGTGGGGGGCAAATGATATGGCAAGATCGCTAACATGGGATGACATGGAGTACACCTCGGATCTAGCTGGCAGGAAGACCGTGCCATGCCAAGTTTCCTTCCGAGCCCCCACCAAGTGGCCTCCCCAAGGGTTAAGCCTATCTCGGCCTGAGCTCGGCGTCTCCGCTCCTTTGCCAGGTGGTGCCCCCAGATGGGTCCACCTCAGCTGAAGTCGAGCGCGCCTCCACCACTCCTATGCCAGGTGGCCTCCCCAAGGATCGAGCCCACCTCAGCTTGAGCTCGGCGTCTCCGCTCCTTCGCCAGGTGGCGCCCCTAGATGGGTCCAACTTAGCCAAAGTCAAGCGCACCCCGCTCCTTCGCCAGGTGGCACCTCTAGATGGGTCCACCTCAGCCGAAGTCGAGCGCGCCTCCATCGCTCGTGTGCCAGGTGGCCTCCCCAAGGGTCGAGCCCACCTCGACCTGAGCTCGGTGCCCCCGCTCCTTCGCCAGGTGGTACCCCCAGATGGGTCCACCCCAGCCAAAGTCGAGCACTTCCCATGGAAGCCTCGGAAGATCGAAGGCTCAGCCCCCAATATTAGGCGCATGCGGAGTGGCTCACCCAGTACGGTGCCCCCAAGTCTGCAACAGTGTGCGTAACCCTGTTTGCACCAATTTGGGGGAAGCACCTCGATCAAGATGTCAGATCCTGTGACTGGCCACCTGAAAACCCCCAGAGAAGAAGGCCGCGCATAAGGACTTGGACCTAGAGGTGGCTACGCACAGATTGAGGTTCTGTCTACTTTTCTCCTTCATGACAACACGCTGGGAGAAGGATATTCTCAACTTAATTCCCTAACCACAAGAGGAAGGGACTCGAGAGAGCGACCAACGGATGCTGTTGATCCCTGTGCCCCCCAGGGAGGACAAATCGAGGCATGAAAGTGATGGCGGCCTACAAAGGCACCAGTGGACGAGAAAGAAGGTAAGCAAAGAGAGGCAACCAAAAGAAAGCAAGCGCACGAGAGAGCAAGACAAGTGTCTGGAGGCAAGAAGCTCCCAGAAGACTCTCAGAGCGAGTCCCTGCGAGCACAAACGCAACAATCCCAGCACCGTTCTCTCCTCATTCTCTTCTACTCAATCCCTAACTCTAAACTCCTCTAAACATGGAGACCCCAGCGAGATCCGTTCTAGGGGATATGTTCCGCCTTGCTATCCGCTGACTTGATCATCGGAGTGTCCTCACCGGGATCCCCGGCCTAGATCTCTAACTCTATTTTGCAGGTCTGAGAATCCCAAGACTAAGGAGTAAGAGGGCAGACATCCGGTGCCACCTCACAGCTACAGGCCATGATGGTACAGTCGGCAACAGCTGTAAATGTTATTGTTCAATTCTTTCTGGTGTTAATTATATAAAAGCATGGACTTGTTTTTTGCAAAGCTGAAAGGAGCTTGTTATTCTTTGTAGTGCCTTGCTACAATGCTACAGTACCTTGGTTAGATGTTGTAGTCATTTTTTCCTTTGTAAGTTCACTTCTTAAGCCTTGTTTTGGAGATATAATTAATCTATTGTTGGTCCTATTTTTTTGGGATTGCTGTCTCAGGTTTCATATGCTGAGATTCTTTCTGGAGGAATCCTTAGGTTACAAGTCTCCGAAGCTGAGGTCAACAATACCATCATTCAGTTTCTTAATAGAAGGACGTGATAACAATATCTTGCTATTGCATTTGGAATCACAAACGGCATATTAGAACTACTTATACTTGATGTTTGCTGAAATTAATTTTTTCTGTTGATATGTTCAGCGGTGAACCAACTACAGGGAAGACAAGGCCAGAGACCATATTTCAACATCTGATAACAAAAAAAGGACAGGTCAAAGCATGGGCCTACATTTTATGTGGCTGTTAACCTGTGCTATTATAATGCTTTTAATTCTCATATGAGATTGCTTTTGTTTGCTATATTGTATCTCAAATAAGCTTGTCTTTTATTTAGTTAGGCTAAGGATTGATGGTTATAATGATTGTTATTATAGGCTCTTTGTTTAAATTTTTTGTTCTTGTATAAGGAAGTTTGGAGGTTATGTAATGTAAAAGAATCACTTATCATTAGATTGCAGTAGCACATGGATGTTGTATTGGAAAACAATAACCATGACACCTTCTGTATGACATTTATTTTAACTTTTTACAACTTCATATTTTTTGCTTTCTTTCAAGTGGCAATTGATGTTCATGTGACTGATAACTTATGCATAGATGTTTTCTCATCAGTCTGAAATACTTAACATTTTTGTAGCAGATTGCCAGTTGATTGAATTGCTTTTGCTAAATATTGAACTTTGCTTGAGCAGTTAAACTTCGTGGCTCTGCTATAGTCACCATAACTAGTAACATTGTAATATTAGCTTCAGAAATGCTTTATTCTTTAATATATATTTAATTAACTAGTTAGTTTTCTTTCTAGCATACTTGAGATAAGATTTTTTTCCATCTGTTTAAGAGAAGCCAGTGGGCTCTTTCATTTGATAATAAACAAAATATAGTCAAAGAGGGTTGTTTTAAGGTTGCATTTATTTTACCTGTGCTGTACTTATCAATTTGGAGGGATGGTTATATATGCTGTATTTCTCTACTTCAAGTCATGTCTCTTTTCCCAGCTTTAGACAAAGTACTATATTATCTAAAACAGATGCATATAAATATGCATTAGCGGCTAGCAATTTAAAGAACTTATATAATATAATCGAACACATTGCGAACTAATTTTTAATTTTTTTTTAAAATTTTTATTAATTAGCAACCGATTTTATAATCGATTTTTATTTTTTTTCAAATTTTTATTAATTTGCAACTAATTTTGCAATCAAGTTTTAATTTTTTTTCAAATTTTTATTAATTTGTAACCGATTTTTATTTTTTTTAGATTTTTATTAATTTGCAACCGATTGTTATTTTTTTTTCTAGATTTTTATTAATTTGCAACCAATTTTTAATTTTTTTTCAGATTTTTATTAATTTGCAACCGATTTTTATTTTTTTCAGATTTTTATTAATTTACAACCAATTTAGCAAATGATTTTTATTAATTTTCAACCGATTTTTAAAAATATTTTAAAATAAAATTATTACTTAGCAACAGAATTTACAATCGATTTTTTCATTACGAAAAAAAATTAAATTTTATAAATACACCAAAATTAGTTGCTAAATTTTTGCAACCGAATAAAATCGGTCACAAAATTTTGCAACCTGGATTTTTGCAACCGAGATATTTCGGTTGTAAAATCGGTTGTAAATTAATTTTGCAACCGATTTTCAATTATCAGCAACCGATTTTTTGGTTGCTAAAACAGTATTTTCTTGTAGTGAAAGTTTACTATAAGAAAAAATAAACTTACAAAATTAGAACTCACACTCTCAACCCCATATAATTCACTCAACAAGAAACTCCAAATTATCCGTTCAAACTTTCAACTCTCAGTCCCTACAAATTTTTTAAAGATCCTTCACCATTTTTTTATCCTCACATCCAATCTTTGATTCTCTATCTTCATTTTTGTAGCCTTTAGTACGAAGAGCATCTTACCAAAAATCCAACGATCTAAATCATATTCAAATTAGAGTCTTATAGTCTTTCTAACTCGTATTAGAACTCAGATCAAGTTTTGGTAGCCGATCAGTTATGACCGTGCTAAAATCTACTTGAAATCTATCTAAAACATATCGAAGACATATTCATGCACCATCCAATTTCACTGCAAGTCATGTGCTGCCGTCTGATCCTTGTGCATACATAGCCAAAATCCCGGATTGCTCTTCATCATGCTACGGACCACATTAAATAGCTACTTACCGTGATCTCCTGTGAACCATTAAATGGCTTCCACATTAATTAGACCAAGAACACTCAAACTCTTTCATGTCTGCTCTATAGACAACTTTCAACGTTAAATACTCTGAACAAAAAAAAATTAATAAAATAATTTTGAAATTTCTGTTGGCCGGTGGTAGTGAAAAAATTAGGGATATATATAACAAATCCCATTCACTCGGCTGGTGCCAGTAGTAGTCAGGTTAACGTAGTCATTTTTGGATGGAGAATGGCTACGAAAAAATTAATTTGCGCCGTGTACCGAACATTCCCTGGTTGAGATTGGGGAACCGTCTGGGGGTGCTCACTTCCAGGATCTAACTCCTTCCCCTTTTTATTTTATCAAAAAAAATAAAAAAAAAAAACACGCTTTGAACCATGCTTCAATTCTCCGAGCGCACAACCAAGCTTCACGTGCACCACGAGAAAAGGGAACGGTAGCATGTTAAAAAAAATGGCAGAGCTCTGTGCATAGGCCACCACCCGTGCGGGCCGCGCGCTCCTGCGGGCCACTCTACTGAGATCCTCCTCACGGGCTGGACCCTTTTTTTTTAAAGACCGAATCAAAGCACTACACCCAACAAAGTTGTTACCTCTTCTTTTATATACAGTGTGGTCAATTATTGTGTTCCTTGTTTGCTTCTGTTAAGACCCAAAGCTGACCAAATCGATGAGCTTATTAGACATAACTGGGGAGCCAAACCCATGTTTGGGTTGAGACAACAAGCAATAGAAATAACAATGTCCAATGGCCAATCTGGTAGGGAGGGAAGCCGGGGGGGGGGGGAGAGAGAGAGAGAGAGAGATAGTTGAGGGAAAGATGAGTGGGGAATGGAGAGATGGACCCTGTGCAATTTATGGCTGAAGAGACAGCCAGTTATGCATCGCCACATCAGCAAGTAAACCATGTGTAAGATTTATACATGGGTATATATATCTTGCTCTAGTTTGATCGTTCTTTGCATCTCGATGCAAAAAGACCAAGATTTTTTATTATTTGATCATTCTTGCACTAGTTAATTTATTTTTTTTATGACTTCACCTGCACTTGCTCAAAAGAACATGAGTCTTTGTTGTTTCCTCCTTATTTTAACACACAAAGCATGCCATCAGGCTCAATCAAACCTAGACTCCTCTTATGTCTAGCATTAAGGAGAATGGAACTCATTATTTGGATTGAATTTTTGATGGTGTGCTAATCTGTGCAAATATCTAATATTACACTAAAAGCCTCCAAAAGTCTTACATGCTTACAGGTAGGAATAGATATTATATGCTAAATAATCTTCACTGAAAGATTTAATGTTGCGAGAGTCCAACTATTTTCTTGTCATACCAGCTGTCAGGTCGCTTTCAAGCTGCTATCATTCGAAAAAGTAATGAAAATATGTCAAATTGCACCCTGCCCTTAGTTCTGTTGGTAGAGCGGAGGACTGTAGTTGGCGCCTGCCTGTCAGAGTAAACCTAGGTCGCTGGTTCGAATCCGACAGGTCTGATAATTTTCGAAACTTTCTTTTTATTTTTTGTAAATATTATCTTAGTTCTAAAAGATTTTAACCCTATGCGGCCTTTTTTTTTTTTGTGATGCCGGTCATTTTCTTCAAATTGTATAACTTAATTTCATTTCTATGTTTTGTAAATTTTAACTTAGATTTACAAAATTTTAACTCTATGTGGCCTTAGTTTTTATGTGAAATCAGTCATTTTCTAAAAAATGTACAATTTTTAAATATTTATTTTAATTACTTGCTGAAAAATACATATTTATTTCATTCTAAGATATTTTTTAAAAAGTTTATGATGGTGGTCATACACAGATATTTTTCTAAAAAAAATTATTTATTGCTTCAAGTCTAGCAAGTTAAATGTTTTTTTAATTTTTTTATAAAATTCTAATTCTATGGAATCATATTTTTCACATTATGTTTGTTATGATTTGTTATAATTACTCAATTCATTTTCTGTAGCACATATTCTCTAAAATATAAAAATTCTTGATATTTATTTTGGTTACTTACCAAAAATAAATACATATTTTAGCCTTAGCTATTTTTAAATTTTATGATAGTGGTCATACCTTAGATGAATATAAAAAAACATATAAAAAAAGCAAAATTATGCAAAAGAACAACATGGAGAGGTTAGGAAATTTTTATCTTATAGTAAGTAAGAATTTATCAATAAAAAAATTCATCTTCTTCTTTATCTTGGTAGTTGAGAATATATTAATAACTTAAATATTATGACTATGTAATGTTGGAGCTCGCATGGGTGAAAGATGAGATTTACGAAATAGAAAGATTAGGTGAAGTAGAGATTTAAAAATTGGGAGGTTCTCTTAGCTAGTTCCTTGCCCGTTTGCTCTCTGTGTCTTACCAGTTGCCTCCCCCTCTCTCGGGGGTTCTTTTCTCTGTTTTATATGAGAAGGATGGCCTAAACCGAGTCTGGGACTTCTTTGAGATGTCACTTTCCTGGTATCCCCTCTAGGAGGGGTTTTCCTTTATCTGCTGCCTTTCCCCTGATGGACCGGTCTTCAAGAGGAGATCCTTCTATTGGGGGTGTTCGCCAACGTAGTACAGATATTGTCCCTCTAGTGATGCAGTTTCCTGTGGGAGGTGCGGGTGCCGTGCCGCTGGGCCCCAAGCCACGGTGGTGCATTTCTATTCCAGGAGAGACCACCGGAGTGTTGCAGGGCCTGGGGCCTTAATGGAATGCTCCTCTTAGAGGAGGTACATGTTCTATGTTGCGAGAGCTGGAGCCCCCCAGTTGCATGGCCATTGACGTGGTGGCTCACTATGGGGCCTAGAGCCTGGTGGAGCATGCACTGCACAAAGTGTGTAGATGGTGCGCCGCAGAGCTTGAATTTTCGGTAAGGCCTACGCCACCTCCTGGAGGTGCAGGTAGCTGGGAGCTTTCATGCCACAGTTTGAACTTTTGTTGACCCTCTCCTTTTGGCTACTAGCAGGAACTTCGATATTGGCAAGAGGAGAGGGAGCTCTATCTCGGGAGCTCGACCCCAGAAGGCAGGAGCACGACCTCGGCCGAGAACTCGACCCCGGATGGGAGCTGACCTCGATCGAGGGCTCGACCTTAGTAGGAGGGGAAGCTCTATCTCGGAAGCTCGACCCCAGAAGGCGAGAGCACGACCTCGGCCGGGAGCTCGACCTCGGATGGGAGCTGACCTCGGTCGGAGGCTTGACCTAAGTAGGAGGGGGAGCTCTATCTCGGGAGTTCGACCCCGGAAGGTGAGAGCTTGATCCTGGATGGGAGCTAACCTCGGTCGAGGGCTCGACCATAGTAGGAGGGGGAGCTCTATCTCGGGAGCTCAACCCCGGAAGGTGGGAGCATGACCTTGGCCAGGAGCTCGACCCCGGATGGGAGCTGACCTCGGCCAGGGACTCGACCTTAGTAGGAGAGGGAGCTCTATCTCAGGAGCTCGACACTGAAAGGCGGGAGCATGACCTCGACCGGGAACTTGACCCTGGATGGAAGCTGACTTCGGCCAGGGGCTCAATCTCAGCAGGTGGGGAGCTCTATCTTGGGAGCTCGATCTCGAAAGGCAGGAACACAACCTCGGCCGGGAGCTTGACCTCGAATCGGAGCTGATCTTGGTCGGGGGCTCGACCTCCGCAGGAGGGGAAGCTCTATCTCGGGAGCTCGATCCCGAAAGGTGGGAGCACGACCTCGGCCAGGAGCTCGACCTCAGATAGGAGCTGACCTTGACCGAGAGCTCGACCTCAGCAAGAGGGGGAGCTCTATATCGAGAGCTCGATCCCAGAAAGTAGGAGCATTACCTTGGCCAGGGGCTCGACCTCAACAGGAGGGGGAGCTCGACCTCGGATGGGAGTGCAGCCCTGGCTGGGGGCTCCACTCTGAAAGGCGAGAGCGAACTCCAAGCGCCAGGGCAGCTCGACTCTGGATCTATGTTTGATTGCCCGTCCAGGTGGCACTTTCTACTAGCATGGCCACCAACTAGTGCCGTCATGGACTCCACGTCAGCGGTAATGCCACATCAATATATATTGTTGCTGCCCGGATCGCCGTGGCCCGTAGCTGTTGGTGGTGCCGGGTGTTCCGCGTCTGCCCGCGGGAGATGCCTCCGGTGTCTCGGGACCTGCAAGAAAGCCAACGTTAGTGACCCGGGCCGGGAATTCCGACGGGGACACTCTGATGATCAAGTCAATGACGATCCAAGAGAACAGATCCTCCTGGTCGAGCCCCTCTAGATGAGCTCCACTCTAGGAAGAGTGAATATAGTGTGAGAGAAAAATGATGACGAGCTGGGAGAGGTGTTGGCCGAGGTGGTCTTGCCCTCCTCTCTGGCCTCCCTCCCTTGTGTCGCTCTGGTTCCTCCCTTAGCTTGAAAAGTATGCTATGGGTGTTGTTGTTTGAGGTTAGATGTCGATACCTCTTTTGCTTATTTTTTGGCAGGAGTTTCTACCTTGGTTTGCTTCGGGATCTTCCCCTGCTGTCGTGTACGGCGAGGTACCGTGACGTGGACGGGATGTCTCTCCTGTTTTGACAGTCGGGGAAGCCTCCATAGATTTCTGACATTCCTTCTGCTCTGACAGGGCCTCGACCGGCGGGCCACTGGTCTTGGGATCCATGCTATCCGGTAGGGTCTTTTCTCCAGTTGTATGGCAGATCGGCGGAGGGTATGGTGCCTTGATTGTGGCATGGTTGGTGTCGTACGGCCCTCGGGAGCATCGCCACTGTCCTTGGAGGAGAGGTATGGCTCCCTTGGCGACTGGTGCATTGGCTTGAACAGAGGGCTGAGCTGGAGAGGTAGGCCCCGTCTTCGGTAGACTTGCCTTGGTGCTGCTCGACAGGACGGAGGTCGACCGAGCTCAGTTGCAGAGGGGTGCCTCATGGTGGAGGAGGCTGAGCTCGGCTCCTGACCATGGGGCCCGACCTCAAACGAGCTCGGTGCTGGGGTGCCGCCCAGCCTAGGGGACCTGAGCTCGGAGGGGCGCCTTATGGCGGAGGAGGCTGAGCTCAACTCCTGACCACGGGGCCCGATCTCGAGGGGTCCGCCTCAGGTGGGAACTCGGACTCGGCTCCAGCCTAGGCATTCCGGGCTTGCAGGAACGAGCTTAGTGGAGGACGGAGCTTACCTTCGGCGAGCACAGATGTCGCTTCAAGGAAGCTCAGCTCGGCAAAAGCGCTCATATTGAAAGCTTGCCGTGGCGTCTGATGGGGACTCCACGTCAGCTGCCTCGTGCCACGTCAGCGTTCTGGTCACATCATTTGCCCCCCATGCCCGAGGCCTATTTACGCGCGGCGCTTGGGGAGAAGGGCGTAATTATGGCGCTGACATGGAAAGGCGGAGAAATCGGGTGCAATAATGGCCAAAATTGACGGTGCCTCGCTCTGTGGTCCTACGAGCTTGTGGGAGGACACCACGTGGCCACGCAGGAGGGGGGCCATCGAGACGGGCATGGAAGTCAGAGCGATCGTGGTCGGATGGGCGCGCAGGTCCAATGGATGGTCGACACACGACGGGCGCCTTCTATGAGGCTGCAAAGGTACGGTCGGGCGTAAGCTGCTTGGGAAGGAGGGGTAAGTCTTTTCGAAGCTTACCCTCATTCAAGCTTTGCACGCCCAGCATCCCGCAAGGGCATTCTTCCTTTTCTTCCTCCCTTCCGGCCACCAGCGACTCCCTAGAGTTCTTGCAGGTTAGCCCCCCTTTCTCCTCATCCTCTAGGGGTCATCTTAGGGTTCCTCCTATCCCTTCCTTTCTTCTTTCTTCTTTCTTTCCTCCATGGATCGTTTCGGTCCGGAGTTCCGTCCTTCTTG
Source organism: Areca catechu (assembly GCA_021397845.1). Lineage (NCBI taxonomy): Eukaryota > Viridiplantae > Streptophyta > Magnoliopsida > Arecales > Arecaceae > Areca > Areca catechu. The sequence continues at coordinate 44,483,354 of CM038047.1, read as the reverse complement.
CCAAGCCGAAGCCGAACCCTCCCGGCTGAGGACTCCCTCCTCCTTCAACGAGGAGATGGAGGCGGCGAGGTTTGAATTTAGTAGGTGGCCCGCCCAGGGCCCGGTGATCATCAGGGAACCTGAGTCTTCTCCTCCTCCTCCTCGAGTCCTTCTAGAGCCTTATCCTTCTCGGTCGACGAGTCCCGAGGGGATTGCCTCGGCGATTACCTTTGAAGATCTGCTGGCCATCCGGGAAGCCTATGGGATTCCCGAGTTCGTCCGTCTGTCTATTCCTCGTTCGACGTCGTTCGTCCGTCTGACATCTTCTTGCCTTCTCCTCTTTTAGTTTGTTGCTGACTTGGCTCTTCTTACTGCAGCAAGGGTGGGAGCTGATCCTCATAAGGGATTACTGCCGCTACTGGGCACGGAGGGACAGAGAGCAGGGAGCCGAGCTCGCATCCCTCAAGGCTGAAGTAGGCCGCAAGGATGCAGAGGTCTGAGAGGCTAGCCAGAAGGTGAAGAGCCTCTAGACCGAAGCTGTCGATGTGGCCAGAATAAGGAAGGAGCTCGACAGCGAGCTCGAGTCCAAGCTGGCCCGGCTGAAGGAGCTTCGGGCCGAGTCGGAGGTGGCCAGAGAGGGCCACCTCCGCTGAGAAGAAGGTGGCCACGGCCAAGAAGAGAGCTGCCGATGTAGAGGAGAAGGCCGCTCTTTCCCACCGTTCCACCGAATCCGCCGAGAAGATGCTAGCGACGGCCGTCCAACTGTCCGAGCACCTGAAGGCGGAGCTCGAAGAGGTCCGGCGCCGGGCCGAGGCTACAGAGAAGGTAGCCGCTGACGCTGTGGCTGCTTTCAAGGCGACCCCGGAGTACCTCAAGGACTTCTGGGAAGCGGCGACGGACTCCTTCGCCAAGGGGTTCGCATACTGCCGATCCTAGCTGCAGGGGGTTCTGTCCAAGGAGTAGCTGGCCACGCTTCGCATCCTGGGGAAGAAGGCTTCCTTTGTAATGATGACCGTGGCAGCAAAGCAAGGAGCTGCTCCGACCGAGGCTCGGGCTCCACCGACCTCAGAAGGGCCCGGCTCCAGGGAACAGACATTGACAACGGCGAGGGCAGCACCTGCACCGCAGCCGGAGGCAACTGACCCGGCCTCGGCAGCTTCAGCAGCCGAACCCGCTCCTCTTACAGAGGTGGAGGGAGAGGTCCCAGCCGTGCGCCGCCCGGGGAAGGAGCCAGCCCCTTAGGATAGGATCTTTCTTCTTTTTTCACTTGTACTTTTCTCTTTTTTCTTAACCAGGTCACCCGGCCTGTCGGGGCCCGGAAGATAATGTAATCAGCTCTTTCGATAATGAAACTCACTTTTGCGATCATGGCATCTCCATCATCTGCAATGTGGAATGTCCCCTCTCTTTCTTCTCCTCCCTTTCTTTGCTACTTCTTTTTTGGTGCAGGGATGTCCGAGAGAGGAGCTGAGGACTCCAACTGGCATGGACCCGGCGTTGAGCTTGAGGTCATGCCGGTGAGGGATGTTGACCTTGGATTCAGCTGCTTAGGGGCATAACTCAGTGGTCGCCATCTTGGAGCTAGTCTTGGAGGCGTCGAAGGCTAAGATCCTCGGTGTTGGAAGTCTGAGTCTTGAACCTTAGTATCTCGGAGCCAGTTTCAAGGACGTTGATGCTTGGGGATTACAGTGCTAGAAATCTGAGTTCTAGACCTTGGCATCCTGGAGTTGGGCTCGGAGGCACTAAGTGCCTGGGGTCTTCCCAGGTCCTTCACTGGGGAGCTGGGCTCGCCGGTGCCGGAGGGTCATCCGGTCTTTGGCACCGGAGGGTCATCTGGTCTTTGATGCCGGGGAGCTAGGCTCGCCGGTGCCTGGGGGCTTCCCAGGTCTTTGTTCCAGAGGACTCTTCTCTGGGCTTTGTTGCCGGGGAGCTAGGCTCACCGGTGCCGGAGGGTCATCTGGTCTTTGGCGCCGGAGGGTCATCCGGTCTTTGATGCCGGGGAGCTAGGCTCGCCGGTGCCTGGGGGCTTCCCAGGTCTTTATGCCAGAGGACTCTTCTCTGGGCTTTGTTGCCGGGGAGCTAGGCTCGCCGGTGCCTGGGAGCTTCCCAGGTCTTTGATTGGCGACGATGCTGTCTAGCCCACGGGACCTGAGCTTGGAGGAGCTCATTGTGGCGAAGGAGATTGAGCTCGGCTCCTAACCACGGGGCCCAATCTCGAGGGGCCCGCCTTGGGTGGAAGTTCGCACTCGGCTCCAACCTAGGCATCCCGGGCTTGCGGGAGCTGACTTGGCGAAGGACGGGGCCCATCTTCGGCTAACGCAATTATGCCAAGCTCGGGAGTGTTGTTGATGATGAACTACACGGTTCCGAGATGTCCTTGGCCGGAGGTCTGAGCTTCGGTCTTCGGTAGGTATCCTGGAGCTGGGCTCGAAGATGATGATGTTGGAGAGCTACGTGGCTCGAAGCTGCCCTTGGCTGGAGATCTGAGTCCGGTCTTGAGTGGGCATCCTGGAGCTGGGCTCGGGGACGTTGATAATTTGAGAAGACACCTTGGAGCTGGGCTCGAAGACGTTGGGTGCCTGGGGGTTTCCCAGGTCCTTCGCCGGGGAGCTGGGCTCGTCGATGCCGGAGGGTCATCTGGTCTTTGGTGCTGGAGGGTCATCCGATCTTTGATGCCGAGGAGCTGGGCTCGTCGGTGCCTGGAGGCCTCTCAGGTCTTTGTGCCAGAGGACTCTTCTCTGGGCTTTGTTGCTAGGGAGCTAGGCTCGCCGGTGCCTGGGGGCTTCCCAGGTCTTTGATTGGCGACGATACTGCCCAACCCAGGGGGCCTGAGCTCGGAGGGGTGCCTCGTGGCAGAGGAGGCTGGGCTTAACTCCTGACCATGGGGCCCGATCTCGAGGGGTCCGCCTTGGGTGGAAGTTCATGCTCGGCTCTGGCCTAGGCATCCCGGGCTTGCGAGAGCCGACCTGGCGGAGGACGGGGCCCAGCTTCGACTGTCACCGTGATGCCAAGCCCAAGAGCTTCAATAATTCGAGATGGCGCCTTGGAGCTAGGCTTGACGGCACATTAATTGACAATTCCCTTGGCCGGAGATCTGAGCTCCGGTCTTGGGCTAGCATCCTGGAGCTAGGCTCGGGGACGTCGATAATTTGAGAAGACGCCTTGGAGCTGGGCTCGAAGACGTTGGGTGCCTGGGGGCTTCCCAGGTCCTTCACCGGGGAGCTGGGCTCGCCGGTGTCGAAGGGTCATCCGGTCTTTGGTGCCGGAGGGTCATTCGGTCTTTGATACCGGGGATCTGGGCTTGTCGGTGCCTGGGGGCTTCCCAGGTCTTTTATGTCGGAGGGCCGTGGGATCCGGTCTTTGATGCCGGAGTGTCATCAGGTCTTTAATCGGCGACGATGCTACTCAACCCAGGGGACTTGAGCTCGGAGGGGTGCCTCGCGGTGGAGGAGGCTAGGCTCAACTCCTAGCCACGGCTCCCGATCTCGAGGGGTCCACCTTGGGTGGAGGCTCATGCTCGGCTCTAGCCTAGGCATCCCGAGCTTGCAGGAGCCGACCTGGCAGAGGACGGGGCCCAGCTTTGGCTGTCATCGTGAGGCCAGGATCGGGAGCGTGGTGGCCGGAGATCTGGTCCCCGGGACTTGATGTTCTGAGGTCATGCTTCAGGAATTGTCATCTTGGAGTTGGGCTCGAAGACGGTAATAGCTGAGACGATTCCCTTGGTCGGAGATCTGAGCTCCAGTCTTGGGCTGGCATCTTGGAGCTGGGCTCGGGGATGTCAATAATTTGAAAAGGCATCTTGGAGATGGGCTCGAAGATGTTGGGTGCCTGGAGGCTTCCCAGGTCCTTCGCCGGGGAGTTGGGCTCACCGGTGCCGGAGAGTCATCCAGTCTTTGGTGCCGGAGGGTCATCCGGTCTTTGATGCCGGGGAGCTGGGCTCGCCGATGCCTGGAAGCTTCCCAGGTCTTTTGCCGAGGAGCTGGGCTCGCCGGTGCCTGGGGACTTCCCAGGTCTTTAATGCCGGGGAGCTGGGCTCGTCGGTGCCTGGGGGCTTCCCAGGTCTTTGGTGTTCCTGCAAGGCAAATAAACCATCGCATAGGAAGAGGACCTTTATTTCAAAAGGGGGGAGAACTTACACTATTGGAAGTAACTCCTCAGATTACAAGCATTCCATGTCTAGGGGGAATCTGGTTCCTCCCAGGTCCTCGAGATAGTAGGCCCCCTATAAGAGGGCCTTGGCCACATCGTAGGGGCCATCCCAATTCGACGGGAATTTATCGCGCTCTCTGGGTTGAGACGCCTCAGCTCAGCACAATGCCAGGTTGCCAGGTCGGAAGATCTTCGACGTCACCCGAGCATCATGATGTCGAGCGACCCGTTACCAGTACGCTGCCACCCAAAGCAAGGCTCTGACCCTCATTTCTTCGAGGGGGTCCAGCTTGAGGAGGGGGTGCACCGAGCTCAACTGGAACCACTATCTCTGTGCCGAAGACAAGGTCGAATGGCACTTTGCCCATCGCCATTCTGGGCATTGTGTGGTAGGCTCATAGGACGCTCGGGAGCTTTTCTACCCCTTGCCCCCCCGGCCTTCTCAGGGGCGCACCTAGTCCCCCAGTGTATCATCCCCACCGGCTTCTCAGTGGGGCGATTATCGACTGTTGGGACTAGTGGAAGAGCGACGAGTGCCTGGGATTCCAACTGAGATATGCCCCCCACGTACCTTCCGAGGTAGCCTCTCTTGATGAGCTCTTCGATCTCCCACTTCAGGTCGCGACATTCCTCGGTGCCGTGACCGTGGTCGCGATGAAAGCGACAGTACTTTGACTTGTCACGGGTGGCGGACGGCTTCAGTGGCGGTGGGCGCTTCAAGTAGTCCTCGTCCTCAATCTCCATAAGAATTTTGTCCTTGGGGCGAGGAGAGGGGTGTAGGCCTCCTCCGGAATAAGAGTCCTCCTCAGTCTTGGCCGGTCCCTTCGGGAGCTTTGAGCTTGGGGTGCTAGCTTCCGAGTCCCGGACACTTCAGCAGGGGCCGTCTTCTTTAGGAATCCTCTATCGAGCTCCTGCCTCGTATGGTCTGCCTCCTCGACACGGACATACTTTTAGGCCCGGAGAAGGAGCTTGGCGTAAGCCTTGGGGGGCTTCTTATCCAACAAGTAGGTCAGGCGGGAGTTTCTGAGCCCTCGCTTCAGCGCCAACATGGCCACTGGCTCTTCAAGATCTTAGATCTCCAACGAAGCGGCCTTGAAGCGGGCCACGTAGTCTCGCAAGAGCTCGCGGTCCTGCCGCCGGATGGAGAAGAGGCTATCTGCCTCCCATGGCAACTTCCTGCAAGCATCGAAGTGAGCCACGAACTTCTGCCCTAGCTGGGCGAAAGAGCTGATGCTTTCTGGCTCGAGGCAAGTGAACCATACTCGAGCGGCCTTCCGAAGGATAGCAGGGAAGGCGATGCATAAAAGGGCGTCAGTGGCCCCCTGGACCCTCATGAGAGTCTGGTAGCTTTCCAGGTGGTCCAGGGGGTCGGTGGTACCCTCGTAAGGATCCACCTGTGGCATCCGGAACCGGTGCAGGATCGGCTCCGTTTGGATTTCTTGGGAGAATGGGGGATAGGCGTCTAGCCCGCTGGCTCACTACCAGAGCCCGGCATGCTGGTGAATCGACGATCAAACTTCGCCAGCTTGCGTTCATGCTCCTCCAGGCGCCTACCCGTCGCGCGCCTGGCGGCTTCATCAGGGAACCCCCCGCCGAAGGAGACGGAGAAGGTGACATGGATACGCGGCACCCATGGTGGGGGGTCTTACTTTTCTTGCCTCGGCGGGGTCTAGGCACCTCCCACCCGAGATTTAGTGAGTGGCTCTCTCCGTCAGTAGAGCCGGATCATTTTCTTTTCGTCGGAGCTTGATGGCTGCCCTGGTTATCAGTGATGGCCCGTGACTGTGACGTCCTTCCTTGGAAGGAGCGTAGGCTATCACGGGGAGCTGTGGAATGGGCCGCTGAGGTCCCTGACTACTGGTGGGTAGCCACGGACCGGTGCTGATGCTGAAGCTGGCGCACTGCCGTGGCAAGAACTTGCATCTGCTGGGCGAGTGTAACCAGCTGGGCTTGTGATGGAGGTGGCTGGACCGGAGTAGGTGGCTCCACTTCTGTCTCCGGTCCGTGCGGGTTCCCATGAGAAGGGGATGCCTCCGCACGGCTGGAAGAAGCTCCCCCAGCCCGGGTGGTCATCATCCCCCTGGTGGTCCTGCTGAGCGGGTCTTGAACTAGATCGAATGTCGTTCTGCACCCCCTTACCTGGCATGCCAATCTGTTGCTGCCCGGATCGCCGTGGCCTGTAGCTGCTGGTGGTGCCGGGTGTTCCGCGTCCGCCCATGGGAGATGCCTCCGGTGCCTCGGGACCTGCAAGAAAGCCAATGTCAGTGACCCGGGCCGGGGATTTCAGTGGAGGCACTCCGATGATCAAGTTAGTGACAATCTAGGGAAACAGATCCTCCTGGTCGAGCCCCTCTAGATGAGCTCCACGCTAGGAGGAGTGAATATAGTGTGAGAGAAAGATGAGGATGAGTTGGGAGTGATGTTGGCCGAGGTGGTCTTGCCCTCCTCTCTGGCCTCCCTCCCTTGTGTCGCTCTGGTTCGTCCCTTAGCTTGAAAAGTATCCTATGGGTGTTGTTGTTTGAGGTTAGATGTCGATACCTCTTTTGCTTATTTTTTGGCGAGAGTTTCTACCTTGGTTTGCTTCGGGATCTCTCCCTGCTATCATGTACGGCAAGGTACCATGACATGGACGGGACATCTCTCCTGTTTTGACAGTCGGGGAAGCCTCCGTAGATTTCTGACATTCCTTCTCTCTGACAGGGCCGCGATCGATGGGCCGCCGATCTTGGGATCCGTGCTCTTCGATAGGGTCTTTTCTCTGGTTGTACGGTAGATCGACGGAAGGTATGGTTCCTTGATTGCAGCATGGTTGGTGTCGTACGGCCCTCGAGAGCATCGCCACTTTTCTTGGAGGAGAGGTATGGCTCCCTTGGCGGCCGGTGCATTGGCTTAAACAGAGGGCCGAGCTGGAGAGACAAGGCCCGTCTTCGGTAGACTCGCCGTGGTGCTACTCGACAGGAAGGAGGTAGACCGAGCTTAGTTGCGGAGGGGCACCTCATGGCAGAGGAGGCTGAGCTCGACTCCTGACCACGGGGCCCGACCTCAGACGAGCTCTGTGCCGAGGTGCCGCCCAGCCTAGGGGACCTGAGCTCGGAGGGGCACCTCATGGCGGAGGAGGCTGAGCTCAACTCCTGACCATGGGGCCCGATCTCGAGGGGTCCATCTCAGGTGGGAACTCAGACTCGGCTCCAGCCTAGGTGTTCCGGGATTACGGGAATGGGCCAATCGGAGGACAGAGCTTGCCTTCGGTGAGCAGAGGTGTCACTTCAGGAAAGCTTAGCTCGGCAAAGGCGCTCATGTTGAAAGCTTGCCGTGGCGTCTGATGGGGACTCCACGTCAGCTGCCTCATGCCACATCAGCATTCTGGCCACATCATATATATATATATAAGCCTTGTGTTGCCGCCCGGATCATCGTGGCTCGTAGCTGCTGGTGGTGCCGGGTGTTCCACGTCCACCCGCAGGAGATGCCTCCGGTGCCTCGGGACCAGCAAGAAAGCCAATGTCAGTGACCCAGGCCGGGGACTCCGGCGGGGGCACTCCGACGATCAAGTCAGTGATGATCCAGGGGAACATATCCTCCTGGTCGAGCCCCTCTCGATGAGCTCCATGCTAGGAGGAGTGAATATAGTGTATGAGAGTGCGAGTGAGCTGGGAGATGTGGTGGCCGAGGTGGTCTTGCCCTCCTGTCTGGCCTCTCCCCTTTCTCCTCTTTCTCTTTGTGGTGGTTGTGTTATTCTTGCTTGGAATTGGAATTGAAAAATGAGTGTTACCTCCCCTTTGCTTATACTGGCTGGGTCCTTTTTTCATGGCTTGCCTCAGGGTCTTCCCATGTTGTTAGATGGGTATGACGTGATATCATGCCGTGAACGGTACGCCTTCTTTATTGGATATCTGGGGAAGCTTCCACAAGCCTCTGACATTCCTTCAATTTGCCCTTCCTGGAACTTAGCAGGGCCTCGACTGTCGGACCGCTGCTCTCGGGAATCGCACTCCTTGATGGGGTCTTTTCCCCGGTCGTACGGCAAGCCGGTAGGGGGCATAGTGCCTTGATGTGAGCTTCCCTTCCTCCTAGGGTAAATGGCGGCTGTGGGCATTAATGTGACATGGCGGGTGCTGTCGTACGGTCCTCGGGAGGCCCGCCACCGTCTTCGGAGAGGAGGTGCTGCTTCCTTGGTGGTTGATGTCTTGATTTGTGTTGGGGGCCGAGCTGGAAAGATGTGCCCACTTGCAGGAGACCCGCCTTGTAACGGCTCGGCTATGCGGAGAGTGGCCGAGCTCGAAACCAGGCCAGAGGGGCCCAGCCTTGCCCGAGCTCGGGTCGGCTGAAGTGGATGAGGCACGCCCAGGCCAGGGGACCCGGCCTCGAGGGGGCTCCTTGCGGTGGAGGAGGCTTGAGCTCGACTCCAGACCGCGGGACCCGAGCTCGGGCTCGAGAGGTCTGCCTCCAGTGGCGTCTGAGCTCGACTCTGACCTAGGCATCCCGACCTGGCGGGTACCGACCTGGCAGAGAATGGAGCCCAGCTTCGACGGGCGGCCCTGTTGGCATGGGGGAGCTCAGCCCGGTGAAGGGGCCTATGAGTGAGATCCCATGCCAGGATGGAGCCCGGCTTCGACGGGCGGCCCCGTTGGCATGGGGGAGCTCAGCCCGGCGAAGGGGCCTATTAGTGGGATCCCGCATGGCATCCAATGAGGAGTCCACATCAGGCTCCTTTCCTTACGTCAGCGATCCGGTCACATCACTTGCCCCTCACTTCCGAGGCCCGTTGTCGCGTGGCGCCCGGGGCGAAGGGAGTAGTTACGGTGCTGACATGGAAGGGTGGAAAATCCGGTGCAATAATGACAGATATCGGCGACATCTCATCCGGCAGGCCCTTGAGCCTATGCGGGGGTGCCGCATGGCCATGTCTTGGAAGCAGTTATGGCGGGCACGGAAGCTGAAGCGGCCGTGGTCAGATGGGGGTGCTGGCCCCGTTGATCGGCGACACGTGGTGTGGCTTTTGGGGAAGCCGTAACGGTACGGTCGGACGCAGGTTGTCTCGAAGGGATGGGTAAGTCCTTTCGAAACATACCTTTTTCCAAACTCTTCACGCCCAGAGTCGTACAGGAGCCTTCCTCTTCCTCTTCTCCAGCCGTCGGCGTCTTCTGTGATCATCAACAGGTTAGCTCTTCCTTCTCGCCCATTAGAAGTCACCGTAGGCCTTCCTCCGTTCACCTCCTCCCTTTCGTCATCTAGGAGTCGCCCTGTTCTCTCCCTTTCTCTTCCATGGACCGCTTCGGGCCCAACTTCTGTCCCTCTTGCCAGGCTGAGGCCGGACCTTCCCAGTCGAAGACTCCTTCCTCTTCCGACGAGGAGATGGAGGCGGCGAGGTACAAGTTCAGTAGAAGGCCTTTCCGTGGCCCGGTGTCCATTAGGGAACCCGGGACTTCTCCTCCTCCTTGTTTGGCTCATCTTCCTGCTTCTGCTCCTGCTTCCACTTTTGTTTCTGTTCCTCTTCCTGAGCCTGAGCCTTCTCGGTCGACAGGTTCAGGAGGGACCACTTCGGTGATTACCGCTGAGGACCTTGCATCTATCCGGGAGGCTTACGGCATCCCCGAATCCATCCAGCTCTTCGTTCCTCATCCCGGAGAGCGAGTCACTTCCAGTGGTCCTCGGTGGATTGCCTTCTACGAGGAGACCTTCGCTGGGGGTCTCCGCCTCCCTGTGCACCCTTTTTTCCTTTCTTTCTTGGCTGGCTACCGGGTTGTCCTAGCCCAGTTGGTCCCCAATGCCATCATAACGATATTTTGTTTCATCATTCTGTGCCACTTCCATGGGATTGTTGCCCATTTTTTCTTGTTCAGGGCCTTCTTCACCCTGAAACGCCACCCTACTGAGGATGGGTGGCGGTCCCTTTCTTCCCGCCCTCGGGGCATCATATTTGTGCTCCCCTCTTCCATCAAAGGATAGAAGAGCAGGTTCTTTTTTGCCTCGGTAGAGGGGATCAACTGGGTTTGGAGCGACCCAGATCGTTCTCTGAATAGGAACTCCTCAGTCGAAGCTACCGACCTCGATACGTATGACCTACTCAGATCGGTCGAGATCCCATCAGTGGAGGTCTTACTGTCGGAGCAAAATCTTTGCGAGGCCGAGGTCAGCTCGGTGCGAGAGCTGGGTGAGTTCGACTTGACCACTGATGTAGAACAGATGCTCTGATACCAAAATTGATGCAGAACAAAAGAAGAGATGATGCGATGCGGAAGCAAATTAAAATTAATATATTTTATTTATTTATTTATTTTTAGAAGTCGACTTTGACTCAAAGGAAAGATAAACTAATGTTGAAAGAAACTAAGAAATGACAGAAAGCATAATTAAAAGGAGTGGATTATCAGAGTAACTCAAAAGTAGGATTGCTGGGGATTGAGAAACCCCCAGACCTAGGGTTTACTCCTCTTTCAAGAAACAGACGAAGAGAGAAGAGAAGGTTTTATACCTGACTGTGATATCTCTCATTGCTTCAATTGAAGGACACTCTCGAGCAGATTGTAGGATCCTTGGAGACGGGGTATCTTCGTAATGGATCCTCGGATTGTAGTCCTATGGCAAGGTTGGCCTTCTTCTCGAACTCAGGATCTGGAAGAAGAAGAACAAAAGACGAACCAGAAACTCAAAGAAAGACACTGACCTGAGGACTTAATGAAGATTGTTGGATGTAGAAGTTCCGGGGATCTTGATACTGATCTGACTCTTCTTTGAACTTGCTCTGTAGTTGAAACAGTTGATCTAAACCTGGATGCTGGTGACCGGCTTCGATATGGAAGAGAGGGGTCGTGGGATGAAGATGGAAAATTTGGGTTTGGTGGTGGTGGAGTAGAGATGGGTGGACTAAGCTAGGGTTTTGGGGTTGGAGATCTCACACCTCCTCAAGGTTCCTAGGGAACCCGGATTTACTCCCTCACAGAGCTCAACACCTGAATACAAGTGCGGAAGAGAGAAACACAAAGTTGCTCACACAGAAATTGATTTCATTCATCATTTGTTTAGAGTTACATAGAGTTGAATATATAGACATAACAAAGAAATAAAATTTCATACACTTTCCATGTGGGACTAATAGGACTAACCCACACTTTAGGCATCAAATTCTCTTCCCAAGACTCCTTCCATGAGTGGGCAGCCCAAAAACTCCAAGAAAACTTGAAAATCAGCTCCAAATGGCAGGTTATGGGGGTGTCTCCTAGTATCTCTCCATGAATCAAGGATTTTCCCTTCATGGTTTGGCTCTTTTGGACACCTCCTAGTCTTGCTCCACAAGTTTAGGCTTCTTCCTTTCATGGCTTTGGCACTTTAGGAAACTTTTGGGTGCCTCCTTGATTTTCTCCCCAAGACATGCTCTCTTCCCTTTTATAACTTGGATTTTTATGGAACATTGTGGGGCACCTCCTTGATCCTCTCTTCAAGAAAAATTCTTGCCATTCTGGCTTAGGTTTATATGGAAAGAAGTTGGCTCCTCCTTGGATTGAGGTATCTTGATGGATTTCTCCCCCAAGTGGCGCATGAAAGAAGGGACCTGCTTTCTTATGGTGTGGGGACCAAGGCACACTAGATGGAGATGTGGCGCCTCCTGGACTCTGGCGTGTGGCTGGAAGTGTGGTGCCCACATGCTTGGGCCTGGAAGAAAAAATTGGGCACCCTGGACCTTGACTTGATTTAAAAAAAATGGCACCAACCTGGAGAAGACCTAGACCACTACTAGGACTTGTACTGAGTCAACATGACTCAACAAAATTTAAATTGTAGGGAAATACAGACTCAAGACTAAAATTGAGTTGACCAAGTCAACCCTAATTACAAAACCAGAAAACCCTAATTCTTCGGGCAAGGTCAATCAGAGATCCAGATGGAGCCCTGAAGTCTTCTTCTGAGTCTGGTGCCCGCACCAACCACCCCCCTCATCGTTTCTTATTTATTTTTCCTTCTTCATTTTTTTTGCTGCTACTGTTGGACTGACCTCGTTCCTTCTGGTGCAGAAATGAAGTTTTTGATGGATGAGCTGCTCTCGTTTTCTGAGGAACGAGAGCAAGCTGCTGAGGCGGGTGAGCCCACTCTGAAGAGGGCTCGAGTCAAAGATGGGGCAAGGCCGGTGCAGGCCAGGGTGGATGCACCGGTTCAGGAACGACGATGAAAAAGGGTGGCTGAGCCCGTTCCCGTACCTTCCGGGTAGCGTGAGCCGGTGGCGACGCCGAGCTCGAGGTGGTGGCCTGCACGAGATCGGCTACCGCTGCCACCAGGTCGGCACCCCCCACCCCGGAGGTCATCGATGTCGAAGAGGAGGAGGGCCCGAAAGAGATCAGGCCGGTGCCCCAAGTGCGGTCTGATGCTGCGCCGGTCTCGTAGTTAGCACCGAGGGCATCGTATGTCGACGAAGGAGCTGAGCCGACGAGGACTAGAGACGTCGATTATCGAAGGGTCCCCTTCAAATTGGGGCCGAATGTCTCTCTGGTCAAGGACCCCAACCTCGCCGAGCGGATGGACTTCTCCATCCAGTCCTGTGACAAGCGAGACGGAAGCGGGAGGCTTCTGGGCGACGTCATCAGCACGACGTTCGCGAACCTCTATGCTGTAAGTCCTTCGCTCATCGTTGCTTTTCCAAATCACTTCTTTTTCTTCTTACCTGATAGCTGACACCCCTTCCTCGCTGCAGCAAGGCAGAGAGCTCCTCCTCATCTAGGACTTCTACTGGAATTGGGCTAGAGGGGAGAAGAAGTGACTGACTGAGCTCGAATCTCTGCGGGCTGAGGCGAGAGAGAAGAGCCAAGATGCCCAGGACGCCCTCCTTCGAAATAATTGCCTCGCGGGCGAGGTTGACGACCTCGTCCAGGCGAAGAAGGAGCTCGAAAGCGAGCTCGAATCGAAGAGGACTCGGCTGAAGGAGCTCCGGGTCGAGTCCAAGAGGAAGGTGGCAGCCATGGAGAAGAGGGCCGCTGAGGCCGAGGGGAGGGTTGCTGAGGCTGAGAAGAAGGTTGCTGCCACCAGCCTTAACGCCGAGGTCGTCGAAAAGGGAATGGCGGCGGCGATCCGTCAGGCCGAGCACGCCGAGGACCTGGTGGCCACCGAAAAGAGCAAGGCAGAGGGCACCAGAAGGGACGCCGCCGGTGCAGTGGCCACCTTTAAAGCTTCTCCTGAGTACCTCAAGGACTTCAAGGAGGCGACGACAGACTCCTTTCCCAAGGGGTTCGGTTATTGTCGCCAGGAGCTGCGGGGTATTCTATCCGAGAAGCGATTGGCCACGCTCCGGACTCCGGGGAAGAATGCTTCCTCTGCAACGACGACGGTGGCAGTAGGGCAGGGGACTGCTCTAGCCGAGGTTAGCACCCCAGCGACTTCGGCAGCGCCCGGCCCCAAGGAGCCGGCATCGATGGCGGTGAGGGCAGCACCTGCGCCGCATCCGGAGGTTGCTGACCCGATCCCAGCGGTTCCAACAGCTGAACCTGCTCCTCCAGCGGAGGTCACCCAGGAGCATGCCTTAGCGACGGAGATGGAGGAGGGAGAGGTCCCAGCTGTGCAATGCCCGGAGAAGGAGCCGGCTACTTAGGATAGGATTTCTCTTTTATCTTCTTACACTTGTACCTTTCTTTTGTCTTTCTTCTTTGACCAGGTCACCCGGCCTGTCGAGGCTCGGAAGATAGTGCAATCAACTTTCTCAATAATGAAACTTGCTTTTGCAATCATGGTGTCTCCATCATCTGTAATGTGGAATGTCCCTTCTCTTCCTTCTCCTCCCCTTCTTTGCTTCTTCTTCTTTTTTGGTGTAGGGAGGTCCAAGAGGGGAGCCGAGGACTCCGACTGGCACGGACCTGGCATTGAGCTTGAGGTCATGCCAGTGATGGATGTTAACCTTGGACTCAGCTGCTTAGGGGCATGGTTCAGTGGTCGCCGTCTTGGAGCGGGGCTCGGAGACGTCGAAGGCTGAGATCCTTGGTATTGGAAGTCTGAGTCTTGAACCTTAGTGTCTCGGAGCCAGTTTCAGGGACGTTGATGCTTGGGGATTACGGCGCTGGAAAAATGAGTTCTAGGCCTTGGCATCCTGGAGGTGGGCTCGGAGGCACTAAGTGCCTGGGGGCTTCCCAGGTCCTTCGCCGGGGAGCTGGGCTTGCCGGTGCTAGAGGGTCATCCGGTCTTTGGCACTGGAGGGTGATCCGGTCTTTGATACCGGGGAGCTAGGCTCGCCGGTGCCTGGGGGCTTCCTAGGTCTTTGTGCCAGAGGACTCTTCTCTGGACTTTGTTGCTGGGGAGCTAGGCTCGCCGGTGCTTGGGGGCTTCCCAGGTCTTCGTGCCAGAGGACTCTTCTTTGGACTTTATTGCCGGGGAGCTATGCTTGCCGGTGCATGGGGGCTTCCCAGGTCTTCGTGCCAGAGGACTCTTCTCTAGGCTTTGTTGCCGGGGAGCTAGGCTCGCCGGTGCCTGGGAGCTTCCCAGGTCTTCGATGCCGGAGGGTCATCCGGTCTTTGATTGGCAACGATGCTACCCAACCCAGGGGACCTGAGCTCGGAGGGGTGCCTTACGGCGGAGGAGGCTAGGCTCGACTTTTTGCCATGGGTCTCGATCCCGAGGGGTCCGCCTTGGGTGGTGGTTCGTGCTCGGCTTCGGCCTAGGCATCCCGGGCTTGCGGGAGCTGACCTAGCGGAGGACAGGGCCCGGCTTCGGCTGTCATTGTGAGGCCGAGGCCGGGGGCGTTGTCGGTGACGAGTTGCGTGGCTCGGGGGTGCCCTTGGCCGGTGATCTGTACTCCATTCTTGAGCATGCATCCTGGAGCTAGGCTCGGGGACTTCGATGATTTGAGATGGTGCCTTGGAGCTGGGCTCAGAAGCACGCTGGTCGAGGAGATTCCCTTGGCCGAAGATCTGAGCTCTGGTCTGGGACTGGCATCCTGGAGCTAGGCTCGGGGACTTCGATGATTTGAGATGGCACCTTGGAGCTGGGCTCGGAAGCACGTTGGTCGAGGAGATTCCCTTGGCTGGAGATCTAAGCTCCGGTGTGGGGCTGGCATCCTGGAGCTGGGCTCAGGAACTTCGATGATTTGAGATGGCGCCTTGGAGCTGGGCTCAGAAGCACGTTGGGTGCCTGGGGGCTTCCAAGGTCCTTCGTCGGGTAGCTGGGCTCGCTGGTGCCGGAGGGTCGTCCGGTCTTTGCTGTCGAGGAGCTGGGCTCGCCGGTGCCCGGGGGCTTCCCAGGTCTTTGGTGCCGGAGGGTTGTCCGATCTTTGCTACCGAGGAGCTGGGCTCGCCGGTGCCTGGGGGCTTCCCAGGTCTTTGGTGCCAGAGGGTCGCCCGATCTTTGCACCGAGGAGCTGGGCTCGCCGGTGCCTGGGGGCTTCCCACGTCTTTGGTGCCGGGGGGTTGTCCGATCTTTGCACTTAGGAGCTGGGCTCGCGGCTATAGTTTCCTACAAGACAGATAGATCGTGTTGCGAAAAGAAATCCTTATTTATCATGGAGGGTATACTTACATTAATGATAGTATCTCCTCAAATTACAAGCATTCCAGGTCCGGGAGAACCTAGCACCATCCAAGTCTTCTAAGTAGTAGGCCCCCTGCGACAGGGCCTTGACCACCTTGTAAGGGCCCTCCCAATTCGGTGAGAGTTTGCCACACTCCCGGGGCTGGGACACTTCTGCTCGGCATAGTATCAGGTCGCCAGGTTGGAAAGCCTTCTGCTTTACTCGCGCATTGTAGTATCGGGTGACCCGTTGCCGGTACGCTGCCATCCAAAGCCGAGCTTTGTCCCTTGTCTCTTCGAGGAGGTCTAGGTTGAGGAGCAGGTGTGCCGAGTTCTGAGCCTTGTTATACCGCTGCACTCGGAGTGTGGGCACGTCGAGCTCAACTGGAATTACTGCCTCCGACCCGAAGACCAGGTTGAAAGGTGTTTCACCCGTCGCTGTTTTGGGCATTGTGTGGTAGGCCCACAGGATGCTCGGAAGTTCTTCCGCCCATCTGCCCTTTGCTTGGTCCAACCTAGTGCGGAGTCCTTGAAGAATGGTTCGGTTGGTGACCTCGGCTTCCCCATTCATCTGGGGATGGGCAACCGAGGTGAACTGATGCTAGATCCCGTGCTCAGCACAGAACCCCTCGAGCTCTCGATTATCGAATTGTCGCCCATTATCGATGATGATGCAGTTGGGGAGTCCGAAATGGCAGATGACAGACTTCCAAAAGAATTGTCGGACAATGGCCTCTGTGATCCGAGCTAGCGGCTCTGCTTCGACCCATTTGATGAAGTAGTCGATCGCCACCAGCAAGAACTTCCGTTGTCCTAGTGCAGTGGGGAACGGTCCCAGAATGTTCATCTCCCATTGCGCGAAGGGCCAGGGAGATGACAGCTAGGAGATCGGTGCAGCCGGCAGGTGCTGAATGTGAGAGTGGCGCTGGCACTTGTCACACTTCTTGACGAAGTCGACGGCGTCCTCCCTCATTGTTTCCCAGAAATATCCCTGGCGAAGGGCCTCGTACGTCAGAGTCCTCCCTCCAACATAATTCCCACAGAGACCTTCGTGTATCTCCTGGAGCACGAATGATGGGGACATCATCCTGCATGAATCTCGGAGCAGCACAAATTTCGGAGCAGCAAATAAATTTGAAAAATAAATTTAGGATTTATCTTTTATTTGAAATTTAAATTAGAATTTTGTTGGTTATGATTGAGATATGGATAGGCTTATCTTATCCTATCTTTTATTTGAAATTTAAATTAGGATTTTGTTGGTTATGATTGAGATATGGATAGGCTTATCTAAACCTATCTTGTATTTAAATTTGAGTTATCCCTATCCTGTATTCAAATTCAAATGAGGGTTATGGAGCTTATAAATAACCCCTCATTCCTATTGTAAAAAGGGAGAAGAAATTGAATTTTTGGGATTTGGTTTGTCAGTTGGTGCAGTTGTTGTTCAGGGCTATGGCCCATTATGTCTTCACCTGCGGGTGTTGATGTTGTCTTTGTCCTTCGGGACATCGTAGGGGCGTGATGCCCTAGTTATCCCCCCATCTTCGTTTTCCTTCACGTTCTTTGAAATCCCCCCTCATGGCTCCAGGAGTGACCTGGGTGGCAGGTGAAATACCCTGGGCTCCGCTTGTAGTGAGATGGGTGGTAGGTGAGATATCCTAGACTGCATGTAGTGAGGTGGGTGGTAGGTATAATACCCTAGAGGTGTGAAGTCTCTCTGTGAGAGTGGGTTTCAGGGTTCGTGGTAGTCCATTCTCGTTATCCTCCATCCCTATTTTTTCCTTCGTCACCACCATAAAGAAATCAGAAAATAGTGAAAAAAAATAGGATACCCTAATCTTCGGCGACTTCTTAGCTCGCCGACG
The DNA here is from genome assembly GCA_021397845.1 of Areca catechu. Classification (NCBI taxonomy): domain Eukaryota; kingdom Viridiplantae; phylum Streptophyta; class Magnoliopsida; order Arecales; family Arecaceae; genus Areca; species Areca catechu. The sequence goes on along the minus strand of CM038047.1, from coordinate 44,465,877 downwards.
ATCCTATCTCTATCCCGTGCCCTATCAATTTGGTATCAGAGCCTAGACGGATTACGGTACGTTTCTTCTTCCCAACTCTTTTCTGTGTCGACACCCCCTGCTTTCCCCACCTCAGGAGAATGATGGGGACATCATCCTGCATGAATCTCGGAGCAGCACAAATTTCGGAGCAGCAAATAAATTTGAAAAATAAATTTAGGATTTATCTTTTATTTGAAATTTAAATTAGAATTTTGTTGGTTATGATTGAGATATGGATAGGCTTATCTTATCCTATCTTTTATTTGAAATTTAAATTAGGATTTTGTTGGTTATGATTGAGATATGGATAGGCTTATCTAAACCTATCTTGTATTTAAATTTGAGTTATCCCTATCCTGTATTCAAATTCAAATGAGGGTTATGGAGCTTATAAATAACCCCTCATTCCTATTGTAAAAAGGGAGAAGAAATTGAATTTTTGGGATTTGGTTTGTCAGTTGGTGCAGTTGTTGTTCAGGGCTATGGCCCATTATGTCTTCACCTGCGGGTGTTGATGTTGTCTTTGTCCTTCGGGACATCGTAGGGGCGTGATGCCCTAGTTATCCCCCCCATCTTCGTTTTCCTCCACGTTCTTTGAAATCCCCCCTCATGGCTCCAGGAGTGACCTGGGTGGCAGGTGAAATACCCTGGGCTCCGCTTGTAGTGAGATGGGTGGTAGGTGAGATACCCTAGACTGCATGTAGTGAGGTGGGTGGTAGGTATAATACCCTAGAGGTGTGAAGTCTCTCTGTGAGAGTGGGTTTCAGGGTTCGTGGTAGTCCATTCTCGTTATCCTCCATCCCTATTTTTTCCTTCGTCACCACCATAAAGAAATCAGAAAATAGTGAAAAAAAATAGGATACCCTAATCTTCGGCGACTTCTTAGCTCGCCGACGATCCTATCTCTATCCCGTGCCCTATCAACGAAGGTTGCCTCTGTGTGCCTAAGGCACTTTAGGAGTGGGTAGGAATAGGATCGGTGATAAAGTTGGCCGTCCATCAAGACAAAGTGGGTGACCTTTTTTCTGATGAGGCCAACTTCCTTGCAGTCTTCTGGCAGTAGGCCATCTTGGATGTATTTGACATACTTGTCCATCCAGCTCAGCTCGGGGGCTACTTGCTACACCTCTTCGGGGCTTTCGTAGCTCGGGCTCTCGAGATATTCGATGTAGGCATGCCCTAGGGATGAGTCCGGTAGGGTCGCGAGCCTTGATAGTGCATCCACACGAGCATTCTCTCCACGGGGAATATGGAAAATGTAGAAGTAATGGAAGCCTACTGTGCTCAAACGGACCCTCTCCAGGACTTCATCATCTGGGGATCTCGGGCCTCGTACTCTCCGGAGACTTGTCCGACAACCAGCTAGGAGTCGGTGAAGACCTTAAGATTCTGTACGCCCAACTTGCGGGACACCTACAGGCCCGCGAGGAGCGCCTCGTACTTCGCTTGGTTGTTTGTGGCGGGGAACTTGAAGCAAAGTGTGCACTCCGCCACCACTCTGTTGGAATTGGTAAGGATGAGGCCTGCTCCGCTCCCACAAGAATTGGAGGCGCCATCCACATGGAGGATCCAGGGGTCCTCCAGCAGGTCAGGCTCGGCTTGGCTCTCCGGGACCATTCGCTCTGGTTCCTCGGGAAACCCTGTATATTCAACCACGAAGGCGGCTAGAACTTGAGCCTTCTGCGATGACCTCGGCCGATATGCGATATCGTACTCGCTCAGCGTCAGGGACCATTTGGCTAACCTTTCGGAAGTATCGAGATGGCTTAGCATGGTCCTCAGCGGCTGATCAGTCACAACCATGATGGGATGTGCTTGGAAATAGGGCCCGATGTGCTTAGCAGACATTATTAGTGCAAAAATGAGTTTTTCGAAGGGGGTATACCTGATCTCCGCATCATGGAGTATTTTGCTGGTGTAGTACACCAGCTTTTGCATTCCATCCTGGTCTGTACGGACGAGGACCAAGTTGACAGCCCCTAGGGTGACTGCCAGGTAGAGTAGGAGCTCTTCTCCATCTTCGGGTCTGGACAGCAGAGGTGGGGAGGTCATGAACTCCTTTAGCTCTTCGAAAGCCATCTGGCACTCTTCAGTCCAAGTGAAGTCATGCATCTTGCGTAGTGCCTTGAAGAAGGGGAGACAACGGTCAACCAACCTTGAGATGAACCAGCTCAGGATAGCGATCCTTCCTATCAGGCGCTGAACCTGCTTCTTGGACGTTGGGTGCTCCATGTCCAGGATTGCATGGACCTTCTCCGGATTCGCCTCGATGCCTCTCTGGGTGACCATGAAGCCGAGGAATTTCCCGGCCGCCACCCCGAAGGTGCACTTCGCCGGGTTGAGCTTCATCTGGTGCTTCCGGAGGTTATGGAAGGCTTCAGCGAGGTCGGTAATGTGGTCCGAGCTCAGTTTGCTCATGACGAGCATGTCGTCCACATATGCTTATACATTCCGACCAATCTGGTTCTTGAAGACCTTGTTGACTAGACATTGGTACGTGGCCCCGGCATTCTTCAGGCCAAAGGGCATCATTCTGTAACAATACGTCCCTCGATCAGTGATGAAGGCAGTGTGCTCCTCGTCCTCCGGGTGTATCCGGATCTGATTGTACCCAGAGAATGCATCCATGAAGGAGAGTAGCCTGTGCCCCGAAGTGGCAGCCACCAACTGGTCTATCCTTGGCAGAGGGAAGCTGTCCTTCAGATACGCCTTGTTAAGGTCGGTGTAGTTTACACAGATTCTCCACTTGCCATTATTCTTCTTCACCATCACCACATTCGCCAGCCAGCTCAGATACTGCACTTCTCGGACGAAGCCGGCGGCGAGGAGTTTCTCAACTTCCTCGTTGATGGCCGCTTGCCTTCCTGAGGCAAAGCTTCTCTTCTTCTATCGAACTGGCCTGCACTTTGGATCAACATTAAGTTTGTGGGAGATGACTTCAGGGGGAATACCTGGCATGTCGGCCGCCATCCAGGCGAACACATCTACATTTTCCCGTAGGAACTCCAATAGCAAAGCCCTCTCCTCCTCAAGTAGCTGGGCTCCGATCTGCACAGTTTTCGCCTGGTCGGCTCCGAGCTGATAGGAAAGCAGGCGCTCGGCCGGGCCTACCCTGGGGTCCTAGGCCCTCTGGTCGAGCTCGTCTGCTCCTGAGTCCTCCTCGGGCACCTGGACCCTAGGGAGTGTCTGGAAGCAGTGCTGCACTTGCTGGGGCATACCCCTTATCTCCCTACACCGCAGGGGATTGGTAACTGGACAAGCAACCTCTTGGTAGAGACAACAGCATCGAGGAGGTTGTGCCCAGGTCGGCCTAAGATCACGTTGTAAGGCGAAAGAAGCCTGACAACCGTAAACGTCATCATGACGGTACTCTGCCGAGGTGGGGTCCCGGCAGTGACTGGGAGGGTGATTTCGCCCTCCACCCTTGCGGAATCTCCTGTGAAACCAACAAGGGGAGTATATACTGGCTTGAGCCGAGTAGGGGAGAGATTCATCCGGGAGAAAGCATCATAGAAAAGTATATCTGTAGAGCTTCCACTATCTACCATGATGCATCTTACAGGATGCTTTGCGATCGTCATCTCGATGACCACAGCATCATTATTTATATTTTTCTTCCCATTATCCACTTTCCTTATAAAGGAGAGTACATTCTCAGAGTTCCCTGCCCCTCGGGTCCTCTTGGACGTGCGCTCAGCTCCCCAAGAGATCATGCCCACCGGCTTCTCGGTGGGGCGGTTGTCGATAACTAGAGCTGGCGGGAGAGCAACGAGCGCCTGGGACTCTAGTTGAGGTCTGCCCCTCACATATTTTCCGAGGTAGCCCCTCTTAATGAGCTCTTCAATTTCCCACTTGAGGTTGCAGCACTCCTCGGGGTCGTGCCCGTGATCGCGGTGCAAGCGGCAGTACTTCATCTTGTCATGGGTGAAGGATGGCTTCAGCGATCGAGGATGCCTCAGATAAGTCTCGCCCTCAATCTTCATGAGGATCATCGTTCTCGGGGCGAGAAGGGGAGTGAAATTCTCTTGAGGGACGGGAGCATTCCTTGGCCTTGGCACGGGTTGGGAGCTCTGAGCCGGTGGTCTCGGCCTCCGCGCTTCAGGCTTCTCGGTGGGCACCAGCCCCTTTAGCGACTTCCCGTCGAGCTCTTGCCTCATATGATCCGCCTTCTCGGTGTGGATGTACTTCTGAGTCCGGGAGAGTAGCTCGGTATAAGTCTTCGGGAGCTTTTTATCGAGCAAATAGGTCAGGTGGGAAGTCCTGAGCTCTCGCTTTAGAGCCAGCATCGCCACCGGCTCCTTCAGGCTATAGATCTCCAAGGCAGCAGCTTTGAAGCGAGCCACGTAGTCTTGCAGCGGCTCACGGTCTTACTAATTGATGGAGATGAGGCTGTCTGCCTTGCATGGCATCTTCCGACAGGCGTCGAAATGGGCCACGAACTTCTGTCCCAACTGGGCAAAAGAACTGATGCTTTCCGGCTCAAGGCGAGTGAACCATACTCGAGCGACCTTCCGAAGGGTAGCGGGAAAGGCGACGCACAGAAGGGCATCAGTGGCCCCATGGACCCTCATGAGGGCTCGGTAGCTTTCCAGGTGGTCCACGGGGTCGGTGGTCCCATCGTAGGGATCCACCTGCGGCATGCGGAACCGGCGAGGAATTGGCTCTGTTTGGATCTCCTGGGAGAAAGGAGGGTGGGCTTCATAGCCTGCTAGCTCACTAGTAGAGCCAGGCAAGTTGGCAAACCGGCGGGCAAACTCCTCCAACTTATGGTCGTGCTCCTCCAGGCGCTTCTCCGCCATGTGCCTGATGGCTTCGTCTGTAGAACCCTCCGCTGAGGGAGGCGGAGAAGGCGATGTGAACGTGCGACGCCCATGGCGGGGAGCCTTGCCCTTCTGGCCTCGGTGGGGTTTTGGTACCCCCCGGTCAAGGTGCGGTGAGCAGCTTTTTTCTACAGTGGAGCTGGCTCACCGTCGCTTCCCAGGGGCTTGATGGGTACCCCGAGGGTCCGTAACCGCCCATGGCTGCAAGGGCCTCCCGTGGAAGGATCGCAGGCTATCGCGGGGTGCCACGGCATGGGCCGCGGTGGTCTCTGGCTGTTGGTGGGTAGCCAGGGACCAATACTGGTGCTGGTGCTGGAGCTGGCGCACCGCCACAGTGAGAGTGTACATCTGCTGGGTGAGTGCGGTCAACTGGGTCTCCAGTGGGGGTGGCTGAACTGGGGAAGGCACTTCCATCTCCGGTTCGTGCAGGTTCCCATGAGAAGGAGATGCCTCTGCACGACCGGGAGAAGCTCCCCTCGCCCGGGTGGTCACCATCCTCCCATTGGACCAGCTAAGCAGGGCTTGAACTGGATCGAGTGTCATTCTCCCCCCTTCCTGGTGCGCCAATCTGTTGTCGCCCGGATCGTCGTGGCTCGTAGCTACTGGTGGTGCCGGGTGTTCCGCGTCCACCCGCGGGAGATGCCTCCGGTGCCTTGGGACCTGCAAGAAAGCCAACGTCAGTGACCCGGGCTAGGGATTCCGGTGGGGGCATTCCGACGATCAAGTCAGTGACGATCTAAGGGAATAGATTCTCCTGGTCGAGCCCCTCTCGATGAGCTCCATGCTAGGAGAAGTGAATATAGTATATGAGAGTGCGAGTGAGCTGGGAGATGTGGTGGCCGAGGTGGTCTTGCCCTTCTGTCTGGCCTCTCCCCATTCTCCTCTTTCTCTTTGTGGTGGTTGTGTTGTTCTTGCTTGGAATTAGAATTGAAAAATGAGTGTTACCTCCCCTTTTTTTATACTGGCTAGGTCCTTTTTTCGTGGCTTGCCTCGGCATCTTCTCATGTTGTTAGATGGGTATGACGTGATATTGGTGCGGGCACCAGACTCAGACTCAGAAGAAGACTTCAGGGCTCCATCTGGATCTCTGATTGACATTGCCCGAAGAATTAGGATTTTCTGGTTTTGTAATAAGGGTTGACTTGGTCAACTCAATTTTAGTTTGAGTCTATATTTCCCTGCAATTTAAATTTTGTTGAGTCATGTTGACTCAATACAAGTCCTAGTAGTGGTCTAGGTCTTCTCCAAGGTGCCACATTTTCTCCCAGGACCAAGCAAGTGGGTGCCACACTCCCAACCACACGCCAGAGTCCAGGAGGCGCCACATCTCCATCCAGTGTGCCTTGGTCCCCACACCACAAGAAAGCAGGTCCCTTCTTTCATGCGCCACTTGGGGAGAAATCCATCAAGATACCTCAATCCAAGGAGGAGCCAACTTCTTTCCAGATAAACCCAAGCCAGGATGGCAAGAATTTTTTTTGAAGAGAGGATCAAGGAGGTGCCCCACAATGTTCCATAAAAACCCAAGTTATAAAAGGGAAGAGAGCATGTCTTGGGGAGAAAATCAAGGAGGCACCCAAAAGTTTCCTAAAGTGCCATAGCCATGAAAGGAAGAAGCCTAAACTTGTGGAGCAAGACTAGGAGGTGTCCAAAAGAGCCAAACCATGAAGAAAAAATCCTTGATTCATGGAGAGATACTAGGAGACACCCCCATAACCTGCCATTTGGAGCTTATTACAGCCGTGACAGTGATGTGGCCAGGCTCAGGTATCGCCGAATGCGAGCAAGCCACATGTAAGTTTCCCCGGCGGAGTCAGCGCCACGTCCTCAAAGCTAGGATCGGCAAGACCGCACCGCCCGACGACTGTCTGAAGCAAACCGCCCTCGCCGAGGTCAAGCTCGGCCCGGAGTTCCTCTACCACCTCATTGGCACCCGGGCCCGGAGGATTTCGCCCAAGTGAGGTCGGCCGAGGTCGGGCGACCCCCTGCCGCCTCGCCAGGTGTCCACCCAGGAGGGGTCCACCTAAGGCGAGGTCGGCCGATCCTTCGCCCTTCGCCAGGTGGCCACCCGGAGACGGGCCCACCTCGGCCGAAGCCAGGCGACCTTCTGCCACCTCGCCAGGTGTCCACCCAGGAGGGGTCCACCTAAGGCGAGGTCGGCCGATCCTTCGCCCTTCGCCAGGTGGCCACCCGGAGACGGGCCCACCTCGGCCGAAGCCAGGCGACCTTCTGCCACCTCGCCAGGTGTCCACCCAGGAGGGGTCCACCTAAGGAGAGGTCGGCCGATCCTTCGCCCTTTCGCCAGGTGGCCACCCGGAGACGAGCCCACCTCGGCCGAAGCCAGGCGGCCTCCTGCCACCTCGCCAGGTGTCCACCCAGGAGGGGTCCACCTAAGCCGAGGTCGGCCGGTCCCTTGCCCCTCGCCAGTTGGCCCCTGGAGACGGGTCCAACTCAGCCGAGGTCAGACCGCTCATACGGAGAAGCCCCCGGGGAGAGAGACGGGTCCCGAGGCCATCCCTCGGGCCGTACGAACCCCAGACGGCGTCCCGTACGGAGGGCGGCGGCACGCGGAACGTCACTTGCATCGGCCCGATAGGTCCCACAGTCGAGAGACCCGATCCTGACGGAACAGGCCCCATAAACGGATGGCGCCCACGCTCGGGGAAGAGGGCGCTCTCACGGAGCCCGAGGCCTGACCGGCCGCTCTGCCAGCGCCGTCCTCCCCCTTTTTTCTCTTCTGTCTTTGCCTTTTCCCTGCTGGGCCCGGCGGACGAGGTCGGAAAGCCGCCTTGCCTCTTTCACCAAAAAGGGAAAAGAAAAGAGGACGGGGGAGGGGAGTTCCCGAGGAGGAAAAAGACAAGCGCACGACGGAGGGAAATAAAGAGGGAAGAATCTGGGGACTACAAGGTAAGCCAATTAGCCTGGGGACAAGGAGGAAGCACCGGCACAAGGCCTTGCTCCGAGAGAGAAACCAGAGATCCCGAGAGGGGGACACTGGGCGTGAGCTCGGCAAGTAGGCCCAGCCGAGATTCTGGTCCCCAGAGCGTTTCCTTCACCAATCAACTCTCTAAGTCTGGAACCCTTTCGAGGGTCCAGTTGGAGAGTCTGTTCCTTCTCGTCGTCTACTGACTTGACCGTCAGAGCTCCCTCGCCGGGATCCCCGGCCAGGGTCTTCTAATCCCTTTGTTGCAGGTTCTCCACGGGAAGGTAGGCTCCCCCGCCAGGCGGTCAGGAAGGATTGGCTGATCCGTGGCACGGGCGCGGTGACGAGAGCGGCAACAGATTGGCGCACCAGGTAGGGGGGCAGGACACTAATCCCTAGTGGGAACCAGCTTTCTGCAGGTGTCACGCTCTCCAGCAATGGTGGTCACTCGTGGTCGTGAGGCATCCACCAGCCGTGTGGGAGAAGCCCAGTCCCCTCCAGGGGGCCACACCCCCGAACGGGAGCTTCCGGCTCCCCCTCCTCTTTCGTAGCAGCCTACCCCGGTGGACGGATCCCTTGCGGCCATCGTCCGGCAGCTGCAGACCTTGACCTCAGCGGTCCGATAGCTTCAGCATCAGCAACGGTCCCTGGCCACTCAGCCGCAGCCAGGGACTCCCGCGGCCCGAGCCGCGGGGCAGCGTGGGAGCCTGCGCTCAATCCAGGGCAGGCCGTTCCATCCGCGGGCCATCTCCAACCCCCGGGGGAGCCACCAAGCTCCCGCGAAGAGAAACTATTCCGGTTCGGAGGATCACGAGAGTCGATCCCCGGCCGATGGGGCCGAAACGGTGCATCGCAGCAAGCGACGCCGAGGCCAGACCTCGCGCCGAGACCGATCGGCGCCCCCTTCACCCGCAGTCTCGATGGAAGACTCCACCGACGAAGCCATCAGGCGCCAGGCCGAGAGGCGCCTGGAAGAGCACGAACGCAAGTTGGCGGAGTTCGCCCGATGGTTCGTCGACCTGCAGAACTCGTCGGCTGACCCGGCGGGCTACGACTCCCGCCCCCCTTTCTCTGAAGAAATCCAGGCAAAACCGATCTCGAAACGATTTCGCATGCCGCAGGTGGACCCCTACGACGGGACCACCGACCCCCTGGACCATTTGGAGAGCTATAAAGCTCTCATGAGGGTCCAGGGCGCCACCGACGCCCTTCTGTGCATCGCCTTCCCGGCGACCCTTCGGAAGGCCGCTCGAGTCTGGTTCACCCGCCTCGAGCCCGGATCCATTTGCTCCTTCCAGCAGTTGGAAGGAAAGTTCGTGGTGCACTTCGACGCTTGTCGAAAGGTGCCAAGAGAGGTGAACAGCCTCTTCTCCATCCGTCAGCAGGACCAGGAGCTGCTCCGAGACTACATCACCCGGTTCAAGACCGCAGCCCTGGAGATCTACAGCTTGGACGAGCCCGTCGCCATGCTGGCTTTGAAGCGCGGGCTCAAGACGTCCCGCCTGACCTATTCCCTGGACAAGAAGCCGCCCAGGACGTACTCCGAGCTCCTCCTCCGCGCCCACAAGTACATCCGAGCGGAGGAGGCTGACCGCACCCGTCGAGAGCTGGATGGGAAGACTCCGAAGAAGCCACTCCCGAGGGACGCCCCGGGAGCTCGGAGGCCCGGGCCGTCTGCCGACCCTCGCCCGAATCCAAGGCCGAGGGGCGAAGCCACTCCCGAGCGGAGGTACACCCCTCTCCTCGCGCCTCGAACGAAGATCCTCATGGAAATCGAGGGCGAGCGCTACCTCCGCCGACCTCCACCTCAGAACCCGAGAGCCGCCCGAGATAAATCAAAGTACTGCCAGTTCCACCGCGAACACGGACATGACACGGAGGAGTGTCACCATCTGAAGCGGGAGATTGAGGAGCTGATCGGGAGGGGTTACCTCAGGAAGTTCGTCAAGAACGAGGCCCCCTCTGAAGGGCAGCCGCTCGCGGCCTTACCGCCTGTCCCCGTGATCGACAACCGCCCAACGGAGAAGCCCGTGGGCATGATCTCACGCGGGTCCGGTCGAGCAATGAAGAGAGCCTGGGAAGTCCCGGAGAATGTAATCCCTCCCAAGGGAGGGGAAATTAATGACAATGTAAACAACGATGCCGTGGTGGTCGAGATGACCATCGCAAAGCATCCTGTACATCGAATCATGGTGGATAGTGGAAGCTCGGCCGACGTACTTTTTTACGATGCTTTCTCTCGGATGAACTTATCTCCCGATCAGCTGAAACTAGTGCACATCCCACTGGTGGGTTTTACAGGGGACTCCATGGGAGTCGAAGGGGAGATCACTCTCCCGGTCACCACCGGATCCCCGCCCCGGCAGGCAACTGTCCTGATAACATTCACTGTCGTCAGGCTCCCTTCGCCTTACAACGCCATTCTCGGGCGTCCCGGGCTCAACCAACTGGATGCCACCATCTCCACGAGGAGGCTGTTGGTGCAGTTCCCCACGCCTTCTGGGCTCGGGAAAATGAAGGGGACGATCCAACCAGTCCCGCTCTGCCTCCAGACAGTCCCAGGTGCCAGGAGCGCGGAGCTCGCCCATGATATTGAAGACCTTGATCTGAGAGAGAAGGAACCCAGGGGAGGGCCCGTAGAGCGCCTGCTAACTTTTCCCCTCGGGTCGGATCCCCTGAGGACGGTGCAAGTCGGGGCCCAGCTCCCCGAGGAAGAGCGAACCCGCCTGCTGGAGTTCCTCCGTGCCAACGCTGACGTATTCGCCTGGTCAGCAGTCGACATGCCGGGCATCCCGCCCGAGGTCATCATGCACAGCCTGAACGTGGACCCAAGTTGCCGCCCGGTCCGCCAGAAGAACAGAAGCTTCGCCATGGAGAGGCAGAAGGTGATTAACGAGGAAGTAGAAAAGCTCCTCGCCGCCGGTTTTGTCCGAGAAGTCCAATACCCCAGTTGGCTAGCAAACGTGGTCATGGTAAAGAAGAGTAGTGGTAAGTGGAGGATCTGTGTGGACTACACCGACCTCAACCGAGCTTTCCCAAAGGACAGCTTCCCTCTTCCGAAGATCGACCAGCTGGTCGCACCACCTCGGGGCATCGCCTCCTGTCATTCATGGATGCCTTCTCCGGATACAACCAGATCCGGATGAACCCGGAGGACGAAGAGCACACTGCCTTCATAACTGACCGTGGGACTTTTTGCTACAGGATGATGCCCTTCGGCCTCAAGAACGCGGGGGCGACGTACCAAAGTCTGGTCAATAAAGTCTTCAAAGACCAGATAGGCCGCAACATGCAGGTGTACATGGACGACATGCTGGTAATGAGCAAACTCGATTCGGACCACGTGGCCGACTTGACGGAGACATTCGGCAACCTCCGGCGCCATCAGATGAAGCTGAACCCGGCGAAGTGCGCCTTCGACGTCTCCGCCGGGAAGTTCCTAGGGTTTATGGTGACCCAAAGAGGAATTGAGGCCAACCCGGAGAAGGTCCAGGCTATCCTGGACATGGAGCAGCCCGCCTCCAAGAAGCAAGTGCAGCAACTGACCGGCCGAGTTGCGGCCCTTAGCCATTTTATTTCCAGGTCGGTGGACCGCTGCCATCCCTTCTTCAAGGTGCTGAGGAAGATGAATGGCTTTGCTTGGACCGAGGAGTGCCAGCAGGCCTTCGAGGAGTTGAAGAAGATGCTTGCATCGCCACCTTTGTTGTCCAGGCCCGAGCAGGGAGAGGAGCTTACCCTCTACCTGGCGATTACCCTGGAGGCTATCAGCTCTGTCTTGGTCCGAACCGACGACCACGGGCTCCAGCGGCCGGTGTACTATACCAGCAAACTTCTCCGAGACGCGGAGCTCAGGTATTCCCGGCCCGAGAAACTTGTTTTTGCGCTAATAGTGTCTGCCCAGCGTCTCAGGCCCTATTTCCAAGTGCACCCCATCGCCGTCTTGACGGATCAGCCGCTGAAAGCGGTGCTCAGCCGACCCGATACCTCGGGACGATTGGCCAAGTGGGTACTGAAACTCAGCGAGTTCGACATTTCATACAGGCCTAGGTCGGCCATGAAGGCGCAGGTGCTGGCCGATTTCTTGGTCGAATGTGCAGGCTTGGGCAAGGAGCCTGAAGAGGGCCTCCCGGCCCGGCCGATGGAGGTTGGCACCGATGGGCCCGGAGAGGATGCCTGGATCCTCCATGTAGACGGAGCCTCAAACTCCGGTGGGAGCGGAGCTGGGCTCATCCATGCCAACGGTGATGGGGTTGTCGCTGAGTGCGTGCTCCGTTTCCAATTTCCCGTGACAAATAACCAGGCGGAGTACGAGGCACTTCTTGCCGGACTGAGAGTCTCCCGCGAGCTGGGCGTGACCAACCTCAGAGCTTTCACTGACTCCCAGCTCGTGGCGGGGCAGGTATCTGGGGAGTACGTCGCACACGACCCCCAAATGGCGAAGTACTTGGAGCTCGTCAAGGCGGGCGCGTCCAAGTTCCGACGCTTCAACATCTTCCATATCCCCCGTGGGGAGAACGCCCGCGTGGATGCCCTCTCTCGACTGGCGACCCTGCCGGACACGATGCTGGGACGCGCTCATGTGGAGCGACTTGAGGTCCCAAGCCTCGAAGCATCGGTGGAGGTCCATCAGGTCAGCCAGGAGCCCAGCTGGATGGACAAGTACGCTGCGTACATCACCAGCGGCACCCTACCGGAGGACCGAGAGGCGGCTCGCCTCATCAGGAAGAAGGCCGTGCGGTTCGTCCTGATGGACGGGCAGCTGTATCGAAGATCCTACTCTTATCCCCTCCTCAAGTGCATCGGATCCACAGAAGCCAAGCTTGTGCTCCAGGAGATTCACGAAGGCATCTGCGGGAACCACGTTGGGGGCAGGGCATTGGCGTACAAGGCCCTCCGTCAGGGCTACTTCTGGGAGACAATGAAGGAAGACGCCGCCGACTTCGTGAAGAAGTGCGACCGGTGCCAGCGTCACGCCACGGTGCAGCGACAACCCTCCAACCCAATCTCTCAGCTCTCAGCCCCCTGGCCGTTCGCCCAGTGGGGGATGGACCTCCTGGGCCCATTCCCGCCGGCGTCCGGCCAGCGGAAATTCTTGATAGTGGCTATCGACTACTTCACGAAGTGGGTCGAGGCCGAGCCCTTGGCGAGGATCACCGAAGCAAACGTCGCCAAGTTCTTTTGGAAGTCCATCGTCTGCCGCTTCGGCCTCCCCCACACCGTGGTCACCGACAACGGACGCCAGTTCGACTGTCGGGAGTTCGAAGAATTCTGCAGCGACCTCGGCATCAAGCATCGCTTCACCTCGGTGGCGCACCCTCAGACCAACGGGGAAGCCGAAGTCACGAACAGGACCATTCTTGAGGGCCTCCGCACTCGGCTGGACCAAGCCAAGGGCAGGTGGGCCAACGAGCTTCCCAGCGTCCTTTGGGCATACCACACCACCCCAAGGATGGCTACCGACGAAACCCCATTCAACCTCGTCTTCGGAGCCGAGGCAGTTATCCCGATCGAGCTCAGCCTACCCACACTGCATGTGGAGCAATACGACGAGACAGAAAACCCAGCCAGGATGATGCTCAACCTAGACCTTCTCGAGGAAACGAGGGACAAGGCCCGAGTCCGAATGGCGGCGTGCCGGCAACGTGTAGCCAGATATTACAACTCCCGGGTGCGGCCGAAGGTTTTTCATCCCGGGGACTTGGTCCTCCGACGCGCAGAAGCCTCCCAGCCACGGGAATGCGGCAAGCTATCACCCAACTGGGAAGGCCCATATCGGGTGGCAGAAGCCCTCCCTCATGGAGCGTATTACTTGGAAGAATTGGGAGGTGCCAGGTTCCCCCGGACGTGGAACCCCTCGAACCTGAGGATGTACTATCAGTGATGTAAGGCTCCCAGTTCCTGTAACAAAGTTCCCCCGTTTCAAGCATTCCCTTCTAACTTCGACGAGAAGGCCTACGGCATCAAGCTCAGTCCGGAAAATCCTGGGCTTCGGCCTGGAAGGTGGCGCCGAACCCAGTTCGCCCACGCAAGCCCGGAGCACAGCTCAGCAAGCTGCGCAAGGTTTGAGAAAGCCTGCGGCATCGAGCTCAGTCCGGAAGATCCTGGGCTTCGGTTTGGAAGGTGGCGCCGAACCCAGTTCACCCACGCAAGCCCGGAGCACAGCTCAGCAAGCCGCGCAAGGCTTGAGAAAGCCTGCGGCATCGAGCTCAGTCCGGAAGATCCTGGGCTTCGGCCTGGAAGGTGGTGCCGAACCCAGTTCGCCCATGCAAGCCCGGAGCACAGCTCAGCAAGCCACGCAAGGCTTGAGAAAGCCTGCGGCATCGAGCTCAGTCCGGAAGATCCCGGGCTTCGGCCTGGAAGGTGGCACCGAACCCAGTTCGCCCACGCAAGCCCGGAGCACAGCTCAGCAAGCCGCGCAAGGCTTGAGAAAGCCTGCGGCATCGAGCTCAGTCCAGAAGATCCCGGGCTTCGGCCTGGAAGGTGGTGCCGAACCCAGTTCGCCCACGCAAGCCCGGGGCACAGCTCAGTGAGCCGCGCAAGGCTTGAGAAAGCCTGTGGCACCAAGCTCAGTCCAGAGATCCCGGGCTTCGGCCTGGAAGACGGTGCAGAAACCGTGTTGTTTGCGCAAGCATGAAGGCGACCCAAAGTCGGGCCCGCTTAAGGCTTGCCCTGCTGCGACGCGACTCAACGGGCCCCATCCTTCGATTTGAGCAATGGGAGGACCAGGCCTGCAGTTATTTCAAGCGTTCCAAACCAACATCTCAGAAAGAAAAAAAAGAGAAAGGTAAGACGGAACAGCACGAGACAACGATCAAAGTTTCGATAAAGAGACTTTCATTAACAAGAGTAGTCGCTACAAGCTGGGAGCCCCGACAGGCCGGGACTTCCCAAAAAAAACAAAAACAACAGAAGTGAATCAGAGAAGACAGCACCGGGATCACTGGGGTGTGGGGTCGGAGCCATCTACTGGAGGCGCGGGTGCTGTGTCCTCGACTTCTACAGCGACCGGCTCCTGGGGCTGCTCCGGAGCCGCGGCATCACTGGTCGACGGTGCCGCAGGTGTCGCTTCGGCCGTGCCAGGAGCCCTGCTCTCGCCCCCTGGCCTCCTGCCACCGACTACGACTCTGCTCAGGTCCAGCTGGGGGAAGAAGGCCCCCACCTTCTCCCGGCACATACGGAACCCCTTCAGGAAGGAGTCCACGGCGGCCTCCTGGACCTCCGACGTATACTCGTCGGAGGCCCGGAATTTGGGGACGGCCTCTTGCACTTCCCGCTTGGCCACCTCCAGGAGCCCATTGACGTAGGCGCTCCGGTCCTTCGCCGCGGCCACGTCTCGCCGGGCCTCCTCCAGCTGGCGCTCCAGCCAGTGGGAGTGGGCCTGCAGGCGGGCCTTCTCCGCCGCCTCCTCCTCAGTTCGGTGCTGGTTGGAGGTCCGCTCCTCCGACAAGGAGGCCTCCAACTCCTTGTTCCGCTCCTTGGAACGCGCCAGGTCGGACTGGAGGGCTTGCTTCTCGGCTCGCAGCTCGGCCCCCTTCTCCATCAAATCCTTCACGTCGGCTGCGAGCTTGCTGAGCTTCAGCTCCCGATCGGAGTCCCTCTTGGCGTTCCCTACGAGGAAATTCCTCAGTAGGAGGACGTCGTTCCCGATCTGCAATGGCAAAAGCGACACAGGTCAGAGCAAAGGCAGATAAATCTCGAGGTAGGAAAAAGGAAGAGGAAGAGGCTCGGACTTACCGTGAAGAGCTGCGGAAGGATGCCGAGCAGCGCGTCCGCGTAATCCCGGCCGCCCCGAGCTCGGCGGTCCCGGGCGGTGGAGGCGTACTCCATGATCTTCTCCGCCAGCCCCCTGTCGAGGATGACCGAGTCCCGGTGGGAGATCACCGGTGCCGGACCCTTCGGGCCGGCCCCTGCGGCAGCTGCCCCCTCAGCCGAAGCTGCAACCGACGGGCCGGCGGTCGCCACAGGCGGCGCTGTCGAGCTGGCGGCAATAACGGGCCCGGCGATGGGCGGAGCGGCAGACGCTGGAGCTCCCTCGGCGGCGCCGCCAGATCGCGCGGCCGAAGTATCAGTGGCCCCACCCTGAGGTGGCCTGGGCGGGGAAATGACGGCAACCGGGCCGGGCACGGTCGCCGCCACGACCTCCCGGCTCGTCTCCGTGTGAGCCCTCTTCGCTGCAGGCTCGTCCACCTCCACGACGTCCCGCTGGGCCGCCCCCTCCAAGAGGTTCTCTAAGGAAAACTTCATCCCTGCAAAACGAAAGAGACAAAAGGTCAGCCGGCTCGGTTATGAAGAGAGAGGGGGGGGGCAGAGGTCAATGCGGGGCCGAATCTCACCAGTCTCACGGATGGGACTGATACCGGCCTCAAAAAGATTCTGCTCAGAGAGCAGAACCTCGAGCGCCGGGACCACGTCACTCAGGAGCTGGGTATAGGACTCCTGGTCCGCCGACTCGACTCGGGAATTCTGGTTCGGGGACCGGTCCAATTCACTCCAGGCCCAGTCGACGTCGTCGACCGAGGCGAAGAAAAATCGGCTCTTCCATCCCTTGACCGAGGAAGGGAGGTCGAACCGAAGACACCTAGGCCGGGACGAAATATACCACTAGCAGTCATCGGTGGAGCACTTCTTCAGGGTGAACAGGGCCCTGAAGAGAGAGAAATGGGCAACGAACCTGTGAAAGTGGCAGAAAATAATGAAAGAGAAGATGACCCGGATGGCATTAGGAGCCAGCTAGGCCGGGACGAGCCGGAAGTGGCTGAGGAAGGAAAGAAAGAAAGGGTGCAGAGGAAACCGAAGACCCCCAAGGAGGAAGTCTTCGTAGAAAGCAATGCGGCCGGGGCCACTCATGGTGACGCGCTCCCCGGACCGTGGAACAAACAGACGAATAGACCCTGGGATGCCATAGGCATCCCGGAGCAGAGAAAGATCGCCTTCGGTCATGGTAGAAGCATGACCGGAGGGACCGGCGGGAAGAGACGGCGGAGCAGGAAGAGAAGGCAAAGCAGGAAGAGAGCGGAGGGGCACAGCAGGTGCAACCGGAGGGGACCGGATCCCCCTGGGGATGCCAATGGTGACACCCCCGGGTTGCAAACGCCGGCGGACCTCCTCCGGAATTACCTCCTCATCCGAGGAGGAAGAAGATGGGGTCCTCGGCCGGGATGGACCGGCCTCGTCCGGGTTGGAAGAGACATGGCGACGGCGCGCCATGGAAAAGGGAAGGACAAGAAGATCGGAAAGGAAATGAGAAAGAAGGAGGGGGGGCTAGAGAAGGAGAAGGAGGCACTCACCGAAAATGCACAGACGAGCGCGAGCAGCAGGAGTGATGGGGACATCAACCTGCACGAATCTCAAAGCAGCATAAATTTCGGAGCAGCAAATAAATTTGAAGAATAAATTTAGAATTTATCTTTTATTTGAAATTTAAATTAGAATTTTGTTGGTTAGGATTGAGATATGGATAGGCTTATCTTATCCTATCTTGTATTTAAATTTGAGTTATCCCTATCCTGTATTCAAATTCAAATGAGGGTTATGGAGCTTATAAATAACCCCTCATTCCTATTGTAAAAGGATAGAAGAAATTAAATTTTTGGGATTTGGTTTGTCAGTTGGTTTGGCTGTTATTGTTCAGGGCTATGGCCCATTATGTCTTCACCTGCGGGTGTTGATGTTGTCTTTGTCCTTCGGGACATCGTAGGGGCGTGATGCCCTAGTTATCCCCCCATCTTCGTTTTCCTCCACGTTCTTTGAAATCCCCCTCATGGCTCCAGGAGTGACCTGGGTGGCAGGTGAAATACCCTGGGCTCCGCGTGTAGTGAGATGGGTGGTAGGTGAGATACCCTAGACTGCATGTAGTGAGGTGGGTGGTAGGTATAATGCCCTAGAGGTTTGAAGTCTCTCTGTGAGAGTGGGTTTCAGGGTTCGTGGTAGTCCATCCTCGTTATCCTCCATCCCTATTTTTTCCTTCGTCACCACCATAAATAAATCATAAAATAGAAAAAAAATAGGATACCCTAATCTTCAACGACTTCTTAGCTCACCGATGATCCTATCCCTATCCCGTGCCCCATCAATTTTTGGGTGGCAGGTGAAATACCCTGGGCTCCGCGTGTAGTGAGATGGGTGGTAGGTGAGATACCCTAGACTGCATGTAGTGAGGTGGGTGGTAGGTATAATGCCCTAGAGGTTTGAAGTCTCTCTGTGAGAGTGGGTTTCAGGGTTCGTGGTAGTCCATCCTCGTTATCCTCCATCCCTATTTTTTCCTTCGTCACCACCATAAATAAATCATAAAATAGAAAAAAAATAGGATACCCTAATCTTCGGCGACTTCTTAGCTCACCGACGATCCTATCCCTATCCCGTGCCCCATCAATTTTGGTATCAGAGCTCAGAAAAAAATTAGGATATATTTTTTTCGAATCAACCCAGATTTTCTTCGCCAACATTTTTTTTTTTTCGAATCTTTCTCTCGTTTCTTCGACCTCGTCACTGTTCTTTCTACTATTCTTCGAATTTCCTTCTTCCCTCTCCGAAGTCCCAATTAATCCCAGACCATCAACATCGTCTTCTCTTCTAAAGCTTCCTCCTCGGCCGATCAACATCCCCTGCAGACCCTCACCGCCCAGATCTAAAAACCCCCCTTTTCCTCCGGTGACTCCTCCCATGCCCTCACCAACTTACAGAAAACCTCTCAACCCATTCCACTGCCCACAGCCACCACTGTTGTCATGAACTGGTGATTCCACCATGGCAACAGAACCTCGTTATCGCTCACCAACACCTGGCACCGCCGGACCCCGTCTATTTCCCCCATCCTCCACACCCACGTCTTCCCCCTCTCACCGTCCTCCTGCTCCGCCGACGGCGCCGCCTCCGCATCCTCCCTTCCTCTTCCTCCTCCTCCTCCTCCATCTCCGGTTCGATCAAGTGCAATAAGAGCTGCCCATCCTCGCGCGTCGCGGCGAACATCTCCGGCCGATCGACAGTCTTCAACTTGATCACCAGCCGTCTGTCCTTCCTCTCGGCACCAGATATGTGCTCTGCCGCCCCCATTCCTGGCCAGCCAACTCAAACGGTGACGCCGACCTCTAGAACAAGCTCCAGGACCTCGTCGACCGCCCGGCATCGCCCTGGGCCTCCGCGATCTTCTGGCAGATCTCACGTTCCAAGTTCGGCGACCTCGTCCTTGGCTGGGGCGACGGCCACTACCGCGAGCTTCACGACGGCGACGAGGACCTCCGCCGCCTCACCGACGCCTCACCACCTCCATCCCCCAGTCTTATCGCCCGCTGTCGCCCCTCTTCCGCCTGTGACAGGGACTCCGACCGCCCATCTCCGCCGTCGTCTCACCAAATGGAACCGCCCCAGTCCATATCCGATTGGTGCCTCCACCGGATAGCCTCCCTTCCACCGTCGACCGTTGCTCCCATCCATGTCGATGATGCTTACTGGAACCCTATCTGCTGTGATTCCTTCCTCACCGCCTCATGGGACGACTCCGTCAAGCTCTGGACCGTCGACCACCCCTTCAGCATCCGTGACCTCCGATCCTCCCTTGTTCTGGTTTCGTGAAGAAAATGGGAGGGGTTGCACGAACGTGAATGCAATCCCCCCCTTGTTGCCAACTTCAGGGATCTGCACATCTCTTAAAGCAGGAAAATTCGATGCTCCCATGCTCTTTCGTGGAGTTGGCCATTTAGTTAAGCTTGCTAATAGCTTGGTTTTGAAAATTTCTCTTGGCCTCTCCTTCAGCATATTCAGCAAATCCAAAGAGCAAGTTATCAAGCCCTCCCTCACTTACAGGCTCTGCTATATCATTGGTTTCTATAGTACAGGTTGATCTCTGGATCTCTGGACCTCTTTAGCAACAGATTTTAAGATCTGGTGTGCAAAAGGCTGGGAGCTCAACTAAGTATGAAAAGCCTGGAAATGAGTAGTTTGTGACTGAAGTCAGTAAATGGGTCTTTCATGAAAGGGGCCATCTTAAGGTTGTGAATGTCAAACCTCACAAAGTTGGAAAAACATCGGAGCCTCTTTTGATTAAATGCGGTCCACTAGAGTCCCTGCTGATCCACACTCGACGGAGTCGAGTTTTCCTCACCTCAGGGGAATGATGGAAACATCAGCCTGCACGAATCTCAAAGCAGCACAACTTTCGGAGCAGCAAATAAATTTGAAGAATAAATTTAGAATTTATCTTTTATTTGAAATTTAAATTAGAATTTTGTTGGTTAGGATTGAGATATGGATAGGCTTATCTTATCCTATCTTGTATTTAAATTTGAGTTATCCCTATCCTGTATTCAAATTCAAATGAGGGTTATGGAGCTTATAAATAACCCCTTATTTCTATTGTAAAAGGATAAAAGAAATTGAATTTTTGGGATTTGGTTTGTCAGTTGGTTTGGCTGTTATTGTTCAGGGCTATGGCCCATTATGTCTTCACCTGCGGGTGTTGATGTTGTCTTTGTCCTTCGGGACATCGTAGGGGCGTGATGCCCTAGTTATCCCCCCATCTTCGTTTTCCTCCACGTTCTTTGAAATCCCCCTCATGGCTCCAGGAGTGACCTGGGTGGCAGGTGAAATACCCTGGGCTCCGCGTGTAGTGAGATGGGTGGTAGGTGAGATACCCTAGACTGCATGTAGTGAGGTGGGTGGTAGGTATAATGCCCTAGAGGTTTGAAGTCTCTCTGTGAGAGTGGGTTTCAGAGTTCGTGGTAGTCCATCCTCGTTATCCTCCATCCCTATTTTTTCCTTCGTCACCACCATAAATAAATCATAAAATAGAAAAAAAATAGGATACCCTAATCTTCGGCGACTTCTTAGCTCACCGACGATCCTATCCCTATCCCGTGCCCCATCAAGGAGTTGTTAGCCTGCAGCAAACCGCCCACGAAGCAAGGGAAAAGGCCTCGTTCTGGAAAGTCCCCTCCCTTTCAAACTCAGCCGACAGCAGCCGTACCCGTCATTCCGCCTCAGGCCACTGGATGGTCGCCACGTGGGCGCACGCCCGACACCGACGCCTCGTTAGCAGAGTAACGGTCTCTGCCTCGAAGCGACGCATTGATTACGGGCAAGTGGACGACGCATGGCAGCTCCCCATAGATTTTCAGCCGCATCGAGCCACAACGAGCGAGGATCGTGGCAATTATGATGCAAGATCTTCGCCTCTCCACGTCATGTCTGCATTTAATCCCGACGTTCCGTTCTACGATGCCCCAACGGAACGGCGGGCTGGGGGGCAACTGTTACAGCCGTGACAGTGACGTGGCCTCAGGTATCGCCGAATGCGAGCAAGCCACGTGTAAGTTTCCCCGACGGAGTCAGCGCCACGTCCTCAAAGCTAGGATCGGCAAGACCGCACCGCCCGACGACTGTCTGAAGCAAACCGCCCTCGCCGAGGTCGAGCTCGGCCCGGAGTTCCTCTACCACCTCATTGGCGCCCGGGCCCGGAGGGGTCCGCCCAAGTGAGGTCGGCCGAGGTCGGGCGACCCCCTGCCGCCTCGCCAGGTGTCCACCCAGGAGGGGTCCACCTAAGGCGAGGTCGGCCGATCCTTCGCCCTTCGCCAGGTGGCCACCCGGAGACGGGCCCACCTCGGCCGAAGCCAGGCGACCTTCTGCCACCTCGCCAGGTGTCCACCCAGGAGGGGTCCACCTAAGGCGAGGTCGGCCGATCCTTCGCCCTTCGCCAGGTGGCCACCCGGAGACGGGCCCACCTCGGCCGAAGCCAGGCGACCTTCTGCCACCTCGCCAGGTGTCCACCCAGGAGGGGTCCACCTAAGGCGAGGTCGGCCGATCCTTCGCCCTTTCGCTAGGAGGCCACCCGGAGACGGGCCCACCTCGACCGAAGCCAGGCGGCCTCCTGCCACCTCGCCAGGTGTCCACCCAGGAGGGGTCCACCTAAGCCGAGGTCGGCCGGTCCCTTGCCCCTCGCCAGTTGGCCCCCGGAGACGGGTCCAACTCAGCCGAGGTCAGACCGCTCGTACGGAGAAGACCCCGGGGAGAGAGACGGGTCCCGAGGCCATCCCTCGGGCCGTACGAACCCCAGACGGTGTCCCGTACGGAGGGTGGCGGCACGCGGAACGTCACTTGCATCGGCCCGACAGGTCCCGCAATCGAGAGACCCAATCCTGACGGAACAGGCCCCATAAACGGATGGTGCCCATGCTTGGGGAAGAGGGCGCTCTCACGGAGCCCGAGGCCTGACCGGCCGCTCTGCCAGCGCCGCCCTCTCCCTTTTTTCTCTTCTGTCTTTGCCTTTTCCCTGCTGGGCCCGGCGGATGAGGTCGGAAAGCCGCCTGGCCTCCTTCACCAAAAAGGGAAAAGAAAAGAGGACGGGGGAGAGGATTTCCCGAGGAGGAAAAAGACAAGCGCACAACGGAGGGAAATAAAGAGGGAAGAATCTGGGGACTACAAGGTAAGCCAATTAGCCTGGGGACAAGGAGGAAGCACCGGCACAAGGCCTTGCTCCAAGAGAGAAACCAGAGATCTCGAGAGGGGGACACTGGGCGTGAGCTCGGCAAGGAGGCCCAGCCGAGATTCTGGTCCCCAGAGCGTTTCCTTCACCAGTCAACTCTCTAAGTCTGGAACCCTTTCGAGGGTCCGGTTGGAGAGTCTGTTCCTTCTCATCGTCTACTGACTTGACCGTCGGAGCTCCCTCGCCGGGATCCCCGGCCAGGGTCTTCTAACCCTTTTGTTGCAGGTTCTCCGCGGGAAGGGAGGCTCCCCCGCCAGGCGGTCAGGAAGGATCGGCTGATCCGTGGCATGGGCGCGGCGACGAGAGCGGCAACAGAGCTGGTTTTCAAGTTTTCTTGGAGCTTTTGGGCTGCCCACTCATGGAAGGAGTCTTGGAAAGAGAATTTGATGCCTAAAGTGTGGGTTAGTCCTATTAGTCCCACATGGGAAGTGTATGAAATTTTATTTCTTTGTTATGTCTATATATTCAACTCTATGTAACTCTTGAAAAATCTGATGAATGAAACCAACTTTTTTTGTGAGCAAACTCTGTGTTTTCTCTCTTCCGCACTTGCATCCAGGTATTGAGCTCCGTGAGGGAGTAAATCTGGGTTCCCCAGGAACCTTGAGGAGGTGTGAGATCTCCAAACCCCAAACCCTAGGTTAGCCACTTCTACTCCAAAACCCTAGCCGCCCATCCTCCGCTTCAATCCATCAAACCCTAGCCTATCCCACCTCCCACGGCCTCTCTCTCCAAGTCCAGGCCGACCACTATCATCCAGCTCCAGTCCAGATACTTCAGATCCATAGCTCTTTTCAGAGGGAGTCGAATCAGCCTTCAAGAGAATCCGGATCTCAGTGACATCAGCCTTCAAGTTCTTCGAACTGGTAAATCCTTCCCTGAGTCTCTGAATCCATCACTTATTTTTCTTCTTCCCAGATCTTGAGTTCAGGAGAAGCCGACCCAGCCACAAGACCAGTATTGGAGGATCCATTGCGAAGATAGCCGAATCCGAGGATCCAACAATCTGTTCGAGAGAGTTCTTCCACCCAAATTCTGTGAAGATCACTATCTGGTTGGTAAACCATCTCTTCTCTTCATTTCTGTCCTGTTGAAAGTTCAGAGCGAAACCCTAGATCTGGGAGTTTCTCAACCCCCAGCGATCCGTTACTTCTGAACTACTCTGATAACTTAGCTTCTTCTAAATTGTACTTTTAGTCCTTACCTAGTTTCCATCAACTTAGTTTAACTTTACTTTGAGTCGAAGCCAATTTCTGAAATATATATAAAAAAAAAAGAATTAATCTTAATTTACTTCCGCATCGCATCATCTCCTTTGTTCTACATCATTTTTGGTATCAGAGCTTTCGTACTGCATCATTTTTGGTATTAGAGTTTTCATTCTGCATCAATTTTGGTATCAGAGCTTTCGTTCTGCATCAATTTTGGTATCAGAGCCCTGTCTAGGGTTTCTGTTTTGATTGCTTGTTTGAGTCTCTCTCTTTTTACTTTGTCTGCTCGAAGTAGACTCCCCAGGACGTCCGGTCCTAGGAATGAAGCGAGGTGCAAACCTCCTCTTCCCATTCCATGGGGTGTTCCTAGGGCGTGTAGGTGATCCGTTGGGTTACAACTTCGTAGAAGGAATTATAAACGGGGAAGTACTCTATTTTCAGCCCGTAATTATCCTATTGCAGGAATTATTTTTCACTGCAAGTAACTCAAAATTCAGTGATTTTTGTTTTTCTGAAACCAGTATAATTGAAACTATTTTGCATAATTTTTCTGTGATTTATTGGTTTTCGTGAGATTTCTAAGAATTAAGTTACTGCAACTCTATTTTTGTGTTTTTGCAATTCAATTATTTTTGAGTGATCATCTCTTAATTCATCTTAAGGGCATTTGAGCATCTAAGATAAGGGGAGGAGTTGATAACCTCTCCTTAGCCCAAAACCACCACCCACTCATTCGAACCTAAGCCTTTAATCTTAAAATTTATTAGACCTAATTTGCCCTAGTGGGCTAGGGACACCAACAAGTCGGGTCTAGGCTAATGTTGAGTCAGTTTGTCTAGTTACTCTGTGTGTGCTTTGTACTCAGTGTCTAGAATGGTGGTTCAGGGATTCTATCCCGAAGGGCTTGTGTGCTGGTCCGCCTACCTGGCCAATCTCTGATTGGTGTCTAGGATTGGCAATTAGGAACCTAACACTCCCCTTACACCTGCCTGGCTGAGTCCCGAGTTACTACAGGCTAGCTTGCCACTCTGATTGGGCATCTAGTTTGGGCTCTAGGTCTAGTTAGCCCGTAGTCGTTTCAGTCGAGTCTCATTTGGTGTGCTTGCTTGCATCATCATGTCCACCCGGAATGGAGTACTCTACCAACCTCGTCAAACCCAACCTGATTTAGAGGCCATGATTAGAACTCTTACCGAAAGTATGACAAAATTGAGTCAGGATATGAATGAGGGTTTTGCCCAGTTTAGAGACCGAGCCCAGGGACTTGAGAAATGTAGACATCAAAATTGGACCCCTGATCTAAAATTTAATAGGCCCCAACCTCACCCATGCCAGGAGCCTAGGAGGACCTTATACCGTGATCCCGAGCATAACCCTAGGAGCCTATACCCATACTTGGTTGACTCAGAGAAGGGACCCGTTAGGAACACCGAACCTTATGCACCCACTTTTGATGGAAGACAAGAGACATATATTAAGTGGGAAGAACAAATGGATCGGTATTTTGAGTGCACTAACATATCGGAATTAGGACAAGTTAGGTTGGCCAAAACCAAGTTCACCAAACATGCTAGGTCGCATTGGTATGCTATTGAGCATGAGTGTTATCAAAGAAAAGAGAAAATATATACTTGGAGAGATATGAGAAGTAAGTTGAGAGATAGGTACCTAGGTAGATCCTATGAGAAAAGACTTTTAGACCAATGGTACCAATTGCGACAAGGTAATAGGCCTGTGTCTAAATATATCGAGGACTTCCAGTGGTATGACATGAAATGCAATACCATTGAGACCGAAGCTCAGATCACATCGAGGTTTAGGGTTGGGTTACACCCAGACATTTATAGGAAGCTATGCCTTGAAAAGACCAATAAGTTAGACCGAGCCTACCAAGAAGCCCAAGACTATGAGTGGTCTTTAAGATATAACCAATCAAGTACTTTGGACTTAAAGCCAACCTCTACCAACTTGAGTCAAGTTCCTATTGATCCGACACCCGTAGTGAACCAGACTTTTGTTTGTCAATTCCCACTTGTGTCACCTCTTGACCAGAAGGATAACACTGAGAAGGAGTTAAGCATGGCCATCCCAAAATTAGTTGACCTGACCAGAGCCGTACTTAAAGAGAAATCAAAGGAGAATAGATTAGAACCTTTCGGTGAGATTGAGGAAGAAATATATGAGCCTGACATAAGTTTGATAGATGAATATGAAGAAGAAGAATTTGAGGATATCTCTCCCGATAATTTAATTAACCAACTCCTACCTGATGGGGTTATTGAGGGGACCCCTGCCACTCAAGGAATTCAGGAGCTAACCCTAAGAGAAGAACTTTTTGAGGAAGTTCAGGAAGAGGAAATTGCACCCAATGAGAGTTTAAGTGAGAATACCTTTGAACTCATTGAGGAATCCAAAGAAGACACCCCTGAGTCAAATCTGGTAGAGATGTGTGAAGAAGGAAGGGGTTCAAAAGAATTGCCCATTGAGAAGGTCCAAGAACAAGAAAAAGATAGTAGCTTAGAGGACTTTTTAGATAAACATTCCAAAGACCTTCCTGATAACCTTCCACCTTCTAGAAGCACCCAGCCTATCCTAGAACTTGCACTTGTAGACCCTCCTAGAGCAAATCATGAGGTTTGGATGAGTGCACCTATAGCACAATGTCCTCATTTTAAGGTCATCCTGAATAACCAAGGTTTGTTTCTTGTTTCTGATAAGCCACCTCAAAACTCTGATTCTTATTTCCTACCCTTCCCTGAATCTTCTCATGTTTCTAGAGCTATGGGATTACACTTTACTGAGATCTCTAGGTTGCAAGACTCCTTAGAACCTATTAGGTTTGCCACCTACTTCTGGAAGACCTTATGGCACCTACTAGGCATCCATAATAAGTTTTCATGCTCTGCATGCCCTCCTCCGACCCAAGGTCAAACCTAGAGAGCCTTAGTTTGTTAGGTTTAGACCTAGGGTTCCTTTGGAATAAAGTCCATTCTTTAGGAATGCGTCGTCAGTCTAGTTTAGTTTTTCTTGACCCTTTACTAGGCTTTGGCTTTGATTTTGGTTTGATTGAGAGCACCAGGAATTGGGATTTGTATTTTGTCCAGGACTAAATTTGCATATAATGTTTCAATCAATAGGTTTATAGGCTAGAGTCCCTTTGAAATTGATACAAGCCTCACACACGACTTGATCTGATTTCACTATTAGTCCACACACACAAGTCTCTTGATGCACTTGCATAGCATGTAAAAGACTTGCATAAAGAAATTCATGCCAAAATAAATTTAAGTAATGAAACTTATAAGAAGTTGGCTGATTCTCAAAGACGAGTCAAAACTTTTGTTGAGGGAGACAATGTAATGATTAGGTTAAGGCCTGAACGGTTTCCTCCTGGAACTGTTAGAAAGTTACATGCTAGAGGAGCTGGACCATTTAGAGTGGTGAAGAGAGTAGGATCCAATGCCTATGTGCTCGAGTTGCCTTCAGAACAAGGCATTAGCTCCACTTTCAACATTACAGACC
This sequence comes from Areca catechu, assembly GCA_021397845.1. Lineage (NCBI taxonomy): Eukaryota > Viridiplantae > Streptophyta > Magnoliopsida > Arecales > Arecaceae > Areca > Areca catechu. Next base: position 44,438,904 of record CM038047.1, on the reverse strand, counting down.
TAGTAGAGTATAGAGAGCCAGCTGTGATTCCCAGTGAGCCTTTTTGAGCCTAATCCTGCTCTTGAGAGTGAACCCAACCCTGTGTGTCCACCAACAAACTGGCCTGTGAGGAAAGAGCAGATTGAAAAGATCCTGGATGATCAGGTTATCTCTACTCGTAATCGAGGATACCAAAGATACCTGGTCTGCTGGCAAGGAAGGCCAGATTCTGATAACTCTTGGATCTCCCAAGAAGAATTACAAGAATTGGACCCAGACCTCTTGGAGAGATACCAGAGCCAGCTTGATCCATACTCGACAGGGTCGAGTTCCTCCCACCCCGGGAGAATTGGTGCGGGCACCAGACTCAGAAGAAGACTTCAGGGCTCCATCTGGATCTCTGATTGACATTGCCCGAAGAATTAGGGTTTTCTGGTTTTGTAATAAGGGTTGACTTGGTCAACTCAATTTTAGTTTGAGTCTATATTTTCCTGCAATTTAAATTTTGTTGAGTCATGTTGACTCAATACAAGTCCTAGTAGTGGTCTAGGTCTTCTCCAAGGTGCCACATTTTCTCCCAGGACCAAGCAAGTGGGCACCACACTCCCAGCCACACGCCAGAGTCTAGGAGGCGCCACATCTCCATCCAGTGTGCCTTGGTCCCCACACCACAAGAAAGCAGGTCCCTTCTTTCATGCGCCACTTGGGGGAGAAATCCATCAAGATACCTCAATCCAAGGAGGAGCCAACTTCTTTCTAGATAAACCCAAGCCAGGATGGCAAGAATTTTTTTTGAAGAGAGGATCAAGGAGGTGCCCCACAATGTTCCATAAAAACCCAAGTTATAAAAGGGAAGAGAGCATGTCTTGGGGAGAAAATCAAGGAGGCACCCAAAAGTTTCCTAAAGTGCCATAGCCATGAAAGGAAGAAGCCTAAACTTGTGGAGCAAGACTAGGAGGTGTCCAAAAGAGCCAAACCATGAAGGAAAAATCCTTGATTCATGGAGAGATACTAGGAGACACCCCCATAACCTGCCATTTGGAGCTGATTTTCAAGTTTTCTTGGAGCTTTTGGGCTGCCCACTCATGGAAGGAGTCTTGGGAAGAGAATTTGATGCCTAAAGTGTGGGTTAGTCCTATTAGTCCCACATGGGAAGTGTATGAAATTTTATTTCTTTGTTATGTCTATATATTCAACTCTATGTAACTCTTGAAAAATCTGATGAATGAAACCAACTTTTTTTGTGAGCAAACTCTGTGTTTTCTCTCTTCTGCACTTGCATCCAGGTGTTGAGCTCCGTGAGGGAGTAAATCCGGGTTCCCCAGGAACCTTGAGGAGGTGTGAGATCTCCAAACCCCAAACCCTAGGTTAGCCACTTCTACTCCAAAACCCTAGCCGCCCATCCTCCACTTCAATCCATCAAACCCTAGCCTATCCCACCTCCCACGGCCTCTCTCTCCAAGTCCAGGCCGACCACTAGCATCCAGCTCCAGTCCAGATACTTCAGATCCATAGCTCTTTTCAGAGGGAGTCGAATCAGCCTTCAAGAGAATCCGGATCTCAGCGACATCAGCCTTCAAGTTCTTCGAACTGGTAAATCCTTCCCTGAGTCTCTGAATCCATCACTTGTTTTTCTTCTTCCCAGATCTTGAGTTCAGGAGAAGCCGACCCAGCCACGAGACCAGTATTGGAGGATCCATTGCGAAGATAGCCGAATCCGAGGATCCAACAATCAGTTCGAGAGAGTTCTTCCACCCAAATTCTGTGAAGATCACTATCTGGTTGGTAAACCATCTCTTCTCTTCATTTCTGTCCTGTTGAAAGTTCAGAGCGAAACCTTAGATCTGGGAGTTTCTCAACCCCCAGCGATCCGTTACTTCTGAACTACTCTGATAACTTAGCTTCTTCTAAATTGTACTTTCAATCCTTACCTAGTTTCCATCAACTTAGTTTAACTTTACTTTGAGTCGAAGCCAATTTCTGAAATATATAAAAAAAAAAAGAATTAATCTTAATTTACTTCCGCATCGCATCATCTCCTTTGTTCTACATCATTTTTGGTATTAGAGCTTTCGTACTGCATCATTTTTGGTATCAGAGTTTTCGTTCTGCATCAATTTTGGTATCAGAGCTTTCGTTCTGCATCAGATATCATGCCATAAACGGTACGCCTTCTTTATTGGATATCTGGGAAAGCTTCCACAAGCCTCTGACATTCCTTTGATTTGCCCTTCCTGGAAGCCTGGCAGGGCCTCGACTATCATGCCGCTGCTCTCGGGAATCACGCTCCTTGGTGGGATCTTTTTCCCGGTCGTACGGCAAGCCGGTAGGGGGTATAGTGCCTTGATGTGAGCTTCCCTTCCTCCTAGGGTAAATGGCGGCTGTGGACATTAATGTGACGTGGCGGGTGCTGTCGTACGGTCCTCGGGGGGCCCACCACCATTTTTGGAGGGGAGGTACTGCTTCCTTGGCGGTTGACATCTTGATTTGCGTTGGGGGCCGAGCTGAAAAGATGGGGCCCACTCGCAGAGGACCCGCCTTGCAACGGCTCGACTATGCGGAGAGGGGTCGAGCTCGAAACCAGGCCAGAGGGCCCCAGCCTTGCTCGAGCTCGGGCTGGCTGAAGTGGATGAGGCGCACCTAGGCTAGGGGACTCGGCCTCGAGGGAGCTCCTTGCGATGGAGGCTTGAGCTCGACTCCGGACCGTGGGACTCGAGCTCGGGCTCGAGAGGTCTGCCTCCAGTGGCGTCTGAGCTCGGCTCCAACCTAGGCATCCCGACCTGGCGGAGGACGGAGCCCAACTTCGACGGTCGGCCCCATTAGCATGGGGGAGCTCAGCTCGGCGAAGGGGCCTATGAGTAGGATCCCACACCAGGACGGAGCCCAGCTTCGACGGGCGACCCCGTTGGCATGGGGGAGCTCAGCCCGACAGAGGGGCCTATGAGTGGGATCCCACGTGGCCTCCAATGATGAGTCTACGTCAGGCTCCTTTCCTTACGTCAGCGATCCGGTCACATCACCTTGTAATTGTGGGAGAAAAGAAAATATTCATTGAACTCCAATAAAGTGTAACTTCATATATGATTTTATTGGTACTCGCCAAAACTTAGCAAATTATTTGTCTCATAATATACTTGTTAGGATATGCAACATCATGCCATCAATATGGCATAACGTATCATTTTCATTCTATATTGCCCAACAAAATCTCATACAAGCTTCTATTCAATATTTTTTAAATTAACATTAGATAACTTAAAGTTTATAATTTAGAATTGATTCTTATATGGAAGATTTCATAAGCTTTTAAATAATTTTCACTATCACAATGATGCATGCCAATTAACTATACTAGATTCAACAAAATGGCTACCAACAAGACATTCTGCACCCATGTAATATATCTACATTGATTGAAAAATTATAAATTATTATTAGATTAAATTTAGATATGTTTTTATCCAAGTCCTTTATAATCTTTTATGATTAATTTATTCTCAATTAACAATTGTTAGAGCTGACGTCTAATATAGCCTAATTACTACTTAGTGAAATTTAACTCATTGGATCAACTATATACACTAAATTAATTACAAAGAGTCTAATTGATTAAGGAAATATATTCCTGATTGAACCGATCTTCTTGATCAAACAGAACTAGAGTCAAACTCTAATTAAGATTTTAGTCTTATGATAAGAAAGATATGTGCAGGTATAAATATGAAGGTATCCTAGTCTATTTTTTAACTTTCATAATAGTGATGAACGGTTTCCATCGATCATCCATATAAGGAAAAGAAAGTAAGAAAAGAGAAGACTAGACACCTTAGGACGAAGAACAAATATCTTGAGGACTACGTGATCCACACACTTGAGACAATGATACAAGGTGTTTGTTCTATAATTTTTGATTTTGCATGAACATAAAAGCATGATCCAGAAATAAAAGATTAAAGTTTTTATTAACATGTGATATCAGAGTTAGGTTTCATGCTTTGTATTCATGCAAAAAAAAAACTCAATAAATTTTGACTTAATTTTGGAATATTAAAATTATATTTTTTATATATTTGAAATTAAATTAAGATTTAGAAAATTATTTATGATTTTTTGGAACTTAAAAGAAAAGAAAGAAAGAAAGGGGAAGAAAAGGGATGGCATAAGGTTTTCTCACCATCATCCCTCTCCTTTCGATGAAGAAATTTGGGCTATGGTGAGACTCCCATCTTTAGTGAAATCCTGGTAGTTTGGGGATGGTTCATCGATCCAAATTTTTTATGTTGACTATCGACCAAGATTTGACAAGAGGAACACTCCTCCATTGATTTCCCTCATGCTCAACCACATCGGCATATCGGATAGCTATTTTCAGCCAATTTTGTTGGCCAGTGGCTCATTGACAAGCAATGGGCTTGCCGACCAAGGAGTTATATGGGTGGGAGAGATGATTTTGGCTCCTTCATCCAAGAAGATGAAATGAGGATTTTTTTTGGTCACCAGAAGATGGAAGATGGTCACTAGCAATCGAAAGAAGGTTGTCGATGGTCAATATGGGATGGATCAGTCTTGCTAAGGAAGAACACCATCAGTCATGGTGATTTTGGGCTCATCATAATGATGGTTGGGAAGAGAAACAGGGCTTTAGGAGGAAGAAAGGATTAATAGGCTTGGGTTTCAAGTTTCAATCCCTTAAAACCATGATCCATTGATTTAAGTAGTAAGTTAGGCAATTTAATAAATTGATCGAATCCAACCACATTGGGTTGGTATAATTGGGTTAAGAGGATTTTTCGATTTTCCCTGTATAAAGTTTTAAATTACATATAGGCCTCTATCGATTTTAATAGATTTTTGTTTTTAAAGAAATTATTTTCATAAAAGCCCTTTTACTGTTTGTTATTTACGGTTGTCTTCTATTATTGATTTTTTAATGAAATTGCTATAATTTGCTAATTTTTTATCCAATTTAAGTTTTTTTTTGAGCTATTGACCTCATAATGGTTTAAAAAATATTTTGGTTAAGTTCTTTATATATAATAAAATATTTAAATTATTTTTAAATTATTTATATATAATTCTACTTATCATTGTATTATTCAAGTATATTTTTATATAGTTCTAAAGGATCCGGAGTACTCTATAGATTTTGAATAGCTGAGTTATTGAGACCTAATAGTCTTTTTCTTTCATTATATTTTAGAATTGTATAAAGATATATCTATTACAATTAATTCAAAGATAATTATATTAGATGTAAATTTGACAGTTATTGATTAACTAACTTGAATTGCATAAAGACGGAAAGTTCTGCATCCAAAAATGAAAATAATCTTGGATTTTTATAATCATTGTTAAAGCACTAAAAGTGTAACTAATATGATGGGACACTATTTAAATATAAATTATATATTCATACCATAATTACTATTCTTGCTTATATATTTCATATTATTGTTGATTATAAAAATTTTCATATTTATGATTTATATAATACATGTTTTGACATTATTATGTTTAAATCTATGATTAAATTAGTTGCGATACTTATTATATACTATAATTATTGTCCAAAGATATTTTATAGTTATATAATAAGTGTTATTGGTAGAATTATTTTTTACAATATGCATCATGTTCGTAATTGTAACCATATTCTTTTATTTATAACTATGACCCTTGCTTCACTCCTGTCACATTTAACTAATATATTCATACTGAATAGATTCAATTATTCTGATTGGCACGAGTAACTTCTTATTATTTTAAAATGCCTAGACTTAGATTTGGCCCTTCATAAGTCTTAGCTTGATTTAATTGCTCCCACTAGTTTTTCTTATCAAAAAGAATTATATGAAAAGTGGGAGCATTCTAATAGATTATTTCTCATGATTATTAAGAGCCTATAGCAAGAAACATTAGGAGATTTATTCTTGATAACAAATTGACATCTAGGTACCTTTTCTCTATAGAACAATGGTTTAATGAATCAAATAAAGTTTTAACTGATATCTTAATGAACCAGTTAACCTCTATGAAATATGATAAAATTTCTAGAGTACAAAAGCATATTATAAAAATATATGATATAGCTGAAAAATTAAATGATTTAAATGATAGTATCCGAAAAATTTTTTATCTAGTTTATTCTCAATTCTCTTTTATTATAGCTTATTCGATTTAAAATTTACTATAATACATAAAAAATCATGGTCAATGAATGAACTCATCTTCCAATATGTGTAAGAGGAAGAGAGATTAGAATAGGAAGGGATCCCAATTGTTCACATGATTTTAGAGAAGCATCCTAAAAGAAAGAAGGTAAAGAAAAAAAATAAATGATCAAATAATCTACCAAAAAAAGGTTCATACAAATTAAAATATTTCTTCTATAATAAAAAGAGACATATCAAGAAGGATTAGGAAAAAAAAGATATTCCCTTATCACTTGTCTATTTCAAAATCAATTTTATTGATGTTCATTTTAATACTTGGTGGATTGATTTGGGTACAGCAATTCATGTTTCTAATTTATTATAAGATTTCTTTCAAGGCGAAAATTAAATAATAAAGTATAGTGGATCTTTATGGAAAATCAGATGAAGTCCAAGGTTATTTCAATTAGGACCTATAGACTTATTATAGACACTGGATTTTAATTAAATTTATATGATATCCTTCATGTTCCTTTAGTATCTAGGAATTTAGTTTGTTTTATAAAACTTGATTTAGAAAGTTTTTCATTTATTTTTATAAATTCAAGTTTTAAATTAAAAAAAATATTTTGGTTGGTACTGGGATATTATGCAATGAATTATATAAAATTAATTTAAATTCTTCTTATGCATAATCTTTACTTGTTTTAAGTATCAATGTTGGAATGAAACATAGTATTGTGAATAAGAGTTCGTTGATGTTGTGGTATAGATAATTATATCACATTTCAAAAGAAAAGATAACTAGATTGTAGGGATGGTAATGGGCAGGGTTTGGTCCAAGTTTTTAACTATCCAAACCCAAACTCGAATACCCAATAAACTATCCAAACCTAGCCCAAACACTATCAAGACCAGATTTTTTTATACAAACCCATCTCAATGGGTATAATGTAATTCAGGTTTACTCGGCCCAAACCTAATTGAGTCACATTAAATATTTTTTTTATTTTTGTCAACTTTAAAATCATCTACCATTCTATAAATCATACACATATTAAAAAAATAAAATTCAACTACATTTTTAGTTCAACAATACTTAGTTTCACATTCAATCAAAATAAAATATATTTAATATAATATATATTAATTATATATATTAAAATATTAAAATAATTCAGGCTGGGTTTGGGTCTGATGTATATATATCCAGTCCTGGTCGAAATACAAAGTTAAGCATTCAGATTTTATCCAAACTTGGTCCAAACCCAGTTAAAGCATTGACTACCCGATTCAATCGAATCGGACCGAGTCGAGTATCCATGGATTTGGATTTTGTTGACATCTTTAATAGATTGGTTAAGAAAGGTATTTTATCAAATCTAGAATTTAGTGATTTGGTATGTGTATTGATTGTATTAAAGAAAAATAAATTAAAAATCATAAAAAGAATACCACTAAAAGTCAAGGATTACTAGTATTGATGCATACTGATATTTATGGCTATCTTTTATCTTATTTTGGAGGGTGAAGATATTTCATCATTTTTTTTGATGATTTCTCAAGATATGATTATGTTTTTCTATTACATGAAAAGTTTGAGATTTTGGAAACCTTTATAATATATAACCTAAAGTAGAAAATTAATTAGATAAAAAAATTAAGGTTATGAGAATTGATAAGGGTGATGAGTACTACAGTAGATATGATAAATTTAGCTATAATCCTAATATTTTTACCAAATTACTTGAATAATATGGCATTATAGCATAGTATATTATGCTTGAAAATCTTCAACAAAATAATATGGTTGAAAGGCATAATTATACTTTGATGGACATGGTAAGGAGTATGATTAGTAATTTTTTATTATTTTTATATTTATAAAGAGAAGTCTTAAAAATCACTATATATATCCTAAATTATATCCCTAGTAATGCCATTCCTAAAGTTTTTTTTGAGTTATGGATATGTAGAAAATCGTATTTAGCACATCTATATGTTTGGAGTTGTCCTGCAAAAGCTCGATTCTATAATCTACAAGAAAAGAAATTAGATTCTAAAGCTATTAGTTATTATTTTATTGGGTATATAGAAAGGTTAAAGAATTTTAAATTTTATTGTCCAATGCACACTATTAGGAATTTGTCTTAATGCCAATCCTCTAACTTGTAGTAATTGATCTTGTATATAAATTATTATAAATAAAAATTATTTTTGATAGTTCATCACATTGCATCTTCCTGTAATAAGCTCTTTTATAATAGAGTCTTTAGAACCACATCTCATACGATAAAGAAAGAATTTATCATATAGTTCTTGAACCTATTTTGGCCAAATGATTTATTGTTATAGAATGATAATGTATCGAGTGTAAGTCATTGTATGCTATATGCGTTAGTTGTCCTCTTAACTAAGGAGTGTGAAAATACTGGTATGGCATGCAGGTAGAATGTAGGATATTTTATTGAACGTGACATACTCACGAAGCACTCTTTTGTCAAGTATTACTCACAAAGGGATATGGATATAAATATTTCTCATACTTGAGATCACCACGGTGACTTGCAAGCAACTCACTATACTTTGGTGTCAAACTATCTAGATTTTTAATCTAGTGGTAAAAGGTTTTTATGTACAGTTAAGTACTTGTGAGTCAGTGTGTGAGTGAAGATGGGATTGACCTTTTCAAATATTGAAGTGAATGTCTCATGTATCTCAATTTAGCAAAATCTTAGCCAGGATAGTTTTTGTGAGGAGTCATAGGACTTGTGAGGTTGAGATACTTTGTAAATGAACTATTTAAGGGTTGGCAATTAAGTCTTGAAGTCATCTTGAGCATTGAGGGTCAAAGGAATAAATTATATACTAATCATATGCCAGAGATTCTTGATTGTGGCTCTACAACTTTTGACTTATCTGGACATCGAGTGTCATTGCTAGATGGTAACTTCGATTAGTACAGGAATTGTTCCTGTACTACCGGTTTAGTATTCAATCCTATGGGGTCATACATAATAAGAGTTTCTACCTGATTTGATGGTTGATTAACAATTGTGAATCATTTTAGGATTTTATTATCACTATGATTGATAATTGACCTTAAGTCGATATTTCCAAGTATCGACATTTTGGTGAGCTGATACTTAAGATTTTTTCAATTATCGACTCATCAGTTACAAATATTATGACAAAGTTTTTTTACTAAATTATTAAGATTAATTAGTAATTAGATTGCTGGTTAGCTCAATTTGATTGAGCTATGAAATTTGGGTCAACTCCAATATGATTTAGTTTGAACTTGAGTTGACTTCAATTGGATTGGACCTAACCCATGCATCTTAGCTCATATTTTGAATTTAAGTTTTGAATTCAAATTCAAACATATTTCTGAACTCAAATTTAAACTTGAGTTTTGAATTTGAATTTTGAATTCAAGTCGTTATCCTAACCTCCCCCCAGTCTCTCTCCTATTCTCTCCCTTTATCTCTCCTCTTATCTGTCCCTCCTAACCACTTGGCACCAACTTATTGGACTACTACTAGGCATGTGAGGGAGGTTAGAAGAGATAAGAAAAAGAAGAGGAAAAAGGCTAGTTAAGATAGTCTTCTACCTAAAAGAGAGTGGGATGTGTGGGGATTTGTATTCAAGGAGAAAAAATATCTCCTGGGCTGGATTCTAGATAGTTTAGACTTAAAAAGTAATTTCCACCTCAAAATTCCATCCTTAGTAGGTTTTTCTTTGATTCCAAGAGTATCTCAATTTTTAGAAGAAGGAAGATAAGCCATTGAGGTTCCAGACAAGTTAGGACTCTAAAGGAACTGGTTAAGATAATACTCCCATGTGGATCACCTGTAGATGCTAGATACTTTGTGTGGCTAGTAGGGTCTTCAATAATAGTGAGCATCGTCTATTACTGAAAAGTAATGATGTGATAATTATGCTATAGATATAGTGTATAGCAATATGTTTATACATTTATTATTTTATATTTCAGCCTATCGTTATATATATATTATCATGTCATGATCCTATGTAGGTTATTTATAAAAATATTTTAATGCATGATCAGATTAAATAGTTTAATCTAATCCATTGTATTTATATTTTTAATTTTTTTTTAAATACATGCATAAAATAGACTAGGTTTTCTAGAATTATTGAAATTGGAACTGCTAGGTTCATTAAGTATTAGAGGAAAAAGAGAATCTTTTTCATTATGGTAACATGTGGAGATGATCCACTTGATACTATTCATCCTGGTAGTATGAAATATCAACAAGTGGTTGATGCACCACCTCTCAGATAGCCTATCAATGAACCTAACCAATTAAAATAATCATAATAATGATACTGAACCTAGAATATTATGAAGATCTATTAAAATTAAAATATAGGCTATTTCAGATAATTATATTATTTACTTATAAGAATATGATTATAATATTAGGATTAAAGATGATCTAGTCTCATTTAGGGATACCATAAATAGTGATGATTCTAAACTTTGGTTAGATGTCACAAAAGATAAAATAAAATTTATGAGTAAAAATCAAGTCTAAATACTTGTCAAATTGCTTACAAAGTTCAAGTCTATTGGTTGTAAGTAAATTTTTAAAATCAAATGAAACTCTAAAAGTAATATTGAAAGATAGAAGGCTAGACTTATAGTAAAAAAAATTCTCTCAAAAGGAGAGCACAAATTATTTTAAAATATATATTTTTTTATTTCTGGAAAGGATTCATTCAGAATTATTATGGTATTAGTAGCTTATTTTGATTTAAAGCTACATCAAATAGATGTCAAGACTGTATTCTTGAATGGAGATTTATAAGAAGAGATGTATATGGAATAGCCTAAAGGGTTTTTAGTATAAGAAAATAAAAGGTTGGCATGCAAATTAAATAAATTCATATATAGTCTTAAATAAGCTTCCAAGTAATGGTACTTAAAGTTTAATAATGTTATTGTTTCTTTCAAATTTAAGAAAAATATTACTGATCAATATATATATTTGAAGGTGAGTAGAAGTAAGTTTATATTTTTGGTTCTATATGTGGATGATATTTTAATAGTCAGTAGTGATTTGGCTCTTGTATGAAACTACAAATTTGCTTTTCAAATATTTTGACATGAAAGATATGAAAGACACTTTTTATATTCTTGGTATAGAAATCTATCATAATAGAAGTAAGAGGTTACTTGGTTTATCTCAGAGGAATTATATTATTAGGATCCTAGAAAGGTTTGGAATGTCAAGTTGCTCATCAAGTGAAGTACCAATTATTAAGAATGATAAATTTAATAAATTTCAGTATCTTAGGAATTGGATTGAAAGAAATCAAATGAGGGATATATCCTATATAGCTACAGTGGATAGTCTGATATATACTCAAGTATGTACTCATCTTAATATTAGTTTTATTTTAGGAATGCTTGGTAGATATCAAAGTAATTCATGTATAGACTATTAGAAGTATGCTAAGAAGGTGATGCATTATCTTTAGGAGACTAAGGCTATATGTGTTGAGCCTCAGGTGGTGCATTCATGGCTAGTCGGGTCAATGTACATGAGTTGATTTGGTCTATCATGGTTTTCCATGATGTGTCTAGGACTAGGATTGAGTCCGGTATGAGTCCTAGGTGTTTAGGCTCAGTTTTGGTCAGTCTGGGTCTTTGGGTCGGCTCTTCTGTTGTAAGAATCGACTCTGTTGGTTGGTACATTTCAGAACAGGTGATTATGGACTGGAAGAGTCGGCTTGGATGGATTCGAGTCAGCTTGGATGGATTCGAGTCAGCTCGGATGCACAGTCAGGAAATCTACAGTCTGGACGGGTCGGCTCGGATGGATTCGGGTCGGCTCAGATGCACAGTCAAGAAACCTGTTGTTTGGACGGGTCGGCTCGGATGGATTAGAGTCAACTCGGATGCAAGGTCTAGTCGACTCTAATGTTTCGGGTCAACTCGGATGACGGGTGAACTATTTTGAACGGTGCCAGCTGGGAGAGTTTTTTGGGATCTCGGGCACGTGTGATCAAGGTATATATATATTGTATTCTCGTAAGAGGATGTGGTATGGTGTAACAAACTTCTTGAAAGTAGAAATCCCTTTCTCCGATGAAAACTCCTATGTTCTTCTTCTTCTTTTCTCTTCTCCCGTTCTTGTTGTTCTTGATCTTCATAGACCTGAATCCTACCATGATCTTCAATGAAGATTGCTGGCAGATGGTCATCCATAACCTGGTGATATGCTTCCATGATTGATTTGTTGATCAGGGCATTCATTCTTGATCGGAAACAAGATTGTTCTAGAAGATTTGGTTCGTGAAATCTAGTTGGGTTTGGAATCAAATTCTCTACATTTGGTATCAGAGCAAAGTTCGTGGAAGAAAGATCTCAAGATCAGAGGGTTGGAAGTAAGGCTTCTTGTAGGTACGGTTTTTCATATCTCTTGAATTCTTGATTGTGGTAATGGCATCAAGTGGATTCAAAGTAGATTTTGAGAAGTACGATGGCAAGGGAAACTTCACCCTATGGCAGCAAAGGGTTAAAGATTTCCTGGTTCAATAGAGAATCTACAAGATCTTGGTGAAAGAAAGACCGGAAAAGATTAGTGTTGAAGAATGGAAAGAGCTAGAAGAGATTGCTTTCAGCACCATCAAGATGTGTTTGGCTGATCAGGTTTTACCTGAGGTATGTTCAGAGGCTACTGCAAAAGGTCTTTGGAGAAGACTGGATAGCATATACATGTGAAAGAACATGACGAACAAGCTATGGCTGAAAAAGCAATTGTATAGCTTGAGAATGCCTGAAGGAGGAGATCATGTTGTGCACATTCAGAGATTCAATCAGGTTTGTTCTGAGGTGATAAGTCTGGATATGAAGATTGATGAAGAAGATCGGGCATTGTTGCTATTGTGTTCACTCCCTGGATTGTATGATGGTCTCATAACAACTTTAGTTTATGGGAAGGAAATGCTAAACTTTGAAGAGATTGTTGGTGTGCTCAGATCCAATGAGTAAAGGGAAAAGATCTGCAAAGGTAATCCTAACTCAGAGGTTCTTGCTGTAAATAAGAGGCAAGGAAGATCTAAGGAAAGAGCTAGGAGAAATCCCAAGGACAGATCTTAGTCTCGGAACCACAAGAATGTGAAATGCTATAAGAGTCGTCAGCTTGTGCATATCAGAAAGAGTTGTCCTCTTTGGAAGATAGAAAAGGGAAGTGCTAACACTAGTGGTGCAAATGCTTTGGAAAGCAATGGAGAAGGAGTACTAGTTGTATCAGATGGATCAGTGGTGTTGCCGATCTCACCGCGGTGGCCTGTAGCTCTTGAGCTGGCACCGGTCTCGGACCGTCTCATCTCGAGATCTCCAAGCTTCTGGACCTGCAAAACAGAGTTAGAGACTCTGGCCGGGAGTTTCGGCGGGAGCGCTCTGACGGTCAAGTTAGAGAGCGATGAGATGGAACAATCCCCTAAGGCGGGTTCCCGAAGGACTCCCGTGCTTAGAGGAGATGTTAATGAAAGAAGTGTGGGGAAGAGTGGAGTTGATGCCCAGCTCCCTGTGCTGAGTTCACCGAGCTCACACCTCAGGATTCCTTGAGAACTCCCAGGATCATTCTCTTGGTGTGTTTCTCCTTTTTTTTCCCCCTCCTCCCTGCCCGTTTTTACCATCCTTTTTATATCATCACATTACCTCCAGTCCCCCCTCCTCTCCGAGGGCTCCCTCCCACTTCTCGCCTTTCTCCCCCCCTTCCTTTCCTCTTCGAAACTAGGAACTTAGTGGCCGAACCGCCTCGCCCCTCATGTGTCACGAGGAAGGGGGGAGGATACTGGCGAGGCCTTGGGCCGAGTACGAGAGCTCTCCTTTCGAGGCGTTGATGATGAGTGCCCAGCCATTTTGGGCTCCTGCCCGCAAGGATTCTGCTTCTCGGTTGCGGGGCCCATCCGACTGGTGTAAACGAGGTTTCACGTGTCACTGCAGCCCATACTGGCGCCCCCTACGGGGCGCGGCGCGCGCAGCCCGAGTGGCAATCTTGAAACCTGCGCCCCTACTTCCCCGAGGCTTCGCTGAGTAGGGCTGACCTCAGCCAAGGTGGACCTGTCAGGGGGTGCCACTTGGCGAAGGAGCAGAGAAAGGCTCGACTTCGACCGAGGTGGACCTGTCTCCGGGTGCCACTTGGCGAAGGAGCAGGAGGGCCTGGCTCGACCTCGGCAGAGGTGGACCCATCTCCGGGTGCCACCTGGCCAGGGAGCGAGGGGCCGCCAGCTTCGACCAAGGTGGACCCCTCCTGGGTGGACACCTGGCGGAGCGGCAGAGAGGTGCTCGACTTCGACCGAGGTGGATCAGTCTCCGGATGCCACCTGGCGAAGGAGCAGGAGGGCCCGACTCGACCTCGGTAGAGGTGGACCCGTCTCCAGGTGCCACCTGGCTAGGGAGCGAGGGGCCGCCAGCTTCGACCAAGGTGGACCCCTCCTGGGTGGACACCTGGCAGAGCGGCAGAGAGGTGCTCGACTTCGACCGAGGTGGATCAGTCTCCGGATGCCACCTGGCGAAGGAGCAGGAGGGCCCGGCTCGACCTCGACAGAGGTGGACTCGTCTCCGGGTGCCACCTGGCGAGGGAGCGAGGGGCCGCTAGCTTCGATTGAGGTGGACCCCTCCTGGGTGGACACCTGGCAGGGCGGCAGAGAGGTGCTCGACATCGGCCGAGGTAGACCCGTCTTCGGGTGCCACTTGGTGAAGGAGCAGGAGGGCCCGGCTCGACCTCGATAGAGGTGGACCCGTCTCCGGGTGCCACCTGGCAAGGGAGAGAGGGGCCGCCAGCTTCGGCCGAAGTGCACCCCTCCTGGGTGGACACCTAGCAGAGCGGCAGAGAGGTGCTCGACTTCGGCCGAGGTGGATCCGTCTCCGGATGCCTCCTGGCGAAGGAGCAGGAGGGCCCGGCTTGACCTCGGTAAAGCTGGACCCGTCTCCGGGTGCCACCTGGTGAGGGAGCGAGGGGCTACCAGCTTCGACCAAGGTGGACCCCTCCTGGGTGGACACCTGGAGCGGTAGAGAGGTGCTCGACTTAGGCCGAGGTGGATCCGTCTCTGGATTCCACCTGGCGAAGGAGCAGGAGGGCCCGGCTTGACCTCGGCAGAGGTGGACCCATCTTCGGGTGCCACTTGGCGAGGGAGCGAGGGGCCGCCAGCTTCGGCTGAGGTGGACCCCTCCTGGGTGGACACCTGGCGGAGCGACAGAGAGGTGCTCGACTTCAGCCGAGGTGGATCCGTCTCCGGATGCCACCTGGCGAAGGAGCAGGAGGGCCCGGCTCGACCTTGACAGAGGTGGACCCATCTCCGGGTGCCACCTGGCGAGGGAGCGAGAGGCCGCCAACTTCGACTGAGG
Organism: Areca catechu; assembly: GCA_021397845.1. Taxonomy (NCBI): domain Eukaryota; kingdom Viridiplantae; phylum Streptophyta; class Magnoliopsida; order Arecales; family Arecaceae; genus Areca; species Areca catechu. The sequence goes on along the minus strand of CM038047.1, from coordinate 44,423,385 downwards.
TGGACCCCTCCTGGGTGGACACCTGGTGCAGCGGCAGAGAGGTGCTCGACTTCGACCGAGGTGGATCCATCTCCGGATGCCACCTAGCGAAGGAGCAGGATGGCCCGGGTCGATCTCGGCAGAGGTGGACCCATCTCCGGGTGCCACCTAGCGAGGGAGCGAGGGGCCGCCAGCTTCGATTGAGGTGGACCCCTCCTGGGTGGACACCTGGCAGGACGGCAGAGAGGTGCTCGACATCGGCCGAGGTGGACCCGTCTCAGGGTGCCACCTGGCGAAGGAGCAAAAGGGCCCGGCTCGACCTCGACAGAGGTGGACCCATCTCCGGGTGCCACCTGGCGAAGGAGCAGGAATACTTCTTCCGAACGGGGGACCCTTTGAAAAAAAACACGTGGTACTGACCATGTCCGGCTGGATCTAATACGTGCCCCACGTCAGCGTAGTTGCCATATCAGTTGCCCCCCATAGAGCCCATCCAATTTGCTACCTACTTTTGGCAGACCCTCTGGCACTTATTAGGAGTTACTAGCAAATTTTCTTCTGCATGTCATCCATCAACCATGACTCATGCCCCCATGCCCAAGTGGTAGTTAAGACCTAATAAACCTCTTTAGTCGAGTCTGTTAGGTGTAGGTTTGAGTCCTTTGCATCATCTTGTTAGGAGTCTGCATATGCCTAGCATGTTCACCACTCGCACTAATGTTAAAATAACTGGCTAATTCCTGAAGAAGTGTCAAAGAATTTGATGTAGTGGATTCTATCTTGGTTAGGCTTAGGCCTAAAAGAAGCTTCATGCTCGCAGAGCCGGACCTTTTAAAGTGATAGAGAAGGTTAGATCAAATGCCTAGGTGTTAGACTTGCCTTCGGATTTGGACATTAGTTCTACCTTCAATATTATAGACCGATTGAGTATAGGGAACCGACAGCGATACCTAGTGAGGCCTTTGGACCTGTTCCTTTTCATTGTGAGTGATCCTAACCCAGAGTGTCCACTAACAAATTGGCCTGAGAGAGGAGAACGGATCGAGCGTATCCTGGATGATCAAGCCATCACGACCCGGGGCCATGACTATCAACGCTTCCTGGTCCGATGGCAAGGCCGGCCAGAGTCAGACAATTCATGGATTTCTCGAGAGGACTTGCAGCACCACAACCCAGACCTCCTCGAGAGATATGTGAGCTAGCTTGATCTTCACTCGACAGGGTCGAGTTCCTCCCACCCCGGGAGAATTGGTGGGGACACCAAAGGCACCAGAATAAGATAGAGGCTTTTCAATCCTCTATGAATTGATCAATAATTTATGAGTCCATCTGTAATAAGGGCTTAGCCTATCTGAATCCATTTTAGTTGTTATTTGAGTATTTGAGTTTCAGTTCTGAACTAGTCAGCTCATGTTGAGCTAGTTCAGTCCAGTGTTAGTTAGCTCATGTCGAGCTAATTTTTTTTTTTTGAGTCCTATTCAACCATATTGAAGACTCAAGACCACATCATACAAGTGAAGACCAAGTCTAACCAGATTGAAGACATGGAAGTATAGCCCAAGTCCAACCCAGCTTGAAGATTTGAAGACCCCAGGAGGAAAATTCAGAAAACCCTGATTCCTTGCAAATGCCCTCCAGATGCCCAGATTCCCTTTCAGATGCCAAAATATATTCATATACCAAGGCATCCATGATTTTAGAGGTCCATCTGCATCCTAGCCTAAAGAAATCAAGCCCAGGCACCAAGCCCAAGCCCCTAAGAAGCAAGATACCAGGGAATATTCCTGCTACCTGACTACCAGGCCACCCCAGCTTCCAGAGGCCCAAACCTATGTGCCCGAGCCCCTTTGGGCCGGCCTCTTGCTGCTCCTAGAAGCCCAACATGCCCCCTAGGCATCCTTGGAGTGTTGGCCAAGTCAAGAGAGTTTTTAGGGATTTTTCTACCTAATGTTTCCTTATTTTCTAGCTAGGATTTGAGAGGGAAAAGGATTCTTATGTAAAGACTTATGTGCCCTTACTTGGAGCCCAAGGTTAAGGGTCTATTTAAAGGACCCTAGCCTCTTGTATGAAGGGAGATTTTGATATATGAAATAAATCTTGAGTTCTTCTATTGCTTTGTGTGATTACCCTGCTGTGTGCATAAAGGGGTTTGAGAGTTCTTCTTCCCGGTGTTTGCAACCATCTTCCTACCGCCAACCATCCTTCCAGCCCCCTCCAAAACTTTCTTCCCTTTGCTATTTTCATTTGTTTTCTTGATTTTCTCTGAGTTTTCTAACCCCTGACAGGTCGTTTGCAGGTCGCCGAGTTCCTACGAATCCAACGACTCCAGCCAAGCCTCAATCGGACCACCGAGCAGAAAGCCGGGTATCCACGGGTCTTTGGCTCGATTTTCCAGGCCGCATCCATCGAGGAACGAGAGATCCCTTTGCTACGATCTTCACCGGGCACTTCAGACGTTGTCAGGTACACCCCCCTCTACCTCCAGTCTTATTATTGTAGGAGAACTTGTCCTAATCGAGGCTTCTCAGCCTCGGCGATCCTTCTTTAGTACTTTTCTAGGTTCTAATCTGCATGCATGGCTTCAAAAATTCATACAAAATTCTCTACAACTAATTTTGATCTGAAATTTGGGAATTAATCACCTAACCCCACACATAAAACATACAAAAAGAATTGCATGCATATTAGTCAAAAATCATTTGGTATCAAAGCTTAGATTAGGGCTTGTTTTCTATAATTTTTTAGTCCATATATGCTCTGTTATTTAAATTATTTCTCCTTGATAAAAACTCCAAAAATTCTAAAATTTATTTTTCTGGATTCACCATAATTCTCAGTAATTTTAAGAATTTTTATAGATTTTATTATGGCCTTTGAATTTTCTGCAAGCCGAAATACAGCCTACAAACTTTTGGCTCTTTTTTTTTTCAATAAGACAAGTTTGGAAGGCGTCCGTCCGCTCGCCCGCATGGGGCCATGTGGCACCGCCGCCCATCGCCTGACGCCGCCGCCGCCCATCGCCTGACGCCGGACACTGTCCCGCCGTCCCCGACCTCCCCGCCGTCCACCAGCCATTCCCGGTGCCCGGGACGTCTTTCACAGCCATGGGAGACCAAACGGCACACTGGGCGTGCCGTGCCAGCCATGTGCCACCTTGCTTGCGGCCGTCGCTGGTCGTCCACCGCTCGCCACCCGCTGGCCTCGTCTGCCGCCTGCTTCCCGGTCGCCGGCCATGTGCTCCGTCGAGAGATCGGTCCTCCGCATGGCCGTGAGACAGAGTTGCACGGATTTCAGAGTGGCCCATATTTCAGAGCAGCACGCTTTCTGGAGCAAATTATCAAGCCAACATGCTCTTCAGAGCATATCAGCACTATTTTTGATATAACATGAATTTTTATGTAATTTATTTTCCTTTTTTAGTTTTCTTAGAGGTTAAGAAACTGAGGGTTTTGGTTTTTCTATATAAAGGCCCCCTCTCCCCCTGTAATAATCAGAGAGTTTTGATATAGATTTTTGGGTTGGTTCCGGTTCTGATTCTGGGCTGAGGCCCATTTTTCTTTGTTCCCTGCTGTGTGCGTTATGGGTTTGATGAGGGGTGTGAGGCGTTCCCTGCTGTGTGCATTATGGGTTCGATGAGCACCCTAGTTATCCCCTATCTCGGCTTCTTTATCTCCTCGTGTCCTTCGAGAGTCATCCTAGCGCATCTATGTGAGAGCCCTGCTGTGTGCATTACGGGTTCGATGAGAGCTCAGGATAGCTGGTGCTGTGACCCCTTCGGGAGGGTAGCTTTATGCTCAGGGTAGCTGGTGCTGTGACTCCTTCGGGAGGGTAGCTTTATGCTCAGGGTAGCTGGTGCTGTGATCCCTCGGGAGGGTAGCTTTAGGCTTTGACCCCTGACTTTCTGTGCACGTCCCCCGCTAGAGTGAGTCTCAGGGCCATGAGTTCCACTTCCCGGTCCCCCATTTTCATCCTTCCTTCGCCACATCCACCCAGAAAAATTGAAAACAAAAGAGATCAGCTGCCTTAGGATTTTAGTGTCAGTATGCCCTAGTCCCGGGAGGCTTCTTAGTCCTCCCACGGTCCTAGTTTGTTTAGTTGTTTCCCTGTTTTCCAAATAACCAGGTTACATCAATTTTTTGTCCCGTATCAAGTCCCAACCCTCGATGTTCTGCTCTCAGAGCAGAACTTATTCGAGGTAGGGATCAGTCCCATCCGGGAGCTGGGTGAGGCTTGGATCTCTTTTCTGCTTCGCATCTCCCTCTCCCTTTTTTTCTTCTTTTTCTTCTTCTTTTTTTTAACTAGCTCTTCTGACCTCTTCTTCCTTTCAGGTATGAAGTTCTCCCTAGAGAACCTGATGGAGGGCGCCGCGCAGAGGGATGCCGCCGAGGATATTGAACCTCCGGCAAAGAGAGCTCGTATAGAGGTGAGTCGGGCGCCCGCGCCGACCTCCATCACCAGACCTGTGGCGGCGGCTCCCGTCTTCAGGCCATCTCGGGCCCGGGCGCCCGATGTCCCTGTCGTCGACCTCGATAGGGTCAGGGAAGAGAGGGGGCCAGAACCTCCTCAGGCAACACCGGCTTCAGCCGCCGCACCGACCGCATCCACGGTGATCACCAGGATGGCGACGGCTCCACCGATGGCCGCACCACTTGGCGAGGGGACAGCCGCCTCTTCTGCTACCAACACATCCACTCCGCCGCCGAGCCTCACCGACCGATGCTCCGTGATCCGCAACCAGGGCCTCACGGAAAAAGTCATGGAGTTCGCCAGCACCTCCCGGGACCACCGTCTAAGGGGTGGCCGGGACTACAACGAGGCGCTGCTCGGGATCCTCTCACAGCTCTTCACGGTAAGTCTCGAGTTCCGAATCTTCTTCTCTCTCTTTTTTTTTTTTTTAAGTTCCAGTTGGATTGTGCTGACCCCCTTCTTCTTTTGATGCAGATCGGGATGGACGTGCTGCTGCTGAGGAACTTCCTCGCTGGCTACACCAAGAAGGACGCCGAGGAGGAGAAGCTCGGCAAACTCGCGACCAACATCAAAGACCTCATAGAGAAAGGGGTCGAGCTGCGAGGAAACAACCAAGTCCTCCGAGGTGACCTGGCCCGCGCTGAGGGGTGCATCAAGGAGCTCGAGACCTCTCTATCAGAGGAGAGGATCTCAAACCAGCACCGTAACGAGGAGGACACGGTAGAGAAGACTCGCCTCAAGGCTCAGTCCCGGTCACTGGAGCGCCGGGTGGAGGAAGTCCTGAAGGAGCTGAATGCAGCTAAGGGCAAGAGCTCCTACGTCAACAGGCTGCTAGAGGCGTCCAAGCGGGAGGCCCAAGAGGCCATCCCGAGGTTCCGGGCCTCTGAGGAGTACATTGCTGAGGTGCGGGAGGCTGTCGTGGACTCCTTCTTGAAGGGGTCCCAGGTATGCCGGGAGAAGGTTGGCTCCTTCTATCCCGAGCTCAATCTCAGCGGGGTAGTCCTCGGTGGCAGGAGGCAGAAGCCCAATGGAGGAGCTCCGGCAATGGCTGGTGACGAGGCGGCGACTCCCGAGTAGCTTCCCGAGCAGCCTCCCGTCGACGGCGCTGGCAGAGAGAGTGCGCCTCAGCCTAAGGAAGCTGCTACGCCGAAGTAGCTCTCCGGCACCTTTATCTTCTTTCTTTTTTGTATTTTCTTTCTTTAAGGTCTCTCGGCCTGTCGGGACTCCTCCTATGTACCGATGTTTTGGATGCAATGAAGCTTTCTTTTTACTAAGCTGCTGCTTCACTCTCTCTTCTCTTTATTTCCCTTTATTTTTTTTATTTTTTTTTTGTGTATCTTCCGGGCTGAACTCTGGTGCTAGCCACTGGGACTAAGTCCCGTAGTGCATTCCGAGCCGAGCTCGTGGGCAAACTTAGTTCTACCCCGCCTTCCAGATCGAAGTTCGGGATCTCCGGACTGAACCCCGGGGTCGCAGGCTGTATCTGAGCCCTGTGTGGCTTGCCGAGCTATTCTCCAAGATTGCGTGGGTAAATTTGATTCTGCCCCGCCTTCCAGATTGAAGTCCGGGATCTCCGGACTGAACCCCGGGGCCGCAGGCTGTATCTGAGCCTTGCGCGGCTTGCCGAGCTATTCTTTGGGATTGTGTGGGCGAATTTGATTCTGCCCCGCCTTCCAGACCGAAGTCCGGGATCTCCGGACTGAACCCCGGGGCCACAGGCTGTATCTGAGCCTTGCGCGGCTTGCCGAGCTATTCTCCGGGATTGCGTGGGCAAATTTGATCCTACCCCGCCTTCCAGATCGAAGTCCGGGAACTAGCACCTTCGCGGGTCTTCCGCCACGTTCGCGTTCGCTGAACTCAGAGCTGGGTGGCTCTCACCCTACAAGACGAAAAGAAGCATTTGATGAAAAAAAGGATTTCATTACTAAAGTTCAAGGGGCCTTACACTATTGGTAATACATCCTCAAGTTTGAGGCATTCCAGGTCCGAGGGAACCAGGATCCTCCTAGCTCCTCAAGGTAGTACGCCCCATGAGGAAGCACCTCCGCCACCCTATAAGGGCCTTCCCAGTTCGAGGAGAGTTTCCTGCACTCCCGTGGCTGGGAAGCTTCAGCGTGGTGGAGCACAAGATCTCCCAGACGGAAGGACTTCGGTCGCACTCTAGAGTTGTAGTATCTGGCCACTCGCTGCCTGTAGGCTGCCATTCAGACTCGAGCCTTGTCCCTTGTTTCTTCAAGGAGGTCCAGGTTTAGCAGCATCCTGGCGGGGATCTCCACCTCGTCGTACTGTTCCACGTGCAGGGTCGGTAGGCTGAGCTCAATCGGGATAACCGCTTCGGCCCCGAAGACAAGGTTAAACAGGGTCTTATCGGTGGCCGTCCTCGGGGTGGTATGGTACACCTAAAGGATGCTCGGGAGCTCTTCCGCCCACCTGCCCTTGGCTTGGTCTAGTCTTGTCCGGAGGCCCTGCAAGATGGTCCTATTCGTAACCTCGGCTTCTCCATTTGTCTGAGGATGCGCCACCGAAGTGAAGCAATGGTGGATGCCAAAGTCACTGCAGAACTCCTCGAACTCCCGACAATCGAACTGACGTCCGTTGTCGGTGATAATGGTGTGCAGTAGGTCAAAGCGGCAAATAATTGACTTCCAGAGGAACTTGGCGATGTTTGCCTCCATGATCCAGGCCAAGGGTTCGGCCTCGACCCACTTCGTGAAGTAGTCGATGGCGACGATCAAAGATTTCCATTGCCCGGATGCTAGGGGAAAAGATCCTAGAAGATCCATGCCCCATTGAGCGAACGGCCATGGGGCGGAGAACTGGGAGAGTGGAGCGGCAGGCTGACGTTGCATCATGGCATGCCGCTGACATCGGTCACACCTCTTCACGAAGTCAGCTGCGTCTTCTTTCATCGTCTCCCATAAGTAACCTTGACGGAGGGCCTTATATGCCAGTGTTCTGCCCCTACGTGATTCCCACAGATGCCCTCGTGGATCTCTTGGAGCACGAGTGCGGCCTCTGCGGGTCTCAGACACTTGAGGAGGGGGTAGGAGTAGGACCTCTGATACAGTAATCCATCCATTAAGACGAACCGTGCGGCCTTCCTCTTGATGAGGCCAGCCGCTATGCGGTCCTCCAGCAAGGTGCCGTTGGTAATGTACTCAACGTACTTGTCCATCCAGCTGGGCTCTTGATTGACCTGCTGGACTTCTACGGGCGTCTTATAGCTCGGGGCCTTGAGGTGCTTGTCGTAGGTGCGGCCCAACAACGAGTCCGGCAGGGTTGCCAGGCAGGAGAGCACGTCTGCGCGAGCATTTTCCCCGCGAGGTATATGGGAGACGCTGAAATGCTGAAATCCTGGCGCGCACGTTCTTACGAGCTCCAGGTATTTCGCCATTTGGGGGTCCCGCACGCCGTACTCCCCCTAGATCGGCCCGACCACCAGCTGTGAGTCAGTGAAGGCCTTGAGGTTGGCCATGCCCAACTCGCGGGACACTCTCAGCCCCACGAGGAGCACTTCATACTCCACCTGATTATTAGTTGCGACGAACTGGAAATAGAGTGTACACTCGGCGATGACCCCTTCGTTGTTAGCGAGGATGAGACCAGCTCCGCTCCTGCTGGAGTTCGAGGCCCCGTCTACATGAAGGATCCAAACGTCTTCCTCGGGTCTTGGCTCCGGCTGCCGATCTTGAGGGCTCTCCTCCGCCCCCTTGTCCAGGCCTGCACACTTGACCAAGAAGTCAGTGAGCACATGTGCCTTCATGGCCGACCTTGGCCTGTAAGTGATGTCAAACTCGTTGAGCTTGAGTGCCCACTTCGCCAGGCACCTAGATGTGTCAGGTCGGCTGAGTACCGCTTTCAGTGGCTGATCCGTCAGGACAGCAATGCGGTGCACTCGAAAATAAGGTCTGAGACACTGAGCGAACACGATTAGCACAAAAATAAGTTTCTCAGACTGGGACTACCTGAGCTCCGCATCGCGGAGGAGTTTGCTTGTGTAATACACCGGCCTCTGCATTCCCTGGTCGTCAGTCCGAACCATGACCGAACTGACGGCCTCCGGGAAGATCACCAGGTACAGGAGGAGCTCCTCTCCTCCTTCGGGCCTGGATAGCAGCGGCGGGGATGCCAGTATCCTCTTCAGCTCGTCAAACACCTCCTAGCACTCCTCCATCCAGGTAAAGTCGTTCATCTTCCTCAACACTTTAAAAAAGGGGTGGCAGCGGTCGGTAGACCTCGAGATAAACGGCTCAGGGCGGCTATCCGGTCGGTGAGTCGCTGCACTTGCTTCTTGGAGGTGGGTTGCTCCATATCCAAGATAGCCTGGACCTTCTTCGGGTTGGCTTCTATCCCTCTTTGGGTTACCATGAACCCCAAGAACTTCACGGCGGACATGCCGAAGGCGCACTTCGCCGGGTTCAACTTCATCTGGTGAAGCCGGAGGTTGCTGAAGGCTTCCGCCAAGTTGCCGACGTGGTCTAAAAGGGGCTTGCTCATTACCAGCATATCGTCCACGTACACCTGCATGTTGTGGACGATCTGGTCTTTGAAGACTTTGTTGACCAGCCGCTGGTACGTGGCCCCGACGTTCTTGAGGCTGAATGGCATCATCTTATAACAGTAAGTTCTGCGATCGGTGATGAAAGCAGTGTGCTCCTTGTCCTCCGGGTGCATTCAAATCTAGTTGTACCCGGAGAAGGCATCCATAAAAGAGAGGAGGCGATGTCCCGAAGTGGTGTCCACAACTGGTCAATCTTTGGAAGAGGAAAACTGTCCTTCGGGCAAGCTCGGTTGAGGTCGGTGTAGTCCACGCAGATCCTCCACTTGCCACTGCTCTTCTTCACCATAACCATGTTCGCCAGCCAACTGGGATACTGTACTTCCCGCATAAAGCCGGCGGCGAGGAGCTTCTCCACTTCTTCATTGATGGCCTTATGCCTTTCTGCAGCGAAACTCCTGTTCTTCTGGCGGACAGGGCGACACCTTGGATCAACATTCAACCTATGAGTGATGACTTCCGAGGGGATACCTGGCATGTCAGCGGCGGACCAGGCGAACACATCAGCATTCGCCCGATGGAAGTCTAGCAAACGGACCCGCTCTTCTTTCAGGAGCTGGGCTCCTATATGCACAGTCTTCTAAGGGTCCGAACTGAGAGGATACGTCAACAGGTGTTCCACGGGCCCACCCCTAGGGTCCTTCTCCCTTAGGTCAAGGTCGTTGACGTGGGGGCCGAGCTCAGCGCCCCGGGCACCCAGGACCGTCTGCAAGCAATGCTGGATGGGCTGGGCCATCCCCCTCATCACCCCTATCCTAGAGGCGGTAGGGAACTGCACCAGCAACCTCTTGGTGGAAATAAGAGCGTCCAGCTGGTTGAGCCCCGGACGGCCGAGGATGGCATTATAAGGTGATGGGAGCTTGACAACAGTAAACGTCATCATGATCGTAGTCTGCCGAGGTGGGGATCCGGCAATGACAGGGAGAGTGATCTCCCCTTCGACCCCCACTGAGTCTCCGGTGAAGTCCATGAGAGGGGTGTGCACTGGCTTTAATTGATCATGAGACAGATTCATTCGGGAGAAAGCATCATAAAAAAGCACGTCAGTAGAGCTCCCACTATCCACCATAATGTGATGTACAGGATGCTTTGCGATGGTCATCTCAACCACCACTGCATCATTATTTACATTTTTATTTTCATTTTCCTTTTCAAAGGGGAGTACATTCTCCGGGTCTCCCGCCTCCCGGGTTCTTTTCGTCGCATGCCCAACCCCCCAGGAGATCATGCCCACCAGCTTCTCCGTTGGGCGGTTATTAATGGCGGGGACCGGGGGAAGGGCTGGGAGCGGCTATCCCTCCGCTGGGGCTTCGTTCCTCACAAACTTCCTAAGGTAGCCCCTCTTGATCAGCTCCTCAATCTCCCGCTTCAAATTGCGGCACTCCTCCATGTCGTGGCCATGCTCACAGTGAAATTGACAATATTTTGTCTTATCACGGATGCTCCTTGGGTTCTGAGGTGGAGGTCGGCAGAGGTAGTGCTCACCCTCAATCTCTATGAGGATCTTCGTCCTGGAGGCGAGGAGAGGGGTGAACGCTCTTTTCGGGGCAGCACCGTTCTTCGGCTTCGGACCTGGATGAAGATCTGCAGGTGGTCCAGGCCTCCGGGTCCCGGAGGCATCCCTCGGGGCAGGCTTCTTTGAGGGCCTCCCATCCAGCTCTCGCCTGGTGCGATCGGCCTCCTCCACTCGGATGTACTTGTAAACACGGAGGAGGAGTTCGGAGTACATCCTGGGGGCTTCTTATCCAGGGAATAGGTCAGGCAGGAGGTCTTGAGCCCGCGCTTCAATGCCAGCATGGCGACAGGCTCATCCAGGCTGTAGATTTCCAGGGCAGCAGTCTTGAAGTGGGTAATGTTATTTCGCAGCAGCTCCTGGTCCTGCTGACGGATAGAGAAGAGGCTATCCACCTCTCTTGGCACCTTCCGGCAAGCGTCGAAGTGTGCCACAAACTTTCCTTCCAGTTGATGGAAGGAGCTAATAGATTCTGGCTCGAGATGGGTGAACCAAACTTGAGCGGCCTTCTGGAGGGTGGCTGGGAAGGCAATGCATAAGATCTCACCGCGGTGGCCTGTAGCTCTTGAGCTGGCACAGGTCTCGGACCGTCTCACCTCGAGATCTCCAAGCTTCTGGACCTGCAAAATAGAGTCAGAGACCCTGGCCGGGGGTTCCGACGGGGGCGCTCCGATGGTCAAGTTAGAGAGTAACGAGATGGAACAAATCCCCTAAGATGGGTTCCCGAAGGACTCCCGTGCTTAGAGGAGATGTTAATGAAAGAAGTGTGGGGAAGAGTGGAGTTGATGCCCAGCTCCCTGCGCTGAGTTCACCGAGCTCACACCTCAGGATTCCTTGAGGACTCCCAGGATCGTTCTCTTGGTGTGTTTCTCCTTTTTTCTTCCCTCCTCCCTGCCCATTTTTGCCATCATTTTTATATCATCACATTGCCTCCAATCCCCCCTACTCTCCGGGGGCTCCCTCCCACTTCTCACCTTTCTCCCCCCCCTTCCTTTCCTCTTCGGGCCTGGGAACTCAGTGACCGAACCGCCTCGCCCCTCGTGTGTCACGAGGAAGGGCAGGGAGTATACTGGTGAGGCCTTGGGCCGAGTGTGGGAGCTCTCCTTTCGAGGTATTGACAATAAGCGCCCAGCCATTTTGGGCTCCTGCCCGTAAGGATTCCACTTCTCGGTTGCGGGGCCCATCTGACTGGTGTAAATGAGGTTTCGCGTGTCACTGCAGCCCATACTGGCGCCCCCTACGGGGTGCGGCGTGCGCAGCCCGAGTGGCGATCTTGAAACCCATGCCCCTACTTCCCCGAGGCTTCGCTGAGTAGGGCTGACCTCGACCAAGGTGGACCCGTCAGGGGGTGCCACTTGGCGGAGGAGCGAAGAAAGGCTCGACTTCGGTCGAGGTGGACCTGTCTCCGGGTGCCACTTGGCGAAGGAGCAGGAGGGTCCGGCTCGACCTCAGCAGAGGTGGACCCATCTTCGGGCGCCACCTGGCGAGGGAGCGAGGGGCCACCAGCTTCGACCGAGGTGGACCCCTCCTGGGTGGACACCTGGCGGAGCGGCAAAGAGGTGCTCGACTTCGGTCGAGGTGGATCCGTCTCTGGATGCCACCTTGCGAAGGAGCAGGAGGGCCCGGCTCGACCTCGGCAGAGGTGGACCCATCTCCGGGCACCACCTGGCAAGGGAGCGAGGGGCCGCAAGCTTCGGCCGAGGTGGACCCCTCTTGGGTGGACACCTAGCGGAGCGGCAGAGAGGTTCTCGACTTCGGCCAAGGTGGATCAGTCTCCGGATGCCACCTGGTGAAGGAGCAAGAGGGCTCGGCTTGACCTCGGCAGAGGTGGACTTGTCTCTGGGTGCCACCTAGGAGGGAGCGAGGGGCTGCCAACTTCAATCGAGGTAGGCCCCTCCTGGGTGGATACCTGATAGGGCAGTAGAGAGGTGCTCGACATCGACCGAGGTGGACCCATCTCCGGGTGCCACCTGGCAAAGGAGCAGGAGGGCCCAGCTCGACCTAGGTAGAGGTGGACCCATCTCCGGGTGCCACCTGGCAAAGGAGCAGGAGGGCCCAGCTCGACCTCGGTAGAGGTGGACCCATCTCCGGGTGCCACCTGGCGAGGGAGCGTGGGCCCGCCAGCTTCGGTCGAGGTGGATCCCTCCTGGGTGGATACTTGGCGGAGCGATAGAGAGGTGCTCGACTTCGATCGAGGTGGATCCGTCTCCGAATGCCACCTGGCGAAGGAGCGGGAGGGCCTGGCTCGACCTTGGCAGAGGTGGACCTGTCTCCGGGTGCCACCTGGCGAGGGAGCGATGGGCCGCCAGCTTCGGCCAAGGTGGACCCCTCTTGGGTGGACACCTGGAGGAGCGGCAGAGAGGTGCTCGACTTTGGCCAAGGTGGATCCGTCTCCGGATGCCACCTGGCGAAGGAGTAGGAGGGCCCGGCTCGACCTCGGTAGAGGTGGACTCATCTCTAGGTGCCACCTGGAGAGGGAGCGAGGGGCCGCTAGCTTCGGTCGAGGTGGAACCCTCCTAGGTGGACACCTGGCAGAGCGGCAGAGAGGTGCTCGACTTCGACCGAGGTGGATCCGTCTCCGGATGCCACCTAGCAAAGGAGCAGAAGGGCCCGGCTCGACCTCGGTAGAGGTGGACCCATCTCCGGGTGCCACTTGGCAAGGGAGCGAGGGGTCGCCAGCTTCGACCGAGGTGGACCCCTCCTGGGTGGACACCTGGCGAAGATGCAGAGAGGTGCTCGACTTCGACCGAGGTGGATCCATCTCCGGATGCCACCTGGCGAAGGAGTAGGAGGGCCTCGCTCGACCTCGATAGAGGTGAGCCCGTCTCCGGGTGCCACCTGGAGAGGGAGCGAGGGGCCGCCAACTTTGGTCGAGGTGGACCCCTCCTGGGTGGACACCTGGCAGGACGGTAGAGAGGTGCTCGACATCGGCCGAGGTGGACCCGTCTCCGGGTGCCACCTGGCGAAGGAGCAAAAGGACCCAGCTCGACCTCGACAGAGGTGGACCCATCTCCGGGTGCCACCTGGCGAAGGAGCAGGAATACTTCTTCCGAATGGGGGACCCTTTGAAGAAAAATACGTGGTACTGACCGTGTCCGGCTAGATCTGACACATGCCCCACATCAGCATAGTAGCCATATCAAGTGGATTAGAAGAATACTTGGATTCTGGATTCTGCATGCTCATACCACAATACCTCACATCGAGATTGGTTTTATACCTATGACAGGTCAGATGGAGGTAGTGTAAGTCTTGGTGATGATCACCCTTGTATGGTAGCTGGAGTAGGCACTATTAGGGTGAGGATGTATGATGGAGTGATAAGAACTCTATCTAATGCCAAACATGTACCAAAATTGAAAAAGAATTTGATTTCTTTGGGCTACTTGGAAAAGCAGGGATATGCTTTTAGTTGCCAATCTGGTAGTGGATGTTTGAGAATTACTAAGGGAGTTTTGGTGGTAATGAGAAGAAGAAGACTGAGTAACAATCTATATAGGATAGAAGGCTCAGTGATAAGTGATAGTGCTGAAGTGCTTGCAACGGCACAGGAGGAATAGTTGAAATATAAACTGTAGCACTATCAAATGGGTCATATGAGTGACCGAACGCTCACGGAGTTAAGCAGAAGAGGGAACATCACATCTTTGAAAAAGGATGGAAATGACCTGTGTGAGTCGTGTATCTTTGGTAAACAGCATAGAGTTAAATTTGCTGTTTGTACCAAGCCAAGTGAAGGAGTACTGGATTTGGTGCACTCGGATGTATGGGGACCAGCACTTGTTTTATCCAGAGGTGGAGTAAGGTATTTTGTTACCTTCATTGATGACTTCTCTAGGAAACTATGGGTGTATCTGATAAGAAAAAAATTAGATGTATTTGTCCGGTTTAAAGCTTGGAGAGCGGAGGTAGAGAAGGAGACAGGAAGACATGTAAAGTGCCTTCAGACTGATAATGATGGGGGGTACTCTAGTACAGAATTTTGGAGTTACTGTAAGGAAAATGGTATCAAACGCCATTACACAGTAAGGATGATCCCACAGCAGAATGGTGTCGCAGAAAGGTTGAACCGGACACTATTGGAGAGGGTAAGGAGTATGAGACTGCAGTCATCACTGCCAAAAATTTTTTGGGGTGATGCTATTACTCAGGCATGTTTTCTCATAAACAGGTCCCCTCACTTCAAATTGGATGGTGGACTTTCAGAAAAAGCTTGGAGTGGGAAGAAGATGGAGCTTGGCCACCTGAAAGTTTTTGGTTGCCCAGCTTATGTTCATGTGGAGGCAACTAAAAGAAGCAAGCTGGATCCTAAGTCAAAGAAGATGATCTTTATAGGGTATACACAAGGAGTCAAAGGTTACCTACTACATGATCCACAGTCTCAAAAGGCTGTGATCAGTAGGGATGTTATTTTTGATGAGAGGAGCATCTTGGTGAAACTGAGGATTGCAATAGGAAATGCAGTCAATAAGATGAACAGCAGTGAGAGCCCGTCACAGGTGGAGGATAAGTCTTCAACATCAGTTAGAAATGGAGTTTCAGTTCAGGTGGAGTTGGATAAGAAAGATTCTCCAGGGGTGAAGGAGGGGCAAGAAGAATCAGCTGTTCAAAGGGAAGTGCTGGAGGAACCATAGACAGTAGACTTGCAGGACAGTGCAAGGGGAGTGGCATTGCATAAGCCTCAACGCACAATCCAGAAGCCAGTTAGATATGGCATGGATGAAGCAATTTCATATGCTCTTGTGAATGGAGATCCATAAAGTTTTGTAGAGGTCATGGAAAGTCCTGATAAAGAGTCATGGATGCAAGACATGATGGAAGAGATGGAATCTCTCAGGATGAACCAGACATGGCAGCTAGTGGATCTACCTAGATATGCTCATGCTATTGGCTCCAAATGGGTGTTCACTAAGAAATCATTACCTTCAGAGCAAGGTGGAGTGAGATACAAGGCAAGATTGGTAGCAAAGGGATACTCACAAAGGGAAGGAGTAGACTATATAGAAGTGTTTTCTCCTGTAGTATGCCATACTTCAATTTGGGTGTTGTTGTCTTTGTTGGCAAAATATAATTTGGAATTAGAGCAGATGGATGTGAAGACAGCCTTTCTACATGGAAGACTGGAAGAAAAAATCTATATGAAGCAACCTGATGGCTTCATTGAGATTGGACAGGAGAACAAGGTATATCCACTTCAGAGGTCATTGTATGGGTTGAAACAATCACCTCGTCAGTGGTATCACAGATTTGATACATTTATCTTAAGTCTTGGATTTCTTAGATGTGAACATGATCATTGTGTCTATTTGAAGGATGTGGATACTAGGAATGCTCTGTATTTACTTCTATATGTGGATGATATGTTGAGAGCCAGCAGAAGTACGACAACTGTGAAAGGGTTGAAGAGAGCATTATCTCAGGAATTTGAGATGAAAGACTTGGGATCAGCTCAGAAAATCCTTGGAATGGAGATTTGCAGAGATAGGTGCAAAGGAATACTCCATTTGTCACAAGGTGGGTACATTAAAAAGGTACTCGAGAGGTTTGGGATGGATAAGGCCAAACATGTGGAAACACCTTTACCAGGGCATTCTTCTCTCTCGAAAAAATAGTGCCCCCAAACAGAGGAGGAGAGAGAGTACATGTAAAGAGTTCCATATGCCAATATAGTGGGCAGTTTGATGTATGCTATGGTTTGTTGCAGGCCAGACATAGCATATGTTGTAAGCCAGGTGAGTAGGTACATGGCTAATCCTGGGAAGGAACACTAGAAGGCATTGAAGTAGATTTTGAGATATCTAAAAGGGACTCAAAGACATGGACTGGTATTTGGTGGGCAGCTTGAAGGACATGGATGGAACTCCATAGAATCATGTGAGGATTTAGGTCCTTTGGAAGGGTTTGTTGATGTGAGCTATGTAGATGATCTTGATACAAAGAGGTCTACAACAGGTTATCTCTTCTACATGTATGGTGGACCGGTTTCTTGGAGATCAACCATTCAACCTATTACTGCTTTGTCTATAACAGAAGCTGAGTATATAGGAATTACTGAAGTTGTAAAAGAAGCACTATGGCTGAGAAGGCCAGTGTCTAAAATGGAGATGAAACAGTGTATGGTGGTCCTGCACAGTGATAGCCAGAGTGCCATACACTTGACACAGAACCCAATCTATCATGCTAGGACCAAGCATATAGATGTGAGGTACCACAAAGTCAGGGAGATGATGAAGGAAGGAGAAGTGGCACTGGTGAAGGTTCATACAATAGAGAACTAGGCGGATGCACTTACGAAGGCTCTACCAAGGGATAGCTTATACTCTTGTATGTGGTTGATGGGTTTGAGGAGTCTGTCATATGTACATGAGTTGATCTGGTCTATCATGGTTTTTCATGATGTGTCTAGAGCTAGGGTTAAGTCCGGTATGAGTCCTAGATGTTTAGGCTCAGTTTTGGTCAGTCTGGGTATTTGGGTCAGCTCTTCTATCGTAAGAGTTGACTTTGTTGGTTGGCACGTCTCAAAACAGGTGAATGTGGATTGGAATA
Organism: Areca catechu; assembly: GCA_021397845.1. NCBI lineage: Eukaryota > Viridiplantae > Streptophyta > Magnoliopsida > Arecales > Arecaceae > Areca > Areca catechu. The sequence goes on along the minus strand of CM038047.1, from coordinate 44,406,322 downwards.
GTCGGCTCGAATGGATTCGAGTTGACTCGAATGCACAGTCAGAAAATCTGCAGTTTGGACGGGTCGTCTCGGATGGATTCGAGTCGGCTCGGATGCACAATCAGGAAATCTGTAGTTTGGATGGGTCGGCTCGGATGGATTCGGATCGGCTCGGATGCATAGTCAGGAAACCTATTGTCTGGACGGGTCGGCTCAGATGGATTAGAGTCGACTTGGATGCAAGGTCTAGTCGACTCTAATGTTTCGGGTCGGCTCGGATGACGGGTGAACTGTTTTGAACGGTGCTAGCTGGGGTAGTTTTTTGGGATCTCGGGCACGTGTGACTGAGGTATTTATATATTGTATTCTCGTAAGAGGATGTGGTGTGGTGAACGAACTTCTTGGAAGTGGAAGTCCCTTTCTCCCGTGAAAACTCCTCTATTCTTCTTCTTCTTTTCTCTTCTCCTGTTCGTGCTGTTCTTGATCTTCATAGACCTGAATCCTACCATGATCTTCAATGAAGATTGCTGGCAGATGGTCATCCACAACCTGGTGATATGTTTCCACGATTGCTTTGTTGATCAGGGCGTTCGTTCTTGATCGGGAACAAGGCTATTCTAGAAGATTTGGTTCGTGAAATCTAGTTGGGTTTGGAATCAAATTCTCTACAACTTGATCACTTATAGGATGATTGATCAGTTGGAGATGATCAGTTATTGGATGTAAATTATACTGGTTGTCTCGATAGTAGGAAGTTCACATCATACTATATTTTTCTATTGGCTAGTAGAATAATTTCGTGAGAAAATACAAAATAGCGCATTATTACCTGCTTTACTATAAAAACTGAATATGTCACTGCTATGAAGTTTTTTCACATACTCTATGGCTGAGAAAATTTATCTTAGGGCTAGGGATTATGAATTCTATTTTCAAGCTGCTAAGAATTTATCGTGATAATTATGTTGCAGTTTCTTTTTCTAATAATGGCAAGATTATCAATGCAAACAAGTATATTAGTATTAAATATCTTGTAATAAATGAGAGAATTAGTGGTCATCAGGATCTATTGATCTTATTGATACTACTTGTTTGATAATTAATCCTTTGACTAAAGGTTTGTTGCCGCCAAGATCATCATGGCCCGTAGCTGCTGTCGGTGTCGGAGCGTACCTCCTTTGCTGTCTCACCGTCCGGTAGTCCTGGACCTGCAAAACAGGGGTTAGTGACCCGGACCGGGATTTCCAGTGGGGGCACTCCGACGGTCAAGTCAGTGACGATCCAGGAGAACAGATCCTCCTGATCGGGCCCCTCTTGATGGACTCCGTGCTAGGAGGAGTGAATGGTGTGAGAATGAAGACGAAAACGTGGCAGGGGGAGAACAACTTCGGGGACAGAGGAGTTCTCTGTTCTGCCGCCTCTCCTTATTTTCCCGATTTTTTTCTTTTAGTGGTGGTGGTGGTGCTTTGCCCTCTTGGTTGAGCTTGCGCTTGTGTTGGTATTGGTATTGTGTTACCTTCCCCCTTCCGGGGGTGTCAATCATTTTTTGTAGTCAAAAAAATGGCCGTTGGATGCTTACCTCGGGATCCTGGCTGGGTTGGCAGGCGCGTGCGGCGGGATTCCAAGCCGTGGACGGGATGTCTTCCCTGACATGCGGTAGGGGAAGCTTCCATTCACTCTGACATCCTCTCCGGTCACCCCATTCCAGGAAGCTTGGCAGAGCCTCGATCCGGGGGCCGCCGCCCCCGAGATTCGTGCTCTCTGACTGGCCCATCTTCCTGGTAGTACTGGCGGACAGGCAGTTATTGCGGTATGGCGGGCGCTGCCCCGTAGTCCTTGGAATTGTGGTGTCGTCCTCCTGCCTTCATCCAGGCTAGAGGCCGAGCAGGGGAGGCAAGGCTCGATCCGACCTATACGTCCCGAGCTTGCGGGATCACCTCGGTGGTGGAGGGCAAGGTGCGGGCTCGGTCCAGAGGGCGCGGCCTCGAAAAGGCTCAACGTGGCGGAGGAGGGCTGAGCTCGACTCCGACCACGGGGCTCGATCTTCGAGGGTCTCGCTCTGGAGGGCGGAGTGTGGGCCTAGTCTAGAGAGCTCGGCCTCGAAAAGGCTCCACGTGGCGGAGGAGGGCTGGGCTCGACTCTGACCACGAGGCTCGACCTCCGAGGGTCTCACTTTGGAGGGCGAAGTGCGGGCTTGGTCCAGAGGGCACAGCCTCGAAAAGGCTCCACGTGGCGGAGGAGGGCTGGGCTCGACTCCTACCATGAGGCTCGATCTCTGAGGGTCTCGCTCTGGAGGGCAGAGTGTGGCTCCGACCTAGGCGTCCCGAGCTCGCGGAACCGACCTGGCGGAGGACGGAGCCCGGCTCATCATCCTGAATGAGCTCAGCTCGGCGAAGCAACCCGAGCTGGAAAATTGACTTGGGGTCCGACGCGGCGGCCTCCTTTGACATGGCGCCTATCAGCTCCCCCACATCAGCGATTCCGCCACATCAAGGTTTAATGCTCAAAGTTTTCAAGGAGCATGTGAAACTTATGGATATTTAACATTGGGATATTTAATTTGTGATAGATACTTATTTTGAGATCTCTTAATAGTTTAATGACTACTATTACTTCTGTTTAATTATTGTTGGTATGCATTATTATTGATTTTTATGAAAAATAAAGTAAACAGAAGAGTCATTTATATGATATTATAATTAGACTATTATGATAGGCATTATGGTTTTGATAGTCTATATATCTCAGAATATAAAATTGGGTTAAGTGAGAGTTGTTAATGCCATGATACATAAAAGGGAGTATGACAATTAATATATATAACCATCATAATCAACATAAATGGTTTTCTACTTAATCAAAGTATAAAAGATTTTTCAAAGAATAGATAATTGGATAATTTTTTTTAATGAGTGTGTACTTAGGTTGATTTCAAAATCTTGATTCAATACTATTATTTTACTTTTGAAAATTAAAATATTTTATTTTAAAGTAAAATATTTTAATAGAACTAAGGAGTTCTTTTTAAGTGATAATATACACTAAGTAGAATAATATTAGATTTGACATCTAATATGATATAATTACCACTTAGTCTGGTTTAACTTCTTGAGTCAACCATATATACTGAATAAATTATAGAGAATTTAATTAATTAAAGAGATCTATTTTTGATCAAACTGATATTATTGATCAAACAGAACTGGAATCAAATTCTAATTAAGGTTTTAGTTTTATGATGGTAGAGATATGTATAGGTATAAATATAGAGGTACCCTGATCCCTTTTCTCAACTCTTATAATAGTGGTGAATGGTTCCTCATCGATCATTCATATAAGAAAAAAGGTGAGAAGAGAGAAGACTGGACATCTCAGAGCAAAGAACAGACATGTTAAGGACTACATGATCTACACATTTAGGACAATGATGCAAGATATATCTTCCACAATTTTTGGTTTTGCATGAATATAAAAGCGTGATCCATGTATAAAGGATTAAAATTTTTCTTAACAACAATAACTTCTTACTAGACTTTCTACATAACATCTAACTATTGTTAGAAATGTTACAAAGCGTTGAATGATTAAAAGAACCTTGACATCTAGTTATTACTAAAAAATGTTATAGTGCTATGTATTGTTAAAAGAATCTAAACACATCAAATGGTAACTACCTAAGGGTTTGTATGAAATTTATAAATATAGGTGAATCTTAAAATTGTATAATTATACCTGCAAGGATAGATAATGAAAAAAATGTTTTTAAACTTCTCCTTGCCTCCAAAAAAAATTCTCCTTGTCCATCAAATAAAATGAAAGGAACAAGTTTGTCATTTTCCACCATATTTTGACTATTTTTTATTTTGCAGTTGAGCAATTTTAGGGATGCTAGAAAAAATGAATGAATAATGTTCATTTTAACTTACCAATATTGACACTACTTCTAACTATTATAACAATTATAATAGACATCATTTATCTAGAAATATCTAGATTAAGAACTTTTGAATTTAAATAATTATTATAATAGTTGTTATTTGTTATCCTAACATCAAGTAACTATGGAAAATGAAGAAATTAAGGTCATCATATTTTTAATTTGTTATTAACTAATTTTTGAATATTGATTGCATAAAATGTTATTTTTAATACAAGGTAAAAAATTAAGTTCAAGGAACAGATAATAAATATATAATATCAATTATTCTTGCTATATAACAGCCATTATAATAAAATAACTATTGTTCAATTTAATTCGCATTATCAATATACATCCTGCCATCCATACATACATGTATGAATGTATGTATGTATGTATGTATGTATGTTTATGTAGATGTATATACCTAATGAAAATTGTTATGAAAGTAATTATTTTAAAGCTTGCTTTAAAGGCATATTCAGTGACAAAGATCTTGGTTGCAGAATAGGTATATTTTATTTTTTATAAAACTTTTGATTATTGACTCCTTTAATATTAGATGATCTATATCAAAGCTAATATGAAGAAATAAACTATTTTGCATCCACATATGTAATAAAAATAATTAGCAAGCATTTATATGAACCGCCTAAGATACTAGGTATGCTATATTATAAGTTCAAGTTGAACCAATGTATTTATAATTTTTTTACCAATTATTTATTAATTATTCTATCAAAAAAGTATTTTAAAATACTTTATGGTAGATATAATATTTAGAAATATTATGTATGTGCAATTGCTTTGCTATCTCTGTTGAAACTTTCTTTTATTATATTGTTCTAAACTCCTTTTTTTTTCTTATAGGACTTGTTCAAACAATTGAGAAACTATGTTTGTTTTTTTAAGTTATTAAGCTCTATTCAAGACTATTGATAAATCTAACACTTTATATTACTAAGTAAACATATTGTGTTCCTCGTATGCTTATGTTTACGAATTATTAGCTTCTCATTATCTTCATCAATATAAATTGATAATCTCAAGATATCAATTAATATGTATTATATTATTCGATATATTTGATCTCAACCTTTAAATGTCATTATTAATTTTTTATTACTAAATATTAAATCAGACAATAGGTAGCCTCTTTATTATGATATTGCCTAATATTTTAATAAGATGGCTAAAAATCATGTGAGACATCTAGATATCTTGATAATATAAAACTACTTTCCATCTTAATAAAGATAAATTGGTGTATTGTTTTGTTTTGGTTAGAAATGAAAATTGAGTGTATTTGGGTTGGGATCTCTTCTACTTTTAATATAGTTAGACCAATGAGCCAATCTAAATAATGCAATCCTAGGCTTGCAAGTTGGCCCATCTACATTCATTCTTGTAAAAAAATTATCTAACAATCAAAATATAAGGAGTTGCATTAGTGTCCCATCATCTAGATTCAAGACTCCTTGAAATTAAAAACAAACTCCAAAATGCTCCATGTAAATCACAATTTTCATGGTATTGATGTAGTCTCTAGTACCTTATAGAAATATTTATTCAGATATTTAAATGCCATGACTATTTGTTGGCGTAGAACCTTCCTCGACCGGGCGGAGCTGCTGGATTGTCGATTCACTCTCCTGGATACCTGCAAAACGGGTCCCTGACCAGATTTTCTCCAATGGGGGACACTCCAATGCCTAAGTCAGAGACGGGTTCCATCCACAGAATGAAGAGTATTCTCAAGAGGATAAAGGTGGCGAAAGTGAACTCTATTTTTCTAGGCTTGAGTGGAGTTACCTCGAGTGTCCCCTCTTACCAATATTTATAGAGGTTGTGCCAATGTGTAGCTCAGCTTACTCACCCGTGGTTTAGATGAGGTTAATTAACTTTACCTCGTCCATAACCATAAGCGGTTGCAGAGAGGTGCTGGCCAGCCTGGAGTCGTGGGAGTTGGAGTTGGTGGCCACATGGCCACCTCGATGCAGTTGTGATTTGGAGGTAGTGGCCATGCGCTCAATCATAACCGCCGCACCCACATTCATAGATTCGAGATCAACCAGAGATCCCCTTCTAGACTCCTTTAGAAGGAACCGTCATTGAATCAGAGAAATGTCTTCGGTCTGTCCTTTCTGGAACAATCCAAAGACACCTCCGCCATTTGTAGTGAAGTCCTTCCCTTCGGAATGAATTGTAGGGCAAAGCTGGTATCGTCTTCAGACCGGCCATCTTCGGATCAGCCTCCTTCAGTCGGTGTGTAGAAGAACAGTCAGTAGTTGGTGGTGGCACCCTTCAAGATCGATGTCTTCGAATTAGGCCGAAGACCGAGCCAGGTCATCACTTTACCCAATTGCCTAGCTTCCTCTTGGTGCTCCAGTTTGAGGGTTTGGTTCAAGAAGAATTTGGTGGACGATCGAGCCAGTAATTATCCGGTGCTTGAAATGGCGTATCACAACAGTTGCCCCACACTCTCAGTTTTCGAAGCAGTAATTTGTCTCAAAGAATGAGAGTATTAATGGATAGTCATTTTCTGCCAGTAGGAGTGCCACCAATGATGGCAAATCTTCAATCCGATCACTCGCTGTTGGGGTATCCCGGTCCAAGTACGAACCAAACACTAGTTCGGCTAGCCGAAGATGCCGAAGACCTTTTCCCCGAACCACTGACTTCGGACCAGGAAAGGTCAGGCCAACTACAGGCAACCCAAGACTTCTCATCGGCCTACGACATCCGAAGGCCAAATCTTCGGATGATGTCTTCGGTCCTAACCAAAGACCAGGCTTCTCGTCGACTTTCGAAGACATGCTCTTCGATTCCTGCCGAAGACACGATCTCCGGCCCTAGGTAAACACCAAGTTCTTGACTCATGCAGAAGACGAAATCTCCGACCGAGAATCTTTCTAAATAGGAGAAATCTGAAGATGGGACCACAATCTGGCCCGGATAGGCAACAGTAACCAACAATTACTATCAACTATCTCCATGCCACGATCATGGCGCGCAACTCCAGCTGCCACGCCTCCGGTCTGGCCGGAACTGCTCAATGACAACCCATGATCGCCAATCATGGGGAGAAATTAACTCTCCGTAATCACCGGGAGAAGAGCGGGGCTGCAGGCCTGAGGCCTCCTTTTAAATAGCGGTAAGAAGAATTGCTCAAGAGAGGTACGTACACATACATTCACGCATACTCTGAATTCAAGAGAGCCTTTCCCTCTGCTTCTCGAGAATCTTTCCCATTCTATAGCTGGGATCTGTCTCTGACTTAGGCATCGGAGTGTCTCCCGCCGGAACGACTCCGGCAAGAGACTTGTTTTGCAGGTGAACCAGGGAGCGGTCCTGTGGTGCAGCAGCTCTGACCAGCCGATACAGGGACTCCACGCCAATAGATTGGCATGCCAGGAAGGGGGGCAACACAGCACTCTTTAGTCTCCCTCCTAAACAAGGGGAAGTAAGAGGTTCCTGATAGCGAGAGGAAAGACTCAGATAGCCTCCACAAGTCGAAGTCGTGCTCCATCCCAATGGGGCGCACCCCCGGGAGAGAACGACATTCCACCTCCCATAGTTGTCATGGAATTACAGCAATTTGAAGCCCTTATAAACCAGGTTACCAACCTTACAGCCATGGTTCAAGATTTCCAGAACAGAGATTTTCCGGTGGGAAACCCACAGGCCGCCTCCAGACATAGCTCTTGGTCCCGAAGGAAAAGAGCCCCACGAGAGGATTCCATACATCTCTCCCCCCGTTCTCGGCCCTCTCCTGAAGGCCGAACTTCAAGACTGCCTAGGTCCGTCGATTCTCCGAAGAAAGGGAAAAGGCCTAGGCAAACTCCCTCACCCTCCTTCGAAGACTCCACTTCCATAGAGAGGGTGCCGAAACAGACTCTCGATTACGATGGAAGATCTAAAGGATCCCGACGACTTGATAGTAGGTGATCTACGCCCACCCTACACCGACCGTATCATGGCCAAAGTCATTCCTTAGTAGTTCAGGGTTTCCCAGATGGAATTCTATGACGGCACCTCCGATCCCCTCGACCACTTGGGTAGCTTCAAGGCCTATATGATGATCCAAGGAGCTTCAGACGCGATGTAGTATCTCGCATTTCCGGCTACCTTGAAGAAAGCTGCTCGGATGTGGCACTCGAGCTTACGCCCAGGTACCATCAATTATTTTTCCGAGTTAGAGAAATTGTTTGTCTTGCATTCCAGGACCTGCCGCAAGACCCCCCGGAATACGGACACACTGTTCCTCCTTCGCCAGAATGAGGGAGAAAGCCTGCGAGACTATATCTCCAGGTTTAATGCGGCCACACTTGAGATCCCCGATCTCAACGAGCATGTGGCCATGTCTACGCTGAAGAAGGAACTTCGTACATCCAGGCTTACTTTTTTCCTGGATAAGAAGTTCTCCAAAAGCTATGCTGAGCTCTTGTCGAGGGCTCAGAAATATGCCGATGCTAAAGAGCAAGCGGCAAACCGATGATTGATCGAAGGGAAACCCCCTTCAAAAAAGAAGAACAATAGGGGACAAGATCTCCTAACCTCCAATAACAATAATGGCAAATATACAGACCGCCGAAGAAGTCCTCCCAGGCCTAGGGCATCGGGAGGAAGATTCGACTCCTACACCTCCCTCAACCTTCCTCGAGAAAAGATCCTCATGGAGATAGAGAAAGAAAATTATCTCCAACGGCCTCGTCTCATGAAGGCTTCCTCTTCCATAAGGAATAGGAACAAATATTGCCGATTCCACCGGGACCATAGCCACAATACTGAAGAATGCATCCAACTGAAGGATGCGATTGAGGATCTCATCAAAAGAGGGTATTTGGGATGGTACATTGGTCGTCAAGGATCTCGGTCGGAAGCTACTGTTCCCCAGCCACCTCCTGAAGAGGCCGAACTGCCAAATCAAAGGCCCACCAATGGAGGAGTAGGGATGATACACCAACCCATCGACTGGAGGAGGGACGAGGATGATGTCCCAAAGCGACTCAAGGACAATAATGCTATTCTCTTCTCCGATGACGACCTTGCAGGAGTCCGGCTCCCGCATGATGATCCTCTTGTAATCTCGACCGTTGTGGCCAACTATGATGTACAGCGAATCCTTGTTGATAATGGAAGTTTGATTGATGTCTTGATTTACAATGCATTCTCTAAAATGTGTTTGCCTAGACATCAACTACAGAGATCCCCCATACCGCTCACTGGTTTCGGGGGCAATCAAGTTCATGCCAAGGGAGAAATAGTGTTGCTTGTGATCCTTGGCACTGAACCTCGACAAAAAACACTGCCGATCAACTTCACGGTAGTCCAGACCCCCTCGGCTTACAACATCATTCTGGGGCGGCCTGCCTTGAACAAGTTTCGAACCGTGATCTCCTCTCATTATCTCCTGGTATGCTTCCCCACCAGGAATGGTGTCGAAGAAGCCAGAGGAGATCAGAGAGCAGCGCGGCAATGCCTGATGATTCAGGACAAGCACTTCAATGATTCTACAACTCCGGATCAGCTGGATCCAAGGGATACAACTGCAAGCTCTGGCGAACCCATGGAAAGAACTGTCCTGGTACCCTTGATAAAGGAAGATCCCACCAGAATCGTGCAGATCGAGAGTACACTTGATGAGGAAACCAGAATGGAGCTGATCCATTTCCTCAAAGACAACGTTGATGTCTTCGTCTAGTCGGCTTCGGATATGCCCGGGATTCCTGCCGAAGTGATCACTCATCAACTAGAAGTCACCCCTGGGTACAAACTAGTACGGTAGAAGAAAAGGAGTTTCTCTCCTGAAAGATAGAAAGCCGTGGATGAAGAAGTCAGCAAGCTCCTTAAAGCAGGGTTCATCCGAGAGGCCCATTATCCCGAATGGTTGGCCAATGTGGTAATGATGAAGAAAGCTAGCGACAAGTGGAGGATCTGCATCGATTACACAGACCTTAACAAGGCTTTTCCAAAAGATATCTTCCCTCTCTCAAAGATTGATCAGCTGGTCGACGGCACTGCCGGCCACCAACTGCTAAGCTTTATGGATGCTTTTTCCGGCTATAATCAGATTAGGATGGATCCACAGGATGAGGAGAAGATGGCCTTCGTCACTGGCAAAGCTCTCTATTGCTACAAGATGATGCCATTTTGTCTCAAGAATGCCGGGGCAACATTTCAAAGACTAATCAACAAGGTGTTCGAAAAGCAACTGGGAAGAAACATGGAGGCCTACATTGATGACATGATCATCAAAAGTCTCCTCCAAAAATATCATATCCATGACTTGGAAGAGTCATTCAGTGCTCTGCGACGCTACCGCATGAAGCTAAACTCGGTAAAGTGTGCCTTTGGGATCACTTCGGGTAAGTTCTTGGGCTTTCTTATCACCAAACAAGGGATTGAGGCAAATCCTAAGAAGATCCAAGCCCTGAAGGATATGAGACATGCATCCTGCAAAAAAGAAGTCCAGCAGTTGACAGGGAGAATCGCCTCCCTAAGCAGGTTCATTTCTCGGTCAGCCAAGAAATGTCTCCCATTCTTCAAGGTACTTCGGCAGTCAAAGAGCTTCGAATGGTCCGAAGACTGTCACACTGCCTTTGAAGAACTAAAGAAATACCTGGAAACCCTGCCTCTGCTCTCCAAACCTCAGGAAGGCGAGGTACTTTACCTATACCTCTCTGCTTCAGATGAAGCAATTAGTTCGGTCCTTGTTCGGAGAGACAAAGACGGATCCCACAAGCCAATCTACTACATCAACAAAGTTCTACATGATGCTGAAACGCGATATGTGAGGATGCAAAAGCTGATCTACTCTCTGGTGATCGCGATGAAACGACTACGGCCATACTTCCATACCCACACTATCGTGGTGCTGACCGATCAGCCTCTCAAGGCCGTCCTCTGGTCTCCAGACACTTTGGGAAGGATAGTCAAATGGGCCGTGAAGTTGAGTGAATTCAACATCAGCTTTCAGCCCCAATCGGCTATGAAGGTCCAGGTGCTCTCTGATTTCTTGGCCGAATGCACCTGGAGGTCCGAAAATGAAGTACCTTCGATAAAAGATGAAGTTCCGAAGGAGACGAAGTCCGTTTGGGTGCATCATGTGGACGGAGCTTCAAATGCTACTGGATGTGGGGCCGGTCTTATGCTAGCCGAACCTGACGGCCATACCATAGAGTACACACTCCGGTTCTCCTTCCATGCTTCTAACAACCAAGCCAAATATGAAGCCTTGCTCGCCGGACTTCGGATCGCCAAAAGTTTGGGAGTTCAACAACTCCAGGCCTTCTCAGACTCCCAGCTGGTTGTAAATCAAGTTAGAGGAGAATATACAGCCAAGGACCCAACCATGATGTAGTACCTAGAGAAGGTACGGGCCTTATCCTCTTAACTGGAATATTTTGAGATTATCCATGTCCCACGATTAGAGAATTCCCAGATGGATTCATTGTCTCGATTGACTACTACAATACCGGAATCTCTCGGGTGCACCTTTGTTGAACATCTTGAAACTCCAAGTATAGCCAAAGAGGCTATGAAGGTGCGCTAGATCGATGCTGGACCAAGCTGGATGGATCCCATCATCAAATTCCTAAATGAGGGCGCGCTACCAGAAGATAAGGTAGAGGCCAAGAAAATCCGCTGGATGGCATCCCAGTATGTCATCTTAGACGGGACCCTCTATAAGAGATCATTTTCTCAACCGCTATTAAAGTGCTTGGGGCTAACGGATGCGGATTATGCCCTAAGAGAGGTCCACGAGGGCATATGCGGAGATCATCTGGGGGGTAGGTCTTTGGCTTACAAGATCATTCAACAAGGATATTATTGGCCCTCCATCCAGAAGGACTCGGCCTACTTTGTGCGAAGGTGTGACAAGTGCCAAAGGTTCGCCAATGTCCAGAGGCAGCCTGCAAGTCACTTGACTCAACTCACAGCTCCTTAGCCTTTTGCCCAGTGGCGAATGGATATTCTTGGCCCATTCTCATCAGCTTCTAGGTAAAGGAAGTTCTTCCTTGTGGCCATCGACTACTTCACAAAGTGGGTAGAAGCCGAACCACTGGCCCAGATCACAGAAGGTAATGTGGAGAATTTTGTAAAAAAATCTATCATATTCCGGTTTGGCATCCCACATGTCATAATCACAGACAATGGGAGACAGTTCGATAATCTGAAGTTCAAGGACTTCTGCGCTCGGTATCATGTTCAGCATCGGCTAACCTCCGTTGCCCATCAACAGTCCAACGGAGAAGCCGAAGCAACTAATCAAGCCATTCTCCATGATCTGAAGACGAGGTTGAACGCCGCCAAAGGGCTTTGAGCCGAAGAGCTGACCTCGGTTCTCTGGGCATACCGAACTATCCCAAGAATGGCCACTAGCAAATCTCCGTTCAATCTAGCATATGGTACTGAAGCTGTACTACCTATTGAAGTCTCCTTGCAATCCATGAGAATTGACAACTACGAAGAGCCTGGAAACTCCGATCGTAGAAGGATCGACTTGGATCTGCTACCAAGTACCAGACTTCAAGCCTAGATAAAAATGGCGGCGTATCAACAAAAGGTCGCCAAATACTACAACTCAAGAATGAAGGAGAAAATTTTCTGCACAGGGGACATGGTATTGCGAATGGTAGAAGTATCCAGGCCAACAGAACAGGGTAAACTCTCCCCTAACTGGGAAGGTCCATATCAAGTCAAGGAAGTTATTAGACCAGGAGCATATCGACTCAAGACCCTGGATAGGAAGACTCTATCCCGGCCATGGAATGTACAAAACTTTCATAAATATTATCAATAAACGAGTTCCAAAACTTTCTGTGCAAAATTGCTTAACCCTATTAAACTTAGAATGGCTTGTTGCATCGACTGAACGACAACAGCCTAAGTAGCCCGATCTGAGAAATCGATCAACTGCATAAAGGAGAGTCTGATCTACTCACCTTATCGGTATGCCCGATGAGTGCAACGGATGGCCTAGTCAGGCCACCAAGAAGATCAAAGATGCAGGGATGGTTTTCGTAACCTACCCTACGGTAAACCCGAAGACGCGCCGGGACAGGCCTGAATAGCCTACCTTGATCACGACAGAAGTGCACAGGGATGGTGTATACACTCTATCCTATGGTAAATCTGAAAACATGCCTAAAAGGACCACTGTCGTCCTTCTTGTCAACGACAGACATTCTAAAAACGGTCTAACCGACGTCACATCTTCCCCATAGACCGTAAATGGTCCGAGAAATCTACACTCTAAACAAAACGTGATACAACATATCGTAAGAAATACATGGAAAGAGAAAGGACCTTGTCGATTTGGGCTGGGACCGGAGAACCTTCGGCTTGGACTTCCCCAACCTGAACCTCCTCCTGAACCGGAATCAGTGTTGGGGTCACCCCCAAATCTTCGATTGACGCAAAGGCCTCTTCTCCCGGGCATGGCGCCTCTTCAGCCTCTACTACGGCTTCGGCCTCCTCTTCTCCCTCCTCTTCTTCTTCGGCTACGTTGAAGGGAGGGATGCCAGAAAAATCAAGGTGGGGGAAGGCCTCCTTTACCTTGGAAAGTCCGTCATTAAAGCTATGCTGGTAGCCATACAAGGATGCTTCATTCATTTCCTCTTGGAATTGTGAAGACTTCCTGAAGTCAACTACAGCATCATCCACCCACTTTCTTAGGGACACGGACTCTCTCTTAGACACTTCAGACTCCAGAATTGCCTTTTCGACCCTCCTGGCAGCCTCCTCCGCTGCCTTGGTCAAACTCTCTATCTTTTCCTAATTCTCTTTGGCAGCTTGCTTCAAGGAGTCGACTTGTTTTCTGCTCTTCCTCCACCCTGCCCCTTGCTCCGTTATTGTCAGATGGGCGCTGATAAATCATGGATTTACACGTTTATTTTAAGTATTTTAGTTAATTAATGCTACTAACATTCTTTTAATAACCTAATTTCATAATTAATTTGGACTTTCTTGCAAAACTAATTATTTTAAAAATATCTTTGAAAAATATGAAATTAGAGTACGATCATGAAAATTAGATTTCAAGTTAAAGCACCACACGCCCATTCAAATGATCAATAAAATATTTAATAATGATCATGAAATCAGTAAAATTAATAAGTTTGAAACCTGCCAATAAGTAGAGCTTGATTTATGAAATCCAACGACGCAAACGGTACTTAAATCAGGTTCGAAATGAAGAAGTTATGAATTTCTTTAGCATTTTGCACACATTTTGATGCTGCACGCTTTTTGGAGCAGCCGGTCCATGATGGGTTTATGTTTCGCAGGATGGTTCACCGGCAGCCATTGCTGCCGGTCCATGGAACAGGGCGTGGACCACAGCCCTCCAGAGGTGCCGAAACTCGCCGGGAAGCACGCCGGCGGTGTCCCTGGCCGGAGGAGAAGCACCGGCGGTCGTTTGACGGGCGGTGGTGGCATTTTTTTGGCGGCAAATGAGAGGAAGCAGCCCACGTTCTTCACGAGGTGTCCACGGCCGGAGGAGAAGCTCTGGCGGTGGCGTTGCCGGGCGTTCTTCACGGGCTGCTGGGCGTTCTCCACAGGCACGGGCGAGTAGTCCACGGGCACGACTGAGTTTCTCCACGGGCACGGGCGTTGCACGGTGGTTTCACGAGCTGATGCACGGGCTGGGCATTCTTCACGGGCTGCTGGGCGTTCTCCACAGGCACGGGCGAGCACTCCACAAGCATTGCCGAGCTGAGCACGAGCGGCGTGATGTACGGGCGCTGCAGGGCGGTGAGCATGGGATCAGCGGGATCTGCTCCGATGATGGTGGCTAACGTCCAATTCAGTAAACATGGAGCGGTCACGGTACTCCTTTTGTCCCACATCGTTAATATGCAACAAGCTCTCCTCTCCGGTCAATTATAAAAAAAAAACCCCATAGCACAAGGCAGAGGTATCCGGGAGAAAGGGCAAGGTACAGGATAGAGGGCATTGCTTGGGTTGCGGGTTGGCTTTTGGGAGTAAGGTTTCTCAAAGGAGAGCGTGTCCCTACACCATCTTCCAGCCTTCCCCCTCTCTGAGATCAAGATCCGAAGAAGAAGATGCAGAGGAAGCCCAGTTCGCTCCACGGAGTACGAAGGAAGGAGCTATCTTCCCGACGAGGCTGCGCTGATCTGTTCTTATCTTTGTTATTTGTTTTGTTAATTTAGTTTTACTGCATTGTATTTAAACCTTAAATTTCAATCAATGCAATATCTCTTTTTAATTCCTGTCTTTCGTCTTGTCTGCAAATAGATGCTAGGATCTAAATAATATATCCTAGTGCCAAGTTTTCCTGCAATTTTAATTTTTATACTTTTTTCGACTTCAAATATTTTTTAAAAAGATCAAAAATTTCAAATCCTAAACACTGCCTTCTCTGTGGATTCGACCCGACTCCTCTTGCTACGTATTTTTAAATATTTTAAGAAGCCAGATTTTAAACTGATAGCCATGGTGTTTTAATGACAACCCCGCGGTCCTACCAGGCGCTTTTTAGTTCGCCCTTCAGTTCATGAACCTCATCGTTCACCCGGACAAGACGGTCCTCCATAGACTGTCTCAACTCTTCAGCTACTTCTTTTGCAGCCCTAACAGTATGGAGCTCCTCATTGAAGCCATGGATGAGGCTGTCAATATTTCCCAGGCCCTCCTCCATAAAGGTAAGGTCATAGGCCAATTGCATCAAAAACATGGAGTCATGGATCGAACAATTTTCAAAACAAAGGAGACGGCAAGGACCATACCTGTTACAGGGCAGAAAAGGCAGAATTGGACACCCTGGGAAGGTTCCGATTTTGAAGAACTGCCAAGTCATGAGGCAGCAACGTGCTCTTTAGCGCCTGCCTAGCTACGGTAGGGACCAGTAGTCCCCTTGTAGGAGAGAGCTCCGAAGAATTCACCGAACGACTTCCAGCCGGGGAAGCCCCACGAGCGAACTCTCCCTTGACTTGCCGCACTTTGCCCCTATCAACCGCAAGGGGGCAAAACGGTGGCACATCCACCGCCTGAGACAGACTCCCCATTGTGCAAACTGGGGAAGTAGTCGCCGGTGGAGTTTTGAATGGGCAAGGTCTCGACGGGGCCCCTTCCGTGGGTGCCGCATCTTCCCCTGAGGTTCCCTGGGAAGATGAAGTGCTCCGGTCCCCCTCAGGACCATCCCTTCGAGCCTTCTTTCGAACCGTCGACCTTATGAGAGGGGCTTGCACTACCCTCTTCTCAGAAGTATGACGGAGCCAGCTCACACCGGGTTTCATTCCGCTACCTACAAGCAGAAGAGTTTCTTTCAGTCGACCGAGCCATAGAAAAACCAAGGAAAAGGGAGCAGAAATTTCTGTCACTATACCTAATACGGAGAATTTGCTAATCCCTACAAGATAGAGATTTCTCTCCTCCAACAACTCTCGGATAGGGGCGACTTCCGAATTAATCAGAAGATCGTAATTCGATTAATTAGCTGCCAAGACCTTCTTCCCATCATTGGCGGTTAAACGAGGCTTCTTCCAAACAGTGTCGAAGCCCCATGGATCAAAGGACAGTACGAACACGAAAACATGTTTCCACCTATGGATGGCGCTGGGCATGTCCTTGATGACCTTGCGGCCCGGTCGAGGGCCAATCACCCACCATCCATTGCTATGGAAGTCCCTCTTGAGTACAAAAAGGGCTGTGAATAAATTGGTCCTAGGTTCTATGTTTGCAATGCTACATAGGACCAAAAATCTGCAGATGTTTCGGATGCTGTTCGGGGTCAACTACGCTGGCACCACTTGGTACAGATAGAAGATTTTGATGAAGAAAAGGTGCAGGAAAAATTGAAGGCCAGCCTTCAAATGATCTTCGTTCACAGCTAGGCACCCGGGAGGAAGTTCATTCACCCATTCCTCGGGTGCAAAGAGGACAAAAGGGAACCCCTCGGAAAAGCGATAGCGTTCCCGAAGAAAGGCCATCTTCCCCTGAGAAACCAAACTAGGGATCGTCTCCGGACCTACTACATCGCCGACCCCCGAGGGCCCAACTTGTTCCCCTAACTTTCTACAGTTTCTTCCATGATAAAAGAATGAAACAAAGAGGCAGAAGGAAGATTCTACCTGTAAAATAGAATGGTAGTCCAGAACAAGAAAAGCTGAGCGAAGAATAAGGTAATCTTGAAGAAGCTTCTTTAGCCGGACCTTCTCCCTTTTCCAAAAGGAAACCAAGGATCTCTGAAGTCCCACCATGTTGATTTGACCAAAGGTTACCTAGGGAGGTAACCCACCTTCAACTAACTGCCAGGATGAAGCGCATTCATCATCCAACGGACGGGGAGAAGCTGCCCCAACCATCCAAATCTCAATCGAAAGATTGGCTGGACCGTCACGCAGCAGGAAAAGGAGAGACGGTCCCAGGGCCGCCCGCTCTTTTCTTCTCCCCCAACCAGGGAGTGACAGCTGTCCACCACCTGATTCCCAAATCGACCAGCAGTCGTGATGGGCAGTCCAATCAGAGATCCCATAATCATCCACTACATTATCCCCTGGGAGGAAAATGACAAAGCATTAGTACTCTCACTTCTCAAGGCAAACCTTCGCTTCGAAAACTGAGAGTAGGGGGGCAACTGTTGGGGTATCCCGGTCCAAATATGAACTGAACACTAGTTCAGCTGGTCGAAGATGCCGAAGACCTTTTCCTCGAACCACTGACTTTGGACTAGGAAAGGTCAGGCCAACTACAAGCAACCCAAGGCTTCTCATCGGCCTACAACATTCGAAGGCCAGATCTTCGGATGATGTCTTCAGTCCTAACTGAATACCAGGCTTCTTGTCCACTTTCGAAGACATGCTCTTCGGTTCCTGCTGAAGACATGATCTCCGGCCCTAGGTAAACACCAAGTCCTCGACTCATGCAGAGGACGAAATCTCTTATCGAGAATTTCCCTAAACAGGGAAAATCTGAAGTTGGGACCACAATCTGGCCCGGATAGGCAACAGTAACCAACGGTTACTATCAACTATCTCCATGCCACGATCATGGTGCGCAACTCCAGCTGCCACGCCTCCAGTCTGGCCGGAATCGCTCAATGACAATCCACGATTGCCAATCATGGGGAGAAATTAACTCTCTGTAATCGCTGAGAGAAGAGCGGGGCCACAGGCCGGAGGCCTCCTTTTAAACAGCGGTAAGAAGAATTGTTCGAGAGAGGTACGCACACATACATTCACGCATACTCTAAATTCGAAAGAGCCTTTCCCTCTGCTTCTCGAGAATCTTCCCCATTCTGTGGCTGGGATCCGTCTCTAACTTAGGCATCAGAGTATCCCCCGTCGGAACGACTCCGGCAATGGACCTATTTTGCAGGTGACCAGGGAGCGGTCCTATGGTACAGCAGCTTCGATCGATCGATACAGGGACTCCACGCTAACACTCGTCATAACTGATATATGATTTGAGGATCAGGTTAAGGATAGATGTCATCTTCTTATTGGAACATTAAAAGGCGTGAGCTGATCGAAGGGTTGCATCTTTTCCTTTTATTGCGATGATTTGGCCGATCTTTTAATTGGGACCTGGGTAGAGGACGTGGCCTTATCTTGTCCCTTGGGGAAGGTACGGGCCTCCTTTTCATCGTTAGATGAAGTCGCATGGATTAGGGCTCTTGGCTCTTTCCATGTCGAATCAGCATGACATCGCTTGGAGTCGCGCGATCGATGTAGTGGCTAACTTGCAGAAGAAGAGAAAAATCATCTCTGCCGAGCTGTTAATGAGAGATTGCCTTCGGGAAGCTGAGGAGCTAAAAGCCCAAAATGTTGAGCTGGAAAGGAGGATCAGCAGGCTAGAGATGGATCTCTTATCGGCCAATCAAAGGGTGGCGCAAGTTAAGAAAAGCTCTTCCCAGGCTGTTGAGGCTTACAAGAGCTCCCAAGCCTTTAAAGATAAAGTACATGATGCAGCGGTGAAAAGCTACCTTCTTGGCCATTCTGAGTGCCTGATCAAGGTCGTGAGGCTTTTATCTCAGCTTGGATTTCTCTCCAGCTGCCGTCCCGGATGATGGGATGGAGGAAATAAAAGCTCTGGCTGAAGAGACGTCGGCACCTCTCGTCGATGAAAGGGGGGTGGCCGCCAAAGAAGCCTCTATTTCTGCTCCAGTTGCCAAACCAGCTTCCTTTTGAAATGATGTTGAATGTGGACTCTTCGACATAATTGATAGTAGAAGAGTCTTTCCGCTCCCTTGGGTTGGACTTGCCGCTAAGATAGGCCGATTAAGCCATCCACGGGCCATCTTATCAACAATAGGGTGAGCTATTTGGACCCACCTTGGCACATCTGCAGATATACGGGTATGTCACTTAGACCATCCCTGCGCCTTCAGTTGATGTTAAGGCAGACTGATTAGACCCATCCCGGTGCGTCTTTGGATTTACCGTAGGATAGGTTGTGTGAACCGTCCTTGCGCCTTTAGTTGATGTTAAGGCAGGTTGATTAGGCCAACCCGGTGCATCTTCGAATTTATCATAGGGTAGGTTGTGTGAATCATCCCTGCACCTTCAGTTGATGTTAAGGAAGGCTGATTAGGCCCACCTCGATGCGTCTTTGGATTTACTGTAGGGTAGGTTGTGTGAACCATCTCTACACCTTTAAGTAATCATAGGGTGGCCCAGTCGAGCCTTTCCCTTGCCTCGTCGGACACACCGATAAGGCGAGTGGATCAGACCCACCTTTGCTCTTTTAGTTGGTTTCGTCGGGTGGAGTTGTTGTTGTTATTGGGTGCAGGGGGATCTAGCCCCTTGTTGTTCTTCTTCGAAATAGATTTCCCTTCAGCCAGTCGTCAGTTTGCTACTTGCTCTTCAGTATCTGCGTATTTCTAAGTCCTTGACAAGAGCTCAGCGTAGCTTGTGGGAAATCTTTTATCCAGGAAAAAGATGAGCCTGGATGATTGGAGCCCCTTCTTAAGAGCGGACATGGCTACGTATTCATTAAGATCGGGGATCTCAAGAGTAGCCGAATTGAATCTAGAGATGTAGTCTCGAAGGCTCTCTCCTTTGTTTTGATGGAGGAGGAATAATGTGTCCATATTCTGGGATGTCTTGTGGCAAGTCCTGAAATGCAGAATAAATAATTTCTCTAATTCAGAAAAGGAATCGATGGTACCTGGATGTATGCTCAAATACCACATCCGAGCCGCCTTCTTCAGGGTAGCGGGAAAGGCAAGGCAGAGCAGTGCATCGGAGGCCCCCTAAATCATCATGTGGGCTTTGAAACTGCCCAGATGATCCAGCGGGTCGGTAGTCCCATCGTAAGGCTCTATTTGAGGAACCCTGAAGTATCGAGGGATGATTTCAGCCATGATACGGGGGTGAATGGGGGACGCGAATCGTACGCCACGAACTCGCTGTCCTTCTTTTAATCATTGAGCCTCGTAACCTGAGACTCAAGGGCCTTGATGTTTTCGTCGTAGTCAAGGCGGGCTTCCTTCGGTACATCCCTTTCGGGAGTAGAGTCTTCGAAGGAGATAAAGAGAGATCGTTTAGATCTCTTCCCCCTCCGTGGGGTATCGGTCGGCTTTGGATACCAAGAGCTTCGGCCTTTGGGAGAAAGTCGATCATGGAAGGAGAGATGGGTAGACCCCTGCCGCTGGTCTCCCTTCCTCCTAGATTGATGACTATGCCTGGAGGTGGCTGGCGGGTGCCCCACCTGGAGGGCCTTATCCTAAAAATTCTGAACCATAGCCCTAAGGGTGTTAACTTGGTTCAGAAGAGCCTCGAATTGATGTTGTCCCATAATAAGCATGGGAAGCAGAATATCGTTCTCTACCGGAGGATCATTTCTCTCAGAAGGAGGACGACTCCTGCTTGTTGAGGTATTTTGAGTTTTTCCTCTCGCCATTGGGACCTCTTTTTACCCTTCTTTCTCAATGAGAGGAGTTAGCAATGGGTGCTTAGACCTCCTGGTGCATCTCTTCCCTTCCTGGCGCGCTAATCTATTGGCATAGAACCTTTCTCGATTGGGCGGAGCTGCTGGATCGCCGGTTCACTCCCTTGGACACCTACAAAATAGGTCCTTGACCGGATTTTCTCCAGTGGGAGACACTCCGATGCCTAAGCAAAAGACGGGTTCTAGCCACAAAATGAAGGGTATTCTCAAGAGGATAAAGGTGATGAAAGTGAACTCTATTTTTCCAGGCTTGAGTGGAGTTACCTCGAGTGTCCCCTCTTACCAACATTTATAGAGACTGTGCCAGTGTGTAGCTCAGCTTACTCACCCGTGGTTTAGACGAGGTTAATTAACTTTACCTCATCCATGACCATAAGCGGTTGCAAAGAGGTGCTGGCCAGCCTGGAGTCGTGGGAGTTGGAGTTGGCGGCCACGTTGGCACCTCGATGCAGTTGTGATTTGGAGGTAGTGGCCATGCGGTCGATCGTAACCGCCGCATCCACGTTCGTAGATTCGAGATCAACCAGGATCCCCTTCTGGACTCCTTTAGAAGAGACCGTCATTGGATCAGAGAAATGTCTTCGGTGTGCCCTTTCTGGAACAATCTGAAGACACCTCTGTCATTTGTGGTGGAGTCCTTCCCTTTAGAATGAATTGCAGGGCAAAGCTGGTATTGTCTTTGGACCGGCCTTCTTTGGATCAGCCTCCTTCGGCCGGTGTATAGGAGAACGATCGGTAGTTGGTGGTGGCACCCTTCAAGATCGATGTCTTCGGATTAGGCCGAAGACCGAGCTAGGTCGTCGCTTTACTCAGCTACGTAGCTTCCTCTGGGTGCTCCAGTTTGAAGGTTTGGTTCATGAAGAATTTGGTGGATGATCAAGCCGGTAATTGTCCTGTGCTTGAAATGGCGTATCACAACAATATTCATCTTCAAAATTCATGTATCGTGCCATAAAAATTCTCCAATCATATAAATGAAAATTTTGTCACCCTACATAATAAATTTAATTTAATAAGTAATTACATTTAAGAAGATTAAAAATTTTCTTGATAGAGACAAGTATAGATGATCACGATAAATAATTTGATAAAAATAACATGAATATATCAATTCTGTAAAAATAATGAAAAAACTTTCTAATCATTGCTAAAAATTATGGTAAGCATCAAAATAAAAGAGTAAAGAAACATGCAACAAAAAAAAGAAAAATTAGGAAAAGATAAACTCTTAGAATAATAAAAAAAATTATATATGTACTGATCTAAACAACCTCAACTTTGATTATATTATTAAATAAATAAAGAAATCAATAGAGAGGAAGGCCACCGGCCATTAAAGTTATGGATCAATTATCAATCAATAACTTTGATCAATTCAGTGTCTTCTCATTTATTTAGAACGCAATGGTCACTATAGAATGGTGTCTCTGAAATGGATGGTTGGGATGGATGATCAAAGTCTACTGCTGGTCAGCCGGGCCTAGGCCGACAGCAGGACACCACGCAGCTCAAAAACGCGGCAGATTTCTAAGAAGCTGCCGCTGTGGTTTTTTTTTCCCGTTATTTGTTACCTTCCAGGTGAAATATACTATATATACTTGACAAAAGAGAATTCGACGCCCTCTTTCGGGTGTTTGGGTCTCTCTCCGTCTCCCTTCCTCTCCCCTCCGTCTGTGGGCGTAGACCAGGGGAGACGAATAAAGAAGAGGAGACCTCGCCATTTATTGCCCAGCTAATCGATTTCTCTATCTCTTCCGTGTCTTTTCTAGCTTAGGAAATCTCGAATTCTGCTGTTATTTCTGAGAGATTTCTTGGTTTCGATCGATCATAGGCCATGGATGAGAGAATCCCGCCGGGTACTTACTTCCAGTACTCCTCTTCGGGAGTCCATTCGTCTCCCCACCATTCCATGAGGTCTCCTGTGTCGTCTGATAGAGAAAGGTCTGCTCGATCGATTTTCCAGTCTTTTTTTTTTTTTTTTTTTGTGTGTGTGTGTTGGGGGGGGGGGGGGTTTCTTGATTTGGGTGTGATAGGGAGTGCCTTTTTTTTTCTTTTGGGGTGTGTGTGTATTTTTTGTGTTAATTTGGTTGGTTTGCTTGATTTTGTTTCGTCGTGTTTGCAAGAAATGCGTTTTTAGGTTGTTTTCTGATTTTTTTCCCTTTATGTGTGGTTTGATTTGTGTACTGGCTGTCTAACTTCTTGGGGCTTAGGATTTTTGGTGATTATGTGCTGCTTTTGTGGATGCTAATTTTAGGGTGGCTCGAGTTTATTTGCTTGTCTTTTACTTTTTGGGTGCGCTGTGCTAGCTTGCATATGTATATTGGCAGAAATGATCTTGTTTTCTCTCTTCAGATGTGCTGAAGTCTATAAAGAGGACAATTAATTGGTTCTGAATTTCGCAATGTATGTGCCCACATATGCATGTGTATATGAGTTTTTGTGTACTCAAACATGTAGAGAGTTCGAATAATGTTGGTGCTAAAATACTGCAGGCTATGCACTATACTGTTTGCATTAAAAATCAGAATTTGGGTCACTCTGGTCGCTACTATCATGGTTAACATTGTTAATGATATCAATGAATACTTTATATGTTTAGATTATTGTCATGTGAGCTTGCATTTACAATTTTATATCAGTCTGTATTGGTGAGTACTGCTTAAAGTACATACATGTACATCTAGATTGATTACGTTCTCAAATGGACAAACGTTATCAATTAGTTTGTCAAGTTCTGGAAGTATAAGCCACTTTTTGGGTAGTATATGTCTTCTCTGCTATCGGAGTATTGTGCTGGTCCATTTGCTTTGGGCCTTATTAGGTGTCACTAGTTATGGGTTACTCAGTCTTTGTTGTTAACAGATATTTAGCTGAACTGCTGGCCGAGAGGCAGAAATTGGTACCATTTGTTCAAGTACTGCCATGTTGCTGCAGGCTTTTAAATCAAGGTGTGTGGTTCCTTTGCTTCTGCTTGTTACATTCAGTCCACTAGCTTAAATTGGTCATTATATTGGCTTGTGATTTACTTTGTTGTTATATGGTGAAATTATGTGTCAATTTTGTTGCATCATGGGGTCATACTTGTCATTATGGTTGGATTCTTGCTAAAATAGTATGTAAGGTTTTTTTGTTTGGAAGTTCTTGAGTTTATACCAGCAATGGTCATCCCATCAGTTAGATACTACCTCGTTTTGGGAGAACTGCATTCAATATGATTTTACTTTGATTACTTATTCATTTTCTGCATTCAATAAATATTCAATATGATTTTACTTTGATTACTTATTCATTTTCTACATCATATTATATGCCAATAAATATTCAACCTTTTGGTTTTCTAGGAGATGTTCTGAGATGACTTTTTTTCTTGTTATTTGTTGACCTATAAACTTCAATACAGAAATTGTTCGGGCATCTGGTTTGGCACCTAACCAAAGTTTTGTTGACCCTGAGAGAATTGAACATGGCAGTCCATTAAGGCTGACTGGCCATCCTTCAACTGGTGGACCAATGGATTTGGAGGGCTGGCCAGGAATGCAGACAGAGGTAATGTACTTTTACTGGTTACAGATGTTTTGGTAATTTCTTTTCTTCAGCAACTAAATTAGAAGATATATGTTGCTTTTTCATATCTCCTCTCTCTATAGGAGAATTTGTGTTTCTCTGTGCTTGTCCGGAAGTTAGAGACTTTAGATTTTATGTTTTTAAAATAATGAATAAAATTTTGTTTCCCTTTGCCTTTAACTTAATCAATGTGCTGGTACTAAAATCTTCTGTTAGTTCAACAAAATCTTGTTATTCTGACAATATACTCACTCTATTTGGTGAATTACCTGATACTGGTTGCCTTTGGTGGCTGTATGCCTGGCACTTGCTATGTATGCTAATACTGAAGATGCAATTTCAAGTGGTAACCAACCAGGTCAATTGTTTGCTTTAACATATATTTGCGGATGTTGTGATGTACGGCAGACCTTAAAGAGTGGGATGTAGTAGGGCTTAGGATAAGGCTAACCAATTTAATGCTTGAAACTTCTGTTCAAGCTTGAATTTTGAGTACTTAGCTTATAGAAATTGGGATCTTAATACAGAAGATGATGGAGGTAGTTCTGAACCTAAAGTTTGGAAACTATGGCCTCTTGGGGTTTTAAGACAATATAGAAGGATTACAGAATTTTGGGTATTGCTGGAATTTGCTGCAGCAGTCAAGCCTAAAGCTAGAAAATTATGATCTGATTGAGATTTTAACACTTAACATGGAAAATATAGAGAATTTTGGCATTGCCAGAACTTGTTACACAGTCAAAATTTGGGGAAAAATTTAAAATAAGGGGAACCTAAGTTGAACTATCTCAGTGGAAAATGATAAATGGCTGAGTAAGGATGCTGAATTAAGTTTTAAAAAGAAGTTTGACAAAGTTTATGAAGACTCTTAAACAAAGATCGCTGAACCGGTACCGGAACCCATACCAGTAGCTGGCCAGTATGGTATGGTATGGTACCATACTATACGGGGACCCGTACTGGTCTTTATGAAACTGAAGCCTCTCAAGCTCTTAGTCCTCCCCCATGGCATCCAAACTAGACTAGAACTGAGCCTGAACCGGATCGAAACGCACTGTTCAAGGCTGAACCATATCGTTTTGGTCCGGTTTGGAATTTGTTTGGACGGTTCAGGGCTCGGATCGTTTTTCATGGCCGAACCGTTCCAGTTCAGTGCCAGTACTATACGGTATGGGCTGAACCAGATGGTTCGGTAAACCTTGCTCTCAAACTTGTAGAATGGTGAATGGTAATAACAAAATAACATGGACTACATGAAAAGTGCTTGGAGAAAACTCCAAAATATCTACAACAAGGCTGGATAATTATCATTATGTAATCCATTCTAGTGGCTTCTTATCATCATGAAACTAGGTACCTTACAGCTAAGTTTTGAAGGTCTCGCACCATGAAAACAGGTAGACACTATTTGGTTGTTTATTTGTCACTAATTTAGTAACTATAGTTTAATATTTCTAAACTTGAGAGTTTGGTGTTTAAATAAAGGAAAATGACAAGGAAAGAAAATGTAAAATGGAGCTATTATAGTCCCTTATTTTTTTGGTGATGCTGCATCCATATGGTGTTTGGTGCTCTTTAAGTCTTTATTTTCCTTCTCATGAACAAATAAATACATAAGAGAGGTGTACCATAAAAATACTTTAGAGAGAGTGAACAACCTTTAGGTAGGGAGAAACTGCGCGAATTTAACCTTTAGTTGACATACTCATCTTTAGGTGGGGAGAGACTGCACGAATCTGAGTATCTCGCATCGAACATTACTTGGCAGAGTGGGGGCCTGCGGGGTAGCTACATCGGGATTTATCCCCCTATTCCCTTTTTGTTTTATCAAAAGAAAAAAAAAAAAGAGAGAGTGAACAACCAAGAATAGCATGATTTCCTTTTTTCTTGAGACTACAAAATGTAAAAGCAAAAGTTTCAACATTGCCTTTTCAGCCTTTCTGATATCCTTGATTATCTTTTACCAATGATTGTAAAAACACCTCTTTTTTTCTTAAACATCTACATTTATACTATTTTAAAAAAGTAAGAAATTTGATATCTGGAATATTTTATCAAGATTCCATCATTTTTCCCAAAATATCCTTGGTCAAAAAAGTAAATCCCTGCAAAAATCTCCAGTCACTCTCATGTCTCCTTGCCATCTCATGTGCATTATAATTAGAAAAACAGAAATGATGATTGCCTAAATACAGATACCTAATCAAGACTTTTCAGTATCTCATCCGACGATAAATATAGATGCATTATCTTTATGCTAATCAAATTTGCTCAATATCTTAGTGTAGATATTGACACCTCTCCTATATTCTGAATCGATTTCTCATCTTAAATATTGGCGAGTCTCCTCTGTTTTTTTCAATTTGGGATCACAGCCATCCATTAAGATCAAAAGAATACTACTTTTTCTGAAAGTTTTCTCCTTGATTTTTCTTCCATGGGTCAAGAAATACAAAGTAAAAGACCTCTCATTAGAAAGGAGTATATTTTAGCAAGTCACGTACACAAAGCATTAATTGAATAATTTCAAATATATCAGTTCTGGAGCATGTATAGGGAGTTGGAGGTCTGATTTCCTTCTTGCATCATATGGGAAACTGAGGGAAATTGAATGAACATAGACAGCTATATCAGGGTTATCAGTGTGGGAGATCTACCCCTTCTATTAATCCATGGACAACTGTCATGGAATCACCTTCCAGCCAAACAATGCCAGCATGCAAAAACAGTGATGGCATATCAGAGGCCGGCCTAGGTGCCAGCCAGGTTATATTTTCACCTTCTCCAAACCTTGAACTAAGACCTTCTCTAGAAATTAATGGAAACAGGAAGAGCTATTGTAGATAGTGGGTTAGGCAGCAACCATAGCAAGCATGTTTCCATTCTAGTGCAGGCACCTATCTTTCTTTTAGGATGGCTCCCTTGGTATCCAGTCAATCACACAACTAGACTCCCTTGGTATCCGACAATCACACTAGAGTTTTTGGCATTTGATGCTTTGCCTGGGTAATAGGGAGAGTAGCTGCCTCAGTGATGCTTCATGCTGGTTTCTTGCATTTCTGAGCTCTGGTAGTGTGGAGGTCATGCAGCCACGGTCAGCCTGGCCATGCTCCCCAAATTGCATGTTGCCAGCCTTGCCAACCTCGCCTTGCACACCACCAGCCTTGCTGGCGGTATTGTGTGCCCATTGGCCCTTGCAACAAGTGTCCATGGCTTGATGGAGGTCATTGCCCTTGCTTGTGGGATGTGTCCTGGTCACATGGGATGTGAGTCTAGTACACACGGGGAGCTTGGCCAGGTTGCCTGGGATGCAAGTCTCGTTTGAAGGAGACGTGCACCCAGGCAGGCGGAGTTACAATGCTCCTTTGTATTTGGATTTAAAAGCTTGATGGTTCAAGTCTTAGCACTAAAGATGTTAATTTTTTTCCCCTGAAGAAGTTTACTTATTAAAGCCTCCGTGGACTAATGCTGCAATCACAATCAAAGTTCGACATTTGATGACAGCGTGAAGGAGGCAAAAAACTATGTGAAAGCTTCAAACACCATTAAAGTGGTGGGTGTGCATTGGACAGCAAAAGGACATTTTTGAACATTATGGAATTATGAAAAAACTTAGACATTAACACTTCACTGGAATTTGATGCCCTTATCTGGCTATATAACTGGACCAGGCATGATTTTGAAGTCCAGATGATGATGATAAAAATCTCTACTTTTAAGTCTTTCAATTGTCTAGTCAATTTATGAAGTGTAGGGTTGCTTTAGGAATTGAAGCACTTCTATATGTGATTAGCTACCTCTCTGTCCCTTTCTTCTTTATTTCAGCTCTCAACTGGTAGGATGCCATGGACATCTCAAATAGGGCCTACTAAAGGTGTCAGTAGAGGTGATAGCTTTTCCTAATATGGTTCTAATTAGAGCAAGTAACAGAAGAATGCATGAGAGAAGAATACATGGGTAGTTTTCTTGTAAAAGAAGTCTTTATGGAAGAAGACATGGGCAGTTTGCTTGTAAAACATGTCTTGCCAAGGCTTTGAATAAGTTCTGTGGCTGGACACAAAGGATGTTATGCGCAGTGATTATATTTTGAGAAAAGAAAAGGGAACTTAAGGTCAGGTTTCGTCCTTCCTCCACTTTCTTTTATCTATCCTAGCAACTCTCATGGTTTTCAAAATCTACTTTCTTACTCTTTCAACCTGCTATCTTATTTCCTGATGAGAATTTATTTGCCATGCTTAACTTGTTTTCAGTTTTGATATGAAGATTGATCTTATTTGTGTGAATTTGATCCCCTTTGAGAATCTTTAATGCTTAAAAATGAATTTCATGTCTTAAGTTTCTGTGATATTTGCTGTCTTTTCACCACTACCCATTTCATTGGAGTTGCACGAGTTAAGATTGAACCTTCTCTTTAAATCCTAGAACCTTTATAATGTTATTTGTAGTGTCTTTCCCCATTATCTAAGCCCTAGGGTAGGTTAGCTTGGTTAGCCATTTGATTGCAACATTCAAAAATTCCCATGTTTGGAAACTAGACCGCAAGCTACATAAAATCCTAAAACCATATTAAAACTAATTCGCAAGACCAAGATTTTAAATCCTATGGGATGGGCCTGTCTTGGTTTTTTCATAAAACGGGATGTGCCGGTCTCCTGCCCCTTCTCAGCACTCAAAGATGTTCCAAGGTATCTTGATTGGGATGCTGGGATATTGGCAGGATGTCCTGTCCCGATACATGGGATAGTATGCTGTTCCGGTATCCCGTGGGACATTCTATTGAGACCGGATACATTAATCTTGCACCTAGCCAGACTTGGTTTTCTATCTCCAACTTCTATATCTCTCCATAAACCTCTGTATTGGATGGAATCAGCCCTGGTGGCCCCTGATAAAATGACCTCAAAAACTCCACAAGCTTTTATCCAGTGTTTTAGAAAATTCCATATGCCTTAGACTAAATCCAGTATTGCATGAGTCCAGAGCTGAAGTCCTCAACATCATCAAATCCAACCCAGCAAAGGTAGCATCAAAGAAGATGAAAATGACAAAGAATCTGATCTACATGTGCGGTTACTCTAAGTCACAATTTCAAGCTGATGAGTGCATCGTCTCTGGCAACTGTTGGGCTTACAGGCAGCAACTGTTGTGGTGTAAGTGTCAGCATTCATTAGTAAGGGTGAAAAATAGTTATTTCAATTTCTTTTTTTCTCTTTTCTTTTCTTGTTGGATTTTTAGCAACAAGTTTCATGAAAGAAAAAAAAAGCTAATGCAAAAAGCTGATCAAAATTGGAATTTGGCCTCGAGTACAATGAGGCAAGGAAAATGCATGATAATCAAAAATCCAAAAGCTCTGTTTTGTAGTTATAGGTTCCAAAATTAAGCCTGTCTTATGAATAGTTTGTGATATCTTGATTTCAATGATCCAAAGATTGAACTTGTTAACACATACCTTAGTTTGCTCAATCTCTCCCTCCTTCACACTGCCTTATCATCGTAACTCATTTTAATAAATACTAAGTGATTTTGAGTTTCTGTCTCTATTACTTTATGGAGGCATAATTGTCATTTTCCTGCTGATCCAATTAATGGCCTATAATCAAAAAATCTTATTGCAATGATCTTGTGTACCATTTAAATATCAGAATGAATTTACAAGCCCCATTCACACAATCAAGTTACTTAAAAATCAGTTTTACTGGCTTGTCTTCTTGATGTCACATGCATCTTCTAATCAACCAGTCAAAGGTTTTCAAGGATCCGCTTTTTTCCCTTCTTCCCTTCCGATTTGTGCATGGGGATGCATGCCTGCATGTTGAAGAGGGTGAGGAAGAGCATGAGGGAAGTTGGGAATTACTGGCTTTAGTACCAGTCATCTGATGTCTTCTGTGTAGCCAAAGTTTTGCATCGGCAACTGCTTAGATAATGCATTGTTTGATGCATACATGGATGTACAGCTTGAAACATCACTGATATTGAACTTCAGTGCTGTGACATGAATTTTTTTTTTGTCTCAATGTTGACTGACCTGCTTATATTTATCATCTTCATCGATTATGCCTCAGATATATTATTGTAACCCTGTTCAGGATAATGGGTATTTCCAAAGAATGGGGCCCGTTCAAGCATCACCTGTTGGTTGGAATGGAGCTCCTAGTGTTCCTACAAGCCCAACAGTAAAGAAAGTCGTGAGATTAGATGTTCCTGTTGACAAATTTCCTAATGTATGTTAATCTTATCTAGCCTTTGAATTGACTTTTATTGCATTAAGTATTGATTGTTATGGTTGCTTTTTTCTTTTTTTGGTCCAGTACAATTTTGTTGGCCGTTTGCTGGGACCACGAGGAAACTCCTTGAAAAGAGTTGAAGCTTCAACTCAGTGTAGGGTTTATATACGTGGGCGTGGTTCAGTGAAAGATTTAGTAAAGGTACTGTAGCGACTGTTATCTTTCATGTTTCAGTTTGGCTCAGTTTCTCTTGAACATTCCTTGGATCATGTAATCATTATGGTATATGAAGTTTTGGCTGTCATGTATGCATGACAGTAAGTAAACATGATGTCTATGGTCTGACCTAAGACCTAATTCTGCAACAAAGTGATGCACTTGTTGATATTTGCAGGAGCATAGTGGCAATTGCTTGAATACAGAGGGTATAACATTTGTAGGAACATATGCAATTTATGAACATTATCTGAATCATACTTGTCATAATTGAGATTTTGGTTGTACTTGTTGACTGTCTATATCTTTCCTTTATGTGAAAAAATCAAAGGTAGTGATACATAACTGTTATTTCAATATGAGAGGGGCAATGTAACATCTAGAAATATGGACTGTCATCTGTACACTTATTTACTGGCTAAGATAATCTGGTGGATAAAAATTCAGTTAATATCAGTATAAACAAACCATGTAAACACATAGTATTGATTATTGAGAAAACAATCAATGTTTAGTGTTGGACTTATGTGATTAGATTGAAGTACGAGCCTTTCTTTCAAATAAAATAAAAAAGGATCCAGAGTCAATATTGCTTACCCAACTATACTAAAGAAATGAAGAAATAATTTATAATGACACAAAAAGCCAAATTATCCACATTTGTAGCATATATGATCAATTTCAATCATTTTCAGCTGAAATTGGACCCCAACTAGTCAATGTTGGCTGAAATTCACTGGAACTATTGAAATAATCAAAACTTAAAGCCTTGGATTAATTTCTCAGCCAGCTAATTAATGCTTACTAATTTATAAAACAAGTGTTTTTGCCCAAAACTTTGGTTTACTGTTTAGAGATCTGGTCAACCCATGCAGGTCAACCTGGTCAACCCATCACCTGCTAGGTATTTCAGGTCAGATCAATGTAAAACTGGGAGTGATCTCAAACTTGTTTTGAACTGGTGACCCGGATGGATAAGTGCTTGAACTGCCCAGGTCAAATAATTAAAACCCATATGCTGACTAGCAAGGAAGAAAGAATGAAAAAAGATTCAAACACTTGTTCTTTTCATAGCCCTAACTATGCCGAATCCTTGCTGTTGTTGTGGTCAATGTTGAGAGAGGCCTCATTGTTAAAACAATTGAGAGAAGGTGGACAGTTGGGTTTTCACTTCGACATGGGAGGTGGTGGAGGTGAGGAGGGATGGCAAGAGTGCTTTTGCAGTTAACATGGGAGGAGGGTGTCCCATAGTGGAGATCGTAGATGTTGGTGATGTAGTGTCGGAGGAGAAGAGTGCTAGCTGTGGGGTCTCGACAAAGATGGCGAGATGAGGGCGGGCTTGGGGTGGATTGATGGCGAGGCAAGAGGAGGGTGGGTTGTGACATTATAAAATACATATCAAAGGACTCGATGTATCTCTCTGGCCTGGTAATACTCGCACTTAACCTGTGGACTGCATTTAAAATGTGGACCATGACCAAACCAACAATGTAGTTTGGTTTAGGTCAACAGGTTTAGAACACTGCTTCTCATATAATGATTCTCCTAGTTCCTCCAATTTTTTCCTCGTCTGTCCAATTTGTTCTATTGAGGGTTTTTTTTTTTATTTTATAATACAAACTTTAGGAAACTGCTGATGTGAATTTGAGCTCCAAAAAACATAATTGTGCAAAACAATTTGTATAATCACTTGGTTTTCTGGTGAGAACAACTGGTTATTTAGTTTTAGTACGTTGAGTTACTTATGGGGAAAATTAAATGGTAAACCACAAAACATTGTAAGCCTTCATGGTGGATGTGTCAGCATAGGCAATCATGCAGTTTACGAATAGATTGACAATATGGGGTTGTAGGAACTGATTAGTTAGAAGATGAGGTTCCTAAGATCTAAGTTGACTTTAAGCATCGTTTAAAGTTCTGCTTCATGAGCTCCATTCAGCCATGATGACCTATTAATGGGCATTCACATTGTTATAGAAAGTATCTCTAACATCTCTCTCATCCATTGCTTTAAGCCTTAAACTATCATCATGTTTACAAAGTACAGACCATTGAAATCAGCTTTACATTATTTCAGTATATTGTCTTCCTGGACTCTTTGTCAGTTACATTCATTTCTTACTCTTTCTTGCCAAATCTTGTGACCCATTTGAACTTTCATGCATTTCCTATCGTGCTATATTCTAGGTTTCCATTTGATTTGATCAGTGGTACATAGTAATCACATGGCTTCAAATTTTTTCCTGTTTTATTTGCCATGTGATGACTATGTATTCATGCTTCAGTATGACTTTTTTATTGTTCTGTTTTGTAAAACATTGGGTACAGAAAGAAACAACAGTTAGGGTTGTAAGTATGCTACATAATTATTTATGGTTAATTTTCATATCTTAATCTCCAAATAGTCATGCGAGTAGGAGTTTCAGTCACGTTGTCCATGTTTTGCAGTTGCATTTTATTAGTTTCTTATAAAATGGGCCTGGATACAGACTAGCAAGGCAAAGATGTTTTCCTCACTAGTCTGGAGTCTAAGCCATACTTCTACTCATTGCTTTTCCTTTCTTATGCTCTAAATATTGTTTTGTATATATTTAAGGCAATCCTTCTTTTTGCATGCCTGGTGGAAGGGAATTACAATTATAGACATCTTATATTGTTCTTTCCCAAGGTCAGTGACATTGAAACTCTGGCCAAAATGCATTGGTTTCAGCATGAAATGATCCAAAATTGACAGAAGCTTTTGGCTACGAACATTTTTGTCTGAAAATGACTGGTAGTTCTGGTGGTTTTTGCCATGTTAAACTGATTATATGTTCTATTTTTTTTGTCATAATAGTGATATTTAATATCATTTCGGGACCCCATTTTTATTTGTTTTAAACCTAGTGTCATTTTGAGGTCATTTCTGAATTTCTGTACGTAAATGTGATTACATCATGTCAATTTTAGTTCATTTTTGAGCTAAGAGTTAAAATACTTATAGATGATACGTTTGAGAAATAAGTACTTAACATTAACCTTATATTTGTGGAATGAAATGTTTTGAAAAATTAAAAGATTTGGGCATTGGCTTTAAACAAATTTAAGAAATAGGCAACTCTCCTTTGATTTAAGAAAATCGTTTCGGTCTTTAAGACAGATTTTCAAGAAATATGAGGAAAAGGGTCTAGGCATAAGATTTAAGTTTGGATTTGCTAGTTCTTTGTTTTAAGTCCTGAGACATTTTGATGAGATATATCAGATTATAGTTTTTTCTTTTCATATGCTTAGTAGCTTATAAGTTTTATTCTGGTTTTTGTTAGCTAGTATGATGTTAATTATTATATCAAGTTTCATATTCATATGTAGTTCTGTGTTCTTGTCATAGCAACATTTAGGTCCTGTACTCATCACCAGAAAAGTATGGAGTCTAGAATATGCTTTGTTGTATTTATAAATCTCCTATAGAAGTCTTTTGAGATCTATAATATTAGATAGAGCTCATTCCTTTCATGTTAAGATTCATGAATTTTGACTTAATTAATGATGAAACTTAGTTCCTTTATTTTCTATTATGTGCTGGGCCAAGCTGCTAAAGAACTGCTTTGATATGATTGCTTGTCTTTAGTGGGCTGTCTTGGCTGGGCTACTTTTATATACCATTCTTTCCTTGCATTCAATCTAATATGCATTAATTTTATTGATCCTGGTACACTGGTGTTTTATGATAATGCACTCTACATCTACTTCAAACATTTTAAGCAGGACTCACACAAACTATCAGAATAATGTTAACTTGTGTAATCTAAAATTAGCTAATTGTTTTTATTCGTTATGTTGACCAAAGCTAACAGCTATTCTTTTATCTACAAAACTATCAATTTTTGAGTAAAACCTCAACTGCATATTTCTATCTAGAGCTGAAATTTCATTTTTCTATAGGAAGAAAAACTAAGAGATAAACCTGGATATGAGCACTTAAATGAGCCATTACATGTTCTTGTGGAGGCTGAGTTTCCAGCAGAAATAATTGATGCACGATTGAATCAGGCGGTGGTAGTATTGGGAGATCTTTTGAAACCAGTGGTACGTAACAATGCACCTCTCTCTCTCTCTCTCTCCCCCTCCCCGGTGCGCTTGCTAGCTAATTAAACTGGTCTTGTTTCAGGATGAATCTATGGACTACTACAAGAAGCAACAGTTAAGGGAGTTAGCAATACTGAATGGTACTTTAAGAGAAGAGAGCCCTCATATGAGCCCCAGCGCATCCCCTTTCAACAGCACAGGGATGAAAAGAGCAAAAACAGGACGTTGATTCAAGATTTTGGTGGTGGATGTAATTCAAACATAGCAAATATAGTTGGGTTCCATTGCCTTATGGGTGATTTAAGATTTTGGTAAATGGATATAATTCAAACTTGACAACTGCCAATTGGGTTTCTTTACCTTTCGGGAGAGTGCTATTTTCAGATACTCATGGCCTGCTAATTCTCAACAATTGAATCATCAGAAGAGCCCTGGAAGATGTTTTCTTGTACTTAGATAGATCGAGTTGGTTATATCCTTTGATAGAAACATGTCTACGGGACAGTTATTGGTTTATTCGTGGACATTGCTATGAAATGTCTGTAATATTCTTTGTCTTTACAAACTAAGTGACATAATAAGTGTGGATAACTTTATCATGTTCTCCGATGATAGAATTTTAAACAATAAACTGTTGTTAGTCTGTACCCCCCCCCCCCCCCCCCACCCCCACAAAAAAAAAAAAAAAAACTGTTGTTAGTATCTGAGTTTTGTATCCACAGCAATTTTAATTTATGACGGATCAAATGCCATTATTTAGGCATGCGTAATGTGTACGGTTCACCATTCACTATTGTAGAAACTTTTTCTATGCGCGTAAATCCTAGCGCATTCTACCTCCGAGCATCCCATTTTTGTTTGTGATATTTCACTGTATACCTTTTCGGGGAATTTTATAAAAATGATTGAAGAAATTGGGCAGCAGACATGCATTTCTACAAGATCTCACTGCTTTTAACTGCGTGTCTGCAAATACCGGGAGGACTTTCTAGGGTTTTAGAGAGGCTATTTTTGACATGAGGTTGCTGATTTCTTTTTCATCTCTCTTGTAATTTATACTCAAGCAAACATGGTTCGAGCTTGTGCAGATAATGTTAAATTGCATGGGCGACGCTCAGCATGATAAAATTCTATTATTCCCGGTGCGAGCTAGAAATTAATTGATTTATTTATTTTGAGATAAATCATAGCATTTATATAAATCTAGTATTAATATTGTTGATGCTAAATCCTTGCTGATCGGACGGAGCGACCTGCCTGCTGGTTCATCGTTGAAGGAAACCTGTAAAACAAATCCCCTGATCGAGATTTTTCCGGTTGGGGACATTCTGAGGCCAAAGTTGGCCAGAATTTAAGTAGCAAAATAGAGAACTTGAAAGCAGAAAGATGTGAAAAAATGGAAAGATAAGAAGAGTGGAGTGGCATTGAAAGAGCTAGTTGCAGACTGGCTCTAACTTGTCTGAAGTTGGCTTACCTCGAGTGTCCCCTCTTACCAATATTTATAGGCGTGAGCGTAACTACTTACGGTTATGGAAATTAGTTAATGTAACTTCCTTATAGCAGTAGGTAGTGACAGTCGAAATTTAGTTATTTCATGGTTATCGAAGCTGGAGCTATTGACCATGTGAGTGGTTAGAACAACCAGAACAACCTTTAACTGTTTCAGGTTGAAAAATTGTTCACGTGCTTCAGATGCACTCTCTTTAGAGGAGATTCAAATTGAGTCTAACTACCTCTTCGGACTACCTTCCTTGGAATGGTCCGAAGAAGTGTTAGCTATGTGCTTCAGATTTATCTCCTTCAGAATAAACTAAGAAACAAACAACTACTTACAGTGGGGCCGAAGGGATAAACAATATGTTTAAAAGTATCCTCTTCAGACCAGGCTAAAGACATGAAGCCGAATGAAATAATAATGTATTCCAGAGACGTCTTCTTCGAATCAGGCTGAAGACATAAAGCCAAATGAAATAATAATAGATTCCGGAGGCGTCCTCTTCAGACCAGGCTAAAGACATAAAGCCAAATGAAAGAAATAATAATATATAACAATGAAGTAATGATATATTCTTTCCATTGAGATGGACTGTAGCTCTTGTTAAATTAAAAAAATATCATCTTCAGGTGCATTGATCTATTTGACGGGCCAAAATAAAGTTGACCCAACTGATGAACCGGCAATTATTTTAAATTAAACTGGATTACCATAATAGCTGCCCCCCACTCCCAATTTCGAAATAACTTTATTTTGAAAAATAGGAATAATTGGAGTTTGTCGTTTATGAATGAAAAGAAAATAACCAATGATGGCAGATCTCTGATTTTGTCGTATATAATAACTGATTTATGGTTTGGAGATCGTGCTGAGGACAGGTGTTAGCCTCTTATTGATGCTTCAAAAAAATAGCGCAGACTTAAAAAACCTAGCTGATCCTCTTTATTAAAAAGATTTTTATGGGACTTTCATTTGATCGAGGAAATACGCTTGGCATCATCCTGAGCCTTAGTTAACATGCTGAGAGGTCATCTCAACCGTCCATATCATTTCTTGCAGATCGTAATTGATAGTCCATTAATGGACGTCCCTTAGTAATTCGTACACACGATCGGCACCGCCGATATGTTGTTCGATCAAGAAGATTGTCAGTTTCCTGAGAAAAACTTTGTCGTCCTGCACATATAAAAATGGGAAGCCTCCACAGAATGAACCTCCGCATTTTCTTTGAAATCTTCTTCTTCTTCCTCCCATCCCGTACCATTATTTACCTTCAACAAGTTGCCTTGTTTTTACCTGGAGGTAGGGGTCTTTCTTTCTTTCTTCTTCTTCTTTTTTTATAATGTCTGAGTTGCTAGGTATCCCAGCCATTGGCAAGGGTTCAACAAAAGATGAACCCTCCGGGAGTGGAGTTCCTGTTAGAAAGAGAGGTTTCGAACTTTCTCCTGAAATCATTGCTAGTTCCATGTCTCATACTAGAGTAGAGAGTCTTCGGAATCGTTGCCATTTTTCTAGGACTTTTAAGTTATTTCTTCCCAATCCATATGAGAGAATTATCCGTCCTCCTCTCGGGTCAATTGCTATATGTGAGGACCACTTAAACGCTGGTCTTAGGTTTCCTCTTTATCCTTTCTTTGTGAAGATTTTTAAACTTTATCAAGTAGTCCCAGCTCAATTGACCCCAAACAGCTTTAGAAATATTTGCGGATTTTTAGTCCTTTGTAAACTTCGTAATATAGAGCCCAAAACCTCTTTGTTAACTTCCCTCTTCGTATTGAAAAGGAATTTTCATGGTGAAGGATGGTGGGTTATCGGTCATCGTCCAGATCGAAGACTAATTAAGGGGACTCCCAGTGCCATACATGGATGGAAACCCTATTTTTTCTTCATCTATTATCCATCCTGGGGTTTTAACATCGAATGGAAGAATCCGTGTTTAGATGCAAATGCTGGGAAGAAAGTCTTGAAGGCCGATCATAAGGACTTCGAGACATTATCAAGTCCGGGAGTTCCTCTGGCTAAGGAAATGTTGAGGGAACAGAACCTTTACCTTGCTCATATCAGCGAGCTTCTGGCATTTGTTATAGAAATAGTCGACTTTAAAATTTTTCCCTTCTTCTCTTTTTTTTTCTTTTTTTATATAATATTCAATTTTGCTAACTTCATATTCCATGTGATCAATGCAGTTGGTTCATGATGTCACCTTTATGGAAGAGAGCATCATCGAATTCAGAGACTACCATAAAGAAGTAAATGAAAAACTCCAAACGGCTAAGGCCAAAAGAGAAGTGGCCGAGTTAAAAAAGGCAATGAAAGGAAAGCTTACCCTAAACGATGATCAGTTCAGAATCTGAAAGCCTAACTAGAAAAGGCTCAATCAAAGAATTCTGAACAAGAGACAAAGTTTAAGAAGAATAAGAAGAAGATTCGGTCTTTAGAGAATTTAGCTAAAGAAGCCCAACAGAAGATTGAAAAAGTAGTCAAAAAGGTTGATGAATCGATCAAGAGAGCTGAGATGGCGGCTGAAGAAATAAAGACCTTAAAAGATCAAATAAATAGGATGGTTGAGGACTATAAAAAGTCTTCGACTTTTGATGATGAAATAACTGAAGCTGGAACCTTCAGCTACTGAGCAGGTTTTAATGATGGGGTAAGAAAAGTACAGAATCTTTATCTAAACCTCGATATTTTGAATGTTCAGCTGTTCAATCTTGAAGAAACAGAAGAGCCTGGATTGCCAAAAGGTCCTTCTGAAGAGGTACATGTCACAACCGAAGAAGTAGCTGAAGAGGAAATAGCAACGGTTGCTGACCTAATCGACCTCATCCAAGCTGAAGACATTCAAGTTGAAGTCGATTCGTAGGTTTTTTTTTTACAAAGACAATGTACATGTACTACTTTCCATAAATAGAACTTTTATTTTTTCAAATGAACCATATTTCAATGGAACATTTTCTAAGTATAAACTCATCGGAGGTAAGATGTTAAATGATGATCTTATGAAGAATTTGTGAATAAGCAACCCTTTCGACAAGTGTATTAACTTTCACCTTGAATTTTTGAACGAAAATGCATCTAAGGATAAAGTCTTCGGACTTAAAAATAATATCAAGTCTTTGAACTCGAAATAATTCAGAGACTTTGAATTTAGAATAATACCAAGTCTTTTGATTTAAGATAATACCAAGTTTTTGGACTCGAAATAATACAAAGTCTTCGGACTCAAAATAATTTTGAGACTTTGAATTCAGAATAATACCAAGTCTTCTGATTTAAGATAATACCAAGTCTTCGGACTCGAAATAATACCAAGTCTTCAAACTCAAAATAATTCTGAGACTTTGAATTCAGAATAATACAAAGTCTTCTGATTTAAGATAATACCAAGTCTTCTTATTTAAGATAATACCAAGTCTTCAGACTCAAACAAATTAGTTTATCATATAAGTGATCTTCTCAACTTCAAAATTTGGATTCTTCATATCACATTAAACATAATCAGCTAGATAGAAAACCAAGCTTTGATTAATTCTGCTATTAATATTTCAAATAAGAGAACTTGATATGTGAAACCATTCTCTTTCTCTAAGAAGATTATTGCTGATGAAAGGCAATATACAAATTGAGTGGATATACCTCGGCATGTTGCTGGATTTACTTTATACTTCATCGGATTTGTCATAAAATAGACCGCGTGGGTCATCCATGTTTTTGATAGAATGAAATAGGCGGGTTAAGCCTTTTTTGGAATTTCATAGGGTAGATCACATAGATTATCTTTGTACCTTTTAATAAAGATTAAGATAGGCTGATCAAGCATACCTCGACACTTCTTATGATAGATCATGCAGATCATCCTTATACCTTTTAATAAAGATTAAGATAGGTTGATCAAGCCTACTTCGGCACTTCTTAGGATAGATCACGCAAATCATCCTTATGCCTTTTAATAGAGATTAAGATGGTTGATCAAGCCCACCTCGACACTTCGTAGGGTAGATCACGTAGATCATCCTTATGCCTTTTAATAAAGATTAAGACAGGCTGATCAGCTCACCTCGATACTTCGTAGGGTAGATCACGTAGATCATCCTTATACCCTTTAATAAAGATTAAGATAGGCTGATCAAGTTTACCTCGGCACTTCTTAGGATAGATCACGCAGACTATCCTTATATCTTTTAATAAAGATTAAGACAGGCTGATCAAGTCCACCTCGGTACTTCGTAGGGTAGATCATGTAGACCATCCTTATGCCTTTTAATAAAGATTAAGACATGCTGATCAAGTCTACCTCGGCACTTCATAGGGTAGATCACGTAGACCATCCTTATGCCTTTTAATATAGATTAAGACAGGTTGATCAAGCCCACCTCGGTACTTCATAGGGTAGATCATGTAGATCATCCTTATGCCTTTTAATAAAGATTAAGACAGGCTAATCAAATCCACCTTGGCACTTCGTAGGATAGATTACGTAGATCATCCTTGTGCCTTTTAATAAAGATTAAGATAGGCTGATCAAGTCTATCCCTTATTTCAACATAATTTTATGAATAGGGATTTTTATTGATAATACTTGTGAAGATTTTCTACATTCCAAGGTCGAGGCAGTAAAATACATTCTAAAGTTTCAAGCTGGTAAGTTATGGGGTGGATGACTTCTTTGATCCGATAAGGACCTTCCCAAGTAGGAGAAAGTTTTTCTTTTTCGGCTGGCCTGGATACTTTAGATCTTCGTAAAACCAAGTCCTCAGGATGAAAAGTTCGTTCTTTCATGCGAGAGTTGTAATAGTTGGTAACCTTTTGATGATATATGGCCATCCTCTGCTGAGCATGGAGCCGAGTGTCTTGTAACAAATCCAGATCAACTCTTCGGCATTCTGAGTTTTCAGCTTTTTTGTAATGGTCAATCCATAGAGATTGTAAAGAGACTTCTATAGGAAGGACTGCCTCAATGCCATAAGATAAGTGAAATGGAGATTCACCAGTGACCATTTTAGGAGTAGTTCGGTATGCCTAAAGGACTGAATTCAACTTATTAGCCCATAGTCCCTTTGCATCATTTAGTTTAGATTTGAGATCGTGAAGAATAGTTCTGTTGGTCACTTCAGCTTCTCCATTAGATTGAGGATGAGCCACGGAAGTTAGCTTGTGGAGTATATGATATTGTGTACAGAAGCTTTTAAACTTTGGGTTGTCAAATTGCTTTCTGTTATCGGTAATAATGGCATAAGGAATCCCAAAACAAAAGATAATAAAGTTTCTTACAAAATTTTTAACTTTTATCTCAGTGATTTGTGCTAGTGGTTCTGCTTCGACCCATTTAGTGAAGTAGTTAATTTCCACTATAAGGAATTTCCATTATCCGAAAGCTGGAGAAAATGGATCAAGAATATCCATTCTCCATTGAGCAAAAGGCCAAGGAGCTGTTAACGGGGTCAATTGATTTGCAAGCCATCTTTGTATATTAGAATACCTCTGACACTGATCACACCTTCGGACAAATTCTGTAGAATCCTTCTGAATGGTCGGCCAATAATAGCCTTGACAAATTATTTTATAAGCTAAAGATCTACCCCCTAGGTGATCTCCACATATACCTTCATGCACTTCCTTAAGAGCATAATCGGCATCTAAAGGTCCCAAGCATTTCAACAAAGGTTGTGCAAAGGATCTTTTATATAAAGTCTCGTTTAAGATCATATACTGGGAAGCAATCCAACGAATCCATTTAGCTTCAAGCTTGTTTTCAGGTAATATGCCTTCGTTCAAAAATTTAAGAATGGGATCCATCCATGAGGACTCGTGTTTAATCAGATATACTTTCGCTGTAGATTCGGATATGCTGGGGTCTTCAAGATATTCCACATATATCCGGTCAAGGGAGTCTGGAGCAGTGGTTGCAAGTTATGAAAGAGCATCGGCCTGAGAATTTTCTGTTCGGGGCACGTGAATAATCACAAAATATCCTAGTTGGGATATTAGGCTTTGCACCTTCTCTAGATATTGAATCATGATAGGATTCTGAGCTTCGAATTCAG
This sequence comes from Areca catechu, assembly GCA_021397845.1. Lineage (NCBI taxonomy): Eukaryota > Viridiplantae > Streptophyta > Magnoliopsida > Arecales > Arecaceae > Areca > Areca catechu. The sequence goes on along the minus strand of CM038047.1, from coordinate 44,363,899 downwards.
CTTTTACTTGATTTGCCACAACTGCGAATCCGAAAAGACTTTAATTTTTTAAAATTCCATCTTTTGAGCAATTCTGAGCCCAACAATGAGAGCTTCATACTCTTCCTGATTATTTGAAGCTTGAAAAGAAAAACGAAGAGCATATTCTATGACTTGACCATTTGGACTAGCCAAAATGAGACCAGTTCCCTAGCCATTGGCATTAGAAGTGCCATCCACATGAAGCATCTATATAAACTTTGGATCTTTTTTGGTGGTTTCTTCCTCTTCGATCCTTAGTTGATTCTCATCTGATCCCCAAGTGCAGTCGGCTATAAAATCAGCTAAGACTTGTGCTTTCATTGTTGATCTAGGTTGGAAATCAATGTTAAATTTCTCCAATTTAACGGCTTATTTAGCTATCCTTTTTGAAGTGTTGGGGCAATGCAGAATGGCTTTCAGGGGTTGATCAATCAAAACTACAATAGTATGAGCTTGAAAATAGGGTCGCAAACACTTCGCTACGACCATCAAGGATAAAATAAGGAAGACATCTATAGTTTTTTGACCATCTGAAAAGCAATCCTGTAGTTTTTTGACCATTTGAAACTTTGAGTTTAATAAAAAATTTTGAAAAAAGGAAGACATATTTTCATTGATCGGAAAATAAATCGACTCAAATAAGCAATTCTTCCTATCAGCCGTTGCACTTCTTTCTTGCAAGAGGGATGTCTCATGGTCCGAATAGCTTGAATCTTTTCTGGGTTAACCTCAATCCCTTACTTGGTGACTAAGAATCCTAAGAACTTCCCTAAGGTTACACCAAAAGTGCACTTAGTCAAATTTAGCTTCAACTGATGGCGTCTAAGAGCGTCAAAGAATTATCTTAAGTTTTCAATGTGGTCGGACCTATGAAGACTCTTCACAATCATATTATCAACATAAGCTTCCATATTTCTTCTTATCTAATTTTTGAACACTTTGTTGATCAGTCTTTGAAAAGTTGCTCTAGTATTTTTTAATCCAAATGGCATTACTTTATAGCAGTAAAGCCCTTTTTCTATGATGAAAGCAATTTTTTCTTCGTCTTCAAGATCCATTCAAATTTGGTTATATCCTAAGAAAGCATCGATAAAACTCAATAGCTGATGACCAGCAGTGGCATCAACTAACTGATCAATCTTCGGCAAAGGAAAGCTGTCCTTCGGGCAAGCCTTATTAAGATCCGTATAATCAATGCAGATCCTTCACTTGCCATTAGATTTCTTCACCATCACAACATTGGCCAACCAATTTGGATATTGTACTTTCCTTATAAATTTGGCTTCAAGGAGTTTGCTGACTTCTTCATTAATGACTCTCTGTCTTTCTGGAGCAAAGTTCCTCTTCTTCTACCGAACTAGCTTATAGTTGGGGGTTACTTCCAACCGATATGTAATTACTTTAGATATAATTCCAGGCATATCCGAAGCTGTCCAAGCAAAAATATCAGCATTACTTTGGAGGAAGCTAATCAGCCTTGCTTTTGTCTCTTCGTCTAATAGACTACCAATTTGTAAAAAATTTGTTGGGTCATTTTCGAACAAAGGCACAGAGAGGGTCTTTTTTACTAGTTCTCCATAATCTTTAGCTCTGTCTCTTGGGTCTCAATGATCAAGTGTTAAGGGATTGGCTGATTGTTTATCCTAAATCATTAGGCATTGGCGAGCACCCCTTTGATCCCCTTTCATTTCTTCGATGCCATGTATGGTGGGTGTTGCCGATCTCGCCGCCGCGCCTATGGCTTCAGAGCCGCCGATCCGACTGGACCGTCTTGTCCCTGGGGTCTCCTGGCTCTTCGAACCTGCAAGGCAAGGTCAGAAATCATGGCCGGGGATCCCGGCGAGGGAGCTCCGACGGTCAAGTTAGTAAGCGGCGAGAGGGAACAGAATCTCCGAGACGGGCCCCCGAAGGAGTCCCAGACTTAGAGATTGTGCTAGCAAGTAAGATTTCAGGAGAGATAGAAATCCGGTCGAGTTCCTCCGCCGAACTCACGCCAAAGGTCCCCTCTCGGGATCTTGGATCCTGCTCTTGGAGCGGAATCTCCTCTCTCAGCCTTTTGTTTCTTGCTTACCTTGTCATCTATCCTTCCCTTCCTTTTAACTCCTCATGCTGTTCTTTCGTTTGCCATCCTTGGGAGGCTCCTTCGTTGCTTCCAACCCCTTCCCTCCATCTCCTTCCCCTTCTGGATCACAGAACCAGGCGGCTTCCCCGCCTCGCTTGCCGAGCCTAGCGAGGAAAGAGCAAAAAAGGGGGGGCGCCGGTCAGACCGCCGACCAGACCTTGGGCTAAGCGCGAGCGCTCTTCTTCCCAGGCACCGACGAAGCCCGTTATTGGGTCCTGTTTTGTCAGGACTTCGCCTCTCGACTGCGGGACCTGTCGGGCCGATGTAAGCGACGTTTCGCATGTCGCTGCCGATCATACGGGCGCTGTTCTCGGGATGCGGCGCGCATGGCTCGAGGGGCAATCTTGGAGCTCGTGCTCCTGCTCCTCGGAAGCTTCTCCGCATAGGTTGGCCTGCCTCGGCCGAGGTGAGACCGTCTCAGGGTGCCACCTGGCGAAGGAGCAGGGAGGCCGCCGGCTTCGGCCGAGGTGGACCCCACCTGGGTGGACACCTGGCGGAGCGGCAGAGGGGCGCTCGACTTCGGTCGAGGTGGTCCTGTCTCCGGGCGCCACCTGGCAAAGGAGCGAGGGGCCCGGCTCGACCTCGGCCGAGGTGGGACCGTCTCAGGGTGCCACCTGGCGAGGGAGCAGGGAGGCTGCCGGCTTCGGCCGAGGTGGACCCCTCCTGGGTGGACACCTGGCGGAGCGGCAGAGGGGTGCTCGATTTCGGCCGAGGTGGTCCCGTCTCCGGGTGCCACCTGGCGAAGGAGCGAGGGGCCCGGCTCGACCTCGGCCGAGGTGGGACCGTCTCAGGGTGCCACCTGGCGAGGGAGCAGGGAGGCCGCCGGCTTCGGCTGGGGTGGACCCCTCTTGGGTGGACACCTGGCGGAGCGGCAGAGGGGCGCTCGACTTCGGCCGAGGTGGTCCCATCTCCGGGCGCCACCTGGCGAAGGAGCGAGGGGCCCGGCTCGACCTCGGCCGAGGTGGGACCGTCTCAGGGTGCCACCTGGCGAGGGAGCAGGGAGGTCGCCGGCTTCGGCCGAGGTGGACCCCTCCTGGGTGGACACCTGGCGGAGCGGCAGAGGGGCGCTCGACTTCGGCCGAGGTGGTCCCGTCTCTGGGTGCCACCTGGCGAAGGAGCGAGGGGCTCGGCTCGACCTCGGCCGAGGTGGGACCGTCTCAGGGTGGCACCTGGCGAGGGAGCAGGGAGGCCGCCGGCTTCGGCCGAGGTGGACCCCTCCTGGGTGGACACCTGGCGGAGCGACAGAGGGGCGCTCGACTTCGGCCGAGGTGGTCCCGTCTCCGGGCGCCACCTGGCGAAGGAGCGAGGGGCCCGGCTCGACCTCGGCCGAGGTGGGACCGTCTCAGGGTGCCACTTGGCGAGGGAGCAAGAAGGCTGCCGGCTTCAGCCGAGGTGGACCCCTCCTGGGTGGACACCTGGCGGAGCGGCAGAGGGGCGCTCGACTTCGACCGAGGTGGTCCCGTCTCCGGGCGCCACCTGGTGAAGGAGCGAAGGGCCCGGCTCGACCTCGGTCGAGGTGGGACCGTCTCAGGGTGCCACCTGGTGAGAGAGCAGGGAGGCCGCCGGCTTCGATCAAGGTGGGCCCCTCCTGGGTGGACATCTGGCGGAGCGGCAGAGGGGTGCTCGACTTCGGCCGAGGTGGTCCCATCTCCGGGCGCCACCTGGCAAAGGAGCGAGGGGCCCGGCTCGACCTCGGCCGAGGTGGGACCGTCTCAGGGTGCCACCTGGCGAGGGAGCAGGGAGGCCGCCAGGTTCAGCCGAGGTGAACCCCTCCTGGGTGGACACCTGACGGAGCGGCAGGAAGGCCTGGACCGACCTCGACTTCGGCCGAGGCGGAGCCACACCTGATTTCGCCGAAAAAACTCCACGTGGCTCGAATCACGCCTAGCGAAATCTGAGGCATGCCACGTCATCGTTACGGCCGTAATAGTGGGAAATAGTACCAAAAGGTGGTAGGTCGATACTATGACTCGAAATTTATTTAAAGTAGGCCATCCCAAAATTGCATTATAAGCTGATGATGTTTGCACTACTATGAAGTTGATAGGAAGTGTCTTTTGGCGTAGCCCTATGCCAAGAGTTATGGGTAAAACCATTTCTCCTTCAACTCCAATTTGATTTCCTCCGAGCCTAGTCAAAGGAATAGGAGGCCTTTGCAGCTCACTTCCAGATAAGCCCATTCTAAGAAATGTATCATATAGCAAAACATCTACAGAACTTCCATTATCTATCAGAATTCTCCTTACATCATATTTTGCAATTACAACTGAAACCACAACAGGGTCATCATATGGGAGTTGAACTCCTTGATGATCTTCATCTGAAAAGCTAATGGAGTTCTTGCCTTTATGTCTCTTGGGGTTATCTTCTTCAGCTTCATTCCTCCAACCGATTGAACGATGAAGCATGCCAACTCTCCCATCAGTCGACCTTTGGTGAGGCAGTTCGACTTCATCGGTAGCTCTTTGAAGGGCGGTTGCTTTGGCTTGAGGCTCCGAATGGTTAACATACTTTTCTAGGTATCCTCTTTTGATTAAGTCCTCAATAGCATCCCGGAGCTAAAAACATTCTTCAATATTATGGCCGTGGTCCCGATGGAATCGACAATATTTATTCCTGTCTCTCACTTTAGCAAAGGTTTTCACGGGATGTGGTCTTTGCAAGTAGTTTTCTTTTTCTATATCTAATAGAATCTTCTCTCTTGGGAGGTTGAGGGGAGTGTAGGAGTCGAATCGATTACTCTATTGCTTGAACTTGGGACTGTGTTTGGGAATTAGGGCATTGTTGGAAGATGATGGCACATTTGATCCCTTGATGTTCTTTTTCTTGGAAGGGTGTTTTCCTTCGATGAGTCTACGACTCGTAGCTTGCTTCTCAGTAGCAGCATACTTCTAAGCTATTGCCAGCAGTTTGGCATAGCTCATGGGGAACCTTTTGTCCAAGAAGAAAGTAAACCTGGATGACCTGAGACTTTTCTTCATGACTGACATGGTCACGTGCTCATTGAGATCTGGGATCTCCAAAGTGGCCAAATTGAATCGAATAACAAACTCTTTAAGACTCTCTCATTCATTCTGTTGAATGAGGAACAAACTGTCTATGTTACGTGGTATATTTTGACATGTTCTGAAATGTGAAATAAATAGCTGCTCCACCAACTCAACAAAAGAATGGATCGTGCCGGGCAGTAAGCTCGAATACCACATTCGAACAGCTTTCCTTAAGATAGCAGGGAAAGCGAGATAATACAATGCATCATATGCCCCTTGTACCATCATGTGAGCTTTGTAACTTCTCAAATGATCAAGGGGGTCGGCAGTTCCGTCATAAGCCTCCAGTTATGGAATCTTAAAATATCGAGGGATGACTTCAGTCATGATTCGATCGGAGAAAGGAGGTTAAGAATTGAATGTCATAACTTCGTCACCTCTTCTTTGATTAGTGAGTCTGGCTATTTGTGACTCCAATAATTTGAACTTCTCTTCAAAATCGAAGTTCATTTCTCCTTTCTTGACTCCTCCAGGTATAGAATCTCCAGAAGAAACAGAAAGGGAAAGTCCGGTTCTTTTCTTGCCATAGTGATCCTCCATATGCCTGCTTGGCCGGGAGCTGTAATGCTCATGAGAAGACCAGATTTGTGAAGAGTTTGCGGTAGATTCCCGATGTCGATCTTCCCTTCCCCTAGCTCGATGACTGGGCTGAGAGATAGTTGGAGGGCATTGCCTTTGAACGGCAGTTTCTTGAAGAGTCTGGACTAGAGATGTCAGGGCATCAACTCGATTTAAAAGTGCCTTGAATTGCTGTTACCCCACCATCAACATAAACATAGGAGGCGGCATGTCATTTTCTACCGGAGGGTTGTTCGCCTGAGGAGCAGGGTTTTTCCTGCTCATAAAAGCATTCTGGATCTTTCCTTTCACTATTCTTCCTTTGTCAAGGTTCTCCTTAACTAGAGGAAATTGATCTTCCCCTTCCTGGTGCGCCAATCTATTGATGCTAAATCCCTGCTGACCAGATGGAGTGACTTGCCTGCTGGTTCACCGTCGAAGGAAGCCTGCAAAACAAATTCCCTGACCAGAATTTCTCTAGTGGGGACACTTCGATACCAAAGTTAGCAAAAATTTAGGCAGCAGAATGAAGAACTTGAAAGCAGAAAGATGTGAAAAAATGAAAATGGATAAGATGAGTGGAGTGGCATTGAAAGAGCTAGTTATAGACTGGCTTTAACTTGCCTGAAGTTAGCTTACCTCGAGTGTCCCCTCTTACCGATATTTATAGGCATGAGCGTAATTACTTACGGTTATGGGAATTAGTTAATGTAACTTCCTCATAACAGTAAGTAGTGGCAGTCGAAAATTAGTTATTCCATGGTTATCGAAGCCGGAGCTATCGACCATGTGAGTGGTTAGAACAACCAGAACAACCTTTAACTGTTTCAGGTTGAAAGATTGTTCATATGCTTCAGATGCACTCTCTTTAGAGGAGATTCGAAGTGAGCCTAACTATCTCTTTGGACTGTCTTCCTTGGAATGGTCCAAAGAGGTGTTAGCTATGTGCATCAGATTTATCTCATTCAAAGTGAACTAAGAAATAAAAAACTACTTACTGTGGGGGATAAACAATATGTTTATGAGTGTCCTCTTCGGACGAAGCTGAAGACATGAAGCCGAATGAAATAATAATGTATTCCAGAGACGTCTTCTTCGGATCAGGCCGAAGACATAAAGCCGAATGAAATAATAATAGATTTCGGAGGCGTCCTCTTCGGATCGGGCTGAAGACATAAAGCCGAATGAAATAATAATAGATTCCAGAGACATCCTCTTTGGACCAGGTTGAAAACATGAAGCCGAATGAATTGAAATAATAATATATAACAATGGAGCAATGATATATTCTTTCCATTGAGATGGACCGTAGCCTTTGTTAAATTAAGAAAATATCATCTCCAAGCGCACTGATCTGTTTGACGGGCCAGAATAAAGTCGACCGAACTGATGAACCGATAATTATTTTTAATTAAACTGGATTACTGCAACAGAAATAATTGATAAAATTAAAAAAATAAAAAATCACGAAGGGATGTCAGAGCCATGCCTGGCTATAAAAAATGTTTAGAATGTTCAATAACAAACGGGGCGATCGCCTATGGAACAAACGCAAAGGGAGATGGTTTTCAGAGAGAAGAATTCTGGCAATTCTAGAGAGAGAAATCATCTTCGTACCCACATCCAACCACCGTACTATCCATTCAAATCCAAACTAAATCATCGCTTCATCTTCCCCACTCACCACTCCAATCTCTAGCTTTCATCCTCCCTCCCTCCTGCAACTATTCAATGCCTCGAACCTCAACCAATTGGTCATCATTCCAAAGACATTGGGAGCTTTATCGCCACCGGTATGAACGCCATTTCTCTGGGAAGGAAAGCTTCACAATCACTATATCGATGAGCTCCCCCTCCAGCGAGTATCATGGGCCCACCTCCATGTGTATATCGAATCAAATACCATGGTATCACATTCAGGAACGGGATTTCGACGACACATCAACTTGACAATCGGAAGCATCGCGGTGTTGCTGCGCGCCATTCCACGGACGGAACTTCCTGCTTCCTGGAGATCCCCACCGCCACCTTCAACAGCTTATAAAAAAAACCAACCATCATTTCAGTTGCTAGCGAATCGCCATGCATATTGTTAGTTGGTATCAGTCGACAGTCCTAAATAGTAGACTACATGTATCAGCAGAAGCCTGCAGGTAGTGGCTCCAGCGACCATCGGTGCCCCAAGTACAGTTCCCCATTCGTCCCCCACCTGAACGGCTCTTATAGTAGACCGTTCCTAACCTACTTAGAGGCAGTTTGTCATAATATAGGTTCAATGCCTGCCAAACCCCACCCATATCACCTTGTGCCGACCGCCGACCACGCCGCTCACCGACCGCCATCTAAGGCCATTTCCTATTAATTAGATTCTATTTTAAATGTGATGATGAGGATCATAAAAAAGAAGTGTGCCGCAATCCTATAAAATTTTTATACTTCCGGTGTAGACGATTTGGCCACAGGGCCTTCTCATGCTAACAACACTTAAAAAGAGAATTCCCAAGAGAAAGATAGACACCGTGACAGCACCACCATGAGTAGAAGAACCCTTTCAACCAGGAGGAAGACTACTGGTGGTACCTCTTCTCCCTCGACTTCAATGTCAGGCTCTGGAACCCACAAAGCTTATATTACAATATCATTGGATATGGAGGAAACACAACTCTACCTGAAGAGAGCAGCCTGTGTCAAAGCATATGGAAGGCACATCAAAGAAGACGACATGCAAGGCATCCTGGCCCGTAAGTCAAACGTTGTGGGCACTGAGAAGTCAAGAAGGCTTGTAGATCCAAATACCTTCTTTGTGGTTTGTCCTTATAGAGAGGTAGTTCACTACCTGATGAGTGATGACCCAAGGTCAGCATAAAGGTAATGGTTTTGAAGTTCAAAGAAGTCATTGGGATCGGTTCGAGGAAGGCCTCCCCCATAAACTCAAACTCAAGGTTAGTGCAAGTCTACTTATTCTCTCTTTAATATGCTAGAACTCACAAGCACTGATAGCTATGGTCTCAAGTTTTGGTCTATCTCATCGGGCAAGTAAAAGTTGCCTCCGCTAGGAGGATCTTACATCTTTTTACTTTGATTTTTTTTGAATGTGTCCCTAAAACTGTTATGGTAACTGTGGGTCCTTTTACTTATAATGTTAAATTAAGAATTAACTTCATTTCAGAACAAGGCCCACCTGGTTCGATTTCAGCAGAGGATGACTCCAAATGCGAAGAGGAAGACTGGAACTATTGGTTTTCGGTGAGGATGGGAAGTCACCATCGACAGAAAGTAGGAAAAGGCCTGCAGATCAATCGGTAGAGGAATCAGCGAAAAGGAGGGAACACGGTGTTCAAACTGAAGGAGTCCAGCAGTCCAGCCCTAGTCTAGAATTAAGCCTGATAAACCAATGTTCTCGGTACCTAGTGCCTGGGGGGATGAGTCACCTTGTTCAACTTACAACCTCATATCTATAGGGCTTCTTCAAAGGCATCTCTTCAATCCCACCCTAGGATACATGTCGACGGTTACCATGTCAGATTTTAGCACTCAAAAACTTCAGTATAATCTTGTACAAAGTCAAATTTGAATTCAAAAACTTAAGCATACATTGGTCACTCAATAGTTATAATTTTAGTACTCATCCCAGAGCAACATCTCTCTTCTAATGATTGCCTACCTAGTCTAGCACCTTTGTAGTAGACCCAACAGGCCAAAAATACTGATCAACAGTTTTTGAAACCTAGCTAGCTAGGGGCTCACTCGCTCCGTGCTAGTTAAAGTGGCCTTCTTTCTAATCCTTACGGTGCTGGGTAACAATGATGTTGGTTCTGTCATCAGCCTCCCCATAGTTCCTATAGAATCTTAGCCTAGTCCACAACCAAAACCTGCTACTTCAATGGTTGAAAAAAAGAGAAATGCCCATCTCAGATCAAAGAAAAATAAAATATTGGGGCTCTCGATCAGAAACCGAGCTTCTTCCTGGAGACCTTCTCTATCTCAACAATCTTACTCCAAGTGAAGTAAAATCCCTGGGTCTTAAATATAGTCTCATATTTGCTGAAGATGGAGGAAATGCTCTTAACTCCTTGAAGACTCTGGAGACCACCAAATGTATCAAGCATAATCCTTCAAATGGAGAGTGATTTACCTTTGTAGCTGCTCATCTACAAGGTCTTTTTGGTTTTAGTGAACCAGAATCACATCTTCAGAATTTTTGGTTGTAAAAATGCTCATCCTTGTGTTGTTTGCTTTTATTTAGTTCCTCTTTTTGGTCTGACAAGGTTCCCATTTTGCTATTGGTCATATATAGGGCTGCTTCAAATGTTGGGATCTATTTTCAAACAAGTTATCTGTTACTCTACTCTATTACTGATGTTGCTACTTATTATGATATTGAAGTTATCTCCTCATATCCTGATTACCATATATGAAGTTTGTAACGTTTTATCAATCCACATGACAATCTTATTTTGGAGCGTGCGAGGACTAGGGTTTAGGGTGTGGAGCCATATCCATCCAAGACCTAAGTCCACGTAAACCCAGAAGCAAAAAAAACAGAAAAAGAAAAAGAAAAAGAAAAAAAAAAACAGTAGCCGGCCCATCAAAGTGGACCGGCCCAACCCACCGCGCAGCCCAGCACGTGGCCCAGGCATGCGGGCAGGCACGAGGCCCGGCCCAATGCACGGGCACGTGGCCTGGCCCGGCGTGCAGGAACACGGGGCCTGGCCCAGGCCCACGCGCGAGGCACGCGCAGGCGCGTGGGCTTGGCCCAGCTCCAGGCGACCTCCCTTGGGACATTTCCCATCCGTTTCTTACTGGTTTCCCGTCGGTTTCTCGCGGTGCACGAGTGGTCCATGGGCTTTTTTAGTATTTCGGACCATCTGATCATTGATCAGACGGCTGAGGTTGACTTTGGATGATATTAGGCTTGATCTGAGATTTTTTACTTCGATTCGGACATGATTTTGAAGGCTTCTTCATTGCAAATTCTTTAGACAGCTCCCGCTTCCATCTTTCAATCTCTTGCATGTCTGGCCCAGCAATCAACATATCATCAACATATAAGAGTAATATCATGAAACTGTCTTGGAGTATCTTGAAATAACAGCAATGATCCTCCTGGCATCTAGCAAAACCATTGTTGATCATGAATCCATCAAACTTCTTGTACCATAACCTGGGGGCTTGTTTTAAACCATACAAGCTTTTCCTCGGCTTGCATACTTGATCTTCTTTATCATGGACCTCGAAGCCAACAGGCTGCTGCATATAAATATCTTCATCTATCTCACCATCCAGAAAGGCAGTAGTAACATCCAGTTGCTCTAGGTGTAGGTCCTCCGTAGCTACAATGCTCAGAACAACTCGAATCGTAGAGAGCTTGACAATAGGAGAAAAAATCTCGATATAATATATACCCTCTTTCTGTTGGAATCCTTTCACGACTAGCCTCGCCCTGTACCTCTTACTGCCATCGGGTTCCTCTTTGACCTTATAGATCCATTTATTATGCAGTGCTTTCTTTTCATTCGGTAGTGTGTTGAGCTCCCACGTCTTGTTCTTTATCAAGGATTGCATCTCATCCTTCATCGCCAGTTCCCACTTGACCGAATCTTTGCTCTCCATGGCCTCACAAAGTACTCTGGCTCCCCTTCATCTGTCAACAGCAGGTAATGTAACGAGGGTGAGTACCTTACACGTGGTTTCGGGATCCTTGTAGATCTTCTCAGTTGAGGTGTCTCTGGCTCAGGCTCAGGAACTCTTGCCCCCTCGGCAATGTCCTCCTTAGTGATCTCTTCCAACTCTACTTGCTCTTTCTCCTTGCCTCTTCTACTCTATCTAGAACATCTCGGTCCTTGTATAGGCTTCTCTCATTGAACACCACGTCCTTGTTCCTGATGATTTTCCTGTCCTCCTCGCTCCAGAGCTTATAACCAAAATTATCAGTGCCATAACCAATGAAGAAGCACTTCTTCGACTTTGCATCTAGCTTGTCTCTCTTCTCAGTGTTGACATGAATATAGGAGACACAACTAAAGACCTTCATGTGAGATAAATTTGTTAATTTACCTGTCCACTTTTCTTCAGGGATCTTAAAATTAAGAGGGACGGAGGGACCTCTATTAATCAGGTAGGAAGCAGTGCTAACTGCCTCAGCCCAAAATATCTTGGGCAATCCAGCCTGGAGCCTCATGCTCCTCACTCTCTCGTTCGGGATACGGTTCATGCGTTGAGCTATCCCATTTTGTTGTGGCATACTCGAGATAGTCTTCTCCATCTTGATCCCATTAGCTGTGCAGAACTCCTTGAACTCAGTACTATTGTACTCGCCTCCATTATCTGACCTTAGGCACTTGATCTTTTGTCCATACTCATTTTTCACTAAACTTTTCCACTTCCTGAAAGTGTCATACACATTAGATTTATTCTGCAGAAAATAAACCCATACCTTTTGAGTAGAATCGTCAATAAATGTCACATAATAACTTGAGCCTCCAAGGGATGCCACTGGAGAGGGACCCCACACATCGATGTGAACTAGCTCTAGCTTTTTCGATCTTGGTACTCTACTTGTCTTGATGAAGCTGACTCTCTTCTGCTTCCTAAGAATACAATGCTCGCAGAAACCAACATCCGTCATCTTCAAACCAGCTAGCTTGCCCTTCTTCTGTAATACTTGCATTCCTTTTTGCCTCATGTAACCCAAACGGTAGTGCCACAACTCCGAGTCTGCATGTGCCAAAGCCACTGTATCTTTCATATTACCAGTCATATAGAGGGTGCCCAACTTGCTTCCACATGCTATCACCATAGCACCCTTGACGATCTTTCAAGAGCCGCCAACAAAAGTTATGACATAACCCTCTGAGTCCAGTTGCCCAACTGAAATCAAGTTTCTCTTTAAACCAAGGACATGTCTGACATTCTTTAGCTTCTATACCGACTGATTCGGCATCTTGATATGAACATCACCTCTTCCCACGATGTCCAAAGGCTCATCATCTGCCAGATAAACCTTTCCGAAATTACCAGCTATATAATTTCTCATGCATTCCATCTGCGAGGTAGAGTGAAACGAAGCACCAGATTTTAGGATCCATGACTCCATCGAACTGTCCGAAACAAAGCATCTTCAGTATTCTCGATCGCTGGATTGACTGACTCTTCCTTCTGTCCTTTGTTCTTCCTTACCCAGCAGTTTTTCCTGGTGTGCCCCTTCTTACCACAGTGCCAACAGCCATCACCCCTAGGTCTTGATTGGCTTCTCTGCTTGGATTTAGATCTCCCGCGGTTGTTGCTCTGCTGTGCAGTGCTCCCTCTGCCTTCTTGGATCATCAAGGCAGATCTAGAGCTCCCACTGGCTTCTTTTCTCTTAATATCTTCACTGAGAATCAGGTTCCGGATCTCTTCAAATTTTAACTTGTTTGATCCGTAGGAATTGCTAACAGCTGTCACAGTTGCACCCCAGCTCTCGGGCAAAGATGATAAGAGGATCAAAGCACGTACTTCATCCTCAAAACTGATATCGACAGAACTAAACTGATTGGTAATCAAATTAAATTCATTGATATGATCCGTGACAGACGCACCTTCTCTCATCTTGAGATTAAACAGACGACGCATAAGATAAATTTTATTGGAGGCCGAAGACTTCTCATACATGTCGCACAGAGCCTTCATCAAACCTGCTGTCGTCTTCTCCTACAGAACATTGAACGCAACATTCTTGGCCAATGTCAGCCGGATAACTTCCAAAGCCTGGCGGTCCAGCAAATCCCAGTCATTTTGCCACACATCAGCAGGTTTTACACCCAACAGCGGTTGGTGAATCTTCTTCTGATACAAATAATCTTCTATCTGCATCTTCCAGAAGCCGAAGTCCTTTCCATCAAACCTATCGATCTAAACTTTTCCTTCGTCTCCCACCATTGCTCCCACTAAAACCTGGCTCTGATACCAGTTGTTGCGGAACAGATCATAGTGGAATATAAAATTCACAGGGAAGAAAGAAAACTTGGCAAAAAATAAATCACAGTACAAGCAAACATAAGGGATTACGTAGTTCGGAGACTCCTGCTCCTACGTCCACGGCTGCACAAAAACAAATCTTCACTATAAAAGATTTACAGGAAGTTTACAGGATGTTCACCTCAGCCCTCAAACAAGGGAAGAAAAGAAGAAAACAAAAAATAAATTATCCTAAAAAAATATCTCTCACCTGGAAATAATTTCTTGGTGGAAGATCTCTTGCCTCCCCAGTTTTCTCTCTTTCTCTCTCTTTCTCTGCCTTTTTCTCTCTTGGAAAAAGTCTTCAGGGCTGCTCTCTGCATCCTCTGCGTCCAAATTAATCGCTCACAGGCCTCCTACAACTTTTAAAGAGCCGAACAGGAGAAGAAACCAATTCCAGATCGCCGTAGAAGACCTAAAATATCCAAAACCAACTCCAGCCATCCGATCGAAGATCAAGAATCCAGATCGTGCCAAAAATAATACCAGATCAAGCCCAAAAGAGGTCGGATCCATCTCAGCCGTCCGATCGTGCCATCGGACGGTCAGGATCAAAAGAAATCCCGTGGACCACTCAAACACCATGCGAAATGCACGGGGAAACGCATGGGAAACACGAGGAAACGCCTAAGGGAGCCACCGCTGCCGCCTGGGCCGGGCCCACGTGTGCCTGTGCGCACTACGCGTGGGCCTCGGCCGCGCTCCGTGCGCCCGCGTGCTGGGCCTGGGCCAGTGCGCTCGCCCGTGCGCGCTTGCGCGTCCGCTTGCGCACGTCCACCCGCGCGCGTCTGCCCGCGCCTGCAAGCCCACCCGCGTGCATCCGTGCGCCCACCTGCGCCAGGCCTGGCCCAAACCAGCCGATCCTTTTTTTTTTTCTTCTTGGGCTGGGCTTCTGCGATGGGATAAGGCTCCACGCCTAACAGTACCAAGGTGGTTCTAAAAGGAGAGTCTACCTAGCAGCAATTCATTTATAAAAATTTGCTTGAGATTTGCTACCATTATGGAAAAATTAAATTGGGAATGGAGGAGTATGCATGTGGAAGGGAGGTAGACAAGGAATAGGGTAAACAATTGTTTGGACCATAGATAAAGCAGTGCAAGTGCCATTTCCATCTAAGTCAGCACAGAGCAGCCATACTAATCATCCTCCATCGACTACTCAGGTGACAATGACATGGACATAGGTCAAGAGATCAATCAAGAAATCCCAACCTAAAGAAAATTTGGAGCATGAGTATCAAGAATTCTTTGCGACACCTTCAAAGTTTGATCCTTCAAGGGAGGAAAGTAATAAAAAGGAGCAGGTTTAGCCAATGGAAATTATTTTGTCTATAGGACAGAAGGGGCAGCCCCACAATCTATGGTGCGGAAGGAGAAGTGTAAGAGATCACTATCAAATACAGGCACCAATATCTCTCCAGGTTCTGAATCACCACCTCAATTCAGACTTATTGTTCTTGTAGGGAATGGAAATACTGCAAAGTAGTAATAAGCCTCAAAACTCAAAAGTAGTAGTTGCATATGGTTTGACAAGGACCAGGAAGACCTAGAAGACAGTGATGACAAGCTCTAGCAACTCGGTAGTGAATTGGAAGGAAGGAGTTTTAACTAAGGAGGAGAAAAGCATGGTGGTAGCTAAAAACTAGTCAACTATTAAGGATACTTTTTTGATTACTTATTCTCAAAATTGTTGCCCAGCTAGACAATCCACGATAGAGGTGAACTGAGTTTTTCAAAAAATTAATTCAAGCATGTGTTGTTTTTTGAAAATTGTGAAGTGATGGTGAACAGAAATATGTGCTTAAGCTACTCTACATTGAATTACAAAAATTTAAAGCAATGAAGTAAGAAGACACATTCAAACATATAGAAATTTTTATAGTAGTTTGGTATACTCAATACTACATCCACTTTCCAATCCCTCTTTTAAAAATTTTTACTATAATCTTTTCAAGATTACAGCCAGATTATTTTTTTAGGCTCATAATCCGAAACCTTTATAGCCAAATCTTGGCTAAGAACCTAACTTAAATTTTTAATTAAAATTAATTACCAAAAAATAAGAATGAAGAATAAAAATACAAAGCTCCTTAAAATAAGCAATAATAAAATAATAATACTTTAAAAGGAGAATCCTAGGAATCTATTGGAATCTTTAAGATTGCCTTCTTATTAAAATCCCAATGATTGGAAGTCTTTTCAAGTGGTTGGAAAGTGATAGTTCTTAATTCAATGCTTCTTAGCTTTTTTTCTTATTCTCAACTATCTCTTGATTACTCTTAGAATATTCTAAGTTCTTGATTGTCTTTAATGAGTTTGATAAGTTTTTATCATATCTTTCGAGTCAAAATAACTATTTGTAGCTATTGGGGGATGAAATATGACCATTTGATTCAAATTTAGATATTTTTGTTCTTTCTATAGAACTAGCTGTTGGACTATCAATAGGCTTCGAGTCGACTTGGATATCAATCGTGTCGACTCAAATACCATTCAAGTAGGCTTGGTCTAAAAAAAAGTAAGCTCAGTTCAACTCATCAAAAATTATCTTTTTGTGTCTCTGTTATTGGATCGACTCGGATAATTGGGGTTGACTCGATTTCCACTGAGTCGATTAGATCATCATTAGAGTTGACTCAGTTTTCACTCTCTAAAATATAATTTTCTATATTTTTAGCTCTTCCTGTGAGATCGACTCCATTTTCATATGAATTGGCTCGGTCGGTTGCATGCCTACTGAAATTCGTGAATGCTAAATTCTGATTTTGTTGCTTTTGTAGAATTTTTATTTTCACTTCCCAAAATACTATTTTTTCTTGAAATGATTGGCTTTTCTATCTTCCGAAGGCTCCAAAAATATATCTTTTATATCCAACTTTTATCAAACTTAAATATTTCTTTTAGTACTTTAATATTTTCTGAAATATAAACTTATTTAAATTATTAGTTATATTATATACTCAAATATTTTATTATTTATGAAAATCAATTCTTGAAATCAACAAATATGTTGCACAACTTCTCCATATACTTGGGACATCTCTATGTGAACAATTATAGGGTACTACCCACAAGACTCGGGGCATTGGTTGTATTTTCAATGTTAATAAGGAGGTGAGTTCAGCTAAGAGGTAGATTCTAAAGGGAAAGAGGGTAGTCAACCAAGGCTCTAAATGATGATGATGATGTATATTATAGTATGGAACCATAGAGGGCATCCAAGCCCTCTTTTATGAAATATGTTTGTAAAATAATGTATAAGTATAGGCTAGAGATTTGGTATTTTCTGGAGACCAGGTTATCCTATGAACATGAAAGGAAGAATCAAAGAACTATGGGGCCCAGGTGGAGTATCTATATGGTGCAGGTGATGGAATTATCAAGGAAAATTGTTTTGGCTTGGAGGAAGGATGGTGCCATAATTAACTTTATGCATGCAGATAGGCAACTTATCCCTGGAGTTATTTCTTCTCAAGCTAGCAAGTCATGGATTTTAGCAGTTACTTATGCAAGTACAAATGGATCAGAGAAAGGAACATATGGAATTCCATTAACCAAGTGCAACAGTTGCAGATACCTCTCCTGTTAGTAGTGGATTTCGACTATGTTCTCGATGCAGAGGATAAGAAAGGGCGAAAACCATTCAAGCCGGATAGAGATGAAAGGGAGTTCAGAACATGTATTTGCACAAATGGTTTCATTGATCTGAGGTTTCAAGGGCCCAAGTATATATACCGGATATAATAATAAATTTGGCTCAGGAAGAGTATGGGAGAGATTGGACCGAGCCTTTGCAACCGAAAAATGGATGCATCTATATCCAAAAACCAAGATTAGGCACTTGGTAAGATATGCATTAGATCACTGTCCCGTTGCAATCTCTTTGGACAATAGGTGTAGCAGAGGGAGAGCACCACTCATGTTTGAAAAATTTTGGTTGATGTGCCCAGGGGTTCACCATGATGCTAACTAAAACAAAGCTAGCTATTAAAAAGTGGATCAGAAGAAGAGTGGGAAATTCATTTACCAAAGGGGAGGAGCTTCAAAAATCTATCATGCTTCTATAGCAGGAAGAAACTGAGGAATTTATAGTAGTTGATTGGGACTATCATGGGATTCTTCGAATGCAAGACACCCAATGGAGCCAAAAATCTAGAATTTTGTGGTTGAAGGATGCATATCTTGATACAAGATTCTATCATAGATCAATAGTGTTAAGAAGGAGAAGGAACATACTTAGTATGCCATACAATAAAAATGGCAGTGGACTTGAAGAAGAGGACACAAAGATGGTGCTGCTGGAGCATTACAAAAGGAGGTGGAATCAGATGGTACTACCATGTGAAAATTAGGAACCTATAATTCTTTTTTGTGGATAGAATAGAAAGTAAACTAGCTCTGTGACAAGCTGGCAGAACAACCCTTTAGCTTCGTTCTATCTTCCATTCCTGTATATGCCATGCATGTCTTCAGTTGCAGTGGCTATATTGGTGATTAAAATTGTAGAGGAGGAGCTACAAGCATTTTTATGGGGGCATCAATCCGAGCACCATGGATTTCATAAATTTTGCTGTCCTTGGAGGTCATATGCCAATCAAAAGAGAATGGTGGGTTAGGCTTGCACTCTTTAAAAACTGAAGTAGCTGGCCATGTTATGCAAATTAGCAGTCCCCCCCAAGTGGCTTTAAATTCTCATTTGTTATGGGCTCAGGTGGTGAGTACCACGTACAATTTTCACGGCCGGTGGGTGAGATATATAATAAACCAAGGTGGGCTTCCGTATAATATGGAGGAAAATCTGTCAATGCGGTGCCAGGTTTTTGTGCTATTCAGTGGGTTACTGGTGATAGAAGTAATCTGAGTGCCTACTCGAAGCCTCGGATCACTTCTACAATATTTTGTTCGTGGCTGTTATTGGTGAATCCAACAAATTAACGAGCAAAAGAGATAAAAGTTGGAGACATTACAATCGAAGATCACAAGCAAAACAACTCGACTCCGGCCTGTGATAGCCCGATTGACTCATCTTTAATGCATGAAACAAGAACCCCTTGGCCAACTAGGAAAGAAAAGGAGTCGACGGGAAAAGAACGGTTGTTATCATAGAATGATGTTATAACGGGGAATTTAGTTAACTGCAACAGTAATATCAGTCATAAAGCTTATCCTGACTGCCTGTCATGATAAATGCTTATAAATACAGGTAGGAGGGGACCTTCACATATAAGTGAAATCAGGGAGTAAAAAGATCCCTTCTCGAACTCCTCTAAGATTCTCCATTTATTAGCCGAATGAATGTCTACCGTCTTGAATATCGGAATGTCTCCCACCGGAGAATTTCCGGTCCGGGACCTATTTTGGAGGTGCACAAGGTGGCTGGTCAGTGGCCAACTTATATTAATGCGGATGCAAACAATGAACACCTAAAGGTGTCTGATTTTATCACCCTTGGTAGGCGTTGGGATTTGCATCGGTTAGCTTCTTTATTTAATACCGAGATGATGAACCATATTTCTTGTTTATCATTAGCTAGAGGGGTTTGGTCTGATTAGTTATGCTAGGATGCCACCAAGAGTTTTGATGTTCCTCTAAAGGAAATGTACAAGCTGGTTCGAAATGATTTTATTGCTCCACATAGTGCTTGGTTCAAGTGGATTTGGAAGCTGCTGGTACTATCGAAGTGTGTTTTTTCAAGTGGAAACTAGCTTGGAGAAGGTTGCCATGCAAATCCTTGACGCATGACATGGATATTCTTTCAACTCGGCAAGTAAATTGTGATCTTTGCATGCACACCGAGGAAAATGGACAATGTGCTGTAATTGATAGTCTGTTTGCACGTCACCATTGGACATCCTTAAATAATTGTCTGAAAGCGGATTTTATACCTGATTCTTTGCCAGCCTTGGTGGCATCATTGACCAAAGCCCAGGTAGAGGAGGGTGTAAAATTTGATCATGTTTATATGGCATCGATGATCTGGTTTGCAAGAAGCCAAAGATTGTTGTTTCAACAGCAAACATTTTTTTCCACCAAGAGAAATCAATCATCAGGATGGTATACAGGCATCATAATGATCAGCTCACCTTTCGCCCTCGGTCAAGGAAACGAGCAAATCTTTTTTTTTAACGCTAGCAGATGGTGTTTATAAATCACATTACCTGGATAGCCCCTCCCTTTGAGAGTATTAAAGATTAATTTTGATGGATCGGAGAACTTCGGTAGCTTGTGCTATCAGAAATCATCCCAGGAATCTTTTATTTGCTGCTGATACATGATTACCTGCTTCTTACTCTGTTCTTGCAGTGGAATTACAGGGGGCAATATGGTTGGAAATGTTTCATGCTTTGTTTACTTGGAATGCCATCCATTTATGGCTGGAAGGAGATTCGAGTACTCTTATGACATGGCTTCAATAAAAAAAAATCCTTACAGGTATAATGCAGACCCTCTCTTGAAAGATCTGAAGGCTTGGATATCAGATATGCAAGCAATAAAAATAACTCATCAGAAGGGAGGGAAACCAAAGCGGCAGATTGGTTGGCTAGGAGAGCTTTAGTAAACCTGTTTGCCAGGAGCTTAAAATATATTAAACGCTGATGCATTTGGTGTTGGATATCTAAGGTCATGATAGTTTTGGTTGTGTGAACTTGGACTCTGTTTTCTTTTATTCTGGTTCTTATGGACCCTGTACTTCAAAAAAAAAAAAAAAAAAAAAAAATCCAATGCAAACAACTTTAATTTCTATTATTAATTCCTTGAACAATATCTATATAAATACATGTATAAGCCAAGCGTCGCACTTGCCAAAAATACGTGTCGTACAACAGAATAAGGCCTTTTTTTTTTTTGGCGGGGGGGGGGGGGTGTCCTGCTCCTAAGAGAAGCAAGCCAGGCGATGACTAACGATCAATAGAGGTTAGCGTTTCGATGCCATTTTCCCCTTTAAATGTGACGACGTCGTTTCTCCTTTGCTTTAAATATGGTGACGGATAATATGTTGCTCAAGAGGTTTCGGAGATGGCACAGATGTTTGGTAGCCTAAGGACCAAAAAAAAAAAAAAAAGTTGACTTACGTTTAACAGGGGCCTAGTGTTTCGAGAAATTTTTTTAAATAATAAATTTTTATTAAATATTTATCAAACTACCGTTATTCATTTCATATTTTCTAAATTAGATGCTAAAATGAAAAGTTTTCGCCCACGATTTCATCACGAGTACAATATATGTTTTCATCAAATAAATTATATCCGCATCAAAAATTAATAAAAAAAATTAAAATTAATAATTTTTTAAAAAAAAAATTTAATAAAAAATCATCAGCTGTACATGCGGTTACCCGATTTTCATGTGAAATTATAGGTATAACCCATGAGTTGCCATTAAATCTAACCTATTCCCATCTAATTTTCTTATAAATTAAATTTAAATTTAATATTAAAATTTGATAAAAAATTAGATTGGATTAGAACTGTTACGGCTGTAACGATGACGTGGCCGGGCTCAGATACCGTCAGATATGATCGAGCCACGTGGAGATTTTCCCGGCCGAGTCAGCGCCACATTGCCGAGGTCGAGCTCGGCAAGGCTACTTTGCCAGACGACTTCCCAAGACGAAACCGCTCTCGCCGAAGTCGAGCTCGGTTCGGGGCTCCTCCTGCCACCTCGCCAGGCGTCCACCCAGGAGGGGCCCGCCTAGGCCGAGGTCGGCCGATCCTTCGCTCCTTCGCCAGGTGGCCCCCGGAGACGGGTCCACCTCGACCGAAGCCAGGCGACCTCCTGCCACCTCGCCAAGTGTCCACCCGGGAGGGGTCCACCTAGGCCGAGGTCGGCCGATCCTTCGCTCCTTCGCCAGGTAGCCCCCGGAGACGGGTCCACCTCGGTCGAAGCCAGGCGACCTCCTGCCACCTCGCCAGATGTCCACCCGAGAGGGGTCCACCTCGGCCGAGGTCATGCTGCACGTACAGAGAAGGTCCCAAGGAAAGAGGCGCAGGTTCCGAGGTCGTCCCTCGAGCCGTGCGCATCACAGGCGGCGTCCCGTACGGATGGCGGCGGCACGCGAAACACCATTTGCATCGGCCCGACAGGTCCCGCAGTCGAGAGGCGCGGTTCTGACAAAACAGGGCCCATAGACGGATGGCGCCTACACTTGGGAAGGAGAGCGCTCTTACTGGGCCCGAGGTCTGACCGGCCGCCTTACCGGCGCCACCCCCCTTCTGTCTTTGCCCTTTCCCCGCTGGACTCGGCGGACGAGGTCGGAAAACCGCCTGGCCCTCGACACCGAAAGGGGAAAGAGAAAAGGATGGGGGAGGGGAGCCTCCCAGGAGGAGAAGACAGGCGAACAGCGAGAGGAGATAAAAGGAAGGAAGCTGGGGACGACAAGGTAAGCGGATCGGGCTGGGGACAAGGAAGAAACAGTGGCCAAAAGCCTCACTCCGAGAAGTGAGATCCAAGGTCCCGAGAGGGGATCGCTTGGCGTGAGCTCGGCAAGGAGGCCCGGCCGAATTTCTGGTCCCCATAGCACCTTTCTTACTAGTAAATTCTCTGAGTCTGGAACCCCTTCGGGGGCCCGTCTTGGAGAATCTGTTCCTTCTCGTCGTCTACTGACTTGACCGTCGGAGCTCCCTCGCCGGGATTCCCGGCCAGGGTCTTCTGACCCTCTCTTGCAAGTCCGCTCCAACCAAGAGGCTCCGGGAGCCAGGCGGTCCGATAGGATCGACGGATCCGAGGCACGGGCGCGGCGACGAGAACAGCAACAGATTGGCACGCCAGGTAGGGGGGCAGGACAACACCCCCTAGCGGGAACCAGCTTTCTGCAGGTGTCGCGCTCTCTGACAAAGGTGGTCACTCGTGGGCGCGAGGCGTCCACCAGCCGTGTGGGGGAGGTTCCCTCCCCTCAAGGGGCCCACAGCCCGGAGAGGGAGCTTCCAACTCCCCCTCCTCTTCCACCACAGCCGACCTCAGCAGATGGGCCCCTTGCGGCCGTCATCCAACAGCTGCAGACCTTGACCTCGGCGGTCCGGCAGCTCCAGCATCAGCAGTGGTCCCTGGCCACGCAGCCGCATCCAGGGACCCCCACGGCCCGAGCCGCGGGACAGCGTGGGAGCCTGCGCTCCATCCAGGGCAGGCCATTCCACCCAAGGGCAGTCTCCAACCCCCGCGGGAGCCACCAGGCTCCCGCAAAAAGAAATTACTCCGGTTCGGCGGATCATGAGAGTCGATCCCCGGTCGATGAAGCCGAAACGACGCATCGCAGCAAGCGACGCCGAGGCCTGACTTCGCGCCGAGACCGATCGGCGCCCCCTTCACCAGTGGCCTCAGTGGAAGACTCCACCGACGAAGCCATCAGGCGCCAGGCCGAGAGGCGCCTGGAGGAGCACGAGCGCAAGCTAGCGGAGTTCGCCCATCGATTTGCCGACCTGCAGAACTCGTCGGCGGACCCGGCGGGCTACGACTCCCGTCCCCCCTTCTCTGAAGAAATCTAGGCGGAGCCGATCCCAAAACGGTTCCGCATGCCGCAGGTGGATCCCTACGACGGGACCACCGACCCTCTGGACCATCTGGAGAGCTACAAAGCTCTCATGAGAGTCCAGGGGGCACTGACGCCCTTTTGTGCATCGCCTTCCCGGCCACCCTCCGGAAGGCCGCTCGAGTCTGGTTCACCCGCCTCGAGCCCGGATCCATTTGCTCCTTCCACCAGCTGGAAGGAAACTTTGTAGCGCACTTCGACGCTTGTCGAAAGGTGCCGAGAGAGGTGGACAGCCTCTTCTCCATCCGCCAGCAGGACCAGGAGCTGCTCCGGGACTACATCACCCGGTTCAAGACCGCAGCCCTGGAAATCTACAGCCTGGACGAGCCCGTCGCCATGCTGGCTTTGAAGCGCGGGCTCAAGACGTCCCGCCTGACCTACTCCCTGGACAAGAAGCCGCCCAGGACGTACTCCGAGCTCCTCCTCCGCACCCACAAGTACATCCGGGCGGAGGAGGCCGACCGCACCCGTCGAGAGTTGGACGGGAAGACTCTAAAGAGGCCGCCCCCGAGAGATACCCCGGGAGCTCGAAAGTCCGGGCCATCTGCCGACCCTCGCCCGAATCCAAGGCCGAGGGGCGAGGCCACTCCGGAGCGGAGGTTCACCCCTCTCCTCGCACCTCGGACTAAGATCATCATGGAAATCGAGGGCGAGTGCTACCTCCGCCGATCTCCTCCTCAGAACCCGAGGGCCATCCGGGACAAATCGAAGTACTGCCAGTTCCACCGCGAGCACGGTCACGACACGGAGGAGTGTCGCAACCTGAAGCGGGAGATCGAGGAGCTGATTAAGAGGGGCTACCTCAGGAAGTTCGTCAGGAACGAGGTCCCACTGGAGGGGCAGCCGCTCGCGACCTTGCCGCCAGTTCCTGCAATCGATAACCGCCCGACGGAGAAGCCCGTGGGCATGATCTCACGCGGGATCGGACGAGTGGCGAAGAGAGCCCGGGAAGTCAGAAACCCGGAGAATGTAATCCCTCCCGAGGAGGGGAAGGATAATGATAATGTAAACAACGATGCCGTGGTGGTCGAGATGACCATCGCGAAGCACCCTGTACATCGAATCATGGTGGATAGTGGAAGCTCGGCTGACGTACTTTTTTACGATGCTTTTTCTTGGATGAATTTGTCTCACGGTCAGCTGAGACCGGTACATACCCCCCTGGTAGGTTTTACAGGGGATTCCATGGGGATCGAAGGGGAGATCACTCTCCCGGTCACCGCCGGATCCCCGCCTCGGCAGACGACCATCCTGATGACGTTCACCGTCGTCAGGCTCCCTTCGCCTTACAACGCCATTCTCGGGCATCCCGGGCTCAACCAACTGGACGCCGTGATCTCCACGAAAAGGTTATTGGTGCAGTTCCCCACGCCCTCCGGGCTCGGGGAGATGAAGGGGACAACCCAGCCGGTCCCGCTTTGCCTCCAGACGGTCCCGGGTGCCCGGGGCACGGAGCTCGCCCTCGATGCCGATGACCTCGACCTAAGGGAGAAGGAACCCAGGGGAGGGCCCGTAGAACGCCTGTTGACTTATCCCCTCGGTTCCGACCCACTGAAGACGGTGCAGGTCGGGGCCCAACTCCCTGATGAGGAACGGACCCGCCTGCTTGAGTTCCTCCGCGCGAACGCAGATGTGTTCGCCTGGTCGACGGCCGACATGCCGGGCATTCCGCCCGAGGTCATCACGCACAGGTTGAACGTGGACCCAAGCTGCCGCCCGGTCCGCCAGAAGAAGAGGAGCTTCGCCATGGAAAGACAGAAGGCCATCAATGAGGAGGTGGAGAAACTCCTCGCCGTCGGCTTTGTGCGGGAAGTCCGGTATCCCAGCTGGCTAGCGAACGTGGTCATGGTAAGAAAAAGTAGTGGTAAGTGGAGGATCTGTGTGGACTACACCAACCTCAACCGAGCTTGCCCGAAGGACAGCTTCCCTCTTCCAAAGATCGACCAGCTGGTCAACACTACCTCGGGACATCGCCTCCTGTCATTCATGGACGCATTCTCCAGATACAACCAGATCCGAATGAGCCCGGAGGACGAAGAGCATACCGCCTTCATAACCGATCGCAGAACTTTTTGCTACAGGATGATGCCGTTTGGCCTCAAGAACGCTGGAGCCACGTACCAGCATCTGGTCAACAGGATTTTCAAGGACCAGATCGGCCGCAACATGCAGGTGTACGTGGACGACATGCTGGTGATGAGCAAACCCGATTCGGACCACGTAGCTGACTTGGCGGAGACATTCGGCAACCTCCGACATCATCAGATGAAGCTGAACCCGGCGAAGTGCGCCTTCGGTGTCTCCGCCGGGAAGTTCCTAGGATTCATGGTGACCCAAAGAGGAATTGAAGCTAACCCGGAGAAGGTCCAGGCCATCCTGGACATGGAGCAGCCCGCCTCCAAGAAGCAAGTGCAGCAACTCACCGGCCGAGTTGCGGCCTTCAGCCGCTTTATCTCCAGGTCGGCAGATCGCTGCCGTCCCTTTTTCAAGGTGCTGAGGAAGATGAACGACTTCGCTTGGACCGAGGAATGCCAGAAGGCCTTCGAAGAGCTGAAGAAGATGCTCGCATCGCCACCGTTGCTATCCAGGCCCGAGAAGGGGGAGGAACTCATCCTCTACCTGGCGGTCACCCCGGAAGCCGTCAGCTCGGTCCTGGTTCGGACCGATGACCAAGGAGTCCAGCGGCTAGTGTACTATACCAGCAAACTTCTCCGCAACGCGGAGCTCAGGTATTCTCGGCCCGAGAAACTCGTTTTCGCGCTAATAGTGTCTGCCCAGCGTCTCAGGCCCTATTTCCAAGCGCATCCCATCGCTGTCCTGATGGATCAACCGCTGAAAGCGGTGCTCAGCAGACTCGATACTTCGGGACGATTGGCGAAGTGGGCACTGAAGCTCAGCGAGTTCGACATCGCGTACAGGCCAAGGTCGACCATGAAGGCGCAGGTGCTGGCCAACTTCTTGGTCGAATGCGCAGGCTTGGGCAAGGAGCCCGAGGAAGGCCCCTCAGGCCAGCCGCTGAAGGCGGGCCCCGATGAGCCCGGAGAGGATGCCTGGATCCTTCATGTGGATGGAGCCTCGAACTCCGGCGGGAGTGGAGCCGGACTCATCCTTGCCAACAGCGATGGGGTCGTCGCCGAATGCGCGCTCCGTTTCCAATTCGCCGCGACCAATAATCAGGCGGAGTACGAGGCACTTCTTGCCGGGCTGAGGGTTTCCCGCGAGCTGGGCGTAACCAACCTCAAAGCTTTCACTGATTCCCAGCTCGTGGCGGGACAGGTCTCCGGGGAGTATGCCGTGCATGACCCCCAAATGGCGAAATACTTGGAGCTCGTCAAGACGAGCGCGTCCAGATTCCGGCGCTTTAACATCTTCCACATCCCCCGCAGGAAGAACGCCCGTGCGGATACTCTCTCCCAGCTGGCGACCCTGCCGGACTCGATGCTGGGCCGCGCTCATGTGGAGCGCCTTGAGGTCCCAAGCCTCGAGGCCCCGGTGGAGGTCCATCAGGTCAGCCATGAACCCAGTTAGATGGACAAGTACGCCGAATACATCACCAGTGGTACCCTGCCGGAGGACCGCGAGGCGGCTCGCCTTATCAGAAAGAAAGCCGTGCGGTTCGTTCTGATGGATGGGCAATTGTACCGAAGATCCTACTCCTACCCCCTCCTCAAGTGTGTAGGACCCGCGGAGGCCAATCTCGTGCTCCAGGAGATTCACGAAGGCATCTGCGGGAACCACGTGGGGGGCAGAGCATTGGCCTACAAGGCCCTTCGTCAGGGCTACTTCTGGGAGACGATGAAGGAAGATGCCGCTGACTTCGTGAAAAAGTGCGATCGATGCCAGCGTCACGCCACGGTGCAACGGCAGCCCTCCAACCCAATCTCCCAGCTTTCAGCTCCCTGGCCATTCGCCCAGTGGGGGATGGACCTTCTGGGCCCATTCCCGCCGGCGTCTGGACAGCGAAAGTTCTTGATAGTGGCCATCGATTACTTCACGAAGTGGGTCGAGGCCGAACCCTTGGCGCGGATCACTGAAGCGAACGTCGCCAAGTTCTTTTGGAAGTCAATCGTTTGCCGCTTCGGCCTCCCCCACACCGTGGTTACTGACAACGGGCGCCAGTTCGACTGCCGGGAGTTCGAAGAGTTCTGCGGCGACCTCGGCATCAGGCATCGCTTCACCTCGATGGCGCATCCCCAAACCAATGGAGAGGCCGAAGTCATAAACAGGACCATTTTGCAGGGTCTCCGCACGCGGCTGGACCAGGCCAAAGGCAGATGGGCCGAGGAGCTCCCTAGCGTCCTCTGGGCATACCACACCACCCCGAGGACGGCTACCGACGAGACTCCGTTCAACCTCGTCTTCGGAGCCGAAGCGGTCATCCCGATCGAACTTAGCCTACCCACGCTGCGTGTGGAGCAATATGACAAGGCAGAAAACCCCACCAGGATGATGCTCAACCTCGACCTTCTTGAAGAGACGAGGGACAAGGCCCGAGTTCGGATGGCGGCGTATAGGCAGCGTGTGGCCAGGTATTACAACTCCCGAGTGCGGCCGAAGATTTTTCGTCCCGGAGATCTGGTCCTCCGGCGCGCTGAAGCTTCTCAGCCACGGGAATGCGGCAAGCTCTCACCCAACTGGGAGGGCCCGTACCGGGTAGCGGAAGCCCTCCCCCATGGCGCCTACTACCTGGAAGAATTGGGAGGAGCCAGGTTCCCCCGGACGTGGAACGCCTCGAACCTAAGAGTGTATTATCAATAATGTAAGGTTCCCCACTCCTGCAATAAAGTTTCCTTGCTTCAAACGCTCTCCTCTCACTTTGTAGGGAAACCAGCGCATGGCCCTGAATTCGGCACGCCCGACCATGGCCGACGGCCGAAGGAAGCGGGAGATCCTGGGCTTCGGCCTGGAAGGTGGCGACGAACCCAGTTCGCCCACGCAAGCCCGGAGAACAGCTCGGTAAGCCGTGCAAGGCTTGAGAAAGCCTGCAGCCCCGGGGTTCAGTCCGGAGATCCTGGGCTTCGGCCTGGAAGGTGGCGCCGAACCCAGTTCGCCCACGCAAGCCCGGAGAACAGCTCGGCAAGCCGCGCAAGGCTTGAGAAAGCCTGCGGCCCCGGGGTTCAGTCCGGAGATCCTGGGCTTCGGCCTGGAAGGTGGCGCCGAACCCAGTTCGCCCACGCAAGCCCGGAGAACAGCTCGGCAAGCCGCGCAAGGCTTGAGAAAGCCTGCGGCCCCGAGGTTCAGTCCGGAGATCCTGGGCTTCGGCCTGGAAGGTGGCGCCGAACCCAGTTCGCCCACGCAAGCCCGGAGAACAGCTCGGCAAGCCGCGCAAGGCTTGAGAAAGCCTGCGGCCCCGGAGTTCAGTCCGGAGATCCTGGGCTTCGGCCTGGAAGGTGGGTCAGAACCCAGTTTGTCCACGCAAGCCCGGAGAACCACCCGGCAAGCCGCGAAGGTTTGAGAAAGCCTGCGACCCCCGGGGTTCAGTCCGGAGGTCTCGGGCTTTGACCTGGAAGGTGGGGCAGAAACCACTTCGCCCACGCGAGCATAAAGGCAATCCCAAGGCCGGACCCGCTCAAGGCCTACCCTGACGCCACGCGGTCCGGAATGTCCCAACTTTCGACTTGAGCGACGGACGGGACCAGGTCCACGTTCGTTTTGGCACTCCACATCAACATCTCAAGAAAGAAAAAGAGGAGATGGGAGAGTGGGGAAGGAAGCGAGCTCGAGACTTAGTTAAATCAAACTTTCATTGATCCAAGGAAGAGTACAAACTGGGAATCCCGACAGGCCGGGAGTCCCCAAAAAAGAAGAAGAAAAAGAAAAAGGAATACAACTACGACAACGGAGGAGGTGAGAAGATGGCGGCTCAGTTTGGTGCAGGGTCGGAGCCCTCCGCCTGGGTCGCGCACTCCGCATCCTCGCCTTCAGCGGCGGCCGGCTCAGGCGGCTGCTCCGGAGCCACAGCTTCGTCGGTCGCCGGGGCCGTGGGCGTGGCGCCAGCCGCACCGGAGGCTCTGCTCTCAGGTCCTTGCCTCCTACCTCCGAGCACTACCCCACTAAGGTCGAGCTCGGGGTAGAAGGCACCTACCTTCTCCCGGCACATCCGGAACCCCTTCAGAAAGGAGTCCACGGCGGCCTCCCGGACCTCCGACGTGTACTCGTCGGAAGCCCGGAACTTCGGGACGGCCTCCTGCGCCTCCCGCTTTGCGGCCTCCAGGAGTCCGTTGACGTACGCACTCCGCTCCTTCGCCGTGTTTGCGTCTCGCCTGGCCTCCTCCAGCTGGCGCTCCAGCCACTGGGAGTGGGCCTGAAGACGGGCCCTCTCCGCTGCGTCCTCCTCAGCGTGACGCTGGTGGGAGACCCTCTCCTCCGACAGAGAAGACTCCAGCTCCTTGTTCCGCCCCTCGGCGCGCGCCAGGTCAGTCTGGAGGGCCTGATTGTTTGGTCGCAGCTCGACCCCCTTTTCCATGAGGTCCTTGACATCGGCCGCGAGCTTGCCGAGCTTCTTCTCCTTCTCGGCGTCCCTCTTTGCATTCCCTACGAGGAAGTTCCTCAGTAGGAGAACGTCATTCCCAATCTGCACAAGTAAAGTAGCCGAGTTAGAAGAAAGACTACCCGAGGTCACGAAAGAAAGAAGAAGGTAAGTTCGGGCTTACCATAAAAAGCTGCGGGAGGATCCCGAGCAGAGCGTCAGCATAGTCCCGGCCGCCCCGAGCTCGACGGTCCCGGGCTGTGGAGGCGTACTCCATCACCTTCTCCGCGAGCCCTTTATCGCGGATGACTGAACACCGGTGGGTGATCACCGGTGGCGGAGCCGTCAGTTCAGCTCCAGCGGCGACAGTCCCTCCAGCAGGAGCCGCAGCCGACGGGCCGACGGAGGACATGGGCTGCGCCGTCGGAGCTGCGGCGATGATAGGGCTGGCGCTGGACGGAGCTGCGGACGGTGGAGCCCCCTCGACGGCAGCACCACCGGATCTGGCAGCCGAGGAATCAACGGCCCCGCCCCGAGGCAGCCTGGGCGGGGGAGCAGCGGCCGCTGGACTAGGTGCAGACGCCGGCACCACCTCCTGGCTCGCCTCGATGCGAGCCCTCTTGGTCGCGGGCTCATCTACCTCCGGGACATCTCTCTGGGCCGCGCCCTTCAGGAGGCTCTCCAGTGAGAACTTCATGCCTGCAGTACAAAAAAAATAGAAGGTCAGCCAGCTCGGTTATAAAGGCAAAGGAATGCAAGAGTCAAGGGAGGACCGAATCTCACCCGACTCGCAGATGGGACTGATCCCGGCCTCAAAAAGATTCTGCTCCGAAAGCAGAACCTCGAGCGCCGGGACCACGTCGCTCAGCAGCAGGGAGTAGGCCTCCTGGTCCGCCGACTCGACCTGAGAGTTCCGGTTCGGAGACCGGTCCGGTTCACTCCAGGCCCAGTCGACATCCTCGACCGAGACAAAGAAAAACCGGCTCTTCCAGCCCTTGATAGAAGAAGGGAGGTCGAACCGGAGACACCTAGGCCTGGGCGAAATGTACCACCAGCCGTCATCGGTGGAGTACTTCTTCAGGGTGAACATGGCCCTGAAGAGGGAGAAACGGGCAACGAACCCGTGAAAGTGACAAAAAACTATGAAAGAGAAGATGACCCGGATGGCATTGGGAGCTAACTGGGCCGGAACAAGTCAAAAATGGCTAAGAAAAGAGAGGAAGAAGGGATGCTGAGGAAATCGAAGACCCCCGAGGAAGAAGTCTTCATAGAAAGCTATGCGGCCGGGGCCACTCATGGTGACGCATTCCCCGGGCCGCGGAACGAATAGACGAATTGATCCCGGGATGCCGTAGGCCTCCCGGAGCAAAGAAAGGTCACCCTCGGTCATGGTGGAAGCATGACCGGAGGGACCGGCGGGAAGAAGAGGCGGAGCAGGAAGAGAAAGAAGAGGAAGAGTGGAAGCAATCGAAGGAGACCGGACCCCCCTGGGGATGCCGATGGTGACACCCCCAAGTTGCAGACGCCTGCGGATCTCCTCTGGAATCGTTTCCTCCTCTGAGGAGGAAGAAGATGGAGTCCTCGGCCGAGACGGACCGGCCTCGTCCGGATTAGAAGAAACATAGCGACGACGCACCATGGCGAAGAAGAAAACAAGGATTCAGAGAGGAAAAGGGAGAGGGGGACTAGAGAGAAGGATGGAGGCACTCACCGAAAATACGCCAAGCGAGCACGGGGCAACGGAAGTTAGTCTGCAGCAAACCGCCCACGGAGCAAGGGGAAAGGCCTCATTCTGGAAAGTCCCCTCCTTTTCAAACTCAGTCGACAGCAGCCGTACCCGCCATTCCGCCACGAGCCACTAGATGATCGCCGCGTGGACGCACGCCCGACACAGACGCCTCGTTAGCAGGGTAACGGCCTCTGTCTCGAAGCGACACATTTATTGTGGGCAAGTGGACGACGCGTGGCGGCTTCCTATAGGGCTTCGGGCGCATCGAGAAGCAGCGACGAGGATCATGGCAATTATGATGCAAGATCTTCGCCTCCCCACGTCATGTCCGCATTTAATCCCGACGTTCCGTTCTACGATGCCCCAACGGAACGGCGGGCTGGGGGGCAACTGTTACGGCCGTAACGATGACATGGCCGGGCTCAGATACCGTCAGATATGATCGAGCCACGTGGAGATTTCCCCGGCCGAGTCAGCGCCACATTGCCGAGGTCGAGCTCGGCAAGGCTACTTCGCCAGACGACTTCCCAAGACGAAACCGCTCTCGCCGAAGTCGAGCTCGGTTCGGGGCTCCTCCTGCCACCTCGCCAGGCATCCACCCAGGAGGGGCCCGCCTAGGCCGAGGTCGGCCGATCCTTCGCTCCTTCGTCAGGTGGCCCCCGGAGACGGGTCCACCTCGGCCGAAGCCAGGCGACCTCCTGCCACCTCGCCAGGTGTCCACCCGGGAGGGGTCCACCTAGGCCGAGGTCGGCCGATCCTTCGCTCCTTCGCCAGGTGGCCCCCGGAGACGGGTCCATCTCGGCCGAAGCCAGGCGACCTCCTGCCACCTCGCCAGGTGTCCACCCGAGAGGGGTCCACCTCGATCGAGGTCATGCCGCACGTACAGAGAAGGTCCCAAGGAAAGAGGCGCAGGTTCCGAGGTCGTCCCTCGAGCCGTGTGCATCACAGGTGGCGCCCCATACGGATGGCGGCGGCACGCGAAACACCATTTGCATCGGCCCGACAGGTCCCGCAGTCGAGAGACGCGGTTCTGACAAAACAGGGCCCATAGACGGATGGCGCCTACACTTGGGAAGGAGAGCGCTCTCACTGGGCCCGAGGTCTGACCGGCCGCCTTACCGGCGCCACCCCCCTTCTGTCTTTGCCCTTTCCCCGCTGGACTCGGCGGACGAGGTCGGAAAACCGCCTGGCCCTCAACACCGAAAGGGGAAAGAGAAAAGGATGGGGGAGGGGAGCCTCCCAGGAGGAGAAGACAGGCGAACAGCGAGAGGAGATAAAAGGAAGGAAGCTGGGGACGACAAGGTAAGCGGATCGGGCTGGGGACAAGGAAGAAACAGTGGCCAAAAGCCTTGCTCCGAGAAGTGAGATCCAAGGTCCCGAGAGGGGATCGCTTGGCGTGAGCTCGGCAATGAGGCCCGGCCGAATTTCTGGTCCCCATAGCACCTTTCTTACTAGTAAATTCTCTGAGTCTGGAACCCCTTCGGGGGCCCGTCTTGGAGAATCTGTTCCTTCTCGTCGTCTACTGACTTGACCGTCGGAGCTCCCTCGCCGGGATTCCCGGCCAGGGTCTTCTGACCCTCTCTTGCAGGTCCGCTCCAACCAGGAGGCTCCGGGAGCCAGGCGGTCCGATAGGATCGACGGATCCGAGGCACAGGCGCGGCGACGAGAACGGCAACAGATTTCGGTGTTGAGGGCCACGCGGTTTTCCGACCTCGTCCGCCGAGTCCAGCGGGGAAAGGGCAAAGACAGAAGGGGGGAGCCTCCCAGGAGGAGAAGACAGGCGAACAGCGAGAGGAGATAAAAGGAAGGAAGCTGGGGACGACAAGGTAAGCGGATCGGGCTGGGGACAAGGAAGAAACAGTGGCCAAAAGCCTCGCTCCGAGAAGTGAGATCTAAGGTCCCGAGAGGGGATCGCTTGGCGTGAGCTCGGCAAGGAGGCCCGGCCGATTTTCTGGTCCCCATAGCACCTTTCTTACTAGTAAATTCTCTGAGTCTGAAATCCCTTCGGGGGCCCGTCTTGGAGAATATGTTCCTTCTCGTCGTCTACTGACTTGACCGTCGGAGCTCCCTCGCCGGGATTCCCGGCCAGGGTCTTCTGACCCTCTCTTGCAGGTCCGCTCTAACCAGGAGGCTCCGGGAGCCAGGCGGTCCGATAGGATCGACTGATCCGAGGCACGGGCACGGCGACGAGAACGGCAACTGGAACCATTCATGATCCAGTCCAACATGATCTATTTTTATCCATAGGCATCCATGTTTGGTGAATAAATATATATATATATATATATATATATATATATATATATATATATATATAAGGGGGAACCAGTGTGCGGGATCATTATACCACCGACGACGAAGCTCCCGGTGATGGAAATAACCAGTTGTTGCAGGGGTGTGATGAAAGATCAAGTTGGAAGGAAGGAAGCTTGGATTATATATTTTCTTCTCTAGTTTATAAGTTGGAATAATAGAAATTTCCTGAACTCATCAGGTTGTTTGGGAGGTTGCTGCGTGTATGCTACAACTATCTTTTCCCTTGCTACATCATCTGAGTAATAGGTAAAATTTTGATTGTTGATGCTGATCTCCATGAACCAAATGAAATGCCTGGATTGTCAGTTCACCGCCTTGGATTCCTGCCAAATAAATTTCGGAGCGAAATTTTTTCGGCAGGGGACACTCCGATGCCTAAATCAATAGAGTTTGGACAACAGAACGGAGAGTTCAAAGAGGGCAAAGATAGAAAAGGGATGTATCAAATTGACTCGGCTTAAGATAGCCTTAGCCTTCCTTATCCCTTTTATCTCTTTTTATAGGCGTTGATCCAACTGAAAGTGGTTAAACTGTCTTATAACTAATTACTGTTAGGGAAATTAATTAGGATAACTTCTTCTTAGCTAATTATAGTTAATGTTAGTACTTATCCATCTTGGTCTTTGTTGACGCAATGGCCATCAGTTGTATAGTTTGTTAGTTATAACAACCATGCTTATTCTTGATGAGCCTGAAGCCATCAAACCTTAGGCCGAAGTGGATTGGCCGACTTCAGGTCGACCAATTATCCTGGAGCATGTTGATGGCCGACCACAGGTTGTATATCGTCATCGGTTGAAATGCAGTGCTAATCCATCTTTATGTTGGGTTGGTCTTCAAGATGTGGGGTCGACCGGTTCAACTGGGCCAATTAATTCTCTGGTTTGATTTATCATAACACTTACCCTCCGCTTCCAATTTTAAGGCACTTTATTACTTTAAAAGATAGGAGTATTAATTTTTGCCTTCTTTCGGTAAAAAGGGAAGATTACTAAGAAATTTTAAGGCACTTTATTACTTTGAAAGATAGGAGTATTAATTTTTGCCTTCTTCCGGTAAAAAGGGAAGATTACTGAGAATCACCGTGAAGATAAAAATATGGCCCGATACCGAAAGTCACTACCCCAACCATCTTTACCATAAAATTTTAGAGGCCATGACATCTCACACACTCGACCATTTAATCCAAAATTTTGCATGCATGTTCTACATCATCAGGGATATCATATAGGTTAAAACTAACTTTAGATATTTAGTATGTACAAACATGCCATTAGACGGTTCAAGGTTGGTTTCAAGCCAAAAATTCATGAAACTTTACAGTTTTTGGCTAGAAATAAGCTTTAAACATATTATATATTGTCAAGGAATCAAGGGATTCGATCATAAAGCTTTAATATCAATGTTGAATAAAAAATATAAGAATTTACAGGTTTTGAATATAAGAATTAATAAGTTTCGGACTACCTTATACCGAAACTAATCTGAATCTTTTTCCCATAAACCAGATCACGATCAAACCACGACTCTTGAATTAGAAGCACAATCACAGGTTAAAATGCACCAAGTTTTTACAACCCAAAAGCCTTTCAAGATGAGTGTTTCTTCGAGAGATTTTGTTTCAATGCCTTTCATCAGGTATAAGTGAACTCTTTGAAAAACCATATATCCCTACCTCTTAAAATAGTTTTTCAGCATGTTGAAGTTATGGAAGTTATCAAAGTAACTCCCAAAGAACAGTTAATTCTTATCTAGATTAGATTTTGCTTACATGGATGACCCAAATCCATATTAAAACGCAACACATAAAAAACCTAAAATTAAGATAATATAACTAATTTAATTTTTTTATACATGATTTCGGTTATATTTATTTGTATGCAATTATGGAATATTTTTAATTAAATTAGGGTTTTTTGTTTTCTTTTTTTATTCAGTCTAGATGAAAAAGTTCTTGTGACAAGCGAGAATATACTCTAGAACTACTTTTTTATGAGTCAACCCACCGCATAGCACCAGTTCCATGCTAGTTCATCAACAAAACTTGATTGCTGTGATGGCAGCAACATGCTCTGCTCCATGAGTTTGAAACAAGTTGGATCTTCAAATTCACATGATCATAAACATGGATGAATAATTATGCATCTGTTGCAGCAACAACCAACATGGAAATGGCTGTTTCTTTGGACCATGCAAATAGGTAAACCTCCATGCACCTGACCTTGTTCTTGATTTCTTAGGAATTGAACATGTCAATGAACACTGTGCAACAAGAATCAAATACAGGCCCTACATTGATGTGATAAATTTTCTCATATGCAGGATCTTGCACACAGTTAAATATAGATGAACATAAGCCTGTCTCGACAATCATTCTCTTCAGCTTAAAAAAGTATATTGGACAATGCTTCTTCAAATATTTGGGCTTGGATAATTATATCAGGGGTGATCTCTCAAGTACAGCCCTCCCTATTAAAAGAAAAGGGCAAAAAAGATCTCGTCTTGAACAGCTAGGGATATTTGGAAAAGGCTACCCCTATTTACATAACCAAGTGCCTAGAGAAATCTTCTATAAATATATATATATATTTTCCTTGATGACATATAATTTTTTATGACCACGATTAAACTATCGCCAGTAAACTGTACTATCTATAATGATTTCATGCTAATATGCTTAGTACACGCAATTCTTCTGTTATCATCCATTCAGTTGAACGAGATTCCAGGTCATACTGAACTAAGACTACATTCAAGCAAAATAAAATATTACTGTGCTTTAGGCATATGTTCATGGACGCAACATTGGCATTGTGAGAGCTAGTGTTCGGTCCTAGAGATGCTTGTGAGAAGAATGTGAAATCTTTCAGGAATGGCTCGTCTAAGCTAAGTCTTTTGGAATGCTAGCTAAGGATGATATTGCAAGAGTATGCACACTTTGTTCTGGACAGAGTCAAAATGCCCAAAGACTGGATTGGTGTCACAGGCTGACATCTTAAGAGGTAAAGAAAAGAGACAGAGACCTAACTCGCAATCCAATGACAGCATCCATGTGGACTTGATGCAGTATATGAGAAATTAGCAAGGGTGCCTAGAAAGAGAAGTATGAGAAAACATGGCCAGAGGCTTCATCCTTTCGATTAGGGGCCCGCCTGTCCTGGTTAATATATGGTAGAAATGGAATCAGATGAATGGTTAACCTAAGCATATCCAAGCACAGAATGTGAATGCCAAAGAATTTTGAGCTGCTAATAAAAAATGGTATCTAAAAAATGTTTTCAACCTCCGACGTTTGCATTGGTACTTTGTTATATGCACTAGGTGGGTCAAGGAAATGTAGTCTTCACTACAATAATATGTACTTCCAATTTTCCCCAAGCTCATGTCACCTCCATTTGTCGATCTCCCTTGATGTCACTTTTATTAGCTTTTTGGTACTTTCAATAAGCTCATCAACCAGGGCTTCAATCTGTTGCCTGAAAAATTGGAAAGAAGAATAGACAGGAATGTAAGCACAGCATGAATAAATTCCAACCATGGGACAACATAAGAAAAAGATTGGGACCATAAAATTCTAGAAAGGAATGGGCAATGCCAAAACTACAAAAAGAAACTGCACGATACCAATATGTACAAAAATTTAGTAAAGAATGATAACGAGTAAGCCAAAAGCACATGATTGCAGTCTTATACAATAAAGAAAATGCATCAGACTAAGAATGAGCCAAGATAATTGGTTTAGCTAAATTTCGTAAACTTAACAGCTTGTTCGAGTGCTCTAGTTCTACCAATGACAGCCAAATGCTATAGTATTGGCAGGCAAATTGGGAATAGCACATGATGAAGAATTACATGAGATCAATTAAAATTTGACCACAGCATATAATGACTCCTTGAGTATATGATAACTAAACTTATTGGATGGTCACCACATATCACTTCAACATTTTGATTATTGCAATTTTCATCATGGTTAATCCTGTTAGGTATGGTCATGCTGAGCTCTTTGGTGAGACAGAGGGTTATTCTCCGGCGCAGGGAGATATCTGGTATTCGGAGGTCCATCCTCTTGCCGTTTTTTCTCATTACCTAAATGAGAACTGATCGGCCACTTCATGCCTAACTTTGTCCTTTAAAGTTATTGTGATATTCAGGCAATGCTTAGTTCCATCTTTATTATCTAACGTTCTAAATGATCATTTTCTTCTACTATACTTTGGTCTCAATTGGTATGTCCAAACATTGTCCACTATACCCATCTAACAATTTTATGACATCTGCAAATAGTCTACAGGCTCCCCAAGGTAACTAATGCTCAACTGTCTGAAAATAAAGGCTCCTAGCTAACCACCGGCATGGCCTTAAAAGTTGGGAAGTCCGTTACTTGTCACAAAGCAGTACTTACAGTCTATTGTTGTTTTTCCCCTCAGATGAAGGTGCAGTCCGTTGTTTCATCTTTCAATGAACAGCTTCAGAATCTTATTGCCCAAGCACGACATCCTCGGCAATTGCTTATCAAGCAAATGTTATTTGCAATTGGACACAATCATATCCCTTTTCCTTCCATTTTTGTAGATCATATGTAGTTCTCTTTGCTTAAATTTATTTCACCCAATCTTCAAAACTGTTTTACATTACGTATGTTTAATAGTTGACCTTAGATTTTACTATAATTGTATAGATTGTGCTCGTATGTCAATAGCATGTTAACATATGCTACACCAGTACTTAATGCTTTCATGAACTAATATAAATAAAAATCTATTCCAATGCATGAAATAATATATTTTATTTGGAATATCTATCAGATCATAACTAATTTGATAGAGAACTAAAATGATGGATTGCCTAGCTTTGTGAGTTACAGCATTGTGTTAGTGAAGAAATTTAACAGAGAGAGTGGGAAAGAACACCCAGAAAAAAGAGCTTCCATTGAATAATGAAGAACAAAATCAATTTATACAAAGTAATCCGAAATCAATTTAGTAGACCAAAATCAACGTACACAAAGACACCTATAGCACTCCAGAAGCACAATTTTATGACTTCCACTCTCCCTCAACCCACCTAACAACAACAACATATCACTTTTGTAACATTACTCCTATTAAACTTGTACAGACTTTCATAAGTCCATTTTTCTTTGTTTTAAACAAACTGCTAACAAGTAACCAATTAAGAATTCTCTTAAAAATTAAAAGAATCTAAACCAACAAAGATCACTTTCCTAGTTGTCACCTATAAAGATCATATGTAAAGAACCTGAATTGCATCATTGATTTTTATGTTTTAGGTGGTTAATTGAGTACAAAAGCAGAAGCCTATGAGCTATGAACTTAAAGTAACAGGCACCCAGTGTGATGATTTGAATATGCCGACTGAAAAGTTGGGGCCCTAAGGAAGAACTTAGACTTGTCTCAAGGTGGAGAGGACTTTACATAGCCATGTGAGATTTTTTTTTTTTTTTAAAGGAATGTGAAAAAAAAACTAGATAACCTTAATGAGAAACTTATAAATCCAATTCCAAGTAGTAGAGGTAAAAGTGGTCATCATTATGTTTCAACAAATAGTCCTCTACTCAAGTGACCTTAAGTACCAAAAATATGCTAGGCTTAAATGTAAATGTAAATGTATTATTTATCATGAAAATAACAATCAACATCATGCCAAACTAATGAATCAAAGTCATTAAGTTACTTACTCAGGTGGAATGTTTCCTCTCCCATTGAA
Organism: Areca catechu; assembly: GCA_021397845.1. Lineage (NCBI taxonomy): Eukaryota > Viridiplantae > Streptophyta > Magnoliopsida > Arecales > Arecaceae > Areca > Areca catechu. The sequence continues at coordinate 44,324,383 of CM038047.1, read as the reverse complement.
TAGCTTTCCCACATTTGTGTATCTTCGGTTCTCATCATATGCAATTCCTCTTCCCATACCGTAACCAAATCCAATACCTATTCCACATCCAGCACCAAGTCCAAATCCAAATTGTAAACCAGGAAATCCAGCACCGATGCCCGCACCTGTTTAATGAGTTAGAGTGAAAAGGTATCTGCACACATCAGCAATTTAACAAAACTATATAAAGAAAAATATAGATAGTATTACAAGCCAATTTATCATTTTAAATTACAGTAGGAAAAGATTTTTCCTTCCTGAAAGTTTATGCAATGATTAACTCTCAGCAAACCAACTAAAATGCAAAGAAGGTATTTGTTTATCTGCAATTCTGCTTGGTGTGAGCCATGGTTATGCTTTAACAGTAAAGACTTGAAATTTGATGTCCATTACTCTTCTTTCCATCAATAATAAAATGCTTTTATAATAGAATAACTAGGATTTTACAACTAGTCAATTGAATTGCACAGAATCCTTGCCTTCAATAATGTGCAGCAAATCAGAATAAATAATGTAAACCTTAAGCAGTTGATTGGAAATATGGCATAATGGCTGAAAGCCTGAAACAAAATCCTTTTGAATTGATTATGACTGGGTGATGGGTAGTGATAATCTTTGTGGGCTAATCGAGTACCAAAGGCAGCTATCCTATAAACGGGTTGGGTTGGGATCAGATCCATGCTTGATCTGCATCTGAATCCAATAATGTATGGACCTGAATCTGATCCCAACAGGAGAGGTAAGACCCATATCCAACCACTATTGGATTTGAGTTTGAATTCCAGTTAATTATCAGGTTTGCTTGTGTCATGCAATGACCTAGGTTTTTTGCATGCTATTATTTTTAAGTTTTTCCTTTTATTTTCCTTCTTCCACCACTTACTAAAATAGTTTTGAATTTTTTTGCTTTAAAGCACTACTTGCCAACATGTGACAACTTACATACTCTATCACAGCAAACAGCTAACAAATATCTTGATTAAGATAAGCGATAAAAGTCTACATGATCTTTAAGAACATTTATCTTCCCCACAACCACATAAGCTAATGTGGCAAACAAAAACTCATAACTGAAAGTAGCACAAAAGTTCATAAATGTCTAAAATATATCAATCATTCTTATCTCAAAATATCTTTTACTCAGCCCCTGTTAAAATGTCTGGAACCTATGGATGCTGATTACGCCTTCGGAGAGGTACACGAAGGTATATGTGGTGATCACTTAGGGGGCAAATCTCTAGCCTACAAAATAATATATCAAGGATACTATTAGCCGATCATCTAAAAAGATGCAGCAGACTTCGTCAAAAAATGTGATCAATGCCAAAGGTACTCTTATATCCAAAGGCATCCTGCGAGCCAGTTAACTCAATTAACAGCTCCTTGGCCATTTGCTTAATGGGAAATCAATATCCTCGGACTATTCCCTCCAGCTTCTGATCAAAAAAAAATTATTATTATGGCTATCGACTACTTCACTAAGTGGGTTAAAGCTGAACCTTTAGCCCACATAACTAAAAGAAAGATCGAGAACTTCATCAGAAATTATATAATCTATCGGTTCAAGATCCCGCATGCAATTATCACTAACAATGGAAAGCAATTTGATAATCAGAAGTTCAAATATTTTTATGCTCAATATCACATTGTTCACAAATTGATCTCCGTTGAGCACCTTCAATCAAATGGTAAAGCAGAGATGACAAATCGAACAATTCTCCATGATCTGAAGACAAGGCTAAATGGAGCAAAAGGACTCTGGGCCAAAGAGCTAAATTCAATCCTCTGGGCATATCAAACACTCCCCGAACTACAATTGAAGAATCACCGTTCAATTTAACATTCGGAAGCAAAGCAATAATATCGGTAGAGATCAGTCTACAATCCATGAGGATTATCATTTCAAAGAACCAGATAATTTAGAATGACGATGAGTGGATCTAGACCTACTTGAAGAAACAAGGCTCCAAACCCATCTAAGAATGTCCACATATCGACAAAAAATCATCCAGTATTATAACTCCTGAGTTAAAGCTAGAATCTTCCAACCCAAAGATCTAGTATTACGAAGGTCCGAAATATCCATGCCAACAGAATAAGGAAAACTCTTTCAGAATTTAGAAGGACCAAACCGGGTTACTGAAGTAATACGTCCTAGATCTTGCAAGATATAAAGCCTGGATGGATATCGGATTGCTTAACCATGGAATGTAGAAAAGTTACGCATATATTATCAATGACAGTTCTTCTAAATATTTTCATGAGAGCATTAATTCATAAACTGAAATACTCAATTGGTATGTCCGATAAATGGAGAGTTGGTTTAATCACCCGACTCAATCGATATGTCTGATAAATGGAGAGTTGGTCTAATCATCCGATTCAATCGGTATGTCCAATAAATAAAAGAGTTAGCCTAATCATCCGACTCAATCGGTATATCCGATAAATAAAAGAGTTGGCCTAATCATCCGACTCAATCGGTATGTCCGACAAATAAAAGAGTTGACCTAATCACCCTACTCAATCGATATATCCGACAAATAAAAGAATTGGAGTAATCATCTGACTCAATCGATATGTCCGACAAATACAGAGTTGGGTTTGATTCGACAAGCCCAACGAATAAAAAGGTTGGTTAAACCCTCCCACCCAACCAAAATGTCCAGCAAAATAAAGAGTTGGTTTCGCCTATTCAAGCCATCAACGTAATTGAAGATTAAATACTTAGCTTACAAATTTACCAAGGGGTTAATTGGTACTCTTAAATACTTGAAATCTATCGAAGGCTTGATACCTAAACTTGTCGAAGGTTTAACACTTAACCATGAGTGTTTTAAAGTACCTAATCTACCGAAGGCTTGGTACTTAAGGTTTGGTACTTAAGGTTGATAGAGAATACAGTACATGGCACCAAAGGTGCGATACTTGAAACATTTTCCACAGACAATAATGCAAGAACATCTTGGAAAAAAAAGTTCATGGATAGTTAAAAGATTGATACAGATGCATGAATATATATATATACATAAAACAAAAAGGAGAAAAAGAACAACGATTTATTGGTCTTCATCACCGATAGCAGCATCTATTTCTGACCCCGGCTTAGTGCACCCTTCTTGGATGGCTTCTTCAGCTTGCGGGGTAGCAGGTACTTCAACTGTCTGCTCACTGCCCTCTTCCTCGTCATCTTCACCGATGACGACCCGTTGAAGATCCAAGTCGGGGAAGAGCTTCGTGACCTTCTCCTTGTAGTCAACAAAGCCCATCTCATAGCTAGAAACCCCTGCCTCCGTCATCTCATCCTTGAAGGCAGACGATTCTTGTACTCTTCAACCGCCCAATGGACCTTATCTTTTGCGAGTGCTGCTCTCTTCTTGATCGCCTCCCTCTGGGCCGAAGCTTCATCGGCCTTCTACTTCGGCTCCTTTATTAACTTCTCCGAAGAGAAAAGCTTCTTCTTTTTCTTCAGTTTGGCCTTAGCTTCGACCATCTTGTCTTGCATCATCTTCAACTCCTTTTGCAAGAGGGAGATGTTGGCGATGCTTTTTTCCAGCTTCTCCTTTAAGCTGCATCTCAGTTCCTCTGTGACTTCCCTTTCGGCCTTCACTGATTCGAGTTGGTCTTGGAGGCTGCGGCTAAGCTCAGTAAAGCCAGAGACGCTCTCCTCGATCAAGGAAACCTCGTGGATAAACTAGAAGCAAGGCAACAAAAATGAAGTTAACAATGTTCCCAAAAAAGAAAATGAAAAAAAGATGAAGTACCCTGAGGAGACTCCAATAAAAGGATGGGATGACCTCGTCCAGACGACAAGCCTTCGTCATCTCCCATTCTTTTAGAAGGATGACATCTTTCAAAAGCCGACGAGCCAGTTCGAGGTCCACCAACCCCAACTTGTCGAAAAAGATGTTGAGATCGACATAGGTCTCCAGCTCCTCAGCCCGACGATCTCCTTCGAACTCTATACCAGTTTGGGAAGCCTTACCTTTATTTTGATATGATGGCCGCAAGGATGAGATGTCGGCAGGCAGAGGGATGGTCGGCCGTACAGAAGGTTGGCTGGCAGATGAAGAGGCCCTTGGGCAAAGTTCAGCAAGTGGGGTGTCAATGTCATCCGAAGTGGTCCTTGCAGCGACCGGAACAATCTGGCCCACCGAAGCCTCTGAAGAAGCAGCAACCTGCACCCTCTTTGGACTTTAGGGAGCCTCCAAAGGACTAGCAGCTTGCCTCTTCCAAGCCGCCTGACAAAGTTTCCTTCTGTCTGGCCTCATGCTTTCGCCTGCAAAAAAAAAGAAAAAACTGATCAACCCAAAGAAGAAACAAAGGAAAAAGAAAGAAGGGAGGGAAAGCACGACTCATTCATCAGAAAGTAACTAAACTAGGAGACATACTAATTTCGGCAAAGGAAGAGACTCTGTTCATTTAATAGCTCCTTCGTCGAAGGAACTTCGACCCCCATAAGCCTCTCAAAGTCTTCTTTGTCAGCTATAAGAACCTTTTCTCCATCGTTCGAGATTAGACGATGCTCCCTCCACTCGATACTAAAGCCCCAAGGTCAGGCGGATAATAAGAAGAAGAAACGGAATTTTCATCCATGAATGGTAGTTGGAAGTCCCAAGATAAACCTTCAACCATGACAGGGCCCGATGACCGACCATTCTTAGCCGTGGAAGTCCTTTTTCAAGATAAAAAAGAAACAAAAAAGATAAGTCCTAGGCTCAATCTGAAGGTCATGGCATAGGACAATGAAGGCACAAATAATCCGAATACTGTTTGGAGTTAGTTGTGCAGAAACTACATGATACAAATTAAAAAACCGAAAGATAAAAGGATGAAGAGAAAAACAAAGACCTACCTTAAGATGTTCTTTGTACAGCTATACTACCGGAAGGAGAACTATTTATCCTATCCCCAAGCTGAGGAAGAAAATGCTGGAAAATCCTACGGAATCTTATAATAATTCCACAGGATGGCTATCCTGGACTCGCTAAGGAAACTCCTAACCAAATCAGGATGGAGATCCTCCATGTGTGGACCTCTCATCCTCAGGGAACCGGAACTACTAGAAAACTGTTCCTCGGCCTCTTCCTTATGGGTTAAAGATCTGCTTGGGGCAGAGATCTCTAAGAACCTAACCATTTTGAAAGAAAAAAAGAAAAGTGGAATCTGACCTATAGAAGAGAACTCGAAGAAGGAAGAACTCGAAGAAGGAAGAACTCAGGAAGATGAAGACCTTAAAGAGAAGAGAAAGAAACCCCGAAATGACAAAGTTTAAACCCTAGGAAGAGAAACTCTTTATATCAAAAACATTAACGGCTACAATTTCGTTCTTGAAAGGCATGAGGCACCCATGATCGTGACATGTACTTGGATCATGACTGAAGAAGATACGTAGCCGATGGAAAAAATACTGATGCGATGCCTTGATCCGTGAGAACGCCTCCATCAGCAATAAGAATTTGATACTTGGCAACGACGAAAAGCCCAAAAGGAAAATAAATCAATTCTGTCTGCTGCCTCCACGATTTATCATTAAAAGTCATTCCAACGATGATGGTTCTGACAACGAAGCGACTCACTACAAAGCATTAAATAATCGGCACAGAAAGGAAGAACTCGAAGTGATTAAAAAAAATCATCATTACAACTCCTGCCTTTTAAGACAACAACATATCTTGAAATCGAGAGTGGGGGGCAATTGTTATAGCAGTTCAGTCAGACTGATTGGTGAAAGGCAAAGGGCCGAAAATTAACAGCCAATAATATAAAATCTGAACGACTCATCTCTGAAGCACAACAATCTGACCAACTCGTTTCTAACGAGTAATATAAAGTCCGACCAACTCAATCCAAAGAAACATCGAACGAACCGCCTACAAACGGATCGATAAACAAGAAAAACATTCAATACAGATGGTGGGAGAAGATAGCTGTCATAGCAAGAATATCATTATAACAGTCGTCCATTACAACAAGAATAAATTAGCTCCAACAAGATGACTTTGAGATTAATTGCAAGAAGCTTCTTCCAATTGAATTTTGTTGAGATGAATGCCTATAAATACTAGTAAGAGGGACCTCCCAGGGTAAACAAAAAAAAAACTGGAAAAGAACTTTGACATAACAGTTGCCCCCCGCTCCCGATTAGAGAAGCTTCTTCTTCTTCTGCTTCAGCTCCTTTATTAACTTCTCCGATGAGAGAAGCTTCTTCTTCTTTTTCTTCAGTTTGGCCTCAGCTTCAGCCATCTTGTCTTGCATCGTCTTCAACTCCTTTTGCAAGAGGGAGACATCGGCGACGCTTTTTTCCAGCTTCTCCTGTAAGCTGCGTCTCAGTTCCTCGGTGACTTCCCTTTTGGCCTTCGCTGTTTCGAGTTGGTCTTGGAGGCTGCTGGTAAGCTCAGTAAAGCCGGAGACGCTCTCCTCGATCAGGGAAACCTCGTGGATAAACTAGAAGCAAGGCAACAAAAATGAAGTTAGCAATGTTCACAAAAAAGAAAAAGAAAAGAAGATGAAGAAGTACCTTGAGGAGACTCGGATAAAAGGATGGGATGACCTTGTCCAGACGACATGCCTTCGTCATCTCCCAGTCTTTCAGAAAAATGATAGCCTTCAAAAGTCAACGAGCCAGTTCGAGATCCTCCAACCCTGACTCGTCGAAAAAGATGTTGAGATTGACATAGGTCTCCGGCTCCTCATCCCGACAATCTCCTTTGGACTCTGTACCAGTTTGGGGAGCCTTATCTTTATTCTGATATGATGCCCGCGAGGATGAGATATTGGCGCGCAGAGGGATGGTCGGCCGTACAGAAGGTTGGCTAGCGAATGAAGAGGCCCTCGGGCAAAGTTTGGCAAGCGGGGTGTCATTGTCGTCCGAAGTGGTCCTTGCAGTGACTGGGACGATCTGACCCACTGGAGCCTCTGAAAAAGCAGCAACCGACACCCTGTTTGGACTTTAGGGAGCCTTTGAAGGACCGGCGGCTTGCCTCTTCCAAACCACCTGATAGAGTATCCTTGTATTTGGCCTCATGCTTTCGCCTGCAAAAAAAAGAAAGAAAAAATCGATCAACCCAAAGAAGAAACAAAGGAGAAAGGAGGGAAGGTATGACTCATTCATCGAAAAGTAACTAATCTAGGAGCCAGACTAATTTGGGTAAGGAAGAGGCTCTGTTCATTTAACAGCTCCATCGGAGGAACTTCGACCCCCAGAAGCTTCTCGAAGTCTTCCTTGTCAGCTACGAGACCTTTTTTCCATCATTCGAGATTAGACGGGGCTCCCTCCACTCGATACTAATGCCCCAAGGTCAGACGGATAATAGAAAAAAGAAACAGGATTTCCATCTGTGAATGGCAGATGGAAGTCCCAAGATAATCCTTTGACCATGACATGGCACGATGACCCACCATTATTGGCCATGAAAGTCCTTTTTCAAGACAAAAAGAAAAAAAGAAGAGAAGTCCTAGGCTCAATCTGAAAGTTATGGCATAGGACAATGAAGGCACAAATGATCCGAATACTATTCGAAGTCAGTTGTGCAGGAACTACATAATACAAATTAAAAAACCGAATGATAAAAGAATGAAGAGGAAAACGAAGACCTGCCTTAAGATATTTTTTGTATACGGCTATACTACTGGAAGGAGACCTATTTATCATCCTATCACCAGGCTGAGGGACAAATACTGGAAAATCCTGCGGAATCTTATAATAATCCCGCAAGATGGCTACCCTAGACTCGCAAAGGAAATTCCTGACCAAATGAGATCCTCCATGTGTGGGCCTCTCGTCCTTAGCAAATCGGAACTATTAGAAGACCGTTCCCCGGCCTCTTCTTTATGGGTTAAAGATCTACCTGCGGCAGAGATCACTAAGAACCTAACCATTTTGAAAGAAAAAAGAAAAGTGGAATCTGACTTGCAGAAGAGAGCTCGAAGAAGGAAGAACTCAAGAAGACAGACCTTAAAGAGAAGAAAAAGAAATCCCAAAATAACAAAGCTTAAACCTTAGGAAGGGAAACTCTTTATATCAAAAACATCAACAGCCACGATTTCGTTCTTGAAAGGCATGAGGTGCCCATGATCGTGACATATACTTGGATCATGACTGAAGAAGATACGCAGCCGCTAGAAAAGATACCGATGCGATGCCTTGATCCATGAGAATGCCTCCATCAACAATAAGAATTTGACACCTGGTAATGGCGAAATGCCCAAAAGAAAAATAAATCAAATCTACTAGCTACCTCCATGATTTATCATCATTAAAAGTTGTACCAACAATGATGGTTCTAACAACGAAGCGACTCACCACAAAGCATTAAATAATCGGCACGGAAAGGAAGAACCCAAAGTGATTAAAAAAAATCATCATTACAACTCCTGCCTTTCAAGACAACAAATCTTAAAATCGGGAGTGGGGGGCAACTATCGTGGAAGTTCAGTCGGACTAATTGGCAAAAGGCAAAAGATAGAAAAATTAACAGCCAACAATATAAAATCCAACCGACTCATCTCTGAAGCACAACAATCCGACCAACTCATTTCTAAGGAGTAATATAAAGTCTGACCAACTCAATCCAAAGAAACATCGGACGAACCACCTACAAACGGATCAATAAGCAAGAAAAACATTCCATAAAGATGGCGAGAAAAAATAGCTATCATAACAAGAATATCATTATACTAGTTATCCATTGCAACAAGAATAAATTAGCTCCAACGAGATGACGTTTAGATTAATTGCAAGAAGTTTCTTCTAACCAAATTTTGTTGAGATGGATGCCTATAAATATTAGTAAGAGGGACCTTCAAGGGTAAGCAAAAAAAACTGGAAAAGAACTTTGACATAACAGTTGCCCCCCACTCTCAATGAGAGAAGCTTCTTCTTCTTCTGCTTCAGCTCCTTTATTAACTTCTCCGATGAGAGAAGCTTCTTCTTCTTTTTCTTCAGTTTGGCCTTAGCTTCGGTCAACTTGTCTTGCATCGTCTTCAACTCCTTTTGCAAGAGCGAGGCATTGGCGACGCTTTTTTCCAGCTTCTCCTTTAAGCTGTGTCTTAGTTCCTCGATGACTTCCCTTTTGGCCTGCACTGTTTTGAGTTGGTCTGTGAGGCTGCGGCTAAGCTCGGTAAAACTGGAGATGCCCTCCTCGATCAAGGAAATATCGTGGATAAACTAGAAGCAAGGCAACAAAAACGAAATTAGCAATGTTCACAAAAAAGAAAAAGAAAAGAAGAAGATGAAGTACCTTGAGGAGACTCGAATAAAAGGATGGGATGACATTGTCCAAATGACAAGCCTTCGTCATCTCCCAATCTTTCAGAAGGATAACAGCCTTCAAAAGCCGACGAGCTAGTTCGAGATCCTCCAACCCCGACTCGTTAGAAAAAATATTGAGATCGGCATAGATCTCCGGCTCCTAAGTTCGATGATCTCCTTCGGACTTTGTACCAGTTTGGAAAGCCTTACCTTTATTCTGATATGATGCCCGCGAGGATGAGACGTCGGCGTGCGGAGGGATGGTCGGCCGTACAGAAGGTTGGCTGGTGGATGAAGAGGCTCTCAAGCAAAGTTCCGCAAGCAGGGTGTCATCGTCGTCCGAAGTGGTCCTTGTAGTGACTGGGATGATCTGACCCACCGAAGCCTCCGAAGAAGTAGCAACCTGCACCCTTTTTGGACTTTGGGGAGCCTCCGAAGGACCAACGGCTTGCCTTTTCCGAACCGCCTGACGGAGTTTTCTTGCATCTGGTCTCATGCTTTCGTCTACAAAAAGAAAGAAAGAAAACCAATCAACTCAAAAAAGAAACAAAGGAGAAAGAAAGAAGGGAGAGAAAGTACGACTCATTCGTCGAAAAGTAACTAAACTAGAAGACATACTAATTTGGGCAAGGAAGAGGCTTTGTTCATTTAACAACTCCATTGCAGGAACTTCGACCCCCAGAAGTCTCTCAAAGTCTTCCTTGTCAGCTACGAGGACCTTTTTTCCATCGTTCGAGATTAAACATGGCTCCCTCCACTCGATACTGAAGCCCCAAGGTCACACGGATAATAGAAAAAAGAAGCAGGATTTTCATCAATGAATGGTAGACGAAAGCCCCAAGATAAACCTTCAACCATGATGGAGCCCGATGACCCACCATTCTTGACCATGGAAGTCCTTTTTCAGGACCAAAAGGAAACAAAAAAGAGAAGTCCTAGGCTCAATCCGAAGGTCATGGCATAGGACAATGAAGGCACAAATGATCCGAATACTATTCGAAGTCAGTTATGCAGGAACTACATGATACAATTAAAAAACTGAATAATAAAAGGATAAAGAGGAAAACAAAGACCTGCCTTAAGATGTTCTTCGTATACAACTATACTACCGGAAGGAGACCTATTTATCCTATCACTAGGCTGAGGAACAAATGCTGAAAAATCCTGTAGAATCTTATAATAATACCGCAGGATGGCTACCCTGACTCGCTAAGGGAACTTCTAACCAAATCAAGATGGAGATCCTCCATGTGTGGACCTCTCATCCTTAGGGAACCGGAACTACTAAAAGATCGTTCCCCGGCCTCTTTCCTATGAGTTAAAGATCTGCCTGCGGCAGAGATCTCTAAGAACCTAACCATTTTGAAAGAAAAAAAGAAAAGTGGAATCTAACCTGCAAAAGAGAGCTCGAAGAAGGAAGAACTCAAGAAGACGAAGACCTTAAAGAGAAGAAAAAGAAATCCTGAAATGACAAAGCTTAAACCCTAGGAAGGGAAACTCTTTATATCAAAAACACCAACGACTACGATTTCGTCCTTAAAAGGCATGAGGCACCCATGACCGTGACATGTACTTGGATCATGACTGAAGAAGATATGCAGCCGCTGGAAAAGATACCGATGCAATGCCTTAATCCATGAGAATGCCTCCATCAACAATAAGAATTTGATACCTGGCAACAGCAAAATGCCCGAAAAGAAAATAAATCAATTCTGCCAGCTACCTCCACGATTTATCATCATTAAAAGTTATCCCAACAACGATGGTTTTGACAACAAAGTGACTCACCACAAAGCATTGAATAATCGACACGGAAAGGAAAAACCCGAAGTGATTAAAAAAAATCATCATTACAACTCCTACTTTTCAAGATGACAACTTATCTTGAAATAGAGAGTGGGGGGCAACTCTTATGGCATTTTAGTTGGACTGATTAGCAAAAGGCAAAAGGCCAAAAAATTAACAGCCAATAATATAAAATCCGAATACTCATCCCTGAAGCACAACAATCCAATCAACTCGTTTCTAAGGAGTAATATAAAGTCCGACCAACTCAATCCAAAGAAACATTGGACGAACCACCTACAAAAGGATCGATAAACAAGAAAAACATTCAATAAATATTGCAAGAGAAGACAGCTGTCATAACAAGAATATCATTATAACAGTCGCTCATTGCAACAAGAATAAATTAGCTCCAACAAGATGACATTGAGATCAATTGCAAGAAGTTTCTTCCAACCAAATTTTGTTGAGATGAATGCTTATAAATTGATGCGGGATGACCTGGATCGACATGCAGATCAATTATTTTAAGGGATTGGATCGTTGGTCGTTAAGAAACGACCGCTAGGCTAGGTTAGTTCAACTCAAAGATAGAGCCAATTATTTTCCGTATTTTCTTTCCTTTTCCCTTTTTTTTCATTGCTTTTTCCTTTGTTTTTTTCTCTGATTAAGCTGGAGTCGGCAAGGGAAGGGCTAGCTATGCTTTCACGATCATGCGGGCATCTTCTCCGATGGCAGGATGGAATAGGGAAGGGAAGATGGAAGAGTGGAAAGGAGGAAGGGAGAATAAGCAAGGGAGAAGGGAATTAGGAAAAGTAGAAACTGAGGAAGAAGAGAAGAGAGAGAAGGTGAACCAGGAAGAGGAGAGTATCACGAGAAAGAAGAGGATCAGGAGAGGAGATAGAGAGGAAAGAGGAGAGAAAGAAGAAGGAGAAGAACCGGGAGAAGAGGAGAAAGAAGAAGAGGAGAAGAGAAGAGAGAAAAGAGAGGAAGGAGAAAAGGGGATAGTCAGGACAACACCCAAACTTTTTTTTTAATAATCTCTTCTATCTCTTTATTCCAACTATAAAGACATCTTAAATAGACTTTAGTCCCTGGTCAGTTGAAAACCAACTTAACCAGAACTATAGGACTCTAAAATAACAGACTCTAAACTAATCTAAAACAATCAAACTAATTTAAAATAAATTTCAAGCTAATCCAGTATTCATGCTCTGATATCCATGCATGAGCTGGATAAAAATAAAATAATATGTACATTTTTTATACATCCAAATAAAATAAAAAAATAAATAAAAATAAAGCATAAGCTAGAATGCTGGGTGTGCATCAAGATCTGTGCTGGATGATGTCCTCATCATTCCCCTGCGATGGGGGAGAACTCGACTCCGTCGAGTCAGGCTCCATATTGCTGTGAAAATCTTAGACAATTCTAGATATCTTCTAACTCCAGCTTGACTCATCAATGAACCAAATAGCCATGAGATAGATTTTTTTTAACCTAACCTAAACCACGTTCTAATACCAAATTTGATGCGGAACGACCTGGATCGACACACAGATCAATTATTTTAAGGGATTGGATCATTGATCGTTAAGAAACAACCGCTAAGCTAGGTTAGTTCAACTCAGAGATTGAGCCAATTATTTTTCATATTTTCTTTCCTTTTTCCCTTTTTTTCATTGCTTTTTCCTTTGTTTTTTCTCTGATTTAGCTAAAGTCGGCAAGGGAAGGGTCGGCTATGCTTTCACGATCGTGCAGGTGTCTTCTTCGATGGCAAGATGGAACAGGGAAGAGAAGATGGAAAAGTGGTGGAGAGGAGGGAGGGAGAATAAGAAGGGGAGAAGGGAATTAGGGGAAGTAGAAACAGAGGAAGAAGAGAAGAGAGAGAAAGTGAACCAGGAAGAGGAGAGTATCACGAGGAAGAAGAGGATCAGGGGAGGAGGAGATAGAGAGGAAAGAGGAGAGAAAGAAGAAGGAGAAGAACCAGGAGAAGAGGAGGAAGAAGAGGAGGAGAAGAGAAGAGAGGAAAGAGAGGAAGGAGGAAAGGGGGGCTAGTCGGGACAATGCCCAAACTTTTTTTTTCAATAATCTCTTCTATCTCTTTATTCCAACTACAAAGACATCTTTAACAGACTTTAATCCCTGGTCAGTTGAAAACTAACTTAACTAGAACTGTAGGGTTCTAAAATAACAGACTCCAAATTAATCTAAAACAATCAAACAAATATCAAGCTAATCTAGTATTCATGCTCTGATATCTGTGCATGAGCTGGATAAAAATAAAATAATATGTACAATTTTTATACATCCAGATAAAATAAAATAAAAATAAAAAAAATAAAATATAATCTGGAATGCTGGGTGTGCATCAAGATCTATGCTAGACAATGTCTTCATCATAAATACTAGTAAGAGGGACCTCCAAGGATAAGCAAAAAAAACTGGAGATGAATGATTATAAATACCAATAAGAGGGATCTCCAAGGGTAAGCAAAAAAATTGAACTTTCGACCAGGACCTTGTTTTGCAGGTGTTCGAGATGACCAACGGGTAGATCCTAATGGTCAAGCTTGGTCATCGGAGTTCAGCGCCAACAACTGACAAAGGCAAAGGTCCTTAACAATTTAGTAGCTCGATCACCATATCAGCACACAAGAAGCACAGACCAACTTTTGTGGAGGTGCATTAAGCATACCTCATCATGCCATTTGATCGAGGAAAATTTTCATTACAGCTCAACCTTGTGGACAAGGTTGATTTGAAGGGCAGGGGAACGATACGATCCCAAATCTAAAAAGAGAAACCTGCAACTAACATATATTTATATTTTACAATTTATTTAGTTCTGCAGTTCCACTAAAAAGAGAAGTCCTAGGGCATGAACTAACACTGAAGAGAAATCATGTTTTAATGGGGGCTAACCATCCTGGAAGTGATTTCTAGGTAGTCTGGATGCACTCGAGGCCATCCATCTTCTCCCCCCCTTCCTATATACATTAATTTGAGATAAAACTTTAGGGCACTACTATAGATGTTCATTTTCCTGATGTTCTTGGATGCCTTTTCCTTTTTTAAAAAAAAAGAAAAAAATTGCTTTGTTATCTTACATCGGTGGAGGGAATTATATTAAATAAATATCTAAGGTAAAGCTAATCAGCTGCCTGGTGGTAGAGCAATTCTCGGAAAGCACAATACATTTGTTCAGATTAGTGGTCTCACCACAAACTCAAAAAACAATAATAAAAGGGAAAAGAAAGATTTTGGTCGAGTGCCGAGATAATATGGGGTCAGTGGAAAGGGGGAAAGGCAAAAAAAAAAAAAAGAAAAAGGAAAGAAAAAGCTGACCTCCGAGGAGGCCGATACCGAGGCCGACGCCGCAGCCGGCGCCATAACCGATACCAGGGCCAAGTTTCCCGAAATCTTTGGATTTCAACACCGGGAGGTTCCACAGCAAGCCCTTGCCTCCACCGTTCCCGGCCATTCCGGCTTATCGATCCAGCTCTATCCCTCAACTCTCCCTCCGCAGTTTCTACAGTATCCCAGGCGGCGGCCAGGCCGAGGGCGACCCGTCATGAACGCCAGGCCACAAACGGGTATATGCTCGAGAGACCCCCGGGAATAGGCATTTGAGTCCGCCTCTCCACTTTGTGGTATTATTTGACGGACCGGTAAACAAACCCAAATTCCAGGGCATATCTCGAGTTGTTGTTTAACTATAAAGGGCGATGCAACGAGTGATTATTGGACTAGTCCACGGACATGGTCCATCTAATAATCTTTCTTCCCAAGTTTGAGGGCCCTTCCAATTAGTAGCCCCCTATATTGAAAGAAATCTTTCTGGGAGAATTAGGAAGCTTCCGCGATGCTTAAAATGCTTCAAGACTTTCCATGTAAATAGTGAGACCAACGTATTTGCAAGCAAGAGGTCTTGAATCTGTGATTGGAGTTTACAATTTGGGCTCTATATTTTAAGAAGCTACTTGAAAGGATGCATTCACATGATAACTGATGCGGCCTAAAATGGACTTCCTTATCATGGATTGACATGCGAGGCTCGAAAAAACCAATTTGAAACGATTTTGAATTTTGAGCGCACCAAGAGAACGTGCTCTGTACGATCAAGACAGTTGCCATCAAATCATCTTTTATTAGAACTCTGGCGGTATCTAAGGATCTCCGAGTCTTCTTCGATGGAATGGGATGCTGCTCAACATCTCTCGAATAGAGACATGCAAGAATGGTTCTTTGATCGATGGTAACCAATAAAGGACCCTCCAATATTCAAGTCAGTAAAAAAGAGATAAACTACAGTAATCGGAGCTAAGAGCGGTGGTGAGACTCAATAAGCATGAGAGAAGGGTATGAATATGTTATCTCATTGGAATCTCCTCTAACCAATTTATAGAGTTACACGGAATAATAGAATATCATTAAGGAAGTGGTCTCCTCCGACATAGATAACAAATTCATCATAGGATGTTGAGATCTTATCCCTTGGAATCATTTTTGTTGGCATCTTTTTGTTAGAATAGTATGTAGGTTCTGTTAAGATCATAGTTGCCATGATCTCTACTAGGATAGCTATGATCGATTGGCTTCTGCCATTTATTTGGAAATCATGGACTTCGAGTATCAAGGCAACTTATCTATTACCAATAAGGAAGGGCCTAACATTATATCCCGGTGATAGATCTGTGATAGTGTCATTAAGATACCGTGATGATCAGTTTAAATATCCAACTTCTTAAAATAATTTTAAAAAATGTAGAAAGGATAAATCGGGTTGAATCACGAAGAAGGTAGAGCTTAGGATGATTCGAAATCTTTGATTTTAAAAAAAAAGAGAAATATTTTGAGTCCAAAAATAAAATTAAAAAGTATAAAAGAATTTAAAGAACATGAATTTAAATTTGGTATGTTCGATCTACTAATCAGATCTTAATATCTACTTATAATAGAAAATTATATTGCATGAAGATAAATTTTACATTAATTAAAAGCTGAATCTAAGTACAAGAAATTAAAAATAATAATAAAGCAAACTAGAAAGTAGTAACAAAGTATTTGAAGTCGATTGGCACAGTCTCGTCAGGAAGTTGGTTGATATCACTTCGCCTTCCTCCATCATACTCCATGGAGCGAATTGGACTTCCTCTTTTTCTTCCTCTTTGGATCTTGATCTGAAGATTGGTGTAGGCAAAAAGATAGTGTAGGAGACAGAGCTTGTTCTCAAAGAAACCTCACTCTTAGAGATTAACCCGCAATCCAAAGCTAAGCCCTCTACCTTATACCGTATCCCTCTCTCCCAGATGATCTCTTCTTATGGCCTGGGATCCTTTAAATAAAGCTTGGTGAAGGCTTTAAGTCAAGTCAGATTAATACGAACCATGGCATAGGTGATTTATGGTGCCTTTGGACCATTTGATTGCCTAAATCATGTGGATCGCGCTTCAGTGATTCATCTTAGGCTAGGATCCTCTATCAACCATTGGATCGATGCTTTGGATGGCTGAGATCCATCGAATGGTTAGTATCCATGGATCGTACTTGGGATCTGGGAACTCCTTTCTCCATTTGGGATTCATTTCCATCGTTTGATTGGTGTACTGGATGGTGGTGATGGTTTAGGATAGTGAAGACGGATTGGTGACAACACCTACAACTTAGGAAATAGAGACTACGGCATCGAGAACGAGATGTCGATGATGGGGAGGAAGGCATCTCGGTGGCAGAGATGGGATGAGATGGGCATGCCGATAGTGGTGGATAGAGATGATGGTGGCTCGGAATGGGAAGGACATGGTGGACCGACGATGGGGAAGATAAAGGCAGAGATGGGGGGCATTGGGCATCTCAGGGCTGCGACAAACAATGGCAGAAGGAAGAATGGCCATGCAGGATGGGACTAAGATATCTCGGGACGGTGAAGAAGAAGGTGGCACTTGGCTGTAATGGAGAGGAGAATGGCCAGCGATTGATCAGCATGGGGAAGGGGAAGATGATGATGGTGACGAGGCAGCATGGGCTGCGGTAGGCAGCTCTCAGGGAGGAAAATGGTGGTGCTGGGTGGCATCTCGGTGAAGAAGGTGGCAGGCATGGTGGCAAGACAGCGATGATAGGTGTGCTAGCAGTGGCATGCTAGTATCTCGAGATGGCGATAGGTAGCTTGGGACTCTAGGAAGATGATGGTCCATGGGAATGGACTTATGGACCGAGCGATCGATCATAATGGACCAACCAGCCGATCTATAATGGATTGACTACTCTAAAATCTATGCAAATTTGATTTTTTATTAATTTTGAGCCCATTTGAGCTCTGGTTTGGCTCTACTTTGCATCTCCTCGACCTACAAGTCAAGCTCTTGAATTTGATGAGCTTCTTATCCAAATATTCTCTAAGATTTCAAGATTTCGAACATCTCTAATAATTTAATTGCACCTACCAAATAAGGAAGAAGCATAAATTAAATTTTTAATTAAAAATCTAATGGATGTTAAATCATCTTGGTGCTCAAATTGAGTAGTTAGATCAACATCTTTTTTTCATAAATATGCATTAATTTCATATTTTTCAAAGATATTTTAAAATAATTAATTTTACAAGAAAATCTTGTTTAATTATAAAATTAGAATTTTTAGAAGATGTTAGTACCAATAATTACTTATAATACTTAAAATAAATATATAAATATGTGAGCCCTAATTTACTCATTGCTAATCCCAGCAATGTAATAAACGTATAAGCATTAAATTATAACCATGTATTATTAAGATCTTCCTTTACAAAAATAGATTTAAGATTGAAAGTAAAAAGATCTAGTAAGTATCACTAAATATTGAGTTTAAAAAGTAAATTTCATAATCAGCATAATTAGAAATTTTCTTAAAATTCATTTAAAGATCTACCGTACTTGTATTTATGATGGCTAACTAGTATTTCGGTGCTAACTTATAAAGGATAAATATATGTTCTCTTATTACTTACTTTGGTCAACTTTCTATATAACCCAAATCAAGCTCATGAACTAAGATAGCTTTCACACTACCAGAATTTTTTTTAATGTTGAGCATTCTGCCCTTCCCTTCACCATTTGATGTAAACCTCTATATTTGAATTAGACGCAGAGACCCGGTTACTAAGCTTAGGATAATCTATATATACTTCGTATTTTGCATTTTTATTTTGGACAGGTAGTTTTTCCTTAAATTCAAGATAGATTTTGCACTGCTTAAATTTTTTTTAAAGGTAGGCAACTATTTCTTTAAATTCAAGTTTTTTTAATTGAAATGTATATCAATTACCAATTTTTAGTGATAATTAAATCCTCAGTTAGCATTACAACCAATACCTACTTTGCTTCATCAGTATGCATGTACAGTTGGAAGTGTTAATAGCCTTTAGGTGATCTAAATAGATCACTAAAAGTCTAACCAAGTAGTCTACTCCTTGATTTGTTATAGTTATTAGCAATACCTTGTAACTCTATTATTTTTTTCTAGTCTAATTTGCTCAAGATTTGCTTTCTTGATACATAATTTATTCAAGATAATTTTTTTCTATTTTCAAAGATTTTCAAAATTTTTAAAAATTTTAAAAGTTTGTCCCTACTCCCCAACTTAAATACCATTGTCCCCTGATGGTATAAACAAATTAAAGAAATAAATTCAAACCATAAGGATAAAAAGAAAAATATAGAGATAGAGGTTACCTAAGAAAAAGAGCTTATCAACAACATAAATGCTATAATAATCAATTTAAATTAGATTTTTTTCATTTTTAAGAGCATAAAAATAAATATTGGGTTGCCTCCCAATAAGTACTAAGTTCACCATCTTCAGCCAGACTTTACAAAGACTACTCCTAAGAAATTAGGTTACCTTTTAATAAGCACTAAGTTTAACATCTTCAGCCAAACATTATGAGAGAGTCTGATGGATAATTAACTTTAATATATCTCTTATAACATAAAAAGATAGGGCCAATCAGGAGACCTTGATATCATGACAGAAAAATATTTATAAAATACTCTACGAAGATTAGCCTAAATCAATAAAGTACATTGGATAAGCATGTTATTCCAAGATTTAAAAATATTATTATAGTTTATATGATAATTAGGAAGGACTTGTGTTTATTGAACTGAGATTGGGATGGTAGTTTAGAAATTTCTTCAATTATGGGTTGATCTACCCTACTCCCCTTCTTAGGTATGATATATTTGATTAGTATTCCTTTCCATTTTAAAGCTAGCCACTTTTTCTATATTAATATTAAACATATCTCCATACGTCATTTTAATATCATAGAAATATTTTAGAGGAAATCCTCGAGATTAGTAATATGAAAAAATCGATTATAAAATTTTTAAGATCATGGTCTCTTATTTTAACAATATTCCATTCGATACTTTTTTTATGTGCTTTTAGAATACCATTAGGTAGAGCTTTCTGGGTAAGGATCACTAAAAAAGATTCACTAGGTATATCAAGAAGTGATTTTAGTTCTAAATCAGGTGGTGATTCTAATAAAAGAGCTATTAGTGGGCTAGGTGATGGTTCTTATTATTTGTCAATTCAAAATGGGGCAGTTTCGAAATAGGGTGTTTGCATTAACTTATGAATTTCTATGGTATATCCATATGTAGCAGAATCGTCTATCCTGAAATGAGCCATACAGGGATCTACTGGA
The DNA here is from genome assembly GCA_021397845.1 of Areca catechu. NCBI lineage: Eukaryota > Viridiplantae > Streptophyta > Magnoliopsida > Arecales > Arecaceae > Areca > Areca catechu. The sequence continues at coordinate 44,304,631 of CM038047.1, read as the reverse complement.
TCTTGGGAGAGAACTATAGGGGTGGCTTCCTCTATTATGTTATGCAATTGTAGTTCTTGGAAAGGATCAACTAATTCCATCATTGCATCTATTTATTCTCCCATCCTATTAAAAGAAGTGGGTAATTCTAAGGTACTTGGAAATGGAACCATAGGTAAGCAGTATAATGATGGAATTGGTTCATCCTACCAGTTTAATTTGTCTATATATTTTTCTATCTTAATCAAATTATCTATATTGGTCTTTATAGTTGCACAGAGTTGCTCTAAGAATACTTCATTTCCGAGAGTTAGAGTTGATTGTTCAGGAAAAATATAGAGGGTCATTAAAATTTTGAGCTAGGTATGGTACCACAAGGTTATTCTTGGGTTACTAGGTAGTTTACCTCTCTCCTCTCTATTAACTTCGATTAATCATTTATCAGTTTGATCCATTAACTTATCGATAGATTGCTATTGGGTTATAATTATTTATTGAAAGTGAGCAAACCTATTGATATGGCTATATCGCTGACGTGGCGCGAACAGACTGATGTGGAGTCCCCATCAAATGCCACGATGGATTTCCAACATGAGCCCCTTCGCCGGGCTGAGCTCCCCTAGAGCAACGGGGTCGCCCACCGAAGCCGGGCTCCGTCCTCCGCCAGGTCAGTCCCCGCCGAGTCGGGACGCCTAGGCTGGAGCCGAGTACAAGCCCCCACCCGAGGCAGACCCCTCGAGGTTGGGCCCCATGGTCAGGAGTCGAGCTCAAGTCTCCTCCGCCACGAGGAGCCCCTCCGAGGTCGGGTCCCTTAGGCTGGGCGGCACCTCGCCCACCTCCGCCAGCTCGAGCTCGTCCGAAGCTGAGTTCCGCTGGCCCGGAGTTGAGCTCAACCCTCCTCCGCCCAGCCAAGCCATCTCGAAGCGAGTCCATCGGAGGCGGGCCCCACCTTTTTCAGCTCGGTCCCCAACTCAGACAGAGGCACCAACCACCAAAAGGGCGGCACCTCCTCTCCAAGGACGACAGCGGGCCCCCCGAGGGTCGTATAGCAGCACCCGCCATACCATCATTAATGTCCACGGCCGTCACTCACACCGGAAAGAAAGGAAACTCACGTCAAGGCGCCACGCCCTCCACCAACCTGTCGTACGACCAGAAAAAAGATCCAACCGAAGAGCATGGGTCCTGAGAATGGCGGCCTGCCAACCGAGATCCTGCAAGGTTTCCAGGAGAGGGGCAAGCAGAAGGAATGTCAGAAGCATATAGAAGCTTCCCCAGCTACCTGATAGAAGAGGCATCCCGTCTATGGCACGATACCTCGTCGCACATGTCTGATAGCATAGGAAGATCCCAAGGCAAGCCAAAGTAAAAGACCTAGCCAGAGTAAGCCAAAGAGAGGTAACCAAAGCAAAACACAGAAACAAGGAAGAGAGGCCAGACAGGAGGATTGGACCACCTCGGCCATCACCTCTCCCAGCTCACTTCCATTCTCATACATACTACACTCGCTCCTCCTAGCATGGAGTTCATCCAGAGGGGCTCGACCAGGAGGATATGTTCTCCTGGATCGTCACTGACTTGACCATCGGAGCGCCCCTGCCGGAACCTCCGGCCCGGGTCACTGACATTATTTTTTGCAGGTCCCGAGGTACCGGAGGCATTCCAAGTAGACAGACGCGAGACTCTCGATGCTATCAGCAACTATGGGCCATGATGATCCGGGCGGCAACAGATTGGCGCACCAGGTAGGGGGGCAGAACGACTCCCAATCCAGTTCAGGCCCCGCTTGGATAGTTCGTCGAGAGGATGGTGACCACTCAGGTGAGGGGAGCCTCTCTCAGCCATGCAGAAGCATCCCCTTCCCACGGGAACCCATACGGCTCGGAGACGGAGCCACCCACCCCGGTTCAACCACCTCCACTAGAAGTTCAGCTGACCGTATTCGCTCAGTAGATGCACAATCTCACCGCAGTAGTGCGCCAGCTCCAGCACCAACATCGGTCCCTAGCTACTCATCAGCAGTCGAAGACCCCCGCGGCCCATGCCGCAGCACCCCGCGATAGCCTGCATTCCTTCCATGGGAGGCCTTCACAGCCGCGGGCTATTACAGACCCCCAGGATACTCATCAAACTCTGGTGAAGCGACGGCGGGCCAGGTCCGTCGATGAAGAGAGCTGTTCGCCACACCTTGACCGGGGGGCATCTAAACCCCGCCAAGGTAGAAAGGGCAAAGCCCCTCGTCACGGGCACCGCGCACCCGCATCACCTTCCCCACCCCTCTCAGCAGAGGGGTCGACGGATGAAGCCATCAGGCACATGGCGGAGAAGCGCCTGGAGGAGCATGACTGCAAACTGGCGGAGTTGTCCCACTGGTTCGCTAACTTGCCCGGCTCCGCTAGCAAGCCAGCGGGCTATGACGTCTGCCCCCCATTCTCCCAGGAGATTCAAGCGGAGCCGATTCCCCGCCGGTTCCGCATGCCATAGGTGGATCCTTACGACGGAACCACCAACCCCCTGGACCACCTAGAAAGTTACCGGGCCCTCATGAGGGTCTAGGGGGCCACTGATGCTCTCCTGTGCATCACCTTTCCTGCTACTCTCCGGAAGGCGGCTCGGGTATGGTTCGCATTTCTTGAGCCCGAAAGCATCAACTCCTTTGCCCGGCTGGGGCAAAGGTTCGTGGCTCATTTTGATGCATGTCGGAAGATGCCACGGGAGGCAGACAGCCTTTTCTCCATCAGGCAGCAAGACCGTGAGCTGCTACGAGACTACGTGGCTCGCTTCAAGGCTGCCACGCTAGAGATCTACAACCTAGAGGAGCCGGTCGCAATGCTAGCTCTGAAGCGAGGGCTCAGAACTTCTCACTTGACCTACTCGCTTGACAAGAAGCCCCCGAAGACTTACGCCGAGCTCTTCTTCCGAGCTCAGAAATACATCCGTATCGAGGAGGCGGATCGTACAAGGTGGGAGCTCGATGAAAAGTCGCTGAAGAGATCGGCACCCGCCGAGACCCCTGGGGCACGAAGATCAGGACCACCAGCTCAGAGCTCCCGACCGGGACCAAGGCCAAGAAGCGCTTTCATCCTTGAGAGGAATTTCACCCCCCTCCTCGCCCCAAGGACGAAGATCCTCATGGAGATCGAGGGCGAGACCTATCTGAGGCACCCACCACCGTTGAAGTCGTCCTTTAGCTATGACAAGATGAAGTACTGTCATTTCTATCGCGACCACGGCCACGACACCGAGGAATGCCGTAGTCTCAAGTGAAAGATCGAAGAGCTCATCAAGAGGGGCTACCTTGGAAGATACGTGGGGGGCAGATCTCAACCAGAATCTTAAGCGCTCGTCGCCCTCTCGCCAGTCCTGGTGGTCGACAATCGCCCTACCGAGAAGCCAGTGGGGATGATACGCTAGGGACCCGAGTGCACTCCCAAGAGGGCCCGGGGGGCAGGGCATCCTGAGGTTGTACTCCCCTTTGTGAGGGAAGGAGAAGATGGAGAGAGAAATGTAAATAATGATGCTATGGTCATCGAGATGACGATCGCAAAGTATCCTATAAAATGTATCATGGTAGATAGTGGAAGCTCCACGGATGTGCTTTTCTACGATGCCTTCTCCAGGATGAATCTTTTCTCTGTTCAGCTCAAGCTTATACATACCCCCCTTGTTGGTTTCACGGGAGACTCCGTAAGGGTGGAGGGAGAAATCACTCTTCCAGTTACTGCCGGGACCCCACCTCGGTAGAGTACCGTCATGATGATGCTCACGGTTGTCAGGCTTCCCTCACCTTACAACATGATTTTGGGCCGACCTGGCCTCAATCTCCTCGATGCTGTCGTCTCTACCAAGAGATTGCTTGTACAGTTCCCAACCCCTTGTGGTGTGGGGGAGATGAGGGGTACGCCCCAGCTAATGCAGCACTGCTTCCAAACCCTCCCCGGGGCCCGGGTGCCCGAGGAGGACTCCAAAGCAGACGAGTTCGACCAGAGGGTTCAGGACCCTAGGAGAGGCCCGACCAAGCACCTACTTTCTTACCAGCTCGGAGCTGACCAGACGAAGGCCGTGCAGATCGGAGCCCAGCTGCCCAAGGAGGAGAAAGCTCCAGTGTTGGAATTCTTGCGAGCGAATGCAGACGTGTTCGCCTGGACAACAGCGGACATGCCAGGTATTCTCCCTGAAGTCATCACCCACAAGCTCAACGTCGACCTGAAGCATAGACCGGTTAGACAGAAGAAGAGAAGCTTCGCCCTAGAAAGGCAGGCGGCCATCAACGAGGAAGTTGAGAAACTTTTAGCCGCCGGCTTCATCTGAGAGGTGCAATACCCGAGCTGGCTGGCGAATATGGTGATGGAGAAGAAGAACAATGGCAAGTGGAGGATCTATGTAGACTACACTGACCTCAATAAGGCATGCCTAAAGGATAGCTTTCCACTACCGAGGATAGATCAATTGGTGGACGCCACCTCAGGGCACAGGCTACTCTCCTTCATAGATACATTCTCCGGGTACAATCAGATCTGGATACACCCGGGGAATGAGGAGCACACTGCCTTCATTACCGATCAAGGGACATACTGCTACAGGATGATGCCCTTTGGCCTGAAGAATGCTGGAGCCACATACCAACGTTTGGTCAACAAGATCTTCAAATACCAGATTGGCACGAACGTGCAAGTGTACGTGGATGACATGCTCGTTATGAGCAAGCCGAGCTTGGACCATATTACCGACCTTGCCAAAGCCTTTCACAGCCTCCGGAAGCACCAAATGAAGCTCAACCCAGCAAAATGAGCTTTCGGGGTGGCGGCCAAAAAATTCCTCATCTTCATGGTCACCCAGAGAGGCATCGAAGCGAATCCGGAGAAGGTCCAAGCGATCCTTGATATGGAGCACCCAACATCCAAGAAGCAAGTTCAACATCTGACGGGGAGGGTAGCAGCCTTATGCCGGTTCATCTCAAGGTCGGCTGACCGCTGCCTCCCTTTCTTCAAGGATTTGAGTAAGATGCATGACTTCACCTGGACTGAGGAATGCAAGATGGCCTTTGAAGAGCTAAAGGAGTTCCTAGCCTCTCCACCTCTACTATCAAGACTAGAAGAAGGGGAAGAGCTCCTACTCTACCAGGTGGTTACACCCAGGGCCATCAGCTCGGTCCTTCTCCGCACAGATCAGGGCGAATCTCAAAAGCCGGTATACTATACCAGCAAAATCCTCCACGATGCGGAGATCAGGTATACCCGCTCTGAAAAACTCATTTTTGCACTGATCATCTCTGCTAAGTGCCTCAGGCCCTACTTCCAAGCATATCCCATTACGGTTGTGACTGATCAGCCGCTGAGGACCATGCTAAGTCATCCTGAGACTTTCGAGAGACTGGCTAAATGGTCCCTGATGCTGAGCGAGTTCGACATCGCATACTGACCGAGGTCATTGCAGAAGGCCCAAGTCCTAGTCGACTTCGTGGTCGAATATACAGGGCCCCTCGAGGAGCCAGGGCGGACGGCCCTGGAGAACCAAGCTAAGCCCAGACCGCGAGAGGACCCATGGATCCTCCATGTGGACGGCGCCTCCAACTCCTGTGGAAGTGGAGCGGGCCTCATCCTCGCCAATTCTGATGGAGTGGTGACGGAGTGCGCCCTTTGCTTCAAGTTCGCCGCCATAAACAACCAGGTAGAGTACGAAGCACTTCTCATGGGCCTAAAAGTGTCCCGCGAACTGGGCGTACAGAGCCTGAAGGTTTTCACCGACTCCCAACTGGTTGCCGGACAAGTCTCCGGAGAGTATGAGGCCCGAGATCCCCAGATGGTGAAGTACCTAGAGAAGGTTCATTCGAACACGGCAAGCTTCCGTTACTTCCATGTTTTCCACATCCCTTGCGAAGAAAATGCTCGTGCTGATGCACTATCGAGGCTCGCAACCCTACTGGACTCATCCCTGGGGCGCGCCTACGTCGAGTATCTCGAGAATCCAAGCTACGAGAGCCCAGAGGAGGTGCAACAAGTAGCCCACGAGCTGAGCTGGATGGACAAGTACATCAAGTACATCCAGGACAGCCTCCTACTAGAGGACCGTAGAGAAGCCGGCCTCATTAGAAGGAAGGCCACCCGTTTTGTTTTAATGGATGGTCACCTTTACCGCCGATCTTATTCCTACCCACCCCTGAAGTGCCTCAGACCTATGGAGGTAGCCTTCGTGCTACAGGAGATACACGAGGGCCTTTGTGGGAATCATGTGGGGAGGAGGACCCTAGCATACAAAGCTCTTCGCCAGGAATACTTCTGGGAGATGATGAGGGAAGACGCCGTCGATTTCGTCAAGAAATGTGATAAATGCCAGCGCCATTCCCACGTACAGCGCCTACCGACCACACCGATCTCCCAAATGTCGTCCCCCTGGCCTTTCACACAGTGGGGGATGGACATCCTGGGACCGTTCCCCACTACGCCAGGGCAGCGGAAGTTCCTGCTAATGACGATCGACTACTTCACTAAGTGGGTCAAGGCGGAGCCGCTAGCTCAGATTATAGAGGACAATGTTTGGCAATTCTTCTAGAAGTCTGTCATCTGCCGCTTCGGACTCCCCAATTGCGTCATCACTGATAATGGGCGGTAGTTTGACAACTGGGAGTTCGAAGAATTCTGCACCGAGCATGGCATCCAACACCGGTTCACCTTGGTTGCTCATCCCCAGATAAATGGTGAAGCTGAGGTGACCAATCGAACTATCATTCAAGGACTTCGCACCAGGTTTGACCAGGCAAAGGGTAGATGGGCAGAAGAACTTCCAAGCATCCTGTGGGCCTACCACACAACGCCTAGAATGGCAACAAGTGAACCACCCTTCAACCTCGTCTTCGGTACTGAAGCAGTAATCCCAATCGAGCTCGGCGTGCCCACGATACAGGTGTAGCGCTATGACGAGACACAGAACTCGGCGCACCTCTTTCTCAATCTAGACCTTCTAGAAGAAACAAGGGACAAAGCCCAACTTTGGATGGTAGCATACCGATAACAGGTCGCCCGATACTACAATGCATGGGTAAAGCTGAAGACTTTCCAACCTAGTGACCTGGTACTGCATCGGGCCGAAGCGTCCCAATCCCGGGAGTGCGGCAAGCTCTCGCCAAACTGGGAAGGCCCTTATAAAGTGGCCAAGGCCCTCTCACATGGGGCCTACTATCTCAAGGACCTGGATGGTGCCAGATTCTCCCAGACATGGAATGCTTGTAATTTGAGAAGATACTACCAGTAATGTAAGTTTTTCCTCCACTAGAAATAAAGACTTTCCTTTCCACAACGGGTTGTTTGCCTTACAGGAATGTCGCTGCCTGAGGCCCAGCTCTCCGGGAGGCAAGCCTCGAGCCTAGCTCCTCGGCATCCAAGCCCGAAGAAATGTCCTCCGGCACCAAGACCTGAGAAGCCCTCAGGCACTCAAGCCTCGAGCCTAACTCCTCGGCATCCAAGCCCGAAGAAACGTCCTCCGGCACCAAGACTTGAGAAGCCCTCAAGCATTCAAGCCTCGAGCCCAGCTCCTCGGCATCCAAGCCCAGAAAAAAGTCCTCCGGCACCAAGACCTGAGAAGCCCTCAGGCACTCAAGCCTTGAGCCTAGCTCCTCGGCATCCAAGCCCGGAGAAACGTCCTCCGGCACCAAGACCTGAGAAGCCCTCAGGCACTCAAGCCTCGATCCTAGCTCCTCGACATCCAAGCCCGGAGAAGAGTCCTCCGGCACCAAGACTTGAGAAGCCCTCAGGCACTCAAGCCTCGAGCCTAGCTCCTCGACGTCCAAGCCCATACAAGATGGCAATTCCTGAGCCATGTCCTCAGGCCACCAAGTCCGGGAGCCCAGCTCTCCGGCCAGTGCATCTCCGACCCCAGCTCCAAGATGGCAACTCCTGAGCCATGTCCTCAGGCAACCAAATCCCGAAGCCCAGCTCTCCGGCCAGCGCATCTTTGAGCCCAGCTCCAAGACGGCAATTCCTGAGCCATGTCCTCATGCCACCAAGTCCCGGAGCCCAGCTCTTCGGCCAGCGCGTCTCCGAGGCCAGCTCCAAGATGGCAAATCTTGAGCCATGTCCTCAGGTGACCAAATCTCGGAGCCCAGCTCTCCGGCCAGCATGTCTCCGAGCCCAGCTCCAAGATGGCAATTCCTAAGCCATGTCCTCAGGCCACCAAGTCCCGGAGCCCAGCTCTTCGGCCAGCGCATCTCCGAGCCCAGCTCCAAGATGGCAACTCCTGAGCCATGTCCTCAGGTGACCAAATCCTGGAGCCCAGCTCTCCGTCCAACGCATCTCCAAGCCCGGCTCCAAGATGGCAATTCTTGAGCCATGTCCTCAGGCCACCAAGTCCCGGAGCCCAGCTCTCCAACCAGCGTGTCTTCGAGCCCAGCTCCAAGATTTCAACTCCTGAGCCATGTCCTCAGGCAACCAAATCCCGGAGCCCAGCTCTCCAGCTAGCGCATCTTCGAGCCCAGCTCCAAGACAACAATTCCTAAGCCATGTCCTTAGGCCACCAAATCTCGGAGCCCAGGTCTCCGACCAGCGCATCTCCGAGCCTAGCTCCAAGACGGCAACTCCTGAGCCATGTCCTCAGGCAACCAAGTTTCGGAGACCAGCTCTCCAACCAGCACGTCTTTGAGCCCAGCTCCAAGATGGCAACTCCTGAGCCATATCCCCAGGCAACCAAGTTCCGGAGCCCAGCTCTCCGGCCAGCACGTCTTCGAGCCTAGCTCCAAGGCGTCCAAGCTCTTGAACCATGTCCTCGGGCCACCAAGTTCCAGAGACCAGCTCTCCAACCAGTACATCTCCGAGCCCAACTCCAAGACGGCATTTCCTAAGCCCGACCTCCGACGATCAAGCCTCAAGCCTAGCTCCAAGGCATTCAAGATTTGAGAGGCCCTCAGGCACTCAAGTCCAAAGCCAACCTTCTCTAGCACCGGAGTCTTGAGCCCAGCACCGAGATGGTGAGGCTCAAGCCCATACAAGGTGGGGCTCCCCTCTCCAACCTCCCCACACTGAAAGAGAAGAAAAAAAAAAGAGGAGAAGAGGGGAGGAGAGAAAACATTCACACTACAAAGAATAAAGAAGCCACATTTGCAGAACTATTTTTCATTACTTAGAAGAAATGCTTTACATTATCTCTAGAGCCCTGATAAGCCAAGTAGCCCGGTCCAAAAGAAAAAAAAAATATTATTACAGAAGTCCTATCTTATTGGGCCGGCTCCTTCCCTGGGCGGTGCACAGCCGGGACTTCTCCTTCTTCCATCTCCGTCGTAGGTGCACCTTCCTGAGCGACCTCCGCTGGAGGGACAAGTTCAGCTGCTACTACTGAGGGGATAGGCTCAGATGTCTTCGCCTGCGGTGTTGGTCCGACCGTTGCCACCACCAAGGTTGACTCAGCTATTTTCGGGGCCACCTTTGGGAGAGACCCGGCTGGAGTGGCTCCCTGCCCTGCTACAGCCACTGCCGGAGCTGGAGCCTTCTTGCCGAGGGCCCGGAGCACAGCCAGTCGCTCCTCGGAGAGGATCCCCCGTAGCTGAGTGTGGCAGTAGGTGAACCCCTTGGAGAAGAAGTCCGTCACCGCCTCTTTGAAGTCCATTATATACTCGGGGGAGGCCTTGAAAGTGGCCACCGCATCGACGGCCTCCGCTCGGTGCCTTGCCTCCTCGAGCTGCTCCCCGGTTCGTTTGGCTTGCCAGATCGCACTGCCATCCCCGTCTCGGTGGTCTCAGTAGAGCGATTGGCGGCGGTAGCCTTCTCCTCCGCCTCCGCAGCCCTCTTCTCTGCGGTCACCACCCTCTTCTCAGCAGAGGCGGCCATGTCCCTCGCCGCCTCCGACTCAGCCCGAAGCTCTTTCAGCCGGGTCCTCTTTGACTCGAGCTCTCCTTCGAGCTCCTTCTTGATCTGGGCGACGTCAGCAACCTCGGCCAGGAGGCTTTTAACCTTCAGGTTAGCCTCCCGGGTCTCCTCATCCTTCCAACCCGCCTCGATCCTTAGGGACTCGAGCTCCGCCTGTCGCTCCTTGTCCCTTTTCGCCCAGTTACGACAGTAATCCCAGATGAGGATCAGCTCTCTGTCTTGCTGCATTAGAAGAAGCACGTTAGTCATGGTGCTAAAAAAGGTTAGAAGAAGTCAAGGCAAGCGAAGGAAAACTTACGACGTACAAATTGGCGAAGGACGAGCTGACGACATCGCCTAGAAGTCTCCTGCTTCCTTCCCGCCGATCGTAGGACTGGACTGAGAAGTCCATCATCCGCTCGGCGAGGCTCGGGTCCTTCATCAGGGAGACGTTAGGTCCGAGCCAGAAAGGGACTCGGCGATAGTCCCTGTCTTGGTTTCCCACCGACTCGGATCCCTCGATGGTGGGAGGCACCTTCAGCACCAGTTGCGAGCTCGGTGCCACTTCGGACCGCACCTGGGGCACCGGCCTTGCTTCTTTCGGCCCCCCTCCTCCTCGACGTCGACGATCTCCGAAGGGGGGGCTCCTACTCGGGTGGCGGCAGCGACCGATCTAGCCCGAACGACTACCTCAGGCTCGGGCACCCGAACCGGTTCGTGCTACCTTAAAGGCTCGTGGACTGACTCGGCCTCCCTCTTCCACCTTCGTTCTGGAACTGGTGCGTCCGGCCCGGCTTGTACCAGCCTCGCACCGTCATCAGCATGAGCCCTCTTCAGAGCGAGCTCGCCGGCTTCAGTTGCCTGCTCTCGCTCCTCGAAAAATGAGAGCAGCTTATCCATGGAGAATTTCATCTCTGCACCAGAGAAGACATGGTCAATCCCAAGTAAAAAAAAAAAGAGAGAGAGAAAAGAAGAAAAGAAAATGAAAAGGGGGTGGCCAAGTTGAACTCACCCGACTCCTGCGCTGAGCCGACCTCGGCCTCACGGAGATTCCGCTCTGATAGCAAGACCTCAAGCGAGGGGATCTCGATCGATTTGAGCAGCTCGTACAGGTCGAGGTCGGCTGCTTCGACGGAGGAGTTCCTATTGGGAGACCGATCTGGATCGCTCCAAATCCAGTCGATCCCCTCGAACGAGGCAAAGAAATATCTACTCTTCCATCCCTTAATGGAAGAGGGGAGCTCAAACCTAATGCTCCAAGGGCGAAAAGAAAGGGACCACCATCCATCTTTGGTAGGGTGGCATTTCAGGTTGAAGAAAGCCCTGAATAGAGAGAAACGGGCAACAATCCCGTGGAAGTGGCACAGAACAATGAAGCAGAAGATCGTTCTGATAGTATTGGGGACCAACTGAGTAGGAACAAGACGGTAGTTGGCCAAAAAGAAAAGAAAGAAAGGATGTACAGGAAATCGGAGGCCCCCGACGAAGGCCTCCTTATAGAAAGCGATCCACCGAGGGCCACTGGATGTGATCCACTCTCCAAGACGAGGGACAAAAAGGTGGATGGACTCGGGGATGTCGTAAGCACCCCAGATGGTCACAAGATCCTCGGCGGTGATCAACGAAGCAATCCCTCCGGGACCTGTCAACCTAGAAGGCTCAGGTTCAGAAACAGGAGCAGGAGGAGGAGCAGGAAGAAGGGCCAGACAAGGTGGAGGAGCAGACCCAGGTTTCCTAATGGCTACAGGACCGTGGAAAGGTCTCCTACTGAATTCATAACGTGCTGCCTCCATTTCCTCATCGGAGGAAGAAGGAGTCTTCGGTCGGGAAGGTCCAGCCTCGGCTTGGCAGGAAGGGCGGAAGTTCGGGCCAAAACGATCCATGGAAGAAGAAGAGAATAGCAAAGGAAAACCTACGACGACTCCTAGTCGACGAGAGGGAAGAAGAGGAAGCTAACCTGCTAAGGTTCTAGGAGGATGATGACGGCCCGAGAAGGATGAAGGAGAAGATCGCTGTACGACACCGGGCGCGAAAGATTTGAAAGAAAGTAAGTTTCAAAAGACCTACCCTTCCTTTCGAGGCAACCTACGCCCGACCGTACCGTTACGGCTCTCCCAAGAGATGCTCGCGACGGGTCGCCAATCGACGGGGCCAACACCTCAATCTGACTGCGGTCGCTCAAACTTTCATGCCCGCTATAACTGCTCCCTAGACGTGGCTGCGTGGCACCCCCGCACAGGTTCGAAGGACCGCCAAGTGAGGCACCGCCGATGTTGATCATTATTGCACTAGATTTCTCTACCTTTTCATGTCAGCACCGCAATTACTCCCTTCGCCCCGAGTGTCGCGTGCCAATGGACCTCGGGAGTGGGGGGCAAATGATATGGCTAGATCACTGACGTGGCACGGACAGACTGACATGGATTCCCCATCAGACACCACATTGGATTTCCAACATGAGCCCCTTCGCCGGGCTGAGCTCCCCTGGAGCAACGGGGCCGCCCGCCAAAGCCGGGCTCCGTCCTCCGCCAGGTCGGTCCCTGTTGAGTCGGGATGCCTAGGCCGGAGCCGAGTACAAGCCCCCACCTGAGACGGACCCCTTGAGGTCGGGCCCCATGGTCAGGAGTCGAGCCCAAGTCTCCTTCGCCACGAGGAGCCCCTCTGAGGTCGGGTCCCCTAGGCTGGGCAGCATCTCTCCCACCTCCGCCAGCTCAAGCTCGTCCGAAGCTAAGTTTCGCTGGCCCGGAGTCGAGCTTAGCCCTCCTCCGCCTAGCCAAGCCACCTCGAAGCGAGTCCATCGGAGGCGGGCCCCACCTTTTCAGCTCGGTCCCCAACTCAGATAGAGGCACTAACCACCAAGAGGGCAGCACCTCCTCTCCAAGGATGACGACTGGCCCCCCGAGGGTCATACAGCAGCACCCGCCATACCGCCATTAATGCCCATGGCCATCACTCACACCGAAAAGAAAGGAAACTCATGTCAAGGTGCCACGCCCTCCACCAACCTGCCATACGACCAGAGAAAAGACCCAACCGGAGAGCACGAGTTCCGAGAACGATGGCCCGCCAATCGAGGTCCCGCCAGGCTTCCAGGAGAGGGGCAAGTAGAAGGAATGTCAGAAGTATATAGAAGCTTCCCCGGCTACCTGACAGAAGAGGCATCCCGTCTATGGCACGATATCTCATCGCACACATCTGACAGCATGGAAAGATCCTGAGGCAAGCCAAAGTAAAAGACACAGCCAGAGTAAGCCAAAGAGAGGTAATCAAAGCAAACACAGAAACAAGGAAGAGAGGCCGGACAGGAGGATTGGACCACCTCGGCCATCACCTCTCCCAGCTCACTTTCACTCTCATACATACTACACTCACTCCTCCTAGCATGGAGCTCATCCAGAGAGGCTCGACCAGGAGGATCTATTCCCCTGGATCGTCACTGACTTGACCATCGGAGCGCACCCACCGGAATCCCTGGCCCAGGTCACTAACATTATTTTTTGCAGGTCCCGAGATACCAGAGGCATCCCGAGTAGACTGACATGCGACTCTCGATGCCATCAGCAGCTACGGGCCATGACGATCTGGGCGGCAATACCTATCAACATCTAGGTTAGTCTATAGAGGAGGTGGGTATGATACTTGCTAAACATTCTCTTCAAATAATGGGCTATAGATAGTTAAAGAAGGTTGATATTGTAAATCAGGAATGTCATAGTAGGGTGTATCTATGAACAAAGGTCCTTGCATAACTAGGACAACCACTGGATGTGGTTGCCACAAAAAATCTAGTTAAGCCCCTTATCCAGAATTATAGACATTAAAGTATAGATTGTTTCCTGTTCCATAGACCGTTTGGATTTTGTTGCTGCCAAGATTATCGTGGCCCATAGCTGAGGTCGAGGTCGGAGCTCACCACCATCTTACAGGATCCCGCTCGATCTCTCGAATCTGCAAAATAGAGTTAGTGACCCGGGCCAGGAATTCCGACGGGGGCACTTCGATGCTCAAGTCAGTAACGATCCAGGAGAACAGATCCTCCTGATCGAGCCCAGAGTATGGACTCCACGCTAGGAGGAGAAGTTGTGAAGTGAAAGAGTTCGAGCGAGCCAAGCATAAATTGCGGGAGTGACAGCAGAGGAGAGCTCGAACTGTGTGGCTGTGTCTGTCTAGACCCCTCCAGGGGGTTTCGTGGTAGCCTCGAGCGTTGCCTTCCTGTGCGCTGCCCCCTTCTTGCTCGTTGAACCTCGCTCATTTGAAGCTTGGATTGAATGCGGGTGTGTATTCGTTATCTCGTTTGAACCTGGGAGACCACTTTTTGCTGGGGCATTGCCCGTCACTGACCTCATGATCTTTTCCATACTTATGGGCACGTGCAATGATGTTTCATGCTATGGACGGGTTGTCTTTCCATTCTAGTGACATGGAAGCTATCATTTGTGCTGACATTCCTTCTGGTCGCTCCCTTTCAAGCAACTTTGCAGGGTCTCGATCGACGAGCTGCAGCCTCCTGGATCTAGATCTACTAGTTGACTTCCAATTTCAGAAGGCACGGACGGTTGGCGGAGAATGCAGTGCCTCGATTGGAGGATTCCTTCCATTATGGTGCATGTGGCTGCTTGAGTCACTATCATGGCCTAGCAGGCATCTTTTCGTGGTCCTCGAATGTCAGGCCATCATCTGGGGAGAGCGACGATCTCCTTCAGCAGTAGATCTCTTTGTCCAAGGTGGAGCCGATCTGGAGAAGTGGAGCTCGACTTCGGCCTTGGCGTCTCGACCCGAAGGGAGCGCAGCCAGGCAAAGGAGGGCAGAGCTTGACTTTGGCCTCGGCATCTCGACTCGAAGGGAGCGTGGCCGGGCGAAGGAGGATGGAGCTTGACTTCGGCCTTGGCATCTCGACCCGAAGGGAGCACGGCTAGGCGAAGGAGGGCGGAGCTCGACTTCGGCCTCGGCATCTCGACCCGAAGGGAGCACGACCGGGCGAAGGAGGGCGGAGCTCGACTTCGGCCTCGATGTCTCGACCTGAAGGGAGCGCGGTCGGGTGAAGGAGGGCGGAGCTCGGCTTCGACCTCGGCGTCTCGACCAAAAGGGAGCACGACCGGGCGAAGGACAAGCGGAGCTCGACTTCAGCCTCGGTGTCTCAACCCGAAGGGAGCGCAGCCGAGCAAAGGAGTCTGGGCAGGGATATTTCATGTGGCAACTTTATCCGACGTGGCATCTGACTGGGATCCTATGTCAGCGATCCCGCCACATCAGATTTGATCTTAATAAACTGACTCATACCTAGACTCAGGAAATTGGTATGTAGCTGGGCATTCACTCACAAGATGAGTAGGGCTCAAACAAACTTGGTGAGCTGGAAGAAAGGGTAGAGAGGAAACGAGTCAAAATCTAATTGGTGATCTAGATGATTTAATTTATTAAACAATTCATCCAATCTACTATTAGGATCCATGTTCCTATATTATTCTAATTCATTTGATTATTCTGGTTATTCAAGTATGCAACCAAAATTTTAGATCAAAGCAATCCTCTTCTTTTTTTATTTATTTAATTAGTTATTATTATTATTATTTTAAGAGGAGAGGTGAAATAAAAAAAGAAGAAAGATAGAGAAAAGTTCTAAAGATGAGGGCCTAAGGAGTCCTAGAGCTGAGAGAGAGAAAAGAATTAATTAAGGTTTGATATTATTTACAAACAAGTTAGCATAACATGGACTCTCTATTCTATGATTATCCTAAATCTAGATAGCTCCTAACTGCCAAGGCTACCTTGGAGCTCTATAAGTCAGAAACTAACCAATCAACTAGTCAGGTAAGGATAAGATCGGTGGAGGTCCTCCCATTACTTTCCTTAGATACCAATTAGATTGGCCAGGTCAATTGACGGAACTAATTATAAATCACCTTTCTTTAGGGCTACATTATCCTTGAATCCCTTTCTTAGACCCTAGTCAATTTGCCAATTCTGATCCGGTCTAACTCTTTCGGGTGCGTTGTCCTATTGAGCTCGAATTTTTTAGAGACTGGCATCTAGTTAATTTTAATTAGAAGACTTAGGTATGTAAGATGCAAGGTGGTAGTTTGTAGAGTAATCAAATCCCTACCTTATCTTGTTAAAAGGTTAGTGCCCTTGAGATATTTTATAAAAATATGTGTGCAAAAAGAAAAAAGAAAAAAGAAGAAAGATAGTCCAAACAAGTAATGATCTTTTAAGTTTTAATTAGTTTCTCTATTTTAGTTAAGTATTATGTAGTATCTTTATTTTCTTTTTAGGTTATGTTATTTTAAACAAGAAAAATAAAAGGTGAGCTTTAAATTTGGTTAATTAAATATCAGAGGAAGAAAACTAAATTAGGTTAAGTAAATAAAGCAACTAGATATTCTAAATTAAAGCAAGAAATCAAATCTAGTATTTAAGGTAGTTATTTAAAAGGTTAAGTAATTTTTTTCTTTTAAGTTAATTTGAAAAGGAAGAAACTAAAAAAAAAAAAATTTAGCTAAATTTGAAAAAAGACGAAACTAACTAAAAGAAACTAAAAATAATTTTTTTCTTTTATGTTAATTTGAAAAGGAGGAAACTAATTAAAAGAAAGTAATAAAAAAGGAAATAAATCTAACCAAAAGAAGTTTTTAGATAGATTTAAAAAGAAAAGAAACTAATCAAAAGAAACTAAAAAAGGATTTTTTTGGTTAATTCAAAAAAAAGAAATTAATTAAAAGTAACTAATAAAAAATTTGATCTAGGGCTAGGGTTGATGTCACCAAAATTGTACATAACTTTCCTTCTCCTCTCTTTTTTCTTTTTCTTCTTTTTTTGAAAGAAAAACAAGAAAAAATAGTAAATTGAATTTATAAAAAATTTAAAAAAATCTAAAATTTTAACTTTCGTACCTTTCTCAGCAATGGTGCAAAAAACTTAATAGATCTGCGATGTTGTATCTGACTTCGTAAAATAATTAATAATATGTAGAAATGATGAATCAGGTCGAATCTATAAAGAAAGTAAAGCTTAAGATGATTAAAAATTTTTAATTTTAAAAAGAAAGAAAAATATTTTGAATCAGAAAATAAAACTAAAAAGTATAAAAAAATTAAAAAATAGGAATTTAAACTTGGTACGTTCGATCTACTAATCAGATCTTAGTAACTACTTGCAATAAAAAATTAAATTACATAAAGATAAACTTTTGTATTAATTAAAAGCTGAATCTAAGTACAAGGAATTAAAAATAATAATAAAGTAAACTAGAAAGCAATAACAAAGTTTTCAAAGTCGTTCAAAGTCAATTGGGGTAGCTTCATCGGGAAGTTGATTGATATTACTTTGCCTTCCTCCATCGTACTCCATGGAGTGAACTAGCTTCCTCTTATTTTTTTTGGATCTTGATCTGAAGATTGGTGTAGGTGAAAAGATGATATAGGAGACAGAGCTTTCCCTCTAAGAAACCTCACTCTTAGAGGCCAACCCGTAATCCAAAACTAAGCCCTCTGTCCTATATCGTACCCCTCTTTTCCAAATGGTCTCTTCTTGTAGCCTGGGATCCTTTAAATAGAGCTTGGTGAAGGCTCTAAGTCAATTCGAATAAATACAAACCATGGGATAGGTGATTTCTGGTGTCTTTGGACCATTTGATTGTCTAAATCATGTGGATCGTGCTTCAATAATTCATCTCAAGCTGGGATCTTCCATCAACCATTAGATCAGTACTTTGGACGGCTGAGATCCATTAAATGGTTGGTAGCCACGGATCATGCTTAGGATTCTAGGAACTCCTTCCACCATTTGGAATTCATTTCCATCATTGGATCGGCATACTGGATGGTGGTGATGGTTTGGGACAATGAGGATGGATCGCTGATAGCACCTGCAACTCGGGAGACAGAGATCACGGCATCAAGAATGAGATGTCAATGATGGGGAGGAAGGCATCTTGGTTGCAGAGATGGGAAGAGACGAGCATACCGGTGGTGGTGGGCATAGATGATGGCAGCTCAAAATGGGAAGGACATGATGGGCCGACGATGGAGAACACGAAGGCAGAGATGGGCGGCATCGGGCATCTCAGGGCTGCGACGAATGATGAAAGAAGAGAGGACAGTCATTGGTGTAGAATGTAAAATGAAACTATGCAACTGTAATGGAGATTAGCAAATGATTAACCAAGCAATTCCCTATTTGCATATAAACAACTCAACATAAACTATCAAAGAGATCTAGTGAAGAAGCTCGAAGGATCTAACATAAACCTAGTGATCGAGACTCTCAGAATAAGAAAGGAATAGGACCAGAAGAGAACCACGCAAGCCAAGCTAGGTCTAATTTAACATTGCAGACTTAATCAACACTAGACATACCTGACATTGGCCCTTCAATTAGAATAGATTCACTCTTGAAGAGGTCTCCCGGATGACATGAACATAATACCACTGAAGGCCCCTCTTGTTTTCTGGATCTATGGCAAGTAAACCTTCCTCTTGAAGCCGGAATCCCGGAGAACCCTGCAACAAAGAAACCCTAAGATGAGTGACTTAACAAGCAATCAACTAGAGAAAAGAAAGAAGGGTGGAAGAGGCATTGAAGGAGATCCATCTTGGCATCATGGTGGAATGCTTGAAGTGGAGTAGGTTGGTCGCCTTGTGATGATCTTCTTGATTCAACCTTGAACGCTGGAGCTAGTTTGAAGTTATGAAAGAAGAGGAAGTCTTTGGCATTGGGAATGGAAGAAGGAAAGATTAGGGTTGGCGTGGAGAAAGGCTAAGCTACCATATAGACACATAGAAAAAAAACACATAGAAGAAAAAATACCAACTTCATTCATTAACCATTTTTTAATGGGGCATCCCATAGCTTAAATAGAAGCCTTACAATATTTTTAAAATTTGAAAACCCATAGAATTAGGAGGATTACAAGGGGGGTTGGAGGATATGGTGGCATTTGTTGCTTGAAATGTCGGGGGTTGGAGGATATGGTGGCATTTGTTGCTTGAAATGTGGGGAGTTGGAGGATATGGTGGCATTTGTTGCTTGAAACTTCTTCAAAGCTTGACATGTGGTGCAAGGTGGGGACCACTTGATGAGGTGGCAGTGTCCTTTGGAGCTCTTGACATGTGGCATAAAGTGGGGACCACTTGTTGAGGTGGCGACATCCATTGGAGCTTTTGACATGCGGCATAAGGTGGGGGTCACTTGATGAGGTGGCTTCTTCTTGTCTTGATGCTTCATGGACTCATGGATTGGGCTTGATTTAACTGGACCCAACTCTCAATTACAGGGTTAACTAAGATATTAAACCAGACTCAACATGGACTCGAAATTAACTACAAGATTATTTGGACTCAAAAAAAAGAAAAATTACAGGACTTCTCTTTTGCTACTCCAACCACAAGGACTCGGACTTGACCTGAATTGGTTGGAGTCTTTTTCTGATTCTAGTGCCCACATCATTTCTCCCGGGGTGGGAGGAACTCGACCCTGTCGAGTAAGGATTAGCCTGATAAGCTTCTAATGCATCTGGATCGATTTGTTGTAGGTCCTCTCGGGTGATCCAGGAGTTTTCAGAATCAAGACATCCTTGCCATCTAACCAGATAACGTTGGTAGCCCTTATTTCTAGTGGTAATGATCTGGTCATCCAAGATCCTTTCAATTTTCTCCCTTCGCTCAGGAACACTCGGTGGTGGGCATTCTTTTGGGGCTTCACTCTCAAAAGAAGTCTTAGGACCAAAAAGCTCACCATGTATCAATGCAGGTTCTTTGTATTCTTTTAAGTCTGAAATGTTAAATGTTGAACTAATGCCATAACTTGGTGGTAATTCTAATACATAAGCATTAGGTCCAATTTTCTTTATTATTTTGAAAGGTCCGGCTCCCCGGGCATGGAGTTTCTTCATAGTTCCCGACGGAAACCTTTCAGGTTTAAATTTGATCATAACGGAGTCCCCTTCATTAAATTCTTTTAACCGTTTATGTGAATTAGTCATATGCTTATAGAGTTAATTGCTCGATTGGATCTTTTGGCTAATCTCCTTATGCAATTCCCTAATATGCTGTGCATATGACTCAGCATCAATGCTTCATCCACCTCTCTTTCCTTTCTCCATTTCATGTTTTGTTAAGTTCTTTCATCTTAGGGATTTCTTGACTCAGACACTCGTGCATGTGTGGGTAATGGAGCTAGTTCTAAAGGTTTCCTAGGTCTATATCCATGGACCACTTCGAACGGACTTTTCCCAATAGACCTATTAACTGAACTGTTGTAGGCAAATTCAGCACGAGGAAGTAATAGGTCCCAGTTTCCCAGGTTGTCACCAACTAAACATCTCAATAGATTTCCTAAGCTTCGGTTTACTACCTCTGTCTGGCCATTGGTTTGAGGATGATAGGCAGTAGAGAATTTCAGCTTGGTACCGAACATGTGCCAGAGGGTTTTCCAGAAATAGCTAGTAAATTTGACATCTCTATCGGACACAATGGTTTTGGGTAAACCATGAAGCCTAACAACCTGATCGAGAAAAAGCTTGGCCACCTTCGAAACATCTAAAGTTTGAGAACAAGGAATGAAGTGAGCCATCTTGGAGAAATGATCGACAACCACAAAGACAGAATCATTCTTCCTATACATCTTAGGGAGGCCTACTACAAAATCCATGCTGATATCCTGCCATGGACAATCAGGGACAGGTAAGGGTGTGTACAGACCGGTGTTTTGTCTTTGCTGTTTTGCAACAGCACATGTACGGCACTGAGCTACAATCTGGGCCACATTTCTTTTGAGACCAGGCCAAAAGAATTGGTCTTCTATTGCTAAGATGGTCTAATTCCTACCAAAATGTCCTGACAAGCCTCCAGCATGAACTTTCCAGATCAGAAATTCCCTAACAGAGGTCTTGGGAATACATAACTGATTTCCTTTGAAAAGGTATCCATCTAAAAGGGTATAATCACTATGCTTACTAGATGGTCCTTGTTGAAGGGATCGATAG
The DNA here is from genome assembly GCA_021397845.1 of Areca catechu. Taxonomy (NCBI): domain Eukaryota; kingdom Viridiplantae; phylum Streptophyta; class Magnoliopsida; order Arecales; family Arecaceae; genus Areca; species Areca catechu. The sequence goes on along the minus strand of CM038047.1, from coordinate 44,283,838 downwards.
ATGTTACCAAAATCAGGGCATGTAGGATACTCCTCTTTCAATCTATCAAACCCTACTACCTCAGTGCTCACAGAAGTCAACAACATGGAACGATGACTCAACGCATCGGCAACCCTATTTTCAATACCGACACGATGTTTCAGTATGAACATATAAGCTTGTATGAACTCTACCCATTTCCCATGCCTAGGGTTCAATTTCTTCTGAGAACTAAGGAACCTAAGAGCTTCGTGGTCAGAAAATAGGACAAACTCTTGTGGTAGAAGATAATGCCTCCAATAACGTAATGCCTGAACTACCGCATACAGCTCTCTATCATAAGTGGAATACCTTAGTCTCGCTTCATTTAACTTTTCACTGAAATATGCTACTGGGTGATTCTCTTGACTCAAGACACCTCCAATTCCTATCCCAGAAGCATCACAAGCAACCTCGAACACTTTGGTAAAATCGGGTAACCTCAAGATGGGTGCGTGTGTCATTTTTTTCTTAATTGTTAGGAAGGCTTTGTCTGCTGCTTTAGTCCACTCAAAAGTTTCCTTCCTAATACAATTAGTGATTGGAGCCACTATCGTACTGAACCCTCTAATGAATCTCCTATAGAAGGTGGCTAAATCGTGGAAACTACGGATATCATGGATGCTTTTGGGTACAGGCCACTCTACTATGGACTTAATTTTTGCAGGGTCAGCGGACACTCCTTCATATGTGACTACGAATCCTAGAAAGATAACTCTATGTGTTAAGAAATCACACTTCTTGATATTGACATAGAGGCTATCCTTTCTAAGGACTTGGCAAACTTGCCTTAGGTGGGTTAAATAGTCTGCCTTAGTCTTGCTATAAATAAGAATGTCATCAAAGTAGACCACCACAAATTTCCCGATGAAAGTTGTCAACACCTGATTCATAATTCTCATAAAGGTGCTGGGTGCATTGGACAGACCGAACGGCATGACTAACCACTCATATAATCCATCTTTAGTCTTAAAAGCGGTCTTCCATTCATCTCCAGGCCTAACCCTAACCTGATGATAGCCACTCTTTAAGTCTATCTTGAAGAAAATCGTTGATCCGGCTATCATGTCTAACATATCGTCCTGTCTTGGGATTGGAAACCTATATTTGACAGTAATCTTGTTGATGGCATGGCTGTCTACACACATCCTCCAGGTGCCATCCTTCTTAGGGGTTAACAAGGCAGGGACTGCACATGGGCTTAAACTTTCTCTAACAAATCCCTTTCTAAGAAGTTCACTAACTTGCCTTTGTAACTCCTGATGTTCAGTTGGATTCATCCTGTAATGAGGCAAATTAGGTAAAGTCGTGCCAGGGACTAAATCTATGGCATGCTGTATGTCCCTTAAAGGTGGAAGACTATCGGGTAGGTCCTCGGGAAACACGTCTTCAAATTCTTTCAATAATTGGACCACCTCTTGCAGGTATTTTACAAGGGTGTGGTCCTTAGTTTCCTTAGCAGCTACCATCCAAATAGGTGCTCCCTCATTAATGTCTTTTTCTAATTCTCTTGTACCTATCAAATTTAATCCAGTCCTTTTTTCTTTCAGGCTGCTAGCTCCTCTTTTGGTGTTGTCCTTAGGCTGGGTTGGATGAATGACAATTTTCTTGCCATTGAAATTGAAAGCACAGGAATTTGATTGACCAAAAATTGTCACATCATGGTCAAACAGCCATGGCCTACCTAGGATGATGCTACTTACTCCTATAGGGAGCACATCACACCAAATTCGTTCCTGATAGGACTGAAGTTAGATTCGGACCTGACATCTCTGCTTGATTGGGATAGAAGTGGAATTGATCTAGGATACCTTATATGGATTGGGATGTGGTTCAGTGGATAATCCTAGACTCTTGGCTGCGCTAGTGAAAATGGTGTTGACACAGCTTCCACTATCGATCACGATCTTACAGACCTTTTCTCCTATTTTGACAAATGTATGTAGGATGCTAGTCTTACGCCAGTCTTCCTGCTCTTTGGTTTGTGTCATGATACATCTCACAACTCCTAACACATCTGATGAGTCTACATTTTCTTCATCTCCTTCTTCATCTCCTTCATACTCATCAGCTAAGCAATCCCCTGCTTCATAAACCTCCTCTTCATTATTCTCCAGGGGTTCTGATTCTTCTTCTTCTACCTCCCCTATATGTAAAGCTCTAGAGGGACATTGGCTCAGGAAATGACCGGGTTTACGACACTTATAGCAGACTCGCTCCCTCTCACCTCGAACTTCAGGGCTCTTTCCTTTGTCTTCTCTAGGAATTGGAGGAATGGCAGGGTTGGGTCTAGGGGTTGGATTCGAGCTGGGTCTTGGTCTATTAGCTATATTAGGGACTGAACTAGGTCGACTAATAGGAGGATTAAACCTAGTGGGCTCTGGTCGCCTAAATGACGCTCTCCTCTGAAACCTCTCATAATCCATGGCAACTTGGTATGCCTGTTCTAAATCATGGACTTCTCTCAAAAATAATTCCCCTTTTATATCTTCATTCAATCCTGATCTAAACCTCGATAAAGTGGTTGCCTCAGACTCGACTACGTTGCATCGCATTACAAACTCATCAAATTTAGCAACGTATTCAGAAACGGTCTTATTTCCTTGTGTCAATCACTGCCACTGATCTAACAACCTTTGCTGATAAGACATAGGCAAATATTTCTCTCTAAGCTTTCTCTTCATGTCTCTCCAGGTCGCTATAGGTAAGTCTCCCCTCTGCCTAGCTATGCGTTCGACATTTTCCCAATACAACCTAACCTGACGGACTAGTCTGATTTTGGCAAACTTGAATCTTCTCTCTTCAGACATATCATACCGGTCAAAGTATTGGTCCATATCAGTCTCCCAGTCTATGTACACCTTAGGATCTAGGCTTCCCTCAAAGGTTGGTGCATCTAGACAGATATTCCTTAAGGCCCGATCATCCTGATCAAAAGTATCATGGCGAGGTCTTCTAGCATATGGCTCTGGAGTGTGATCAGCATAATCCTGATGTGGCCTTCTATGAATTGGATCAGGTGTATGTTCCTGTCATTGGGCTCTAGGGTGAACTGAAGGTAATCTGGGTGAAGGTGGTTCAGTTGGGGTCAACCTAGATTCCTCTAGGGTTCCTATCCTTTCCTTGAACTGATCAAACCTAGCATCCAAACGTTCCACTCGCTCAATCATAGATCTCATAAGGGTTTCCATACTAGTGTCCATGGATGAACTTGTTTGGTCTTGTGAAGGGTGGTAAGGAGTTCCTGATCTAGTTGTCATACAAACAATTAGACTCAAATTCGGGCTAAGGATTTCTAGACCTAGAGTACGAATTAGAGATCTAATTAAAAGGACCAACTAGCTAGTAGTAACTTACGTGACTTGGCCAGGTAGGTGGGAAGGGGAGTGGAGGTCCCTGTTCTGCCAACCATAGATACCAATCTGTGATTGGCCAGGTAGGCAGACCAACCCACAAGCCCTAATACACCAATCCTAGATACCAAGCCCATAAGCACACACCAATTAGTGGACACAATTAACTTGACCCTAATCCGAACCCGACTCGTTGGTGTCCCTAACCCACTAGGGTGATTAGGTCTAATTGGTTTTAATTAAGGATTGGGATCGAGATGATGGGTTGTGGTTTTGGGCTAAGGACAAGTGATGAATTCTTGCTCCCATGTCATATTGATGCCCTTAAGATGTTTTCAAATGAATGCAATTTTTTTTTTTTTATGAGCTGACTTAATTATTTGACTTGATTAGTTTTCAAACAATTTCAAATTCAAACTTAAATTTTAAAATTTAAATTTTAAACTTCAAGTTTCAGATTCTAGAATGTCAGAATTCAAAATTTTAAAATTTAAAATTTGAACTTCAAATTCAAAAATTTTCTGAGATTGGTTCTTGCTGGAATTTCAGTTCAGACTGAATCTCAGAGAGTATTTCGAATGCTAGAAATTTTAACAATTGAAATAAATTCTAAAGAATTGTTAAAAAATAATATAAATTATGAGGATCTCAGCAAAACAAAAATCATAAAATTTAGATCTGTATATAAAGAGAAACAATAAAAACAACAAACCATGTACTGTAGACTATTTCAGCAGGATAGAAGATTGAAGTAGGAATTTTTATTTTTTTGTATTTTTTTTCTGATGATGAAATTTAATATGGTGATAACTGACTTAAAAAGGAATAATAAAAAAAATATTTCAACAAGAAATTAGTGACTTGCCTTTGGAGCTGCAGATGGATTACAGTAAGCATATGCAAATTTTCAGTAAACAGAACCTAATCAAACAAGTGCATTGGCTTATCCAAACTTCAATCTAAAAATTCACGTCCGGCCAGGGGCTCATTATTCCCATGGGTCGTGATAGTGTACTGGAGTACACCCGCGCAGGAGGCATGAATTTTAGATCTTGCTTGGATTTTAAAAAAAATAACTAGATAACAAGTATGCATGCAACATATCTAAATGCAGGAAATTATCCGACCATGCTCTGATACCAAGAATAGTGTAGAATGTAAAATGAAACTATGCAACTGTAATGGAGATTAGCAAATGATTAACCAAGCAATTCCCTATTTGCATATAAACAACTCAACATAAATTATCAAAGAGATCTAGTGAAGAAGCTCGAAGGATCTAACATAAACCTAGTGATCGAGACTCTCAGAATAAGAAAGGAATAGGACCAGAAGAGAACCATGCAAGCCAAGCTAGGTCTAATTTAACATTGCAGACTTAATCAACACTAGACATACCTGACATTGGCCCTTCAATTAGAATAGATTCACTCTTGAAGAGGTCTCCCGAATGACATGAACATAATACCACTGAAGGCCCCTCTTGTTTTCTGGATCTATGGCAAGTAAACCTTCCTCTTGAAGCTGGAATCCCGGAGAACCCTGCAACAAAGAAACCCTAAGATGAGTGACTTAACAAGCAATCAACTAGAAAAAAGAAAGAAGGGTGGAAGAGGCATTGAAGGAGATCCATCTTGGCGTCATGGTGGAATGCTTGAAGTGGAGTAGGTTGGTCGCCTTGTGATGATCTTCTTGATTCACCCTTGAACGCTGGAGCTAGTTTGAAGTTATGAAAGAAGAAGAAGTCTTTGGCATTGGGAATGGAAGAAGGAAAGATTAGGGTTGGCGTGGAGAAAGGCTAAGCTACCACATAGACACATAGAAAAAAAACACATAGAAGAAAAAATACCAACTTCATTCATTAACCATTTTTTAATGGGGCATCCCATAGCTTAAATAGAAGCCTTACAACATTTTTAAAATTTGAAAACCCATAGGATTAGGAGGATTACAAGGGGGGGTTGGAGGATATGGTGGCATTTGTTGCTTGAAATGTCGGGGGTTGGAGGATATGGTGGCATTTGTTGCTTGAAATGTGGGGAGTTGGAGGATATGGTGGCATTTGTTGCTTAAAACTTCTTCAAAGCTTGACATGTGGTGCAAGGTGGGGACCACTTGATGAGGTGGTGGTGTCCTTTGGAGCTCTTGACATGTGGCATAAAGTGGGGACCACTTGTTGAGGTGGCGACATCCATTGGAGCTTTTGACATGCGGCACAAGGTGGGGGTCACTTGATGAGGTGGCTTCTTCTTGTCTTGATGCTTCATGGACTCATGGATTGGGCTTGATTTAACTGGACCCAACTCTCAATTACAGGGTTAACTAAGATATTAAACCAGACTCAACATGGACTCGAAATTAACTACAAGATTATTTGAACTCAAAAAAAAGAAAAATTACAGGACTTCTCTTTTGCTACTCCAACCACAAGGACTCGGACTTGACCTGAATTGGTTGGAGTCTTTTCCTGATTCTAGTGCCCACATCAGTCATGCTTGATGGGATTGAGATGTCTTGGGATGGTGATTAAGAAGGTGGCGCTCGGCTACAATGGAGAGGAGAATGGCTGGCAATTGATCGGGATGGGGAAGGGGAAGAAGGTGACGATGACAAGGCAGCATGGGCTACAGCAGGTGGCTCTCAAGGAAGAAAATGATGGCACTGGGCAACATCATAATGAAGAAGGTGGCGGGCATGGCAGCACGACAGCAATGATGGGTGTGCCAACAGTGGCATGCCAGTATCTTGGGATGGTGATGGGTAGCTTGGGATCTCTGGAAAGATGATGGTCCATGAGAATGGACCTATGGACCGAGTAGTCAGTCTATGGTAGATCGGTTGCTCTAAAATCTATATAGATTTTATTTTTTATTGATTTTGAGCCCATTTGAGCTATGATTGGCTCTACTTTGCATCTCCTCGACCTACGAGTCAAGCTCTTGAAGTTGGCGAGCTTCTTTTCCAAATATACTCCAAGGTTTCAAGTTTTTGAATATCTCTAGTAATTTAATTACACCTGCCAAATAAAATAAAGTATAAATTAAATTTTTAATTAAAACTTTAATGGGTGTGAAATCATCTTGGTGATCAGATTAAGTAGTTAGCTCAACATCTATTTTTCATAAATATCCATTAATTTCATATTTTTCAAAGATATTTTAAAAATAATTAATTTTATAAGAAATGCCAATTTAATTATGAAATTAAAATTTTTTGAAGATGTTAGCATCAATAATTACTTAAAATACTTAAAATAAATATATAAATATATGATTTATCACCTAGCATATCCAACTAAGTCTCTACGATAGTTAGTTGGGTCCATATAAGTACTTGGTAGATATGTGTCAAGGGATATCATGTCACTTGGGCCTAGCAACTTGCTGTCTCTTGATGCAAAGTATTGCAGTAACTCTATATAGTGGCCTACTTAGTTGTCTCCTCCATAGTCGTCTTCTTCTTAATCGATAGCCTAGTCATTTCCAGATGGATATCCTTACTGTCTCCTTCTTAGTCAGTGGCACAGTTGATGATCCATCTCCTCAGTCAATGGCAAGATCTTCTTCTTAGTCAATCGGCTAGTCCTTGAGATCGAGTAAGTAGTTGCCATAATAGTTGTCTCCCATTCCCGATTATAGAGCATTATTGAATAAATTCTTCAGGCTTTGTCATCTCTGGGTGAAGGGAGTAATTACTCCATCGATCTCAATAATTGGGCAAATCTCTTCATCATCTTGGCATTTATTGGCTCTTTGGAAATCATCATCAAATGTTTGTTGCCTTGATTGCCATAGAAGGAAATTATTGACATAGTGCTCGAAAGAACTACACAATAACTCCTGACATGGTTAAGATTCATCGATCTTCCTTGGCCAACAGGGTGATGCCATGTGGCCTGGCAGCCACAGCCTTTAAATAATTTGCATAGAATCTAGAGTCAAGAGTTAATCGGCCAGTTGTAATTTCAAAATGATGCGACATTGTTCTGACTTGGGTGGCTCCACATGTCAAGATCTCGGGTCTCCAACCAGATCAAGGCTTCGATCTTGTCCATTGAGGCCTGTATAAATAAGGCCCCCTATCCTTGTTGTAGGGATTCCAAGCTTGCAAAAGAAAGGTAGAAAAAGAAAGAAGAAACTTTGGCTCCAGATCTCCAAAGACTCTATCCCCAGGTTGGTCTCCTTTGCCTTCCTTCATCTTTTTCTTTTGCTCTTCTTTGAAGCTTTTAGAGGTCCCGTAGGGCTTCCACAAGCGCTCCTATCCCTTTTCCTTTTGCTGCTCAAGTATTCTTCTTCCAACCTTCATCCAATTCTTGGGTGGAGGCTTGTCCTTTGCATTTATTCTAATTTTCTAGCTTCCTTTGATATTTTCTTCTATTTCTGGAAAATATCATCCAAGGATGAAAGCTACTCGATCAGCAATATTTTCAGATTATAGGGATCTCGGGACCTATCTTTGGATGAGGGGATTTCTGAGAATTTAGAAAGGGCGGAACCTTGTCCCCTCCAAGCAAATCCTCAGGCAGGGCACTCCAATAGTTGGGAGATCATCCTGGTTGGCTTGATGACTATGGTCCCCACTATGATCGAGTTGCCCAGCAAAGCAACCTAAGAGAAGGGGATGAATTGGATTTTTCAAAACTTAAAAACAAGTTATGTTATTTTTCAAAATCAGTGAAGTGTACGTGTAGCAGAATATGTGCAAATTAAAGATGAATCAATACTTATGAAGAGGAGAGGAGAAAAGCAAAGTACAACAAATATATAAGATTTTATAATGGTTCGGTGCACCCCAAGCATCTACATCCACTCTCCAAGAATTTCTTGGAAATTTCACTATAATCCTTCAAACATTATAACCAGTTTATTTTTTGAGCTTACAAATCTAACCTAGTTAGTTCTTTCTTAGGCTCACCAACCACAATCTCATAACAAGCCAATCCTATGCTTATAATCTAATTCCAAGACTTGGATGAGCCTATCCCCTCTTAAAACTAGTTATAACTCAAAAGCAAAATACAAGGAATAATAAAATTTAAAAGCTCTCTATAAGAGCAAGAAAAAGTCGATGAAGCTCTTGAAAGAATTTTTATGAGTTGTCTTCTTGATGGGAACCTTCTAATGATTGCTTTAAAAGCTAGTGGTTGGATATGATTGCACACTCTTTAAGAACAAGGCTTTTCTTTTTGGAAGTTTGCTCTTTAAAAAATTATCTTGAAAGCTCTTATCTTTTTGTTGGATTCTCTTGCTTCTTCAAGGTATTTGTTAAAGAATAAATACTCTTAGAACCTTTAAAAATCCATTTATAATCATTTGGATATAAAAACTAGCTAATTGACACAAATTGTAAACTTCTGTACTTCTGAAAATATGGCATTACTGTGCTATCATAACCTGATAAGTCAACTCACTAGACCTTGAGTTGACTCACCAGAAGCACCAGAAGCTTGAGTCGACTCATAGTATAAGTCTGAAAATCTATCTTTTTGTTCTTCCTGCAACTGCGACTCATGGAGCATGAGTTATTCCTTGAGTCAACTTACCAGTTCCTTAAGTCATCTCATGAACTATGCCAAAAATTTAGCATTTTGGATTTCCTACAACTATGACTCATGGATCATAAGTTGATCCTTGAGTCGACTCACTGGAAGCTTGAGTCGACTCATGGCCATGCCGGTTGAAACTCTATGTGCCAGTCTATTTTTCTTCTCTGATTTGTTTCTAGAGATCAACTCAGTAGAAGCTTACAAGCCTCCGAGATGAATTCAACTCCTATCTTCTCTAATTTTTCTACCCTCCTATTGGCAAAATTTGTTAGCTGCTCTTGGTTCATGAGCCAATGGTAGAGAGATGTTCTATGATCTTATTCTTTCTTTGGCAGCTCCTTTACATGCTTAACCCTCGAGGTGGCTGAGTGGAGTTTATTTTGAAGCTTGGATAGCTTTGTGTTTGCTTTAGTCTTCCTTGTGGCTGAACCAGTGTCCCTAAGAGAGGCCTCTACCCTTTGAGAATGGGAGCTCCTCGATGAGTGGACCTTGACAGGAAAGTACCTTGGCTCTTTTTTTCTCATTCCATTCTTAGGCACCTTATTTCATCCTAAATGCACCAGTAGTCTATCTCAGCTTTTGCTACCCACTACTCAAGATTCTTTATTTTGATTTTTGCCTTGATTACTGCATCCTCCCAATGATCAATCCTTTTTTAGACTTCTCCATGGCTTCCTCACAATAGTCAATCTCCTTGACCAATTCGACATTAGCAACTTTCTCTTGTTCCAGCATATATTCAAGTGACTCTGCCCTTTGCCTTACCACAGCTAGTTCTTATACTCGAGCACTGGAAGCCAACCCTGCAAAGTGAGCAAATAATGCCCTAGCTACATACATTTCAAACAAAACATTAGCTAAAGCATAGAAGCAAAGAAAAGTGAAGATTACTTACCTGGATGAATGAACCTAGGGCATCTATCATTTGGGGAGTTTGTCCCACCCGTAGTTGCTACTCTACTATAAGGAGGAGGCCCCTAAGCAGTTTGGTGGCCTTATTGAGGCCTTCTTGCATGGCCATATACGTGATGGGATTTTCTGGCATGGTAACGGTCGATGGTTGTGATAAGTCATTGGAGTGCACTGTCGGAGAACTGAGGATTGCTTCCATTAAGGATTTCTCCATGATGAATGGGTTCACTACCTTTATCCTGATATCTTCCAACAGGCTCGTGGTACCAATCATCCCTACTGATGGACGGTAGCTGACGGGCTCATGGTACCAATCATCTCCATCGATGGGCTGGTAGCCAGTAGGCTAGTCGCACCAATCATCCCCTTCGGTAGATTAGTAGCTCCTATAGTCTATACCAAAACTCTTTCTGCCTTCATTTGCCTCCACCATAAGGGCCTTATTTAATGGAGTGGTGACACAGTCTACCTCCATTGGAACCTCCTCGGGTGGGCTACCATCTCAATTCAATAAGGAAAGAGCTTGAGCAACTAGTGGGGCAACCTCTCCTATTAAAACTAGTACTGGTGGTGGTGCAATTGGGGGATCGACTAGTACCAAAGACGGTGCAATAGGGGGATCGACTGGTGCCAAGGATGGCACAACCAAGGGATCGACGGTGCTAGTTGTTGGGCCAAAGGAGAAACCATCGATGAAGTTCTCTTGACTCATTTCCTTCAAATTGTACTCTCAAGTGCTTCGTATTCTATTGGAGTCATTCTATTTCAAGGGAGTTGAAGGAAGTATCGTAGAAGGCTTAGCTATGAAAATTTCTAGGCAAATTCTAGAGATAGGAGGATAGATTTAAATAAAGAAGGAAAAGAAAGAAAAAGAAGACAAAAGGCATAGTCATTAATTCAAAATTCTTAAAATATCTTGCAATAGTAAAGGAGCTGATTAGTTGTACATGATCACCTCGATTCCCTTAATAGCTAGTGATTGATAGCATCCAAATACCATCTACATTAAATGACAAAATAATGACTCATCGAGAGCTGTAGGTTGGCATTCTAGGATCCGAGGCATGATTTCAACATTACTCCCTTAGTTTAACCCACTTCCAGTTTAGACCAAGAGTGGGGGGTAAGTGTTATGGGGGTACTTCAGATACCTCAGATATACATTCAAGACATGGCCATAAAGGTGGATACTTAATCTATCAATCCAACCATTGACTGACCTATCTATTAGTCGGGGCATGTCACCGGGGCATTTTTGTAGTTAATAGTAACCAGTTGCTATGATCTTATCTACCGATCCATTTGCCAACTTATCAATGGTACCAAACATAATTCCAATGTAATTTTCACTTGTTGTTATCTACTATGGTTCTTCGACACGCTCCTTATCACATGACCTAACTCCGACATTTCAAACAATTAGTTACCCAATATGCTGAAATAGTTATTCCATGTACATAAGATCGACAATAACCAATTCCTCCCTATGCGGGAGTGGATGAGGGCTAAAATCCCATGTCCATAATAGCATAATGATCAACCTGATATTCTCGATAGTAGTGGTTTGTCAGTCATTTTATATAAATAACTAGAGGCCCAAGGATCCTAAGTAAGCAACTCTTTCCTACGCTCACTGCTTTCCATCTATTCTAGATTTCTGACTTAAGCATCGGAGGGTCCTCACTAGAGGTAACTTCAGTTGTAGACTTTGTTATGTAGGTCACTGTAGCAATGACTCCTGGCAGTAAGTGCCAGCTCCAACCTTAAGCAGAAATTTGTAGCAATAGGCATAGGTAGAGCATCCCGCATCAGCCTCTCCCCCTCTACAACTAGGCTTTGCTATGGAAGATGTTGAGAGAGTCGACAATGGATGCCCACACCCTATGGCGTTTAATCCACATGCTCCCCTCCACCTCCTTTGTCATGCCATGGTCCCTCGCTCTCTTCACTTTCATCACCCTTTAAATCTCCTGGCTCCTCCTCCTCCAACACACCCCTTCCTCTACCTCTAGTCCTACCTCCTCTTTTGGCTCTTTTTATGGCCAGTGGGCTTCCATCGAGGATGAGATGAAGTAAAATGATTGTACAGACTTCTATTTGTGGTGGGAGTTTTTTATTTTTTTGATTGGCTTGCTATAGGTGGGATAAGAGGGCACAGTTATAAGTGATGTGAGGGATGATGCAGCACGAAAGCTCTGATACCAAAAATGATGCAGAACAAAGAACAAAGAAGCGTATGCGGAAGTAAAATTAAGATTAATTTTTTTTTTTATTTCAGAAATTGACTTCGACTCAAAGTAAAGTTAAACTGAGTTGATGGAAACTAGGTAAGGATTGAAAGCACAATTTAGAAGAAGCTAAGTTATCAGAGTAGTTCAGAAGTAACGGATCGCTGGGGGTTGAGAAACTCCCAGACCTAGGGTTTCGCTCTGAACTTTCAACAGGACAGAAATAAAGAGAAGAAATGGTTTACTAACCAGACAGTGATCTCACAGAATTTGGGTGGAAGAACTCTCTCGAGCAGATTGTTGGATCCTCGGATTCGGCTATCTTCGTAATGGATCCTCCAATACTGGTCTTGTGGTTTGGTCGGCTTCTCCTAGACTCAAGATCTAGGAAGAAGAAAAACAAGTGATGGATTCAGAGACTCAGGAAAGGATTTACCAGTTCGAAGAACTTGAAGGCTGATGTCGCTGAGATCCGGATTCTCTTGAAGGCTGATTCGACTCCCTCTGGAAAGAGCTTTGGATCTGAAGTACCCGGACTGTAGCTGGATGCTGGTGGTCGGCCTGGACTTGGAGAGAGAGGCCGTGGGAGGTGGGATAGGCTAGGGTTTGGTGGATTGAAGTGGATGGTGGGCGGCTAGGGTTATGGAGTAGAAGTGGCTAACCTAGGGTTTGGGTTTTGGAGATCTCACACCTCCTCAAGGTTCCTGGGAAATCCGGATTTACTCCCTCACGGAGCTCAACACCTGGATGCAAGTGCGGAAGAGAGAAAACACAAAGTTTGCTCACAAAAAAATTTGGTTTCATTCATCTGATTCCTTAGAACTTACAAAGGGGTTTTAATTTATAGGACATTACAAGAGAGTAGGGTTTTACATCTTCCCATGTGGGACTAAAGGAGGGGATCTTCAAATTAGGATTGTAGGATCAATCCCTACTCATATGGCCGGCCAAATAATTCCAAAGATGATTGAGGCTTCAAAAAAGGAAAGTGGGTGGCGCCTCCTTGTCTTGACCTCCAAGAAATTATTTTTTTCCTTCTATGCTTGGCCTTATCTGGAAGTGTTTGGGCGCCTCTTAACCTTGCCCTCCAAGAGAAAATATGTTTCCTTTTATATCTAGCTTTAGTTGGAATGACTAGGGCGCCTCCTAACCTTGCTCTTCAAGAGAAATCTCCTTCCTTCCATGGCTCAACCCTTTTTGGATACCTCCTTTTCTTTCTCCCCAAGTTATGGCTCTTTCTAACTTTGTTTTGAGTATTTTTGGCAGGTAATGGGCGCCTCCTTGAAGTTCTCTCCAAGAGAATTTCTTCCCTTTCATAGTTTGGTTCTTTTGGGAATGTCTTGGGCCGCCCCCTTGATTTGTGGACCCCTGGTGGATTTCTCCTCAATTGGCGCATGAGAGAAGGGAGCTGCTATCTGTGGTGTGGGGATCAAAGCCTGCTGGATGGAGATGTGGCGCCCCCTGGACTCAGGCGTATGGCTGGGAGTGTGGCTGGGAGTGTGGCGCCCACTTGCTTGGCCTTGAAAGAAAATGTAACACCCCAAGTTGAAGCCCTAGTCCACTACTGAGTCAACATAACTCAACAAAATAAAAATGCAGGTAATATAGACTCAAGCTAAAATTGAGTTGATCAAGTCAACCCTTATTACAAGCCAAAAATCCTAATTCTTCGGGCAAGGTTAATCAGAGATCCAGATGGAGCTCTGAAGTCTTCTTCTGAGTCTGGTGCCCGCACCAAGGGAGGATGCTCAGAGGCTCATTCATGTTAGCAGGGCTTTGTCACTGCTTTAAAAGTTGGAACTCCAATGCAACAAAGGTGCAACTCTATACCTAGGTACTAAGGTTTCCAAGTGTAATGCTCTTGTTCCACTTGAATCTATCCCACTACAAAGCTATGTGTGTTATATAACCATGGTTTCTGCCACTAATTTAAACTAATGAAAGTCTCTTTTTGGATTTGGCTGGTCCAACTTTCAAATAGAAGAACAACTTGCTCGGTCAAACTCTTTGTTATTAAGTTCCAGCCAAAGACACCAATAGCAGGTAGCCATTGATATGTCAGGGTCTGCTTGGTCCAACATGGCACCCAAGCTCCAACCATTCTAAACATGTGTCATCCAGCTTAGGCGATAGGGTTACCTCCCTACACCTTGCCATATGGATGCTAAGATGCATGCTCACCAACTTCCCCCATATGCATCGATCGCTGCTAGGTTTGCCTCGCCCATCCAGCCATGCATGCTCTCTGTGCAGTAGCTATTAATATTTGCTAGCTAAGGGATACCCTACTGCAGAGATGTGCCATGCTAGTTACCACTCCCTGTCTCACCAACCATAGCATGACCTCCCATTCCGAGCATGCTTGCAATAGCTGGAATACGTCAGTCATCATTCCTTATATTTAGGTGTCAAGTACACACCTATAAATTAGTTCCTTGAGATCCTCCAAGTAAGTATAAGCAAGATGGACATAAGAAGAAGTAAGAGAGAGGTCCTAAGAGGGATGAGAGATTATCCAGAGCCAAGAACTCATTGCTAGCCACCCTAAGAGACACACCCATAACTTCTTGATTCTGTGAGCATCTATCCAAGTGTTCATTAAGACATTTGTAGGCCTCTCTATATACCCCCCTTTATTTATGGAGTGTCTTGGCCTCCTCAAACCCACTCAATAGTGTGCCATCTCCCAGGAAGTAGGCCTCCTATGTATTGAGCACCCCTCTTTCCGCAAACCTAACTCCACCTCATTGCCCTTAGCCTCGTCTCTGACTCCTCTAAACTCTTCTCCACTCTCTATACCCAGAGGAGACTCTAAGCCTTCTCTGTTTGCCTTTCTAGGAGACTGTATGAGGCATCGAAGGGTCCACAAACGAGAACCTACCCCTAGTGTTTCGGACTTTTGGTCTTCTCTATCTTACAAGACACACTCCTGGTAATAAAATTCTATGAGGACCATATTGGAGTACATTCCTAGGTGCGTGGACAACCTTCTGCCAGCAACCAACCTCAGAACATTATATTGAAAGTGGTAGCAACAGGAGATTGAAGCAATCAGCCTGGTAGGGATTCAGCCTTCTTGTGCAGAAATCTTCTAACTTGTTTTGAGTGCCCCGAATGTTCTAGATTTGATATGGATATGAAACCACCTCTCTTAGGATCTCCAAATAGTGAGGACTGAACCCTCCAAAGCTCTTGGTCAAACTTTAAAAAGGGTAGAGAGAGGGACGACTCCAAAGATGCTAGGCACTGGGTTTTCTACTTGGATTAGGAAACCATGAAATCTTCTTCCAACGCCCACCAATCTAACCAAACCTCTTCCAGATCTAATCCCCCTCTGAATAGGACCTGGAACCAACCTTGAAAAGGCCTAAGATCACCATGTTTGATGAGAATAGGATTTGCAAGTGGGCAGCACAAGAATCCCTTGTGTTAGGGATTCCTACTTCGACTAGCAGTCCCTAGGTGCTAAGAAATTTTTCCCTTCCTAGGGTATGGTGATGCAGGACAGAGATCGGGGATCACTGGTGAGCATAGAAGTTACCAGGGGATTAGGGCTTGCACTCAAGAACAGAAAACACGGGTCTCACACCCACTCCAATCTGGAGAAAAACTCAGACAAAATCACTTTTAATTTGTATTCATGAGAAAAAAGATGTCATATACAAGAGGGAAGGGGTGGGTATTTATAGATTCACTCCAGGGTACATGACTTGCGGGCTAAGAAATCCTGACTTGTGGGCCAAGAAATCCTGGTGGACCTGGTCAACAGTGAGCCTTTGTCTTGAACTGGAGCTCTCTCTTGCAGGCTTGGTGGCATGAAAAGGCCCAGGTGCATGAAGGCCAGCTTGGTTGGGGGGAGCCTGGTGAATCTCCTGGTCTGCTGACTCTCCTCTTGAATATGACCTGAATAAAAACTACATTGACTCGATTAGACTTGACTGGACTAAAAGACTGGACCTGGCTAAGTGGACTCAACTGGACTCAGTTGTCTCACTTTATAACAGGACTCAAATAAAATAAAATAAAATAGACTTTCGGTCTCCATCATTTCCCTGCGATGGGGAGAACTCGACTCCGTCGAGTTTGGATGAGCGAGGGTTTGATGGAACCGAAACCAATCACATTAAAAGAGGCTAGGTTCAAGTTTTTTTCAAACAAATTCCAGATTTTTTTCTCATTTTTTCTTTTTTTGGTTGCTTTAAGATCTGTGCTTCACCATCTTTGGGTCACTTTGAGATCCGTGCACTTTGAGAACCATGCAGAATGTGAAATTGGCAATAGGGGCAGAGTATCTGCTTTCATGTTCGTGCAGCTTCTCTTCACAGACCAAAGGCTGGAATAGGGGAGGTTTCGGATGGCAGTCCGGTGGGCGTTCGCTGGCGACAGAGACGGTGGCTCGGTCGGCAGTGGTCATGGCGGAGGTAGCTAGCGATGGCATAATGATGGTGGTGATCTCCTCAACCAATCATGGACCTCTCCGATCGAGGAAGGCAGCGAACGATGAGGCTTGGCCTGGGCGTGCATCTGGAGGAGTCCGGCGTCGTCGGTGGTTGCAGGAGCAGGGAGGATTCGATGGGAGGGAGCGGTTGTAAGGCTCCGGTCGAGAGTGGCATAGGGACGGTCGGAGGTCCGGTGAGAGGCGGCGTCGCTGAGTCTTCCTGGGTGTCTGATAGGTAGGGGATGAGCTTTGGTGGAAGAGATCGGCAGGGCAGCATCATGCGCGGTGATGGGGCATGGGTCTGGGTGGACGGTGCATGGGTGTCAGCTACTATGGGTTTGGGCGGAAGGTGACAATGGGGCGTTGGGGTTCACGGGAGGGAGGCAGATGCAGGGCATTGACGGACCTTGGATGGGCCGTTGGCTGCTGGCGGTGGCTTCGATCTACGGCACAGGGGTTCTGGATGGCATGAGGCCGATTGGAGGAGATGGACTGCTCAAAACCTGAATCGGCGTTTCAGGCGGCGGCTGTGAAGAAGGCATTATGGCTTGCTCTGTTCCTGGAGATGGTAGCGTAGATGAAAGGGGGGCAGCGTCGGTGGTGTAGATCCGATGGGCTGCGAGCGACGAGGTTTCAAGATGCCTGACGATGGGTTGATGGCAGACTCAAAGGAAGAAGAAAACCCTAATCCTCTGGGCTCTGATACCAAATGATGCAGGACAGAGATCGGGGATCACTGGTGAGCATAGAAGTCACCAGGGGATAGGACTTGTACACAAGAATAGAAAACACGGGTCTCACACCCACTCCAATCTGGAGAAAAACTTAGACAAAATCACTTTTAATTTGTATTCATGAGAAAAAAGATGACTTATATAAGAGGGGAGGGGTGGGTATTTATAGATTCACCCCAGGGTACATGACTTGAGGGCTAAGAAACCCTGACTTGTGGGCTAAGAACCGCTGACTTGTGGGCCAAGAAATCCTGGTGGACCTGGTCAATAGTGAGCCTTTGTCTTGGACTGGAGCTCTCTCTTGCGGACTTGGTGGCATGAAAGGGCCCAGGTGCATGAAGGCCAGCTTTGGTTGGGGGGGCCTGGTGAATCTCCTGGTCTACTGACTCTCCTCTTGAACATGACCTGAATGAAAACTACATTGACTCGATTGGACTTGACTTGACTAAAAGAGTGAACCTGACTAAGTAGACTCAGTTGTCTCACTTTATTATAGGACTCAAATAAAATAAAATAAAATAGACTTTCGATCCCCATCATATAGCGGCTTGGATGCTGATATTATCCTAATAGAGAGTGACAACCAGAGAGGAAGAGAGGAAAGAAAAAGATGGATGTCAGGAAGAAAATGTTATTTCACTAAGACGGCTCCAATTAGCCCCATATGCAATATATATATATATTAGGTCACAATGACCCAACCCTAAAACTCCCATAAGCCAACTTAATACATAATTGAGTTTTCCAAGTCCAAGTACACCCCTTGTCTCAGCCAAATCACACATACCTAAGACTCAAAACCAGTCTACTACAAGTTAGCCCCTTGAGGCCCACGTCCCCTGAACCTCAAGACTCGAAAGGCTAATAGCCTTTCATCCTAGGGCCCAAACTAGTCCTAGAAATTCCATGACAACATCATGATCATTGGACCTTGGCCTTAGCCTTGGTCCCCTGAGCCTTAGAAGCACCACATGAGACCCAACAATCTCCACCTTGGTGCTTCAAGATATCAGCCAACTCCATCTTTTCCACAAGCTGCATCAGTGCTACACACTTATGAAAGCTATCAAGCGGTAGAACCTTCGTTAGTGCATCTGCTGGATTCTCCTTGGTATGTACCTTCACCAGCTCCACCTCGCCATCCTCCATGAGCTCTCTGATCCGATGGTATCTAATGTCGATGTGCTTGGTCCGAGCATGATAGATAGAGTTCTATGTAAGTAGAAGTGCACTCTGGATATCGTAGTGCACCCTGACAGTCTCCTATTCGAGGCCCATCTTGGTGGGGACACCGGAGGCACCAAAATAAGACAGAGGCTTTTCAACCCTCTGTGAATTGATCAATAATTTATGAGTCCATCTATAATAAGGGCTTAGCCCATCTGAGTCTATTTTAGTTGTTATTTGAGTCTTTTGAGTTGTTATTTCAGTTCTGTACTAGTCAGCTCATGTTGAGCTAGTTCAGTCCAATGCTAGTCAGCTCATGTTGAGCTACTTTTATTTTTTTGAGTCCTGTCCAAGCATACTGAAGACTCAAGACCATATCATACAAGTGAAGACCAAGTCCAACCAGATTGAAGACATGGAAGTGAAAGGAAAACTAGTAGCGAGCATGCTTTGTATTTTAAAACTTTTTCAAAATAACATGCAGCGGAAGCATGATAAAAGGATTAACATTTAATCTAACCATGCTTTTAAAACATTTCTATGCTACTTATCCCAAAATCTTGCATGAATGATTAATATAAACTATGAAATCATGAATTTATGCAATGAACATTTCAAAGCAACATATCCATATATGTAAAACCATACCTCGTATGAAGTGAAGACGCTCTCCGCCGTGAAAGATCCAAGAGGAGGAAGAAGAACTCTGCTTAGCCGCATACGTGTCCAGCCTCTAAAGGTGGTTCACACTAGGGTTCTTTCAAAATCCACTTCCACTCCAAATGCTAGCTTGTTGTGGAACGATTTGATCGGAACTCCTTTTCTTCTTTCGATACCGGACTCTCCGAATGAATGAAAAAACTCAAGAGGTGGAGAATGAATGGTTGGAACCCTTCCCAAACACTCAATCCTAAGACCTAGATCACTAGGTACAAATATGCACACTATTCTCCAAAAATCTCATACCTATAAAACTAGAACTTTTCCTAGTTTCTTCCCTTTCTTCCCTTTGATTTTTCCAGCATTTCTTTGCTGAATTTTTCCTTAATTTCGTCCTCCCATTTCAGCCCATTAAGTAGATAGAGAGGGAGAGGGAGAGTGGGGAGTTATAGGTATGGTAATGGGTAGTTATGGGGAGTTATGGTCATGGGAAGTTACATAACTCCCCAAAACTGAATTTAAACTTATTTAAATTCAGATTAATGTCTTAATTAATTTCAGTTCATAACTGAAATCAATTGGGCCAGGTGTGCATACATTGGGTTCAACCCGATTGGACCCAAACCTATTTTGAACCAAATCCTATTTGATTCGTTCCAGATTTTTATAGCTCAATCAAATTGGGCTATCAAGTAATCACATTACTTAATTCACCTCCATGCATCACCAACTATTAGTGAAAATTTCATGTCACAACCTTTTGTGACATCAAGTGTCTACACTTGCGAAATCAACAAGTATCGACACTTACACAAGTGTCGACACTTTCAAGAATATCAAGTGTCGACACTTGGATAAAGAAAAACCCTTTTTCTCTGTGAGTCCACGAACGATTCCCAATGGTTCTCCGATCACTAGATCAAGTAGAAACCCCTATGGTGTGTGACCCCATAGGTTCGAACACTAAGCCGGTAGCACTGGAACATTTCTAATACCAGTCAAAGTCGCCATCTAGCAATGACACCCGACGTCCGGATAGGTCGAAGTTGCAGAGCAACAATCAAGAACCATTAGATATGGAAACCTTATAATTAATCCCTTTGACCTCAATGCTCAGGAAGACTTAGGGTTAAACTGCCCAACCCATAAAGTCCATCAACAATGTGTCTCAATCTCACAAGTCCTGTAACACTTTACAGAGACTACCCTGGCCAAGGTTTTGCTAAATTGAAACATAATAAGATATCTGCTCCAAACACTTTGGAGGGGTCAATCCCATCTTGATCCGATCACCGCTACACAAGTACTTAACTGTACCCAGAAACCTTCCATCCCTGGATTAGAAATTCAGATAGTCCAGTACCAAAGTACAGTGAGTTGCTCGCAAGCTACCATGATGATCTCATGTCTGAGGGATAACTACGTCTATATCAAAACTCTAGGTAGAAAAAAGTACAGACGGGTCACGTTCGATGAAATGTCAAACACAACATCTGCATGCCATACCAGTGTCTCTACACTCTTTAGTTAAGAGAACAACCAATGACTATGGCACACAACGACCTATACTTGATATACTATCATCTTGAAAAAAGTGTATCATTTGGTCGCGAACAATTTTAGGACTATATGATATATCCTCTCTATATCACATACAAATAGTCCTAAGGACTTCATCACTAAAAAACTCATTACAGAAAGATGAAATAGTGATGAACTGCCAGAATAAATATTTTATTCAATAATATAATTCATATATAATTACATCAAATATACAACTGTTTACAGTAGAACCTTGAACCTTTTTTCCTACCCTACCAGACTAATTTTGAATCCACTTCCTATTTTCTGCCCTTTCCAGATACCTCCAGTATTTCTAGGATCATTAGATTGCATTTAGCTGAGATTAGCATACTGCATGCATTCATCACGCATGTTAGGTTTGCATCTTACTTCTGGCATACTCTTTGGAATTTGCTAGGAGTTCACTGTAAATTTTCATGTGCATGTCAAGCTAGGATCAAACCTAGAGAACCTATAATCTCTTAGGTTTAGGTCTAAAGAGTTCAATAAAATTTCCTTCCATATGAATGCAGAGTCGAGACTGTTAGGTGTAGGTTTAAGTCCTTTGCATCATCTTGTTAGGAGTCTGCATGTGCCCAGCATATTCACCACCTGCACTAATTTTGAAACAATTGGCTAATTCCCGAAGATGGACTAAAGAATTTGATGTAGTGGATTCTATCTTGGTTAGGCTTAGGCCTAAAAGAAGCTTCATGCTCGCAGAGCCGAACCTTTTAAAGTGATAGAGAAGGTTGGATCAAATGCCTAGGTGTTAGATTTGCCTTCGAATTTGGGCATTAGTTCTACCTTCAATATTACAGAAATGGTTGAGTATAGGAAATTGGCAGCGATACCTAGTGAGGCCTTTGGACCTATTCCTTTTCATTGTGAGTAACCCTAACCCAGCGTGTCCACTAACAAATTGGCCTGAGAGAGGAGAACGGATCGAGCGTATCCTGGACGATCAAGCCATCACGACCCGGGGCCGTGACTATCAACGCTTCCTGGTCCGATGGCAAGGCCAGCCAGAGTGGGACGATTCATGGATTTCTTGAGAGGACTTGTAATGCCTCAACCCAGACCTTATCAAGACATATGTGAGCCAGTCTGATCTTCACTCGATAGGGTCGAGTTCCTCCCACCCCGGGAGAATTGGTGGGGACACCGAAGGCACCAGAATAAGACAGAGGCTTTTCAACCCTCTGTGAATTGATCAATAATTTATGAGTCCATCTGTAATAAGGGCTTAGCCCATCTGAGTCTATTTTAGTCATTATTTGCATCTTTTGAGTTGTTATTTCAGTTCTGTACTAGTCAGCTCATGTTGAGCTAGTTCAGTCCAATGCTAGTCAGCTCATGTTGAACTAATTTTATTTTTTTGAGTCCTGTCCAAGCATACTGAAGACTCAAGACCACATCATACAAGTGAAGACCAAGTCCAACCAGATTGAAGACATGGAAGTTTAGCCCAAGTCCAACCCAGCTTGAAGATTTGAAGACTCCAGGAGGAAAATTAGAAACCCTGATTCCTTGTAGATGCCCTCTAGATGCCCAGATTCCCTTCCAGATGCCAAAGTATATTCATAGACCAAGGCATCCATGATTTTAAAGGTCCATCTGCATCCTAGCCCAAAGAAATCAAGCCCAGGCACCAAGCCCAAGCCCCTAAGAGCAAGATACCAGGGAATATTCCTGCTACATGGCTACCATGCCACCCCAGCTTCTAGAGGCCCAAACCCATGCGCCCGAGCCCCTTTGGGCCGGTCTCTTGCTGCTCTTAGAAGCCCAACACGCCCCCCTTGGCATCCTTGGAGTGTTGGCCAAGTCAAGAGAATTTTTAGGGATTTTTCTACCTAATGTTTCCTTATTTTCTAGCTAGGGTTTGAGAGGGAAAATGATTCTTATGTAAAGACTAATGTGCCCTTACTTGGAGTCCAAGGTTAAGGGTTTATTTAAGGGATCCTAGCCTCTTGTATGAGACTTGATTTTTGATATGAAATAAACCTTGAGTTCTTATATTGTTTTGTGTGATTACCCTGCTGTGTGCATAAAGGGGTTTGAGAGTTCTTCTTCCTGGTGTTTGCAACCATCTTCCTGCGACCAACCATCCTTCCAGCCCCCTCCAAAACTTTTTTCCTTTGCTATTTTCCTTTGTTTTCTTGATTTTCTCTGAGTTTTCTAACCCCTGACAGGTCGTTTGCAGGTCCCCGAGTTCCTACGAATCCAACGACTCCAGCCAAGCCTCAATCGGACCACCGAGAAGAAAGCCGGGTATCCGTGGATCTTTGGCTCGATTTTTCAGGCCGCATCCATCGAGGAATGAGAGATCCCTTCACTGCGATCTTCACCGGGCACTTCAGACGTTGTCAGGTACACCCCCTCTACCTCTAGTCTTTGTATTATAGGAGAACTTGCCTTAACTGAGGCTTCTCAGCCCCGGCAATCCTTCTTTAGTACTTTTCAAGGTTCTAATCTGCATGCTTGGCTTCAAAAATTTATACAAAATTTCCTACAATTAATTTTGATCTGAAATTCAGGAATTAATCACCTAACCCCACATATAAAACATATAAAAAGAATTGCATGCATATTAGTCCCGCATCACATCTCCAATGCTAAACCCTTCAACCATAGGGCCTCCTTTGCCATCTCTGTAACACCAATGTACTCTACCTCCATGGTTGATAAAGCTATAATAGGCTGCAAGCATGATCTCCATGAAACAGGACCTCCATACAAGCTAAAAATAAAACCTATCGTTGATCGATGGGTGTCCACATCTCCACCAAAATCCGCATCCATGAACCCTCTTATTAGCCCTTGAGCCTCCTTGGCCATGTTGGAGAGTCTCTCGGCACTTCTTTATTGTCTGCAATAGATGATAACTCCAACTGTGCCCGCCAAGTATCTGAAGACTCCCTTCAGTGCTCTCTAGTGCCCCTACTAGGTTGCACTATGAACCTGCTAACCTGACTCACTACATAGGCAATATCTGGCCTACAATAAACCATGGTGTACATGAAACTTCCTACACTAGAGGCATATGGCACCCTCTCCATCTCCTAAACCTCCACCTCAGTCTGTGGTGCCATGGCCTTCAAGAGTTTGAAGTGTCTAGTAATAGGCAACTCTGTCGGTTTTCCTTCATTCATCCTATATCTCTCCAAAACCTTCTTTATATAACCACCCTGAGATAAATGCAGCACCTTCTTGGCTCGCTCTCTGAAGATTTCCATCCCTAAGATCTTTCTTGCAGGTCCCAAATCTTTTATCTCAAACTCTCGAGACAAAGCTGCCTTCAGTTCCTGCACAATCTTTCTACTCTTGCATGCTATCAGCATGTCATCCACATACAAGAGTAGATAGATCTTAGAGCCATCTCCAAAGTCCTCACATAAATACAAGAATCATGATCATACCTAGAAAATCCAATGCTCCTTACAAAAGTATCGAACCACTTGTACCACTACATCGGTGACTGCTTTAACCCATATAGCGACTTCTACAACAAACAGACTTTCCCTTCTGATCCTGGCTCTCTAAATCCTGGGAGCTACTCCATATAGATGCTCTCTTCTAGATGCTTATGGAGAAATGCTGTCATGACATCCATCTACTTCAGCTCCAAGTCTTGAGCTGCTACAATGCTTAGTAGTACCCTGTGAAAGTATATCTGACAACGGGAGAGAAAACCTCGTTGAAGTCAATTCCTTCCTTCTGAGAGTATCCCTTGGCCACTAATCGAGCTTTGAACCTGATGCCTCCCTATTCCAAAGGTCCCTCCTTGCATTGGTAAACCCACTTGCATCCTATAGGTTTCTTTCCTTGTGGCATCTATACCAATTATCATGTATCATTTTTGTGGAGAGACTGCATCGCCTCGGACATTGCTTGGACCCACATCTCTTTATCTTGGCTCTCCATAGCCTCCTCATAGGTGTAAGGATCTCCATTTGCTATCACCAAGATATATGACACCATCTCTCCAACGCCATATCGATTCGGTTGCCTGACATTCTTTTTGGGCTTGTGTAGCGCAATCCTGATATCCCTCCTGAGTCCAGCCCACTCCTGCTAGTCCTCCTAGCTTCCATCACCTATCCGAGCTATCTCCACATGTGGAGGCACCTTTTGGAAGTGCTCCACCTGAATATCAAGTCTTCCAGATGCACCCAAAAGTGGCAAAATAAAAAATGATGTGAGTTGTCCAGTGCTGCCCTACTGGACCACCTGCTGCTCTTGTTGCTCCTCCATTTCACCTAACCTTAGGAGAACTGAATTTTCATCAAAGGTCACATCTCTATTGATGACGACCTTTATCTCCAAGGGAGCCCACAGCCAGTATCCCTTAACTCCTCGTGGATATCCCAAGAATACTATCTTTCGAGATCTGGCATCCAACTTACTCCGCTCACTAGCACCTACATGCACAAATGTTGTGCACCCAAACACCCGTAGATGGCTCAGCCCAATCTTCCTTCCAGACTATCTCTCCTTTGGAATTCCACCATCTAACTTAGTGTGAGGCGACTGATTTTCTGTTCATTCATTCGGCCACCCCATTTTACTGAGGAGTTCCTCTAACCAAGAAGTATCTTTTGATGCCACACTCACAAAGAAATTTGAACTCCTTGCTGGTGTACTCTCTGCCATTATCTAACCGCAGACACTTCACACTTCTATCCTGCTCCTTCTCTACTTCAGCTTTCCACACCTTGAATCTTGAGAAGACTTCTGATTTTTCCTTCATGAAATAGATCCAAACCTTTTTGCAAAATTCATCTATTAGGGTCAAGAAGTATCTCACTCCGTTTCTGGCTAAAATCGAAGCTGGTCCTCACATATCAGTGTGAACTAGTTCTAGTGGGGCTGCACTGTAGGCTGAACTACTGACAAACTGAACTCTCTTCTATTTTTTCATCTGGCATGGCTCACACACCTCTGAAACTCCTCCATCCAGATCTAGAATCAATCCATGTTTGCTCAGCTCCTTCATTCCATGATCTTCCATATGGCCTAGGCAGTAGTGCCATAATCGATGAACCCCCTGCTGATCCTATGCTGTAGCTACTGTATCAGTCTCCTCAGTCACAATTGATCCCTCCATGCTGTAGAGATTATTATCCAACCTCCTACCTCTCATCACTATCATAGCTTTATTTGAGATATTTAGAACTCCACTCCTGGCTCGACTGCTAAAGCTGAAACCGCTCCGCTTCAGGTAGCCAAGTGACACTAGATTTTTCTTCAGTTCGAGAACATGCTTTATATTTATAAGAGTCCTCACAATCCCTTCGAACATCCTCACTCGAACTCTTCCAATATCAGCGACCTTGCATGATTGATTATCTCCAAGTGTCATGCTTCCCTCATCAATCTTGGTATAGCTCGTAAACCAAGATCGATTCGGGATGTAGTGATGCGAACAGGTGGAGTCAAGAGTCCATATATCTGTGTGACACCTGTGACCATCTGATACAACCAAAAGGTCATCCTCCACCTCTTTATCAGCCATCATGCTCAAAGAATCAAATCTTCTTTGTCTCCCTTCTGGTTCTTCCACTGTGGGCAATCTTGTTTAAAGTGCCTGATCTCTTTGCACTTGTAGCACTTTGCTTCATTCCTGCTCCTGCTCTTCCTCCAGGACTTTGAACGTCCCCTCTGCTGGGATCTTTCCCTTCCTCTTCCAGATCTCTCCCCGATAGCCAAGCCCTCCTGGGGAACACCTTCCTTGGTCAACTTCTCTCTCTACTCATTAGACTATAGGACCTAAACCATATCTTCATATTTCAAGGTCTCCTTGCTGTAAAGCAACGTAGTAACCAATGAATCAAAGGAAGGGGGCAGCGAGCAAAGCAAAAGCAATGATTTGTCTTCCTCCTCTAACTTCACCCCGATATTTAGCAACTCGTTGCACATCCAAACTTTTAAATATGATCCACTATATTTCCGCCCTCCTACATCCAAAGACTGTAGAGCCTCTTTCTTAGCATCAGTTTGTTGCACAGGTTCTTCCCCATGTAGAGACTGTGCAACTTCAACCACAAACCCTTCGAAGTCTTCTCCTCTATCACCGAATAGAGAGCCGCATCCACCAAACACCCTCTAATCATGGCACAGGCCTTCTTTTCCAAGGACATCCATTGCTTCTCTAACAACCTATAAAGCTTTTTCTCTAATGTTTAATTCAGATCTAACTAAACCAAGAGATCTTCCACATGGACTTTCCACATGAAAAAATTTCCTTTCCCATCAAAATTTTTGAAATAAACCTTCATGTTGCTACCCATGGTCGGATCCAAGCCAAACACGCAACAAATAAACCAAGGAATTTGAGAAATACCTTGACAAGAATCTTGCTAAAATTTCAGTACTTGAAGATCTGCAACTTTCGATGTCTCCCATGAACTCCATGCAACTCAGGCTTTGATACCACTTGTTGGTGCATGTTTCCAGGTGCATGGACAACCTTCTACTAGTAACCAACTTCAGAACATTATATTGGAAGTGGCAGCAACTAGGGATTGAAGCAATCAGCTTGGCAGGGATTTAGCCTTCTTGTGCAGAAATCTCCTAACTTATTCAGAGTGCCCCGAATGTTCTAGATTTGATATGGATGTGAAACCACCTCTTTTGGGACCTCCAACTAGTGAGCATTCAGCCCTCTAAAGATCCTTGTTGAACTCCAAAAGGGTAGAGAGAGGGATGACTCTAAAGATGCTAGGCACTGGGTTTCCTACTTGACTAGGAAACCATGACAATCTTCTTCCAACACCCACCAATCTAACCAGACCTCTTCCATATCTAATCCCCCTTTGAATAAGACCGGGAACCAACCTTGAAGAGGCCTAAGATCACCATATTTTATGGGAATAGGATTTGCAAGTGGGCGGCACAAGAATCCCTTGTGTTAGCGATTCCTACTTCAACTAGGAGTCCCTAGGTGCTAAGGAGTTTTTCCTTTCCTAGGGTATGGCAGCTTGGATGCTGATATTACCCTAATAGAGAGCAAGAACTAGAGAGGAAGAGAGAGAGGAAGAAGGTGGATATCAGGGAGAAAAGGTTATATCACTAAGATGGCTCCAATCAACCCTATACACAGAATATATATATACTAGGTCACCATGACCTGACCCTAAAAATTCCATAGGCCAACTTAATGCATAATTTAGTTTTCCAAGTCCAAGTACATCCTTGACTTAACCCAATCACACATACCTAGGACTAAAAACTATCCCAATACAAGTTGGCCCCTTGAGACCCAAGTCCCTTGAATCTCAAGACCCGAAAGGCTAACAGCCTTTCATCCTAGGGCCCAAACTAGCCCTAGAAATTCCATAATAGCATCATGATCATTGGACCTCGGCCTTAGCCTTGGTCCCCTAGGCCTTGGAAGCACCACATGAGATCCAACAACCTGGATCCATAATAGCAACCACACCAGCTCCGGTCCTATCCAAGTCGAAGCCCGAGTCAGTACCACCTGTCAAAGTGGTAATAGATTGGCACTAGAGGAAAGGTCGGGTGCTCGTAAACTTCAATGAGGATTAGAGTTTATCTCTAATTTTGCCTTGCCCTCAATTCCCACCATAGCTAGGGAAAAGAGGACAATCATGTCTGCTCCTACCGAGGCTTCCGTGACCTTGGCTACTCTATCCCTAGTCCCTTTGAAAGGGGGAGAGGTGGGATCTTCAGCTATTTCGACTATCACCCTTGAACAATTCCAGTAGCTCTCCCAGTAGGTCTAGACACTGATGGCCTTAGTGTAGGCTCTACAGTAGACCCTACCAAGGCTAGAGGTGGAACAAATCTACCACCCCCATCTCCATCACACCATGTTCCCCCAAGCAAGGCAAGCAGCTTGGAGTGCGAGGCAAGCCTAGGGCATAGGCCAAGCTTGGGTCGTCCCTGCTGCTAAGCCAAAGGCCCCCTAAGCAAGGCGATTGACCTGGAGAGCAAAGTGAGCTCCTTGCTGAGCCTTGTCCCAGCCCACCGCATCTCACAATCATCGCTCTCGCTAAGAGCCAGATGAGGTGTGCCTGTCAACTCTCTTGTTTATATATTCTCCTCCTCCATACAGGATACTTCTTTGGAGGGATCTTCAAGCCATTGCCCCATCCGATGATCTGAGCGATGAGGCGAGCTGGGCCACAAGCTTTAAGAGGTAGACGATACTTGAGGGAGCTTCACTAGTAAAACCTATTTTCAAATGGTGAACCTCAATTTATAGTTTGCCCCCAATTTTCTTGCAAGATCATGGAGGAACGGTGCCCCTTCACTTTTAGGCATGTACCATGGAGGCCTATGATGGCACCTCCAACCCGTTCAACTACTAAGAGAGTTGTAGGTCCCTCATGCTACCTAGGGGCATCAGATGCCCTCATATGCAAGACCTTTTCGATTACCTTCAAGAAAGTGGTGAGATCCTAGTATACTCGACTCCTACAAGGATCAATCTATTCCTTTGAAGAGTTCAACTAGCAGTTTATGGTTTATGGTCTAGTTCTAGAGTAGCAAGAGGCCCAAGCGAGGCTCTGACTTCCCTTTTCCATCAAGCAAGAGAAATGTGAGCCTCTCCACCACTACATGGATCACTAAAGTGGCAATGCTAGAGATTCGTGGCCTCAAACCCTTCATCATCATGTCAATCTTGAAGAGAGGACTGCATGAAGGTAGTTTGTACTTCTTCCATTCTAAGAAGTTCTTCTAGAGCCTTCTTGAGCTTTTAGCCTATGCTAAAAAGTACATCAAGGCTGAGGAAGGCATGGTGGAGAAGCAAAAGGAGAAGAGGGACTGGAAACGTCCCCAAGAGGACTACTCCCATCCTACCCTTCCTCTTCAATAGCAGCAATAATAGCAGTAGAAGAAAAAGCAGGATAGGGAGTTCCACCACTGATCTGGAAGTCTTAGGCTACCTCACCAGGAGGACTTCGCTCCTCTGAATGCTCTCCGAGGGTAGAACCTGATGGTGATCAAAGATTAGGATAATGTCTAGTGGCTAGGGAAGATGAAGGCTCGAAAGGATCCAAAAGGTACTGCCAATTTCATTGAAACTATGGGCACGATACTAAGAACTACATCTTCCTGAAAAAAGAAATTGAGTCACTGATTCAATAAGGCTACTTATATAGCTATGTCAATCAGCCTATTACTTTGAAGGCCACCGGTCAAAAACCCTAGCTAGCAAACAAATCTCCTACTGAGAATAGAATCCTTATCGGCACTATCTCTGACAGACTGGCTACTAGGGGGCAAGCTCCTCTAGGTGGTGAGCATATGCCAGAGTAGCCTAGATAGAAATCCCTCAACCCAAAAGCCAGATGGCAGGAGAGAAGCCTTTTACCTTTTTATTGTAGATGTCGATGGAGTCCTATTCTCGCATGATGACCCTATAATTATTTTTTTTTTCTATATCAAACTATGATGTAAAAAGGATCCTGGTGGACAATGTAAGCTCCAAGATATTTTGTTCTATGATGCTTTCTCTTGGATGGGTTTGCCTAAGGATCGCTTCCCAAGGGTGAGCACTCCTCTAATTGGCTTTTCTGGAGATTTCATTCCAATCGAGGGTATTGTGACACTCCTTGTGATAGTCGATTGGGCCCTGACTTAAGCCATGGCCTTTCTGGATTTCTTGGTGGTCAGGATCCCAATGACCTACAATGCCATCCTGGGAAGACCAGGCTTGAATGCTTTATGGGTTGTGGTCTTAACCTACCACCTATTAATGAAGTTCCCCACTCCCCATGGAGTTGGAGGGGTATGAGGCAATCAGGCCTTGACAAGGCAATGCTACATGGTGACCCTTAAACAAGCCCAAGGAGGCCATGTCCATTGAGAGCCTTGACCTTCGAGACCAGTAGAAGCTACAGCAAGGAGAGCCAGTAAAGGAACTTATTCCTATATCCCTGGACTCGATTGACCATTCCCGAGTGGTGTATGTCGGGAGTGAGTAAAGTGAAGAGTCTAAAACCAGACTAGTGGAGTTTTTCTATGCAAATATTGATATTTTTGTATGGACAATGGCCGACATGCCAGGTATTGACCATGAGATCATGATACATCACCTCAATATCAATCTCATGTACCCTCCAGTTCACCAGAAGAAAAGAAGCTTCATCCCTGAGCGCCAGCAAGCCATCAAGCATGAAGTGGAGAAGCTTCTAGAAGTCCAATTCATCTGTGAGGTCCAGTATCCGACTAGCTCACTAATATTATCTTAGTAAAAAAGGCCAACAACAAGTGGCAGGCATGCATCGACTTCACCAACTTGAATAGGGACTACCCTAAGGACTGCTCCCCTCTATCATGGATTGATCAACTAGTAGATTTAGCCTCTGGGTACCAGACCCTTAATTTCATGGATGCCTTCTTTGGGTATAACCAGATTCAAATAGTACACGAGGATGAAGAGAAGACTGCATTCATTATGGACCAAGGGCTATACTACTATAAGGTCATGCCCTTCAGTCTGAAGAACTTAGAGGCCACCTACCAACACCTCATCAATAAAATCTTTAAGAACTAGATCAACCATAACATGGAAGTTGACATCGATAACATTCTTGTGAAGAGTGGAAAAGAAGTTCAGCATGTGGCGAACTTGGAGGGGACATTCTAGACCCTACGTAAGTACTATATACATCCCAACTCCAATAAATGCACATTCAGGATCTTCTCAGGGAAGTTCCTAGATTTCATGGTGTCCCATCGTGGAATCAAGGTGAACCTTGAGAAGCTTCGGGTGATCCTGAACATTACACCCCCTAGAAGCCAGAATGAGGTCCAGTGCCTTATAGGATAGGTTATTGCACTAAGCCAGTTCATCACAAGGTTCGATGACTAGTGCCTACCCTTCTTTAAGGCCCTGAGATAGATCAAGGATTTTCAATAAATAGAGGAGTGCTAGGCCACCTTTAAACAGCTCAAGACCTATCTCACCACTATATCGCTCCTCATAATGCTGGTTACGGAAGAAATGCTCTATCTCTACTTAGCTATCTACCTCATGGTTTGAGCTCTATGCTCATCTGAGAAAAGGATAAAGTGCATAAGCCAGTTTACTATATCATCTGAGTCCTCAAGAATGCAAAGACCTGGTACTCGAAGGTGGAGAAGATTGCCTTTGCCCTTTTGACTTCGACAAAATAGCTTCATCCCTATTTTCAAGCATACCTGGTTGTAGTCTTGTCCGATTAGCCCCTATGATAGATCCTGCATAAGATGATGCCTCTGGAAGGATCACTAAGTAGGTGGTGGAACTGGGTGAGTTTAACATTCATTACCAGCCTCACCCCTCCATCAAAGCCTAAGCTTGGTGAACTTCATCATAAATTATATAATCCCCGATAAGGCATGGACCAGACCCACACAGGTGGAACTAGAGCCGGTAGGTGGGTCCTAGACTCTTCATGTTAATGGTGCTTTCAATGCTGGGAGGTCCAAAGCTGGGATGATCCTTGCCAACTCGGAAGGAGTTATTGTTGAGCAGGCACTCCGCTTCAACCTTAAGGGCTCTACTAATGAGATAGAATATGAGGCCCTCCTCATGGGTTTGAGGCTTGCCCATGAGCTTAGGGTCCAACATCTCAAAGCCTTCAATAACTCCCAGCTAATAGTGGAGTTGGTTCATGGAAAATTCAATACCCGAGCCCCCACTATGAAGAAATTTTTCAAAAGAGTAAGGAAAATTATCTTGTCTTTCCTTTTCTTTGAAATTGTGCAAATCTCCTGGACAAAAAATGCCCAATTAGACCTATTGTCAAGGCACTCAACCTCCAGTTATGTGGATATTCCAAAAATTGCCTATCTAGATAACCTTAAGAAGCCAAGTATCAAGAAAGAGCTAGCCCCAGTCTTACAGGTGAGCAGCGAGCCTTACTCGATGGACCATGGACCCCATAATCCGCTATCTATAGGAGGGAGTGCCACCTGAGGTTGAGATCAATGTGAGGAAGCTCAGATGCTAGTCTGCCTTGTTCATGGTACTTAACAGAAACATTTATAAGTGAGCCTACTCGATGCCACTCCTTCATTACCTACGTCTCTCAAAAGTGGACTTTGTCCTTTGAGAGGTTCACGAAGGGATCTGCGATAGCCATGTGAGAGGCTGTGCCTTGGCCTATAAGATCCTAAGGCAAGGATACCATTGATCAAGCATCCTCAAGGATGCTATTGAGTACATATAATGTTGCTATCATTGCTCGAGAGATGCCCATATCCAGTACCAGCCACTGGTACCTCTTAGCTCCTTGAGCTCTTCTTAGCCCTCTACTTGGTGGGAAATAGCTTTCTCAATCCTTTCCCACTGGTCGCTAGCTAGAGAAAGCTTTTGATCATTGTCATTGACTACTTCACTAAGTAGATCAAGGTGGAACTTTTAGCTAGGATCATTGAACAGGAGGCCTGAAAGTTTGTCTGAATGTCAATAATCTGCCACTTCAAACTTTTTCATGTTTCATTACTGACAACGATGAACAAATTGACAATGCATCCTTCGACAAGTTTTGTAAGGACCTGTGGATCAGTCACTAGTTCACTTTAACACATATCCTAGACAAATAGAGAGGTTGAAGTTACCAACCTGATGATTCTCTAAGGATTGAAGACTGACTATATAAGATCAAATGACTCTAGGTAGAAGAATTGCACAGCATCCTCTAGACCTATCATACCATCCATTGGCTCTCAACAGGCGAGACACCGTTCAACCTTGCCTTCAGGATTGAGACTGTTATCTCCTTAGAGGTGGGCCTACCATCATCCTGAGTCGAAGCTTACGATGAACGGCACAACTTGGAAGACCTCAGGGCGAACCTTGGTCTCTTGGAAGAAGTATGGGATAGAGCCTAAATCTGAGTGGCTACGTATCAGTGATGCACGACCCATTACTTCAATGCCCATGTGAAGGTAAAGTAATTTCAATCAAGAGAAGTTGTCCTTTGAAATATAGTGGCCAGCCAGCCCATAGAGTGCGGGAAGCTCTCCCTGATTAAGAAGGACCTTATTATGTCATTGAGGTGGTCTGACATAATATGACCATCTGAAGTAGCTGGATGGCGTGCCCATCGCCCGAACATGGAACTTCGATAACCTTCGACTATACTACCAATGAGATATACCCCTAGCTATTGTACTTAATCCCTTCAATGAAAATCCTTTCTTTTTTGCCTTAAAAAGAGAAAACAATCAAGGCCATAGACATCTCCTGAGACAAAGATGTCCCAGGCAGGGTAATTAGACCCTTTATTCTAAAAGTCTTGGAATGAAGCCATCCCGGTGAGGTTTCAACATCCCTTATTCTTGGAGTCCTGGTCGAGAGTCAAACACCTAGGTTAGGTCCCAGTACCTATGACCCCTAGCTAAGTAGTTAGTCTTCCAAGCACCATAGGTGAGGATGTTCTAGGTGAAATCTAGATATTTAAAAGCCTTGGATAAGGTAGCACCAAGCTCCCTAGCTAAGCTATCAAACTCCTAAGCTGGGTCGTGATACCCCTAAACCCCAGTTAAGTAATAAGTATCCCAGGTTCTAAAGTCTTAGACAATGTTGTCCCAAGTACCCTACTGAGCTATCAGACTCCCGGGCTAGGTTGCAATACCCCTAAGTCCCAATTAAGCAGTAAGTCTTCCAGGTCCTAAAGTCTTGGATGAGGTTATTCCAAGCACCCTAGCCAAGCTATCAGACTCTTGGGATAAGTCGCAATATCTTTAAGCCCTGGTTAAGTAATAGGTCTCCCAGATTTTGAAGCCCTGGGGAGGTAGTTCAAGTAAGGTTATGACACCCCTTGTTCCAAAGCACTTTAGGCGAGGTTGTCCCAGAAAATGTTGACAAGCCCTTCATGCAACACACAACACCAGTATGTAGACACAAGCAGATATCAAAAGAATAAAAATTCATTACATTAATAAATATTCTATACACATGTTCTCGACTTTATAACCAAATTACATCACATCAGGGATGCCTTGAGAGGTAGATGGAGGATAGGGACAAGTTACAAAGGTTGTACAAGATTTCTTGAAGCTTCAAAGTACCTTTGACATCTCACCCGCAAGAGGAGGATCAGGTCCAAGTCAAAGCTTTCTGGAGATCCTAAGACTCCCACAATTAAGCGGGGGTCCTCAAAGGGAAGATGGTGAGGCCTTTCCTCTAGTAGATCATGAAGGGCTCCCAGATCCTTCAGAAAGGCTTGAAGGTGGTGATGCTAGCTGGTGAAGAGAAAATATGCATTATTGATAGAAGACCCAGTTGGCAGGGGAGATGGAGGTGAGTCACAAGCATTGCTAAGCCTCATCTACCAAAGATGGAGAGATAGGCCCTAAGATGCATCGAAGATCTTGTAGGGATACCTCACCATTCCTCAATGAGGTCCCTCTACTCAACGTGTGAGGTGACATTCCCGAGGCTACTCCTGCTCCTGACCTGGCCGCCTCTTTCTAGAGAGCTAGGCCCTGCTCGATGAGGCCCAAAACCATATTATAGATGGCAAAGGGCCACCATCTTTCCTCCCTCATTTGGATTCACCATATGACAAGAGAGGTGGGTTTTCGGAGTTGCACCCACTGCAAGCCTATCTATAGTCGAATGCAAAGTCATGGTGGAGGAATTGGGTGACGAGGCATACAATTATCACCCCTCCTCTGGCTCCATCATCAAATCGGTGATGGCTACAATCCAGTGATAGAAGCACTAGCCTATTCTAATACCTCCCATGCCAAGGAGAGTGCCCGCCAACACTCTTACATTGCAGAGGTACTTGCCATGGAAAGAACCCTTCTAGCAAGAAAGGGAACTCCATGGAACCAACACTAGAGAACTTCCATTGATGATGTGGCTTTTCTCTAGTCATTGGGGCTTCTAAAAGACTTGGTGAAGCCCGCCCTCCTCATGCCCTATTTATAGAGGGTAGGAATGATGCTGTCAAACAGCCAATCGGCATAAAATAGGTTGCGTTTCCCATCGATCAGGTGACCACTCCTATGGAACCAAAAGCCAAGGCATCATGTGGCTTCCCCAGGGTTGGCGTTCCCTAGGGAGTTCATGCATTCATGACCCTCTGCACTCCAACCTAGGTGATACCATGAAAGTATCCTATCACCTCCAACTAGGAACCTCACTAGGATCAGATCTACATCAAGCAGCATATCAGGCTATGTTGTGCCTTATGATTGGAGGGCAAGTCAAAACTCCACACCTTGCCTTCAAATATGATTAGATTTAGAGGCCCTAGCGACCCCCATGATCTATGCAAAAGCATTTTCCAAGTGACAATGCATTAGATGCTAGACAGGGCTATTCCAGATGATACCAAGATACATAAGGCATGATTCATCTACTACCCTAGATGAGCCCTGGACCTCCTCAGTGATTGGAGGTTCATGCTTGCTCTTTGGAGAGTTCTCGGCAGCACCCATGCCTCGATGACTCTCCAAGGCATGGGCGAGCTCAGCCTCCAAGTTGTCAACCTTCATCTCTATCTTGACCACCTAGGTCCATAGTGTCACCAAGCGATGAGCTTCATGTACTATGGCAGCCCTTTCAAAGGCAACAACCTCTTTTGCATCTATCAGCTTCCCTTGCAAGAAAGCAAGTTCATGCTACAGGTCTTCGATGGGCCCAACAGACCACCATGTCTTTTATGAGCCCTTTTCATGACCTACAACCTCTCCTCGTAGAGGAGGAATTGTCTCACCCTTGTTTATGGATACCTTACCATCGGTGCCAGATGGCATGCTCACCTCACGGGGTACCTCGCCCTCCTCTATGAAAACCTCACTAGTGGCACCAAACAAAATGCTCTGCTTGTGAGGAAACTCCACCATCGTAGCCTTACCGATGGCACCAGATAACGTGCCATGCCCATGAAGCATGCTTTTCATTAATGGATCGAAAACCCCTGTTACTGGACTATGCATCTTTTGCTAGTGCCTTCATTTTGGGTCATTGCATTGATCCTTGTAGGAACCATGGGATCCTCCATTTGTGTACCCACAGAGAACTTAGCTACCACTACAGAAGCTTCGCCCATGCCGGATCTTGTCCTGGCACCTTCTGAGAATCGGGCGAACTTATAGCAGACGACCTTCAGTTCTCAAGTCAAATCCTCATTCATGCATATATACAAGTCTAGACAATGTTTAGCTGCCTGCCTAGCTTCCTCATATGTGGATCAGTCATGCTTTTTAAAAGCACATACGCTCTCTACGGCCTTTAACCTACACCTACCATGGGCGAGTTCTCTCTTTGTGCTTTCGACCTCCCAAAGCCATATGGCACTATTCTATGCAACCTGCCAGAAAATGAAATAATTAGCTAGGTTGAAGGAAGAAACTTGCAATAGTGACATGCACCTCCCTACCTACAAGCTCTGGGTGAGGCAATCCATCAACCTCCTAGGCAATAGGTCGGGCATTCGGCTGGCATGAGGTGGGGAGTCATGAAGCCAATCACTGTTGCTATCCCCAATCACTACAGGGAATACCCCCACCAGGCGAACCACCCCAGGAGGTGCCACCATAGAAGGTGTAGCCTCTCCATGCACATTGCCTTGCCCGTTATCTTAATTGCTAGCAATCAATGACTACCGAGAGAATCTTGGCCACTGCCTAGATCACTAGCAAGCTTGACATAACAGGCACCTCTGCATCTCTTATCGCCTTGCCCATCGGTGCATCGATAGTGGCTTGGAGAGTTCTAACCATGGTAATGATCATCGGCAAACCCATTGTAATGGGCACTTCTTCGACTATCCTGAAAGTGACTGATTCTACTAACACTACAGATGCCGGGAGCCCGGTCACCTACACTTCCTCTTTTGCAATGACAGGGAGTATAGGCAGGGCAATCACTAAAGCTACCTCTACCATCTCAACATCCATTGGTACAAGCGAAGTCACCCCTATCCTTTCAGTAGGAGCATCCACCTTAGGATCAGTGGCAAACATCCCTAGGCCTACTTTGGTGAACCCTCCAGAGAAGCCGATGCCTCTCTTCCTGTGGCAGCATCCTCCTCTATCATGGCCTCATCGTCATTTCTCTTTTTCTTACATGACTCCTTCTTGGTAGGACCACCGAGCAACTCCTCAAGTACGAATTTGAATCTCGTTGCCTAAACAACATAGTAGTGAGTCAGGTCAACACACAAGCAATGAAAATAGAAAGCATAATGCATTGAAATTGAAGTTTATCAAAATTAAATTCCATTTCAATGGATTTCTAAGTATTTTTTACAAGCTACAGTGGCTAATGCAAAAGAAAGGAAAAAGAACAAGCAAAAGGACATGCGAGCTAATTATGGGAGATTAGTCTGATCTTCTTCCTTTGCAAGGGCTTTTTCATTAAAGTCTACAGAGTCCTTGCTGCCACCCAAAGGTAATTCTATCTTTTACTTTCCGACTCAGCATCAAAAAACAACTCAATGACCTACCCCTTCAAGAACTTAAAGCTCTACCATAAAGCATCCCTGCTGGCTCCCAGTATCTCTAGGTGGTACTCCTCTCCAGTCCAGGCCTTGACTGCCTCCACCGCTACCTTGGGGGCCAACACCTTCACTACCAGCACCTCCTCTTTTATAGGTAAGGCCTGATCCTTGGCCTCGTGCAGTCCTTCCTCCATTGCCTGGGCCCTCACCTCAACTTCCATGGCCTTCACCTCGGTGCTGGCAATCCTCACAACAGCCCCGATGCCCTTGGCCTCTATCTTGCCAAGTGCCTTCTTTGCCTTAGTGGCCCTTTCTTCAGCCTCGCCAAGAGCCACTTGTGCTCTGGCAAGGTCTCTCTTCCTCTGGCCTTGCACCTCTGCCAATAGGCGATGAAGCTCCATGCACTCCATTGCACTTTTGTCAAGGCAAGTAGACATGACTGCTAGAGAGGCCTCCATTGTGTCTGCCCCCACCTTCTTAGTTATTAATTAATCACTGAACAGATTGAGTTCCTAGACTACCACATTGCACTCTCTTTCTACCATCTAGGTAAGCTTTCATGACTGCTCAACCTTCTTGAGAAGGTGGCCCACATATTGCAACAAATCTTAGGCTTCCATACAGCCCTATATTCAGATGCCCTATTCAAGAGGGGCTTATATCCCTGAAAGAGAATCAACATTAAGAACCCTCAGGGAGAAGACTTACGGACACGATGATCCAGTTAAACCATTGTAGGCCCTCCCCAATAGGCCTCTCTAATGCCTCCTCCTTGACATCCAAAGGAATGGAGTCATCCAAAAATCTGAGGTACCTATCCATCCTAAGCAAATGAATCTTGCTAGAGGTGGGAGCACCCTTGTGAGTAATGGAAGGCCTCACCTCTTTGCCCTCAACTGTGCCTGCCACAGGAGCTGCCACCCTCTTCACCTTAGCCTTCATGGCCAACCTAGTTACCCACATTGAAGACTCCACCATGGATGTCCAAGCTTTGCCAGCCTCTACTTGAGTTTCCATGATAGTCGCTGGCCCTTCCTCTCTCCCCTTTAGAGCCTCACTTGCACCAACTGGAGGGGAATCCCCTAAGCCAAGGGATGCCCTGACTTGCTCTTCTACCTCCTTGACCAATGCCTTGCTAGAGATCACAACAAGATCTGAGGGGGGAGGAGGCCCTCTGTTCTTCTTTGCCTTCCCCACCCCCTCCATCAGAGATGGGCAACATGCCCTCTTGCCCATTGGATTAGTCAACTGTGATAGAGAAGGCTCGCTAACAACCACCACCCATGGCCTGCTACGGATAGTTAAGCCTACACCAAAGGACGAAGTTACTCCGCTCATCTATTCAAGTAAGAGACTACTTATCAAATAGTTTATGGAGGCCTATCTCAGGACAAAGAAATCTTTATCGTGTAGAGAGCCTCCAACAGGAGAGTATCGTATGGTGGGCCTGCACTGGCGATAGATCATCCACCATAATTTGGTCCTGCTCTTGCAACAGCGAAAAACCCAACAATCATGAAGGTTCCACCTCACCCCAACATCCGAGGAATAGTCATGAGGACTGAGAAACTACAAAGAAGAATCATGACTTCCAACCACGCTGCTTCATTTGACCGACCAGGAAGCTGAATTTCCTATGAGGGGAGATATACCATCATCTTAGAAAAGCCTTCACCTAAAACAAAATAGCGAAATAGCGGTGATGGACCACCAAGCTGAAGAAGACAACATTGGTCCTCCAGGAATTGGGGACCAACTATGCCAGATACAGGTTATATCACCATAGCAAATCTGCCATCACTGGGAGCATGGAGATCCTAAGACATGCATTCAGTGATTCCTCATGAAGGGCGACTCTCATCGCTGTCTCTTTAATGATGCGCTCATCCTTCTCAAAACCTCTAGATGAATGCTCGTCGAAATGATAAACTTCTCCCCTAATCAATGGGCCTTCTCTTCTATCAAGATGGAGGCCGCGATCTTAGGTGTTAGGCTTGGCTCTTCCACCCTCATGATCATCATGCATTGGATATAAAGAGAAAAGAAGGATAGAGGAACCTATCATAGGTAACCATTCGTATACCTTTCTGACCAACTAAAGACTCCTCTCCTCTTTCCTGCAGCTTCACTATTCTCGATCACCCCAAACACCACTAATGGAAGAGACCTGGCTGTTAGGAAAATGCCTTGAACTCAGCTCCTAAGAAAAGCCCAGAAGAAGCTACAGCAACAGGCCCAAAGAGAAGCCTAGTCTAAAAGAACAAGAAAAAAAAAAAATAAAGCTTGGAATAGCCCATAACAGGCCAGCTCGCATGGCCCAAACTACATAGTCCAGCAGTGCGCACACGGGCAGCTAGCTCAAGCCTAAGCAGGTGCACACGGGAGGGCGCACAACCGACCCAGACCCTGGCAAGTGCACTACTGGCCCAAGCCCCATTTTTGTCCCCCTCTATCATGTGCTGTTAAGTGGTCCATAAGCGAAAGGCATGATATACGAATGAAATCCATGGTCTATGATGTATTTGATACGTGATTGGGTGGCTAAGCATCGATTGTGCATAGATCTGACAGCCCAGGAGACACTGTTTAGCCTTAACCCAGTGATCTGTAGCATGATGGACACAATCTGATGGTTAGAATCTAATCTAGAGTTCAACTATGAATCGGAGAGACTATAGGACTGATTAGAATATTGTTTGAATCGTTGTACTCTTGGTGAGATGCTTTTCATAGTAAAGGCTATAAAAGCATGAGCAGAGGAGCAAGCTAAGTGTGAGGA
This sequence comes from Areca catechu, assembly GCA_021397845.1. Lineage (NCBI taxonomy): Eukaryota > Viridiplantae > Streptophyta > Magnoliopsida > Arecales > Arecaceae > Areca > Areca catechu. The sequence continues at coordinate 44,243,021 of CM038047.1, read as the reverse complement.
TCAAAAAAATGGTGAAGGATTTCTAGAGAGTAGCTGAGTTGAAAATTTATGAGAGGGATTTTGAAATTTTTTGTTGAGAGACTTGTACGAGATTGAGAGTAGTATTTCCAATCTTGTAAATTTATTTTTCTCATAGCAAAATCTTGTATGCCCAAATTATTTGTATCTTTTATTTTATTTTATCTTTTCTTCCTTCTCTTGCAATATCGTTACTAATAATCATGATCCTAGGAATAAAAATTTATATTCCATATGAGAGATTTTCTAGACGAGTGATATCAGTATAGTTGGTACCATAATAATTGATATCAGAGTCCTAGGTTATCTATGATCGATCGAGATTGAAGAAGATGACAAATATAATTAAAGTCAATATCAACCAGTTTGACAGGAAGAGCAGTTTTTTTCTCTAGCAAGCGAGGGTAAAAAACATGCTCATCTAACAAGGGTTGATTGATGCTCTCATATACGAGGAGGGGTCGACCACCATGGAAGGAAAAACTTTAAGGTGACACTAGATGAAAGCGATGAGCACATTTGCTTGTATTTGGTAGATGAGACGATGATCCATTTATTGAATGAGACTTCTCTAACGGTGTTATGGGCGAAGCTCGATGAGCTGTATATGATAAAGTCCCTTACTAATATTCTATTCCTTTAGAAGTAGTTCTACCAACTACGGATGATCAAGGGACAGTATGCAACAACACGTAAGTAACTTCCAGAAGATTCTTACAGATCTTCTCAATATCAATAAAAAGTTAAGAGGAAGGCTAGGGTGCTGGTCTTGCTTTCATCCCTACCACAGACCTTCGAATCCTTGGTGACTACTCTTCTAGTAGGGAAGAGCATCATTAAGATGGAGGAGGTCACCTAGGCATTAATCCATAATAAGATTCTTAAGTGATAGAACCAAATTTCGAGTTCAGGTAGGAACTTAGTATTTGCAGTTTCTAAAAGAGCAGGTGGGAGAAAGTAGAATAATAGAGGATCGCGATACGGGTGGTCCAAGTCGAAGGATGCAAGCAAGATCAAGTATTACTAGTATAACAAGCTAGGATATTATGTTAAAGATTGTTCGCAGCTCAATGATCGGATGAGGGTTACTATGACATCGCCAATAGTAGCAACGGTGAAGGATACTATAGCGATGCACTCATGGTATCTAATGAGGTATCCCCTTCTTCCTAGTAGATTTTAGATTTTGAATGTGTGTATCATATTTGTTGCAAAAAGAAGCTGTTCAACTCTTTAAAGAGTAGACAGATACTGTTTACTTGTCAAATGGATCGAGCTGTGCAATCAAGGATGTCAAGATAGTTAGCTAAAGATAGATGATGGGACAATGAAGAAACTAGATTTACATGGCTACATGTAACGAGCTGGTGATTGAGTCCTGAAGGTCTTGCATGATAGTATGATTGTTTTGCAAGGAGAGAAGCATAAAGGTCACATGTAGGCTCATGAAAGCGGGCGAGCTAGAGAGTGCGCACAGCTCAGGCCCAAGCCCTATTTTTCCCCCCTCTGTCAAGTGGTGTTCAATGATCTGTGAGAGAGAGGCATAGTCTACGAAGGAAATCCATTGCCTATAGCACATTTAATGCGCGATCTAGTGGCTGAGCACTGATTGCATATAGATCCAATGGCCCAGGAGAGTTTTCAACATTATTTAGCCTTGATCAGTGACCTGCGGTATAATGGACAATATCCAAAGGTCAGAATCTGATATAGAGTTCAATTATGAATTACAGAGATTATAGGATTCTGATTTGGACACAGTTTAGACCATTAGATTCCTGGCGAGACACTTTTCATAGTAAAAGCTATAAAAATATGGATAGAATAGTAGGCTGGGTGTAAAGATCAAAGGAGTGATAAAAAATGTTTAGAGAGTGGCTGAGTTAAGAGCTTGTAAGAAAGATTTTGAAGTTTTTTATTAAGAGACTTATACAAGATTAAGAGTGAAAGCTTTCAATCTTGTAAGTTTATTTTTTTCATAGTAAAATATTGCATGTTCAAATTATTTATCTTTTATTTTATTTTATCTCATTTTTTTTCCTGCGATATCGACATTGAAAATCATGATACTAGGAATAGGAATCTGTATTCTATATAAGAGATTTTCTAAATAAGTGGTACCAGTGTGGTACCACTGACCCTCATATGCATTCCATGTCGATTCATTATTAAAGGCATCATCCCAGGAGGTACGTCGTAATGTCCCAGAAGTTTAAACCATTGTAGTAACTTTTAAAACTACCACTACTTTGGATGACATCATCTCCTGAAGGACCCACCCAATTAGGATACAAATCTTGATAAACTCAGCCCTGCCTGCCTTGTTGCAAGCTACCTCACCCAGTATAGCCTCTTCTACTCCCTGCGAACTGCCTCACCATGAGCTGCCTTGCCTAACACGGCCTTGCCCAACATAGCCTTGCCTCCCTCACCATGAGCTGCCTCATCTAGCACAGCCTTGCCTACCTCACCGCATGCCTCAAATGGTGATAGCCTCACCAACTTCACCCTAGCATGGCTAGCCCCTATGCTCTGCTAAACCAATTGGGTCTTTACTTCATTCGCCCAAGGTCCCGGAAGTAGGGACACTTAGGTTTGAAAGTGGGGGGTATCTGATACGTCAGGGTCTGATTGGTCAAGCATTGCATCCAAGCTCTAACCCATTCTAAACACGTGTCACTAGCTCAGGCAATAGGGTTACCTCCCTGCACCTTGCTACTTGGATGCTGAAATCAAGCTCACCAATAGCCATAATATGCCATAATCCCCCATCCAGGCATGCCTACAATAGCCAGAATATGCCAGCCATCATTCTCTGCCTTTGGGTATCAAGTACATACCTATAAATTGATTTCTTGAGACCCTCCAGGTAAGTAGAAGCAAGACGGAGAAGAAGAAGAAGTAAGAGAGAGAGGTCCTAAGAGGGAGGCAAGGCTATTCAAAGACAAGAATTCATTGCTAGCCATTTTTAAAAGACACACCCATGGCTCCTTGATTCTACAAGCATCCATCCAAGTGTTCACCAAGAAATTTGTAGACCTCTCTACATACCTTCCATTATTTACGATGCAAACCTACTCACTAGTATGCCATCTCTCAAGAAGCGGGGTTCCTACATATTAAGCACCCCTCTCTCCATAGATATCGCTCCACTTCATCACCCTTAGCCTCTTCTCCGGCTCCTCCAAACTCTGCTCCACTCTCTATATCTAGAGGGAACTCCAAGCCTCCTTTGTTTTTCTTTCTAGGAGATTGACTTGGGCATTGAAGGGTCTACCACCGAGAACCCACTTCCAGTATGTCGGACTTTTTGATCTTCTCTATTTTACAGGACTAATTTCTGGTGATAGGATATTGTGAGATCCGGCTTCACATAGCAACTACAACTCTAGCCCTATCCAAGTCGAAGTCTAAGTCAGCACCACCTCCCAGAGTGAGAGCAACTAGTAGTGAGTCTAGGGCTTTGTTCACTACTTTCTTGGGTAGCATGTGTCTCCGATCAACCCAAAGCTTAGTCATCTTGATTGGCAAGTGGAAAAGCTTTATCCATTGTAGTTGTTGCTACTATGGAGTAGGATATATCTCCTACTGCATGTTGTTATTCCACTACGTCATTTGGATTGTAGCGACTAAGGAGTGCACTTGCTAGACTAGTATATTGAACTTGTTAGTGCTTATCTCCATAGCAGGTGGAGGTGACTATGCTGGTTGTGATGGCATTGTGGGGGCCTCACTATTGGCATGGGCTCCCCTATCTTTAGAAAAGGTGGCATTAGAATGCAATGAAGAAACTCTACAATGTCATTGAATGCTCACTTGGCTTCCTAAAAATTGGCATGGGCCCTTTCGCTAGAACCAATCTATTAGTGTAGATTTTGGCTCAAGATCGAAGAAGAGGCTGGCTGATAGGAGCTGCTACTAGAGTGACTTGTAAAAAAGTCCTTGATCAAAGTTAGCTTTGGTGAGGATCCTTTGACGCTCAAGTCAAATATCTGGAACCAAAGAAAAGTGATAAGCATGGAAAAGAATTGCTTATTTGTGATCCTCGAGGCTCTGGTTACTAGAAGATGGTTGGAGAACTGTATGATGCTGAGAATATTGGGTTGTTAATTATGTTACAGGTATAGATTTCTAGCCTTTTTTGCTCCCTAAGTGGGGGGGAGTTATTACTTTTGGCATTTTTGCTTGATGTGGGTGCTTTTTATATATGTCGGAAGGCTATTTAATTGAAGTTGTCAAAATGGATTATGTGGATGATAAGATGCATGCTAAATTTGAAGTGATCGGCTAAGAAGTCAAGGTATAAAGATATTTCTACTAAGCATGAAGGTCAACCACTTGTAAGACATCAACTACGCATCCTCAATCTGAGGCCAAGTGTGAATATGCCTTAGCTTGGCACAAAGGTTGGCAACTCCCAAATCTGCATCCTAAATTTGAATCCAAGGCATTGAGAGTACCCCGTAATAGGAACTATTGCTAATGCCCTCTTTGACAAATTCTAAATTATTGATATATTTAATATAAAAGACTAATCTTATAATGAATTAACATGCTACAAAGTGTTTATTTTTAGCATGCATAAAATAGCTATATGTGTGTGTATCTATGTATACATATGTTGTTATAAAATTATTCACCGATTATCAATTTATCTCTAGCTCACATCTAAATATAACCCCTATAATTTTCATTATAGGATCTTAGTTTGGTTATCTTCTAAAGATCATGTTAGCTTATTGGATAATCATATACTATTTACCATAATAATCCATTATAGAAGTAAATCCCTTTAAAGTTTTAGATAATATAAATTGCTATCAAATGACTAAGGGAAAAAATGCTATAAGACTCAACCCTATTAGTAGGAAAAGTTTTGCAATGTTACCATTCCAAGCCTTGCAACATGCTATGAAAAGGTCCTCCTTTCCTTAAAATCACCAAGGGCATTAATGTTATATTCTTGAAAATGCATAATATTTGGCTAGAGGGAGAGTCATTGATGGCCATTCATTGGATTGATTAGGCTAAGGACTTTATCCATCCTCCTCTAAGATATATTTAGACTATGATCTCTTCACTATCAACTACTTTCATATATCTCATATACTTCGTGTAAGGAACCAAGTAACAAATTGGAGGATTTCTATCATCATCATTTCCCTCCAGACCTACTACACCGGGCTTGTGCCGATGCATGCCATGGTTGTTTTTCATTATGGAAAAGAAAATATTGTGGAAAACTTTTCTTACCTCAATCTTGTAAGGTGGCTATATATATTTATAGATAAAATTATACAATAAATTACAATTATGATCATACAAAGATAAAAAGAAATTATAAAGGGATCCCTAAGATCCTGCCTATATTTATGCTATTCAAAATTCAAAATTTATAATTTGAAATTTGAAATTCAAAATTCAAATTCAAAATTCTCAAATCATGGTTCCTTGATATAAGGATAAGATGAAGATACCACCAACATACTCCTGCAAGCTAAGATATCTACCACTGAAAGCTTAAAATGTAATTATTAAAAATGTTAGGGAGCCAATCTTTTGATGAATATATTACTGAGTTGGTCATTAGAGAAGATGAATTAAAAATAAAGCTGACGATAAGCAACTCGCTCTTGAGTAAAATAAAAATCAATTTCAATATGCTTTGCCTGAGCATGAAACACGGAATTAGTAGTAAGATATACGGTATTGGCCCTAAGGATTGATTTTGATGAATAACAAAATATTTGAGTATATAATGTTATTAATATTTTACATGAATTAATATTTCAGGAAAATATAAGGATAACATCCATCAATTCGAAATATAAATTCTTGAATATCAAATGTTATTAAAAAGCCAGTAAATTTCATGAAGAAATAGTGTCTTAAGAGTAGAAGTCATAAAATTTTTGAAAAAAATAAATTTTAGTTGTGTATCATAAGAGTTTCAGCTTGGCACTATAGTTTCAACCGGTATGCTGCCGAGCCGACTTGGATGGAATTTGAGTCGACTCGACAAGAAGAGTCAATTATATAGAAAGCTAATTTTTAAAGATTGTTCTTTGAGCCGATTCTAATGATACTTGAACTGACTCGAATAAAATTTAAGCCAACTCGACAGAACCGAGCTGACTCAATAATGGACAACAGTCAGCTAATTTTTTAAAGAAAGAAGACTAAACTAACTCAATACATAATTGAATCAACTTGGAAGTGATCTAAGTCGACTCGATGATTACTAACAAGCATAATGGCTAGTTGTGTAGAAAGTTTAGAATGACATAATCTTGTTCCTAATGGCTATATTTCCTTCTTTAATGACTAAAAATAGCTAGTTTGATCTTGGAAGGCTTCTTAAAGACTACCAAATTTATTGAATACATCAATAACCATTAATTAAAGAGAGAATATTTCAAAGTCATCAAAAACATTATGAAAAAGTTAAAAGTCTTGATTTGAGAGCTCATACTTCTAACCATCTAAAATTATTCCATCAATCATTGGCTTTTAAACAAGGAAACAAGCATTGAAGCTTTCAAAGATTCCTTGTATCTCCTTCTTGTATGCATAAGTACTAATTCTTGCTCCTTTTTAAGGAGTTTTCTTATACTTATACTATTCTTTGTTATTTTCTTCTTGCCTATTTCAATTGGGATTGAAGTTAGGTATGTTTTGAGCCAAGAATTAGCTTAAAGGATTTTGATTGTGAACCTGAGAAAATAAGCTGTGTAAGATTTTGGTTTGTGAACCCGGAAAATAAATCGGCTATAATCTTTGAAAAATATTATAGTGAAAAATTTTCAAAGAAATACTTGGAAAGTGGACATAGGTACCGGTAGTATCGAACCACTATAAAGTTTACTTGTATTTATGATTTCTTCCTTATCTATTTGCTTTACTTTTAGCATTTTAATTTCTGTACATAGTTTTACTCATCTACACCTTATAAGCAGCACCATATTTAGGTTCTAGTTATTAAAAAATCTAATTCACCCCCTCTCTTGGATTATCTAGCTAGGCAACATATAACAAATAAATTATCACATCAAAATACACGGGGTTGAGAGAGTAAGATATCCAATTATTGTAATAAAGATTGAATCCAAATTAGTTTAGTAGTACCATCAGCAAACTATTTATATTCAGTTTTGATACTTTAGTGCATTGCTGTTTAGCACTTCAAGATATGAGATTAATGCTAAGAAAACATTTAAAGCTACTTAAAGAATGCCAATCATCAAGATTAGCAGCCCAATTAGCATCGAAATAAGCATGAAGAGAAGTTATCGAATTCTTGGTTAAATGCAAACCATAGTCAATAGTATACTTCAAGTAACAAAGAATGCACTTAACCATAAGCCAATGCATAGAAGTGTGCCTATTCATAAATTGACATACTTGGTTTATCACAGAGACAATGTCCAGACACATAAGAATAAGATACTAGAACATGTCCCCACAACTCCAATATTGAGTCGCTTCAGAGAGTAGTGAACCATCAAAACAAGAGGTGTTGAGACTAGCTTAGAACCATCCATGTTGGCTCTAAGAAGAAGATCAAAAATATACTTTGATCGGATCAAATGGAGTCCAAAAGTAGTGGTCTTAGCTTGAATATGCAAAAACTAATGAAAAGGGCTTGATCCTTCGTGACGAATTCGGTTTGTAGCAAGGTGATAAGATCATCGAATAGAGTAATAAAAGTACCGATAAAAATAATATCATCAACATAAAGTAAAAAGAATGCCATGTATTCTTTAGTGCAGTTGATAAAGAGGGAGACATCAACCATAGACTCATGAAATCCAAGAGTATATAAGTGAGAGCTCAATCATTGAAACCAAGCACGCCGCACGTGTTTAAAACCTATAGCTTGCAAACATAAGTAGGATGATCCATATCAGTAAAACCAAGAGGGCATTTAAAATTTGCTAACATGATTGCTATTTCTAATGTATTTAAAATTTGAATTTTGAAGTTAAAATAACAGTCATTAATAACAAGTTCGACTCCTGCAATGACAAGATATGCCAATTTGATTACTATTTCCGATGCATTTCAATTTTAAATCTGAACTTCAAATATCAGCCATTAATAGTAGGTCTGATTCACGCACGAGATACTCCAATTTAAATTTGAATTTTGAATTTTGTAATCCAGATCCAAATCAATTGGGTTAAACATTTTTTTATACTTTTATATCATCATGAGTTTATAAATATAATATAATACAATGGTGGCAGTGTGCAGCCACTATTCATATTCTCCAAAAAATGATCTTTTCTTCCTTCTTATCTTTTCTTTCTCCCCACGCTTCATGCTGACACAAGATTGCACTCCACTTTCAGCACAAGTGGTAGTGTGGTGGGTGCTCGAGTTGGAATTCTCCATAGCTTCGTGGAACATGGATAAGTTCAGAGGAAGAAAGTAACATCCATACCTAGGCTATGAGTGGGTGCAGTGTTGCCAGGCCTCAAAGAATAACATTTCCATCAACGTACACTTCAGTATCCCCTGGACATGTAGCCATTCCACTAGATCGAGGTCGATTTTTAATACAGTAAGCCATCATAAAATATCATGCTGAGATATTTCAGTGGAGTCTTCATTTGGATGGTTGTCCCAAAGCCTCCTCGAAACAACTTTCTTCCAGCGCTGTACTTGTTGGCCAGCCATCATTATATATATATATAGCATCACTTCGGATATCAGAATATTGGCCTCTTGCAAGCACGCATTTATCCAGCTTTTTCAAAAGAAAATAATGGTGGCCCACTTCCTTTGAGGATGATGACGATTAATGGGGAGGAAGCATTTCAACGTGGGAACCAGCTGCAGCACTCCATCTCCATCGACTTGTGCCACACCCAGTCGGTCCATGGGTCCAATTCTCTTTACAAAAGTTCTGCACCTAAAAGCGTCGTAACTTTTTCCATGATCTACAATTACTCATCAGGTGCATTGGTGATCTTGTTGGTGGCCATTGCTTCTCCTATGTGCCTTAATTACGAGTGCCTTGTTTTTGTACCGGATCATGATCAAAGCATGAGGAGTTGTCGATGAAGTGGGATGCACGTACGTACAAAGGCTTCTAGTATCACCTTACGAGAGCACACCAAATTAAGTTTGCACAAAAAGGACACAGATATCTTAATCTCTAGTGGCATCGAGCTTCGGTGGTTTTATAAGTGGCTCCTTTGTTGAAAAGTGATCCAAATTCACGTGGGATCGGTCAAAATTGTTCCTGCTTATCTGCTGTTATCTTTACTATTTTTTCTCTCCTTAGTTTCTTGAGTCGGTGCACGTTTGTTTAGTTTGTTGCTTAAAAAAGCTGAAGTTAGTTTGCTTACTGTTTCTCTGTAATGCCTATATAACAGGCAGTCTCTTAATTGAATAAGAATAGAAGAGGATAATTCGTTTGCCATACATCTCTACATATCTCTCTTTGAGTTTGGTTGAGTTGGGAAGTTTTTTTTCAACATCCTTTTTATCAAAAGAATATCCTAGCTGTTGGGATAACCTGGTTCAGCTACGAACTATGCTCCGGTTCGACTTATTGAAGCCCCGATTCTCCGGACTACGGACTTCGGACTAAGCGAAGGCCAACTGCAAGCAACTCAAGGCTTCACAGTGAACTACAACATCCGAAAGCCAGTCCTTCGGGTAGCACCTTCGGCCCCGGCCGAAGTCTGAACTACTCATCGACTTTCGAAGATACGAACTTCGGTCCCCGCCGTAGACATGATCTGCGGCCTCGGAAAAATATCAAGCCTTCGACCCACGCAAGGGGAAACCCGAAGCTTGAACCACAATCTGTTCCGAAAAGGAAACTGTAACCAACGGTTACAATCGACACTCATCATGCTATGATCATGGTACGCAATTCTTGCAGCCACGCCTCCGATCTGGCCGTAACCGCTCATTGACAACCCACGATCGCCAATCATGGAAGAAATTGGCTCCCCATAATCTCCGGGAAAAGAGGGGGCCATAGACCAGAGGCCATCTTTTAAATATGGGTAAGAAGGATGGCTCAAGAGGTACGCGTGAATAATCTCGCACATATACACTTTCAATCTCCAAGAACTCTTTTTCTCTTCCACTCTCGACATCTTTCCCATTCTGTGGCTGGAATCCGCCACTGACTTAGGCATCGGAGTATCTTCAACCGGAACAACTCTGGCAAGGGACCTGTTTTGCAGGTGAACCAGGGAGCGGTCCTACGATGCAACGGCTCCGACCAGCCGATCCAAGGACTCCACGCCAACAGATTGGCACGCCAGGTAGGGGGCGTATTACTAACATTTGTTAAGCTCCCTCCCAGACAAGGGGAAGAAACAAAGAATTTTTTGATGGCAAGAGGAAAAGCTTAAAATGCTTCTACAAGCTGGAGTCATGCTCCATCTCAGGAGGGTGCACCCCCGGAGGAGAACGATGTTCCACCTCCCACGGTTGTTGTGGGAGCACAGTAGTTCTAAACTCTTATGAACCAGGTCGCCAACCTGACGGCCATGGTTCAAGAGTTTCAAGACAGAGCCTTTCCGATAGCAAACCCACCAGCTGTTTCTAGACATAGCTCTCGATCCCAAAGAAAGAGAGCACCACGGGAGGATTCAGCGCATCCCTCCCCTCGTTCTCGGCCCTCTCCCGAAGGCCAAACTTCGAGACTACCTAGGTCTGCCGATTCCCCATAAAAAAGGAAAAGGCCTAGGCAAACTTCCTCCTCCTCCGAAGACTCCACTCCGGTGGAGAGAGCGCCCAAGCAGACTCCCGATTATGACGGGAGGTTCAGAGCCATCGAATCAGAGATGGCAAGGGCGCGAGAGCAGAGAATGCGGGATCAGAGAGATCCCGAGGACCTGATTGTGGGTGATCTACACCCACCCTACACTGACCATATCATGGCTGAGGACATTCCTCGGCACTTCAGGATTCTCCAGATGGAACCCTATGATGGCACCTCCGACCCCTTCAACCCGCTTCAAAGCCCATATGATGATTCAAGGAGCTTCGAATGCAATGTACTGTCTGACGTTCCCGGCTACCTTGAAGAAGTCCGCTCGGATGTGGTACTCGAGCCTGCGCCCAGGTACCATCGATTCCTTTTCCGAGTTAGAAAAATTATTTATCTTACATTTCAAGACCTGCCGCAAGACTCCTCGAAATACGGACACCCTCTTCCTCCTTCACCAGAATGAAGGAGAGAGCCTGAGAGATTACATCTCCAGGTTCAATGCGGCCACGCTTGAGATCCCCGATCTCAACGAGCACGTGGCCATATCAGCACTAAAGAAGGGGCTTCGAACCTCTAGGCTTACTTTTTTCCTGGACAAGAAGTTTTCTAAAAGCTACGCTGAGCTCCTATCAAGGGCTCAGAAATACGCCGATACTAAAGAGCAGGCGGCGAATCAACATTTGATTGAAGGGAAACCCCCTTCAAAGAAGAAGAATAATATGGGGCAAGGCCTCCAAACTTCAAATAACAACGACGGCAGATATGCAGATCGCCGGAGAAGCCCTCCCAAGCCCAGAGCATTGGGAGGAAGATTCGACTCATACACCCCCCTCAACCTCCCTCGATAAAAGATCCTCATGGAGATAGAAAAAGAAAACTATCTCCAACGGCCCCGTCCCATGAAGGCCTCCTCTTCCGCGAGGAACAGGAACAAATTCTGCCGATTCCACCGGGACCACGGCCACAACACAGAAAAATGCATCCAGCTGAGGGATGCGATCGAGGATCTCATCAAGAGAGGATACCTGGGGCGGTACATCGGTCGCCAGGGACCCCGGTCGGAAGCAACTATTCCCTAGCCACCTCCCGAAGAGGTCGAATTATCAAATCAAAGGCCCACCAACGGAGGTGTAGGGATGATACACCAGCCCGCCAACTAGAGAAGGGATGAAGATGAAGCTTCAAAGCGACTGAAAGATAACAACTCCATCCTCTTCTCCGATGACGACCTCGCGGGAGTCCGGCTCCCGCACGACGACCCTCTTGTAATTTCGACCGTAGTGGCCAATTATGATGTACAGAGAGTTCTTATTGATAATGGAAGTTTGACTGATGTCTTGATGTACGATGCATTCTCCAAAATATGTTTGCCTAGACATCAACTACAAATATCCCCCATACCACTCTCTGGTTTTGAGGGCAACCAAGTTTATGCCGAAGGGAAGATAGTGTTACCTGTAACCCTCGGCTCCGAGCCTCGATAAAAGACATTGCCGATCAACTTCATATAACATTATTCTGGAGAGGCCCGCCTTGAACAGGTTCCGGACCGTGATCTCCTCTCAATACCTCTTGGTACGCTTCCCCACCAGGAATGGTGTTGGAGAAGTTAAAAGGAACCAGAGGACGGCACGGTAATGTCTAATGATTGAAGACAGGCATTTCAAGGATTCGACTACCCCGAATCAGCTAGATCCGAGGGATTCAACCACAAACCTTGGTGAACCCATGGAGAGGACCCTCCCGATACCTTTGATAGAGGAAGATCCCTCCAGAGTTGTGCAAATCGGGAGTGCCCTTGACGAGGAAACCAGAACAAAGCTTATCCATTTCCTCAGGGACAACGCCGATGTCTTCGCCTGGTCGGCTTCGGACATGCCCAGAATTCCCGCCGAAGTGATTACTCATCGACTGGAAGTAACCCCTGGGTACAAGCCGGTGCGACAGAAGAAGAGGAGATTCGCCCCCGAAAGACAGTAGACTATTGATGAAGAGGTTGGCAAGCTCTTCAAGGCAGGGTTCATCAGAGAGGCCCGCTATCCCGAGTGGCTGGCCAATGTGGTAATGGTGAGAAAAGCTAATGGCAAGTGGAGGATCTGCATCGACTATACAGACATCAACAAGGGTTGCCCAAAAGATAGCTTCCCTCTTCCAAAGATTGATCAACTGGTCGACGCTACCGTCGGCCACCAGTTGCTGAGCTTTATGGATGCCTTCTCCGGCTACAATCAAATCAGAATGGATCCGCAAGATGAGGAGAAGACGGCATTCATCACTGACAAAGGTCTCTACTGCTACAAGATGATGCCGTTCGGCCTCAAGAACACCGGAGCAACATTTCAAAGACTCATCAATAAGGTGTTTGAAAAGCAACTGGGAAGAAATATGGAGACCTATGTTGACGACATGATCTTCAAGAGTCTCCACCGGAGAAACCACATCCGCGACTTGGAGGAGTCATTCAGCGCTCTCCGGTGCTATCAAATGAAGTTAAATCCGGCGAAGTGCGCCTTCGGGGTCATGTCGGGTAAATTCCTGGGCTTCCTTGTCACCAAACGAGGGATTGAGGCCAACCCCGAGAAGATCCAGGCCTTGAAGGATATGCGACATCCCTCTTATAAAAAGGAAGTCCAATAATTGACAGGGAGGATTGCCTCCCTAAGCAGATTTATCTCTCGATCCGCCGAGAAATGTCTTCCGTTCTTCAAGGTACTTCGGCAATCAAAGGACTTCGAATGGTCCGAAGACTATCGCGTTGCCTTTGAGAAATTGAAGAAGTATTTGGAGACCCCGCCCTTACTCTCCAAGCCAAAAGAAGGCGAGGTCCTCTACTTGTACCTCTCTGCTTCAGATGAAGCAATGAGTTCGGTTCTTGTCCGGAAGGAAGAAGACGGGTCCCACAAGCCAATCTAGTACATCAGCAAGATCCTGCATGACGCAGAAACACGATATGTAAGGATGCAGAAGCTGATCTACTCTTTAGTGATTGTGACAAATCGACTACGGCCATATTTCCAGGCCCACGCTATCGTGGTGCTGACTAATCAACCTCTCAAGGCCGTTCTCTGATCTCTGGACACTTCTGGAAGGATAGCCAAGTGGGTTGTGAAGCTAAGCGAATTTGACATTAGCTTCCAGCCCCGAGCGGCTATGAAGGCCCAGGTGCTCTCCAATTTTCTGGCCGAGTACACCTAGAAGTCCGAAGATGAAGCCTCTTCGGATGAAGAAGAAATCCTGAAGGAGATGAAGTCTGTTTGGGTGCTTCATGTGGACGAAGCTTCCAATGCTACTGGGTGTGGGGCTGGACTCATGTTGGTCGAACCTGACGGCCAGATTATAGAGTATGCACTCCGTTTCTCCTTCCACGCCTCTAATAATCAGGCCGAATATGAGGCCCTACTAGCCGGACTTCAGATCGCCAAAGATCTGGGAGTCCGGCAACTCCGAACCTTCTCCGATTCTCAACTGGTTGTGAATCAAGTCAATGGAGAGTACGTAGCCAAAGATCCAACCATGGTGCAATACCTGGAGAAGGTTCAGGCTTTATCCTCCCAACTATAACATTTTGAAATTATTCATGTTCCCCGATCGGAGAACTCCCGGGCGGATGCACTGTCTCGACTGGCACTACAGCACTGGAGTCTCTCGGGCGCATCTTTGTTGAACATCTTGAAACTCCAAGCATTGCCAAAAAGGCTGCAGAGGTGCACCAGATTGATGCTGAGCCAAGCTGGATGGATCCCATCATCAGATTCCTGAATGAAGGAGAACTGCCCGAAGATAAGGCAGAGGCCAAGAAGATCTGCTGGATAGCGTCTCAGTACGTCATCTTAGACGGAACCCTCTATAAGAGATCGTTCTCCCAACCACTGTTGAAATGCCTCGGACCTACTGATGCAGATTATGCATTGATAAAGGTCCACGAGGGCATATGCAGGGATCACTTGGGAGGCAGATCTCTAGCATACAAGATTATTCGACAAGGGTATTACTGGCCCTCCATCCAGAAGGACTCAGCTGATTTTGTGCGAAAGTGCGACCAATGCCAGATGTATGCCAATGTGCAGAGACAACCTGCGAGTCACCTGACTCAGTTGGCAGCCCCATGGCCCTTTGCCCAGTGGGGGATGGACATTCTTCGCCCGTTCCCACCAGCATCAGGGCAAAGGAAGTTTCTCCTAGTGGCCATCAACTATTTCATGAAATGGGTGGAAGCCGAACCATTGGCCCAAATAATAGAGGGTAAGGTGGAAAGTTTTGTGAAAAATTCCATCATCTTCAGGTTCAGTATCCCACACGTCATCATCACGAACAACGGGAGACAATTCGACAATCCGAAGTTCAAGGACTTCTGTGCTCGGTACCATATCCAGCATCGGCTAATATCCGTTGCTCATCCACAGTCCAATGGAGAAGCCGAAGTCACCAACCGGACCATCCTCCATGGTCTAAAGACAAGGTTGAACGCCGCCAAAGAGCTTTGGGCCGAAGAACTAACATCTGTTCTTTGGGCGTACCGAACTACCCCAAGAACAGCCACCGGTGAATCTCGGTTCAACCTGGCCTACGGTACCGAAGCGTGCTACCTATCGAAGTCTCCCTACAGTCCTTGAGAATTGATAACTATGAAGAGCCTGAGAATTCCGATCGCAGAAGAATCGATCTGTATCTGCTATCAAGCACCATGCTATAGGCCCAGATAAGAATGGCGACATACCAGCAAAAGGTCATCAAGTACTACAATGCAAGGATGAATGAGCAAACTTTCTGCATGGGGGACATGGTATTGCGAAGAGTAGAGGTGTCCAGGCCAATGGAACAGGGTAAACTCTCCCCCAACTGGGAAGGGCCCATATCAAGTCAAAAAAGTCATTCGACTAGGGACATATCGACTCAAGACCTTGGAGGGGAAGATCCTATCCCGGCCATGGAATGTACAAAACCTTCACAAATACTATCAATAAAAAAGTTCCAAAAAACTCCTATGTAAAGCTCCTCAACCCTACTCAACTCAGAACGGCTAGTTGCATCGACTGAAAGACAACAGCCCAAATGACCCGATCTGAAAAATTGGTCAACTGCACAAAGAAGAGTCTGATCCACTCACCTTATCAGTATGCCCGACGAGTGCAATGGATGGCTTAACCAGACCACCAAAAAGATCAAAGGCACAGGGATGATTTTCGTAACCTACCCTACGGTGAATCCAAACACGCGCCGAGGCGGACCTGAACAGCCTACCTTAATCACGACAGAAAGTGTACAGGGATGGTGTAAACACCATATCCTACGAAAAATCCGAACACGTGCCTAAAAGGACCACTGTTGTCCTCTCTGTCAACAACAAACACTCTCAGAGCGGTCCAATGGACCCTACTTCTTCACAACAAACCGCAAGCGATTTATGGAGTCTACATTATGGACAAATCGTAATGCAACACATCGCAGAAAATACACGAGAAGAGGAAAAGAGAATATCTTTCATTTCTTTCAATTTTTCTTACAAAAAGAAAAGAAAAGAAAGAGAAAAGAAAGAAACTCTCTTAAAAAGAGAGTAAGAAAAAGAAAAGAACTCTCCTAAAGAGATATACAAAAAAAAAAAAGCAGTAGCAGTAGCAACAGCAAGGTTGGGAAATTTGCATTAACTTCTCGACGGATTTTTCCCGTACCGTCGGGGAGAGACTAGATGGGATGATGAAGGGCCCCCGGGGTTCTCGTCCGAACTCAAGTCTGACCCCTCATCGGAGTCAGAATCGAATTCGTGGCCGGGGAAGGGAACGGAGGGTTTGATATTATCCAAGCCCTTCACAAGTTATAAAACTTGGAGGCTTTCCTCCGGCACTCCCAAAATCCCTGGTGGAAGGAGTCCAGGGCCACCCCGGTGAGCTCATCCTTGAATGAGGCAGAAGTTCTGAAGTTTACGACGGCATCCGCCGCCTCCTTCTTCGCCTCCTCTGCCAACATGGTCGCCACCGTGACTTAGGCCCGGGCCTCCCTCAACTGAGCCTCCAGAAGGCGGTCCTTCTTCTCGAGATGGTCCACCACAGGCTCCTCCTCTTCACCTACAGGCCCAGATGACTCTGGACTTCTCTTCCTCTTGGGGTCAATAGCCCTCCTCTTCGCTGCACGACGGAGCTCGGAAGTGCTGAACCTCATGGTTAATAGAAGGAAGACACTAACAAAAATGATGGCCTTCGACAGTAGGGGGTAGGATCCTATTTATAGAAACCCTGCACCCACAATCGACTGCGGGGAGGTGCGTCCCACTTCCTTCCCGACCATATGATAAGGCGCCACGTGTCCGGGTGATGCTTCGAGAGTCAGAAAGTCTTTCGGAAGCCATCCCTAGGACCGCAACCGCCATCGCTTCGAATCCGGAGAAATCCGCATCATGCGACGGCATCATTAATGATCTCTTTTAGGAAAAAAGAGGCCCGGCGGCTCATGAGGCGCAAGAGATTACAACTGTACAAATTTCGACATGCCACGTGGACAATGGTGATCCTAATCAAATATCCCTGATTATTGATTGGCGGGGAGATGACTCCTGTCCGCCCCAACGGACAAGCTAAACATCCGAAGGAAGGCAACGCAACGGAGTTTTGGTCCGTTCAAAGGTTCGTCCTTACCGACTGAACGGCCTTTTGGCCACGACTATTCAACCAAGTAGAAAAGAGAACGGTAAAACCTGCTCTTATCGACTGGACGGCCTTCGGAGGCTATCGTTCGACTAGGCAAAAGGAGAAACGATAGAACCGTTTCAGGCTACACATAAGGCACAACAATGCATATGCAAAGAAAGGAGAATTCATTCCAAAATCTGGAAAAATTGCAGTACAAAGCTCATTGGCAATACAAGTAAGAAAGGAAGAAAATACATTCAGAGTGATCCAGGTCACTTAACATCAGTAGGAGATGGCACCATACCACAGGACTGAAGCGACCTATCAACTTGTTCGGAGAGGATCTCATTAATCTGGGCCGGAACAGGAGAACCTTCAGCTTGGACTCCTCCAGCCTGAGTCACCGCCTGGGCCGAGATCAAAGCTGGGATCATCTCCGAATTTTTGACTAGGATAGCAGCCTCCTCTGCCGGACATGGCGACTCCTCGACCTCCCCTGCGGCTTCAGCCTCCTCCGCTTCTTCTCCTTTCTCTCCAATTATATTATAGAAGGGGATCTTCGAAAGGTCGAGGTGAGGGAGGGTCTCCTTTACCTTGGAAAGCCTGACATTGAAGCCGTGCTGGTAGGCATACAATGATGCTTCATCAATCTCTGTCTGAAATTACGAAGATATCTTGAAGTCAACCACGGCATTGTCTATTTGCTTCCTCAAAGCTTTGGACTCTCTCTTGGCGGCTTCGGCCTCCCTCTTGACAGCTTTGAATTCCAGGATCGCCTCTTTGGCCCTCCTAGAAGCCTCCTCCACCACCTTGGATAGGTTCTCCATCCTCTCCTGATTCTCCCTGGCAGTCTGCTCTAGGGATTCAACTTGCTTCCTGCTCCTGTTCCACACTGCCTCTTATCCCGCTATCCTCGAGTGGGCGCTCTTCAGTTTGCCCTTCAGGTCACGAACTTCATCAGTGACCCGAAAAAGACAGTCCTTCATGGATTACTTCAGCTCCTCAGCTACTTCCCTGGCAGCCCTAGCAGTCTAAAGCTCCTCCTTTAGGTCGTAGATGAGGCTGTCCACGTTCCCCAAGCCTTCCTCCATGAAGATGAAGTCATAGACCAACTACATCAAAAAAGAAGAATCGAGGGTCAAATAACTCTCAAGGCAAAGGAGGCAGTGGTAGTCATACCTGTTGCAGGGCGGTGAAGCCGGAATCAGACACCTTGAGAAAGCTCCGGTTTCGGAGAATTGCCAGGTTATGGGGCCGTATCGTACCCTTCAATGCCTGTCTGGCTTCCTCTGGAACCAGTAGCTCTCCCATAAGCGGGAGCTCCGAAGGGTTCGTCGAGCGACCTCCGGCTGAAGAAGCTCCGTAGACGGACTCTCCTTCGACTTGCCATGCTTTGCCCCTATCGACAACAAAGGGGCAAACCGGCAACACATCCACTCCTTGAGGTGGGCCCCCCATTGTGTCTGCTGGGGAGGTGACCGCCGTTGGAGTCTCGACTGGACAGTGCCTCACTGGAACCCCTTCCGCGGTCGCTGCATCTTCCCCCGAGGCATCTCGGGAAGATGAAGTGCTTTGGTCCCCTTCGGGACCATCTCTCCAAGCTTTCTTCTGAACTGCAGACCTGGTGGAAGGGGCCTGTGCCACCCTCCTCTCCGAAGTCTGGCGAAGCTAGCTCAAATTGTGCTTCATCCCACCACCTGCAGGCAAAGAGGATCACCTCAGTTAAATGAACTACAACGAAACCTAAAGAAGA
Organism: Areca catechu; assembly: GCA_021397845.1. Classification (NCBI taxonomy): domain Eukaryota; kingdom Viridiplantae; phylum Streptophyta; class Magnoliopsida; order Arecales; family Arecaceae; genus Areca; species Areca catechu. The sequence continues at coordinate 44,223,889 of CM038047.1, read as the reverse complement.
AGAGCAGAAATTTCCACTGCTATACCTAGTGAGGGGAATTTACTGATTCCTGCTCGATGGAGGTTCCTCTCCTCCAACAACTTCTGGATAGGAGCAACTTCCGAGTTGGTCAAAAGATCATAATCCAATTGATTGGCCGCCAAGACTTTCTTTCCATCATTGGCGGTCAGGCGAGGCTTCTTCCACTCAGTGTCGAAGCTCCATGGGTCGAAGGACAACACGAATACAAAGACAGGTTTTCACCCATGGATGGCGCTGGGCATATCCTTAATCACCCTGCGGCCCGATCTGGGACCGATCACCCACCATCCGTTGCTGTGGAAGTCCCTCTTGAGGATGAAAAGGGCCGAGAACAAGTTGGTCCTAGGCTCTACGTTGGCGATGCTGCACATGACCGAAACCCGTAGATGTTCCTGATGCTGTTTGGGGTCAACTGCGTAGGCACCACTTGGTACAAGCGAAAAATCTTAACAAAAAAGGGGTGCAGGGGAAACCGAAGACCAGCCTTCAGGTGATCTTCGTATACAGCTAGGCACCTAGGGGGAGCTTTGTTCGCCCGCTCCTCGGGCGCGAGGAGGACAAAAGAAAATTCCTCAGGAATGCAGTAGCATTTCCAAAGAAGGGTTGCCTTGCTCTGAGAAACCGAGCTGGGGACCGACTTCGGACCTACTGTATCTCCGGCCCCCGAGGGCCCAACCTGCTTTCACTGACTCTCTACGGTCTCTTCCATGACAAAGGAATGAAGCAAAGGGGCGGAAAGAGGATTCTACCTGAAGAATAGACTGGTACTCCAGAACGGTTTGGGCGAAGAATGAGACGAGGTTGAAGAAGCTTCCTTGCCCATACCTTCACTCTTCCCCAAAAGAAAAGTAAGGATCTCTGGACCCCCACAGAGGGTTAATTTGACTCAAGGTTACCCTGGGAGGTAACCCGCTTACGACTGACCGCCAGGATAAGATCTATCCTTCATCCAACGGGCAGAGAACAGCCACCACAACTATCCAAATCCCAACCAAAAGATTGCCTCAACCACTGTGCAACGGGACGAGGAGAGATAGCCTCAGGGCCACCTACTTTTCTCCAATCCGGGAATGACACATGTCCACCATCTGATTCTCAGATTGTGATGGGCAGCCCAATAAAGGTCTCGTAATTATTTACTGCGCCGTCTCTCAAGAAGAAAGCGACAATGTCATAATACTCTCACTTCTCGAGGCAGATCTTCGCTTCGACAACTGAAAGTAGGGAACAACTGTTGGGATATCCTAGTTCAGCTACGAACTAGGCTCCGGTTCGACTTACCGAGGCCCCGATTCTCTGGACTATGGACTTCGGACTAAGCGAAGGCCAACTGCAAGCAACTCAAGGCTTCACAGCGAACTACAACATCCGAAGGCCAGTCCTTCGGGTAGCACCTTCAGCCCCGACCGAAGTCTGAACTACTCATCGACTTTCGAAAACACGAACTTCGGTCCCCACCGTAGACATGATCTCCGGTCTTGGGAAAATATCAAGCCTTCGGCCCACGCAAGGAAAAATCCAAAGCTTGAACCACAATCTGTTCCGAAAAGGAAACTGTAACCAACGGTTACAATCGACACTCATCATGCCATGATCATAGCGCGCAATTCCTGCAGCCATGCCTCCGATCTGGCCGGAACCACTCATTGACACTCCACGATCACCAATCATGGGAGAAATTGGCTCCCCATGATCTCCAAGAAAAGAGCGGGCCATAGACCGGAGGCTATCTTTTAAATATGGATAAGAATGATGGCTCGAGAGGTACGCGTGAATAATCTTGCACATATACACTTTCAATCTCCAAGAACTATTTTTTTCTTTCACTCTCGATATCTTCCCCATTCTGTGGCTGGAATCCGCCACTGACTTAGGCATCGGAATGTCCTCCGCCGGAACAACTCCGGCAAGGGACTTGTTTTGCAGGTGAACTAGGGAGCGGCCCTGCGATGCAGCGGCTCCGACTGGCCGACCCAGGGACTTCACGCCAACACTAGCCCTGGTGCAATCATGGTGCAACTAATATATATATATATACCCACCTCCTTCTCCGGTCATCCCAGTTGCGATCGTTCAAGTTTCTTGGTGTATATATACTTGAATTCCTACATTTCATCTGCACTCCCAACGTTTCTTATGCCTCTAAACAAGCCAGGATAGTATTGAGTCATTTTCGCCACGTTGTAGTCTTGCTGCATCATTCGTGGACATCCAAAGTATCGAAGATGATTGCTTCTTATGTGATAGAGTTGTTGCTGTTAACCGAGATCTTAATGAGTGGAGCAAGACTTGGTGTTGATGCTCTATCCATGAACTATTATGGCATGAGCTGTCCTTTCGTAGAGATGATTGTGTGGAATGTTGTGAATCAAGCTCTGAGTCAAGATCCTACTCTGGCTGCAGGAATTCTGAGATTGCACTTCCATGACTGTTTTGTCCAGGTTTGATATGTTGAGAGTGTTGATTTATCAAAAGATAGCTTCATGGTAGAGTTATCTTATTTAATTTCTCTATTGATGCTAGTTATTTCCTTTAAATATGTGAACAAGTTCTGAGACTGGCCTTATATTTTACACCATAAGTTTGAGCTCTTGATTTGCAGAAGGAGAACAACTTTTATCAATTTCTTTCTGAAAGTCAAAACTATACAAAATAGTTAAAAATGTGCAGGAAAGACTGGAATACTCTGAACTCTTACTAGACTGAAGATAGGCCAGTTATTATGAGACCTTTTAACTGGTATATATAAATATTTACCTGACCTCTTTGTTCTGAAGATTTCTCTTCGACTGGATATAGGGATGTGATGGATCAGTTCTAATTGATTCTACAAAGGATAACACAGCAGAGAAGGACTCTCCTGCAAACCTGAGCTTACGTGGCTTCGAGGTCATTGACCAAGCCAAGCAAATGATAGAGTTTCAGTGCCCTGGGGTTGTTTCATGTGCTGATATCCTTGCACTAGCGGCCAGAGATGCAGTTCTTTTTGTATGACATGTTTATACTTTATTCCTTATTGATTGATTTCAATGAGTGGGGTGCACTTATAAGTTTAGGCCAAGTTTTATCTAATTTTGTCCTTCATGACCTTTGCCTTACCATTGTATGTAGTTGTCAATAGGTAACTAGCTACATGTTAGTTTCCATTGTGTCCATCACCTCTATTTTCTTTTTGTACTGATCTATGCCTTTCTTTATCTTGTCTTTGTTACTTCTATTGAGTTTCAGGCTGGAGGTCCCATGTATGATGTACAACAAGGAAGAAAGGATGGGACAAGATCCAAAATAGAGGACACCATCAACTTGCCTGCACCATTCTTCAACACCACAACCCTTATAAATATGTTTGGCCAGCATGGATTTGGTGTTCAGGAGCTTGTGGCCTTAGCTGGTATATATTATATTTTTTTCATCCTTTCTATAACATCATTGAAAGCTAAGAAAATTGCAGATGGACTGAAGAAAAGGATAAAGTCCTTCAAGAGGAAATCAAATGAAGAAATTTTTTTAATTGCCTTGAGTATACTTTAATTAGAAATTTTGGTCTCTTGGCATTAACTGCTGATATAATTTAATGTTTGAAATACCTTAGATCTTTAAATGCACTACAAAATCATCATATCTTTATGATCAAAAATGAATTTTCCAAATATCAAATAATTAATTAAAATTGTTTTTGGATGGATTTTTTTTTTTTTTGGGTAAACAAAAATTTCTTAAACCCATGTAGAGTAAATACAACCATGGGAATCAGAAAATAGAATGTCTAACAATTGCGAAGGAAAATCAGACACCGACAACTATGAAGAAAATCTTGTATGAGCAACAACATATGATGCCATCCAATCCGCATTACTATTAACTTCTCTAAAAATAAATCTTACTAAAATAACTCTGAATAGATGCACCCAAGCATAAAAAAATCCTGCATTAAGGGATGACCATTGAATCCCCTTGAAAGTTGATCACAGGCAAACTCAAGGTAAGTTTTTACTTTGGTGAAAACTCCATGATCTCTCCCTCCTCTCCTTCTGTTTTCATTCTAGATTTCCTCGCATTATCTGTTTGTAAAGAGCTCTATATTTGAATGCAAAATAACAATATATAAGAAAAAGATAAATAATGATTAAAAGATGGCTCTTTTTTTTAATGTCCTTAAAACATTAAATCAAAGCTAGATTACCACTAAGCATTAAATCATTACCATAATAAGATGGTACTGCATACCATAATCATTTTGCAAGTCTCTCCTTGACCTTTATATTAGTCATCAGATCATAGCATTCAATACTAGACCTTCTAAGAGAGAGCATGCATGCCTTCAGTATTAGAATTCATAGCATCTTCAGATATTGCCTCTGTTGTTGTAGGAGCTCATACTTTGGGTGCAGCAAGGTGCTCATCGTTCAAGAACAGACTGAGCAAATTCGACTCCACCCATGATGTTGATCCGAGCTTGGATTCAAACATGGCAATGATGATGTCAAGAACATGCAACCAAGGAGATAATGCATCAATGCCTCTTGATTGGTCTCCGAACTCATTTGACAATGCCTATTTTAATGCACTGCAGAGGGGAATGGGCCTGCTATTCTCTGACCAGGCATTGACCACAGACCCCAAAACACAAGGCTTTGTTAATGCTTTCACCATGGATCAAGCTATGTTCTTCTTCAATTTTCAGCAGGCAATGGTTAAGATGGGATTGCTTGATGTCAAGGAAGGTGATAAAGGAGAGATCAGGCTATATTGCCACAAAGTTAACTAAGTTGTTTGTTTCACTCGTTCAAGTTCAGGCTTTGAATTAAATCTATGTAATCTTATCTTTTTCTATATGAATAAAACGAACATACAAAGTTGTATTGTGCTATAGTATTAACTGATGACCAATGCAAAAACATAACCAAAACAAGATATAAATGATGTTTAGAGAGATCGTGTTATAATTAAAAGACTTCCGAAATCTTTGTAGTTTTACCTGTTGGATGTATTAATCTGTTGCATCAAAGATCTAAGTGAGATATCTTCCTTAAAAGACATCTTATTATGTCCATGTTATTCTTAGAAGAATAGTATGAAATGGTATTTGGATCTTCTAAACAAATATTTTATAGACACAACAGGAGTAGTACTTGCAAGTTGCAACATCTAAGCTTGGTCCTTTCTTTAGGGAACCTTTGGAATGTATAAATTGATCCAATACTGGCTTAAAAAATATTCGAGTACAAGAAATGTCAAACATTAGGCCACTCAATTTTTGTTAATTAATATATAGATGTAGTTATATGAATTTTTTTAAAAAAAAATTAAAAAGTGGAATTTTAGGGAAGATCATATTAGAGAGAGGAAGTGAAGTTAGAATAAGAGGGATCATATATGGATCTTCTAATTGCATAAACTTCCCTTTGTGATGAAAACAATGCATTAGTTTTTTGAAAAACTAAAAGATAATATGGACAACAAGGTGGATAGATGGAATCTTTCCGATATATTCTTCTCTCTTTAATAGTATGGTATAGATAAAGGCTTTGATAGTTATTAGAGACATCCAAAAAATAAAAAGGAGGTCTACATAGAGCATATGGAATTGGCTTGACCAATTACTTGGCCCCATAAAAAAAACAAAAAGGTACCATGGTTGGCCCATTAACATCACTATAGATTATGATAATCTCATATGTAAATTATTGTCAACTAAATATGTACAATTAGATCATTGCGTGAATCTTAATTTTTGTCATTTCAAAGTTTATCTCAATTTCCAAGTCTTGTGTTACCAAAAACCAAGTTTAGGCTTTATGCAAGAAAGTAAAATTCTCCAAGTTTAGGCTTTATGTCTAAATTGATCCTCTAGCCACTTGCTATGTTGGTTGATATGTTCATTTCACATTCCCACCCCAACTCTTTTTTGCAAGTATAGAATATAGATAAATTCTGACATGTAATAAAGGAAATTACCTTTATTAAGAAAACCAAATTGAGGTATTTGAACCAATCAAATTTGTTTATAGTTTGAGGAAAAGTATCATGTTTATTAAAACTTTATACATGGGAAACTTTTTTTGGACTAAATTGACAAATATATAATTGTTTATCAAATAAGAATTTTATTCAAATTTAACTATAGACATACTTTTTACCCCTCTCTCTCACACACAATCATTCTATATAAAGATTTATTTCGAAAATGTTCCATTTTGTCTCTCTTGATTTTGTTCTTATCCAAACTTTGCCTATTAAATATAACAAAACTAATGGAAATGGTTGATTATGACAAACTTTTCTTCCTAAATGTGCATTTGTGCCTACCCTTATGCTAATATTGTTGGATTGTTAGAAGTATGGTAGGCCTAAATTGTAGGAAAAGGAAAATGAAAGAGAACATTGTAATAGTTTCTTAGGCTCGGCTTGTCTCAAATGAGCATAATTACAACCTTTCATATAGACTTCATGACAACCCTTCATATATCCATACTAACCTTTTATCTATCAAACATTATTACAATGACTTTTTATATTACATAACATCCCATATATTTAAAATATATATATAAGACATAAGACTCTCCTTCTACTATGACTTTCAATCTATCCATAACTTTCAAATGTCATTAATCAAGTTTAATTTCCCTCAAATATAACCAAAAAAGGTGCTACAACTAATTATAACTTGCCCCAGCTAAAACAATATTAGGCAACAAGGGAAACCTTCAAAATTCTGAAGGCCAGTGGGGAAAGGCAATGTCTTGTTATTGCTTGCAAGATTCAAGCTAATGCAAGTTGGAATCGATCTTAAAGATTTCTCCAGGTTTAGTAAAAGAAATTTTTATGGACAATGCTCTTCCTATCGATCACAAAATCTTGAACCCATGTTCCTCTAGCATGATCACCAATCTCAAATATCTTAGTTGGTTTGTACAAGTCACATCAATCTCAAATCATATGGCAAGAGAATGCGTGCACCATAGCATTGCTAAAAAGTATAGGAATTATGAGTTAAAGACCAAGATTTTAGCTTTTACTTGCATGCAAATAGACTTGGGACTCATAATTTGCCCACATACTTGTAAAATTAAGATTAGAAATGGCGAGAGGCCCAGTCCAAGGCATGCATGCCAGGTCGGCCCAGCATCGCGTCGGCCCTTAGGCCAGGCTTGAAACTGTTGGGGTCGAACATCGGCCTAAACAAGATCCATAAAAAAATTTAGGCCCAGTTGGTCTAATGATGGGCCTAAAGCCTTAATCTAATTTTATGACATCCTTCAGGCCATATTATGATATCCCATTACCAACTTCTTGTATATAGAAGGAAATTATATTTTTATCAATGAATTTTTTTACTCTATTTTTTATTTAGAATTTTAAAAGACAAAATTGTCTTTCCCTTTATAAAAGATTATAATATCCTGTTGCCATATTATAATATCCTGCTACCAAATTATGACTCGGAAAGTCGTAAAGAGAGAGATATTTTCATCATTGAAAATTTCTAAAATTTTAAAATAATGAAAATACCCCTCTCCCCTCATCAGAGGGTCATAATTTACTTATAAGGTATCGTAATATGGTCACAAGGTATTATAATTTTTTAAAAAAATGAGGGACATTTTCATCATTTAAAATTTCAAACAAAAAAACAAAGCAAAAAATATTTTCCTCTCTTTATGACTTTCTGGGGATATGAAATTATAATTGGGCCACATTATACCATAATATGGCGATAGCAACGAGTCATAATTTTTTAGAAGAAGAGAGGTATTTTTATCATTAAAAACGTTAAATAAAAAAAAATAAAATTAAGGCATTAAATGCATATTGGAAATCAGAAATTTACATAGCCTGATCAAATAAAGTAGTATATTTTTTCTTGGAAGGAGGCTGTGTACAAAAAATTTTGTCCTTCTAACATAAGTCTTTCTAGTCAAGCTTGAGCATCCTAGGACAATAAGGACAAGAATTTCAGATCAATTAGGATAATTTTGGTAAGGCCTAGTGTTTCAGCCCACATAATCCTATTCCGATAGGATTGAATTAGGCTTCGAGATGGACCTGTGCTCGGGTTCGGGCTAGGCTCAAGCCTATATTTGGAAAAGAACTTTTGGACCTGGGCCTATCCTAAAAGAATTTTTGGGTGACGCGCGGCAAGCGTGTACCCCAACCTCATCTAATTTTAGCCATATTTGGAATATATATGCATGACACAACCTACCTGCATTTTTGCTCCTTACTCTTATTAGGTGAGTTTAATGACATAGTTTGAAAGCCATTTTATAGAATTTGAAAGTGATCGTGCTAAATTTGGTATTATTAATTTTCACCTACTGTTTGATAATATATTTGTTAACCATTGTTGACCATCTCCATTAGAGGGTTTGCATAGGTCAATGTCCGGAAGGTTTGGAGATAAATCCAAAAGCGAATCAATTTAAACTGGATTTCTGAAATCAAAACCAAACTAACCATCAACAAAAAAACTATTGAAAACTGACTCAAGGAATTCGCTTTGATTTATTAAGTTGATGTTCGATAAGTTAGACCACGTCCAAATACAAAAATTTCATATCATACAAAGTTAATGTTGAATAAATTAGGCTAAATGGATAATGCTAAGTATATATATATATATGTATAAAAAAATGATCTTATATATTTGAAAAACACATATATAATTCAAATTAGGCCAGTTTGAATCAGTTTTCTGGAAATTCAAATTAAAATTAGATTAATTTTTTTATTCAAATATTTTTTAAAAAAAAAAAAATCAACACTAAATTGATATTTAATTGTATAAAAGAAAATTTGATGTAAATCAAACCGAAGAGATGGATTTAAATTAGAATTGCAGTTTGATTGGTTTTCTCCACACTCCTGATCTCCATCAATGTTCCAGTAAAAAAGTGGACCTTCCCCACTTTTATGGCTTCCTAGAAATTCATTCGAGCCATAGTTTTATTGAACTCACTTTCCCCAACCTAGTTGGCTAAACGGGAAGATCCGCATGATAACGGCTCGTATTGGATGGAAGATCCGTATCAAGTGGGTCAATTGCCGATTGCGTACCACCTGACACCAAGATGCGCGCACCAGCCTGGCAACCTCTAAACTAAATAAATTATTATTAATATACTGGGCTAACAAAATATCAGAAAAATATGCAAATTATCTTTTGTAACATTGTTCTTCGACTATAATATTAAGAGGTTGATTTGAATCTCGTCGAAGGCCACCATAGCTTCTTATGTCGACCTGCCTGTATATTAAATAGATTTTTTTTTTTTTGATTTATGATTAGAATCAAAATTAATTGAAATAAAAATTATAATGATCATATCCTCCTACGAGAATTAAAATCAAAATGATATTAAAAAATTAAGAAAAAATAATTAATTTTGATAGATTGGACCTTATTTTTTCTGGAAGACTCCTCCTGACCGGATGATGCAAGCCATAATTTTCATCCCCGTTCTGGAGTCATTCCAACCAAATCAAACATAGCTTTTTCAAGCTTTCCTCCCACTCTCCCCCCCCCCCCCACACCCCCTCTTATTTTTTAATAAGTCAAAAGGGATGGATGGCCTACCTTCATGAGCATTGACGTGGCCGACAACCTTCGGATTTTTCAGATTGTTCGGGAGCCGACTGGCTAGTCGTATTCTTGCCATGCCGATTCTGATCCATGATGGCTAGGATCTAAGAGTGTGGAGCCATTCTTACCAGCCCAGGGTTCCTTCTAGTATTCTTTTCGATTTGTACAGGATTCCGTTCGAGATGAGAATTTTGACTGCCCGGATCTTGAGACTACCTGTTCATCGGAAAATGCATCTTTTTCTTTGAAAGCTGGCTTGAGATTGCCTTCCTACGAGGGCGTTGCTCGAGCATAAAGGTATGGACTTGCCAGAGACTTTCTCAATTTGTGGTTCAAAGGTTGAGTATACGAAGCATGTGATCCTACGCTGCCCTAGGGCGAGGTCATTTAAACTTTGGTTGGGAGATGGCCTTGGGTTCAAGAGCAAGGATCCTGATCATGCTCCTTCCTTTATATGCTCCAGTACTGTTCAGCTGAGATGTGTACCTTTTTTGCCTACATTGCTTACTAGATTTAGTTGTCTAGGAACAACTTTATTTTTGAGGTTGTTCTCATTCGGACTCATCGAGTTCTATGATGCACCATGTTCATGGCTATGGAGTATCACCACCTTGACATTGCCACTTCTCTTATGGCCCCGGACTCCTAGGACTTTCATGCTGCATGATTGAGTTGCGAAAACTTCTAGATAGGTATCCCACATCTAAATTGAATTCTTTCTGGTTAAAGAATCTCCTTCTAGATGCTCTGGAACAATTAGGAGATTCTCTGGAAGAAATACGGGGTTCTGCTTTGGTGACAACATGCTGATTCCCACCAAGGATTTGATCGCTGGGTCAGGCTAATTCAATACGAACCAGTACTAAGAAGCATGTGCCCATCACTCCAGCAATGGCACGATAGCAACCCGGAGGGCTATCCACGTTTGGGAGCCCCCCTTCTCTAGGTTTCGTCAAGATGAATTTCTATGGCAGTATTCGTGGTGCATCGGGGGGTGCTGGATTTGTCATTAGGGATGCTGAGAGCAGGTTGTTGGGAGCTCGAGATTATTTTCTTCATGAGCCCTCAATTCCAGATGCTGAGCTCGGAGTTGCTGCGTTGATGGGCATCATTTAGGTCATACAAGAGCTGCATGTCAAGAGGATTCTCATCGAGAAAGATTCCGTCATTATCATTGGATGGATTCATGACAGGTTTGAGTAGTGACAGGTCCACTCTCTCATTCATGATATCCGACGATCTCTTGGGCCACCAATGACTACATCAGTTCGGCATATCTATGGAGAGATGGATAGTGCAGCGAATTAGATAGCCTCCTTTATTGCCAATCATTCTAGTGACTATCTTTTACTTGATTTTCTAGATTTCTCTCGTATCAGAGTTGTGTGGCCACGTATTCAAAAAAAAAAAAAAAAAAAGGATAAAAATTAAACATAGCGTAGGCTTCCATCTAGCTAAAAAAATATTTGATAAAAAATGTTAGGTTTACATAGTAACCTGTCACTATCAAGATGCTAGGAAATAAAAAAATCCTAATCACCCGTCCATTTCACCTAATATGGATCTAAGAAACTAGTCATGAATCTAATAGAGTTAGCCACAAAAACTATTTTATGAACTGATATATATAAACAAAACTATTTGACGAGTTTGCGAGAACAAAGCTACACCATCCGATCGGTAGACACAATCGAACCACCTAACGTTGGTTCGCCGATCACGATCGCACAGCCACGTCGCACGCAAAGAACTCTTCTACCCAAGTTCGGATTACACGCTCGAACACCGTAAAATATGTCCTCCACCCCACGATCCAGATCGTACGGTGATATCAAAAAAAAAAAAAAAAAAAAACTGGACGCGGTTCGACCTTTTAAAATTTTATCCATTCGTGGATAAGGACTGCCTACGGAATGCAATGATATCTAATCGTAATCTCACCATTAATACCGTAATAACTACTCACCATATCCAAAATAAATAAGAGAATTTAAAAAAAAATAGATAACAAATATCGCGGCGAAAACAAGGAATCGGGGGCCCAGATAATCGTCATATCCCACAAAATACTGGCAGATATATCCGACGTGTAATGTTTACCATTTTTTTTTTTTAAACAAAGAAAAGGCCATGAAAGTGGTAAATACTAAATAGGATAGCGGAGATGGCATAATAAACCGGATAGGAATTGGACAAAATAAGATTACGAATAAGTTGGAATTATTAAATTTGAAGTTTATCGATAATAACCCCGCCCTCTCTCTCCCCTGCATCCCCGCCTATATAAACCCCTCTCCCCCTCCCCTTTCACCTTCGCTCTCCTTCTCTTGTCCTCTCCTCTCCTCGCTCACCCCTGCTTTTTCCTGCGTTTAAAATTCTATTCTATTTTATTTTTTTCCTTCCTTCTTTGTTGGCGTAGCATTGTTAGAGATTTGAGTAAAAAGGAGATGGCGATCGATCAGGCGAACGGATCGGAGGAGGCGCCGTTGGTGGTGTCGTTTGGGGAGATGCTGATCGACTTCGTTCCAGACGTCGCCGGGGTGTCGCTGGCCGAGTCCGGCGGGTTCGTCAAGGCACCGGGCGGCGCTCCGGCCAACGTCGCAGTCGCCATTACCAAGCTTGGGGGCCGCTCCGCCTTCGTCGGCAAGGTAAACTCCAAACCCCCCCAGATCTGATCTGGCTCCAACACCGCCACCAGCGCTCCCCCCCCTCTCTCTCTCTGTCTTTCCTGCTTATGCGGTCACTCCGAGATCCTCGGCCGGAGTCACAGCTTGTCGTCCGCTCCTGCTCCGATCGTTGATCCATGAGATCCGGCAGTTCCGGACCGTAGGATCTTGATCGGAGGTGACGGAAGGCGACATCTTTTTTTGGATCTTGATCTTTTGCTCTTTTGTTTTTGCTGTTTCTTATAGTTCCTTTTTTAAGCTAACGCCTGCCGCCCAGCGTGGGCATTATTGAGCCGACAGCCGGGCAGGCTTACGTTAGTAATGCGTGCCAGAGGACTGGGGTCCTCTGACTACGATCCGCTCGACACGAGCGCATGTTCCGGCCGTCCGATCTACCAGACAGGCGGATCGGACGGCGCCTATCGGCGATCTGCGAAGGGTGCAACCAGAGTGTGGTGTTTTGATCTGATCTCATAATCATATTACAAAGATTTAGATTAAAAATTATAAAAAATTCGACCTCTTCCTCTTATTAAAGTATCAGTTTATTTTTTTAATTAAAGCAGAGCTGATGTACCCAAAAATAAATAAATGAATCAATAAACAAAGCGTAGCGGAAAATTGCCCTTTGATAAAGCAGCGGCAGGGTAGTGGTCGCCAGCATAGCTTCCTGCCGGATTAGCGCGTGAGCTGGAGATCTGATGTCCAATGCGTATGCGTGAATCACGTTGGGATTTATTTATATAGTACATGAGGCGAAAATAAAATAAAATAAATAAAAGTAAAACTGGGGAACCGGAACTGAAGAGAAGACGTCAATTTTCTGTACATTTTTAGGTCGGTGGGTGCGTTAGGGGGAATCGGTTATCTTAAGGCATGGGGTCCAGGGGTCCATTGTTTCTCGCTCCTTCTTCCTTTACTTGATGTGGGGAATTGGTTATCTTAAGGAATGGGGTCCAGGGGTCCATTGTTTCTCGCTCTCTCTTCCTTTACTTGATGTCTAGCATATATCAGATGAATGTCTTGTACATCATTGTTTGAATGAACCTGACTTTAAAGTCATCATTGTAGCTTACTCTAAAGATGTTACTTTTGCCATATTTATTTATCCTAAACATCAGGGTCATTTTTTTTCTTTTTCTTTTTCTTTTTTTCATCCATTGCAAGTGACAAATGTCAGTCTTTTCATCTACCATGGCATGTTCCATGGTACATTTGCAAGATTTCATGTATAAATCTCAAGATCTGTATGCGTTACACTTAGGTTGTATTTAGTAGGCGGAAAGAGGTGGTAATCCAAATACTGCCTTCCAGATAATCTAAATTACTAAATTATCCTTTCCTTCTCATTTTTTTTCTTTTTATATAATATAATATAATAAATATTTTATAATAATATAATATACATTATATTTTATAATATAATATAATAAATATATTATTATATATAATATTATTTTAATATTAATATATTATATTATATTATTAATATATTATATATTATATAATATATTATATTATTATATATTATATTATAATATTATAAAATATATTATATTATATTATGTTTATAATACAATATTAATATAATATAATATAAACACATTATATTATAATATATATATTTTTAAATTTAATTTATTTAATTTATTATATTAAATAATATATAATTTATTTAATTTTATATTAATATAATATATTAATATATTGATATAATATACTATTTTATATTTTTAATATAAAATATATTTAATATATAATTTTTATATTAAATTTATTTAATATAACATAAATTTTTATTTTTATATAAAAATATAAATATAAAATATATTTTTATATTTTTAATATAAAATATATATATATATATATATTTAATAAATGAATAAAATATAGATTTGATTTAGAAATATTTTAAAATTTTGATTTTATATTATGCAACACCTGCATATATTATATACAATAATCCACGTTACCTATAATTAAGATTACTGGCAATCCATAAGATTGCCTTGCAATGCACCAAACGCAATCTTAGTTTAGTTATTGTCATGTTGCTGTGGTCAACACTATCTATGGGTGGATGGAATGGTTTTTAAGAAAATGCAGCATCACCGCTAGCTTAAAAACTTATATGAATGGTAGATAGCCTGGTAATCTGGGTTTGGGGATGTTATTACTTATCCACATGACAACTTTGATGTTACAGAATGCAGGCTCCTAGTCTCGAATAAATCAGAAAAATGGTTAGGAAACACAGGAGGACAATACATTTGGAAGTTGGTCAAGAGAAGGTGAAAAAGTTATTCTTCAATTTTTAGTTTCTCTTTGTCCATTACTTTCAACTGAGTTACAAATGCCTGCAAGCCAGGGAGGTAGACAGCCCAACAGGCCAAGCATTGTAGATAAGCATTCTTGAGATTTTCTAGATATTGTGAATAAATCACCTGTTTAAATCAAGGCTCTCAGATCCTATAATAGATGATGCTTTCAAACTTCTTAGGTGTTATGAAGGCTATAATTTGCCTAGACAAACCATCAAAGTGGACCTTTACCGAGTAAAACTGAATGAAAATTATTTAAATCTATACAGTAAAAGTTAAATATAATGGACAGTGAAAGTAATTAATTACAGGCAGTTGGGGTAAAAAGGATAAGGCCAAATAACAACAAACCTATTATAGAAGCCATTGTATGATGTTCTATGGATTTATCTTCTAAATCATAATTTAGTTGGAAAACTTAAAAACATGGGGAGTAGGATATTGGTTGTCTTTCCCAGTTCCTCCCTTCACATTCTTTACTAAATTCCCACTTATTTGGTATATATAAGAAAGGAGCTGTAGGGTGTTTTTAAATTTCCAATCACCTTATCCATTACATATATTCCATGAAGCTAAGAGTTGTCAAGTAGAGATAGAGAGAGGATAGTTGGAGCATTTTGCAGCCATTGTGCTTCGGCATCTAAACATACATGCACGTTTGATACTATTATCTATGTAATATGTCACTAATCATTACCTATCCTTGCAGATGGATACTCGAATATGCTTCAAACATCCTTGATTGTTCTCAATGTAGTATAATACATTTTTTTTTAACTGTGCTTGTTCATATTTTTTTCAATTTATTTTATTAACTAATTGTGTGGGTGTTCCGTGCCTAATCTCCTGGCAACAACTATAGGTTTGTAAATCAAGTCATTCATCATTTTCATCGCTAAAAGATCTGGGTGAATGAAGTGAATGACTGATACAACAGTATAAAGTAACTAGAAAATATAGCCCATTGCTAAGACCCAAAACTCAGCATATTCTACTCCTATCAAGAGAGAATTTTGAACAGAATTTGTTGAATATTCTCAACCTTGTAGATTGCTGATTAAATTTTCTTCAGAAAATATTGACTTCCATGAAGCAAAACACATACTCCTATTTAGGAAAATGAATGCAATTTGTCATTTAATAAATGTTTTGCCAGAAAAGAGATTCTCATCAAAGCTGCATGAGTGATTCATGTTAGTTTTGTTTTCTTGAAACTTTCTTCTTCCTTTGCTGCAGTTTGGTGATGATGAGTTTGGATATATGCTAGTTGACATACTGAAGAAGAACAGGGTGAACACTGAAGGTTGTCTCTTTGACCCCCATGCGCGCACTGCCCTTGCCTTTGTGACTTTGAAGAGTAACGGTGAGCGCGAGTTTATGTTCTACCGCAACCCAAGTGCAGACATGCTACTCACCGTGCAGGAGCTTGACCTTTCCCTCATCCGCAATGCCAATATTTTCCATTATGGCTCCATTAGTCTCATATCTGAGCCTTGCCGATCTGCCCACCTTGCTGCCATGCGTGCTGCCAAGGAGGCTGGCGTCCTCTTATCCTATGACCCCAATGTGCGGCTCCCCCTATGGCCATCTGAGGAAGCAGCTCGTGATGGCATCATGAGCATCTGGAAGGAGGCTGACTTCATCAAGGTACTAAACATGCTCTTTGTATGCAAGAGAATTAATACCAAGCAGAAAGCTATTTGGTGATATTTCTGTTGGCAAACCTCACTAACGTGCTCTGATCTGTGATTCATCAAAGTTTGAGAGCTTGTTATGGCCACCTCTTGTCTTGACATCTATCTTACTGTAACTTGGAGCAGAATTCCTTGCCAAGACAAATGTGGCAGCCCATGATATGTGGATTGTAAGGTGGTTTGAAGTGTTACTAAATTCAATCATCCAAGAGTTCATCTTGCTTGAAAGGAGTCCAGATGATGAAGTTAGTTTCAAGCTTTGTTCTTTTATAACTTTGATTAATATGGTTTGGCAGGTTAGTGATGATGAGGTTGCTTTCCTGACGCAAGGAGATCCAGAGAGCGAGGATGTTGTTATGAAACTGTGGTTTGATGGGTTGAAGCTGCTTATTGTCACAGATGGCGAGAAGGGGTGCAGATACTTTACTGAGGTTTATTGTCCTTGACATCCTGTTGGTGCTTGTTATAATATATATTTTTTTTTTCAAAAAAAAAATGTTCTACTTGCTCATAATTAAAGGATCTAATTTTGTTCCATTTGTTGGTTCCATTTGTTGGAAATATGTAGAATTTCAAAGGGAATGTACCTGGGTTTTTGGTGAATACTGTGGATACAACAGGTGCTGGCGATGCTTTTGTTGGTTCCCTTTTGGTTTCCATCGCCAAGGACAACTCCCTCTTCTATGTACTTTCTTTTGCCTCTGGAATCACTATTTTTATTGTATATATAGTTTTTTAGCATCAATGTCATTATTTAGCCTTGTCGATGCTGTGTACTTGTAGAATGAAGAAAAGCTGAAGGAGGTGCTTAAATTTTCCAATGCTTGCGGAGCGATCTGCACCACCAAGAAAGGAGCAATTCCAGCCCTCCCAGACATATCCATGGCTCAGGAACTCATCAAAAAGGGGAATTAGGGTTATCCACGTGCAATGATGCACATGGGGGAAATTTAGGTTTTCTTATTTGGTTTTAAACTTTTTTTATGCATTTACCAAGTTCATCTTTGCAATAATCATAGGAAAATTTGCACTCATTATTTTGGTGCGTCTACTTTTTTATCTTTGTTCATCTTTTTGGTGTAAAAGTACTTCATCTTTTTGGTTTAATAAGAGTGTGAATCAACCAAACATCCTTTCTTCTCTTATGATATTAAATGCTAGTTAAGGATGTCTCGGTTATTGGATTGTACATATAATGGGCTCACCGTGGCAATCCATGCCTCCATCCAATAACCATGATAAAGTTTATACGGTGATGCAGATTCCACCTGTCACTAGATTTTGTGGGGAAAATGAAGTCAGATGATGCTACTTCCATGACCATGTACCCTGAGAACAATGCGCAATATAGTTTGATCTGATAAATTGTTTTGCTTCTGTTTTAAATCAAATTATGATGTGCTCGCATGCCATATCCTAAGCTCGGTTTTAAAAAGTCCGGGGAGTGTAATGCAAGACTAGTGTGTTCTCTTATTGTGTTGGAATTAACAGCCTAGCTGTGAGCTAGATACTGCGGTATCTACACAAATGGTGAAATTTCTGCAGCACAGGATTTTCAGAGTTGACATGCCGAATAATATTGAATTCCCAAAGTCTCTGATTGCATAAGATGGAAAGCTCAAGAGTATTTGACGAATGCTGAAGGCGTGTAAGAATGGATGTGAAATTTGTTCAGTGAAGTGCATTAGTACAAACTTAATGCGAACTGAAGTAATGATCCGCATATTCCAAGTATTCAATCAACTTCAGCTATGAGACCTCGAAGACATTGTGAAATTTACAGTTAAGCTGACGGCAACCAGGATCGAACCCTTCAAGTCCAAGCTTGTTGAAACTAATAAGCTTGATATGTGCGTGCTCATGAAATGCGCAGGGTGCAAGGTTTGATAAAAGACATGACACTAAATTAGCATGGCACTGCTTGGTGAAAAGCAATGTTTATTTACAAGGATTTGTTGATCGAGTACTGTTTGTTTATGCGAACATTAAATTAGCGCGCTTGTTACGCTCATATTACATTAGCATGGCATTGCTTGCTGAAGAGCCTACAAGGAATTGTTGAAAAGGAATGTTTGCTTGCAAGGATGATAATTACATCAAAACAAATGAACCTCAGATCGATGTTACAATTTAATGAAGCCGATCAAAAGAATTAAGCTGATGTGTATGGATGGAAGTTCAGATTCTCCTTCCAACAAGCCTGTGGTATAAAATAAATAGCTAAAACACTAAAGCTTGGAGGAATACGTTCCAGCATGGGAAGAATCCTATAAGCTAGGAGGTAGATGATACCGAAAAGTTTTTCCCAAGATTACCGACAAGTTAAATCGTGCCTGACAGCAAGAAGTTGATTCATTCCCTTCGGTAAACCAGAATCAATGAAACATTTACATGTACTCGATGCAAAATGAGGATGAGGAAATGAAGAAACACTAGTTGTGAGTTCTCCAAATATGAAGCGAAGATGGTTATATGGTTACTTCTTGTCGAGACTTCAAAAACATTTTACATTGATAAATGGCCTGTAGGGGACCCTACATCCTACAAGTGAATCCTTGCAACTTATTTTGTGAAAGGTGGTTCTCTAATGCGCCGTCTCCTCGGAGAATTTTAGCTCCACATCTGAACAGAAGAATAATCAGAATAACCTCGATATATTAAAAAGAAATACTAGTAGTAATATGGAAAGCATAAACTAGCAATGTTATGTTCAGAAATAAATTTTGACTTTCAAGAAATATATCATGTTAGATATTTTTACAGGCTCTGAATCAATCAAGGGAGTCCCTTATGACCTTTAGCTTCCGCCATTAGGAAGTGTGCATTCCACCAGGCCATCAAAATTTTCGCTTTGCTTACCAGGAAGAAGGAACAGAATTGTACGCTAGGAACATCTTGGCAAGGATTGAGAAGATATAACATATATATGCTCTTTTCCTTCAGGGTTGCCTAGGAAACATGGTAACCTTTCTTCGGTGCCCTAACTTCAATCTCATACCTTATTAAGGATTCTCTATGACCAATTAGAGGTGGCCTACAATCGTTATATGGTTGTCCATTGCGTCTAGGTGGGAATTTTAGATGCCTTAATAGACATCGCATCTTGTGCTCTCTATGCATCGAAATGATTCTCTCGGAGGGGTATCTCAGTTCTTTAGCATGTAGGAAAGTGATCATGTGCACTAATATCCGTTCCTCTCACGGGATAGGCCTGCTCCTCGAACCCCTCCAATATATATATATACAAAAGACCTATTACGTCGTTAAGAACTCAACCTTGAGAGTCCTAGAAATGAGAGTGTTGGCGTGTTTGGGTGTCCTTGTCTACTGGAACACCCCTCCAAACTTCGGACATGTCGGAGGTAGGGCTGGAATTGGACCGGTCCGGTCCAAAATAAGATCAGATTTTGGATCATATTTTAAGAATTTTCGAACCAAATCCCGGCATCCTTTGGTCCAAAAATTAAATAGGCTCTATTTTACAGCCCGAAGTCTAGTCCGATATATTTAAAATTTGGTCCGAAATTCGAACAGATTTCGGGCTGGCCCGAAGTTTATTGAGCCGATTCAGTCCAGTTCCAGGCAATAGACTTTGGACCGGCCCAGCTCCAACCCTAGTCAGAGGATACTCTCTCAACTTTAACAAAATTTAAATTGATCCTTCAAGCGTCCAATATGGTCCTCCGGCCCTGCGGTTAGCCTGCCATTCCGAATGACCAAAATACCAACATCTGCGGATGAATAAAAAGGAGTTCGGAATGCTTCGAGAACCACAACCATCGGCCATATATTAAAGATAATTAGAAATCCGTGTATGAGAATGAATGGGGCTTAAAATATTTTACAATCTATGCAGTTCTTAACTATGGACTATATATTAATAATATTTTGATATTTATATTAAATGGTAAATAAAAAATTTGTAATGCTTTGACATTTGCATAATGGATGATCCTTGACTAAGGGTCATATACTAAGGATTCTTTAAAATCTGTGCAGGTGGATGAATGAAGGGATTTGGAGTATTTTAAATTTGATACCCGGAATGATTGTTAACATAGGCCATATATCAAAGATATTTTGAGATCTATGTAAGTGAATAAAGGAAGCAGTTTGAAATACTTTGATTTATGTGCAGTGGATGATCCTTTACTTTGGGCCATATATAGGGGTGGCAATCGGGTCAAGTTGGGTTATATAGATTGGATCGGATACGGATCGAATCAAAAAAGCTTTAACTTTGTTGGCGTGGAGTCCCTATATCGACCGGTCGGAGCTGCTGCACCACAGGACCGCTCTCTGATTCACCTGCAAAACAGGTCCCTTGCCAGAGTTGTTCCGGCGGGGGACACTCCGATGCCTAAGTCAGTGGCGGATCCCAGCCACAGAATGGGGAAGAGCATCAAGAGTATAAGGGAAAGACTCTTAGAGTATGTGTGAGTGTATAAATATGTGTGTCTGCGCGTACCTCTCTCTAGCCATTCTTCTTACCACTATTTAAGAGGAAGCCTCCGGCCTGCGGCCCACCCTTTTTCCGATGATTATGGGAAGTCAATTTTTCCCCATGATTGACGATCGTGGGTTGTCATTGAACGGTTCCGGCCAGACCGGAGGCGTGGCAGCTGGAGTTGCATGCCATGATCGTGGCATGGAAATTGTCGATTGTAACCGTTGGTTACAGTTGCCTATCTGGGCCAGATTGTGGTCCCATCTTCGGATTTTTCCTGTTTAGGGAGATTCTCGGTCGGAGACTTAGTCTTCTGCATGGGCCAGAGACTTGGAGTCTATCCAGGGCCAGAGATCATGTCTCTGGCAGAAGTCGAAGAGTGTGTCTTCGAAAGTTGACGAGGAGCCTGGTCTTCGGTTAGGATCGAAGACGTCATCCGAAGCTCTGACCTTCGGATGTTGTGGATCGGTGAGAAGCCTTGGGTCGCCTGCAGTTGGCCTGACCTTTCCTTGGTCCGAAGTCCGTGGTTCGAAGAAAAGGGCTCCGACCAGCCGAACCAGTGTTCGGTTCGTAGCTGAACCGGGATATCCCAACAGTTGCCCCCTACTCTCAGTTTTCGAAGCGGAAGTTTGCCTCGAGAAGTGAGAGTACTAATGCTTTATCGTTTTCCTTCCAGGAGATAGTGTAGTGGATGATTATGGGATCTCTGATTGGACTATCCATCATGATTGCTAGTTGATCTGGGAATCAGGTGGTGAACAGCTGTCACTCCCAGGTTGGGGGAGAAGGAAAAAGCGGGCGACCCTGGGACCGTCTTTCTTTTTCTCGTTGCACGATGGTTTAGCCAATCTTTCGGTTGAGATTTGGATGATTGTGGTGGCTTTCATCCATCCGTTGGATGATGGATGCGCCTCATCCTGGCGGTTAGTTGAAGGCGGGTTACCTCCCTGGATAATCTTGGGTCAAATCAACCTGGTAGGGCTTCCCTGTTTTCCTCTTGGGAAAGGGAGAAGGTCCGGCTAAGGAAGCTTCTTCAACCTCGTCTCATCTTTCGTCCAGCTTTCCTTGTTCTAGACTACTAGTCTATTCCGCATGTAGAATCTTTCTTCTGCCCCCTTGCTTCATTCTTTTATCATGGAAGAAAACGTAGAAAGTCAGAAAGGAAAAGTTGGGCCCTCGGGGGCTGGCGATGTAGTAGGTCCGGAGTCAATCTCCAGTTCAGTTTTTCAGGGAAAGGCGGCCCTTCTTTGGGAATGCTATCACATTCCCGAGGAGTTCCCTTTTATTCTCCCCGCACTCGAGGAACGGGTGAACAAACCTCCCCCGGGATGTCTAGCTGTGTATGAAGATCATCTGAAAGCTGGTCTTCGATTTTTCCTGCACCCCTTCTTCATCAAGATCTTCCACCTGTACCAAGTGGTGCCGGCGCAGTTGACCCCGAACAGCATTCGGAACATATGCGGGTTCCTGGTCTTGTGCAGCATCACAAATATAGAACCTATGACCAATTTATTCATGGCCCTCTTCGTACTCAAGAGGGATTTCCACAGCAATGGATGGTGGGTGATTGGCCCTCGATCAGGCCGCAAGGTTATCAAGGACATGCCCAGCGCCATCCACGGGTGGAAACCCGTTTTTGTGTTTGTATTGTCTTTTGATCCATGGGGCTTCAACACTATTTGGAAGAAGCCTCGTTTAACCGCCAATGATGGGAAGAAGGTCTTGGCGGCTGATCAGTCGGATTACGATCTCTTGGTCGATTCAGAAGTTGCCCCTATCCGGGAGTTGTTGGAGGAGAGAAATATCTATCTTGCGGGAATTAGCAAATTCCCCACATTAGGTATAGTGACGAAAATTTCTGCTCCCCTTCCCCCGGTTCTGTTGTAGCTCAATCAATTGAAATAAACTATTTTGCTTGTTGGTGGCGGAATGAAGCCCGGTGTGAGCTGGCTCCGTCAGACCTCTGAGAAGAGGGCAGCACAAGCCCCTCTGACCAGGTCGGCGGTTCAGAAGAAGGCTCGAAGGGACGGTCCTGAGGGGACCGGAGCACTTCGTCTTCCCGGGGAACCCCAAGGGAAGATGTGGCACCCACAGAAGGGGCCCCGTCGAGACCTTGTCCGGTCGAAACTCCACCGATGACTACTTTCCCGGTTCGCACAACGGGGAGTCCGCCTCAGGCGGTGGAGGTGCCACCATTTTGCCCCCCTGCGGTTGATAGGGGCAAAGCACGGCAAGTCGAGGGAGAGTTCATTCGCGGGGCCTCCCTACCTGGAAGCCGTTCGGCGAACTCTTCGGAGCTTTCATCTACAGGGGGAATGCTGGTCCCCGCCGTAGCCAAGCAGGCATTGAAGGGTACGCTGCTGCCTCATGACTTGACAGTTCTTCGAAATCGGAACCCTTCCAGGGTGTCCGATTCTACCTTTTCTGCCCTGCAACAGGTATGATTCTTGCCATCTCCTTTGTTTTGAGAACTGTTCACTCCATAACTCCGCATTTTTGATGCAGTTGGTCTATGACCTTACCTTTATAGAGGAGGGCCTGGAAAATGTTGACGGCCTCATCCATGGCCTCAAGGAGGAGCTCCATGCTGCCAGGGCCACAAAAGAAGTGGCTGAAGAGTTGAGACAGTCTATGGAGGACTGCCTTGTCCGGGTGAACGATGAGGTTCATGACCTAAAGGGCGAATTGAAGAATGCCCATCTGACAATAGCGGAGCAAGGGACAGGGTGGAGGAAAAGTAGGAAATAGATTGACTCCTTGGAGCAAGCTGCCAGGGAGAATCAGGAGAAGATAGAAAGCTTGACCAAGGCAGCGGAGGAGGCTTCCAAGAGGGCCGAAGAGACAATTCTGGAGTCCGAAGTGGCTAAGAGGGAGTCTGTATCCCTGAGAAAGCGGGTGGATAATGTTGTAGTAGACTTCAAGAAGTCTTCACAATTTTAAGAGAAAATGGATGAAGCATCTTTGTACGGCTACCAGCATGGCTTTAACGATGGACTTTCCAAGATAAAGGAGGCCTTTCCTCACCTTGATCTTTCCGGCATCCCTCCCTTCAACATAGCCGAAGAAGAAAAGGAGGAGGTAGAGGAGGCCGAAGCCGCAGCAGAGGCCGAAGAGGCGCCATGCCCGGGTGGGGAGGCCTCTGCCTCAGTCAAAAATCTGGGGGTGACCCCAACTCCGATTCCAGTTCAGGAGGAGGTTCAGGCTGGGGGAGTCCAAGCCGAAGGTTCTCCGGTCTCGGCCCAGATTGATGAGATCCTTTCAGCACAGGTTGACAAGTTGCTTCAGTCATGTGGTGTGGGGTCTCCTCTTGTCGATATTGAGTGATTCGAGTTGCTTTGGATGTATCATGTTCAATTAATATCATATTTAATTGGTATCATGATTAATTGATTTCATGCATTGATTTTGATGATCTACTTACTATTCTTTCTACCTTCATTCTCATTTTATATTACCTTTCACCCTTTTTCATGATAACAAAAAGGGGAAGAAATATGTTAAGTATGAAAAGGAAAAATATATGATAAACATGATAAATTATATGAAAAATAAAAGAAAGTACAAAAAAGGGGGAGAAGAAAGCAAAATGTTATAATCTTAATGGAAGAATTAGTAAAGGGGAGAAAATTGAAAATTTTGCCTATTTTGAAAAATATTTTGAAATCATAGTTTGAAGGGGAGCTTGATACTTATTGATTTTGAGCTTATATGTTTATATTATTGTTAATCTTTTTTAAGGTTACCTTATTATTATACTTAAAGATTTTATCATCATCAAAAAAGGAAAGATTGTTGACTCTAATCTTGATTTTGATATTGACAAAATATTTAAGTATATATGAGTACTAATGCATGTTAAAAGTGTTTATCAGATTCAGGTACTCATTAATGTTGAAAGATTGAATAGATTGTCATTCAGTTGAAGAAGCCATGAAATTTCAAGTTATGGACCTTGGAACATATATTGAAGACCTTGAAGGACTCCAATATTAAATTTGGACAAGTTTCGATACTAGTCAAGTCAAGTGTCGATACCATGTGTCACACATGGAAGTATCGACAAATAGACTGATACGCAGAAAAAAATTTTCATCCGGCATGCTGAAGTGTCGACACATGGAAACCAAGTGTCGACTCAAAGTATTGATACATGAACAGTGAAGTGTCGACTCAAGGCCTGAGACCAAACAAAAGATAGAATGAGATAATTTCAGGGTTTGGTCAAGTGTCGACTCACAGACTCAAAGTGTTGACTCACCAGATAAAGTGTCGACTCACCAGTGCAGAACAAAAGATTTCAGAAGATATTTTTTGATCAAGTGTTGACTCACTGTTCCAAGTGTCGACCCTAAGTGTCGACACATGACCTGAAGTGTCGACACCTGAACGGACGATAGCTCTGCAACGGCTAGTTTTCTGAAGAACAGAACTTTTCCAAGATGTTTGTGACGGCTAGTTTTTCCTCTCCCACGATCTCTAATGGTCATTTAAGGTTTGGAGAGCTATATAATCAACATAAATCAAATGGGGAGGTAATCCTTTGGAAGAAAAGTTTCATACACTTTAAGGATTCATATTTTGAGAGAGTTGAGCCTTCAAGCATCTAATTTCAAAGAGAGCTTCCAAGTCCACAACATCAAGCTTCATCAAAGGCTTCAACAAATTGAAGACAAGCTTCTTCAACATCATCCAAGAGCTTCAAAGAGATATTTGCTTTATTTTAGAAAGCTTTATTATATTATTTACTTTCATTCTTACTTTGTTGTAAAGGTTCTTGGTTAGCCCAAAAAATCAAGAGAGGTTATTGGTTAGCCTTGGAAAACTAATTAGGTTCTTGGTTAGCCCGCAAAACCAAGGGAGGTTATTGGTTAGTCTTGGAAAATCAATTAGGTTCTTGGTTAGCTTGCAAAATCAAGGGAGGTTAATGGTTAGCCTTGAAAAACCAATTAGGTTCTTGGTTAGCCCGCAAAACCAAGAGAGGTTAGTGGTGAGCCTTAAAACCATTTAAATTCTTGGTTAGCCCATAAAACCAAATGAGGTTTTGACTTGTGAGCCTTGTGAAAATAAGTCGGGTTTTGATTAGTGAGCCCGGAAAACTAATCAACTGTAATCGGTTTGATTATAGTGAAATTCCCAAGGAGATCTTGGGAAGTAGATGTAGGTGCCTTGGAGTGCACCGAACCACTATATATCTTTGTGTTTGTGTGATTATTTTCTTTGTGCATTTACTTTGTTAATTACACTGCATATTATTTTGAAGTACAAAATACATTGCCAAAACACAATCACTTAATTGCAATTAGCACAGACTTGTTTTAGTTCATCATTAAATAGTTCAAAAGTTTTATAAAACTCAATTCACCCCCCCTCTTGGGTTGCATCATCACTGGGCAACATAATATCTAAACATTCTTTGATTAAGAGGATAACCAATCCATATGGTACACAATGACCTATGATGCACGTTGCAATGCACCAATTTAATACCTTAATTTTACTATTCTTATAAAGTGTAGTGAGAGTAAGGGTTAAATCCACAGGGATCTTTGAGTTATTTCAAAAGTAAAATAATCTAGATATGTATAATAGAAAAAAGAATTATCAAGAAATTAGTAGGAAATTTAATTCAGGAATGATCTATCTTAACTAGAGCATAGTCCGTACCCATAGATCATGGCCCGTTCCTTTTAAGAATAAATCAATCAAAATGATAGTGAAAATAATCCAAATACGATTTTTCTTAGTGAGAGCATGGCCCATACTCATAGATCATGGCTCGTCCCTTATGAGAATAGATCAATCATAATTATTTATTCATGTAGAGAAAGCTAGCGGTGAAAATAATCAAGATATGACCTATCTTAGTAATAGCACAGCCCGTACCAATATATCACAACCCATCCCTTTTGAGAATAGATCAGTCAAAAATATATTCACGTAGAGTAACTTACCTCTAGAGCTTTTCACTGCTCATGAACCTGCTTCAAACAAGATAAAGAAAAATAGAAATTAATCAAAAGCCCTTTTCATTTCATAAAATGAGGAGCACATCAAATGAACACTAAAATATAAACTCCTTTTTCCAAACAGGCTTCCAGAGTGAAGCTATAGCATATCCAAAGATGGAGCAGTCCGGTGATGTGGTGGAGGGCAGAGAGTGGAGAACCAGGCAAGGCCAGTGCAGGGAGCGGAAACTAGTCAGGATGAAAGGGGTCAGAAAGATGGTAGAGAATGGAAGCAAGGAAAGGAAAATAGAGAAGAGAGAAATGAGGTGGAGTGGAGGAAGGATTGAGAGAAGAGAAGGGATTGAGAGGAGGGCTATGGGCTTCGATGGATCCCGTGATCGAGAGGTCCAAGGTTTTTATAGGCACAACCCCAACAACCTATGATTTTTTCTAAACAGAACTCGTTCCAACAACCCGAATTTGTTCCACAGTTCTAATCGAGCTCCAACTTCTCCACCGAAATCCATCTTGTTCCAATGAATTTCAGTTCCCATCATTCCAACTGAGCTCCAACTTCTCTACCGAACTCTAGCTTGTTCCAACAAATTTCGGTTCCCATCGTTCCAACTGAGCTCCAACTTCTTCACTGAACTCTAGCTTGTTCCAACAAATTTCAGTTGGACAGCAGTGGTGTGGCCAGCAGCATGGTGTGTCCGGCAACGGGGCAACAAGGCATGGCCAGCGACAGGCAGCGTGGAGAGTGGCTGCTGTGACTGATGGCTTTGGGAGATAGCTCTTGGATGGCTGTGGCTGACCATGGGAGTCTTCCCGTCAACGAGGAAAAGGGTGCTGGTGGCTTCTCTAGCCAATGATGGACTGGACAGGAGATTTAGTAGTCTTGAGAAGTCTATTACTTGAGAACCATGGAGTAGAAGCGAATAAAGAGAGGAGGAGCAATTTTTTGG
The DNA here is from genome assembly GCA_021397845.1 of Areca catechu. NCBI lineage: Eukaryota > Viridiplantae > Streptophyta > Magnoliopsida > Arecales > Arecaceae > Areca > Areca catechu. The sequence continues at coordinate 44,196,244 of CM038047.1, read as the reverse complement.
CAGTCTTTGCAGCCATTGGAGGCTTCTCCAACCGACAAGGGAGGTGCCGGAGGCTTGGGCGGCAGCGGAGCAGCATTTCTGATGAGTTTCGACTCAAACCGAGCCTCGCAATCCACTGCTTTATTTCGTGGACTGCGGCCATGGTGTCCCGTGGACCACAAGCCGATCCGTAGACCATTCAGCCGGTCCATGGTGGACTGGCTACTCCAAAATTTGTGCATTCTTTGATTAATTCTTTAAAATTCCTTTCTGAGCTTGTTTCTAGTCTGATTTGAGTGTCGTTTGCATTGTTGGACTCCTAAAATTGAGCTCTTCTCATTAACGGGATCATTTTCTATAAAATACTATATAAAAGTCTTAATTTTAATTATATAAAGTTGGATTAATTAAAATATTTGTGATAACTATCAACCTACACTTGATAAATATTGTCATCCTATAACAACATACCATTTAGTCACGAACAAGTTTAAGAACTATACGATAAATTCTTCTTTACCATATTAAATATAGTTTTAAAGACTCTATCATAAAAAGTTTATTACAAAAAGATATAATGTGATGAACTGCTAAATAACTTTTATTAATAATAATTCATATACAATTACAATTTGCACAACCATCTATAGGCTAGGAGATTGGCTTTAGGATACAATTCCTAATGCAACTCCCATCCGGCTAACTAATACTCGATTGTAGTATAGATAGCTAAATTTCTACACCTCTATCTCTAGCCGACTGATAATCGATCACAGTAAAGATGGTAGCATTTTGACACCTCCATCTTCCATCTAGTCGATTAATACTTGATCACAGTAAAAATAGCTGCATTTCTATACTCCATCTTCGATCGACTGACAATCAATCGTAGTAAAGATGGTAGCATTCTGATGCCTCCATCTCCCATCTAGCCGACTAACATCCTGTCACGGTAAGGATGGTGTATTTCTATATCTCCATCTCTAGTCGATTGACAATCAGTCATAATAAAGATGGTAGCATTCTGATACCTTCATCTCCCATCCAGTCCACTAATACCCAATCACAATAAAGATGGCTACATTTTCACTCCTTTATCTCCGACTGACTTATAACTGATCAAAGAAGATGGCTACGTTCCCACTCCCATCTTATTTCGATTCCATCCCATCTTATTCAGGTTCCATCCCATCCTCTTCGGGTTCAATTCCATCCTCTTCGGGTTCCATCCAATCTTATTTAGGTTTCATCACATCCTATTCAAGTTCCATCCCATCCTATTCAGGTTCCATCCCATCTTATTTAGATTTTACTTCCATAATTAGATTCCACTCAATAATTGACTTCCTATAATTCAGTTCTAAAAACTAGACTGACTAAATGACTTGCAAACTTCACAGGCTAATTATGCAACCAATCTTTAAAGGAAAGGTCGCTCAGGTAAGATCACTCCTCTAACTAAGTTGCTTACCTAATCATGGGTTTATGAGATAGTTGGAGCTAGCACGATCATCTACTCAGTAAAGGGTACAACCTGACTAAGGAACTTGTGCTACTAAGTCTAGAAGCTATCCTACTTGGTCAAAGCTACACTAATTAAGCTACTTGTCAAGGTTCAACCACTTGGCAAACACAATGCAAAAATTAACAAAAGAAGGATGATCTTTATTAATATGCCGAGTTATTACAAAAGAGAGCCGAGCCCAAGTACAATAAAAAAGGGAAGAAAATCTACAATGATCTACTCTTCAAGACCAGTCCCTAGAGTCGAGCCTGCCTCAAATGCCTTGACTGTCACATTGATCATGGCCTTGGCTTCAGCCATTACCATGGCAACAGTCTCCTGAATATTGGCCTATCTGGCCTCAGCGTTGGCAACTTCCTTGATGATTTTCTCAACCTTCTCAACTTTGCCTTCCTCCTTTTCCTTTCCCTCCTCGGGCTCGACATCGATGATGCCATCCAAGTTGAGTTCCGAAAAGGCCTCGATGATCTTCTTCTTACACTTTGTGAAGCCAAGCTAAAAGGCATCATGGGCTCCCTCGGTGACTTTATATTCAAAGTCCTTGGACTTCTTGTACTCTTCCACTGCTTAAGCACTAGTAGAAGTCTCCTACACCTTGGCAACTCAAGCCTTGCCCTCAGAGGCTTAAGCCCTCTCCTTGGCCACTTGAGCTGCAATTTTGGCCTCCGTGACTCGGAAGTTAGAAGTCTGGAATCGGGCCTCCATGACTATCACCTTCGAATCGATGTCAACCAACCTGGTCTCTAGCTTGGTGACCATATCTTGTTCCTTGGTGATCTTTTCATCTTTGTCCACTATTCAGACTTTCAATTCCTGAATAGTGTTCTTAGAGGCTTGTAGCTCCTCCTCGAACTTGGCCTCTTAGACCTCACTTGCCTTCCTTAATTCCTTCAAGGACTTGACTTGCACTTTGGTAGTCTCCACCTCATCCTTGAGGACATGCCTCAACTCGATGAATTCACCAAATGCCTCCTTGATGATGGAGATATTGTGTGCAAGTTGCAACAAAAAAAAATTATTGAGTTAACTACTTGGGAGTCAAAGTAATCGGCAAAGTAAGGATGAAGAATAGTTACCCTAACTAAATGAGGGAAGAAGTTGGCAAAAATCTCATCCACTAATCAAGACTTTCGCTCCTCCTAATATTGGGGTGAAAGATCATGTCGACCAGCCTCTCGACTAACCTCTTATTGCTAAAGACAAAAGCGGTCGACTTCACTTTGGCCCCCATCCAATATACTACTATCGTCACGAGAAGTCTTGTCAGATCCTAGGGATTCGCTTTGGCCAGGGGGCTTGGATGCCTTGGCTCTGCCACTAAAGATGGCTACGGAGCTAAAGCTAGATGAGCCGGTGACCTAGACAGTGACCGAGTTGATGACCTAGTCGGTGACCAAGTCGATGACCAAGTCAATGCTGGAGTAGCAAGAGAGGATACCACCATCACTTCTTCATTAGCATCAAGAGCCTCCCTTGGATGGGATGTAGGAACCTCCCTCGAGCAAGGCATGGGAGCCCAAGCTAAATCCGATGGGCCCCCAAAAATGGACCCATGCAGGGCTTTTTCGCCACCGCCTTCTTCAGTTTTTGTGTGCCCCTCTCAGCCATAGCCCTCTTCTGGCCAATGCTCTTCAGCTTGTCTAGTGACACCTTTGTGTCTATAAAAGTCAAATAGAAAACTTAATCAATTATAAATAGACAAGAGATGAAAAGTTCAGCAAAACTTATCTAAGGTGTTCACCGAACTGAGCCCAGCCTCATACAAATTTTGTTCCAAAAGTAGTTCCCACTACCAACAAACTTTCATATTAGTTAGTCGACAATTGTCTTCCTCTTCGATGGAAAAGACTACAGAGTTCTTATTTGGGGATAGGTCTGGTTCACCCCAAACCCAGTTCACTCCCCAAGGAGCATCATAAGAAATAAAAAGAAGCAGCTCTTTCAATTATGGATGGAAGAGGGCTTACCAGAGAGGAAGGCCTGCCTTGGTGAGGGCCGATGAACCACTAACTCTTCTTAGTTAGGTGCCACTTCAAAGTAAAAAATGCTCGAAATAAAGAGACCCTAGCCTTGATCCCAAGAAAGTAATACATAACAACAAAAGAACAAATTATTCAAAAAAAAAATCAGGGCTAATTGAGCGAGAACAAGTCGGTAGAAGTTAAGAATATTACGAATAAAGGGATGAAAAAGAAGTCGGAGACCTACATAAAGGAACTCCTTGTACAAGGTGATCCCGTCCATTAGGCCCGGTCACTCTGTCATCCAGCCCAAGAGCATAGACCTAGAACTGACTTGAAAACTTTTATTATTCCCGAAGTCAAAAGATACCTACCTCGGTTATTGTCGAGACAACACTTGCTGGACACAAGGGGATTGGAGCTCTCGGATCAATCGACTGACTAGCTAGAGTACCATCCCGAAGGAGGAAGTCCTGACCTCTCTGAGGTCGAAAGAAATAACTTCTTCTCGAAAAGATTTTCAAGAATCTTGAAGTCCAGAGATGTGACTTATTGAATGGCTTTCGATTTTGGATGAGTCAAATCAATAGAGAAAAGAAAAGAGGAAGAAAGATTAAGCAAAGGAAGAGATTCAAACAGAGAGCAAAAGCCACCAAGTGCAACTTCGCTCAGGAAAATCCAAAAAGCCCTGAAGGAAGACAGAAGTAAGGATGAAAGAACAAGGAAGAGAAGAATAAGAAGATGGAATGAGGACTAACCTACAAATAAGAGAGCTTGAGCTCCCTTTTTCTATGCAACTTGGTAAGGAAGCAATCCCTACAGTAGTGGTAGAGAACCCGCTTTTAAACTCAGTCTAATAGCTAGGATCCAGACCTCAATTTGGTCAAAGTTCTCATATTTGGACATGTGGTCCACTCCTAATCAGAAGCACCACACCGCCTTGAAGTAGCCTCCCGCCAATTAACTTTTAATACTGGGATCCACACAAATTATTTAAAGGATGCAATTGCTAGGCCACATGGTACTGCCTGACCAACCAAAGAGAATCATGCAAGCCACCTGCCATTTGAGTTATTGCACAGTCTCCTGGGGCTTGCGCCAATGATCTCCTTTCTCCCCCAGTCAAGATAACAAGATAGCTAGCACTAGTTTCTAAGGAGTAAATAAATGCCCAGATCATGAGATCTGTCCAACTCAAAGGCCAAAAACTTAACTACTTCCTTTACCTAGAAACAAAATAGCTCGAAACTACTCGACAATGTCTTGGACTCGAGAGTAGGTTGCATCTGATATGGCAATTACTGACTCGACCTCGAGGACTTGCTGGACCACCAACTATACCTCCAGTTATGGAAGACAAGGATACTCGATTCGGATCAACTAAGTTACCAACTATGAAGGAAATAACAAAGCAAATTACCGCACTGCCAACCGAGAAGAAAATTAGCAAGGAAAAGATAAAGCTAGCCACTAGACCAAGTAGCCACTCCTTTCCACACCGAGTAGCTACAACCTACCAAATCCGACTAGTATAGCATTCTTCCACGCGCATCCATTAAGTACCTACTCAGATCCAACTAATTATTTAAGTAAGCCTAGTCGGGTATGCTCGGTTACAGTGCCAGGCCCCTTCAGTAGCAGATAAGCTAACCACCTACTCGGGATTCACGATGCCCGAGTAGTGACAACCTAGTCAATCATAGCTGTTCCAGCACAAATCATGCTAGATAAGGTTCTAACGAATAAGATCCTAACAAATCCTACCATCCTAATAGGAAGATGCTAGTAAAGAAGATTCCAAAGGACAAGATCCCATTATCTTGGTAAAATTTATTACACATATCAGAGGACGCTACTTTCCTGATGACATTTGGTTACCTAGTGTAGCACTGTAAATTGTAAGAGAGGATCCCTAACAGGGTATGCTATGCCACACTAGCACACTATTACCCTATACATGCTGATTCAGTCTCATCACTATCACTCTCAATTCTGATTGCTGTAACACATTTCTTCTATCCATGGACTTGAGCATCGGAGGGCCCCTTGCTGGTCACCACCGATCAAAATATTATTTTTGTAGGTCTCTATCCGAGAGCTGCTAGGAGCAACATCAACTCCATCCGGAGAAGACCGGAGCATTCTCGACCACCATCAGAGTCCAATGAAACGTGATTTGATGGCAACAAATTCATCTATTTTTTATTTGAAATTTTTAGGACTCCGGATTTGTTAGAAGGTGCTTGTATGTTATAGGAAAAGGCTGAAGAGATGGAATAACAAAAGGTGATAGGGAGAAAAAACATGAACTTGGAATAATATTCTATGGAAACTAATTGTTTTCTTACGAGCATATACTTATATTAGAAAATTTGGATACTTTTATAAAACTTTTGCCCACAACCAAATCATAAGTAATATAAAGCCAAATCGTAATTTAAAAAGCATGTTCAAAGAGATATCATGATGTTGTTGTTTGCCAAAAGTAATGGTTCTTGTATTTGGGTAAATCTTGTGACAGTAACAATTTCTCAGTGTACCCACAATGGATTGTCCACCATTTTAGGATAAGCTATCAGTACTTCACATCGAATTCTTTGACACTACTTCCATGTTGGTTTTCTTAGGCCTTTCCTTCTCTCTTAATCCATTAACACTTCAATTCCACATCACTTTCTTTACAATGCCTTATCTGCTTTGATTATGCATGCTTATACCATCTCAGCCAGCTTGTAATTGGTGACTCTAATCAATCATTTCTTGTAACTCTTTTTAGATTTGGCGTTGTAGAGGATGCTATCTCATGTGCACCTAAATGCCCAACATTGTTGTTTGGTTCCGTTACATGTAAATTAGAACAGGGCCATGGGGAACCAAACCGAGCTACTTTTCAACAATGCCTCAAGCTTAGCAGACATATCCATGGAAACCCACAGGGTTGGACGTGAGATGTTGGCCAAATGCATGGCAAAGTATGGCACGTAATCCGAGACAAAATGACAGCGTTCTCAACTTCTCAGGATTATCATGACTCCAGTACTAGAGCCTGGTGTTCCGAAGCTTCCATAATTATTACTGATAAGAGAATACGGTCATATGAACTTGGTACACGGCTTGGGCTTGGCTTCCCATCAAGTACTTCCTCTGTTCCTCACACAGCAATGGAGAAAATAAAAGTAGATATGTAAGTGAGATACTCGTATAGAACAATTCCCGAAGAAAAGATGGTGATCTCTCTGTCTCTGGCAATGACATGGAAACCAAGCATTTGATGCTTGAAGCATTCCATAGCCTTAGTTGCACCAAGCAAGTTGCATCGATCTAATGAAATATATTTAGCTTAAAAAAAAAAAGAAACGAAAAACTATGCATCAGAATTTCTGTAAAACAATGAATTATCTCTATCATTCCACAGAGCCAACTTTCAGTCTAAAGACCTGTTCATCTTTCTTTCAATTTGACCATTTGAACAATTTTTCCCCATTATCAAAGAAAAAAACAAGCAACTTTTCCTTATATATAAGAACCAAAAGGATAGCATGCATGCATGATGATCATATCTCCATCCTCTGTACATATATATACTATTGTATAATCTGAACATGAGAGAGGTATGAATGTGAAATATATTCCTATCCAACCCTTTGGAGGAGCTTTCATTGAAGGTGATTTTCTTTCTTACCTCGTAGGCACTGCACTTGGACCATATATGTTACAGAACATCTTCAAAATAGGTTGACGTTCGTTCATCAATCGGATTTTTCACGAAACATATTTTTTGATGGAATATTAAATTTGGAATGGGCTTATATATTTTCCTTGGCATGAAAATTATTATTTGCCCATATTTTTAAGCAAATTTTGTCAACTTTGATCTAATTGTTTCTAGCGGTCAGACTATTGTATTGTCGTAAGAGAGTTGATATAAAGCATGCAAAATGATCCAAACAAAAGAGGCTCCAAAAGAAATAGAATACATATATTGTATGTACATATGTATATATGTACGTATATGTAAATACTGAAAGAAAAAAGAGAGAGCTAACTATACTTGCAGTAGATCTCTAATCATATCTAGTTAGGTTTAGATTGAACAATGAGGATCTCATATCGATAATTTGAATTATTAGATGTGATTTGTTATCTTTAAATTGCTTACATGTAAAAAAAATATTATATAATTTTAAGAGCCCTAGCATGTACATTAAGTAATATATATATATATATATATGATTTGATATTATTTTTTGATGCTATTTAAATTACTATTTTTTATCATTTGATGTACAGAAGTCTTTAAAACATATAATTTTTGGTGTATAAATAATCTAAAGATAATAGGGCCCATCCAATAATTTGGATCATTGATATGAAATCCTTATTATCCAATATAGGCTTGATCAGATTTGAATGGAGATCCTTTTGAATATATATATATATATATATATTCTTAAATTCTTTATTTATTTATAGGAACTACAAAAGCTGGTGCATAATTGCATTACATTCATGGAACAAGTGAACTGCAGGGGTCACGGTAATGACTATGATCAAACTTGGCATAAAAATATTGAGTAGAAGGAACAGGTGCTGAAAATATAAGAAAAACAAACTTTCTCCAACTAATAAAATTTTAGTAAAATGTCCAAACTCAAGAAAAGAAACAGAAGGAAAATAGGACAAACAAAACTTAAACGAAATTGAAGCCTAACCTTGAATAGAATTTGAAAGAGCATCACCACAACATAATTAAAAAAAAGAAGAAGAACCAGTGGGAGGCCTGCACTCCCTTCTTTAAATCCAGAGTCCACTGGGGGAAACCATGCCTAAACCACTGCTAGAGTACTCATGTCTCAGGCTTGCTGAACTCCCTAGCCCAGATCAACTAGCCAACCTCCCTTTTTTTCTCTCTCTCTCTCTCTTCTTCTTCTTCTTCTTCTTCTTCTTCTTCTTCTTCTTCTTCTTCTTCTTCTTCTTCTTCTTCTTCTTCTTCTTTTTTTTGTGATGGTAATCAACTAGCCAACCGGAACAAAGAAATGAGAAAACTACAACAAAGCTAACAAAATGAACAACAAATGTCATATGCCTATCATCTGATCCCACCTCTGGAATCAGCAATGACAAATATAAAAATTTTTTTGACAAACACAGAGCAAGATAGAAAGGTGGACTGGAACCATTGGTCCTCAAGCCGGGGGCAGCTCTTTCTTTGCCAAGCTATGCTTGTTGTTGTGCATCCAAACTTTGAGAACTCTTCTCTTCACTCCAATCTCCTGGCAGAACTGCTGCACCATGCTCTCTTCCTGCCTCTGGAGCCTCCATCCAATCCTATCAGCAAAGTTCAGCATCTTTTCCTTCTGTTCTGGAGTGAATTTGGTCCTGAACCTCTTCTTCACCATGTGAGGTGCTCTTTCCCCTCCCGTTCCCTCCATCTGATCTGACTCTGAGGCCTGGAGAGCACCCAAAGGCATCACCATTTGGTGTGGTAATGGACTTGGTACGAGGCTGTGGCTTGCTGGGTTGTCGTAGTAGCCAAAGGCCTCGGCCCTTGAGATGAGGACACCCTTGTGGCCCACGAAGTTTGTTTGCTTGTGGTGATGGTGGTGGCACTCACCTTCAATCTCTTTTCTATGGAAGTTCCTGTGGCAGCAGCAGGCTGAGCACTTGAGGGCCTCCAGGGTGCCCTCTTCACCACTGGGCATGAACTCACCACACCCATCAGTGGCATTCCCACCAATGGAGGCTGCATGGTTCTTGAGGCATTCCCTATACCTCACCGCAGCCCCTCCTCTCTTGATGCTGTGGATGGTGGGCTGCTGCTCCACTGTGGGGGTTGTGGAGAGAGGAGGAAGAGGAGGGCCATCTGATGAGGAGTGGAGGGAGGGGCTGTCACTGTGGAGGCTGTGACCATAAGCACCAGAAAATTTACTTGCTATTGGACTAGGGATCTCTCCTTCATGACCAAAAAGATCCATTCTCTATCTTTGTGCTAATTCCTTTTTTATTTTCTAGGGCTTTGGAGACCAAAACAAAATAAAAGCAGATATGAAATCTTTTGGGTCTGAAATCCTTGGGATTGTAAATCAAGAGAAGGAATTAAAAATGCAAACGAGCACACTTGCCATTCTTTTTAATGGAAGGACAGAAGGGTATTGGAATTTGGGAGACCTGAGATTCTAAAAGGACTTTATCTGGAATCTCACTTCAATTTTTAAGCAAGTTAAAAAAAACAGCAGATATGGAGTAGATGCATAAACTTGATCACCACAAGGTTAAGGGACATAAGAGAAAATGAGAACACCACAAGAACTAACAAACAGGAACCGAAGTGGATGGCAGTTTCCTTCAGTTCTGAGCTACAATTAGAACAAGACAACTCTCTAGGTTAACCAAAGTCTCTCAAGGAAAGAACGAGAAGAAAAGCAAGCAGAATAAATAATAGGAAAGTGCTGTGGAATTATATAAGATTAAGGAGGAAGGTTGCCAGGGATTTTTCTATTCATATGTTTAGATGAACTTTTGGCATGGACTCCTAGGAATGATAACAGGTAATCCCAAAGAAGAGACAACTGAACAGTGTCTTGTGTGGGGGTGGGAGACAGGTCCTAAACTTTTCCAGTCAAGTGAAGAAAACAAGGACAATAACAGCAGTGTTTTAGAAGGTTTTCTTCTAGGCTTCAAGTGGCCATTTCATTTCTTCAAATGACAGCAAGGTGAATATTGAAACAAAAGAGATCCCTCCTCAAAGAGGAATAGAAATGGAAGAGTGGAAGAGATTTGTGATAAAAATTGTGTGATGGACCTGTAGTAAAAGCTCTTTTTTATTTTAGAAACAAAGAGAAGATGAAGGAAATAGCATGCGATTTGTCTATGGGTTTCCACCATGACTTACAGGTGATAAACCACGGCTACTACTCTCAAGGAGGCTACACTAAATCCTCCAACCTTGAATTCCATGACAAGAAGAAGTTAGAACTTAAAGAAGGAGAGGTATAAACAACGAATATTCTAAGAGGTGGAAGGATAATAGAAAACATATGCAGTGGAGAAACATTCTTTAGGTGGTTTTGGAACCAAGGCACTGAGTTAGAGCAGGCTTCTGGCAGCAGTAATAGAGCAATTGAGGTTGGAAAATAATGAGAAAAAGAGATTGTTTTTCACCTTCCAAGGACAAGGAGTCAAGTAAAGAGAGACTCAGTGGATTTTCTGACGACAAACAAATAGTGGATGTTTGCTTTGCTTGCACTATCAGGCACCAAGCTTGCGCCAGATAGAAGGAGAGAGAGTGAGAGAGAGGACTGTAGTGTCAGAGAGGAAGAAAACACACAGAAAGAGACCCCACAATCCACAATAAAATTTTAAAAGAAAAATTAATAAATGACACCATCCTAGTATCATTTTGGAGTAATCCAAATTGCACATATCAAAATTACAATAATGCCTCCAGCTATTACTGCATGCAAATTACACTATAGAGTTAACAGATAACTTAATTAACATCAGTCTTTCTGTTTCATTAGATAGAGTTAACAGATTTTTCTTTCCTTCACTCATTCCATCATACATCTTCTCTTTCATGAGTTGCAAGGAGATCTCCCACCATGGGCAAGTCTAAAGGATCTGCTGACTTGGTTTTGGGGTGTACTCTTCTCTTTTTCGATTTAAGCATGAATGCACAAGAATTTTTCTTAAAACGTACTAGTTCGGTGGGACTGCTAGGCAATCCATACAGATGGTAAGTGCAAACTATTAATACAGGAGGGTTAGTGTTTTGGTTGTATCTCTTTGTCATCATTTGGTTATCATGCCAATCCAAGAAGATTTCTGTTAATACAACTTCATATTGTCAAAAATCAAATTTTAAGTCACCTCCTTGAAAGCTTCCTCACATATATTTGATAAATGTTCGTTATTAATAGCATACAATTAATATTAACTTCTCTGAAAACTTTTTTTTTTTTTTTTTAATGTTCTGTTAAGATGAGCATTCATTTATTATCTAGATAAAACAAATCTTGAAGATTAGGAAAATTGTCTCATTTATGTGAAAATTTGCCATGTTATACATGTTATATTATTTCAGAAAACCATGCTCTTAAGAAAGATAAAATATTGATGTTTTTCATGTCCTTTTTTAACATTTTATCCTATCATCTTAGATATGTTTCCCTCAAATTTGTATTTATCTTTTCGTATGCATCCAAAAACTTTGGAAAGATTGCATCCAAAATTGTGGTATGAACTTCTCTCGAAAAATTTATAATATGAGTAATATAATTATTTTTTTAAGTCATGATAACAATATATAACAATGGTATAATTAATCTAGATATATAGATCCTAAACTTGCATTCACTACAGTAACGGGAACGATAGCAGTAGCAGCAACAACATATTAAAACTTTGAAATTTAATAATATAATCTTGGAAAGCATTTGCCTTCGAAAACCCTTTTGTCCAAACAAATTGATCGATGCAAACTATATTCTGTGAACTTTTATACGGTTAATTGAAGCAATCAGAATATATAGAATAATTTCACTTCAATTTTTTCTTCTTTTTATCTTTAATAAATTGTTCAATAGGAAAGGAAATTAGATAAAAAGATGTATACGAAAATTAAGTTTGAAGTAACACAGCTAACTTTAAGAGTCAGATATATAGGTCACATCTAGAAAGAATTAATGAAATTCTGAAAATCTTTTTCTCAATAGCTGATAATTAATGTGCAAACTAATTAATGTAACTATCCGATAAATCAACAACCTGCTCAATAGTTGCATCCCCACTCTATACTATAATGTTAATTTGTTTAATCATTAAATCATGGATTTGGTAAAATTTCTATTCACATTCTATGTGCTGGCATAAATGCTGCTGAGTTATTATACTATTTAAATAATTGTATGTAGCCAAAATTTTGAAAAAAAAAATATTATTCTGAAAATGATATGGCATTATTATGACAAGAAAATCATAATTTACCTCACAGAAATATATAACAGTTAAATATTCTTTTAATAAAATGATAGTTGAATATTTGGATAGTAAATATCTGATTTCATAGTAAGAAGGATGATAACCAAATGACCATCATTCTTATGCCACCTTATAGACATACATTTTATCTTTCCATGCTCAAAGCACTATATTACGCTTGACCATCCTTTAGAACAATTTATTATTTTACAATCCAAGAAGTCGAGCTCAAAGATCGCTGAACTGATATCATGATCCATACTGATCTCCAGTCGGTACGATATGGTACCGGTTGTTAGGCGTGGAGCCTTATCCAACACCCAGAAGCTCAGCCCAAGAAAAAAAAAAGGAATTGGATCGGCCGGATTGGGCCAGGCCCGGCCTAGGCGCGCGCAGGCGGGCGTGCGCGGCGAGTGCGCAGGCGAGCACGCAGGCAGGCACGCGGGAGCGCGTGGGTGGGCGCACCGGCCCAAGCCCGGCGCGCGAGCGCGCGGAGCACGGCCCAGGCAGCAGCGGCGTTCGCTGGGGCGTTTCCCCAGCATTTCCCATCGGTTTCCCCACGCGATTCGCGCGGTGTACGCGTGGTCCACGGGATTTCTTTGATCTTGACCGTCCGATGGCGCGATCGGACGGCTGAGATGGATCCAACCTCTTTTGGACTTGATCTGGCGCTATTTTTGGCACGATTTGGGCTCTTGATCTTCGATCGGATTGTTGGAAATATTTTTAGGTGTTTTAGGTCATCAGGAGTTGGGTTTTTCTCATGTTTTCGCCTCTTTATATGGAGGGACGCCGTTTCCTGATCTTGAGATCCTGCAGAGACACAGAGAGATACAGAAGAACGCAGAGAAGCCCTGAAGACCTTTTCCAAGAGAGAAAAAGACAGAGAAAGAGTGAGAGAAAGAGAGAAAATTGGGGAGGCAAGAGATCTTCCACCAAAAAAATTATTTTCGAGTGAGAGATATTTTTTTGGGATAATTTATTTTTTGTTTTCTTCTTTTCTTCTCTTGTTTGAGGGCTGGGGTGAGCATCCTCTAAACTTCCTGTAAATCTTTTATAGTGGAGATTTGTTCTTGTGCGGCCGTGGACGTAGGAGCAGGAGTCTCCGAACCACGTAATCCCTTGTGTTTGCTTGTGCTGTGATTTATTTTTTTGCTAAGTTTTTTTTTCTTCCCTATGAATTTTATATTCCACTGCGATATGTTCCGCAACACCGGTTCGGTACCATACCAACATAATACAACAAGCATGCCAGTTAAAAAAAATTATTTCTTGTGATTTCAAATTATTTTTTAAAATTTATTAAATATTTTTATATTCAAATACATGTTTGTTGATGCTAATTGATATTTGTATCACTTCAATATGTTATTAATCACGTGTAATGTGTATTTGACTTCCTAGATTTTTAATTTTTAAATCATAAAAATACCAATATATGGGCTAAGTTGTTGGTAAATACTAATATAGTTTGACATATAGGAAGGTATTAAATATATATGTTAGCATATAGTTTGACATATAGGAAGGTGTTAAATATTATATAGGCTAAGTTGTTGGTAAATACTAATATGTAACAACCTAAAACGTCATCCAAAAAGGTTAGCCAGAAAATAATTTTAAATTTCTCGGTCCTATATAAGCATCCAAGATCTTTCTAGCAAATAACCAATATTGCACTAAATGCATACCTGCATGGATCCTTATATATTTTTTCCGTTTAAGCCTCGACATCCTTGCCAAGATATGCTCCGTGATCATGAACCTATACTGCAGTATCTCTTAATCCATATAGATTATGAGCCGAGTCCATTCTTATAGCATTTGTAACAACTCAAGACCTCATCGATAAAGACTAATTAGAATGTACTTTTTTGATTCTTCGATTCTGCATAAGTATCCAAGTCTTCCCGATGAATAATCGATATGAAACTAGATGCACATCCCTCGCGGGTCCTCGTAAACTATTACCTAATGCATATTAATAGGACATGATACTCTAGTCCTGTATTCTACTTGGGTTCCTTAAATCTTTCCTCTACTCCCAAAGAGTTATCATAACCAACCATATTGGCGCCGCCGGTTAATACGCCTTTCTTTTTTAGTTCTTGCTTTCTAAGCTTGAGAAAAAAGAAAGGTGCACCAAGTAAAAGTGATAATGTAATATTTAAATTATATAATCTGGATAAGGGATCATGGCCATCTAAATATCCCTCCTCCTGGAAGCATCATATATGTCTAAGACTACCACAATCTTCGCATGATTTCTTCCATGCGCATCTCATATGTTGCTTATATGTCATCACATCTTTGGCCAAATCTTTGTACCATTTCTTCTGGACAAAAGATGCAAGAATCTGGTTCCAGGTGCTCTAGCTCACAAAGTATTTCCTGATATGAAAGCCCTGCCACGCTATGATTTTGGCTCACTCTACACTCATGAATCTCCCTCTATTACTTTTTCTTCTTCATTGAAATGAAACAGGAAGGTTCGGTTATCTTGCAATATAATCTTCTACTATCTTGCAACTTGGGGCATGGATTTCAGTACCCCACTTCTCTGCCCATTTCTCCCATTATTTTCATCAGACCGAGCTGCCATGATATCATTTTAACCCACTCCGAAGCTATGCTTTCCATGGGGGTGGGTCTTCTTTCACAGTTCCACATATTGCATGCAATGAGTGGGATGACCAGGAATCTTCCAATGTAGTAAAAGCAACTGCAAGATATATGTGAAGGATTTTATGTACTCGAAATACGGACCAAAACTCTGAACTAAGCAATGCCTTTCCCTTCATGTAACAATTTTCTCATGATTAAGAATATCCGAGTGTAATATACAAAATCTTAGATATATATTCAACCTCTTAAAGGTGTTCCTTTCATTCAATTAAATTCGATTTTTGTTGGAAAGTACGTAGCCATATCTCTGAATTGAATGTTTAGAGCATTTTCCAACTTGCTTTCAAACCATCCATATCGAGAATTAAGTATTCTTTTCGATCTATCTAATTGAGTAATTGACCTTTTGGGATTAATTATGTCAACAGTGCATCTGTAAAGCAATGACAGGCGTCTATTGGGGCCACTGTTGTACAAACTTTCATGGAACGCACACGATGCACAAGATGATGTGACATATTGATCACTCATGTCCATCGATCCAAAACTATTTCCCGTCAAAAGAAGCAGCAAAAGAGTAGTTGACTGAATTGAGGTGGAAATAGCGTTCGATATACCATTCTAATTTTTATGATGATTAGAAGGTAATCAGCTCACTAAAACTAGTTTTCTTTTCGAACTATGGTGAGCAATCATCGGTCGATGTTTTGTTATTGTACCATGTCGACTATTAGTAGTTTCTTAGAAGATTGATAGGGTATTGGAAAGTCTTCGTATTCCTCGTATACCTGATCTCTTATCTTTTTTTTATCCTTCCTAGTTTTACTTTCCTACCTTCTTAAGACCTGTAATATTCTCCTTCCTGGTTCCACTCTCTTACCTTCTTAAGACCTATATCTCTTTTATATATACTATGATCCTACATGAATAAATAATGAATTCATTTGCTTTACTATTTTCAACATAGTATCGGAGCCTTCTATCGATCCCTAATTCTTCCTCCCATCATCCTCCTAGAATTTCTTCACAAAAAAAAAAAAGAAATCGCATTCCCAAACTCTCTGGATATTTTTAATCTTAGTTGGCTCTTGTGGATGATAACATTCTGGGTCCAAAATGACTGATCCAGTTACCACTCAAGACTTGGAGAACCTCTTTAATCGATTGCTTGCAGTCCAGGTGTTAGCAGTCCAGATAGCAACTCAACCGGAAGGACCTTCGCAAGAGAGTGCATCCCTCGATGCACTCCAAATTACTGTCAAGCTCGATGGACCAGCCATATATTTATCATGGTCTAGAAGCACCCAGCTGCTTGTCAAAAGGCATGGTTTGGAGGGATATCTCACTAGCACAGCACTGCACCTATTGATGGAGTACCAGAAGTTGCTCAATGGGATATGAAAAATTCGGTGGCCATGGCTTTTCTACTCAATACTATGGCCTCGAGTATCTCATGGAGCGTGCAGCTGTTGAAGACCGCACATGAGATATGAGATGCGATGGCCCAGATATATTCTCGAAAGGCCAATCCTGCATAAGTATATGAGATTCGGTGCCAGTTGAGGCAGTTTCGTCAAGGCATACTTTATATTACCAATTATGCTACATAACTAAAATGATTATGGGCTGAAGCTAACCACTACCGTACCTTCCATCCGGAATGCTCTATAGATATGCACCGATTTCAAAGGTACCTGAAAGAGAAACGAGTCCAGGATTTTTTATATGACTTAAATCCTGAGTTTGAGCCTGTTCGAGTACAACTCTTGGCTCGGGACAATATGCCAAGCCTGAGTCAGGCCTTCTCTACTGTGTTAGGGGAGGAGACGCTGACCATAGTAATTACTTCTACTGAGCCTGTTCGCTCTGTCCTCATAACTAAACCACTGCCTCGATCTGGTGTACAGCCGTCTACTATCTGCGATTACTGCATAAGTCTGGTCATGTTAAAGCCACTTGTTGGAAATTACATGGTCACCCCTCTCAGTCTAAATGGAAAGATTGGGGGCATGGTCGAGGTCGAGGTCGTGGTCAACTAACCATACATCTATCTGAGAAAGTAGAGGAGTCTTCTGCTTGTATCTCCCTTGATGATTATCAGATCATGAAGCGATCTCTAGATAAATATGAATCTACTTCAGTTCCTTGCCTTCCCTAGCTTCGGCTAGCACACCACCACCCACTTCCAATTTTGCCCAGTCAGGTATTACATGTAGTATAAGCAATGCATTTGGTTGTATGGATAAGTCTTCTTCCTGGATTATTGATTCTAGCACTTTCAGTCATATGACTGGATCTTCTACCTCCTTTAGTGCATACTTTCCTAGTTATGGTCGTGATCGAATTTGTATAGCTGATGGATCCCTTTCAGCTATATCTGGTAAGGGAGCCATTGAATGTATACCTACTCTCCAGTCATCATCCATCTTGCATGTTCCTACCTTTTCTATGAACTCGTTATCTATTAGCTCTATTACTCGAGATTTAAACTGTTCTATCACCTTTGGCCATCTCATTGTATCTTTCAAGAATTGACAATGGAGAATAAACTTGGATATGGTAGAATGCACATGGTCTGTACTACCTAGAAAATGATAGAAAGCGGATTCATGATGCTCTGTCAGCAAACATAGCTTCTTCTGATCTCCTGCTTCATCATAGAAGGCTAAGTCACATTGCCTTTCCTGTTTTATGTCAGTTGTTTCATGTTCTTTCTCACTCTTGCAAGAAGATTAGTTTAGTTTATGATGACTGTGAATTTGCAAAACATACCTGTGGGGTGTATCCTATTTCTAATCATCGAAGCAACCATAAATTTGATTTTGTATATTCGGATATTTGGAGACCTTGTAGTACTATTTCTACTAAGGGCATCGATGATTTGTTACCTTCATTGATTGCTATAGTCAGGTAACCTGGTTGTACTTATTGAAGAGCAAGCATGAGATTTTTTTCTATTTTAAGAAATTTTATAAACTGGTGGATACTCAGTTGAAGCAAAGATTAGGATATTCCGATTCGATAATGGTATGGAGTATACGAATCAAGTATTTCTACCTACTTGCATGATCATGAGATCATTCATCAAATGACTTGCGTCAATACACTTGCACAGAATGACGTAGCCGAATGGAAGAATCAACATTTACTAGAGGTAACTCGCATTCTCATATTTTCTATGCGAGTTCTTAAATTTTTATGGGGGAGGCTGTTCTGACAGCGGCTTACCTAATCACCGTATGCCTCTTCACATTCTTGGTTTTAAGTCTTCACTATAATGTTTACAAGGGAAGACGAATACATTGTGTCACCCTATGTTTTTGACTGTGTATGTTTTGCTCGGGACCATGCACTATCTGTTGGTAAACTAGATCCTCGAGCTCTGAAATTCATCTTTGTAGGGTATTCTGCACTAAAAAGTATAAATGTTATTATCTACCTACATGATAGATGCTCATCACCATGGATGTGGCCTTTCAAAAGATGGAGCCTTACTATGTGACGGAACAGCTTCCTTGACTTTCGGATGCACCAAGTGGTGTCTCTATGTCATATGAGTTCTTGACCACACTATCTAGTGGCCCTTGGCATGAGGTGCAGCATAGTGGTGGTAGAAGTGAAGAAGTAGAGATTGATGATGCTTAGGACAATCCTAGTAAAGTACAGGGAGATGGTATTCAGGGAGAGCAAAGTGAGGCTATTATGCATTCTCCAGTCATCCAAGCTTCTGCCCCAAGCATAGTTCTATCTAGGCCTTTTGAGTCCTCCTCTTCCTTTATGAATAATGATAACGATCCTATTTTTTCTAATTTAGATATTCCTATTGCTAAATGAAAGGGTTCCCGTCTAATCGTTCCTCCTTCTCGCTATCGTTATGATATTTCTAACTATGTATCCTATGAGTCCCTGTCTTCTTCTTATAAATCGTTTGTAGCTACATTAGAATATGTGAGCATTCCTACTATTTGGAAGGTAGCTATGACAAATCCAAATTGAAGGTAGGCAATGATGGAAAAAATAAATGCTTTGTCAAAGAACCATATATGGGGTGATCACTCTACCTAACGGGAAGCAACCAGTGGATTGTAAATGGATGTATATAGTCAAGCATAATCTCGAAAGCAAACTTGAGAGGTACAAGGCTCGTTTAGTGGCTAAAGGATATACACAAATGTATGGCATCGATTATGAGGAGATCTTTACCTTCGTGGTAAAAATGAACTCAATACGTACCTTAATCTCATGTGCTACTGTGGCTGGAAGTTGCATCAGCTAGATGTGAAGAATGCCTTCCTTTATGGAGATCTTCAGAATGAGGTTTACATGCTGATTCTCTTGGATTTGCGAGTAGAGATACGGTAGGGAAGGTGTGCAAATTATGACACTCTCTCTATGGCCTCAAGCAATCTTCCCGTGCTTGGTTTGAATGCTTCAGCCGTGCAGTGCTCAAAATGGGATATTCATAGAATAATGCAAATCATACTCTACTTTACAAGCATGCTGGTGGAAAGAGAACTATTTTAATAATATATGTTTATGATATAGTTATCACGGGAAATAATCTCAGGGAGATTACATAGCTTAATCAAAATCTGGCTTGAGAGTTTGAGGTTAAGGACTTGGGACTGTTGAGATATTTTTTGGGTATTGAGGTCTCCAGGTCATCTCACGGTATTTTTCTAACTCGACGAAAATATACTCCTGACCTTCTTAGTGAGACTAGGATGTTGGGATGTAAGCCAGCTAATACTCCTTTTGACCAGAATCATAAATTAGTGACAAATAGAGGAGCCCTTGTTATCATGGGAGATATCACTGATTGGTAGGGAGACTAATTTATCTTTCTCATACCAGACCAGATATTGTCGTTGCAGTCAGTATCATCAACCAGTTTATATATAATCCCGAGAGCAACATATGAAGGTAGTCTATTGGGTACTATGCTACCTGAAAATATATCTTAGACGGGGACTGCTCTTTACTCAACATGACTCTCTGAGGATAGAGGCATTTACTGATACAGATTGGACAGGTTCACTAAATGATCGGTGATCCACTACTGGTTACTGCACATTCGTTGGTAATAATCTAGTTACTTGGAGAAGTAAAAAGCAGTTTGTAGCCAGATCGACTGCAGAGGCTGAGTACAGAGCAATGGCTTAGGGAATATGTGAGCTTCTCTGGCAACAAAAATTATTCCAAGAGCTACGTCTTCTGAGTAAGTTCCTTATGATGCTGTACTATGATAATAAAATGCAATTAAAATTATGAATAATTCGATGCAACGTGATCGTACCAAATACATTGAAATTGATCGTCACTTTATCAAGGAAAATGTGACCAGCAGACAGAATTGCATCTCTTTTATCCTCTTAGCCAATCAAGTGGCAGATATCCTAATAAAGGAACTGAGTGAATCTTCCTTTTCATCCCTTGTTGGCAAGATGGGTTTCCGAGATATCTTCATCCCATCTTGAGCGGGAATATTGGAAAGTCTTCATATTCCTCGTATACATGATTCTTTTACCTTTTTTTCTCCTTCCTAGTTTTACTTTCCTACATTCTTAAGGCCCGTAATATTTTCCTTCCTAGTTCCACTCTCCTGCCTTCTTAAAACCTATATATCTTTTATATATACAATGATCCTAGGTGAATAAACAATGAATTCAATTGCTTTACTATTTTCAATAGCCAGTGATTGCACCCCTTCTCCTATTAGGAGGATTACATATGTTGGCACCATGAGAGGTGTTGCCAAGAGATTATATTAGGTAAATTTTCCTATCATCAGGGCTTTACTTAATTACTAAAGATGATGATTTAATTCCTTCTTCTGTCAGGAGGTTTAGAAATTACTAAATATGATGATTTAATTGTTCTATCATATATTATTATAGGCCAAAAGGATTTCGACCTTCGACTAACTACTCCAGCATGGTTAACAAAGAGCTAAACCTTGGCCTTTTCACTATTAGTTAATGAAGTCATGTCCCACTAAAATACTGAAAGAAGTGAAAATAAAATCAAATAAATAGGAAGTGAGATAAGGATAGGAATATCAGTAATTTAAACCAACAAAGATAATAATTATAATCCTTGTCAAATTCAATAAAAATTGCTTAATTATATATATGCCCATCGTCTTCCATTCCTATACAAAAACATCTAAGGAATGGTTTTTGTAGCAGCCAAGGGTTTACGGCCGGGCATGTGAAGTATTGTCCATTCTGATACTTGAATCTCATAATTTTATCCTTTGAATTTCAATTCAGAAAGTGCCTCGCATTGAAATGAAATAGGAAGGTTCAGTTATCTTGCAATATAATCTCAATAAACAAACCTAGAGCTCTCGAAGAACATTCATTTGCCGAATCGTTGCTTATAGACCACTAACACATAAAGCAGCTTTTTGACTTGCAATAGCTAAAGCATGCTGTACCCCTCCCTTTTTTTGGTACAGCATGCTGTACTCGAAGATTCGATACATGTAAATAGGTTGATTAATTTAAAAATAACCTCAGAAAAATCAAAAAAATAGGCAGCAAATGGTGACTTATACTTTAAGAATGGTGCAGCAGTATTTTCATGTGTCCACTATAAAAAGAATAACAAAATGAATCCAAAAAAATAAAAATGATAATCTTGCCAAAGGACTGATGATTTTCTACATTTTTTTTTTTTTTTTTTTTTTTTTTTTTTTTTTGGCTGACTGATAGCATGGATCATTTGAAAAATAAAAAATAAATAAAATAAAAAAAAAAAAAAAAAAAAGAAGGAAGCAAAACAGGTGCTCCATGAACGCATGCGCGCGCGAGGTAGCATCGGGGCATGCAGCTCTCGTTCGCTTTTTCAACAGCGAAGGAAAAGGCTTTTTCATGGAAGCAGGCAATTCCCCGGTACAGAGGGAGAGAGTGCTTCCTCCGTGGATAGCTGCTGGTAACCTACGAAATTTTTTTTGACTTCCAAAACCCTTTCGCTCCAGGCTTTTGACCGTTTAGAACTGTGGGGAATACGGAGGCACGGTGATAACAAACAAAAGACACGAGGTAGAGTAACACGATTTATATTTATATATATATATAGAAGGGACATGGATCCTTTTATTATTATTATTATTATTTTTATTTTTTTTTTGGGGGGGGGGGGGGGGGGGGGGACATGGATCCTCCTTTATCGTGCATAACAGCTGCAGCGAGTGGTGAATGGTCCCACCAGGTTGTCCATCTTAGAAATAATTACCGTTGCCACTTCGGATGCGCATGCGGTAGCAGTCAAATTGTTGTTAAGTGGTGTCTGAATTTTAAAAGATGCCATATATTGCAACAGGGTCTGATATATAAATTTTGGCAAGCGAATTCTACGCTTAACATTTTTTGCAGCAAATCTGAACAAATTTAGAGTGCAGCCTATCAAATGCATCTTGGCCTTGGAGATGCTTCTACCTTGAAGCATGGAGCGTGGTGCGCGGCTCGGCTCTTCCGGTATATATCATGGAATTAATTTGCAACCATTCCCTGTAACATGGTTCCGCATTTGAATAATAAAATAGGTGCCATATGAATGAAGAACAAAAATTCGGGCACTATAAAATATAATATCGAATAAACTTCTTTATTTGTTATGTTTCTCTTCTCATCAATTTTAAAAAGTAAACATAGTCATATTTTTCTACTAATAGAATTATAATTTTATAATTATGATATTCTCTTTCTTTCTCATTTTCAATTCATACTTTTTATCGTTATCTAGTATGTGCCAGTAATCTATTTAGTATGTATCATTTGATCATGTATCGTATATTAATAAGCATCATATTCTACAAATCATATATCGATTTATTTAAAATTATATATTGAAATATTAGATAAATATTTTATTAGATATATATCAACTAGTCATATACTACGTACTGATAAAATATTCAGAAAAATATATATTAATTTATCTATAGATATATATTAGATCGTTACTATATATATATCAAAAAAGCATACAATGTATATCAATAAATCATCGAGTATATATCATTTAATCATGTATTGTGTATTAGTAAGCGCCATATTTAAAAAACTGTATGTTCATTTATCTAAATATATGTATTAAAGTATCAAATAAATATTTTTTTAGACATGTATCGATTAACCATATACTTTATATTGGTAAATATTATATTTGAAAAACTATATATTAATTTATCTATAAATATGCATGAGATTGTTACTATATGTGAATCAAAAAAGTTTATAATATGTGCATGATCGAATGATACATATTTGACGATTTACCGATCCATACTATAATTTTTTTAATACACATAAAGAAGCAATCAAATACATATCTACAAAAAACTAATATATAATTTTTTGAATATAGTATTTACCGATATACAGTATATGATCGATCGATACATATCTAAAAAAATATTTATTCAATATTTTAATATACATCTCTAGATAAATGAATACATAGTTTTTAGAATATAGTACTAATCAATACACAATACATGACTAAATGATATATACTTGATGGCTTACAGATATATGATGTAATTTTTTTTTTTTATACATATCTAGTAACGATTCAATAGATACATATGAATAAATTAATATATAATTTTTTGAATATAATATTTATCAATACACAATATATGACTAGTCGATACATATTTAGAAAAATATTCTTATGACATTCTAATATATATATTTAGATAGATCGATGATGCTCACCAATACACAGTACATGATCAAATAATATATATACTAGATAGCTTACCGATATATAATATATATCTATAAAAAATATGTACTAAAAATGAAGAAGAAAAAAAATGTCATAATTATATAACCCTATTAGCAAAAAATAATAATAATAATTTATATTTACTCTTTAAAATTAATATAAAAAAATATAATAAATAATGAAATACATCCCATATGATATTTTATAATGCCCATCCCATATGATTTTTGTTTCCATATGGATGTATCAGCCTAAATGGATCCTCCTCCCAGCTACTTAAGCTTTTAGGTTCCGCATCTACAATAAATGGTATTAGAATCGAATCCCTTGTACATCACTATCTTTATCAGTCATATCATGGACCGCTCATTGGAAAATGTCAAGAAAATCTAGCTAGATCGAATAGGATATAATAGGATCCAAGCCATAAATGGACCCCCATCTTTCAAGTAGAAGTTAATCATGATGAGCTTATCACAAGATTGGGAGGGAGATCATCATAGTGATACATTAACTAACAAAAGGGATGCTAGTTTATCAGTATAGGCCAGCCATCCTCCCAATAGCTCAAGTTTTTATCCTCCCAATAGCTCGAGTTTTTGGACCATGAGTCCAAAAAAACCTCGCAACCATGCTCGACGAGGAGACGGCAAATAGCAACATCCATGGTACAAACCGTGCGTAGATTGCTTGGAAAAGTAACTCGGAGTGTCTCTTGAAGGTAGTAGAATCGAAAAAAAATATGCCCTACACTTTTACCCTTCCTCCTACCAGGCGAGCAAACCCTCTAGCTGTCCCTCGAAAGCCCCTTCACCCATGACCATTGAGGGTAAACTTACGATGCCTCGGTACATACCCTACCAAGGCAAGTTCTGGATTCAGTGCCGGAGACCACCATGGCTGAGCGTTATTAGCCGGTGCCATCCCCACCGACTCTTATTGCCCGTAAATATTGTGGAGCTCGCAACAGCAAGAGGCAAAGAGCTCGTGGATGGAAGGAGACTCCGGTAACGGTGCTCACTTGGATTTCAAGGCAACAGCTCCTCCTTCGATCCCTATCTTGCACACCTCTGCAACGTGTACCGGCAGTGCAGACGATCAGCAGACCGGCACACCAATTTTGCTCCCTCCCTGACTGCTCCTCCCTTTTTTTTCTATTGCAATCTTTCCTTTTCTTTTGCATCCAACTAGCACTGATGCTTCTTCCTCTCACAGTTAAGGGATCATCCCCTTAACAGAAAAATAGAAAACAAACTGTCACGAATTTTACCATTTATGTAATTGAAGGATCTATGACATCAAAGAATATTAAGGCTCTCTCTCTGCATATGCTTTTGCCTGATCCAAATCCAGTGGCAGGCCGCTAATGATCTACATCTCGTTTAATGCAAGCAATTTGATCTTGCAATTCATTTGCTCTAGTTTCTCGTTCCACACCTGAACCACCACCGTTCTCAAAATAACAGTTCCAGGTGAAATAACTACGAGACCTTACGCGGCACCACCGGCCTTCAACAAGCAGTAACATACAAACAAGTCACCGACACACTTTCCCTTTTTTTTTTTTTTTTGTCTGGGCACAGCCTCTTTTGCTTCATAAGCCCAACCGATTAGATGCTCAAGTCCGCATCAAGCTTATCCGTGGCTAGAAAGTAATGGATTCAAGCAATTCACTATCTTGATTGATGCCAAGGAAGTAATTGATATCACAAATCATCTTCGGCAATGCCCTGATTACTGCTTAATTATAGGCTATAGTTGATAAATATACAAGTTTTGGCGAGAAGAAAACAACTCACTATCAAATACACAAACAGGAAAAAATTCGCCAATACCACATGCAGGTGAAAATCTTTTGCTTATTTTTCTTGCAGTCAATATTCACCAATAGATGAAGGGCACCACCGAGAGGGGGAAGGTGAGGGGAACGCTGCAATATCAGGAAAAGATCTAGGAATTGGTGATCAATAGATCTGTCCAATTACTATGGTGAGATAAACTCGGTATGGATCAAGAAAAAAAGCTCGACGTTCCTCACAAGCAGTTAAGGCATTACGAATATGGCATACCATATCCAGATCCACTCAAGAAACTAATAAAAGCAAACAGAAAGGAAAAAGAAAAGACAGATCCAAATAAAAGGGATACGTAAAGGAAAGAAACAACTGAATGGTGCATGCAATCCTTGTTAGCATTTAGGATGGTTACTTGTTGAGGTAAGAAAACAGTAAGCCACCCTAGTAACTAGACAAAACAGGCCTTGCATAGAGGCCCCACATTGACAGGTCTAGCATGGATAGACTGGTTAATTACCACGAAGGCCAATTCTGGCAGTCTGTGAAAAAGCATTACCAAAAAAAACAAAAAGAAAGAAAAGAAAAATAAAAAGAAAAAGTGCACCGCATCAAGTTATATTATGTTAATTAACAATTGTGGCCACGAAAGAAATTAGGTTTAGAAGCTAATAAGATTAGCAATAAAATATGCAAAATCCAACCTAATTTAGCATCCATTACTCGAAGAGGGAAAATGTTCTGATTACTTGGCAATGTCCGGAAAAGAATGGCACCTAGGACAAAAGCATGCGCATTCACATACAAAGTTTGTAAGTTATATACAACTAAATGGTTGCAATTAAGAAGAGTAATGCCAAGTTTCTATTGAGCTTTTCTATAATTCCCCCCCCCCCCCCCCTTTTTTTGACAAATCAATTTCATCATTGCCCTGACATATACCAAAGGAGGAAAACTAGCATATGCAAAGTAGTACACATACTTTGAAAAAGATACCAGAAGGTTGTAAAAACTTTTGCAATGATACCTTGGCTGTTGGCACTCTTATCACTCACCCTGAAATATAACGAATAGTTTGAGCTAATACAATTTGTAGACCCTTCTTGAATAAGTATGTCAAATCCACTTAAATTATAGAAAATTTAATATGTATGCATTATAAAAGAATAAAGTGAAGTAGATCATTGTCGAAGCAGTCCAAATCATGGATGTAAGATGTTGATGTCAGGTATGCACATGGTCAGGAAAAAGAGATGCTTGAACTGTTACCTCAAAGAACACAACTTTATAAATGATCAGCACATTAAATGACCTGCTCTAGATAGCAATATTAGATATTACAATCACAGACAACAAACTTCACGCATGAAGAAGTATTTTAGCCAGGAAAGGTTGATAATGGAGTAACATTTTAAACATTTTGAAATACCATATAAAATGATAGAAAGAATCCAAAGTCCAAGAATGACCACACCCCACCCCCCCCAACCCCCTCCAAAAAAAGAAAAAAAAGAAAACCCATTCCATCCTGGAACTTCTTTTCACCATTTTTAACCAAGATCTCAAGGTAAAGTCAGACCAATGACCTTTTCTATCACACACACACACACACACACACACACATATATATATATATATATTATAGATATGGTTAGATACTAAAACCATGAGAAAATTCAGCCAGGAAAAGTTGATAGCATGATTAACTTTTAGACATCCATGAGTGTTAACATAAATGAAGAAACAAAAGGAGAAAAACATAAACTAGTTATTTCTAAGGATGTTTATTTCTGAAAAGAAACATGCCAAAGACAGAACTATATTAAATAACTTGCTCAAGTTTGGACATAATAGAACATTTGAGAAGGTGATAGCCAGCCAAAAACCAAGCTAATTAGTTGTTTGTCACCAAGTTTAGTAGTCATAAATGCTTCAAAATTCAACAAGCAGATGAGAACCTCACCATTTTCAGACATACAATGTTCATTTCTTCAGAAGCATATCTCTAAATTCATCATTTGATTTTGGCTTTTCAGTCTCTCCATCAATCTTTGCTTCGTTGCTGCTCCTTCCATGGGATTTTACAACAGCTCTGGGTGCGGCAAAAGTATTCTTTCCCATGAATTTCACATTGCTTCCACGCCTCTCCTCGAATGTTCCTTCAGACACCTCCGCCGAGCGGTTATGGTCACTTCTAAATAGAGCTGCTTGGCCTGCAAAAACAAGCATAAAGCATTTTAAACAGGCTATCCAAGTCAACAAGCAATATTTCATGAATCAACCGGCCATTTATTTATAAATTAAATAATAAATTAAATGTAAAATATACAAAAGATAAATCTTAAACAAAATATAAAACATGAGAGATTCTAAGAAGGTTAACTAGGTAATTGGATATCAGTATTTTATTATTATGGGCTTGTCTCCTATGAGCCTTCATTGTATACATACACAGCCGATTATATTTGACTGGCTCATTAGTATAGGAGTTATTTTTGGAATACTAAAGGTGGATTCCCAGGGGGATGTGCAGGTGTGTGCATCTTTTCCCTTCTCTTTCTTTCACCTCTTTTCTCCTGCTTCTCTCCTGTAAGTCATCTTTATTCTTTGCAGATTAATTCAGCAGCCTTACTAGTGTCTTTCTCAATTTTATTGATGCCATTGCTATGATTCTTCCAGCTTAACGTTAAAAATGCATTCCTTCCGGATGATCTTAGAAAGAAGTGTATATGGAGCAACCATCAGGATATGTTGCTCAAGGGGGTCACATAAGATGTGCAGGCAGAGGGAAGGGAGCTATGGTTTGACGCAAAGTCCTCAAGCCTGGTTTAATAAACTAAGGAGAACTGTAATGGCCCATTTGCTTTAAAAGAAGGCAGGCAGACCATTTTGTTTTCATTAAGCATGGCATACAAGGTGTAGTAATCATGGTTGCGTATGCAGATGATATAATAATCAATGGAAGTCATAAAAGGCATTAGAAGAGTGAAAGAGAACCTTCGCAAGGACTTATACCAAGGATTTAAGACCTCTAAAGTATTTTCTGGGTATTGAGGCATTAGTCTATCACCAAAAAAAAGTATGTGCTGGGCCTTCTATTGGAAACTGGGATGCTTGGTGATCGGCCAGCAGACACTCATATGGATCCAAATATTAAAATTACAGTGGATCAAGGAGAGGTATTGAATGATCCTGGGACATGTTATAGACTCACTGGGAACTAATCTGCTTGACCATTACTAGGCCAGCACCAGACATTGCATTTGCTGTGAGCCTGGTAGGACAGTATATGCACTCCCCTCAAGAACCTCAAATTGGATGGCAGGGCTTTGTATATTGAGGTACTTTATTTGTGGACCCCATGGGAGAAATGGCTGTTAAAAGTTTCTATGATGCTGATTGGGCTAGATCTCCTTCATATAGGTCTACCACAGGATTCTATACTTTCACTGAGGAAATTTAGTGACATGGAAGAGTAAGAAGCAACAAGTGGTAAATCAAGTACAGAAATCAAGTATGCAGCAATGGCCCACAGAGCTTGTGAGCTTATGCGGATAATATAATGAAAAAATTGGGCTTTGTAGTCAATAATCCGATGAAAATGTATTGTGATAATAAAGCAGCAATCCATATTGCAAAGTCCTATATTCCATGAGCAAACAAAACACATTGAATGGAAAATCATTTTATAAGTTAAAAAGTGGAGGGCAAACAGATGGTTAATTCATTTGTCAACACAGGGAATCAGCTTGCTAATGTTCTCACAGTCTCTTGGGCGTTCTCTATACATCACCCTATTGGTTCCGCACAGGAGATATATATGTTCCAGCATGAGGGGAGTTTTAGATATCAGTATTGTGTTATTTTGGTCTTTGGTTCTTATGGGCCCTAGTCATACATACACACACACAGTTGATTGTATTTGACTGGAGTATAGGGTTATTCTTAGAACACTAAAAAATGGATGCCCTAATTAAATAAAAGGGAGATTCACAGGTGTGTATTCCAATGAGCATCTTTTCCCTTTTCTTTCTATTGGCACTTTTCTCTCTCTTGTCTCTCTCTTCTATCTTTAAACATTGCATGTTAGATGAACAACCTTATCAGTGCCTTTCTACAGGGTATTGCAGCCAACAGTCTTTTCAGTCCTTACATAAGTAGAAAAGATCGATTTTCTTCAGAGAAAAGATTTAAAATGGTTAATTTCTCATACTTCCATGGAATCCTGCATGTCAACTCAGTTATATAACTGTTAAAGCACAAAGAAAATTTCAATGAAACATCACAAGGTCCGATAACCTTCCTCTCATCAAAATGCAAGTGAAATTTGGGTAGTTCTAAACATTTGATTTTTTTTTTTTGGTATATTTTGATTAAGATGATAGGCAATATAAAAATATATTATATTACATATGTAATATGACAAGTTAACAACCATAGTTATAATACGAATACAACACATTCCAAGCTAATGAATAGAAGGACCAGTTTAGTTCTCTATCATGTAAACACTAAGAGAATTTATATGCCATAATGTAAAATTATCATGAATTTAGAGGATTACTATCTAAAAATTAGATTAAAAAATTTAATTTTAAAAAAAATCATGAAGACAAACATACAAGAGACCTAGCCAGCTGCCATCATTTAAAACATCAAGTTTATGTCCATAATAGGCTGCAATATAACCAACATAAACTTGGAAATGCCCAAAAAAGAAGCTAACTTGCAAAATGGGTGGCACATTTACAATTGAAAGTTCCTAAAACTAACATTTGCTGACATTTTTACACTGAAAGTATAAACTAGAGAATATTAGGCTGCAGTAATCATTAAGTCAGAATTTGAGATATTGTGAGCAAAATGATGGTATGCTATGATCTTCAGACACAACTAGGATATGGGCAAACATAATGGTAAAATGTTAAAGATCAATTTTGTGCCATGTTTGTCAACTAGGTGAAACAACTTAATTCATGGACATAAAAGCATCGAATGGAGAATTTTGTATCATAAGTTATCCTTTCATGGAACCTTAGAAATAGTTCATCTTCTATAAAAACAAATAATGGAAAAAAGGCGCTTGAAAGATGAGAACGTTTGTCAAGAAGAATTGTGTTTTCATCATAACACATGAAATCTACATATGTTTAATGCAAATCGAGTGGACTCAAGAATCAACAATTCTATAAGCAATTTTATTAGGTGTTATTTGTAGCTCACCTCACCTCATTCCTTGATGAGATGCTCTCAAAAAAATACCTTGAACTCATTGTTGAGGCTTCGTATTGTAAAAAGTACCACACTCGGAGGTTCTCGCAAGGGATACACCATTGGTATTACACCTTATATGGTTGACATAATTCAGGTTTCAAATATTTCCACAAGTAAAAATGGAAGGAAAACAAGTTTACACATCTTTGCATGATATTATGTAAACTCAAACCTAAATGCAGGTATGACAAGATATGTTATTCTACATTAATCATAGGATTTAAGCACACTTAGTCCATGGTATGCATGGTTTGTACTAAACTATTTCATATTTTCATATGTAGTCCAAACATAAGATGCAAATCCTCTGTTTCTTATTTATTATTTCTTCTGGCATTTTTAAGTGATTTATGAAAACAATTGAGGCTTAACCTTAGCCTTTATCCTCGGACATCACCTCGTTGGGAGACAACACTGCCTCTAAAAAATCAAAAAGATAAAAAAAATGAAAGTCGTATTTAATTTAGCAGCATCCATTCTTATGCCACAAGGGCACCTTTAGAAAATAAACCATTTATGTTAAATGTGTTCGTTGTTATTTTACACACACTACTTGAGTTGCCATTTGTCAAATATATATTCACAAAATACAAGGCATGATAAAATTATAGTTAATTGGCATACCATGTCCCTTGGATGAACTGCTACCAGTAGATGACCTCTTCTGGCTTAGCTTGGGATCTGAACGTGCAATACTTAATTTCCTGCCAAGCAACTTCTGCTTGTTCTTTGCAATGGCTGTTGCAAGATGTTTATCATCTGAAAAGTCCACATAAGCCAATCCCTGCATAATTCCAAGAAAGAAAACACAAAATGAACTCAAATATCTGTTGGTGTGCAAACACAGCATATTAAACATAAAGGTTTCAAACAATAACTATGCACATTCCTTCAATGTCAAACAACAAATCAATATATAAAATATGCAAAAAAAAAAAAAAAAAAACTCAATGGCTATACATGTGAACTACATAGAAGGAAGAAAAATGGCTTCCATCCAAGGTTTTAGGCTTCGGCTAAAATCAATGCATTTTGGCCAACATCGAAGCAAAACTGATAGAAATTTTAGGTTTTGATCAGTTCAAGGCCAGTTCATGTCCAATTTCAGCAGTTTTGGCTAAAGCTAATGGGAGCTACTATCATCCATTCATTCATTCATTTACTGATGTGGTTAACATTTTCTTACATTAACCGATATTATTCAATTGCACATCTATATTATATATAAAAGTGCCAATAATATCTATCCAAAAGCAGTCTGGACATCTAAATCTTATAGAACAAATTTCAGCCATCTAATAGAAGATAACTAAATATAGAGCTAATACCAAGCCCAAAACATTAACTTGACCCACCTGTATTAAGAACTCCTCCCAAAACGCTTGTAGAAAAAAATAGGAATCCATTTATATGTTACCATGACCATTAGATCAAAAAATAAGTCATAACGTCTGATCAAACTTAAAAACCTGCCCTGATCTCTACCACTTGGTCACTCTGCCCAGTCAACTCAATCTGAGGACTCATTGAAGATTATGCTCATCTAATAAATTCTTTTTTAAATGGACCTCCCAATTTATAAAGGGTTCTAATGTTTGGTTTTACTTGAGCCTTTTCTGGGACCATACTCCAAATACCTTGGATTGCCGTTTTGCCTTCTCATTTTGATGTCCTACCTTTACTACAAAATCCCTCACTATGCCAAAAAACACAAGAGCTGGAGATGCTATAAAAGTCTTTTGACATGTATGAAGCCATCTCCTTGATCATCCCACCACTTAGATTAGGCATCCCATACACTTATTTGAAATTATTCCTGGCCAACCAACACTGAACCTTATCGTCTCAGAGCAGTACCTCATCTGAAGCTCCAAGAAATAAATTATATATATCATCTTAGCTATCCATATTAAAACCCATGTTGATACTTCATTCATATGAAACCAAGGTCTCTCTTCTCTACAAACTTCCATGTGGATTATTTCCCATCTCCAATCAAATCATTCCCGAAGTTTGTCCCTTACCTTCATGCATAAATTTAAACACCCCAAAACAACTCCTGCAGTAAGGCTAGCAAACAATCTCCTCTCTTACTAGTTCAAAAAGTCAAATGCAGATCTTTCACCACAAAGAAAAAGGAGAACTGGGCTTTTATTCTAATACAAAAGCACTACATGATTCTATCCACTGTTGTAAGTGTGACCAGCAGCTGAGGTCCCAATAGAAACCTAACAAATTCTCAATCTCACCTTGATCAGGGTGAGGACCAGAAAACCTCTTTTTTGTCTTAAAAATTATTTAAAAAATTGTACCTTGTAACATGGTGGGAAATCAAAGCAAATATTTCTGATATTTTCTGAACCTGCTACTTTTCCCATTATGACAGTAATGCCATAAATTATTTTATGTAGTGCAAATAATGATCAATATACACCTTCTAGGAGATAGCATTATTTGATTTTCTTTTTCTTGGATGATTTTTGAAAAAACACAGTATCTATATCACTAAACGTATCCTGTTATCATTTGATGTAAGCAAAATATGAATCGTGGGCCATGATCATGAATCAATGGCTACTAGATGGATTAGTCTTCTTTATTGAAACTATTGTGCATTTGGATTATAAATTCTCCTTAACTCAGGTAGTCTAAAATACTTTTAGACTTCCCAAATAAACGTGTATTTGCATGTTTACTTTTACTAGTTTATCTAAAGCTTTAATTATCAAATTCTGTTGGGTAAGCCACATTCGAAATAATGAAATGGAATACGTTCATATTCATATGGTCTTTTTCTTGCGTACATGGAATTTTCAAATGAAATAGAATGAAACATGCCTATATGATCATTTTCTTTTCTTTTTTTACTTAGGTTATTATTATGGAATAGAATGAAAAAAATCTTAGATGGGTGTCTTCTTGTTTAAATGGGTTATTCAAATCAAGTTAAAAAGAATATGCTTAGACCAATTTCACTTTCCTAGCTAATAAAATTAATAGAATGAATTATACAATGAAAAAAGTTCAATATAATACAAATACAAGAAAAAATATGGGAAGTTTACAAATAATAGAGAACAAAGTAGGTAGAATACAGCACTTAAGGAAAAGTGTAGGATAGCAGAATATACTTATAGTGAATTGAAAGTTCAATATAACACATTAGGTTCAATATAGTCTAACTTCAGCCTAAAACTAGCCTTCCTACACAAATTATGATCCTAAATTGCTTAAAACACAATAAAATAAAATGAAATAACTTGTCTTGATTTTTATTTTATTTTTATTTTTTATCATTTTACTAGCTTTTTTACTGAAACTAAAAAAATCAAAGTAAAACTGCTTAAAACACTAAAATTACTAAAATAGAAACTCTACTTAGGGGACCAAAAGTGAAACTGAAACTGAGTGTTAACAGTATGGTAGGTTGTACCACCCCGAACTGCCCAATTTAAGGTGTACCGAGCCAAACCGATGAGGGCACAGTACTTGATGTTGGTTCAGAACAAAGGCCAAGCCCTCAACCAACCCCCTGTTCCAGTTTTTTTTAAAAATAGCTCAATTGAAAAATCCCTTCCTCAACACCATTGAAAAATCCTTCACCTAGCTCAACTAACATCCCCCTCGGAGATCGCAACTGCTCAGAGCACTCAAGACGCTATTCACCCTCCCCCATGGCATCACCGGCAAGCATCCCCCTCTCCCACCCTCCCTCTCTCTTTCTCTCTCTCGCTTGGGTTAGGGTTTCCCTCAGCCCTCCTACTTTCTCCCTCTTTTCGTCCCTCTCTCTTCCTTTCTTCTTTTCTCCCTCTCCCCCTCCCTCTCCAGCTCTCCCTCTTTCAGTATGCCCCTGAATGGCATGGTATAAACCGATAGATACTATGCCAAATCAGTCACCAACCAGTATGCCCTCCGGTTCTAATTTCGCAAATCTTGGTTAAAAGTTCACTTCTCCCTTTAAAAGAGAAACATAGCATGAATAACATGCACATGCATTGGTAGGGTATCTGTGCATATGGATGAAGCTTATCAATTACAAGGCACATGCAAATCATTAGGGCTGCAAGAAGATCAGATTGAACTATCTTCACGTTGACATGAAAATGACCCACTGCAATCTGAAATCCTATAGTTCAGGCTTAAACTGAAATACTTGACCTAATCTAGATATGGATTAGATATCAGAAGTGTGAAATCCGATCCAAATTCAAACCAATCTGGAATTTACATAGTATTGTTTTCTCCAACAATCCCAAAGCTTTTTCAAATATAAGATACAATATTGTTAGTATTAATTTTAAAGTAGATAACCAATTAGTGTTGTTTATGATAACATGCATATGGTTGTTTGTTTATTACAAGGAACCATTTTTCAGTAATGCCTACATGTTATGGATATTGATCACTTGCATAATATGTTTAGATACAACCTAATAGCAAATTCAACCTAAATAACCATATAAACCTCAAACCTGGCATTTGATGCAAGTTTGGATTCAAAATTTTGACATAATTTTAATGTAAATCACATTTGAATCATGCTAACACTCAACTCATCCACTTCACAATAAACATTTCACGCTTGCAAAGCACAAGAACTACATACCTATAACTAGCAAAATCTTGTATGCTGCTTTTCACGTAATTGTATTAAAAAAAAGGCAGATACAAGTTTTTAATTCTCGTAAACCAAAAAGTGGTCATCCTTTGCCTTTCCGGGGTTTCAACCAATTCAAAATTTCATATTAGTTTTGTATGAAACTAACTAAAGTGTTCCAATTATCTACAACTAACTGTTTCTAAGTTATTTCCAATAAAATTGAAAATTAGGACTCCAATGAACGAGGATCTTTCCTTAATGTATACCAGGCTTGACCACTAGATCTAGAATTAGCAAAATTTGAGCATATTTGTTGCTCAAAGCCTCAAATCTTGTATCTTTCATTGAACTGTTTCTTTTACCTTTTTAATCTTATAAAACATTTTAAATGCTTCAAATGGTAACAAATGATATTGGAGACTAGGCCCAGAACAGAAAATGGTACTATATTTGGAACAGTGATGTGCATACAAAATTTGCATATAGGTATCGATGTTGGCACATGCATTTGGATATATAAATACATACATTTGCTTTTTGATGTACTAATGTGCATGTGCATCAAGCAGTCTATATAATGTCACAAGAATACAGCATGTCAAATGCATTCGTAAGTACTTCCGATAGCAGCGTCATGATGTGTTTAAACACTTCTTTTTTTTTAATATAATTGTGGGTTGTAATAAAGCCAAACAACTAACAAGACCTCATGAACATACATCCCTACACAACAGCTACAGATGTCTTGGCTACTTACAAGAACAGACATGTATTTTCCTCATAAGATTAAAATGATGTATTATTAGATTCCCATGCATATCATATAATTAAAATGTTTGCTGGTTAAATGAAGGTGCCATATGGCATACAATAATTTTGATGATTTTATAGTGTTCATGCATAAGCATTTGGAATAATGTCTTTGTATTTGGAGAGACAGAGAAATAGAGAGAATAGCTAGATAGAGAGAGGGAGAGGGAGAGGGACAGAGAGAGAGAGAGACCCTTGATCTGCCAGTGAATTTGTCCCTTAACAATCTTATAGCAGTCACTCCACCACAATCACTGAAGAATTTTTGTAGATGTTTCTCACTTGCCTACAAAAGAAAGTTGCTTCAGATGTTCCATGTTATTTAAGATAAGAGTCAAGAGTTAAAGAAAAACGTGCCTCAAGGCTGAGGTTTGAAATAAATGCTGTGCACTGATCATTGTAAAACTTTAGCTTGGATTCCATGATTTTCGAATTTCCTACATCTTCCTCACTGGTGGCGGTGGTTTCAGCAGTTTTGGGTAAGGTGGCTACTTCACCTTTATCAACTGCTTCTGTATCATTGGCATTACCTGTTGCTTTAATTTGATCTACATCAGATACTTCCACAGGTTTAGGTGCATTTACTTTCTTTCTCTTTGCAGGAGACTGCTTATCATTATGCGTTTTGGATATTTTCCTCTTCTGCTGGGTGTTTGTTGAAACAGAACTCTCTCTCTTAGAGGACAGCATCAACTCTTTTTTGGGCTCTTGTTGAGTCTTGAATATCATGAGTTCCTGAAGGCGTGGTGTCACCTATGATAACAAACAGAAAACACAAAAGCAAATATTACAGATTAAACTTTCACAAACAATGGAGAAATAACAAAATAGATTGACACAATGTCTGCCATCATAACAATTGTAGGAATGTTTACTGTAACTTAAACTGCACAATGTATTTATGATACATCTATTCCCTTCCAGCTTAATATGCCATGTCCTTTCTGTCAATTTTAAATGAGGTTCCAGATGGAAAAGGATGACCAAGCCATCTGCTATTGAAGCTACAGGCATTATTTTACATTAATTATTCTGGTTGCCTTCATTAATGTTTGGGAGGGCGAGGCAGGGTATACCTGCTTGGGCCTCTCCACAATCAAGTACCAAAAGTGGGTAGAAGTCACCTCCATAAAAATATTTTTTCAGGGTTATATTAGTAGAAAAACAGAAATTTTTTTTTTTTTTTTGCATATATATCCTCAAAAACCCTTATTTGCATGCTTACCCTTCAAAAAGTGGATACCACATATATGCCCCTTTAAAACTTTAGAGCTTGTATACATACACTTCACATAATTTTGCTTTTGTCTATATGCCATTGTAGCCATGGTTCGGACAAGTTAGAGGTTCGATAAGCTTGTCAATTAACTATTTAACCCATAATTGCATCAATAATGTTTTACAAGGTTAATGTGTAAAGTGTGTAAACAAAGCAATCAATCACTTTTTGAAGAGTATATGTGTAAAAATCCTTTAAGAAATAAAATGGTAATATAACATGGTAAAGCAGCATCACTCTTGAAGAATATCCATGGACTGTTATACTACCCCGAACCACCTGGTGTGGGGCATTAGTACGGTACCACATTAGAACATGTACAAAGCTCATAATCAAGTTGGTACAGATCCTGTACTGTCAAGTACCGAGGCATACCTAGCCACCGAGGTATGTACTGACCCGTCCCAAGGCATACCAAGGTGCATACCGATCTGCACCAACGTGTACCAAGATAAAAGGTGAAGAAAAATAGCTCAGGAGCTACTTTGGTACGGATGCATACCATATCATACCAACCCGTACCATACCAAACCGGTAATGTATGGGTACAATAACCCATACCAAGATTGCAGATCTTGGGACTACCATCTAATTGCAAGGATACATATGCAATTTTCAGACATCAAAAGCATATATGAAAGTCTTGGATCTTTGAGTGACATATATGCAAGTTTCAAGCTATGGGGTAAATATATATGCAGCTTTGACTTTTTAAACAATAAATACATAAACAAGCACGCTTTGAAGTATATGCAATCATAAAACTGAAAACAGAACTGTGATACTTGCATGCTTAGCCAAATCGGTAGAAACTAATTTGTGGCTAAACAGCAAAAGCCATTCAGATTAAAGACTCATGATGAACTTTTCCAATGTTTTAAAATTAAATTTAATAAATCAGTAGTAGGCCTTATTTTTAAGGGGGAAACAACCTAATTCTGATGAAGCCAAGATCCTTTCCACCACTAATATACACCCAAGTCTATGCCTTGCAACTTTTTACTGCCATTACATCCAAGGCCAAGATCAGCGAGCCTAATGCCATTGCAAACCCTCATATCTTTGGGTTCAGATTGCATGGATATGAAGTCACATGCGGCTGGGAGATCATTAAGTGAAAAATGTAGGTAAAAATCTCTTTGGCTGTGTCAAGGGCATGGGAAAACCACTGATTTGAAGGAATAACAAAAACATTCAAGGGTTGAGAGGAGCTGGAGCTGAGAGGTTGTTTCTTTCTTTTCATTATTTTCATTAGTGCCGGCAGCTTGGTTTGAGGTCCATTAAGAATCAATGGATTGGGTCCACGGCTGCTTATTACAACCTGAAACAATTGGGTCAAGAACTGGTTGATAGTTTCTAGGATACCGCCAGTATTTAATCTAGTTAACTCGATTGTTTCCTCCATCATAGAAAATATAATCTTATATTGACGTGCCTAATCCACTCAAGGAAGCCATCAAATACTTGCTATTCTACCCAAAATTTATCATATTTATTGCCTGGCCATATATGCCAAACAAAGTACCAAAATTAACTTCTACCACATTCTTTGATAAAACCATTATCCTTCAAACAATTCTCCTAAAAGTTTCATCACATTTTGAGACATGATCACTCAAGCAACAACTAATACATATCTTCTCTCAATAGTTTATAGCATCAAACTTATCCATACAATTATATAATTATTAATTAGTTCTATTATGTAATTCTATTACATGCAAACAATATAAGTGAATACAAGAGTCAGTTATCTCCTCTAACACCAATTTAGTAGCAACTATCTAATCACTAGCAAACCTATTCTATGTCAAGAATTTTGCAACAATTGTATACAATTTCACTTAGATATAATATAATGTTATTTGTCCCCCAGCCACTTTCAACGTTATCACAATCGGGATCAAGTTGTATATCAATAAGAGGGTAGATCAGATCAAATCATGGATCACGCTGGAGAAAAAATTGCTTCCTTTCCCTCAACAAATTCAAAGATGTATAAATAAACTGAAAATGCACAAATGCTCAGAGAGAGAGAGAGAGAGAGAGTCAAATGTGACTGAAGAATACAAAGTCGTACATATAAGAAATCTGGTATCTACCATCATAAGCCCATATACACTTATACAGCATGTCAAACAAAACAAAGTTGATACATTCTCACCAAAATTAAAAAACAAAGTGTCCAGCCATCCATTCTATGTATTTATATAATAATGCTTTATATATATTAACTTGCTAATACTTTCAGGCACAATATTTTAGGAAAACAATCAGATTTAACAAATAGTTATGAAAATAATGAATTTCCCTTTTACCACATAAACATTTTTTTTTACTTTTTAGAACCTACAAACCCTAACAGACTTGTTACTTGTTAGTCACATGTTTGCAAATTTATCACAATTCAAGAAACTTCAATACTCAGATTATAGAAAATGGACTTCCATATAGTTTCATATTTAAAAACATGATCAAGTTGGATCTTATTGATGACAGTGATCATGATTCGAACAAATGGCTGAACATAGATCCTATGTGTTATGACAACACCATGGTTACACATTATGGTTATCCAATCAAACAAGTCGTAGTTCAAATTTATTTAGTAGCAGGCCTGGTAAAAGAAGGTACATTGAAGTGGCCGCCATTGGATTTCTAAGAAAAATTTTTGCTTCCGAAATAACTAGTTATCATGAAAGCACTTCAAGAATTAGGCGGTCATCAGCAATATTTATATTCTATATTGAAATCATGTATATAGAAACTAGAAAGCACTATATGTTGAAAGCAGGGACAGCCATGGTTATATTGTTTCGAAGAGCTTCAAAGCTTGTATGAGAAAGTAGTGAATCTTCTCTTTTGGGTGAGCTGGTAGCTAAAAAGGGTAAGTACCCAACTTGTGAATTTGTAACTTTGCCTACCATCTCTTATTAACATATTTCCTTTTTCTTATCTACTCCCTTTAGTTTTTCTGTTTTTTCCTCATCGGATCAAAGGGATTGCATGATCTATAACATGGATTTAGATCTATGACCCACCCCAGCCGAATCAAAGTATAAGATCCAGAATGTTTGAGCTATCTTAACATGGATTGTAAGATCCACAACGTGGATCGCATTTTAAAAAAAAGGTTAAAAAAAAAGGGGACCACTTTTGCTCCACTGAATTTGAACTCTTGTAAGCGGACAACTTAACTTTTCATTACATAGTATGAACAAATAATCTTTCACATGAAAGTTCCCATAAATTATAGTTGAATATCCATAAGGGAAACCTTCATTACTTGCTAATGTCCCAATGATTTGGAAATTGTTGCATGATGTTCACTACAACCTAGAACTGCAATACTTTATTTTTTGGACAATCCTAGGTCCATCACCTTCAAGGACACCTCAGCCAGTCCATGCACCTATTTCCACCATGATTGAATTAAATTGTGATTCATCAATCATAAAGGATATCCTAGCCAACTTACCAATTTCATAAAATTAAGTTACTCATGGAGAAATGTGTTTTGGTGCTGCTTAAGAAAATATCTTCTACAACTTTTGGAGGTAAAAGAAAAGAAAAAAGCAGTTCTTGGAAAAGAAGTGTCTACTAACAGAAAGTAACAGGATATCAAATTTGACTTTGAACAACTAGGTAAGCAGGATTAAAAAATAAAATAAGCATGCATAATTCAGTAATTCCAGTCTGCTCTTCTAATTGATTGCAATTAAACTCAGAGCACTGTACAGCAGAGAGTGTATGCTGCACTCGGCAAGGATTAATTGCTCCCAAAAAAGAATCTATTGATTCTCT
Source organism: Areca catechu (assembly GCA_021397845.1). Taxonomy (NCBI): domain Eukaryota; kingdom Viridiplantae; phylum Streptophyta; class Magnoliopsida; order Arecales; family Arecaceae; genus Areca; species Areca catechu. The sequence continues at coordinate 44,154,876 of CM038047.1, read as the reverse complement.
CCCACTTGGTCAGATCATAGGTGCAATGATGTGCTTCACAAGCAAGGTCAACTGCTTCTTACAAAAGGATAAGTCAAAAAATAAAAAGAGCAGCTTTCAGTAGAAGCTAGAAAAGCAGCTTTTTCCTTATGCTTACATGGAACACCTACTTCATATCTTTAAAAGTAATACACCTGTCACCTAAAAGTGTATATATTAGAGGTACGCCTGATATATATAAATCTAAACTTAGTCTACTTATCACATGCCCAACCCATATCAACACATTATTTTGTGGATCATCTTTAAGTACCAAACTTGAATTGAAATCCTTTAAAATTAAATATAGATCAACTGTGCAGGAACCACACATCAAAAAAAGCTTCCACTTTACCAACAAACGAGTAAAGAAGTACTGCTCTTCAAAAACACTTTCAGTTGTCTTCACAAAAAGCTCTATTTGAAGAGCGGTACCAATACCAAACATGATCTTTATGAAAATCATCTCAAAACTGATTCCTATAAAATATGTTAGCATAGATGATATTATCTTGGATATGCTATGCTAAGAGCACAAAAGTGAAGAAGACAAACTTTACCTTAAAAAAGAAAAGATGATGAAGTGAAATGTCCTCATTGGCATTTTATGCTCAATGGAAGTTAGTGAACTGACCCAAATTTAGCATGGAGAGACTTGAGATATATACAGGGAACAAAATTTCCTATAACATTGAATTAATCATGCTTTAAAATACTAAGCACTAATGCAATAATAGCAAGGTCAAAAGCATCTTGTATTCTGCTTGTATTTACTATCACCTAAAATATTGCAACAAAGAAACACATTAAAGACATTCAAATAAATGTAAAGAGTGCTAGCTCACAACATCAGTATGCAAAAGCATGGGCTTTGAGCCTGAAAGATTATTTGTTCAGTGGAACAATAAGAAAAAAATCATCAAAGCAACTACTGAAATTTAAGACAAACCAGTTATGCGATGCTCACTCACTCAGAAAAATATTTGAGCTTCACTTGGGGTGCTTTATTTTCAAAATCATGATTTTACCCTTTTGTTTGATTCAGAATTTTAAATTTCAGAATTCATATTTTCAAGGTGGTGATCAATGGTTAAATAAAGAAATTCAAAATGGAAAAGTTGGATTTAATAATCGTAGAAACTTCCCCCAATCCATAATTTCAGGGATTTATTTATTTCATTGAATTACCACCCAGTTATCTAACACCATGACTTCAAGTCTTCAACATTCAAATATATGTGCAAATGACAAAATTTCATGATCCTGCATAACAGAATTATGTTCATAAAGTCAGGATGAATAATGACTTCAATCAAAGCTTAGTTTAATTTACAAGGTGAAAAACAAGCAAATAAAATAGAAAATAATATTAGAAATCAAAAAAAAAGGGGATAAAGAAGATGGTTATACAAAGATTCTTTGTTCAGGTTCTTCTACTATTCCTTACTCTTTTATGTTTGGGAAGGCCAACATTGACTTCTTTATTATCACAACCATTACACCAACGGACTACCTTAGGTTATGTGCAACCTATTCGGTCAAGGTTAAAAAATTTTGGAGATGGTCCTATATATTTTTCTTTAAACAATATGAATAATTTGGAATGAATGTTATCTGCAGACGAAGATGTAAATTTGCTAACAAGACAAGAACCACTTCTTGTGATATCACAAAAAAATGGCTGTATCATTCCTGCTAGAAACAACTAAATCCCACCACCAAACGAAACAATCAAACATTATGATTTATTAATGGAAATCATTTATCAGAAGAAATAAATGGATAACCTAACAAAAATAGCTGGGCTCTTAATTACAAAGCTCACTGACTTCTAGACAAGTTGCCATAAATCAATATAAAATGCAAAAAAATTAAATAGAAAAGGTACCTTTTTAACTGCAAGATCAAGATCATCTAAAGTACCATGTTCCCTTTCAAACCGCTGCCAGGAATGGCATATATCCTGAATTATTCAGAGCCTTAGGAACTGAATATTCTAAAAAACCAAAATAAACTAGAAAGAAAGTTGAAATATCAAGCAAGACAAATCAGAAACTCCACTACAGATCAACAAATTAGTAGCACTCCAACTACAAAAGCAAATGTGGAAAAAGAGAAGGCATATATAAGGTTTTTGACAGAGCATGAAGTATAAAAAATTCACCTCTGAACCTGTTCCAGGGAACCTCTTACTGTAGCATCTCTTATAGATGGATCTTGCTTCATTTATGTGACCCATTTTGGTTTCCATATCTATGTAGGACAGCCAAACTTCCAACAATGATCCACTAAGAATCCCATAGTCAAACAGGGCAGATCAAGAGAGTGAAACAATATGTAATAGTTTTAGTTTTGCATAGTTGAAAAGCAACACCATACAGGAAAGTAACTAGTTTGCATGGATGACGTAGGATCAAACCTTTTCTTTAACAAGCTTTCCCACACCCCACGAGCTGCAAGCATGTCTTTTCCAAGAGTAGCCTCCAAACGAGCCCAGTACATGTGCAAATGCAATAAATCATCACAGCTTACTAGTTGTGGAGACAAGTAATCAACAGCACGCTGCAATTATGACAAATCAGGGTGCAGATCAAGCAACTGATATAAAGAGTGTAAGCAGCAGCTAATGGAAAAGCAGACCTGGAATGTGTCCCTTATTAGGGCATAGCCTAACTCATCCTCTTTTGCACCAACTATAAACATCCTCCTCCTTAAGCCATCAACTCGGGTAAGAAACAGATCCAGATACTACAATCAACAAATGAAAGGCATGTTCAACAATCTTCCAGATTTACCAACTGACTTTAAAAGAATAAGTGCAACAAAGAATTTAGATAAACTGAGACATTTTAAATGCTTGTGGCCCAAATAATGATCATCCAAGTGAAATAGATTGTCAAATGCAGACAAACCACCTCACTGGAAGAAGAAAGAGTCCCACCATGATGCTTCATTAAGATTCTCTATTTCATTTTACAATGACTTCCCATATTCTTATTTGCACAATTAATGAAGTTACCTCATTTTTACCTTTGAAGCACTATTTACAACTACATAATCATAAGTGTTGTTTTGGTTGAAAATTTCATTCCAAAAGAAAATGCAGCATCTTTATTATAGTCAGTTATTTAGGAACATTAAGAAGATGGGATTTTTGCTTTGCCCTCCCCACCCACCCCACCCCCCCCTGCAACAAAAAGAATATTCATCCCCTGATATTTCACTTTGATTCTGAGTTCCAAAATCAGTTAGTTGTTCAGCCTCATCAACCAAGCAAAATCCCCAGTAATTGATTTTATGCATCCCAAACTCTGAAATCTCCCCACTTCATCTCAAGTTAGCACTGACATTGGTGCAGCTCCATTGTTCAAGTCAAACAATTGCATTGCCTCCTACTATACAATCATTTCTTCACTTCCATCAAATTTAGTCTTCTCATAGCCTAACAAAATTATGCTCACTGTACACCCTTTACAGAAAGCCTCTTACACCACTGATGTAGAGCTAGAGAGCTAACCACATATCGGACTCCCAATGGCTTCAAGCAATGACAGAAGAAGAAGTTATTAAGATTAGAAAATTTCTCCTCTATCACTTTGAAATGTAGATGCACTAAACAGGACAAGTACCAAATCAGCAACTCTGCTGGTCAGTATAATTCATGTCTTGTTGAAAAATGACCAAGAATAAGACATTGATGAGAACTTAAGACCCAGCTAACATGACGGCTAGAAGATGGTATTCTTTCTGCCTAGATGTGATAACTGAACTCTATCTCAGCATAATAATGAATATAATTTTTTTCTCGAATAGCATATTATAAAGTTTTCCTTAGGCCAACCATTCAAACACTTCCAAAATGATTCCTCCACTCATTTTTGACATTTGAAACACACCATACATGAATGAAATAAAACCCCGGATCATGTTTCTGAGAAATTCATATAATTGTTTTTTATACATGAATATTAGCAAAAGCAAGACTTACCATTCACAATGCTTTCACTGTTTATTTGCATCTCTTTGTCCTCATTTGTAGTTGACATTATCCGTACAAGCAAGATGCAGCTAAAGTAAACCCCTTCTGGCCACATCTTCGTAGCATATTTGACAAAAATGATCTCGGTACTTTGGATTTTTCTTTTTGCTTACCGAATCTATACAAACAGGTGATATAACCTTTCCAGATAAGTCAAACTCAAACTTCCAAGCTGCTCAGCACCCCAATTCTCTATCGAAAAGTTAATGCTAAAGGTGATCCCAAAAATGATACATCTTACAGCAACATGATAGGTCGCATCTTAAATTCAAACAACCAGATTCAACATTGTTGAAGATCAGCTACAATTTTTACATGGTCCTTAAGCATCACAACTTCAAGCAGTGGGGGATCATTCCTATGTCCATCATCTTCACATTGAAGGCTCTAGTACTTCCTCATCCACAATTCATTTAGTGTCATATGGTGTTGATAAGTTTCATGATCCAGGGTCCATGCCCCAAGTAATAAATATCTGACAATTGCTTCCACCTGGGAGATCAATTAAATATTGTATTTATAAAATAAGGTGTACTTGTTTGATCCAATGCAAAATATAGTATCCAAGGTTTGCAGTCTTGGTACCAGATCTTGTGGCAGGGCCCAACCAATACAAGTTTGCGATCCCAATACTAGATCCTGTATGAGCGCCCAACCAATACACCCCATGCTGAGTGTTAGTGTGGTACATTTCTTGATACCAATACTCAATGCATGGATCATCTCGAGTCTTGGTATTTAACTGATACGATGTTGTACAGCCTGTACAAAGCAGCATGGTCCAAACTCCAAAGATTGGATATCTTGATTGTATCATGTTTGCAATCTCTATTGGCATAACATAATTACTCTAGTTCTCCAAATTAAGAGCACAAAACAGGACTGTCACTGAAATAAGCAAAAATGGGTTGTCCTGGCCAAAACAGGACATAATCAGGCAGATCATTACTGAGCTTGAGTTGGCTGGTAAGATGCACAAATCATGCATCCAAATCAAAATGGTAGCTCGATTTCGGCAAGTACCTAAGCTGTCCCAGATGTGATGACATTTATTTCAAAAAAAATAGTTGGGTGAAAAGGGGCCATGTGGGGTAGTCCTCCCTATTTGAGCACTCCTTGTGAGACACTTGGCCTCTTTTGACTAGAGAGATAGCAAAAGAGAAGAGAAGAGAGAGAAGGGAGATGAGATGGGTAGTGGAGGGAGCTTCTCTAACCCAATCAATCCCTTGACAGTGGTGTAGGCCCAGGATCTATTGATCCTGTTCCCCTACTTTTTTTGTTGATCAAAAAATGGCAAGGCCAAAAATAGGAAAATTCATGCCATGTTTTTTGTTTGGCATAAATTTTTGGATATGACATATGATGGATAGCACTCTACAACACAGATTTTTTTTTATTTATATTTGTTTATATGAAATATTATTTTTTGAATAAAATAATTAAAAGGATAAAATAAAGGAAATTTCATGTAACACATGAAACTTCTAACAAATATAAAAAACTTAAATGTTTTCCTACTTATATTAAAAACTTATTCCAAGTTGACTTATAAGTTATACCTACTTTAATCTAGCTGGAATAACAATTCGAACTCAAATAGGAGTACTATTTGACCAACTATAAGTGTTGGACAGTAAAAGGGATAACATTAATGAGCGGCCAAGTGTCCTTGCTGTACAAGGACAGCAATAACAAGACTATAAAAGCTCAAAAATGGTGGCTGGGATTTTCGTTGTGCTTTGAGATTGAGCATGGAAAGCACATCTTGAATCAAGCTGTGAGGATACCCATGGAACACTAAAGTGGGAAATGCTCAAGGTTGAGGGTAGGACCACTCTCAAGAGAAAATAGAGCCTGCTTACATCCCCATACTTAATTATTATTTTGAATACATGTAGCTATTTTTCTACATATATTATCCATTTTTGAATTTTTTGTATAATGCAATTTCTGAAAAACTTATAAAAATTGTTTTGATTTTCTGAGAATTAATTTTCTGGAAAGCTGAATTTTGGTTTTACAACTTTTGAACACTACATAATTAAAAAATCAAGATTCTATTTTTTTGGTATGAGTATTCAAAATTCTATTCTGCACTATTTATTTCCAGCAAAACAAAACTGGTTTGAGTTTTGATTTATGTATATCATAAATTCTACAATTATTTAATTTCTCTGAAATTAATAATTCCTTAAATTAATTTCTGGGTAACAAAATAACAGCAATCTAAATTTCTGGTAATTAGACTTCTCTATTTTATATTCTAGGACCTTAATTTCTATAAAATAAAATTGTATTTTAAAAATATGTAATATAATGCTTGTGTATCATAATGTTTGACTAATTTCTGTAAACTGAAAATTATGCAAATTAAGGTGTACAATAAGTTCCAACAAAAAAAAAAGATTATTAAAATTTTCTATATATTATTTTCACTTTCAGTAACTTAAATTCTATATAATATATTTCAGGGATTTATTTCTATAATATATTAATCTGAAAATTATGCAAATAATAGATTAATTAAAATTTTAATTTAGTATACCTTATGATATATTATTTTGAATAAATAAATAATTTACTATGTTGATTTTCAGGTTGGTCAAGTTCCAAGCAAGTTTAGGATCATGGTTGTGTCCTGTAATTATTAAGTTCATCTAAATCCTGAGCAAGGTTTGCCATCTCGATACCGAACCTATACAAACACCATCCTGTTTACAATATCAATACACAGTATAGTATAAGATGGCCAGCAATACCAATATCGATATGGTATAAGACAGCATATTGGTTCGGTACTGATACAGTACAATGTGCCCGATATGGTATGGTATCAATTGGTATGGCGAACCTCAATCCCAAGGATATTGAAAACTTAGACTTTTACTTTAAAATTTCTCATAGTGACATTTTGAATATAATATTGTTTGGATATTAAGTTCTGAAAGAAATTTTCAAAATTAGTTAGATTTGTATGCTAACTATGATCACAAGATAAGTAATGATTCACCTTATCTTGAGTTTTCTATTTATTTGCCTCTAAATAAATATTTGATATCAAATATATTATAAATTGACTAACATGCAAGTTATGATTTTATGAAATTGTGTTTCGAATACAAAATAAATTTGTAAATTGAAAGTCTTGCTTTTAAATGTTTTTTATAAAAATTTATTCAATGTACATATTTGTTAGAATTTGACATACATATGATTTATGAATATCTTTGATATGTTTTAGTGTGACTTAGCTTGACTATATTTTGGACCCTACTAATAGGGGTTATACATTGACACGTTGACTGTTCCAAAACTCATTATTTGGGCTCTGCCACAAGGTATAAATGTGGCATTCCAACCCACTCCACAAAGTATAAATATGGTATTCTGGCACACTCACAGGGTAAAAGTATAGCATTCTAACCTATGTTGTAGGGTACAAGTGCAGTATTGTAACCCACTCTGCAGCGTGTAAGTACGGTGTTCTAGCCCACTCCACAAGGTATAAATACAACTCTCTAGTCTGAACATAGAGTAGAAGCATGGTCACCGTCTAAAAAGCTATTGAGATGAAATATGATATTCCAAATTACTTTTATGAATATGAAAAATAAATACTTGAGCAATTCTGGTATTCTTGATTTATTTTATTAAAATACAATGATTTTTTTATGCTTGGTATTAGCAAGAAAACTTATTTAATTTATTATTTGAATTATCTAATTAAGGTATTCATTACTTACTAAGTTGTTGAGCTCATTATTTGGTGTCTTCTTTCTTTATAGCTCCAAAGAACTACTTGCTGATGGGGTGATTTATCCAAGCGTGATACAGGAGAAGAATGTTCAGCATAGGCTAGAATTAGTATTTGTTTCCTTAGTTAAATATTGGAAGCATTTTTATAGGTTTCTTTCTTTGACCTAACATTTGAAGAACGGTTGACATTAGATGATTATAAAGACAATTCTTAAAATTCCTGTCGGTTTTGGACTTGTTAATTATAAAATTCAAAATTTTGTTGCTCGGATTTTATTCCACTGTCTTATTTATTCTATCATGATATCTTTTGGATGCCCTACATACTTGCAGGGTGAGGCCCTATGAGTATGTAGCAATTGCCATGTCTATAACTCATAATTTTGGATCAGATACATGACATTTCAGGATTGAAAGATTGTAGCATGCATGCATCTGTAGTGTGTATATGCTACACTTATTTGGCTTAGATCAAAAAATCTGGCAGTGCATCTGGGAGCCCTTAGCCTGAACTCGAAATTGGAATAAATTTAAATTATTGCATCAAAATGATATCCAATTGACCATGAAAAATATATGTAATACCCTACAAAATCCCTCAAAGAAATCTGATTCTTAAAATTTTATAATTTTTAATTATTTTTTGTAAAAGAATAAAAACTTTAAAAAATGAATAGATGTCCATAATAGAGATGCATTTTTTTAAAAAAATGTTTTCATGCATTTCATTGATTAACAAAGTTTTTTGTGACTTTTAAACTATTTTTTTTAAAAAAATTATTCAAAATTCAATAAATAGATTAAATGTAAAAATATGGAACATGCTTATTTAGTTAATAAAATAAATATTAAAATAGCTATGTTCATTTTGTTTATTAACATAAGTAATGTGACTTTAATCTATTTTGAAAGAAGAATTACTTAAGAATTATAAAATTCTAACTAAATTTTAAACATGCAACATGTATCGAGATTTAATAAGATAAATTTTAAACTAGTTATATTGCATTTTTTAGATTAACAGAATTTATATCATTTATGTATTATTTTAAAAGTAAAAGCTTATTAAAATTATAAAAAATATGACTGAATATTAAAAATTTAGAGCCTATGTAGATTAATTAATGTTTAAAGGCCAAAATTAAAAAAAAAGTTAGGTTAAAACTTAGGAAAATTCACTTCACACATTATTTTTATATGTTATATTGAAATTTATTATTGAGTATGCAGGAAGCATAGGCCATTAGGTGGTTCAACAATACCAGGCACAGCATTCTCTTGTCCATACATGAAACCAGAAGGTTTATATAGAAGAATTCATGGAGGAAATATATCCTCATCATCATAAATTTGACCATCTCTCCTCGCAATCATGTCAAAAAAGGGATTCATATAGAATGAAACTATTTAGATGAATGCAAACAGATGATTGAAAGGTGCACAAGAAACATTAAATGTACAATGTTAAGAAAGATATTTAGTGTTTTCTATGCACTTTTCAATCTTTTGTTTACACTCAATTACACTTCAAAGTGTCAAGAATCCCTTTTCTGACATGAATAGGAAGAGAAATGGATGAATTCATGGTCTGCCATACTGCCCTATACCATCCAATATGGCTGTACCATACCATACTGGGAGGAGATCTATACGAAACTCAACTCTGAGTCAGCACAAGCCCCAAACCACCCCATACCAAGGCATACTACCCCGTACCGAGATATATTGAGTTGCAGACCAACCCGTACCAACATGTATCAAGACATATCAAGATTAAAATTGAAAAAATGGTTAGAGAACTATTTTGATACAGGATGCATATTGTACTGTACCGACTATATCATACTGGTAAGATACTGAAACAATAACAAGTACTGAGCTTATGAACCCTGATCAGATTAAAGATGATGAAGACATTCTCCTTGAGCTCTTCTCCATATGCCTTTCAACTTCACTTTAGCATAGGCAATAAAATGCTACCATGCTTCCCCTACCACCACCATTTTTAGCTAGATATGCTTCTGAACTTTTTTTTTGTTCTTCTAAAAATATGAAAGTGAGTTACTACTGATTATTCTATTACAATATTATGACTTATTCCCTATGTTTCACTTCCAGCTGTTGCCAGTTTCTTAAATCCTATTAAAATTTGATCTCATTGTAAAAATAACTAAAATATGGAAACAAAAACAAAATTCAATTAATATTCAAGTCACAAATCAAAAAGCCCAAATATTGGAAAAAAAACAAGAAAATATCATATTTACATCCTGGTATGGTACCATTATGTAACCCCATACCATAAGTCAGTATAGTGCAGTGGACTATGGTCCAAGGTTTGCTGAACTGGACTAGTCAGCTACTAGTATGGTTCATCTCTTATATTGAATTTGGAACTCCCCCCTCCCTCGTCTCTGCATTGTCAAAACCCTACCATAAAAAGCTCTCCTCGACCAAAATGATGACAATGCCAATGGCCAAGTTTCTCTCTCCCTCTCCCCCCACATTGACAAACAACAAGGGCTTTCTAGCCCCATCTTAGCCTCTCTCCCAAACCCCCCTTCCTCTCTCTCTCTCCCTCTCTCTTTCCCCCCAATGAAACAAGGGTTGCCCCTATTTCATTTCAAAACAAGGGATGCCCCAATTTTTTAAAATTTTGAATTAAAATTAGCAAATGGTTTGCTAACTTCATTAAAAGAAAGTCAGCATATGGTTTGCCAATTTCAATTCAAAACTTACAAAAAAAAATAGGGCTCCCCTATTTCAAAAAAAAATAGGGACTCCCTATCAATGAGGGCTTTCAAACCCTCTCTAGGGACTTCTCTCTCTCCACCCTCTCCTTCGCCCCCTCCCTTTCCAGCTCTTCCTATGATGGTCCACCCCATAACAACATGGTCTGAACCTGTACCATGCTGAACTGATCAGCCAATACCCACTCCTGTACCAATTTGGCGAACCTTGGTACAATCGAGGTTTTAAATCCCGTGGGGCAGGACTGCCCCGATTTTTTCCTGGAACGAGACGCGTCGGCGTTTCGCCCCATCCCGACACTCGGGACAGGGGATGTCCCAAGATGTCCCGATTGGAATACTGGGACGTTAGTGGGATGTCCTATCTCGACACATGGAATAATACCCCGTCCCGATGTCCCGTAGGATGTCCTGTCGGGACTTGAATCCTTGGGTACAATCTATACCATACTAGTCCAACAAAAAACCAGTACAAACCTCAATAATGGTATTCGAATTCATGGAAATTTGAGTTTCAATAGGCTGCCAAAGAAGCAATCACGAATATGTAATGTTTGTATATCCTTGTAGTTACCTTATCGAGGAAGCAAGGATAAATTCTTCGTCTTAATATTACAGCTACTTCCAATCTCGAACTGTATGACTGCCTATCCTTCATGTGGACCTTTGGAGACCAGCAATGGAGTTTCTACAAAAGTCCCTTCTGATTTGGACTCTAATAGGGCAGCCAATGATCAAGAAAAACTAAAGTACACAAAATTCAGGCTGCTGGCAATTATGGCGCACACCTTCTGACCTTCATGTGCTTTCCTCCCTATTTCCTAGGGCTTGGTGTGCAAGGACACCAGATGGGATGCACCTCCTCGTGAGGACCTTCACGTGGATCAGCTTGGAACAGCAAGAGAAGGTGCCCAAGACCCTTTGGAGAACTAAACTCCCTAGCGCCAAAAAAAATGCTGTGCCAATCTGATTCCCACATAGGAGTCCTATTCCTTTTGGATCTTGGATGGCACCCTTGGGGACCTTTGGCAGTGTGAACTCCTTTTAGATGGGGTGCCTCCTCTTCACCAAATCAGTGCACAAACACTTGGGACCAAGACTTCTTGGCATGGAAGAAGTCCTAGGCAAGATGAAACTCCTAGCACTCAACCTTGTTACCACCAATAACTCCCTAGCGCTCCACCTGGATTTGGGACGAGGTAACCTTCTGCTTAAGGCCTCTTGTGCACTCCTCTTCCTTGGTATTTGTTGGCCAAACAGTGGATAAAGACGAAGGAGTGAGATCCCCAAGCATGAAGGACTTGTGCTCCCTTTCACCTAGCACTAGAGTATTGTGTGGCAAGGAGATTGGGGCCACCAATAGTCCTCCTTTGGAACTCTTGGTCACCCCCTTTGCTAGAACCTTGGACTGCGTGAAACTAGAGGAAGAGAGAGGAGAGAGGTTAGGGAGAAGTTAGGGTTTCATTCCATCTCAATTAGGTTACATATAATGTATATATAAGCCTATACAACGCACTCAACCGAACCAACTCAACTCCCTAGGCTAACCCAATCTGAATGCAGTCACCCAAACTTATGTGCACCCATGTCTTGCCATGCACTCATCCTCTTGGACCCAAACCTGGTCCAAACCTGGGTTAGCCCCCTCGAGACCCAAATCTCCTGGGCCTCGAATCCTCAAGATCCCAAATCCTGGATCTCAAGACCATGAAGGACTGAACCTCCACCCTAGGACCAAACTAGTCCTAAAATCCTGGAGTCGTCACCACGACTCCTTTTCCTAGCCTCCCAAGGCTTGGGAGCACCACATCTGCACCAACACAAAACATAATGATGTATCAGATAGATACACTACACCAGAAACACGGATAATAAAAACTTCTGATGGTTACTCCTTGCAAACGTAGTTCAATTTTAATGCCAATAAAATGTAAGGTTCCATTTAGTCATACACCTCATATACAACATATCTACATTGAGATAAAGAATACAAAATGGATCTTAACAGAGGAAATGATAATTTAAGTTCAGTCCAAGTTAAACCTTGCCATATTGATGGGCAAGGCAAGGCCGGGCCAATTAGCCCAAACACCTATCATAAAATACAGGCTTAAGCTCAGAAATTAGGCTCTTGGACCAAGCCTAGGCGTGAGAACTGAGAAGGTTAGGCCTGAACAAGAATGAACCAGTCTCAGGCTTCGGATTTTAAGAAAGTTCAACTAGCATCATCTCTGAGCCTAGCCTGGCATGGCAAAAATCACAAAGTCAAGCCAGGTACGATCCTGATTTATTCAGGACAATTTCAAGCCATGTCCAGGCTCAGGCCTTGCTGTGTCAAGCCTGGGCCAGGCTCAAACAGACATCGGATTGAGACCATTGATAACCCAGGTTCGATTATTCTTTAGCTGATAAATAGACATACTTTTAATGAGGGTTAAGATGAACATTCATTTATTAGGATGGTAAAATAACTAATCTAATTAATGCAGTTGCATGTTGAAAAAATTTTAATCAGTAATAGATATGACGGTCCCATAAAAAACCAAATTTCTTAACAGAAATCATAAAGCTACTGCTCAGGCATGGGGCAATTTGTTGGTTATGATTATGGTCTCTGATATCCAGACTAATAAAGGTTAATGTTGGGTTTTACATGCATAAGTTTACAGATTAAAGTGCTACAGGAAAGAATTGATGCCCTGAATTTTATATTACCTCTTTGAAGCTTGGGAATCCACATTGCAAAGACCGCTCAAAGACCTGAAATAAATGCAAAGACCGCTCAAAGACCTGAATTGATGCCCTGAATTTTAAATAAATTGTAAAATGCAAGTTTTTCTTGTGAATCATAACAATGATCAAGTCCCTACAACATTTTGCACAATTAATAATGTGGCACTTTTATGGAATCCACGAGCACCAATCCCTTTGTATTCCATTAGATCATATTATGTAGCTCAATACTATGGTTGGCTATCATGGTCTTTCAAGAAGGAAGGGTTACACTTAGCTTTGCTCGATAACTAATTTCAAACAGAGCATTAAATGATAGAGTAGATTAGCAGTGATATGTGATATTAACAAGATTTTTTATGACTATTAGAACATTGCCATATGCAACTTCTTACAATCAATCACCCAATAAGCATAATCAAAAAATTATATATATATTACAAGTTTGTCAGCCTAGAAAAGCGAATTTATGCCTCGAAACTTCCCACAAAAGGAAATGAGCCGATTTATCAGTTTAACTTAATAAATCATTACATTTAACTGATAAAATATTATACAGATGGTAGAGAAGACAACGAGTTCAAAAGTCAAGTAATCAAAAATTTAACAAAATTACAAACTAATGATCTGTTCATCTACCATAAATAAAATAACTATTTAATAAAGATGATTGCTTCTATCCCCAAGCAATAGTAAATCTTTTGCAAAGTTTTAATTCAATTAAAATTTTTAGTTATAATGCAAACAATTGCAAAAGAAAGAACTTACTGTACTCAGCTCTTCCTCAGAAGCATGAATACGTTCCAAAGAAAGCAAGTAGCGGACCCAAAGTTCACCAACCCATGTGCAGTTTCTTGTAGCTCTAGAATACACACTTTTGAGAAGATCAGGAACCTGCAACAAAAGATACTCCTTTGTTTCAACGTAGATTATACCAATATCTTGTCTAACTCAAGATAGGTTGATTTGAAAACCTTCAAGGTTCTGTCCAAATAGCTCGTATAACCCAACCATAGATCACTTGATATAGGAAATTCTGCAACAGCACGTTCATAGAGAATTTGAACACGAGCAGGGTCACCAGAAGACTCCTCGAACTTTAAGTAGTTCTGTTCTAAAAAAATGATCACATGAATTCCAGATTTCAAACAACTATTAGTAATGAAGGATTTCCACAGATAAAGACTGCAAAAAACAGAAGCCAAGAATTCTTCAATGGATATCAAATAAACATCGCTACATGCATACAGATCATGTGCCAGCAACTAAGCAGACTACTAAATAATTGACTAGAGAAGTGTAAGCAAAAACAGTGTACAAGTTACATGCTATTTTTCATCCCATGAACATCATACATATATACTCAAGCTGAAACCACCACAGCATATAGCAGAAAATTATTTATAGAAAAAAAAAAAGTTCTCTTGCAGTATATTTAAGCAGGAAGCTATTCTTGCAACAAGAAAATATGGCCCGGAAGGGGATTACACATTTTAAAGGCAATCCCACGTGGCACTATTGTAATTATACAGAGGTTGAGCGAAATGCCCAGAAATACTCATTTTGCCCCTTGCCAGCAGGAAAACAACATCCAGAAAAAGATGGACAAAGGGCATACCTGGATCTCTAGAAAATCTTGGGAGTCCAATTACCAATCCTTATAATGCATTAGTTACAATTTTTTTTATTAAAAAAACCTGTTTTAAAGTTTTTATATTGACTTTGTCAATTGCTTACTGTCTCTTTGTTACTCGGTCAAACATGTGACTAAATGGGATCAAATGATGAACTACAAGATAATAAAACTCAAGATTCATGCAGGCTTTTGAGGCCACTCACATTCTACATACCACAATTAAAACAGTTGTTTTACTGATGATAAGTTCATTTGAAGTATTGACATGCTCATTCCCAGTTTTTTCACTTTCATTCGCCAAGAACAATCTGCAGCAAGAATCATTGAAGGTGAGGGATGTAATAGTGAGGCATCAGCATAGCTAAGTTATGGAAGGTGTGGTATTTAGATATGGTATCAAGAATACAACAGCAACAACAAAGCTTACTCCCCGCAGTATAGAGCAAGCTATGAAGCACAACTCTAGTTAAGAAGGATCCAGCAGAGGACCTTCTGAATTTCACGATCACTAATGAGTGTGGTATCAACATACAATGCGCAATACCAATAATTCTCATGCAGACTGGTTGACAGAAGGGAGCTACCCAGGAAGCAAAGAAAGATAAAGAGAAAAATAAAAAATAAAAAGTAAATAGTAACTCAACAGAAACAACATGGTGAAGATAACCATATTTCTTTTGAACAGTAGAAGAGTGCCTTCTCAGTCCTCCTGGATCATGTTACAGGAGATATTCTGTCTTCTTGAATCTCCACTACCACTACTACTCCATCTAAATGGAATCAAGTCCTTTGATTATTTTTTTAGTTATTTACTTCTATAAAGGCTAAGCCAACAACCAAATCAAGTCCTTTGAATCCTTAACACACGTCAAACCAATGGTTTACACCTAACTCTTGCCCCTTAAATATGTACTAGCATCCGTCCCTTTCTTCACCGATATTTACTCTAGCAATTTCTTTACATCACTATCTAAGTGTGTATTCTAGGACCTCATATCACACTGGAGAATTTCTCTGATGTCTCTGATTCAATATTTTTTTACCTCATAGTTCCTAATTTTAGTATACATCCAACCCAACATAGACATCTTTGCAAAACTTGTCTTATGATCTTCCCTGATGCATAATAAAAGCTGGTTTAATCGTATCATTTATGTATTATTTATTCCAGTGGGTTTGCCATTACATGTCTATCACATACCACCTCAATAGTATTAATTTCTACATTCCTTCAATAAACAAACTAGATAAAAAAGAAAGGATTAATCTTGACCATTTTCCTGTCAACTTGTAAAGACAAGTGATCATTCATCAAGGTTGTATTCCATATTATCCATGTTGTTCAACTGATTTTCAAACCCTTCTATTTACCTATCAGAAAAAAAAAAAAAAAAAAAAAAAAAAAGAAGCAAAAGGGGTGGGGTTTTGGGTTTTTTTTTTTTTTTTTTTTTTGTTGGGGGGGTTGGGAAGGGAGGGGGGGGGGGGGGGGGGACTCAGACAACTGTAATGCAGCATGAACCAACCTCTAGCCAGATTAATTGAAACTACATCATCTGCATCAACAATTTAACATACCGCACAGAATTTCTTGATAAACTGCTAATGTCGATAGATCAGCTTGTAGAATATAAGAATTCAAGCTTGGGAAATCCTTCATGCAACCCACGTCACTGAAAAATTCAGCATGCATCCAAAATATATAATATATAATAAATATGTGCACGTAATTTTTAATCTATATTTTCTCACCAATAGATTGAGCAGGAATGTTGCCCCAACAGCCACCTTCATGGAATGATAACATATAAGTTGCTGATACGTCTCTCATCCATCCTAATTTTACCACTATTTGCCTTAGTCATTTGCATGGCTCAAAAGTTCGATGGTTTAACATCTAATATTTTTGTAAATCACCTCTTTGACTATCATAAATTTGAATCTGAACACTTTTCCAGTCAGACATCTCCCTTCCACCAAGCTCCCCTTTGACATTTCAACCCCCAGTCATGTTCCTATCAAATAATTATGGTAACAATCTCTTCCTCTCAACTTACCTAATAAAAGCTTGCTTACATTCATAATGGAATTTATATAACTCATAACCCTAGTTCAACCTTTTCTCGACTTAGCCAACTTGTATTATATCTCTTTCTTCCTCTTTTATGCCTTGTCTACCGTACCTACTGCAATATACTACTACTACTTAGTCATAATATACCTTTTCAGCCTCTCAATAATCACTTTAGAACCTCTTATATACATTTTCAGCTTCTCAGAATTCTTAAAGCATATCCATGTTTTCTTTACAATTGTTGCACCTTGTCATTTCACAATCATATTCCCTTCAAGTAACCATCTTTTATTATTGCGCCACTCAAGTACCTACTCAACAACCCTTATATTATAAATTGTCATCTGGTTGCACATCTCACTTTTATCATTTCTACACTCAATTGTCTATTCTTTACCAGTCATGATTCAAAAGAAAATCTCTGGATCAACTTTTTGAGTACCACCATCAAATCCTAGGGCTTCTTCATGTCATCACCTTTTTCATCTTACTCTGAATGGAAGCATAGTCAAATCCATGCTGTGTAGTTGAGCTTTCCTAAAAAATAATTCCATGAAGCATGCAAGTCCATCAGATTTTCTGAACAATATGGTTTTATCTATCAGCACCTTTAAGGATTAACTGAACGAAATATTAGAATCAATTTCAAAAAAATTCAAGGAAATGATACATGAAATCCATATTGAATGTACCAATTAATAAAAAGACACTGGCTGGCATGCATCACATGGAACAAAGTTAAACTCATCTTGCAAAGGATATAAAAGTTCAGCAGAACCTCTGATTAACTAAGTTATTCCTTCAGCAGAAACTGCTGTTGGGTGACTTTCGACATGCCTATAAATGATTTCTGGTGTATCCTTGCTCCGTAACCTGTGCTAGAAACTACATTACCAATTTTCCATGCAAAAGAAAAAGAAAAAGGAAGATATGCAAAGACTCACACTGATAGTGAAGTTTCATTCAAATAGACAGGTTAGCAGTCAGACAGGTTCCAGTAAAAACTTGAAGTAATAGAACAATAATCATAACCAATACCAGCACACCTTGCCCCTCCTATTTTGGTCACCATAACAAATCCTGATTTGTCAATCATTGCTACAAAGGGCTACCTCTCATCACCTACTGGGCTCTCTTTATTGACAGACACTGGAATCCCAAAACAACCACACAAAATAATATAAACGACAAACAAGGAACCACTACCTATATACTAAATGCAAGCAATAATGAGGGAAATAACAAAAATTAATACTTCATAGTTGTTATATTTTGAT
Organism: Areca catechu; assembly: GCA_021397845.1. Lineage (NCBI taxonomy): Eukaryota > Viridiplantae > Streptophyta > Magnoliopsida > Arecales > Arecaceae > Areca > Areca catechu. The sequence goes on along the minus strand of CM038047.1, from coordinate 44,136,596 downwards.
CATGCTAAATACCCTGACCAGGCCTCCAAGTGGCAGTGGTCAGGTCAGGTTGGGTCAAGTTAAAAAAACAACTGCAACCCAAACATCTGGTTGGGACTCCTCAACCCAAATCTGCCCCACCCCCAACTAGACCATGAAAAGTTCAACATATTGCTCTGCCAGCATACAATCAATCACTATTAAATACTTAGCCCTCATATCAGGTATAAACACTGTAAAATTTCTGGCTTTCCTTTATCCTGAAGAGCCCGAAAAAGGCTTCCTTTGATAAAAGATCTATATACTTTTATGGGTTTTGTGTTGGGAGAAAACATTGTATGGAGACCAAGTAACCTTATGCAAACTATTACAGCCAAAAGAATCCTTAGAGCAGAACTTTGATATCAAGAATTACAAGTCAAAGATTCTGCACTCGATCCTACAAATAGCATCACAGGCCATGCAAATGAGAAAATCAAGGAATTCTCAGGTGAGGAGCAAGCAAGGGGTCTGTTACAATGTTCAAGCAGCTGACTGACTGATTTGCATAGCATTAAACTAATACTGGAATTAAGAAAACTAGTTAAGGCATAAAGTTCAACAGGAACCTTTTGTAGACTGCATTAATTCATTGGCAGAAAGAGCTATCTTTGACCTGCTTAGTTGCCTTTCCGTGTACTTAAATCCCCTGATATATATACCAGCATATAAACCCTTCCAGTTTTGTTTAAAAATTATATTAGCACTATCCCTAGAATATCTAATTAGATGGTGCACAAAAGCAGGTGCTAGTATCAAGGTTTTGTTCAATTCTAATGTAGTTATGTAAGTATCAAGAAGAACAAGGGAAGTGCATAAAACAATATTAGAAATAGAGGAAAATGGAAGCAACTGTACAAATGTAAAGAACAAATAATGGGAGGAGTTACAAAAAGAGAAAAAAAAAAGAAAGAAAGAAAACAAACAATCAGATATGAAAAGTGCAATCTATTGTAGTATTAAGTAGTGTTACTGTACCATAAACTGTTGAAGTCTATCAGTATCAGATGTATCAGGATTAGACAATTGGTCTTCATATTGCTTACGAGCATTGTACATTTCCATGGCTTTTTGATAGGAAGTGATCACATTTGAGGGAATCCCATCAAAATCAGAGTTGATATCATTGACATTCCCTTGTTCACCTTCCCAAGATTTGCAATCCATAAGTGTTGATCTCAAATCAACCAAAGGAACAGATAATTGACGATGGAACAGAGCACGTATTCGCTGAACTTGTTTTCCTTTTTCCTGAATGAAAGAAGAAAATAAACAGAAATAAAGAGTGGTATGAAGGGTTTATAATGCTCAAATTCTCTATTATAGCATGTCAATAACATAAAAGCCCAAATTCACATTGCATGCTCTGACCTCATTGTTATTATCATCAATAGTTAGAAGGATAGCTTGCTCAAATTCTCTATATGCTTCCCAAATCTTGTTGCCTTCAGCAATATGCAACCCAGCAGCAGTAAGAGCATGCTCAAATAAATTTCTCATCTTCGAGATACCAGATGGCAAACATTGAGACACTGATTGATTATGTTCTTGAACAAAATTAATGTAATCATACCACAGAGGGACAGACTGCATTTAAAAGATAAGCAAAACCAATCACCCTATACATATCTTGATTATTAAATCAAATTTTCCACATTCTGTGTGGTAATTGAAACATACCAAATATTCTTGCACGCCACGTTCATACAGCTTCTCAATTTCAGTGGATGCTTCCAAACTACAGTACCCAAAAAACAATATAGATTCTTCTTTCGGGGAAAAAATGATTAAGATACATGCAACTCAACAAGAAAATGCATACACAATATAATTTCAATGATAGGCATCTTATGGCAAAAGGGAAAGCATGTAAGAAAACATTGCTATAAATTAAGAAAATTAAAAAGATTTACTTCATTAAAACAAGTACTATTATACAAAAAGATATTTTGTTAAATTCAACAAAGATGAAGTTTGACATGTTAATTACTTAAAAAAAGCAACTATCTTTCTTTTTGTCTTCCATGCATGCATGCACGCACACACATGTCATATAATAGACACCCAAAGAGCCTTTGCATGTGCACTCATCAGTCAGAACCATGGAACCCGGAACCGTCCCGTACCGCCCGGTACGGGGCGTTTCATACCGTACTGGCCAAGAGCGGTACGGTTCAGCTATATAAAACGGTTCAGGGAGCCGGACCATTAAAAAAATAAAAAAAATATTTTTTCTGTATGGTACGGTACCGTATCGTACCTTCCGATACACTTCGGTTCAGGCTCGTTTGGCTCGGTTCGGGTCCGGTTCAATTTTGGTCCAGCGATTTTTGCTTGAAAGAGGGGAGAAAGATTTTTTTTCAGTTCATTTTTTATTACCGTATTGTACCGGTACGGTACGGACTGCACCATACCATACCATCGGCTAACCGGTACGGCCCCCGGTACCGGTTCAGCGATCCTTGGTCAGAACAACTGAAGTGAAAAGAAATGAGGACTGCCACATGCCAACCGAGAAGCATTTCCATGGCACACTTGTTAATATTCTTGAAAATGCAAAGATCTAAGCTATGAACCGTAAACAAGGCAACAATTGTTGCCAATTTTTGGGAGTGATTAAAAATCACCATACTCAAATGAAAGGCATGGATAAACATGTGACTCATGAAAATAGGAAAAATATATTCAATAGAATTACAGCACAAATGAAAAGTAGTGCCTCTGGGTATTGCATGACTGCAGGCCACCAAGACTTAATGAAGCTTATGAGCTTTCAGAAAGATAATTAGAACAGCTAGGCAGCAAGGATTAGGATACCAAGAAACATGGAGGAGCATCTGCATAAAACGAAAGCAGAAAAAAGTACTGCTACTGGCATGCAGCTATAACCTTCCACATCCCGATGCCAGAAGAGAAAGTGGCCCCATTAAAAGGAAAGCGACAGAGAATCAGTTGAGAATGTCAATGGTGGTGTAATAAGGACTAAAGGAATTATAAACATGTTGACAGGATAATCCAGATCTATAATTCTTCAGATAGTTCTCACTCAAGCAATTTTTCACGCTCTACTGCAAGAATAAAATTATGCAAGTTACCTCTTTCAACTAATTGAATTTATCTTTCAAATTCTTTGACCCAATATTCTAAAGGTCATTTGCTGATTCATCCAAAAAAAAGAGTATAAAGCATCAAAATGTGTTTTTTCTTAACTTATCATTTGTAAATATTTCTATGTGGAGTTTTTGCTTATTTGGTACAGGAATGCCAATGCATGTGTAACAGATCTCCAAGCCTTTCCCCATCAAAGTTCATTATATACATCATCCAAGCCTTTCCCTCTCAAAGTGGGGTCAGCTTTGGAATACAACTCTTAGGTCAAGAAGGCTCCATGAATGATGAAGTACATATTTATGGATGATTGTCAATTTGACATCAACTCTTTAAGAATTGGTGATGGACTCAATTTTGAGTTATATAAAGCAAGGTTTTAAGACCCAATAGGATGAGGGACAACCAGGCTATCTCATTCCATTCCTATGAGAAAACAGGATGGGGATAGGGTCAAGACTCCTAAATTCATCCAAGCAGGGAAAGAAGAAGAAAAAGGAAAGATGAAGAAAAGGAAAAGTGAAAGGAAAAAAGAAAAAAGAGCAAAGGAAGGGAGAAAAAAAAGAAGTAAAGGAAGATAGGAAAGAGAAAGAAGAAGAAAAAGGAAACAAAGAAACAAGCAAAAGAAGGGACAAGAAAAGAAAGAAAAAGAAAAAGGAAAGAAAGGAAGGTGAGGAAAAATGGAGGAAAGATGGAAGAAAGGAAAGAAAGAATGAATGAAAAAGAAAGGAAAGGAAAGAGGGGGAGAGAGACAGAGGGTACCTACGAGACTCTCAACCAGAATTGTTGCCAGGACAAGGCAATACAGTGGGGCATCCCATTCTATAGAAAAATCGGGACACCCACATCTCATAGGATTTAAAATCTTGATATAAAGTCCACAAGCATCTTGCATCCTAAAAGTTAGCTACATAAAGATACATATGTTTGTTTTAAGGAGTACCCCTCCCATGACACCCCCCCCCCCAACCCCCCCAAAAAAAAAAGAAAAAAAAAGAATAACAAAGAAAGAAAGAAATGAAATGGGAACACAATGCAAGGCCATTTTTGCAAAGAACTAGACCACAGAAAGGTTGAAACAGGTTGATGTCAACTAATTTCCATTCACAAGTTTGTGATTGCCTATAACATATTCTCAAAAGTAATGAGGACACCAATGCTAAGGGACACCAACCAAAGCCAACCCACGTCAATGATCCAATCGGGGAAAAGAAAAGATTTTTTCAACCTGCTCAACTCAAATCTTTCAAAAGAAAAAAATTGAAGAATTGTAGAAGTAAAGCTTAAATCCTTCTTTCAGTGATCTACATCAAGTCTAGTGATCCTCCTGAATATCTATAGTGGTCAAAATGGTTTACATGAGTTTGATGATCCACCTATATCACTCAACAACACTTCTGAACTTTTGCCCTATGCCAAGAATATGGAAAACAATGCATCTCCAACATAAGGTTGCTGTTGCACCAAGACAAATATAGCATCTTTTGAGGCTGGCAGTGACATAATAAGTGATCATCAACATGATCACAAGTTCTCAACTACCATCTCCGCGGTCCTTCCAATTTAGCATGAGTGCAAGATGATAATGACAATGGAATTACTCAACGTTATGGAACTTATGAAGCTTTCCCAAGGAAATAGTTTCACATAGTACAAATTACTATGACACGAAACAAATAAACATCACCATAAAGGGTTTTCTGGTTGCCTTTATGCTCTAGGAAAAAGCCAAAAAAGATAACGTTAACTGTTAAGGATTACCTACACATTTTATGAAAAAACAAGACTGGTCCTTTTATTAATCAAATGTATTGTTTATATTTTCTGAAACTTTCTTACAGCAACTTATATGAAAAGCCAATCAAACATTTTACACTACTGATTTTCATGTTGTATTATTTTGGTAAAACTTCACATCTACAGAATGATCCTGACAAATATAAGGAGGACCATGTTAACTTTACTTGTTACTTGATTCACCCTAGCTAACAGTTTTATTTACCATTTATGTAGACTTGGCAAGTATGAAGAAGAGAATAGCACTAACTTATAGAAATATTTTCTTTAGGACACTTAATCACTTGAAAGGTGTACCATGCTAAAAATAATTATCAGCAACCACTGACATGAATTTTTTAAACATGAAGTTTATTAGCTGAATCGTTGAAATGGAATCATGTATCTAAATTTTGCAAGGCAATGATCAGCATGAATCAGCTAGTCCAAGCTTGTGTTGGTAATGCTGAGTAACTCTTTTTCTCAATGATTAGAGGTACACTAAATTCCATGCCAACCAGAGGAAATGGAAAGAAACCTTTTTAATCTTTAATGAGTCAAATGCTAAAGAAACAAAAGGTTCTTTTCTTTTGATTTTTTTTGGTCATTTCTTTCTCGTAGTTGAGCAAACCCTATCATAGGTTAAACCGACTTTACAACTAAAAAATTAATAGTTTCAAAAAGGATTCAGGTCCCGGTGGGACATCCCACGGGATACCGGGACAGGGTACCATCCCATGTATCAGGACAGGATATGATGCCAACATCCCAGCATCCCAATCGAGATACCTCAGGACATCCCCTGTCCCGAGTGTCAAGACAGGACGAGATACCGACACGTCTTGTTTCACGAAAAAACCGGGACAGGCCCATTCCATGGGATTTAAAATCTTGGTTTCAAATATTAAACTTATGTATGGCTCAAATCACTAAATTTTATGAAATAAATTTTCTGGCAAATGCATGTTTAAGGTGATAAAGATGCTTCTGGCATTAATGGGCATAACTAAAAAACATGACTGAAAGTAAGACATGCCATACATATAAAATAACATCAAACAACATAAAATATGCCTTAATTCTTTTCTCCACAATCTCTGGTCATGTTCCCTTATGTCTTTCCATTCCCTTTCTAAATCCTAAACAACATAAAATGTATGGCGCATAAAACACCATACCAATACTAAATATGCTCGATAAAATAAGCATCAACTGAACCAGATATACTAACTGTCAATGCAAACACGAAAGTAATAAGGAGAAGGTTCATTTTTCTTAACAAAATATTTCATTGGAATGATTATACAGATAAACTATTACATGAAATAGAGAGGCAACCTGATATTCTCAATGTAACTCTTCCTACAAAATCTTCCTCGACAAAGTATATAAAGAATTTCTTTAGGAATTGAATATACTAATAAATCAGAAAGATCATCTATAGCATATATTATGCTTTTAACAATTACTTACTAAAGCAATCTAATCATATCAATTTCTTCTTTAATTAAATCATATCATTTTCTTCTTTAATTTTTTAGTTGTTGACAAACAAATTCATGAAAATCATGTTCATTTTTTTAATCAACTGAGACTGTTGAGTTCCTTAAAAGCTCTACAGGTTAGTGATTGTACAAGTTTTGATCAAGTATTGGAAAAATCAAAATGCTTGCTACATATCATGGCAATGCAACCTAGGTGGGAAAAAGAAAGGAAGGGACAAGGAGAGATTGCACAATTAGGATTTTTTACAATATGAGGAAGTTAATTATCAGAGGAACAGCCTTATCATGAGCAAACATAGCCAATGAGTTACATACCTTGAATATGGCAGTCAAATATTGATTTATCTTAAAAGGTTGATTTAGAAATCTATGCAGGTAGATGGCTATTGTTATTCGCAATGCATGAGAGAGAAAAGTGTAAACTATAAAGAACATCTCAGAACTGAATCAAGTGATCAAACATTGCATAATGAAGGTGATCTCTGACATCGTTATTGGTAAACAGCAGGTAAATTTAGAGGTTTAAATGTGCATGACGATGAATGAATGTGCAACTCTGTAGATAATTTATATGATTCCATGTTCATACATAAGCATATGCCAGTGATAAGTAACGTCATTCACTAGTGACGACACTAGGCTACTAGGACACTACTTCTAAACAAGTTGGTAGCACATAATTCAGAATGTAGATGCCTGCACACAATTCACATGCATCTCAGAATGTATCTAAAGAAACGCTTCCCAAGACTTGATCAACTCCATGCAATTAACATCGGATAGGGCCTATTTATCCATGTGCCTTATTCACTGTCAATAAAAATGGACATAATTAACTTTAGAAAAATATTTAGTAACTTAGCAGATGCATGCATAACCAGCATATATATATGATCAGTAACTTAGCAGATGCATGCATAACCAGCATATATATATGATCATGCTGACCTTAAACTAGACATGTCTGCATGGCAAACATGAACCCAAAAAAAAAAGAACATTTAAATTAAATAAGTATAACCACATACCCTTCACTTAATGAAATCTCATCTTTCGTCCACTCCTGCCACATTTTCTGGCTTAGAGGAAAGCGCTCATTCATAGCATTTCTTGCTTGTCTTAGCTTCTCAACATGTCCAGATTTCCTCAAGCATTGAATATACTGACCAAAAAAAAGGAAAGCAAAGTGTATTAATTCAATAATGCAAAAGTGCATGCATGAATGCATGCCTGTGCGCATGTATTTCTAGAAGCATATGTAAGTGATGATGAAATCAATGTATAGAGCTTACAGTCTATTTTTTGTGGATAAATATCATGAAAAAGTTGATCAACTTTTTTATTGATCAACTTATGTTCTCACACTTTTCAAGATGGATAAGTTACTTTTTCTAAATAGCATTTATCCATAAAATGAAAAAAAATCTCACCCACCTGAAAGATAGCTAAATCATTTTTCCGCCAAGCAATAAAGTAAATATTAAATTTTATTCTTAAAATATTGTCATTCTCATTTTCAATATCTCCATCACTTAATGTCCAATAACTTAGTTATCAACTACCATTTATACCATTTATACTTACAAAGTATAAAGGATATTATATAAAATACAAATAAATTTTAACAACTTATCTCGGAAAGTAGTAATGCAAAAAACCATGAATAGTAAAAGAACATGGATAATAGATTTTAAAGCCATGTTTTCATGTTAAAAAAATATGGATAAATTATTTGCCTATCTAAATGTTACCTGGAGATATTTACTTGAAAAAATATAATTTTCCAGGTAAATTTGTCAGGCCAAAAGAACAGGCCTTTAAGGTTCAAGTAGAGAGTTCCAGACCCCTTATTGCACAAAGCTTTGACATCTAAACCAATAACTAGATAAATTGCTCCTGTACAATCCTCCATATTACATTACATTAAACTGACCGCATAAACATCTTATCCAAACAATACTACTTCGAAGCAATTCATTTTTCACAACTAATACTCCAAGGCTATGAATTTCTGAAGTGCAACAATCAACGCATTCGGTTCCTCAATAAAACCTCGCAGCCATGCTTCTGTTTCGACTCCATACAGGAGTCCATGCCAACCTTCTTTTCCAAGCTTACGACCCTCAATTGCACTGCATATCTAAAAGCTCGTACTTATCCTCAAAAAGATGCGACATGGGAAATCAGTTTAACAACAAGCTATGTACTCTTCAAGAACCCTGGCAGTGAAGAGATGGACGAGAACGGAAGAGCTGCAATTCGTTAAAACGAGCAAATAACAGCGGCGAGGCAAAAACAAAGAGAGGGAGGGACGACGCAACTCCAGATTTCATTCAAGTCAAGGAACATTTTTACGTTCTGTTCTAGATGAAACAGAGTAACTGGACACTAAATCGTATATGGATAGGCCAAAGAAAGGCTTCATTGCTATTCCCGAATTGCAATTCGCTAAAACGAGCAAATAAGAGCGGCGAGGTAAAACTAAGAGAGGGAAACTGAGGAAGGGTACCTGGACGTGAGCTTCGTAGTTGAAGGGATTCTCGGCGAGCGCGGCCTCTAGGGTTTCGATCTGGAGGTCCTCTGCGGCTTCGTCATCGGACTCGGAATCGGAGGAGGAGCTAGGGTTCTTGCCCTCGGCCTCCGAGGCGGCTCCGCCTCCATCTCGGGCGCCGCCGTGGGACTCCTCCTCTAGGGTTTCTTCCATTGCCGCATCTCCAGCTTCCGCTCGATCTTCTTCCATGGCCACGATACAAGGCCGTATCCGGGACTGTCGACAAAAACCCTTCCAACTTCGCTCGCTGCAGCAAGTCGGCGGGTTGGGGTTCAAGCTTCGTGTGACGAACGTGCCCCTGCATCTTGGCGTTTTTACTTCCACGAGCCCACTCATGGATTCATGGAGGACCAAAACTTACAAAACGTATATCTTTCCGGATACAGCATTTAACCATGAAAAAACAAAAGCTTTTTTAGGTACGCTAAAATATAGAAAAATGGTTTCAAAACCTATTCTTCCATGTCACTGCCTTTTTGTACAGGTTACTAAGTTATATCTATATTTTCCAGAATAATTTTTATTATATAAAATACTATTTATATTTATATAAAAATATTATGTTATATTATATTAATAATATTGTATTGTATTGTATCTCGTATCATATTCATATCGTATTGTATTTTATCATAATATGATATAGTATAAGGACATGGACATAACCCATACTTTGGTATATATATATATATGATATGACTGTTACGCTGACGTGGCATGTCTCAGATTCCGCCGGACATGGTTCGAATCATGTGGATTTTTTCGGCGAGTGAAATCGGAGACGGGTCCACCTCGGCCGAAGTCGAGCACTTCTCTACCGCTCCGCCAGGTGTCCGACCAGGAGGGGTCCACCTCGGCCGAAGCTGGCGGCCCCTCGCTCCCTCGTCGGGTGGCGCCCGGAGACTGGTCCACCTCGATCGAGGTCGAGCCGGGCCCTCCTGCTCCTTTGCCAGTTGGCACCCGAAGACGGGTCCACCTCAGTCGAAGTCGAGCACTTATCTGCCGCTCCGCCAGGTGTCCGCCCAGGAGGGGTCCACCTCGGCCAAAGCTGGCGGCCCCTCGCTCCCTCACCGGGTGGCGCCCGGAGACGGGTCCACCTCGGCTGAGGTCGAGCCGGGCCCTCCTGCTCCTTCGCCAGTTAGCGCCCGTAGACGGGTCCACCTCGACCGAAGTCGAGCACTTCTCTGCCGCTCCGCCAGGTGTCCGCCCAGGAGGGGTCCACCTCGGCCGAAGCTGGTGGTCCCTCGCTCCCTCTCCGGGTGGCGCCCAGAGACGGGTCCACCTCGGCCGAGGTCGAGCCGAGCCTTCATGCTCCTTCGCAAGTTGGCGCCCGGAGACGGGTCCACCTCGGTCGAAGTAGAGCACTTCTTTACCGCTCCGCCAGGTGTCCGCCCAGGAGAGGTCTACCTCGGTTGAAGCTGGCGGCCCATCGCTCCCTCACCGGGTGGCGCCGGAGACGGGTCCACCTCGGTCGAGGTCGAGCCGGGCCCTCCTGCTCCTTCGCCAGTTGGCGCCCGTAGACGGGTCCACCTCGGTCGAAGTCAAGCACTTCTCTGCCGCTCCGCCAGGTGTCCGCCCAGGAGGGGTCCACCTCGGCCGAAGCTGGCGGTCCCTCGCTTCCTCTCCGGGTGGCGCCCGGAGACGGGTCCACCTCGGCCGAGGTCGAGCCGGGCCTTCCTGCTCCTTCGCCAGTTGGCGCCCGGAAATGGGTCCACCTCGGCCGAAGTCTAGCACTTCTCTACCGCTCCGCCAGGTGTCCGCCCAAGAGGGGTCCACCTCGGCCGAAGCCGGCGGCCCCTCGCTCCCTCATCGGGTGGCGCCCGGAGACGGGTCCACCTCGGCCGAGGTCGAGCCGGGCCCTCCTGCTCCTTCGCCAGTTGGCGCCCGGAGACGGGTCCACCTCGGCCGAAGTAGAGCACTTCTCTGCCGCTCCGCCGGGTGTCCGCCCAGGAGGGGTCCACCTCGACCGAAGCTGGCGGCCCCTCGCTCCCTCGCCGGGTGGCGCCCGGAGACGGGTCCACCTTGGCTGAGGTCGAGCCGGGCCCTCCTGCTCCTTCGCCAATTGGCGCCCGAAGATGGGTCCACCTCGACCGAAGTCGAGCACTTCTCTGTCGCTCCGCCGGGTGTCCGCCCAGGAGGGGTCCACCTCGGCTGAAGCCGGCCCTGCGTAGTGAGGCCTCCGGGAAGTGGGGGCGCGAGTTTCAAAATCGCCACTCAGGTAGCGCGCGCCGTGCCTCGCGAGGAGCGCCAGTACGGTCCGCAGTGACGTGCGAAACCTCGTTTACATCAGCCCGATGGGTTCCGCAACCGAGAAGCGGAGTCCTGGCAGGCAAGAGCCAGCAACGGACATCGTCAATGCCGGGAAGGAGAGCACCCGTGCTCGGCCCAAGGCCTCGCCAGTATCTTCCCTCTCCCCTTTTTCTCGCTGGGCTTGACAAGCAAGACAAGGAGGCCACTGGGTTCCCGGACCCAAAGGGGAAAGCAAAAATGGAGAGAGAGAAAAAAGTGAAGGCTGAGAAGGAGCCTCCCGAGGGGGAAGCCGGAGGCAATGTGATGGGATAAAAGGATGGGAAGAGCGGATAGCCAGGTAAGTGGAAAAAAAGGCTGGGAAAAAGAAGGCATCGAGAGAAGGATCCAGGGACCCGAGAGGGGTCCTTCGGCGTGAGCTCGGTAAAGGAGCTAGGCCCAATTTCCACTCTTCCTAAGACCTCTTTTGTTAAGATCTTCTCTAAGTCTTGGGCTCCTTTGGGGACCCACTTTAGGGATTCTGTTCCATCTCGCCGTACTCTACCCTGACCGTCGGAGCTCCCTGGCCCCAGGCCAGGGTTTCTGACCTTTTTTGCAGGATCGAAGCTCGGAGATCTCGAGGTGAGACAGTCTGAGACCAGTACCAGCTTTGAAGCTACACGCCGCCGCGGTGAGATCGGCACTAGATTGGCGTGCCAGATAGGGGGGCAGGACAGCAACCCTAGTGCAAGCTAGCTCTCCGCGGGCCACAGCGCGCTCCGACCATGGTGGTGACACGCGGACGCGAAGCGTCCACCAGTCGAGTAGGGGAAGTCCCTTCCCCTCAGGGGCCGCGTAGCCCGGAGAGGGAGCTACATGCTCCATCTCCTCTTCCTCCGCAGCCGTCCCCGGTGGACGGACCTTTCACAGCTGTCATCCAACAGCTGCAAACCCTGACCACAGCAATCCGGCAGCTACAACACCAGCAACGGTCCCTAGCCACTCAGCCCCAGCCAGGGACCCCCGTGGCTCGGGCCGCGGGGCCCCGCGGAAGCCTGCGCTCCATCCAAGGCAAGCCCTCTCAATCGCAGGCAGTCTTCAACCCCCGCGGGAGCCACCAAACCCCCGCGAAGAGAAATTACTCCGGTTCGGTGGATCACGAGAGTCGATCCCCGGCCAACGATGCCGAGACGGTGCACCGCAGCAGGCAACGTCGGGGCAAGGCCCCCCACCGAGACCGATCGACGCCTCCTTCGCCAGCGGCCTCGGTGGAAGATTCCACTGACAAGGCCATCATGCGCCAGGCCGAGAGGTGCCTGGAGCAGCACGAGCGCAAGCTGGTGGAGTTCACCCACCGATTTGCCGACCTGCAGAACTCCTCGGCGAACCCGGCGGGCTATGACGCCCGGCCACCCTTCTCCCGTGAAATCCAAGAGGAGCCGATGCCGAGTCGGTTCCGCATGCCACAAGTGGATCCTTACGATGGGACCACCGACCCCTTGGATCATCTGGAGAACTACAAGGCTCTCATGAGGGTCCAGGGGGGCACGAACGCCCTTTTATGCGTCGCCTTTCCTGCTACCCTCCGGAAGGCTGCTCGAGTCTGGTTCACCCGTCTCAAGCCCGAATCTATTTGCTCCTTCCATTAACTGGAAGGAAAGTTTGTGGCACACTTCGACGCTTGCCGGAAGGTGCCAAGAGATGTGGATAGCCTCTTCTCCATCCGCCAGCAGGATCAGGAGCTGCTTCGGGACTACATTACCCGCTTCAAGACCGATGCCCTGTAAATCTACGGTCTAGACGAGCCTGTTGCCATGCTGGCATTGAAGCGCGGACTCAAGACATCCCGCTTAACCTATTCCCTAGACAAGAAACCCCACAGGACGTACTCCGAGCTCCTCCTCCGTGTCCATAAGTACATCCGAGCGGAGGAGGCCGATCGCACCAGGCGAGAGCTGGACAGGAGGTCCTCGAAGAAGCCGGCCCCGAGGGATGTCCCCGGGACCCGGAGGCCCGGACCACCTACTGATCCCCGTCTAGGCCCGAAGCCGAAGAGCGGCGCTCCCCCGGAGCGAAGTTTCACCCCTCTACTTGCTCCCAGAACGAAGATCCTCATGGAGATTGAGGGTGAGCACTACCTTCGCCGACCTCCTCCTCAGAACCCAAGGAACACCCACGACAAAACAAAATACTGCCAGTTCTACCGCGAGCATGGCCACGACACGGAGGAATGCCGCAATCTGAAGCGGGAAATCGATGAGTTGATTAAAAGAGGCTACCTTAGGAAGTTTGTGAGGAATGAGGCCCCGGCAAAAGGATAGCCGCTCGCAGCCCTTCCCCCAGTCCCTGCGATTGACAACCGCCCAATGGAGAAGCCGGTGGGCATGATCTCTTGGGGGATCGGGCGTGCGGCGAAGAGAACCCGGGAGGCGGGTGACCCGGAGGATGTATCCCCCTTTGAGAATGGGAATGAAAACAAGAATGTAAACAATGATGCAGTGGTGGTCGAGATGACCATCGCAAAGCATCTTGTACGTCGCATTATGGTAGATAGTGGGAGCTCTACTGACGTGCTTTTTTATGATGCTTTCTCCCGAATGAACATGTCTCATGATCAATTAAGGCCAGTGCACACCCCTCTTGTGGGCTTTACCGGGGCTCGGTGGGGGTCGAAGGGTAGATCACTCTCCCTGTCACCGCCGGATCCCCACCTCGGCAGATTACCATCATGATGATATTTACTGTTGTCAAGCTCCCCTCGCCTTATAATGCAATCCTTGGCCATCCGGGCTCAACCAATTGGACGCCGTGATTTTCACCAAACGGTTACTAGTACAGTTCCCCACAGCCTCTGGGACTGGGGTGATGAGGGGGACGACCCAGCCCATCCAGCATTGACTTCAGACGGTCCCGGGTGCCCGAGGTGCTGAGCTCAACCCCGACGTCGACGACCTCGACTTAAGGAAGAAGGAACCCAGGGGAGGACCCGTAGAACACCTATTGACGTATCCCCTTGGTTCGAACCCTCAGAAGACTGTGCATGTGGGGGCCCAGCTCCCGGAGGAAGAACGGATCCGCCTGCTGGATTTTCTCCGCGCGAACACGGATGTGTTTGCCTGGTCCACAGCTGACATGCCGGGCATCCCCTCGGAAGTCATCACCCACAGGCTAAGTGTTGACCCGAGGTGTCGCCCGGTCCGCTAGAAGAAGAGGAGTTTCGCTGTAGAAAGGCAGAAGGCCATTAATGAAGAAGTAGAGAAGCTCCTCACCACCAGTTTTGTGTGGGAAGTACAGTATCCCAGTTGGCTGGCGAATGTGGTCATGGTAAAGAAGAGTAGTGGCAAGTGGAGGATCTGCGTGGACTACACCGATCTCAACCGAACTTGCCCGAAGGACAGTTTCCCTCTTTCGAAAATTGACAAGTTGGTGGACACCACTTCGAGGCATCGCCTACTCTCTTTCATGGATGCCTTCTCCGGGTACAACCAGATTCGAATGCACCCAGAGGACGAAGAGCACACCGCTTTCGTCACCGACCGCGGAACTTACTGTTACAAGATGATGCCATTCGGTCTCAAGAACGCCGGAGCCACGTACCAGCGGCTGGTCAACAAAGTCTTCAAAGATCAGATCGGCCGCAACATGCAGGTATACGTGGATGATATGCTGGTAATGAGCAAGCCTCTTTCTGACCATGTCGACGACCTGGCGGAGACCTTCGGCAACCTCCAACTTCACCAGATGAAGCTGAACCCGGCGAAGTGCACCTTCAGCGTGTCCACCGGAAAGTTCTTGGGATTCATGGAGACCCAAAAAGGGATAGAAGCCAACCCGGAAAAGGTCCAGGCCATTTTGGACATGGAGCAGCCCACCTCCAAGAAGCAAGTATAGCGACTCACCGGCCGGATAGCCGTCCTGATTCGGTTTATCTCGAGGTCTGCTGACCGCTACCGGCCCTTCTTCAAAGTGCTGAGGAAGATGAACAACTTCACCTGGACCGAGGAGTGCCAGGAGGCATTAGACGAGCTGAAGAGGATGCTTGCATCACCGCCACTGCTCTCCAGGCCCGAAGAAGGAGAGGAGCTCATCCTGTACCTGGCGGTCATCCCGGAGGTCGTCAGCTCGGTCCTAGTTCGGGCCGACGACCAGGGAGTGCAGAGATCGGTGTACTACACGAGCAAGCTCCTCCGCGATGCGAAGCTTAGGTATTCCGGGTCTGAAAAACTCATTTTTGCACTAATAGTGTCCGCCCAGCGTCTCAGGCCCTATTTCCAAGCACACCCCATTGTCGTCCTGATGGATCAGCCGCTGAAAGCGATACTCAGCCGACCTGACACATCCGGGCGATTGGCGAAGTGGGCACTCAAGCTTAGCGAGTTTGATATCACTTATCGACCAAGGTCGGCCATGAAGGCACAAGTGCTCGCTGACTTTTTGGTCGAGTGCGCAGGCCTGGGCAAGGGGATGGAAGAAGGCCCTCTGGACCGGCAGCCGGAACCGGGACCCGAGGAGGACGTTTGGGTCCTTTATGTGGACGGGGCCTCGAACTCCAGCGGGAGCGGAGCCGGACTCATCCTCACCAACGGCGAGGGGGTCGTCGCCGAATGTGCACTCCGTTTTCATTTCGCCGCAACTAACAATCAGGCGAAGTACGAAGTGCTCCTCGCGGGGCTGAGAGTGTCCCGCGAGTTGGGCATGGCCAACCTCAAGGCCTTCACTGATTCGCAGCTGGTGGTCGGACAGATCTCTGGAGAGTACGGCGCGTGGGACCCTTAAATGGTGAAATACCTGGAGCTCGTGAGAACGAGTGCGACTGGATTTCGGCGCTTTAGCATCTCCCATATACCCCATGGGAAAAATGCTTGCGCGGACGCGCTCTCCCGAATGGCAACCCTGCCGGACTCGCTGTTGGGCTGTGCTTATGTTGAGCATCTCAAGTTCCCGAGCTATGAGACCCCCGTGAAGGTCCAACAGGTCAGCCAAGAGCCCAGCTGGATGGATAAGTACGCTGAGTACATTACCAGCGGCATCTTACCGGAGGACCGCGTAGCGGCTCACCTTATCAAGAGGAAGGCCGCGCGATTTGTCTTAATGGATGGACAACTGTATCGGAAGTCCTATTCCTACCCCCTCTTCAAATGCCTGAGACCCGCGGAGGCCGCACTCGTACTCCAAGAAATCCACGAGGGCATCTGTGGGAGTCACATGGGGGAACGCTGGCGTACAAGGCCCTCCGCCAAGGTTATTTCTGGGAGACCATGAAGGAGGATGCAGCTGACTACGTGAAGAGGTGTGACCGATGCCAGCGGCATGCCGTGGTGCAGCATCAGCCCTCCACTCTACTCTCCCAACTCTCCGCTCCATGGTCGTTCGCTCAGTGAGGAATGGATCTCTTAGGACCTTTTCCCCCGGCGTCCGGGCAGCAGAAGTTTTTAATCGTGGCCATCGACTGCTTCACAAAGTGGATCGAGGCCGAACCCCTAGCCCGGATCACGGAGGCAAACGTCGCCAAGTTCCTCTGGAAGTCAATCATCTGGCGTTTTGGCCTACCGCACACCATTATCACTGATAACGGACGTCAATTCGACTGTCGGGAGTTTGAAGAATTCTGCAGCAACCTCGGCATCCACCATCGCTTCACCTTGGTGGTGCATCCATAGATAAACGGAGAAGCCGATGTAATGAATAGGACTATCTTGCAGGGCCTCCGGACAAGGCTGGACCAGGTCAAGGACAGGTGGGCGAAAGAGCTCCCGAGCGTCCTGTGGGCGTACCACACCACCCCGAGGACAGCCACCAATGAGACCCCGTTCAACCTCGTCTTCGGAGCCGAAGCGGTTATCCCGATAGAGCTCAGCCTACCCACCTTGCACGTGGAGCAGTATGATGAAGTGGAGAATCCTGCCAGGATGCTGCTAAACCTGGACCTCCTTGAAGAGACGAGGGACAAGGCTCGAGTCCAAATGACAGCCTATAGGCAACGAGTGGCCAGGTACTACAACTCTAGAGTGCGACCGAAGTCCTTCCGTCTAGGAGATCTGGTACTATGCCAGGCTGAAGCTTCCCAGCCACGGGAGTGCGGAAGCTCTCCCCGAACTGGGAAGGCCCTTATAGGGTGGCGAAGGTCCTCCCTCACGGGGCCTACTACCTGGAGGAGCTAGGAGGGTCCCGATTCCCTCGGACCTGGAATGCCTCAAACTTGAGGATGTATTACCAATAGTGTAAGGTTCCGTGAACTCCTGCAATGAAATCCTTTTGCTTCAAATGCTCCTTCTCACCTCGTAGGGAGAGAGCCACTTAGCTTTGAGTTCGGCGAACACGAGTGTGGCCGAAGACCCGAGAAGGCAACAGGTCCCGGACTTCGGTCTGGAATGCGGGGCGGAACCAAGCTCGCCCACGCAGTCCCGAAGAACAGCCCGGCAAGCCGCGCAGGGCTCGAATAAAGCCTACGGCCCCGGGGTTCAGTTCGGAGGTCCCGGACTTCGGTCTGGAAGGCGGGGTGGAACCAAGTTTGCCCACGTAGTCCCGGAGAACAGCCTGGCAAGCCGCGCAGGGCTCGGATAAAGCCTACGGCCCCGGGGTTCAGTCCGGAGGTCCCGAACTTCGGTCTGGAAGGCGGGGCAGAACCAAGTTCACCCACGCAGTCCCGGAGAACAGCCCAGCAAGCCGCGCAGGGCTTGGATAAAGCCTGCGGCCCCGGGGTTCAGTCCGGAGGTCCCGGACTTCGGTCTGGAAGGCGGGGCAGAACCAAGCTCGCCCACGCAGTCCCAGAGGACGAACTGGTAAGCCGCGTAGGGCTCGCACAAAGCCTGCTCCACCGGTGTTCAGTCCGGAAGTCCCGAACTTCTGTTTGAAGGGTGGGGCAGGACTCAGTCTGCCCGCGAGCTCAGCTCGGAACGCACTACAGGACTTAGTCCCGGTGCCCCAAACCAACATTCAGTTCAAAAAAAAAAAAAAAGAAAGAACGAAGCAAAAATCTGCTGAAGGAGAAGTTTCATTGATTTAGAAATGTAAACACAGTGAAGGAGTCCCGACAGGCCGGGAGTCATCGAAAAGAAAAAAAAAAAATACAAAAAAGAAAAAAAGAAGTCCACAGAGCCGGGGAGGCTACTTCGGCGCGGTGGCATCCTCCTCGGGCTGAGGCGCACTCTCGCCGCCTGCACCGTCGATGGGTGGCTGCTCGGGGGCTACTCTGGAGTTGCAGCATCATCACCAGCTGCTGTTGGAGCCTCTCCACTGGGCTCCTGCCTCCTGCCATCGAGGATTACCCCACTGAGGTCGAGCTCGAGGTAGAAGGAGCTTACCTTCTCCCGGCATATCTTGAACCCCTTCAAAAAGGAGTCCACGACAGCCTCCCGAACCTCTGCGATGTATTCCTCGGAGGCCCGGAACTTCGGGACGGCCTCCTACGCCTCCCGCTTCGACGCCTCCAGTAGCCCGTTGACGTAGGAGCTATTCTCCTTGGCCGCGTTCAGCTCCTTCCGGACCTCCTCCACCCGGCGCTCCAGCGACCAGGATTGAGCCCTGAGGCGGGTCTTCTCCGCCGCGTCCTCCTCTGTGCGGCGCTGGCTCGAGATCCTCTCCTCGGGTAGGGAGGTCTCAAGCTCCTTGATGCGCCTCTTGGTGCGGGCTAGGTCAGATCGGAGGGCCTGATTATTCCCTCGCAGCTCGACCCCTTTCTCCATGAGGTCTTTGACGTCGGCTGTGAGCTTGTCGAGCTTCTCCTCCTTCTCGGCATCCTTCTTGGCGTACCCGGCGAGGAAGTTCTTCAGCAGCAGCACGTCGGTCCCGATCTGCGCCAGAAGAAGAAAGGTTAGGCAGAACCCAACTGGAACTTTAAAAGGAAGGGCTCCGAGCTCGGGACTTACTGTGAAGAGCTACGGGAGGATTCCGAGCAGGGCGTCGCTATAGTCCCGGCCACCCCTTAGCCGGCGATCCTGGGAGGTGCAGGCAAACTCCATGACCTTCTCCGCGAGGCCCTGGTCGTGGTTCACGGAGCACCGGCTGGTGAGGTTCGGTGGTGGGGCAGACGAGTCGGCAGCAGTAGAGGTGACCGTCCCCTCACCGGGCAGAGCAGCCATCAGCGGGGCCATCGCCGTGCTGGTGACCACCGTGGGTGCAGTTGGAGCGGCGGTTGAAGTAGACGCTGCCCGGGAAGGGACTGGCCCCCCCTCTTCCACGACCCTGTCGAGGTCGACGACAGGGACGTCGGGCGCCCGGGTTCGAGGTGGCCTGGATGCGGGAGCCACCGTCACGGGATCGGAGGTGGGGATCGGCGCGGCCTCCCGGCTCACCTCGGTACGAGCCCTCTTCGCCATGGGTTCGGTCCCCTCGGTAACATCCCTCTGTGCGGCGCCCTCCAGTAGATTCTCCAAGGAAAACTTCATACCTGAAAGGAAGTAGAGGTCAGACGGACTAGTCAAAAAGAAAAGAAGAGGGGAGTACGAGGTGAAAGGGAAGCCCGAGCCTCACCCAGCTCCCGGATGGGACTGATTCCCGCCTCGAACAAGTTCTGCTCCGAGAGCAGGACATCGAGGGTCGGGACCGCATCGCTCAGCAGCTGTGAGAAGACCTCTTGGTCCGCTGGGTCAACTTGGGAGTTCCGGTTCGGAGATCGATCCGGCTCGCTCCAGGCCCAGTCGACGTCCTCGACCGAGGCAAAAAAGAACTAGTTCTTCCAGCCCTTGATAGAAGAAGGGAGGTCGAACCTGAGGCACCTAAGCCGATGTGAGATGTACCACCAGCCATCATCGGTGGAATAGCGCTTCAGGGTGAAAAGAGCCCTGAAGAGGGAGAAACGGGCAACAAACCTGTGGAAGTGACAAAAAACTATGAAGGCAAAAATGACCCGGATGGCGTTTGGAGCCAACTAGGCCGGGACCAAGCGGTAGTGGCTGAGAAAGAAAAGGAAGAAAGGGTGAAGGGGGAACTGAAGACCCCCAAGGAGGAAGTCCTCGTAGAAGGCTATTCGCCCGGGGTCGCTTAAGGTCACTCGATCTTCGGACCGCGGGAGATAAAGATGAATCGACTCCGGGATACCGTAGACCTCCCGGAGCAGAGAAAGGTCATCTTTGGTCATCGTTGAGACGTGACCGGAGGGACCAATCGAAGAGATGGTCGGAGGAGGAAGAGAAGAAATCGGACGGGCGGAAACTGCAGGAGGAGACCTAGGACCCCTAGGAATGCCTATGGTTACACCCCCGGGTTGGAGCCGCCTGCGGATCTCGTCTGGGATCACCTCCCCTTCCGAGGAAGAAGGCGATGGAGTCCTCGACCGGGATGGACCAGCCTCGTCCAGATTGGAAGAGACATGACGACGACGCGCCATGGGGGAAGAAAGGGTGCAAGAAAGTTGCTAAGGCCGAGAGACGGAAAGGAGAAGAAGACGCGGGAACTCACCAAAATACTCTGTTTAAAAGAAGTGGCAACCCCGGAAGGTGAAGGAAAGCCCACTGCAACCGCCGGCGGAGCACGAGAAAGTGGAGGGACTTCGTTTCCCGAAAGTCCCCCTCCTTTTCAAATTCGATCGACAGCGACCGTACCCCTCATTCCGTTCCGAACCACCTGATGGATGCCGCATGGACGCACACCCGACATCGACGCTTTGGTTCGATAGAAACTGCCTCCTTTTCGAAATGACACATTAATGGCCGCCGGAAATGCGACGCGTGGCAACCTCTCATAGGACCTCGGGCGTAACAAGGAACGTCGACGAGGATCGTGGCAATTATGGCGCGAGATTTTCGCCTTCCCCACGTCATCTCCGCATTAAATCCCCATGTTCCGAGCCACGACGCCTTGGCGGAACGAGAGGATGGGGGGCAACTGATATGGCTATTACGCTGACGTGGCGTGTCTCAGGTCCCGCCGGACGTGGTTCGAACCACGTGGATTTTTTCAGCGAGCGAGATCGGAGACGGGTCCACCTCGACCGAAGTCGAGCACTTCTCTGTCGCTCTGCCAGGTGTCCGCCTAGGAGGGGTCCACCTCGGCCGAAGTTGGCGGCCCCTCACTCCCTCGCCGGGTGGTGCCCGGAGATGGGTCCACCTTGGCCGAGGTCGAGCCGGGCCCTCCTGCTCCTTCGCCAGTTGGCCCCAGGAGACGGGTCCACCTTGGTCGAAGTCGAGCACTTCTCTACCGCTCCGCCAGGTGTCCGCCCAGGAGGGGTCCACCTCGGCTGAAGCTGGCGGACCCTCGCTCCCTCACTGGGTGGCGCCCGGAGATGGGTCCACCTCGGCCGAGGTCGAGCCGGGCCCTCTTACTCCTTCGCCAGTTGGTGCCCGTAGATGGGTCCACCTCGACCGAAGTCGAGCACTTCTCTGCCGCTCCGCCAGATGTCCGCCCAGGAGGGGTCCACCTCGCCCGAAGTTGGCGGTCCCTCGCTCCCTCTCCGGGTGGCGCCCGGAGACGGGTCCACCTCGGCCGAGATCAAGCCGAGCCTTCCTGCTCCTTCACCAGTTGGCGCCTGGAGACGGGTCCACCTCGATCGAAGTAGAGCACTTCTCTGCCGCTCCGCCAGGTGTTCGCCCAGGAGGGGTCCACTTGGACCGAAGCTGGCGGCCCCTCGCTCCCTCACCGGGTGGCGCCCAGAGACGGGTCCACCTCGGCCGAGGTCGAGCCAGGCCCTCCTGCTCCTTCGCCAGTTGGCACCCGTAGACGGGTCTACCTCGGCCGAAGTGGAGCACTTCTTTGCCGCTCTACCAGGTGTCCGCCCAGGAGGGGTCCACCTCGGCCGAAGCTGGCGGTCCCTCGCTCCCTCTCCGGGTGGCGCCCAGAGACGAGTCCACCTCGGTCGAGGTTGAGCCGGGCCTTCCTGCTCCTTCGCCAGTTGGCGTCCAGAAACGGGTCCATCTCGGTCGAAGTCGAGCACTTCTCTGCCGCTCTGCTAGGTGTCTGCCCAGGAGGGGTCCACCTCGGCCGAAGCCGGCGGCCCCTCGCTCCCTCGCCGGGTGGTGCCCGGAAACGGGTCCACCTCGGCCGAGGTCGAGCCGGGTCCTCCTGCTCCTTCGCCAGTTGGCGCCCAGAGACGGGTCCACCTCGGCCGAAATAGAGCACTTCTCTGCCGCTCCGCCGGGTGTCCGCCCAGGAGGGGTCCACCTCGGCCGAAGCTGGCGGCCCCTCGCTCCCTCGCCGGGTGGTGCCCGGAGACGGGTCCACCTCGGCCGAGGTCGAGCCGGGCCCTCCTGCTCCTTCGCCAGTTGGCGCCCGAAGATGGGTCCACCTCGGTCGAAGTCGAGCACTTCTCTGCCGCTCCGCCGGGTGTCCGCCCAGGAGGGATCCACCTCGGCCGAAGCCCGCCCTGTGTAGTGAGGCCTCTGGGAAGTAGGGGCGCGAGTTTCAAAATCGCCACTCGAGTAGCGTGCGCCGTGCCTCGCGAGGAGCGCCGGTACGGTCCGCAGTGACGCACGAAACCTCGTTTACATCGGCTCGATGGGTTCCGCAATCGAGAAGCGGAGTCCTGGCAGGCAGGAGCCTGCAACGGACATCGTCAATGCCTGGGAAGGAGAGCACCCGCACTCGGCCCAAGGCCTCGCCAGTACCTTCCCTCTCCCCTTTTTCTTGCTGGGCTCGGCAAGCAAGACAAGGAGGCCACCGGGTTCCCGGACCCGAAGGGGAAAGGAAAAAGGGGAGAGAGAGAGAAAAAAGTGAAGGCTGAGAGGGAGCCTCCCTGGGGGGAAGCCGGAGGCAATGTGATGAGATAAAAGGATGGGAAGAGCGGATAGCTAGGTAAGTGGAAAAAGAAGGCATCGAGAGAAAGATCCAGGGACCCGAGAGGGGTCCTTCGGCATGAGCTCGGTGAAGGAGCTGGGCCCAATTTCCACTCTTCCTAAGACCTCTTTTGTTAAGATCTTCTCTAAGTCTGGGGCTCCTTTGGGGACCCACCTTAGAGATTCTGTTCCATCTCGCCGTTCTCTATCCTGTCCGTCGGAGCTCCCTCGCCGGGACCCCTGGCCAGGATTTCTGACCTTGTTTTGCATGACCGGAAGCTCGGAGATCTCAAGGTAAGACGGTCTGAGACCGGTACCAGCTTTGAAACTACAGGCCGCCGCGGTGAGATCGGCAACAATATATATATATATTGATATTTGAGGCTAAAACATATTTTTTAAAATAAAGGAACTTTCATGAATAATAGTTACTCATTTTTTTCTATTTCCTTATTTTATCCATTTCTTATTTCTCCCATATTCTATCCTGATGTTCTATTCTTCTCCTAATCATCTCCTCCCTCTTCATTGAGAAGAATGATCCCGTTCCCCTCCTAAACACCTCCTTCCTCTATCATGTCCCCTTACCAACTCCACCTTACATCTCCTTCTTTGGTCACTTTTTCTCCTCCCTTCCAAGAAACTCTAATATTTTTTCTTTGTTTGTCTTCGCCAAGATCCAGTGACATGATCTTTAATGAATTTCTTCAACTTTATGAACTCAAAGAGATCAACTGTAATCTCACTCTCCTCTGCATTCTTTCTCTCTCTATAATTCTTTTTCAACCCCACTAAGATTTACTCCAATTTTTCCTTCCATAACCTATTTCCTAAGATGCCATCACCATGCTATGGTTCCATGGTTTTCATGGATGTACTTAGCTTTAGAAATGGAACATCCCAAGATGTTGCCGACTCCATCCGAGTATGACCACCACCTCCCAAATCCGTCGACCATCTCCTGGATAAATTCCTTGCTTGTTTTTTCACTTTCCAACTTTCTAACAATGTTATTAGCAATATTGCCTCGCTTCTATAGCTGAACTCTAACCCCCATGTCCTTCACAATTAGCCCACCAATTTGATCTAAAGCCCATTATAAAAAAATATAGGGGCTATACCCAACCTCATGACCTAGATTCTAACCAAGACCGAACCTTTGAACTTAAGCTTAGGCTAAGACCCACCCCATACTTATCTAGCTCTAATCCATGCTTTGTTATCCCTGGCCCGTCTTTGCACGGTACACCAACCCTAGGCCTGAACCCAATTCTTAGCCCTAAACTTTAAATTTTAAACAAAAGCTTTAGACCGAGGCCCAGTCCATACTTACCTCCCCCGGTCCAAACAAATCCCACTATGGCCCATGTTTAACTTCTTTTTTTTTTCAAACCCCATAAGTTTTATCATGTTTCTTTTTATTTCTCGATATCGCAATCCATTATCTCCTCTCTCTCCCTTCTTCTGAATCTTTTTTCTTCTCTTTTCCTTTCCCCTTGACCTATTTGACCTTCTCTCTTTACCCTCCATCTCACAATACATTCCAAAGATGATGGCTGCCATCTCACCAATAGCAACATCCCAAATACACAATCTTTGCCTCATTCTCTCTCCTGTCCACTTCTTCTATTATGCAATATTGGTTGACAAGGGCTACCGTCCACCAGCAGCAACGCACCCAAAAAACAAAGGAAAAAAAAAAAAAAGAATGACAGGGAATGGAAAGCTATTGGCAATGCTTAAGCAAATCCCTTATTGCCCAAATAATATGAAATAGAAAATAAAAGGCTACAAAGTACATGCAACCATTGCCATCTAGATTGTCATGGCCTGCAACTCTCTCGCATGGCAACGGGTGATGGCTTTCTCGCCGGTAGCTTGTCGTGGCCTGCCGCTCCCACGTGCCATCGGTTGGCGGTTCACTCGGCTAGCCTCCTCCGCGCGCACCCAGTCTTGCAAAAAAAGGAAGACCCGGGTCGGGAACCCCAGCAGGGGCACTCTGACGATCAAGTCAGTGGATGATTTAGAAGAACAGATCCACCTAGGTGGATCCCTGCGCGGTCTCCACTCTCGGAGGATTTAAGAGATGGAGTGTTGAGAGAGGGAGAGAATGTGTAATGATGATTGCTGCCATGAGAGCTCTTCGAGGAGCTCTTGGCTATCAGCTTGGCTGGGTGCTTGCCTCTTGTGGCTTGTCTCTTGCCCTCTCCCACTTATCTTTTTTGAAGGCCCCTTCTCTTTCGTTATGAAGTTACTCTGCATGATCCCTGCAAAGCACTGCTCGACCGTGAGGCCCCCATGGACCTGTTAGGCTGTGATAGACCCTGGAGATTTTCTTTGGTGCCACCTCCTTCTTCAGGGTGGTGCATGTGGTTGGTAGAGGGGCGATGTGCCTCGAGTGGGGCACTCCTTCTCAACTGGTGTAAACAGTGGCCTGAGAGGTCTTAGTGTAGCCTTCCTTTATAGGGGTACAGACGACGTGCCATAGGTCCTGGGGTCCCGGCAGAGTGCTTTATTCACTGAAGACACCTTTTTTTAGGAGTTGTAGACTTTACATGCCAATGTCGCCATCCAGGCCTCCTTCGTGTCTGCCCCTTAGGAAGCATGCCAAGCTGAGACGGATGGAGCCAAATCGTGCGTTGCTCCCAGCGATGCCGACATGCGAGTGCGACTTACTGCCGAGGTGGGTGAAGCCAGACCCATGCGGGCGAAGCCGTGCGGCTCCCCGGTGTGCCAGATTGAGACGGGCTGGCTAGGGCCGAAGTGAAACGGGCGGAGCTGGACACTGGGTCGTGCCGGACCGGGGCTGGAGCTGGACTCCATACCGGGGGAACATCGCACCGAACATGGCGGAAGTGGGCGGACGAGACCCTACGCTGGGCCGGAGTGGGGCTGGCTGGGCACGCTATTCCCTGGATTCACAGGCTAAGACGGGCGGAGCTGAAGGGCCATGCAGGGCACGCTGGATCGAGGCAGGCGGAGCCGGAGGGCCATGCGAGGTGCGCCAGATCGAGGTGGGCAGTGCCGAAGGGTCGTGCGGGGCGCGCTGGATTGAGGCGGGTGGAGCCGAAGGGCCGTGCGAGGTGCGCCGGATCGAGGCGGGGGGAGCTGGAGGGCCGTGCTGGGCGCGTTGGATCGAGGCGGGCAAAGTCGAAGGGTCGTGCTGCTCCTAGAGATTGTCGTCACGGGCGAACAGTGCAGGGCGGAGCCGAATCGGGCCGGACCATGCTGCGGGCGGTACAGGACTAGCTGCGACGTTGTGCGAGGGGCTTCTCCTCCCATGTGATGCCAACGCCGTGCGAGGAGCGAGCCAGGACCGAGGTAGGCAACACCGTGCGCTGCTTCCCATCGATGCCGAGATGCCCTCGATGGGCTGAGCCAGACTGGAGCGGCTTGCCCCAGGTCATGCCGGACCGAGGCGCGGGCGTGCTGTAGGTGGACGTAGGGTAGAGCCGGGCTGGCATAGGCCATGGAGCCGGACTGCGCCACTCCTGGCCAGAGCCGGGCTTGTCGAGGTGCCAAACCGGGGCATGGAGCTTCATTTTGGAGCTGGACTGAAGCAGGCGATGCTAAACTGGAGCGGGACACCAGGCATGACGGTCCAAGGTGGCTGGAGCCAGGCCAGTTGGGGCGCGCACTGCCCCCAGCCACATCGACGCGCGGGCCGTGTGGGCATACCCAAGGCATTGAGCCGACCTCGGAGGGTGCCAAACCAAGAATGGGAAGAGCTGGAGAGCTCCTTCTCAGGGGCCAAAGCGGACACGGAGCCTTGGATCGAGGCGTGTGGAGCCATGCTGGCCCCAGCGTGCCATCTTGCGAGCCGGCATGCTCCCGACGTGCCGGACTGGGGCGAGTGGAGCCATGCTACCCCCGGCGATGCCAACACACAAGCTAAGGCGAACTTGCTGAAGTGCTGGACTGCTCCAGCAACGCCGAAGTGTTCCCAGTGGTCGAGATGGGCATGCCGGGCACAGCCACAAGAGGTGCCGGGACAAGGTGGCATGGAGGGTGCTCGCGCAATTACCTGTAACACGTGCCCCTAGAAGTGGTCCAATGTTCACGCGCCTTTCACACGTCGCTATTCCACTGTGTCACACGAAGCTGGTGACCGCATCGACCAAACAGGAACCTTGCTGTGTCAGTGCCAAATGAATTTTTCATTATTGTAAAAGATGTCCCCAGTCCCTTAGTCCTAAGCATTTCTCATCATTTTGGATGAAGAGAGTAGCGTTATTCATTCGACCTCGTGCTATAACAAGCTTCCTACTGGTTGCAAGAGGTCAGCCACTGGATGGAACCGAACTTGCCGGAAGTGAGCCGTGGTACTTTAAGAGCCTGCCTGTACCTCGACCAAAGGTTGATTTGCTAAGCGAGGGATGGTGTTGCATAGTGATAGTGCTAGTACTTTAGCCTGACTCCTTGTTGACCGGATAAACGGCGGTGCCGAGGAGGAAGAGGTTGGTGAGGTGCATAGCTTGGGTGCACACATAGATGATCGGGCACATGGTTGGCATGGCTGAGCTCACAGTATCCCTCAGAGCCTTTGATGAAGGCACGAAAATTACCGAAAGGTTCGAGGAGTGGGAGCTTGGCTTCGGTCAGAGGGTTGACCCTGGGGGAGCCATCCTGGCGGAGGAACTCAAGGAGCAGGAGTTCGACCTCGGCAGAGGCTCAACCTTGGGAGAGCCATCCTGGCGGAGGAACTCAAGGAGCAGGAGTTTAAGTGGTGTCTTCTGTCAAGTCATGGCCCTCTAAATTGAATTGCTGGGAGGCCCTAATGGTGGAGGTCTTCTTCATGCTCACTGCAGTGTTCCTCCATTGTGAGTCACTAGCGTATGCGCGGCCATCGCAAACTCTAGATGGTGGAGGTGCAGCCATCATAAGCTTCCATGGTGGTCAGCCCCATGCATTCCAGATGTTTAATGAAGTTGGTGACAATGGTGTTGCGGAAGTCCTTAGGAGGGGAGCAGGACAATGCATGCATTTATGAGCTTTGTACCATCCAGCGCCCATGTTGTATGGAGGAACAGGATCCTTGTTCGCACCATGTTGTATGGAGTGGATGATGAAGTCCCACTCCATAGTCCTGCATGGTATGCATGAAGTGACGGGGTCTTCCCCGCTTCCATCTTTTGGGAATCATACCTCGTTCACTGCCTTCCCCAGACATGGTGGGGGTCGGTATTCTTCATTTCAAATGGGAGTTTGATCTCAGTAGGGAGCTTGGTCTCATTGAAGAGCTTGACTTCGGTGAGGAGCTTGGCCTCATTAAGGAGCTTGACCTCCGTGAGAAGCTCGGCCTCATTAAGGAGCCTGACTTCATTGAGGAGCTTGGTCTCATTAAGGAGCGGAGCTTGACTTCAACTCTTGGCTTGAATGCAGGGCTTCGGAGGCTTCCCGGCTTTGGCGCGGGGCGTTGAGGCTCCTAGCTTGAGTGCAGGGCTTCGAAAGTTTTCCGGCTTTGGTGCGGTGTGCCGAGGCTCCCGGCTTAAGTGCGGGGCTTCAGAAATTTCCCGGCTTTGGTGCAGGGCGCTGAGACTCCCGGCTTGAGTACGGGGCTTTAGAAGTTTCTCGACTTTGGTTCGGGATGGTGAGGCTCCCGACTTGAGTGCAGGGCTTCGAAAGTTTTCCGGCTTTGGTGCGGGGTGCCGAGGCTCCCGGCTTAAGTGCGGGGCTTCAGAAGTTTCCCGGCTTTGGTGCAGGGCGCTGAGACTCCCGGCTTGAGTACGGGGCTTTAGAAGTTTCTCGACTTTGGTTCGGGATGGTGAGGCTCCCGACTTGAGTGCAGGGCTTCGAAAGTTTTCCGGCTTTGGCTCTTATTAAGGAACCTTGCGAGCAGTGAGTAGCGAGCCTTTTTGAGTTCCGGTAGGCTATAGTGAGACTAGATAGGCTCCGACGGGTGTGGTGCTTGCCCTTAGTGGTAGTACAGGGGCTTTTCTTGTAGAATTGAAACACAATTTTTTATATTGCAAAGATAGCAGGGAAAGGGGTTACTTGTTGAGCTCCGGTCATATGAATAAATAAAAATATATTGCTTCATTGAGAAAGCCAAAATTAAATTCGCCGACACCGTCTTAAGAGAGAATAAGACTTCATTGCATGAGAGAATGGGACTCCATTGCATGGGAGAATGGGACTCCGTTGCATGGAAGGATGGGACTCCGTTGCATGGGAGGATGAGACTCTGTTTCATGGGAGAATGGGACTCCTGGAAAGTGACAGGTGTTTGAAGAGACCACAAGCATGAATCTCTCTCTCTCTCCATCATGATTAGGCCATTTTTCCTTCTCTTCTTTTCTTCTTTTCTTCTTCTGTTCTTCTCTTCTTCTTCTTCTTTGTTCTCTTCTTTTTTTTTTCCTTTTGAAACCCGTGCGACCAGCCATCCATGGCATTAGCGTCAGTTTGGATCTTCCTTACCAATAGAGGTGGCATCGACATCCCCCTTTTTCGTCGGCTTCGACACATTCACCATCTGATCTTGCCGAAGATCGAGGGTGGCACATTAGAAGGTGACATCGC
Source organism: Areca catechu (assembly GCA_021397845.1). Classification (NCBI taxonomy): domain Eukaryota; kingdom Viridiplantae; phylum Streptophyta; class Magnoliopsida; order Arecales; family Arecaceae; genus Areca; species Areca catechu. Next base: position 44,107,185 of record CM038047.1, on the reverse strand, counting down.
CCGGAGGTGACTCCATCTTTGGCTTGCCGCTTGCTACCCTGTCAAGGACGACGATGCCCTTTCATATACCGCCTAGATCATCATGGCATATAGCTCTCCCACGTGGTGTCAGGTGGTGGCTTTCTCGCCGGTAGCTCACCATGGCCTGCTGCTCCCACGTGGCGTCGGTTAGCGGTTCACTCAGCTGGCCTCCTCCGTGTGCACCCGGTCCAGCGAAAGAAGGGAGACCCAGGCCAGGGATCCCGGTGAGGGCACTTCGACGGTCAAGTCAATGGGCGATCTAGGAGAATAGATCTTCCTAGGTGGATCCCTGCACGGTCTCCACTCTCAGAGGATTTAAGAGATGATGAAGTGAGTGTTGGGAGAGGGAGAGAATGTGTGATGATGATTGCTGCTGTGGGAGCTCTTCGGGAAGCTCTTGGCTATCAGCTTGGCTAGGTGCTTGCCTCCCGTGGCTTGTCTCTTGCCCTCTCCCGCTTATCTTTTCCGAAGGCCCTTTCTCTTTCTTTATGAAGTTACTCTATATGATCCCTGAAGAGCACTGCTCGCCCTGTGAGGCCCTTATGGACCTATCAGGCTATGATAGACCTTGGAGATTTTCTTTGGTGCCATCTCCTTCTTCATGGTGGTGCAGGTGGTTGGTAGAGGGGCGATGTGCCTCGAGTGGGACACTCCTTCCCAACTGATGTAAATAGTGGCCTGAGAGGTCTTAGTGTAGCCTTCCTTTATAGGATGCACGCAGCGTGCCATAGGACCTAGGGTCCCGGCAGAGCGCTCTACCCATAGAAGATATCTTTTTCAAGGAGTTGTAGACTTTAGGTGCCAGGGTCCCCATCCCTTCTTCTTGTCTGCCCCTTGGAAGTGTGCCAGGCTAAGACGGATGGAGCCAAACAGTGCATTGCTCCCAGCGGTGCCGACGTGCGAGCGTGACTTACTGCCGAGGTGGGTGAAGCTGGATCCATGCGGGTGAAGCCGTGCTGCTCCCCAGCATGCTAGACTGAGACAGGCTGGATGGGGCCAGAGTGAAATGGACGAAGCCGGACACTGGGCCATGTCGGACCGGGGCTGGAGCTGGACTCCATACCGAGGGAACAGCGCATCGGAATGGCAAAAGTGGGTGGACGGGACCCCATGCTGGGCCGGAGTGGGGCTGGCTGGGCATGCTGTTCCTTGCAATGCACAGGCTGAGACGTCGGAGCCGAAGGGCCGTGTGGGGCATGCCGGATCGAGGCGAACAAAGCCAGAGTGCCGTGCGGGGCGTGCCAGATCGAGGCGGGCGGAGTTGGAGGGCCGTGCGAGGCGCGCCGGATCTAGGCGGGCGAAGCTGGAGGGCCATGCTACTCCCAGAGATCATCGTCACGGGCGGACGGTGCGGGGCAGAGTTGAATCAGGCCGGACCATGCCACGGGCGGTATAGGGCTAGCTGAGACACCGTGTGAGGGGCTTCTCCTGCCGTGCGGTGCCAACGTCGTGCGAGGAGCTGGCCGGGACTGAGGCAGGTAGCGTCGTGCACTGCTTCCCATCGATGCCAAGATGCCCCCAGCAGGCTGAGCTGGAATGGAGCAGCTTGCCCCAAGTCGTGCCGGATCGAGGCATGGGCATGCCGCAGGCGGATGTAGGGCGGAGCCGGGCTGGTGCAGGCCATGGAGCCGGAGTGTGCCACTCCCGACCAAAGCCGGGCTTGCCGAGGTGCTGGACCGGGGTGCGAAGCTTTGTCCTAGAGCAGGACTGAAGCAGGCGATGCCGGACTGGAGCAGGACACCGGGTGTGATGGTTCGAGGCGGCCAGAGCCAGACCGGCTGGGGCGCGCTGCCCCCAGCCACATTGATGCGCGGGCCATGTGGGCGTACCCAAGGCACTGAGTCGGTCTTAGAGGGTGCCGGACCAAGAATGGGAAGAGCTGGAGAGCTCCTTCTCAGTGGCCAAAGCGGACACGGAGCCCTGGATCGAGGCGTGCGGAGCCGTGCTGGCCCCAGCGCACCATCTTGTTAGCCAGCGTGATCCCGACATGCCAGACTGGGACGAGCGAAGACGTGCTACCCCCTGGCAATGCCGATGCACAGGCTAAGAAGAACTTGCTGAGATGCTGGACTGCTCCAGCGACGTCGAAGTGTTCCCAGCGATCGAGATGGGCATGCTAGGCCCAGCCACGAAAGGTGCCGAGACGAGGTGGCATGGAGGGCACTCGCATAATTACCTGTAACACGTGCCCCCCAGGAGCGGTCCAATGTTTGCGCGCCTTGCGCGTGTCGCTATTCCACTGTGTCACACGAAGCTGGTGACCCCATCGGCCAAACAGGGGCTTGTTGTGTCAGTGCCGAATAGATTTTTCATTACTGTAATAGCAACAACCTCATATCACTTTCTCTGATAGGCACCTAAACATGGAAGGGATAAAATAACTTGCTGTAAAAACTCACCTTGATTATAGATCAAAATGAAGTAAAGGAGGATAAAAGCCTAGTCGATGACAGAGCCAAGCAAGTTTTATACATGTCTTAGCCATGCTGAAATGACCAGGGGAATGGGCTCCTAGCAATGATAGCCTCCTCTTCACCCTTCGATGCATGCTTATCACTTGTCCATCCCTGTCATACTCAAACCATCCCCTCCACCATGATACCCGGCTTCCATTTTCCTCCAATCCAGTATAGTGGATCAGCTATAGGAGCATAAAAACCTAAAATTATTTTGCTGAAAGCCATGTTAAATTTGATGGTAAGGGATACTAATTAACATTAATAAGGAAGGTGCCCATCGATTTTTTTTCTTTTTTCTTTTTTTATATTTTCTTTGACTATTCCACGGGCTTATTTTTCAAGATTTTTTAATATTTTTTGGTTGAGTGTTCCATGGGCATTCCATGTCACTGATCACCATTAATAAGCTAAGTGTCCATTGCCATTTTTCTCTAACCTTTTAATTTGTTTCCTCTTACTATTCCATGACATCTCTTTTTTTATATATATTTTTAGTATTTTTTTAACTGAAAGCTAAATAGTACCATGCTAAAAATAGAGGAGGGTATGTGGGCTTGTCGAAATATAATGTAATAATTGGAGAAGGATACATGATAGCATCTAGTATCGATACGTGTGGGCATTCAATTCCTAGCAAATAGGATTTCAGGAGAACACTAAGCTCTCCTTTAATATATTAGATAAATTATGGCTTTTGATCATTTATGATAGAATACCATAGGTTTTACCCTTGTCTTAGCTAGCGATATGCATTATACTTTATCTTAATGAGCCCCTTCAGGTGCATACCTTTTAATTAGGTTTGAAAACTTGAAGTGTGATTGAAGGTAAAAATATTCTCTTGGAAATGTTATGATTAATATTTGTTTGCAAACAACATCTATGTAGGAAGGGAGTAATTGGCCTAAATTTATGTATTCTGATTTATGCCTAAACTAGAAAGAAGATGTTCAACACAGAACGATACTACACCATTTTGCCAAAACATGTTAGTAACTTTTTGAGGAATTATTTCATTGTAGGCTTTGCCTTACCTCTTTGTCAGCACTAATCAATATGTTGACCAATGCCTTGGTGCAAAGGAGAACAAAAGCCTTGGTAGCTTATACTCTTTGGATGTTGTGAAAAATCAAAAATGAAAGACCGCTAGCATAGAACCTGTGCTGTGCAATGAGATTTAATTGTCAATCTTTGTTATCCTTGGGTTCCTTGCTTGAGCTCTAGAAAATAGTTAATTTTTTTTAGATTTATCATTCAATCATCACATATTTGTAAATGTTGCTGCACCTCTTCAAGCAATCGTGTGAATTATGCTGGAGTAGATTTAGGCTCTTGAATGTCTTCAAGTAATTGATCGATGACTTACCAATGACTTTGGAAGTAGTCCGATCTCCTCCTTGACCTGCAAAAGATATCCTTAACATTAAAGAAATGTGCGAGATTTTTCTAACGGAGAATCCTTCGATGCTTAAATCAGCTTAAAAGAAAGAACGGTAAAAAAAATAGAGAGAGAGTGAGCATTCAAAAAAGTTATCCCCGGAAGATTTTCTCAACCCTCTATTTATAGAAGTAGGGGGCCAAGTTAGTTAGGCAGTTATAATTTTTTATAAGATGGTTACACCGTTAAGAAAATGGTTGAGTTAGTTAGGCCATTAAGAGATCAGTTTGTGAAGTGGTTCATTGAGTGGTCTGTTATATTTTTTGATAACCACTTTATCAACTTTGTCTTAACGGCTCTAATGATTTTAAATCATATACTTCAAGTTAAATGGAGTTGTGAAACTTTATATGTGGCTTAGGTAAGTGATAGGAACCTATCCAATGAGTTTGGTAGGTAGGTATACCTATTAAATGAGTAGTCTGGTCTTAGAGAAAGTGTTCGACTCATGGCCAATAAGTAGTCGAGCATCCTGTATCTTAGAAAATGTGTTTGACTCCTAGTCGATGAGTAGTCGGGTATCTTATGCTTTGAATAAGTGATCGATTATTGGCTATACGAAATAAGTGATTAGTATCCTGTATCTGAATAAGTGATCAGCTCCTGGCTATCTGAAATAAGTGATCGGTGTTACAGCCGTGACAGTGACGTGGACAGGCTCAGGTATCGCCGAATGAGAGCAAGCCACGTGTAAGTTTCCCCGCCGGATTTTGCGCCACGTCCACAAAGCTAGGAGCGGCAAAGACCGCACCACCCTACGACTGTCTGAAGCAAACCGCCCTCGCCGAGGTCAAGCTCGGCCCGGAGTTCCTCTACCGCCTCATTGGCGCCCGGGCCCGGAGGGTTCCGCCCGAGCGAGGTCGGCCGAAGTCGGGCGACCCTCTGCCGCCTCGCCAGGTGTCCGCCCAGGAGGGGTCCACCTGAGCCGAGGTCGGCCGATCCTTCGCCTTTCGCCAGGTGGCCACCCGGGGACGGGCCCACCTCGGCCGAAGCCAGGCGACCCTCTGCTGCCTCGCCAGGTGTCCGCCCAGGAGGGGTCCACCTGAGCCGAGGTCGGCCGATCCTTCGCCTTTCGCCAGGTGGCCACCCGGGGACGGGCCCACCTCGGCCGAAGCCAGGCGACCCCCTGCCGCCTCGCCAGGTGTCCGCCCAGGAGGGGTCCACCTGAGCCGAGGTCGGCCGATCCTTCGCCTTTCGCCAGGTGGCCACCCGGGACGGGCCCACCTCGGCCGAAGCTAGGCGACCCCCTGCCGCCTCGCCAGGTGTCCGCCCAGGAGGGGTCCACCTGAGCCGAGGTCGGCCGATCCTTCGCCTTTCGCCAGGTGGCCACCCGGAGACGGGCCCACCTCGGCCGAAGCCAGGCGACCTCCTGCCACCTCGCCAGGTGTCCACCCAGGATGGGTCCACCTGAGCCGAGGTCGGCCGATCCCTTGCCTCTCGCCAGTTGGCCCCCGGAGACGGGTCCAACTCAGCCGAGGTCAGACCGCTCGTACGGAGAAGCCCCCGGGGAGAGAGACGGGTCCCGAGACCACCCCTCAGGCCGTACAGACCCCAGACGGCGTCCCGTACGGAGGGCGGCGGCACGCGGAACGTCACTTGCATCGGCCCGGCAGGTCCCGCAGCCGAGAGACCCGATCCTGACAGAACAGGCCCCATAAACGGATGGCGCCCACGCTCGGGGAAAGGAGCGCTCTCACAGAGCCCGAGGCCTGACAACCGGCCGCTCTGTCCAACGCCGCCCTCCCTCTTTTTCTCTCCTGTCTTTGCCTTTTCCCTGCTGGGCCCGGCGGACGAGGTCGGAAAGCCGCCTGGCCTCCCTCACCGAAAAGGGAAAAGGAAGGAAAACAGGGGAGGGGAGTTTCCGAGGAGGAAAAGGACAAGCGCACGATGAAGGAGATAAAGAGGGAAGAATCTGGGGACTGCAAGGTAAGCGAATTAGCCTGGGGACAAGGGAGGAGCACCGGCACAAGGCCTTGCGCCGAGAAAGAAACCAGAGATCCCGAGAGGGGAACACTGGGCGTGAGCTCGGCGAGCAGGCCCAGCCGAGACTCGATCCCCAGAGCGCTTCCTTCACCAATTAACTCTCTAAATCTGGGACCCTCTCGAGGGCCCGGGTGGGAGAGTCTGTTCCTCCTCGTCGTCTACTGACTTGACCGTCGGAGCACCCTCGCCGGGATCCCCGCCAGGGTCTTCTAACCCCTTTCTTGCAGGTTCCCCGCGGGAAGGGAGGCTCCCTCGCCAGGCGGTCGGGAAGGATCGGCTGATCCGTGGCACGGGCGCGACGACGAGGGCGACAACAGATTGGCGCACCAGGTAGGGGGGCAGGACCCTAACCCCTAGTGGGAACCAGCTTTCTGCAGGTGTCGCGCTCTCCAGCAATGGTGGTCACTCGTGGTCGCGAGGCGTCCACCAGCCGTGTGGGAGAAGCCCACTCCCCTCCAGGGGGCCACACCCCCGAACGGGAGCTTCCGGCTCCTCCCCCTCTTTCGCAGCAGCCTGCCCCGGTGGACGGATCCCTTGCGGCCATCGCCCAGCAGCTGCAGACCTTGACCTCAGCGGTCCGACAGCTTCAGCATCAGCAGCGGTCCCTGGCCACTCAGCCGTAGCCAGGGACTCACGCGGCCCAAGCCGCGGGGCAGCGTGGGAGCCTGCGCTCAATCCAGGGCAGGCCGTCCCATCCACGGGCTACCTCCAACCCTCGGGGGAGCCACCAAGCTCCCTTGAAGAGAAACTACTCCGGTTCGGGGGATCACGAGAGTCGATCCCCGGCCGATGGGGCCGAAACGGTGCATCGCAGCAAGCGACGCCGAGGCCAGACCTCGTGCCGAGACCGATCGACGCCCCCTTCACCTGCAGTCTCGGTGGAAGACTCCACCGACGAGGCTATCCGGCGCCAGGCCGAGAAGCGCCTAGAAGAGCATGAGCGCAAGTTGGTGGAGTTCGCCCGACGGTTCGCCGACCTGCAGAACTCGTCGGCTGGCCCAGGCGGGCTACGACTCCCGCCCCCCTTTCTCTGAAAAATCCAGGCAGAACCGATCCCGAAACGGTTCCGCATGCCGCAGGTGGACCCCTACGACGGGACCACCGACCCCCTGGACCATTTGGAGAGCTATAAAGCTCTCATGAGGGTCCAGGGCGCCACCGACGCCCTCCTGTGCATCGCCTTCCCAGCGACCCTTCGAAGGCCGCTCGAGTCTGGTTCACCCGTCTCGAGCCCGGATCCATTTGCTCCTTCCAGCAGTTGGAAGGAAAGTTCGTGGCGCACTTCGACGCCTATCGAAAGGTGCCAAGAGAGGTGGACAGCCTCTTCTCCATCCACCAGCAGGACCAGGAGCTGCTCCGGGACTACATCACCCGGTTCAAGACTGCAGCACTGGAGATCTACAGCTTGGACGAGCCCGTCGCCATGCTGGCCTTAAAGCGCGGACTCAAGACGTCCTGCCTAACTTATTCCCTGGACAAGAAGCCGCCTAGGACGTATTCTGAGCTCCTCCTCCGCGCCCACAAGTACATCCGGGCGGAGGAGGCCGACCGCACCCGTCGAGAGCTGGACGGGAAGACTCCAAAGAAGCCGCTCCCGAGGGACATCCCGGGAGCTCGGAGGCCCGGGCCATCTGCCGAGCTCCGCCCAAATCCAAAGCCGAGAGGCGAAGCCACTCCAGAGCGGAGGTACACCCCTCTCCTCGCACCTCGAACGAAGATCCTCATGGAAATCGAGGGCGAGCGCTACCTCCGCCGACCTCCTCCTCAGAACCCGAGAGCCGCCCGAGACAAATCGAAGTACTGCCAGTTCCATCGCGAACACGGGCACGACACGGAGGAGTGTCGCCATCTGAAGCGAGAAATTGAGGAGCTGATCAGCAGGGGTTACCTCAGGAAGTTCGTCAAGAACGAGGCCCCCTCTGAAGGGCAGCCGCTCGCGGCCCTGCCGCCTGTCCCGGCGATCGACAACCGCCCGACGGAGAAGCCCGTGGGCATGATCTCGCGCGGGCCCGGCCGAGCAATGAAGAGAGCCCGGGAAGTCCCAGAGAATGTAATCCCTCCCGAGGGAGGGGAAATTAATGACAATGTAAACAACGATGCCGTGGTGGTCGAGATGACCATCGCGAAGCATCCTGTACATCGAATCATGGTGGATAGTGGAAGCTCGGCCGACGTACTTTTTTATGATGCTTTCTCTCGAATGAACTTATCTCCTGATCGGCTGAAACCAGTACACATCCCGCTGGTGGGTTTTACAGGAGACTCCGTGGGGGTCGAAGGGGAGATCACTCTCCCGGTCACCGCCGGATCCCCGCCCCGGCAGGCGACCGTCATGATAACATTCACTGTCGTCAAGCTCCCTTCGCCTTACAACGCCATTCTCGGGCATCCCGGGCTCAACCAACTGGACGCCACCATCTCCACGAGGAGGCTGTTGGTGCAGTTCCCCACGCCTTTCGGGCCCGGGGAAATGAAGGGGACAGTCCAACCGGTTCTGCTCTGCCTCCAGACGGTCCCAGGCACCAGGAGTGCAGAGCTCGCCCACGATATCGAAGATCTCGATCTGAGAGAGAAGGAACCCAGGGGAGGGCCCGTAGAGCGCCTGCTAACTTTCCCCCTCGATTCGGACCCCATGAAGACGGTGCAAGTCGGGGCCCAGCTCCCCGAGGAAGAGCGAACCCGCCTGCTGGAGTTCCTCCGAGCCAACGCTGACGTGTTCGCCTGGTCAGCGGCCGACATGCCGGGCATCCCGCCCGAGATCATCATGCACAGCCTGAACGTGGACCCGAGTTGCCGCCCGGTCCGCCAGAAGAAGAGAAGCTTCGCCATGAAGAGGCAGAAGGCGATCAACGAGGAGGTAGAAAAGCTCCTCGCCGCCGGTTTTGTCCGGGAAGTTCAATACCCCAGCTGGCTAGCAAACGTGGTCATGGTAAAGAAGAGTAATGGTAAGTGGAGGATCTATGTGGACTACACTGACCTCAACCGAGCCTGCCCGAAGGATAGCTTCCCTCTGCCGATGATCGACCAGCTGGTCGACACCACCTCGGGGCATCGTCTCCTGTCATTCATGGACGCCTTCTCCGGATACAACCAGATCCGGATGAACCCGGAGGACGAAGAGCGCACTGCCTTCATAACTGACCGTGGGACTTTCTGCTACAGGATGATGCCCTTCGGCCTCAAGAACGCGGGGGCGACGTACCAACGTCTGGTCAATAAAGTCTTCAGAGACCAGATAGGCCGCAACATGCAGGTGTACGTGGACGACATGCTGGTAATGAGCAAACTCGATTCGGACCACGTGGCCGACCTGACGGAAACATCCGGCAACCTCCGGCGCCATCAGATGAAACTCAACCCGGCGAAGTGCGCCTTCGGCGTCTCCGCCGGGAAGTTCCTAGGGTTTATGGTGACCCAAAGAGGAATCGAGGCCAACCCGGAGAAGGTCCAGGCCATCCTAGACATGGAGCAGCCCGCCTCCAAGAAGCAGGTGCAACAACTAACCGGCCGAGTTGCGGCCCTTAGCCATTTTATTTCCAGGTCGGCGGACCGCTGCCGTCCCTTCTTCAAGGTGCCGAGGAAGATGAATGGCTTTGCTTGGACCGAGGAGTGCCAGCAGGCCTTCGAGGAGCTGAAGAAGACGCTCGCGTCCCCACCTTTGCTGTCCAGGCCTGAGGAGGGAGAGGAGCTAACCCTCTACTTGGCGGTTACCCCGGAGGCCGTCAGCTCTGTCTTGGTCCGAACCGACGACCACGGGCTCCAGCGGCCGGTGTACTATACCAGTAAACTCCTCCGAGACGCGGAGCTCAGGTATTCCCGGCCCGAGAAACTTGTTTTTGCGCTAATAGTGTCTGCCCAGCGTCTCAGGCCCTATTTCCAAGCGCACCCCATCGCCGTCTTGACGGACCAACCGCTGAAAGCGGTGCTCAGCCGACCCGATACCTCGGGACGATTGGCCAAGTGGGCACTGAAACTCAGCGAGTTCGACATTACATACCGACCGAGGTCGGCCATGAAGGCGCAAGTGCTGGCCGATTTCTTGGTCGAGTGCACAGGCTTGGGCAAGGAGCCCGAGGAGGGCCCCCCGGCCCGGCCGACGGACGTTGGCACCGACGAGCCCAGAGAGGACGCCTGGATCCTCCATGTGGACGGGGCCTCAAACTCCGGCGGAAGCGGAGCTGGGCTCATCCTTGCCAACAGCGACGGGGTCATCGCCGAGTGCGCGCTCCGCTTCCAGTTCCCCGCAACAAACAACCAGGCGGAGTACGAGGCACTTCTTGCCGGACTGAGAGTCTCCCGCAAGCCGGGCGTGACCAACCTCAGAGATTTTACTGACTCCCAGCTCGTGGCGGGGCAGGTGTCCGGGGAGTACGTCGCGCACGACCCCCAGATGGCGAAGTACTTGGAGCTCGTCAAAGCGGGCGCGTCCAAGTTCCGGCGCTTCAACATCTTCCATATCCCCCGCGGGGAGAACGCCCGCGCGGATGCCCTCTCTCAGCTGGCAACCCTGCCGGACACGATGCTGGGACGCGCTCATGTGGAGCAACTTGAGGTCCCAAGCCTCGAAGCACCGGTGGAGGTCCATCAGGTCAGCTAGGAGCCCGGCTGGATGGACAAGTACGCTGCGTACATCACCAGCGGCATCCTGCCGGAGGACCGGGAGGTGGCTCGCCTCATCAGGAAGAAGGCCGTGCGGTTCGTCCTGATGGACGGGCAGTTATATCGAAGATCCTACTCTTACCCCCTCCTCAAGTGCATCGGACCCACAGAAGCCAAGCTTGTGCTCCAGGAGATTCACGAAGGCATCTGCGGGAACCACGTGGGGGGCAGGGCATTGGCATACAAGGCCCTTCGTCAAGGCTACTTCTGGGAGACAATGAAGGAAGACGCCGCCGACTTCGTGAAGAAGTGCGATCGGTGCCAGCGTCACGCCACGGTGCAGCGGCAGCCCTCCAACCCAATCTCTCAGCTCTCAGCCCCCTGGCCGTTCGCCCAGTGGGGGATGGACCTCCTGGGCCCATTCCCGCCGGCATCCGGTCAGCGGAAGTTCTTGATAGTGGCTATCGACTACTTCACGAAGTGGGTCGAGGCCGAGCCCTTGGCGAGAATCACCGAAGCAAACGTCGCCAAGTTCTTCTGGAAGTCCATCGTCTGTCGCTTCGGCCTCCCCCACACCGTGGTCACCGACAACGGACGCCAGTTCGACTGTCGGGAGTTCGAAGACTTCTGCAGCGACCTCGGCATCAAGCATCGCTTCACCTCGGTGGCGCACCCTCAGACCAACGGGGAAGCCGAAGTCACGAACAGGACCATTCTTCAGGGCCTCCGCACGCGGCTAGACCAAGCCAGGGGCAGGTGGGCCGACGAGCTCCCCAGCGTTCTTTGGGCATACCACACTACCCCAAGGACGGCTACCGACGAAACTCCATTCAACCTCGTCTTCGGAGCCGAGGCAGTCATCCCGATCGAGCTCAGCCTACCCACACTGCGCGTGGAGCAATATGATGAGACAGAAAACCGGCCAGGATGATGCTCAACCTGGACCTTCTCGAGGAAACGAGGGACAAGGCCCGAATCCGAATGGCGGCATACCGGCAACGTGTAGCCAGATATTACAACTCCCGAGTGCGGCCGAAGGTTTTTCGTCCCGGGGACTTGGTCCTCCGATGCGCGGAAGCCTCCCAGCCACGGGAATGCGGCAAGCTTTCACCCAACTGGGAAGGCCCATATCGGGTGGCGGAAGCCCTCCCCCATGGAGCATATTACTTGGAAGAATTGGGAGGTGCCAGGTTCCCCCGGACTTGGAACTCCTCGAACCTGAGAATGTACTACCAGTGATGTAAGGCTCCCAGTTTCTGTAACAAAAGCTTCCCCAGTTCACGCACTCCCTCCAAAACTTCGACAAGAAGGCCTGAGGCATCGAGCTCAGTCCGGAAGATCCCGGGCTTCGGCCTGGAAGGTGGCGTCGAACCCAGTTCGCCCACGCAAGCCCGGAGCACAGCTCAGCAAGCCGCGCAAGGTTTGAGAAAGCCTGCGGCATTGAGCTCAGTCCGGAAGATCCTGGGCTTCGGCCTGGAAGGTGGCGCCGAACCCAGTTCGCCCACGCAAGCCCGGAGCACAGCTCAGCAAGCCGCGCAAGGTTTGAGAAAGCCTGCGGCATTGAGCTCAGTCCGGAAGATCCTGGGCTTCGGCCTGGAAGGTGGCGCCGAACCCAGTTCGCCCACGCAAGCCCGGAGCACAGCTCAGCAAGCCGCGCAAGGTTTGAGAAAGCCTGCGGCATTGAGCTCAGTCCGGAAGATCCTGGGCTTCGGCCTGGAAGGTGGCGCCGAACCCAGTTCGCCCACGCAAGCCCGGAGCACAGCTCAGCAAGCCGCGCAAGGTTTGAGAAAGCCCGCGGCATTGAGCTCAGTCCGGAAGATCCTGGGCTTCGGCCTGGAAGGTGGCGCCGAACCCAGTTCGCCCACGCGAGCCCGGGACACAGCTCAGTGAGCCGCGCAAGGCTTGAGAAAGCCTGCGGCACCAAGCTTAGTCCGAGATCCCGAGTTTCGGTCTGGGAGGCGGTGCAGAAACCGTGTTGTCCGCCCAAGCATGAAGGCAACTCAAAATCGGACCTGCTCAAGGTTTGCCTCGCTGCAACGTGGCTCAGCGGGCCCCATCCTTCGATTTGAGCAATGGAAGGACCAGGCCTGCAGTTACTTCAGGTGTTCCAGACCGACATCTCAGAAAGAAAAGAAGAGAAGAGTATAACGAAACGACGAACAAAGTTTCGATAAAGCTTGGATCTTCATTAATATAAGTAGTCGTTACAAAGCTGGGAGCCCCGACAGGCCGGGACTCCCCAAAAGAACAAAAACTACAAAGATGAAATAAAAAGATGGCGCCGGGTCACTGGGGCGCGGGTTCGGAGCCATCTGCCGGAGGCGCGGGCGCTGCTTCCTCAGCTTCTGCAGTAGCCGGCTCCTGGGGCTGCTCCGGGGCCGCGGCATCGCTGGTCGACGGCGCCGCAGGTATCGCTCTGGCCGCGCCGGGAACCCTGCTCTCGCCCCCTGGCTTCCGGCCGCCGCCGACGACCCCGCTCAGGTCCAGGTGGGGGAAGAAGGCCCCCACCTTCTCCCGGCACATCCGGAACCCCTTCAGGAAGGAGTCCACGGCGGCCTCCCGGACCTCCGCCGTGAACTCGTCGGAGGCTCGAACTTGGGGACGGCTTCTTGCGCTTCCCGCTTGGCCGCCTCCAGGAGCCCGTTGACGTAGGCGCTCCGCTCCTTCGTCGCGGCCACCTCTCGTCGGGCCTCCTCCAGCTGGCGCTCCACCCAGTTGGAGTGGGCCTGCAGGCGGGCCTTCTCTGCCGCCTCCTCCTCGGTTCGGCGCTGATTGGAGGCCCGCTTCTCCGACAAGGAGGCCTCCAGCTCCTTGTTCCGCTCCTCGGAACGCGCCAGGTCAGATCGAGGGCTTGCTTCTCGGCTCGCAGCTCGGCCCCCTTCTCCATCAGATCCTTCACGTCGGCCGCGAGCTTGCCGAGTTTCAGCTCCCGATCGGAGTCCCTCTTGGCGTTCCCTGCGAGGTAATTCCTCAGTAAGAGGACGTCGTTCCCGATCTGCAATACAAAGGCAACACCTGTCAGAGCAGAGGCAGAAAAGCCTCGAGGTTGAAAAGAGAGAAAGAAGAGGAAGCCCACACTTACCGTAAAAAGCTGAGGAAGGATGCCGAGCAGGGCGTCCGCATAGTCTCGGCCGCCCCGAGCTCGGCGGTCCTGGGCGGTGGAGGCGTACTCCATCATCTTCTCCGCCAGTCCCCTGTCGAGGATGACCGAGTCCCGGTGGGAGATCACCGGTGCCGGACCTTTCGGGCCGGCCCCTGCGGCAGCTGCCCCCTCGGCCGGAACCGCAACTGACGGGCCGGCGGTCGCCACAGACGGCGCTGTCGGGCTGGCGGCGATGACGGGCCCGGAGACAGGCGGAGCGGCGGGCGCTGGAGCTCTCTCTGCGGCGCCGCCAGGTCGCGTGGCCGAAGCACCGGGAACCCCGCCCTGAGGAGGCCTGGGCGGGGAAATGGCAGCATCCGGGTCGGGCACGGTCGCCGCCACGACCTCCCGGCTCGTCTCTGTACGAGCCCTCTTCGCTGCGGGCTCATCCACCTCCACGGCGTCCCGCTGGGCCGCCCCCTCCAGGAGGTTCTCCAGAGAAAACTTCATCCCTGCAAAATGAAAAAGACAGAAGGTCAGACAGCTCGATCTTAAAGAAAGAGGGGGAGGCAGAAATCAATGCGGGGCCAAATCTCACCAGTCTCACGGATGGGACTGATGCCGGCCTCATAAAGGTTCTGCTCAGAGAGCAGAACCTCGAGCGCCGGGACCACGTCACTCAGGAGCAGGGCGTAGGACTCCTGGTCCGCAGACTCCACTCGGGAATTCCGGTTCGGCGACCGGTCCGGTTCGCTCCAGGCCCAATCGACGTCGTCGACCGAGGCGAAGAAAAACCGGCTCTTCCATCCCTTGACCGAGGAAGGGAGGTCGAACCGGAGACACCTAGGCCGGGGCGAGATGTACCACCAGCCGTCATCGGTGGAGCACTTCTTCAGGGTGAACAGGGCCCTGAAGAGAGAAAAACGGGCAACAAACCCGTGAAAGTGGCAGAAGACAATGAAGGAGAAAATGACCCGGATGGCATTAGGAGCCAGCTGGGCCGGGACGAGCCGGAAGTGGCTGAGGAAGGAAAGAAAGAAAGGATGCAGGGGAAAACGAAGACCCCCGAGGAGGAAGTCTTCGTAGAAAGCAATGCGGCCGGGGCCACTCATGGTGACACGCTCCCCGGACCGCGGAGCAAAGAGACGGATAGACCCCGGGATGCCATAGGCATCCCGGAGCAGAGAAAGGTCGCCTTCGGTCATGGTAGAAGCATGACCGGAGGGACCGGCGGGAAGAGATGGCGGAGCAGGAAGAGAAGGCAAGGCGGGAAGAGATGGCGGAGCAGGAAGAGAAGGCAAGGCAGGAAGAGAGCGGAGGGGCATGGCAGGCGCAACCGGAGGGGACCGGATCCCCCTGGGGATGCCAATAGTGACACCCCCGGGTTGCAAACGCCGGCGGACCTCCTCTGGAATTACCTCCTCATCCGAGGAGGAAGAAGATGGAGTCCTCGGCCGGGATGGACCGGCCTCGTCCGGATTGGAAGAGACATGGCGACGGCGCGCCATGGAAAAGGAAAGGACAAGGAAGTCGGACAGAAAATGCGAAAGAAGGAGGGGGGGCCGAAGAAGGAGAAGGAGGCACTCACCGAAAATGCACAGACGAGCGCGAGCAGCAGAAGTTGTTAGCCTGCAGCAAACCGCCCACGAAGCAAGGGAAAAGGCCTCGTTCTGGAAAGTCCCCTCCCTTTCAAACTCAGCCGACAGCAGCCGTACCCATCATTCCGCCTCCGACCACTGGATGGTCGCCACGTGGGCGCACGCCCGACACCGACGCCTCGTTAGCAGAGTAACGGCCTCTGCCTCGAAGCGACGCATTTACTACGGGCAAGTGGACGACGCGTGGCGGCTCCCTATAGGTCTTCAGCCGCATCGAGCCACGACGAGCAAGGATCGTGGCAATTATGATGCAAGATCTTCGCCTCCCCACGTCATGTCCGCAATTAATCCCGACGTTCCGTTCTACGATGTCCCGACGGAACGGCGGGCTGGGGGGCAACTGTTACAGCCGTGACAGTGACGTGGACAGGCTCAGGTATCGCCGAATGAGAGCAAGCCACGTGTAAGTTTCCCCGCCGGATTTTGCGCCACGTCCACAAAGCTAGGAGCGGCAAAGACCGCACCACCCTACGACTGTCTGAAGCAAACCGCCCTCGCCGAGGTCAAGCTCGGCCCGGAGTTCCTCTACCACCTCATTGGCGCCCGGGCCGGAGGGTTCCGCCCGAGTGAGGTCGGCCGAAGTCGGGCGACCCCTGCCGCCTCGCCAGGTGTCCGCCCAGGAGGGGTCCACCTGAGCCGAGGTCGGCCGATCCTTCGCCTTTCGCCAGGTGGCCACCCGGGGACGGGCCCACCTCGGTCGAAGCCAGGCGACCCTCTGCCGCCTCGCCAGGTGTCCGCCCAGGAGGGGTCCACCTGAGCCGAGGTCGGCCGATCCTTCGCCTTTCGCCAGGTGGCCACCCGGGGACGGGCCCACCTCGGCCGAAGCCAGGCGACCCCTGCCGCCTCGCCAGGTGTCCGCCCAGGAGGGGTCCACCTGAGCCGAGGTCGGCCGATCCTTCGCCTTTCGCCAGGTGGCCACCCGGGGACGGGCCCACCTCGGCCGAAGCCAGGCGACCCCCTGCCGCCTCGCCAGGTGTCCGCCCAGGAGGGGTCCACCTGAGCCGAGGTCGGCCGATCCTTCGCCTTTCGCCAGGTGGCCACCCGGAGACGGGCCCACCTCGGCCGAAGCCAGGCGACCTCCTGCCACCTCGCCAGGTGTCCACCCAGGATGGGTCCACCTGAGCCGAGGTCGGCCGATCCCTTGCCTCTCGCCAGTTGGCCCCCGGAGACGGGTCCAACTCAGCCGAGGTCAGACCGCTCGTACGGAGAAGCCCCGGGGAGAGAGACGGGTCCCGAGACCACCCCTCAGGCCGTACAGACCCCAGACGGCGTCCCGTACGGAGGGCGGCGGCACGCGGAACGTCACTTGCATCGGCCCGGCAGGTCCCGCAGCCGAGAGACCCGATCCTGACAGAACAGGCCCCATAAACGGATGGCGCCCACGCTCGGGGAAAGGAGCGCTCTCACAGAGCCCGAGGCCTGACAACCGGCCGCTCTGCCAACGCCGCCCTCCCTCTTTTTCTCTCCTGTCTTTGCCTTTTCCCTGCTGGGCCGGCGGACGAGGTCGGAAAGCCGCCTGGCCTCCCTCACCGAAAAGGGAAAAGGAAGGAAAACAGGGGAGGGGAGTTTCCGAGGAGGAAAAGGACAAGCGCACGATGGAAGGAGATAAAGAGGGAAGAATCTGGGGACTGCAAGGTAAGCGAATTAGCCTGGGGACAAGGAGGAGCACCGGCACAAGGCCTTGCGCCGAGAAAGAAACCAGAGATCCCGAGAGGGGAACACTGGCGTGAGCTCGGCGAGCAGGCCCAGCCGAGATCCCGGTCCCCAGAGCGCTTCCTTCACCAATTAACTCTCTAAATCTGGGACCCTCTCGAGGGCCCGGGTGGGAGAGTCTGTTCCTCCTCGTCGTCTACTGACTTGACCGTCGGAGCACCCTCGCCGGGATCCCCGGCCAGGGTCTTCTAACCCCTTTCTTGCAGGTTCCCGCGGGAAGGGAGGCTCCCTCGCCAGGCGGTCGGGAAGGATCGACTGATCCGCGGCACGGGCGCGACGACGAGAGCGGCAACAATCGGTATCTTTTGCCTTAACAAGTGATTAGCTCTTAGTTGTTTGAAATAAATGATGGCATCCTATGCCTGAATAAGTGATCGGCTGTTGACAGTCTAAACAAGAGGTCGGCTCCTGGCCAAATACCTTTCTATATATCAGTAATTGCTCATGAAAGGTCATTAATCCTGTAATAGTTGCCTCTCACTTTCGAGTTCGAGATTGATTCATTCGACTCATCTTAGAAATACAATGAAAGACTATGGATTTCTTATGGGGAAAGGACAAATGACATCTTTTCAAATCATCACCTTGCTGCATGGCATTATATGAGCGCAAACTTTTCACGGAAGCCATCATTGTTGCTCTATAGCGGGCAATTTTCGAAATGACAACAACCCCTTGATCCACGAGGCCTGCCCCTAGCCAATAAAGGAGATCCACATGTCAAGAAGAGACTGGCCTACACCTCAAGCCAGGGATCATACGACATTGACATTATCTGGCAATTGGATGGCTTGACTCAAACCATTGGATGATATTATAAATAGCTATTTTATCTCCTAGTATTAATCTTTGGCTTCCTGTTCTTTTGTCTTCGCCTTCCAAAGGACTATCTAATTGTTGGGAATTGTGTCCCAAAACCAATCGCCTGGGTTGTAGGCGGTTATGATAAGTATTTTACTCATTTTATGAATTAATAAAATATTATTTTTGGTAGCTCATCATATACTTAATTTTTTGAAATGAACTCTTTCAATGTGACGAAGTCCTTAGGACTACACTGACTTCGATACAGAGAGGATGTATCGAGTGGTCCTTAAATCCTGTTCACAACTAAGGATATATTGTACTGGACGGCAATATATCAAGTATAGGTTGTTGTAGTTCACATCGTTTGGTTGTCCTCTTGACCAAATGAGTGTGGTGACACTGATGTGATCTGCAAGTGGGATATGTGATATCTTATTAAACGTGACTCCGTGCAGCCCCTTTCTGCCAAAGGGATACTCACGATTGGATATAGGTATATATATGTCCCTATGACCTGAGGTCATCACGGTAGCTTGCAAGCAACTCCCTGTGCTTTGGTGCCGGACTACCCGGATTTTTAATCCGGTGACGAAAGGTTTCTGGGTACAGGCAAGTACTTGTGGAGCAGTAATAGACCAAGATAGAATTGACCTGTCCAAACAGTTTGGATTGAATGTCTCGCAATATCTCAATTTAGCAAATCCTCGGCCGGGGTAGTCCTAGTGAAGAGTCACTGGGCTTGCGAGGTTGAGACACGTAGTCGATCGACTCAGTCTGGGTTGGCAGCCCAATCTCAGTCGTCATGAGCATTAGAGGTCAAAGGGATGAATTATACGGTACCCATATGCTAGAGGTTCGATAGTTTGCTCCTGCATCTTCGACCTATCCGGATGCCGGGACCCATTGCTAGATGGTTTCCTGTGCTGGTACTAGAAATTGTTCTAGTGCTACCATTTAGGTTCAAACCTATAAGGTCACACGCCATAGAGGATAACTCTCTGATCCGGATACCGATTACGATTGGGAATCGTCTCGGTTTTATGGTCATAATATTGTTGAGCATTTTTTCCCTATCTTGCCCTTGTCTGTGTCAACCGAAAAATGTTCCGGGTTGACCAGCTCTGCGCCAGGATTTTTTTGAATCAGTTTGAACTGATTCAGAGTTCGTTTCGGCCTCCAATTGGTTGTGAACCATTATATTCCCTGAACCAGGTTCAATTGGATTGAACCAAAATGGTTGGTTTAAATGGTTTGAACCAAATTAAGCCATGGACTGGTGTTTGTTTTATTCCATGGTTTTTCTCCCGTGACCGTTTACATGGTCATTTGTTTTTCCTGGAAGGCCAAACGACAGTAACTCCCAAGCTCGCGTCCTTTCTTCTCCACCCGCTGGTTTTGAAGGCTTTAATCACCATAGATTAATGGCTGTTAATGGGTTAACAGCCACCGTCTCTCCACCTCACCGATGCTCCACCTCCCTCTCCTCCCTGCAGCCTTATATAAACACCAAGCCGTCCCTGTTTTCAAAAAAAAAAGAGGTTTCACCGTGAGTTGGGAAATTATCCACCGTGTGAGATCCAAGGGAAAGCAATAAAAAGACCTGGGCATTCCTCTTCTTTGAGAGGCTTAAGGAGAGACCTTTGGGGCTGGGTTTAGAGCTTTAGAAGGGGAGAAAATCCATTGTTTGAAGTGCTCAGTTTCTGCCAGTGCTGCAGAATTCTGTGACCATGAAGCTCTCTTCCGGCGGCTAGCACCGTGCGTGGAAGCAGATCCGAGAGACCCGGGCGTGTCTCCCCTCTGAGGGAGTACCATTCTACTCCTATGACAAACCACGTGGACCGGGATCGCCAACCACGTGGACCGGGATCGCCCAGAATACTCCGAAACGAAGGCCAAAGTCTATGCTCAGTTTGCTGCAGAAATCTGGCAGCAGATTTTGGTGATTTATTTATTTTTTTGGCTAAGATTTGATTGCAGTATTAGTGGCAAATCGAAGAAGACTTGTCCAAGTTGCTGA
Source organism: Areca catechu (assembly GCA_021397845.1). Taxonomy (NCBI): domain Eukaryota; kingdom Viridiplantae; phylum Streptophyta; class Magnoliopsida; order Arecales; family Arecaceae; genus Areca; species Areca catechu. The sequence goes on along the minus strand of CM038047.1, from coordinate 44,087,408 downwards.
TGCTCAAATTTGGGAGCAAACGGAGGTCGGAAGGAGGTGTTCGATGATATTTTGCAAGCCAAAAACAGAGTCTCAAGGAGGAAGACGACTGGAATAAATTTATTCCAGGTATTCCAGTCTATTCCAAGTTTATTCCAGAGTTATTCAAGCAGAATAAAAGTATGAAAAATTATTTTTAATCAGGCATGGATAGATTAAATTGTTTAATATTTTAAAAATATTTTATATGCTTATACATGCCTAAATGCAACTAGATTTAGATTAGTTCTGGCGGAGCAGGATACCTGCTGCGTGAATTTTAAAAATTATTTTAAAATCCAATCTGCTCCCACAGATGTGGCATGCCTAGTGTAAGATCTTGTCAAACCACCTGCATCAGTTTACTTTCATTTGGTATCAGAGCTAGGTTAAATTTGTAATCTAATCTAGTATTGCATGCTTATAGATTAAAATTTGTTTAATCTTAAAAATGTGATCAAGTTTTCTTTTGGAACCTAGTTGAGACCTTCACCATGACCGTGTGTCTTTGACACGATACGGATCGTCTGTGTTGGCCTCTTCAGAAGGATCCTTAAAGAATATTAAAAATTAAAAATTATTTTAATTTGCAGATACATGATTATGCATGTTTTATAAAATATTTGTAAATATTTTTTGATGCATGATTTGGTATGTAAAAATGTTTTACATAAAGACTTAATTAAAAAATATTTAATTAAGTGTTTGGCTTATTAAAAAAGTTTTAGGTTTATGAAATCTAAACAAATTTGTATAAGCCATTGGGTTAATTGGGTTAGCTGACTAGTTGGGTCCATAAACTGGGTTAGACTAATTTAGTTGAACCAGATAATAAGAAGAATTAAACAAAAGTGTTTAAGGTCCTTCTTTAGAACTATCTAAAGTAGTTAGTTGATCCGTTCATCTAAATGGATCCAATAGTGGCTCAGTGGACGCCCGAGTCTTTAGGTAGTCTGATCGAGTCTGGTAAACTGACTGGTGTCGAGGTAGGTTTGGCATTATGATCATGGCTGTATGAGGCTACCTCTTTCCTGGCCAACTGGTTGGGTCTAGGAAAGATGGTTAATGGCGGATACTCACCCATGATCTCACTTACTTGGCTAGTCGTGTCGACCAGAATTGATTGGAAAAGCTCAATGACTCGAGTTAACCCATGTCACCCAGGTTGATCGGTCTGATCAGTGGGAGGATGATCCATGTCCTTGTCCTTGTCTTCTGTCACAAATAAAAAACCTCAAATTATTAGGTCCCTAAAAAGACTAAGTCAAGGAGTTGATAGTGTTTTAGCCTTCCATTAAGTTGGATAGAAATGAGGTCCACTAGCTTGGTGTGCATCGGCAGTTCCATAGAAGGGTGTACATCCGGCGACTGGAATTTCTATCTGATCGATGATGGTTCAGTGCAACCTCCTTAACGGGACCAGGTGGCCGGCCTAGTCGGGCTTGGTCTTAGTAACGGAAGCATTGGATTTGTCATTTTAATGGTTGGACTAACCAGAGACCCACAATAGGAGGCCCCTAGGTCGATTGGGGTGCTCTCTGGGGCAAATAAAATACTGAAATTGTTTAGGAAAACAATTGGTTTACGAATACCTTTAGCTCGTTGGGTGAGCCGGCCATAGTCGGGTCATGCGAGGCCTATTGGATTTCAGTACCCACTTGAGAAAAAGTATTTTCACGGATTGGAGATAGAGGCTACCAATCTAAAAATTAGTGGGAGAAACCTTTAGACTAAAGTCCAAGTCTTTTGGTTAGATTAAATTCATAACACTAATTTGGTCTTATTTTCTTTTCAGATGTCTTCAAATTTATCGCTCCGGTCACTTCTCGATAACGAGAAGTTAAAGGGTCACAACTTCGATAGTTGGTATCGAGATTGAGAATTATTCTGGAGCATGAACGGATCCTCTATGTAAAGTGGATCCGGCACCTGAAATCTCTCCCGTAAATGCATGGAGTGCGGTCAGAGATGTTATCTGAAGTGGGTCTCTGATCGGACTACTGTCCATTGATTATGTTAGCGGCGATGAACGCAAGTTCAGTCGCAAATTCGAGGAGGCCCAAACCTGATGAAATCCTTCAAAAGTTAAAAGGAATCCTTCGGCACCCCGGAGTAGATGTAACGGTACAAAGTATCTTGTGCCATCTACAACTCCAAGATGCCGAATGGCGGTTCAGTCACTGGTCATGTATTGTACATGATCGAGTTGATTGAAAAGTTGGGCAAACTCGGATGCCCCTTGCACGAGCAGCTCGGCAAGGATGCGATCCTGAATTCTCTTCCCTCCTCCTATCTTGATTTTCTCGATCATTATAGAATGAACAAGCCTGCAGTCAACTACCATGGTCTTTGGGGTACTGCAGACTTTCGAGAAAGACCACCAATGAATAAGGGGGTGGTGAATTAGTGGGAGGTAGTAGAGGTCGTCGTCCCTTAAGAAAGGGAAAAAGAAAATAAATAAAAGGGAAAGAAGGTACAGAATGTTCCTGGCCCTTGTCCGACCAGGAAGTATAAGGCTGATCAGTCTTCTGTAGAATGTTTCTACTGCAAGGAAAAAGGGACACTGGAAGAGGAACTGTCCTCTTATATTGCGTCCCTGATCGAACAGGCCGAGGAAGCAGAAGTCTGCGAAAAAGGTATTTATATAAAAAACCTTGTAATTACTCAATTGTTGATATGCTAACTGGGTATGGATACTGGTAGTCCAATTCATGTTGTAATTCGTTACAGGGACTTCAAGTTAGCAGAAGATTTGAAGATGGAGAACAGTTTCTGAGGTCGGGAATGGAAATCGTGTTCCAGTACTAGCGATCGGAGGTCCTGCGTCTTGTCTTTGAGTCTTGTACTGTCGAACTAGTCGACTGTCACTATTGTCTAGTTTCATATGAGCATTGTTGCCGATCTCGCCGCCGCGCCAGTGCCTCGGAACACGCCAATCCTGCTAGACCATCTTGCTCCGGGGCCTCCTGGCTGGACCGAACCTGCAAGGCGAGGTCAGAAGACCCTGGCCGGGGATCCCGCGAGGGAGCTCCGACGATCAAGTTAGTGGACAGCGAGAGGAACAGATTCTCCAAGACGGGCCCCCGAAGGAGTCCCAGACTCAGAGAATTTATTTATAGCAAAAAAGGTGACGGAGGGACCAGAAACCCGGCTGGATCTCCTGCCGAGCTCACGCCAAGCGATCCCCTCTCGGGGCCCTGGATCTCAACCTCGGAGTGGAGCCTTCCGCTTTGTTTCTTACTCGTCCCACCTTACTGGTCGCTCCTCTTCCTTCCTTTTATCTCCTCCACTGCCCGCCTATTTTACGCTCTTGGGAGGCTTCCTCCTTGCTCTCGTTGTCCCCTCTCCATCTTTTCTCTTTCCCCTCTTGGTTCGAGGGCCAGGCGGCTTTCTGGCGTTGTCGAGCCCAATTGGGAAAAGGGTAAAGGAAGGGGGGTGGCGCCGGCAGGGCGGCCGGTCAGACCTCGGGCCCGGTGAGGGCGCTCCCTTCCCAGGTGCGGAGTTATCCGTTGACGGGCCTGTTTTGCCAGAATCGTGACTCTCGACTGCAGAACCTGTCGGGCCGACGTAAGTGATGTTTCGCGTGCCGCCGCCATCCGTACGGGGCGCCGTTTGTGGCACGCACGGCTCGAGGGCCAACCTCGGAACCTGCGCCTCCGCTCTTTTGGACCTTCTCTGTACGGGCGGCCTGACCTCGGCCGAGGTGGACCCCTCCCGGGGGGACACCTGGCGGAGCGGCAGAAGGGCGCTTGGCTTCGATCGAGGTGGACCCATCTCCGGGGGGCCACCTGGCGAAGGTAGCGAAGGGGCCCGGCTCAACCTCGGCATTGGTGGGACCATCTCTGGGCGCCACCTGGCGAGGGAGCGCGGGAGCAGCCGACCTCGACCGAGGTGGACCCCTCCTGGGTGGACACCGGCGACTGGTGCGGTGGCAGGAGGGCGCTCGGCTTCGGTCGAGGTGGAACCCGTCTCCGGGGGCCACCTGGCGACAAGGAGCGAAGGAGCCCGGCTCGACCTCGGTATGGTGGGACCATCTGGGTGCCACCTGGCGAGGGAGCGGGGAGAGCAGCCGACCTCGGCCGAGGTGGACCCCTCCTGGGTGGATAACTGGCGAGTGGCAGGAGGGCGCTCGGCTTCGGTCGAGGTGGACCGTCTCCGGGGGCCACTGGCGAAGGAGCGAAGGGGCCCGGCTCGACCTCGGCATGTTGGGAACGTCTCTGGGCGCCACCTGGCGAGGGAGCGGGGGAGCAGCCGACCTCGGCCGAGGTGGACCCTCCTGGGTGGACACCTGGCGAGGTGGCAGGAGGGCGCTCGCTCGTCGGTCGGAGAGGGGAACGTCTCCGGGGGGCACCTGGCGAAGGAGCGAAGAGCCCGGCTCGACCTCGGTACGGTGGGACCGTCTCTGGCGCCACCTGGCGAGGGAGGGGGGAGCAGCCGACTCGACCGAGGTGGACCCCCCTGGGGGACACTGGCGAGGTGGCAGGAGTGGGCCCGGACCGAACTCGACTTCGGCGAGGGCGGTAACGTCTCGGGATGTCACCTGGTGAGATAGCCGGGGGGGAAGGGACCGAGCTCGACCTTGGCGGCATAGGACCCGCAGCTGACTCGGCCGAGGAAACTTCCACGCGGCTCAATCAGGCCCGACGGAATCTGAGACTGGCCACGTCATCATTATGGCCGTAACAAGCATAATCTCTGTAGGCCTTTTGGCCAATTGTGGTTTTGAAATATCAATAAAAGGAGATTTTTGCAATGTTATTTGAATAACTCTGTATAATGAAAGCTAGATTAAATAATGGCATATACGTACTATCAAGGCCTGTTAGTGTAATGTACACTTCTAGCAAACGCTCAAGGTTAGATAATGTCAATGATTTGTATCTTGGCACACTATAGGCTAGGTCATATTGACCAAAATAGGATAAACAAGATGCGAGGAGATGGACTTCTCGAGGTCAGTGATTCTGAATCACTGTCTACTTGTGAATCCTGTTTACTTGGTTAAATGACCAAGTCACCTTTACTAGAAAGGGTGAACGGGCTACAGAACTTCTAAGTCTAATACATACTGATGTATGTGGACCGATGTCAGTTAGTGCCAGAGAAGGATACAAATATTTCATACTTTTACAGACGACTTTTCAAGATTCGGTTATGTCTTTTTAATGAGACATAAGTCTGAATCTTTGAAATGTTCAAACGATACTGTAATGAAGTAGAAAAGCAAACTGGAAAAAGTATTAAAACCCTTCGATCTGATCGAGGTGGTGAATACTATCTGATGCTTTTTTGACATATCTTGAGGAGAATGGAATTCTCTCTCAGTGGACTCCTCCAGGAACACCACAGTTGAATGGTGTGTCCGAAAGGAGGATCGAACCTTGTTGGACATGGTTCGATCCATGATGGGCTTTGCAACTCTGCCACTATCCTTTTGGGGATATGCGCTTCAGACAGCCTGTTACTTATTAAATAATGTTCCAAGTAAGTCTGTTGTCTCCACTCCGTATGAGATATGGAATGGACGTAAACCCTCAATCTCACACTTCGGGTCTGGGGTTGTCCGGCTTACGTAAACGTTTAGACTCAAACAAACTTGGTCCTAAGTCTGACAGGTGTTTATTCATTGGTTATCCTAAGGAAAACCAAAGGGTAATGTCTTCTACTTGGAGAATGAACAAAAGGTGTTCGTTGCTCTTAGAGCTATCTTTTTGGAAAAGGAGTTCCTTGGAGAAGGAACTATAGCTTCTAAGATTGAAATTGATGAAGTTCAGCCAATAGAAGAATCTACACACTTAAGGACATCGTAGAACCAGCTGTGATTGAATCACACCCATAACCCATTAGGAGATCCGGTAGAATACCGCGTCACCCAGACAGATACTACGGTTTCATGGTCCGGGACAGCGATCCCATTGAGCTCGATGAGAACAATGAGGATCCGATCACCTATATTGGATGCTCTTCAGAGATCTGACTCTGAGGCATGGCTTGGAGCCATGCGATCCAAAATGGGTCCATGGAAATCAACAAGTTTGGACATTGGTTGATCCGCCTGAAGGAATAAAACCCATAGGGTGTAAAATAGATCTTCAAGAGGAAAAGGGGCGCAGATGCGAAGGTAGAGACCTATAAAGCCCGTCTGGTTGCCAAGGGGTATCGTCAGCGATATGGTATCGATTATGATGAGACTTTCTACCCTGTGGCAATGCTCAAGTCCCTTCGGATTATGCTTGCTTTGGCAGCATATTTTGATTACGAGATCTGGCAGATGGATGTCCGAATCACTTTCCTAAAGGGAGCTGGCTGAGAAGAGGTGTATATGATACAACCTGAAGGGTTCACATCCACAGATGAATCAAAAGTATGCAAATTACAGAGGTCCATCTATAGACTCAAGCAAGCGTCTCGAAGTTGGAAACTTACGGTTGATAGGTGTATCAAATCGTATGCCTTCGTTAGGAACGGAGAGAACCGTGCATCTATAAATAGGTTAATGGTTCTGTGATTGTATTCCTAGTACTGTATGTTGATAAACATTCTCTTAATCGGGAATGATGTCGCAGCATTACAAGGAATAAAGGTCTGGTTATCATCTCAGTTCTCCATGAAGGACTTTGGTGAAGCTTCTTACATACTAGGTATGAAGATCTATAAGAGATAGATCTAAGAAGCTTTTGGGACTGTCCTACTAAGTACATTGACACTGTGTTGAAACAGTTCAGCATGGAAAATTCCAAGAAAGGCTATCTTTCGATAGGTTCTGGAATTACTCTTTCCAAGAAGGATTGTGCGACAACTCCTGAGGAAAGAGAGTGCATGAGTAGAGTATCTTATGCTTCTGCAGTAGGCTCTATCATGTATGCTATGACTTGTACTAGACCAGACGTGGCATACTCACTAGGAGTAGTGAGCAGATACCAGTCTGACCCAGGTGAGGCGCATTGGAAGGTGGTTAAGTCCATCCTTAAGTATTTAAGAAAATACTAAAGATCAATGGCTGATTTATGGAGAACCTGACTTGAAACTTGTGGGGTACTCTGACTCCAGTTTCCAGTCGGATAGAGATGATAGCAAGAGTGTGTCAGGGTTTGTATTTATCCTGAATGGAGGAGCGATCTGCTGGAAAAGTTCTAAGCAGGCAACTGTTGCAGACTCGGTATGCGAAGCAGAATGACATTGCAGCATCAGATGCGGCAAAGGAAGCTGTGTGGTTGCGGAAGTTCCTGGAGAGCTAGGGGTGGCACCTTCCCTAGATGGTCCTGTTCGGTGTACTGTGACAGCATGGAGCCATTGCTCAAGCTAAGGAGCCTAAAGCTCATCACCGCACCAAACACATTTTGCGGCGCTAACACCTTGTACGAGAGATCGTGGAACGAGACGACATCAATCTTCTGAAGATCGATGGAACAGAAAATTGGCCGACCCCTTCACTAAAGCCCTCGGAATAAAAGAGTTCGACTATTGTAAAGGAAAATGGGTATTAGATACTCTTCTGATGGCTTTAGTACAAGTGGGAGTTGTTGGGAATTGTGTCCCAAAGCCAATCGCCTGGGTTGTAGACGATGTGCTAAGTATTGTACTCATTTTATGAATTAATAAAATATTATTTTTGGCAGCTCTCATATACTTAATTTTCCTGAAATGAACTCTTTCAATGTGTGGAAGTCCTTAGGACTACACTGACTTCGATACAGAGAGAATGTATCGAGTGGTCCTTAAACCCTGTTCACAATCAAAGAATATATGTACTGAACGGCAATATATCAAGTATAGGGTTGTAGTAGTTCGCATCGTTTGGTTATCCTCTTGACCAAATGAGTGTGGTGACACTGATATGATCTGCAAGTGGGATATGTGATATCTTATTGAACGTGACTCGTGCAGCCCTTTCTGCCAAAGGGATACTCATGATTGGATAGGGTATATGTGTCCCTCTGACTGAGGTCATCACGGTAGCTTGCAAGCAACTCCCTGTGCTTTGGTGCCGGAATACCCGGATTTTTAATCCGGTGATGGAAGGTTTCTGGGTACAGGCAAGTACTTGTGGAGCAGTAATGGACCAAGATGGAATTGACCTGTCCAAACAGTTTGGATTGAATGTCTCGTAATATCTCAATTTAGCAAATCCTCGGCCGAGGTAGTCCTAGTGAAGAGTCACTGGGCTTGCGAGGTTGAGACACGTAGCGACCGACTCAGTCTGGGTTGGCAGCCCAATCTCAATCGTCCTGAGTATTAGAGGTCAAAGGGATGAATTATACGGTAACCATATGCCAGAGGTTCGATAGTTTGCTCCTGCATCTTCGACTATCCGGACGCGGGATCCATTGCTAGATGGTTCCTGTGCTGGTACTAGAAATTGTTCTAGTGCTACCGTTTAGGTTCGAACTATGAGGTCACACACCACAGATGATAACTCTCTGATCCGGATACCGATTACGATGGGAATCGTCTCGATTTTATGGTCACAATATTTTGAGCATTTTTTTCCCTGTCTTGCCCTTGTCTGTGTCAACCGGAAAATGTTCCGGGTTGACCAGCTCTGCGCCAGGATTTTTCTGAATCAGTTTGCTGATTCGGAGTTCGTTTCGGCCTCCAATTGTTGTGAAACCAATTATATTCCCTGAACCAGGTTCAATTGGATTGAACCATTTGGTCAATTGGATGAACAAATGGGTTGTTTAAATGGTTTGAACCAAATTAAGCCATGGATCGGTGTTGTTTTATTCCATGGTTTTCTCCCGTGACGTTTTCACGGTCATTTGTTTTTCTGGAAGGCCAAACGACAGTAACTCCCAAGCTCGCGTCCTTCTTCTCCACCCGCTGGTTTTGAAGGCTTTAATCCCATAGATTAATGGCTGTTTATTGGGTTAACAGCCACCGCCTCTCCACTCACCGACGCTCCACCTCTCTCCCTCCCTGCAGCCTTATATAAACACCAAGCCATCCCTGTTTCAAAAAAAAAAAAAGAGGTTTCACCGTGAGTGGGAAAATTATCCACCGTGTGAGATTCAAGGGAAAGCAATAAAAAGATCTGGGCATTCCTCTTCTTTGAGAGGCTTAAGGAGAGACCTTTGGGGCGGGTTAGAGCTTTAGAAGGGGAGAAAATTCTATGTTTGAAGTGCTCAAGTTCTGCCCAGTGCTGCAGAATTCTGTGACCTGAAGCCCTCTTCCGGCGGCTAGCACCGTGCATGGAGGCGGATCTGAGAACCCGGGCATGTCTCCCCTCTAGAGGGAGAGTACCATTCTACTCCTAGGAGCAAACCACGCGGACCGGGATCACCCAGCTGCTCCGAAACGAAGGCCAAGTATGTTGCTCAGTTCTGCTGCAGAAATTGGCAGCAGACTTTGGTGATTTATTATTTTTTTTGGCTAAGATTGATGCAGTTATTGGTGGCAATCGAAGAAGACTTGTCCAAGTTGCTGCTGCTCAAATTTGGGAGCAAACGGAGGTCCGGAAGGAGTGTTCCGATGACATTTTGCAAGCCAAAAAACAAAGTCCAAGGAGGAAGACGACTGGAATAATTTATTTCAGTTATCCAGTCTATTCCAGGTTTATTCCAGAGTTATTCCAGGTAGAATAAAAGGTATGGAAAATTATTTTTAATCATGCATGGATAGATTAATTGTTTAATATTTAAAAATATTTATATGCTTATACATGCCTAAATGCAACTAGATTAGATTAGTTCCTAGCGGAGCAGATACCGCTGCGTGAATTTAAAAATTATTTTAAAATCCAATCTGCTCCGCAGATGTTTGTATGCTATTGTAGGATGTTGTCAAACCACCTGCATCAGTTTACTTTCACTAATAACCCTTCTTCGAGCTCCGGCTTGCTTTCTCTAAGGAACTAGTTTCGTTATTTCCTCCATTTTTTTTCCATTAGTAGCCAGGCCCTAGGAGGGAAAAGGTCATTAAGAAGGTGAAGGTGGCTAGGGTGTAGATCCTACCTAGCTCCTGTGGGAGAGGGTGTGAGGTCCAAACTTCTTCTTTGTTTCTTTTCTTCCTTTGTCATGAGCATTGCCACTCCGTGAGGGAGAGGATATGGGGCCCAAACCACTTCATCAAGCTCCTTCCATGGTCGTATGAAGTGCCACTCCGTGAGGAAGAGGGTGTGAGATATAAACCAAGTCTTCCAAGCTCCAAGAGTTTTCTACATCCTTTCTCTTCCCTTTCTTCCTTCAATTTCTTTCTTCTCCTTACTCCACAACCTAATGATCTCATTTGGAGGTTCTCTCCTTGTTCTCGAGTTAAAGATGAAGGCCCCCTTGTCTCGGAACCATCTACATGCGAAGTCCTTAGTCAAAGGAGTGTGGTCTTTAAATCAATCACCATTCCTTGGAGTGTGAAAGTACCACCACCAAACGTTGTAGCACTCATTGTTGGTAAGAAAACCCATCCTAAACTCTTAGGCCTGATTGATGAGGTACTTGCCATAGTTAGAATGGTTTCTTAACCATAAGGTCCTCTTTCTTTTGATTGAACAAGAACTACTTCGGGGGTAATTCAACAAGCAACGGTGATTTGTACAAGAAGGATCTTTATTATTAATGGAGGAAGGCCTTACATTATTGGTAATACATTCTCAGGTTGTTGGCATTCCAAGTGCACGAGAATCTGGCACCGTCTAGCTCCGCTAGGTAGTAGGCTCCGCTGGAGAGAGCTTTGACCACCTTGTACGGGCCCTTCCAGTTCAGGGAGAGCTTGCTGCACTCCTGAGGTTGCGATGCTTCAGCTCGTCGCAGTACCAGATCACCTGGGCTGAAGATCTTTGGTCTTACCCGCGCGTTGTAGTACCGAGCCACGCGTTGCCGGTAGGTCGCCATGCGGAGTCGAGCCTTGTCTCTGGTTTCCTCGAGAAGGTCCAGGTTGAGAAGGAGGCGAGCCAGATTTCTTGCTTCGTCATACTGCTCCACCCACATTGTAGGTATGCCGAGCTCGACGGGGACAATGGCTTTCGTGCCAAAGATGAGGCTGAAAGGCATCTCGTTCGTGGCCATCCTAGGAGTTGTGTGGTAAGCCCAAAGAACACTAGGAAGTTTTTCAGCCCACCTACCCTTGGCCTGGTCCAACCTAGTCCAGAGTCCTTGGAGAATTGTTCGGTTGGTTACCTCGGCTTCTTCGTTGGTCTGAGGGTGAGCCACCGAGGTGAAGCGATGGTGGATGCAAAGGTCGGTGCAGAAGCCCTCGAACTCCCAGTTATCGAATTGCCGTCCATTATCGGTGATGATGCTGTGGGAAAGTCCGAAATGGTAGATGATCGACTTCCAAAAGAACTGGCGACCTTGGCTTCGGTTATCCGTGCTAGTGGCTCCGCTTCTATCCATTTGGTGAAGTAGTCAATAGCAACTATCAGGAACTTGCGCTACCCAAAAGCAGGAGGGAATGGACCGAGGATGTCTATTCCCCACTGGGCGAATGGGCAAGGTGCGGAGAGTTGGGAGAGTGGCGCCGCGGGTTGACATTGTATGTGAGCGTGGCACTGGCAGTGGTCGCACTTTCTCATGAAGTCGATGGTGTCCTCCCTCATCGTCTCCCAATAGTATACTTGATGGAGGGCTTTGTATGCCAGTGTCCTTCCTTTGACATGATTCCCATAGAGGCCCTCGTGTATTTCTCGAAGTACAAAGGTTGCCTCTACGGGTCTCAAGCACTTCAGGAGAGGATAGGAGTAGGACCTGCGGTAGAGTTGTCCATCCATCAGGGTGAATCGTGTGGCCTTTTTCTTGATGAGGCCAGCTTCAGTCTGGTCTTTCGGTAGGGTACCGTCGGTGATGTATCTGATGTACCGGTCCATCTAGCTAGGCTCCGGGGTGACCTACTGGACTTCTCCGGGGGCTTCATAGCTTGGACTTTCCATGTACTCGAGGTGGGCATGCCCCAGTGACGAGTCTGGCAGGGTCGCGAGTCTTGACAGGGCATCAACGCGAGCGTTTTCCCCATAAGAGATGTAGGAGATGCTGAAGTGCCAGAAACTTATCATGCTCGAATGGACCCGCTCGAGGTGCTTCATCATCTGGGGATCTCGGACCTCGTACTCCCTCGAGACCTGCCCTGCCACCAGCTGAGAGTCCGTGAAGACCTTCAGGTTGGTACACCCAGCTCGCGGGAGACCCTGAGTCCTGCGATGAGTGCCTCATACTCCGCTTGATTGTTGGTAGCCGCAAATCGGAAGCGAAGTGCATATTTGTCCACGACTCCATCCCCGTTGGCAAGGATGACTCCTGCTCCGCTTCTTCCTGAGTTGGACACGCCATCCACGTGGAGGACCCATGTCTTCTCCTCGGCAACGGGCTCCAACTGGGGTGCTGAGGTCGAGGTGATCTCCTCAGGCTCCTCGCTCATGCCAGCGCACTCGACTAGGAAGTCGGCCAGCACTTGGGCTTTCTGTGACGACCTCGACCGGTACGAGATGTCGAACTCACTCAGCGTTAGAAACCACTTAGCCAAATGCCCGGATGTTTCGGGGCGGCTGAGGATGGCCCTTAGCGGCTGGTCCATCATGATCACAATAGGATGCGCTTGAAAGTACGGCCTGAGATGCTTGGCAGACATTATTAATGCAAAAATTAATTTTTTTGAGAGGGTTTATTTGATCTCCGCATCCTGGAGGATTTTGTTGATATAGTACACCAACTTCTGGAATTCGTCCTCATCTGTGCGAATAAGGACCGAGCTGACAGCCCCTGGGGTGATTGCCAGGTATTACAGCCGTGACAGTGACGTGGCCAGGCTCAGGTATCATCGAATACGAGCGAACCACGTGTATGTTTCCCCGGCCAAGTCAGCGCCACATCCTCAAAGCCAGGATCGGCAAGACTACACCGCCCGACGACTGCCTGAGGCAAACGCCCTCGCCGAGGTCGAGCTCGGCTCGGAATTCCTCTACCACTTCATCGGCGCCCAGGCCCGGAGGGGTCCGCCTAAGTGAGGTCGCCGAGGTCGGGCGACCTCCTGCCACCTCGCCAGGTGTCCACCCAGGAGGGGTCCACCTAAGCCGAGGTCGGCTGGTCCTTCGCCCTTCGCCAGGTGGCCACCCGGAGACGGGCCCACCTCGGCCGAAGCCAGGCGACCTCCTGCCACCTCGCCAGGTGCCCACCAGGAGGGGTCCACCTAAGCCGAGGTCGGTTGATCCTTCGCCCTTCGCCTGGTGGCCACCCGGAGACGGGCCCACCTCGGCCGAAGCCAGGCGACCTCCTGCCACCTCGCCAGGTGTCCACCTAGGAGGGGTCCACCTAAGCCGAGGTCGGCTGGTCCTTCGCCCTTCGCCAGGTAGCCACCCGGAGGCGGGCCCACCTCGACCGAAGCCAGGCGACCTCCTGCCACCTCGCCAGGTGTCCACCCAGGAGGGGTCCACCTAAGCCGAGGTCGGCTGGTCCTTCGCCCTTCGCCAGGTGGCCACCCGGAGACGGGCCCACCTCGGCCGAAGCCAGGCGACCTCCTGCCACCTCGCCAGGTGTCCACCCAGGAGGGGTCCACCTAAGCCGAGGTCGGCTGATCCTTCGCCCTTCGCCAGGTGGCCACCCGGAGACGGGCCCACCTCGGCCGAAGCCAGGCGACCTCCTGCCATCTCGCCAGGTGTCCACCCAGGAGGGGTCCACCTAAGCCGAGGTCGGCCGATCCCTCGCCCCTCGCCCCTCGCCAGTTGGCCCCCGGAGATGGGCCCAACTCAGCCGAGGTCAGACCGCTCGTACGGCGAGGGCCCTGGGGAGAGAGACGGGCCCCGAGGCCATCCCTCGGGCCGTACGAATCCCAGACGGCGTCTTGTACGGAGGGTGGCGGCACGCGGAACATCACTAGCATCGACCCGACAGGTCCCGCAGCCGAGAGATGCAACCCTGACGACACAGGCCCCATAGATAGATGGCGCCCATGCTTGGGGAAGAGGGCGCTCTCACTGGGCCCGAGGCCTGACCGGCCGCCCTGCCAGCGCCGCCCTCCCCTCTTTCTCTTCTATCTTTGCCTTTTCCCTGCTGGGCCGGCGGACGAGGTCGGAAAGCCGCCTGGCACCCTTCACCGAAAAGGGAAAAGAGAAGAGGACGGGGGAGGGGAGTTTCCGAGGCGGAAAAAGACAAATGCGCGACGGAAGGAGATAAAGAAGGAGGAATCTGGGGACGACAAGGTAAGCCAACCAGCCTGGGGACAAGGGGGAAGCACCGGCAAAAGGCCCCGCTCCGAGAGAGAAACCAGAGATCCGAGAGGGGAACACTGGGCGTGAGCTCGGCAAGGAGGCCCAGCCGAGACTCTGGTCCCCAGAGCGTTTCCTTCACCAGTTAACTCTCTAAGTTGGAACCCTTTAGAGGGTCCGGCTGGAGAGTCTGTTCATTCTCGTCGTCTACTGACTTGACCGTCGGAGCTCCCTCGCTGGGATCCCGGCCAGGGTCCTCTAACCCCTTTGTTGCAGGTTCTCCGCGGGAAGGGAGGCTCCCTCACCAGGCGGTCAGGAAGGATCGGCTGATCCGAGGCACGGGCGCGGCGGCGAGAGCGGCAACAGATTGGCGCGCCAGGAAGGGAAGCAAGACACTAACCCCTAACAGGGACCAGCTTTCTGCAGGTGTCACGCTCTCCAGCAATGGTGGTCACTCATGGTCGCGAGGCATCCACCAGGCGTGTGGGTGAGGTCCACTCCCCTCCGGGGGGCCACAGCCCCGAAAGGGAGCTTCCGACTCCCCCTCCTCTTCCGCAGCAGCCTACCCTGATGGACGGATCCCTTGCGGCCATCGTCCAGCAGCTGCAGACCTTGACCTCAGCGGTCAGACAGCTCCAACATAGCAACGATCCTGGCCACCTCAGCCCAGCCTGGGACGCCCGACGCGGCCTGGGCGTCGGAGCGGCAGCCTGCGCAGATCCAGGGCAGGCCATCCATCCAGGCCGTCAGCAACCCGGGCAGCTCCAACCAAAAAGACAAGCTATTCCGGTTCGGAGGATCACGAGACCTCGATCACCCGGGTCGCCGATGGGGCCGACGGCGCGCGCAGCGCAGCGAGCCGACGGCCGCGCTCGCGCCGAGAGCCGATCGGCGCCCCCTTCACCGCAGTCGGTGAAGAACCACCATCGCGAGGAAGCCATGCGCCAGGCCGAGAGGCGCCTGGAGGAGCACGAGCGCAAGTTGGCAGAGTTCGCCCGACGATTCGCCGACCTGCAGAACTCGTCGGCAGACCGGCGGGCTACGACTCCCGCCCCCCTTTCTCTGAAGAAATCCAGGCGGAACCGATCCCGAAATGGTTCCGCATGCCGCAGGTGGATCCCTACGATGGAACCACCGACCCCTGGATCATTTGGAGAGCTATAAGGCTCTCATGAGGGTCCAGGGGGCCACCGACGCCCTTCTGTACATCGCCTTCCCGGCAACCCTTCGGAAGGCCGCTCGAGTCTGGTTCACCCGTCTCGAGCCCGGATCCATTTGCTCATTCCATCAGTTGGAAGGAAAGTTTGTGGCACACTTCGACGCTTGTCGAAAGGTGCCAAGAGAGGTGGACAGCCTCTTCTCCATCCTCCAGCAGGACCAGGAGCTGCTCCGGGACTACATCACCCGGTTCAAGACCGCAGCACTGGAGATCTACAGCTTGGACGAGCCCGTCGCCATGCTGGCCTTGAAGCACGGACTCAAGACGTCCCGCCTAACCTATTCCCTGGACAAGAAGCCGCCCAGGACGTATTCCGAGCTCCTCCTTCATGCCCACAAGTACATCCGAGCGGAGGAGGCTGACCGCACCCGTCGAGAGCTGGACGGGAAGACTCCAAAGAACCGCTCCCGAGGGACACCCCGGGAGCTCGGAGGCCGGGCCATCTGCCGACCCTCGCCCAAATCCAAGGCCGAGGGGCGAAGCCACTCCCGAGCGGAGGTACACCCCTCTCCTCGCACCTCGAACGAAGATCCTCATGGAAATCGAGGGCGAGCGCTACCTCCGCCGACCTCCTCCTCAGAACCCGAGAGCCGTCCGAGATAAATCAAAGTACTGCCAGTTCCATCGCGAGCACGGGCATGACACGGAGGAGTGTCGCCATCTGAAGCGGGAGATTGAGGAGCTGATCAGGAGGGGTTACCTCAGGAAGTTCATCAAGAACGAGGCCCCCTCTGAAGGGCAGCCGCTCGCGGCCCTACCACCTGTCCCTGCAATCGACAACGCCCAACGGAGAAGCCCGTGGGCATGATCTCGCGCGGGTCCGGCCCAGCAATGAAGAGAGCCCGGGAAGTCCCGAAGAATGTAATCCCTCCCAAGGGAGGGGAAGTTAATGACAATGTAAACAACGATGCCGTGGTGGTCGAGATGACCATCGCGAAGCATCCTGTACATCGAATCATGGTGGATAGTGGAAGCTCGGCTGACGTACTTTTTTACGATGCTTTCTCTCGGATGAATTTGTCCCCCGATCAGCTGAAGCCAGTTCACACCCCCCTGGTAGGTTTTACAGGGGACTCCGTGGGGGTCGAAGGGGAGATCACTCTCCCGGTCACTGCCGGATCCCCACCCCGGTAGGTGACCGTCCTAATAACATTCACCGTCGTTAGGCTCCCTTCGCCTTACAACGCCATTCTCGGGCATCCCAGGCTCAACCAACTGGATGCCACCATCTCCACGAGGAGGCTGTTGGTGCAGTTCCCCACGCCTTCCGGGCTCGGAGAGATGAAGGGGACGATCCAGCCAGTCCCGCTCTGCCTCCAGACGATCCCAGGTGCCAGGGGCGCGGAGCTCGCCCATGATATCGACGACCTCGATCTGAGAGAGAAGGAACCCAGGGGAGGGCCCATAGAGCGCCTGCTGACTTTTTCCCTCGGTTCGGATCCCCTGAAGATGGTGCAAGTCGGGGCCCAGCTCCCCGAGGAAGAGCGAACCCGCTTGCTGGAGTTCCTCCGCGCCAACGCTGACGTGTTCGCCTGGTCAGCAGCTGACATGCCGTGCATCCCGCCCGAGGTTATTATGCACAGGCTGAACGTGGACCCAAGTTGCCGCCCGGTCCGCCAGAAGAAGAGAAGCTTCGCCATGGAGAGGCAGAAGGCGATCAACGAGGAAGTAGAGAAGCTCCTCGCCGCCGGTTTCGTCCGAGAGGTCCAATACCCTAGCTGGCTGGCAAACGTGGTCATGGTAAAGAAGAGTAGCGGTAAGTGGAGGATCTGTGTGGACTACACCGACCTCAACCGAGCTTGCCCAAAGGATAGCTTCCCTCTTCCAAAGATCGACCAGCTGGTCGACACCACCTCGGGGCATCGCCTCTTATCGTTCATGGATGCCTTCTCCGGATACAACCAGATCCGGATGAACCCGGAGGACGAAGAGCACACTGCCTTCATAACTGACCGCGGGACTTTTTGCTACAGGATATGCCTTTCGGCCTCAAGAACGCAGGGGCGACGTACCAACGTCTGGTCAATAAAATCTTCAAAGACCAGATAGGCCGCAACATGCAGGTGTACGTGGATGACATGGTGGTGATGAGCAAACTCGATTCGGACCACATGGCTGACTTGACGGAGACGTTCGGCAACCTCCAGCGCCATCAGATGAAGCTGAACCCGGCGAAGTGCGCTTTCGGCGTCTCCACCGGTAAGTTCCTAGGGTTTATGGTGACTCAAAGAGGAATCGAGGCCAACCCGGAGAAGGTCCAGGCCATCCTGGATATGGAGCAGCCCGCCTCCAAGAAGCAGGTGCAATGACTGACCGGCCAAGTCGCGGCCCTTAGCCATTTTATTTCCAGGTCGGCGGACCGCTGCCGTCCCTTCTTCAAGGTGCTGAGGAAGATGAATGGCTTTGCTTGGACCGAGGAGTGTCAGCAGGCCTTCGAGGAGCTGAAGAAGACGCTCGCATCGCCACCTTTACTGTCCAGGCCGAGGAGGGGGGGAGCTTGCCCTCTACCTGGCAGTTACCCCGGAGGCCGTCAGCTCTGTCTTGGTCCGAACCGACGACCAGGGGCTCCAGCGGCCGGTGTACTATACCAGCAAACTTCTCCGAGACACGGAGCTCAGGTATTCCCGGCCCGAGAAACTTGTTTTTGCGCTAATAGTGTCTGCCCAGCGTCTCAGGCCCTATTTCCAAGCGCACCCCATCACCGTCTTGACAGACCAACCGCTGAAAGCGGTGCTCAGCCGACCCGATACTTCGGGACGATTGGCCAAGTGGGCACTGAAACTCAGCGAGTTCGACATTGCATACAGGCCAAGGTCGGTCATGAAGGCACAGGTGCTGGCCGATTTCTTGGTCGAATGTGCAGGCTTGGGCAAGGAGCCCGAGGAAGGCCCCCGGCCCAGCCGATGGAGGTTGGCACCGATGAGCCCGGAGAGGACGCCTGGATCCTCCATGTGGACGGAGCCTCAAACTCCGGTGGGAGCGGAGTTGGGCTCATCCTTGCCAACGGCGACGGGGTCGTCGCCGAGTGTGCACTCCGTTTCCAATTCCCCGCGACAAATAACCAGGCGAAGTATGAGGCACTTCTTGCCGGACTGAGAGTCTCCCACGAGCTGGGCGTGACCAACCTCAGAGCTTTCACTGACTCCCAGCTCGTAGCGGGGCAGGTATCCGGGGAGTACATCGCGCACGACCCCCAAATGGCGAAGTACTTGGAGCTCGTCAAGGCGGGCGCGTCCAAGTTCCGCTGCTTCAACATCTTCCACATCCCCCGCGGGGAGAACGCCCGTGCGGACGCCCTCTCCCGGCTGGCGACCCTGCCGGACACGATGCTGGGACGCGCTCATGTGGAGCGCCTTGAGGTCCCAAGCCTCGAAGCACCGATGGAGGTCCATCAGGTCAGCCAGGAGCCCAGCTGGATGGACAAGTACGCTGCGTACATCGCCAGCGGCACCCTGCCGGAGGACCAACAGGCGGCTCACCTCATCAGGAAGAAGGCCGTGCGGTTTGTCCTGATGGACGGGCAGTTGTATCGAAGATCCTACTCCTACCCCCTCCTCAAGTGCGTAGGACCTACAGAAGCCAAGCTTGTACTCCAGGAGATTCACGAAGGCATCTGCGGGAACCACGTGGGGGGCAGGGCATTGGCGTACAAGGCCCTCCGTCAGGGCTACTTCTGGGAAACAATGAAGGAAGACGCCGCCGACTTCGTGAAGAAGTGCGACCGGTGCCAGCGTCACGCCACGGTGCAGCGGCAACCCTCCAACCCAATCTCTCAGCTCTCAGCCCCCTGGCCGTTCGCCCAGTGGGGGATGGACCTCCTGGGCCCATTCCCGTCGGCGTCTGGCCAGCGGAAGTTCTTGATAGTGGCTATCGACTACTTCACGAAATGGGTCGAGGCCGAACCCTTGGCAAGGATCACCGAAGCAAACGTCGCCAAATTCTTCTAGAAGTCCATCATCTGCCGCTTCGGCCTCCCCCACACCGTGGTCACCGACAACGGATGCCAGTTCGACTGCCGGGAATTCGAAGAATTCTGCAGCGACCTCGGCATCAGGCATCGCTTTACCTCGGTGGCGCACCCTCAGACCAACGGGGAGGCCGAAGTCACGAACAGGACCATTCTTCAGGGCCTCCACACGCGGCTGGACCAGGCCAAGGGCAGGTGCGCCGATGAGCTTCCCAGCGTCCTTTGGGCATACCACACCACCCCAAGGACGGCTACCGACGAAACTCCATTCAACCTCGTCTTCGGAGCCGAGGCAGTCATCCCGATCGAGCTCAGCTTACCCACGCTGTGCGTGGAGCGATACGACGAGACAGAAAACCCGGCCAGGATGATGCTCAACCTAGACCTTCTCGAGGAAACAAGGGACAGGGCCCGAATCCGAATGGCGGCGTACCGGCAACGTGTAGCCAGATATTACAACTCCCGAGTGCGGCCTAAGGTTTTTCGTCCCGGAGACTTGGTCCTCCGGCGCGCCGAAGCATCCCAACCATGGGAATGCGGCAAGCTATCGCCCAACTGGGAAGGCCCATATCGGGTGGCAGAAGCCCTCCCTCATGGAGCATATTACTTGGAAGAATTGGGAGGTGCCAGGTTCCCCCGGACGTGGAACTCCTCGAACCTGAGAATGTACTATCAGTGATGTAAGGCTCCCAGTTTCTGTAACAAAGCTTCCCCACTTCAAACACTCCCTTCTAACTTTGACAAGAAGGCCTACGGCATCGAGCTCAGTCCGGAGATCCTGGGCTTCGGCCTGGAAGGTGGCGCCGAACCCAGTTCGCCCACGCGAGCCCGGAGCACAGCTCAGCAAGCCGTGCAAGGTTTAAGAAAGCCTGCGGCATCGAGCTCAGTCCGGAGATCCTGGGCTTCGGCCTGGAAGGTGGTGCCGAACCCAGTTCGCCCACGCGAGCCCGGAGCACAGCTCAGCAAGCCGCGCAAGGCTTGAGAAAGCCTGCGGCATCGAGCTCAGTCCGGAGATCCTGGGCTTCGGCCTGGAAGGTGGCGCCGAACCCAGTTCGCCCACGCGAGCCCGGAGCACAGCTCAGCAAGCCGCGCAAGGCTTGAGAAAGCTTGCGGTATCGAGCTCAGTCCGGAGATCTTGGGTTTCGGCCTGGAAGGTGGCGCCGAACCCAGTTCGCCCACGCAAGCCCGGAGCACAGCTCAGCAAGCCGCGCAAGGTTTGAGAAAGCCTGCGGCATCGAGCTCAGTCCGGAGATCCTGGGCTTCGGCCTGGAAGGTGGCGCCGAACCCAGTTTGCCCATGCAAGCCCAGAGCACAGCTCAGCAAGCCGCGCAAGGCTTGAGAAAGCCTGCGGCACCGAGCTCAGTCCGGAGGTCCTGGGCTTCGGCCTGGAAGGTGGTGCAGAAATCGTGTTGCCTGCGCAAGGATGAAGGCGACCCAAAGTCGGGCCCACTTAAGGCTTGTTCTGCTGCAACGCGACTCAGCAGGCCCTATCCTTCGACTTGAGCAATGGGAGGACCAGGCCTGCAACTGTTTCAAGTGTTCCAAACCGACATCTCAGAAAGAAAGGAAAAGAAAGGTGAGATGAAATGAAAAAGAAAAACTCAAGGTTTTGTTGAACTTGGATTTTCATTAATGCAAGTAGCCAGTACAAGTTGGGAGTCCCGACAGGCCGGGACTCCAAAAAAAAAAAAAAGAGAGAAGACAATACAAAGCAAAAACAAAAAACAGAAGCAAAAAAAAAGAGGAGACATCAGGAATAAGACGCCGGATTCACTGAGGTGCGGGGTCGGAGCCCTCTGCCGGAGGCGTGGGTGCTGCATCCTCGGCTTCTACCATGGCCAGCTCCTGGGGCTGCTCCGGGGCCACGGCATCGCTGGTCGACGGCGCCGCAAGAGTCGCTTCGGCCGCGCTGGAGGTCCTGCTCTCGCCCCCTGGCCTCCTGCCACCGATCACAACTCCGCTCAGATCCAGCTGAGGGAAGAAGGCCCCCACCTTCTCCCGGCACATCCGGAACCCCTTCAGGAAGGAGTCCACGGCGGCCTCCCGGACCTCCGACGTGTACTCGTCGGAAGCCCGGAATTTGGGGACAGCCTCTTGCGCCTCCCGCTTGGCTGCCTCCAGGAGCCCGTTGACGTGCGCGCTCCGGTCCTTCGCCGCGGCCGCGTCTCGCCGGGCCTCCTCCAGATGGCGCTCCAGCCATTGGGAATGGGCCTGCAGGCGGGCCTTCTCCGCCGCCTCCTCCTCAGTTCGGCGCTGGTTGGAGGTCCGCTCCTCCAACAAGGAGGCCTCCAACTCCTTGTTCCGCTCCTCGGAACGTGCCAGGTTGGACTGGAGGGCTTGCTTGTCGGCTCGCAGCTCGGCGCCCTTCTCCATTAAGTCCTTGACGTCGGCCGCGAGCTTGCCGAGTCTCTGCTCCCGCTCGGAGTCCCGTTTGGCGTTCCCTACGAGGAAATTCCTCAGTAAGAGAATGTCGTTCCCGATCTGCAATGACAAAGGCGACACAGGTCAGAATAAAAGAAGTTAAGTCCCGAAAGAAGGAAAAAGGAGAAGGAAGAAGCTCGGACTTACCGTGAAGAGCTGCGGAAGGATTCCGAGCAGCGCGTCTGCATAATCCCGGTCGCCCCGAGCTCGGCGGTCACGGGAGGTGGAGGCGTACTCCATGATCTTCTCCGCCAACCCTTTGTCGAGGATGATGGAGTCCCGGTGGGTGATCACCGGCGCCGGAGCCTTCGGGCCGGCAACTGCGGCGGTCGCCCCCTCAGCCGAGGCCGCAACCGACGGGCCGGCGGTTGCCGCAGGCGGCGCTGTCGAGCTGGCAGCAACGACGGGCCCGGCGATGGGCGTAGCAGCGGGCGCTGGAGTCCTCTCGGCGGCGCCACCAGGTCGCGCGGCCGGGGCATCAGTAGCCCCGCCCTGAGGTAGCCAGGGCGGGGAAATCACAGCAACCGGGCTGGGCACGGTCGTCGCCACGACCTCCCGGCTCGTCTCCGGCGAGCCCTCTTCGCTGCGGGCTCATCCACCTCCACGACATCCCGCTGGGCTGCCCCCTCTAAGAGATTCTCCAAGGAAAACTTCATCCCTGCAAAACAAAAGAAACAGGAAATCAGCCGGCTCGGATATGAAAAGAAAAGGGGGGGCAGAGGTCAAAGTGGGGCCAAGTCTCACCGGTCTCACGGATGGGACTGATACCGGCCTCAAAAAGATTATGCTCAGAGAGCAGAACCTCGAGCGCCGGGACCACGTCGCTCAGGAGCAGGCTATAGGACTCCTGGTCCACCGACTCGACCCGGGAATTTCGGTTCGGGGTCTGGTCCGGTTCACTCCAGGCCCAGTCGACGTCGTCGACCGAGGCGAAGAAAAACCGGGTCTTCCACCCCTTGACCGAGGAAGGGAGGTCGAACCGGAGACACCTGGGCCGGGGCGAAATGTACCACCAGCCATCGTCGATGGAGCACTTCTTCAGGGTGAACAAGGCCCTGAAGAGAGAAAAACGGGCAACGAACCCGTGGAAGTGACAGAAAACAATAAAGGAAAAGATGACCCGGATGGCATTAGGAGCCAGCTGGGCTGGGACAAGCCGGAAGTGGCTGAGGAAGGAAAGAAAGAAAGGATGCAGAGGAAACCGAAGACCAAGGAGGAAGTCTTCGTAGAAGGCAATGCGGCCGGGGCCACTCATGGTGACGCGCTCCCCGGACCGCGGAACAAACAGGCGAATTGACCCCGGAATGCCGTAGGCATCCCGGAGCAGGGAAAGATCGCCTTCGGTCATGGTAGAAGCATGACCGGAGGGACCGGCGGGAAAAGACGGCAGAGCAGGAAAAGAAGGCGGAGCAGGAAGAGAAGGCAAAGCAGGAAGAGAACGGAGGGGCACGGCAGGTGCAACCGGGGGGACCGGATCCCCCTAGGGATGCCAATGGTGACACCCCCGGGTTGCAGACGCCGGCGGACCTCCTCCGGGATTGTCTCCTCATCTGAGGAGGAAGAAGATGGAGTCCTCGACCGGGATGGACCGGCCTCGTCCGGGTTGGAAGAGACATGGCGACGGCGCGCCATAGAAAGGGAAAGGATGAAAAAAATCAGAAAAGAAACGAGAAAGAACGAGGGGGGCTAGAGGAGAAGAAGGAGGCACTCACCAAAAATACACCAGACGAGCGCGAGCAACAGGAGTTGTTAGCCTGCAGCAAACCGCCCACGAAGCAAGGGAAAAGGCCTCGTTCTGGAAAGTCCCCTCCCTTTCAAACTCAGCCGACAGCGGCCATACCCGTCATTCCGTCTCAGGCCATTGGATGATCGCCACGTAGGCGCACGCCCGACACCGACGCCTCGTTAGCAGAGTAACGGCCTCTGCCTCGAAGCGACGCATTAATTACGACCGAGTGGGCGACGCGTGACGGCTCCCCATAGGTCTTCAGCCGCATCGAGCCACGACGACCAGGATCGTGGCAATTATGATGCAAGATCTTCGCCTCTCCACGTCATGTCCGCATTTAATCCCGACGTTCCGTTCTACGACGCCCCGATGGAACTGAGAGTAAAAATGTGGGTGCAGGTGCCTACGCTAAGCATGCAACACACAGGGAATAGGTAAGTATTTTAAACCATTTTTAAAATAAGTGCGGAAAAAACCTATTCCGCACAGGATCTAGCATATGCAAGATGCATGTATAGGCATGATTCAGGACATATAATATTTATAAACATTTTAATAAATCTAGATCTATACATGCACCGAAATTAAAACCCAAAAACATACCTTATCCCCAGCTGGAATAAGTCTGGGATAAACCTGGAATAGACTGGAATAACTGGAATAAAGTTATTCCAGTCGTCTTCCACCTTGGGCTGAAAACAGGGCTTCCGAAGAAATGCCGCCTTCCGGACCTCCGATCGCTCCCAAATTTGAGCTGTAGATTCTTGAGGAAGTCTTCTTCGATTTGGCACTGGTTTCTGCAAGAAAAACCAAACCCAAAAATCGAGAAAAATCGGCGAAGTCTGCTGCACGAAAATGGCAGCAGATCTGAGTTGCTGTCTTCGTCGATGGGTTTCGGGCAACCGGAGCGATCCCGGTTCGCGTGGTTTGCTCCGAGGAGTAGATGGACACTCCCTCTAGAGGGGAGACACGCCCGGGGCTCTCCGATCTCTCTCCACGCGCGGTGCTAGCCGCCGGAAGAAGCTTCACGATCACAGATTTCTGCAGCAAAACAAAATTTGCTGCAGCAGGGAAGGAGCACTCAAACAATGGGAAGAAAACCTTGGACTCTCCCTTACTCCCTTCCAAAAATAGCTCTACAAGTACCCAATGAGGTGATCTCACAATCCCTCAAAAATTTTCTTGAAAAAATTCTTCTCTCGTTGGTTTTTCACTTCACACGGTGAAAACTGCTCACTCAAAACAGGGGCTGCAAAGGTTTTTATAAAAGGCTGCAATGGGAGAGGGAGAGGGAGAGGCGGGGAGGCCAAGAGGCAGGGCTTGCAATATATCCCAATTAACAGCCATTAATCAACCATTAAACCCATTAACCAAGGATTAATGTAATGGGTTGGGAAAAGGAAGAGATGGGACGTTAGGAGTTCTCATCCAGCGAAAGGAATTCCAGCGTTTTGGTCTTTGGGTCTCTTCATTTCAACCATTGAATCACCGTGTAAAACGGTCATGAGGAGAAAATGCACCGGTTCGAAACTGGTCCAAGCCAAAATATTATACCTTGGTTCAATCCCCCCAAAAAAAAATAATTGGTTCAATCCAATTGAACCGATTCAAGCCCAATAAAATTGGGTTCAATTGGTTCATAACCAATTGGAGGCCGAAACAAGCTCCGAATCAGTTCAAAACTGATTCAGAAAAATCCTGGCGCAACGCTGGTCAGCCTGGAACAATTTCCGGTTGACACAGACAAGGGCAAGATGGGGAAAAAAGTGCTCAAAAATACTGTGACCATAAAATCGAGACGATTCCTAATCGTAATCAGTAACCGGATCAGAGAGTTATCCTCTGTGGCGTGTGACCTCATAGGTTCGAACCTAAACAGTAGCACTAGAACAATTTCTAGTACCAGCACAGGAAACCATCTAGCAATGGGTCCCGGCGTCCGGATAGGTCGAAGATGCGGGAGCAAACAATCGAACCTCTGGCATATGGTTACCGTATAATTCATCCCTTTGACCTCTAATGCTCAGGACGATTGAGATTGGGCTGCCAACCTAGACTGAGTCAGTCGACTACGTGTCTCAATCTCGCAAGCCCAGTGACTCTTCACTAGGGCTACCCCGGTCGAGGATTTGCTAAATTGAGATACTGCGAGACATTCAATCCAAACTGTTTGGACAGGTCAATTCCATCTTGGTCCATTACTGCTCCACAAGTACTTGCCTGTACCCAGAAACCTTCCATCACCGGATTAAAAATCCGGGTAGTCCGGCACCAAAGCACAGGGAGTTGCTTGCAAGCTACCGCGATGGCCTCAGGTCAGAGGGACACTTATACCCATATCCAATCGTGAGTATCCTTTTGGCAGAAAGGGACTGCACGGAGTCACGTTCAATGAAATATCACATATATCCCACCTGCAGATCACATCAGTGTCACCACACTCATTTGGTCAAGAGGACAACCAAACGATGTGAACTGCAACAACCTATACTTGATATATTGCCGACCAGTACAATATATCCTTTGGTTGTGAACTGGGTTTAAGGACCACTCGACACATCCTCTCTGTATCGAAGTCAGTGTAGTCCTAAGGACTTCATCACATGGAAAGAGTTCATTTTAGGAAAATACAATATGTGATGAGCTGCCAAATAACAATTTTATTAATTCACAAAATAAATACAGTACTTAGCTCAACCGCCTACAACCCAGGCGATTAGCTTTGGGACACAATTCCCAACAACTCCCACTTGTACTAAAGCCAATCAGAAGAGTATCTAATACCCATTTCCCATTTACAATAGTCGAACTCTTTAATTCCGAGGGCTTTAGTGAAGGGGTCGGCCAGATTTTCTTTTCCATCGATCTTCAGAAGATTGATGTCGCCTCGTTCCACGATCTCTCGTACGAGGTGGTAGCGCCGCAGGATGTGCTTGGTGCGGTGATGAGCTTTTGGCTCCTTAGCTTGAGCAATGGCTCCAGTGCTGTCACAGTACACCGAAACAGGACCATCTAGGGAAGGTGCCACCCCTAGCTCTCCATGGAACTTTTGCAACCACACAGCTTCCTTTGCTGCATCTGATGCTGCAATATATTCTGCTTCGCATACCGAGTCTGCAACAGTTGCCTGCTTGGAACTTTTCCAGCAGACCGCTCCTCCGTTCAGGGTAAATACAAACCCTGACACACTCTTGCTATCATCTCTATCTGACTGGAAACTAGAGTCAGTGTACCCCACAAGTTTCAAGTCAAGTTCTCCATAAATCAGCCATTGATCTTTAGTATTTCTCAAATACTTGAGGATGGACTTAACCACCTTCCAATGTGCCTCACCTGGGTCAGACTGGTATCTACTCACTACTCCTAGTGAGTATGCCACATCTGGTCTAGTACAAGTCATAGCATACATGATAGAGCCTACTGCAGAAGCATAAGGTACTCTACTCATGCGCTCTCTTTCCTCAGGAGTTGTCGCACAATCCTTCTTGGAAAGAGTAATTCCAGAACCTATCGGAAGATAGCCTTTCTTGGAATTTTCCATGCTGAATCGTTTCAGCACGGTGTCTATGTACATAGACTGGGACAGTCCCAAAAGCTTCTTAAATCTATCTCTATAGATTTTCATACCTAGTATGTAAGAAGCTTCACCCAAGTCCTTCATGGAGAACTGAGATGATAACCAGACCTTTATTCCTTGTAATGCTGCGACGTCATTCCCGATTAAGAGAATGTCGTCAACATACAGTACTAGGAATATAATCACAGAACCATTGATCCATTTATAGATGCACGGTTCTTCTCCATTCTTAACGAAGCCATACGATTTGATACACCTATCAAACCGTAAGTTCCAACTTCGAGATGCTTGCTTGAGTCCATAGATGGACTTCTGCAATTTGCATACTTTTGATTCATCTGTGGATATGAACCCTTCAGGCTGTATCATATACACCTCTTCTTCCAGTTCCCATTTAGGAAAGCGGTTCGGACATCCATCTGCCAGATCTCGTAATCAAAATATGCTGCCAAAGCAAGCATGATCCGAATAGACTTGAGCATTGCCACAGGGGAAAATGTCTCGTCATAATCGATACCATATCGTTGACGATACCCCTTGGCAACCAGACGGGCTTTATAGGTCTCTACCTTCCCATCTGCGCCCCTTTTTTTCTTGAAGATCCATTTACACCCGATGAGTTTTATTCCTTCAGGCGGATCAACCAATGTCCAAACATTGTTGATTTCTATGGACTCCATTTCGGATCGCATGGCTCCAAGCCATGCCTCAGAGTCAGATCTCTGAAGTGCATCCATATAGGTGATCGGATCCTCATTGTTCTCATCGAGCTCAATGGGATCTCCGTCCCGGACCAAGAAACCGTAGTATCTGTCCGGCTGACGCGGTATTCTGCCGGATCTCCTAATGGGTTCTGGATGTGATTCAATCACAGCCGGTTCTACGACGTCCTTAGAGTGTGTAGGTTCTTCTATTGGCTGAACTTCATCAAGTTCAATCTTAGAGGCTATAGTTCCTTCTCCAAGGAACTCCTTTTCCAAAAAGATAGCTCTAAGAGCAACGAACACCTTTTGTTCATTCTCCAAATAGAAGAAATACCCTTTGGTTTCCTTAGGATAACCAACAAATAAACACCGATCAGACCTAGGACCAAGTTTGTCTGAGTCTAAACGCTTTACGTAAGCCGGACAACCCCAGACCCGAAGGTGTGAGATTGATGGTTTACGTCCATTCCACATCTCATACGGAGTGGAGACAACAGATTTACTTGGAACATTATTTAATAAGTAACAGGCTGTCTGAAGCGCATATCCCCAAAAGGATAGCGGCAGAGTTGCAAAGCCCATCATGGATCGAACCATGTCCAACAAGGTTCGATTCCTCCTTTCGGACACACCATTCAACTGTGGTGTTCCTGGAGGAGTCCATTGAGAGAGAATTCCATTCTCCTCAAGATATGTCAAAAAAGCACCAGATAAATATTCTCCACCTCGATCAGATCGAAGGGTTTTAATATTTTTTCCAGTTTGCTTTTCTACTTCATTACGGTATCGTTTGAACATTTCAAACGACTCAGACTTATGTCTCATTAAAAAGACATAACCGAACCTTGAAAAGTCGTCTGTAAATGTAATGAAATATTTGTATTCTCCTATAGCACTAACTGTCATCGGTCCACATACATCAGTATGTATTAGACTTAGAAGTTCTGTAGCTCGTTCACCTTTTCCAGTAAAAGGCGACTTGGTCATTTTACCAAGTAAACAGGATTCACAAGTGGGCAGTGATTCAGAATCACTGACCTCGAGAAGTCCATCTCCTCGCATCTTGTTTATCCTATTTTGGTTAATATGACCTAGCCTACAGTGCCAAAGATACAAATCGTTGACATTATCTGACCTTGGACGTTTGCTAGAAGTGTACATTACACTAATAGGCCTTGATAGTACGTATATGCCATTATTTAATCTAGCTTTCATTATAACAGAGTTATTCAAAATAACATTGCAAAAATCTCCTTTTATTGATAGTTCAAAACCACAACTGGCCAAAAGGCCTACAGAGATTATGCACATAATGAAACTAGGACAATAGTGACAGTCGACTAGTTCGACAGTACAAGACTCAAAGACAAGACGCAGGACTCCAACCGCCAGTACTGGAACACGATTTCCATTCCCGACGCTCAGAAACTGTTCTCCATCTTCAAATCTTCTGCTAACTTGAAGTCCCTGTAACGAATTACAAACATGAATTGGACTACCAGTATCTAATACCCAGTTAGCAGTATTAACAATTGAGTAATTACAAGGTCTTATCATATAAATACCTTGTTCAGCAGACTTCTGCTTTCTCGGCCTGTTCGGATCAAGGGACGCTATATAAAGAGGACAGTTCCTCTTCCAGTGTCCCTTCTTCTTGCAGTGGAAGCATTCTGCAGAAGACTGATCAGCCTTAAACTTCCTGGTCTGACTCGGGCCAGGAGCATTCTGCACCTTCTTTCCCTTTTTTATTTATTTTCTTCTTCCCTTTCTTAAAGGGACGACGACCTCTACCTCCTCCCACTAAATTCACCACCCCCTTATTAAGTTGGTGGTCTTTCTCGAAAGTCTGCAGTAATCCCAAAAGACCATGGTAGTTTACTGCAGGCTTGTTCATTCTGTAATGATCAAGAAAGTCAAGATAGGAGGAGGGAAGAGAATTCATGATCGCATCCTTGCCGAGCTGCTCGTGCAAGGGGCATCCGAGTTTGCCCAGTTTTTCAATCAGCTCGATCATGTACAATACATGATCAGTGACTGATCCGCCATTCGGCATCTTGGAGTTGTAGATGGCACAAGATACTTTGTACCGTTCTACATCATCCGGGGTGCCGAAGGATTCCTTCAACTTTTGAAGGATTTCATCAGGTTGGGCCTCCTCGAATTTGCGAGTGAACTCATCGTTCATCGCCGCTAGCATAATGCAACGGACAGTAGTCCGATCAGAGACCCACTTCAAATAAGCATCTCTGACCGCACTCCGTGCATTAGCGGGAGGGATTTCAGGTGCCGGATCCGTTATCACATACAGGATCCGTTCGTGCTCCAGAACTATTCTCAACTTTCGATACCAACTATCGAAGTTGTGACCCTTTAACTTCTCGTTATCGAGAAGTGACCGGAGCGACAAGTTTGAAGACATCTGAAAAGAAAATTAGACCTATTAGTGTATGAATTAATAAATTAACCAAAAGACTTGGACTTTAGTCTAAAGGTTTCTCCCACTAATTTTTCAGATTGGTAGCCTCTAACTCCAATTCGTGAAAACACTTTTTCAAGTGGGTACTGAAATCCAATAGGCCACGCATGAGCCCGACTATGGCCGGCTCACCCATACGAGCCTAAAGGTAGGTTCGTAAACCAATTGTTTCCCTAAACAATTTTCAGTATTTTATTTTGCCCCAGAGAACACCCCAATCGGCCTAGGGGCCTCCTATTGCGGGTCTTTGGTTAGGTCCAACCATTAAAATGACTAATCCAATGCTTCCAGCTAACTAAAGACCAAGCCCGACTATGGCCGGCCCACCTGGTCCCGTTATGGAGGTTGCACTGAACCATCATCGATCAGATAGAAATTCTAGTCGCCGGATGTACACCCGTTCTATGGAACTGCCGATGCACACCAAGCTAGTGGACACATTTCTATCCAACTTAATGGGAGGCAAAGATACAGTCAACTCCTTGACTTAGTCTTTTTAAGGACCTAATAATTTTTAGAGGATTTTTTTTTTTTTTTTTTTTTTTGTGACAGGAGAAAAAAGGTAAGGACATGGATCATCCTCCCACTGAATCAATCAGATTCCAGGAGGGTTGAATTAAATCAACAATTGATCCATGGGCACCTATTGATCAGTCAGACCGATCAACCTGGGTGACATGGGTTAACTCGAGTCATTGAGCTTTTCCAATCAGTTCTGGTCGACTCGACTAGCCAGGTAGGTGAGATCATGGGTGAGTATCCGCCATTAACCATCTTTCCTAGACACCAACTAAGTTGGCCAGGAAAGAGGTAGCCTCATACAACCATGATCACAATTGCCAAACCTACCTCGACACCAGTCGGTTTACCAGACTCGATCAGACTAGCCTAAAGACTCGGGCATCCACTGAGCCACTAATTGGATCCATTTTAGATGAACGGATCAACTAATCTAACTATTAGATAGTTCTAAAGAAGGACCTTAAACAACTTTTGTTTAATCTTCTTTTAATCCAGTTCAACTAAACTTAGGTCTAACCCAGTGATGGACCCAACTAATCAGCTAACCCAATTAACCCAATTTGGCTTATGCAAATTTTATTAGATTTCATAAACCTAAAAAATTTTATTAAGCCAAATACCTAATTAAAACATTTTTTAATTAAGTCTCTATGTAAAACAATTTTACATCTTAAATTATGCATCATATCTAGATTTATACTTTTATAAATATTATATGATCCAAATAACAAAATTATAAATCATGCCAAATTTATAATTTTAATTTCTTTTTGATTTCCTTAAAGGATCCTTCTGAAGAGGCCAACACAGACGAACCGCATCGTGTCAAAGACACACGACCATGGTGAAGATCTCAACTAGGTTCCTAAAAGTACTCTCTAATCCCAAGATTAAACAATTTAATCTACTATACATGCATCAAGATATGTTACTCTAGAACCTGGCTCTGATACCACTGAGAGTAAAAATGTGGGTGCAGGTGCCTACGCTAAGCATGAAACACACAGGGAATAGGTAAGTATTTTAAAACATTTTTAAAATAAGTGCGGAAAAAACCTATTCCGCACAGGATCTAGCATATGCAAGATGCATGTATAGGCATGATTCAGGACATATAATATTTATAAACATTTTAATAAATCTAGATCTATACATGCACCGAAATTAAAACCCAAAAACATACCTTATTCCCAGCTGGAATAAGTCTGGGATAAACCTGGAATAGACTGGAATAACTGGAATAAAGTTATTCCAGTCGTCTTCCACCTTGGGCTGAAAACAGGGCTTCCGAAGAAACGCCGCCTTCCGGACCTCCGATCGCTCCCAAATTTGAGCTGTAGATTCTTGAGGAAGTCTTCTTCGATTTGGCACTGGTTTCTGCAAGAAAAACCAAACCCAAAAATCGAGAAAAATCGGCGAAGTCTGCTGCACGAAAATGGCAGCAGATCTGAGTTGCTGTCTTCGTCGATGGGTTTCGGGCAACCGGAGCGATCCCGGTTCACGTGGTTTGCTCCGAGGAGTAGATGGACACTCCCTCTAGAAGGGAGACACGCCCGGGGCTCTCCGATCTCTCTCCACGCGCGGTGCTAGCCGCCGGAAGAAGCTTCACGATCACAGATTTCTGCAGCAAAACAAAATTTGCTGCAGCAGGGAAGGAGCACTCAAACAATGGGAAGAAAACCTTGGACTCTCCCTTACTCCCTTCCAAAAACAGCTCTACAAGTACCCAATGAGGTGATCTCACAATCCCTCAAAAATTTTCTTGAAAAAATTCTTCTCTCGTTGGTTTTTCACTTCACACGGTGAAAACTGCTCACTCAAAACAGGGGCTGCAAAGGTTTTTATAAAAGGCTGCAATGGGAGAGGGAGAGGGAGAGGCGGGGAGGCCAAGAGGCAGGGCTTGCAATATATCCCAATTAACAGCCATTAATCAACCATTAAACCCATTAACCAAGGATTAATGTAATGGGTTGGGAAAAGGAAGAGATGGGACGTTAGGAGTTCTCATCCAGCGAAAGGAATTCCAGCGTTTTGGTCTTTGGGTCTCTTCATTTCAACCATTGAATCACCATGTAAAACGGTCATGAGGAGAAAATGCACCGGTTCAAAACCGGTCCAAGCCAAAATATTATACCTTGGTTCAATCCCCCCAAAAAAAATAATTGGTTCAATCCAATTGAACCGGTTCAAGCCCAATAAAATTGGGTTCAATTGGTTCATAACCAATTGGAGGCCGAAACAAGCTCCGAATCAGTTCAAAACTGATTCAGAAAAATCCTGGCGCAACGCTAGTCAGCCTGGAACAATTTCCGGTTGACACAGACAAGGGCAAGACGGGGAAAAAGTGCTCAAAAATACTGTGACCATAAAACCGAGACGATTCCTAATCGTAATCAGTAACCGGATCAGAGAGTTATCCTCTATGGCGTGTGACCTCATAGGTTCGAACCTAAACGGTAGCACTAGAATAATTTCTAGTACCAGCACAGGAAACCATCTAGTAATGGGTCCCGGCGTCCGGATAGGTCGAAGATGCGGGAGCAAACAATCGAACCTCTGGCATATGATTACCGTATAATTCATCCCTTTGACCTCTAATGCTCAGGACGACTGAGATTGGGCTGCCAACCCAGACTGAGTCAGTCGACTACGTGTCTCAATCTCGCAAGCCCAGTGACTCTTCACTAGGGCTACCCCGGCCGAGGATTTGCTAAATTGAGATACTGCGAGACATTCAATCCAAACTGTTTGGATAGGTCAATTCCATCTTGGTCCATTACTGCTCCACAAGTACTTGCCTGTACCCAGAAACCTTCCGTCACCGGATTAAAAATCCGGGTAGTCCGGCACCAAAGCACAGGGAGTTGCTTGCAAGCTACCGCGATGGCCTCAGGTCAGAGGGACACTTATACCCATATCCAATCGTGAGTATCCTTTTGGCAGAAAGGGACTGCACGGAGTCACGTTCAATGAAATATCACATATATCCCACCTGCAGATCACATCAGTGTCACCACACTCATTTGGTCAAGAGGACAACCAAACGATGTGAACTGCAACAACCTATACTTGATATATTGCCGACCAGTACAATATATCCTTTGGTTGTGAACTGGGTTTAAGGACCACTCGACACATCCTCTCTGTATCGAAGTCAGTGTAGTCCTAAGGACTTCATCACATGGAAAGAGTTCATTTTAGGGAAATACAATATGTGATGAGCTGCCAAATAACAATTTTATTAATTCACAAAATAAATACAGTACTTAGCTCAACTGCCTACAACCCAGGCGATTGGCTTTGGGACACAATTCCCAACAGGAACGGCGGGCTGGGGGGCAACTGTTACAGCCGTGACAGTGATGTGGCCAGGCTCAGGTATCATCGAATACGAGCGAGCCACGTGTATGTTTCCCCGGCCAAGTCAGCGCCACATCCTCAAAGCCAGGATCGGCAAGACTACACCGCCCGACGACTGCCTGAGGCAAACCGCCCTCGCCGAGGTCGAGCTCAGCTCGGAATTCCTCTACCACTTCATCGGCGCCCGGGCCCGGAGGGGTCCGCCTAAGTGAGGTCGGCCGAGGTCGGGCGACCTCCTGCCACCTCGCCAGGTGTCCACCCAGGAGGGGTCCACCTAAGCCGAGGTCGGCTGGTCCTTCGCCCTTCGCCAGGTGGCCACCCGGAGACGGGCCCACCTCGGCCAAAGCCAGGCGACCTCCTGCCACCTCGGCAGGTGCCCACCCAGGAGGGGTCCACCTAAGCCGAGGTCGGCTGATCCTTCTCCCTTCG
Organism: Areca catechu; assembly: GCA_021397845.1. Taxonomy (NCBI): domain Eukaryota; kingdom Viridiplantae; phylum Streptophyta; class Magnoliopsida; order Arecales; family Arecaceae; genus Areca; species Areca catechu. The sequence continues at coordinate 44,052,855 of CM038047.1, read as the reverse complement.
CCAGGTGGCCACCCGGAGACGGGCCCACCTTGGCCGAAGCCAGGCGACCTCCTGCCACCTCGCCAGGTGTCCACCCAGGAGGGGTCCACCTAAGCCGAGGTCGGCTGGTCCTTCGTCCTTCGCTAGGTGGCCACCCGGAGGCGGGCCCACCTCGACCGAAGCCAGGCGACCTCCTGCTACCTCGCTAGGTGTCCACCCAGGAGGGGTCCACCTAAGCTGAGGTCGGTTGGTCCTTCGCCCTTCGCCAGGTGGCCACCCGGAGACGGGCCCACCTCGGCCGAAGCCAGGCGACCTCCTACCCCCTCGCCAGGTGTCCACCCAGGAGGGGTCCACCTAAGCCGAGGTCGGCTGATCCTTCGCCCTTCGCTAGGTGGCCACCCGGAGACGGGCCCACCTCGGCCGAAGCCAGGCGACCTCCAGCCATCTCGCCAGGTGTCCACCCAGGAGGGGTCCACCTAAGCCGAGGTCGGCCGATCCCTCGCCCCTCGCCCCTCGCCAGTTGGCCCCCGGAGACGGGCCCAACTCAGCCGAGGTCAGACCGCTAGTACGGCGAGGGCCCTGGGGAGAGAGACGGGCCCCGAGGCCATCCCTCGGGCCGTACGAATCCCAGACGGTGTCCTGTACGGAGGGCGGCGGCACGCGGAACATCACTAGCATCGGCCCGACATGTCCCGCAGCCGAGAGACGCAACCCTGACGACACAGGCCCCATAGATAGATGGCGCCCATGCTTGGGGAAGAGGGCGCTCTCACTGGGCCCGAGGCCTGACCGGCCGCCCTGCCAACGTCGCCCTCCCCTCTTTCTCTTCTGTCTTTGCCTTTTCCCTGCTGGGCCCGGCGGACGAGGTCGGAAAGCCGCCTGGCACCCTTCACCGAAAAGGGAAAAGAGAAGAGGACGGGGGAGGGGAGTTTCCGAGGCGGAAAAAGATAAATGCGCGATGGAAGGAGATAAAGGAGGAATCTGGGGACGACAAGGTAAGCCAACCAGCCTGGGGACAAGGGGGAAGCACCGGTAAAAGGCCCCGCTCCGAGAGAGAAACCAGAGATCCCGAGAGGGGAACACTGGGCGTGAGCTCGGCAAGGAGGCCCAGCCGAGACTCTGGTCCCCAGAGCGTTTCCTTCACCAGTTAACTCTCTAAGTCTGGAACCCTTCAGAGGGTCCGGCTGGAGAGTCTGTTCCTTCTCGTCGTCTACTGACTTGACCGTCGGAGCTCCCTCGCCGGGATCCCCGGCCAGGGTCCTCTAACCCCTTTGTTGCAGGTTCTCCGCGGGAAGGGAGGCTCCCTCACCAGGCGGTCAGGAAGGATCGGCTGATCCGAGGCACGGGCGCGGCGGCGAGAGCGGCAACACCAGGTATAGCAGGAGTTCCTCTCCTTCCTCTGGCCTGGAGAGGAGTGGCAGGGATGCCAGGAACTTCTTCAACTCCTCGAAGGCGGCCTTGCATTCTTCAATCCAGGTGAAGTCGTGCACTTTGCACAGCACCTTGAAGAAGGGTAAGCAGCGGTCAGCCGACCTTGAAATGAACCTGCTCAAGGCTGCAATCCGACCGGTCAGGTGCTAAACCTGCTTCTTCAAGGTGGGATGCTCCATGTCAACGATTGCTTGGACCTTCTCCGGGTTTGCCTCGATTGCCCTTTGGGTGACCATGAACCCAAGGAACTTCCCTACCGCTACGTCGAAGGCGCACTTTATCAGGTTCAACTTCATCTTATGCATCCGGAGGTTGTGGAACCCCTCTACCAGATCTGTGACATGATCCGACTTCGGCTTGCTCATGATGAACATGTCATCCACGAACACTTGCATGTTTCTTCCAATTTGGTTCCTTGCAGACCCGGTTGACTAGTCGCTGGTATATGGCACCAGCGTTCTTCAAGCCAAAAGGCATCATCTGGTAGTAGTACGTCCATCGGTCGGTGATGAAGGCAGTATGCTCCTCATCCTTCGGATGCATCCATATCTAATTATTTCTGGAGAAAGCATCCATAAAGGAGAGCCAGCGGTGCCCTGAGGTGGCATCTACCAGCTAGTCGATCTTTGGCAAAGGAAAGCTATCCTTTGGACATGCCCGGTTGAGGTCGGTGTAGTCCATGCAGATCTTTCACTTCCCGTTGCTCTTTCTGACCATGACTACATTTGCCAGCCAGCTAGGGTATTGTACCTCACGGACAAAACTAGCTGCAAGGAGCTTATACACCTCCTTATTGATCACCCGTTGCCTCTCAGAGGCGAAGCTTCTCTTCTTTTACCGGATCGGACGATACTTTGGATCAATGCTCAACTTGTGGGTGATGACGTCGGGGGGAATCCCCGACATGTCCACTGCCATCCAAGCGAACACGTCAGTGTTTGCTCGAAGAAACTCTAGCAGGTGGGCCCGCTTCTCCTCTTGCAATTGGGCCCCAATTTGCATCGTCTTCGTCGGGTCAGCTTCGAGTGGGTCTGACAATAGCCGCTCGACCGAGCCACCCCTGGGGTCTTCCACCCTTTGGTCGAGGTCGTCGGCACTAGGATCTTTCTCGGGGTTGTTGGCCCTGGGGATGGCTTGGAGACAGTGTTGGATTGGCTGAGGTGCCCCCCCTCATTTATCCAACACCGTAAGGAGTAGGAAACTGCACTAGTAGCCTTTTGGTGGAGATGACCGCGTCGAGCAGATTGAGCCTAGGGCTGCCAAAGATTACGTTATAGGTCGAAGGAAGCCTGACAACAGTGAAGGTTATCATGACCGTGCTCTGCCGAGGTGGCACCTCGGCAGTAACAGGGAGAGTGATTTTCCCTTCAACTTTCATAGAATCCCCTGTGAAATCGATGAGGGGAGTGTCACAGGCTTAAGTTGAGCAGATGACATATTCATCCTAGAAAAAGTATCGTAAAATAGGATATCAGTCGAGCTTTTACTATCGACCATAATCTATTTTACAAGATGCTTCACGATCGTCATCTCAACGACCACAGCATCATTATTTATATTTTCAACCCCAAATTCTTTTTCTCTTATAAAGGGGAATACATTTTCAAAACCCTCTCCTCCCTGGGCCCTCTTAGGAGCGTGCTTGACTCCCTAACATATCATTCCCACAGGCTTTTTGGTAGGCCGGTTGTCAACTTCAGGGACCGGAGGGAGAGCAGGGAGCACCTGAGGTTCAGCCGGGATCTTGCCCCCCATGAACCTTCCGAGGTAGCCCCTCCTTATGAGGTATTCAATTTCTCTCTTGAGGTGACGACATTCCTCGGTGTCGTGGCCGTGATCGTGGTAGAACTGGCAGTACTTCGTCTTGTTGCGACCATTAGATGGCCTCAGCGGGGGCGGGCGATGCAGGTAGCGCTTGTCTTTAATCTTCATGAGGATCTTCATCCTCGGAGCAAGGAGGGGTATCTTTCTTCTGGGATGGGGTTGCTCTTCGGCTTCAGCCCTTAGCAAAAATTCAGCATGGGCGGTCCGGGCTTCCATGCCCCGGACGCCTCTTTAAGAGCTGGCTTCTTTAATGCCCGGACCACCTCTTTAATAGCTGGCTTCTTTAATGGCTTCCCATCAGCTCTCTCCTCGTGCGATCCGCCTCCTCGGTGTGGATGTACTTTTGAACACAGAGGAGGAGTTCAGAATGTCTTGGAGGGCTTCTTGTCCAGCGAGTAGGTCAGGCGGGAAGTCCTGAGCCCTCTCTTCAACACCATCATGGCAACTGGTTCATCCAAGTTGTAGATTTCTAGGCGGCAACCTTGAAGTGGGCCACGTAGTCCCGTAGGAGCTCGTGGTCTTGTTGCCTGATGGAGAAGAGGCTGTCTGTTTCATGTGGCACTTTGTGACAGGCGTCAAAGTGGACCACGAACTTCCGCTCCAGCTGAGCGAAAGAGCTGATGCTTTCGGACTCGAGGCGGGTAAACCAGACTCGAGTCGCCTTCCTGAGGGTGGCTGGAAATGCGATGCATAGGAGAGTATCGGTTGCTCACTGGACTCTTATGTGGACCTTGTAGCTCTCCAGATGATCCAGGAGGTCAGTGGTCCCGTCGTAGGGATCCACCTGCGGCATGCGGAACCAGCAGGGGATCGGTTCCTCTTGGATCTCTCGAGAGAAAGGGAGACGGGCATCATAGCCCGCAGGCTTGTTAGGGGAGCCCTACAGATTTGCGAACTAGCGGGATAACTCCGCTAGCTTGCGCTCCTGTTCCTCTAGGCGCCTTTCTGCCATGCGCCTGATGGCCTCGTTGGTTGAGCCTTCCACCGAGGTCGAAGGAGGAGGAGAAGATGGCACCTGAGTGGGTTCGCGATGAGGGACCTTGCCTCTGCGACCTCGGCGGTGCTTAACAGCAGCTCGCTCGAAGGTCGGAGACCGGCTTTCCCGGTCGGTAGACCCAATCCATTGTCTCTTCGCCGGGGTTCTTTGGCTCCCTGGTGGTCTGTCGTGGCCTGCGGCTGCGAAGGCCTTCCTTGGAAGGATCGTAGGCTACCGTGGGGAGCGGCGGCTTGGGCCGCCGGGGTCCCTGGCTACTTGTGGGTAGATAGGGACCGGTGCATTTAGTGCACCATAGCAGTTAGAAGCTGCATCTGCTAGGCGAGCACGGCCAGCTGGGCTTCCATTGGAGGCAGTTGTGGTGGAGCGGGAAGCTCCCTCTCTGGACTGTGCGGGTCCCCGCGGGAAGGGGGATCCCCCGCACAACTGGTGGAGACTTCCTGTACATGGGTCATCACCATGCCTCCGGTGGTTTTCTTGCATGGGGGATTAACTTGGATTGAAATGTGTCCTGACTTCCCCCTTCTTGGCGCGCCAATCTGTTGCCGCCTAAATCGCCATGGCCTATAGCTGAAGTAGACCTCGGATCGTGCCCTGGTCGCTCCGGACCCGCTTGCACACTCGGACCTGCAAAACAGAAGAGACTCGGGCCGACGATCCCTGCAGGGGTACTTCGACGTTCAAGTCAGTGACAATCCAGGAGAACAAATCCTCCTGGTCGAGCCCTGTAGATGGACTTCATGCTAGGAGGAGAAAGAAATGTACTAGGAGAAAGTAGATAGTTGTGAATGGAGCCGAAGAAGTGGTGACGGAGGAGAGCTTGAGATGGAAGACTGTGTCCGTCGAGACCCTCCCGGTAGATCTCCGGTAGCCTCAGTCTCTCAGTTCTCTCCTGTGTGTCACCCTTCTTGCCCGTTAGCTTGCCTTGTGTTTTGCTTGCTTACCTTTTGGAACCTTGGAGAGCTCTTTTTAAGCTAGGATGGCTGTCGGAGGCTTACCTTAGGATCCCTCCCTCACTCGCATGCGGTGATGTTTCGTGCTGTGGACGGGACGCCTTTCCTCACTTGTGATATGGAACCTACCATGCGCTCTGACATTCTTTCTGGTCGCTCCATTTCGGGTAGCCTGGCAGAGCCTCGATCGGGAGGGCAGCCACCCCTTGGATTTGAATCTTCTAGGCTGACTTCCTCTTTTGCATGGTACAAAAGGTTGGTAGGGAGTGCAGCGTCTCGATCGGGGGATCCTTTCCTTTTCGGTGTAAGTGGTAGCTAGGGCCATTATTGCAGCCTGGCAAGCGCCCTTCCATGGTCCTTGGGTGGCGGGCCACCATCCAAGGAGAGTGGCGATGTCCCTTGGTTGCTGGTCCCTTTGTCCAAGGTGGAGCTGGTCCGGAGAGGCGGAGCTCAACTTCGGCCATGGCGTCTCGATCCTGGAGGAGCCACCTGGCGAAGGAGTCCGGAGAGGCAGAGCTCGATTTCGGCCACGGTGTCTCGACCTGAAGGGAGCCGCCTGGCGAAAGAGTCCGGAGAGGCGGAGCTCGACTTCGGCAATGGCATCTCGACCCAAAGGGAGCTGCCTAGCGAAGGAGTCCGGAGAGGCGGAGCTTGACTTCGACCATGGCGTCTTGACCCTGGGGGAGCCGCCTGGCGAAGGAGTTCGGAGAGGCGGAGCTCGTCTTCGGCCTCGGTGTCTCCACCCGAAGGGAGCCATCTGGCGAAGGAGTCTAGAGGGGCGGAGCTTGACTTCGACCGCGATGTCTCGATTTGAAAGGAGCCACCTGGCGAAGGAGTCCGGAGAGGCGGAGCTCGACTTCGACCGTGGCGTCTCGACCCGAAGGGTGCCGCTTGGCGAAGGAGTCCGAAGAGGCGGAGCTCGACTTCGGCCACGGCGTCTCGACCCTAGGAGAGCCGCCTGGCGAAGGAGTCCGGAGAAAAGATCTAACGTGGTTGCTTTCTCCGATATGGCATCTAACTGGGTCTGACATGGGCTACACGTTAGCAGTCCCGCCACATCATATATGATTTGAATAAAATATGGATAACTATATTTAAATAATTACATAGCAAACTATTATTAACTATAAACTATATAACAAATAATATTATTTTCAAAATAAATTAAAATCTAAAAATATTTATAACTATATTTCTACGTTAAAAATAAGTTTCATATAAGTTTTAAATTATAATTTAAAAATTTAAATAAATATGATCCTAACAGTATTTAGCATATTCGAGTCAGGTCGAGTTGGATCAGGTCTAAATTTTATAAATCAGACTCGATCTAAAAAATAAAATGGATCTAATTTTAAGATCCAACCTATATTTATAAATTTTTAAAAATAAATTAGATCAAATTTAAATAGTTTGGATCGTGTTGGATTAAAGTCTAACCTGACTCATTTGCCATCAGGATCTTCTAAATTGCTATCTAAAAAAAATTGCAAGAAGTCAGACACTGGACGGCGGGAATTGGTTGAAAGCACCAACAAAATCTAATCTAAGCCGTGAATCTTGACCAGGGCCGCCTCGCGCTGCATACCAACGGGCGCCGGATCAAAAAATTATAGTCCCCTTCCCGTCGTTTCCCTTTCTCTTTCTTCTTGTCCCACCATCCGCCCCTAAAGCCTTCCCGAACCGTGGAGCTCGAATTATATCGAAAGAAATGGCGCTTCGATTCGATGTCTCCCTCTCCCACCACCTCCCCAACCTGCTCCCTCCCCCTTCAAAACCCAAAGCATCCTCTCCATTCCACTTGGTTCCCTTGCCGTCTCGATCGCGGCTCCCCCTCTCCCGCCGTATTCCCGCAGGCAAGACTCCTCTTGTCTTCTCACTCGCAAGAAAAACGCATAAATATTTTCTAGAAATCGGAACTCTAGTTTGAAGTTGATGCCAAAAACACTTTTTTTTCTTTAAAAAATCGTGTTTTATTCTGGTGTAGTATCCGTCACGAAGCATGGAATCGCTTTGAATCGGAATAAGAATCAGAATCGGGTCAAATGTTGTGCGAAAAGGGTAGAAGAAAGCGAGGTTTGTTTATGGAGGAGAAGGAGAGGGAGAATTGTAGCTCAATCGGAAAAAAGGATGTAATTTTATTTAATTTATTTGCAGGGTGGAGCTGTGAAAGAGAGGAGCGTTTCTGTGGTTCTTTTAGCGGGAGGAAAGGGAAAGCGGATGGGAGTAATGATTCTTTCCCTTTTCTTCTTCCCTTTAAGATGAATTTGTTTTGACAAAAAGGGTCCAGTTTTGGTTCACAATCCTTTTCTCAGCTAGCTAACAGTGCATAAAAGGGGATTCTTCTGTTTCAAAATTAAATTCTGAAAAAGGCTTTGCTAATGTTGCTTTTATCGTTATACTCTTGGTACAAGTTGAGCAGCTGAGTAGTATACATGGACCATTTTCACTGACTAGATTTTACTGATTCCTCCTAGATACTTCTTTGGAGGCAATTCCCATGAATTTAGCGTTCTTTAAACCTTGGTTTACTGTCTTTTCCGGAAAGGATTTTTCTTTTTGTCTTTAAATGAAATAAAAGGTCCAGATGAACCTACTGGGGGTTCTCATCACTTTTGCTTGGTGATGGGTAAAGTGGGTTGTTTCTGTATGGGGAATGAGACATTGCTTTAAGCTGCCTTTCATGGTAGCTAAGTTCAATTTATCTATAAATATAATTTATTCAATCTCTTGCAAAAAATGTTTACCCAGCTACTGCAGAAAAACATTGTCTTTCTATATCAATGCATGGCTAATTTCAGAATACCTAAAAGTTTAATAGTTTTGTTGTTGTTCCCTGCTTGTCTTCACTCTATTTTATTGTTGTCCTGCAACAGATTCACCTGCATTCTTTTAAAGTTGTTCTGTTTCTCATGTCAGAGACAATTCACCAAATCTCCCAAAGACACTGGTGGATTTGAATTGTTACACCACTGTCAACACTTTTGTTTTGTTAAATTCATTGCTTTCAACCAAGGTTTTAAATTTCGTGGGATAGGGCTGTTCCAGTTTTTTCATGGAACGGGATGCATTGGTGTCCCGTCCCGTCCCGACACTTGGGACAGGGGATGTCCCAAGGTGTCCCGATTGGGACGCTGACGGGACGTCCTGTCTCAACACATGAGATGGTACCCTGTCTTGGTATCCCACGGGATGTCCCGCTGAGACCTGAATCCTTGCCTTCAACCCTTTTAAATTTCTAGATATTCTGTTGTTATAAACTAATTCACATTCTAAGACATGCATGGATTTGCATTCTATCTGTCAGTAAAGCTGCAAGCAAACACTTACATGCACTGCAAATGCATGTTACTACTACTAGTACATGACAGGACCATCCATGGGATAATTTACACAAACACTTAAAAACAGAATGATGAACATACATTTTTTCAGTCTGTCATTCAGTTATTATGACATAACAATATTTGCTGTTTATGCCACAGGCAAGCATGCCAAAGCAATATCTTCCACTTTTAGGACAACCGATTGCATTGTACAGGTATTTCTTTTTCAGCTTTTTGCATGGTGAACTTTTCTGTTATTGTAATTTGCTTTGCTCAAGCCATGATACTGTTTTCGTTGCAGTTTCTACACTTTCTCACGAATGAGTGAAGTGAAAGAAATAGTTGTTGTATGTGATCCATCTTACAAGGATATATTTGAAGGTTCGGAAAGCCTCCTGGAGCCATTAAAAGTTTTCTTTCTCATATATGTAGATACTGGCTTTCCATTTAGTGGAGCCATTAAAAGTTTTCTTTCTCATATATGTAGAGACTGGCTTTCCATTTAGTAAATTTTATTATCTTGTTTAGATGTCATTTTATGTATAGGAGATACCAGAATCCATCATTTTCCATGTTCACAGATGCTAGCAAGGAGATACAAGTAGGTGTTAAGTTTGCACTTCCTGGGAAGGAGAGACAAGATTCTGTTTTCAATGGTTTTCAGGTAAACATACAACTTCTAAATACAACTTTTATGCAAAATGCTCTCTCTTTTCTACATGCATGGAAAGGAAAAAAAAAATCCATCTTGTTATCAACTTATCATTTGTAATCATATTTGTAATTATATTCCAAGGATAAGTAAAAACATAAAAACTTTTCTTTATCCACCTTATAACTTTAATAATTCTTATTTGTTCTCTCTATAAGGCAAACAACAATTGATGATTTTTCACTCATTCCCTTGACCACATTTAGCGCTAATGGTTATTCTCCATAATCTGTCATTCTTCTTTATATCTTTGGTTTTATCCAACGAAAAGACTCATGTATCTACATATTACAGGACAATGGCTATCTATTTGTGAAAGTTTCTTGACATAATACCTATGCGATCTTCAACTTTTAGTATAATTATTTCCCTTTTTGTATTTTCATTCCCTTCACATTTTTCGTATCTATATCTCTCAAGTTTTTCTCTCAACATCTTACAGGAAATTGATGGAAGCTCAGAACTTGTGTGCATCCATGATTCTGCTAGGCCTTTGGTTACATCTGGAGATACTAAAAAGGTTATTTAATTAGACTGTGCAGCTACCTGGCATTAAGTGATAACTCAAATGATCCTAGATTTTAGTACATGCCTAGCAGATGTCTTATATTTCTTTAGGATCTGTTTTTTTCTCCTGCTCTGGAAGTTTTTCTAAATTGTAAATTTTATTATGATATGCTGTGTAAGTAGAGTGCGAATGTGGTCATAGGATCTCATGTAAATGTTTATATTCTAGTGTGTTTTGCTATAATTATACATACTGGTTATACTGGATTTCATCAAAACTTTTCTAGCTTACATTCTAGCTGTTTGTGCAGTTTCTTTCCCTAAGGAAATATATATTGGTAGTGCTTTTAAAGTTTGAAAAATATGCACTAGCCCAGTCAATTGCATGGGGAAGACTTTTCTTTGCATTTTGTTAGTAAACAGTTTGAAGGTCACCATGTTTCTTTTACCTTTTCTAAACTCTAGGAAACTCCTAAATGCTTTCATTGCTTGCATACATCAACATAAATGATCTCATAGATTCTAGATGGTAACCTTAGCTTAATTATCAAAACCTACTAATCATCCTAATGTACTGAATTGAATAATGAATATCTTAGGCAGACCTTCCATTTCGGACCATCAAAGTATAGCCGCAATTCCTGCAAATGCTTCTACTCATGTATCAATACTTTATTTTTTTGGCATCAAGGTTATGATTATTAGATCACCTGACCGGTGCTTTTGGCATGTTAAAGCATTCTTCTTGTTCTATGCCTTATTAAATTTCTATTATTGTTTTTTGCACATCATCTTTATCCTTCATGCATGTCACAAAATACATTTAGTTCTCTGTTCAAAACACATTGATGCTTTTGAGATTGAGAGCGTTAATCCATTCTCCAAAATATTGATGAACATGTAAAAGGAGAAGAAAATACCTGCCATGATGACCGATAAAGAACTAGCATCTCCCGTGGGTTTAATCTTCCAAAACCTCATATTAACTGTCCTTTTCAGCTTATGAGGCTGAGGACTGACTGCATCTTCATATACCTGCTAGAGGAGGAAGACCTCCTAGGGATGAGAAACATAGGGCTGAAGCGAGAGCTAGAAAAGGACATTTCATGTTCGATCCTGCATAATCTTGATGATTATTGTTAGAGACATTACATACATATTCTTTGTAAAGTCCCATTTCCTTTGTATATTTTCTATAAGGTCTTCTCACCATGTGGTGACCACTAACACCATGTATATGTCTTGTTGGGCCATGCTCTTACTGCAAATTGTTATATTAACCCAATTATCCAAGTTTCATGGTATCAAAGCCTATTTCTTAGCATCCTTTGTGAGTTTCTTCCTCAAGCCTATAGACTCCATCAGTCTTCTCTCTAATCATGCATTACTTATCCTACAAATCGATTTTCTAGTACTAGCTTTTGTGTCTTCCTTGGTGATTCAATTATCTCGTCGACAAGATATCACACCGATGCTAAGCATGTGTATTGCCATATTTGGACACTAAATCTGAGGTCATTTTTCTTCACCCTTTCTCTAGTATAGGTGTCCACATCTATTGTACTACTTTATGTTATAACCTAGAATGCCATTCATGGTTGAGATTTGAGAATCCTATTTTCCATGAGCAAATGAAACATATTGAGATTGATTATCACTTTGTTCTATAGTTTTATCTTCATGCTCTCTCTTCTTTCCACCCCATCCACTGAGCAAATTGCTGACCTTCTCATGATGACAATTGACACATAGTACTACTCGATGTTGGTATCTCTTAAGCAAAGTCTCCGTAATAGTAGACCCACCATGTGTTTGAGATATTAGAGTTGTTACATAAATATTCTTTAAATAGTCCCATTTTACTTTGTATATTTTTTATATGGTATTCTCACCATGTGGTGACCACATGCACCTTGTATAAATTATGTTGGTGTATTAGTAATTTTAACCCAATTCTCTAAATTTCAATCGTAATTGAGTGAGACCACCTTAATGGATTAAATCTAATAGTGCTACATCTTTAAAAGTTGATCAAATATATATGAGTGCTTCTTGTGACAGTCAAAGTGCCATTAAGATTGATGAATATTTAATTTTAAATACTTGTATTGAAGACATGAGTTACACTTCCCCTTTCTTAAAGAAAATTTAATGTCCAATAATCTCCAACTCTACTACCCTTTTTCAATAATATCTTTGCTAGGGCATAGTCTCAACAGTTTCATGCTTATATCTGCTTAAGTATTCTATTAGCTTTAGCCTGGTTTAGGGCTCACTGAAAGGAACTGATGGGGAATCAGGATGGTTGCCCTGTTGCTCAAAATAGAGGCTGACTGTTCGATTAAACTCTCCTCCCATTTGATTATGCCCGGTTCAGTTAAGAAAACACCCCTTGGCTTCGGTAAAAGACCCATCCCTCCCTTGCAGCGTCATTGATAAGCATTCCCAGTCTCTCTCAAGTTTCCTGAAGCCCTCTCCCTTCTTCCTCTCTCTCTCTCTCTCGCGCACTCGCACTCACTCTGCTGGGGGTAGGGTTTAACCCTCAGCCCTTGCCCTTCTTCCCTCCTTCCCTCCTTCCCTCTTTCCTTGTCTCTTGTTTTTTCCCTCTCCTTTTTTTTTGGTACATCCCGGAACGGCATCGTATGGGCCTGTACCGTGCCAAACCAATCGCTGGCTGGTATGCTCTCCAATCTAGCTTGGCAAACCTTGCTTTCATACTTGGAAAAGCTGTCTTACTAGTAAGTCAGAGAAATTAAATATACATTATTTAAAATTTTGAATTAGCAACTATATCATCTTTTATACATTTGGGGTATGCTAGTCATCCCATACATCACTTGTATCGGACATATGCATGCAATAGTCTCATGCTTATATCTGCTTGTGCTTTCAATGCTTGCAAAATCTGTCCCAACTTGCTAGTATTTTAGAGATCATCCCATACATCACTTGTAGCAGACACGTGTGCATGTGCACATGCAAGCATGCATATGCCAACCCACTCTTGCCCTAGTCCCTGCCTTATGCATGCACATATGCATCACACATATATGCCATCTAATAAAAAAGTTCAGTTAGGAATATAATATTCAAACACGTGCAAACACATGCACACTCATGCATGCTTGTGCATGATAGAATTATTTTATGCTTTCTAGATTGAAAGCCAAGGATTACACACTAAAGTAATGACAAACAAGTTGAAGTGAGAAGAGGAACAATGTACCTGTGATGACAATCAACAACCAAAGCAATGTCTTTGGTGAATGATTTCATTTACTTAATGAGATTTTGTCCCCTTTCAGGTGTAGACCTTTATATTGACAAACTTTAGCATCCACTCCTATCGATGGTCATGATTGGATTAGACCACCTTAGGGGATTAAAAAAAATCCAACAGTGCACGCACATGCACACGTGGATGCACATAGATGTATGTATGAGCCACCTAATTAAAAAAAGAAGGTCAATTAGGAAAATATATCTATCTTCCTACAGCCTTTCTAAAGTAATAACTTTTCAACATGCCTATTTCTTAGATTTTTATGTGGTATTCTATTATGTGGAAAGCAAATGAATTGAGCTTTTCACTTTTGATTTTTGCAATTTTCATATATTAGGGTATTTTATCTCCTGAAAAATTAGTCATTTCAGTATCCAAGATGTTTTAGATCGAAGTTAAACCTTTATGACTCTCTCTGTTTGAGATGCTATACTGATAGGATTACATATTTTTAAGATTAAAACTATTGTTCAAGCTTTGAGTGTAAGTGCTGTACTTTCCTCTTAGAGGTATTTATCTTTGTATATGTTAGTATTCCAGGACTTCCAGGACTTGTACACACAAGTGACATCCTGTTAAATAAATATTAAAGTGCTACAAGCCTACAACTGACTATATTCCAGTTGCTTGAAAATGTATGATTCATTGCTTTTATTAGAAGTCACTAGTGATGACTTTCGAAAGTTGTCTTTCTGCTGTTTTTGGCAAACAGTGTAAATTACCATCTTGATCATCTGATTTAGGTACACTCTGAATATATCTCATTTTTGTGTATATTTGTAGCTTAGAAGGGACTGTCATCTTCTTCAATGTTTTCTTGCAGGTATTGTTTACACTGCATCTCCATGCCCTGTGGATACTATCAATTGAATGCAATCTTAGATGTACTTGTTCGACTGCTAGGTCCTGAAAGATGCTTGGTTGAATGGGGCAGCTGTTCTTGGTGTTCCTGTAAAGGCTACCATAAAAGAGGTTTGTCTAGCTTGTGGGAAAGTTAAATTTATGAAATACTTTTCAGGAATGCAGCTTCAGCACATCTGGAGACTTCAATTTAATTCTTATTTGAACTGTTATAAATGACCTAGTGCTGATTGACCTTATCAGAAACCCCTTGCAATTTGCATGCTTGGTGTCCTAATATTTTCTAAAGGAAAAGTATACAGATTCATGATGATTTCCATCCATCAATTCCATTAACTCTAATACTGCAGGCCATGCATATTTGATAATGAGAAACATCAACTTTTTTGTCAATGATTTGTAATGATCTGTTTTCATAATGGTTGGAAGTGCAAAGGGCACATATGTCGTTCCTTTTGCTACTTTGCCTCAAAGTTTTCTTCTTGGGTGGAGGGCATTTGTTACCACTGCAGTAAGCCTTTGTTGTTGCACAGTACTAATATGCCGATGAAGCTTTATTTAAAACAGTCAAATAGATGGTTGCTTAAGTCTCTTACATATTTGACCTAGCATCCTCAATTGTTGATGGTGTTGTCTATTTGACTATCTCATATCTAATATTGTGTTTGCTGATTATGTAGTAGGTCAGTAGGTCAGGTGCTCGTCACATGTTCTCCATTACGTCCATGTTAGCATTGCTTGCCAGATTCTTTATCATCTAAATTGAAATATATCCAACACTATATATTTGCTGATTGAGTTAATGATCCTTCTAATTGATTCTCTACAGTTGTCTTTGTACATTAAAAGAGTCCTCATTTATTAGAGATCATTGGCTTTATTGTCTGAAATCTGTACATGAGCTCCTAAGACTGCCAGTCAGGGATATTCTGATAATCATGAGCTATCCAAATAACTAGGATCTGGTTTTTTTGCAAATAGATGAAACCAAGGTTTTATGTCCTGACGGGATAGAGGGTGTCCTAGCTGTTCCATCCTGTTCATGTGAGAAAACAGGATCAGGATGGGTTTGGAATTCTGAAGCTCATCCACGTGGGAAGAGAAGGAGGAATCAAGAAAATATGAAGAAAAGAAAAGAGTGAAAGAAAAGAAGAAGAAAAATGAAAAAAGAAAGGAAGAGAGAAGAAAAAGGAAAGGAAAGAAAGGAAGGTAGAAGAAATAAAGAAAAGAAGGAAAGAAGGAGAAAAAGAAAAAAAAGAGAAAGAAATGAAGGAAAGAAAAAGAGGAGATAAATAGAGGATATCTACTGGAATTCATGACCGAGACTGCTGTCGGGATAGAACAGGACAACAGGTGTCCTGTTCTATGGAAAAATCGGGACACTCTTGTCAAATTTAAAACCTTATATCAAATACAGGATTGATTATCCCTTGCTTGCCAATTTGACCTGAATTTCTTTATCATCACCCTGCGTCTAGTCTACAACTTGGGGACTTGATGAAGATGCAAGCTACAATAGCCTCTTGAGCAATTTTAGCAATGTATGTGTCTCAAACTCAAGGAAAAGTCTCGCTTTCCCATGTGATGGGGTAAACAAGTTGCCCTTAGCAAGTGACAAAGGTTTAAATAAATGCACACTATTGTAGCAAGTGGTCCACCCAGGCCATCCATCCGTTACCCTGATCTCACTTTTGGCAAGTAGAGGATTTTCCTTGGTATGTGAAATCCTAGCAGAAACCTTATGCCCTTACACATCTTCTGATCTCATTGAGTTACAGTGTAAGTTAGAAACTGATAATATGATGGTGTGCAACTGCAGAATCTTTTATTGACTTCCACCTCGAACATGCTAGTTTGAATTGATATGATGAAAGGAAAAGTTGGTTGATTTCTTCCTGTTTCTTCTCTTCATGGTGTATTCTGTGCATGCTTCGCGCTCTAACCTTTCCCAACAGCTTATCTATTGCTGCTTTGGAAGGTGGTTTATGGCTTCATTTGAATCCGGTGCTCAGCAGTCTTCCTGATCCTTCCTACTTCTTCTGCCTCCTTCCTCCCAACTGATTGGAATGCTTCAGTCATGTTTCCCGCTGATGTATTAAATATAATATTATTGTGATATGGGACATCCATTAACCACCTATTATGGTGATGGCCGATCCAAGGAAATGTTTTGCTGTGGTTGAACATGGTTGCAAGTCACGTATTTCACATGTGAAGCCATATGGCAACTCCATAGATGCAGCATTTAGGTTTACATTATATGCAGAGATTAACTATCTTAACTTGTTGCCTTGTCCCGGGAGTCTGATTGCACTGGTAATGTATCAAATTTGCCTTATGTGGATTATTGTGCTCTTATATTTATTCTCAAGATGAATCATGCCTTTAATCGAGACATGAAATGACACGATATTTTGTTTTAGTGGCTTGCAACTGTTTCTTTTGCTTAAATTGCTACATGGTCAAGCCCCGTTATGGACCTGCAGTTCTTATCTCTACAATCGCATTATGCAGGCCAACAGTGACTCTTTTGTGGTAAAAACCCTTGACAGGAAAACTCTTTGGGAAATGCATACCCCGCAGGTATCCTTATATGAGGCCAATTAATGTAGCCATACTATCAGATACTCTATGATGCCAAAGTGATGATTGTCTTCTTTATTTTCCTCTGTAGGTTATCAAGCCGAATTTGCTCAGAGATGGTTTTGAGCTTGTCAACAGGTGTGTGATACTTTTTTTTTAAAAAAAAGTAGAACTTTATGATGATGATTTTATTCATTTCCCATTTGATAAATTAAAAAAGGTAGGTTCTTCATGCTAGTTTGTGTCCAGCTAGAGTTTGTACAACTCGAGTGTGTGTCACTACTATTCTTAAACTCTGAAGTTAAGACCAAATACTTCTCAGACTGCAGAGTTTCTTGAAAAAATAGTGAACTTTGTTTATGAGAATGCTGCTAGAGCCTTAATTATAATTTAATTTCTTAACATGCATAGAACATGACAGCAGCTAATTATGAGATGGCCTTCTCCCGGTATCTCCCTTGACGATCCATTGATCCCCCTTGTGCATGAAAACTCTGGACTTGGGATTTTTATTTAACTAATTAGCCTACACACACTGGGCATCTGTTTTTTAGCCACTGTTTTAATACTGATTGACAAATTTATAAGATCCATTGATGTTGTTTGAGGTGGCTCTCCAATCTTAAAATATACTACTAATTCTTGTAAAAACTGGAGAACCATGTTAATTTCATAGTTAACATACATAGGACCAATCAGAACCATGTTAATTTCATGGTTAGCATACATAGGACCAATCATAAGCTTGGTCTTTGTACATCAAATTTATTATCGTGTTAATATGTCAACAAAAATTTGAGAAGTGCTTGCTGGTGGAGATCGAGCATAACATGAGCCCTCACTATGTTAAATTTGATCATTTTGTTTTACCATGCATCAACTTTTCTTGTGGATTTCTCAACTACAGGAATGGTCTTGAAGTCACTGATGACGTATCTATTGTGGAGCACCTTAAACATCCTGTTTATATCACAGAAGGTTCTTATACAAACATCAAGGTGCTGACTCTTCTACTTTGTGCTTGGTTGTGACTTAATTTTGTCTCGTGGAAACGTGGTAGTTTGATCGGAACGGCACAGAATACCATGAAAACCAACTTGCCAGAGCATTATTACTTCACCTTATATTAAGATCTTTTGACAATGAACCTTCCCATTGTGTGCTTCCTAGGTTATTGACCAGCTTTATCATGCATTCCTTGCAGGTTACAACCCCAGATGATCTATTGCTGGCAGAAAGAATATTGAATATGAGAGAGGGTGTACCTTTGTAATCATTTTTTTGACATCTTCTCTAAATTTCTTTTATACACAGGGAAGAGGACCAAGGTCCTCTTCCATTTTTTTATCCACTAGGATGCCCTGGGGCCATGTAAACTCTGCAATTTCCACGAGAGTTAAGAGATATTGACTAATTCTGCTTTGTTTCCATGTGGCTTCCTTGTTAGTAAGTATAACACTGTCACGCCCCAACCCCAAATCCGAGCCGGATGCGCAATAGACGGTTGTATGCCCTAGGGTTATTTCTCCTTCAGACATACCAGGCCTGCATCAAAACAGGCTACCACATTGGCGATATTGTTCGCTATGTCCTAAGTTCCTCATCGACTGGTCCCAAATCTCAATTAATCTTCTGTATCTGTAACAAAAACATAGAAAAACAGGGATGAGTTATACAGGCTCAGCAAATTATCATCATCTTCAATATATATATGCAAATATGTTAATAATAACCAGTAACATATATAATTCATACATACAAGATATCCATCTTAAAATAATATATCAGCAATACTATGCAAATGTATACATTTAAATGCAACCAACACAGACATGATACGATTATGGATGGCCAATCATGTATTTTTATTTTCTTAGTCCCTTTGATTATGGCCATGATTGGTCCGTGGCTAGCCTTGAAAGATAGTAGAATTCCGACTATGCATACTGAAACTAGTCATGTGCCAGTGATCGTCCCATTGGAGGCCCGGAAGGAAACTAACTCTGATATCACATGAGAAAACATGCATCCTCTGCATGTACCAACAATTGCCACGCATAGCTAAAATAAGGTAACTAGCTCTTGTATCATATACCGTTCAACGGTCATGTGCCATCGATCGTCTTGTTGAAGGCCCAAAAGGAGACTAGGTCCTTGTGTAATTATAGTCGGACTAGAGAGCACCTACACCAACACGATGCACCCACACCAATATAATGTACCCACACTAATACAATCAAATACAAATATATTATATATATTTAATAATTCATAAATATATAACATATTGGTATACAATATCAGAGGTTAAGATAACTTACTGAAGAGTATCCATTAACTAAATACAGTTCAATCCCTAGACCCGATTTTCCAATGACGATCCTGAATCACAAATTTAATCATATAATTAATTTTATTTCAAAATTTTAAAAAAAACTAAGTTATCATGGGGCATTCTTCTCAACCCAATTCCAATTCTGGTATGAAAGTTACCTTTCCTCCCTTCCTCTTTTCTCTCCTCTCTCTCTCCTTTTCTCTCTCTTCCTTCTCTCTCCTCTCTTATCTTTCTCTCTCCTCTCTCTCTCTCTCCCCTCTCTTTTTCTCCAAAATTTGCTTCTATCGAACAAGCCCATCCCTGAAAATTGGGTCAACACATCCCATAAACCGAGTCAACCTAGTACTGTTGACCGAGTCAACTCATCCCTGCAAACTGAGTCAACTCGGCTCTGTTGATCGAGTCAACACAGCCTGCCAACCGAGTTGACTCACCCCTGCTAACCGAGTCAACTCGGTTCATCCCCCATTCACCTGATCCGCTGCCATCTCCCCTACCAAGCCGATTTCCCCTTGCCATCGGAAGACCGGAAGGAGGAAAGACCAGCGGCATCCCCGACGGTTGTCTGACCACCTGCCGAAAACCCAAAAGAGAGATAAACCCCCCTCTCCCTAATGCTTCTCTCTCGGCTTGACCGAGCCGGCCTCCCCATGGTGATCGGCGGCAGCCATGGGAGATGGCCACTGAGAAGGGAGCCTAGCTGACAGGGCGGACGGTAGCACGACCACCAGCGACCGTCCGATCACCCACCTAAATCCTCAAAAAAAAATAAAATGGATCCCCCCCTGTTCGGTTGTCCCAACTCAAGCCCGTGCTCGAGAGGAGATGGGCTCCCACCGGTCGCCTCTGATTATGTCTACGCTCAAACATAAACAGGGGATAGGGCACTTACCGGCGTGGTTGGCAGCGGTTTCGGTAGCACTAGAGGAAAAATGGTCGTCGGGAATAGCACGCGAGGGAATCGCCCGGCGCGATCAGCGTCGATCTTCGGCATCTACCTGAGAAGGAGGGTTCGGTTTGAACTGAGGCACGCGAGAGACCTTTAAACCCCAAGGAAGACCCTTATCCCCCCGCGCCGTCGACCGGCCACTCCAAAACCTTTGTCGGTCGTTCCGAAGGTTCAGTGCCATGCTGAATTCGAACTGAAGTTGACAAGGGCTGCCGATTTCAGCCCAAAAATGGCCCAATAACATCGGGCCTCACATTCTCCCCTCCTAAAATAAAAATTTTGGCCTCGAAATTTAAAAAAATCTAAATCTTCCAAAACTCATAGATGCGCAATCCAAAACTCACATGATTCATTTGTCCAAAACTCGGTAATCCCAATAGAGCTCCTATTCATTCATCATAATACACTTTAATCCTAATATCTTTAGTTCACCACTCTTCCGCTACGCGCTCTGATATAAATTTTTAAATCTTCTAATTTTATTAAGTAAATTTCTAACAAGGATATCCATTTCATTAGAATTTAAACCAAATATAACCTTTAAATAAAACAATAACAAAACTAATAAATTTTCTTGTCCTTACTAGGCCTCGAGTATATCATATCAGATTTAAACTTGATCCATCCTCTACGTTTAAAGTCTTTACATAAGATTGTATCGTCCATTCAATACATTAATAATTCTGGTCATAATTCAAACTATTTATATTTCCCTTAACAATTCAATTGAATAATTTAGATCAACTTTTCTCTTGGAAGGTTAACATTAACTCTAACAAAATAAATGACTTGGAGTTCAACATATCCATTAAGCTCCATAAACATATGGAAGATCAAATAATCCAATCCAAACTACTAACATAAACCATCAAAGATTTTACCAAGATATGCATTGCCATGTTCACATAATATCCTTTAATCTGCTAATAGCAAATTACAAATCTAAGCATTATCCAAAATATATGTCCATTGCATAATTTCAATAATAATCCATATACAGATTCATTGAAAGATTCTCCTTCTTAATCTCATTAAACTCTTTCATAACCTATATCATAAACATCTTGCAACATTCCCTAAATTTATAATCCAGAAATTAACAAAATTTGCAAGCTATCGTGATCTTCATTTATATCATTTAATTAATAACTGAATACACATATTTAGCATACCACAACATATTATACTTCTAATCTACTATTTTTGAGGCTAGATCAAACCCATTTATCAGATATATCTGATTTAGCTCTTCAATATCTATACTAAATCATTCAGCCTTTTATACTCATCCAAGATCAATTCTTTACAAAAATCATATTCCTCTCTTGAGCTAATCGTATGTCAATTCTTATGCACACTACCTAGAGATTATAAATCCATACTTTGAATCCATCATATCCCGACGAATCATAATACTAAGTTCAAATATCTTTTGTCACAGTCCATAGTGATTATAACCTAAACTTTAATATCATATCCTAATCACTTATGTCAGTCTCAAATGATCATGACCCAAGTTTGGGTATCATTCAGTCATACCTTAATAACCATCCATTAATTTCTAATCACTTGTATCACAATCTGTAATTATATCAAAATCAAATCCATTATATAACTCAAAATATATCTCCATATATCCATTATCTAGTCTCGATGATATCCTTCCAAAAATTAAGCTAGGAGAATTTAATCATTTTATTTGTGCAAGCCTTCTACACTTATCAAAACTCTTGGAACTATAACATACACCTAGCAAAGGAAATTAAATAAATTCTTAATATCGATAATTATTCCGGAATATTCAATCAAAACCTTAATTCTACCCCTCTCACTAACTAGGTTATCTTGATCTTAAACCTAAGACTGCAAATGGGTCGGGTTGACCCGTGACCCGACCCGATCCGATCCATTTAGACCCGATCCAACCCATTTTTATGGACCCGTGGATCCGGGTTGGGTCCTAAAATTAGATCCATTCCATTTTCCAAGTCAGGTCAGGTTTACTGAATTTGGACCCGACCCGATTCGAACATACTAATACTGTTAGAATTATATCTATTTGGACCTTTAAATTATAATTTAAAACTTGTATGGAACTAGATATAATTTTTGTATATTTTAATTTATTTTAAAAATAATATTATTTGTTATCTATTTTATAGTTAATAATAGTTATCTATGTAATAATTAAAATATAGTTGTCTATATTTTATTCGGATCATATTTAGATGCACACTTTGTAGATTAGAACCGGATTATTTATGGACCCGATCCAACCCGAATGGCTCGTTGGATTGAAAATTTGGATAGTGGACCCGACCCGACCCGATCCGATTTTTTAGTGGATTGGGTATGGGTCTACTATTAGCACCCAATCAAAGAACCGGGTCGGATCGGGGTCACTCATGACCCGATCCGACCTGACCCATTCGCACCCCTACAGTTAAACCTTTGCTCTGATACCAATAAATCTATCAAGATAATTTACTGAAAAGTATCCATCAACTAAATGCAGTTCAATCCCTATACCCGATTTTCCAACGACGATCCTGAATTACAAATTTAATCATATAATTAATTTCTATTTCAAAATTAAAAAAAAGAAAACTAAGTTATCATGGGGCACTCTCCTCAACCAAATTCCAATTCTGGTCTAGAAGTTACCTTTCATCCCTTTCTCTTTTCTCTCCTCTCTCTCATTTTCTCTCTCCTCTTCATCTCTTCTCTCTTTTTCTCCAAAATTTGCTTCCACCGAACAAATCCATCCTTGAAAATTGGGTCAACACATCCCATAGACTAAGTCAACCCAGTACTGTTGATCGAGTCAACTCATCCCTGCAAATCGAGTCAACTTGGCTCTGTTGATCGAGTCAACCCAGCCTGCCAATCGAGTTGACTCACCCCTGCTAACCGAGTCAACTTGGTTCATCCCCCCTTCACCCGGTCCGCTGCCATTTCCCCTACCAAGCCGATCCTCCCTTGCCATCGGAAGATCGGAAGGAGGAAAGACCGGCGGCGTCCCTGACGGCCGTCCGGCCACCTGCCGGAAACCCAAAAGCGAGATAAACCCCCCTCTCCCTGATGCTCCTCTCTCGGCTTGACCGAGCCGGCCTCCCCATGGTGGTCGGCGGCAGCCATGGGAGACGGCCACCAAGAAGGGGGCCCGGCTGACAGGAGCAAACGGTAGCGTGACTACCGGCGGCTGTTCGATCACTCACCTAAATCCAAAAAAAATAAAATAAAATGGATCCCCCCTGTCCGGTCGTCCCTGCTCAAGCCCGTGCTCAAGAGGAGACGAGCTCTTGCCGGTCGCCTCGGATTATGCCTACGCTCAAACGGAAACAGGGAATAGGGCACTTACCAGTGAGGTTGGCGGCGGTTTCGGCAGCACCAGAGAAAAAACAGTCATCGGGAAGGGTTGTAGCACGTGAGGGAATCGCCCGGCATGATCGGTGTTGATCTTCGGCATCCACCGGATGAGCTCCCATTACATGCTTGCTGTCAACACCTATTGTGCTGTTGTTTTGGAACCACAATGAACTGAAGTGTCTGTTTGCCTAGGCTTACTTTTAGATATGGAGGGGGGTTTTACTTTCTGATAGTTAGCATTTAAGTGTTTTTATGTTTCAATGGATTAAACTGGTAGAAAATAAAATTATAATATGACGATTAAGCTTTTGTGCAATGCTCTGCATCAAAGAAAATCCACCATTTTGGAAGCACCGGTCAAACTTTCGATTTGTTTGTGCCCACTCAAAATTTTAAGAATTAACATGACATTGAAGTATGGAGCCAACAAAGCTCCATGCCTTCTTTTTTCTCTTTTAGAGATGTGGAAGGTAAAATTGGACCTCTCATTGCATGGCATTCTAGGATGAGAAGAACTTTTGTTAGTTACTTTGATTAAAGAGGGTAGCTTGAGTGAAATTTTATAAAATTTATTCTATTTTTTTATAATTAAAAATTATTGTATCCAAATTGGTGTGACGTTCAAGTATTTACAAGATCATTGATGAGTGCCTCGTCTTCTTGATCAAGTCCTTTTCAGTTGCATGATGAGTCCTTTCGTTTACTAGATTGAACTCCTTCCAATCCTGCAAACAAATCCATTTATCAAGAGAATTTCGGTGGAGGGATACTCCGATGCTTAAGTCAGTCACTATGTTTGGACTAAACAGACAATAATTCGAGAGAAAATTGATTTAAGGGTGCGCAAGAATTCCTGCTGGTTGAGCTTACTTTGCTAATATAACCAAGGTGTAAATAATTTTTTGGAGTTTTGAATACCTTACCTCGGCATCATGAAGTACTTTGCTGATGTAATATATGGGCTTATGCGATCCATCGGATCTTTCTCTTACCAATACCGAGCTGACCGCTTCATCAGTTGCAGCTAAGTAAAGATATAGCTTTTCCCCTTCTTCTGGTTTGGATAATAAGATTGGATTCATCAGATACTTCTTAAGCTCTTCAAATGCTTGCTGACAACTGTCTGACTAATCAAAGTCATTAGATTGATGTAGGGCTTTGAAGAAAGGCAAGTACCTTTCAGCCGACCGAGATATAAATCGGCTTAATGAAGCAATCCATCCTGTTAGCTGTTGGATCTCTTATTAATAGGGTGCCTCATATCTAATATGGCTGGATCTTCTCCGGATTAGCTTCAATCCCTTGTTTTGTAACTATGAAACCCAAAAACTTTCCAAAGATTACACCAAAAACACATTTAGTAGGATTCAGTTTCATTTGATGTCTCCAAAGCGTATCAAAGGCTTTATGTAGATCTTCGATATGATTATCGACTTCAGTACTTTTGACGATCATATCGTTTACATATGCCTCCATGGTTTTACCAATCTGATTTTCAAAGATCTTGTTCACTAATCTCTGATATGTTGCTCCAGTATTTTTGAGGCCAAAGGGCATTACTTTGTAGCAGTATATCCCTTGGTCCATAATAAAGGACATCTTTTCTTCATCTTTAGAACTCATTTGTATTTGATTATATCCATAAAAAGCATCCATAAAACTTAGAAGCTTATGTCCTATAGTGGCATCAATAAGTTGATCAATTTTGGGCAAAGAAAAACTATCTTTAGGATATGCCTTGTTAAGATCAGTGTAATTAATACATATCCTCCATTTTTCATTGGCTTTCTTTACCATCACTACGTTGGCGAGCCAATCAGGATAGTGAACTTCTCTGATAAATCCTGCATCAAGTAGCTTAGCCACATCCTTATTGATAACCTTTTGCCTTTCTGGGGCAAAATTTCTCTTCTTCTGACGGACTGGCCGACTTAACGGGTCCACCTTAAGTTCATGTGTGATTACTTCAGGAGGAATCCCTGACATATCGGTGGCTAACCATGCAAATATATCAGCATTCTTTTACAAGAAGTCGATCAATCTTTTTCTTTGGTCTTCATCAAGTGAGCTTCCAATTTGAACTATCTTAGTCGGATCATCTTTTGTCAGAGGTGCAGGAATGGTTCTTTCTACTGGAGCTCGCGTTTCTTCAGTCTGATCATGTGGATCTATTTGTTCCAGAGTTAGTCTGCTAATTGGTTATTGGTTTTGAATCATCAAACATTGACGGGCCATTTGTTGATCTCCTCTTATTTTTTCGACCCCATTTTGAGTCGGGAATCATACTAACAGATGATAAGTAGAAACAATGGCTTGAAATTTGTTTAAGGCCGGTCGTCCTAGGATAGCATTATATGCAGAAGGCGTTTGGACGACCATAAAAGTGATATTGAGAGTTTTCTATTTTGGCGCAGTCCCAAGGGTCATAGGAAGTATTATTTCTCCTTCTACTCTTACTGGGTTTCGGCCAAATCCAGTTAATGGCACGCGAGTTTTTCATAATTTATCTCTAAGTAAGTTTATCTTGACAAATGCATCGTAAAGCAAAAGCTCAGTTAAACTTCCATTATTAATTAGAATTCGTCGTACATCATAATTTTCTATTATTGCAAAAATCACAACAAGGTCATCAAATGGTATCTGAACTCCTTGTAAATCATCATTAGAAAAGTTGATGCTTCTTCAGAATCTCTTTGAAGGATTGCTATCTTCATAAAGGGGTCATGGTGCAGCATCCCGACCATACCGTTAGTAGGTTGTTGATTGGGGAGCTCCGTGCCATCAGTGATCAACTTTGGGGCTGTCGGCCTTAGTGCTGTAGCTTCACTTGGGCGGTTTTGATTATGAACATATTTGTCCAAATAACCGTGCTTGATCAAATCTTCAATCTCATCTTTTAATTAGATACACTCTTTGGTAATGTGTCCATGATCCCGGTGGAAACAATAGTACTTGGCTTTATTATGCACGGCAGCCGGAGTTCCCCTCGGCTTTGGCCTTTGAAGGAAACTTTCTTTTCCTATTTTCATAAGTATTTTTTTTCTCGAAAGAGTCAGAGGGGTATAAGCATCATATTTATTGACATAGCCTCTTCCAATTAAGTTCTTCGGCTTTTGAGTTTGGCATTAAATTGGTCGATCACCAGTGGATCGAAGCCCATTATTTTTGAAATTTTTCTTGTTCGGTGCTGACTTTCTTTCCGCCTGGCATCAGCTCAGGGCTTGTTCTTCGGCTTGAGCATATTTTTGGACACGGGCCAACAATTCAGAGTAACTAACTGGAAATTTTTTATCTAAAGAAAATGTGAACCTGGATGCTCGCAGCCCTTTTTTCATGACTGACATTGCCACATGCTCGTTGAGATCTGGGATCTCCAACATGGTAGAATTAAATCTAGCTACATAATCTCT
This sequence comes from Areca catechu, assembly GCA_021397845.1. Lineage (NCBI taxonomy): Eukaryota > Viridiplantae > Streptophyta > Magnoliopsida > Arecales > Arecaceae > Areca > Areca catechu. The sequence goes on along the minus strand of CM038047.1, from coordinate 44,026,339 downwards.
CAAAGTCTCTCCTTCTTGTTATTGAATAAAGAAAAGATAGTCTGAGTTTCTTGGCATTCTTCGGCTTGTCTTGAAATGAGAGATGAACAACCTTTCTAATTGACTGAAAGAATGGATAGTGCCTGGTTGGAGGCTGGAATACCACATCCTCACCGCCTTTTTAAAAGTAGCTGGAAAAGCAAGGCAGTGAAATACATCTGATGCTCCTTGGATTAACATGTGGGCTTTAAAGCTGCCCAAATGGTCAAGAGGATCAGCCGATCCATTGTACGACTCTACTTAAGGAATTTTAAAATGATGTGAAATCTTTTCTTCCATTATCTTTCGGGAAAAAGGAGGTTGGATATCACATATGGGAATCATGTCCTCCGTTTTCTTTTGTTTGCCAAGCCTGGTGACCTGTAACTCCAACCTACAAAATTTCTTCACAAAGTAATCACCTTTTCCATCACCCGAAGTCCATCGAGCACTTTCAGAGGTTGACTCACCGGAGGATATCGAGTAAGATGCGGGGCATTTTCCTTTATCCCATCTTTCTGCATGATTGCGGGATCTATTCACTCATCAATGATCTTGTAAATGTTTGGGCGTCACACCAGTTTGGATATAACAGATTGGCACGCCAGGAAGGGGAAAACATAAGAATTTACAAGAATCTAGAGGGAAAGATAGTGAAAGGCAGAGTGCAAAATTTTCCTGCTGAGAATGTTTATCCTCACCTAAGGAGAACTATCATGTTCTAGACAGGAAGATGTTACTCATACTGGTAACCTGGATCAACAACAGCTAGGAATCCTTTTGAATAAAATGGAAGTTCTCACTGCGACTGTCCAGAATCTTCAGGAAATGGCTGTAAGTGGAAAGCAACGACCTGCTGCTTCAAAATGCAGCCGACGATCGTCTCTTCATGTGAGTCGACATCTTGGTCCAAGTCATCACTCTCCTTATTAGCATTCATCGGGTCGGCGTTCTCCTATAAAGCGGCATTACAGATCCCGCAATCATGCAAAAGGATGGGATAAAGGGAAACACCATGATCCTACTCGATATCCTCCAGCGAGTCAACCTCTGAAAGTGCTCGACGGACTTCGGATGATGGGAAAAGTGATTACTTTACAAAGAAATTTTGTCGGTTGGAATTACAGGTTGCTAGGCTTTGCGAACAAAAAAAAATGGAGGACATGATTCCCACATGTGATATCCAACCTCCTTTTTCCAGAAAGATAATGGAAGAAAAGATTCCACATCATTTTAAAATTCCTCAAGTAGAGCCGTACGATGGATCGACTGATCCTCTTGACCATCTGGGCAGCTTTAAAGCCCACATGTTAATCCAAGGAGCATCGGATGCACTTCACTGCCTTGCTTTTCTAGCTACTCTTAAAAAGGCGGCGAGGATGTGATATTCCAGCCTCCAACCAGACACTATCCATTCTTTCAGTTAATTAGAAAGGTTGTTCATCTCTCATTTCAGGACAAGTCGAAGAATGCCAAGAAACTCAGACAGTCTTTTCTTTATTCAACAATAAGAAGGAGAGACTTTGAGAGATTATGTAGCTAGATTTAATGCTACCACCATTGGAGATCCCAGATCTAAATGAGCATGTGGCAATGTCAGCCATGAAAAAAGGGCTGCGAGCATCCAGGATCACATTTTTTTTAGATAAGAAATTTCCAGTCAGTTACTCTGAATTGTTGGTTCATGCCCAAAAATACGCTCAGGCCGAAGAACAAGCCTTGAGCCGATGCCAGGTGGAAAGAAAGTCGACGCCGAACAAGAAAAATATCAAAAATGACAGGCTTCGATCCCTTGGTGACCGATCGATTCAACGGCAAACTCAAAAGCCGAAGAACTTAATCGGCAGAGGCTATGTCAATAAATATGAGGCCTATACCTCTCTGATTCTTCGGAGGGAAAAAATACTTATGGAAATAGAAAAAGAAAGTTTCCTTCGAAGGCTAAAGTCGATTTGAGCTCCGGCTGCCGTCGCAATAAAGCCAAGTACTACCGTTTCCACTGGGATCACGGACACACTATTGAAAAGTGTATCTAATTAAATGATGAGATTGAAGATCTGATCAAGCGCGATTATTTGGGCAAATATGTTCTAATCAAAACCGTCCAAGTGAAGCTACGGCACCAAGGCCAATGGCCCCAAGGTTGATCACTGATGGCACGGAGCTCCCCAATCAACAGCATACTGATGGTATGGTCGGGATGCTGCACCACTGACCCCTTGATGAAGATGGCAGTCCTTCAAAGAGATTCCGAAGAAGCATCAGCTTTTCTGACGATGATTTACAAGGAGTTCAGATACCACATGATGACCCTGTTGTGATTTCTGTAATAATGATAAATTACGATGTACGATGAATTATAATTGATAATAGAAGTTCAACTGAGGTTTTGCTTTACGATGCATTTGTCAAGATGAACTTACCTAGATATAAATTACGAAGAACTCGTGTGCCATTAACTGGATTTGGTCGAAACTCGATAAGAGTAGAAGGAGAAATAATACTTCCTGTGACCCTTGGGACTGTGCCAAAACAGAAAACTCTCAATATCACTTTTATGGTTGTCCAAACGCCTTCTGCGTATAATGCTATCCTATGATGACTGGCCTTGAACAAATTTCAAGCTATTGTTTCTACTTATCATCTGTTAGTACGATTCCTGACTCAAAATGGGGTCGAAGAAATAAGAGGAGATCAACAAATAGCCCGCCAATGTTTGATGATTCAAAACCAACAACCAATCGACGGACTAATTCCGGAACAAATAGATCCACGTGATCAGACTGAAAAAATGGGAGCTCCAGTAGAAAGAACCATTCCTGCACCTTTGGCAAAAGATGATCCGACTAAGATGGTTCAAATTAGAAGCTCACTTGATGAAGACCAAAGAAAAAGATTGATCGACTTCTTGCAAAAGAATGCCAATATATTTGTATGGTTAGCCACCGATATGTCAGGGATTCTTCCTGAAGTAATTACACATGAACTTAAGGTGGACCCGTCAAGTCAGCCAGTCCGTCAGAAGAAGAGAAATTGTGTCTCAAAAAGGCAAAAGGTTATCAATGAGGAAGTGGCCAAGCTACTTGACGCAGGATTTATCAGAGAAGTTTACTATCATGATTGGCTCGCCAACGTAGCGATGGTGAAGAAAGCCAATGAAAAATGGAGGATATATATTGATTATACTAATCTTAACAAGGCATGTCCCAAAGACACTTTCCCTTTGCCCAAAATTGATCAACTTGTCGATGCCACTGCAGGACATAAGCTTCTAAGTTTTATGGATGCTTTTTCTGGATATAATCAAAATACGAATGAGTCCTAAAGATGAAGAAAAGATATCCTTTGTTACGGACCAAGGGATATACTGCTACAAAGTAATGCCTTTGGTCTCAAAAATGCTGGAGCAACATATCAGAGATTAGTGAACAAGATCTTTGAATATCAGATTGATAAAACCATGGAGGCGTATGTAGATGATATGATCATCAAAAGTACTCAAGCCGATAATCATATCGAAGATCTACAGAAAGCTTTTGATACGCTTCGGAGACATCAAATGAAACAAAATCTTACTAAATGTATTTTTGGTGTAACCTCTGGAAAGTTTTTGGATTTCATAATTACAAAATAAGAGATTGAAGTTAATCCAGAGAAGATCCGAGCCATATCAGATATGAGGCACCCTATTAATAAGAAAGAGGCCCAATAGCTGACAGGACGAATTGCTTCATTAAGCCGATTTATATCTCGGTCGGCTGAAAGGTGCTTGCCTTTTTTCAAAGTCCTGCATCAATCTAAAGACTTTGATTGGTCGGACAGTTGTCAGCAAGCATTTGAAGAGTTTAAGAAGTATCTAATGAATCCAATCTTATTATCTAAACCAGAAAAAGGGGGAAAAGCTATATCTTTACTTAGCTACATTCGATGAAGCGATCAGCTCGGTATTGGTATAAGAAGGATCCGATGGATCGCATAAGCTCATATATTACATCAGCAAAGTACTTCATGATGCCGAGGTAAGGTATCAAAAACTCCAAAAAATTGTTTACACTTTGGTTATATCAGCAAAGTGAGCTCGACCAGCAGGGACTCTTGCGCACCCTTAAATCAATTTTCTTTCAGATTCTTATATGTTTAGTCCAAACATAGTGACTGACTTAAGCATCGGAGTGTCCTTCACCGGAATTCTCCCGATCAGTGAATTTGTTTGCAAGATTGGAAGGAGTTCGATCCAGCAGACGAAGGCACTCATCAAGCAACCGAAAAGGACTTGATCAAGAAGGCGAGATACTCGTCGATGATCTTGTAAATGCTTAGACATCATACCAGTTTGGATACAACAAAAATATTTTTCTATTCGAAATGATAAAATTTTTATCAGTCTTCTTCTTTTTTTTTTTTTATTTTTGACACCACTGGTGTCAGCATGGTGAAAGTTCTGAAGGCAGGCGTGCTGGTTGGCAATGCTCGTAAAAAATACTGTCTGGATATCACTGATACCGTCTAGAGGGCATCAGCAAAGCCATTTTCACCGGCGATGTTGGCGACGACATCATGCATGAAGGTCATCGAGGGCCAGGCTGCGCAGCTTGAGGCAACTGTCAAGGTATAGAGGGGTAAAAGTTGTACCAACTTTATTTCTAGCAGTATTACCATCCATCATAATACGAGATCATTGCTTGATTTACCAGGGATGTTGCAGTTAGAAATTAATGACCGTAGGTGATTTTAAGCATTTTCTTACTCTTATGCTATCGATGCCTGTAGGATAAAAGTAGTACTTCTCACAAGTGTTGATCGCGTACTTTGAGTCCTCCACGAGTACATGATGGTAGCAAGATCATCGGGACAAGTCATATTGTTCTTAAAGATTATGTTCGGTACATTACCAAACAATCCTAGATTACTAGTAATATTAATTATTATATTTAGTATATATAGATAATGTTACGATAAAATTATTAAAAATTTTGATTGACATGTTTGGTACGATAATTAGTTCACCGGCAATGTAAAATTAAATTTTTAAAAATATTTCTAAGTCAAATCTATTAAAAAATTATATATTCATTATAAAGCATGATGTATATTATTACATGAAATAATGTTAAATATCAGGAAGAGAAAGAAAAACAAGTATAGTAAAAAAAAATATCAAACATTATAAAAGTAATAGATTTATAATTAAATAGATTTATTATTAATTTGGTGACGAGAATGATTGGTGCGAGAGGCAGAGTTTCTTGTGGCTAAATTTTGTGTGCGAGAAAAGAAGCAAGGGCAGCTTAGAGGATTTATATGAGATATTTTAGAATGGTAATTTAGTCTAAAATTCTAATTACAAGATTATCGAAGATATGGTAATGTAGATAGCCATGCCTTTTAAGGCTATCTAGATTATCTCCGGGAGGAATCTAAATTGCCCGATTATTATCCAAAATATCTTTCCAAATAAAATAATATGGTGGGTTTTTTTTTTTAAATTGCTAGCTACGAAATGCGTAATAAAGGGAACCATCAAGTTCGGTACATAATGGATGCTTCCTTTTTTTTTTTTTTTACATTACAATAGAATAAAAAACTTTGGACAAGAAGGGGATTTCACATAAATGGTGCCAATATTATGATCTAGACTAACTTATGGCCATATAAGAGTTAGTCTCCTTTGATCCACGTGAAGTATGATCCGAACCATAGATTTCATAACTTTATCCTGTAAAGATGGACTGAACTAAATGCCATGACTACTGTACTCCATTCCAGAAGACATGCAAGGAAGAAGGGTCTCTTGGTAGAGTTTTTCATGATTCATGACCAAGGTAGAACTAAACATACTCCTTTTCTTACACCATAACTCTCCCATAAAAATAATAATAAATAGTTGAATGAAACATTCCCGTTGAGCAAATTTGAGCCAGTCATGGCATGCAATACTCAAATAAATTTTTACATCTAAACCCATATTGGACAGACACCATACAAGAGTCTCTTTGTGAGACGCAATCACGCATGCTGCGCGCCATGTTCAGATACGAACAAGAAGCTCTTCAATCGCGACTTTTGTACCAGTCACGGCAAGCTACTTGCCGAGACTAATTTATATGTCATAAAAGCTCCCCAAAGGAAGTTTGCGTTGGTTCCGGCATTTGACTTGCCGAGATCAGTTTTTTTTTTTTTTAAAAAAAAAAATTTCCGGCTATGATGGCAGGCTGAGAAGGCCTTCCTTTTTGATGTTTTTTGGGCCGATGAAAGAAATGGTGTTGGTAAATACAATGGACCCAGCCCACTTATATTAAATATTTTTCGGTTCACAACTCTAATGTTTTCAATTGAATGGAAACCGGGATTAGAATTGAATGCATGGATGTGCAATGAAATTTGGTAGACTATTTGCTTGTCTTACATGACGTTCACCTGCAGATCTTGCTGTAAAATGCTCGAGCTACACCCGGACACGATATCATAGTCATTTGTTGTAACCTGGTTGGCCAACTTGTTCACTGCTAGGAGTGGGCCAGGTCCCATGCTTGTTGAACCACTTGGTCATCCATTTATTTTCGTAATAATTTTGCTCGTCCACTTACGGATCACATCCAGCAGTTTACAAGTTTCCACTTTTCAACTCCGGCATCAAATTCATGCTGAGTGTGAAGTCCTCTTTACATATAATATGCATTCACACAAAAATAAAAGAAGCAACGTCATAAATTTACCTATAAACTTAACATATTTAGGAAAGGATCTATAAATTTTTGACTTGCTAAACATTAGTTTGATGGGGCTAGGTAAAGGAGTACTTTGCCTCCACCTTTTGTTTTACTTCATTATCGAACAACCTAATTGGACAAATGCATTCATTATATATATATATATTAATTATTTAACAGAAGTCTCAACCAATGATTACAGCATAAGTTGATTGGCATTTTAAAAAGTTTGATGGTTGCTATTTGTCTCACCGTGAGCAACATGATTTCCCAGCATGCAATTGCTTTCCTAGCATAGGTTACAAGTCCATGGGCATTTCTCCAAGTAAGGTTGGATTATAACCAAACTTCAAATGGTTTAGAAAGCATAGTTTTTCATTGACAATTCCTTATAATAAATTAAAGAAATAAAAACAAGCACACCAGGTCTTCGTTCTAAATTTTGATTCAGCTCTGATTTCCATTTAACATGGTTTGATGTTAAAAACCTTATGAAATTCTGATGTCAACCATGCAAAAGATTCTTTTGCTGATACAGTTAAATGTTTTTGTTGCAATACTGTTTTTATATCTTCTCTTTAAATCTAAATTATTTATAACATCTAATCTTTTCATTTCCAAGTGTCTTTATGCAATTAAAAAACACAGATATAGGCCTCATAGGAACCCAAAGGGGATGGTCAGAATCTCTCTTCCATGTATTCTATCAGCACAATGGAGAGATTCTTCCTCTCCTTTTCTTCTCACATTTACTACTGAAAAATGCTAGAGATCGCCAGTCATATCACCGCTTAGTTCTGTGAAAGCCAGTTAATGGCTGAATGATACCAGGGGCAGCCCTGTGAACTGGGTGGTGATATGGCAGGTCATCAGTAGCAGCATATTACAGTATAGATACCCCTTTATATTCACTCTGTATTTAAATGACTAAGAGAATGAAAGGACTGCATATACTAAATTGGAGTGTTTTTCTTAGATCTACTCTGAACAATCATAACTGATAGGATCACAGAAATCCATCAAATGCTATTTCCTTCTCAAATATACCACGTTCATTGCATACCCAATGTTTACTGTGTCCAGGCGAGATCTTGTTTCAGCCACACCAAAATGCTTTCTTCAATATTCTGCACACTCCTGGAACCAATCAACACTTTTGCACACATCAGGATGAAGATAAAATGGGCTTTCATCGTGCAATCATAGAGTTTAGATACAAAAATTGACATCTATTTATTCAACATCCATCAAGCAATACCAAAGTAATATATAGATGATATGATGCATGACCAACAGAGAAAAAAAGGGCTTGTTGACTTTGTGCAAAATTCCTGAAAGTCTTTGGAATGTGGCAGGTGAATAGCCTGATGCATCAATTAGCACATGAAAGTTCTTCCAGAGCAAACTAATTTGCAGCTTTTATCATGGTCGGTTCAGGAAAGAATCTGTTCAGTTTGATGTAGCAAGATGACCCTTCAGTAGTCTAGGTATACATGCATCCCATGCCTAAAGAACAAGCAGAATCCTAAAGACAAATGAGGATAGTGATGATAAGAACATACACTTCTTTGAGACGTGAGGTAGCATGGCTTAACAATAAAGTGCAATTCGAGGAAGGAGGCATATTATGACCTTTTGCATAATCACTCCTGGGTTTCTTCAAGAATCTCACTTCAGAGGTCTCATGCCCTGCAAGGAAGCTAAAAAAAGAGTTGGATTGCTTCTTCTATATCAAGTCTTTCCATATGCAGCTAGTTGAAAGAAATCCACTAAGAAAAGGGGAAAAAATATAAAAACACACATTTAGGCTGTACTTTCCAGTGTGAAGGATGAGATGATAGGATCTGTCCATTAAAAAAGACCAAAAACAAAAAATGAATCTCACACAATCTTAGATTCCCTAAGCAAGTTGCATGTCCAATGAAGTATACTGCATTACTACTCTTGCATAAAAGAAAGTCACAGTGCAAGGACATTTACAATTGCCCACTTAAACCCTAAGAATATGATAGTCAACCTTAAAAGATCATTTTTCAATAACTTGGTGACCATGTCCGCAATGACTTTTAGATTTCACAAAGCATCAGCACTAGCATAAAGTTTCAACATCACAGAAACTGATAACATCTACATACCTGCTCTCGAGCATCAAACATTAGTCAAAGTATGTGCCAAAACAGCTCAAATTGCGAAAATCATGTTTCAATTGGTTCTCTGAAATTTATCATGTATATTTCTTAGCTCACCACCATCTTGCATGAAGTCAAATGATCCTTTTTTCAGCTAGAAACATTTATTTCATATCTAGGTTATAGCTTAAATAAATAATGGCAGCCTAGCTGCCAGGAGGAATCAGAAAGATTGTTCAATATGAAATCCAAGTTCAGATACTAAGCCTTGTGATTGCCTAGCTACATCAATGCATGCATGTGAATTCTTAGTGGCGTTTACTTAATTGGACCTTTAGATGTAAAATGTACCAATGTAGTGATTAGCTCTTGAGAGATTTTGCTTACCGGGTAAACAGGATTAGCATTTAAGTGTCAGATTAAGATTATAATATTCAACATTTCAACTCCTTTTAAAAGAGTATATCTAAAGAAGACCTAGTTCATATACTGATGATAAGCACATAGGAATTAGACAAATCAAAGGGAGGGGTGGAAAAAAAGATAAAGACAAAAGATAATTATGAAGACAGTCTGCAGAACTTGCAAGAACAAGAATAAGCTGATGATCATTCTTCAGTTACAATATTTGTAATTAATATGTAATTAATTGCTAGACCTATAGGAAGCTAAAATTTTAACTAGAACAGCAATAAGCCCATCACCCTCAATGACGTCACAAAAGAATATTACTATTAGCTATCTTTAATATCATTAGGCTTTAGCTATCATAATCCACATACCATCATTTTGAGTAATATAAATTTGCTGGTCTGACATGCATGCCATGATGGCTAGAAGACTGCAAGGATAATTGCACTGCTTATGATCCAGAATTTCCTAAGATCTGCATCTCTGCTTCTTGATGTGTATCCACCATGCTTATGATACTGCAGCAATAAAGAATTTTGCAGCTCCCAAAAATTAACCACTCTAACAAGTGGTGCGAACGATCTGAGCTGCTTATTAGCAGAGTGGGTTGGCTCGGTTCAGGCTCAGCTTAGTTAGAAAATAAGCTAAGTTGGAGCTGGGCTCATAAAAGAGCTGAGCTCGAACATGAGCCAGTTGCAAAATCAGTAAAGAAGCTCGGCTCAACTCGATAAAAGCTTGGATCAGGGCTTATATGAGCCGATCTTGAACAGCCAAAGTCAAGCTCGGCTCAAGCTCAAGACAAGTTCAAGAAGCTCATATATCTACTGACCTGAGCTCGAACAGCCTGCTACTCAGCTCGGCTTGGCTCAGCTCATTTGCACCCTAATCTCTAACTGAGAAACACAATATATTTGCAAGTGTCACTACTTATGGTGCTCCTCCAACTAAACGAGTTTGAAGAAATCCACATGAAACCAACAAGACCTAGAATATGCAACTCAAAAAGATTCAGCTTAAGGGTTTGCAGATGAGCTCTTCAGGATGCACCTGATCAACTGCTGTTAGATCACCTGCTTCGGAGTAGTTCTCCAACCTGTACTAAATAAGATAAATGACTTGGTTCTCAACTTCATGAATCACCTTCAATGTGGAGGCAAAGTCTAGATGACATGACATAAGCCACCAAGAATGACTGTTGCATGTTCTATCCTTTATTAATGCATAGTTGACCTATATTCCAGCAACTTATCTGCCATAAAGGCTTCCACCTTTTGCGATTGGAAACATTTTTAGATTTTGTTATTTATAGAAAAACAGATGATGAATTATAACAGCTGAAGTGGCTATGGCAGCTACCTTATGGTCAGGGATGGATTAGATCTCCTTAAGAGTAAAGGGTTGAGCAAGTTTTGGCTAGAATTAGACAAGCTAACATTATTGGCTTCATAAAGGGTTGTTCAAGCAGGACAACTGACATTGTAGCAATATTGAGGGATGGGATCTTCTCGGCCTAAAATGTCTTTTAAGTATTTCAAATGTTTGCTTGAATGATAACAGAAATTTCCATGACCAATCAAGCTGGAGTGCTATTTGATAGAAGAGGATGGAGAGATTATTTTTCAAACTGGGGTTCATGATTCATAGGGTATTCACCTTTTTGGATGATGCTTTATGGGCTTGATTTAAAAAGAAAAAAAGGGACGGGCAGGAAGGATGAAAAGACTTCATTTACTTACCTTCAAAACTAGTAAGAAAAGGAATTTCCAGTATTGCCCTATCTTGTCAACTATTACTTATTTGGTTTTACATACTAAGAAACCTGGATTAAACTTTTGCATTGTATACAAAGAAAACCCTTTCCCTTAAAACCTATGCATCTTGATATTTCTTGATTTGTAACTAAAGTGACAGAAATGTGAAGTTTCACTCTTGAGAAAAGTTATCTCATGCTAATCCATCATAAGTGCCACATTCATGGCTCAAAATATTTATGCAAACAACATATTACAAGAATTATGAACTGTAACCTAATTATCACATAATTATAGAATAAGATATGAGAAGGAATAACTTCATGGTGACTCCTTTCCTACGAAGAAAAATATAATACTAGATAGTGGTATGAGATGTGTTATGATATCCCGGTTTTATTTCAATTAATTATTGGATCACTCTGAACCAATTTCAATTTTTCTTTTTTTGGTTTATTGGTCAAATCAACATACAAAGAAAAATGTCTACTAGATTTGATGAAGATTCTGATCTACAAAAAGATAGTCTTCGGCTTCGTATATTTATCTTGGTCCGAACATCATGCCTGATATTTACGGCTTCGTATCTTTATTTTGGTCCGGAAGCCAAGTTTATTAACTCTATGTCTTCGACTTCGTATATTTATCTTGGTCCGAAGACCATGCCTGGTATTTACATCTATGGCTTCGTATCCTTATCTTCGCCCAGGAGATAAGTTTATTAGCCTTGTCTTCGGCTTCGTATCTTTATCTTAGTCCGAAGATCCTGTCTCATGTCTTTACATCTATGGTTTCAAGCTAAGTTTATTAACCTTATGTCTTCGGCTTCGAGTTGTCATCTTGGTCCGAAGACTTAACTTTCAAGTGAATATCTTCGGCTTTATTCCTTCAACATAATCCGAAGAGCATATTATCTCATTTTCTTGACTGTAAGTGTTTACTTTCGCTATTTCCAAAAAGACTTCTTCGAAGTGTGTAGTTAACATTCCCCTTAGTAGCGCTCCTAAAAGGAATGTTGAGCTCACTTCGGATCTACTCTAAAAAAGAGAGAAGCTTATTAAGCATGTGGGTTTTTTCAATATTAGAATAGCCAACCCTGCTCTAGTTATTGCAATCACCCACATGATCGAAATCCTCAGATCAGATAAGCTCCGAAATAACTATTTTTCGACCGCCACTACTTACAGTTACGAAGTGGTTACATTTGCTAGCTTTCATAACCGTAAGTAATTATGTTGGAGCCTATAAATACTGGTAAGAGGGGACACTCGAGGTAAGTTTGGCTCATTCCTGCAATTTGAATTCCTCCTTTCCCTTTCTACTTCCAAAAACTCTCCATTCTACTGCTGCCTGAGTTTCTTCTGACTTTGGCATCGGAGTGTCCCTCGCCGGAAAATCTCCGGTCAGGGATCTGTTTTGCAGGTTCCGGTCGACGACAATCCAGCGAAAGAACCACTCCATCCGGTCGGCGGAGATTCAGCGTCAACAGATTGGCGCGCCAGGTAGGGGAAGAAGCTTTGTTTCCTCTACTTTGAAGGAGAGTTTGCTAAGCAAAATGGTGAAAGGGAAAGCTAAGAATGCATCTACGAGTCAGGAGTAGCAGGCTCCTCCGTCAAACAGTCCTCCGGTCAGCAATCCTCCGGTGGATCAGGAACTACAAATCCCTATGATAATGGTGGGGCAACAGCAGTTTGAAAGCCTGGTGAACAGGGTAGAGGCTTTGATGGCACTTGTTTAGCATTTGCATGAAGCTACAGCTCAAAAGCAATGTCCACCACCTGTTCCACAATCCAGCCATCAACCTGGGAAGGAGAAAGATCAGCGTCAAGAGATCACCCCTAGTTTCTCGCAGATTCGGTCACCGTGACCGCTATGCCTCTCCACCATATCGACAAGCAGGGGATCATAATGGAAAGAAAAGGGTCCGGCGATCTCCCTCTATTTCTTCTAGAAGCTTTGTACCAGAAGGGGCTAGGCAGAGAGATCAACTATGAATTCGAAGAGAAACTCAAATCTATGCAAGCACAGATAGCAAGAATATCAGATTTGAGAAGGAACGATGAGGTCATCACCTTCAACTCTCAGCCCCCTTTTTCTGATCATATTATCGATGAAATCATCCCCAGACACTTCAAGATCCCACAGTTAGAAGCTTATGATGGAACTTCAGATCCTCTCGACCATCTTGGGAGCTATAAGGCTCATATGATGGTGCAAGGAGCAACAGATGCTCTTTACTGCCTTGCTTTTCCTGCTACTCTGAAGAGATCCACTCGAATGTGGTATTCGAGCTTACCCCCAAGGATAATTCACTCCTTCGTTGAGTTAGAGCGGCAGTTTGTCTCGCACTTCAGGACGTGCTAGAAGATGCCGCGCAACACTGACAGTTTGTTTCTTCTCCAGCAACAAGGAGGAGAAAATTTGAAGGAGTTTGTCCACCGCTTCAATTCGACCACTTTGGAAATCCCAAACCTAAATAAGCATGTGGCCATGTCTGCCTTGAAGAAAGGCTTGAAATCGTTCAGATTCACTTTTTTCCTGGACAAATGGTTTCCAACAGCTATGCCGAACTGCTGGCAAGGGCTCAGAAGTATGCTGCCGCTGAGGAGCAAGCGGCAAGCCGAAGACTTGCAGAAGGAGATACCATTCTAAGAAGAAGAATGCCAGAGGGCCGAACATGCCAACATCCTCTAACAACGCTTCGGTCCCCAGGCGCAGCCCCATATCCAAGCAGCAGAATAACCGGTTCGATACCTACACACCCCTCAACTTGCCTAGGGAGATCTTGTTGGAGATCGAAAAATAAAAATATTTTCAAAGACCACGTCCCCTGAAGACATCTGCAAAAGCAAGGGACAAAAGCAAATACTATCGATTTCACCGTGTTACAGTAGTAAACAAGATCCATCCGGCCTTGACACGCATCCTCCTTGGAGGCTGGTACGGCAACGTACTTCTCTACCTCGGCCCCAGCTCGGCCATATACTCCGCCACCTCGGCCAGTACTTCTCCACCTCGGTCCCACTTTGGCCACGTGGCGGCTCAACTCAGCTCGCCTCAGCCCCACCTCGGCCAGGTGCTTCTCCACCTCGGCCTCACTTCGGCCATGAGAAGTCCAACTTCGGTAGTTCAGTTCAGCTCGGCAGCTCTGCACGTGCCGGTCCAGCTCGGCAAGCCTGCGCGGAGCTCTTCCGCCCATGAGCTCTGCCCGTGGTAGCCTGGACCCAGCTCGGCTCGGCCCCACCTCGGCTAGGTGCTTCTCCACCTCGGCCTCACTTCGGCCATGTGGTGGTTCAGCCCAGCTCGGCTCAGCCCCACCTCGACGGGGAACCTCAGTACCTCGGCCTCACTTCGGCCGTTCAGTCCAACTCGGCACGACCACGGCACGCCTCCAGCTCACCTCAGCATCTCAGCTTGTGCTGGTCCAGCTCTTCCGCCTGCGTGGTCAGGTCCCGCGTGGCGCCCTCCGCTCGCATGGGGTCCAGCCCTGACCTCGGGTCTGCCAGGCTCTCGCCCACGGCACGAGAGGCCGCGGGCATGCCAAGATCGTGCCCCCAGCACGTCCGCAGCACGAGAGACTCGCGCCTGCAGCATGCCAGCATCCGATCCAGCCCAGTCCGGCCGGTCGCACGCTCCAGTCTGGCGGTCTCGTGCCCCGGCTCTGCTCCTTGCAGCGCCCTCCGCCCAGCTCCAGATCAGCAACGGCGCAGAAGGCCTCCACCTCGCCTCCGAGCCTAGTCTGGACGTCCGGACGACTCCGGCTCTGCCTTCTCCTGCGGCGCGCCCAGCTCCGACCTGGCTCCGTCTGGTTTGCCCGCCCCGGTCCACCTCGGCTCTAGCAGCTCCCGGTCCGGCGCTTCCTCGCCCGCACAGCAGCGGTGGCACCCAGTGCACCTCGGCTTCGGCCCCTAGCCTCCCGGCGCCTACGAGAGGCCTGCACCCGTGCCAAGTCCGGCACGCTCTGGAATCCTCCCAGCTCCAGCCCGTGCCAGTTCGGTGGTCCCGCGCCTGGCTCAACTTGGCCCGGCGGACCCCCGTCCGGACCAGCGCAGTCCGACGGACCTCCGTCCGATCCAGCCCAGTCCAGCGGCTCCGCCCGCTCCAGCGCCCGGTCGCCCGCAGGGGACCGCACCACCTCGCCTCTACACCTGGGAACGCCCCCGCTCCATGTAGCACCTCGGCCTCAGCCACTGCCAATTCGGCGGTCCTCCGTCCGGCCCGGCTCGGCTCGGCGGTCCTCCGTCCGGTTCGGCCTAATCTGGCGGGATGCCCGCGCCGGTCCGCTCCGACTCCCGGGTCCGCCGCCAAGGTCGGCTCCGCCCGTGCCAAGCTCGTGCTAGCACACATCCACAGCACGCCCGCACCGGTCCACTCCAGCTCCGCCCGCTCCGGCGCCCGGCTCACCTCCGCGCCCAGTCCAAAACACCCGGTCGACTCCGGCTCCGCCCGGTGTGCCCCCGCGCCGGTCCGGCATGCCTCTGCTCCACCCTCGCCCGGTCTGGCTCCGCCCACAGGACGCATCTCATATCCGCCTGCTCCGACACCCAGAACCGCGTGCATGGGAGAGACCCTGCATGCCGCACCTCGGTCCACGCGATTGCTGCCATGCACCTCGAACCATGTGCGGGAGAAGCCTCGCACCGCGCACCTCAAACCGTATGCACGGGGAGCCTACGTCTGCCTGGTTTCGACCCGCGTGTCACGATCTGATTGGCTCCATCGCAGGCTTTGCAACGCCGCTTACAAAGAAGGGCTATATTAAAGCCCCCGGGATACAACTTACACCAATTAGGAAGGCGTGTCCCATCCAAGGTACTGTGCCCCTTAAACTCCTGAACCACCTGGAAGGAGAAGGTTGACCAACCTATTTAAGCCTCCCAGGCCTGCAGAAGCCTCACAGGCCTATACCAAGAAGAACGTGCCTCTCTGAACACCAAGAGCCGCTCGTCTATATAAGAGCAGCAGGAAGAAGTAAGAAGGGGTAAGTAAGAGACAACACACTTTCTTCATTCTTACATTATCTATCACCCTCTGGTAGCAGAGAGTCCCCCAAGCTCTCCGCCTCAGAGATCCCTTATTTCCTTCGATCGTCCCACTGACTTGATCATCGGAGTGTCTTTGCCGGAATCCCCGGCACAGGTCTCCCCTGTTTTGCAAGTATCGCCCAACGGAGGGACAATAAGGATGAAGATTACTCCTCACCGGAAAGGCCCACAGGAGGACCACCACAGTACCAAGCTCCTTTCATCCCAACTACGACTATGTTCCCCTTGATCGTCTTCGACCAACGAGCCCGGTGACGCTGGCACGGAGCCCACTCACCTAGGCCATGTAAGAGCTACCGGCTACTGCGATCTAGGCGGCAACACACCGGAATCATGGCCATAACACAGAGGAGTGTTTCTAGCTTCAGGATGCTATCGAAGACCTGATAAAAAGGGAATATCTGGGAAAGTACATCAATCGCCCTGAGTCTCAAGCCGAAGCAACAACTCTCCCAAGAATATCCGATGAAGCCGATCTGCCTCATCAAAAACCAACTGGTGGGGATGTTGGTATGCTTTATCGGTTATCAGCATGGGATATTGACGCTGAAGAGAATGTCCCGAAGAGGTTCAAGGGAAAAAATTCTATTTCTTTTTTCGATAAAGATGTTCAAGGAATACAACTTCCACATGATGATCTTGTAGTGGTCTCGGCTATTATTGCCAAGTTTGATGTAAGAAGAATTTTAATTGATAATGGAAGCTTAGTTGATGTGTTGCTGTATAATGCTTTTCTTCGAATGAGATTATCTGGACGTGAATTGCGAAGATCTCCCATTCCTATAGCTGATTTTGGTGGAAACCAAGTTGGAGTTGAAGGTGAAACGGTCTTACCCGTAACTTTTGGATCCGAACCATTCCAAAGAACTCTTCCCATCAATTTTATTGTGGCTAGAACGTCTTCACTTATAATGCAATCTTGGGGCGTCCAACATTGAATAAGTTCAGAGCCATAGTCTCAACGTACCACCTGTTGGTTCGGTTTCCTACCAGGACAGGCGTTGGAGAAGTGAGGGGAGATTAAAGGATCGCTCGCCAGTGTTTGATGATTCAAAATAAACAAGTATCCAAGCCTTTAGCACTTGACCAGCTGGATCCGAGAGACGAATACGAAGACTCTGGAGAACCAGTGGAGAAAACACTTTTTGTGCCATTATCCGAAAACGACCCTACCAAGCTCTTACAAATCGGCAGCTTGCTTGACGAAGAAGCAAAGGTAAAACTAATCTCTTTTCTTAGAGATAATGCTCATATTTTTGCTTGGACAGCTTCAGATATGCCTGGAATTCCACCCGATGTGACCACACATCACTTAGAAGTCTCTCCCAACTATAAACCTATGCAGCAGAAGAAGAGGAATTTTGCTCCAGAAAGACAGAAAGCTATTGATGAGGAAGTTAATAAACTCCTTGAAACTAATTTCATAAGAGAGGTCCAATATTCGAATTGTCTGGCGAATGTGGTCATGGTGAAAAAATCAAATGGCAAGCAAAGGATTTGCATAGATTATACGGATCTCAACAAGGCATGTCCAAAGGACAGTTTTTTTTGCCAAAAATCGATCAGCTAGTTGATGCTACGGCTGTTCATCAGTTGTTAAGTTTTATGGATGCCTTCTCAGGCTATAACCAGATCCGAATGGATCCTGAAGATGAAGAGAAGACTGCTTTTGTTATAAAGAAAGGGCTTTACTGTTATAAAATGATGCCGTTTGGTTTGAAGAATGCTGGGGCAACTTTCAAAAGGCTCATCAACAAAGTTTTCAAAAATCAGATTGGAAGAAATATAGAAGCTTATGTTGATGATATGATTGTGAAAAGTCTTCATAAGTCTGATCATATTACAGATCTAAAGGAGTCTTTTGATGCTCTTAGACATCATTGGATGAGGTTGAATCCTACCAAATGTGTCTTCGATGTAACTTCTGGAAAATTTCTGGGATACTTGGTCACCAAGCGAGGAATTGAAGTTAATCCAGAAAAAATCCAAGCACTTCGGATAACGAGGCATCCTACTTGCAAGAAGGAGGTACAAAGGTTAACGAAGAGAATTGCTTCTTTGAACCGATTTATCTCCCGTTCTGTAGAAAGATATTTCCATTTTTTAAGGTCCTTCGCCATACTCAAAATTTTGAATGGATAGAAGATTGCAGAATTGCCTTTGACAAACTGAAAGAATACGTGGAAAATCCCCCATTACTCTCTAAGCCCTGTGAAGGAGAAGCACTTATATCTATCAGCCACAGATGAAACAGTTAGTTCGGTTCTGGTACGAAGAGATGCCAATCATTCACAGAAGCCGATCTACTACACTAGTAAAGTGTTGCATGAAGCTAAAGTTCGATACCCCAGAGTGCAAAAAATTATCTTTTCTCTAGTGGTTGCAGCAAAGCATCTTCGACCTTATTTCCAAGCTCATTTTATTGTGGTTCTGACAGATCAACCATTAAAAGCCATACTTCGTTGTCTTGATACCTTAGGAAGGATAGCTAAGTGGGCTGTTAAATTAGAGGAGTTTGATATTGAGTATCAGCCTAGGTCAGCAATGAAAGCACAGATTTTGGCTGATTTATAGCTGAATGCATATGGGGATCCGAAGAGAACCAGCCAAGAACCGAAGAAGAAGGTACCGAAGACAATCGGAGTTTATTTGGATGCTACATGTCGATGGTGCTTCGAACGCCAATGGTTGCGATGCAGGTTTAATTCTGGCTGGTCCGAATGAACAAGTTATTGAATATGCTCTTCGGTTTTCTTTTCAAGCTTCAAATAATCAGGTAGAGTATGAAGCACTTATTGCTGGGCTTAGAATTTTTCAAAAGTTGGATATTAAAAGGCTCAAAGTTTTTTCCGATTCACAGTTGGTGGTGAATCAAGTAAAAGGTGATTTTGAAGCCCTGATTTTGAAGCCCGGAATCCAAGTATGATCCAATATTTGGAGAAAGTCCGAAGCATGACATCTAGTTTGGAGCATTTTGAGATTATCCATGTATCAAAGATAGAAAATTCTCGGACAGATGCTCTTTCAAGACTTGCAACCACTGCACCTGATTCTCTTGGAAGGACATATGTGGAATATCTTGAAGACCTCAGCATATCAGAACCCATAATTGATGTATGTCAAGATGAGCATGAACCTTCATGGATGGATCCTATTCTCAAGTTCCTAAAAGAAGGAACCTTGCCCGAAGACAAGCTCGAGACTAAATAACTTCGCTGGATGGCTTCTCAATATGTGATCTTGAATGAAACATTATATAAGAGATCCTTCACACAGCTTTTGTTGAAATATTTGGGTCCATCCGATGCAGATTATGCACTCAGGAAAGTGCATGAAGGAATATGTGGAGATCATCTTGGGGGGCAGATCCTTGGCATATAAAATAATCCGTCAAGGTTATTATTGGCCAACCATCGAGAAGGATTCTGCAGAATTTATCCGAAGATGTGATCATTGTCAAACATATGCCAATGTACAAAGGCAACCTGCAAATCAGTTAACTCCGTTGACAGCGCCTAGCCTTTTGCACAATAGGGAATGGACATTCTTGGTCCGTTTCCTCCAGCTTCTGGGCAGCAAAATTTCTTATAGTAGCTATTGATTACTTTAACAAATGGATCGAAGCCGAAGCATTGGCACAGATTACTGAAGCAAAAGTTGAAAATTTTGTGAGAAATTTCATCATCTTCCATTTCGGAATTCCTTATTCTATAATAATTGACAACGGAAGATAGTTTGATAACCCGAAATTCAGGAGCTTTTACATCCAGTATCACATTCTTCACAAACTCACTTCAGTGGCACATCCTCAATATAATGGAGAAGCTGAAGTGACAAACAGGACCATTCTTCGTGGTCTTAAAACCAGATTGAATGATGCTAAAGGGTCATGAGCCGATGAGTTAAACTCAGTTCTTTGGGCATACCGAACTACTTCCAGAACAGCTACTGGTGAATCTCCATTTCATCTATCTTATGGTACCGAAGCGGTCCTTCCCATAGAGGTCTCTTTGCAATCTCTACGGATTGATCACTACGAAGAGCCCGAAAACTCTGAACGCCAAAGAGTTGACCTGGATTTACTACAAGGCACACGATTTCAGGCACAGTTGAAAATGGCTGCGTATCAGCAGAAAATGGCAAGATACTACAACTATCGTGTAAAAGAACGGCCCTTTCGTCCTGAAGATTTAGTTCTGCGAAAGTCTAAAGTATCCAAACCAACTGAACAGGATAAACTCTCTCCTACATGGGAAGGACCATACCGAATCAAAGAGGTTATTCAACCTGGAGCTTACCGATTGAAAACCTTAGAGGGTATTCTACTACCTCGACCTTGGAATGTACAAAACCTCCGCAAGTATTATCAATAAAGGTTTTATTCAAGGTCATCAAGATATATTTAATTATTTTGTCTTAATTCTATTTCTGAAAGGCGTGAGGATGATCTCCGTGATCTACCATATGAAATGCCGAGGTAAGCTTAACTAGCCTTAATTTTCTTTTCTTAAAGGTATAAGGATGATCTCCGTGATCTACCCTACGAAATGCCGAGTTTGGCTTAACCAGTCCATCTTAATAAAAAAGGCATGAGGATGATCTCCGTGATCTACCTCACGAAGTATCGAGATGGGTATGATCAGCTTGTCTTAATTCCAACACAAAAAGGCATGAGAATGATCTTCGTGATCTACTCTATGAAGTGCCGAGGTAGGCCCGATCAGCCTATCTTAATCCTTGATTAAAGGCATAAAGGTGATCCAAGTGATATCTCGCAAAAATACCAAAAGTTAATCAACCTTTCCTCCATGATAGAGATGCAGGTAACCCTCACGGTACATCTTATCCCAAGTCCGAAGACTTGGTATTTTCATCTAAGAGATTGTTTCGTCTTAATTATATGGAATTATTCCTAAGTCCGAAGACTTAGTATATTCTCAAGTCCGAAGACTTGATTCTTATCTGGAAACTTGGTATTCTTTTCTCCTAAATCCGAAGACTTAGCATATTCTCAAGTTCGAAGACTTGATTCTTATTCGGAGATTTAATATTCTCTTATCTTAATTCTTTGGAATTCTTTTAAGTCCAAAGACTTGGTGCATCTTCAAATTCGAAAACTTGGAGTCTCAATCATTCTTATTCCGGTATTACTATCCAACATGATATAATCTTGGATCAGATTTGGGAATTCTGTTTCTTAAAAGACTATTGTCCTAAGTCCGAAGACTTAGTATCATTTTTTATGCTTCGGAGTTCTTAATTATCCGAAGACCCTACACTTGGGAAAATTCTCATCCATTCACATACGCATTCATAGGAAAGTTCTCATTAGAAAGGATTTTCATTGATAATATTTCTTTTACACTTTTCCAAAAAAAGAGGAGAAGAAAGTTACAGGTTCTCCATTGCTGGAGTGCCTTCGGTCTGAGCAGGTTCGGCTGGATTGGCCATTTCTTCAGCTATCAATGGAGCTTCGAAACCCTCTTGTGATTCGGGCTCATTTAGACTTTCAGAATCAAACAGTTGAATCCTCGAAATGTCCAAATCTGGGTAAAGGCTTTGCACTTCACCCCATCATTGAAGCCCTCTTTATAGCTGTGGGTTCCTGCTTCAACCATCTCATTTTCGAAAGCTGAAGATGCTTTATAGTCCTCTACCGCCCTCTTCAGTTGATCTTTCAAAGATCGAATCTCTTCAGCAGCTTCTTCGGTCTTCTTGGTAGCCTCTTCGGATTTCTGTTGAGCTTCCTTAAGCAAAGCTTCCAGAGATCGAACCTACTTTTCTCTTCTTAAGCCTTGCTTCCTGCTCAGAGTTCTTCGATTGGAGTTTTTCTATATCAGCTTTCAAACTCTGAACTAAGGCATCGCTTTGGGCAAGCTTCTCCTCCATAGCCTGCCTCTGCTCTTCGGCTACTGCCTTCTCAATTTCAGCTGTCTTCGTTTTGTCCTTCATCTTTTTATAGTTGTCTCTAAAATCGAAGATGCTTTCTTCAATGACAGTTATGTCATGCATCATCTACATTAATAGATTAGAGAGTTAGCAACAACAAATTTATGCCTTGAGAATACAATCAGATATTTACCTTCAGCGCTGATGAGAACACCGAGTCGAAGACTTCTTTAATGCATCGGGACTTGGTATTGTCCCAATCTTTAGGAAGAAGCATGCGCTTCATCAGTTCCCTGGCCAGATCAGGGTTCTCCAAGCCTTCTCTATCCAAAAAGACAGTGAAGTCTACATTGCAACCTCCTTCCGAAGAGGCGTTCCACCTAGGATCGTTCTCGGACCGAAATTTTGATCTTTCTTTCCTTTTCTCCGTCGGAGTTGCAAGTAAGGACTCCTATCAAATGACAAATCACGTTGATTTGGAGGGGGCATCGGACGAGGACTCTTCGGAGGAGACCTCCTCGGAGATGGACTCCTGGCAGGTTCAGGAGGACTTGGTGAAACAGGTGGTATCTCTTCATCCGATGTAGATCTCATCGGAGGAGTGCTCGAGCCCTCTTCGGCTCTTCTTTTCTTGCGGACTTCGGTTGTTGTTGAAATAGCCACTGCCCTTTTCCGGGAAGCTTGTCGAACTTTCTCAAGTTGAGGCTTCATTCTTTCACCTACAATCGAAAGATTTCATCATATAAAAAGAAAAGGAAAAGAAAAAGGAAGATGGAGGGAATGAAAATCCGAAGACCACTATTTCTATACCTGGGACTTCGCTAATGTGAGCTCGGTGAAGGTTTTATTCCTTCAACAATTCTTTGAATGAAGGAATTTCTGGTTCTGACAAAGTTTCAAGTCTTTAAGATCAGCTTTCAGAACCCTTTTCCCGGTGTTTGCATCCAAACGCGGAGCTCTCCAGTCAGTATTGAATCCCCAATGGATGTAATATACAAAGAAAAAGCAAGGTTTCCACCCATGTATTACACTGGGGGTTCCTTTTATTAGTCTTCGGCCTGGCCGAGGACCTATGACCCACCATCCTTTGCCGTGGAAATCTCTTTTTAGCATAAATAAAGAGGTGAACAAAGATGTTTTCGGCTCTACATTCCTAAATTTACAAAGGACCAGAAATCCACAATGTTCCTGAAGCTGTTGGGGGTAAATTGAGTCGGTACTATTCGGTAAAGGTTAAAGAGTTTTACGAAAGAAAGGGTAGAATGGAAGCCGAAGACCAGCCTTAAGGTGGTCTTCGTATATAGCAATTGAATTAATGGGAGGTTTATCTACCCGCTCTTCGGGTTTTGGAAGGATTATTTTGAAGGTCCGAGGAATGTGAAAACATCACCTAACATCTTCTATCTTAGCAAGTGAAAAAGAACTGGCGACGGAATCAGGTGATCTTCCTGGGCTTCTCTTCCTACCGGAGTTTTTCCTCCTACTAGTTTCGCCTCCCGGCGAACCCCTACCGGTCCCATCTCCCGGTGAACTCCTGCCGGTTTCCCTTTCCAGTGGTTCCCTATCGGTTTCAGCCCCCGGTGAATCTTTGCTAGAACTAGAAGAAAGGTTCCTAGTAGATTCTGACATGGCAAAGAAGAAGAAAATAAAAAGGAAGGGCCTCTAACCTCTGAAGGAACAAAAATGGCGAACTGTAGCATGGGATGAAAGGAAGATGGAGCGCAAGTGCAAGGAAAGCCCTTCTTCTGAAACTCTTTTCCTTTTATAGCTAAGATTGTGGGGTTTCGAGACGCTTCAGAAATCTCCTCATATTGTACGCCGTATCAACAGCTTCGATCTTGGGTACGATTTCCTGAAAATCGTCCATTAATGAAATGGTGGCTGCGATCCGCATGAAGTGACAAGAATGGCTACGATGATTTCTTAATTATGATCAGCCTCCAGATGATTGCCAAGTGTCCCACTTGGTACAATAAAAACTCTTTTTCTAAAGAGATTTTTCAGAGCTTTCTAAATTTGAAACGTTTCTTTTGAAACGACAAATGACATGGTGACACATGTCTTCTCCACGTCTCTCGCACCACCAAGCAGTTATTGCGAAAAGACGTGCCGGGGTTTAACGCCATCATGATATATCAGTTACCGCAAAACGATAGATTTCAAGTACTCCCATTTTTCGAAATTAAATCATTTCGAACTTGGAAGTGGGAGGCAGCTGTTATGATATCCTGATTTTATTTCAATTAATTATTGGGTCACTCTTTGAACTAATTTCAATTTTTTCTTTTTTTGGTTTATTGGTCAAATTAACATACAAAGAAAAATGTCTACTGGGTTTGATGAAGATTCTGATCTACAAAAAAGATAGTCTTCGGCTTCGAATATTTATCTTGGTCCGAACATCATGCCTGATATTTATGGCTTCGTATCTTTATTTTGGTCCGGAAGTCAAGTTTATTAACTCTATGTCTTCGGCTTCGTATATTTATCTTGGTCGAAGACCATGCCTGGTATTTACATCTATGGCTTCGTATCCTTGTCTTCGCCCAGGAGATAAGTTTATTAGCCTTGTCTTCGGCTTCGTATCTTTATCTTAGTCCGAAGACCCTGCCTCATGTCTTTACATCTATGGTTTCAAGCTAAGTTTATTAACCTTATGTCTTCGGCTTCGGGTTGTCATCTTGGTCCGAAGACTTAACCATTCAAGTGAATATCTTCGGCTTTATTCCTTCAACATAATCCGAAGAGCATATTATCTCATTTTCTTGACTGTAAGTGTTTACTTTCGCTATTTCCAAAAAGACTTCTTCGAAATGTGTAACTAACATTCCCTTTAGGAGCGCTACTAAAGGGAATGTTGAGCTCACTTCGGATATACTCTAAAAAAGAGAGAAGCTTATTAAGCATTTGGGTCTTTTCAATATTAGAACAACCAACCCTGCTCTAGTTATTGCAATCACCCATATGATCGAAATCCTCAGATCAGATAAGCTCCGAAATAACTATTTTTCCAACCGCCACTACTTACAGTTACGAAGTGGTTACATTTGCTAGCTTTCATAACCGTAAGTAGTTACGTTGGAGCCAATAAATACTGGTAAGAGGGGACACTTGAGGTAAGTTTGGCTCATTCCTGCAATTTGAATTCCTCCTTTCCCTCTCTGCTTCCAAAAACTCTCCATTCTGCTGCTGCTTGAGTTCTTCTGACTTTGGCATCGAAGTGTCCCCCGCCGAAAAATCTCCGGTCAGGGATCTGTTTTACAGGTTCCGGTCGACGACAATCCAGCGGAAGAACCACTCTATCCGGTCTGCGGAGATTCGGCATCAACAAGATGACATCTTGTTGCAATATTTCATCAAATATATATATATATTTCAAACTCATTCAAGAAACCAATTATTGCCGGTATATATTAGTCCATACTTAACCGATGCTTCCCTAGTATGCCAATTATATAAATCAACCTGGCAGATTTACCTGGTGCAGACATTAAATTTAACCAAGCCATGTAAAAAACTGTGAACTTGTAACATATCATATTGAGTGAAACAACTTCTGGACTTATTATCATGGTATAGACTTCAATATCTTTTTGAATCACTTACCATAAGTACTGGTCCAGTATGAAGAGAACAGTTATATATGATCTTTCAGTTTACTATGACTCATGTAGATACAGAATAAAACATTTTAAAGTCAGATAATTCTTATGAAACACTTCAAAAATATCCTTCTAGGGAACTTTGTTCTTTAAAATGTTGTCGATCAGCAATCTCAGTTGGTATTCAAGGTTTGAATTATACTGTAGCAAGGTTTGTACCACTGCAGCCATGCTGTAATGTGGTACATACCGCATGCCCTACCACCCCATTTCAACAAACCACAAATAGATGTAGGGGTCTATCATGACATGTAGCATGATGATACATGACAGGCACAGCCCCCATAACTAGTGCTACAAACCTTAGTAGTATTGATGATTTTTTTCAGCAATGACATGCATATCCAGGACAATGCATAATATCAATACATTCATGTCTCAAACCTAAGGTTGTGGATCTAATTCAGCTTATCTATCTAATATATATAGATCAGTGTGACATACTGATATTTAGGAATCTAATTCACAAACCACTAATGAAGCTCTCAGGAATGAATTACCAATAACTTCAACAACAAAGGGCATATTATGCCATTGTCTAAAAATAATATTCTTTAATACACTACAAAAAATTGACTAAAAGAATCCTATCTCTAGGATCAAGTCAATAATTTGTTACAACTCAAAATGTTTTAGCTTTATTAAACCATTATTAAGGTCATAACATTTGAGAAATGAAACTTTCATGATCTTCAAGTATAAGTGCCTTTTTATCTTGTTTGTCATTTTCTCATTGTGAGCTATTTGGTTAGTGCTCAGCCTATGCAACCTTATACTGCTTAGCATTATATGATCTCTGATATCATGCCTCAAACTTAACATATGAATCTCAGTCCTTGTTATGTACAGTAAAACTCTCAAGACATGCTGTAGATGAATTATTTTTCATACTTCAGATTGTCTTTTTAACTGTATGAGCACATCCTCTAAGAACAAATTTAGCAATCTGTACAATGTAATGCCACCACTTGCACAGATATCTACAGGAGTCAGTAGTAATTTCCGGCTACTATAAGATCAGAACAAATACATCTTCAATGTAATTGGAGGTGTTACTCAAACTAGTGAAGCTTCTTTTCACCAAGTGGTTACAGAAGTGAAAAAGGTAGACTATCGATGGAGAGGTAAGGAAGAAATATCTTTCCAGGGGAAAATTTTGCCATAAAGCTACTATCTTTGATCCCAATACAACCCCTTTTCTTAATTTGGACTCTTTCATTCATTTAATGATTTTTTTATTAATATATCAGTAAAAAGCTTTCAGATTTACCTTTGATGTCCTGAGGTCATTTACTGACATTCGCAGAGAATCATCTGATAATATCAACCTTGATAGGGCACCGGTGCTTAGCCTGCAGTGTACAACAAAGGAGGCATATCAGCTGAACTGTGTGATCCACTTAATGATATATTTAAAACTCAGAATGCCAGATACTGGTCATGTAGACAATGCAAAATTCTGTGTTACATGTGGTTCTTTGATTAGCTGATTCAAGATATGTTACATTAGTGCCACATTAAAATGAAGGCATGACCAATTTTGATAGGCAATAATGGTCTGGATAACTCTCTCCCATGACATCTTTAGATACTCACCAGAAGCATATCAAATGTAGATGATATCATAAACATTTGTCATGAGGACACTTTAGTCTCACATCGAAGATGTACCAGGCAGATATTGGGCTCTTACATAGGGCTAAAGAACCCAAGGAATACCTCCTATCCAGTCTTTTTGGAAGAGATCCTAAACCATTACAAATAGTATCAAAGTGGACCTAGCCCATAATCCATATGGACTAAAGGACATTGCAGTGCGAGTTCTTTGAGGGCTGATTATAGTATTTGTGAATGGATTTAGATCTTTAGCCTGAAGAGGGTGCTAGGCCTTAAACGGGAGGACAATGTAAGGATCCATGTAGGTATATATTTAGTTATATATTGGTTATGTACTAGGTAGATCTTAAATACTTGTACAAGACTAAGGAACAGGATTTTCAGAACTATCTTAAACCGCCCGATTCGAAATGTACCGAACTGTACAGGCCAATAACCGGTATGGTTTGATCTTGAAAAATGGTTCGGAATGCTGGATAGTCCAAAAACACTCGAACCGGATTGGTTCAGGATAATTTAGTATGGTACGCACTGGTTTAGTCTAGTTCGGGCTCAGTTCGGTCCGGTTCGGATCGAATAATATAGTCATGTGAGAGGAATTTTTTTTTTTTCACTTTCATTGACCGGTACAGGTCCCAGTATTGGTTCAGCGATCCTTGCTAAGGAACCTAAGCATAGTTGTCAAATCGGGATTCAACTTATGAATCGCCTATGACTTGAATCATGACTCGACCCATACGATTCATTAACAAATTCAATTTATTTATAAAATAATAGAAATTAGCATAAAAACAAAATTTACATTATAAAAATGATAAAAATGTAATGAATCTGATAATCACATCATCTAAATGGAAAGATGCTTGCCTCCATGGCAAGAGATATGGGTCTAAATCTCATTATGATCAATATTGCAAAATTTGTATAACAAAATTATTTAAGAAACATTAAAATAAAAGCATAATGAAAATGTATACCCATCTATTAATCAATGAATACTAAAAAAGCATAGATAAGTTTAACTTTAAAATAGTAAGTGCAAATTTAAAACATATGCAAATATCTATGTACGATATGTACGATATACCCTTTAAAACATATTACTAATTCAAAACTATTCACTCAAAGTCTAAAATAACTAAATAGAATCTTTAATTATCATAATCATTTCCAAGGCTAATGTCATCGCTGCCGCAGCTGTTGTCATCATCATCTTCTTCAAGCATAATCATCTTTTGATTCTCTTCTTCTTCCTTCTCTTCTTCCTCATCACCTTCATCATCTTCTATTACTTCAATATCTTCCTCAACAACCTTTTCTTTCCTTTTGCCTTTACCATCAAGATTTAAGTTTCTTGGTCCTACAAAAACATTTTAAGAATCAATAAAAACAAATAAAAAATGATACAAATGTTTGAAAAATAAAAAAAGTTAGAAAAAAATTTACATACCTCTCTTCCTTTTTGTGTTATTAGATCCCTCATCAATATTAAAACATTTATTTACATCTAACCAAGACACATTATCCGGTAAACATGACTCTTCTTGTTTGGTTATCCACTCATCATCTGATTTCATATATGATAAACATATCAGATCATATGTCTCTTCCCTTTCTTGTCTTTTTGTTGTTTCATCTTAAATTGAATATTATACTTGACAAATACCAAGGCATTCAACATTTGTTGCTCCAAACAATTCCTTTTTATGGAATGAATATGCTTAAATATGCTCCAATTTCTTTTATACTCGGTGGTACTACAAGTAAGACTTAGTACTCGAATTGCTAATCTTTGAAGTTCTTTGTACTGTTCTCCGAAACTCTCCCACCATATAACTAGATGAATAAGTTATGATAAATTAAATTTCATAAAGTTAGAAATAAAAATTATATAATTTAAAATGAATTCATAAACTTTGAAGGTTAAGTACTTGATTGTTTTTTATTTCTTGCCGATACTGCCATATCCATCCTAGATAAATCCTCGGCTTTTCTGAATTTGTTAAGTTATGAATCAATGATGACTCTTGTCTCAACATCTGGATACATCCTCTCAATTATCTTGAACAATTCAATTTTTCTTTCAACATCGGTATTAAAATTAGGATCATATTGAAACCTATTGATTAACAAGTCAATCATAAATATTTTTTTGAAAAAATTATTAACAGAAAAATATAAATTAAAAATTAAGTGCGACTTACCTGGGATTAAGATAATATGCCGCAGTATGGAGTGGTCTATGGAGTTGCAAATCCCAACGAGTATCAATTATCTCATAAATCCTATCATACCTCTTGTTCGCATTGTCGAAATTTTTGCCAATTTGTTCCTTTGCTCTATCCATTGCTTCGTAAATATAACTCATAGCTAGTTTTACATCTCCATCAATAAGTTTCAACATTTTTACCGAAGAAAAGACATATTTCAAACAATATTTTGTAGCTTTTCAAAATGTATTATCACTTAATATAATTTTTTAAACTTTTCTAGCTTCAAATTTATATGCATAAGTACTTCTTGCCCATTCTTCTGAAGCAAACATATTCCTTAAAGCCATCTTTTTATCTAATATGCTTCTTAAAGCAAGAGATAGGATATGGCAAATCTAGTAAGTGCTGGTCTTGTCAATTCCTTATTCTTCTAATATTTTCTAAACAAATTAAAAACACAAGTATGATGGTAAATGCAAATTGTAATTTGCCTTGCCTTGCCAAGTGTATTAAAAACAACCAGAATGTTTCCAATGTCACTAAGTATAAAATCTAAACAATGTGCTGTATACAAAGACCAAAAAAGATACTCTCTTTTCTTCTAAGAGTTTACTTGCACAACATAAGCAGAGGCACTATTTGTCACCACTTGAACTACATTGTCTTCTCCAATTCCTTTACTAAGCTATCAAATAATTCAAACAACTTATCTGAATCCTTACTAACATCAGAAGTATCCAATGATTTGAGAAATACAATCCCACTTAAACTATTCACAAGAAAATTGGTGATAGACTGACTCTCTTCATCAGTTCAACCATCAACCATGATTGAACATCTAGTTTTCTTCCACTCATTTTTATATTTCACCAAACTTTCATCAATACATTCAACTTTTTTCTTCAAGAAAGTAACTCTAGCTTCATTATACGAGGAGAGTTTCAATCCCCTTCCATGCTCACTAATAAATTTCACCATTTGAACAAATAAAGGACTTTTAATCAAATTGAAAATCAATGCATATTCATATAAAAATCTACAAATATCCTTAACCACTAGTTTCCTTTTTTTAACCATTTCATTCATTGTCTGTTGTTTAGGTACATTTTCCCTTCCCTTAATTGCAAATGAATACATAGCGCCCTTCCTTAATTTTGCATTTGGCTCTTCTACTTCAAAACACTTAACATCATCACCAATTTTTTTCTCAATTTCTTTCTCCTAACAAATTTTTCAAAAAAATTTTGAATTTCTTCGGAAACTTGAGCACAAAGAGAAACATTATTATAAGTACCCGCAAAATGATTTTTCATTCTATTAACTCCTTTCCAAAAACTCTTTTTATAATAGTTGTATACAAGATGTAATCGATTTCTATCACCCCCCTTTACCATCATCAAATTTCTTGCAATGATCCCAAGTTGGATCCATAGTCTTAGCTTTTCTTTTAGGTGGCTTGATTCAATAAAAAAATATTGTTGAAAACAAAAAAATAAAATTAAAAAATTAAAAATATTTTAAAATAATAAATTAATTAATTAAAAAATATTAAATATCTAAAAGATTAAATCTTAACTGTTAACTATTAAAGCTCTGGACTCTTAAAACCAGCAGACCATAGTCCACTATCTCTCGATTGAATAGAGAACAGGAAATAGTTCAAACAAAGAGAAAAAGATCCTATTCGATGTCTCTTAAGACCCTTCCACCCCTCACCCGTGCATCTCTCTCGATCGAAGACGGCAAACAGGGCTTTGGACAAGAGCTTCGAATAGCTTTTTAGGAAAGATGGTGAATAGGGGCTTTAAATGCGCCTCTTGGGGAAGACAGAGATGATGATGGCTTCGAATGGGCCTCCTAAGGAAGACGGCGAAGTTTAGAGAGGGCCAAGGAGCTTCGGTGCATCCTCTTGGAGAAGAGGAACACGGAAGAGAGACAGAAAGAGCATGGGCCTCCTCCATTGGCCGTTGAAGCTCGGAGAAGCAACAGTCGCACCGGTAGAGAGAGAAATCGAAGAACAAGAGAGAGAACAGGAGAAGAGAAGTTTGATAGGGATTGAAATACCTTCAATTTCCTTCAATGAATGGATTTTCAAGAGATTTTGAGATATTTCGATGCTTTGGCTTCCAAAATCAGCAAAGATTTTTTATTAGAAACCTACATTTTCCAAATTGATGAACTTGGACGATCCGTTGACGACGATGATTCATCCCATGAGTCGGCGATACATGTGCAATTCTTTTTAATTTCCGATTCTTTCCTGTTGTTCGACTCGACCACAAGCTGAATCAACTCAAATCGGACTAGTTGAATCATGACTCGAACGATTCTAACAACAGAGAATCTAAGTAACACTTTTCAATTAGCCTTTTTGGATGAGGTCCTAGATTGTTGCACTTCTCCTAAGGCCACTTATTTCATGTGCATGTTAGAGTTGTTTAATCTATCCCTTATCCAAATTTTGTCATTTTTGTTGTCCTTGCGACAAAATAATCCTAGCATAACCTTCACTCTTAAGCAAATCATGATGTTTACATTCCAAACAATGCATAAGGGAGGAGAATCATGATGATCTCAAGGTGTCAATGCAGCTAAAATTGTATAGTAGTTTTGAAGCTCCCTTCCTCTCTCTCTCTCTCCCCCCTCCCCCTACCCCCAAAACAAACAAAAAAAAGGAAATCTCTTTACATAAACAGCTATTTTGGACAATAATAGTAATACATCGAGAAAGAAGCATGCCAAGACCCAAGTTCTTTTGAACCTCTTGAATTCAATAACCAAGGTACTTGATGATGTAGTTCAACTAACTTGTCCTTCCAAAATTATTTTTCTGGCTATAAATCTTGGTTGCTAGAATTAGGAGCAACTTTGGAAGCAGATATTCTAAAAACACTTAAAGTGAGGAATCTCTTAGGAAGCTAGTGCTGAATTACGATTCCTAAAAGATTCCAAAGTGGGTGCATTGCCCTAAATAAAAGATTTTTGCTACTAGGCTATAAATCATTCTTCCAGAAATGGGCATCAACAAGAACAAGACTGTTGAATTCCAAATGGAGATATCCCTTTTTTCCTTTGATTGTGATGAGCAGGGTTCCCGGTACCGGTACCGGGACCTGTACCGGTGATTAGCTAGTATGGTATGGTACCGGTACCGTACCGTATCGATACACGGTATGGATAGGCATGCCCGTCCAATTTTTTTTTGTTTGATGGATTTTGGCCTTTTTAGATATTTATTTTGTTTTTTTAGGGTTTAGGATTTAGTGTTTAGGGCCTTTAGGGTTTGGAATTTAAAGTTTAGGATTGAAGACTTCAAGGTTTAGGGTTTAGGATTTAAAAAATGCTAATACATTAATTCTAATCAAAATAAGATATAAAATAATAATTAAACTAAGATTATCAGCAATTAATGAAAGTGAAAGGTAACATATAAATATAATTACATACCAATGTCTAGAATTGGGTAGAGTATCGATATCCATAAATATCGAGATCATTGATGTACTCAGTAGGAAGATCAGTAAATCCCTCTAGCCAAGCAGCATGATTTGACAGCATTTTTTCTTAATTTTCTATTTTGCACGAATTTCAACAAAAAAAAGAGAGAGGAAGAGGGAAAGAGGGAAAAGAGAAGCCATACATATATTGATTCTACCTTCCTCTTCAATTTCTGGATGTCTGATTACCTTGAAATAGAGAAAAAATGAAGGATTTTTCGTTCATTGAGTCGAATGTCAAAAGACAACATAGAGCTCTCTGAGAGAGCTCTCTGTTTGCTTTCTTAAGAAGCCAAACAACGGCCCCTCCCCTCTCACATGGCTACAGTTGTCAATAGTGAGGCAAAAAAATTAAAGGAAAACCGGATCGAAATGGTTCGAACAGGACCGAACTGGTTCGAACCGGACCGAACCGGCACGAACTGGCCAAAAGGAAAACCGGTTCGAACCGAACCGGTCACGAACCGTTCCGACCAGTTCAGGTCTAGTTCAGTCCAGTTCAGGCCGGTACATGAACCGGTCGAACCGACCGGTTCGGCATGGTT
The DNA here is from genome assembly GCA_021397845.1 of Areca catechu. Lineage (NCBI taxonomy): Eukaryota > Viridiplantae > Streptophyta > Magnoliopsida > Arecales > Arecaceae > Areca > Areca catechu. Next base: position 43,992,852 of record CM038047.1, on the reverse strand, counting down.
CCGACCGGTTCAGGTCTAGTTCGGTTCAGTTCAGGCTGGTACATAATTTTTTTTTTATTTTTAAAATGGATGGGAACCGAATTATATGGCCGAACCATGTCGACCGGTCATCGGTCTAGTTCGGTACGCCCCGAACTAGCCGGTTTGGTACGGTTCGGCATTCCTTGGTGATGAGCACTTTTCTATTGTGGTACAATGATAAAAAATAGTTGAATATTTCTTTATTTCTTCTGCCAGATTAGCTCAAATCGATCCATTGACATTAACGTAACACATCGCATAAATGAATGCATGTCATACTCTTCAAGAAAAGCATTGATGTACAAAAAGAGAATCATTTTATCAGTTTCCAGTTCAAAAGCAATAGTTCACAGAAATATTGAAATAATATAAATAAATAAATAGAAAATAATGTACCCCAATATTTTTGCTGCTTCCGACACTGAGCCTTCAACAGCATATATCAGATCTAGTAAAGCTTGCATTCCCTGTTTGAGGAACGATATATCAGGATGTTAAGATATGTGGGTGCATAATCAAGATATCAGCATTTGCACAGAAAAGCTCAACTGCAAATGTAATCAAAAGAATACCGGAGCAAATCTTGGATTATTGGGACCAATTTGAGGACCAACATCTGATCCCCTGATTGTTGACTTTGCAGGTAGAATCTGAAGAAGTTCTGTAGGAGGTGTGTAATCATTCAAGTCTATGGCCTTCCTGACTATTTGAAGAAAAAAAATTTCACAAATTGGAGATGGTCTCTACCTTAAAGAAGGAAGAAACAAAGAAAACTAATTGGAACAAACCAGAAAGCATTAACAAAATGGTGCCAACCAATTGTTTCTCTTTTTCATTTTTTTCACAGTTCAGCCCATAAGCTAGTGTTGGCTACAAAAAAGGGGTAGTCCTCTGTTAACAGGCAACATTGGCCAGACACAAAATGGGCAACAAGACACCGTTAGTTTTAACTGTGTGTAATCCTGTACGAATTACTTTGCATTATTGGCATTCACCGAGATGGTTGAACCAACAGGCTCCATACAACTGGCAGCAATTCAAACTGTCCCAGGTAAAGACATATATGCATGATTATTTATGTTTCTGTTCTTTCTGACAAGTACGAATTTATTAAAAAAATCCATACAAATTATTTTAGCATTGAAAATCTTTGTGCACCTTGAGATTGAAATGTTGGACAATCAATTAGGCTACAAGGTATGGAAATAGTCCAAACCATGTTGGTCAATCAATGTGGTTCATGTTAGTTACTAATGAAGCCAATTTGAAGAGCAACTGAAACCATGAGATTATGGGTCACAAATAATCAGTCATAGAAATTATGTGTTGTCAAAAGAATAGGTAGAGCAACACCTATGCCCCAATCTAAAGTAGAGTGGACACGAGGCACCTTGCCTAGGACCTACACAGTTTTCTAGGCAGATTTCCAAAGGTGGATACTTACACAGCCCTCCATATCCTGAATAAAGCCAAGTCTGGTTGAAGTGTATGGTTACATGGACTGAACTGGAAAACAAAGACTGAGGCTGGCCAAGTGCAGAATCAGTAAGTCCCAACTCCTCAACTTCATGTCTCACAAAATAGTCCAGGTGAGAGAGACAAAGGGATGGAGGGGGAGGACAAGCTAAAGGATAGCAACGGGAACCAATGCTGGTGGTGGTGTTCACTAAGACAGTTTATTTTTCCTTCCTTCCATTCCTCATTTTCCTTCTTTTCATCTCCCCTTTCTTTTTTTTTTTACCGCATTTGACACAATGATAAATGGCTATCATTCTTGAAGGCAGTAGTGACAATAGTGGTCACCAAGATGCAGCAGTAAAAACAAAAGAAGTTGCAAAGGAAATGAAATAAATGAAAAGAAGGAAAATGAACAAGGAAAAAAAAAAAAAAGATACAGAGATATGAAATTGCCTGTCTTAAATCCCTAGTATTTATTAATTAGACAAAAATTCTTGAGGGTTTGACCTCCAAGAAGCTGCCTATCACTAGGCATCTACTGCCAGTAGCACTTGGCCAGATGTCTAGCACTTGGTATTTCAATAACATGGCCTAAAAGGCTACAAGCAATTGGAGCCCCAATGCATCATTTCATGAGTGCACACGAGGACAAAAAGAATAAATTTGATGTACCTAAACACAATCTTGCCTGAAACATTACACCAATGAGGAAAATAGCATCTTTCATATTGCAAATCATTTCAAATGCAAGAAAATAATCTTTCTATTGTGCACTTTCAAGAATGAAGGACACAAACATCTCGAGTGTTTATTTTCCAATGCGAGTTGACTACTCTTACACTCTTAAATATTTCTAACAAAAATTAATTTTCCTATCGCACAGGAAAAATTTTAGGATTTCCTAGTTGAAGAATTTTGAATGCTCCATTTTCACCAACACAAATTTCCTTCATCCATCCACAGCCACCCAATTGATAGATTGCAATAGAAACAATACATTACCGAATCAAATGACAGCTGTGAAAAAAAAAGGACATTTCTATTTAGACAAAGATGATTCAATAAAAAAGCTGCCCACTTTTCTCATTTTGCAGTTTGCAGACAATTACCTTTAAAAAGAAAAGCTTATGTTCGATCTCAGAATTCACAATAACAAGAAAAATAATAGAGTGGTTTCTGTTTTCTGAACGATGTCACCTTCTACAGCCAAAAGCTTCCGTAACCGAGCCAGCGCCGACGCCCGATTCTTATGCTGGGACCGGTCCTCCGCGGCCTGAAAGCAATACAAAATTAAGAGAGAAGAGAGACCAACCACCCAGAAGCCAACATCAAAGAAACGAAGTTTAAAAAAGAAAAAGAGTGAGAAAGAGAGGACCTGCGCGACGATGCCGGTGGGTCGGTGCTTGAGGCGGACGGCGGACTCACGCTTGTTTCGGTGCTGGCCGCCAGGGCCGGAGGCCTTGAAGGTGTCCATGTCGCACTGAGACATGAGCTCCTCGTCCGTCAGCCTCAGGTAGTTGGTGGTGGAATTGGTGGTGGAGGTCGAGGAGGAGAAGGCCTCGATCGGGGCTAAGGTTAGAGGGGATCGATGGGTTCTGATGAGAGGAGGAGCCAAGTGCTTGGGGGAAGGGAGCAGACCCCATCTGAAGAAGGCTCGAGCAGCCATGGCTGAGAGACGAGAAGGGGAAAAAATTCACGAGAAGAAATAGAGGACTCGAGGAAGTGGAACGCGGGTTCCGCTGCCGGGACTGAAACCTGGAACATGAGTATTGAGTGGGCCTGGCATGCTGGGAGTATTCAACCTTTTTTTTCCCTTTCCTAAAAGACTAATTCTCTGTGCACCGCATGCGGTGCACAAATCCAGTGGCGCGTATCGCACGCGAGAATTAATCCAAGCTAGTATAATAGATAAAATAGGATATAGCATGATAGAAAATATAACAAGTTTTATGTTGAGCATGACTAGCATTAAATAAATTTAGCTTTTATTTGAAATATTCATCCATTCTTTTCGATCCCATTTTATCCGTCATCTTGCTTGGATTTATGAAATGTTTCAGTATGAAACATTCTGAAACATGTTTTGGTTTCTGAAACATACTCTGATTTTTGTCCAAAAAATTAATAAAGGTTGAAGAAGAATTTCCCTCGTGCTAAAATCTGCTCTGAGAGTTCTGTTGCAGATATCAACGTCGAAAAAATAAATACTAGCTTCTTCTTCTTTTTCTTCTACTTCTATCTGAAAAAGTATTCTATTTTGGTCCGAAGTTGGAATAAGGCATCGAAGACTTCCTTTGTTTTGATCCGATATTGGAATAAGCCACCGAAGAGTTCTTCTATACGTTCAAGATAAAATGTCATCTCCCACAGGAAGTAAAACATCTTTTTTAGTTTTATTTTTATAGTTCCTTTATTACACTAAATGTTTTGGTAGTTAGAGAAAGTTAATAGCACTCTGAGAGTCATAACTCAGTCCACAGGTTATAGGTATTCCTAGTAGGAGGGGATAATAAATATAGTTTAAATTTTTGTATAGGGATGTTGTAGGCTTATAACTAGGATGTCGTAGTGTCTGAACTGGAGTGTCGTAATACTGTTTCAGCATATATTTGTGAACTTTTTGCATCAATGTCATATTATGACATCCTAGGAGTCATAACTCAGTCCACAAGTGATAGGTTATCTAGGTAGTAGGGGTTAGTATATTTAGTTTCATGTTTCATGATCGGGTGTCGTAATCTTTTAAATAGGGTATCGTAACTTCTGAACTAGGATGTCGTAACTTGAAAACTTCTTTTTTTTAAAATCTTTTTTCTTCCTGGTCTTTTTATCACAATCCAACAATCTTATTTAAGCCAATGCACGGTTGAAATGTCCCATGACGGAGGATAAAAGCTTTTATTTTCTGTTTTGTACCGATTTGTTCATGTTTAGATATTTTTGATACCCAAGTTTTTCTAGAAGCATTTTACTATATTGTGGGTATCATATATCATCAATACATACCGAAACACTTATGTTACGGAGGATCAAAACATCTGGTTTAAGTTTTTATATAGGGATGTCATAGATTTATAACTAGGGTATCGTAGTGTTTGAACTGGGATGTCGTAATACTATTTCAGTATATATTTCTGAACTTTTTACATCCATGTCTCGAATGTAACACTCAATTTTGTCATAAAAGCACGCAAAAATTATGGTACGCACTCAAGGAACTATTTAAATTCAGATGTCTTATTTTAAGTTTACATTAACCTATCATATGTCATGAAATCCTAATACGAATATTATGTTTTCTTGATCGTATATATGCTTTGATGAGTCATCGGATGATGAAGCTTGCAGAGATAGCCTCCATGTCTGAAGATGCATTTAATTTGGTGATGGAAAATCTTACACCATTATTCAGAAGAGCTGTTGATACTAATTGTACAGCTAAGCAAAGTAGAGAACTTCTAATCCAGGATCTTGACCAACTTATTATGAAAGGTCATCCACAAGAGAATAGAATTAAGAGTGAAGTCGAGAAGAAATCAAAAAGATCAAGAAAAAAATTGGATAAGGCTTCTGTTGACACTCCTATGCAAAATGAAAGAAGAGGTAGTACTAGCAAAAGACAGACTTCCCATATTGTAGTGAAAGTACCAGAAAGAGTAATTGAACCCACTATACCTTTTTCGGACCCTTTTTTAGATGAATTTGATGCTTATGTATGCAGTCAACTAACACAGGATAGGATAAAAATGCTGAATTATGGTATAGTCTTATATATGTACAGTCCTATGTTTATTTAGATTATCGGATGAAATTTCAAACAGGATGTATTGGACATTTTATAGAAAGTCCCGGCTACTTAAAAATCAATAAAATTACTTGAAACAGCATTACGACATCCTAGTTCAAAAGTTACGACATCCTAGTTCAAAACCTACAACACTCCAGTTCAAATGCTACAACCATGCAGAAAATAAAAGATAAAACGTTTCCAATCCCTCATTTCTATGGTACATGTCATCATTGGATTGGTTATTGACTCCCAGATCATCAGAAATAGTCCCGGCTGCTTAAAAATCAATAAAATCACCTAAAACAGCATTATGACATCCTAGTTCAAAAGTTACGATACCCTAGTTCAAAACCTAAGACAACCCAGTTCAAATGCTACAACCATGCAAAAAATATAAGATAAAACATTTCTAATCCCTCCTACCTATGGTACATGTCATCATTGGATTTGTTATTGACTCCCAGATCATCAGAAATAGTCTCGGCTGCTTAAAAATCAATAAAATCATCTGAAACAGTATTACGATATCCTAGTTCAAAAGTTACAACACCCTAGTTCAAAACTTACGACACCCAGGTTAAAATGCTACAACCATGCAGAAAATATAAGATAAAATATTTCTAATCCCTCCTACCTGTGGTACATGTCATCATTGGATTGGTTATTGATGCCCAGATCATCAGAAATAGTCCTAGCTGCTTAAAAATTAATAAAATCACCCAAAACAGCATTACAACATCATAGTTCAAAAGTTACGACATCCTAGTTCAAAACCTACGACATCCCAATTCAAATGCTACAACCATGGAGAAAATATAAGATAAAACGTTTCCAATCCCTCATACCTGTGGTACATGTCATCATTGGATTGGTTATTGACTCCCAGATTATCATAAATAGTCCCGACCATTTAAAAATCAATAAAATTACCTGAAACAGCATTACGACATCCTAGTTCAAAAGTTACGATACCCTAGTTCAAAACCTACGACATCTAAGTCAAAAAGCTACAACCATGTAGAAAATATAAGATAAAACGTTTATAATCCCTCCTACCTGTGGTACATGTCATCATTGGATTGGTTATTGACTCCAGATCATCAGAAATAGTCCTGGCGGCTTAAAAATCAATAAAATCATCTGAAACAGTATTACAACATCCTAGTTTAAAAGTTACGACACTCTAGTTCAAATCCTACGACACCCTAGTTCAAATCCTACGACTATGCAGAAAATATAAGATAAAACATTTCTAATCCCTTCTACCCATATTTCATATCATCTGTGGCTTGGTTTATGACTCCTAGATTGACAAAAAATGTCATGGGTGCTACAAGATCATCCAAATCACCTGAAACAACATTACGACACCCTAGTTCAAAAGTTACGACACCTTAGTTCAAAACCTACGACACCCTAGTTCAAATGCTACGACATCCTAGTTCAAATGCCATGACACCCTAATATAAATACTACGACACCCTGTCAAGAAACATAACATTCCTTTATATCATCATCATAGCAATGAAGAATTACAAAATATTGATTGAATGAATTACATAAAACTATATGTAATAAGACAATGATATTCTAAACAATACTGGTTGAATGAATTATAGAATTTTTCTTTAAGAATGATGCTTAAAATATAATCCTCGAGTTAGTTACAAATTTGTGTAACATATTACAGAAGTGAATGAATCGAAAAGAAAGAGTATATAACAAATAATTTGCTTTTATAGGCTAATTTTTAACAGCACTTTTAATCTTTTGATTCAGACTCTCCCTCAAAATTCTTGCTGCTAACTGGTGGCGGTACACGCTGATATCTTTTTCTGTGAAATCCCAAGTATCAGGCCTATCCCTGTGAGTAATAAAATCCATATATTTCAAGCAAAACAAATCACAGTCCAGTGATCCTGCAGCTTGGGAAGGGCATTCACTAATCTTTGTTATGGACCATTTGAATACCTCATCATTGTCACAGAATATATGAAATATTGCACCTACTATCTTCTGCCACTTCCTTGCATTTGCCTTGTACTTGGAATTGCATTTTATTGAATTTAGATGCATGAAAATCTTCTCTTGCATGTCAACCGCTACCAGGTGCCAGTGGAAATTTTTCGAGTTTATGATAATGAAGAGAAATCGAAATTCCTTCTTATCTACATCACTGACTCCATCAAAAATCATATTCCAGGATGTTCCAGCAAGTTTATGACATGGTGATGCTGATGTTAGGCACATGCCAGAGGTCATTACAGGTGTAACTATACTCTTATGATATCTTTCTGCATTCTCAGCCCAGTTCTTTGTAATGAACTCCTGCCCGGTATCAATTATCTGTCAATACAGTGTCCTCGACATCCTCTTGTAAATTTGATGAATGAAGTTGGGCAATTAACTTCTCCAGCTCCTTATTTTGCAGATTTAATTCTCTTCCAAATCTTCTGAATAACCGATCCTTCTTAACTTGATCTTTCATTTTGATTTTCTTTCCATGGCATGGCAGACCCAAAATCAGGGCCAGGTCTTCGATGCTGAATATAAGTTCTTTGCCATAAAAAATAAACTTATTTCCTCCCTTGTAGCATCTAACAATTTCAGCTAGTAGATGCCCGTCGACAACAAACGGTTGTATATCTATGAATGCATTGAAAAGAGTCTTTCGGATTATTTTTAAATGATAACTTGAGAAACTTATCTTCAAAACTTGTTCAGCATACACTGCTAGCTTGCAATGATTTTTAAACAATTATGAAGCCTTTAATCTGGGCAGCCGAAGCATTGCAAGATCACCTGAAATATAAGTAAAATATAAATGTAAGTTAAGCAATAAATTTTGACACTCTAGGAGTCATAAAACAAGCCACGGTTGCCATGTATTAGAGGTAGAGGGGTTAAAAATTTATTTTTTATAATTTCTGTATGGGTATCATAGGTTTTGAACTAGGATGTCGTAGGTTTTGAACTAGGATATTGTAATACTGTTTTGGCTATTTTGATTAATGTTACAGCATCCGTGGTAATTTTATGATACCCTGGAAGTCATAAAATAAGCCACGATTGTCATGTATTAGAGGTAGAGGGGTTAAAAACTTATTTTTCATAATTTCTGCATGGATGTCGTAGGTTTTGAACTAGGATGTCGTAGGTTTTGAATTAGGATGTCGTAATACTATTTTAACCATTTTGATTAATGTTACAGCATCCGTGGCAATTTTATAACACATTGGGAGTCATAAAACAAGCCACGGTTGCCATGTATTAGAGGTAGAGGGGTTAAAAACTTATTTTTTATAATTTCTGCATGGGTGCATAGGTTTTGAACTAGGGTGTCGTAGATTTTGAACTAAGATGTTGTAATATTATTTTGGCCATTTTGATTAATGTTACAGCATCCGTGGCAATTTTATGATATCTTAGGTGTCATAAAAGAAGCCACGGTTGCCATGTATTAGAGGTAGAGGGGTTAAAAACTTAGTTTTTATAATTTCTGCATGGGTGTCGTAGGTTTTAAACTAGGGTGTCGTAGGTTTTGAACTAGGGTATCGTAATACTGTTTTGGCCATTTGATTAATGTTACAGCATTCATAGCATTTTTATGATATCCTGTGAGTCATAAAACAAGCCATGGTTGTCATATATTAGAGGTAAATGGGTTAAATTTTTTTTTTTATAATTTATGCATGGGTGTCGTAGGTTTTGAACTAGGATATCGTAGGTTTTAAACTAGGATATCGTAATACTATTTTGGCCATTTTGATTAATTTTACAGCATCCATGGCAATTTTATAACACACTGGGAGTCATAAAATAAGCCACGGTTGCCATATATTAGAGGTAGAGGAGTTAAAAACTTATTTTTCATAATTTTTGCATGGATGTCGTAGGTTTTGAACTAGGGTGTCGTAGGTTTTGAACTAGGATGTCGTAATACTGTTTTGGCCATTTTGATTAATGTTACAGCATCCGTGGCAATTTTATGACATCCTGGGAGTCATAAAACAAGCCACGATTGTCATGTATTAGAGGTAGAGGAGTTAAAAACTTATTTTTCATAATTTTTGCATGGGTGTTGTAAGTTTTGAACTAGGGTATCGTAGGTTTTGAACTAGGGTGTCATAATACTGTTATGACCATTTTGATTAATGTTACAGCATCCGTGTCAATTTTATAACACACTGGGAGTCATAAAACAAGCCACGGTTGCCATGTATTAGAGGTAGAGGGGTTAAAAACTTATTTTTTGTAATTTCTGCAAGGGCGTCGTAGGTTTTGAACTAGGATGTCGTAGATTTTGAACTATGATATCGTAATACTGTTTTGGCCATTTTGATTAATGTTACAGCATCCGTGAAAATTTTATGACATCTTGAGAGTCATAAAACAAGCCACGGTTGCCATGTATTAGAGGTAGAGGGGTTAAAAACTTATTTTTTTAATTTCTGCATGGGTGTCGTAGGTTTTGAACTAGAGTGTCGTAGGTTTTGAACTAGGATATCGTAATACTGTTTTGGCCATTTTGATTAATGTTACAGCATCCGTAGCAATTTTATGACATCCTGAGAGTCATAAAATAAGCCATGGTTGTCATGTATTAGAGGTAGAGGGGTTAAAAACTTATTTTTCATAATTTTTGCATGGGTGTCGTATGTTTTGAACTAGGATGTTGTAGGTTTTAAACTAGGATGTCGTAATACTATTTTGGCCATTTTGATTAATGTTACAGCATCCGTGGTAATTTTATAACGTACTGGGAGTCATAAAACAAGCCACGGTTTCTATGTATTAGAGGTAGAGGGATTAAAAACTTATTTTTCATAATTTCTGCATGGATGTAGTAGGTTTTGAACTAGGATATCGTAGGTTTATAACTAGGATGTCGTAATACTGTTTTGGCCATTTTGATTAATGTTACAGCATCCGTGGCAATTTTATGATACCCTGAGAGTCATAAAACAAGCCACGGTTATCATGTATTAAGGTAGAGGGGTTAAAAACTTATTTTTCATAATTTCTACATGGGTGTCGTAGGTTTTGAACTAGGGTGTCATAGATTTTGAACTAGGATGTCGTAATAATGTTTTGGCCATTTTGATTAATGTTACAGCATCCGTGGCAATTTTATGACACCTTGAGAGTCATAAAACAAGCCACGGTTGTCATGTATTAGAGGTAGAGGGGTTAAAAACTTATTTTTCATAATTTCTGCATGGATGTCGTAGGTTTTGAACTAGGGTATCGTAGGTTTTGAACTAGAGTGTCGTAATACTGTTTTGGTCATTTTGATTAATGTTACAGCATTTATGGCAATTTTATAACACATTGGGAGTCTAAAATAAGCCACGGTTGTCATGTATTAGAGGTAGAGGGTTAAAAACTTATTTTTCATAATTTCTGCATGGGTGTCGTAGGTTTTGAACTAGGGTGTTGTAATATCTGAACTATAGTGTTCAAAACCTACAACATCCTTGTTCAAAATCTGGGGCACCCTAGTTAAAAAACTCCGATACCCATGCAGAAATTATAAAAAAAAGTTCACATGCCAAATGTCAACTTCAAGCAGAAATCAAAAAATTTCCTTACCTGTTTCTGCTTCTGTAGCATTCTTGGGGACGGATCTTAATGGGGTCTCATCATCTCCTGAATAAACAATGATCGTAGTACTTTCTTTCTCCATCTGCATTTCCTTCTTGTGTTGTGATATGGCAAGACCGCTGACATGGAGAAATTTGTAGGCGCCATATGGAGAGGGATGCCACGTCGGCCCTCTAGCTCGGACCCCATTATTGAGATGAGCCGAACTCCCCCATGGCAGCAAATGGAGCCCAGTCCTCCGCCAGGTCAAGCTCATGAGCTCGGTGCCTAGGCCGGAGCCGACATCCGCCCTCCAGAGGAGACCCTTCGGAGGTTAGTGCCCCCGAGTCGAGGTCGAGCCAAGAGCTCACCCACCGAGGTCGAGCCTCTCCGAGTGCGCGCCCTCTGGACCGGGCCCGTCGACATCCGCCCTCCAAAGGAGACCCTCGGAGGTTAGTGCCCTACGGTCGAGGTCGAGCCAAGAGCTCACCCGTCGAGGTCGAGCCTCTCCGAGTGCGTGCCCTCTGGACCGGGCCCACCGACATCCGCCCTCCAGAGGAGACCCTCGAGGTTAGTGCCCCGCGGTCGAGGTCGAGCCTCTCGAGTGCGCATCTTCTGGATCGAGCTCGCCGACATCCGCCCTCCGAAGGAGGAGACCCTATGGAGGTTAGTGCCCTCTGAGTGCGCGTCCTCTGGATCGAGGTCCAGAGCCAAGAGCTCACCCGCCGAGGTCGAGCCTCTTCGAGTGTGCGCCCTCTGGATCGGGCCCACCGACTTCCAGCCCTTCTCCACCTGGCCATCCCTACAAGCCCGGAGCACCTAGGATGGAGCGAGCCCCTGCCATCCCAGCTCGGCCCCAACCCGGAAGAAGTCCTCACCAGCCGAGGGCACCGGCGAGCCTCCCGAGGACTGTACCAGAGCACCTCTCAGGCCATACTTTCTACCTGACACCACCAGTTACACCAAAAAGGCAAGCAATGCACTGATCGAGGCACCACATTCCTCACCAACACTCATATCACCCAGAAAAGAAGACCATCCGAGAGATTCGAACCCCGCAGGCGACGGCCCGCCATTCGAGACGTCTCCGATTTCCCGGAACAATGCAATCATGAAAGAGTATCGGAGCGCCTGACAGCACCTTATAATGAAATAGGAAAGGGCTTCCTGGGACACCGCGCGCGCGTTTGATAGCCCAGCGGGAATCCTGAGACAAGCTCCCAACAGCCAGTCTTCGACTACAAAGAACGATCGGCACCCCCCAAGGGGGGAGGTAACGAACAACAACAACAAAAAAAAAGAAAAAAGAAAAAAAACAGAACGATCACTCACCACCAAGATAGGGCAAGCTCAACCAAAAGAGCAAAAAAAAAAGGCCATCACCACCATGAAGAGAGGGAACCGAGGGGCTCAAGGAGAGGCGGAGGGACAGAGCATCCCTCTGTCCCCGCTACCAATCTCCCCCTGCGACGTTCACACCTCCACACACACATCTTTCACTCCTCCTAGTACGGAGTCCATCAAGAGGGGCCCGGCCAGGAGGATCTGTTCTCCTGGACCGTCACTGACTTGATCATCGGAGCGCCCCCACCGGAAACCCTGGCCCGGGTATCTAATCATTGTCTCGTAGGCCCTGGAGCAGAGGACCACCGGATGGCGGGAGGCGGGGACCCGGGAGCCGAGCATGGCAGGCGGCAGGAGGAGCGCAATCCGACGCGGCAGCTACGACCCACGAGGTCTTCCTTGTTTTGCAGGTCCGCCCGACAGAGGGACGATCCGGTGAAGATTTTTCTCACCGGAGAGGCCCACAGGAAGACCACAACACAGCATCAAGCCCCTTCATCCCTACAACTACGACTATGTTCCCCTTGATCATCTCCGACTGATGAGCCCGGTGACGCTGGCAGGGAGTCCACTCACCCGGGCCACATAAGAAGCTGCAGGCCACGGCGATCTAGGCGGCAACAGTTTGGCGCACCGGGTAGGGGGATTGAGGACGGGTATGACTAACCCCTTCACCACCCTCCAGGGCTACACGCCCCTGAAGAGCGGTGATGACACAGGCTGGAAAGGCCGATATACAGGTGACCTTTTCCCAGCCCCCCGCAGTATATCGCTTCCCTGTCCCCTTCGACGGGGAAGCTGTTGACGAAACCTCTAGGCACGTAGCGAAAGTATACCTGAGGAAGCATGAGCACCAACTGGTGGGGTTCTTCTCCCCCCCCGCTGGATTGTCAATGCACGGGGCTCAACTGTCGGGCCCTAGAGCTGCAGCGCCCATTGCCGGAGAAGCCCTTCACCAGCCATAGTGATATCACAAGGCGTCACAACAGCGAACAGGAGACCCATCTCTCAAGATTCATGGCGGGGGGCAGACTCCTGGAGGGGGCCCCGAACGCTTGCCGGTCCCCCGTCGCCTCCAACTGCCAATGACCGCACCACTGCGCAAGCGGCGGACGTTATCAACCGGATAATTGCACATGCATCCAAGGAGACTCAGGGGGCGAAAAGCCCCGGGGATAACCTCCTCGCCACACGAGAAGGAGAAAGCAAAAGAAGAAAGCTAAACCAGGAGGCCGCGGTCGACGACACGATGGTGGCGAACCACCATGCGAAGACCCCTGCAAGATGGCCCAAGTCCCACCATGAGAAGTTCATCACCTCGAAGGACTTGCCGGTGTGAGGTTCCCTGAGAACGGAGAGCCCACGGCCCGCAGAGACACTCCCGATGAGGTAAGTCCCCTCACCAACAATTATGATGATAATTTTTCCCCTTGCATGGGTGTCTGCATGTTTTGCAGGAAAGGGTCAACAACATCCTCGAGCGCAGCTCCAAGATGTCAAAAAAATCTCGAACCATGTAGCTCCCACTTCCCAGCACCCCCGAGCCTAGCTCCAGGATGCCAGAGGGACTTTGAGCCACATAGCTCTCCAACTCCAAGCATCCCCGAGCCCAACTCCAGGACGTCAAAGAAATCTCGAGCCACGTAGCTCCCACTTCTCGGCACCCCCGAGCCTAGCTCCAGGATGCTAGAGGGATCTTGAGCCACGTAGCTCTCCAACTCCAAGCACCCCGAGCCCAGCTCCAGGATGTCAAAGAAATCTTGAGCCACGTAGCTCCCACTTCCCGACGCCCCCGAGCCTAGCTCCAGAACACCATAGGGACTTTGAGCCACGTAGCTCTCCAACTCCAAGCATCCCCGAGCCCAGCTCCAGGACATCAAAGAAATCTCGAGCCATGTAGCTCCCATTTCACGGCGCCCCCGAGCCTAGCTCTAGGACGCCAGAGGGATCTTGAGCCATGTAGCTCTCCAACTCCAAGCGTCCCCGAGCCCAGCTCTAGGACGTCAAAGAAATCTTGAGCCACGTAGCTCCCACTTCCTGGCGCCCCCGAGCCTAGCTCCAGGATGCCAGAGAAACTTTGAGCCACGTAGCTCTCCAACTCCAAGCATCCCCGAGCCTAGCTCTAGGACGTCAAAGAAATCTCGAGCCACGTAGCTCTCCAACTTCCCGGCGCCCCCGAGTCTAGCTCTAGGATGCCAGAGGGATCTTGAGCTATGTAGCTCTCAAACTCCAAGCATCTCCAAGCCCAGCTCCAGGACGTCAAAGAAATCTCGAGCCACGTAGCTCCCACTTCCTGGCGCCCCCGAGCCTAGCTCCAGGATGCCAGAGGGACTTTGAGCCACGTAGCTCTCCAACTCCAAGCATCCCCGAGCCCAGCTCCAGGACGTCAAAGAAATCTCGAGCCACGTAGCTCCTGTCAACGCCTCGAGCCTAGCTCCAAGGCGCCAAAGACCTGAGCCAATTTCTCAGGCAATCCCTGGGCCCGAGCCTAGCTCCACGTCCAGGAAGGCCTCGAGCCTAGCTCCGAGGCAACCAAGACCGGTAACCCCCCCTACCCTGATCTCCCCACTCGAAAAGAAAACGGGAGGGGAAGGAAAGAAAGGGAACAAAGGGGGAAGCACGGTAGCCCTCCTCTCTAATCCCCTCTCGAAAAGAAGGCGAGAGGGGAAGGAAAGAAAGAGAGCAAAAATAGGGGTCCAGCTAGCATTCTCTCTTCTGATCTCCCACTCTAAAAAAAAAAAATGATGAAATGATGATGATGATGAAAGAATAAAATGAAAAGGAAAATGAACAAAAGAAGAGTGGGGAAGGAAAGAAAAAGGGAGTGAGAAGAAAATACAGCACCATCAAAACTACAGCTCTCAGCAACCTCCATCCCCGAGCCCAGCTCCAGGACATCTTCTCAAGACCGGAGTTCAGATCTCCGGCGAAGAGAATTTCGAGCCAAGCTGTTCTCAGCAACCTTCATCCCCGAGCCTAGCTCTAGGACATCTTCTCAAGACCGGAGCTCAGATCTCCAGCCAAGGAAATTTCGAGCCAAGCCGCTCTCAGCAACCTTCGTCCCCGAGCCTAGCTCCAGGACATCTTCTCAAGACCGGAGCTCAGATCTTCGGCCAAGGGAACTTCGAGCCAAGTCACTCTCAGCAACCTTCGTCCCCGAGCCCAGCTCCAGGACATCTTCTCAAGACCGAAGCTCAGATCTCCGGCCAAGGGAACTTCGAGCCAAGTCGCTCTCAGCAATCTTCGTCTCCGAGCCTAGCTCCAGGACATCTTCTCATGACCGGAGCTCAGATCTCCGGCCAAGGGAACTTCGAGCCAAGCCACTCTCAGCAACCTCTGTCCCTGAGCCCAGCTCCAGGACATCCTCTCAAGATCGGAGCTCAGATCTCTAGCCAAGGAAACTTCGAGCCGAGCCGCTCTCAGCAATCTCCGTCCCCGAGCCCAGCTCCAGGACATCTTCTCATGACCGGAGCTCAGATCTCACGACCGCCGGCCAATGACATCTTCGAGCCTAGCGGCCCGCGAGTGCCTCAACCTCAGACAAGGAGAAGCCCTTCTCTCTGAAGTCCCCGAGCAAAAAAAAAAAAAAAAAAAGAGAGAGAGAGAGAGGGGAAGAGGGAAGGATAAAGAAAGAGTCTCTGGCAAAGCAATCCAAGCTTTATTGATCAAATACAAATTACAAGTATTTTCTGGGCCCCGACATGTCGGAAGACCCTGAACAAGTACAAGAAACAAAGAAGTACAAACTAAAGCAAGGAAAAGAGAAGAAGTCATTCCGCACCGGCTGGCTTTTCTGCTGGGTCCAGAGGCTGGCTGCCCCTGCCCTCAGGGGCTTCCAGCTCAGTCGCCCCGGCCTCAGGAGAACCACCCTCGGCTGGTGTCGAAGGCTCTGACCCAACGACCTCCTCGTCGACCTCCTCAGAAGCCGAGGGGTATCTGAGGCAGTCGCGGTTCTTGTCAGGGACAAATGACTCGACCCGGCCATGCAGGTACATGAACCCTTTGAAAAAGGAGTCCGACGCCATCTGCTGGATGTCGGCGATGAACTCCTCCGAAGCCTTAAAGTTGGCAACGATGCTTTTGGCATCCTCCTCGGCCGCAGCAGCCATCTTTTCCAGCTCGACAGCCCTCAACTTGGCTGCCTCCGCCGAGCTGACCGCCGCCTCTACCACTTTCTCAGCAGTGGAAAGCTTCTCTCTCACACCCGCTAGCTTCGCCTGGGCAGCCTGAGCGGTCTCCTTGTGCCTATCGGCCTCGACACTATACCAGTTCAACTTCTTCTTGACGATGCAGAGGTCGTCGATAGCCTTCTTTGAACGGCTCCGCTCCAGATCGCAGGCCGTCGAGAGTCCTTTCGCTCGCCCCTCAGCATCAGCGAGCTCTTTTTCGAGGTCCTTGATCTTCAACTCAAGGGCCCCACTGGCGCCGGCCTTCTCCTTCAGGTCAGTCTTCAAAGATTCGATCTCGACGACTCGTTGTCGCTCGAGGCGATCCCAGCTCTGAAAGTGTTCCCTAAGGAAGAGGGCCTCAGCACCGATCTGCAAAAAAAAAAAAAAAAAAAAAAAAGATGAATGAAAGTGACTAGAGGAAAATGAAGAGCAAGCAAAAGAGGCGAAGGAACTCACCAAGTACAGCAGAGAAAAGAGGATCTTGAAGACATCGGCCACGTGCAATCCGACCATGTCTTGTCGGTTGCATGCCTGGATGGAGAAGTCCATCAAACGTTCGGCAAGCTCAGGGCTCCGAAGGACTGAGTTCCCTGGCCCCATTTGGAAGGGGAGGTAACGTCGTCCCTCCTCCCTGCAACTCTCACTATGGCGGGGCGGCTGTGCATCGCTGACCGAAGGCCCCCCGGGGGTAGGCTGGGAGACCGGGGCAGACGCAGGCAGCATAACTGTCGTAGCCTCGGAAGCGGCCCGGGTCTCCCCACCCCTGGCGTCGGCAGCGGACGGACCCGGAGGGGGGCAAGGCGCAACAGCAACGGCAGCGGCTCTCGCACGGACCACTACCTCGGGCTCTGCAGCAGGGATCTGCTGGGATGGCCCCGGGGTCGTGGGAGCTGCCCTCTCCACCGGCGCAGGAGCAACGCGGGTCACCTCTGAGCTCGAGCCAGCAGCCACAGTCGAGCTTAGCCCAACCACCACCACCGAGGCAGCCGCAGGTGTGCACTCACCTCGGGGCTGCCTGGAAGCGGGCTTCGCGGCCAATCCTGCCGGCCGCCTCTTCTTGGTAATGGCCAGGAGATCGCTCTCGGAGAATATCATACCTACACATAATATACACAGTGGTCAGAACCTGTGGAAAATTGCACAAAGATCACGCAAAGGAAAGAAAAGAGCAATGTTCAGGCCGGACTCGCTCGACCCATTCGCTGGGTCGACCCCAGAGTCGGCGAGGTTCTGGTCAGACAACAGGATCTCGAGAGAAGGAATCTGTGCACTGTGGAGTTGCTCGTAGTCATCTCGGTCAGCCGCATCGACGGCAGAGTTTCGATTGGGGGATTGGTCCGGATCACTCCAGACCCAGTCAACTCCCTCGACCTCGATAAAGAAGAACTTACTTTTCCATCCCTTGACAGAAGAGGGGAGCTCAAACTTAATACCCCTCGGGCGAGAAGATAAAGACCACCAGCCGTCTTCGGTTGGGTGACGTTCTAGGGCGAAGAAGGCCCTGAACAAAGAAAATCAGGCCACGAACCCGTGAAGGTGACATAGCACAATGAAGGAGAAGATAACCCTAATAGCGTTTGGTACCAGCTGCGCCGGGACCAAACGATAGTTGTCCAAGACTGACAAAAAGAAGGGATGGAAAGGAAAGCGAAGACCTCCAGAGAAGGTCCTCTCATAGAAGGCAAGATGGCCCGGGCCACTCGAAGTAACCCGCTCCCCCGGACGAGGGATCATAAGCCGGACATAATGAGGGATGCCATAGACATCCCGGACAGTCCTGAGTTCCCCGGCGGTGATCGTGGAGGTGACCCCACCGAGACCTGCGGACTGAGCAGACTCAGGGACAGGAGCAGAAGAAGGAGGGGGAAAAGAAGAACCCGACCCCGGTTCCCTAATAAGAACGGGCCAAGAGGACGCCTCCCACCGAGTTCGTAGAGAGCTACGCCTCCCTCTCCATCAGAAGAGGAGGAAGAAGACGCCGGCCTCCGCTCGAAAGGACCAGCCTCGCCCTGATCAGTGGAGGGACGGAAGCTCGGACCGAAACCGGACATCCTCAAAAACAAAGAAGAAAAAGAAGAAAAAGGGAAACACAAGGTCGAAGACCGAAGAAGAAACCACAGACCCCGAGAGGGAACCCTACTCTATCGGGAGGATGAAAGAAAAAGAAGCTAACCTGTTGCCTTGTGAAGAAACTTGAGGCGATAGGGTGGAAGAAGAAGCTTGGGCATGGCAGCAGCAGGCACGGAGAATTCAAAAAGAATAGATTGTTCGAGTAAGGCCCTCCTTTCACTTCGAAATGACCCGAGGGGTCCGTATCGCGTCAGCCGCTCACCAACAGATCTGCGCCACGTGTCACCCATTGAAGAGAATGGCATCCCGGCCACTATGAATTCTGCGCCAGCATTAACTGCTCCTCGGACGTGGCCAGGTGGCGCCCCCGCATTGGCCTGCAGGAGCGGTTCCTGAAGCGCCAGCAGTCATGGCCATCATTGCAACCGATCCTTACCTTTCCACGTCAGCACCGCAATTACTCCTTCAGCTCGAACGCCGCGCACTAACGAGCCTCGGGAGTGGGGGGCAAATGATATGGCAAGACCGCTGACATGGAGAAATCTGCGGGCGCCATGTGGAGAGGGATGCCACGTCGGCCCTCTGGCTCGGACCCCATTACCGAGATGAGCCGAACTCCCCTATGGCAGCAGATGGAGCCCAGTCCTCCGCCAGGTCGAGCTCATGAGCTCGGCGCCTAGGCGGAGCCGACATCCACCCTCCAGAGGAGACCCTCGGAGGTTAGTGCCCCCCGGTCGAGGTCGAGCCAAGAGCTCACCTGCCGAGGTCGAGCCTCTCCGAGTGCGCGCCCTCTGGACCGGGCATGCTGACATCCGCCCTCTAGAGGAGACCCTCGGATGTTAGTGCCCCGCAGTTGAGGTCGAGCCAAGAGCTCACCCGTCGAGGTCGAGCCTCTCCAAGTGCGCGCCCTCTGGACCGGGCCCGCCGACATCCACCCTCCAGAGGAGACCCTCGGAGGTTAGTGCCCCGTGGTCGAGGTCGAGCCAAGAGCTCACCCGCCGAGGTCGAGCCTCTCCGAGTGCGCGTCCTCTGGACCGGGCCCGTCGATATCCACCCTCGGAGGAGACCCTCGAAGGTTAGTGCCCCGCGATCGAGGTTGAGCCAAGAGCTCACCCACCGAGGTCGAGCCTCTCCGAGTGCGCGTCCTCTGGACCGGGCCCGCGACATCCGCCCTCCAGAGGGGACCCTCGAAGGTTAGTGCCCCGCGATCGAGGTTGAGCTAAGAGCTCACCCGCCGAGGTCGAGCCTCTTCGAGTGCACGCCCTCTAGACCGGGCCCGTACTTCGCCCTTCTCCACCTGGCCATCCCCGCAAGCCCGGAGCACCTAGGATGGAGCGAGCCCTGCATCCCAGCTCGGCCCCAACCCGGAAGATGTCCTCACCAGCCGAGGGCATTGGCGAGCCTCCCGAGGACCGTACCAGAGCGCCTCTCAGGCTGTACTTTCTACCTGACACCACCAGTTACACTAAAAAGGCAAGCAACGCGTCGATCGAGGCGCCACATTCTTCACCAACCACTCAGATCACCCAGGAAAGAAGACCATCCGAGAGATTCGAATCCCGCAGGCGGCGGCCCGCCATTCGAGACGTCCCCGATTTCTCGAAATAAGGCAATCATGAAGGATTATCGGAGTGCCTGACGGCACCTTATCATGAAATAGGAAAGGGCTTCCTGGGACACCACCGCGTGCATTTGACAGCCCGGCGAGAACCCCGAGACAAGCTCTCAACAGCCAGTCTTCGACTACAAAAGAACGATCGGCACCCCCTAAGAGGGGGAGGTAACGAACAACAACAACAACAAAAAAAAAAAAAAAAAAAAACAAAACAGAACGACCACTCACCACCAAGACAGGGCAAGCTCAACCAAAAGAGCAAAAAAAAAAAAAAAAGGCCATCACCACCACGAAGGGAGGGAACCGAGGGGCTCAAGGAGAGGCGGAGGGACAGAGCATCCCTCTGTCCCCGCTACCAATCTCCCCCTGCGACGTTCACACCTTCACACACACATCTTTCACTCATCCTAGTGCGGAGTCCATCAAGAAGGGCCCGGCCAGAAGGATCCGTTCTCCTGGACCGTCACTGACTTGATCGTCTGAGCGCCCCCGCCGGAAACCCCGGCCCGGGTCTCTAATCATTATCTCGCAGGCCCTGGAGTAGAGGACCACCGGACGGCGGGAGGCGGGGACCCGGGAGCCGAGCGCGGCAGGCGGCGGGAGGAGCGCAATCCGACGCGACAGCTACGGCCCACGATGTCTTCCCTGTTTTGCAGGTCCGCCCGATAGAGGGATGATCCGGTGAAGATTTCTCCCACGGAGAGGCCCACAGGAAGACCATAACACAACATCAAGCCCCTTCATCCCTACAACTACGACTATGTTCCCCTTGATCGTCTCCAACCGACGAGCCCGGTGATGCTTGCAGGGAGTCCACTCACCCGAGCCACGTAAGAAGCTACAGGCCACGGCGATCTAGGCGGCAACACGTTGTTTTCGTGTTCGTCGTCTGCATTGAAAGATGAAACCACTTGTCTCCATTTTTCCAAGATTTCGAAGGTGTATCAAATGTTGAAGAAAGATCACCAACGCTTTCTCGACCACCAAAAAGGAGCAAAAACATAAAATGTAGGTATCCGGGATGTCCAAAAACAATGGACGAACTCTTGGGTGGGGCTTTGTAGTGTAAATGAATTTTTTTTTCCTGTTTGCAGAATAAGAATAGTTTTTCCTATACTGAAAACGATGAGGACAGAATGGTCATTTTGCATGGTTGAAAAGACTGCAGGACGGCATCTGCAGCTTACGTATACCCCTCCCGTCATGCCATATCCCGTCCCACCATCATGCTAGCGTGGACCAATAGCCGCGTGTGGTACGGGCCTCGTTGGATTTGCTGCACCGCACGTGGTGCACAAATAATTTCTCTTCCTGAAAATAAATTTCCTACGGAAGGAAGTTAAACAAAAACATTAATTATTTTTATTAATTTATTTTATATTATTTTTTATATTTATATATAAATATATTTATACAGTACAAGAAATGAACATAAATGACATCTCATAGGAGATTAATTAGCCCACATCTAAAATTATGATGAATATTGGAACAGAAAAACCGATAGCATTTGATACAAAGAATCTGAAGAAACAGACTAGTATATAGGTTGAAAGCACGAGTCCTAGATGTTGATTCAAAATCTGGTATCATTAAGCTCATCGTGTACATTAATATATGATAATTTTTTAAATAAAAAGATTTTCATTTTAATAATATAATTTTATTATATTATTACATCTAAAAATACTGTAAGATTTATTTCTCGTATCATTTCTCACTTTACTAATTCTGCATTAAAAGTAGTAATTAGATGAGTGGTACCTGGCTTGATTGAGATTGATTACTTTTAAGTATGGCTTGACCGAGATTGATCGCAATGTATCAATTGGGGATTGATAGGTATGCATGTATGTAAAAAATGAAACGAGTACATATACATATTTACTTACATGTATGTTGTGCATTCTATGTTATACTAAATATTATTAATTCTAAGCTGTATGTAGCATTGCCAAATTATTATAATTTTTTAAAAGTATATGGGAGGGAATGACAACACTCTTGAGGGCAACATTGCATGGCATTATTCTAATCGTCAATGCTTCGATAAGCATACCCCTAGGTGACCTAATAATCCTCTTGGCCCTTTTACCGGCCAATTCTATCAGTCATGGTTCGAGAAAGCGGCTGTCGATTCGACTTCCATATGTGCTCCCGGCATGTTGGAGCCGGGGCTGCAAAGAAGAAGAATTACAAGTGTTTGATCTTATGCCTGACCGCAATGTGATTTCCTGGACCACGGTGGTTGGCGGGTTCTCACGGGTCGAGAAGGTGCTTTGATGCAAAGCCCCCGGAGGAACGTTGTCTCTCGGGCGCAATGCTTCCGGACACGCAGAATGGCAGGAAGAGGGAGCATTGAGATTGTTCGGTTGAATGATGGATGTGGGAATTCTGGTCAACGAGACAGTGTAGGCTACCGTCATCATGGCTAGTCTATTATATCAATGAAAAGCATGGAAGCATGGAGGATGCTAGCCAGGTTTTTCGAGGAATGCCATTGTGAGGCCCATCCTGTTTTGCACGTCGTAGGCTGAAGTCGGGCAATCCTTGTCGACTTCACCCGAAATCCAGAAAAAAAAAAAAAAAAAAAAAAAAAAAAGATGGAGAACCGGAACAGGGAGCTGGGATTAGCTTCGTCCGATCGGCATTTTCGCCAAAGATTTCGAGGGCAGAGACAGGAGGAGAGGGGCTTTATCGGAAGCGTATTTAGGATGAGTTTGGACTCCGATCAGACGGTAGTTACTTTCCACACGGCAAGGGAGATCCATCGAGAGTTTTCTTTAAATTCCATTCCGCCCGATCAAGCTTTCAACTCCTCTCCAAACTGTCGTCTCCCCTCTCCAGCAAGCATCCAATAGTCCAGTGAGGCCGGTGAGTTTTCTTTTATTTTTGGATTTGTTTCATTTCGGTCATGGGGCCGTGGACCGGTGGTAGTCGTGCCACCGTATCCTCTGACCACCGATCTGCTTTCCGGCAATCCTTCCATGGCATTGCTGGCCACCGTGGGGGGGGTTCTCGGTTGAGTTGATGCCGAAAAGGAACATGGAGAGTTTGGGTGGAAGAAGCACTTCCGTGGAGAAGAAGAGAGAAGAGAGGAAGAAAGAAAAAAAAAATAAAAATAAAACGGGGGAAGGGGCTCCGTGAGGAGAAAAGAAAAAGAAAAAAAAAAAAAAAAAAAAAAGAAAAAGAAAAGGGAGAAGAAATAAAATAATATAAAGAGAGAGAAATCTACTTGAGAGTCCGTCGCGGGTGGTTCCTGGTGGCTGGAGCTACCGTCGGTGGCTCACCTGCAAGGTCCCTCACCATCGTGGAAGAGAAAGAGGAAAGAGAGAGGAGAGAGAAAGAGGAGAGAGAGAGGAGGAAAGAGGAGAGAGAGAGAGAGTGGAAAGAGAGAGGAGAGAGAAAGAGGAGAGAGAGAGGAGAGAGAAAGAGGAGAGAGAAAGAGGAGAGAGAGGAGAGAGAAAGAAAGGGTGGAAAGGTAAATTTTGGACCAGAATTGGAATTGGATTGAGGAGAGTGCCCATAATAACATAGTTTTCTTTTAGTTTTATAAAATAGAAATTAATTATATGTTTAAATTGTTGATCAGGATCGTCGTTGTTCTTGAAAGATCAGGTCTAGTGTTTGAATTATGTGTAGTTGGTGGATGCTTTCGGTAAGTTATCTTGACCCCTGATATTATATGCCAAATATGTTATATATTATGAATTATTAAATACGTGTAATATATTTAATTTGCATTAGATTGTATTGGATTGCATTGGGTGCATGCATTGTGTTGGTGTAGGTGCATTTTATTGGTGTTGTCGCTCTCTAGTCCGACTATGATCATACGAGGACCTAGTCTCCTTGTGGGCCTCCAGCGGGGCGATCGCTGGCACATGACCGATGAGCGGTACGTGAGTCAGGAGCTAGTTGCCTTATTTTAGCTATGCATGGCAGGCACATGCAGAGGATGCATGTTTCTCGTTTGATACTCAGAACTAGTTTTCCTTGTGGACCTCTAGTGGGGCGATCACTGGCGCATGACCGGTTTCGGTATGTGAGTTAGGATCTAGTCTCTTGTGGGACGAGCCACGGGCCGATCGTGGCCATAGTCGAAAGGACTAGGAGAGTAAAGTAAATGGTTGGCCATCCATAGTTGTGTCGGTATCGGTTGTGATTAAGTATGCATATTTGCATCATGTTGTTGGATATATATTATTATATTGATGGACATCTTGTTGTATGGTATGTTTGTGCTTGCTATTTATTAATGGCATATTTGTGTATATATACTGGAGGTGTTGATAACTTACTGAGCCTGTATAGCTCACCCCTATTTTTCTATATTTTTGTTACAGATACCGAAGATCAATTGGGCTTTGGGACCAGTTAGTGAGGAGCTAGGGTTTAGGTGTTGATCTCTGAGTTATATTAATTTTAGTTGAATTTTATGAAAAATTCTTGGAATCAATAAATAATTAGTGAAATTTGTTCCTTACCACTATTTGGATGTTGAATTGAAGATTAGGTCTTGCATGATCTCTAGGGTAAAACCTAGGACTTATGCGGTCGATCGCATAGCCGATCTAGGTATTGGATCGGGACGTGACAGAAGTGGTATCAGAGCAAAGGTTAAGATCAGATGACTTAGTAGTGAGAGTGGGGTAGAATTAGGATTTTGATTGAATATTCCAGAATAATTATCGATACTGAGAAATTATTAATTTTCTTTGATAGGTGTATGCTATAGCTCCAAGGATTTTTGTTAAGTGTAGAAGGCTTGCACAAATAAAATGATTAAATTCTCTTAGCTTAATTTTTGGAAGGATATTATCGAGACTAGATAATAGATATATGGTGGTGTATTTTGAGTTATGTCATGGATTTGATTTACTTTGGGAATCTTGTTTTGATATAATTAATAAGATGGTTATTAAGGCATGATTGATTGATATTGAAGTTTGGGTTATGATCACTTGAGACCAACATAAATAGTTAGGATATGATTAAGTGAAATTAAAAATTTATATTGTGATCACTATGGATTGTGATATTTGAACTTAATGTTATGACCAATTGGAATGGATTCAAAGTTGGATTTCTAATTCCTAGGTACTATGCATAAGATCTGGAATATGATTTTTGTAGAGATTGATCTTGAATGAGACTGAATGGTTGATACTATTTGATCATGATAAATAAGCATATTATGGATATTGAAGGGCTAGATAAGATGTATATTTATCTCCGATAAATAGATTAGATCGAGCTTCAGAAGTATTGACTTGGAAGTATAGTGTGTTATGTTATGCTGAATATGTATATTCAGTTCTTAATTAAATAATGTTGGGATCCTAAATATGATATGAATGAAGATCATGATAGCTTGCAAGTTTTGTTAAATTCTAGATTACAAATTTGGGGACTGTTGCAAGATATTTATGATGTAAGAGTTTAATGAGATATTAGAAGGAGAATCTTTCGGTGAACCTGTATGTGGACTATTATTAAAATTATGTAATGGAAAATGTGTTTGGGATAAGGCATAGATTTATTGAATTTAATGTGGACATGGCATGCATATTTTGGTAGAATCTTTGATGGTTTATGTTAGCAGTTTTGGATTGGATTATTTGATCCTATATATCTTATATATATATATATGTTGGAGATTATTGGATATGTTAAACTCCAAGTCAAGTTTAAGATTTATGAGAAAATTTAGATTATCTTGCTACTGATGTTTCATTTAGTAAAGAAATGGGTATTGAAAGACTTATATAGGTTTAGTATATGAGAAGATTTAGATTACCTTGTTATTAATGTTACGTTGAGCGAAGAAATGGTATCGAAAAATATTAGAGAATTTGAAAATTTATATCAGAGTGCACAGCGAAAGTATGGTGGACTAAAGATATTAGGATTAAAGTGTATTATGATGTGTGAATATGAGGCTCTTATTGGGATTATTGAATTTGGACCAAATAGTATATATGAATTTTGGATCATGTATATTTGAGTTTCGGAAGATCTAAATTTGTTTTTAAATTTCGAGGACGAAATTTTTGTCAGGAGGGGAGAATGTGAGGCCCACCCTGTTTTGCACGTCATGGGCTGAAGTCGGCAGCCCTTACCGACTTTACCGGAAACCCAGAAAAAAAAAGAAAGACGGAGAACCGGAACAGGGGAGCTGGGATTAGCTTCGTCCGGCCGGCATTTTCGCCAGAGATTTCGAGGGCAGAGACGTGGAGAAGAGGGGCTTTGTCGGAGGCGTATTTGGGATGAGTTTGGACTCCGATCAGGCAGTGGTTACTTCCCACACGGCGAGGAAGATCCGTCAAGAGTTTTCTTTAAATCCCATTCCACCATCACTCGATCAAGCTTTCAACTCCTCTCCAAGCTGTCGTCTCCCCTCTCCGGCGAGCGTCCAACAGTCCAGTGAGGCCGGTGAGTTTTTTTTTTATTTTTGGATTTGTTTCATTTTGGTCGTGGGGCCGTGGACCGGTGGTGGTCGCGCCACCGTATCCTCTGACCGCCGATCTGCTTTCCGGCAATCCTTCCATGGCATCGTCGGCCACCGTGGGGGGGTCTCTGTTGAGTTGACGCGAGAAGGAACTGGGAGAGTTTGGGTGGAAGAAGCTCTTCCGTGGAGAAGAAGAGAGAAGAGAGGAAGAAAGAAAAAAAAATAAAAATAAAACGGGGGAGGGGATCTTTTCCGTGAGGAGAAAAGAAAAAGAAAAAAAAAGAAGAAAAAGAAAAGGGAGAAGAAATAAAATAATATAAAGAGAGAGAAACCTACCTGAGAGTTCGTCGCGGGTGGTTCCCGGTGGCTGGAGCTACCGTTGGTGGCTCACCCGCAAGGTCCCTCACCATCGTGGAAGAGAAAGAGGAAAGTGAGAGGAGAGAGAAAGAGGAGAGAGAGAGGAGAGAGAAAGAGGAGAGGGAAGAGAGGGAGAGAGAGAGAAGAGAAAGGGAGGAAAGATAAATTTTGGACCAGAATTGGAATTGGATTGAGGAGAGTGCCATAATAACATAGTTTTCTTTTAGTTTTATAAAATAGAAATTAATTATATATTTAAATTGTTGGTCAGGATCGTCGTTGTTCTTGGAAGATCAGGTCTAGTGTTTGAATTATACGTAGTTGGTGGATACTTTTGGTAAGTTATCTTGACCCCTGATATTATATGCTAAATATGTTATTATTTATGAATTATTAAATACGTGTAATATATTTTAATTTGCATTGGATTGTTTTGGATTGCATTGGGTGCATGCATTGTGTTGGTGTAGGTGCATTGTGTTGGTGTGGGTGCATTGTGTTGGTGTTGTCTCTCTCTAGTCCGACTATGATCATACGAGGACCTAGTCTCCTTGTGGGCCTCCAGCGGGGCGATCGCTGGCACATGACCGATGAGCGGTATGTGAGTCAGGAGCTAGTTACCTTATTTTAGCCATGCGTGGCAGGCACATGCAGAGGATGCATATTTCTCGTGTGATACTCAGAGCTAGTTTTCCTTGTGGGCCTCCAGTGGGACGATCACTGGCGCATGACCGGTTTCGGTATGTGAGTTAAGATCTAGTCTCTTGTGGGGCGAGCCACGGGTCGATCGTGGCCATAGTCGAAAGGACAAGGAGAGTAAAGTAAATGGTTGGCCATCCATAGTCGTGTCGGTGTCGGTTGTGATTAAGTATGCATATTTGCATCATGTTGCTGGATATATATTATTATATTGATGGACATCTTGTTGTATGGTGTGTTTGACATCTTGTTGTATGGTGTGTTGTGCTTGCTATTTATTAATGGCATATTTGTGTATATATACTGGAGGTGTTGATAACTTACTGAGCCTGTATAGCTCATCCATATTTTTCTATGTTTTTGTTACAGATACCGAAGATCAATTGGGCTTTGGAACCAGTCAGTGAGGAGTTAGGGTTTAGGTGTTGATCTCTGAGTTTATATTAAATTTTAGTTAAATTTTATGAAAAATTCTTGGAATCAATAAATAATTAGTGAAATTTGTTCCTTACCACTATTTGGATGTTGAATTGAAGATTAGGTCTTGCATGATCTCTAGGATAAAATTTAGAACTTATGCGGCCGGTCACGTAGCCGATCTAGGTATTGGATCGGGACGTGACAGCCATAGAGGAATAGATTTTCTTAGGCTTGGCAGATGATGGCAAAGGGCTCGAGGCTCTCGAGTTGATGAAGCAGATGACAATGCAATGTATCTTGGCATCTTAATTGGTTGGAGCCATGCAAGGCTATCGCTTGAAGGATGCACCATGTTCAAGATGATTGAAAGCCTCGCCATTGATCACTATGGTTGTAAGGTGGATTGTTGGATCGAGCTGGCCAATTTGATGAAGCAAAGGAATTGATAGATGGCATGCGAATAAGACCACATGCGGGAGTCCATGGGACTCTCCATGATACATGCTGAATCCTTATAAGGATTGAACCGGGAGAGTTTGCGGTATAAGAGTTCTTCTTCATGTTTGAACCAGAGAATTCAGGCAATTATGTATTGCTCTCTGGAATCCATGCATTAGTAGAGAGACGATGAGATCGGGAGAATGTTGGGGGATTATTAGAAAACGGGATGTCATACATAGAATGATGGGGCGTGAGTACGCCCGTTTGTAGCAGGTGATAGGTCACAATTTTGGTTAGAGGGGATGCAAGATATTGAAAGAGATGTTAAGGAAAATGGCTAGGGCATTGGAATAATCAGCTTATAAGAGTTGCATCCGGAGGATCCGTTTGGTTGGAATATGTCAAATTATAAGATAGTCCGATAATTTTTATGAATTATTTATCTAAGAAAATGATTATGGAGAAAAATAATTTTTACCATACTCAGTTGATAAAAAAATCTCTCTATAAAATAATACTGAAAAAAGATTATTGCATTCGATTGGAGATAATCCTATATTAAAATATGATTGAATTTACAAATATACTTATCAATAAAAAATAATTTTTAATATTAAGATAGTATTATCATGTTCAATCAATTTTTAGATAATTATTAATCAAATAATTCTTTACATAATGCCATTTATATATTAATTATTTTGTAAAAGTTCTTTATTGAATGAATTTAGAAAGATATTATTGGTAGAAATTATGGTTAGGCTAGGGACATGGGATCTATGATGGTATCAGTACTCCATCAACTAGGTAGTGCACACCCTGATCAAAGAAGCGAGCCAAGATTGGTTGGGTATGGAGGCTAGATACGGCATCCTCTGATCGAGCAGGAATAGCATAGACCATCATAGCCATGCCAACCACTCCTAAGATACTCGATCAGAAGTCCTCAAGCATGTATCGACAGCGATCGACTCCTAGACTTGGAAGGTATCAGCGAGCCCTGTTAACTGTTCATAAGATGCTCGGCCAGAAGCCCTCGAAAGTGTATTAGCAACGATCGACTCCTATACTTAGAAGGTATCAGCAAGTCCCACCGATTTTTATAAGGCACTCGGTTAGAAGCCCTAGGGCATGTATTGGCAACAGTTGACTCTTATACCTAGAAGGTATCGGCGAGCCCCGCCAACCACTCATAAGGTGCTCAGCCAGAAGCCCTCGGATGTATATCAACAGTAATCGACTCCTATACCTGGAAGGTATCAATGAGCCCCGTCGACCACTCATAAAGTGCTCGACCAGAAGCCCTCAGGCGTATAACGTCAATGGTTGACTCCTATGTTTGAAAGGTATCAGTAAGCCTTGCCGATCGCTTATAAGACACCCGGCTAGAAGCCCTCGGGTATGTATCAGTAGCGATTAAATCATATACCTGGAAGGTATCAGCGAGCTCCATTGACTGCTCATAACGTGCTCGGCTAGAAGCCCTCAAGCATGTATCTGCAGCGATTGACTTCTATGCCTGGATGGTATCAACGAGTCCCGTTGACTGCTCAAAGGCACTCGACCAGAAGCCCTCGGGCATATATCGGCAGCAATCGACTCCTATGCATGGAAGGTATCAGCGAGTTCCATCGATCGCTCATAAGGCACTCGGTCAAGAGCCCTTGGGCATGTATCAATAGTGGTCAACCTCTATACTTAGAAGGTATCAACGAGCCTTGCCGACCGCTCATAAGGTGCTTGATTATGAACCTCCCAGCAAGGCCAAGCCTTGGGCACACTTAAAGCACTCTAGATGGCAAAATCTTAGCAACACATCTACTTCAAGCCCTCCAAGGCACGGTACTCTGACACTCATTACCACTACCCAGCCACTTGGTTGGACTCTCTGTCACATTCCGAAATGCCCAAATTATTACCATATCTCAACGAATGGGAAAGGCATGCTTAGACACCTTATAATTCAAGTCATCATTTAATGAAGCATGGCAAATCTTAAGTTAGCGACAAGGATACATTAAGGAAGATAAAATATTTTTCATTGACAAGAAAGCCCCAAGTGACACGTGAAAAGTTTCACCACCTTTTATCAGATCTGATATGATCTCAGTTATGCCTAAAGTATTCCTGAATCTCTACTTATAAAAGGAACTCCATACGAGTTCCTAAAGGTATGTAAGTCTCCCGCTTATGTTGTCAGTATCAATATTGACTTGAGCATTGGAGTGCTATCACCGGGATCATCCTTGGCAGGATTTTTTTTGTAGGTGCCACCTCTCAAAAAGCCACCAACACCACTTACTCCAGTGCCACCTCCAGCTCTTCTTTCGATGCTTGACAAATTTTGGTACCAACAAATTAGAGGAAGGACCCAATATATTTGTGGAGGGGTGCAGCTTATAAAGAAGAAAAGCCATAATTCTAAAAAAGATTGCCTCCTATTGCACTAACACCATAGCTTCCCTGGCAAAAAGGGGGGTGGAAAGTCTAGTGAATGATCCACCCCAACCTGCATTGGTAGGAGCCTCACCGCCACTACAAGCAATGGTGGTTGGCATGGATAGTTTAACTTGCTTGTTATGCAAGGTCAGAGCTTGGTAGTAGCTGTTCAAGCTATCCAGACTATTTCCGCACCATCGCTGGTAGCTCAGCCTCAGTTGGTGGTGCCACCTATGGCTCCTCAACCTGCAATATAGCCGGCACATGTATTACCTCCTATGATGAAGTGCTTGGTAGTTGAAGTAGTGACTCCACCATCGAACAATCTCAAAGCCCTCTTAAGGATCTTGGAGGGACCGTACACCGCCATCCTAAATGTCAAGAACCTAGGAGATGATGCCCTCAGATCCCTCGGTCAGAACATTATTTTATACCATACCATCAATCCCTACAGCTATTGGAGGCCCGGGCTAATCAAGATTTTGAGATAGAGCGAAAGCTCAAGGAGCTAGACCAGCGGATCGGGGTGATTCGTAATCTTTCTTCAACATTGAATGATGGGTTTGGTAATGAGCCACTGTTTGATGACAAGATTATGCAAGTATCGCTTCCCTAACACTTCAAAATTTTGTAGCTTGAGAGCTATGATGGAACTACTAACCCCGATGACCATTTAGCAAACTTCCAAGTAATGATGCTGCTCCATGAAGCCTTGGATCCCATCCTTTACCAAGTCTTCCCCTCTACTTTAAAGGGGGCAACTCGATATTGGTATACAGGCTTAAAGTTAGGATCAGTGCATTCCCTTAAACAACTAAGCTAAGTGTTCATTGACCATTTTGTTAGTAGCCGAAGACAACAAAGGCGGTCAACTATCTCTATACCATAAAGCAAAAAGAAGGAGAAACGACCCAAGCCTTTGTGATCTATTTTAATGCGGCTACTCTCGAGGTCTGCAACCTAAATCAGTCAACTGCCAAGTCAGCTTTGATGAGCAAGTTGTAGAAAAATGATCTTAAGAAGTTATTAACCAAGACCTACCCTAAGGATCTTGCAGGGATGTTAGTCTGAGCTGAAAATATGCCCGGATAGAAGAAGCCTTCATGTTGGAGGAGGTCCTCTCCGCCTCTACACTAGGGGTGGTGAAAGAAAGCGAGATGACTAAAAGTTCTCCTCGAGGCATGAAGAAAGAAGCTGACCGCACTCCAGATCTTCATGAAAGAAGAATGGATTTCTTAAAGACCGTCGATCTAAAGAAGCTCGCTAGGCATCTCCAAGAAGGTTCCACACATGCATCTTGTTAAATGCACCAAGAAAAAAGTGTTAATAGAGATCAGAAGGCAAATCCCCAAGCCTCAAAAATCGAAAATACCGTTGGCCAAGAGAAATCCAAATAAATTTTATCTATACCATCGAGATTATGGCTGTGATATAGAGGAATGCATCCAACTCTAAGATGAAATTAAAGAGTTGATCAAGCGAGGCCACCTCGATCACTTCATCTAATATTGGAGGGAGCATCTAATATTGGAGGGAGCAGAGAGAACAACCAAAATCTCCTTGGTAGATTGGGCATCTACAGTCACCTCGACTATTAGAAGGGGGTGATCTGCCTCTATCAAGACAAGTAGGAATGATCACTAGGGTTTGGATCCCCCAAGAAAGAGCCATCTAGAAAAAAGTGGGTCATGCTAGTGACCTTCACAGAAGAAGATGATGATTGAATTGTATTTCTCCATAATGATGCAGTCGTTGTGATCCTGAATGTGGAGAAATATGATGCACACCACATACTTATTAACAATGAGAGCTCCACTAATGTTTTGTATTTTGATGCTCTTATGAAATTAGGGATATCCCCTGATTGGCTAACCAGAGTAGACTCTCCCTTGGTAGGGTTCATGGGGGACATGATCTACATGATCTAAGTAGAGGGCATGATTACCCTATTTGTAAGAATGGGACATTACCCTCTCCAGTCGATTGCCCAAGTGAATTTTCTTGTTGTTCCAGCCCCCTTCAGTCTACAATGCCATCTTTGGACGACTGAGTCTCAATGCCTTTTGGGTAATCGTATCCACTTATTGCCTGAAGGTTAAATTTTTGATAGCGTATGGAGTCGGAGACATCCATGGGGATCAAAGCTTAGCATGACATTGTTATTATATCGAGCTCCAAGGAAAGAAGGCCACCAATGACTATCCTCTTGAAAGCTTGGATACTTGGATGATTTGATCGAATAGCGAGGAGAGCCAGCTAAGGAGCTCATTTTCATACCACTGGTCAATGGAAACCCTGAATATATGATAAGAATTAGCTCTAACTTGGACTAGATAACCCGAAATCAACTAACATTATTTTTGCAAGAAAACACCAATATCTTTGCCTGGATACCAGTCGATATTCCAAGCATCGATACTTCAGTAATGATGCGCTAGCTAAAGATGGATGCATCCGAGAGGTCGCCTATCAGAGTGGAGAGCTAATCTAGTCATGGTGAAGAAGGCAAATGGCAAATCTGCATAGACTTCACCGACCTCAATTAAGTATGCTTAAAGGATGGTGATCCATTGTCAAGAATCAATCAGATGGTAGATGCCACCTCAGGTCATGATCTCCTTATCTTTATGGATGCCTTCTTCGATTATAATCAAATCCGGATGGTTCCTGAAGACAAGGAGAAAACTGCTTTCGTTATTGACTGAGGATTATTTTGTTACAAGATCATATCATTTGGTCTAAAAAATGTAAGTGCTACCTATCAATGCTTGGTAAATAAATTTTTCAAAGACCAAATTAGGTGGAATATGGAGGTGTACGTAGATGACATACTTGTCAAGAGAAAAGTTGCTCGAACATACATCGATGATCTTTGAAAAACCTTCGCCATCCTTCGAAAGTACTAGATGAAGTTGAATCATGATAAGTGTGCTTTTGGAGTAGCTTCGATCAAATTTTTTGGCTTCATAGTCTCCAATAGGGGATAAAGGCCATTCTAGAGAAAATCAAAGCCATCTGAGATATGAGGCCCCCAGATGACCAAAGACATATGGTGCCTCACTTGAAGGATCACAGCACTAAATCGATTTGTCTCCAAATCTGTCGAGTGGTATCTTCCATTTTTCCAGACTCTGAAATAGCCAAAGATTTTCGAAGGATGGAACAATACCAAAGGACCTTTGAAGATCTCAAGAATTACGTTAGCTCTCCATTATTATTAGGCAAACCTGAACTAATAAAGAATTATTCCTATATCTGGTAGCCTCTCTCGAGGTGATGGGCACAGTGCTCATATAGGAAAGGGATAGGATCCAAAAGCTAATTTATTATGTTAGCAGGATCTTGAGAGATGTGAAAACCAGGTATTCGAAGCTAGAAAAGCTAGTTTATGTGCTTCTCATTGTAGCTCAGAAACTTTGACTATATTTTCAGGCACATACTATTGGTATCCTAACCGAATGACCCATCAAAAGCATTCTCCATCGGCTAGACACCTCTAAGCACATTGCAAAATGGATGATCAAGCTCTCCAAGTTTGATATTAAGTTTCCACCTTGACCTTTGATTAAGACTCAAATATTAGCCGACTTCTTGGTTGACTGCACCATTCTTGATGTGCTGCCAGAACCAGAAGAGTCAAAGTCATCGGCACTGATGCAAGATCATACTCTCAGTCCTACCCCCATTTGGAAAGTATATGTAAATGAATCATCCAACTCTAAAGGATTGGGAGCAGGGATAGTCATTGTAAGTCTAGAGGGAATCATCGCTGAGCATGCTCTCCACTTCATATTTGTGGCAACAAACAACAAGGCCAAATATGAACCTATGATTATAGGGCTTGAAATCGCCAAGGAGATGGGAGCATAAAATCTAAAGACCTATATATATTAGGAAATGTATCCTAAAGCCAATCGTCTAGGATATAGACTGTTGAGTTTTTTGTACCTTGTACATGATTCATTAATAAATAAAGGTTATTTTTGATAATTCATCACTATGTGTACATTTATTTTTTTATGAATTCTTCATGATGAAGTCCCTAGAACTACCTTTGATCGATAAAGAAGGATTTGTAGTGTAGTACTTAAACTTGTTCACGACCAAATAATATGTTGTTACTTAGGAGGATGATGTTTATCAAGTATAGATCATTATATGCCATATGGATTGATTGTCCTCATAACCAAGAAGTGTGGAGACATTGGTATGGTATATAGGTGAGTGTAGGTGTACACTGCACTAAATATGACCAACACTATGGAGTACTCTGTTATCAAGAATATCTCTCAAAAGGATATGGATATAAGTATCTTTTTGACTTGAGATCCTATGGTAACTTGCAAGTAACTCACTATATTTAGGTATTGGACTACCTGGATTTATAATCCAGTGAAAGAAGATTGTTGGGCATAGTCAAGTACTTGTTAAGTTAGTGTGTGAGTCAAGATGGGATTGACCACTCCAAGATATTGAAAAAAATGCTCTATCATGTTTCAATTTTGCAAGACCTTGGTCAGGACAATCCTTATGAGGAATCACAGGATTTGTTAAGATGAGACACATCTGGATGCACTATTTAGAAGTTGGCAGTTGACTCTTAAGCCATCTTGAGCCTTAGGTTAAAGGAATGAATTATACGGTAACCTTATCCCTAGGTTCTTGAATGTTGCTTTGCAATCATTCGACCTATTCGGACGTCGGACACCATTGCTAGATAGTTGAATTGATTAGTTCAGGAATTATTTCCTAGGCTACTGGCTTAGCATTTAAACTTATAGGATCACACACATAAAAAACTTCTGACCGATCATGATAGCTAATTAACAATTAAGAATCATTCAGTAGCAAAATTATAAATATGATTAATAATTAATCCTATACAAATATTATAAATTAATTATTAATTAATTATAAAAGAATTAATTAGTATTAGATTGTTTATTAGTTTAATTTGATTGAGCAAAGAGATTTAGATCAAGTCTAATTGAATTTGGTTCAATTAGATTTTACCCGATTAGGTTATTTGATGATCTAATTGTTAATAAATTTTGATTTTGATTTAATTTAGATTTGGACTTGATTAATTTCTATTTAATTAAGTTTACTTAGAGCCTAATTAGATTATGTTCAAGTTATTTAAATAGATCAAACTAAATTAAATTGAGATTATAATCAATTTTGACCATGTCAAAATCAAGACCCCATTCCCTGGCGCCCCTAGATATCTTTCACACCTTCCTTCATGCAATCTGATTTTTTGCATGAAGTTTTTCATGCTGAAAATTAGTTTTCATACACTCCCTCAATCCTTCTTTGATTAGGATAAGTTAGGATAATTTCTGGTTTAATTTTGAATTGATTTGAATTTTATATGGAGTCATATTAGGAATAGAATTCCTAGTCCAATTGAAATTCTATCTCCTTATCCTTATCAAAACCCCATGATACATTTAAATTGGATTTTTTCTTAGATGTCACACATTATGAGAAGGAAATAACCATGGTTTTGAGATAAAAATCAATCAGAAAAAAATCATGCAGGGATTAATAGTGTGAAAACCAAATTGGCATGGGAGAGTTCAGGTTGATCTCTATCATCTAATCCTATCCAAATTCAATGCCACTTTTTTATTTAAATCTATGGGATTGTAAGATAATTAGAGAAGCTTTAATTACCATGAGGTATCTCAAAGATATCATGAAAAAAAAAATAAAGAAGGGCGTGGTATCTTGGTTGGTGTGAGAAGACCTTAGGTGCTAGGGTGTGAAGGGAGAGAGAAAAAGAATAGAAAGAAAAAAGGGTTTTCTCATTTTTATTTTTCTTCCTCCAACTAATCTCTTCTAGATCCTCCTATTGATCTTCTTAGAGGGTTCAAGAAAATTAAAAAAATATTTTATTTCAGCCATCCAGTGTCTTTCGTATGATCTAGCAGTTCGAGGAGGTTGACCATGTCAGGACTTTGTATGAACAATTCATAGAGGCTGGACATCCTGTGCAGCTGCAAAGCGACGTGGAGAGCCCTTTCACATGCTATTGATATCAATGATCATTGACTCATGATCAAGCATGAGATTCAATCTAATAGTCTTAGTA
This sequence comes from Areca catechu, assembly GCA_021397845.1. Taxonomy (NCBI): domain Eukaryota; kingdom Viridiplantae; phylum Streptophyta; class Magnoliopsida; order Arecales; family Arecaceae; genus Areca; species Areca catechu. Next base: position 43,955,898 of record CM038047.1, on the reverse strand, counting down.
GATATGATCTACAGCATGCATCGGTTAGATCGATGTATGTTGATTTTATTTTCTATATTACATATCATGTTATGATCTTTGTAGGATTTATTAGATTTGATCTATATGCATATTTTTTTTGTTTAAAATAATTTCAAAATAGATTTGCTTCTATTGTATATTAAAAAAATCATGCATAAAATCCTAGATGTTTTTCCAACACTGTAGTGATTTCCAATTGATCGTTGGATAGGTTAATGGTGACTACGAAGCTTGAGAAGAAAGTATATCAAAGTATCTTCAGAAGGTCAAGGAGTGGCCCTCACTTTCTACCACTTTGGGATCTGATAGATTCCCAGGGAAGAGAATTTCCAAGCTGACTCACTAGCTAAAATGGTGACTGATGTGATCGGATCGTTGATGTAAGGAAAGGAGCTTGACGTGGACTCCTTATTGGACACCACGCGAGATCCCACTCATAGGCTCCTTTGCCGGGATGAGGTCCCCGATGCCAACGGGGTTGTCCGTCGAAGCCGGGCACCGTCCTCCGCCAGGTCGGTACCTGCCAGGTCGGGACGCCTAGGTCGGAGCCGAGCTTAAACGCCACCGGAGGCAGACCTCTCAAGCCCAAGCTCGGGTCCCGTGGTCTGAAGTCGAGCTCAAGCCTGCTCCGCCACGAGGAGCCCCCTCGAGGTTGGGTCCCCTGGCCTGGGCGCGCCTCATCCGCTTCAGCCAGCCCGAGCTCGGTCAAGGCTGGGCCCCTCTAGCCTAGTTTCGAGCTCGGCCCCTCTCCGCATAGCCGAGCCGTTGCAAGATGGGTCCCCTGCGAGTGGGCCCCAACTTTCCAGCTCGGCCCCTAATGCAAATCAACATGTCAACCGCTAAGAAAGCAGCACCTCCCATCCGAAGATGGTGGCGGGCCCCCCGAGGACCGTACGACAGCACCCGCCAGTCACCATTAATGCCCACAACCGCCATTCACCCTAGGAGGAAAGGAAGCTCACATCAAGACACTATGCCCCCTGCCGGCTTGCCGTACGACCGGGAAAAAGACCCCACTAAGGAGCGCAATTCCCAAGAGTAGCGACGCGATAGTCGAGACCCTGCCAGGCTTCCAGGAAGGGCAAATCGAAGGAATGTTAGAGGCTTGTAGAAGCTTCCCCAAATATCCAATAAAGAAGGTATATCGTTCACAGCACGATATCACGTCATACCCATCTAACAACATGGGAGGACCCCGAGGCAAGCCACGAAAAGAGGACCCAGCCAATACAAGCAAAGGGAAGGTAACACTCATTTTTCACTTCCAATTCCAAGCAAGAACAACACTACCACTACAAAAAGAAAGAGGAGAAAGGGGAGAGGCCAGACAGGAGGGCAAGACCACCTTAGCCACCACATTTCCCAGCTCACTCGCACTCTCATACACTATATTCACTCCTCCTAGCGTGGAGCTCATCGAGAGGGGCTCGACCAGGAGGATCTGTTCTCCTGGATCGTCATTGACTTGATCGTTGAAGTGCCCCCGCCGGAATCTCCGGCCGGGTCACTGACGTTGGCTTTCTTGCAGGCCCCGAGGCACCGGAGGCATCTCCCACAGGTGGACGCGGAACACCCGGCACTGCCAGTAGCTACGGGCCATGACGATCCGGGTGGCAACAGATTGGCATGCCAGGAAGGGACGAGAACGACACTTTATCCAGTTCAAATCCTGCTTAGCCGGTCCATTGGGAGGATGGTGACCACCCGGGCGAGGGGAGCTTCTCCCAGTCATGCGGAGGCATCCCCTTCTCATGGGAACCCGCACGAACCGGAGATGGAAGTGCCCGCCCCGGTTCAACCGCCCCCACTGGAGACCTAGCTGACCGCACTCACCCAACAGATGTACACTCTTACTGCGGTGGTGCGCCAGCTCCAGCTCCAGCACCAGCACTAGTATCAGTCCCTGGCTACCCACCAACAACTAGAGACCCCCGTGGCCCATGCCGTGGCACCCCGCGATAGCCTGCGATCCTCCCATGGGAGGCCCTCATAGCCGCGGGCAGTTATAGACCCTCGGGGTACCCATTAAGCCCCTGGGAAGCGACGACGAGCCAGCTCCACTGAAGAAGAAAGCTGCTCATCGCACCTTGACCAGGGGGCACCCAAACCCCCCCGAGGCCGAAAGGGCAAGGCTCCCCGCCATGGGCACCGCGCGTCTGCATCGCCTTCTCTGTCTCCTTCAGTTGAGGGGTCTACAGACGAAGCCATCAGGCGCATGGCGGAGAAGCGCCTGGAGGAGCACGACCGCAAGTTGGAGGAGTTTGCCCGTCGGTTCGCCAACTTGCCTGGCTCCGCTAGTGAGCCAGCAGGCTATGACGCCCGCCCTCCTTTCTCCCAGGAGATCCAAACAAAGCCAATTCCCCGTCGGTTCTGCATGCCGCAGGTGGATCCTTACGATGGGACCACCGACCCCCTGGACCACCTGGAAAGCTACCGGGCCCTTATGAGGGTCTAGGGGGCCACTGACGCCCTTCTGTGCGTCGCCTTCCCCGCTACCATTTGGAAGGCCGCTCGAGTATGGTTCACCCGCCTCGAGCCGGAAAGCATCAGCTCTTTTGCCCAGCTGGGACAGAAGTTCGTGGTCCATTTCGATGCCTGTCGGAAGATGCCACGCGAGGCAGACAGCCTCTTCTCTATCAGGCAGCAAGACCGTGAGCCGCTGCAAGACTACGTGGCTCGCTTCAAAGCTGTTGCCTTAGAGATCTATAGCCTGGAGGAGCCGGTGGCGATGCTGGCTCTAAAGCAAGGGCTCATGACTTCCCTCCTGACCTATTCGCTCGACAAAAAGCTCCCAAAAACTTATGCTGAGCTACTCTCCCGGGCTCAGAAGTACATTCGCACCGAGGAGGCGGATCGTACGAGACGGGAGCTCGACGAGAAGCCAGTAAAGGGGTCGGCGCCCACCGAGTAGCCTGAAGCATGGAGGCCGAGACCATCGGCTCAGAGCTCCCAACCAGTGCCAAGACCAAGGAATGCTCCCATCCCTCAAGGGAATTTCACTCCCCTTCTCGCCCCGATAACGAAGATCCTCATGGAGATTGAGGGCGAGACTTATCTGAGGCATCCTCGACCGCTGAAGCTGTCCTTCACCCGTGACAAGATGAAGTACTGCCGCTTCCACCGCGATCACGGGCACGACACTGAGGAGTGCCACAACCTCAAGTGAAAAATTGAAGAGCTCATTACGAGGGGCTACCTCGGAAAATATGTGGGGGTTAGACCTTAACCAGAGTCCCAGGCGTTCGTTGCTCTCCCGCCAGCTCCAGCTATCGACAACCGCCCCACTGAGAAGCCGGTGGGAATGATCTCCTAGGGAGCTAAGCGCGCATCCAAGAGGACCCGGGAGCAAGGAACTCTGAGAATGTACTCCCCTTTATGAGGGAAGGGGATAATGAGAAGAAAAATGTAAATAATGATGCTGTGGTCATCGAGATGACGATCGCAAAGCATCTTGTAAGATGCATCATGGTAGATAGTGGAAGCTCTACGGATGTACTTTCCTACGATGCTTTCTCCTGGATGAATCTCTCCCCTACTTAGCTCAAGCTAGTTATACTCCCCTTGTTGGTTTCATGGAAGATTCCGCAAGGGTGGAGGGAGAAATTACTCTCCCAGTCACGGTCGGGACCCCACCTCGGTAGAGTACCGTCATGATGACGTTTACGGTTGTCAGGCTTCCTTCGCCTTACAACATGATCTTGGGCCGACCTAGGCTCAACCTCCTCGAAGCTGTTGTCTCTACCAAGAGGTTGCTTGTCCAGTTCCCAACCCCCTACGATGTGGGGGAGATGAGGGGTACGCCCCAGCCAGTGCAGCATTGCTTTCAGACACTCCCCAGGGCCCAGGTGCCCGAGGAGAACTCCGGAGCAGACGAGCTTGACCAGAGGGCCCAGGACCCCAGGGGAGGCCCGGCCTAGTGCCTGCTTTCCTATCAGCTCGGAGCCGACCAGGTGAAAACCGTGCAGATCGGAGCCCAGCTACCCGAGGAGGAGAGGGCTCTGCTATTGGAGTTCCTGCGGGCAAATGCAGATGTGTTCGCCTGGACGGCGACTGACATGCCAGGTATTCCCCCCGAAGTCATCACCCACAAACTTAATGTTGATCCAAAGTGCAGGCCAGTTCGACAGAAGAAGAGAAGCTTTGCCCCAGGAAGGCAAGCGGCCATAAATGCAGAAGTTGAGAAACGCCTCGTCGCCGGCTTCGTCCGGGAAGTGCAATATCCAAGTTGGCTGGCGAATGTGGTGATGGTGAAGAAGAATAATGGCAAATGAAGGATCTATGTAGACTACACCGACCTCAACATGACATGTCCGAAGGACAGCTTCCCTTTACCAAGGATAGACTAGTTGGTGGATGCCACTTCGGGGCACAGGCTACTCTCCTTCATGGATGCATTCTTCAGGTATAATCAGATCCGGATGCACCCGGAGGACGAGGAGCACACTGCCTTCATCACTGACCGGGGGATGTATTGTTATAGAATGATGCCCTTTGGCCTGAAGAATGCTGGGGCCACGTACCAACATCTAGTCAACAACATCTTCAAGGACCAGATTGGTCGAAATGTACAAGCATACGTGGACGACATGCTTGTCATGAGCAAACTGAGCTCGGACCACATTGCCGACCTCGCTGAAGCCTTCCATAACCTCCGGAAGCACCAGATGAAGCTCAACCCGGTGAAGTGCACCTTCGAGGTGGCGGCCAGGAAATTCCTCGACTTCATGGTCACCAAGAGAGGCATCGAGGCAAATCCGGAGAAGGTCCAAGCAATCCTGGACATGGAGCACCCAACGTCCAAGAAGTAGGTTCAGTGCCTGACAAGAAGGGTCGCTGCCCTGAGCTGGTTCATCTCGAGGTCAGCTGACCGCTGTCTCCCCTTCTTTAAGGCACTGCATAAGATGCATGACTTCACTTGGACTAAAGAGTGCCAGACGGCTTTCAAAGAGCTGAAGGAGTTCCTGACCTCCCCACCTCTGCTATCCAGACCCGAAGACGGAGAAGAGCTCCTGCTCTACCTAGCAGTCATCCCAGGGGCCGTCAGCTCGGTCCTCATCTGTACAGACCAGGACAGAATGCAAAAGCCAATGTACTATACCAGCAAAGTACTCCATGATGCGGAGATCAGGTATACCCGCTCCAAAAAATTCATTTTTGCACTAATAATGTCTGCTAAGTGCCTCAGGCCCTATTTCCAAGCGCATCCCATCGTGCTTGTGACCGATCAGCTGCTGAGGACCATGCTGAGCCATCCCAAGACTTTCGAAAGGTTAGCCAAATGGTCCCTGATGCTGAGCGAGTACGACATCGCATATCAGCCGAGGTCATCACAGAAGGTCCAAGTCCTAGCCGACTTCGTGGTCGAATGTACAGGGTTTCCCGAGGAACCAGAGCGGATGGTCCCGGAGAGCCAAGCCGAGCCTGGCCTGCTGGAGGACCCCTGGAACCTCCACGTGGACAGCGCCTCCAATTCTTGCGGGAGCGGAGCAGGCCTCATCCTCACTAATTCCGACGGAGTGGTGGTGGAGTGTGCACTTCGCTTCAAGTTCCCCGCCACAAACAACCAAGCAGAGTACGAGGCGCTCCTCGCGGGCCTGAAGGTGTCTTGCGAGCTGGGCGTACAGAACCTCAAGGTCTTCACCGACTCCCAGCTGGTTGCCAGACAAGTCTCCAGAGAGTACGAGGCCCGATGATGAGGCAAGCATATGATTAATGATTTGATTAGTGTATGTAGAGCAATGAAACCTAATTACATTAGCATTGTACTCATCATAATAAGTCTTAAGGATTACATGAAAAGGGACTATTACATGATTAGACACAATCCTAAAAATAAGAAGGAAGAAGATCTAGACAATAGGGCTAATGATTGAGGACTTACCTTGTTGAGCTTTCCAACCTTCTAATGATTTCAAACCTTGAAACTACCGATGCTCTGGACTGGAGAACTTGGATAACAGAGATCAGAATGCTGGGCTTGGGCTTCAGCTTGTTGGTTCATTGTCAAGGGAAACCCTGTTCACAACTCAAAGACTTCGAAGGATCCTGCAATGAAGATCAAAAGTTAAGGAAGAAGAAAGCAAGCATATGGAAGGGATGGAATAATTTATGAGCAAGGAAGGAAGTCTGAGATGGTTTGGCCGGCTCCAATGTCTCCTTCTTGAACTTGGCGTTGGATGGCTTGGAGAAGAAAGTAGATTCTAGTAGGGGGGGGCTTAGGAACAATCACTCAAAGAAATAACATAAGACTACAACTTCAACTTCAACTTCATTTTCATTCATCTCCACCAATAGATCTTCAATGGGACGTCCAAGGGCTTAAAAAAAAGCCTTACAACTCATTTGAAATTTGAAACCCATAGATTAAGGAGGATTACAAGGAGGGTTGGAGGATTTGGTGGAGGGTTTGGTTACAAAGGATTTGGGAGGGATGTGGCCGACCTCCTTGAATTTGAATTTTCCTTTGGTCGGCCACCTTTGGATTCTTTTGAATTTCCTTTGTTGGCGCCCAAAGGTGATGAGGTGGCTGGTGAGGTGGCGTCCTTGGTTGATGACGTGGCATGTTGAGGTGGCCTTCTACTTGGATATGAATTTCAGGATGACATGTGGCGCCAAGTGGGGTCACTTGATTAAATCTTGCTGATGTGGCATCTTTGTTGATATGGTGCTATAAGTGGGTCCTAGTTGATGGTCCTCTCTTGCTTGGTTGGTGTGTCTTCTCTTCCTCATGTGGTCAAATTCTGGGGTCCAAAATTTGAGTCTTGTTGTTGGCTTTCATGACTTGACTCAACTGAACTGACTTGACTGACCTAGACTTTAAAACTTGAAATGGACTTATAGTAAATGAAATTTAGAAGTAATTACAGGACTAAAACACTCTTGATCAATGAAATTTAGAAGTAATTACAGGACTAAAAAAATAAAACACTCTTGATCAGGAATTAAAACTCAAAATTAATTACAGGACTCAGGGTAACCTAATTATCTTCGATCCAAATTGGGATAAGGCTAACCTTGTTGGAGTGAAGTTTCTTTCTGCTTCTGGTGTCCACACCACCCGAGATCCCCAGATGATGAAGTACCTAGAGAGGGTCCGATCAAGTGCAGCAGGCTTCCGTTATTTCCACGTTTCCCATATTTTCCATGGAGAGAACGCTCGTGCGGATGCATTGTCAAGGCTCGCGACCCTATCAGATTCATCCCTAGGGCGTGCCTACATCGAATATCTCGAGAGCCCGAGCTACGAAAGCCTCGAAGAGGTGAAGCAAGTAGCCCTCGAGCTGAGCTGGATGGACAAGCATGTCAAGTACATCCAAGACGGTCTACTGCTGGAAGACCGCAAGGAAGCTGGCCTCATCAGAAGGAAGGTCACCCGCTTTGTCTTGATGGACGGCCAACTCTACCGCTGATCCTATTCCTACCCACTCCTGAAGTGCCTCAGGCCCACAGAGGCAGCCTTCGTGCTCCAGGAGATACACGAAGGCCTTTGTGGGAATCATGTAGGAGGGAGGACTGTGGTGTACAAGGTCCTTCGCCAGGGATACTTCTGGAAAACAATGAGGGAGGACGCCGCCGACTTCGTCAAGAAGTGTGACAAGTGCCAGCGCCACTCCCACATTCAGTGCCTGCTGGCTGCGCCGATCTCCCAGCTGTCATCTTCCTGGCCCTTCACGCAATGGGGGATGGACATTCTGGGACCGTTCCCCACCACATCAGGGCAGCGGAAGTTCTTGCTGGTGGTGATCGACTACTTCACCAAATGGGTCGAAGCAGAGCCACTAGCTCGGATCACAGAGGCCAATGTCCGACAATTCTTCTAGAAGTCTGTCTCTGCCATTTCGGACTCCCCAACTGCATCATCACTGACAATGGGTGACAGTTCGACAATCGAGAGTTAGAGGAGTTCTGTACTGAGCATAGGATCCATCATCGGTTCACCTCGGTCGCCCATCCCTAGATGAATGGGGAAGCCGAGGTCACCAACCGAACCATTCTTTAAGGACTCCGCACCAGGTTGGACCAAGCAAAGGGCAGATGGACGGAAGAACTTCCGAGCGTCCTGTGGGCCTACCACACAATGCCCAGAATGGTGATGGGCGAAACACCTTTCAGCCTGGTCTTTGGGTCGGAGGCAGTAATTCCAGTTGAGCTCGGTGTGCCCACACTTCGGGTGCAGCAGTACAACAAGGCTCAGAACTCGGCACACCTGCTCCTCAACCTAGACCTCCTTGAAGAGACAAGGGACAAAGCTCGGCTCCGGATGGCAGCGTACCGGCAACGGGTCGCCCAATACTACAACGCGCGGGTAAAGCAGAAGGCTTTCCAACCTGGCGACCTGGTGCTACGCCGAGCAGAAGCATCCCAGCCTCGGGAATGCGGCAAACTCTCATCGAATTGGGAGGGCCCTTACAAGGTGGCCAAGGCCCTGTCGCAGGGGGCCTACTACTTAGAAGACTTGGATGGCGCCAGGTTCCCCCGGACCTGGAACGCTTGTAATTTGAGGAGATGCTATTAGTAATGTAAGTATATCCTCCATGAGAAATAAAGATTTCTTTCTACAACATGATCTATCTGCCTTGCAGGAAACTATAGCCGCGAGCCTAGCTCTCCGGCAACAAAGCCCAGAGAAGAGTCCTCCGGCACCAAAGACCTGGGAAGCTCCCAGGCACCGGCGAGCCTAGCTCCTCAGCAGCAAAGACCGGATGACCCTCTGGCACCAATGACCTGGGAAGCCCCCAAGCACCGACGAGCCCAGCTCCTCGGCAGCAAAGATCGGATGACCCTCCGGCACAAAGACCGAACGACCTCCAGCACAAAGACCGGACGGATGACCCTCCGGCATCGACGAGCCCAGCTTCCCGGCAAAGGACCTGGGAAGCCCCTAGGCAACCAACGCGCTTTCGAGCCTAGCTCCAAGGCGCCATCTCAAATCATCGAAGTCCCCGAGCCCAGCTCCAGGACGCCGGCCCCAGACCGGAGCTCAGATCTCCGGCCAAGGGAATCTCCTCGACCGACGTACTTTCGAGCCCAGCTCCAAGGTGCCATCTCAAATCATCGAAGTCCCCGAGCCCAGCTCCAGGATGCCAGCCCTAGACCGGAGCTCAGATCTCCGGCCAAGGGAATCTCCTCGACCAACATGCTTTCGAGCCCAACTCCAAGGAGCCATCTCAAATCATCGAAGTTCCCGAGCCCAGCTCTAGGATGCCAGCCCCAAACCGGAGCTTAGATCTCCGGCCAAGGAAATCTCCTCGACCAGCACGTTTTCGAGCCCCGCTCTAAGGCGCCATCTCAAACCATCGAAGTCCCCGAGCCCAGCTCCAGGATGCCTGCTCAAGACCGGAGCCCAGATCACCGGCCAGGGTGCCCCCGAGCCACACAGCTCGTCACCGACAACGCCCCCGGGCTCGGCCTCACGATGACAGCCAAAGTCGGTTCCTGTCCTCTGCCAGGTCAGTTCCTGCAAGCCCGGGATGCCTAGGCCAGAGCCGAGCATGAACTACCACCCAAGGCGGACCCCTCGAGATCAGGACCCATGACCAGGAGTCGAGCCTAGCCTCCTCCGTCACAAGGTGCCCCTCTGAGCTCAGGTCCCCTGGGTTGGGCAGCATCGTTGCCAATCAAAGACCGGATGACCCTCCGGCACCAAAGACCTGGGAAGCCCCCAAGCACCAGCGAGCCTAGCTCCCTGGCAACAAAGCCCAGAGAAGAGTCCTCTAGCACGAAGACCTGGGAAGCCCCCAGGCACCGGCAAACCTAGCTCCCTGACAACAAAGCCCAGAGAAGAGTCCTCTGGCACGAAGACCTGGGAAGCCCCCAGGCACCGGCGAGCCTAGCTTCCCGGCAACAAAGCCCAGAGAAGAGTCCTCTAGCACGAAGACTTGGGAAGCCCCCAGGCACCGGCGAGCCTAGCTCCTCGGCATCAAAGATCGGATGACCCTCCGGCACCAAAGATCGGACGACCCTCTAGCACCGACAAGCCTAGCTCCCCGGCAAAGGACATGGGAAGCCCCCAGGCACCTAGTACCTCCGAGCCCAACTCCAGGATGCCAAGATCTGGAACTCAGATTTCCAGCACCGCAATTCCTAAGCATCGACATCCTTGAAATTGGCTCCGAGACACTAAGGTTCAAGACTCAGACTTCCAACACCAAGGATCTCAGCCTTCGACGTCTCTGAGCCCCGCTCCAAGATGGCGACCACTGAACTATGCCCCTAAGCAGCTGAGTCCAAGGTTAACATCCATCACCGGCATGAACTCAAGCTCAACTCCAGGTCCGTGCTAGTCGGAGTCCTCGGCTCCTCTCTCGGACCTCCCTACACCAAAAAAGAAGAGGAAGCAAAGAAAGGGAGGAGAAAAGAGAGAGAGAGGGGACATTCCACATTACAGATGATGGAGACACCATGATTGCGAAAGCGAGTTCCATTATTGAGAAAGTTGATTACACTATCTTTCAGGCCCCAACAGGCTGGGTGACCCAGTCAAAGAAGAAAGACAAAAGAAAGGTACATGTGTAAGAAGAAAAAAGAGAAATCCTATCCTAAGTAGCCGGCTCCTTCTCCGGGCGTTGCACGGCTGGGACCTCTCCCTCCTCCACCTCCATCGCTAGGGCATGCTCCTGGGCGACCTCCACTGGAGGAGCAGGTTCAGCTGCTGCAGCTGCTGGGATTGGATCAGCAACCTCCAGATGCGGTGCAGGTGCTGCGCTTACCGTCGTCGGTGTCGGCTCCTCGGGGTCGGGCGTCGTCGAAGTTGCTGGGGTGCTAACCTCGGCTGGAGCAACCCCCTACCCTACCGCCACCACCGTCGTTGCAGAGAAAGCCTTCTTCCTCGGAGTCTGGAGCGCGGCCAATCACTCCTTGGATAGAATACCCCACAGCTGCTGGCGGTAATAAGTGAACCCCTTGGCAAAGGAGTCCGTTGCCGCCTCCTTGAAGTCCTTGAGGTACTCAGGAGAAGCTTTGAAGGTGGCTACTACACCGGCGGTGTCCCTTCTGGCACCCTCCACCTTGCTCTTTTCGGTGGCCACCAGGTCCTCGGCGCGCTCAACCTGACGGATCACCGCCGCCATTTCCTTTTCGGCGACCTCCCGTTATGGCTGGCGGCAACAGCCTTCTTCTCGACCTCAGCAGCCCTCTCCTCGGCCTCAGTGGCCCTCTTCTCCGCGGCCACCACCTTCCTCTCGGACTCGACCCGGAGCTCCTTCAGCCGAGTCCTCTTCGATTCGAGCTCGCTTTCGAGCTCCTTCTTCGCCCGGACGAGGTCGTCAACCTTGCCCGTTAGGCTCTTATTTTTGAGGAGGGCATCTTGGGCGTCTTGGCTCTTCTCTCTCGCCTCAGCCCGCGGAGATTCGAGCTCAGTCAGTCGCTCCTTCTCCCCTCTGGCCCAATTCCGGTAGAAGTCCTAGATGAGGAGGAGCTCTCTGCCTTGCTGTATCGGGGAAAGGGTGTCAGCTATCAGGTAAGAAGAAAAAGAAGTGATTTGGAAAAGCAATGACGAGCGAAGGACTTACAGCATAGATGTTTGCGAACGTTGTGCTGATGACATCACCCAGAAGCCTCCCGCTTCTATCTCGCTTGTCGCATGACTGGATGGAGAAGTCCATCATCCGCTCGACGAGGTTAGGGTCCTTAATCAGAGAGACGTTCGGCCCCAATTTGAAGGGGACCCTTCGATAATCGATGTCTCCGGTCCTCATCGGCTCAGCTCCTTCGTCGACGTACGACGCCCTCGGTGCTAACTGCGAGACTGGCGCAGCATCAGACCGCACTTGGGGCACCGGCCTGATCTCTTCCGGGCCCTCCTCCTCTTCAACATCGATGACCTCCGGGGTGGGGGGTGCCGACTTGGAGGCAGCGGTAGCCGATCTCGCGCGGGCCACCACCTCAGGGTCGGGCGCCGCCACCGGCTCATGCTGCTTGGCAGGTACGGGAACGAGCTCAGCCACCCTTTTCCACCGTCGTTCCTAAACTGGTGCATCCACCCCAGCCTGCACCGACCTTGCCCCATCTTCGGCTCGAGCCCTCTTCGGAGCGGGCTCACCCGCCTCAGCAGCCTGCTCTCGTTCTTCAGAAAACGAGAGCAGCTCATCCATCGAAAACTTCATTTCTGCACCAAAAGGAATGAGGTCAGCTCAACAGTAGCAGCAAAAAAAAAATGGAGAAGGAAAAATAAATAAGAAACGGTGAGGGGGGTGGTCAAGTCGAACTCACCCGGCTCCCGCGCCGAGCTGACCCCGGCCTCGCGAAGATTCTGCTCTGACAGCAAGACCTCCAATGATAGGATCTCAGTCGATCTGAGCAGGTCATACGTGTCGAGGTCGGCAGCTTCGATCGAGGAGTTCCTGTTCGGAGATCGATCTGGGTCGCTTCAAACCTAGTTGATCCCCTCTACCGAGGCGAAAAAGAACCTGCACTTCCATCCTTTGATGGAAGATGGGAGCACAAATCTGATGCCTCGAGGGCGGTAAGAAAGGGACCACCACCCGTCCTCGGTAGGGTGGCATTTCAGGGTGAAGAAGGCCTTGAACAAGGAAAAACGGGCAACAATCTTGTGGAAGTGGCATAGAATGATGAAATAAAATATCGTTCTGATGGCATTGGGGACCAACTGGGCTGGGACAAGCCGGTAGCCGGCCAAGAAAGAAAGGAAAAAAGGGTGCACAGGGAGGCGGAGACCCCCAGCAAAGGTCTCCTCGTAGAAGGCGATCCGTCGAGGGCCACTGGAAGTGACTCGCTCTCCGGGACAAGGAACGGAGAGCTGGATGGATTCAGGGATGTCGTAAGCCTCCCGGATAGATGCAAGGTCCTCAATGGTAATCACCGAAGTGATCCCCCCTGGACCTGTCGACCGAGAAGGCTCAGGCTCAGGGAGAGGAATAGAAACAGAAGCGGGAGCAGGATGAGGAGCCAAACGAGGAGGAGGAGAAGTCCCGAGTTCCCTAATGGACACTGGGCCATGGAAAGGCCTTCTACTGAACTCGTACCTCGCCGCCTCCATCTCCTCATCGGAAGAGGAAGGAGTCTTCGGTTGGGAAGGTCCGGCCTCAGCCTGGTAAGAGGGACGGAAGTTGGGCCCGAAGCGATCCACGGAAGAGAAAGGGAGAGAACAGGGCTACTCCTAGATGACGAAAGGGAGGAGGTTAATGGAGGAAGGCTTACGGTGACTTCTAATGGACGAGAAGGAAGAGCTAACCTGCTAATGCTCACATAAGACGCCGACGGCCGGAGAAGAAGAAGAGGAAGGCTCCTGTACGACTCCGGGTGCGAAGAGTTTGAAAAAAGGTATGTTTCGAAAGGACTTACCCATCCCTTCGAGACAACCTGCATCCGACCGTACCGTTATGGCTTCCCCAAAAGTCATGCCACGTATCGTCGATCAATGAGGCCAGCACCCCCATCCGACCGTGGTCGCTTCAGCTTCCGTGCCTGCCATAACTGCTCCCAAGACGTGGCCACGCGGCGCCCCCGCACAGGCTCAAGGGCTCGTCGGATGAGACGCCACCGATATCGATCATTATTGCACTAGATTTTCTACCCTTTCACGTCAGCACCGCAACTACTCCCTTCACCCTGAGCGTCATGCGACAACCGGCCTCAGGAGTGGGGGGCAAGTGATGTGACCGGATCACTGACATAAGGAAAGGAGCCTGACGTGGACTCCTTATTGGATGCCACGCGGGATCCCACTCATAGGCCCCTTCACCGGGCTGAGCTCCCCCATGCCAATGGGGCTGCCCGTTGAAGCCGGGCACCGTCCTACGCCAAGTCGGGATGCCTAGGTTGGAGTCGAGCTCAAACGCCACTAGAGGCAGACCTCTTGAGCCCAAGCTCGGGTCCCATGGTCCGGAGTCGAGCTCAAGCCTCCTCCGCCACGAGGAGCCCCTTCGAGGCCGGGTCCCCTGGCCTGGGCGCGCCTTATCCGCTTCAGCCAGCCCGAGCTTGGTCAAGGCTGGGCCCCTCGGCCTGGTTCCGAGCTCGGCCCCTCTCCGCATAGCGAGCCGTTGCAAGGTGGGTCCCTTGCGAGTGGGCCCCATCTTTCCAGCTAGGCTCCCAACGCAAATCAAGATGTCAACCGCCAAGGAAGCAGCACCTCCCATTCGAAGATGGTGGTGGGCCCCCCGAGGACCGTATGACAGCACCTGCCATGTCACCATTAATTCCCACAGCTGCTATTCACCCCAGGAGGAAAGGAAGCTCACATCAAGGCACTATGCCCCCTGCCGGCTTGCCGTACGACCGAAAAAAAGATCCCACCAAGGAGCGCGATTCCCAAGAGTAGCGGCGTGACAGTCGAGGCCTTGCCAGGCTTCCAGGAAGGACAAATCGAAGGAATATCAGAGGCTTGTAGAATCTTTCCCAGATACCCAATAAAGAAGGCGTATTGTTCACGGCACGATATCACGTCATACCCATCTAACAACATGGGAGGACCCCGAGGCAAGCCACGAAAAGAGGACCTAGCCAGTATAAGTAAAGGGGAGGTAACACTCATTTTTTAATTCCAATTCCAAGCAAGAACAACACAACCACCATAAAAAGAAAGAGGAGAAAGGGGAGAGGCCAGATAGGAGGGCAAGACCACCTCGGCCACCACAACTCCCAGCTCACTCGCACTCTCATATACTTTATTCACTCCTCCTAGCATGGAGCTCATCGAGAGGGGCTCGACCAGGAGGATCTGTTCTCCTGGATCATCACTGACTTGATCGTCGGAGTGCCCCCGCCGGAATCTCCGGCCCAGGTCACTGACGTTGGCTTTCTTGCAGGCCCTGAGGCATCGTAGGCATCTCCCGCGGGCGGATGCGGAACACCCGGCACCGCCAGCAACTACGGGCCACGACGATCGGGGCAGCAACAGTGACCATAACACTGATGGCTCTACCATGAGGCACCTACTTTGAAATAATCGAAATGCCTGCCACCAAGGAGCCATCGATGATAATGAAAGTGGACAATGAACCTTGCTAGATCGACCCCTTAATCAACTTCTTGAAAAATGGCCAATTCCCTGCAAGTTGGAAGGAGGCTTGCAAGATCAAATATAAGTCCTCTCGGTACCTGGTGTATAAAGGTAAACTTTATAAACGATCATTTTCTTTACCCCTCCTCAGGTGCTTATAACCATCTAAAGTAGAATACACATTGAGAGAGGTCCATGAGGGGATTTATGAAGACCATATTGGAAAAAGGACGCTAACATATAAGCTACTCCGACAAGGCTATTATTGGCCTACTATGCAAAAGATATAGAAGACTTTGTCATGCGGTGCGAGGCCTTTCAAAGGAACTCCAGTATTCAACATCTTCCCACAGCATCAATGACTTCTATATATGCTCCATGGCCTTTTGCTTAATGGGAGATGGATATTCTCGATTCTTTTCTACCAACTTCAAGGTAACAAAAGTTTCTAGTAGTTGCTGTTGACTACTTTAGAAAGTGGATAGAGGTCAAGCTACTGCTTGTATTATCGAGTCCAAAATAATAGACTTTTTATGGAGGGCAATCATTTTCCACTTCGGAGTCCTTTAGGTGCTGATTACTGATAATAGATGATAGTTCATTGGGGCTAGATTTAAGGAGTTTTGAAAAGAATAAGGAATCTCGCACCACCTCACCTCTATAACACATCCCTAGGCTAATGGAGAGGTAGAAGTCACTAATCGAACCCTCCTACATGGGATCAAGAAGAGACTTGAAAAAGTCAAAGGATCATGGGCCGACAAGCTCCATCATGTGCTTTGGTTTTACCAAACAATGCTAAGGGCCCCAATGGGAGAAACCCCTTTAGCTTAGCCTTCGGTACTGAAGCAGTGATATCCATTAAGCTCGGGGTGCTATCGACATTGATCATAAATTTTGATAAAGAAACTAACTCCAAAAGATGGCTCATCGATCTAGAGTTACTAAATGAGGCTCGTGAAAAGGTATTTTTTAGAATGGTAGCCTATCAATATAAAGTCGCCCGCTACTTCAACTCCAAGATTCGGAACAAAACATTCAGTGTCGGTGATCTTGTCCTACACTGAGCAAAAGTCTCTTAACCAGGTCAGAGGGGCAAACTCTCCACAAACTGGGAGGGACCCTACCAGGTGGAAGAAGTCATCAGACCAGGAGCATGCTGATTAAAGCAATTGAATGGGACTCCTATACTCCAATTATGGAATTTGACTAACCTTTGGAAGATTTACCAGTGATGTATCCTCCTGCTCACTAAATATAAAATTCTATATCTCCTATGCTTGTTTCTTGTATAAGTTGTAACAAAGGAATTCCTCGATGAACTTTAGGATAAGGTCTGTGTAGAACCGAACGAGACCCCTATTAAAAGCTCGCTATATGTGACTTTAGGTTGAGTGCCCAAAAGACCATTGAACTAGGGACTCAACACTAGGAACCCAAATTTCGATGGATAAGGGACTCTCCATCAGAGTCCTAACATTTGGCTATCATTTATTCATAATCCGAGGGTCCATCAGATGACTCGTAGTTGAGAGCCCAAGGTCTCGGCAGTAATGGACCTATGATCAGAATATCGAAAATTTAGCAGGTGTAATTCTAAGTTGTGAGCTTAAAGATCGGATAAAAATCATGATCAAAAATATTCTTCAAAAGGGTGTTCACAGAATTCCCTACAAATTTGTTGAAGTATACAATACAAAAAGTAACCACATAGACCTAAAATATGATCAGCTAAAAATAAGTGCACAAGGAAATATGAATGTAAAATATAAATAGTGTTTTTCCATTAACGTGTTTTGATTACATGAATACAAATACTTGCAGCTAGCTTACATGAATTTATAGCCTCTCGATTGATAACACTATTTCCTAGATACTTAGTATAGGAAAGATGATAGTAATGAACATCGAAAAACTGGAGGACTCCTACACTCTCGTGCTCTTCTATAAAGTTGGAAGGAAGTTTGTGCATGCCCTGAAGATGGCTTTACGAGCCTTCATCAGTAGTAGGATTGCCGGTAGGTGCTGCATAAAGGTGCTCGACACCCCTGGCTCGTAAAGATGCCATCAGAGAGGTGCATCACCATGAGGAGGGCAACTCGAAGTTGCAAGTGTGACTCTATTTCTAGAAGTGCCAGTGTGATAGAGAGAATGCACGACAACTCCAATAGGGAGGCAGCATTTAGCCAAGCAGCCCATTAGTGAGCAAAGGAAGCTCGTCAGCAAGTCAGGAAAGCCAATCGAAAAACTGGAAAATTGCCCTCGACTCATACTCGAGATAGTACTCCTGCCTCCAACCTAAGGTTGGGGCTTCCCATTTACCTTTATATTTAAGTGCAAGAACCCCCTGAGGAAGGTTTGAATAATAGGGCAAGCTCCTTGAGTCCTCCTCTTTAAGTTAAATTTTTTGACTAGCTACAACTACAGCGACGTAGCTAGGGTGCTGGTCGTTAAGTCCATCGATCGACTATAATGGGAGCAGTGTGATTCTGGATACCCTCTGTCCCATGGTGGTCACCAGCCGATTTATCTACGAAGCAATCTCCTAGGAAGAC
Organism: Areca catechu; assembly: GCA_021397845.1. NCBI lineage: Eukaryota > Viridiplantae > Streptophyta > Magnoliopsida > Arecales > Arecaceae > Areca > Areca catechu. Next base: position 43,938,363 of record CM038047.1, on the reverse strand, counting down.
ACCTTTCATTAGGAAAGGGAATCCTGAGACCCAAGGACATTTATCGAAGTCCAAGTATAGTGATCCCACAGACATTTCAATGGCAGCAGGATGACTGGAAGGTGTGACAAAAGTGCACTACCCCCTTTTCTCCTTTTATAATGAGTCTGATAGGAATATCATCGCTTGCATGCCCAACCAACATCTGCCGAACGTCATCCCCTTAGGAACCAAGTGCCCAACAAATGGTCGACCCATGATTGGTTAGAGTCCAAAAGCATTCAAGTGCCCAAGGTTCTAAGTAATCAACATGCAATCGGCCAGAGCCTCAATGACCCACAATCGATCAGTCCAAAAGTATTCAAGTGCCTATAGCTCCAAGTGACCAACACATAGTCATATAGCCTCAATGGCCTGCATGAAGCATTCAAGTGTCCATGGCTCCAAATGGTCGATCCATGATCTGTCAGAGCCCAAAAGCATTCAAGTGCCCAAGGTTTTAAGTGACTGACACATGGTTAGCTAGAGCCTCAACAATCCATGACCGATCAGCCCAAAAGCATTCAAGCACCCATGGATATAAGTGATTGACTTACAATCGATCGAAGCCCAAGAGGTGCTCAGCACCTGTGGCTCCAAGTGATCAAGTCACAATCTGTCGAAGTCCCAAAAGGTAATCAACGACCATGACCCTGGCCATTTTGAATGACCAGCACTTGGGAATTCTAGTCAGATAAAATCCTGAAGGTCTCCAATTGGTATAAAAAGAGAAGAGATTATCTGATCAGTCAAACTCAAGAAGAGAACATAGAAAGATAAAAAACAAAAGTTTCATTACTTTTTGACAAGAAATGCCCGAAGGCTACACAAGGATAATTGTAATGACAAAAACCAAAAAAAAGAACAAAATAAATATCTTGTAGGGAGCTAGTCTTTCTTGACCTAGGTGTTTAAGGTGACCATCCTGGCTGGCTGCTAAGTATCAGAATCACTCCAGGACCCTACCTCAGATGATTGACCCTTTTCATTCTTTGGCTCTATAGGCTCTTTTGCAATAGGTAGTGGGTCCTTCATGACCCCCAAGCCTGCTAAGGGGTTCTTCCCCTGAGATGATGCCACATGGTGGGTTCAATAAGAGGCATCAGGTCCAGTGTCCTAGCATAGATTTGGATTAGCTAGAGTTTTCATGATGAATTGGGCTATGTCCATGCTAGAGGGAGGCAAGCGATTGAGATCGAGATCCAGATAAAGGACTATACCAGAGCCTTGCAATTAAAAAATCCTACCTAGTGGCCCTGGTCAAACATCAATCCTCTTGAAAATCAACTCTCCCATGTTTCTTGACCCTTTTTCACATGATAGCGTGCCCTTCAAGTGGGACATTTAGCATGACTGATGATGGCTCTGTGATCGAAATTGTTAGCTTGGTCAATGCCAACTCCACAACTTGGATTGCTAGATGGACCCATGCATAGCTGTTGACTGTTGCCTCGGCTTGGTGTCGAAACTAGCTGCCACACTTCCATCCAGTGGCAATGTCTCTCTTGCTGAGGTGACCAATCTAGTCGATGGGATACCATGGCCAGCTGCCCCGAACTAGCTTCAAGAACAACAGTCGGTGGCTGATCGCCTGGTAATGGGTGAGGGCTCATTTGGGGTAGCCTGACTGATAGGGGGCAATAGCCAATGGCAATCCCCTAACTTTTGAACCAGGCATCGACTCCTTACCTCTCATCAACCGCTCAAACTTAGTATTTTTTTTTGGGCTCGACGTAAGTCATCTTGAAATTTCGCCGACTGAGTGGCAATTTTCCATCGCGCTTCCTTAAATGCACATAGCGACTCTAAATCAAAAACTTCTCCACGAGCTGATTAAAGTTGGCTCCGCACCTGAGCTACCTTGATAGCTGCATCGAGGCCAATCAGGAGACCTTCTCAAATAATTTCTTCATTTCCTCCTTAAACTCGGTCTTCTCAAAGATATATGTGATGTATTTCGAGCAAAAATGTTCAATTTTCTCATATACTTTTTTAAGCACCTCCTGCACCTTCAATAGTCTCCTCTTGCAGTTGGTGGCTTTTTCTGGTAGCCTTGGCCTTGGCCTTCTATTTCAGGATATAGGCCCTGATGTCAACGGCCTTGAGAAGGCATTTATCTAGCACAAGCACCTCCAATGACAATCCGACATTTTGGGTCAAGATTATAATTAAAGTAAATGATACGAGGCTAAAGAGAAAATTCATTCTATTAAATTAGAAGGTTCTTTTTACAAAGATGGTCCAAAGTCTACAATAGTTTGAAAAAAAAATAAAAATTACAAATATTCAGTTCTCGACCTCTTTGGAATCAGTAGTAGTAGAAGGCTCGACCGTAGTGGTAGGGTCAGACGGAGCAGTTTCATGCATGGCAGAGGGTTTAGTGGCCATGGGCTTAGCGGGAGCAACTTCAGATGCTAGAGCTGGCATGTTTGGAGGGATCTTAGTTGGGGTGGGTGTGTGGCAACCCCATCAGAAGGCTCTCCTTCAGACTCTCCTTCATCCAAGAATAAGAGATCTAGCCCTTGATAGTGCTTAGTGACTTGGCTCCAGCACTCAAGCCTCCCTAGCTCATAGCCTTCATGAAGGCCTTATGGCTCAAGGTGACACAAGCATCAGAGAACTCCTTAGATGCTTGGAAGGTTGCTACCGCATGGGCCATCTCAATCATGAAATCCACAAAGGTTTTGTATCTCTCTATGGCAGCCTCCACCTCTCTCTTCATCTTAGCCAACTTTTCTTCGGTGGCCACCACTTTTGCCTCTCTCTTTTGCTTCTCTAGTTCCAAGTCAGCCCTTGCCATGACCATATTGGCCCTTGTCACAGCCAAATCACTTCTTATTGCAGTCATGTTGGATTTTGTTTCGGCAAATACCTTCCTTAGGTACTCAAACATAGCTTCGGATGCCTCAGCCTTCTGATGGCCTTAGCATCACTTTTCTTAATTTCCTTTTGCTACTCTCTAGTCTTCTGACCATCTAAGGTCTAGTTCAGCATAACTGAATGTCGGAAAGCAAGACAAAATGTTAAGTGATAATTGATGTAGAAATACCTATTGAAGAGCCATCACAAACTGGTACCTCAGATCCTGAAAAACCATACTATGAACTATTTTACTCCCCTCGAGATTAGAGTACTCTCAGAAACCTCTCAGACATCCTTCTAATCTCAGGGAAATACATCTCCCCGACCACTTGTCAAGGGTCTAGAATCAGGCATGGCCTCTGGGGTGCCCTTGAACAAAACATGAGGAGCAAACAATCAGGGGATTGGGATAGTTGGAGGCAAGGCAAGTCGAGGCGGGGCTACAGTGATTTCAGAAGTAACCTTGACCACATAGGAGCGGGCTCAAGAGGGGCTTCCACTAGTTTAGGCTCAGCAAGTTTGACCCTCTCCGAAGTGGGAAGAAGAGGCTCTCCCTTTTCTCTTCTTTTTTCTGGGCTAGATTCTCCTTCAACACCTCTAGCTGCTCGGTTGTCATACCTACAAATTATATTATTTAGTCAAGAACATAGATAATAGCAAAGGACAAGGAACCAAAGTCTGAAACTCACCCTTCGGGAGTTGACTAAGCTCTACGTTATATAGAGATTATTCTGATGAAAGAAGCTTTAGCCGAGGGACTTTGTAGGCCCCAAGAATTGTAAAAAGACTCTCCTCCTTATCACTCAGCTCGAAAAAGTTTAAAGTGGATGTGTTGCCCAGTAAGCAAACCAAGAGGGGGGTGAATTGGGTTTAAAAACTTTTGCAAGTATGTGCCAATTCAAAACAATTAAGGTGCTAGTGAATTGCAAGTGCTTGTGTATTATTCAAGAGTATGCAGCAGAAAAACATAAGCAAATACAAAGTAAACAAGAGTAAATGAAGAGAGAGCAAGCAACACAAATACAACAATATATAGTGGTTCAGTGCATACCAAACACATACATCCACTCCTCAAGGTCTACTTGGGAATTCATTATAATCACTCTTGATTACAGCTGATTAGTTTTCCGTGATCACTAATCAAAACCCAACTTATTTTTACCGGAAACACAAGTCAAAATCCCTTTAATTTTACGGGCTAACTAAAAACCTAGTAGATTTTGTAACTTAGGCTCACCAACAACCTCCTTGGTTTTCATAAGGCTAACCAAAAACTTCTTTGATTTTCACAAGGCTTACCAAAAACCTTTGTTGGTTTTAACACACAGGCTCACCAACAAACCTCAACAAAGAATTCAAGTAGTAAGTATGAAATACAAGAAAGCTTTCAAATAAAAAAAAATATCTCTTTGAAACTCTTTAAAGATGCTTGTCTTCAAGTTGTTGAAGCCTTAAATGATGCTTGAGTGGTTGAACTTGATTGTTCTTGAATGCTTTGAATGCATGAAGGCTTCACTTTACTTGAAAGTAGTTGCTCTCAATGAATATTGAAGTGAATGCACTTAACTATGCATTAGTTTCTTCTCTCTTGAGTTTAATCCACTTTAAGTATACTTTCAAGCTTCAAATGGCAGTTTATGACCGTTGGAGAGGTGGAACTAGCCTTGGGGATGAAAAGGACAAGTTCTATATTTGAACAAACTAGCCATTACTGTTTAGTAGAACTGCAAGTGTCGACACTTTAAGTCATGAGTCGATACTTGGTCTCCATGAGTCGACACTTAGTTCAAAAATGTTTCTTGAAATACTCTGAAAATCTCAGGTGAGTCGACACCTTTTCTGGTGAGTTGACACTTGAGTCGATACTTGGCTTCCATGAGTCAACACTTGGGGAAAGTCTGAAATTCAGCATGTTCTGTATAATTTTTGTCTCAAGCCTTGAATTGATCATTGAGTCGACATATGAGTTGACACTTGAGCTCCATGAGTCGACACTTTGAGCGTACCATCTAAAACATCTTTTGCATATTAGCTTAAGCTTCTATGAATCAACACTGTGAGTTGATATTTCACATTCATAAGTTGATACTTGGCTGAAACTTTCTAAAATTCAATTGAAACTCAGCTGAATCTTCTTCAACCTTAAAACTTAAGTCCTTTCAAGTCATTCTTATATACTTAAGTCCATTTAACTTTATAAATTTATCCATAAGGGTACTTCTTCAACTATTTTGACAATCAATCAATCAACTAACTTGATGAGTACCTTTTTTTGAAAAAACATACTTTAACAAACAGTTAGTACTCAAATATACTTAAGTATTTTGTTAATCATCAAAATCAATACAGTACTCAATAATCTCTCCCTTTTTGATGATGACAAAACCTTTAAGTATATACAAATGGAAAGCTAAAAGGATTTCCATCAAGAATAGAGCTTTTGATAAAAAGTATCAGAGCTAAGGATGATAAGTATCAGAGTCTAAAAAAAAAATGTATTGATTATCAAGAATTGAGACTCACTGATAATGTATCAGAACTGTATATATATGAAGAAAGTTAAATTTATATAAATTGATAGTATCAGAGCAGTGATTATAATGCATCAGAGCTATAGATTATGAAAATCACAGTTATGATTAAAAGGTATTAGAGCTAAGATGTAAATATAATGCTCAAAAGGTGTATACAAACATCTCCAAAAGATAGTCATTTCAGCATGAAGAGAAGAATAGCAAGGAAAAGCTTTAAGAGTATTAAGGCATTAAACATGTGCCAGAAGAGTAGATAGTATCAGACTAAAATTGATAGATTATAAAGAGTATCAGAGCATGAAATCAATAGATATCGGAGCATAGAAATAGAAGTATCAGAGCAAGGAAATGGAAGTATAGATCAAAGATAATAGAATCAAGAACTCAAAAACTCCCCCTCAAAATATGATCCGAAAAACTGATCTTCAAAAAGTTTTTTAAGAATATTTCCAAAACGTTACAGCTTTAGTAAATTTCTTTTTCGCTCCCCCTATCTCATTGCTTTAATCAAACTAATAAAATATTTATTTAATCTTATTGATACTTAGTATTAACAATTTTGCACTTTTCATTAAATCTTTCAATTATTCTCCCTCTTTTTGTCATTATTAAAAAGGTAAGGAAAAAAAGAGCACTTTTCGATAAATGAAAAAGTAAGAGACATTACATTTCAATAAGAGTGCATTCATAGAAGTCAAGAAGTCAATATATAAAATTTGATCTATTAGATTCAAACATTTGATACATTTGACAAAGTTTGATACATCAACTAAACAAAATTTGATACATCAGATACTGATACATAAAAGTAAACATAAAACATAATAAGCGTTGAGATACATACTAGCTGAGGTATAGATCAATCTGAATGAGTACTCTCCTCATCAGAGGAGGACCTGATCTCAAGAATGATGGGACCTATAATCCTAAAAGGTCTGGGTCTCGGCCACATCGATCGAAGATCAGATAGTCTGGTCCAGAAAGGTCTCGGTGTGGTGCCATGGACTCGGCCTCTACGTTTGGTATATGTCCTTCTTCTAGCTGGTGTCGAAGAGGAGGAGGGAATATCAGAAGTAGGAGCAGTAGTGACAGGAACAACAGTTGTGACAGGGATCGAGGGAGTGTCATCAAAAATAGGATCTGAACTAAGAGCATGAAAATCAGGTACAAAAAGACCTAGCTCTAGGATCAAGGTAGATGTCGAAGGAGCAGGTGGAGATCTACTGGGAAAGCAAAGAACCGGAGTAGGAAAGTATGTATCAAGGATAGGTGTAAGAGCAAGAGTGCTAGGTGGGTCAGGAAGGGTAGGTGAGGAACTGGAGAGGACTAGTGTCTGGAATGATGGACTGGAAGGATTTGGAACTGGTGTCCTCGAAACATCCTCTGCTATAGCCTCTGGCTCGAGCTCCACCATAAAATCTCTGACATCAAACTCGGCGGAAGAGTAGGCCTGACCATCTCTTGCCTCTGGTCCTGGGGCTGAAGGTGCTGGAGGCAAATCTGGTGATGAAGGTACTGGAGCTCTCGCAGAAGTCAACCTCTCCAGCGCAGCCAAAATAGTAGTAACACCCTGTCTAAAACTCTAGTGATCTGCTCTCATCTCCATATGGATCTGGTAAACTCGCTATCGAATAATCATAATCTCTGATCAGGCTGAGCTGCAGGCTCGGGCTGACTCTGGAATATATTCCTATGGCTTAGATGGCCCGGCCTCATCAATGAAAATCCGCTCCTCCTATGCTGCCTTCTCATCTACATCAGTGGTCTGACCTAATACTCGTCGTCTCCACTGACCTTTGACCAGATGAAAACCCATCTTGTGGAGCAATCTCTCATCATAGATGTCTATATGTAGCAATAGTCTGTATGGCTCTCCATCTATAATGACTCCATATGCCCTGAATAGGATCATCAGACCCATCCCATAGGGCAAGCATAGCCTCCTGCTAGTCACTGCCTCGGTCATCTGATGAACCATCAAAACTGGGAGGCATACTGGAGTGTGCTGAATCAAGGATACCATAACCATCAGCTCTCGCTCAGTGATAAAATCAAAATGTCTGGTCTTCGACAAAAGAATCCAAGTAAGAGTTTGGATGCAACTACAGTGGCTCCCTATGGAAGATCATCTGCCTCGAAGATACACCAGAATCCACTCATGCAATCCACTAGTGAGTCTACTACTGATTCTCTCATAGGTATCTGCCATACCCTACTCAGTATCTCGGCAGTAGGCAGAACCTCGGTACCTCGAACTACTTCTATCCACCTGTCAGCACCTTTGGCTAAAGTACCATAAAACTCACTGATCAAGCCAGGATGAAATCTCTCGAACAATGTGCAGAATTGTGACAACTCAGCATCCCTCAACCACTATCCAATCCGGAAATGCTGCTGGTCCAGGAAGTCAAAATTGACTCGCCGTCCTCCAACTATGGCCTTAGAGGCCATCCTATCAGCTGCTGGGACTGGCGGTCTAGCAGGTATATCTAGTTGGATCTCAGGCTCTGCTACCACTAAATCCTCATGCCTAGCCTTCGTCCATCGCTCAGCCTCCTAAACTAATGGTCGAGGCCTCCTGACTACTTATTTCGAGGACTCATTTCCAGAGAAATAAGATAAAAAAGCAAATATGGAGAGAAATCAAGGGTTTTTTATGGTGAAAACCGTAAGGAAACGATAAAGAACAGTGTAACGAGGGAAGAACTTGCTCCAAACAAAGAATCGAGCAGTTAAAACTTAGATTGGAGTGAAAAGGAGTGTAGGGAAACTATTTTAGGGTGAGTCAGCTCACAAGTTTGGAAAAAAATGAGAGGAAAATGAACAGTTTCCCTATTTATTCTCAGAAGCATGCCAACCAAGTGTTAACTCACGATTGTGGGTCAAGTGTCGACACTTTAACAAAAATCCAAAAAAAAATGGGGAGAAAAATCTAGAAAAATTAAGAAAATTGATTTCAAGGTATTATAAGAGATTAATCATGGTTTTGAGAAATATTTAATCATATAATTACAAGGGAAATTTAGAAGGATAAAAAAGAGATTTGAAATTCAATCAAAAGGATTAAACACCCCTAATTTCCTTCTAATCATACATATCCTATCTTCTTGAAGAGGTTTGGTCAATATATCAGCCAGTTGCATTTCAGTGCATACAAATTCAAGCACAATATCATTATTTTCAATATGATCTCTAATAAAATGGTGCCTAATCTCAATATGCTTACTTCTAGGGTGCTGAAAAGGATTTTTAGTTAAATTTATAACACTTATATTATCACATCTTATGGGTGTCTTAATTAATTTGATTCCAAAATTTTCAAGTTGTTGATTAATCTACAAGATTTGAGCACAATAACTTCCAGTTGCAATATTTTCAGCCTCAGCTATAGATAGTGCAACTGAAGTTTATTTCTTGCTAAACTATGAGATTAAGTTAACTCAAAGAAATTGACAAGTTTCACTAGTACTTTTTCTATCTAATTTATACCAGCAAGTCAGCATCAGAATAGCCAATTAAATCAATTGAAGAATCTTTAGAATACCACAGACCAATATCAATTGTATCAGATACATATCTAAGAATGTACTTAACAACCATTAAATGAGATTCTTTAAGAGCATACCGATATCTAGCACACATGCAAACACTAAACATGATATCTAGTCTACTAGCAGTCAAGTATAATAAAGAACCATTGATATCCCTATATAATATTTGATCAACACTTTTACCACATTCATCTTTATCAAGTTTACAAGAAGGGCTCATAGGTGTACCTATTGGCTTGGTTGGCTCCATCTCAAACTTCTTTAAGATTTCTCTTGTATACTTAGTTTGGTTGATGAAGATCCCTTCTCTAGTTTGCTTGATCTGGAGTCTGAGAAAGAAATGTAGCTCTCCTATCATGCTCATCTCGAACTCATCCTGCATAAGCTTGGCAAACTCTTCACAAAGTGTTTCATTAGTATCACCGAAAATAATGTTATCAATATAAATTTGTACTACTAAAAGATCATCATTTTTCTTTTTCAGAAATAAAGTAGTATCAACATGGCCTCTAGAGAATTCATTTTAATCAAAAATTTGCTAAGTTTTTCATACCATGCATGGGATGCTTGTTTTAAACCATAAAGTACTTTATGCAAATTGAAAACATAATCAGGATGTGCATGATTTTCAAATCTAGGTGGTTGTTTAACAAACACTTCTTTAGCTATATAACCATTCAAAAATATACTTTTAACATCTATTTAAAAAAGTATGAAATTCATGAAATATGCAAATGCTAAAAGTAATCTAATGGCTTCAAGTTTAGCTACTGGAGCAAAGGTTTCATCAAAATCAATTCCTTCCTCTTGATTATAACCCTTAGCTACCAGTCTAGCCTTGTTTCTAATTACTACACTATTTTCATCCAATTTATTTCTATACACCCATTTTGTACCAATAATTGAAACATTAGATGGGCTTTCTATTAGAGTCCAAAGTTTATTTTTTTAAATTGATTTAATTCTTCTTGCATAGCAATTATCCAATTATGGTCTTTTCAGCTTCTTCAATATATTTAGATTCAATTTAAAAAATAAAAGTAATGTAATCACATTCATTTCTAATGGATGATCTAGTTATTACCCTTCTCGATGGATTACCTAAGATCAATTCCTTAGGATGTCCATCAACATACCTCCACTCTTTGTATAGATCTTTGTACTTCGATGAGGATTTTGTAGCTTCTTCTCCATCCATCTTGTTTTGATCTTCTTCATCTTCTTTGGAAGGGGGATCATCCAAAGTGAGCTTCTTCAATCCTTTGGTACCTGCACATGCATCAGAAGTATCCTCTTTTTTAGAGAATTTGTTAGCAGACTCTTCAAATACTACATGCACTGATTCTTCTACTAGCATTGTTCTTTTATTAAAAACTCTGTATGCCTTGCTTGATGTAGAGTATCCTAAGAAGATATCTTCATTAGACTTAGCATCAAACTTGCCTAGATTGTCTTTTCAATTATTTAAAATAAAGCATCGGCAACCAAAAACTCAAAAATATTTCAAAGTAGGTTTTCTTTCTTTCCAAAGTTCATAGGATGTTTTTTTTTAAATAGATATAATTAAAACATGATTTAAAATATAACAAGTTGTATTAATTGCTTCAGTCCAAAATATCTCAGAAGATCATTTTCTAAAAGCATTGTACGTGCCATTTCTTTTAAAGTACAACTTTTCATTTCTACCACCTTATTTTATCAAGGTGTCCTAAGTGCAAAAAAAATATGATCAATTCATGTGCAAAAAAAAATATGATCAATTCCTTTTTCATTGCAAAAATTTTTGAAATCTTGATTTTCAAATTTAGTACCATGGTCACTACGAATACAAACAACTGAAGTACATTTTTTATTTGAAACTTTTCGATAAAATTTCAAGAATACTAAAACGATTCATCTTTATAAGCCAATAAAATAAAATCCATGTAAATTGAGAGAAATCATCCACTATAACTAATACATATCTTTTGCCTCCTAAGCTTGTTATCCTAGTTGGTCTAAAGAGATCCATATGGAATAGCTCTAATGGCCTAGAAGTTGAAACAAAATTTTTTGATTTAAAAGATGTTTTTGCTTGTTTTCCAAATTGACATGATTCACATATTTTATCTTTTTTGAAACTAAGTTTTGGTAAATCTCTTATAAATCTTTTTTGCATAATTTTGAAAGAAGATACGTGCTTGCATGGCCTAATCTATGATGCCAAAGCCAACTAGTCTCATTAATAATGGATTCATAGCAACTAGGCATTCACCATAATGTAAAAGTAAATTGTCAAGATCAACAACATAGATGTTACCATGCCTATTTTCAATGAATTTCACTCTATTACATTCAAGACTAGCTACCATGCAAATAGATAATTCAAAAAAAACTTTAAAGCCTTTATCACAAAACTGACTAATACTAAGCAAATTATGTTTTAATCCTTCAATTAATAAAATATTATCTATAAATGTAGAAGTGGAGATGTACACTTTATCGATACCAATGATTTTTTCTTTACTGTTATCCCCAAAAGTTACACTCCTCCCATTCAGTGCCTCAAGAGAGGTGAATTGCTTCACATCTCCTGTCATGTGTCTTGAGCAACCACTATCGAGATACCATAATCTTTTTTTTTCTTTGGTTGCAAGACATACCTGCAAAATAAATTAAGTCTTCAATTTAGGTACCTAAGCCATCTTGGATCCTTTTAGATTAGTGCTAAAGGTGGTTCTTTTTGGAATCCAAATCTTTTTAATTGTTAATTTTTCTAAAATCATATAGATATGCTTTATGACTAAATTTTCTACAATAAAAACATGTAATGCTAGATGATGCATGTATAAAGAAATTCTTGAAAAATTTTTGCTATTTTTACGGTTTAAAATCCAAACCTGCTTTTTTGAAAACTTCTCTTTAATTGTTCAATAAAAGATTTAGCTTTTCAAAACTATATGTAAACTTTTCAATAAATAGTTTAACTTTTTCAAGCTCATTTTTGAATTTTTGATTTTCTTCCTCAAGGTCTATATTTTTCTTCAAAAGTTCATTGTTTGAAATGATGACCTTGGATCTTTTTAAAACTTCATTTTTCATAGACAAAGCATTTCTTTATTTTTCTAAAATATCAATCTTAGCTTTTAAATCACTATTTTTATTTGTAAGATTGGTATTTTCAAGAGAAGATGAACTAGCATGCTTTTTCAACTTTTTGTTTTTAATTTTTAGCAATCTATATTCATGCATGAGCTCATCAAATGCATCTCTAAGTTCATCAAATGTAAATTCTGGTTCAAAGTCAGAATGTACCTCATCTTTTTGAACCATGAAGCATAGATTGGCTACTTCGATTTGTTCTTCCTTCAAACTAGAGTCCTCACTATCACTCCAAGTTGCCATCATTGTCTTCTTTCTGAATCTTCTTTTGGACTTGTTTAGGAGAGGACAGTCAAACTTATAATGTCCAGGCTTCTTGCATTCCAAGCAAATTAGTTGTTCCTTCTCATTCTCTTTTTCTTTTTCTTTTTCCTTTTCCTTTGTAGGTTGAGGCTTTTCTTGTAAGGAAACTTCTTTCTTCTCATAAACTTTTTGAACTTTCTAGCAATGAGAGCCTCTTCATCCTCATTTTCTTCTCCTTCGGATTCTTCACTTGAAGACTCTTTTTGTGTTATAGACTTGAAAGCTATAGTCTTCTTCTTCTTATCCATGTCCATTACTTTTTGCTTCAAGTTCAACTCATAAGTCATGAGTGAACCTATTAGTTGCTCCAATGAAAGTTTTTCAATATCTTTGGCTTCTTGAATTACTATCACTTTAGGATCCCAAGATGTTGGCAGTGACCTGGGAATTTTATTTATAAGATCAGCATTAGTCATAATCTTACCAAGACTTTTCATGCCATTTACAATGTTTATAAATCTATTATACATATCCGTAATAGATTCATTAGGTTCCATTCGAAACATCTCATAAGTATGTATAAGCATATTAACTTTAGTATTTTTTACTTGATCAGTACCCTCATGAGTAACCTCAAGTATGTCTCATATTTTCTTAGCAGAGGTGCATGTAGAAATTTTATTGAATTCACTAGGATCCAATGTACAATATAAGAGATTCATTGCTTTCGCATTAATCTCTGATTGTTTAATATCATTTTCATCGCAATCCACTTTAAGTTTTGGGATGGAAATACCATTAACAATGACTGAGAGAATATGAGGGCCTTTATCTACAACTTTTCATAGATTATAATCAATTGAATGCGTATAGATTCTCATACAAGTTTTCCAATACGTGTAATTGGTGCCATTAAAATAAGGAGGTCTATTTGAGGCTTGTCCCTCAGCTACACTAGAACTAAGTGGGGCTGCCATAGATCTTTACTCAAGGTGGTTAGACCTATAAATTGAGAACATGGTTCTGATACCACTTGTTGATGCGGCAAGCATATGATTAATGTTTTGAATATGGTTTGTAGAGCAATGAAACCTAATTACACTAGCATTGTACTCATCATAATAAGACTTAAGGATTATAAGAAATTGGACTTTTACTTGATTAGACACAATCCTAAACTAAGAAGGAAGAAGATCTAGACAATAGGGGCTAATGATTGTGGACTTACCTTGATGAGCTTTCCAACCTTCTTTTGATTCATACCTTGAAACTACCAATGCTCAGAACTGAAGAATCTGGATAACAGAGATCAGAACCCTGGACTTGGGGCTTCAGCTTGTTTGTTCTTTGTTAAGGTGAACCCAGCCCACAAATCAAAGACTTCGAAGGACCCTGCAATGAAGATCAAAGTTAAGGAAGAAGGATAGGAACATATAGAAGGGATGGGAGAATTGATGAACTAAGAACAGAAATTTGAGTAGATCTAGCCGACTCCAATGCCTTCACTTGAGCTTGGAAGATGCTTTGCTAGGGAAAAAAGAATGGTTTTGGCATGGAGGAAAAGGATGGAAAACTTTCACATAAGAAAAAAATACAAGACAACTTCTACTTCCAAAATTTCAACTTCAATTTTCATTCATTCCCAAAATCAATCTCTTTTACAATGGGCGTCCAAGGCTTTTAATAGCCTCACAAAGCTAGCTTTTGAAATTTAAAAACTCCCCAAATCGAGGAGGATTACAAGGGGGGTTGGAGGATTTGGTGGAGAGTTTGGAGGGATGTGGGGGGGGTTGGAGGATTTGGTGGAGGACTTGGAGGGATGTGGCCAACCTCCTTGAATTTGAATCTCCCTTGTTGGCGCCCAAAGGGTGATGAGGTGGCTGGTGAAGTGGCACCTGATGACGTGGCATGGTGAGGTGGTCTTCTACTTGGATAAGAATGACATGTGGCACCCAGTGGTCCTAGTTGATGGTCCTTTTCTCTTGCTTGGTTGATGTGTCTTCTCTTCTTCATGTGGTCAAATTCTGGGGTCTAGAATTTGAGTCTTGTTGCTGGCTTTCATGGCTTTAAGACTTGATTAGACTTAACTCAACTGAATTAGACTTAACTCAACTGAACTGACTTGACTGACCTAGACTTTAAAACTTGAAATGGACTTACAAGAAATGAAATTTTAAAAGTAATTACAGGACTCAATAAATACTCTTGATTTGAAACTCAAAATTAATTACAGGACTTTTGAAAAGGAAATGACTCTTGAAAATAAAATATTTTTTGAACTAAAGGATACAAGGTAACCTAATTATCTTCGATCCAAATTGGGATAAGGCTAACCTTGTTGGAGTAAAGTTTCTTTCGGCTTCTGGTGTCCACACCACTTGTTGCCCAATAAGCAACCCAAGAGGGGAGGTGAATTGGATTTAAAAACTTTTGCAAATGTGTGCCAATTCAAAATAATTAAGGTGCTAGTAATTGTAAGTGCTTGTGTGTTATTCAAGAGTATGCAACGAAAAAAGATAAGCAAATGCAAAGTAAACAAGAGTAAATGAAGAGAGAACAAGCAATACAAATACAACAATATATAGTGGTTCGGTGCACACCAAAGCACCTACATCCACTTCCTAAGGTTTACTTGGAAATTTATTATAAACACTTGATTATAGCCGATTAGTTTTCCAGGCTCACTAATCAAAACCCAACTTGTTTTCATCAGGAATACAAGTCAAAATCCCTTCAATTTTACGGGCTAACCAAAAACCTAGTTAGTTTTGTAACTTAGGCTCACCAACAACCTCCTTGGTTTTCGTAAGGCTAATCAAAAATCTCTTTGGTTTTCACAAGGCTCACCAAAAACCTTTGTTAGTTTTAATACGCAGGCTCACCAACAAACCTCAACAAAGAATTCAAGTAGAAAGTATGAAATACAAGAAAGCTATCAAATAAAAGCAAATATCTCTTTGAAGCTCTTTAAAGATGCTTGTCTTCAAGTTGTTGAAGCCTTAAATGATGTTTGAGTGGTTGAACTTGATTGTTCTTGAATGCTTTGAATGCTCGAAGGCTTCACTTCACTTGAAAGTAGTTGCACTCAATGAATATTGGAGTGAATGCACTTAACTACTCATTAGTTTCTTCCCTCTTGAGTTTAATCTACTTTAAATACCCTTCCAAGCTTCAAATGATAGTTTATAATCGTTAGAGAGGTGGAACTAGCCATTGGGGGCGAAAAGGATAAGTTTTGTATTTGAAAAAACTAGATGTTACTATTCAGCAGAACTATAAGTGTCGATACTTCAAGTCATGAGTCAATACCTTGAGTCGATACTTGGTCTTTATGAGTCGATACTTAGTTCAAAAATATTTCTTGAAGCTCTTTGAAAATCTCAGGTGAGTCGACACTTCTTCTGGTGAGTCGATACTTGGCTTTCATGAGTTGACACTTGAGGGAAGTCTGAAATTTAGCATGTTCTGTATAAATTTTGTCTCAAGCCTTAAGTCGATCCTTAAGTCGATACTTGAGTTCCATGAGTTGACACTTCGAGCATGCCATCTAAAACATCTTCTACATATCAGCTCAAGCTTCTGTGAGTTAACATTGTGAGTCGACACTTCACATCCATGAGTCGATACTTGGCTAAAACTTTCTGAAATTCAATTGAAACTCAGCTGAATCTTCTTCAACCTTAAAACTTAAGTCCTTTCAAGTCATTCTTATATACTTAAGTCCATTTAACTTTACAAATTCATCCATAAGGATACTTCTTCAACTATTTTGACAATCAATCAATCAACTAACTTGATGAGTATCTTTTTCTGATAAAACATACTTTAACAAATAGTTAGTACTCAAATATACTTGAGTATTTTGTTAATCATCAAAATCAATACATGAGTCAACAGAATGCCTCTAGCCAACATCAGCTTGGCCAACCCTAGTTGCTTACAGAGGGATAAGAGACAAACAAGAAGCGCTCCTTCCACCCCATAATGGGGGAAGGAGCACCTTCAATCAGTGGTTCTACATCCCTTTAGGAAGATACCACCATGCCTTAGTATACGAATCTATCTATGCAATAAAGAATGCATGAAATAAGGAAAAAGTGGGTTGAATCTCAGTCAAAAAACTAAGGACTTGAAACCCTATAATGTATCCAACGGAATTTGAGATCAGGATGCATAGAGGAATTCCATAAAAATGAAGGAGTTCAGGAATAAAAAGGAAGATGGAAAACCTTAGCTTGACCTCAAGTGCCTCCTCATATACTCCTAGATGACCGGGAGGAGGATTGTTGATTTGAGAATTCAGGCCTGGCAATTCTAATTTAAAATCTCCAGGATCCAGTATGCTAATCGGATAAGGGATAGGTCCTCTTCATTCATCATAGATGAGTTTGCCTTCGGACTAGAGTTTGCCAGTGCAATGTGCCCCTTTTACAGAGCTTGGGGTCTTTTGACCCCTCCTTCCAATGCTCCGCAATGATTTCCCTTTCCTAACATCCTTAGAACTCAACATTTACTTCAGGTCCTAAGAAGAAAGGAAAACAATTACAAGGAAGGAAAAGAGAGCTGACATGGAACTTGGATGAGGAGGAAGACTAAATATAGCAAATCCTCCAAATAAAATTACAAAGAACAAAAAGAAAATTAGTGCCCAAAACTGAAGATGATGATCGAAGGCCTTAGGGGAAGAAGATCTAAACCAAGAATATAAAAGAAACTATGGACGGAGATGGAGTCATCCTTTAAAATAGAGCGAGCGGCCCCACACTGCCTTAAAGGGTTCACCTGCTGCTGCGTGATAGGTCATCATTACATCCAATGGCTATGAGTTGTCCAGAGTAAATACAGTGTGCTTTATGAAGCACCATTAAAAAATATAAGGCGAGGTGCATCATTATCCTGTTCATTCGAATCTGCCTTGAAAATAGTGCACCTCTAAATTAAGGAAAGGACTCACATCTCCCTAACTTCCTTTTTTCAGGGTACTTCTATGATCTGGCAAAAGCCAGGATCAGGAAGTAGGATGTATCTATTGATAGAAATTATAGTCAAGCTAGGAACATGGGATCCACGATGGTATAAGTACTCCATTGGCTAGGTAGTGCACACCCTGATTGAAGATGTGAGCCAAGACTGGTTAGGTATGGAGGCTAGATATGGCACCTTCTGATCGAGTGGGGATAGCATAGACCACCACAACCACGTCGACTACTCATAAGTTCTCGAACAGAAGCCCTCGGACGTGTATCAGCAATGATCGACTCCTATGCCTGGAACATATCAGTGAACCTCGTCGATCGCTCATAAGGTGCTTGGCTAGAAGCACTTGGGGTGCATCAACAACAATGACTCCTATGGCCGGAACGTATTAGCGAGCCTCATCAATCACTCATAAGGTGCTCAACCAGAAGCCCTCGGACATGTATCAGCAGTGGTCAACTCCTATGCTTGAAAAGTATCAACGAGCTCCATCAACTGCTTGTAAGGCACTCGCGAGAAGCCCTCAGGTGTGTATTGATAGAGATAGACTCCTATGTATGCAAGGTATCAGCGAGCCCCATCGATCGCTTATAAGGCGCTGAGCCAGAAGCCCTCGGGCATGTATCAATAGTGGTCAACTCATATGCTTAGAAGGTATCAGCAAGCTCTACTGACTGCTCATAAGGCACTTGGCCAAAAGCCCTTGGGTGTGTATCGATAAAAGTTGACTTCTATACCTGGAAGGTATCAGCAAATCCCGCTGACCTCTCATAAGGTGCTTGACCCAATGCCCTCAGGCATGTATCGGTAACAATCGACTTCTATGCCTAAAAGGTATTAGCGAGCCCTACTAACCACTCATAAGGTGCTCGACCAAAAGTTCTCAGGCATGTATCGACAGCAATCGACTCCTATACCTTGAAGGTATTAGCAAGCCTCGCTGATCGCTCAAAAGGTACTTGGCCCAAAACCTTCGAGCATGTATCGGTAGTGGTCGACTCCTAAGCTTGGAAGGTATCAGCAAGCCTCACCGATCACTCATAAGGTGCTCGACTATGAGCCCTCTAGCAAGGCCAAGCCTTGGTTGTACTCAAAGCACTCTAACTAGTAGAACCTTAGCAACACATCTAATTCAAGCCTCCTAAGGCACATCACTTTGACGCTCATCACCACCACCCCTGCTACATGGCTAGACTCTCGTCATGTCCCAAAATTTCTAAATTATTACTAAATCTCAATAAATGGGGGAGGTATGCTTAGACACCTCATAATCTGGGTCATCATTGGTAAACCTTGAGCTAGCGACAAGAATACATTAAGGAGGACAAGACATTTCCCGCCGACAAGGAAGCCCCAAGTGACATGTGGAAGGCCTTACCACCTTTCATTAGATTCAACAAAATCTCCGTCATGCCCAAAGTATCCTTGAATTTTTAGTTATAAAAAGGACTCCATGCAAGTTCCCAGAGGTACGTCAGTTCTCTTGCTTACACCACCCACATTGTTGGTATTGATACTGACTTGAGCAACACAGTTTCATTGCTAGGATCATCCCCAGTGAGTTTTTTTTTGTAGGTGCCATCTCTTAGAGAGCCGCCTACACTGCTCATTCCAGTGCCCCCTCAAGCTCTTCTTCCAATACTTGATGAATTTCGGCACCAACAAATTTCAAAACAAATAAGCATAAATATACCTTTTTAGAGATATTTTTATTAAGTATGGATTTTCACTATATGAAAATTTACTGAATACCAATCCCATATGATATTTGTTTTATATTCTCTCTCCAAAAAATAAGCACATAGCCCATCACCTTTTTTACCATTTCTCTCTTTCACCTTGCATATCAAACATGATAATCTGGCATGGAATTTATTTTTCCATGTTAGATTGCCCCCAACCAAATTGAAAAGAAGACGTTAAGGAATGCGGACCCACAATGAGAAGCTAACAACTAGGTCTTCTATCTATTTGATTCAGTGCGACAGAGCTTAGAAATACATAAAGCTCTTGTAGCTTTTCCAAATATTTCCATGCAACCTGCTCAACTTGCAAACCACCCACTCGAGTATGGTCCCTTAAAAATAGGCTTGGACTATGATTTTCAGCTCAACAAGCCAAGTTGGACTTGAAAATCGAGCCTAAGTTTTTAAATGGGCTATGCCCGAATTTATGTTGATCTGGCCCGGGCTCGTATCTCTCTCTTAAATCTAATTAATTCATCTCTTCCTGACCCTAATCCCCAAAATCAATCTTGTATCCCTCTTCTTCCCTCTACTGCCTTCTCGCCAATCACCACCTCCTTAACAGCTCATTACTATTGTAGGCGGTTAAAAATAAAAACTTACTCACTACTATGCTAGAATGCATAGGGATAATATCCTTGGGGATCAAGAATAATTATTTCATGAGTAAAGTAAAGAAATAAATAATTATTTTAATTTTTAAAATGGTAGATGATAGTTTAATTGAAACTAATCAATTTAAATTAAATCTAAGATCGAGGGATTTAAATGATAAAAAGATATCTTCAGGTTTTCAGATAATCACAAATATAAATCATGTATTTATTCTAATCTAAATAATCAAAATCCATATTTATTTCAGAATTTTTTAAACTAATCTCTAGTATTGGCTATCTTACGTATGAACCATATCTTGTTAGAATTATATCCCATCTCATGAGTATAGACTATCCAATGATTGAGTTGAAAAGATCCTAACAAAAATACGTGAATAAAAACTCTAAAATCAACTATATCGAGCATGGACCATATCATATTTGGATCATGATCCATCCCATCCGGATAATTAATTTAGAAAATCAAACAAAAAAGAGAAAGGAATTGAAAACATTTATTCAATTATATAGAAGATAAAATAATTACATAAATTAATGAGAGGATACCTGTACTTTCTTACAAACTATATCTTAGTCATAGAAGGCTCCTAGATACATCTTCTTGAAGATTCGGGGCTCTATCACAGTACCTCCTCTCTTAAGAACTCTTTTTCTTTATTCCTCTCTCTCCCTCAAAGCCTAGCACTAACTTATAAAAAATAAAAAATAAAATTATGCTATAAGAATTGATGCCCAAACTATTGCTTGGGGTCCTCCTTTCATAGAGCTCGCCAAGAACTTTCTCCGGGTCAAATTTGGAGTTAACCTGGTTCAAAATTGACTGTATATCGTGAAAACTAATCTCAGCCATCTGATCTACAATTTGATGGGTGATCAATAACTTCTTTCCTTCTCAGGCAAACTAAAGCTTGTCGAGTTTTTGAATCGACTCCTAGATCCCTAAAAACTCCTCCCATTTGAATTTGAATTTTTGGCTTCTTCTGGTCCCAGATGGACTGCAACAGTGATTGATGGTTAGTGACAAGCTCTTGGAAGACGGTGATGGTTGAGCAACAGGCATGCCATCTCTGATGGTCATCTCGAGTAGTGCCTCAGGTCGACGCTGATGAAGATGGTGATGGAGAGGATAGGGGATGATCGATGATGGCCTATGGTGGGTCTCGGCATCATCTTCGACCGGTGACAATAGTGATGAGAGAAAGGCCGGTGACGAGAAGATAGAGATAGAGCATTGGTCATGGTAGATCATAATGGTAACTTTGAGATGGGAAAAACTATGGCAATAGCAATAATGGCTAGCATTTCGGGTTGGTGCTTTGGTGGATAGTAGCGAGCGGCAACGGGAGGTAGATATTGATGGGGAATCGATGGTCAGGAAGGAGGTGGGTCATGACCGGTGGCTCAAATTTGGCTTTTCCGGTCATGGACAAGTTCTCGACGGGCCTTCCAATAATGATTGATCTCTCGGACGATGGATGCACAACGATGGATGCTTGGATCACCAGAAAGTCATCATGGGAGGGAGATAGTCCACAAAATGGATCGTGGATCGGGGTTCATGGCTGCCATAGACTGCGCCCAGCTTCTGTAGACCGAGTGACCGGTCCACCATGGATCGACTGCTTTAAAATTTATGCTATTTTTTTAATAAACTTTAAACTTCGATTTTGGGCTCATTTGAACTCTAATTTGGATGCCGTTTATACCATTGGATTCTAAAAATTAAGCTCTTTCCCTCCATGAACTTCTTTTCTACAAAATATTAATAAAAATATTAATATTTTATAAATATAGATTAATTATTATATATTTTAATACTTAAATTGAGATATTTAATAGACTTATCACACCTTCCAAATTAATCATTGCTAGTCCTTAGCAATGTAATTAAAATATAAGTATTAATTTTATAATCATGTATCATTAAGATTTTTCTTTACAAAATTAGATTTATGATAGGTTAAAAGAAATTAACTAGTATCACTAACTAAGTATTGAGTTTTTGAAATAAATTTTGCAGTCAAAACCATTAGAAACTTCATTAAAATTCATCCACAAGTCTACAACGCTTGTGTTTATGATGGCTAACTTAGTATTTCGTTACTAGTTTATAAAAAATAGTTGTATCTTTGCTTATCACCTATTTTGATCAATTTTTTATGTACCTCCAAATTAAGCTCATGAACTGAGATAGCTTTCACACCACCTAAATTTTTTTTACTGGTGATTTTTCATATCGCCCACTTTTTGACGTGAATAACAATGTTTACTTAGATGAAGTGCTTGGTTATTTGATAGAAAACCAATATTTAGAACTTATCCTTTTTTTTTCTTTTTTTCTTTTATTTTTTTTTATTTCTTTTTTTTGGTAGGTAGCTCTTTCCTCAAATTTAAGTTAAATAGAGGATGTATATTAATTACCAATTTTTAGTAATAATTGAATCTTCAATTGACCTTACAACTAATACCTAATTTATCTCATCAATGTGTATGTGCAATGAAAGTGCTAATAGCTTTTAGGTAATTTAAGTAAGTTGCTGAAAGTCTGATTAACTAGTCTACTCCTTAACTTACTAGAGTAATTAGCAAATACTGTCTAACTTTGTTATCCTTTTTCTAGTTTATTTTGCTCGAGAGTTTCTTTTATGGCACATGATTTATAAAAAAAATTCTTCTCCATAGAGTTTTTCAAAATTTTTAGTAATTTTCAAAATTTTGAAGCTATTTTCAAAATATTCAAGGTATTTTCAAAATATATTTTTATAAAAGGTTTTTTCTTATTCCCCAACATCATTTCTATTATCCTCAATAGAGTAAGAAAAAATTAAGACATGAAAGTAAAATAAGGAGAGGCACTACCTGGACTGAAATAAGCATCTTATATTACTAGGTACATATGTAAGAAGTAGTCTATTATTCCTATAAAAATGAAAATCGCTCAAGTACAAAGTAATAAAAAGATTAGGTTGCCTTCGAACAAGCGCTAAGTTTAATATCTTTAGCTAGATCTCAAGTAGTGCTCATCCTATTCCTACTCGAATCTTGATATGGGTTTGTAATTCTTTACATAATTCGGGTTCAGCTTCAGAGTACTTTCTGCATGGGACCATTAAGTGGCTTATTTCCTCGATAGCTCACAACTCTTTTTCGATAATCAGATCTAGGTATAACTTAAGTATTAGTCAGGATTCTAATGGACCTAGATCTATATACTCAATGTGCTCGAAGTACTGAAGGAGTATTTTAGGATCCCCTTTTGGAGCATCTTCCTTCATAGGCAAAGGTTCAACCAATGTCATGAGGAATTCAGCTAATAATTTAGATCTTGCCATACTCCCTTCATGATATATAACTTGATACTTTTTTCAAATTAATATTAATTCTGTCTCCATAAATTGTTTCAATACTACAGATACATTTTGGAGCCGGTCCTTGAAAGTAATGCCAAATATAAAAAAATCATATATAGACATTTTGCAATCATTACCCCTTATATGTATAATGTCCCATCCAATAGCTTCTTTATATGCTTTTAGAATACTTTCAATTTGGATTTCTTGATTACATATTACTGGTAAGGTATCAATAGATGCAACAAGATATGGCTTCAATTCTGGATCAGGTGGTGATTCTAACAAGAGGGCTATTAGGAGTTTGGGTGATGGCTCGTATTCTTGATCAAAAATGGGGTGGTGTTGGGTTAGGGTGTTTCTACTAGATCATTCATTGCATACCCATCTACATCAAATTCATCCATCTCATGATGAGCCAAACAGGGGTTTAACGAATCATGGGGGAGACTTTTATATGTAGCTTCCTTTAGTATATTATGCATTTGTGATCCTTTGAAAGTCTTAATTAATCCTATCATTATACCTATTTTTCTTTCTTTCCATTAAAAGTAATAGACGATTTTAGGGTTCTTGGGATTGGAACCATAATAAATTAGGTAATGATGAAAGCGGTTCATCCCTCTATTCTGAATTTCTTTATATGTTTCTACCTTAGTCGAATTATCTAGGTTGGTCTCTTTGGTTGTACAGAGTTGCTCTATGACCAATTCATTTTCGAGAATTATAATCTATTGTTCAGGGACAGTGACACCGATATTAAAATTGTTAGTTATGTATTGTCTCTTAAGATGACTCTTAGGCTGACTAGGTAGCTCTTTTTCACTTACAGCCATGGCTACTTGATTTAATTGCAAAACAGGCAATAGCTTGGGTGTTGAAGGTTATCTGTTGGCCTGTGGTCTGTATAAAGTCATTTAGGGTAGCATTAGTGTTCTTAATTGTAGCATCAAGGTCGGCGCGGGATTTAGCCAAAGCTTCTAGGGTTTTTTCTAGAAGACTAGATTTTACCTCAAGATCTAAATCTGGTTGATGATTAAGTACTTGGCCGAGCCTAGGATAGGGCTAATCAAAATTATGGGCTCCTAATATTGCATATTATGACTATACAAAATTGGGGTGATGTCCCAACCCTAGGTTATAGGTTGGTGCACAAAGTTTACTTATATATCTGTCATTAGCTACACTCCCTTATGTAAATCCATTTTGGATTGGATGTATCAAATAAGGACATTCCTTTACAACATGATCTAGTGCGTTACATGACGTGCACCTAGGTGTGCTAGGTGTTAGCACATGATAAAATTAGGTATATCCTTTACGTTCTGGGACTTCCTCAATCCTATGGATCAAAGATGCCATTTTAGTTCCTTCATGTTCCCTTGTTTGATTGTATGCATCTTCGAATCTGATTCTAAACCGTTGGACATAATAAATCATGTACCAATAATCCTGTAGGGTTTGACATCATTCGATAGGATCCGGATAACAATAATCCATTAGGCTTTTGGGTCATTCAAAGGAATCATGACCTTTTAATCTTGTATGGTCTAGACTATTTCTGACTAATCATCATTTTAACTTAGCAGAGTTTTTTTTGATTATTTTAATTTATTATAGATGAAAAAAAGAAAGGAGAGATAGATGATAGGAGAATTCTAAAGATGAGAAACCTGGAGGATCATAAATCTATAGATGATAGAGAATGATGGTTTAATTAAGTTAAAATTTTGTTAGCAAACAAGTTATCAAATAATAGACTCTTTATCCTAGGGTTAACCTATGTCTAGACAGCTCCTAACTACCAAGGCCACCTTGGAGTCTTCCAAGTCAAAGACTAACTAATCGATTAGCTAGGTATGGGTAAGTTTAGTGGGGGTCCTCCCATTACTTTCCTTATACACTAAATAAATTGGTCAGGTCAGTCAATGGAACCAATTAAAAATCATTTTTCTTCAAGACTATATCATCCTTGAACCCCTTTTCTAAACACCAACCGACTAGCTAATCTTGACTTGGTCCAACTCTTCCAGAAGCATTGTCCTAGTGAGCTCGAATATCCTAGGCCAACGTCTAATTGATTTTAAATTAAAGACTTAGGTTATACAGTGTGAAGGGTGATGATATATGGGCCAAGAAAGGGTGATGAGATTCTTACCTTATATTGTTTAAGGGTTATGCCCTTAAGGTATTTTATAAAAATGCAATGCAAATCAAACAAGATATCCAAAGAAATTAGGAAGTTTTTAAGGTTTATTATTTGTTTCCTTAAATTAATTAAGTGTTATGGAAGGATGTCTTTTGTTTTCTTTTAGGTTATTTAAAATAGTTTAGTTAAAAGAAAAAGTTAATTAAATTAGGAGTTAATTTATGAAAAGAAGAAAAGTAATTTTTTTTAATGTTAATAAGAATAGAAGGAAATAAAAAAATAAGGCAATCGGAGTAAAAAGTAATAAAACAAAAGATAGCTATAACTTTTTTTTTTACTTTTTTTTTTGCAAAATGATCATGCCTCGATCCTCAACAACGACGTCAAAATTTGATCACTATCGTACATGGTCAAAAATAAAAACTTAACTCACTACTATAGCTAGGACGAGTAAAGATCGTAATCTCAGAAATCAAGGATAATTATTTTACGAAGAAAATAAAGAAAGAAATAATTATTTATATTTTTAAAAAGGTAGATGATGGTTTAATTGAAACTAGTTAATTTAAATTAAATATGAGATCGAGGGATTTAAATGATAAAAAGATATCTTCAAATTTGCAGATAATCATAAATATAAATCATATATTTGTTTTAATCTAAACAATCAAAATCCGTATTTGTTTCGCAATCTTTCAAACTAATATCTATTATATGCTATCTTATTGAATACAAACCATATCTTATTATGATTATGTCTTATCCCATAAGTATAGGCTATCCCAATGATTGAGCTGAAAAGATCCTAACAAGATACATGAATAAAAATCCTAAAATCAATTATTTATGTTAAGTATGGACCATTTTGTATCATGATCATGATCCATCCCATATGGATAATTAATTTAGGAAATCAAATAGAAAAGAGAAAGGTCCATGCTTAACATGGGATGATCCCATCTGGATCATGTCTTTCCTATAAATTGCACCTTAGTCGTACATGGCTCCTAGATACATTTTCTTGAAGATTCGGAACTCTATTGTAGCACCTCCTTTCTTAATTTTTTTTTCTTTATTGCTCTCCCTCTCTCTCAAAGCCTAGCACTAAATTATAAAAGAAAAGAAAATAAAATTATGCTGGAGGAACTGATGCTCAAACTATTGCCTGGGGTCCTCCTTTTATAGAGTCCATCAAGAGCTTTCTCCCAGTCAAATTTGAAGTCAATCTAACTCAAAATCGGTTGTATATCACAAAAACTAATCTCAGCCATCCAATCTATAATTTGATGGGTGATCAGCAACTTCTTTCCTTCTTGGCAAATCGAAGCTTGTCGAGTTTCCGGACCGAATCCTTGATCCCTGAAAACTCCTCCCATTTAGATTGGAATCTTTGGCTTCTCTTGGTCCCAAATGGACTACGGCAATGATGGATGATCGGCGACAAGCTCTTGGAAGACGGTGATGGCACATGGCATCTCTGACGGTCATCTTGGGCAATGCCTCAGGCCAATGCTGATGAAGATGGTGATGGAGAGGATAGGGGTGATCAGTGATAGCTTGTGGCAGGTCTTAGCATCATCTTTGACCGGCAACGATAGTGATGGGAGAAAGGCTGACGATGGGAAGACAGAGCGTTGGTATGGCGGATCACAATGATAGCTTTGAGATGGGAAAAAATCCGACAACAGCAATAGTGGCCGGCATTTTGGATCGGTGCTCTGGTGGATAATAGCGAGCGATGACGGGAGGCGGATATTGATGGAGAACCAATGGTGGGGAAGGAGGTGGGTCACGACCGGCAGCTTGGATTTGGTTTTTTCGATCATGGACAGGTGCTCAGCGGGCCTTCCGGCAACGATCGAGCTCTTGGACAATGGACAGGCGATGGATGCTCGTATCATCGAAAAATCATCACGAGAGAAAGATGGTCCATGAATCGAGGTCCTGACCACCATGGAATACACCCGATTTTTGTAGACCAAGCAACCAGTCCACCATGAACCGGCTATTTTAAAATTTGTATTATTTTCTTAATAAACTTCAAATTTCGATTTCGAGCTTATTTGAACTCCGAATGCCAATTACACCGTTAGATTCCAAAAATCTAGCTATTTCCCTTCATGAACTCCTTTTCTGCATAACGTTAATAAAAATATGAATTTCTTAATAAATATAAATTAATTAATATATATTTTAATATTTAAATTGAAATATTTAATAAGCTTATTAATAGCTCATCTCTTTCCTAGCCTCACCGTCTCACCCACGCATGATCCTATCTTCCTAATATCCTCTTCAAATCTTGGACTGTTCCTCATCACCGTCTTCTCACCATCATGAATCTTCTTAGCCTAGGGCTATCCCTCCCCACTACCACCTTCTTGCTAGTTGTCACCTCCTTAACACCATCTTGACCTTCCCACCGCCTCCTCATACCATCCCAACCTTCACACATCGTCCCAACATCGATGTCCTTTATCCTCAACTACATATCATCCTAGCCTTCGCACATCCTCCTCGCATCATTGCCATTTTTCTAACCCTCAAGCCTAACAACCTCCTTGCTACATCTCTAGTCTCCACCGTCTCCTAGTCCAAGAAAGCCCGAAACCCAACCTGGAAACCCAAAACCTGGCATGAACTAGGCTTAGGCTTTAAAAGGAGACCTGAAGGCTGGGCCGGGCCAAACTCTTGACACCATCCTCTAGAAATAGCATTCGTGAAAAAGTGTTTAATAGATAATCCCACCTGTCCAAGTTGGTTTCACATGGCTCAAACATGAACATTGGATGGTACCATAACTTTCACTACGTCATATAGAGAATCATTGAGACAGTCGACAGAAAAACCATCAGGGAACAACCTCTTACTCATGGACTGTAGGCCTCTGTTCAAGGGAACTGGAATCTGCATAAGCTTTTCAAACATCGCACAGGACCTATTACAAAGGTGAAGATGCCCCTAGAGAAAGCAAATTAGTAGACCCCCCGCACCAAGGCTTTCTTGGCATTCTCTAAATCTCCTTGTCTAAACACCAAGCTGTTGCAAAGCAGAAACTATGGTACCATCATTTCCATCCTCCTGGTTTTTGGCGCCTTCACAAAGCAGTGAAATCTTTCTAGCATATCAAACCTTCATATTTTTCTACCAAAAAAAAATCCCTTCATAATTGAAAGCAAATTATTTACATAACCAAAATCATCCGGATTGCTTAGACAAAATCAAAAGTTGAATCTCCTTTCCACGAAAAATGGGGGATACAAAGGTAGAATCACAAAATGTAATGTCACCTGGATAGCTCAGGCCTACTTCTAGAATTGTAAGTATTTGGCAAAACATTAAGCACAATGGCATTAGTAGGCTCAGATCAGCTGCCCAGCAGCCTGGATGAAGACCTGTTCGAACCAATTCGCCCAGAAGTAATGAGCCATAATATGGCTGAAGACGATTCATCCAGCATAACTAAGAAGAAGAAAATGAGATTAGTTGATCATCAATGTTAATCAAATGACTGCAAATAAAAAAATTTGAAGGTATACTGCCATTAACTTGCACCTAATTCTGTTTCTTCTAACAATGTAGAAATGTCTGCCAAACGAAGCATTTGATCAGAAAAGACATGTCTAGCACACAAGGGATTACTCATGACAAATGAACTCTCTACGCAAAGAGACAACAGTAGTTAACAGTAACATACTGAAAATGAAATTAATTACACTAAGTCTAAAACCTGGAAGCCTGACTTGGGCGTGCAGGTCCATTGATTGTTGCATCCAAAATGGTTTTCCCCACTGTTTCCGAAGCCCTATTCTAATACATCAGCCATAACAATTCACTTTCATGCTCTAGCCCTTTTGTTGCTGCAGGCCGGGCATTTGTACTGCTTGATGTGCTCAGCCCTAGCAGGTGTGATCCTGACACACTTTCCATGGAACCATCGCTCACACACATCACAGCATATCCAGAACTCATCATTCGCATAGTTGTCTCCACATGCACCGCACAAAGTGTTTCCATGCTCATCCTCTTCCTCATCCTCCTCACCACTCTCTTCCTCCTCTTTTGGGGTAGGCACCTTTGAGGCCTTTGACTCTGCCTGCCGTGACTGCTGGGGAAAGAAAAGGAACAGAGGTAGTACAGGCAGAAAAAAAAAAAATTGAAAATCTAATGAGAAAGAAGAGAACAAGAAATGCAATATAAGAAACTCATATATACCATCTTTGAGCTTGATTTGTTGCTCTTGCTGCTGCTGTTAGGGGTTTTTTCTTTTGATTGCTTCTTAGCAGTACCAGTCACAACCTCATATATAGTTGGGAGATTATTGATCATGTTAAAAAGTCGCCTCCTGTATAGTTACAGAACCACAAGATAAACCATGACGATTATTAACAATTTTTACCAAGTCAGAAGAGTTTAAATTTCAACAAAGAAAAGTGGTTCCTCTCGAAAAGCTGTGAAGTAGAGTATCATATGCATGAATAATGACAGAAGATATTTCCAGCAGTCAATCAGACAAAGTAAATCCAAAGCAATAAATGTAAAAACATGTACAATACAAGAAGAGTATTTGTGCAAATGTGAAAATCTTGAGGTTTGAAAGGTAAAGTTCACAAAAACAAGGATATACAACATAGACATGACTAACTTTGAAGCAATGTTGGCTGTACTGGTGTTCCTACCAGTTGCTCAGTGATATGGTATGGTACCATACCATGCCGTTCCGAAGCATAGTGACAAAGGGAGACCATGTTAGTATTTAACAATCTTAATATAGTAAGTTAGACGAGTTTAAATTTCAACAAAGAACAGTGCTTCATCTTGGAAAGCTGTGGAGTATCATATGCATGAATAATGAAATAAGATATTTCCAGTAGTCAATTCAATAGACAAAGTAAATGCAGAGCAATAAATGTAAATACAAATACAACACAAGAAGAATATTTGTGCGAATGTGACAATCTTGAGGTTTGAAAGCTAACATTCACAAAAACAAGGATATGGATCACAAGTCATGCAAGCAAGGTTGGCTAAACTGGTAGCAAAATCCCTACTAGTTGCCTGATGGTATAGTATGTGTCGTGTCATGCCATTCTGGACCATACCAACAAAGGAAGAGCCGGATAAAGGAGGAGAGGGAGGAGTGAGAGGAAGAGAGAGAGAGAGAGAGGGAAGGAGGGACAAAGAGGATGAGAGAGAGGCCAAGAAAGGGAGAGAGGTAAACCATGTCAGTCATTAATAATTTTCATTTGGTAAGTTAGAAGAGTTTAAATTTCAGCCAAAAAAAAAAGGTTCCTCTTAGAAAGCTATAAAGAATGGTATCACATGCATGAATAATGACCAAATATTTCCAATAGTCTATCAATGCAATAGACAGAAAATGCAAAGCAATACATGTAAAAACAATTACATACAACCAAGGTTTTAAATCCCGTGGGACAGGGTTGTCCTGGTTTTTTCATGGAACAGGACGCATTGGCGTCCCGTCCCGTCCCGTCCTGACACTTGGGATAGGAGATGTCCCAAGATGTCCCGATTGGGACGTTGAGACGTTGACGGGACGTCCTGTTCCAACACATGAGATGGTACCCCGTCTCAGTGTCCCACGGGACGTCCCGCCGAGATCTGAATCCTTGCATACAACTACCGAACAAAAACATCTGTGCAAATAATAAAATTTTGAGGTTTGAAAGCTAAAGTTCACAAAAGCAAGGATATAGAACATAAGACATGACTAACTTTTAAGCAAAGTTGGTTGTACCAGCACAAGGACCCATACCGGTTGCTCGATGGTACGGTGTGGTAAGGTACCAAAGAGGGAGGAGAGGAAGGAAGAGAGAGAGAGAGAGAGAGAGAGGGAGGAAGAGAGGGACGAGAGGAGAGAGACAAAGGGAGGGAGAGAGGTAAACCATGTCAGTCATTAACAATTTTCATCTAGCAAGAAGAGTTTAAATTTCAACAAAGAAAAGTGGTTCCTCTTGGAAAGCTGTAGAGTATCATACACCTGAATAATGATGGAAGATATTTCCATCAGTCTATCAATTTGATAGATAAAGCAAATGCAAAGCAATAAGCATAAATACAACTACAATACAAGAAAAATATTTGTGCAAATGTGAAAATCTTAAGGTTTGAAAGCTAAAGTTTACAAAAGCAATGATAAAGAACATTAGGCACAATTAACTTTCAAGCAAGGTTGGCTACACTGGTACTGGGACCTATACCAGTTGCTTGATGATATGGTATGGTTACTTGTCGTTCCGAGCTGTACCGCCAAAGTGAGAGCCAGAGAGGGATGGGGAGAGGGAGAAGGAGAAAGGAGCAAAGGAAAAGGGAGGACAGGAGGGATGGAGAGAGAGAGAGGCCGAGAGAAGGCACGAAATCTCTCAAATGTTTTGCGATTTACGGCTGAAGTCAACACATGATTTGCAAACTTCACTTAAATAGTAAATTTGCAAAAAAAAAATTAATGCATGCCCTGTTTCATCCAAAGCAAGGGCCACCCCCTGTGGCCGATGAATGGAGAATGAGCGAGGGCTTTCAGGCCCTCCCCCTCCCCCTCCATAGCCAGATTTCTCAAATCAATGGAAAGAACCATGCCGGTCGACCCTTAGTATGATTCAAGACATCCCGAATCAAGCAATTCGGGGCAATACAACATTTCTTGCTTTAAAGATTGACCGACATTCAGCTATTTGTTAGCAGTTCAATCATAAATATGTGTTGTTAAAAATAAAGAGTCAAGACACCTCAACCCCCTTAAATTATAGGGTTTTTTTTTGGAAGAGGGGGGGGGGGGGGGGGGGGGGGAGAATCCTCGAAGAATGGGGGAAAATTCCATGCTCAAAAACTATTTAAGTCATACGAGCATGTATCCTATCATTATATTAAAAAAAGAACATAACAAGACAAGTTTGCATAAGGAAAATTTACTTAGACTCAAATCCACTGGTTGACCATTACACCTCATGTGGTGAAGTATACCAGGAGATAAAAAGAGCTACCCGCATAACACAATAAATAAAGATGGCTGTAGATCTGATTTTAAAACTTGACTCATACTGAACCGTGATCCTCTTCATGTTAGGTCCATAAAGTATATGGTCACAAAGTTATAGGTTTGTCTGCAAATCACTTCCAAGTTGGTCAATGCACATAAACCATTCCAAGCACCTGTTTGTAACCACATCAGGAAGCAGATAACATGAGTCGTATAGATTTTATCCCAGGTATAGAACATTCTGTGTTATTATATTTATAATGACAAAACATAAAGTTTGACATTATCGCAAATATTAACTTGTGCAACTTGTTCCCATTCTTCTTGGTACTACCAAGCAAGTTACCTTTGCAATTTATAATAATTGTTCTTCTTGACCTAGACACTTGCAGCCCATCCAGAATCTCAAAACTAACTCAGAAAGCATTAATACCGGTTCACTCATATTATCATTTAGACAGGCAAGGAATAAGCCTGAGAAATCATTGAGCATTGTTCTGAAGTTAGGTCAACATTAAATTTAACTCTCATCCGATCAAGACATCCAAAATGTTTCAAATGATTAATCTCCGGGTACAAATTTTGCCAGTGTTGCTTCTCACAAAAGCTGCCTATCCATGTGCATTATGCTATAAAATTTTCAGTTTTCTAACAATCAAATTTGTTCATCTATAAAAAAATTTGTTTCAAGTATTTCCGCATAATAACCATGTTTTATCAACCTAGTGGCTGCACCCCTATTTCCAAGGTTCCCAGTACTGGTACCGAGACCAAGGTTTTAAATCCCGTGGGATGGGACTTCCTAGTTTTTTCATGGAACGGGACACATTGGCATCCCACCCCATCCCAACACTCGGGACAGGGAATGTCCTAAGGTATCCTGATTTGGATGCTGGGACACCGGCGGGACATCCTGTCCCAACACATAAGATGCTACCCTGTCTCGATGTCCCACGGAATGTCCCACTGGGACCTGAATCCTTGTCCGAGACCCATACTGATGGCCAATCGATACGAGTATGATACCGATACCGTACCAACATCAGGACGATGAGACGATTTTTTTATTTTTTAATTTCTTTTGATTTCAAGTAAATTTTTAAAACTTATAAAATATTTTTAGATCTAAATAGATATTTGTTGATGCTAATTGATGTTTGCATCACTTCAAAACACTACGAAATGTTATCTATCCTCCAATTATGCTACATTTTTTTTAAAAAAAAATTATAAAGTAAGATTACTGGTAATTAATTGAAGAGAAAGAAGAAATATAAGCATAATTACATACCGATATTTAGAATCGGATCGAATATCGATATCCATAAATATCGGGATTATTAATGTACTCGGGAGGAAGATCAGTAAATCCCTCCAACCAGGTGGTATGGTGATCCTGTAAGCTCATCCCAGGAGATATACGTGATGAATCATACCTCATCGTAGATCCCTCGCTAAGGTCCCGACTCTGAGAGGTATCCAGAGATTGATGATATGGCTATGGAGAGGCCCATCCAAATATACCGACGCAAAATCAGATCCATAAGATGCTCTGGGTTGCACGGAATAATAATCACTAGAAGAATGTTTCGAATGCACCATATCCATATCCATATAGATCATAAGCTGCCAATGCATGCAGGTAAGAGAATACAAAATACGACGATGACCCTGATATATCCATGGATCCTATTCCATGTACGATATATGCAACTGCATTGTATCCTGAACAATCTCACGGAGCCCTTCGCCTGTATAGAATCGTATCACCACAAGCTCTACCAGCTGGTGCATCATGATCCGTATCCTGTGTAGCGTGAGTAAACTGCAACTCACAAATGAATCGAAGATCAATAGCCGGCTACATCTCCTATCCTCGGCGCCTTCCTGATCATTAGATCCCCGACTATCATAAGAAGCACTAGCACTACTTTTCCTAATGTCTGGATCTGAATGAACTGAGTGCTCCAGTAAAAATGCAACTATCTTTCCTTTCTTTGTTTCTAAGCCAAATAGACGGCAGGAATGGATGATGTGATGTATCTGTTGGAGCCCTATGAGGAATATTATTTCTTGCTTATTATTCAGCATCCATTCCAATCTCGCTAGCTACAAAACTAGCTGGTTGAAAAGGCAATCCTGGTTCATCAAGCTCTGACTTCTGCTGCTAACTTATGACCCATCTAATCATCGGATCTTCATCCTTATCAATATAATTACTTGCAGTCGGATCGAAGTATTTTAATTCAACTATCTTTTCAATGCACTTTAGCTTCAATCTTAAATTATAGTATATGTATAAAAGATCGTTGAGACATTTCTATTTTAAATGATTTTTCTATTTCGAGTGGATAAGGCTTAAGGTAGACCAGTTTAGAAAAAGATCTTGACAGCAAAATTTTTAAATATTTTGCCAATTTACCAAAATGCACCTACCATTCAACTACAAAAGACATTAAATTATTTGAATTTCAAATTCAGCAAAATCAAAAATCACTTTAAATATAATATTAGACTTATAATATCTATCAGGATTCATCTTTGATTTACTTTTGATGGCTACATTGGATCCAAAAGAGTCTGTGCCCTTCCTGTAAAATTGTCTAAAAAAATTGATGTTATTATGAATTACTTATTAAAATTACTGCTAATAAAAATCACTCGACAATTTCAATCTTACTTGTTCTAGGCACATAGCCATGATATCTGGATCAGGCTTCAACTTATATATAACATTGCATAGGACAGATATAAGTTGTTCATCCATGACAATGTCCGGTATGGAATACAGGAATACATTTTCAAAATTAGTCAAGTGTATTTGTAAAAATATAATTAAATTTAAAATTTTAGAGTTTTCATAATTTATCGTCTACCTGCTAAATGCAAATCCAAACTCATTTGATAATTCCAATGTCCATCAATGATCTAGATATCTCATTAACATGTACTGAATTTGCCTTTGAATCTTTTTCTTTGTCCTTTCCATCATGTAATAAAGGAAGCCCATTTGAATATATTGTCAAAATCAATGGTCCAAAGTATCTCATATAAAGGCTTGATGGCCTCCATCATCCACTTGGTCCATTACCAGAATGTCTGTCTCGTCACTAAATCCTCTATAGTGCTCCTCTCAA
Source organism: Areca catechu (assembly GCA_021397845.1). Classification (NCBI taxonomy): domain Eukaryota; kingdom Viridiplantae; phylum Streptophyta; class Magnoliopsida; order Arecales; family Arecaceae; genus Areca; species Areca catechu. The sequence continues at coordinate 43,903,042 of CM038047.1, read as the reverse complement.
TATTTGGCCTAGTATATCTGCTCTACTGTCATTCTTGATTGACAAATATTTGATACAGCTCTACTTTCTTGCCAAAAAAATTATCAAGTACTATATAATTTAAACAAACCGTGTGATTCATTGTCTCAATATGTCTCCCTCAATAAAGCTCCTCATCAATAATAAAATCCATGTATGGTTATAGATGAATATGGTGATAGTTTGTACTAATTCAACTATCTTCTGCATCTACGAATCTTTTCAATATCCATCAACATAAGGTCAATACAATGTGCAGCATAAGGATTCAAAAAATACACGAACGCTACCGCATCAAGTGCTGCCCTGCGTATCTATACTGTAGTCCATTATCTATAATGACTGCATAATATTCTGGTCTCCCATCTTCAATCATCTCCTCTATCAATCTGAGAATATAGTTACTGTTGTGCACCTGATCTGAAGTATCAATAGATTTATGAAAAAAAATTTATCATAATAAATCAAGAAGTTGATGCTTCGTCTAGTAAGATCAGTCCAACCATCACACATCACTGTGAATCCATACACGAACCACTTATTCTGATAGGAGGCAATCCAATTTTTTAACTGCTTATTGCTGTCCAGAAGTTGACTATAATTATTCTTCGATCCTGGAAGATCTATATCTATACCAGTAACCTGTATAGATGCACTAGCAAAACGATAATATAGATTGTCTGCTGCATGTGCTGGGATATGACTGAAATAAAACTAGGATCCGATAGCCCACCATATATCCTTCTTTTACTTTTCAACATAGTATCAATCTCTATTGCTTGGAATCTTGCTAGGAAGGCATGTATATCGACATCATGGATAGTACCTCCTACAAAAATGTCTCTGAAATTTTTTTCTACTACCAAATACTCCCAACTAAATACAATATGGCTAGTGCCTCTCCTGACGAGCTCTCTAACAAAGAAGATCTCTAAACTATACTTTAAACTCTCCTACAACACTCCCAGAGCCCAACTCTGATCCCGACTCAAAAACTAATGGCCCAAATCGCTCTTTGCCTAGCCATCTCCTCTAGCTACTAATGCTCATACAAGCTCACCTGAATAGTAACCTCGATCTTTGCCTCATCGGAAAAAATATATGCTCCCTCTGACTTCCTAGAGTGATAAGAAGATGATTCTGTGGCTTTACGATCCACCTCTACCTTTTTTCAATGCCTTTTCTTTTCTACTTTGAAATCAGCAAAACGCTCTTCATCAATTGATGAACCTCTTATGAATACTATCGGTACGCAGATATATCAGAATAATTACTAGCCAGGTGCTACTTCAACCTTATTATCCCATCATCTTTGAATTCTATGTTACACCATTTGCACCTCTAATGATGCCGATCCGAAAACATTTCTCCATACGCCTAACTAATGTCATACTCCGAATCCTTCCTCTTCAATAGATCAATTCCTTAAGATTTAAAAAATATATAACTTAATAATTATATAAAATTAATTAATATTTTGTTTATCTAATATTTTATTTTTAATTAATTATATATATTTTAGTTTTTAAATTTAAAAAATATAAAAAATTAATTTGATCTTAGATTCATGTAAGATCCTATCATGGATGCTATATATATATATATATTTTTAAAACAGTGGGCATGCATGAAAGGTCATTTTTTCACTATTAGACCTAGAGAACTATTTACAAAATACATTAAAACTTGGATAAATCGACATAAAATTTATAATAAAAAAAGCTTACAAGTCCTAGAAGAATAATATATTATAATTTTTAATTAATTATTTTATTTTTTATAATTTTAATTCAAAAATATTTTTAATTTTAAAAATCATATACTTAACAAAAAATCTTGATCTTAGTATCATTGTGTAGATCTTTCACGGAGCTACAATATACTCTAAAATCATGCCAAAAAAAAAAAATTGATAGTATTTCTTTTTTTATTTTTTACAAATTTAAAAAATGAGAGGAGAGAGGGAGAAAGAGAGAATGGAAAGGATTTACATACCTGAATCCATATTTTTTCTTGATTTTCGGTATTTTGAGTGGCTTAAATGATGAAAAAAAAATCCTTTCAAAAAGTCTCTCTCCCTCTTTCTATCAAAATCGAGAACCCGAGTTGCTTAATAATAGACCCCCCACCCCACCATACTGTAGCATCCAAATCAATACCGAACCATGCCCGAACAGACCGTGCCAACCGATTCGGCACAGTTCAAGCCCGATTTTTTTTATGAAGGGGATAATTTGCCAAATAACCGTTTTATATAGTCGAACAGTGCCGATTGGGCATTGGTCCGATTTGGTTCGCCCGAACCGGCCAGTTTAGTACGGTTCGGCGAACCTTGCCTATTTCTTCTTCCATATGGAGGATGTTCCAAGTATTAAATCTTGTGAATGTTTCCTCAAGTAATTGGACTAGGTAATTCCATCACCTGGATTTTACCTCCTGTTTCTCAAAAAATAATTACTAGACAAGTGTTGTTGCTAAGTCCCTTTTATTTTCAAATCCTATGTCAGCATCAATAAAAGGTTAAGGTGGCTTTTCATTATTGTTGAAAATGAAAACAGTGTCATGCATTACAAGTACAGTAATTATGTGGTTCCAGTTTACTAATCCTGTTTGCAACCACCTTGTCAACACCATTTCTTTAAAGAACTTCCATTGAGAATTCATGGGTATTCCCATCCTTTTTCCACATCCTTCGACCAACTCCAACTCCAAAAATGGAGCCTCATCAGATATTTGACTCACATGCCTCTACCAGGACTTTTCCTTAGTTGCATCACTGAATCCTCTAAAACAACTATCTCTAGAATTTTTTTGTGTACCAAGAGTGACCAGTCAACAGCCTCAACCTAGTGAGCCTCCTCATCCAGGTCTAGATCATATCTAGGATTGCCATGCACATAACATTATATGCTCTGCCACTTTATTAAAATAAAAAAAAAACTTCCTTGATGCATCACTCTTTAGTGATTTTATCCTTCTAATTATGTGAAAGATATTTTGTTCTAAATCTCCATTGTTTCATATAATAAGTCTACAATAGCAAAATTCTATTGTTGAGATATTTCTTAGCCATAATATAAGCCTTTAGCTTTATTGATGCTAAATTACGTTCCACATGCTCAATTTGACTCGATTGATAAATCTTACAAACATCCTCCAAAGTTTTCCATACCTAAAAACTCACTCCTCATCACACAAATTCTAGTGCTTAAAAAGTGTTCCTTCCTACAAGTGATCTCAATATAGATTAAATCAGTTTCTTAGCACCAAAAAACCTAGCTCATTTAAGAATTTTATCATTTAAAAAATATAAAAAAAACACTATAAAGATTTATCCTTCTCATAACTTTGTAATGACCAAGAATAAATTGCAACCATCCCAAACTACCTTCTTTGCACAAAGTCAAATTAGATCAATCATTTTTAGTCAACATTGTGTTATCATTCTCGCCAGTTCATAGTATGGTTTACAAATCTGCTTCCATGGAAATTGATGCAATAGTCTGCACTTGTTCTGATATTGCCATAATCAGTCATCATCCATTAGGATTTATTGTATCTTTATTAACTTTTATAAGCTAGTCAAAGTGAATGAATCTGCATTATCCTGTAGCTTTTATACACATTTGGTATTCTAATTTGTCCTAGGCTTAGCCGTTTTCCATTTTTTCTTCCAAACTTGTTAGAAATTATCATGTAAGGTATGTGATGGTAAACATGCAACATCCACACACCCCCTCCCCCCCCCCCGGATTCCAATTCCTCTCCATGGCCCTACGAGGCTTCCATCAACAAATTTGGAAACATCTTGTTGATTTCCATTTGCACACTCAAAAGCACACCCGTTGCAAGGAGATGAGAGACCAGGCACAGCAAACAGAAGTTGAAGTAGGACAACACAAGAGGCCAGGCAGGCACAATTTAAAAAAAAACCTCAGTTATGCCTTCAGGAAAGTACTATAAGGCATAACAACTCTAACATGAAGACATGAAGAGAATTGACTAAAATAACTTGAATTTACTCATTACAAAATAAGCTCCACTTCATGATCAAACAAAATGGTGTACGGGACATGCATCTCATTACTAGAAACATGAAGGGGAGAGTGTTAGCAACTGTGTCACTTGTATAGAATTCGCTGAACACAAGTTCTATAATAACATTTCATTGTTGGTCGCCCCAGGAAAAAAAAAAACTGAACAAGATTTTTAATGGGGATGTCTGCTACATGCCTATTTCGTATTACTACTATGAAAGAAACCAGGTGGACCCAGTGGCTCACATAATGTTCAAGACTATCCATGAGTTGATCTGATTTGAATCTCATTCAAAGATCACTTTGATGTTAATCAGGGATTCCTTTCTGAGATATTTGTTTAAAAAATTCTATCATCAAATTGGTGATTATAGCTGAAGAAAAATAATGTATTAGTCTAGTCAGGAACAGTAACTTCTAATGTCCTAGGTATATAACATTACTATTTTATTTGTCTCCCTTTCTAGGTTAGATGCATGGTAGCTGAAGTTTCCTAAGATAGATGCTAGAATTGCTCCCATCTCCATATTAGCAAACCAGCTTCATAATCAGAACCTTAGTTGCCAGAATCAGGTGCAAGGGGCAACTGCAGGAAACTGATATTTTAGAAACACTTTTTGTAAAGAAGCATTTAGAGAGAAGAGGCAGATTCAAGATTCCAGGAGGATTCTGAAGCAGGTATATAAACCAACATAGAAGATTCCAGCAACTAGAAATAGAACACATTCATGTCCAACTTTGTCACACTATCACCCTCCATTTCGATAATTCCTACCTGCACCTCTCACTTCATTCATCAATTCCTTTCCAAGCAAATCTCCTCAAGATTAAGCATTTGATATTGGACACCTAAATGCAATAAACATGCCAAAACATGGGCAACAGTGTAAATAGATTTTTTTCATACTTGCATAACTCAAACTATGTTCCATCAACAGCAATCTTTTTGTTGTGAATGATCCTCTATTAACAACTGATACTTACAAACATCACATAACACAAACATTTTGGATTCATGTTCAAAAAGATACATAGGTAGCAAACACCTAGCTTATAGATGCCTCTGCATGCAGCCCCCACTTACCCATCCAAAAAAAAAAAAGAACTTGGAAAAACCCAGTAGTAATTCATAATTTGATTATGTCATACTCAAACATAACGGAAAACATTAAGGCACATAGATGGCCAAGGCAGCCATCTTTTAGAATAGTGCTCTGGACCATCACATCTCTATATTAAGGAATTATTCTTACTACTTTTAGAATCCCCTCTTCTCCAGCCATCCATGGTATCATCCTCTTCTCCCATGAAAATCTCATGGATAGATTCAAAATCCCATTCAATCATCCCTCCAAATTCCAAAAGATTCTTGCCAAACTCAAAATTTCTACATAATTATTTATGACCTCCCTAATGAAATCAAAAGAACCACACATCCTCTTGCTCGAAATACCACAAATGCTTTTGAGTGAGAACAAACAACGTAACTGAAATCAACGTCATTCACCTAGGACCTACACCTACTTAGGTCCTCTCATTATGATTCTCTAAGACCTCAGCCATTATACTTGACAATGAGTCAATGTCCATTTATAACTAGCAAAATGTACAATATCTGCCAAATATGACACAAAATGATAATCCCACCTAGCCTTACTCAGGCTTCCCTAAGAGTATACACAAATGTTTGCATGGCAACCCATTTCCATTCATCAATTTGTTCCACATTAAATTATTGATACACTCCTCCAATTTCAGTTCATAAATGCACAATATTGAGTTTGTTCGATAGGCAATAATCCTTGCCTATATACAAGGTTCAAAAACTCAATACCGGGTTTGGTTTCAGCAGAGACATCAAGTTCCGGTTTTGACGATTCCAGTGATTTTGGCTCAAGTTTCAAAGTTGCCCAAAAAAAAAAAAAATACTATAAAAATATAGGGAAAACTTAGAGAAAATAAAACAAGGCATATATGCCACATGCTCTAGAGTAATTACAAAAATCTTTCTAAAGCAATAATTTTTAAATGAATTATGTCACAGTGAATAGTTTGATAACAATTTACTAGTTCAACATCTAATCATATAGATATTTATGAAAGTAAAATGCAATTACATGAAATCATATATATAAATATAACATAAATGAAATATTTACCATCATATACAGCATTAATTAATCAATCAATCTAATCTATCTTATCTATCTATCAATCAATTTATCAATCAATCTATCTATCTACTATCAATCAATCCATCAATCCATGCATGCATATATATAATTTGAAAATCCAAGTTCAATCTTGCAAATAGGCTATTCGAGCAGCTCTTTGTACTAAATAGATCCCTCCTGCTCCCTAAAATATATTTCAAAAACCCAAAAACAGTCTTTTAAATCTAGGAAACGCTACCTCTCTTTTAAATTTCTTGACACAAGTTCCTAAAACACACTTTCCAAAAAGACCCCAAAGTCGATGCTTAATTTCAAGCAAATATTCATCATCATTTATAATCCTTAGGTAAATATTCCCTCTTTGACTCAAGAAAGGAAGAAGGACATCCCCAAATTGACAAATATAGCCAATAACTTAGGGCATGTTTGGATATTTCTATAGGATTGAGCTGCAAACCTGGTACGACTCGTGGATTAGACTGTCCATTTAAGCATGGCCCTATATCAACCAAATACTACACATCCCAAATCCTGTGTGAAGAAAAACAAGACCTCCAAAGGATCTTTTTTTCCTTCCTATAGCCCAAAGGCTAGTAGCTGGGCCAGGTTTAGACAGGCTTGTAAAAAATGTAAGCTAGATGGGCCAATGTGCCCCATTCCTATAAGATTTTCAGCCCAATCCTATAGGAATATCCAAACAGGCCCTTAAATAGATAATGAAAAAACCCGATATCACAATAAATGACATATGAATGCTTAAGAAATTTATGCCTATCTTTTGGGTAAAATTGATGAAACCACTGAAACTAGACTGCTATCTGTCAGTTTCTGTCAGAGCTAATCAAGATTGGCAAAACTAAGGGAAACAAGTATCAGGTGTCGATTTTGAATCAACATTAGCCAAAATTTCAAACCTTGATTGCATGTACTACATGACTCAAGCCTATCTACAGTAAACTCTTTGCCAACTCTGAACACCAATAAACACTAATGAAGGATATCAACAACATGTAACATCTAAGAACATTGAATTCCTCCTATGTCAAGTAATGGAATTGGTACTACGAGCACATTCTTAAATGTTGACATCTTTAATAACAATATAAAAAAAAAAACCAATACAATTATCTTATAAACATACAGCCATGTGAATGGAAACAGAACCCTTCGATGCACACATTGGTAGAATCATGGTTTACAAATTTCACTGAAACATTTTGCTTCATGACAGCATTCTGTGACTTTAAGTGGAAGAAACAAAAGTGATCCAATCATTGAAACATAGTTTCAGCTATCAACCTGCCACCCATCAAGCTTTGCAGGTCAGGTTAACAGAAAAGCTGTTTTTCAGAAAAAAAATCAGTCAACCTGTTGGCCCAAGCAGTATAACTGCTCAAACTGCCCTCATCAGCCAGGAAAGACTCACACAGGCCAGCAACCAAAGGAAAAATAATTAAAAGAGAACGAGTAAAACTCGATGCCTGGAGGCTGGTCGCCAACTTCTCTGCCCTATAATAGTCACCTCCATCAACCTCCCTCCCTCTCTCTTCTTTGGGGTAAATCAAGTGGTTGTCATTGTTGTCGTAGCGCAAGATGGTAATTGTGACTCTGATAGCCAAGGCATGGACTAGAAAATCGGTAGATCCAGAGTTTTATTTGATTGAGTTTTGTAAAGGATGGACTTCATCAGGCATGGGCTGTGTCTCTGGTGTGGATCAATACATGGGTTCAGGAGACTGGAGCTCACTGAAGTGGCCTCTTTGGAGCATGGAGGGTGGAAAAGAAGCGATGAGATTTGTGGTGGGGCACATCTTGCTTCAGTCAGCTGAATCGTAGCCCATGATAATATTGGGCATTGTCGCAAGACATCTTTGATCTCTGGCATTGCAATGGACTGGGTTGGATGGTGGGGTTTTGAGAAAGAACATGGAAGAAACCCATGGATGACGATGCCATTGATTTTGAGATGCAAGGGATTGGGATGGGTCACTCTCGCCTCTTAGGATGGTCAGCCAAAAGTCAACCCACAGTCCAATCACAGACCCGTAACCCAGAATGAAAAGGGGGTTGGACTGGGTTGGTGATTTTAAAACATTAGTTTAAGATGTTTCAAGAAATCACATTAAATTCATTGAAAGCATCCTTGTTTAATGTGAAACAAGCAATCTACAATAATTTTCCTAACCAACTCCAACCAATTTTAGATACAACGGACCTAACCATATTATTTGAGTTCAAACTGGCTGAAGCATAGGCTAAAACTCACAGTTTAACGTTGGAAGGAAAAAAAAGAGAAATTGATTGTTTTATCATGCTTAACCGCATTACACCATGATTCAATCAAATTTAGATAAAGACCATAAAAAGTAATAGCAATGTTTTAAATCCCATGGGATAGAGCTGTCCCGATTTTTTCCTGGAACGGACCGGCATCCCGTCCCGTCCTGATACTCGGGATAGGAAATGTCCTAAGGTGTCTCGATTGGAATGTTGGGATGCTGGCGGGACGTCCTATCCCAATACATGGGATGGTACCCCATCTCAATGTCTCATGGAATGTCCCATCAGGATTTGAATCCTTGAGTAATAGTACTAATAGCATTCTTATGCATGAACTACAATTTAGACTCCATACGATAACAGAGGAGAGAGAAAGATGATAGAAAGAAAAAGAAACTTCTTTACCAAGTACAACAAGAAAAATCTTGTTAACCACCCAAGAAGAAAAGGAGACTTCTTTACAGTTCATGTTCTGTAAAAGCTACATGCTAGCACAGCTAGCCCATTTGGTCATGTTTCTAAACCAAACAAATAACACCAAAATCAATGTGCTAGAGTGAACTTCTTTATTATATTCCTTATTATATCCCTATCAATACAATAAAAGACCACAAATTTTCTTCTTGAACAATATTTACAGCAAATAGGAAGAAAAGTGTGTCATGGTATGGATTTTGTAATAACAAATGAAGCACTAAAATCAACAACAAAAAGTTTTAAAAAAAGGGTCAAGAATTTGATCATACCCATGGCTTAGGATATGGAAATGAAGTGTAACGGGCAGAGATGACAAATATGGTCCAAAAAATTCAATTAAGTTTAACCAATCCATGGACTTGGCACAAAATCAACAACATGACAGTAAGTTGTGGCAAATCCAAGATTTCCTATACTACAAGATTTTCATGTAGACATACATGTAATCACATCAAGGAGACAGCTTCCAACTATCAAGTCCTTGGGCACAGATTTCGGTGTCTCATTTCTCAAAAAGTCTACTCACTCAAAACAAGCAATGAAAATATAATAACTAACCAAACAGATAAGAAAAAATAATAAATTTATTTCAAAAATAGAAGAAAATTGTGCTAAGGCAACTAATAATCACCAGGTATGCACTTGACATGTAACCAAACAGCCCACCATGCATGATCAGGAAAAATGAACAAAAGAAATAAAACAACTCACCATAGATACCACAAGCCAATAAAAGACAAATTGTTTATGAGCAGATAATAATGAGCTACCATGGTTCAAGTGTGTGATCTTGATATCTACCAATCTCTAAAATCATAGGCATACAAGTCTTTTCAACAAACAAGACCATCAACTGTCCTTTCGAATAAATGTAGCACTTTATAAATTTGTTAGTGTGCTTAGAAGAGAGCAGTCCTCAGCCTACTCTGTACCATACTTTGAGCAGGTCCAATAAATATTGGAACATTCAGCTCATATTCCCCTCCCTCAATTCTCAATACACGTGCAAGATTAAAGTCCAAACTCCAAAAGCCATCACTCTGTTTTAGAAACAGGCTTCATCTCAAAAGAGAACCTCTGCAAAGTTACTTGGACATGCTACAGATTTTCATTCAAGGGCACACATCATTTTCTATGGAATGCTATATTCTAGTACCAAGAAATAATATAAGAAAAAAAAAAAAAGCAAAGAACAAGTTCAGATTATTTAAGTATCTGCTTCCATTAATATTAAACTATCTACACTCAGTAACGACTTTATTAATTGGCATATCATGTCTAATACTGACAGGAGACTACTACAAAGGAACAAATGAGGGGGGAAAAAAGCAATTTTAAATTCTAGAACACAATGCAATTACAAATTCAAAATTCAAAAGAGAAAAGGACTTAGAATGGTTGTGCCCCAAACACATGGCTTCTATGGATTCGGCATCACTTTCCATTTGTTGCAAAAAGACTTCTCTCACCTTAATGATTAGGGAGAGAAAGATGAAAGACAGAATAAGCTACAGAACCCCAAAAAGGAAAAAAAAAACGTGCCCAGGGGGCGCGGCCGCCGCGGGGGTGGGGGGGGGGGGGGGGGGGGGGTGGGTCTGGTGGAATTCACTTTTCGATCTGATGTTAGCCCAAGAAAATTTCTGTTCAACATGGAAGAAGATAGAGTTTTCAATAAGCAATTTGAAAATATAAGCCCAAAGGAGGGTGAATGAGATCGTGATAAGAATCAAAAAATCCACATGTGAAGCAAGCAATTATTGCCCGCTGATTCATTTATCAGTTTCCAACCATCCTTATGATTCTTATAAAGGGATCCGCACTTTTAATTGTAAAAACATGACGGAAAAAAAATATCTTTAGTTACAAACTGAACTGTTAGAAATTGGTTGGTCATTTCACAATGCAAAAATCACAATGGTCATGTAGAAACTAAAATAGACTTGGTTCAAGGAGATTGGACTTTTTTAACTAAAAATCATTTATCAAGTACAATTCTATAAATTTTCTATTTTTCAAATAATGAGGATTAGATTAAGGATTAAATTAGACTTGGCCTTCTATGTGAAGGAACCAATGCCACATACATATATCAGGATAGCTTCAGTTACCATCCGTAACTAATCTAGATGTATCCCATGCCAAAGAACATGGTAGGCCATTCAAGTCATTTGATTAACATTGTTCATCTAGTTCTACTTATTTTAAAACCCAGATGAACTGAAAGTCAAATGAATAGGATTATTTGGAACTATCAATCCAAACAAATTTTTGTTTTATTACCTTTTTTATTTAATGATCAGATAAATGGGTACGAGTCTCCTAAATATGTAAACCTTTGTTTAAATCATGATCAACAATGTGGGTGACTGATTTTGATGTCTGATCACATTGTTTAACAAAGAACATAATTATGTAGGTTATGCATATGAAGTTTAAAGTTTACCTATAGAATTATAAAAACACATTCCAAAAGAAAAAGTAACAGAAAGGCTCAACTATGATTTTTGGCATGCTACAGCTCAACTATGATTTCTGGCATGCTAGGGCTTGACTATGATTTTTGGCATGCTAGACCTACCTAAGTGCAAAAGTGCAATAAGATATGACCTTGCTCTCTTCTTTTCCTCTTTTTTTTTTTGTTTTTTTCCTACAATTATCAATTTTTCAGTACAAATTAGTTGAAAAATGCTTGCATCAAATTATAATCTCACCCATGGAATGCTGTACCCATGCCAAATTGCCTAGTACACCCTGTACTATATCGCCTTGATCTCGTAACAATAGGGTGTCTATCGTACTGACACTCAATACGCTATCTTATTATGTACCACGTATTGACATTGTAATAAGATGGTACTGGTATGGGGTCCAATACCAAGATGGCAAGCCTTCATCTCACCCTTTGTGGTAGCTTATGCATTGTCAACCAAGACAAGACACTCTTGATAGACAATAAATGCATAATAGTATTGTAAAATATTACACATGCCATTTTTAAACATTTAGTAAGTCATAGTCTGCCAAGCTGCACATGCGTGCACAATGTTGTGCAATTTACTTTTCTTGCATAACATCTTATGAGCTTTAAAAATAATAATCAAAAGTAAAAAAACACCAATAAGAAAATAAGATCATAACTATGTGAAGAGATGCAATGCTTCAAATCATCAATCCACAAGCAAGAGCAAACACTAACAAGACAAACATCACACGACAAGTCCAAAAGTTCCCAATGTCACAAAAACAAGAACACCTTACATTACTATCTTTACATATATAAATCAATTGCTGGTGATAAATAGAATAAATAGAAGTTGCACGTCAATATAATTTTCATGGTGAATGATGATCATAATTGCATCAATAACAGAAAAGGTGACAATGTAAGAAGACATGCCCTTAAACATGAAGAGGGCCAAGTATCACAAAGGCATATATTTTTCGAAACGACAGTCATGAGGGAAAAAAAAAACTTTACCTGGCCTCCTTATCAAACCCAAAGCGAGCCCCAAAATAGAATGCAACAGCCAGCAACCATGCATCACTGTGAACTGCAACTAGTGACAGCCAATCCTTTTCATCCATCCCGTCCCTGGCAAAATTAATCCCTAATGCTGGCTCTGGAAGCTCTGGAGGTACTTCCTCAGCAGGCAAATTTACTTCCCAGGTCTCGTTGGGAAGTCCGTAAAGACACAAGTTCTCCTTTTCTGCAAATGAAATAAAAAGTTCAGTATGGAACATTCTCAATATGCATGTCTCAAACTACTCGAATGACATAATCATATAGCTTTCAATACTCTAGTAAGAAATATGTAATCCATTGCATCGCACAAACAGTAATTTCACAAAATACACAAAATAGCCATTGAGTACTTCTCAGGAAGCGCGGCTACTCAGCATATATCAAGGTTGATGTTTTCTTAAAACATTAACTTGGAGGAACAAACTATGACCAGCTTAAATCTTAACTTTTGTACAAAGTCAAAGAATCAGCTCCGACAATGTAGTTACCATTTACAAAAAACTCTAGTTAACCAAATATCATATATCATAACCAACAATCCTTGTCCCAGCTATAAAACATTAGCTTAAAGTAACCCTCTTTCCCAATCAAAACTACATCCATAATCTCTGAATATGTTAAGGCATCTGGCATGATTTTTTTATTTTTATTTATTTATTTATTTATTTATATTTTTTTTTTTGGGGGGGGGGGGGGGGGGGGGGGGGGGTGGCGGGCGGGCGCGGGGCGGACGGGGAGATTTCATTATGAAACCGTTACATTTGATTTAAATAAACAAAAAAGGCATAAAAGACCAATAATACCCTTGACAAAATCAGATGGACTTTTAAAAAATAAAAATATGATCTTTGAGAACCAGGTCATCTAAGAAACCCAGGAAATCACACACAAATAATTAAAGCAGGGGCAGGGGCAGGTGCAAGAGCTCTAATTACACTAAGGAACAATCCAAAACACGCAAGCAATAAATGAAATGATGGAACCCTAGCACTACCAGATCGAACAAAGAAGGGAACGACTCACCGGTCGGGCGCGGAGGCGGACAGGAGATTTCATTGTCAAACAGTTACATTTGTTTTTGTTTTTAAAAAAAACTTAAAATACAATAATACCCTTGACAAAATCCGAGAACGTCAATGGAATTTTAAAAAATAAAAATATGATCTTTCAAGAACCAGGTCATCTAAGAAACCCAAGAAATCACGCACAATTAATGAAAGCAGGGCAGGTGTAAGAGGTCTAATTACGCTAACGAACATTCCAAAACACGCAAGCAATAAATAAAATGACGGAACCCTAGCACTACCAGATCGAACAAAGAAGGGAATGACTCACCGGGATCACAGAGATGGTAGAACTTGTCAACCTCTGCAACACCAGCAACAACAAAAAACAACTACATGAACAAATCAAAACGAGAAACTGCCTAAAAAGCACCCAAAATCGAGCTCAACAGTGAGAGAAACCGACGAGGAGAGAGAGAAGAGAGAGAGACTTTGATTATGCCGGCTCGCCGGCCTCTGCAATCTCGGAAAACCTCCTCTGCCGTGCGCGAATTGTAGGTCCCCGCACCCCCTTCCATTTCCCACGCGACAGCAGACCCAGCCGGTGGACCTTGCGAGATCCAATGGCGGAAGCGAGCAGGGATTTCGCCCTAGTATCGCAGAACACCAGATTAAAGAGTGAGAGCACAACAAATCAGGGCTCCCAATCTCTCGATATAGATTAGGGTTTTCAACAGCGTTCTGGGCGGAGAGCGTTCAAATCCCAGCTCGATGATGGGGAGAAGAACAGAGGGAGGCGGCAAGGGGAAGGAGAGGAAGGGAGGTTCAATGAGATTTTATTTGGCCTGGAATTTGACGGGTGGGCTTTTTTATTCGTTCCTTCCATTTTATCGTGTCGCTTTGCTTCGTGGTGGTGGCGTGCTGGTGTCGTCGGACGATCTGCGGTCATGTTACCGCCATTAACCTCCACGTTTGAGTGTTTGACATTGGGGGACTGACCTCCACGTCCCGGTTAGACGGGAAAGGCCCACGTATCAATCTCCATCCCAGTAGGATGGTCCACGTGAAAAAAGATATTTCGTGGTACGATTTATGCTGGTTGTGGAGCAATATTACATGCAAATCAAGTTCGGTGTGGCGATTGCTCGAATGTTAGGAGGAGCAAACCAGATTTCTACGCGACCACCAATGCCGGTGAATTGACAAAAAAAAAAAAAAGGGGTAACGTGGTGTCGCTGTTGGGTTGAAGTGCCTTGTAAAGGCCCACTCGTAGATATTATATAATAAAGAAAATAATATCATTGAAAGTAATAAGTAAATGGGAGCGACGTAATTTTTATTCAACTATTTTCTTGAGCTCCCAAGATAATTAAATAATATTTTAATCATTGATGATCGGTGCAGTTGGTTATGTGATTTTTTTTCACGACCAGCTGACAGGGATTCAGAATTTTGATTTGAATATATTTTGATAAAAAAAATTAGAGATATATATAATAAATCTCGTTCACTCGGCCGACACCAGTAATAATCAGGTTGACGTACTCACCTTCGTGTAGGAAGGACGTGTAGGGAAGGACTACAGAAAAATTAATATGCGTCATGTATCGAACATTTTTGGACTGGAATTGGGAGACCGTCTGGGGTGGCCATGCCCGGAGTCTAACTCCTTCCCCCTTTTATTCCATCAAAAAAATTAATAATAATAATATTTAATAAAATATCTCTTATTTATATGTATAATAATAATTTAATTATAAAATAAAAATTTATCATCGCTTGTATTTGTAGTTCTCATAAGAATACGTCCATTAACTATTAGAGTTGCAATCTCCAGCATCAATCTTAAAAAAAATTAACATATAGACTTGTTGCCCAAATTTGAACGCCACAACTCTAAAGATGATCTCAAGTATTTGTAGTTGTCATAAGAATACGTCCATTAACTATTAGAGTTGCAATCTCCAGCATCAATCTTAAGAAAAATTAACATATAGACTTGTTGCCCAAATTTGATCGCCACAACTCTAAAGATGATCTTATGCTCCATAATTTCTCCTATCGAGTTGATTATAGATTGCTTTTTCATCGCACTTATAAAACTTGTCGTAACAATTGCTTACCCGATTTCGAGATGGCCATCGGATCATCGATTAAGATGGAGACAACCACTAGATAACTAACTAAGAAGGGGCCATATCATCGACTATGCCATCGATCGTGAAAGAGATAACTACAAACTATTAGACTACCCAATAACTAACTAAGTAGAGCATAACTAATTCGATCACTATATTGACTAACTGCAATACCTTACACCGAGAGACTATAGACAGCCATGCCCGATTAACATCCCTATACACGTATCCACTGAGTATTTACTCGAGCCCGACTAACTTCCAAAATAAACTTGGTCGGGCGTGCTAGGGTATAATATTGGGACTCTCTAGACAAAAGACAAGCTATCCAAGTACTCGGAATCCATGACGCCCGAGTAAGCGACAAAGATCGACCAACCATAGTAGTCTCAGCAAAGAACAGCTATCCCAACAAAGATCGTGGAGGACAGAATTATGGTAGACAAGGTAGTGAGGAGCAAGATCTCAACCGAACTAGCTATCCTAATTAAAAGATATCGACAGAAAAAACTCTAAGGAACAAGATCCCAACATCATAATGAATTTTGTTGTACATGTCAGAGGAGGCCACTTCCCAAATAGCATTCAATTACTCCATGTAACCTTATAAATTGGTAAGAGTGGACCCCTGGCAAAGGTAACGCATCCTTACACCACTCTCGCGCTCATTCAATCTCATCATTGCTCTCAACTCTAGCTGTTGTAGCCCTTCTTATCCTCTCACTGATTGGAGCATTGGAGGGTTCCTTGCTGATCACTACTGATGGGACTGTTCTTGCAGGTCCCCATCTACGGAGCACCCAGAAACATCATCTTATTCTATTGGAGAAGGCCAAAAGACCCTCAAGTGCTGCTAGAGCCCAGTGAAGGGTGATTTGTCAGTAACATATTAGCGCACAAAGTAGAGGATAAAGCATCAAGAAAAAGATCCCAGAGCTTGGAGCTCAATAGTGACAACACGAGTGCAGGATGCCTCTACTAGTCATATCGAATTCTCCCCATGCCATGACGAACGGCATAGTCCGATGGTGTAGCTATTCGCCCCTCCACCCCTTCCACTAGGACCCAGCAGGACCTGCTTGCTACCTTAATGAAACAAGTCCAAATGCTAGTCACAGTGGTATAGAGTTTGTAGTGCTAGCAATCCGCGATAAGGCAGCAACAACAGGAAATCTCAACCATTCCGCTGTTGCTACTTGACCCAACCACCAATCCCTTGGGTGGAGATCTTCCCAGTGACGGACTTCTCATTGGCTATGGTCCCCTTCATCCTGTTGATTAACCTGTTGGTTCCTTAGAGGAAGGTTCTCTCATCAACGGACCATCCACTAGTCATGGTCTCCCACATCGTGCCGAGAAAGTCCCCTACATGACGAATGATAACCAGAAAAATAGCCAAAATAGGAGAAGTACCCTCAATCTTTATTTGAATCATTGTCCAAATCCTCTCAAGAGGGATCTATTGATGTGATTGTTCAGCAACTAGCCAAACAATGTCTCAATGACTATGATCGCAACCTATATAACATCGATCGCTAACTTGTTGATCTTCAAGGAGGAGTCGAGGCACGATAGAGTTCAATACTTATCCCCCTTTTTTCCATCGAATCTTAGAAGAACCAATTCCTATTTGGTTCAAGATACCCTGGCTAGAGCTCTATGATAGTACCACCAACCTGCTAGATCATCTGGAGAGCTATAAGGCTCTCATCCAAATTCAAGCCATCTCAGATGCCTTACTTTATATTGCCTTCCCAGCCACTCTTCATAAAGTGGCTTGAGTATGGTATTCCAGACTCAAGCCAAGGAGTATTTACTCCTTCAAGTAGTTGGAAAGGAAGTTCGTGGCTCACTTCAATGTCAATCAAAAAATACCACGAGATCCTAACAATCCTTTTTCCATCCGATAGCAAGATAGAGAGTCCCTGAATGACTACATGGCACAATTCAAGATGGCAATGTTAGAAGTCTATCACTTGAATGAGTCCGTGACATGCTGGTCCTAAAGAGAGACACTAAAGAGAGGACTCTGGACCTCCTGCTTCACCTACTCTCTGGGTAAGACTTATCCTAAGTCTTATTCGAAAATGCTGACTCGCATATAGAAGTACATCCGTGCAGACAAGAGAGCTCTCACTAGGCGAGAGATCGATGAGAAGCCAAAAAAGTAGCAAGCTCAAGGAGAGCCAAGCGGAGCTTGGATCGAGAAGACTAACTCGTCTTACTGACCAAGTCCCAAGCCAAAGAACTTAATCAGTAAATTTGATAACTATACCCCTCTCCTAGCCTCCATATCCAAGATCCTTATGGACATAGAAGGAGAGCTACCCAATGAAGTCTTTGGCCTCTCACGACAAAAGTAAGTATTATTGCTTCTACCGAGACCATGGCCATGATATTGAGGACTGCTTTTAGTTCAAGAGGGAGATTGAAGATCTTGTTCAGTGAGACTACCTGCAAAAATATATCATGGAGGAGTTCGAGTTGATGCCCAGAATTTTGGCCAGTACTAGACTCAAGTCAAGATCGATAATCAATTGATAGTTGAACAAGTCGGCATGATCGCCTGAAGGGCTGAGCATTCTTCGAAGAGGCCATGGAAAGAGGAGAGGGAAGAAAATATAATCTCTTTTTTTGATGGAGATTTAGTCAGAGTTCAAGATTTCCATGATGATACTATTGTCATATCTATGATAATAGCAAAACATGATATAAAGAGAATTATGGTTGATGGGAAAAACTCAACTAACATTTTATTTTATGATATTTTTATTCTGATAAACTTATTTGAGAATCAGTTGAGATGGATTTCTATACTCATAGTCGGCTTCTCTGGAAACTCAATCGGGGTCGAAGGAGAAATCACTCTTTCTATCATTGTAAGAACCCCACCTCGATAAAGCACTATCTTCCTCATTTTTATTGTTGTTCAGGTGTCCTAGGTGTATAACGTCATCTTTGGATGGTTAGGACTCAATCGGTTAGATGCGATTGTCTCTACTAAACACCTTCTCATCCATTTCCCGATAAGGAATGGAGTCAGCGAGATGCATGGCGACCGGTAATTGGCCCGACAATGCTTCATGATGGCACCTAAAGTGTAGAAAACTAATGAAGTACCAATCGCTGAGCAACTCAACCAGAGAAAGCCTGAAAACAAAGGAGAATAAACCAAGCAACTACTCTCTTGTCCACTAAAAGATGATCCTGTAAAGACCATGCAAATTGGAGCCCTCTTGCCTGAAGAAGAATGGGACCGACTATTAGAATTCCTTCAATAGAATGCAAATATTTTTTCTTGGTCGGCATCTGATATGCCAGAGATTCTCCTAGAGGTTATCACCCATAAGCTAAATATCGATCCAAAGTTCAAGCTTGTTTGGTAGAAGAAAAGAAGCTTTGCCCCTTAAAGATAGAAGGCCATTGACAAAAAGGTCGATAAACTTTTGGCAACTAGATTCATTAGGAAAGCTCGTCATCTTGACTAGCTGGCAAATATAGTTATGGTCAAGAAAGTAATAGAAAGTAGAGAATCTGCATCGACTACACTGATCTGAATAAGGCATGTCTGAAAGATAGGTTTCTATTATCGAAGATTAATCAGCTGGTTGATGTTACTTTCGGACATAGGCTACTTAGCTTCTTGGATGCCTTCTCAGGCTATAACCAAATAAGGCTGGCTCTTGTAAATGAGGAGAATATTGCTTTCATCACCGAAAAGTAATTTATTATTATAAAATGATACCTTTTGCTTTGAAAAATGTAGGAGCACCTATTAATGGTTAGTCAACAAGGTCTTCAAAGATCAAATTGGTCAGAATATGAAGGTCTATGCCAACAACATGCTCATCAAGAACTTCAAAGAAGTTAACTATATCAAAGACCTGAAGGAAGCCTTTGATACCCTTCATCGAGATCAAATGAAGCTGCATCCGAGTAAGTATGCTTTTGGTGTCTTAGGTAGTAAATTTCTTAGATTCTTGGTCACCAATCAAGGTATTGAGGCAACTCCAAAGAAGATCCATGCAATCCTCGACATGCGGCATACAACTTTTAAAAAAGAAGTGCAGCAACTCACTAGATGCATCACTGCACTCAACCTATTTATCTTGAGATTGGCTTAGCGGTGCTTGCCATTTTTCAAGATCTTGTAATAAATACATAACTTCAACTAGATAGGGGAATGCCGACAAGCTTTTGAGAAGCTAAAAAAGTTTCTTGGATCTTCATCCTTGCTTTTCAAGCCTAAAATTGAAGAAGAGCTTTACTTATACCTTGTTACATCTCTAGAAGCAGTTAGCTCTGTACTCACTCAGGTGGATGACAAAGGAATCTAAAAATTTATTTACTATACCAGTCGAGTTCTCCATGAGGCAGAGATCGGGTACTCTAAATTTGAAAAGATAACTTATGCACCAATTATCTCTGCGCAACGTCTCAGGCCTTACTTCTAAGTCCATTCAATAATTGTCCTAATTGACCAACTACTTGATCACTGTCGTAGGTGATCAAAAATAATTTTACCAACTCAAACTATAGTTAGGGTAAGTTAGAATCGTATCCTCAAGGATCATTTGAGGTTATGTTCACTTTCAAAAAAATTTTATTAGAATTTTAATTAAGTTAAAAGATAAAAGAGTGGGAATATATTTATAACTAAGAACAAGAATTAAATTAAATTAATAAGCAAGACATTAACAAGAATATGAAAGATGTTTTAGATTTCGATTCAGTATTTAGTATCATATCAAGTATTTATTCAATATATAATTATTAAATTATAATTGATCTCCGAGCATAACCTATCTTGCTTGATATAGACTTTGATCCATTCCTACATAGTCATAGACTATTCAAAGTCTCTAATCATAAAAATAATATTTTCTATAATTCGATTTCAAATATAGCCTAGCTTGCTAAGTATGAATCATATCATGAGATCACGACTTGTCTTTACGTAGTCTTAGACTATTCTAAAATTTAATTATAGTTTAGACATGAAGAACAAAACTTGAAGTAATGAAAAATAATTTTATTCATGAAAAACAAACATTACAATCAAGTAATAATTACATAAAGAAAAATTATAAAATATAAATACTAAAAATCTCATCTACTCCTCAAAGACAAAACTCCTTAGCCGCACATGATCTTCCCTTCCTCTCTCTTTACGCAAGGCTTTAAAGGGATTCCAGGAATTGATGCCTCCAAGTAAAGGCATGGGAGCCTTTTTATAAGTATTAACAGAGGAGAGATTTTCATAATTTTTGGTATGGGGGACTAAAAAAAGAGATCATAGGAGCAGCTAAGATTTATTTCCCACAAAATCAATGATTGGATGGTAAACCAAATTCCAGTTGAAATATACTTAGAATCCTAACAGGTTTAACCTTCAAATCCATCTCTAAATCAATATTTGACTAGTTGAGGATTGATGTTTATTGGATGTTGATGAAATGCCTAAGAATTATGTGATCAAAACTTCATCAAAGCCAGGCTGAGTCATAGCCGTTTGATCTTGGATTGCTCTCGAGCCATTGGATCATACTCTGATAGCTTACATGGCCTTCTCTCAGGTGACCACTCCCAGGCAGGCCACTGAATCAAGCCCAAGGTCTACAGAGAGGTAGCAGCAAACAGAGGAGAAGGAAGGTGGTGGCCAGCTTCTTTGAAAAGGAGGACATAGCTAGACTAGAGAAGAAGGTGGTGGCAATCATGGTGGATCAGGCAGAGGAGTGGCAGTAATGGCATCGAATTAGATCAGTTTAGGCAATGGCTTGGTGGCTTCAGGGACAGAGAGGATGAAGGCAACGAGCAGCGACTGCGGGTAGTTCAGGTCGAGAAGGAGGTGGATGATGGCTGATAATGGATGATAGCAATGGTAGCGAGGAGGATGGCTAGGATGGCATCTCAGAATGGGTGGCAGCCATGGCTGCGATGGAGATGGGAAGGAGACAGTGACACTTGAAACGGAAGGAGGTGGCAGAGATGGGGATGACCAACAACGAGAAGGATGCCTGGTGGCATCTCAGAATAGAGAAGGGGGTGGAACTAGTTGATAAGGGGAAAGAAAAGCATAATAGGGAATCTTGCAGTGAAAATCCTTCCACGGTCCACGATTTTGAATCACAAACCGATAGCAATGGCTGTTGTAGATCACTCGAGCATTTCATAAACCAATATGGATCGACTGGTTTAAAACTCATGCAAACTCTTTAATAATCTTTAAACTTCAATTTCAGATTCATTTTAAGTTCGATTTACTTCAAATTTATTTTATTTGAACCCATAAATCGAGTTCTTTATATTGCTGATCTTCTTTCCTGTAAAAGATATATAGAAATATCAATTATAAATAAATCAATAAAACTTAATTCTTAAATTAATATTTATATATATAATATAATTATTACTACTCAAGGCTATCTTGTAATAGCCTGACACCTCTGAGAGGATGGCCAAATAGATAATTAAGCTTAATGAGTTTGACATTTCTTATCGTCCAAGGTCATCTATGAAGGTCTAAGTCTTGGTCGACTTCCTCATTAAGTGTACATGGTCAAATGATAAGCTTGAAGAAGTATCAGCTGACCAACCTGTTGTGCAACCCGACCTAAGGATGATCTGGATTCTTCATATAGATGGAGCTTCAAGTTTCTAAGGATGTAAAGTTGGACTAAATCTTACTAACTCAAAATGAATGGTTGTCGAGTATGCTTTATGTTTTGCATTGAAGGTAACCAATAACCAAGCCAAGTATGAACCTCTTCTAGTCAGGTTAAAGCTCGCCAAGCAACTCAGAATGAAAAGTCTAAGGGTCTTCACCGACTCTTAGCTAGTAGTCATCCAAGCAACCGGTGAATATGAAGCTCGAAACCTGATGATAGCCAAATACCTTAACAGGCCTTGATGTCAGTATTCAAGTACTTTAGCATCTTCCACACCTCCCAGTATAAGAATGCCAGAGCAGATCCACTCTCTTGGCTAACAACCTTGGCAAACAACTCCCTCGATCGAACTTATATCGAGTACCTGGGAACTCCCAGCATCAACAAAACTAAGGAAGTCTAATAGATTGTTCATGAGCCCAGTTAGATAAATCCTTTCATCAACTTCTTGACCAAAAGCATTCTTTCCGACAATCCCTTAAAGTTTAAAAATTCAAGTAGAAAAGCTTTCCAATTCGTGCTACTAAATAAATAACTTTACAAAAGATCTTTCTTGTTCTTGTTTTTCAAGTATCTGCAACCTGCAGAAGCTAGCTACGTGCTTCAAGAGATTTATGAAAGAATCTATGAGAATCATCTGAAGGGTAGGTCCCTGACCCACAAAGCTTTAAGACAAGGATACTATTTGTTGCCGCCAAGATCGCCATGGCTTGTAGCTGCTGCCGGTGCCGGAGTGCTCTTCCCTCGCCGCTGCCTGGCGATCCTCTAGTCCTGGACATGCGAAACAGGGGTCAGTGACACGAGCCAGGGTTTTCGATGGCGATACTCCGACGGTCAAGTCAGTGACGATCCAGGGGAATAGATCCTCCCGGTCGGGCCCCTCTTGATGGACTCCGTGCTAGGAGGAGTAAATGGTGTGAGAATGAAGATGAAAACATAGCAGGGGGAGAATAACGACGAGGACAGAGGGGTTCCATGTTCTACCGCCTCTCTTTGTTTCCCTCGTTTTCCTTCGGTAGTGGTGGTAGTGGTGGTGCTTTGCCCTCTTGATTGAGCTTGCACTTGTGTTAGAATTGTATTGTTGTTACCTTCCCCCTTCTAGGGATGTCGATCATTCTTTGTAATTGAAAAATGGCCATTGGACGCTTGCCTCGGGATTCTCGCTGGGCTGGCAGACGCGTGCGGCAGGATTCCGTGCCATAAACGGGACATCTTTCCTGACATATGGTAGGGGAAGCTTCCATTCGCTTTGACATCTTCTCCGATAGCCCCATTCCGGGAAGCCTGGCAGAGCCTCGATCCGGGGATCGCCACCCCAGGGGTTCATGCTCTCTGACTAGCCCATCCTCCTGGAAGTACGGGTGGACAGGCAGTTATTGTGGTATGGGGGGTGCCACTTCGTAGTCCTTGGATGGCTCGCCGGCGTCCTGGGATGGCAAGGCTCGCTCCGACCCAAACGCTCTGAGCTTGCGAGGTCACCTCGGCTCCGGAGGGTAGGGTACGGACCCGGTCTAGAGGGCTCGTACTCGGAGAGGCTCTACGTGGCAAAGGAGGGCTGAGCTCGACTCCGACCATATGGCTCAACCTCCGAGGGTCTTGTTGGGAATTATGTCCCAAAGCCAATCGCCTGGGTTGTAGGCGGTTGAGCTCAATATTGTACTCTTTCTTTGAATTAATAAAATATTATTTTTGGCAGCTCATCACATATTGTATTTCCCTGAAATGAACTCTTTCCATGTGATGAAGTCCTTAGGACTGCACTGACTTTGATACAGAGAGGATGTATCGAGTGGTCTTTAAACCCTGTTCACAACCAAAGGATATATTGTACTGGATGGCAATATATCAAGTATAGGTTGTTGTAGTTCATATCGTTTGGTTATTCTCTTGACCAAATGAGTGTGGTGACACTGATGTGATCTGCAAGTGGGATATGTGATATCTCATTGAACGTGACTCCGTGCAGCCCCTTTCTGCCAAAGGGATACTCACGATTGGATATGGGTATATGTGTCCCTCCGACCTAAGGTCATTACGGTAGCTTGCAAGCAACTCCCTGTGCTTTGGTGCCGAACTACCCGGATTTTTAATCCGGTGACGGAAGGTTTCTGGGTACAGGCAAGTACTTGTGGAGCAGTGATGGACCAAGATGGAATTGACCTGTCCAAACAGTTTGGATTGAATGTCTCGCAGTATCTCAATTTAGCAAATCCTCAGCCGGGGTAGCCCTAGTGAGAGTCACTGGGCTTGCAAGGTTGAGACACGTGTCGACTGACTCAGTCTGGTTTGGCAGCCCAATCTCAGTCGTCCTGAGCATTAGAAGTCAAAGGGACGAATTATATGGTAACCATATGCCAGAGGTTTGATAGTTTGCTCCCGCATCTTCGACCTATCCGGACGCCGGGATCCATTGCTAGATGGTTTTCTGTGCTGGTACTAGAATTGTTCTAGTGCTACCGTTTATGTTCGAACCTATGAGGTCACACGCCATAGAGGATTACTCTTTGATCCGGATACCGATTACGATTGGAAATCGTCTCGGTTTTATGGTCACAGTATTTTTTGAGCACTCTTTTTCTCGTCTTGCCCTTGTCTGTGTTAACCGAAAATTGTTCCGGGCTGACCAGGACTGCGCCAAGTTTTTTCTGAATCAATTTTGAACTGATTCGGAGTTCGTTTTGGCCTTCAATTGGTTGTGAACCAATTTTAATCCATTGAACCAATTTAATTAGACTTGAACCGGTTCAATTAGATTGAACCAAGAGGTTTAAATGGATTGGACCATTTTTTTTTGCTTGGACCGGTTTTGAACCGGTGTTCTTTTTTACCATGTAAATGTTTTACACGTTGAAACCCAAGCGCTGGAAGCCCAAACGACCGAAGGTTTGATGCTAGGCGGGCGTCCTTTCTTCTCCCTCCACCGGCTATGTTTTAACCTTGTTTAATGGCTGATTTATTTGAAAAAACGCAGCCGGCTGCCTCTTCCTCTCCCAGTCTCTCCGTCTTCCTCTCTGCTGCCCTTAAATACAACTGCAGTCCCCTAGTTCATCGTGATATAAAAAAAATCTGGGCGCTGAATTTTTCTGCAAGGCTGAAAATGCTGAGATTGTTCTTCCCTTTGAGAGCTTCCATCTTCCATTCCACCGGTGACTTAGAGGCCTGGTTTTGGTGAGAGATTGGGAGAGAAAAGGTCCTTGATTCCCTTCTTGGTTAGTGCTCAATCCGTGGAAGAATTTTGGTTTTGGAGAAAACCAATTTCAGAACAGTGTTCTGCCTTCTTCCACCCTCCCACCGTTCCAACGTTTCCGGCGACTAGCATCGTGCGAGAGGCTAGATCAGAGGAGCCCCAGGCATGTCTCCCCTCTAGAGGGTGTTCGCTTGAGCACCTAGGAGCCGGATCAACCTTAGTTGCTGCTATTTTCTTGTGTTCTATTTTTGGTTGTTGCAGAAATTTTTGTTCAGAATTTCTTGGATGAACGGACTTCAATCGATTGGAAGATTGGTGCAAATCCCTCTCCTTTGAAGCAAGAAGATCTCTTGCTGTTGGTGAAGGAGAAGAGACCAAGAGATTGGCCGTTTGATTTGGGTTTGCTGCAACTTTTGGAGAAGAAGAACAGAGCGTCCCAAAGGCTGCTGGAAGAAGACAATAGGAATAAACTTATTCCTGTTATCCCAGCTATTCCAGCAGATATTCCAGAGTTATTCCAGGCAGAATAAAGGTACGGAAAATTATTTTTTTAATCATGCATAAATAGATTTATTTGTTTAATTTTTGCAAATATTTTTATATCATGATACATGCCTTCATGCAACTAGAATAGATTAGTTTCTAGGTGGAGCAGTTTTTCGTTGCGCGATTTTTAAAACAAGTTTTAAAATCCATTCTGCTCCCACAGCTGTTTGCATGCCTAATGTAGGATCATGTCAAACCACCTGCAACGTTTTCTTACAGGTCTCGCTCTGGAGGGCAGAATGCGGGCCCGGTCCAGAGGGCTCGCGCTCGAAGAGGCTCCACATGGCGGAGGAGGGCTGAGCTCGACTCCGACCACAGGGCTCAACCTCCGAGGGTCTCGCTCTGGAGGGCAGGGTGCGTGCCCGGTCCAGAGGGCTCGCGCTCGGAGAGGCTCCACGTGGTGAAGGAGGGCCGAGCTCAACTTTGACCACAGGGCTCAACCTTCAAGGGTCTCACTCTGGAGGGCAGGGTACGGACTCGGTCTAGAGGGCTCGCACTTGGAAAGGCTCCACGTGGCGAAGAAGTGCTGAGCTCGACTCCGACCACAGGGCTCAACCTCCGAGGGTCTCGCTTTGGAGGACAGGGTATGGACCCAGTCCAGAGGGCTCGCACTCGGAGAGGCTCCACATGGTGGAGGAGGGCTGAGCTCGACTCCGACCACAGGGCTCAACCTCCAAGGGTCTTGCTCTGGAGGGCAGAGTGCGGGCCCGGTCCAGAGGGCTCGTGCTCGGAGAGGCTCCATGTGGCGGAGGAGGGCTAAGCTCGACTCCGACCATGGGGCTCAACCTTCGAGGGTCTCGCTCTGGAGGGCAGGGTGCGGTTTCGGTCCAGAGGGCTTGCGCTCGGAGAGGCTCCACGTGGCGAAGGAGGGCGGAGCTCGACCCTGACCACAGGGCTCAACCTCCGAGGTCTCGCTCTAGAGGGCAGGGTACGGACCCAGTACAGAGGGCTTGCGCTCGGAGAGGCTCTACATGGTGGAGGAGTGCTGAGCTCGACTCCGACCACAGGGCTTAACCTCCGAGGGTCTTGCTCTGGAGGACAAGGTACGGACCCGGTCCAGAGGGCTCGCGCTCGGAGGGGCTCCACGTGGCGGAGGAGTGCTGAGCTCGACTCCGACCACAGGGCTTAACCTCCGAGGACCTCGCTCTAGAGGGCAGGGTATGGACCCGATCCAGAGGGCTCACACTCGGAGAGGCTCCACATGGCGGAGGAGTGCTGAGCTCGACTCCAACCACAGGGCTCAACCTCCGAGGTTCTCGCTCTAGAGGGCAGAGTACGGCTCTGGCCTAGGCATCCAGAGCTCACAGGCCCGACCTGGTGGAGGACGGAGCTTGGCTCGCTATCTCGAGAGAGCTCAGCTCAGCTCGGCAGAGGAGATCGAGCAGGAGAAATGACGCGGCATCTTCCCTTGATGTGGCGCCTGTCGGCTCCCCCACGTCAGCGATCCCGCCACATCACTATTAGCCTACCATGCAAGAGGATGCCATGAGCTTGTTCGAAAGTATATCTAGTGCCAATGCAATGCCAACATTCAGTAGCAACCAGCTACTCAACTGGCTTAGCTCTTTTTTTTTGGCCCTTCACCTAATGGGAAATAGACATACTCAATCCATTTTCTCCAGTAGCTGGCTAGCAAAAGTTTATCATCTTTAAAATCAGTTACTTACCAAATGGATGGAGGTAGAACCCTTGGCACACATCACCGAGAGCAAAGTCAAGAACTTCTTCTGGAAGTCAATCATCTACCGATTCAAACTTTTTCATGTCATCATCATCGACAATGATCGATAGCTTGATAATCGGGCATTCAAAGATTTATGTGCCGAACTCTACATTCAACACTAATTTATATCTATCAGACACCCTCAATTAAATGGAGAAGCGAAAGTCAAGAATTAGACAATTCTTTAAAGACTTAGACTAAGTTGGGTGAAGCCAAGGATAGATGGATGGACGAGTTACCTTGAGTACTATGGGCATACCATACAACTTCTCAAGACTCCCTTCAACTTGGCCTTTGGCATCGAAGCAGTGATCCTAGTCGAGATCGAACTCCTAACCATGTGGATCGAGCACTTTAGTGAGTCAAGTAACTTGAGCCGATTGAGAGCCAATCTTGACTTGCTGGAGGAAATTCAGAACCAGGCCCACCAGTGAATGATAGCGTATTGACAACGAGTAGCTTGGTATTACAACTCTTGAGCAAGGTTGAAAACTTTTCATCTAGGAGATCTATGCTAGGATATGCGAAAGTCTCAAGACCCATCGAACAAGTCAAGCATCTCCAAATTGGAAAGAACCTTACCGAGTAACTAAAGCCCTATAGCAAGGAGCTTACCAGATAGAAAACCTCAATGGGGCACCAATCCTTCAAACTTGGAATGCTAATCTCTGAATATATTATTAATGATATAATAATTTTCATTCGACAATATAAAAAGATTTTCTTCAATAATGTTCCTAAAGGTCCCATCTCATTATTCAAACTTTCAGCCATCCAACAACTCCGATGAAGCTTATCGAGTCATCTAGCTAACTGACACCCAGTCGAAGAAGATACCTACATTCTTACCTCCATTTGACTGACTAACTCTTGATCGAAGAAGATGGTTGCATTCTTACATCTCCATCTTGGATCATACTCCCATCTGACTAACTAATATCCGGTCGAAGAAGATGGTAGCATTCTCACATCTCTATCTTGGATCTCACTCTTATCGATTGACTAATATCCGGTCGAAGAAGATGGCTATGTTCGCAACCACCATCTTGGATCTCACCTCCATTTGACTGACTAACTCCTGATTGAAGAAGATGGTTACATTCTTACACCTCCATCTTGGATCTTACTCCCATCTGACTGACTAATATCCGGTTGAAGAAGATGGCTACATTCTCACATCTCTATCTTGGATCTCACTCCCATCGATTGACTAATATCCGGTCGAAGAAGATAGCTATGTTCACAACCTCTATCTTGAATCTCATTCCTATCTGGCCGACTAATATCTAGTTGAAGAAGATGGCTGCATTCATGACCTCCATCTTGGATCTCACTCTCATCCAGCCGACTAACAACTTGTCAAAGAAGATAGCTGCATTTTCATACCTTTATCTTGGATCTCACTCCCATACAGTCGACCAACAACCAGTTGAAAAAGATGTCCACATTCTTAAATCTCCATCTTGGATCTCATTCCTATCAAACTGACTAACATCCAGTCGAAGAAGATGGCTACGTTTACAATCTCTATTTTGGATCTCATTCCCATCCAGCTGACTAATACCTGATCAAAGAAGATGACTGTGTTCTCACACCTTCATCTTGGATCTTATTTCTATTTGATCGATTAATAATCGATCAAAGAACATGACTACATTTTCATATCTACATCTCGGGTTTTACTTCCATTTTCATTCAGATTTTACTCCTATTCTCATTTAGATTTTACTTTATTTTATTCGGATTTTACTTCCATTCTCATTCAAGTCTTACTCCCATTCTTACATACGGATATTTGGGTTTGACTTCTATCTTCATTTAGATTTTACTCCCATTCTCATTCAGGTCTTACTCCTATTCTCACCCAAGAACTTACTCCCCTCCGGCCGCTCAACAATCAGCTGATTGATAATCTATCATCTCCCTTGGCGACTAGCTAATATTCATTTGTCTTAAAAAAGGTGTCAGCATAGTCAAGTGGCGACCAACTCTCTACATCTGTGTAGGATATACCAAGTCCTATAGTCAAAAGTCTTGTTCCTATATTCAGGAAGGTCACAACATGAAAATATTTGGCTAAGGCCCCTCTCCTGATGGAAAAACTTGGCAAAAATTCATTCAAATTTGTAAGATTACATCGGACATAGACTCTAGGATGATCAATTGATACATAGTTCTTAGGCTGGACTATCGAATAGCAACCAACTTCCTACAGCTGGTGAGATTCCTAAGTCCTATCAACCAGGTAACTTATTTAGCTACCGTGCACTGAATAAACTCATTGTCAAGCAAAACCAAGTATAACTTCATTCAAAGGCTTCAAAATTTCATGCAAGCCAAAATGATTTATAAGAACATGAAAATATATTTCAAATTTTGAACTATAGGTGCACATATTTGTCTAAAAAACAAAGAATTTTTTAAACATAAAGTTGAAACTAAATATGAGCCCAATATAAATAAATTTCAGAATGCATCTAAGTATAAAGTATAAAGGATCAAAGGGATTCATCAAAATTAATCCATTACAATATGAAAGAATATCTCTTTCTTTTCTTGACCTCAACCAAGTCCATTGCATTTAGTAGAAACAAACACCTCTCCCAGGAGGTATTTTGATTTGCTGTAGATCCTGTTCTACAACATTGCTTTTTATATAGATAAGAGGGACCTCCGATCAAGGTACACTAGTTACCACATGCTCATACATTTGTTTTCCTAGCTCTTTTGTGGTTATCTTTCATAGCTCTGGTTGTTGCCTAGATTACCCAACTAACTTGAGCATTGGACTATCCTCGCTAGTACCCACAGCCTGGGTTTCCTTGCAAGTCTCTGTCCATGAGCAGTGCTGATGCGGGACAGAGATTGGACTGGATCGCTGGCGAGCATGAAAGTCACCAGAGATTAGGATTTGCAAAGGAGGAAAGAAGAGGGTGCAGGGTTAAGAAAAACACTGGGGTTCACATAGATTCCCCAAGAAGAACAAGCACATAGCAAAGGGGCTCACATAGATGCCCTGGGCTCACACAGATGCCCAAAATCAGGGATCACACAGAAATCCTGGGAAGATGGAGAAGGGATCATACAGATACCCTAGGATCACACAGGTCCTTCACACAGAACAGTAGAAATTTTATTCATCCATCCTTCCTTATTACAAAAGGCTGAGGGTGGTATTTATAGATTTTCCAACCCTCATTTGAATTTGAATACAAGATAAAAAGATAAGAATGAATCAAATATAAATATAAGATAGGATAAGATAAGCCTATCCATATATCAATCCTATCTAACCAAATCCTAATTCAAATTTTAAATAAAAGATAAATCCAAAATAAATTTATTCCAAAAAATGCTTCAAGATCTGTGCCACTCCAAGAATTATGCTTGCTCCAAGATCCGTGCTTGAGATGTCCCCATCATTCTCCTATGGTGGGGTGAACTCGACTCCGTCGAATCAGGCTGAGCGAGGTTGATGGAACTGAAACCAATCAAAAAGGACTCCGATGCTGGGTTCACCCCTTTTTATGTTTTGTCAACTTCTTTTTTTTTTTCACTGATTTTTTTATTGGCTGCTTTGAGATATGTGCAGCTATGAAATTCATGCAGTTCCAGGAAGCGTGCAGCACTGAAGTCGTCAATAGTGAAGGGCATTTGCCTTCACGTTCGTGCAATCATCTTGGTGTCTTCTTCTCCATGGATCGAGTGCTGGGTGCAACAGAGGGCAGCACGGAAGGAGAGTTCACCGGCTATGGTACCAGAATGACGGTGGCGGCCATGACGGAGGAACGCGGCTAGCCGACGGAGAGCACTGAGGTGATCCGGTGGAGCATTCGATCTGAAGCTTGAGGGCGACGATGAATCAGGTGTTGGGGGTCGCCGGCTGTAGGCACGGGAGATGTCGTTGACGGAGAGAAGAAGACGACCGCCGGTGGGCTCGAAGGTGATCTCTCCGGTGAGGTCGGTGGACCAGAGTCTTTCACAGAGCGGCTGGGAGTTGAGGTTGAGGATGGTGCAGTAGTGCACTGCATCGACGAGGAGGGAAGGCATTGGCGGTAGAAGAAATGGAGGATTCTGGACTGCTGGAGGGCGGAGAGATCAGTTTTTTTAGAACATGGGAGTTTGAGTTGGGGGCCGCAAAGGCTGGGATTATAAAGAAACGAGGAGAGACTGAACTGGGCGAGGGCTTCGGTGGCTGGGATTTCGCCGGAGAGATTGTTGTTCGAGAGGTTGAGGAAGTGGAGGCTCCGCTGGTCGAAGGGCGGGATCTCCCCCGTGAGGAGGTTGTCTTGGAGACAGAGGGCGTACAGCCGGGGGATTGCAGCGAAGGCCACTGGAATGGGGCCGGAGAGAAGGTTGCTGGAGAGAACAACGATCTTGAGGCGGTGAATGGCGGCGAGAGTGGCCGGGATCTGGCCGAAGAAGCGATTGTCGTGGAGGTAGAGGGACTTGAGGTTGGCGAGAGGGGCGAGGTCGGGGATGGCGCCGAAGAGGGAGTTGGACTTGAGACTAAGGACACGGAGTTGGTCGAGGGGAGCGAGGATCTCGGTCGTTAGAGTGCCGGTGAGGTTGAGGTACTCGAGCACAAGCTTGGTGACCCTCCCATCAGAAGAGCACTCCTTGACTCCGTACCACCCATTGCAGAGCTCCGATGAGGCCTCTCGCCGCCACGGGATGGCGTCCAAGGGATCGATGGAGGCTTTCAAAGCTAAAAGGGCCTCCGTGTCGCTAGATTTAGCTTTACTAGAGGAAATGTGAGCAAGAAAGAAACAAAAGAAGAAGAGAAAAAGGGAGGAATGGTGGTGGGTGACCGGCTGGGGGGAGGGTGGTCCGACGTCAATGTTGGGGAAGGATCCGTGGACGAGATTTGAAACAGGGAAGAAAGAGAACAGTGGGCCGGTGATGAAGCAGAAAAATCCTAATCCTTTAGCTCTGATACCATTTGATATGGGACAGAGATTGGACTGGATCGCTGGAGAGCATGAAAGTCACCAGAGATTAGGATTTGCAAAGAAGGAGGAAAGAAGAGGGTGCAGGGTTAAGAAAAATACTGAGGTTCACATAGATTCCCCAAGAAGAACAAGCACATAGCAAAGGGGCTCACACAGATGCCCTAGAAGAACAAGCACATAGCAAAGGGGCTCACATAGATGCCCTGGGCTCACACAGATGCCCAAAATCAGGGATCACACAGAAACCCTGGGAAGATGGAGAAGGGATCATACAGATATCCTAGGATCACACAGATCCTTCACACAGAACAGTAGAAATTTTATTCATCCATCCTT
Organism: Areca catechu; assembly: GCA_021397845.1. Lineage (NCBI taxonomy): Eukaryota > Viridiplantae > Streptophyta > Magnoliopsida > Arecales > Arecaceae > Areca > Areca catechu. Next base: position 43,869,979 of record CM038047.1, on the reverse strand, counting down.
CCTTATTACAAAAGGCTGAGGGTGGTATTTATAGATTTTCCAACCCTCATTTGAATATGAATACAAGATAAAAATATAAGAATGAATCAAATTCAAATATAAGATAGGATAAGATAAGCCTATCCATATATCAATCCTACCCAACCAAATCCTAATTCAAATTTTAAACAAAAGATAAATCCTAAATAAATTTATTCCAAAAAATGCTTCAAGATCTGTGCCACTCCAAGAATTATGCTTGCTCCAAGATCCGTGCTTGAGATGTCCCCATCAAGCGCCCAGGAAAAGGACCCCTTTTCACTGGAGGAACCAGCAAGATCTTCGACCCCGTCGGAGCTTCAAGCCAAGGTAATTTGGCAGCAATAGATTGATGTACCAAGAAGGGAGTGCAATTGCAAGCAAGCTTGAACAGCATCCTCTGTGCAGCACTATCACTCTGTGAAGAGTGCCCTTTCAGAGCATAACACCATGGTGGCCATGTGCACATGAGACACCTTTGCCAATCGCGTTAGAAATCCTTTGCATCATGGTGATCGACGAGTCAAGAGGTGGAACCTCTCGTTCCACCACCTCCACTGCCCATGGACTAGTAGGATCGCTTGTCGTGCTGCCATGGCAAGTCCAAATGCTGGTGATGGTGGTCCAGTAGCTGTAGTACTAGCATTGCTTTATGGCCACAAATAGTAGCCTAGAACCCTAGCGGACCCTATTGTTGTTGCTTGTACCAGTCACTGATTTTTCCATGGAGACCATCCCATCGACAAGCACCATCACTCGTGTAGTCTTCATTGCATCATCAAGGAAGCCACCGTTCCTTCTTGGAGAGATGTCACCACTGTCTGGCTGCACGAGGGGCACAGCCCCCTATGCTAAGACAGAGCAGCCCTCCTCGCCATGAGCACCAGCATGGGAGAGGGCTGAAGTGCGAATGCTCCCAGTCACTACCCACGTCGACCCTTATGGCTTTTGAGGAGGGGTCAACCAATGAGACTATCTAACTACTAACTGAAAAATGCATGGAGGAATATGAGTGCAAGCTAGCTAACCTCACTTGTTAGTTTGTCAACCTACAGGGCACTATCCATGAGCCGGTGGGTTATGACACTCGTCCCCCTTTCAGCCATCAAATTTAGAAGGAGCCAATTCCTAGCCAGTTCTGCATGCCCCAGCTAGATCCATATGATAGAACCATGGATCCTCTTGATCACCTTGAAAGCTACAAGACTCTTATGAGAGTTCAGGAGGTAACTGATGCCCTCCTCTGCACAACCTTTCCAGCTTGCTCTGTAAGTTGGCCTGAGCTTGGTATTCTTGGCTTGAGTTGAGGAGCATCAGGTAACTGGAGAAGAAGTTCATGGCATACTTTGATACATGCCAGAAGGTATCGCGAGAAGCTGGTAGCCTCTTTTCCATCCACCAGCAAGACAGAAAATTCTTGAAAGATTACATGGCTCGATTCAAGATGGCTATGTTGGGGATATACAATATAGATGAATCTATGGCCATGCTAGCTATGAAGAGGGGGCTTAAGACTTCTCGATTTACCTACTCCCTTAATAAGAAATTGTCGAAGTCCTACTTGGAATTACTCACTAGCATATATAAATATATTTGCGTGGAGGAAGCTAATCACACTCAAAGGGAGCTGGACAAGAAACCCAGGAAGAACCAAGCCCAGGGAGAGCAAAGCAGACTCGAGTAGAAAGGGTAGACTCTTCTCGCCTGCCAAATTCTAAGCTGAAGGACTTCACCAATAGGAACAAGAAGTACACTCCTCTCCTCGCCCCAAAGCCAAGATCATGATGGAGATTAAGGGTGAGCACTAACTGCACAGGCCTCCCCCATTGAAGCCTTCAGGTAGCCATGACAAGAACAAATATTACCAATTCCATAAGGATTACGACCATGATACTAAGAAATGCCACCATCTGAAGAAAGAAATAGAAGATCTAATCCGGTATGGTTATTTCAGGAAGTTCGTTCGTGGAGAAGCCCTGCCTAACACCTAGAGCACCAACAATTACTTGACTTAGACCGACATCGATAATTGACCAACTAAGATGTAAGGCAGCATGATAACCTGGGGGGCACGGTGAGTCCCGAAGAGGTCTAGGGGGAGGAGAGAGCTGAAACTGTAATTCCCTTTATTGGTAGGAACCTTGTCGAGGTTAGTAATCCCAATAATGAGATATGATGATAGTAAAATATCCTATAAAAAGGATCATGGTTGATAGTGGAAGCTTTATGGATATCCTTTTTTAGATGCATTTGTCTGAATGAATTTATCTCCTGGTTTGCTTAAATCTATTTTTGCACCTCTAGTCGGCTTCACTAGAGATTCAGTAGGGTTGGCAGGAACTCCACCTTGGTAGAGCCCAATCTTTATGGATTTGACTATCATTCACCTGTCATTGGCTTATAACATGATTTTGGGATAACTCGGGCTTAACCAGCTAGATGTGATCATCTCTATCAAATACCTGCTTGTCTATTTCCCAACTCCATATAGAGTTGGAAAAATGTGCGGTGACCAACAGCTCTCCCAAGATTATTTCCAAATGGCTCCCAAAGTCCATAAATCTGATAAGGTTCCAGTCACAGAGCAATTGGATTAGAGGGGACCAGAGATAAGGGGAGTGCCCATCGAGCCACTACTATCCTTTCCCCTAGGAGAAGACCTGGTGAAGTCAGTCCAAGTTGGAGCCCTCCTTCCGGAAGAAGAGAGAAACTGATTGGTTGACTTCTTGCAGGCTAACTTAGACATATTTCCCTGGATGGCATCGGATATGCCAGGAATTTCTCCAAAGGTGATTACTCACAAGCTGAACATCGACCTTAAGTATAGGCCGGTCTACCAGAAGAGAAGATGCTTTGCACCCGAGAGGTAGAAGGCCATAGATGAAGAGATTAGAAAACTTCTTGTTAGCAGATTCATCTGAGAAGCCTACTATCCTAGCTGGCTTGCGAACATGGTCATGGTTAAGATGGCCAGCGGGAAGTGGATAATTTGCATCGACTACACTGCTCAATAAGGCATGCCCAAAGAAAAATCTTTCATTGCCTAAAATCGACTAATTAGTCGACATCCGAACATAGGTTGCTTAGCTTTATGGATTCTTCTCAGGGTATAACCAGATTCATATGAATCCAGAAGATAAGGAAAATACCGCATTTATGATAGACAAAGGTATTTATTATTATAAAGCATGCCTTTCGGTTTGAAGAATGTGGGGGCAACTTATCAGCACCTGGTCAATAAGGTCTTTAAAGATCGATAGGCCGGAATATGTAAGTGTATGTCAATGATATGCTTGTTAAAAGCAAAGAAGAAACTGATCATATCACCAATCTAGAAGAAGCCTTCAATAGTCTTCATCTCTACCGGATGAAACTGAACCCAAGTAAATGTGCATTTGGCATCACAGTGGAAGATTTTCTTGATTTCATGATCACCCAATAGGGGATCGAAGTGAATCCCGAGAAAATCCATGCAATAATCGACATGAGGCACTCAACTTCCAAGAAATAGGTTCAGTAGCTAACTAGCGGAGTAGCGTCCCTTAGCCGCTTCATCTCTCGTTTGGCTAAACACTATCTGCCATTCTCCAAGGTATTGCACAAAATATTTGGCTTCACTTAGATAGAGAGTGTCAAGTAGCCTTTGATGAACTAAAGAAGTTCCTCACCTCATCTCCTTGCTATCCAGACTTGAAGTCAGTGAGGAGCTCTTCCTATACCTTGCCATCTCTACAGAGGTGATTAGTTTGGTACGTATCCATGTTGGTGAAGATGGCACATAAAAACTGATCTATTACATCAACAAGGTATTGCATGAAATGGAGACCAAGTATACTCAGTCCGAAAAACTTATTTTTGCACTAATTATCTCTGCTCGGCATCTTAGGTCCTATTTTCAAGCTCACCTGATTGCCATCCTCACCGATCAATCGTTAAGAGCTATATTGAGCTAGCTAGACATCTCTAGATGCTTGGTGAAATGAGTGATAAAGCTCAATAAGTTTGACAATTTATATCCCCCAAGATCATCCCAGAAGGCTTAAGTCTCAGTCGACTTCTTGGTAGAATGCAATAGAATGCAAATGGATGAATGATGAGTCCAAAGAAGCACCAACCAAGTCACTAGCACCACCATCCCATGCGGGGACCACTTGGATTCTCTATGTGGACGGTACGTCCAACTCACTAGGAAGTGGAGTTGGTCTCATTCTAACAAATTTGGATAGACTAATTACTAAGTATACGTTATGCTTTCTATTCAAAGTGACTAACAACCAATCTGAATACGAAGCACTCCTAGCAGGACTGAAGTTGTCCTGCGAGCTCGGAGTGAAGAACCTAACAATTTTCACTGACTCATAGCTCATGGTCGGCCTAGTCACCGGTGAGTTTAAGGCTCGAGATCCTATGATGGTGAAGTACTTGGACAAGGTATGGGACTTTATGACAACATTCTAGTATTTTAACATCTCCAACATCCTTTGAGAGGAGAATGCCCATGTAGACAGCCTCTCCCAACTTGCAACCTTTATTGATTCCTTACTTGGACGAACATTCATTAAAAAACCTAGAGGCCCCAGCATCACCATGATTGAGGAAGTCCAACAAGTCATGCACTAGCCAAGTTGGATGGACCCTTATATAGTACATAGCCAACAGAATCCTACTCGATGATCGTGTCGAGGTCAGGCTCTTAAAATGGAAGATCTCCCAGTTCATGTTGTTGGATGGGCAAATCTACAAGAAGTCCTACTCATGTGCATTGCTTAAATGTCTAAGGCCTTCAAAAGCTAACTACATCCTCTAGGAGATCCATGAAGGCATTTACGAAAATCACCTAGAAGGTAGGTCTTTAGCTTACAAGGCACTCGGGTAGGGATACTATTGGAACATTATACGGGATGATGCAATCAAATTCATGCAAAAATGTGATTGGTGCCAATGACATGCCTACATCTAGTGGCAACCGACCACTCTGCTATCCTAACTCTCCTCTCCGTGGCCATTCGCCTAGTGAGAGATGGACATACTTGGTCCATTCTCCCTAGCATCCAGCCAGTAGAGATATTTATTTGTCACAATCAATTACTTTACCAAATGAATAGAGGTAGAACCCCTGGAACATATAACAGAGAGCAAGGTCAAATCTTTTTTCTAGAAGTCTGTTATCTATTGATTTGGACATCCCCACACTCTCATCACCGATAATGGTCAGTAGTTTGATAATCAAGCATTCAAAGAGTTCTGTGCTGAGCTGCACATCTATCATTGGTTCACTTCCATGGGACACTTGCAAACCAATAGAGAAGCTGAGCTAATGAATCGAACAATTCTTCATTGCATCAAGACTAGATTAGATAAAGCTAAGGATAGGTGGGTGGGAGAACTTTCCAACATTTTGTGAACGTACCACACTACTCCTCAAACTTTGATTAATGAGATATCTTTCAACTTGCTCTTTGGTATTGAAGTAGTGATATTGATCGAGATCGGTCTTCCAACCATGCAGATCGAGCACTATGATGAGTCGGGTAATCTGACACTACTGCTTCTCAACCTTAATCAATTAGAAAAAACCAGGGACAAGGCTTGTCTCGGCATGGCATCATACCAGCAACGGGTAGCTTGGTACTACAACTCGTGCATGAAGTTTAAGTCTTTTCATCCGGGAAACCTTGTCTTGCATCGATTGGAAGTGTCCAGACCAACTAAATAGGGCAAGCTATCTCCAAATTGGGAAGGACCTTATTAGGTAATTGAAGCCCTACACAAAGGAGCCTATCGGATTGCTAAACTCGATGGAACTTCGATTTCCCGGACATGGAATGCTAAGAATCTTCGAATATACTATCAATGATAAGTATGCTCTACCTAGGAATGAAATGGGATATTTTCCCGGCAAAAGCTTCCAGCTCTCCTTTCCATGAGAAATCTACTTAGTTGACTAGAGTCGAAGGAAGTCTGATGGACCGCTCCACAGCACTATCTCCTCAGATGGGTCGCTTTATAGTACCATCGCCTACCATATCGACCAGAAAATGGTCAAAATTTGATGGACCACTCGACAGCACCATCTCCTTAGACAGGTCACTCTACAGCACCATCGCCAACCTGGTCGACTATAAATCAGTCAAAGTCTAATGGGCTACTCCACGATGCTATCTCCTCAAATGAGTTGCTCTACAGCACCATCGCCTAATCTAGCCAACTAGAAGTTGATTAAAGTCTGATGGATCGCTCCACAGCATCATTTTTTCAGATGGGCCGCTCTATAGTACCATCACTTATTTGCTTGACTAGAAGTCAATCGAAGTCTAATAGGCCGCTCCACAGCACTATCTCCTCAAACAGGTTACTCTATAGCACTACTGTTGACTCTGGTCTTGATTTTGATGATTGACAAAATGTTTAAGTATATACGAGTACTAATTATATTTTAAGTATATTTTTCAGATCTTAGTACTCAATCATGTTGGATGAAGAAATGCTTGTATTTCAGTTGAAAAAGTCCTTAAATTAATGAAAAATCAAGTATATGGACTTTAGAATTAATATGGAAGAACTTGAAGAGGTTAAAGTTTCAATTTGAAGATGTTTCAGCAATGGCACAGGCAAGTGTCGACACCTGGAAATGAAGTGTCGACACCTGAGGATCAAGTGTCGACACTTGAAGAGTGAAGTGTCGACTCAAGACCTGAACAGAAAATTTCAGAAAGTACTTTCAGTCAAGTGTCGACACCTGGAGCTGAAGTGTCGACACCTAGAGAATGAAGTGTCGACACTTGAAACTGAAGTGTCGACACCTGGAGGTGAAGTGTCGACACTTGAACAGTAACGGCTAATTTTCTGGGCTGCAGAACTTCTCTAACTTGGCTCCAACGACCATATTTTCCTCCCTAACGGCTATAAACGGTCATTTAAGTATTGGGAGGCTATATAAACATCAAGAATTAAATGTGGAAGTAATCCTTTGGTGAGTTTCTTGAATATTTTTAAAGGATTCAATAGTTGAGTAATTAAAAGCCTTTAAGCTTTCAAGTTTCAAAGAGAGCATTCAAAGTCTACATCTACAAGCATCAATCAAAGGCTTCATCAACTTGAAGACAAGATCTTCATTAACAATCAAGGGCTTCAAAGAGATATTTGCTTTATTTTAGAAAGCTTTTATTGTATTCATTTATACTTGCTCTTACATTGTTTTACTTAAGATTTTTGGTGAGCCTTGGAAAATCAAAGAGGTTTTTGGTAAGCCTTTGAAAACCAAAGTGGTTGTTGGTGAGCCTTGAAACCAACTAGGGTTTTACTTGTGAGCCCGAAGCCAAAATAAGTTATTTAGGTTCTTGGTTATCCCGTAAAACCAAGGGTGGTTTTTGGTGAGCCTTGAAACCAACTAGGGTTTGACTTGTGAGCCCGAAGACAAAACAAGTTGTAAAGGTTGTTGGTGAGCCTAAGTCATAAAACCAAACTTAGTGGAATTCCCAAGGGTGGCTTGGGGATTGGATGTAGGTGCTTGGTTGGCACCGAACCACTATAAATCTTTGTGTTTGTGCGATTGTTCTCCTTATACTTTTATTTCTTTATTTCCACTGCATTTATTTGAAATACACAAGCACTTGAATTGCATTAGCACATACTTGCTTTAGTTCACACTTTGTAAATAGTACAAAAGTTTTATAAAACCCAATTCACCCCCCCTCTTGGGTTGCCTATCTGAGCCTACAATTGGTATCAGAGCAGGTACTCTGTTTAAAAATCTAACGATTTTGAGCTAAAGTTCATGGTAACCCTTGTAGGTATTAGTGTTAGACCACAATTTTTCAATGGCACAAATTATACATTTTGGAAAACTCGCATGCGCATCCATATTTAATCTATTAGTTATCATCTTTGGAAAATTATTGTTAGTAGTCCTCATATTCCTTCCATGTTAGTTAATGGCATTTCCATTCCAAAGCTCGAAGAGGATTGGAATAAATATGACATTAAACAAACTGAAATCAATGCTAAAGCAATGAACTTGTTTTATTGTGTATTGGACTTAAATGAATTTAATAGAATTTCTACATGCACATCAGCGAAGGAAACATAGGACATACTTGAAGTTACTCATGAGGGTACTCTTCAAGTGAAGAATTCTAAAATTAATTTGCTTATACATTCTTTTGAAATTTTTGAAATGATGCATTATGATTCTATATCTGATATATTTTCAAGATTTATGACTATTATTAATGAATTAAATAGTCATGGCAAAATCTATACTAATGCTGATTTGGTAAACAAAATTCTTAGATCCTTGCCAAAATCATGGGATCCAAAGATGACGGCGATCCAAGAAGCTAAAGATGTAGAAATCTTACCTTTGGAGGAGCTTATCAGTTCACTCATGATCTATGAGTTAAACTTATGGCAAAGGATTATGGAAGCTGATACAGAAAAGAAGATAATGGCTTTCAAAGCCAAAAGAAACTCAAGGCAATGATGGCAACTTGGAGCGATAGCGAAGATTCAAGTACGGATGATGAAGTTACCCATCTTTATTTTATGGAAAATGAGAAAAGGTATGTACTGAAAATGATTATAATTTTATCTTTGATGAACTACATGATGCATCTAATGATCTTATGCATGAATATAGATTGCTAAAAATTGAGCACAAAAAATTAAATAGGCATGTAGATTCATTTTCTCTTGACAACACCAATCTTGCAAATAAAAATGATGATTTAAATGCCAAGATTGATATTTTGATAAATGAAAAGAATAATTTTTCTAAAGAAAAAGAATTTTTAGAAAAAGAAAATGTTATTTTGAAAGATTTATGTGATAAAAATATTTTGGTTGAGGAAAAGAAGCAAAAACTTTTGAAAAATTTCTCTATTCCTGCTTCTTTCAATTTATCGTCTAAATGTGGTTTTAATGCTTATATTTCTAGATTAAGAAAAGTTTGGGTTCCAAAAGGAACCATAATTGCTAATCATAAAGGACCCAAGAAAGTTTGGGTACCAAAAATGTTTACTTAGTTTGTTTTGCATGAATGTCTTGCAACCCTACATGAAGAAAGGAAGTTCTTGAAAAGTGGCTGTATAAGACAATTTGAAGAAGTGGACAAGCTACATTTTAGACTAAATGGTAAAAGGAAAGACTATGTATATTGATAAATTCTAAACATTTCCTTCCATAATTAAAAATGTAGTTAAATTTTTATTGCATCAATTACTTTGAAAAATTATTTTAAATTGTTATTAAGAATCAAGTTTGGACTTATCATCATTTGCTATGATCATGAACTTTTTGGTGTTGATGAATTTCATGCTATCATGATTAAACTTGTGATTGTGAGACCTTCACTTGATTTTGATTAATGTATTTCATGAAAAATACTTTCAAAGATGCATATTGCTTTGAAAAATATTTTAAGTGATTGATTAGAATCAAGCTTAGACTAATAATCATTTGTTGTGATTATGGCCATTTTGATGTTGATGGATTTCAAGCTCTCATGGTCAAACCTGTGATTATTAGATCTTCACTTGATTTTGATTAATATAGTTTCTAAATTATTTCAAGTGAAATGCTATGATTTATATGTTTTTACTTTTGGTATCTATGCATAATCTAGAAATAATTTAGATCAAGTATAGAACTAGTAGTTAAGGGTTACTTTTGAGAAGAAGGTAAGCATATTGATAAACCCTTGCTCTAGTAGCTAGACTTGATATCATATTACTTCTAGCATTTGTATGGATATCAAATCATCTTAAAATAAATTTAAAATCATGCTGAAAGTTTTTAAGTGGTATAAATGCCTTGTATTTTGAAAATCATGAATATCTTGAAAACTTCAAATCCTTAGTTTCAGACTTAGAGTTTATGTTCCATCTAAAATTGTCTGGAATTATGATGCATGTGTTTTCATGTTTTATTCCTCAAATGAATGCATATTTTTAAGGGGAAATAATATTCAGGGGGAGTATCTAAAGATTTGTTATCATATATTTGATGCTTTGAATATTTTGCTTGATATCATGCTGTACTTATATTGCTCTGATACTCTTTCTCCTTGTTTTCAAATCTAATTTTTTGAGGAAAGTTACATTCAAATGGTATCATATGTCAATTGGTATCATTTTCAATTTGTATCATTTTCAATTTGTATCATATTCAATTGATATCATAATTATTTGATTTCATGCATTGATTTTGATAATCTATTTACTATTCTTTCCACCTTCATTCTCATTTTGTACAGCCTTTCTCCCTTTTTCATGATGTCAAAAGGGGGAGAAAATTGTTAAGTATGAAAAGGGAAAGATTGGATAAACATGAAAAATTATTTGAGAAATGAAAGAAAGTGCAAAAGGGGGAGAAGAATGTAAAATATTTTTATCTAAAGGGAAGAATTAGTAAGAAGAAGAAATTTTAAAAATTTAAAAATTTTGCATATTTTGAAAATTATTTTTGAAGATTTTTTTTTTTGGATCATATTTTAAGGGGGAGCTTGGTGCTTATTGTTTTGAGCTTACATGTTTATCTTATTGTTAATCTTTTTAAGCTTACCCTTTTCATATATTTAAAGGTTTTATCATCATCAAAAAGGGGGAGATTGTTAACTCTGGTCTTGATTTTGATGATTGACAAAATGTTTAAGTATATATGAGTACTAATTATATTTTAAGTATATTTTTCAGATCTTAGTACTCAACCATGTTGGATGAAGAAATGCTTGTATTTCAGTTGAAAAAGTCCTTAAATTAATGGAAAATCAAGCATATGGACTTTGGAATTAATATAGAATAACTTGAAGAGATTAAAGTTTCAATTTGAAGATGTTTCAGCAATGGCACAGGCAAGTGTCGATACCTGGAAATGAAGTGTCGACACCTGAGGATCAAATATCGATACTTGAAGAGTGAAGTGTCGACTAAAGGCCTGAGACAAACAGAAAACTTCAGAAAGCACTTTCAGTCAAGTGTCAACACCTGGAGCTGAAGTGTCGACACTTAGAAATGAAGTATCGACACCTGGAGGTGAAGTGTCGACATTTGAACAGTAACGGCTAGTTTTCTGGGCTACAGAACTTCTTCAACTTGGCTCCAACGGCCATATTTTCCTCCCTAACGGCTATAAACAGTCATTTAAGTGTTGGGAGGCTATATAAACATCAAGAATCAAATGTGAAAGTAATCCTTTGGTGAGTTTCTTGAATATTCTTAAAGGATTCAATAGTTGAGTGATTAAAAGCTTCCAAGCTTCCAAGTTTCAAAGAGAACATTCAAAGTCTACATCTACAAGCATCAATCAAAGGCTTCATCAACTTGAAGATAAGATCTTCATCAACAATCAAGGGCTTCAAAGAGATATTTGCTTTATTTTAGAAAGCTTTTATTGTATTCATTTATACTTGCTCTTACATTGTTTTACTTAAGGTTTTTGGTGAGCTTTGGAAAACCAAAGAGGTTTTTGGTAAGCCTTTGAAAACCAAAGTGGTTGTTGGTGAGCCTTGAAACCAACTAGGGTTTTACTTGTGAGCCCGAAGCCAAAACAAGTTGTTTAGGTTCTTGGTTATCCCGTAAAACCAAGGATGGTTGTTGGTGAGCCTTGAAACTAACTAGGGTTTGACTTGTGAGCCCGAAGATAAAACAAGTTTTAAAGGTTGTTGGTGAGCCTAAGTTATAAAACCAAACTTAGTAGAATTTCCAAGGGTGGCTTGGGGAGTGGATGTAGGTGCTTGGTTGGCACCGAACCACTATAAATCTTTGTGTTTGTACGATTGTTCTTCTTGTATTTTTATTTCTTTATTTCCGCTGCATTTATTTGAAATACACAAGCACTTGAATTGCATTAGCACATACTTGCTTTAGTTTACACTTTGTAAATAGTACAAAAGTATTATAAAATCCAATTCACTCCCCCTCTTGGGTTGCCTACCTGAGCCTACAACTATCACCTATCTGCCCAACTAGAAGTCTGTTGAAGTCTGATAGGCCGCTCTACAGCACCGTCTTCTAAGACTCTACAGCACCATCGCCTACCCGACCGACTAGAAGTGGTCTAAGAAAGGTGGGCCATTCCACAGCGCCACCTTCCTGGATAGTCCGTGATGGGGCACGGGATAGGGATAGAATCGTCGGCGAGCTAAGAAGTTGCCGAAGATTAGGGTATCCTATTTTTTTTTCTATTTTCTGATTTCTTTATGGTGGTGACGAAGGAAAAAATAGGGATGGAGGATAACGAGGATGGACTACCACGAACCCTGAAACCCACTCTCACAGAGAGACTTCACACCTCTAGGGCATTATACCTACCACCCACCTCACTACATGCAGTCTAGGGTATCTCACCTACTACCCATCTCACTACACGCGGAGCCCAGGGTATTTCACCTGCCACCCAGGTCACTCCTGGAGCCATGAGGGTGATTTCAAAGAACGTGGAGGAAAACGAAATGGGGGGATAACTAGGGCATCACGCCCCTACGATGTCCCGAAGGACAAAGACAACATCAACACCCGCAGGTGAAGACATAATGGGCCATAGCCCTGAACAACAACTGCCAAACCAACTGACAAACCAAATCCCAAAAATTCAATTTCTTCTCTCTTTTTACAATAGGAATGAGGGGTTATTTATAAGCTCCATAACCCTTATTTGAATTTGAATACAGGATAGGGATAACTCAAATTTAAATACAAGATAGGATAAGATAAGCCTATCCATATCTCAATCATAACCAACAAAATCCTAATTTAAATTTCAAATAAAAGATAGGATAAGATAAGCCTATCCATATCTCAATCATAACCAACAAAATCCTAATTTAATTTCAAATAAAAGATAAATCCTAAATTTATTTTTCAAATTTATTTGCTGCTCCGAAATTTGTGCTGCTCCGAGATTCGTGCAGGATGATGTCCCCATCATTCTCCTGAGGTGGGGAGAACTCGACTCCGTCGAGTCAAGCTCAGCGGGGTTTGCGCTCTGCTGGGTTGTATGTGAACTCGGAGGTATCAAGACCATACTTTTCCTTCATCCTCTGGCTCCACGCATCATTCCTGCTCTGATACCAAGTTGATGGGGCACGGGATAGGGATAGGATCGTCGGCGAGCTAAGAAGTCACCGAAGATTAGGGTATCCTATTTTTTTTCTATTTTCTGATTTCTTTATGATGGTGACGAAGGAAAAAAATAGGGATGGAGGATAACGAGGATGGACTACCACGAACCCTGAAACCCACTCTCACAGAGAGACTTCACACCTCTAGGGCATTATACCTGCCACCCACCTCACTACATGCAGTCTAGGGTATCTCACCTACCACCCATCTCACTACACGCGGAGCCCAGGGTATTTCACCTGCCACCCAGGTCACTCCTGGAGCCATGAGGGGGATTTCAAAGAACGTGGAGGAAAACGAAGATGGGGGGATAACTAGGGCATCACGCCCCTATGATGTCCCGAAGGACAAAGACAACATCAACACCCGCAGGTGAAGACATAATGGGCCATAGCCCTAAACAACAACTGCCAAACCAACTGACAAACCAAACCCCAAAAATTCAATTTCATCTCCCCTTTTACAATAGGAATGAGGGGTTATTTATAAGCTCCATAACCCTCATTTGAATTTGAATACAGGATAGGGATAACTCAAATTTAAATACAAGATAGGATAAGATAAGCCTATCTATATCTCAATCATAACCAACAAAATCCTAATTTAAATTTCAAATAAAAGATAGGATAAGATAAGCCTATCCATATCTCAATCATAACCAACAAAATCCTAATTTAAATTTCAAATAAAAGATAAATCCTAATTTTTTCAAATTTATTTGCTGCTCTGATACCAAGTTGATGGGGCACGGGATAGGGATAGAATCGTCGGCGAGCTAAGAAGTCGCCGAAGATTAGGGTATCCTATTTTTTTTTCTATTTTCTGATTTCTTTATGGTGGTGACGAAGGAAAAAATAGGGATGGAGGATAACGAGGATGGACTACCACGAACCCTGAAACCCACTCTCACAGAGAGACTTCACACCTCTAGGGCATTATACCTACCACCCACCTCACTACATGCAGTCTAGGGTATCTCACCTACTACCCATCTCACTACACGCGGAGCCCAGGGTATTTCACCTGCCACCCAGGTCACTCCTGGAGCCATGAGGGTGATTTCAAAGAACGTGGAGGAAAACGAAATGGGGGGATAACTAGGGCATCACGCCCCTACGATGTCCCGAAGGACAAAGACAACATCAACACCCGCAGGTGAAGACATAATGGGCCATAGCCCTGAACAACAACTGCCAAACCAACTGACAAACCAAATCCCAAAAATTCAATTTCTTCTCTCTTTTTACAATAGGAATGAGGGGTTATTTATAAGCTCCATAACCCTCATTTGAATTTGAATACAGGATAGGGATAACTCAAATTTAAATACAAGATAGGATAAGATAAGCCTATCCATATCTCAATCATAACCAACAAAATCCTAATTTAAATTTCAAATAAAAGATAGGATAAGATAAGCCTATCCATATCTCAATCATAACCAACAAAATCCTAATTTAAATTTCAAATAAAAGATAAATCCTAAATTTATTTTTCAAATTTATTTGCTGCTCCAAAATTTGTGCTGCTCCGAGATTCGTGCAGGATGATGTCCCCATCATTCTCCTGAGGTGGGGAGAACTCGACTCCGTCGAGTCAAGCTCAGCGGGGTTTGCGCTCTGCTGGGTTGTATGTGAACTCGGAGGTATCAAGACCATACTTTTCCTTCATCCTCTGGCTCCACGCATCATTCCTGCTCTGATACCAAGTTGATGGGGCACGGGATAGGGATAGGATCGTCGGCGAGCTAAGAAGTCACCGAAGATTAGGGTATCCTATTTTTTTTCTATTTTCTGATTTCTTTATGGTGGTGACGAAGGAAAAAAATAGGGATGGAGGATAACGAGGATGGACTACCACGAACCCTGAAACCCACTCTCACAGAGAGACTTCACACCTCTAGGGCATTATACCTGCCACCCACCTCACTACATGCAGTCTAGGGTATCTCACCTACCACCCATCTCACTACACGCGGAGCCCAGGGTATTTCACCTGCCACCCAGGTCACTCCTGGAGCCATGAGGGGGATTTCAAAGAACGTGGAGGAAAATGAAGATGGGGGGATAACTAGGGCATCACGCCCCTATGATGTCCCGAAGGACAAAGACAACATCAACACCCGTAGGTGAAGACATAATGGGCCATAGCCCTAAACAACAACTGCCAAACCAACTGACAAACCAAACCCCAAAAATTCAATTTCATCTCCCCTTTTACAATAGGAATGAGGGGTTATTTATAAGCTCCATAACCCTCATTTGAATTTGAATACAGGATAGGGATAACTCAAATTTAAATACAAGATAGGATAAGATAAGCCTATCTATATCTCAATCATAACCAACAAAATCCTAATTTAAATTTCAAATAAAAGATAGGATAAGATAAGCCTATCCATATCTCAATCATAACCAACAAAATCCTAATTTAAATTTCAAATAAAAGATAAATCCTAATTTTTTCAAATTTATTTGCTGCTCTGATACCAAGTTGATGGGGCACGGGATAGGGATAGAATCGTCGGCGAGCTAAGAAGTCGCCGAAGATTAGGGTATCCTATTTTTTTTTCTATTTTCTGATTTCTTTATGGTGGTGACGAAGGAAAAAATAGGGATGGAGGATAACGAGGATGGACTACCACGAACCCTGAAACCCACTCTCACAGAGAGACTTCACACCTCTAGGGCATTATACCTACCACCCACCTCACTACATGCAGTCTAGGGTATCTCACCTACTACCCATCTCACTACACGCGGAGCCCAGGGTATTTCACCTGCCACCCAGGTCACTCCTGGAGCCATGAGGGTGATTTCAAAGAACGTGGAGGAAAACGAAATGGGGGGATAACTAGGGCATCACGCCCCTACGATGTCCCGAAGGACAAAGACAACATCAACACCCGCAGGTGAAGACATAATGGGCCATAGCCCTGAACAACAACTGCCAAACCAACTGACAAACCAAATCCCAAAAATTCAATTTCTTCTCTCTTTTTACAATAGGAATGAGGGGTTATTTATAAGCTCCATAACCCTCATTTGAATTTGAATACAGGATAGGGATAACTCAAATTTAAATACAAGATAGGATAAGATAAGCCTATCCATATCTCAATCATAACCAACAAAATCCTAATTTAAATTTCAAATAAAAGATAGGATAAGATAAGCCTATCCATATCTCAATCATAACCAACAAAATCCTAATTTAAATTTCAAATAAAAGATAAATCCTAAATTTATTTTTCAAATTTATTTGCTGCTCCAAAATTTGTGCTGCTCCGAGATTCGTGCAGGATGATGTCCCCATCATTCTCCTGAGGTGGGGAGAACTCGACTCCGTCGAGTCAAGCTCAGCGGGGTTTGCGCTCTGCTGGGTTGTATGTGAACTCGGAGGTATCAAGACCATACTTTTCCTTCATCCTCTGGCTCCACGCATCATTCCTGCTCTGATACCAAGTTGATGGGGCACGGGATAGGGATAGGATCGTCGGCGAGCTAAGAAGTCACCGAAGATTAGGGTATCCTATTTTTTTTCTATTTTCTGATTTCTTTATGGTGGTGACGAAGGAAAAAAATAGGGATGGAGGATAACGAGGATGGACTACCACGAACCCTGAAACCCACTCTCACAGAGAGACTTCACACCTCTAGGGCATTATACCTGCCACCCACCTCACTACATGCAGTCTAGGGTATCTCACCTACCACCCATCTCACTACACGCGGAGCCCAGGGTATTTCACCTGCCACCCAGGTCACTCCTGGAGCCATGAGGGGGATTTCAAAGAACGTGGAGGAAAATGAAGATGGGGGGATAACTAGGGCATCACGCCCCTATGATGTCCCGAAGGACAAAGACAACATCAACACCCGTAGGTGAAGACATAATGGGCCATAGCCCTAAACAACAACTGCCAAACCAACTGACAAACCAAACCCCAAAAATTCAATTTCATCTCCCCTTTTACAATAGGAATGAGGGGTTATTTATAAGCTCCATAACCCTCATTTGAATTTGAATACAGGATAGGGATAACTCAAATTTAAATACAAGATAGGATAAGATAAGTCTATCCATATCTCAATCATAACCAACAAAATCCTAATTTAAATTTCAAATAAAAGATAGGATAAGATAAGCCTATCCATATCTCAATCATAACCAACAAAATCCTAATTTAAATTTCAAATAAAAGATAAATCCTAAATTTTTCAAATTTATTTGCTGCTCCGAGATTCATGCTGCTCCGAGATTCGTGCAGGATGATGTCCCCATCAGTTCGCCTCGCGGCGTGACCACCCATATGCTCGACTAGAAATTGGGTGAACCTGGTGCATACCACTTCATGGCATCGCCTTCCAATTGCTTGGTAAGCAGCTAGAGAATGCTAAACACAATTTAATAAATCAATCCCTAAATATTCCCTGTGTGGCACTACTCTATCCTTGGCAGGCTGTATGCCCGTTGAGATGGTCTACCGCCTTATGCTAAGCCTTTGCGGTGGCACATAGAAAAAAAAAGAAGAAAAAGGAAGAAGAAAAAATATGGAAGAAAAAAGAAGGAAAAAAGGAACAAAAAGAAAAGAGAATGAAATAAATAAATAAAAGAGAGATTCGAGACAAGACTTGATGGAAAAGATTAGTTTATTCTATTTCTTTCTCAAAGTTTTATAGAATGGTAGGTTTCTCTGACATGCTGGAGTTTTTACAAAACTAGTTCTAAAGCAAAAATGAGGAAAAAAATAGAGAAAAAAGGAAGATCAACTATAGGGGCCGAGGACTGAAGTCATGCTAGACCTGATGGCCTCCACCATGGCATTAATGATCACCTCTATCTCGGCCATCACCTGCATGATGGTCTCCTGCACTGAAGTAGATTGTCCCACCACTCCTTCAATCCCGGTCCGTCCGACCACCCCTATAGTAGTGTCCGGCTAGAGCTCCTTGTGGGACACGATGGTGGCTTTGGCTCTAGGGGTCTCCTTGGCTTCAACCACCTCACCCCCGTCTCCTGTAGCTTCTCCTTTCTCTGCCTCTTTGAGCTCATCAACCCTTATTTTGCTCAGGTCCAGAAGGTGGAAGGCATGGGTGACCTTTCTCTTGCATTCCTTGAAACCCTTCTAGTAGGCATCATGGGTGACCTCTAGTCGCCTCTACCTTGGCTGCCCTTGCCACCATCTTGGCGATCCTCGCCTTCTTCTCGATCGCCTTGACTATCCCCTTGGTTGATTGGAGCTTCAGTCGTAAGGCGGTGATCTAGCCCTCCAACTGAATTGAGTGGGTGGTGGTCTCGGAATATCTATCTTCCAAGAGGGCAATGTACTCCTCCTTTTTAGCGACCTCTTCCTCATGCTTTTTAATCTAGGCCTCTAGCTCCCAGATATTGTTGTTAGAGTCTCAGATTTTTGCCTCTTGCCTCTCCACCAAAGCCGTAGTGATCGATTGCTCATCCTCCAGGGCTTTCACCCTCATTGATTCGATCTTGGCCTTGGCACGGAAAGCATCCTACTGTTTAGCTGATTAGTGGTAGCCTCCTTGATGATGAAGGCATCATGGACAAACTGAAAAGAGAAGTGAACATGGTTGGTTAGCTGATTTTTCTATAGCCCTAACTAGACAATGGTGAAGATGACTTATCTCGAGTAGCTAAGGGAAAAGCTTAATAAGGATTTCTTTTGGCGACTCCTCTTGTCCTGATCATGAGGGAGCAAGATCAAGTTGAGGAGCCTCTCGGCCAGCCTGGCATCCTGGAAGATCGATACGCCCATCGCCATTGTGGCTGAGGTCTCCACCATCGTAGGAGGGAGAGTGCTCGGCATGGAGGCCCCTGTTGGTGCCAGACTTGATGGCCTCACATCCACCACCGGAGGAGATGCGGGCGGGGTAAGAAGACTCATCGACCTTGCAGGAGGACTCATCTCTACAAATGATGGAGCCGGCATGATCACGGGAGGAGTCGGGCAGACCTCCACCACCTCCTTGCATGATACGGTGGCTTGCTTCGGCTGTGGTGTTATGGCCCTCACTGGCTTGACCTTTGGGGCCTGTACCGGTTCAGCCCTCTCCGCACGGGGTGTCTTCACCCTTGTGTCTCGAGGCTTTCCTGCAACTATCCTTTTCAAATTGATTTATTTGAGTTTGTCGATTGAGAACTTTATATATGCACAAATAGGCAACTTGATTAGTTTCAGATAACTGTAGGAGAAAACATTATTGTGGTTCTCACCTAAGGATTGCATTAGACTAATCCTATCATCAAAAAAGTTTTGCTCGGAAAGGAGATCTTGCTCATAGGGGATCTTAGAAGTGAGGAGCTGGTTGTATATCTCCCGGTTGGCGGGCTCCATGATGGTAATATTTCCAAACCTAGTTGATCCCCTCGATAGAAGCAAAGAAATATCGATTCTTCCATCCCTTGATGGAAGTCGAGAGTTCAAAACACAGGATCCCCTATTAAGGAGCTATGAACCTCCACCCTCTCTTTGTCGGGTGGCACTTCAAGATAAATATAGCCCCAAAAAGGAAGAACCTAGTGACTATTCCATTCCATGGAAGTGATAAAGGATGATGAAGGAATAGATGATCTTAAAAGAGTTTGGAGTAAGTTGAGTCGGGATAAGTGATCGATGTCATAGGCGATCAAAAATAATTCACCAACTCAACTCTATAACTAGGATGAGTCAGGATCATATCCTCAGGGATCTTAGGGCTAAGTTATGATTTAAAAAGAAAAAAAGATAATTATTGTTGTATGAAAATAAAAGTAAGCAGAAAATAAACTACTTTTAAAGGTGAAGCAAGTAAAAGAGATGGATTTAGGAGTGAAAGATTGATTTTGCACTTGTCAAATAATATTTCTTTTATAATTAAGATGTAATTGATTTCAGAGATTTACCTATCTTCTCTTGGCACATCCTGTACCCATAATAGATCACGACGCGTCTTCGGGAGGTATTAGGTATCCAACTCTTCTTTTCTTGGCATGTCCCGTATATATAATAGATCATGATGCATCTTCGAAAAGTAAGAGTTGTCCCTAACCTCAATCTAATAATAATACATAATAAAGAGTGAATAAAAGAGAATAAATAATAAACTCATAAATAAAACATACTTTTTTATTGCAGACCAAAGAAATCAAAAGACTGGAGAATAAGAAAATCCCGCTCCACTGTATATAAAATTTTCTCTTCCCTCTCGCATTTTTGCACTACCTTGCTTCTAAGTTATTCCCCTCCTGTCCCCTATGCAAAGGCCCTAGAGGGACTCCGAGGAGTTGCTTGCCCCAGGTAGAAGCATAGGAGCCTTTTATAGGGTTTAACAGGGGGAGGTCTTCATGGGTTTCTGGTGTGGGACTAAATAAAAGACTCAAAGGAGTGGCTGAGATTTAATTTTACAGGACTCAATGGTTATATGGTAAACCCAAATCCTAGTTGAATTAGATTGCAGAATCTTGCTCAAATTGATGCTTGACTGGTTGAGCATTGGTTGACGTTGGATCTTGATCGGAAGTCCATAAATCAATCACAGCAAGAAAATCAACTTGGGCCTTTAAGTGCTATGAGATTCATGCAACATCTTCCTTCCTTGATGGTTGCGCGTGCAACATCTTCCTTCCTTGATGGTTGCTCTGAGATCCGTCGTCCAGCGCCACCAAGACCCCTCGCATTGTGGCTGCCCATGGCCATGGCCAATGCCAAAGATACCTCGTGCCACTATCATTGGAGGGGCCCATGGGGTGGTCGGTGGTGTGAACTTGGAACAAGTTGGCAGCAGCACCGGTGATTGGAAGAAGGGGCAGCGATGGAAATGGTGTTCGGGGAAAAACCAAGGTAGCAGTGATTAGAAACTAGGGAAGGGGCAGCGATGATGTGGAGTTTGGGGTTGAGGAGGCGGCCGCACGGTGATTTCAGCATTCTTTTCCAACATGTATAGTAGCAAACCACGAGAAAGGGGAAAAACCATGGGGGATGGTGGAGGAATCGACCGGCGGTGGCTTTTGGGTGGTGCTCTGAGCAGAGGAAGCGGCGCAGGTAGCCTTGGCAGCGATGAGAGGCGTCTTCGACAAGTTCTAGCTCAAAAGAGGCTTCATGGTCCACAGCTATGAGCCATGGACCATTGTTCATGGCCACCCATAGACTGCAAGGCCCTTTGTAGACCAGTGAGCCAGTCCAGCATGGACCGACTGCTTTAAACTCTATACTATTATGAATTATTCCTTTGAAATTCAATTCTGATCTTGTTTCAAGTCCTTTTGTTCATAGTCCACCATGGACCATTATTCATGGCCACCCATAAACCGCAAGGCCCTTTGTAGACCAGCCAGCTAGTCCACCTTGGACCGATTGCTTTAAACTCTGTGCTATTCCGAAATATTCCTTTGAAATTCAATTTCGATCTTGTTTCAAGTCCGATTTGCTTCAAACTTATTTTGTTTGATCCTATAAATCGAGCTCTTCGTATTGGCAATATTCTTTCATACAAAAGATATATAAAAATATTAATTTAAAATAAATAAAGATAATTTAAGTATTAAATTAATACTTTTATACATGTATATAATATAGTTATCAACAAGTCAATAACTATCTAAGAAAGTGAGAATGAAAGGATGAAGAGGAAGGTGGAAACTAGTGAAAAAGAAGTCTTCGTATAGGGTCAAGATCTAGATATCATCTGAGATCCATACAACCCTCGAAGGTGAAGGGCATCCTCTTGGGTCATCGGCGAGATCATGCTAGACGGA
Source organism: Areca catechu (assembly GCA_021397845.1). Taxonomy (NCBI): domain Eukaryota; kingdom Viridiplantae; phylum Streptophyta; class Magnoliopsida; order Arecales; family Arecaceae; genus Areca; species Areca catechu. The sequence goes on along the minus strand of CM038047.1, from coordinate 43,848,089 downwards.
CCTGCCAAATCTAAGTTGACATGCACCAAAGTCGGGAGAGGAGCATGGACACTTAGACCATCCACTTAGTGGGTCCTCCGCACTACCCTGAAGGTGATATCTTCCTTCTCGCTACTTAAAGAGGCAAGCCTAACCTAGAATGGCTCCTCAGAGCCCAGGCGACCAAGGATGCATTCCACAGGAAGGTTTTCACCTCAGAGGAACTCATGACTATGGAGAACGAAAGAAGAAAAGACCAAATGAAAGGGACACAAGGGGACATGGAGAAGGGTACCTTACCAGCACAACCTAGGGAGAGCGGAAGGAAGAAAGGAGGAGAACTGATCTAGAATAAATAGGGGTTCGCAAAGCCAATGAGGGTTTGGAGTTCTCCTTCCTTTTGTTTCTTTCCCTTGCTATCTCTTTAAGAATTGGTGAAAAGACAAACCTCTTGAATAAGACAATGAGCCCTTTAAAGCTAGTCCCAATGGTCAGATGTAGTCACTTTCCAACATGTCCCATTAGGATATGGGGATGTGGCAGGCCCTCATTTGGAAGCATCCCATCACCTCAGCCCCCTCTCCGGATCATTGAATCGTCTATCGAGAGGCACGAAGAAATCATTTTAAACCGTCGCTCCCTTACGCACGTGGCAGCTCTTCATTTCCCTATGGGAGATATGTGAATCACCGAGAGTCATGAGAATTGAATATGGCCCTTGGGTTCCCCATGTCAGCAACTCTCCCTCTTCCTGTGGCCAGGGGGTCCATCTAGTTGGTTGGGTTCATGAAGAAAGGAATGGATGCATTATGCACGCTAGTCCACCCGATCCTTAGAAGATATGCATGCTGACTACTCCATTCACTCAAAGCTATGGAGACCAGGTGTACTCTGAACTCGAGAGTGGGGGCATTTGATATGACGAGTATTGATGTGGCCTCAGCGATCTCCTAGAGTGTCACCGGTCTTGATGAGTCCGACCCTTATGTGGGACCTCGTCTAAGAACTACTAAAGCCATTGGTCATGGCAGGGGATTCCAGGCCAGCCAGTACCCTACTCAAAAAGGAGAGATCACATGACTAACCAATTTCCTACTCGGGCTAACCAGCTGACGGTAAAGATAGCACCGACTAGCCATCCCTGTAGGGCTATTTATTTTGCACACCAACTTCTTACTCGGGCTGACAAGCTGTCACCCACAAGACACCCTATCATGCAACACTCGTCATTATACATGCATCGACCAGTTGGTTATGCCTATCCTATAATTATAGCTATCCTAGCATGGTTCGTAGGAGATTGGATCTCGATACCATAACAAGAAAATCTTGATGATGAGGATCCTCGGGGACAGAATCTCGCCACCTTAGCCAAATCCATTGTATCTAGCAAAAAGGGACACCTCTCTTGGGAGGCATTTAGACATACTGTATATCCTATTCCGCATGTTGCTCTTTATATAAGTAAGAGGGACCTCCGACCAAGATACGCTGGTTATCACATGCTCATACACTCGTTTTCCAGCTCTTTTATGATTATCTTCCATAGCTATGGCTGTTGCCCAGATCATCCAACTAACTTGAGCATCGAAGTGTCCCCGCCGGTACCCCCAGCCAAGGTTTTCTTGCAGGTCTTCATCTGTAAGGAGCGCCTAGGAGAAGGATTTCTTTTCACCGGAGGAACCAGCGAAATCTTTAACCCTGTCGGAGCATTAGGCAAAGGTGATTTGACAACAATAGCTTCTCCAACCCGTGCCCTAGGTTTTCTCCTAGCCCATATGGAGAAAATACTACTCATGCACCGGAGCCTCTTTCCCTGGATTGCAGACCATCGGAGCTGCTTTAACCTTTTTTTATGTTTTTTCTTTCTTTTCTACTTCACCTCTGCTTACTTTCCCCCTTTTTTTCCTGGATCAATCTCCATATTTTTTACGTGGATCTATCTCCACATTTTTTCCCTAGATCTATCTCCATATTTTTTTCCTTTTTCCTCTTCCGATCTCCTCTAGTTTTCAATACTAGCAACTCACCCGTTCCCTCTTAGCCAGATCTTTTGCTGTCCATGTTTCCAAATATTTACCTTAGTTCCTTTTTCTTCCATCTTCTTGGTTGGATCTCCTCCATTTTTCCATTGCCATTGGCGGGAGCTTGGATTAAGATTTCCTCCTTAGCAGGAAAGCCCAATCCAAATCCAAGTAGGAAAGGCCAGTCCTAGAACCCTAACCCATTGTGCTCAGCCTAATACAAATTAAACACCTAAACTCAAGCCCAAGTTCAATACCCATAGCCTGCCATTGACAAGCTTGAGCCCAGGCCCAAAAAAGTCAAAGCCCAACCATAGTTTGTAATCTAAAAGCCCGAATCCAACCTCACTTTAAGTACACCGAAGCCCAAGCCAAATACCATGGGTTGTGATCCAAAGGCCTAAGCCCATATCCAAAATAATACCTAGCCCAAGCCCAACCCATAATTTAATCCAAGCCCAACCCATATACCAAACATAACTCACAAGCCGCGACCCTAACTCTAAGCTCATGTTTCATAAAAAAAAAATGTGAGCGTGAGCCCATATAAATCTAGATCCACACTCGCGGGCCAGAACCTATCCACAAACTTGACCCCTTTACAAATCCAGATCCTTTACCGAACCTGTATGTTAAACCCATTTACATATCCGTTATTTATTAATCTTTTTTCAAATTTTTTCCCATTCCATTCATTTAGCCATCTCCTCTTAATCTGTAAGAGTACTTTACTTTCCTTCATTCTTCTTATGTTCTATTCAAATCCTCTTCCATAACCTAATTCTTTTTTTCTAGCACAAGAAGACTGTTGCACTACAGCAGCAACCATGCCCGGATACTTTCATTTGAGATTTTTTTTTATTTTCTTGGACATGATGGATGGCCACTAAATTTAGCAGCAACCTTTGTCCAAGTGCATGGGCACTAGGAGGCTACTTCACCATAGCAATCATCATGCTTTGAAATTTCTTTTGGTATAGTAAGGCTACTGCACTGTAATAGCAACTGTGCTCGAATTCTTGGATCGCTCCTCCTCCCATATAATATTATAAGGTTTACAGTTGAAGGCTATTGTTATTAAAATAGCAACCCTTCTGCATAGCTGATGAGAAACTGAATTATGTTTTGCATATGATGCTAAAAACTACATATATTGATAGAGAACAAAAAAGAAAAAGAAAAAGAAAATACCTTACCCTGTTTTGGTCACAAATTCTATCACCCAAACAAGCCTTGCTCAAATAATCCTTTCTTACTCTACACCTAATAATAATCCGAAACATGAAATGAGAAAAAAAAAGAGAAAAAAATGCTAGCCCTAATGGAAAACCCTACCTTCTTGCAAATTTAACATAGCAACTTGTCCCATAGATGCCTTCTTATAAGCAATTCATCTATGCCCCCTATCATCCAAAAATAAATGTCCCATCAAATCCTCCCTCCCCATATTCCTCCTGCCATGCACAGTCACCATCCATAGTCTCTACGGTACTTTTTTTATTTTTTCATTTTCCTTTTCTCTTAGCACGGAATAGCTTAGTGACACATCACTGTGCATGTCATATCAGACATTTCTTCTTTTAATTATCTTCTAAACCTACTCCAAAAGCCAGACCAACTATTAAATCAACATGTCCTCCCCCTCTCCTTCCCCCTCTCCCCTTCTCCTCCCATGTTTTCAATATATTTTTCTCAGGCATGCTAAAGTGTTGCTTTTTGGTTCCTTTTTCATTTTTTCTTTTCTAACTGCTCGACAGAACTTAAGGTTGCAAATGGGTTGGGTTGACTTATGATCTGATTCAACCCGACCCATTTAGATCCGATCTAACCCGTTTTTAGGAATTCATGGATCCAGGTTGGGTCCTAAAATTAGACCCGTTTCATTTTTCGGGTCGGGTATGGATTTACTGAATTTGGATCCGACTCGAATATACTAATACTGTTGGATCATATCTATATGGACATTTTAATTATAATGTAAAATTTATATAAAACTTATTTTTAATATAGAGATAGAGTTATAATTATTTTTATATCTTAATTTATTTTAAAATAATATTATTTGTTATCTATTTTATGGTTAATAATAGTTGGCCATATAATAATTAAAATATAATTATTTATATTTTATCCGGATTATATCTAGTTCATTTTTTTAGATTAGAATCGGATGATTTATAGACCTGATTCAACTCGAATGATCCATTGAATTGAAAATTCTAATAATGGACCTGACTCTATCCGATCTGATTTTCTAGTAGATTGGATCTGAATCTAATATTAGAACTCGATCAAAAAATTGGATTAGATCAAAATTATTCATGACCTGATCCAATCCAGTTTCATCACTAACCGAACCTTTCGTGTGAGGTATTTTTTTCCGTTTTCTTCTATTCATGTAGAAAGACGTGTGTAGAAAGTTATTTGGACCAATCATTGATCCTTATATGGACCAACAGCAAACTGGCACTCTGAGACGTGGACTTATCACATGGCACGTTGGAAGAGCGGAGGGATGTGTTTTAAATTTTAATGCATAGGATAGATATGTTGACAATCCCTGTTACTGCATCTCTAGTCCCTATTTAGTGTTAGAGGTTTGGAGAGAAAATTCAAATTCCCTCCTAAGCCATTTTTTTAGTTCCACATGAGAAAAGGAGAACATCCCAAAGATACTTAAATATGATCCCTCTTCCGTTTGGCCTTGTACCGTCTTGGGCCACTCACACGCACGTGCGTGGCCCGGCCTGGTTCGCACGGTCCGGTTCGCACGCGCGGCGTGGTGTACTTTTTTTTGCCCGATTTTCTTTTATTTTTTCCGTTCCCGTTTTTTCTTTCCGTTCGGAGAGTCCGATTCTCTTTTATTTTTCCGTTCCCGTTTTTCTTTCCGTTCGGACTGCATCGCGTCGCGTCTTCTCCAAACGTCACAACTTCTGAACAGCGGTCTTCTTCGAGCGTCGCGTCCTCCGCTGTACCGCGTCGCGTCTTCATCGAGCGGTGTCTCTTCCTTATGGCGTTTCTCCATCTATAAAAGGAAGGAGTCAGATCACAGATAAGCATCTTGACCGGACTTTCTCTTCCTCTCAATCTTTTTTTTTTCCGATCTAGAACTCTCTTGCATTCTAGGTTTTTCTGTTTCCAATTTTTAATCTGGTTTCATTGCTGGGCGAAGCCGTTGCCAGTCCCTTCACAGTGGTGCCTGCAGGAGGGATACCCGGTTGTATCTTGGAACAGAGTTCTCGGATTGAATCCTGCACGAGAGCCGAGAATCGTCTTAAGACAGTGCCTCTGCACGCCTCCGAACAGAAATTCTAAAATTCAATTTTATGATTCATAGTATATATTTATATTATTGTTTTACATAGGACAGATTATATTACTGTTCTAAGAATTCCTAAATCATAATTTTATGATTCATTGTATTACTGTTCTACATAGCACTGTTCAGTATTTTAGATAATACAGATAAATTTATATTTATTATTTCTAGTTTTATTTTACAGTACTTTATTTCTAACATTTAGTCTTTGTTTTATCTTTTTTCTTGGAACTTTTTTTTGCTCGGAAACATTCTAGTTTCCTGATACAAAACTTTGTTTTGATAGTTTCTAATTTTTGCAACTAACCCTCATTGTAATCACTTCTTTCTTTAATCAAGTTCTTGGATGGGCCTCCCTCCATTCTTATCAAAAAAAGAAAAAAAAAAAGAAAAGAAAAAGCCGCTTGAACCACACCAACTGGTACCAATCCTTCCCATCAAGGAAGCTGTTCATACTAGCTATCCTAAATGTTCTAATTGCTGTATCCCGTAATCAAAGTAGGTACATGGCTGCAATTCACAACCATCAAATTTAGAGGGATTTCTGTGTTGTATTAATGTTTTTATATTTCTTCAGTGTTGCTCGGTTCTTTTCACCAACCAGTGAAAACAACTTGTTGAATGTATGTACAGATAGATGGTTTTATGCTTTTGATGTACAATCTGATGGACCTTGATGCAAAACACATCCCTTGGGTACTATATACAGAGAGACGCAAAACTTTGGATTGGCAATGAACACATGTTTTTGGGTGTCTTGCAGTCTATATTCACCATGAACTTTGCAGAGCCATTAACACTCCCTTAAAAGTTTGCACCATTTTCTCGCATTGATTCTCTTGATGATATACTTCCATGGATACCCCTTTGTGCTGAATTGTTCCATATTGGATTGTGGGGACATGATGTCGAGAAAAATAGGGGCTGAAGAAATGCAAAGCACCCTGAGCCACTATAACACCTCAACCATTACGTGGCCATCCAACTTTGAGTCGTAAGCAGGATCGGCAACTTTGAGTCGTGGCCATCCAAGACCAAACGGCCTCTCGCAACCATTACGTGGTAGCATGATTAGTTAGAGCACGGCTTCATTTTTTTAAATTATTTTATGATCATGTATTTAAGACATGATTTTTGAATGATTCAATTAAAATTTGAAATTATCTGGACGCACGTGATAAAAGACGGAGTAGCTGTTACTCCGAATTATGGTGGGGTTAGATTGACATATTCATCGATTGATAAAAAAAGTATTCAAAAAAATATGATCTGAATCGAATAATCGTCTAACGGACTGGGAATCCGAATAAAAAAAGCTACATCGGGTATACCCTATATCCTCTTATTTCATAATATTTAATTTAATGTAATTTTTTTTAAAAAAAAACCCTCTCACATTTCACGGAGTGGAAGCCAGCAACCCTCTTATGCAATGACCTACATGCCCTCCACATCATAGAGGCCACTAGAATTCATCGTGGATGGATGGTGCCAAAAGAGAGAGCTGGAGATGGCGGTTTCTCTCCTCCCTTCCGCCTCCATCTCTCCACCATCTCCAACAGTTCGTCTCTTCTCCTTCACCATCACCACCCCTTCTCTTTTGTCTCATTCCCCTTCTTGGTCTTCTTCTTCTTCCTCGTTTGGCTATTGTAGAAGTGGTCGTCGTCTCAGGACCACTTCTAGGGGTAGGATTTCTGCTGCCACTCTGGTGGACAGCAGCAGCAGCAGCAGCATCAGCAGAGAGCTGAAGGAGATATATGACTACTGTAGTATCTGGAGGTGGAAGGACTTCGGCATCAATTTTCTTGTCAAGGGGAAAGGCCTTCCCCTTCTTCTCGTTCACGGCTTCGGTGCCTCTGTCGCCCACTGGCGAAGGTCAGAAGGGGAAAATATTCCATCTTGTTGAAGTGGTTTCTTTCTCTAGATTCATTCCACATCTTTTTTGTTGCAGTATCTTTATTTGCACTTTACTTCTTCTGCCGGCTCTGATTCCACCGAAAGAGTTATGACGTCGAATCTACTCATTTCTTTTAGATATTATGTCTGCCCTTGCCTGTTAACTGCACAACTGATTCCACACTACTATGGTTGTCAATAACCTGTGAAAATAGATTCTTGAGTTGGAGAAATTTTGGGTTTATGCTCCATTCAAATATTAGTCTTACCCGCCTGATTGATTGGAATTGGGTTGGATTCTGCACAATTCATCCAAAACACATCAGCTGTCAACAATTGTTAAGTTAGCTCACCAACAAGCGTTTTCTCGATTGGTCATCATTCCTGTTCCAATGTGAGAAGTCCATGGTTCAACCCCGGTTGGTGGCAACCTATGTTCCTTAAGCACCGTTAAGAAGCTTTGTTTCTATCTAATGCTATATGCTTATAGGGCAGTTCCAATTTATTTCTTTGTTTATATTGGGGTTGTGCGCACCGGATTGAATCGTTTTAGATTTTTAAATTAATATTCTATATTATTGTGACATTTCATCAAATATATCATAGATATAAATAACAAGTGCAAGAAAGATAAGAAATTTATGTAGTTCGGCAAACATGTCTACATCCATATAGAGAAGAAGCAATTTATTATATATTCATCTCGAAATTAGATATAAAGATGATATAAATACCAAAAATAAAGGGTCCTAAATTAATTACAAAAGAGACAAATAAATCGAATAGTGGATAGCAAATTACCAATCTCAGCTTCAACGGCAGATCAGGAGGATACCTCTTAGAGAGTCGAACAAATACACCCTTGGCCTTGGCAATAGATTAGAACAAGAACCTTACCCGGTAATGAAGAACACCAAAGAACCAAAGTGCTTTGTATAAATAGAAACAAAGAAGGACGAAGAAAATAGAGCAACGGGGAGTCACCAAAAACAATGGAATTCTTTGAAGGTTGGAGCACAAACCAAGCCAAGAATGATAAAATAATGCAATCGGGACCAAGGGGTTATAAATCAAGATGTTTAGGACCAAAGGGGCTGCCCTCTGAAATCGAGAGTCTGTTCTTAAAGGGTAACATAGGCGAAGAACCAATCCAACTTGAACTCCACAAGCCTCACGATCATGCTTCTTGCTAGACTTCTCGGAGTAGGAATCCCAATCGGAAAAGAAACCCATTCATACAAGAAGAGTTGTTCCATTGGTGGTTCTTCCATTGGCCCCATTATGCCATATACCGAATTTGACGGAGATGAAATCTGGATCGAAGTAGAAGACCGATGGAAGAAGTCCTTCCTTCCCCCAACTCTATTGAGAAAGAAATTTCATCGATCTTTTGGTGAACAAGTCTTTTCCAAACTCTTCCGGTGAAGAAGAGTTATCCTCCCAAAGCTATCGGTGAAATAGAAAGCCTGAGATAAATAAGTAAACCCTTTTGCAAAAAAACCCTAGCATATTTAATATTTGAAGCAAGATCCATGTATTAACAATCCTCCTCTTTGCGATAAATAATGTCTCTATCATATATGGATTATAAAATCTCCTCCTCATCAAAAGTTTCAAAGGGCATCACCAAGTGCTCAAGCTAATCAAGTTCAGAAAAGTCTCGAACTTAACTATTGGAATTGGTTTAGTGAGCATATCAATTGGATTATGAGTAGTGCAAATCATCTGAAATCGGATATCATCATCTTCCTCCAAATCTTTGATGAAGTGATATTTGATATCCATATGCTTAGTATATTCATAATACATCTAATTTCTGGCTAGATGCAAAGCATTTTGACTGTCATAGTAAATATTTAAACAATCTTGCTTGAGATCCAAATCCTGTATCAACCCTCTAACCCTATTGTTTTCTTTGCAGTCTCTATCAATGCCACATATTTTGTCTCTATAGTAGACAAAGTAACTGTAGACTATAAAGTAGCTTTCCAACTGACTGCACAATCAGAGAAAGTAAATACATATCTGGTCAGTGATCTTCTCTTGTCCAAGTCACAAGCATAATTAGAATCATAAAATCCTGTAATAGTATAACTATACTATTCGAAGAATACTAATCCCAAATTAAAAGTGCTTTTTAAATATCTAAATATCCATTTTATAGCTGACTAGTGAACTTTTCCAGGCCTATCCTTGTATCTGCTCAGCATGTTTACTACCTGTGAAATATTAGATCAAGTACAGACCATCGCGTACATGATGCTACCTACTGCACTCGTATATGGTACTCTAGACATATAATTGTCTTCATCCTCAATTCGAGGAGAGATTTTGGCAGATAATCTGAAATGATTGGTAAAGGGAATAGTAACTGTCTTAGCTATAGACATAAGATATTTGTCCAAGATTTTTTCAATATAGCCATACTGAGTAAGAAAGAGTTTACCTGATTGCCTGTCACAAATGATCTCTATCCCAAGTATCTTCTTCGCTGGTCCATGGTTCTTCATTTCAAATGCAGTATTAAGCTTAGCTTCAGCTTTTGGATGGCTGACACATCTCTAGTTGTAATTATTATATCATCTACATACAATAATAAATAACAAAAGAATCCGTTTAAAAGTCATAAATGATATACGCAATTGTCATATGGAGATCTGTTGAATTTATGATCGATCATAAACATATCAAATTTGTGGTACCATTATCTTGGAAACTATTTGAGACCATACAATGATCTCTTGATCAAGCATATATGATCATCTTTATTTAGAGCCATGAAATTAGGTGACTGTTATATGTAAATCTACTCCAAGTTATCATGTAAAAAAGCTGTCTTCACATCTAGCTGTTTTAATATCAAATTCTAAAAAATAACTGAAGCAAATAACATATGAATGAAAGAGTATTTGACTACATGAAAAAACACCTCCTTGTAGTTAATACCCTTTTGTTGATTGTAATCCTGAACCATCGACCTGGCCTTATATTTGATATCCTGAGGATTGGCTCATTCATTCTTGAAGATCTATTTGTAGCCAATTATCTTTTTGGCCTTTGGTAACTTGATTAATTTCCAAGTATGATATTTTTCAAAGATTGAAGCTCTTCAACCATATTCATAATCTACTACTCAGCTTATGAGCTACCAATAACCTCCTGATCTGTGGTTGGGTCATCATCAATGGTATTTGTAATACTCAGAGTATAATAAACATACTTAGCATAAACAAAATTCTCAAAACTATATCTTTAAGATACTCTGATCTGGTGCTTGGGTCTTCGAGTAGCAATACTATCAACTTGAACCTAACTTTGCATGGTAACCTCCTCCTGAGTCTGTATCTCTGGATCCATTTGCTGATGTTGCTCGTTCTGAACATGAATATCTCTAGTTGGCTGTAGCTATTGTGATCTTACAATTTGATCAATATTCATAACAGTCCGATCCAGCTGATTTTAAACCTGATCTTCCTGTGAAGAACTAGACTATCTACCATGAAGGAGTGAATGTTTCATAAAAAGTCACATCCCTACTGACTAGAAATCCTTGGGATCTGAAATCTATGCACCAAAGTCTGTAACCCTTCATCTCATATGCATATCCAAAAAAAACACACTTCTTAGCTCTGGGATCTTGCTTTCCATCTTTAACATGTACATAAGCTGGACATTCAAAGACTCTAAGTTCCAACTAGTTTGCAGGTCTTCCTGTCTACATCTTTCTAGTTTTCATGCTCAAAGCTAATATTAGAGATCGATTTATAATATAGTAGGTTGTATGTACAGCCTCTACCCAAAAATCTCTACTCAAATCAGAACTAGATAGTATAGATCCGACTTTCTTAATAGTATGCGGTTCATGTGTTCTGCCACACTATTCTACTGAGGTATACCTATCGTGGTCCTGTGTCCGACAATGCTCCCTGACTTGTAAAGTCATCAAACTCTGTAAAATAAAATTCTAATTCATTGTCAGTTCAGAAGGTTTTTACTTTTTCTTAGTCTGCCTCTTCACCATAGCCTTCCACTTTTTAAATGTATCAAATACATCACCCTTATTCCTAATAGTATATATCCATATTTTACGGAAATAGTTATCAATAAACAAAAATAAATATTTGGATCCATCCTTGGATGTAATTGGAACAGGTTTCCATAGATAAGAATGAATATAATCCAATATAGCTGCTGTCCTATACACACATATAGAAAAATTGACTCTGTGTTGTTTTTTAAATACATAATGCTCATAGAATCCAAGTACACTAACCTTCTGATCACTAAGCAGACCATGTCTGCTCAGCTCTTGTAATCCTTATCTAACATGTGGCCCAACCTCTGGTGTTATAATTATGTCAATTGCTTAATAGAAGATTGTATTGCTAAAACCTGTCCAATCACTGTATTGCCATCTAGATAATAAAGAGTGCCACTCAATTTGCCTCTTAATAGAGTCAATGCTCTTTTACTAATAGATATAGGTCCTCTATCCTATTTATTCTCGAAACTTGCACTATCAAGGACATGCATTAAGAGAAGGTTCCTTTTCAGTTGAGGAACATATCTGATATCATCCAGAATTATTATAGTATTTGTATGAGATTCGATCTGAACTGTACCAATATCTTTCACGTTGCAGATGGCATCATCTTCAAGAGAAACAGTGCCCTCTCATATGGTCTAAAAGAAGGGAACCATTTTTTATAGGTGTCATATGGAAAGATGCTCTAGAGTTCATGTTCTAGATTTCAGCTTGACTGACACTGCAAGTAGCTGTAACTACTACATTATCTATAATACTACTGTGATTTCTTGAAGTAACTATAACTAATATCGAATCTAAAATTGTTCTTTTATCTTTCTGTTTCTTCTCGTTTTTGGACGGTAGAAGTCTACATTTAGAGACCTGGCTTCTTGCAGTAGTGACAAACACTTGGCATTTTAGGCCTAAACTTTGATCTAATTTTGGATTTGTTTCTATCTTGTATATCTCTTCTTTGCTCATCTCTGTCTTTAATTATAAGTCCTTGAGCTAGAGTCGGAGCTTGATGTTCAAACTGTACTTTCAATCTAAGTTCATTGGATAATAAAGTAGCATCTATCTCTTCAAGACTTATAGGCTTTCTTTCATAGAGCATGATAGTAGTAAGATTCTCGAAGAACCTAGACAAAGAGTAGATTAGGATTAAAGCCTTGTCTTCCTTATCAACATAAACATCAATACCAATATTTGCCTAATCAAGCAAGAGTTTATCATATTTATCTAAGTAATCCTTAAATGAAATCCTTTTCACTATACGAAATGTGTATAACTTTACTATCAAATACAGTCTATTGGTAAGAGACTTTGTCATATACAGGCTATTCAATTTATCTCATATATCTTTAGTTGTATCAACATCCATAATATTGCGGAGGACTTTGTCACTCAAATCCAAAAACAGTCCCTGATGCTCTTTCATTGGTTTCCTCTTTGGCGGCTTCAGTATCTCCTACGATTGCATCCATATCCTTGAGGGCTATTGCAATGCCCTCATTGACCAACAAATTTTTTATTCTTACCTTCCATAATACGAAATCACTTGTACCATTCAAACGCTCTGATATCAGTTGTTAGGATTGCACGCAACAGATTGAGTTGCTTTAGATTTTTAAATTAATATTCTATCTTATTGAGATAATTTATTGAACATATCATAGACATAAATAACAAGTACAAGAAAGATAAGAAGTTTACATGGTTTGACAAACCTACTTATATCTTTATAGAGGAGCAATCCACTATATATTCCTCAAAATTGGGTATAAATGTAATATAAAAATTCAAATTAAAGTCTCCGGAATTAATTGTAAAAGAGGTACAAATAAATTGAATACGGGGTAGCAAATTACCAATCTTGGCTTCAACGGCAAATCAAGAGGATACAATTTAAAGAGTCGAACAAATACACCCTCAGCCTTGGCAACAGATCAGGAGCAAGAATATTACCTGATGATGAAGAACACCAAAGAACCAAAGTGCTCTGTATAAATAGAAACAAAGAAGGCTAAGAAAACAGAGCAGCATGGAGTCACCATTGTGCCTCCAAATTAATGGGATTTTTTGGATGTTGGAGCACAAACCAAGCTGAGAGAGATAAAACGATGCAATCAGGCCCAAGGGGCTATAAATTAAGATGCTTGGTACTAAAGAGGCTGCCCTCTTGAACCGAGAGTCTCTGCTCTTAAAGGGTAACAGAGGCGAAGAACCGACCCAACCTGAACTCCACAAGTCTCATGATCACGCCTCTCGCAGGACTTCGGGAGTAGAAATCCTAATTAGAGAAGAAACCCATTCATAAAAGAAGAATTCTTCCATCGGTCCCATTATGCCATAGATTTGACATAGATGAAGTCCGGATCGAAGTAGAAGACCGGTGGAAGAAGAGTCCTTCCTTCCCCCAACTCTATTGAGAAAGAAATCTCGTTGATCTTTTGGTGAAGAAGCCTTTTCCCAACTTTTCCAGTGAAGAAGAGTTATCCTTCCAAAGCTATGGGTGAAATAGAGTAAATAAATCCTTTTTCTGAAAAACCCCTGGCATATTTAATATTTGGAGTAAGACCCATATATTAACTGTTTGGATCTTCTCATCGACATTACTGTTTGGTTTGTCCTTTGATTTTTCTTGACCCATCTAGGTAATTCATTCATTCTTTGTCTTTCTTCTTGAGATCATTTTCTGTGTTTTTTGAGAACTAGGATGAGTGGAAGCCTGGCCAAAATTGGGTGAGGATGAGATATGATCCCAAAACATAGATTTTAGTACTCAGAGACTTTAGCAACCAAGGCAGGTGACATCCTCTTTGAGATCTTTGTGCTGTCTACCTATGTTCTGAAATGCTGGAGAATCTCAATCTCTTGGTGGTAATGTTTAATATTTTACAAGTTTATGTCTGAACTTAACGACAAATATTAGCATCCTGGTTTGCCCCCTTTTCCAACAATATTATATTAACGAAATATCTTTGGGCTTTCTGTGCTTCAGGAATATTGGAGTATTGTCGGAGTTCTACACTGTGTATGCCATCGACTTGCTTGGATTTGGTGCATCAGAGAAGCCGGCAGGATTTTCTTACACAATGGAAATATGGGCTCGGGTGCATTTTCTGCTTCTGACTTCCTACTTTGTTAGTGGTTCTTCTTTGTTATTTGCTCTTACAGAAAAATATGGTTTCACTGAACAGCTGATATTGGATTTCATAAATGAAGTCATCAAGAAGCCCACTGTGTTGATTGGGAACTCGGTTGGGAGCCTTGCATGTGTTATCGCTGCTTCAGGTTAACCATGGTTCAATACTTCTACTAGCTTCTGATGCGCTTTTTAGCTTATGAACATCTGAGAAAGTTCTCTCTAATCCTTTACATATCTCTGTCATATGATAAGTTTTCTAATTTCTTTGCTCAAGAGATGAGAAAGTTACTTCTTGCACTAATGATTATGGTAACAAACCAGAGTCTACTGGAGACCTGGTCCGGGGTCTTGTGCTACTAAATTGTGCAGGTGGCATGAACAATAAGGCAATTGTTGACGATTGGAGGATCAAATTGCTGCTGCCTTTGCTTTGGCTATTCGACTTCTTATTAAGCCAGAGACCGATAGCATCAGCACTTTTTGGGCGTGTCAAACAGAGGTACACTTGGTTGGTGTTCTTTTTTATGTTTAAATGATGAAATGCAACTCCATTAGTAGTCTAATAAATGATAATTATTTGTTGAAACAGGGAGAATCTGAAGAACATCTTACTCTCTGTTTATGGAAACAAAGAATCTGTTGATGCGGATCTAATCGAGGTAACATGAAGTCTCAAATGACACTCGACAGTCTGCATCGCCATACACTTTTTTCTCTTCTAATGTCTTTAAATCAGTTGATAAATGGTTATTTCGCATACTTCCTGGTTCATTTTAAGCTTCCTTATGCTGCTTTTTTGTCCTTCAGTAGTGTCTCTTACCACTGATTACTTATCATTTGGTGTTTGCCTGGATATGTGCAGATTATTCGGAGACCAGCTGATGATATAGGAGCTCTTGATGCATTTGTTTCTGTCGTTACGGGCCCGCCAGGGCCAAGCCCTATAACCTTGATGCCAAAAATTTCTCTTCCTGTTTTGGTCTTGTGGGGTGATCAAGACCCATTTACTCCTATAGATGGACCTGTGGGGAAGTACTTCTCTTCACTCCCTTCTCAATTGTCAAATGTGAAACTCTACATCATAGAGGGAGTTGGCCACTGTCCCCATGACGATAGACCAGCTCTAGTCCATGAAAAGCTGCTTCCTTGGTTGGCTTGTCTTCCAGATGTAAGCGAGATTTCAGTTTCCCAGTAGGATGACATGCATTTTTAACTCCTCTTTTGATTCCATAAACTCGCCAAGAGCTTGGAATTGCTGTCTTGGGTGCAGTTAGCTGTTTGTATGGCTGGGATAATTTCGATGTTTCCATGTGCTCCAGGGTAATGGATGAACAAACATACATTGATTCAAATCGACTCTTTTTTCGGTCATTCTGTTGTTAATTGGCTGCTGCTCCAAATTTTAGAAAATCATTCAAGTGATATCACGAGCTAAAGTAAAAAAGATGAGTTGTACAAGCTACCGAGTTGAATGTAAACTTCAGAGATTCTTAACCAGAAATTAACCAATGAAGCTTTATTACTGCAATTATTTTGATTTTTGTATGCCAATAAAAGACAAGTTGTATAACATTTGCACATTTTTTATCAGAAACTAACTCTGAGGTGATACAAGTTCTATAGAGGGCATTTATCAATGTATCTGCTTAAAAGCATGATGAGTCTGGTGACTGTTGCGAACAGCTCAAGTGCGGTAGCAGTGCAGTCAATTTAACTAATTATAGATTATCGAGACCAACATATGATGCTCTGCAGGTGAGAGAATAGAGAATAAGCTACGTAATATTTCACAAAGAAGATATTTAAATAATTTGCTTAAAATCACAGAGGTGGCCAGTCTTTTTCACTGAATTACATGCTCAATTGCTTATCTTATTGCAGGGATGCTGCTCAAGAAATTTGTTGAACTGACAATGGAACTGCAAGCGCTGATGAGATGGGGTAGTAGAAATCTGGTATGAATCTAGATGAATATGCACCAAAAAGTCAAGCTGGAAGGAACGGCTATTCATGCAATAACGAAGCTTTTTAGGCTACTACGGCAATCACCACCTTCTTCCAAGAGAGAGCACCTGTAAGTGATGATCACTCATTACTCATCAGAATAAGTAGTTAATTAAGGTCTCGAGATCTTTTACATGATCGAAGTCTCATCTCTTTTATATGTGAAATGATATTTTTGTCTACTCAACATATGAGAATCAATGAACCGGAAGCAGCCCTCCAAAGGTATTTCACCTTTTTTAGCCCTATATATTACCGGGCCATAAAGATCAAGCTTTATCCCTACTATTTGAGATTGGTTATTTTTGCCATCTAACTTGAAAATTAACCTCAGAATCAATGTTGATTTCTTTTCTTTTTTTCCCTTCTGGAACAAAGCCAGAAACAGCTTCACTGCAAACATTGCAAACCTAGCTAGGCTTGATCCAGTTACTGCCGCACTAGACTGGATCTTATTTTCTTGGAGCACCAGAATGAAATTAGCAATAAGATGACAGTGCCAAAACACCAGCAAATTTCAAGTTTCCAATATCCATCCTAGATGACATCCAGCAAAATTAAGACACAGCGAGGTTTCTGGCCTTGATTACATTTAATAATCAAGTCATGGGTTTCTCCAAAAGAGCAGAGAGGTACCACTCATCCTTCTTAATCCCCTTATCCAGCTTTCGGCCAGCATTCCACCTGAGCTCGTGGAACCCGATCCGTTCGAACATTGGAACGTAGGTGGCATTCAGCTGCGCTCCGCGGCAAAAGAAGTGATCGAGCCAGAAGATACCTCCAGGCCTCAACACCCGGTAGATGTCGTAGAGTGCAAACTCCAGCACGATATCCGGGATCCAGTTGCTGAGGACGTGCATGGAGTGAACCATGTCGAGCGTGCTGTCGAAGAAGGGGAGCCGGTGGGCGATGCTGATGTGCACCGGGACGAGCCCCCTCGAGGCGATGAAGTTGTTGAAGGGCCCGTCAAAGTTCATGGTGCTGGTGACGATGGTCACGTTGCGCTCCCTCATCCTCGCCGCGAACGTGCCGGTGCCCCCGCCGATGTCGAGGCCGATCCGGATCGTGCCCGGCGACTTGGTCCCCAGGATCTCGTCGATCGCGTAGTCGAGCTCGCCGTAGCTTCGGAGCCACCGGCCCTTCTCCCGCCCGTCCAGGTCGAAGCAGTCCTTGCAGTCGAAGGTCCCTCTCTCGTGCCTCCGACGGACCAAGCAAGCGTAGTTCTTGCAGGTGTATGGATCCCAGTTGACGCTGGTGTCCGGCGGGATCGTCCAGAGGCTGGTGGGGAAGGGTGTGGGCTCGACGTAGTCGACGGGGGACTTGGGGTGGCAACGGCGACGTGGCAGGGGCTCGCACCCTTTAAGCAACAATCGCTGGGCCAAGTTGTCGTCGGAGGGGCACTCGCCGCCGACATCGTAGCTCATGTATTGGACGAGCTCATCCTGTAAGTGGTGGCAAGCGGTGCCGAGAGTCGGGTAGAGCTCGTCGGACCGGATGTTGGCCGACTGACCGAGCGGGAGCTTGTGAGGGCCGGCAGCGAGCTTGAGCTCTCCGGTGAGCTCGTTTAGCCATCCATCCAAGTTGTCTTGCCGGGCATCGTTGCGGTTGGCTCGCCCGAGCTCGGCGATGAGGGTCTCCAAGAGAGCATTAGATGTGGCGAGCCGCTTGTGAAGCTCGGTAACCTGGGCTTGGCTGATGGACAGTTTGGACTGGGTGGACTTGAGCTCTCGGAGGAGTGCTTCCGACTCCCAGAGGTGGATTCTGGGAGTGTGTTTGGACCAGTCAATGCTGGAGGAGGCTGTGAAAAGGAAGATGGAGAGCAAGCTGGTAAATACCAGTAGTAGCAGAATCTTAAGCTTCGATTTCTTCGAGCTTTGCAGGTGGATTGATTTGCGAGGGTCATCATCCATGCTACCCATCTTTCCTCTCTCGGTCCGTCGAGTCTTTTTTGTTGTTGTAATGGAAGAAGGTGAAGTAGTCGGAGCTCAAGAGTGATTCGAGGGATTTATGCTGGACTCTTTTGGCGTGAGAAAGATGAAAAGAAGGCTCTTTTTAGATCGAGAAGAAGGCCTCTCTTTGTATGGCCCGTGTTTTGATGGGGTTTTGGGAGAGGAGACGGCGATGAGGTTGGGATGGAGAATGGAAGGGAGAAAGGTGGGAAATTTTTATAGGAATTGTGGCCCTATCCACATGGTAATGCATTCATGGAGAAGCATTCTGATCTCTTTAATTTCCCCATGGAATATTTTAAAAGTCCGGTTGCTTCTAGTCTTAGGAAGGCGGGAGACGCTGATGCATAAATGGCTAAAAAAAAAAAAAAAAACGACTAATTTCTTTATTTGCCCGGACTCCCTCGTCCAATGAAATCCGCCGGTTGTGCCGCTCGAGAGATGGGCCTGTGTCCGTTTTTTTATCCTCGTAGACTAATATCTTTATTCAGTCTTGAAAAAATTTGTCCGAAAACCTGACACTCTTCGAAATTTTTTAAAAATATTCTATTTTAAATATTTATTTACCAAATTATCCTTATTCAAAGTATATTTATATATCTACCCTATTTTTGATTACGTGGTAGGGCAATGGGAGAACTTGCAGGCTGGGCCTGCGAGTTCTCGGAGAACATATCCCCCCACTCCCAAATGGGAGATTGAGAGCTGTTCATGGTCCTCGTTTTCAGTCCCCCTGTCCCCATTTGTTTCATGGACTCTCGTGCCTTCCCTTTAGTTGGCCGAGCTCTACGTGCCCTTTACGGTTGCTATTTATCTATAGTTCCAGGTATGTTTATTTTTTATGAAAAAGATAAAAAAAATAAAATCTAAACCTTTGGCTCTTTGTTTTTAATCTATTATTATTGTTTTTGGTTTTAGTGTTGTAGGTAGATTTGGACAGAAATGTAATAGTAGGTTAACTTTTTTTTTTGCTATTAAAAAAAAAAAATTGCAAGCTTTATTTTAAAAAATCGATTATTCAAGCCGGTTCGAGCTGAGTTGAGCCGGGTCTGGGCCATGCCTGGCCTTGTCCAAGTTGGGGCCGGGCTATATTGTTACTTGAGCCTAGCCCGAAAAAATTTTGGGTTTAAAACAATTATTTCTTTACCCGGGTCCGGTCCTGGCCATATTACTACATAAGTTTGGCTCGAAAAACTTTTAGGCTTCAAAAAAAAAAAAGCATTCCTTTATCCTTTCTGGGCCGGGCTCCTTAAAAAAGATGTTGGGATTAAAATAAAAAAAGCATTCCTCTACTCGGGCTAGGCTGTGTCGGGTCATATCCCTACTTGAGCTTGGTCCGGTAAAAAATTTGAGCTTAAAAAAAAAAAGCATTTCTCTACCTGGGTTAGGCTAGGCCGTGCCGGGCCATATCCTACCTGAGTCCAATCTAAAAAAAAATATCGCTTAAATTTTTAAAAAAGCATTTCTCTACTTGGACCTGGGGGTCGGGGTCACGTGGAGCAGGGAGCGCAAGGTGCAGGTGGCACTGGGATTAGGGATTGCTGCGAAGCTGGGGGTGGCATAGGGTGCGGGCACCCTCGTGGCTTGGTTGGGTGGGGGGCACCGAGTGGTAGGGGCAGCGGGGCTAGGGTTTGATGTAAACGATAGACGGAGAGAGATGAAGGAAACTAGAGAGGAGACGAGCGTAAATATGCTCGTGCCAGGGGTCGGGCTTTTGTTTGGGTTGGATCGGGCAGGGCCAAAGGAAATCCCGAGCCCGGTTTAAAAATATCATATAAGATATTTTCATATAATCATCAAAGTGATGGGACCTATAATTTATGTTCGACTTTATATATATATATATATGTTCTATTTACTACATAATAAAGTAGATTATTGATGACTTTATATTTTGTAATTACGCATTAATTTAACTAATTAATTATATATTTATTTTACAAAATTTGTATTGTATAAAATTATAGACTCGATAATTGATTACTATATATATTTTCTGGTATCCGTATTTTTATATATTTTGTACATGTAGTAGAATTATGTACATTAATCAATTGATTGTCCAGTTTGGACAGTTTTGGAATTGTAATTAATTCTATAAATCAATTATATTAAGCAAATGATATGAAATAGGGGTTGAAAGAAATTTTGGATAGTATTTTTTTTTAGTTTTCTTTACATATCTTCAACCATATAAGAATTAAGAAAAAATGCTGCTGAAAATTTTTTTGGCATCTTTTGTATATCATTTAATTATTGTAACTGACTTATAAAATTAATATAATTCCTGAATAGGATATGACTTATCTTTACCTAGTTGATGATAGAATGCATTCATTATATAAGTCATTTTAAACTCCGCACATTGATATCCCCTAAAAAAAGACATCACTAAGCAATGTTTAGTCCGTATAATAACTATTAAAGGCATGTGTAGGCTTAATTTGATTGTGGTATTGACATTTCAAAAGATATTTGATGAACTCCTTTATAAATTTTGAATTCATATTTTAATATATATGAATTATTGTTATTGATGAGTTCATATTTTATAGTTACATATTAATTTAATTAATTAATTAAATATTTTTTTTTATAAATTTGCATTACATTGAATCATAGACCATCAATTGATGAATGCACATATTCTACGGCATTCGTACATTTACATATTTTTGTATGGATGGTAGAATTATGTATATTAATTAATTGATTGTCCAGTTTGGACAGTTTGAGAATTATAATTCATTTTATAGATCAATTACAGCAATCAAACAATGTACAATAGGGACTGAAAAAAATTTTGAACAATATTTTCTTTTAGTTCTCCTTATATATGTTTAATTATGTGGGAAGAACTAAGAAAAAATGCTGCTAAAATTTTTTCGATCTCTATTGCATGTCGTTTGATTATTATAATTGACCTATATAATTAATGCAATTCTTGAATGTAATATGACCTATCTTTATCTATTAGTTGGTGATAGAATGCATTTATTACATAAATCATTTGAAGCTCCATATATTGGTATCGAATCTAAAATTAGGGATGCAAATGGGTTGGATCGGACCGGGTCATGAGTGACCTCAATCCGATCTGGTTCTTTGATCAGGTCCTAATATTAGATCTAGATCCAATCCACTAGAAAATCGGATCGAGTCGGGTCGGGTCCACTATCAGAATTTTCAATCCAATGGATCATTCGGGTTAGATCAGATCCATAAATAACCCGATTCTAATATAAGAAATTTAGATCTATATATGATCCGAATAAAATATAGATAACTATATTTAATTATTACATAATCAACTATTATTAACCATAAAAATATAACAAATAATATTTTTTTAAAAATAAATTAAGATATAAAAATAATTATAACTCTATCTTTATGTTATAAATAAGTTCCATACAAGTTTTAAATTATAATTTAAAGGTCCAAATATATATCATCCTAATATTATTAGTATGTTCGAGTCGGGTCATGTCCAAATTCAGTAAACTCAAACATGACCACGAAAATGAAATGGGTCTAATTTTAGGACCCGATCCGAATCATGGATCCCTAAAAATGGGTTGGATCGGGTCTAAATAGGTCAGGTCACGGGTCAACCCAACCCATTTGATGGTGTAACATTATTTTTAAAATTAGATAAGTTTTTACTTCTCCTTCTATGCTTGCTCTGAATTTCATAAAGATATGTAGCATGCATGTTTATAGTCATAATTTTTAATGTTTATATTTATTGTATTAATATTGACTATATAATTTTTTTGATAGCATGTTTAAATTTATTTTATTTATTAAACATATAGTGAAATATGGAAGAAACAATCATAGCCTTATATTATATTAATGGTTATATCATTAATGAAGCATGTGATATTGAGTATAATTGGAGACCAGAAAAGATAATTAGAATTAAATATGAAATAACATATGAAGAGTTGGAGAACAATTTATATAGAGTCTTCCGTATAGAGAGAGTAAGGAATAAAATGATGATTATTTATAGATATCTATAGATTGTGCAGTCAACATTAGTAAAGTACGAACATCTTCCAATTACTGATGATAAGAATATGGAGATAATGTTTTCAACTATCAGTTTATATTTATGTCTATCAGGTGTAGAGTTATTTATAGATGTGCAACCTGTTGAAGATTCTCAACCTGTTTATAAAAGGAATGATTATGAAACAGTTATTCAAAGTATAGTAACAACTCATATCAGTGAATTGGTTGTTTCATACTGTAGTCTAAAATATTATGGACAATATTCTAGTGAACACTAGTTCAAGATATACGAAAGACCAGTTTTATATAGTAAATAGTGATGTGCCAAAGAATATTATCAGATAAGCATCATTATATATAGCTGCTGATGATACAATTTATTTAGATAATCAACTTTTATTGAAGATGATGTAGCAAGTGAAGATATGGAAGATGAAGCTCGGGAAGCTAGCCTATCACAAGCTGTAGAAAGTTCACAAGATGTACCTATTCCAAATTATACTATATTTGAAGCTTCTTTTGGAATATTCACTCAAGTTGATCAAATAGCTACTGATGTGTCAATATATTCTTCACTGCAAGCACATTCAATTGTATGGAAAAGGGGTGAAGAGTTATAAAAAGAACTCCATTTTGTAGATAAGGTAGAATTGCAAATTATAGTAAAGTATTCAATTGACAAGCATCACGAATTCATAGTTATTAAGTCGGAGTCCAAGCTGTGGGTTGTGAAATATAAGAATAGAGACTCAGGATGCTAATAGATGCTGAGAGTAATTAAGTGGCATGATTATTTTGAGATCACATGATATATTGATCCCTATATATGCATATTCACTATGATATCTTAGGATCATTCTGGATTGAACTCCATCTTAATTATCAATGAAATACGTGATCTAGTAAAAAAAGTACCTATAATTTTTATTTTTAATTATGGTGCACTGATAAAAAATAGATTCAATTATATGTCCATTTATAGAAAGTTATATGATGCCAAGTAAAAAATAATAGCCTTGGTGTTCGGGGATTGTGAAAAATCATATAAATTATTATCCAAGTGGTTGCATGCTATAGAAAAATTTAATCTCGGCTCTTGGATAAAATTTATCAGCACTTCTAGCGGACATCCAGCATGTACTCAATTTGATCATATTTTTTGGATTTTTGCATCCTCGATTGAAGGGTTTAAGTATTGCCAACCGGTAATTAGTATCGATGCTACCTTTTTATATGGAAAGTATAGACATAAGTTAATGATTATAATTGCTATTAATAAAAATAATCAAATATTTCTACTTGTATTTGCTATTATAGATGAAGAGTCTGCTGATACTTGGGGTTGGTTCCTAGCCTGTATAAAAAATTTTGTTACCTCACATCAGATATTTGCCTAATTTTAGATCGGCATGCTGGTATATTAGTTACAGTGAAAAATGAATATCTGGGTTGGCAGTCATCAAATGCATATCATGTTTATTGCTTACATTATGTAGCAAACAATTTCAATACAAGTTTCATGATTCAAAATTAAGGGATATGGTCAAAAAAGTCGGAATGCAAATATAACTTAGAAAGTTTTAAAAATATATAACAAACATTGAAAAACTTAATCTATAAGTAGTTCAATTGTTGAGTAATATCCCTTTAGAAAAATTGATATATGCACATGATGGTGGTCTATGGAATGATGACCAGTAATTTATCGGAGTGTATTAATGGAGTTCTCAAACATGTTCGATTTTTACTAATAACTGCATTAGTGCAGTTAACATTTTTTCGACTGTCAGGAATGCTTTACAACTTCATTGGTTCTTGTTAGCTGCTATCTATTATATCTATATGACTAGCAGTTTTACTTCATGTGTTTTGATGGTTTCTTGATCCATTTTGAGTGTATGTTTGTTTGGGCTTTGTTTGTTGTTGTACTTACCTGGGTTTGGACTGTTATTCAGGGTCCATTTTTTTGGTTGTATATTGATTTATATTGTAAGCTATGGTTGTACTCGGATTTATGATTATATATTACCAAATCTATTTTTTTATCTTATGGAGTTCGTGGTTATGTAATAGATTTAGTAAAATATTTCATATAATTTATAAATAATAAAAATTAATAAATAATATTTATTTAATATATGAAGTATATCATAGATATGGATCCAGGTCCATCAGATCGTTCTGTATTATATGACCAGGTATCCATCGATCATTTTTAGTATGTGATGATCAAAAGGCTATTTTATTGTAGTGTCAATGCAGGGAGCTAGTTATGTACATGTCGATACCGCTAGACAGGCGCATAGTGCATAAATTATAACAGACAGGATTTTATGACCTTGCTCGTATAGGATATAAAGAGCTAGACTGGCATTTGATTACAGCATTTGTGGAGGGTGGCATCTAGAGATACACATTTCATCTACCACAGGGAGAGTGTGCTATCATCCTTCAAGATATCATTATCTAGTTAGGTTGGCAGTTGATGGTTTACCAGTGATAGGCACTACACGAGTGGATTGGGATCAGCTTTGTCACCATTTGTTAGGAGTCATGTCACCATAGGGTAGACTCCGGGGATCATGGCCGAGCATGGTCTGGCTAGCGGAGGAGTTCTATGAGTTAGTCCTTGATGCTGATGAGATAATGATACAACGATATGCTAGAACATATATTTTGCAGCTTATGGATGTGTGTTTGTTCATGAATAAGTCAGGGAGCCTAATGCATCTCATATTTCTATCCCTATTAGAGGATTTCGAGACTGCTGGACATTACAGTTGGAGTAGTGCAGGCCTTGCATGGTTGTACAAAGAGATGTGCAAGGAGAGGAGAGATGCTCATGATATAGCCGGAACTCTATTACTACTATAGTTATGGGCATGGGATAGATTTTCGATCATGGCATCCCACAGATTAGCTTGATAAGTTACAGATCCTACGATGAATTTGGATGAAGGTGGAGTTGGATTGCCACGGGATCTGTTAGGGACGAGGTGAGCATTTAATTATATTAATATTTATCATTAACCTGTATTGAGTTATGTAATTCATTTAATTTATTCCATGTGTAGATGGAGAGATGATTTTTTGGTTATTCAGGTATCATCATACGTTGTTTCTTCATATTATTACTCGACCAACTAAGATTGAAGCAGGTAAGAACTAAAAATATACTTTTTAGTTTATAATATCTTTTATATTATTTTGTTTAATATCCTATATTTCACATTCTTCAAAAATAGATGATATGGTTGCCATACCTCCTGGAATTCTTGTGTAGCTACCATATTACTGTCTACATGATTAGGATATATGGTGTACATGAGTGCCATTGTTTGTTTCCATATCATAGGTGGTACTTCGTTGATAGAGTATTGCGGTAGTTTGGGATTCTCTAGATTGTATCAAATTGGTGTGATACAGATGCTGCATTGCATCGCATCGATCTTAGAGGACGAGTCGATTAGAACTAGTCCATCACTTATCAACATTTTATTCAATTTTAGGAGGGCTATCGAGATTATGTTGTAGATGATGCTCTTGTTGATTGTATTATGGATTATCATGATTTATATCTGTAGTGGTACCGTGGTATCACATAGCAGTTCATCAATCATGATGGTACGATATTTGATTACCGGTAAAGATTTAAATTTTTTTATTTATCGTTATTCAGAGATAATTATTTTATTTTGTATAACTAATTACATATCTATATATTTCATAGTAATGCATGGCGATGATACATCAGCTTGCCCAGCCAGGTTCCATATCCACGTCCTCATAGTCCATCTCGGAGATATGCGATTCTATCTTTCATAATGTCGGTGAGCATATGCATATCTAGTTAGGAGCATTTGCTTATGATATTGGTAGAAAGGACGAGACTCCTTTCCTATATGCATCATCATTGGAAGCACCTCTTCCAGCTTAGTACAGATAAGGTACTCGATGACATAGTATCTCTCCGAATCTGATGTTAAAGTTCATTCCATATATATTTGCGGCTAGTTATCTTTATGAGGACGTGAGATAGTTCACGTTTGTTGAGGATGCTGCTGCGCATTTTGACTATGCTACTGTGCTAGATTACATGACGCATCAGGAATATTTATATCATGGAGGTGAGTATATAGGCGAGGGATCAACATAGGAGATAACTATACAGGAGGTGTTCACTTATGTAGAGCATCTAATGGAGCATAAGAGACAGAGTGAAGTGGAACCAATGGTTTGTCGGAAGCAACCTACATGCAGAAGGAGACGGCCATCTTGTGGGATATAGAACATACCTTTAGGATCTATTTATGTATTACATTTATATATTGATACAATTTTAAATTTATGTTCATGTAATAAATTTAAAATTTTTATTTAAAATTTTTTATTTATATATTTTATATTCATAGGATTTACTTTTAATATACTAGCTGTACTACGATATAGATCATGGCCGACGAGGTTTGGAAGTTAACATCTAAAATCATTTAAATGCATAATATTAAAAAAATAAATATTAATTATTAATAATATATTAAATAAATTATTAAATAAATAAATTATTAAAATATATAAGAGAGTAAGAGAGTAAGAGAAAGTGTGAGGGAGAGGGAGTGATGGAAAAAAAGGAAAAAATAAAAAAGGCCGAAGGGGGTGGGGGAGCCGTATATTTGTGCCACCAAAGGAAAAAAAAAAAAAAAAGTAAGACATTAATCATATTAAACATTTTCAAAATAAATTTCATGAATAGCAAAATTATATATTTAATATATTAGAATATAATATTTATAGTAATATATTATCATATAATTTAATAATATAGTATAATATAATATAATATATTATAATGTAATATATTATATTAAAACATGTTTTGATATAATATAATATAATATATTAATATATTAATATATTAATTTTACTTTTAATATAACATAATTATTATAATATATTTATTATAACATATCTTACTATTATAAATATCTATATTCAAATATATAATATAATATAATATATTTATATTATTTTTTAATATAAAATATTTATTGTAATATATTTATTATAACATATCATGCTATTATAAAATATCTATATTTAAAAATATAATATAATATAATATCTTAAATATATTTATTATAATTCTTAAATATAAAATAATTATTATAATATATTTATTATAATATATCATGTTATTATAAAATATCATGCTATTATAAATATATTTTTTAATTATTATTTTTCATTTTTTTTTTTGTTAATTTTAAAGATTTTTTTTTTTTTTAAATTTTTTAATTAAAATATTTCAATAGAACTTGCAATCTTGTTTTGCGAGTCCTTTACAAAGAGAACTCGCAGGTCGAGCCTACATTTTCTCTTCAAATATATATTTTTTTTTTATATATTTATATATTTTATATTTTATTATATTATAGATTTTTTTGTTTTTATTTTTAATATATATTTGAAAAGAACTCGTAGACCGGGCTTGTGAGTTCTTTTTGAAGTCACAGGACGGGCCTATGACTTCAAAGATAATTTGCAGGCCTAGTCTACGAGTTCACCATATATTCTTCAATCCTGTCATGCATCTAGGGCTAGAAATTGGCCGGTCCAAAAGCCCATTATCTAGAACTGGGCTGGACCAGCTCAATAAATTTCGGACCGGTCTGAAATTGATCCAGGCTTCGTACCAAATTTTAAGCATATTGGACTGGTCTTAGGATTGTAAAATAGAGTCCATTTAATTTTTAGATCAAAGGAATGCCCGGATTCAATCTAAAAATTTTTAAAATATAGTCTTTGGACCGGCCCATTTCCAGCCCTACACGCATCCCATTGTCCTGGTCGAAAATAAGATAGATTTATAAATATAGTTTGAATAAGGATGATTTGATAAATAAATATTAAAAACATAATATTTTAAAAAAATCGACAGTCTTCTGGAGTGGGGAGCATCTAGCCTAGGAACTGAAATGGAGATTAGCTATTAGTGGTGAGTTGACTGGCTGAACAAAGAAAATGGTTGGGACCTCGCCTTCCTGGAGCCGGTGATGGTCAATTGGCATCTTGGTGGTATCGGATTGATGTACTCATCATTGGATGGAGAAAAGCTACGAAAATTTAGTGCTTTACATCGAACATTTCCTGACAGGACATTTTTCGATGAAATGGAGGTACGTGGCGGGTAGCTACACCGGGTTTATCCCCTCTTTTTTTTTTTTTTTTTTTTTTTTGTATAAAAAAAAAATGGTGAGTTGACAAAATTTATAGACCAGGTCATGGATGTATGAAAGATACCCTACTTCATAGTTTTTTTTTTTCCTTTTCATATATTCAATCATTAGTTAGAAAATGTATCGAGGATAATTGTAGTAGCAGGATGACTAGAATTCGTTTTTTCTTTCATGGGTTTCGATCTAAGACTTTTATTATTTTTTATGAAGCCATAAGTTAAATCAAAGCCTTTACCCCTTTTTTTTTTTTTTTTTTTTTTCTTTTTTGGTTATTTCGATATTATTTATCTTCTTTCCTCTTGTTATCGTCGGAGATGCTCTTCCACCGTCTACCCAATCGGCGACGAGCTGCCACCACCTCGGCTTCAGGTTAGGTTGCTTCAAGGATGATAATAATTATATGGCACTTGCTACGATGCTTCATTAAATTATTTTATAAAAAATTAGAAGGTATCGTTAAAGAACTAGAATATATAAGATATTTTATTTGTCATTAAGTTACCAACAAATTATCAAGGCACCAGCGTTCTTATGTTTTTTAAATATTTTATTATTTTTGGTTGCGGTCCAACGTGCTCATACTGGCAGTACGAGTGGGCGTCGCCAAGGTCAACCGCCTACGTATCCAAAGAAGACGAGGAGGCAGGTGGGAGGAGAAGAGGCTTTGGCTTTGGAAAGAGGGAGCGGGGAGGGAGACAACGATCTCTTCGCATGGGAGGTGCCGGATTGAGATGGCAATTATAGTTGACTTATCTGGTACATGAACCGAATGGAGCGAATTTTATTCTATCAAATCAAAACCCGCAATGTGGATGGATACTAGATAAAATATTCAAAATAGATCAGGATTGGTTAGGAATAATGGTATGTCTTATCTTCAATCCGATCTGATATAGTTTTAATCTAAAATTATTATTTTAAAATTATAATTATTTTATAATATTTGTATGATAACTTTTTTATTCAACATGACTCAGTTCAACTCGTCTTGTCTATTTTACCTGATCCGACCTATAACACTATTTGATTTGAGCTATATAATCTGGCCATATGAATACAGGGTTTTTAATTGTGGGGCGCACAGGGGTATTGTTCAATCCAATCCATACTCAATCTATTGCAATCCTTAGCATCGCTGGGAGCAACAATGGCAATGCAATGCCACTGGATAGAGATGCGGTTGAGGTAAGAGGCATCCGAAGGAGGATGAGATCATTGTAAGAGAGGACATAATCGAGGGCAATGGTGATGGTAAGGTGAAGGGAGTCAACATGGGAGTTGAAGTAGGTGGCGATCTCAATATGTACATTATAGACAAGGCAAGGAGGTGGTAGAGGCCAGGGCAAATGCTTTGCACCAAGCGGCCAAATGTTGGATGGCCAGCATAAGGGCATCCAATTGCTCACCTCTTCAATCTCCCTCTTCGACATTCTCAATCGCCTTCTCATCTCTAGCATCCTTGCTACTGTCAAGCATTACTCTACTTCTGTCACTGCTATCGTAAAGTGCATCAAGCACTGCATCTCCACCAATTTGCATGAGAAGCATTTGTCGGCTTTGCACAGGTGGGAGGAGAAAGTCATTGAAAAGAAGCCCTTAGCTTCTCAAAAATTACTGCACCAACCAATTGTACTTGTTGGGGGAGTCTTTCTTGGGTCAAGGCTATAAGGCCCAGGTCAGTGAGCCCGATTGGTTGACCTTGCTACGTACCCATCGATCACTCATCTGATTGAGTCTACCCGAGTTAGTGAGCCCAGTCGGCTGACCCTGTTACATGCTCGCGAATCATGCATCAGGCTAGGTCTGTATGTTCACTGACCATTCACTGGATTCGATCCTTGATTAACTAATGATTTCCTCCTGGCTTTAATATTCCTAGACATCTTGATCGCATGCTCGATGCATGGACGATCCCATTATTCAACTTACCTCTCATCAAAGAAATTAGCACCTCTCTAGACCAACCATATCTAATCGAGTGCCGCCCATCGATCACCTTCGCCCAATCCAACCTAGTAGCGACCTATGCCTTTTCATTAATCGATCCTCCAAAGGCTATCAACACGTGTTTACCTTAGTGCTCGGATCAATCCCTAGTCCTTATGTTTGATGATGAGTAGGTCCTCAAGAAATAATCTCACTTGGACTTTTTGAAGGTTAGCATGACCGACGCGCATCTCCACTTCCTAGATTGCATGATCATAAGGCCACATCATGCTTATGATCATTAATCACTAGCACATCCTCATAATTAAGGAGATCGTGACTGAATTCATGCAGTGGTCAATATTATCATTAAGAAATAGACTAATTTTACACAATGGACAAAGTTTCAATTAAAAGGGAGTGGACATTTTGTATGGACAGGGAGATCCCTTGTTGGCCTATGTGATGGGATCTTCAGCCCTGTCATCTCCCACCAAATCCCCTAAGATTTTTTTATCCTGAAAATGCCCTTTTCTCTTGCTTATAAAAAGGGATTCCTGGGAGCCTCAAAGGCATGCAAAAACTCTACCTCGTACTTCTCATACTATTGTGCTGGAAATCTGACTTGAGCATCAGAGGATCCTCACTAGAACATCTTTCGATCAAGACTTTTTACAGGTCCCATCTCTCGGAGACACTTTCCAGTTACGAGCTCTAGTATCTCTGGTGCCTGATGGATTCTAGCACCAATAGGTTAAAGGAAGGGCCTGAATAACAATTTTGAGGAGTACAAACCAAGGGTAGGCTAACAATGCCACCTAAAAGAGTTTCATCTTATTGTATTAACACTGCCACTTCCTGGCCAGTAGAGAGCCAAGCCAATAACCGAGCCCCACCACTACCAGTGGGAGCCTCTCCACCTCTGTAGTTGGCAACAATTAGTGTGGAACAGTTCAATCTACTCCTCCATCAAGTTCAGAACTTGATGGCTACCACTCAAGCTATTTAAGACGCCTTTGTACCACTCCTTACTGTGCAACCTTTTCCTATAGCACCGCCCATGACACCATAACTTGTGCCACTACTGGCTGTCACGTTTCCTCTGGTGGTGCCACGACCTGATCCAGTGCCACAGACAATGCCACCATTGTTGGAGAAATTGTAGTCTTTTCTTAGAGATTTAGAAAGGAGGCCCGTCCACGAAGGTTGCCCCAGAAGTCCAAAACCAGGGAGGCGAGATCCTACTACCCTTGGTTGGGGCATGGCTTGACTCCAGGCCAATGATCTCCCCAGCAATCGGAGGTCCCTACAATAATGACCCACCCTTCGATGCCAAGATAATGTAGGAGCCACTTTTTTGATAGTTCAAAGTTCTTTAGTTGGAGAGTTATGATGGGACAATCGATCCCATTAATCATCTGGAGAGCTTTAGGATGATGATGATGCTCCATGAAGCTACCGATGCCATCCTCTATCGAGCCTTCCCATCTATTCTCAAGAGAGCAGCTCGACATTAATATTCGAGCCTAAAGCAAGGATTGGTTCACTCTTTCAAGCAATTGAACCGATCCTTTGCCAGCAATTTTGTCAATAGCAAGTGGCAACAAAAGCAGTCATACTTCTTTCAATCCTCAAGCAAAAGGAGGGAGAATTGATTCGAGCCTTCATCAGCTACTTCAATATGGCCACTCTAGAGGTCTGTGACTTGGATTACTCGATCGCTTGTCCACTTTGATGAGTGGATTGCAAAAGAATGATCTCAAAAAGTCATTAATGAAGACCTACCTTGAGATTTTGCCAATATGCTAGCCTGGACAGAGAAGTATATACGAATGGAGGATGTTTTCATGTAGGAAGAAGCCCCCGCCACTTTTAGTGGGGGTGAGAAGTTAGAAACTGATCGGAAATACATTCCGAGAAGAGAGGAAGAGCCTGACAATGCTATAGGTGCCCTTCTCGGTATGAAGAAATGAAGCCCCTCCTCGAAACTACCGATCTAAGAGTCCTTGTAGAGAAGATCGATACCCATCACCACCAAGAAAGTATGACACCTATACTCCACTGAATGCGTTGAAGGTGCAGGTGTTGATGGAAATAAAGGAACAACTCCCAAAGGCCAGGAAACTACAGACCCACCTGACTCATAGGAATCTAAACAAATACTGTCTATACCATTGGGATCATGGCCACGATACTGAGTGCATCCAGCTCTATGATGAGATCGAGAAACTCAACAGACATGGCAGTCTTGACTGGTTCATCCAGCATAGGAGGGAGCAAGAGAATTGGTGGAAGTCATCTCAGCTAGCTAAACAACAATAGCAAGCTGAGCCCTAAGGCAACGAACCCCTAGTTGGGACAATGAATACTCTCACTAGGGGGAACCATAGCAGAGACTCTGGTGGTGAAGAAAGAGTGGCGAAGAGGTAGGCTAAAGAAACAATAACTTTCACTAAGGAGGATGCCCAAAGAGTTCAATTCCTGTACGATGATGCTGTAATTTTATCTTTAAATATTGAAACTATGATGTATACCACATTTTGATTGATAATGGAAGCTCAGCCAATATTCTATATTATAATACTTTTGTCAAAATAGGGTTATCCCCTAATCGATTAGGAAGAATGGACTTTCCATTGGTCGGTTTTACCAGAGTTGTAATTTTGGTGCAAGGGATCGTCACCTTGCCCGTGAAGATGGGATGATATCCTCGGTAATCCATTGCTCAAGCTAACTTTCTCATCGTCCGAGCACCCTCGATGTACAATGCCATTTTTGGGTGACCAGGCTTAAATGCCTTCTGAGCTGTTATATCAGCATACTACATGAAGATGAAGTTTTTGATAGCATATGGGATCAGAGAGATTCGTGAATATTAATATTTGGCATGTCACTATTATTATATTGCACCCCGAGGAGCTAGAACTACCAATACCTATCTAGTCGAGAGGCTAGATACCTATAATGAATTGGCTGAGCAACGAGGAAAACTAGTCGAAGACCTCATTTCCATACCACTGGCAGACATAAACGAGGAGCACATGGTCTGGATCAAATGTAATCTAGATCAGGTAACCAAAAATTAACTAACCTTGTTTTTGCAGGAGAATCCAGATATTTTGCTTGGCACCAGTAGATATGCCGGGCATTGATCTCTCAATGATGATGCATTGGCTAAACGTGGACTCAAAGCACTAACCATTCAAATAAAAGAAGCAAAGTTTCATGTCCAAGCGATAGCCTAGGAGGTCAACAAATTGCTGACATAAGTTTCATCTGGGAGATCGCTTACGTGGAATGGATTTCCAATGTAGTCATGGTGAATAAGGTGATTGGGAATGATGAATTTGCATTGACTTTACTAACTTGAATAAGGCATGTCCAAAAGATTGCTATACTTCACCAAAAATTGATCAGATGATGAATTTGTTTTGACTTCATTGACTTTATGGATACCTTTTCCTATTATAACCAGATCTGGTTGGCTCCTGAAGATGAGAAGACTACTTTCATCACTGACCAAGATCTTTTTTATTATAGGATTATACCATTTGGTCTGAAAAATATGGGTGCAACCTATCAGTACCTCATAAATAAAGTCTTCAAAGACTAGATCGGGCAAAACATGGAGGTGTGTATGAATGATATGTTTGTTAAGAATAAATTTGCAAAGACCCACATCGACAATCTTAGAGAAGCTTTTGCTACCTTACAGAAATACCAAATGAGCTGAACCTGACCAAGTATACCTTTGAGATTACCTTCAGGAAGTTTCTCAATTTTATGGTCTCTAGTTAAGAGACTAAAGCCAACCTGGAAAAATCAAGGCTATGCAGGAGATGGCCCCCCCAAGGATGATCAAGGATGTTCAACGCTTCACCAGAAGGATTATCACCCTGAATCAATTTGTCTCAAAATCGATCGAGCGATGTTTTTCCTTTTTTCAAATTCTAAAGCCACCTAAGAACTTCCAGTGGACTGAGAAATGTCAGAAAGTATTTGCAAACCTCAAAAGTTATCTTAGTTCTACCTCCTACTAGAAAAGCTAGACCCAAGTGAAGAGCTATTCCTGTACTTAGTATCTTCACCCATGATGATGGGTGTGGTACTAATTCAGGAGCTGAACAAGATTTAAAAGTCAATCTACTATGTTAGTCGCATCTTGAAAGATGCAAAGACCTAATACTCCAAGCTGGAGAAATTGGTCTATGGTCTTTTTATTATTACCTGAAAGCTCTAACTATACTTCCAAGCTTATACCATCATTCTTTTGACCGATCAATCGATAAAGAATATCTTACACCAACTAGACACATCTAGGTGAGTTGCTACATGGATGGTCAAGCTTTTCAAATTCGATATCGAGTTTCAAACCTAACCATTAGTTAAAGTTAGATACTGGCAGATTTTTTAGTTGAAT
The DNA here is from genome assembly GCA_021397845.1 of Areca catechu. NCBI lineage: Eukaryota > Viridiplantae > Streptophyta > Magnoliopsida > Arecales > Arecaceae > Areca > Areca catechu. Next base: position 43,813,141 of record CM038047.1, on the reverse strand, counting down.
GCACCATCTTTAATAAGCTGGCTGAGCCAGAAAAAGTGGACCCCCCAATGCAGACACAAGAAAGTTCCATGGACGATCTCACCAATGCTTGGGATGTGTATGTGGATGGATCATCCAACTTCATAGTATCTGGAGTAGGACTAGTTCTTGTAGGCCCGGAATGAGTTATAGTCGAGTATGCCCTGCACTTTGAGTTCCTGACGAGGAATAATGAAGCCGAGTATGAAGCCTTAATCATAGGACTCTAAGTATCCAGGAGTTGGGGGTGCAAGACTTAAAGGCCTATAATGATTTCTAGCTGATCGTCGGGCACATCAGAGATGATTATAAGGTCCCAGGAGAGAACATGATAAGATACCTTCAAAAGGTTAGAATCTTAGCATTCACATTCAACAGTTTTGAAATCCAACAATTATTGAGGAGAATTCTCGGACCAATTTGCTATCTAAATTGGTGATCTCAGTACTAATGGATCTATCAAAAAGAGCCAGTTTTGAGATGGTGAAGAAGCTAATTATCGAAGAATCGTCAGAGGTAATACAGCTGGATGATAAGCCCTCCTAGATTAACCTATTGATAAGCTTTCTGAGAGATAGAACATTTCCTGCAGACTAAAAGGAGGCTAGTAAAATAAAATATTAGGTTTCTCGATATCTTTTGCATGAAGAGAAACTCTACAAAAGAAGGTTATTCTCTCTACCCCTTCTCAAGTGCTTACACCCATCTAAAGCTGATTATGCACTAAAGGAGGTCCATGAAGGAATATATAAGGTCACATTAAAACAAGGGCGGCTTACAAACTTCTCTGGTAAAGTTATTACTGGCCAACAATGCAAAAATATGTAAAGGACCTTGTCATAGATTATGACATGTGCCAAAGAAATTTGAACATATAATGTCTACCTGCCATGTTGATTATCCCTATATATGCACCATGGACTTTTATGGGGGATGGACATTCTTGGCCCATTCCTATAGGCTTCAGGATAGCAAAAATTCCTACTAGTCATCGTAGATTATTTTACTAAGTGGATAGAAGCCAAGCCACATCCACATCACCAAAGCAAGGGTGATGGATTTTGTATAGAAATCCATAATCTACCGGTTTGGTCTATCCTGAGTGTTAATCACTGATAATGGGCAATAATTCATGAAAGCCATATTTGCAAAATTTTACGAGGAGCATGGAATCTTACATCATCTTACTTCAGTTGCCCATCTCCTGGCGAATGGAGAAGTTAAAGTGACAAATCAAACCATCCTTCAAGGCATAAAGAAGAGATTGGACAGAGCCAAGGTATCATGGCTTGACGAACTTCTTCATGTGCTTTGGGCATACTGGACAATACTAAAGGTTCTAATGGGAGATACACCTTTTAGCCAAGCTTTTGGGATTGAAGAAGTAATGCTTGTTGAGCTTGCAATCCCATCAACATGGGTCAAAAATTTTGATGAACAAACCAACTTAGAAAGATAAAGCATGGACTTGGACATATTGGAGGAAGCTCGAGAAAGAGCATGTATTAGAATGGTGGCCTATTAATTCAAAGTTGCCCAGTATTTCAATTCCAAAGTTCGAAGTAAAACCTTCAGAGTAGGCAATCTGGTACTATGCTAAGCAAAAGTCTCTCAACTTGGCCGGCAAGGAAAACTATTTCCAAATTAGAAAAGTCCATATCAAGTAGAAAAAATTATCAAGCCAAGAACTTGCTAACTAAAGCAATTGGATAGGGTTCCTCTGCTCTGACCATGAAATTTGATGAATCTTCGAATGTACTATCAATGATGTAACCTTTTCCATTTCTTAAATGAAAGGATTTGTAAATTAGATGGCATATATTCTTATTAATAAGTAGGAAATTAAAGGAGCCCTTGATCAACTTTAAATTCAATGGCCTTTGATCGGCTCAGGCTCCAAATGGCCTTTGATCGATCCAAACCTCAATGACTTTTGACCAGTCCCTTGAAGGAGCCTTTGATTGGCTTTAAATCCAATAGCCTTTGATCGTCCATGGATCCAAATGGCCTTCGATCGGCCTAGCCTCAAAGACCTTTGATCAGTCCATTGAAAGAGCCTTTGATCGGCTTTAAATCTAATTATCTTCAATCAGCCCTGGCTCCAAATGGCCTTCGATCATTCCAAGCCTCAACAATCTTTGATCGATCCATTGAAGGAACCTTTGATCGACTTTAAATCCAATGATCTTGGATCGGCGCTGGCTCCAAACAACCTTCTATTGGCCCAAGCTTTAATAACATTTGATCGGTCCATTGAAGGAGCCTTTGATTAGTTTTAAATTCAATGGTCTTTAATTGCCCTTAGCTCCAAATGACCTTCGATCGGCCCAAGCCTCAATGATCTTTGATCGGTCCATTGAAGGAGCCTTTGATCGGCTTTAAATCCAATGATTTATGATCATCCCTGACTCCAAATGGCCTTCGATTAGTCCAAGCCTTAACAACCTTTGGTTGGTCCATTGAAGGAGTATTTGATTGGCTTTAAATCCAAGGACCTTTGATCGGCCTGAGGCTCAATGACCTTTGATTGGCCTTACAAGAAGTTCGATCGATTTTAAATCTAAGAAAAGTTCTCTTGTTCGACTCTACAACAGAACTATGATTGGTCTATTTAATCTAATAATGACATCCTATGGTCTAATGACTCGTGAAGGTTTATAAGAGAGCCTTTGATCGGCTTATATAGTAAAGATCCTGCAATACACAATAACCAATAGATGATCATCTAATTTCTTGGATTGATGCAAAATCAACAACATATTCACACCATGAAACAAATAGAAATAAGTGCAAGTAATTTTTTTTATTATGTCAAGAGTGCCTGAGGGCTACAGAAAAGTCATCACTAGAAACAAGTGATGACACATACAAATTTTTTTTTTACAAAAGATTAATTATCTCTGGCCTTCGAGCTCTTGGCTAGATCTATCTCTCGGATCTTCACTCCATGGAATCGCAACAAGGAATGAAAAACTCAGGAAACTCGTACAAGCCCGCTGCACAAGTCTCTGAAAAGAATCTATCTATGTTTTTCTCCAGAGAAGGCAAATAGGAGAGGTTGAGATTTAGATAGAGTACTCGAACCATATTCCTATAGGTACTGTAGTCGACGATGTAGCCAAGGTCAAACATTTAATGTATCTTCTCTCTCAAACGATCATCTACCTTTGGGATCCCTCTCACCCTCGAAGTTTTCCTCGCTCGACGTGTCTCTGTTGGAGGCTATTCCCTACTTTGCTTAGAGACAATCATGGTGACCTGTTTCAATTTGACTATGGAGTTAGTCACTATACCCTTGCTCTTCAGCAATTACTCAAGGCTAGAAATCCATTCCCGAGCATTGTGTAGCTCATTCCAGAGCTGGGCCATTTGAGTTATCGATCCCCATCTTGTCTCCTCGATGACGATCAGTGATTCCATCCCACCAGGCAAATTGAAGGTGGTTGTAGGTTTGGATCAATTTGGTGGCCGCATACCAAGTCGCATTCTCAACTAACTTGGACAACCTCTTCAACTCCATAAAAATGCTGGCCATTTCGGTGGCATGTACCTTATCCCCCCTCCTGATCTCCACTCGGAGATAATCAATTTCTTTTTTGGCTTCCCTGAGTGCCTTTTGTGCCCTTGACAGCTTCTTTCTATCGGTGGCCTTCTTGCTTGCTGCCTTGACCTTTTTCTCTAAGCTGTCAATGTGAACCTCAATCTTTATAACTGTTGGGAGGGGCTCAGTTAGCATGGGTCTATCTGATGAAACCTCGATGCCATGAACATGACCAGGTTACTAAATGGACACAAATGATACATTACATTTAAAAGGTGGAAACTTTTATTTCATTTTATCAATAGAAAGTTTTCTTACAAGAACACAAAGAAAAAAGAAAGAAAAAATATATAGGTAGTATAGTCGCCGACCTTGTTTTGGAGATCAATGGGACTGGGAAAAATCCCGGAAGGATCGGCCTTGGCTTTGACAAAGGGTAGCTCGGATGCGTGGATGGGTGTGGCAACCTCTTCACACTCGAAGGGGGAGGGTTCTTCCTTGGACTCTCCCTACTCATCTAATTGGGAGAGGTCCAACTCAGGGTACTGGGTCATGACCTAGAGATGGTAATCGACTCGATCCAGTTATGACCCTCTTAGAAGGCCTCCTCACTAAACTTTATGCAATTGTTGTAGAACTTCTCCGATGTTCTAAAGGCCACCACTACTCGATCCTTCTCCGTGGTGAAGTAGGCCGATGCTTTGTACTCCACCATGGCCTGGCACTTGGCCTCCGCTACCCTCTCCTCAGCCTTTCTCCTAACCTTAGCTATTATTTCCTTGGCCTCCATAGGCTTTGCTCTTCTCCCTTTCTTTAAGGCCAGCTCGGCCTCCGCCTTTGCGAGCACCCCCTTTAGGCACTCGACTTTGACCTCCATTGCTTCAGCCTTCTCACGGGCCTCCATGGCAATGCCTTCAACCTCCCTCCACCACTCCTCAATCACCTTCTCCCTGACAGTCGATCAGTTTGTTAAGACAACCATAAAGTTCAAGAGCTACATCAAGACCGTACATTAGAAAAAAAAGAGAAAGAAGGGGGGAAGGAGAGAGAAGAAACAAGAACTGGTTGAAGTGATACCTGATACATGACAGTCACTGAGATCCTCCTTAGGATGCAAGAGCCTATTGCTTCGATCCTCTCCAATTCCATGGGGAGCAAAGTCCTTTCGACTAACTCCCAAATGACCCTCCAGTCTTGGAAGGTTGCATCTCATGGGATGTCGATCAGAGGAGCTTCTGCGTCAGATAAACCTTCCGCGAGAGCTAACCCACTGGGAATGTTGGAGGATAGCAGTTGGGTGGTCGGCATGGGGGTCAGAGAAGGGAGCATGCTCAAAGCTGGCAAAGATGGCTGGGCATGGGTCGTCAAGATAACTTTAGCTGCGGCTATGGGGGTTTACTTGGTTGGGACATTCTTCGAACCTACCCCCATAGTCCTTGCCTTCTTTGGCATAGTCATGATAGCCTGAGCCTTCCTCTTCTGGAAAAGGAATGCCTTCAACTTGGCTAGGCCCTCAGGCCTTATATTTGAAATCACCCATCCAATGATCGGTCAGAACAAGAAAAGCAAAGGAAAGCAAAATAGATGAGTGATCCTAAACTTATCCTAGGAGTTGGCTTGGCTAAGCCCCGTATAGGAAAGGGCATCCTTAGATAGAAGTTTCTCCAGAGAGGGAACCTTGAAATCCTTGAGGATCTTAAAGTGTCCCTCTTCCTTGGCATCTAATCTCGAAGCTTTAAGGATTGAAGCCTCCGGCTGACCCCAGCTCAGCAGGTCCCCATTACCTACTGACGAACAGGATCCAAAAAGAAATCACTCCTTCCATCCATGAATGGTGGAAGGAGCAACCTTGATCAGAGAGGAAACCTCCTCTAAGTAGAGACATATCTCAATCCTTGGCATAAAGATGCTTCTTGATAGTATAGAATGAGCAGAACAATGGATAGAAGGCCAAACCTTGGTTAAGAAGCAGACAACTAAAAAATCTATGATGAGCCTAAGGAAATTTAGAGTGATAGTACATAAGAAAATACCATAAAATCTAAGAAGATCAAGGATGAAAGAAAGAATGAGAAGCTTTAGGCCTACTCAGAATGCTTTCTCATATATTTCGAGCTAACTCGAGGGCAAGTTATTTACCCGGGCATCAGATTTGAGAAGTTCCAAGTCAGACTCCTCTAGGACCCCATGCTAGACTCAGATCTGAGCTAAGTTATCCAATCCCACCATGGATTGGTACGCATCGGGTCTAAAGGTCTCCGATTTGATATGCACCTTGACTATATTTTTAGGGTTCTTTGACCCTACCCTTTGAAGATCCCTCTCCTCCTTCGATGACCTCTCACTTTCAAAACCCCTATAACCTGCCATGGCAAGGAAGGAAAGACTAAAAAGAAGAAATAATGGAAGAGATAGAAACCCACCTAAAAATAGAAAAGTAGAAGATAGGAATGGCCGAAGATGACAAAGGATTGCCCGGAAAGATTCCTGACAAGAAGAACAAGAAAGGGAAGGGAAAAAGGAACCGGAAGCCGGTGACCGGAGCTAGGGACAGTAGGAGGACAAGCTCTGGAGAAGAAAGTAGGTGAAGAACAAAGGAGGAGGCCTCCCTCCTTTTATAGTGGGGGATGGGTAGATTTCAAAATCTCGAATCATTTCGGGCCGATATGCGTATGCCATGTGTGAGATCTTCATTAGTCCTCCGTAGCCATCTATTGCTAGAATTAATTGCAGCATGACAACTGAGGTGCCCGCTATATTTGTAAACTGGAGCCTATGATTATTTTATCCATCTAGATCAATCTCAAAAGTTGCGTACAACCCATCGGTCGAGGAGACTTTTTATATCCTTGGCATCTTTAGAACATATACTCTCATAGCCCAAACAAAGCCTGGATTAGTGAGTAAAGGGGTATGTGTTGGAGGAAATCCTTCTTGGACCAAGGATATGAGGCTCAGGTTAGTGAGCCTAGTCGATTGACTTTGCTATATGCCCACCGACCACTCATCTGATTGGGTCTACTCGAGTCAATGAGCCTAGTCAGTCAGCCCTGCTACATGCTCGCTGACCACGCATTGGGCTAGGTCTGCATGTTCGCTGACCATTCATTGAATTTGATCCTTGATCAACTAATGATTCTCTACCAGTTCCGATATTCTTGGATGTCTCGATCACATGCTCGATGCATAAATGGTCCCATTATCCAACTGATCCCTCATCAAAGAAACTGGCACCTCTCCCAACCAACTGGACCCACTCAAGCACTGCTCACTAATTGCCTTCACCTGATTCAACCTTAGCAGTGACCAATGCCTCCTCATCAATGGGTCCTCCGAAAGCTATCGGCACATGTTTGCTTTTGACCAGGACAATCTGAACAAGCATCTTCTAACTGACCATCCCTTAATTTCGATAGAAGTGCTCAGACCGACCTCTGATCTTTGTATCTGATAGCGAGTAGGTCCTCAAGCAATATTCCTACTTGGACCTTCGAATGGTTAGCATGATCGATGCTTATCTCCACTCCCTAGATTATGTAACCATAAGGTGGCATTATGCTCCATGATCGCTAATCATCGGCACATCCTCGTAATTAAGGAGATCGTGACTAGACTCATGCAGTGGTTAATGCCATCATTAAGAAACATAGCTAATTCCACATAAAGGACAAAGTTTCAATTAAAGGGAAGCAGATATTCTGTACAGACAGGGAGATCCTCTAGTGGCACACGTGATGGGATCTTCAGCTTTGTCACCTCCCACCAAATTTTTTAAGATCTTTTCATTTTGAAAATGCCCTTATCTCTTTTTTATAAAAAGAAACCTATGGAGTCTCAAGGTATGCAAAAACTCTACCTTGTGCTTCTCATATTGTTATGCTAGAAATTTAACTTGAGCATTGGATGGTTCTCGCCGGAACACCTTTTAGCTAGAACTTTTTATAGGCTCAGCTCCCGAAGACCCTTTCCTGCTACCAGCTCCAGCATCTCTGGTGCCTAATGGATTCTAATACTAACAATATCATTATAAAAATGATCCTAGACTTTTAGAAAATCACCATACTAGTCACATGTATGATTGGCTATAGGTAGTTACCGATGGATGGATCTCGACTATCCATGTTAAATCAAATGGTCAAAGTTTTTTTCTAGATAAAAGATAATTTTACCTTTGGAGCCCCATAGCAAACACCTAATTATGTTGGTTCTAGAGATAGAAAATCAAGGTTAGACGGAAGCGAGGGTTGTGAAAAATACTAGTTAATATCAATTGCCTTAGCTTGTTCATGGATTCATGGCCATGAAGGCTAATCTATCGGATGGAGGATTTCCTTAGGCTAATAAGCCTATATGGTACCATGACAATCTCTCCAAATCTTATGATGCCCTTGGTACAATTGGCTACTACTTGAGATTGATATTGTTACGGCCGTTACGATGACATGGCATGTCTCAGATTTCGTTGGGAGTGATTCGAGCCACGTGGAGTTTTTTCGGCGAAATCAGGTGTGGCTCCGTCTCGGCCGAAGTCGAGGTCGGTCCAGGCCTTCCTGCCGCTCCGCCAGGTATCCACCCAGGAGGGGTCCACCTCGGCCGAAGTCGGCGGCCTCCCTGCTCCCTCGCCAGGTGGCACCCTGAGACGGTCCCACCTCGACCGAGGTCGAGCCGGGCCCATCGCTCCTTCGCCAGGTGGCGCCCGGAGATGGGACCACGACGGTCGAAGTCGAGCGCCCCTCTATCGCTCCGCCAGGTGTCCACCCAGGAGGGGTCCACCTCGGCCGAAGCCGGCCGCCTCCCCGCTCCCTCGCCAGGTGGCACCCTGAGACGGTCCTACCTCGACCGAGGTCGAGCCGGGCCCCTCGCTCCTTCGCCAGGTGGCACTCGGAGATGAGACCACCTCGACCGAAGTCGAGCGCCCCTCTGCCGCTCCGCCAGGTGTCCACCCAAGAGGGGTCCACCTCGGTCGAAGCCGGCGACCTCCCTGCTCCCTCGCCAGGTGGCACCCTGAGACAGTCCCACCTCGGCCGAGGTCGAGCCGGGCCCCTCGCTCCTTCGCCAGGTGGCGCCCGGAGACGGGACCACCCCGGTCGAAGTCGAGCGCCCCTCTGCCGCTCCGCCAGGTGTCCACCCAGGAGGGGTCCACCTCGGCCGAAGCCGGCGGCCTCCCCGCTCCCTCGCCAGGTGGCACCCTGAGACGGTCCTACCTCGGCCGAGGTCGAGCCGGGCCTCTCGCTCCTTCGCCAGGTGGCGCTCGGAGACAGGACCACCTCGGCCGAAGTCGAGCACCCCTCTGCCGCTCCGCCAGGTGTCTACCCAGGAGGGGTCCACCTCGGTCGAAGCCGACGGCCTCTCCGCTCCCTCGCCAGGTGGCACCCTGAGACGGTCCTACCTCGGTCGAGGTCGAGCCGGGCCCCTCGCTCCTTCGCCAGGTGGCGCCCGGAGATGGGACCACCTCAGCCGAAGTTGAGCGCCCCTATGCCGCTCTACCAGGTGTCCACCCAGGAGGGGTCTACCTCGGTCGAAGCCGGCGGCCTCCCCGCTCCCTCGCCAGGTGGCACCCTGAGACGGTCCCACCTCGGCCGAGGTCGAGCCGGGCCCTTCGCTCCTTCGCCAGGTGGCGCCCGAAGACGGGACCACCCCGGCCGAAGTCGAGCACCCCTCTGCCGCTTCGCCAGGTGTCCACCCAGGAGGGGTCCACCTCGGCCGAAGCCGGCGGCTCCCCGCTCCCTCGCCAGGTGGCACCCTGAGATGGTCCTACCTCGGCCGAGGTCGAGCCGGGCCCCTCGCCCCTTCGCCAGGTGGTGCCCGGAGACGGGACCACCTCGGCCGAAGTCGAGCGCCCCTCTACCGCTCCACCAGGTGTCCACCCAGGAGGGGTCCACTTTGGCCAAAGCCGGCGGCCTCCTCGCTCCCTCGCCAGGTGGCACCCTGAGACGGTCTCACCTCGGCTGAGGTCGAGCCGGGCCCCTCGCTCCTTTGCTAGGTGGTGCCCGGAGACGGGACCACCCCGGCCGAGGTCGAGCCGGGCCCCTCGCTCCTTTGCCAGGTGTCCACCCAGGAGGGGTCCACCTTGGCCGAAGCAGGCGGCCTCCCTGCCCCCTCGCCAGGTGGCATCCTGAGACGGTCCCACCTAGATCAAGGCAGGCCAACCTGTGCGGAGAAGCTTCCGAGGAGCAGGAGCACGAGCTCCAAGATTGCCCCTCGAGCCATGCACGCCGCACCTCGAGAACAGTGCCCGTACGGTCGGCAGCGACATGCGAAACATCGCTTACATCGACCCGACAGGTCCCGCAGTCGAGAGGCGAAGTCCTGACAAAACAGGACCCAACAACGGGCTTCGTCGGTGCCTGGGAACAATTGCGCTCATGCTCAGCCCAAGGTCTGGTCGGCGGTCTGACCGACGCCCCCCTTTTTTGCTCTTTCCTCGCTAGGCTCGGCAAGCAAGGCGGGGAAGCCACCTGGTTCTTTGATCCAGAAGGGGAAAGAGATAGAAGGAAGGGGTTGGAAGCAACGAAGGAGCCTCCCAAGGGCGGCAAACGAAATAACAGCATGAGGAGTTAAAAGGAAGGAAAGGGTAGATGACAGGGTAAGCAAGAAACAAAGACTGGGAGTGGAGATTCCGTCCCAAGAGCAGGATCCAAGATCCCAAAAGGGGACCTTTGGCGTGAGCTCGGTGGAGGAACTCGGCCGGACTTCTATTCTTCCTGAGATCTTTCTTGCTAGCACGATCTTTAAGTCTGGGACTCCTTCGGGGGCCTGTCTCGGAGATTCTGTTCCCTCTCGCCGTTCACTAATTTGACCGTCGGAGCTCCCTCGCCGGGACCCCCGGCCAGGGTTTCTGACCTTGCCTTGCAGGTTCGAAGAGCCAGGAGACCCCGGGGGCGAGACGGTCTGGTCGGATCGGCGGCTCCGAAGCCACAGGCGCGGCGGCGAGATCGGCAACAGATTGGCATGCCAGGTAGGGGGGCAGGACGACACCCCCAGTGGGAGCTAGCTTTCTGTGAACGAAGCGCGCTCCGACTATGGTGGTATTCGTGGACGCGAAGCATCCACCAGCCGAGTAGGGGAGGTCCCCTTCCCTCAGGGGCCACGCAGCCCGGAGAGGGAGCTCCCTGCTCCCCCTCCTCTTCCACCACAGTCGGCCTCGGCGGACGGACCTTTTGCGGCTGTCATCCAGCAGCTGCAGATCTTGACTACGGTGAGCTCCCTCTCCTCTTCCACCACAGCCGGCCTCGACGGACGGACCTTTTGCGGCTGTCATCCAGCAGCTGCAGATCTTGACTACGGCAGTTCGGCAGCTACAACATCAGTAGCGCTCCTTGGCCACGCAGCCTCAGCCAGGGACCCCCGCGGCTCGGGCCGCGGGGCCGCGCGGGAGCCTGCGCTCCATCCACGGTAGGCCATCCCAACTGCGGGCAGCCTCCAATCCTCGCGGGAGCCACCAAACTCCCGCGAAAAGAAATTACTCCAGTTCGGCGGATCATGAGAGTCGATCCCCGGTCGATGAGGCCGAGACGACGCATCGAAGTAAGCGACACCGAGGCAAGACCCTGTGTCGAGATCGATCGGTGCCCATTTCACCAGCGGCCTCGGTGGAGGATTCCACTGACGAGGCCATCAGGCGCCAGGCCGAGAGGCGCCTGGAGGAGCACGAGCGCAAATTGGCAGAGTTCGCTCACCGATTTGCCGACCTGCAAAACTCCTCGACAGACCCGACGGGCTACGACTCCCGTCCTCCCTTTCCCGAAGAAGTCCAGGCGGAGCCGATTCCGCTGCCGCAGGTGGATCCCTACGACGGGACCACCGACCCTTTGGACCATCTGGAGAGCTACAAGGCCCTCATGAGGGTCCAGGGGGCCACGGATGCTCTTTTGTGCATCGCCTTCCCCGCTACCCTCCAGAAGGCCGCCCGAGTTTGGTTCACCTACCTCGAGCCCGGATATATTTGCTCCTTCCATCAGTTGGAAGGAAAGTTCGTGGCGCACTTCGACGCCTGTCGAAAGGTGCCAAGAGAGGTGGACAGCCTCTTCTCTATCCGTCAGCAGGACCAGGAGCTGCTTCGGGACTACATCACCCGTTTCAAGATCGCTGCACTGGAGATCTACAGCCTGGACGAGCCCGTCGCCATGCTGGCTTTGAAGCGCGGGCTCAAGACATCCCGCCTGACCTACTCCCTGGATAAAAAATCCCTCAGGACGTACTCCGAGCTCCTCCTCCGTGTCCACAAGTACATCCGAGCGGAGGAGGCCGATCGCACCCGCCGAGACCTGGACGGGAGGACCTTGAAGAAGCCAGCCCCGAGAGACGTTCCAGGGCCCCGTCGGCCTGGGCCATCTGCCGACCCTCGTCCGAATCTGAGGCTGAAGGGCGAAGCCACCCCAGAGCGAAGGTTCACCCCTCTCCTCGCTCCGCGGACGAAGATCCTCATGGAGATTGAGGGCGAGCATTACCTCCGCCGACCTCCTCCTCAGAACTCAAGAGGCACCCGCGACAAGTCGAAGTACTACCAGTTCCACCGCGAGCATGGCCACGACACGGAGGAGTGTCATAATCTGAAGCGGGAAATCGAGGAGCTGATCAAAAGAGGCTACCTCAGGAAGTTCATAAGGAATGAGGTCCCGACAGAGGGACAGCCGCTCGCGGCCTTACCCCCAGTTCCCGCGATCGACAACCGTCCGATGGAGAAGCCAGTGGGCTTGATCTCTTGTGGAATCGGGTGGGCGACGAAGAGAGCCCGGGAGGTCGGGAACCCGGAGGATGTACCCCCTTCTGAGAAGGGGAATGAAAGCAAGAATGTAAATAACGATGCTGTGGTGGTCGAGATGACCATCGCGAAGCATCCTGTACATCGAATTATAGTAGATAGTGGAAGCTCCGCTGATGTGCTTTTTTATGATGCTTTCTCCCGAATGAATCTGTCCCATGATCAGCTAAGGCCTGTGCACACCCCCTTGGTAGGCTTTACCGGGGACTCGATGGGTGTCGAAGGGGAGATCACTCTCCCGGTCACCGTTGGATCCCCACCTCGGCAGACCACTGTCATGATGACGTTTCTTGTCGTCAAGCTTCCTTCGCCTTACAACGCAATCCTTGGGCATCCGGGGCTCAACCAGTTGGACGCCATGATTTCTACGAAGCGGTTGCTAGTGCAGTTCCCCACAGCCTCCGGGCTTGGGGTGATGAGAGGGATGACCCAGCCAGTCCAGCATTGCTTCCAGATGATCCCAGGTGCCCGGGGCGCCGAGCTCGGCCCCGGCATCGATGACCTCGACCTAAGGGAGAAGGAACCCAGAGGAGGACCCGTGGAGCGTCTCTTGACTTACCCCCTCGGTTTGGACCCTCTGAAGACGATGCAGGTGGGGGCCCAGCTCCCGGAGGAGGAACGGACCAGCGTGCTGGAATTCCTCCATATGAACGCGGATGTGTTCGCCTGGTCCGCGGCCGACATGCCGGGCATCCCACCCGAGGTCATTACGCACAGGCTGAACATGGACCCGAGGTGCCGCCCGGTCCGCCAGAAGAAGAGGAGTTTCGCCGCGGAAAGGCAGAGAGCCATCAACGAAGAGGTGGAGAAACTCCTCGCCGTCGGCTTCGTGCGGGAGGTCCAGTATCCCAGCTGGCTGGCGAATGTGGTCATGGTAAAGAAGAGTAGTGGCAAGTGGAGGATTTGTGTGGACTACACCGACCTCAACCGAGCTTGCCCGAAGGACAGCTTCCCTCTTCCGAAGATTAACCAGCTGGTCGACACCACCTCGGGGCATCGCCTCCTCTCTTTCATGGATGCGTTCTCCGGGTACAACCAGATCCGAATGAACCCGGAGGATGAAGAGCACTCCGCCTTCGTCACCGACCGCGGGACTTTCTGCTACAGGATGATGCCATTTGTCCTCAAGAACGCCGGGGCCACGTACCAGCGACTGGTCAACAAACTCTTTAAGGACCAGATCGGCCGCAACATGCAGGTGTACGTGGACGACATGCTAGTGATGAGCAAGCCCCTCTCAGATCATGTTGCCGACCTGGTAGAGACTTTCGGCAACCTCCGACTTCATCAGATGAAGCTAAACCCGACGAAGTGCGCCTTTGGCGTCTCCGTCGGAAAATTCCTGGGGTTCATGATAACCCAAAGAGGGATCGAAGCCAACCCGGAAAAGGTCCAGGCCATCCTGGACATGGAGCAGCCCGCCTCAAAGAAGCAAGTGCAGCGACTCACCGGCCGGATAGCCGCCCTGAGTCGGTTCATCTCAAGGTCGGTCGATCGCTGCCGGCCCTTTTTCATAGTGCTGAGAAAGATGAACGACTTCGCCTGGACTGAGGAGTGCCAGGAGGCGTTTGAAGAGCTGAAGAAGATGCTTGCATCGCCCCCACTACTTTCCAGGCCCGAAGAAGGACAGGAACTCATCCTCTACCTAGCGGTCACCCCGGAGGCCATCAGCTCGGTCCTGGTTCGGACAGACGACCAGGGAGTCCAGAGGTCGGTATACTACACCAGCAAGCTTCTCCGCGATGCAGAGCTCAGGTGTTCTCGGCCTGAAAAGATCATTTTTGCGTTGATAGTGTCTGCTCAGCGTCTCAGGCCCTATTTCCAAGCGCATCCCATTGCCGTCCTGACTGATCAGCCGCTGAAAGCTATACTCAGCCGACCCGATACATCGGGGCGATTAGCGAAGTGGGCACTCAAGCTTAGCGAGTTCAACATCGCTTACAGGCCGAGGTCGACCATGAAAGTGCAAGTGCTAGCCGACTTCTTGGTCGAGTGCGCAGGCCTGGGCAAGGAGCCAGAGGGGGACACTCTGCGTCCGTAATTGAAGCCGGGCCCCGAGGAGCCCGAAGAGGATGCGTGGATCCTTCATGTAGATGGAGCCTCGAACTCCGGCGGGAGTGGGGCTGGTCTCATTCTTGCAAACAGCGATGGGGTCGTCGCCAAGTGTGCACTCCGTTTCCAGTTCGCCGCAACCAATAACCAAGCAGAATACGAGGCACTCCTCACCGGGCTGAGAGTCTCCCGCGAGGTGGGTGTAGCCGACCTCAAGGCCTTCACTGATTCCCAGCTGGTGGCCGGACAGATCTCCGGAGAATATGCTGCTCACGACCCTAAAATGACGAAATATCTGAAGCTTGTCAAAACGAGCACGGCCGGATTTCGGCGCTTCAGCATCTCCCATATACCCCGCAGGGAAAATGCCCGTGCGGACACTCTCTCCCGGCTGGCGACCCTGCCGGACTCATTGCTGGGTCGCGCTCATGTAGAGCACCTCAAGGTCCCGAGCTACGAGACCCCTGTGGAGGTCCAACATGTCAACCATGAGCCCAGCTGGATGGAAAAATACGCCGAGTACATAACCGGCGGCACCTTGCTGGAGGACCGTGCAGCCGCCCGCCTTATCAAAAAGAAAGCCGCGCGGTTCGTCCTGATGGATGGGCAGCTGTACCGGAGGTCTTATTCCTATCCCTCCTAAAGTGCCTGAGACCTGCGGAGGCCTCACTTGTGCTCCAGGAAATCCATGAGGGCATCTGTGGGAACCACGTGGGAGGCAGAGCGCTAGCCTACAAAGCCCTCCGTCATGGTTATTTCTGGGAGACAATGAAGGAGGACGCCGTCGATTTCGTGAAGAAGTGTGATCGGTGCCAGCGGCACGCCGTGGTGCAGCGGCAGCCCTCCACTCCACTCTCCCAGCTCTCGGCTCCGTGGCCGTTCACCCAATGGGGAATAGACCTCCTGGGATCATTTCCCTTAGCATCCGGACAACAGAAGTTCCTGATCGTGGCCATCGACTACTTCATGAAGTGGGTTGAGGCCGAACCCCTGGCGCGGATCACCGAGGCAAACGTTGCCAAGTTTTTCTGGAAGTCAATCATTTGCCATTTCGGCCTCCCCCACACCGTGATCACCGATAACGGGCGTCAGTTCGACTGCCGGGAGTTTGAAGAATTCTGCAGCGACCTCGGCATTCACCATCACTTCACCTCGGTGGCACACCCGCAGACGAATGGAGAAGCCGAGGTGACGAATAGAACCATTTTGCAAGGCCTCCGAACGAGACTGGATCAGGCCAAGGGAAGGTGGGCAGAAGAGCTCTTGAGCGTCCTGTGGGCATACCACACCACCCCGAGGACGGCCACCGACGAGACCCCGTTCAATCTCGTATTCGGAGTCGAGGCGGTTATCCCAATTGAGCTCATTTTACCCACCCTGCGCATGGAGCAGTACGACAAAGCGGAGAACCCCGCCAGGATGATGCTCAACCTGGACCTCCTTGAGGAGACGAGGGACAAGGCTCGACTCCGAATGGCGGCGTACAGGCAGCGAGTGGCCAGGTACTACAACTCCCGGGTGCGACCAAAGTCCTTTCGCCCGGAGATCTGGTGCTCCGTCGCGCCGAAGCTTCTCAGCCACGGGAGTGCAGGAAGCTCTCCCCGAACTGGGAAGGCCCGTACAGGGTGGCGGAAGTCCTCCCTCAAGGGGCCTATTACCTGGAGGAGTTAGGAGGCTCCAGATTCCCTCGGACTTGGAATGCCTCGATCTTAAGGATGTATTATCAGTAATGTAAGGTTCCTCCAACTCCTGCAATAAAATTCCTTTACTTTAAATGCTTTTCTCGTCTCGTAGGAAAATCGGTGCCTGGCTCTGAGTTCGGCAAACTAGGCTGTGACTGGAGACCCGAGAAAGCGAGAAGTCCCGGACTTCGGTCTGGAAGGCGGGGCAGAGCCCAGCTCGCCCATGCGATCACGGAGAACAGCTCGGCAAGCCGTGCAAGGCTTGGATAAAGCCTGCGGCCCCGGGATTCAGTCTGGAAGTCCCGGACTTCGGTCTGGAAGGCGGGGCAGAGCCCAGCTCGCCCATGCGATCACGGAGAACAGCTCGGCAAGCCGCGCAAGGCTTGGATAAAGCATGCGACCCCGGGATTCAGTCCAGAAGTCCCGGACTTCGGTTTGGAAGGAGGGGCAGAGCCCAGCTCGCCCACGTGATCATGGAGAACAGCTCGGCAAGCCGCGCAAGGCTTGGATAAAGCCTGCAGCCCCGGGGTTCAGTCCGGAAGTCCCGGACTTCGGTCTGGAAGGCGGGGCAGAGCCCAGCTCGCCCACACGATCATGGAGAGCGGCCTGGTAAACCCGAAGGACTCATGCAAGGCCTGCTCTACTGTCACCCCACCCGGAAGCTCTGAACTTTGATCTGAACACTGGATGGGACCCAGCCTGCCCGCGAACTCAGCCCGGAGCAAGCCGCGGGACCTCGTCTCGGCACTCGACACAAACATCACATGACACAAAAAAAGAAAGAAAGAAAAAAGAGCCGATATCAAGACTTAGCAAAAGTCAAGGTTTTTATTGCTTCGAAAAGGTCCTACAATAAAGGAGTCCCGACAGGCCGGGGGTCCTCAACAAAAAAAAAAAAAGAGAAAAGAAGATACAGCTGGGGGCCTAGTTCGGCGCGGGGGCAGAATCCTTAGGCCGGGGCGCACGCTCCCCATCTCCTCCGTCGGTGGCTGGCTGCTCGGATGGCTGATCTGAAGCTGCAGCCGCATTGCCCGCCGCAACCGGAGCCTCGCTGGTGGGCTCCTGCCTTCTACCCCCAAGCACCACCCCACTGAGGTCGAGCCCGGGGTAGAAGGAGCCCACCTTCTCCCGGCACACCTAGAACCCCTTCAGAAAGGAGTCCACGGCGGCCTCCCGGACCTCCGAGACATATTCGTCAGAGGCCCAGAATCTCGGGATGGCCTCCTGCGCCTCCCACTTTGAAGCCTCCGGGAGCCCGTTGACATAGGAGCTCCGCTCCTTGGCCACGCTTGCCTCCCTCCGGGCCCCCTCCAGCTGGCACTCCAGGGACTCAGACTGAGCTCGGAGACGAGCCCTCTCCGCCGCATCCTCCTCCAGGCGCCGCTAATTGGAGATCCTCTCCTCGGACAGAGAGGACTCCAGTTCCTTGATGCACCCCTCGGCGCGTGCCAGGTCCGATTGCAGGGCCTGGTTGCTCCACCGCAGCTCGACCCCCTTCTCCATGAGGTCCTTCACGTCAGCTGCGAGCTTGCCGAGCTTTTCCTCCTTCTCGGCGTCTTTCTTGGCATACCCTGCGAGGAAGTTCTTCAATAGGAGCACGTCGGTCCCGATCTGCACGAAGAGGCAAATTGGTCAGTAAGTGGTTAGCTGGAATTGAAAAGGAAGAGGATTCGAGCTCGGACTTACCGTGAAGAGCTGCGGGAGGATCCCGAGCAGGGCATCGGTGTAGTCCCGGCCGCCCCTCATTCGACGGTCCCGGGAGGTGCAAGCGAACTCCATCACCTTCTCCGCGAGCCCTTGGTCGCGGATCACGGAGCATCGACTCGAGATGGTCGGTGGCGGGGCGGAGACATCGACGGCAGGAGCGACTGCCCCCCGGGCGGGACTGCCACCGGCGTGGCAGCTGGAGTCGCGGGCGGCGCCGTCGGAGCTGCGATGGAAGCAGGCACTACCCGGGTGGGAACCGAGCCTCCCTCTTTTGCGGCCCCGTCTAGGTGGATGACGGGGGCTTCGGCAGCTCGGGCCCGAGGTGGCCTGGGCAAGGGAGCTGCAACTGCTGGGCCGGGCGCGGGCGCTGGCACGACCTCTTGACTCGTCTCGGTGCGAGCCCTCTTCGCCGCGGGCTCGTCTCCCTCGGCGGTGTCCCTCTGAGCCGTGCCCTCCAGGAGGTTCTCCAGGGAGAACTTCATACCTGCAATAGAAGGGAGGTCGGTCAGCCCAGTTAAAGAAAGAAGGGGAGAAGTGCAGAGTAAGAGAAAAAAGGCTGAGCCTCATCCGGCTCTTGGATGGGACCGATCCCCGCCTCGAACAAGTTCTGCTCCGAGAGCAGAACATCGAGCGAGGGGACCACATCGCTCAGTAGCTGGGAGTAAGCCTCCTGGTCCACCGGTTCGACCTGGGAGTTCCAGTTCGGAGACCGATCCGGTTCGCTCCAGGCCCAGTCGACGTCCTCGACCGAGGGAAAGAAGAACCGGTTCTTCCAGCCCTTGATGGAGGAAGGGAGGTCGAACTGGAGACACCTGGGCCGGGGCGAGATGTACCACCAGCCGTCATCGGTGGAGTACCGCTTCAGGATAAAACGAGCCCTGAAGAGGGAGAAACGGGCAACGAACCCGTGGAAGTGGCGGAAAACGATGAAGGAGAAGATGACCGGATGGCGTTGGGAGCCAACTAGGCTGGGACCAGACGGAAATGACTAAGGAAAGAAAGGAAAAAGGGGTGCAGAGGAAACCGAAGACCCCCAAGGAGGAAGTCCTCGTAGAAGGCAATGCGGCCAGGGCCACTCAGGGTGACACGATCCCCGGGCCGTGGGAGAGAAAGATGGATCGACCCCGGGATGCCATAGACTTCCCGGAGCAAGGAAAGGTCACCTTCGGTCATCGTTGAAACGTGATCGGAGGGACCGACGAAAGGAAGGGCCGGAGGCGGAAGAGAGGAGATAGGATGGGCAGACAAGACGGGGGGAGACCTAAGACCCCTAGGGATGCCTATGGTGATACCCCCAGGCTGGAGTCGCCTGCGGGTCTCCTCCGGGATTATATCCGCTTCCGAGGAGGAAGACGATGGAGTCCTTGGCCGGGACGGACCGGCCTCGTCCGAGTTAGACGAAACATGGCGGCGGCGCGCCATGGACAAGAAGGTGATGAAGAAAGGGCGCTAAAGGAAAGGGACGGAGCGGAGAAGAAAACAGAAGCACTCACCGAAATGCACTGTGCAAAAGAGGCGGCAACTCGGGGGGGAGAGGGATAGCCTGCTGCAAACCGCCGACGGAGCAAGGGAAAGGGCCTCGTTCCGGAAAGTTCCCTCCTTTTCAAATTCAATCGATAGTAGCCATACCCGTCATTCCGCTCCGGACCACCGGATGGATGCCGCGTGGACGCATGCCCGACACCGACACTTCGGTTGCAGGGAAACAGCCTCTATTTCGAAGCGACGCATTAATTGTGATCGGAAGAGCGACACGTGGCGACCTCTTATAGGGTTTTGTGCGCAACGAGAAACGGCGACGAGGATCATGGCAATCATGGCGCGAGATCTTCGCCTCCCCCACGTCATCTCCGCATTAAATCCCACGTTCCAAGCCTTAACGCCTCAACGGAACGGGGGGATGGGGGGCAACTGTTACGGCCGTTACGATGACGTGGCATGTCTCAGATTTTGCTGGGAGTGATTCGAGCCACGTGGAGTTTTTTCGGCGAAATCGGGTATGGCTCCGCCTCGGCCGAAGTCGAGGTCGGTCCAGGCCTTCCTGCCGCTCCGCCAGGTGTTCACCCAGGAGGGATCCACTTCGGTCGAAGCCGGCGGCCTCCCTGCTCCCTCGCCAGGTGGCACCCTGAGACGATCCCACCTCGGTCGAGGTCGAGCCGGGCCCTTCGCTCCTTCGCCAGGTGGCGCCCGGAGATAGGACCACCTCGGCCGAAGTCGAGCGCCCCTCTGTCGCTCCGCCAGGTGTCCACCCAGGAGGGGTCCACCTCGGCCGAAGCCGGCGGCCTCCCCGCTCCCTCGCCAGGTGGCACCCTGAGACGGTCCTACCTCGGCCGAGGTCGAGCCGGGCCCCTCGCTCCTTCGCCAGGTGGCGCCCGGAGACGGACCACCTCGGCCGAAGTCGAGCGCCCCTTTGCCGCTCCGCCAGGTGTCCACCCAGGAGGGGTCCACCTCGGTCGAAGCCGGCGGCCTCCCCGCTCCCTCGCCAGGTGGCACCCTGAGACGGTCCCACCTCGGCCGAGGTCGAGCCGGGCCCCTCGCTCCTTCGCCAGGTGGCGCCCGAGACGGGACCACCCCGGCCGAAGTCGAGCGCCCCTTGCTGCTCCGCCAGGTGTCCACCAGGAGGGGTCCACCTCGGCCGAAGCCGGCGGCCTCCCCGCTCCCTCGCCAGGTGGCACCCTGAGACGGTCCTACCTCGGCCGAGGTCGAGCTGGGCCCCTCGCTCCTTCACCAGGTGGCGCCCGGAGACGGGACCACCTTGGCCAAAGTCGAGTGCCCCTCTGTCGCTCCGCCAGGTGTCCACCCAGGAAGGGTCCACCTCGGCCGAAGCCGGCGGCCTCCCCGCTCCCTCGCTAGGTGGCGCCCTGAGACGGTCCTACCTCGGCTGAGGTCGAGCCGGGCCCCTCGCTCCTTCGCGAGGTGGCGCCCGAAGACGGGACCACCTTGGCCAAAGTCGAGCGCCCCTCTGCCGCTCCGCCAGGTGTCCACCCAGGAGGGGTCCACCTCGGCCGAAGCCGGCGGCCTCCCCGCTCCCTCACCAGGTGGCACCCTGAGACGGTCCCACCTCGGCCGAGGTCGAGCCGGGCCCCTCGCTCCTTCGCCAGGTGGTGCCCGGAGACGGGACCACCCCGGCCGAAGTCGAGCACCCCTCTGCCGCTCCGCCAGGTGTCCACCCAGGAGGGGTCCACCTCGACCGAAGTTGGCGGCCTCCCCGCTCCCTCGCCAGGTGGCACCCTGAGACGGTCCTACCTCGACCGAGGTCGAGCCGGGCCCCTCGATCCTTTGCCAGGTGGCTCCCAGAGACGGGACCACCTCGGCCGAAATTGAGTGCCCCTCTGCCGCTCCGCCAGGTGTCCACCCAGGGGGGTCCACTTCGGTCGAAGCCAGCGGCCTCCCCGCTCCCTCGCTAGGTGGCACCCTGAGACGGTCCCACCTCGCCGAGGTTGAGCCAGGCCCCTCGCTCCTTCTCCAGGTGGCGCCCGGAGACGGGACCACCCCGGCCGAAGTCGAGCGTCCCTCTGCCGCTCCGCCAGGTGTCCACCCAGGAGGGGTCCACCTCGGCCGAAGCCGGCAGCCTCCCTGCCCCCTCACCAGGTGGCACCCTGAGACGGTCCCACCTCGGCCGAGGCAGGACAACCTATGCGGAGAAGCTTCCGAGGAGCAGGAGCACGAGCTCCAAGATTGTCCCTCGAGCCGTGCACGCCGCACCCCGAGAACAGCGCCCGTACGGTCGGCAACGACACGCGAAACATCGCTTACATCGACCCGACAGGTCCCGCAGTCGAGAGGCGAAGTCCTGACAAAACAGGACCCAACAACGGGCTTCGTCGGTGCCTGGGAACAATTGCGCTCATGCTCAGCCCAAGGTCTAGTCGGCGGTCTGACCGGCGCCCCCCTTTTTTGCTCTTTCCTCGCTAGGCTCGGCAAGCAAGGCGGGGAAGCACCTGGTTCTTTGATCCAGAAGGGGAAAGAGATAGAAGGAAGGGTGGAAGTAACGAAGGAGCCTCCCAAGGGCGGCAAACGAAATAACAGCATGAGGAGTTAAAAGGAAGGAAAGGGTAGATGACAGGGTAAGCAAGAAACAAAGGCTGGGAGTGGAGATTCCGTCCCAAGAGCAGGATCCAAGATCCCAAAAGGGGACCTTTGGCGTGAGCTCGGCGGAGGAACTCGGCCGGACTTCTATTCTTCCTGAGATCTTTCTTGCTAGCACGATCTTTAAGTCAGGAACTCCTTCGGGGGCCTGTCTCGGAGATTCTTTCCCTCTCGCCATTCACTAATTTGACCGTCGGAGCTCCCTCGCCGGGACCCCCGGCCAGGGTTTCTGATCTTGCTTGCAGGTTCGAAGAGCCAGGAGATCCCAGGGGCGAGACGGTCTGTCGGATCGGCGGCTCCGAAGCCACAGGCGTGGCGGCGAGATCGGCAATAGATATATATTAATCAATATCGGATCATGGTTCACCCTCATGACTTGGGTCCTACTCATCACTTCTTTTATCTACCTCCTACCTATGATCTAGGTCAGCCTTATCGGATGCTCCTTAGCTCTGTAACCTCCAGTAAAAGACATTCATGACTTATATTTGTGATGCATAATTGACTGCTACCAATTGCCTTGACGGGAGTCCTAAATTGGAGATAGGGGTTGGGTTTAAAATGAGTTGGTTGCTCAAATCTTTGACTTGAGCCTAGTTTGGCTCAAAATATTAGGTGACTCACAAATTTGACTAGAGTTGAGAGATGTTGGCCCAACTTGATCTAAATGCTCTCTCTCTCTCTCTATCTCTCTCTCTCTCTCTCTCTCTCTCTCGCTCTCTCTCTCTCTCTCTCTCTCTCTCTCTCTCTCCTCTCTCTCTCTCTCTCTCTCTCTCTCTCTCTCTCTCTCTCTCTCTCTCTCTTCTCTCTCTCTCTCTCTCTCTCTCTCTCTCTCTCTCGGTCTGTCTGTCTCTCAGATACACTCTGGTCTCTCTCTGTGAGCCTTTGAAAACTCCACGAGGATGGTTGGTTGAAAGGCACTTTTTGTAAAGGAAGAGAGGTGGTGGATTGTTAGAAGAAGTGAGCTATGCTTTATTACATGTGCTATCCTAGTAGACTCGGGTTTCCATTAAGAGTCTATTCGGATGCCTGGGCCTAAAATTCTATGAAATTGATGGATTAGGCTAGTGTAACTACAAAAATTAATTTGGACTAGATTTATATTTCCAATATCTAGGAACCTTTGGAATAGGCCGAGACAAATCCTATAGAGAGAAAAAAAAACACACTGCAAGGAGAATTCGGGCCGGTTCACTCTAAAGATCTTGGATATTAGGAATTTAAGCCTGATCCAGGCTACCTTTTTTCTAGTTACACTAGGCCAATCCATAAATCCTATGAGATTGTGGACCTAGACATCCAATCAATCCCCCAAAGGACTTAGTTTGTTTTAAGCTAAGCTTAATAACCAATAAATAATTTTGCCATTGAGCCTTCTAGAATTGATTCCGAGCTCATGTGAGTTGATTAATTCCCTGTGCATTAAAAAAAAAGGGGAGAAACTCTAATCAAAGACAAACACCTTCAATTCACATGCAAGGAGTACAAGGCCTTAATTCACATATCCCTATGGTTGATTAATTGCCTACTATATGTGTCGACACTAGAATTAAGCTTTTCTCGTTATAAAGAGCTTAAAGAAAAAAACTATGAATTTTTCATGATAATATTTATGGGTAATTGGGATTGACATCTTGAGATCACTTTTGCTAAAGATTCATATGTTGCCTGGGGTTAAAATGTCTTCTCTAAACATAGGCATTAACATAGGCTGTAGTTAATGCTTACTCTTTTTTAATCAAGGTCAGCATTATTCTAGGAGTGGCAATCGGGTCAAATTGGGTATAAACTAATAGGATTGAATATAGATCAAGCTAGAAAACTCTAAGTCTGATTCTGATCTATTTATTAATAAATAAGTTATCTGATTTAACCTATTTAACATATTTATTAAATAGGTTATACCGGTCAGATCTGAGTCATTCAAGTCCAACCTGGTTAAAAAATTAAAAAAAATTTAAAGGAGAGAGATTCTTAGAGAGGGGTCTTTTGCTCTAGGCCTTGGTGCCTATGTCATTATCCTCGATGATCCTTGACCTCGCTACCTATGCCACTCTCAATTGCCCCTCTGCCCATGCCAATTCTATGAGCCAGGGGCATGGAGGAAAAAGAAGGGAAAAATCCAGCGGTCTCCACTTCCATCGATTCCGTCGATGCAATTTGGAGGCTCTACTCTTTTGATCTATTTGTCACGGCCACTATCTACCATCCAAATGCTGCCTCCTCTACCCTCGAGACCTGCTTTCTCATTGTTGATGTCGTAAACTTTAACACTATCTTCTCTACCTTCGATCCTTCCCCTCTCGTATCTCCTCTCTCCAATCCTTTCAAACCTCACAAGCACTTGTTGCCGCCACTGCCGCCCTTGCCGGCTCCTTCCATGTCCTCTTTGTTGATCCAGTCAACGGGTCCATCATCTTTAGCAAAGAAGAAGATGATGATGGCGACATGTTTGACTCCTCTTCCACAAGGCTAGCATGGGATCATGGCTCTTCTTCCATTGGGCTCAACCACAAGATTCAATGGTGATAGCAACACAGGAGTAAGAGGAAAGGGAAACAAAAAACCCCTAATCATGATGGATGGGACTGTGGGACCGGTGGGATTGAGAAAAGAGAGAGTGGGCAAGGTGCTCAAATTGTAATTTGGTAAATTCGTTGGCTTCGCAATCTTGAGTGGAAATAGCTCAAGCCTAAGTGGCATTAGTATACAATCTACGGGCCAATCCATTATTAAAATGGGTTGAATAAATTGGACTTCTAAAATCTAAAGCTGATTCAAAATTAAACAGGTTACAGGGTCAGCCTATTTATGGACCTATCTTATTTAATCCAAATCGGAGCTTATTTATGGCACATTGAATATGGGTCAGATTGATGGATTGAATCATATTTGCCATCCCTAATCATTTCATTATAACAAAAATCTTATAAAAAGATTATTAACTATTATAAGGGTTTTAGCCTCATTGTTTGTCTCAACATACCCTTTCAAATTTTTAATATTAAAATGACCTCTATCTTGCTATTATAATGACATTATAGTAAAAAATATTAGCTAATGATAGAAAAGTAATAACATAATCTTTCAATCAATATTCAATTGATAACAAACTATATATTTCTCGGATCTTATAAACACTTTTGGAGAAAATGTGTGATGTATGATCAATCATTTTTTAAAAAAAAATAGTTTTTCTTCCAAAAAGGTATAAATTGCTTTGATAGGAGAGAAGAAGAAATTTATTCCAATCCACCTAACTCATATCTCCTGGATAGATAATAGAAAACTAAAAGATTTCATGAAAGTAAGTTGCCAAATTCCATTTACTTTTATTTATTTATTATTTATTTTGATAGAATAAAGGGTGAGGGGAGGGGGGGAACCCTCGGTGTAGCTCCCCACTCGGGTCCCAACTTGTTAGACTTTATTCGATTCGGACCGTAATTTTTCGCGTGCCATCCCCACCAACTGGATGAGTACGTCAGCCTAACCCTACTACGACGCCGGAGTTATGGCCGCTTAGCCCTCCTAACGGATGAGTACGTCAACCTAACCCCACTACGGCACCGGAGTTACGGCCGCTCAGCCTCTCAGTCACGTGCCCCAAAATTAATCGGAATTTAATCGAGTCACCCGCGGGATCATTCCTCGAACCCTTGACCAGTGGATTATTCACAAGAGCTGAGTCGCGCCTTAACCAACCGAGCTACCACCGTAGT
The DNA here is from genome assembly GCA_021397845.1 of Areca catechu. Taxonomy (NCBI): domain Eukaryota; kingdom Viridiplantae; phylum Streptophyta; class Magnoliopsida; order Arecales; family Arecaceae; genus Areca; species Areca catechu. The sequence continues at coordinate 43,787,566 of CM038047.1, read as the reverse complement.
GGTCATTTACTTTTATTGAGATTATAATATCTCTATTTATGCGAGTGAGCTCTATCTTAAAAATCATAGTTGGTTTTTTTATTTGATTAGAAAAGGTCGAAACTTTCCTAACTAGGCATGACAAATGAAATAATTAAAAAAAAATTGTTAGATTGAAGACTATTGAAGACACCATTGCTCATCTACAGGATAAAGAAGACAGGTTAGGTTGTTATCTTAGCCTGATCTAATCAGTCTTCGGGCCCACCTTTCCTTGCATCACTCTCTTCTTGCCATCAGGAGATCTTCTGGAGACAGAAATCCAGAGTTCAGTGGTTAAGGATGGGGATAGAAATACCGGTTCTTTCATCAGGCCACTATTATCAGGAGACACAGAAATGCCATCCGGGTGTTACGATCCTCTCAGGGCCAGCTGCTGGAGGACGAGGGTGCTATTCGGGAGGAGATCCTTTTATTCTTCAGATTCAGATGGATCGACTTGTCACCGGTTATTCCTTCTGCTCCCCACCTCCTCCTCTCCTCTATATCATTCCTTCTCAAAATGCTATCTTGCTTGCTCCAATTCTCGGGAGGAGATCCGTGCTGCCTTGTGGGACTTGGGGAGGATAAAGCCCCGGCCCTGATGGTTACCCCCCCTTCTTCTCCGGAGATATTGGACATTGTGGGCTCAACCTTGTTGCTGTTGTGCAGTACTTTTTGTTTCAGGTTCTATGCCCGACTCTTGGAAGAGGACATTTATTATCCTAATTCCCAAGCATCTAGATGCCTGGAGCCTGCTCATTATCGATCGATCAGCTTATGTACCGTCCTTTATAAAATTTGTGCTAAACTGATGGTCAACCGGATGCGCGCCATCCTTCCTCACCTATCTGTCCGGAGCAGGATGCGTTCCTCGCGAGCCGGAGCATTTCTGATAACGTGCTTATTGCCCACGAGTTATGTCTGATCTTAGCCATGCTTCCTCCCGTCGGAGTCTGATGGCCATTAAGCTGGACATGGAGCGAGCCTATGATAGGGTCAACTGGGACTATCTTCTATCAGCCCTATAGGCTTTCGGCTTCCACCGCACTTGGATTTCTAGGATTCTAGCTTGTGTTATCGGGCCTCATTCTCTCTGCTGATCAATGGTTCTCCTACGGATTTCTTCTCTTCGAAAGTGGGCCTCCGTCAAGGTTGTCCCCTTTTCCCATCCCTGTTTATCATTTGTGCTGACCTTTTATCCAGGGATTTACACGCATCGGTCCGGGACCTCGGCATCTAGCCATTTATCCCTGCGCTCGGTGCTCATTCGATCTCTCATCTCTTATTTGCGGATGACTGCTTATTGTTGGGCCGGGCCTCTATTCTGTCTGCCCAGGGATTTCATCGGGTCCTCGCAGGTTATTGTATGGCTTCTGGTCAGAGGGTCAATTTCAGAAATCTGCTATTTATTTCAGCCCCAAGACCTCTATGCGCCTTCGCCAGCAGATCTTGGACACCCTTGGTATTCAGGAGCACCGGGGCCCCCTCTCCTACCTGGAGTGCCGATCTCCGGGACAGACTCTCTATATCGGATTGCGCTCCGAGTTGCACGCTGTGTGTGAGCGGATTGAGGGATGGCAGGGTAGGGTCCTCTCATCCATGGGAAGATTACCCTTATCCGCTCGGTCCTGACCTCTCTCCCAGTCTATATCCTCTCTCATGCCGTTGTCCCCAAGTCTATTATCCTGTCTGTGGAGCAGTTGATTCGAGCTTTTCTTTGGAATTCTTCTCCGAATCGTCGCAGGATTCATCTCGTTAGCTGGTAATCTGTCTGCAGGTCGACCGACCAGGGCGGGCTGGGTATCTCCTCCCTACTCAGCAGGCATGAGACTTTGCTCGGTAGGCACCTTGCCAGGTTCTTCCTCTGTCCTGACAGCATGCGGTCGACGATGCTTTCTGCCCGCTATGGGGATTACTCCTCTATCCTCGACGGTTCTCCTTCCCCTCCGAGACGCTGTTCGGCTATCTAGAGGGAGATGATGCTGAGAGCCCCTCTTATTACCCCCCACCTGTCTTGGGTTATTGGAGATGGTAGATCTGTCCGAGTTATGACGGAGCCATGGATTTCTGATACCCCTCTATGTAGATGGCCTACTTTTATCTCGGGTGACATACCTCTCTCTATGCCTATTGCTGACCTCATTGTTCCAGGGGAGTCCCGTTGGGATAGCCACCTGATGTTGTCCTTCTTCGGGAATATCCTGGGTCCTCGGGTTCTCTCCATCATTTTGCCGGTGGTCTTTGCCCCTGATGTCAAAGTCTGGAGGCACTCCTCTTCCGCCCGGGTTCCCATATTGGATATGCTTTCCATATTCTCTCCGACTGTGCCGATAGACTCATCCTTCCGTTGGATCTAGACTATTCCAATCCACCCCAGGGTATCCTACTTTATATGGAAGCTTGTCCGAAATCACCTACCGACCAGGTCTTTATTGGCTTCCAGAGGTATTCACATGCCCCGGGGCTATCCCATATGTGGATTGGAGGATAAAACTCAGGCCCATGCCCTTTTCTTCTGTCACTGGGCCTCGAGGATCTAGCACCTTGCTGGCATTGCTAGGTTTATCTTCTGGTTCAGGATGTTGTTCACTCTTTCCTTTCTACCCTGAGATCTGCTACGGAGTTCCCCCAGGTCAGTCTTCTGGCTTATCTTGCATATCATATTTGGATTGCCAGGAATGAGCGGGTCTTTGCTTCGTCACCTGCTCTCCCCGGCGCGTGGTCGATAGGGCTACCGCTTCGGCCTACGAGTTTTTGTGCTCGACTGGGAGGTCTTTGGAGATCTGAGATCCCTTCTTGCTCCTCGAGCGACCTGGGGTTTTATGTCTCCTGGGGCCCCTCCTTTGCACTTCACGGTAAGCTTCGACGGGAGCCTCCATCACAGATCTGGAGGCGCTGCTTTTGTCATTCGGGAGCCCATCTCGATTTCCTGGCGACGGGCGGCTTGCCTCTCCTTGATTTCTCCGTCCCTGGGACGGAGTTGTATGCTGCCTGGGCCGGTATCAGGTATGCCCGCCAGATTCTTCACCTGGACCGGCTCATCATCGAGGGGGATTCCATTATTGTCATAGCCTGGATTCGGCGATCTTTGATGGCTCCCCTTTCCCACCCCATCATGAGGGACATCCACTTCCTTTTACGGGATTGCATGTCCATCCAGGTTCATCATATTTTTAGGGAGGCTAACTCGGCCGTTGATTGGGTAGCCTCCTTTGTTGCCTGCCATTCTATTTCGTCTGTCTTGACCAACTGGTATTATGCTCCTGTACAGTTTAGAAATTATCCTTCCTGATTTTTTGGGTTGTATTCACTCTCATTCGCTTAATGAATATCCCATTCTATCAAAAAATAAAAAAATATCAAATTCATCTTCTGTAATTTTACCTAACTTTTTTTATGATCGAGAGTTATATGTCTTGGAAAATCCTTTACCATGACGGACCAATTTTGAAGCCCAAACATTGCCCTCGAATGTTGCATGCATGGAACCACCCTCTTCTTTTCTTCTTCTTCTTTTGTTTTATTTTATTTTATTATTTTTCTTGGTAAAGTAAGGAGGTGGTCCTTTCATTTATGAAGTGAAAGTTAGAATAGGGGAAATTATACCAGACAGTACCACCAAGTGACAGGCACAAACTTCCAGCTGATACGAAGATAGCATCTAAAATAATAAGCATGGTTCTTGCTAAAGTGAGGAGGTGGTCCTTTCATTAATTCATTTGTGAGCTGAAAGTTAGAATAGAGGACATTATACCTGACAGTACCGAGTGACACGCTCACAAACTTCCAGTTGATACGAGTATAGCATCTAAAATAAGCATGCTAAAACCGTCAACCTACTAAGAAAACTTCCACCCAGTACAGATATTGTAGGAACTAGCAATGTAATAATAACACTTCCCACTGTATTAGCTCCCTGACAATTCTAGAAGACAAACATCAAGATAGGTAGTAGGATACCAAAGATACAGCACCTCAAAAGCAACCCTGGCCTTGAATGCAAACGCCCCACAGGCTACAATACCTGAAGCAGGGTATATAATGAGACGCACAACAGTATATTAATTAGATGGTCGCAGATGCATAAAACCATTGCTTGAAGACAACAAGCAAGCAGAGCAAGAGTAGCCACTGGTAGGTGAAGCACAAAACCCAGTAGCAATAGCAGCACTTGGAGGACAGCAAATAAAAGAATCCACTGTTAGCTCTGTTTATATTAAAACTGCTTCCTATCAACTGCACGATGAAAAACATATATTACCATCAAGATAGTAGCCCAGCTAGTCAGGATCTTGCCTCGCAACCAATAGATCACGGATTCGAAGCGTGACTTTATAAAAGACTCGATTAAATTCAGAAATTATCTCCCGAGGCCTATAATATGGTTGGATGAGTGAAACCTTGAAGGTGTCGGGTTGACGTACTTATCTTTGGATAGAGAAATGCTGCAAAAATCTAGCATCTTGAATTGAACATTTGCAGCAGGATGGAAGCCTGCAAGGTAGCTAATATGCATATTTAGCAATGAACCTGTAAATTTATTTGCTTTCTTGTAAATATGATTAGCTTGAAAATATTCATATTCTAAGATGCAAGAATATGATATCAATCAAGAATGGGTATAAGAAGAATCCCCTTCTGGATAGACATTAGTTGTCTGTAAAGAACGTACACGTTGCTACACATAACCCCATCCAAGCTGCCACCATTTCTACATAATTAATATGGTATGATGGTATAGGTTTCCTAACTACCAGAATAAGATTACCTTCAGTGTTTCGAATTACAAAAGTAATAGAAACTTTGTTGTTCAACATTATAACATCAAAATTAATTTTGATACTTTCAAAGGGGGGTGGTGACCGAAAGACCATAATACCTAATACCTGTCGGTTTATTCAAATCGAGCAAATCAGGACCACTACAACACCTACATGGAAGCTTAATTAGTTTGCAAACATTAATTTTGAACATGCTGAGCAATAAAATATCCATGGATCCTCTCATCAAGTAGATAGGAGATTGAACAATATGTTGGGAAACTCTCTCATTAATTATTCTTATCGAACAAATAAATCTTTTACAAGAAAGTCTATTCCACATCATCCTTTACCAAAAGAATTGAACTCTTGGAAGTACTTTTAACTTCCAAATCCAGCCCATGTATCGATCTAAAGTAGGATGGTCTGGCCACACCAAAGGATAAAGATCTTTGAGTTTAATATTGTTTGAAATACTTATTCCCCGCATCAACTGATAAAGCATTTCATTTTTAACAATAGGCATGCATCATACTTATATTAATCATCATTTCAATTGACATTAAGATAGAGACAAGCAATAGGTTCCATTCCTAATTAGGAGTAATGAGATAATTAACTATAATATTCTCCAGATTAGCATCAATATTAATATAAATAGGTCATTGATCAAAAGGCATAAAATAAAGCCAAGGATCGGTTAGAACATTAATCGGACATCCATTATCAATAGCCCATCAAAACTGATGCTGAATAGTAGTCCCCCAAAACTCGATTTTCTTCAAATGATGGAACACTACCTAAGCCTAGTGTAATTCAATCAAGATCCATAGATTGATACTTGGTACTGACTACCATAGCCCACAAAGAATTAAGATTAAGGATCGAAAGAGCTACCATCTTACATAGACAAGCCTTTTTCTTAACATGAAGAGGTATAATACCGAGTCCACCATCATTATGTTGCAAACACATATATTTCCCATGCAACTAAATGAAGCCTCCTCTAATCATAACTATGACCCCCACAAAAAAAATCCTGTATTCTCTCTCTAATCTGTTGATCATAGCAGTTGGTACATGAATATCAGAAAGATAGTACAAGGCATTGACGCTGGCATAGAATTTTTTTTTTTTTAATAGAAAAAAGAGTAGGGAAGGTTTTATCCCAGTGTAGCTCCACGTAATAGGCTTCCAGCCAGCTAGATCATGTTCGATTCGGGCCATAATACTGACATAGATTTTTAAAAAGCAGTTCTGCCTGCCAAAGACAAAGTTTTCCATTTTCAATTTTATATTCTAGCTGTCATCTTAGTCTCAATCAAAGGGAAATCCCAAGAAGCTTCCATGCCCCAATAATGGAATTCATTTGGGCCAGAGTTCTAATTGACCTTCGATAAGGAAAGGAGTCCTTGGGCTAATCATTATTTCAGATTTTGATAAATTAATAATTTGATCTAATATGGCACAATAGGCATGGACGATTACTTTTAAACATGCCACATTTTTTATAGCAGTCTTATAATAAGTAGCCAGACATCAGTAAAATAATTAGATATCATATCCTGGCCTTGCCTAGGATGTTAATATGCTCATTTTAGACTATTTTATACAGCATAGTAGAGCATTTTGGAAAGCACCTTAGAATGCAAAATAAAAAAAAATATGGTGATAATGGATAACCTTGTCAAAATCCTTAGCAACTTGAATTCAATAAGCAGATGCACCATTTATCAGTAAGGCCAAATTGAAACTCCGAGTACAAGCTCCATCGAACCCTTCAAGGGTTAATGTATTCTTAGTGCTTGTTGAGAAATTTATTTCGCTGGCATTTAGAACGTTAAAAATGAATAAAATAATTTTTAAAAGTTATGGTTTGTGATCGACTTCTGGATGTGATAGATCTTACTATAAAACTTTATTACAAACTTACCTATAGATAGGCAAGAGTTGTCCATAAAGGTCCACTCTGGCCAATCCAAAAATGACATTAACCATTTTCTGAAAGGTCGAAAGTGATATTAAAATTAGAATTTCTCCGAATTCATATAATAATCTCCGCAAGAACATTCTAGAAAGTGTTTGGGGGGTGGTTCCTAGAATCATGGACACAATATGCCTACTATTGAGATATGTCGGTCCAAGTACGAGCCAGCCACTGATTCAATCGGTCGGAGACATTTCTTCCGAACCGTAACCTCAGACTAAGGTATTCGGAAAAAATCAGGCAACCAACGGACAAGCCAAAACTTTTAACGGGCCTACGGCCCCTGAAGACAAGGTCCTCAGCCTGGACCGAGGAGTGACCTTCATTGACTCCCGAAGACACGGTCTTCAGTTTATGTCGAAGACATGGTCTTCGGCCCACGTCAAAGATCAAGTCCTCGATCTATGCCGAAGACATGATCTCCGATCTATCTCGAAAGGGTTCGAGGACGAAGACATTCCCTGATTCAATTACGAAATTCTTCCTAAAAGAGAAGTCTGAAGACGGATCCTCGATCTGTCTCAAGTCTCTACGGACACGACAAGCAACGGTTATCATCGACTATCTCCATAACACAATCATGGTGCGTAACTCCAGCAGCAATGCCTCCTGTCTGGCCGTCCGAACCGTTTAATAACTACACACATTCCAAATTGTGGGAAAGAAATTAACTCCCCCATCGTAACCGCTGGAGGAAGAACGGAACCGCAGGCTGGACAACTCCTTATAAATAACGGTAAGAGGGAATACTCTAGGAAAGGCACAGGATACTCCTGAAAATTTCAGAGTCTTTTCCTTCTCCATCTGATCCTCCTCAGAATCTTTCCCATTCTATGGCTGGAGCCTGTCTCTGACTTAGGCATCATAGTATCCCCAATCGGAGCAATTCCAGTCAGGGATTTATTTTGCACATGAACCAGGGAGCGGGCCTGCGATCCAGTAGCTCCGCCCGGTCGGAAAAGGGACTCTGCGCTAACAGATTGGTGCACCAGGTAGGGGGGAATTCGCATTGTTAATCTTCCCTCCTTGATAAAAGGGAAGTAAGAAATTCTCGATGGCAAGAGGGAAGATTCAGGTTGCCTCAACGAGTCAAAGTCGTGCTCCATCCCAGGGGGGTGCACCGTCGGTAGCGAACGACATTCCACCTCCCACAATTATCGTGGGACAGCAGCAGTTTGAAGCCCTCCAGAACCAAGTCACTAACCTCACGGCTATGGTTTAGAACTTCCAAAATAGATCTTTCCAAGTGGGGCATCAGCCGGCCACCTCCAGACATAGCTCTTGATTCCGGAGGAAGAGAGCCCCTCGAGAGGGGTCCACACATCTCTCCCCCGTCCTCGGCCCTCTCCTGAAGGTCGAAGTTCAAGAATGCCTAGGCCCACTGATTCCCCGTAGAGAGGAAAAAGACCTAGGCAAACTTCCTCACCCTCTTCTGAAAACTCTACTCCCGTAGAGAAAGCGCCAAAGCAGGTTCTCCCTGATTACGATGGAAAATTCAAGACCATTGAATTGGACATGACAGAATGCGGGAGCAAAGAGATCACAATGATTTGGCAATGTATGATCTGTACCCGCCCTACACCGACCGCGTCATGGCCGAAGTCATCCCTCAGCACTTCAAGGTTCCCCAGATGGAACCCTACAACGGCACCTCCGATCCTTTTGACCATCTGGATAATTTTAAGGTCTATATGATGATCCAGGGAGCTCCGGATATGATATGCTGCCTCGCGTTCCTGGCCACCTTAAAGAAAGCTGCTCGGATGTGATACTCGAGCATACACCCAGGTACCATCGATTCCTTCTTCGAGTTAGAAAAATTATTTGTCTTGCATTTCAGGACTTGTCCCAAGACCCCCTGAAATACGGATACACTTCCTCCTTTACCAGAATGAAGGATAAAGTCTGCGAGATTACATCTCCAGATTTAATGCGGCCACACTCGAGATCCCCGATCTCAACGAGCATGTGGCTATGTCTGCATTGAAGAAGGGACTTCGTACATCCAGGCTCATCTTTTTTCTGGATAAGAAGTTTCCCAAAAGCTACGTCGAGCTCTTGTCGAGGGCTCAGAAATATGTCGATGCCGAAGAGTAGCGGCGAATCGATGACTGATCAAAGGGAAGCCCCTTCGAAGAAGAAAAACAATAGGGGACAAGCCCCCCTATTTCCAACAACAACATCAAGTATGCTGACCGCCGAAGGAGTCCTCCCAGGCTCAGAACATTGGATGGAAGATTCGACTCCTATACCCCCCTCAACCTCCCTCGTGAAAAGATTCTCTTGGAGACAGAAAAAGAAAACTATCTCCAATGGCTGCGTCCCATGAAGGCATCCTCTTCCGCAAGGAACAGGAATAAATACTGCCGATTCCATCGGGACCAAGGCCATAATACCGAAGAATGCATTCAACTGAGAGATGCAATAGAGGATCTCATCAAGAGAGGGTATTTGGGGCGGTACATTGGTTGCCAAGGACCTCGGCCAGAAGATACTATCCCCCAATTGGCTCCTGAAGAGACTGAACTACCAAATCAAAGGCCCACCAATGGAGGCGTGGGGATGATACATCGACCTGTCGACTGGAGAAGAGACGAAGACGATGTCCCGAAGTGACTTAAAGATAACAACGCTATTCTCTTCTTCAATGATGACCTTGCGGGAGTTCCTCGAGAATGGCCACCGGCGAGTCTCCGTTCAACCTGGCATATGGTACCGAAGCCGTTGTTCCTATCGAAGTCTCCCTCCATCTCTAAGAATCGATAAATACGAAGAGCCTGAAAACTCCGATCGCAGAAGAGTTGACCTGGATCTGTTACCGAGCACTAGGCTTCAGGCCAAAATAAAAATGGCGACATACCAACAAAAGGTCGCCAAATATTACAATTTCATAGTAAAGGAGCAAATTTTCCGCATAGGGGGCATGGTGCTACGAGGGAGAAGTGTGTCCAAGTCAACAGAATAGGATAAGCTTTCCCCGAACTGGGAAGGTCCATACCAAGTCGAAGAAATCATACGTCCAGGAATATCGACTCAGGACCCTGGATGGTAAAATTCTGTCCAGGCGTGGAATGTGCAAAACCTTCGCAAATACTATCAATAAACAAGCCCCTAATCTTCCGTACAAATTTGTCCAACTCTGAACGGTCCGTTGCATCAACTGAACGACAACGACTTGAATGGCACGATCTAAGGAATCGGCCAACAGCGCAAAGGAGAGTCTGATCCGCTCACCTTATCGGTATGCCGACGAGCACAACGGACAGCCCATCAGGCTGCCAAAATGATCAAAGGCATAGGGACGGTTCACGTAACTTATCCTACAGAAAATCCGAAGACGTGCCGGGACGGGCGTAATCAGCCTACCTTACACCAAAGAAGGTGCAGGAATGGTTTCTATAGCTTACCCTACGGTATGTCTGAAGATGCACCAGGACGGGCCTAAACAGCCTACCTTGATCATAACAGAATGCACAGGGATGGCTTAGATGCTCTACCCTACGGTAAATCTGAAAATGTGCTAGAGTGAACCTATATCACTTATCCTGTTAACAGTAAACACTTGATGGGATGGCCAGCCGATCTCACATCTCTTTGAAGATCCCAATTGTTTTGGAAAATTTACACCTTCGACATATCATAATACGACAAGTCACAAAGGAGGTGTGGAAGAAGTTGAAAACTTCATTTCATTTTTGAATTTTTACAAAAAAAACAAAAAGAAGAAGAAGACAAGGAGCGTTGCAGATAAGGGGAAGGTAGATTCAGTGACCACCAGTCGGCCCTTTCTGGTGCCGGCGGGAGGCATCAAAGCCCTGGAAGGAGGATGGAGAGGCTCCGGTGTTTCCTTCGGAGTCTGACTCCGACTTCTCTTCGAAGTCAGAATCGAATTCGTGATCAGGGAACGGGACGGAAGGCTTGATGTTTTGCAAGTCCTTCAAATGGAAGAACTTGAAAGCCTTGTCCTGATGCTCTCGAAACCCCTGGTGGTATGAATTCAGAACCACCTCTGCAACTTCATCCTTGTAGGGGGAGAAGCCACGAAGTCCGAGATGGCCTCTGCCAACCTCTTTCTAGACTCCTCCACCTCTGCAATGGCGACCTCAACCCGCGCCTTGGCCTCCACCAGGCGGGCCTCCAAGATCTGGATTTTCCTCTCCAGGCAAGCAATGACCCCCTGCGGGTCATCGTTATCGCCTCTCCGAGGAGCCTTAGAGCTGGGCTCCCCCTCAGATAGGGCCTCAGAGGCCCTCTTCATTGCCGCCTTCTTAAGTTCGGAAATACTGAACTTCGTTCCGCTGGGATGCTGGAGAAAGAAGGGAAACTCCCAGAATGGGAGTCTGAAATTGCGATGGCCTTTAACGGGGGAGACAGGGCCCTATTTATAAGGACCTTACACCCACAAATGGCCACAAGGAAACATACTCCACGCCCTTTCAAGACGCACCAAAGGATGCCACGTGTTGAAGTGACGCCTCGAAACTCCAGGTGACCGCTCGGCAGCGGTATGATCGCCAATAACTGCTCTTGGGGATGGCACCGTCGGTACTTCAAATCCAGAATAATCTTCATCGTATGACAACGGCATTAATAGCACCCTTTCGGAAAGGAAGGATATGGCGGCACCCGGGGCGCACGGGGATGCGACCGTTCGAATATCGACACACTCAACATGGGCAACGAGAACCATAATCAATGTTCCTTAATCATTGGTCAACAGGAAAATGACACATGTCCGTCGTGTCCATTCCTAGACAGACGGATTAATTATGAAGGAAGACTGATGTCAGCTGGCTTGATTGTGGTTAGTCATCGGCAATGGCATTCCGATTCTGCTTCAGAACTCGTCTTCAATGCCAACCATGAACCAAACAATCTTCAGCTTCGGCCCCTCGACCAAAAAGGGAAAGAGCAATGTAATTCAAGTCATCACCAAAGCCAGCAACCTTATTTAAACCATATTCAAAAACATGACATAACATGTACAAAAAGGAGAAAGCCACTTGGAAATCCAAAAGAGTTAGCCAGTTACAAAGGAAAGTAAGGAAAATATATAATGTCTAAAGCTACACAAATCCCTAGGCATCAACTGGAAGGGACCCAACAATGCAAGATTAGAGCAGTCTATCAATTGCATAGAGAGAGTTTCCTCGACTTGGGTTGGGTCCAGAGGGTCTTCAACCTGGACCCCCTCCTCAGCTTGGACTCCCTCTTGGATCGGGATCGGAATGACATTCAAGTCTTCAGTTGCGACAGGAGCTTTTCCCCCAAGCTTGGCACCTCTTCAACTTCTTCGACCTGGACCGAAATTATGTTGGGATCCTCGACCATGATTGGGACCTCCTCCCTTGGACTTGACATCCCTCCGATTTCCTCTATGGCCTCGGCTCCCTCCTCTTCTTCTTCCACAATATCGAAAGCAGGGACAGCAGAAAGATCAAGGTTAGGGAAAACCCCACTGACCTTGGCGAGTCTGTCGTTAAAACCGTGCTGGTAGCTGTATAAGGTCGCCTCATTCATTTCCTGTCGGAACTATGAGGACTTCCTAAATCCGCTATAGCTCTACCCGCCAGCTCTTTCAGGATTCAGACTCCCTCCGGGCCACCTTGGACTCTCTCTTAGCTGCCTCAGACTCCAAGGCTACCTCTTCGGCCCTTAAAGATGCCTTTCTGGCTCTTAAGGATACCTCTTCAGCCCTCTTGGTTGCCTCCTCAACCGCCTTGGTCAGGTCTTCCATCTTTTCCTGATTCTCCTTGACGGATTGTTCCAAGGAATCGACATGTTTTCTATTCTTCCTCAACTCTACCTCTTGCCCCGCGATTGTCAAGTGGGCGCTCTTCAGCTCACTCCTCAGGCCACGAACTTCAGCATCCGCATGAGCGAGAGATGATTCTCCATTGACCGCTTCAATTCTTCGGCCACCTCTTTTTCAGCCCTGGCTGTATGGAGCTCTTCCTTAAGACCATGGATGAGGCTATCGACATTCCCTAGTCCCTCCTCGATGAAGGTGATGTCGTAGACCAACTACATCGACAAAGCGAGGTTATGGACCGAACAATCCTCCGGGCAAAGAAAAACAATGAGGATCTCACCTGTTGTAGGGAGGAAAAGGCGGAGTCGGATATTCTGGCGAGGCTTCAATCTTGGATAACTGCCAAATCATGAGACAGCAACGTATCCTTTAGTGCCCGCCTAGCCACAATAGGGACCAACAGTCCTCACCGGGGGGAAAGCTCCGAACAGTCCGTGGGACATCTCCCAGCTAGAGAAGCCTCCCGAACAGGCTCCCTATCGACTTGCGGTGCCTCGTCCCTATCCACCGTAGGGGGGCAAGGCAGTGGCACATCAGCCTCCAGAGACGGACTCTCCCTTGTGTGAACTGGAGAGATAACTGCCAGTGAAGATTCAACTAGCTGAGGCCTTGTTGGGGCCTCCATCATTGGCACCACATCCCCCCCAGAGATTCCTCTGGAGGACGAAGTGCTCCTACTCCTCTTAGGATCATCCCTTCGAGCCTTCTTCCGAATCGCTGACCTTGAAGGAGGGGCCTGAGCTGTCCTCTTCTCAGAAGATTGGCGGAGCCAACTCGAGTTAGGCTTCATTCCACCGCCTACAAACAGAAAAACTCCTCTGAGTTGACTGAACTACAATAGGAATGAAAGAGAAGAAGTAAAAAGTTCCACCATTTAAACCTAATACATGGAACTCACCGATCCCTGCGAGATGGAGATTCCTCTCCTCCAACAACTCGTGGATAGGAATGGCCTCCGAATCAGTCAGTAAGTCATAATTGGACTGATCAGCCGCCAAAACCTTTTTTCCATCATTGGCGGTTAAACGTGGCTCCTTCCAATCGCTACTGAAACCCCACGGTTCGATAGACGACACAAAAATGAAGATAGGTTTCCACCCATGGATGGCGCTGAGCATATCCTTGATGATCTTGTGACCAGGTCGAGGGCCGATCACCCACCATCTGCTACCATGGAAATCCCTTTAAGCACAAAAAGTGCAGTAAACAAATTGGTCCGGGGTTCACATTAGCTATGTGACACTGGACCAAAAATCCACAGATTCCGAATGCTATTCGGAGTCAACTGTGCAGGCATTACTTGGTACAGGCGAAAGATTTTGATGAAGAAATGATGTAGGGAAAAATCGAAGGCCAGCCTTCAAATGATCTTCGTACACGGCCAAACACCCAGCAAGAGGTTTGTTCACCCATTCCTCAGATAGGGAAGGATTAGAGGAAACCCTTCGGGAACGTGATAGCGTTCTCAAAGGTGAGCAACCTTTCTTGGTGAAATGGAACTGGGAACTAACTCTGGACTCACTACATCATCGACCCCGAAGGCCCGACCTTTTTCCTTTGGCTTCCTACAGACTTGGCCATGACAAAAGAGCGAGACAAAGAAGCGGAAGGAAGATTCTACCTGCGGAAGGGAGTGATGGCCAAGAAAAAGGAAAGCCGGGCCAAAACTGAAAGTGTGAGGTTGAAGAAGCTTCTTCAGCCGGACTTTTTCTCCTTCTCAAAAAGAGACGAAAAAGTCCCAAGGCAACATCTGATAAATGAAACAATCTTCATAAACCCACCATGGACGCTCGAGATAGCCGCGCAACCCCAAAATAGTCCTAAGCTGATTTGACACGGAATAGACCAAAGGTCATAATCCATATAAATCAATGGCCAAGATGGAGCACACTCATCATCCAAGGGGTGGGAAGGGACCACGACCGCCGCTCAAATCCCAACCAAAAGATTGGTTGAACTGTCGGGCCACGAAAAAAGGAGAGATAGTCCCTGGTCCACCCTCTCCTTTTTCATCCCTCAATCAGGGAATGATAGCTGTCCATCGCCTGATTCCCGAATCAGCTGACAGTTATGGTAGACAGTCCAATCAGAGATTTTGTAATCATCCACTATGCCATCCCCTAGGAGAAAAACGACAAACCAATAATACTCTCACTCTTCGAGGCAAAACTTTGCTTCGAAAACTGAGAGTAGGGGGGCAACTGTTGGGATATGTCGGTCCAAGTACGAGCCAGCCACCGATTCAACCGGCCGGAGACATTTCTTCCGAACCTTAAACCTCAGACCAAGGTATTCTAAAAAAACCAGGCAACCAACGGGCAAGCCAAAACTCTTAACGAGCCTACGGTCCCTGAAGACAAGGCCTCAGCCTGGATCGAGGAGTGACCTTCACTGACTCCCGAAGACACGGTCTTCGGTTTATGTCGAAGACATGGTCTTCGACCTACATCAACGATCAAGTCCTCGATCTATGTCGAAGACATGATCTCCGATCTATCTCGAAAGGGTCCGAGGACAAAGACATTCCCTAATTCAATCACGAAAATCTTCCTAAAAGGGAAGTATGAGACGGACCCTCGATCTGTCCTAAGTCTCTACGGACACTATAAGCAACGGTTATCATCGATTATCTCCAGAACACAATCATGGCACGTAACTCCAGTGGCAATGCCTCCGGTCTGGCCATTGAAACCGTTTAATAAACTACCCACGATTCCAAATTGTGGGAAAGGAAATTAACTCCCCCATCGTAACCCTGGAGGAAGAACGGAACCGCAGGCTGAACAACTCCTTATAAATAATAATAAGAGGAATGCTCTAGGAAAGGTACAGGATACTCCTGAAAATCTTAGAGTCTTTCCCTTCTCCATATGATCATCCTCAGAATCGTTCCCATTCTGTGGCTGGAGCCCGTCTCTGACTTAGGCATCGGAGTATCCCCCGCAGGAGCAATTCCGGTCAAGGATTTGTTTTGCAGGTGAACCAGGAAGCGAGCCTGCGATCCAGTAGCTTCGCCCAGTCGGAAAAGGGACTCTGCGCCAACTCCTACTACTCAGGGTATGCATTTCTTAGGCTTATTCCATATAACAAAATAAAGGCTCAGGTCTTCGTCTCCAGGACTGGAGGGGGTGCCTCAATTTTGACCCTTTCCGTTGGTGCTCTTAAGCTTTATTCTAGGTTCGGTTTCGTTGGCCCATCCTTTTTCTTTTAGTTTTCTAGCTTTTTCTTTCCTTGAAGAGCTAGTAGCATGCAGTCGACTAGGTATCTTGTTACGAGACCTACTTCCCTAGTCTCCCATTTTCCATTCATTTGTGGAATGACCAACTTTGAATGTGAGCGAGTCTTCGTATTTTGCCATATTAATCGTGCATTCAAAGTTCAATCTCGAGTGTTGCTGGCATTCGAGCACCATGAGGAGATTTCCAAGGCTGCCCTGCACCTCTATCTTGATCGTTAACTGCACCATCGTATCAAATCTTCCATCTTTGCATCCAGAAATCTTGCTTGTAGAGGGAGCGGAATGGTCTGCCAAATGATCTACAATCTCTTTGACTTTCTTATGGACTTAAATCGTGATAAATTTAGATATTACCAAGATCCATCTTCTCCATTAGATACTTCCAAAGCAACATGGTTGTCTTCTCCATTAGATACGTACGTCGATGGGTCTACTTTGGCGATCAAGCATAGTGTTGGAGGCACCAATTTGCCCAAACTAA
The DNA here is from genome assembly GCA_021397845.1 of Areca catechu. NCBI lineage: Eukaryota > Viridiplantae > Streptophyta > Magnoliopsida > Arecales > Arecaceae > Areca > Areca catechu. The sequence continues at coordinate 43,771,267 of CM038047.1, read as the reverse complement.
CGCTATAGACATGATCTCTTAATGTTGGTGTGTCCTCTCTGCTTCATAGTTGCTTACCTTTTGCTTTGATGGTAATTTAACAACTCTTCTTTCCTACAATTTTTTCATCATGCGACCCTAAAACTGCTTCAATAACACATACCTGGTGGACAAATAACAATAATGATGGTTCCCTGCAGTAAGAGGGACAAGAACAGCACATACCTTAATCCTTTTAAACACTCTCTTAACACTCCTCATTTCAGAAATATGGGCACATTCTTCCTTAGCAGTTCACGGATGGGAGCCATGCAGTTGGGAAATAAAATTACTATGCATCAAATAAACACAATCCTATGAGAGAAGAAAAATATCTTCATAGGCTTCTTTTTTTTCTTTTTTTTTTAAAAAAATCATGCAGCCTAAAGACTAGGGTCTGGACTGAGTTTGGACAAGTTCTTAGAAAATGCAAGATGGATGGGCCAACAAGTCCGATTGTTATAAGATTTGCACTCCAATTCTATAGGAATATCCGAACCGATCCTTATGTACTAAATTCTTTCCAGAAACCCTTGATTTCCTTTGTAGTCTTGTGCTTGTCTCGAGATCTACCTGACATGCACTCGATTCAATTTAAGTTTGGTGGGAATACAAATGAGCGCGATCAAAAACCTTGTTCATAGGCTCAAAGACAAGCACAAGACTTATCTTTCATTTCAATTTCGGGCCCAACTAGCATATCAATTATATCACCTTTTATTTTAGCAATGGATGTGAGACTATCTTTCATTCTTTTTTATTTTATGATTTCCCTTGCATATATATCAACAACCCTTCATCTTCTTTTATTAACCAGTGTGGAGCTGTCTTTTGACATGCGAACGTGGAACAATTAAGAAATTAGGAATTGGTTGATTATCTAAATTTTTTGAATTAATTTATGAAAAAATAAGTTCGAACCGAGGTTGAAGCAATATATTGAATTGAATTTGCATTTAGCTTGAATTGAACTTGAATTATTTTTTCTCGATTAAATATCAAGTTAACTAAAAAGAGCCATGCATATTGAACTCAATTAATAACTAAGCATGATTGATTAGACTTGATCAAATGATAAACAAGCCAAACTAAATCTTAAAATTTATGTCAAGAATAATCATCTTGATTGCACCCCTACCGGGCTGGAAAAAAGAATGCTCCATCTTATCAGCGTGTCATGCTACGAGCATTCGTGCAGTTTTTGTTGCATCAAAACTGTCATAATAACTATCCATATATCTATCAAAAAAACCATCTAAAAATACCACTTGTATTTTATATAATTAATATGATAAAAAACCATTCAAATGTTTTATTTATTATATAACCACAGTTATTATACTTATTCAAATCTTATTCATGACATAAAACATACTATTATATTCTATATGATATCTACAAAATCTTTTTATTTAAAGTATTATAAATATCAATAATTTCAATATATTCCTAGATTTGTATATATATATATATATATATTTTTATAAGTTATGTAAATATAGAAAATTCATGATTTTTTTTATTTATGCTGTAATTAATGAGTAACAATGGTATTTGATATATAATTTTTTTAATACTTTATATTATATATTTATTTAAAAATTTTGTAATTCAATTTATTTTTAATATAAAATTTGACCAAACAAGTAATCGAGACCTTTGGCCAAATAGGTTATTATGTAAGTTTGATAACCACATCTTTGATTATATGAAATTTTGATAGTGAATTTCATTTCCATTCTTTATGATTATGCAATTTATTTCAATTTTTATTATTAAATTCTGTTCAAATTTTGATTCATATTTAAATAATATTTAACTTTTATTTTTAATTGGATAGAGGACATATAGATATAACTAATATCCAATCATATCTCTATCCTTTTGAAGGATGTCTTAGTTCACAGAAACTTGTTTCATGCATTCTAGATTTTCCACATCAGGAAGAAGGAATCAGGTTGCAAAATGACTTTCTGCTCAAGCCTTTCATGATGATTTCCATGGAGCAGATGCCATTCATCCAAAGCTATGGTATACATTATAGGGGGATGCTTATGGAGTCACATATCATATATGGCAGCATGGGCTTGGTGGTAGTCTTTAACTGTGTTGCTTTGGGCCATGTTAGTTTGCTTGTTAGAACTATATACATCTTACCCCCACCCTGAAAAAAAAAAAAAAAAAAGAAAGAAGGAAAGAAAGAATAAATAAATAAATAAATATAAGACAGGCTCAATATCCAAATCATATATGATACTAATTTAATATCTACTTAATATCTAGATCCATATTTATATTTGCTTAAAAATATGAATATAAATATGGATAGAGTATTCAATCCATATCTAATCATTTTCTGTCTTACACCACTAAATTGCACCAAGTTGATGCTCTGCCTCATCTCGAAATACTATCGAAAACCATCACCCGATTCAAATGGAGGGAATTAACACATAAAAGAATTCTACCATTTTTAGATTCCAGTGCAAGCTTATATTATTAAGAAAAAAAAATTAAAACTTCTTTCAAAAATCCTTCTACAGATTCACAGAAAGAAACTGAAGCAGTCCAGGTTGGCCGGCTGCAGGCTTGATTATCTCATCCCTCCTTGGTCATGGACTTCGAAGAGCGATCCATTTTGAATATTTTTAATTTTAAATAAACATACCATCACGAAGGACTTTCGTCTCCTTCTTAAAAAGTGGTATCTCTCGGAGCCCATGATGTTGGGTTGAATGAGAGATCATGATCTTTTCTAGTTTCTTGTTCTAACTAGCTAGTATCTTAGTGGTCGTATTCACCTTCAGGTGAAAAAAGGTTATGAAAATTTAGTATATTGTATCGAACATTTTTTTGATAGGATGGGGAGCCTGCAGGAATAGCTACAGTCGGTTTATCTTCCTATCCCTTTTTATTAAAAAAAAAAAAAAAAAAAATTAACATCGTGCACGTATTTGCGAGAGAGTCGGTGAATGATGAAGCGACTTTTTCTACCATGGAAAGTAAAGGGTGAAGCCTCCGAGATGCGAGGGAGGGCCCAACAAACGGATGCCGCAAGCATCCAACCTGGTCTTCACGGGATCCCTGCCGGGTCCAAGCTGGGTGCCAGCACCGTCCCCAGCCACTTTTCCTGACACGTTCCATCCTTGGTGCCTCTCACGTGACATCCAGAAACGGTCGACGGTCAACAACGGTTGACGGTCAACTTCAACAGTCCAAACTCCCTGCTCCAAAAACTTTGAATGGATCCGACGGCACTCGCGGCCCCATCTAATTGAATCTTCCCCTCCGCGATCTCTCACCATTAAAACGAGCGGCGGCGGGTGCACCAACCGGACCGCCTGCTGTTAACTGCAGGCAGCAGCGCGGTTGGGGCCGTCTCTCCGCATGCAGTCTCGGAGGGCAATAATGCGTGGTATGCATGAAGCGTACGTACACCCGGGGATATTATTTCCCACCGCGGGAATTGAATGCCTTCGGTCACCACCGGCCACCTCTTGTTTTGAACGTTCTTCTTGGCTTGTAGGGAATTGTTATGAATGCTTCTGTCCTTCTGATATCATTCCTTCAGACATCATCTACATCTAACCGAAGCTATAAAGAAGATCAAATGCATGCATCAAACTTCGTGACGCATGGTCATGCAGTTGCACATGTACGTAGTACGTAAAATGATTGGACATGCAGAAGCTACTGATCGAATTCATCATTTTTTCTAATTATATTTGCATGGTTTTTTCTTTTTTTTCCTCCTGCAGTAAACCATATATTCATTGATGGAAGGGTATAAAGTTTTGCTCGTAATAAGAATTGTAAGAAGGTGAGCACGAAAGAAGGTTTTGTGTGGAGGTTAAGAAAATTTTTGGGCAATATATATCACTTTTTTTTTTTCCCGATGATGCTTTTCTAATAGTTATGGGGATGTTAATTATTGTAATGCATAGCATTGGAGTACTAGAGAATATAAACATTGTAACTTTTTAGAGCAAATTCAAAAAATCAAAAGATGAGTGCGTACATGCATGTATATTTGACGTAACTTTTTCCTTTGTAAAAAGATAATTGCACCCTTTCTTTTCCTGAGCAGGTAGATATTGTGGTTATTTTCTTCTGACTTTAGGTGCTTAGTGGCAATGGATATGATCAAATTTGAGATTTATTTTTCAGGTATATTGGCATATATTCATTAGGGTTAACCTTATTTGACTAGATTCAAAACTATCTCCCTAGTATACTTTTCTTTGTATGCATGGACACTAGTAAATCCAATAAATTGGTGCGAATATGAATTAGTTTTTTCATGTATTCTTTAGCAAATACATACTTGTAATTATTAACTCATTGCATTGATAACTAATTAAAATTGGAGCAGCTAATTAAGCAAACAATCATATCAAGCTTATGGGTAAGATGAGATAACGATGGAAATTTATCTCCCGAATCATTCTTCTAGTGACTAGATTCTTTATTGCATGTATAAACGTACACTTAGACATGTGCAATCATAGGGTTATAGGAACATAAAAATCTTTTAACAGCCCCAATTCTACTTTACTCTTTTTCTTTGCTAAGAAGCAATTCTATGATACATGACATCATGTTAGAGTAATGCATGTTGACGGGTCTAATAGCGTGTGGGCCACGCATACACGACGCGTACATTGTTGAAAAATTGGATGGATCATGCTGTACGTGTCGGGAACCTACTAATACTGTGATAGAATCGAATTTATTGATGATAGCTATATTGGTTATACAATTAAAATTCTCTTTTATTTTTCTCCTAACTACATCTAGTGTTTCGGTATATAAAAGCACCACATAAATTAAATATATTGTGCATGGAAAGAAGTGGAGAAACTTCTCAAATAAAAGTATAGAAAGCATGACTTTTGACTAGATGGAAGATAATTAATATTAATATGCTCCTAGGTGATGAACTTATTGTGCTAAATTTGCTGTTTGTGCCTACATGTGTGATTTGATGGTTAAAAGAAAATTGTGTTTTACCTTGCATGTAATTATACGTTAAACTCTCTATCAAAAAAATTATAGGTTAAACTCAAAGAAATAATAAATTAAGCCAACCCTACTAATAGCAATTGATGAAAAACGCTACTCTCTACCTAAGCATTTGCTATTGTTTTCTTCCTATTACCATTTAGCTTGAGCCACTAGCTATTTGGGCCTGCTACAAAGCTTCACACAGAGGGGGAGAGAGAGAGAGAGAGAGAGAGAGAGAGAGAGAGAGAGAGAGAGAGAGAGAGAGAGAGAGAGAGAGAGAGAGTTGAATTCCACGTAAATGACAAACAGCCAACTTTGAGCATTTTCTAGAGACTGAAAGTTCTAGTGGGGTCATTGACCTGTCAGCCAATTCGATCACCAACTTTTGTTTTTTGTATGCATGTATCGTGAGAAGTGTGGACCATCCATGCCCATGATGCAATGTGCCATTTCAGTCAGTTCACTACATGCCATTTTTTTTTCATGTGACTGAGCAATCAATCATTCGACTATTATATAAATTCTAAGAACGCGCGTGCGTGGGTGGAGAGAGAGAGAGAGAGAGAGAGAGAGAGAGAGAGAGAGCACAGAGACAGAAAGAGAGAGGGAGGAAGAGCACCGAATGGGAGCATGTTGGTGTTGCCCTAGGCTTTGTCAGATAGTGTGGATATAATTTTTCTTTATCCCCCACATAAGCATGCAACAATTAATGCACGCTAGATCCTCTCGTTGCCGAATAGTTGAACTGTGCTTTTCACAAAATGAAAAAAAAAAAAAAAAACATAAAAAAGAGCTTTCTGCTGCCATAATTAATATTATTGGAATAATAGACGGAGTTGTGAAAATTGGAATGGAACCTCTCAATCTTGCTACAGCGTCACGCATTGTCAAGGTTTTCAGCGAAGTACTCGATCTTCAGAAGAGGTCCCACTTTCAGAAGTCCATTCTCTTTAAAAAACAAATTCAGAACTCTATTGATTAATCTAAATAAACTGCTTCAGTCATGTCATTGAAGCTCTGGAAAGCTCCCTTAATTTAATTTAATTTTTTTTCCTTCCTTTAAAATATTTAGAAGGGATGGGCACGGATCCCCACCTACTTTTGTTAAAGAGAAGTGTTGCAAATTAAATAGATGAACCGTACGTGCGAGTAATGCCGAATAGAATTTTCTTAATTGTCACTAATTCACAGGGTTTTAAAAACAAGATTTGTCCCAGGAGCAAGTAATCCTTATCCTTGAAGATGTTGAACGGTCGTTGAATCACGCTCATCAATTTTTTCCGCAACCCGTTGCTTGTCCGAATTGTTCTCTATGAATTAACAAGCTACTTGGTGATATAATTGAAATATCATGATTTTTTTTTATTTTGTTTGATTGATCGGTATCTTAGTGATATTTAATTGGCATACTCATTTTTAGATGAAAAAATATTATATAAATTCAAGCATTTTGTATTAAATATTACTTGACGGGATGGAAATCTATGAAAATAGCTATACCAAGATTTATCCTTCCTATCATTTTCTTTATATATATAAATAAAATATTTAATGATTTAATTAGTAATTTATAGAAACTACATATATGATTCACACATAGTGCAAGGTTGACTTTTTTTTTTTCTTTTTTTTTTCTTTTTTTTTTTTTGTAAGAAAAGGGAGTCAAAACTGGTACCAAGAAGTTATCACCCTTTTGTCAAGAAGGCAGCATCCATCCTGGCGTTTCCCATCTTAATTGACAGCATGAATCCTAGTGAGAAAGGTTGAAGATCGAGGTAAGGATATCAACATTAAGGCTTGATATCAACCTGAAAACAGAACTCTGCACCTAGTTACTTATTGTTGAGCTAGAAGAGGTGGAGGAAGGGAATGAGTAAGTGAGGATTTTCTATATTTATTTATTATTTAATTTTAAGGATTTTTTTATTTACACATGATTTTCATTTTTTATAAAGGAAGGTGACAATCCATTATTCTTAGTTATCACCTAAAATGGAAAAGACCATTCATGGCTAATACCAAAATTAGGAAAGGTTATGGATGGAAATCAGGTCAAGCTAGGCTGTTAATACTCCCCCTCAAGATGAGATGAAGAAATCATGAAACTTTATCTTGTTACAAATCGAAGAAAACATAAAATCACTAGGATCCTTCGTCAGTATGTCTGCCAATTATTCTGAAGACTTAATAAATGACAAACAAATAACTTTCTGATCAAGCTTCTTTTTAATGAAATACTGGTTAATCTCTATGTGCTTAGTTCTATCATATTGAACGAGATTATTGGCAATGTTAATGGCTGCATTATTATCACAAAACAGACAAGAAAAGAAGATTGGAAAATATGTAATTCAAGATCCAATCATTTCAACCATAAGATCTCACAAATACCTTGAGTCATAGCTCAGTATTCAGCCTCTGCACTGGATTGAGTGACAACATCTTGTTTCTTACTGTACAAAGTCACAAGATTTCCAACAATAAAAATATAATAGCCTGTGATGGATCGGCGATCATCTATGGAACTTGTCTAATCAGCATCTGAATAAGTTTCAACCTTAAGATGTTCATGACCAGAGAAAAGAAGACCATGCCTGGATAACTCTCAAGATATCGAAGAATACCTTGAGTCATAGCTCAGTATTCGGCATCTGTACTAGATCGAGTGATAACATCTTGTTTCTTACTATGCCAAGTCACAAAATTTCTAACAATAAAAGTACAATAGCCTGTGATGGATTGGCGATCATCTATGAAACCCGTTCAATCAGCCCTGAATAAGCTTCAACCTTAAGATGTTCATGACGAAAGAAAAGAAGACCACGCCTAGATAACTCTTAAAATATCGAAGAATTCTATATACATCTTTCTGATGGCACTTGTGAGGATCATGCATGTACTAACTTATAACATTAACTGCAAAGGCTATGTCAGGTCTTATGTAGGAGAGAGATCAGTTTGCCAATAAGATGCTGATATCGCTCATGATCTACTGGCTCATCTCTATCAGCGATAAGATGATGATTCTGCTCAATAGGAGTAATAGCAGGTCGATATATAAATATTCCTGTCTCAGTCAATAAATCCAAGATGTATTTCTGCTGAGAAAGAAAGATGCCATAAGATGACCTAGCCACTTCAATTCCAACAAAGTATCATAAATTATCTAGATCTTTGACTTCAAAAGATTGTACCAATTGAGTCTTCAAACAAGCCAACTACGAGAGATCATTACCAGTAAGAATGATATCATCTACATAAATAATTAGGATAGCAACCTTATCTTTGTTGTGACAAAAGAATATAGTATGATTTGCATTACTTTGATGATAACTTATTTCAAATATGGCACGACAAAAATGATCAAACCATATTCTAGGTGACTGCTTCAATCCATAGAGTGACCAGCACAATGATAAACCTTACCAGTAATCTCTGTACTAGTGAATCTGGGAGGGATCTCCATATACACATCCTCTTGAAGATTACCATGCAAAAATGCATTATTTATATCTAGTTAGAGCAAACTCCAGTCAAGATTTATTGCACAAGATATGAGGATCTGAATTATGTTGATATTTGCTACATGAGTGAAAGTCTCTTCATAATCAATACTGTATGTTTGTGCATAATCTTTGGCAACTAAACGAGCTTTGTAGCAATCAACTTTGCCCTCAGGGGTCTGCTCACAGTATAGACCCATTTGCAACTAACTGCTTATTTTTCAGTAGGTAAGGAAACCAGTTCCTGAGTCTGATTTTTTACCAAGGTTTGCATTTCTTCAAGCATTGCTCCTCTTCACTTAGGATCTGTCATAGCATCCTTCTAGTGTGATGGTATAGAGATAGATTCTTAAGATGCAATAAATGATCTATATGTAGATGAAATAGACTCATAGAAAACAAAATTAGCAATATCATAATGATATTGGAAAAAATAATATATGGATGATAAACTTTTTTATGAGTAATAGGTAGATTTAAGTAAGGCAGAAGGAGGAATATCACTATTGTCAAATGAGGATGCCGGAACTAAGTCAGAGGAAGACTATTGGGTAGTAATAGAATGCACAATGGGCTTAGTTGAAGACTCCCCCTATCGATCAAAGTTACTGTCCAACTGTTCATCGGTTTGCTCTTGCTCCTTAGTTAACATAATCTCCCCCTCTTGACCAGTAGCTCTATAAGGGATGCCAAAAGAGCAAATAAATTATTGGGCTAAAGGCAGCTGAGTAGATAGCTTAATTATTGAAAAAAGGCTTCAGTCTCACAAAAAGTCACGTCCATGTTGACAAATATCTATCTTTCAGGAGGATAATAGTATTTATAACCCTTTTAAGTAGCAGGATAGCCCACAAAGATATATTTCAGAAATTTTGGATCAAGCTTGTCAATTGTAGAATGATGATCCTGGATAAAGCATACACACCTGAATATTTGAGGGGGTACAATAAAAGAAGAGACACCCTGTAAGTATGCAAGTGGTGCCTTGTACTTTAGAGTTCGAAGAGGCATGCGGTTAATCAAATAAACTTGGTGCCTTGTACTTTAGAGTTCGAAGAGGCATGCGGTTAATCAAATAAACTGCAGTAAGAATTGCCTTGCCCCACATGATTTTTGGAACCCACATAGCAAATAACAAGGATCTAGCAACTTTCAAAAATGTGTCAATTATTTCGTTTAGCAATACCATTCTAAGCAGGGTGTCGACAAAAGTAGTTTGATGGATAATTCCATGAGTAGTTAGATACTTGTGAAAATTCCTATGTATATATTTTAAGCCTTATCAGATTTAAATACTTTAATCTTGGCACTAAACTGGGTATCAACTAATTTATGAAACTCTTTGAAACAATATACAACCTCATCTTTAGACTTTAAAAGATATATCCAAGTTACACTTTTATAACGATCGATAAAATTAACAAAATAACGATGTCCAAAAATAGCAACAATACTATAAAGTCCCCACACATCAAAGTGAACAATCTCAAAGGATTTATAACTACGAGTTCTTGAAGTTGGATAATTATTATGCATGTGCTTAGCATATTCATACGCATCACCAACTAACTGTTCTTTAGTACAAATAAGATATCAACTGAGAATAATCTTGATTAAAAAGAAATGAGATACATCCAAGCCTATGGTGCTATAACTAAAGTTCATGATGGCATTATCAAAAGATGAAACAACTATACCAGCTTTTTGATAGTAGTTTTTCAACTCCCTTCATCCAAGTAGTAGAGCCCATCATGCATTTTATCATACCCAATCGTCTCCCCCATTGTTAGCCTCTGAAAGATATCATAAGTAGGAAAAAATATAACTTTATAATTTAGGTCATTTGTAATGGAATGAATAGTCAAGAGATTAGTAGAAAAATTAGGGATATGCAAAGTCGAAAAAAGTTTTATGGTTGGTATATAGTTGATGGATCCTTTTCTGGGCATGGGCTAAAAAAAGCCATCAGCTATATGCACTTTGTTCGAACACAATGAGTAAGACTTAAATATACTAGAACTACCAGTCACATGCATAGTGGCATTAGAACCTATAATCTACTTCTTAGAAGTATTAATGGAAGAGTCAAAATTATCAAGGTTTAATGGACTAGACTTAATATGAGAGAAATGAGATTGTACAAAATGAGAATAAAAAATTGAAGAAGAACTAGAAGAACTACTAGGCAAACCATTAGTAGGAGCACTGCCAAAAGGAACATTAAGCCGGTCCATAATTTGGTGGAGCATCTCATCAATAGATAATGAACTCCTAGCATCAGCAAGTAAGGGAGGAGGACGAGTCAATGCCCTAGTAGGTGAAACACCCCATTCTGCGTGTTTAAAAAGATTCACCTAAGGATGATCAATAGCTTCACCAGAACGTCCTCCTCCTTGATGACCACCACTACCATGACTAAAGGGACGGCCATGTAGCTACCAATAGGTATCACGAACATGTCCCATTTTGTTGCAATAGGAGTATATCCGCATATCTCAGCCACCATATCCACGAGATTGTGACTAAGGCTAAACAACCATTACGATCGGACTGTATCTACAGGAGCAATCATCACACGATGACAAGTTTCCTTAGAATCAAGGAGAAAACCTATTCAAGGAAAGGCAGATTTATACTTTGACCCAGAATATGAACTCTGATTAGGTCAAATTCATTATTGAGTCTAGCAAGGAAATAAAAAACTTATTCCTTGTTAGTGTATTTCTTGAAGTCAACAGCAGGCCTTGAAGGGGCAATAAAAATCTTGCTTGGACCACATCCACTGGAGTTATGCCATATAAGTAGTGATAGAGAGTTCACCCTGTCTAAGTGTATGCACCTTGCATTTGAGCTCAAAAGCTTGAGCTGTATTGCCCTGTTGTGAATAAGTTTGGGCAGCAACCTCTTAAATTTCTTGGGTAGTTTCAAAAAATGATTTACATTGAGCAACAGAAGATATCATAGAGTTGAGAAGCCAAGCTATCACAAGGAAGTTCTCTGACTTCCATTTTAATATTATAGTATCTCCTGATTGCAGTTTAACTGTAGTCCCGATGAAAAAATTCTCAAATTTGTGGGCTTTAATGTACAACCACACATTCTAAGACCACATAAGATAGGTGAGAGGTCCGTCTAGCTAGACTGAACTAATCAAGAGAGAAAAATTGTCCATCACAGTCCAAAAGTCAAAGGCACAGACCACCTCACCAATGTCTTCTCAAACTTTTCTTTAATAAAATCGCCTGATACTTTCAAATATACTCAAAAAAAATTACCACATACTCAAAAATATACTATCCTCCTTTTTTTAGAGGAAAAAAAGATTTACCCAAAGACAGAGAGGTAGGGGGCTCGCGGGCTTCCTCTTCTTCTTCCATGGAGATCATGCTGTCGGAGGAGAACTAGGCCAGTGGGGGTCGAGTGGCACTGGAGAGTAGTGGGAGCCAGGAGGCATGGTAGAGGGTCAGTCGTTGGTGGTGGTGATGGGGATGATTGGGGGATGAGAGATGGAGATGGGGACTGATGTGATCGGATCGCTAACGTAAGGAAAGGAGCCTGACATGGATTCCTCATTGGACGCCATGCGGGATCCCACTCATAGGCTCCTTTGCCGGGCTGGGCTCCCCGATGCCAACGGGGCCGCCCGTCGAAGCCGGGCTCCGTCCTCCGCCAGGTCGGGATGCCTAGGTCGGAGCCGAGCTCAAACGCCACTGGAGGCAGACCTCTCGAGCTCGAGCTCGGGTCCCGTGGTCCGGAGTCGAGCTCAAGCCTCCTCCGCCACGAGGAGCCCCCTCGAGGCCGGGTCCCCTGGCCTGGGCACGCCTCATCCACTTTAGCCAGCCCGAGCTCGGTCAAGGCTGGGCCCCTCTGGCCTGGTTCCGAGCTCGGCCCCTCTCCGCATAGCCGAGCCGTTGCAAGGCAGGTCCCCTGCGAGTGGGCCCTATCTTTCCAACTCGACTCCCAACGCAAATCAAGACGTCAACCACCAAGAAAGCAGCACCTCCCATCCGAAGATAGTGGCAGGCCCCCCAAGGACCGTACACAGCACCCGCCATGTCACCATTAATGTCCACAGCCGCCATTCACCCCAGGAGGAAGGGAAGCTCACATCAAGGCACTATACTCCCTACCTTCTTGCCGTACGACCGGGGAAAAGACCCCATCAAGAAGCGCGATTCCTGAGAGCGGCGGCACAACAGTCGAGGCCCTGTCAGGCTTCTAGGAAGGGCAAATTGAAGGAATGTCAGAGGCTTATGGAGGCTTCCCCAGATATCCAATAAAGAAGGCACGGTACAATATCACGTCATACCCATCTAACAACATGGGAGGACCCCGAGGCAAGCCATAGAAAAGGACCCAGCCAGTATAAGCAAAGAGGAGGTAACACTCATTTTTCCATTCCAAGCAAGAACAACACAAACACCACAAAGAGAAAGAGGAGAAAGGGGAGAGGCCAGATGGAAGGGCGAGACCACCTCGGCCACCACATCTCCCAGCTCACTCGCACTCTCATACACTCCACTCACTCCTCCTAGCATGGAGCTCATCTAGAGGGGCTCGACCAGGAGGATCTGTTCCCCTGGATCGTCACTGACTTGACCGTCGGAGTGCCCCTGCCGGAATTCCCGGCCTGGATCACTGACATTGGCTTTTTTGCAGGTCCCGAGATATCGGAGGCATCTCCCGCAGGCGGACGCGGAACACCCGGTACCACCAGCAGCTACGGGCCACAACGATCTGGGCGGCAACATGGACGATTGGAAGATGGGAGATAGAGATGGGGACGATTGGGAGATGGAATATGGGAGATGGGTCTAGGAGATTAAAAAGACCAGGGAAGGCTCTGATACCATGTTGAACTAGAAAAGGTGGAGGAAGAGGAGTAAGAGAAGGTTTTATGTATTTTTTTTCTTATTTCACCTTAGGGATCCTTCCTATTTTATACATGATTTTCATTCTTTATAAAGAGGTGATAACTTATTCTTGGTCATCACCTAAACTAGGAAAGACCATTCATAACTAATACCTAACCTAGAAAAGGCTATGGATGGAAATCAGGTTAGACCGGCTGTCAAGGCTTATCTTTTCAAAGTTATGGATCTTCATGTTAGTCAAGTTGCTCTTAAAGGCCAAACAAGTTACACAAGAAAGGTACATTTAATTAGGAGACTGTCAGAAAAATCTCTACCAATGTTCCGCTATGTAGTGACATGAACTTTTCCAAATTTGCAATGCATGTAGATTGATATATATACATCCTACCTTCACAAGTAAAAAAATTGTATATTGAGTTAGACAAACACTCCACTGGTCAAGTATCGAGGAAAGAAACATGCCATAAATTATTATAGTATGTTGTGATGATTATAAGGAATTTGCACAAAGCCAAAAGTAATAAATACTCATCTAATATAATTTTTTTACTTGAGTACTGAAAAGGCCAATATTTTTGTAGCCTGCACATAACACCTTCCAGAGGTGATATAATGACATTTTGAATACTTTATTTATGAACAATAAAACAATATGGATATTATTATATATCGATGTTATTGTATTAGTACAATGGATTAGTTTTTTGAGAAAAAATTTCAATTTCATAGCTGTTCTGCTAAATAAAGATGATTGCCAAGACTAGCTATTTTTTGACTTGTATATTTTTTTATGCATGTTTTTAATTTAATAAAGGGCTAAATCTATTGTTATAGCTATTCAAATCAAATCCAGCTAACCATTGGTACTTTGGCCCACTTAGCATGCGTAGCAGGAAAATTAACATATCAAAATGACAATACAAATTGGTGTATTAGTTAGAGTATATGCCCCGAAAGCACCATGAGAAAGAGATCCTGACGAGATGATGGCAGCCTTCTTTTAAACTAAGAAGTAGGATAAGATATAGAAGAGATTAGGAAAAAAGAGAGATTGATCTTTATTAATCCTTAGAGAAGAAACCTTAATTACAATCAAGAACCAGCGCCTCTCTGATACCCGAGAAGCAACTCCACCTTGCGGACTCCCTCACGCAAGATCCCCTTCTCCAAACTCGTGGAAGACCTCCACGCTCAAGCCCTTCTTCCGTGTAATGTAACCCTCGCGCCGATTCCTCTCTCACACCCCTCTAAACCGATGCCCCCTCTATATAATCACATGGACAGTTTGGGGCTTTCTAAGATGGTTGCAACCAACCAACTAATTCTTGGACTTAAACTCCATAACCCACAAACCGGGTTTGTTACAGTCTTTCAAAAACTCCCCCCTAAGTCACATGAGATAAAACTGAAACTTAAAGCATCTCTGAAACACCTCCAAAAAATCCCTGGAATACATCTGAGACCCGCTTGGGATACACCCCCAAGCCCCAGGGATCCTCGAATATCCCTGCCATGGCCTCGCAAGTCTCTCCAAGGCTTGGGAGCACCACAAAATCCTACAATCTCCACTTTAGTGCCCCCAAGCCTTGGCAAACCTGACAATATCCTCCGGCACAACCCCGCTGTAAGTGCGTGTCCTGACAGCTCCTTGTGCAGATCTCCTTGCCTCTGCCAACACCCTTCAGCTGCTGCACGCCCTTGGAGGCTTTTGGGATGACCGCCTCCACAACTGAAGATCCTTGCTTGTACTCTAGCACCACCATTATAGCCTTCTTTCTTCATGGCAGCTACATCAGACTTTTTCTTGGACTTCTCTAGAGAGAACTCAGCAAACCTGAACTGGCACTCGCTGCAACTGGAGCTCTACCTGACACCATCTCCTTAGAGCCACGCCTCACTACCAGTGCACGTTGCTCCACCTGCCTCAGTGCAACCCCTGGCACTGGTGCTGGGATATGACTCCTCCTCATGCACCCCTCCGCTCTGACCTCGTGTCGAAACCTGCTCCACCCGTGAAGCCACCTCTCCCTGGTGCTCCACCTGAGACTGAAGTCCCCCTCATGCCACAAAATGAAATCCTAAGGCCTGCAACTCAACGCTGCCATGCTGACCTTGCCCCTGTACGTTGAACCTCGTCGCTATCTCTTCGGACCCTCCGCATCCCATGGACCCCTCCGAGACCAATTCAGATACACTGCCTCCTACAGGCTCCTCCGAAACCAAGAGCTCATCCGACTCTTCCTTTGACCAAAAATTTAGGCTTTCCTTTTCTCCATCTTTGCACTTCTTCCTAAGCGAACACTCCTGCTTAAAGTGCCCTGCTACACCATACCTGTAGCACTTGCCAGCCATGCTGCCTTTCCTGGACTGTAACCGTCCTATCTGTTCACCCTTCTTCTTCCATTTTCTTGGCCTCTCTGATGCAGCCAAACCCTCCTGGAAGACCTCGCTCTTCATCATCCGTTCTCGCTGCTCATTGGATCTTAGCACTGATATGATCTCCTCATACACCAGTGTCTCCTTACCATACAGTAGTGTAGTCACCAACGGATCGAAGCTCCTAGGCAGTGAACATAAAAGTAGCAGACTTTTATCTTCCTCTTCTAAATCCATCCCAATATTGAGTAAATCCATGCTCATCCGATCAAACTGCTGAATATGTCCCGCAACATCCTCACCCTCTTGCATCCAAAGGCTGTACAGTTGCTTCTTCAGCACCAACTTGTTGCACATATTCTTTCCAATATACATGATGTGCAACGTCGACCACAATCCCTCGAGTGTGTTCTTCTCTAACATGCCGTACAAAACCTCATCCGCCAGACAAGTTCTAATCATGGTACATATCCTTTTCTCCAAGGACATCCACTCCTTGTCATTCATATCCCCTGGCCTTTCTTCCAAAACCAGATCTAATCCCATATGAACCAACAAGTCTTCCACCGTAACCTTCCACATAGTGAAACACCCTTTTCCATCAAACTTCTCCACACCAATCTTCACCCCGCTGCCTTCCATGATCCAGAACAATCACCAATAGTGAAAGATTGAAAACCCTGAAGAAGGAACTTGATGAAAAGGGAAGGACAAAAGCCCCAGATCTGAACCCCAGATCTGTACCCTTCTCCAAAATCCTGGAGAAATCTCAATAGGATCCTGGGATAGAAAACTCCTCTCTCCACGCTCGATCCTGCTCTAATACCACTTGTTAGAAAATCCCGGATCAGAGTATATGCCATGAAAGCATCGTGAGAGAGAGACCCTGACGAGATGATGGCAGCCTTCTTTTATACCAAGAAGTAGGAGAAGATATAGAATAGATTAGGAGAAAAGAGAGACTGATCTTTATTAATCTTTGGAAAAGAAACCTTGATTACAATCAAGAACCAGCACCTCTCTGACACCCGAGAAGCAACTCCACCTTGCAGACTCCCTCACGCAAGATCCCCTTCTCCGAACCCATGGAAGACCTCTACGTTCAAGCCCTTCTTTCGCGTGATGTAACCCTCACGCTGATTTCTCTCTCACACCCCTCTAAACTGACGCTCCCTCTATATAATCACATGACAATTTGGGGCTTTCTAAAATGGTTGTAACCAACCGACTAATTTTTGGACTTAAATCCCATAACCCACAAACCGGGTTATGTTACAGTCTCTCAAAAACTTCCCCCTAAGCCACATGAGATAAAACTGAAACTTAGAGCATCCCTAGAACACCTTCAGAAAATCCTTAGAATACATTCAGGACCCGCTTAGGACACGTCTCCAAGTTCCAGAAATCCTCGGACATCCCTGCCATGACCTCCCAAGTCTCTCCAAAACTTGGGAGCACCACAAAGTCCTACACATTGGTCTCTCTACCAATAGAGATAAAGGCTAAAATTTCATATATCACCTAGAAACATTAGTCAAGATCTTCACATCTTTGCACACTTATACATACAAATATATATATATACGTATATATTAAAGAAATTAATGTGTTTAGATCCTGCATAACATCATATAACAAATCATGAAGTCCATTAATTTTCCTTTACAAGCTGTCATAGACTTTTTTTCAAAAAAATTGGATTTTATGCATACACGAGGAAGGTATTCATAAAATTTTAAAAAGGAGTTCTTCTTCCTTTTATCACTTACAAGTTGTGCAAGATGATACGTGGATTTGAATGAGAAAAGCAGTGAGGAATCATGTTTTCAACTCTAACTTTCCCGCTCTCGTTATTCCATTTTTTTTTTTCCCTATTTCTTTGAAAGTAGCTACTTCAGCTTCAACCACATGAATTTTTGATAATTTGACTCCAACACCCTTTCATAAAGCAATCAACTAACTAAAACCTTATATGTAATATACATTTATAATTTCAAAAAAATATTGACACTACGTCATGGAGGTGGTGAGGGCATCGGGCAATTTTTTTTTTTTTTTTGGTAAAAAAAAATGATAGGAGGGATAAATCCAGTGTAGCTACTCGATACCACCAAGATACTAGCTGGTCAGAATGGAAAAGAAGAAAGATCCTGGCCTCTCACTCATCCAACTGTTAAGGATCTCAGGAAAAATTTATGAATTTAATCAATCTTCTACAGAGTCATACCTCGAACCCGTTGCCAATTGGTTGTGAGGTAAGACCCCAACCAACCGGACGATAGGCCTTTTTTTTCTTTGTTCAGGTACAGAGGTATTGGGATATCTTGATTCAGCTACGAATCAGGCTCCAGTTCGACTTATCGAAGCCCCGGTTCTCCGGACTATAGACTTCGGACTAAGCGAATGCCAACCGCAAGCAACTCAAGGATTCACACCAAACTATAACATCCGAAGGCCAGTCCTTCGGGTAGCACCTTCGGCCCCGGCCGAAGTTTGAACTACTCATCGACTTCTGAAGACAAGAACTTCGGTCCCCGCCATAGACATGATCTCCGGCCTCGGGGAAATACCAAGCCTTCGGCCTACGCAAGGGGAAACCCAAAGCTTGAACCACAATCTGTTCCAAAAAAAAACTGTAACCAACGGTTACAATCGACACTCATCATGCCATGATCATGGCATGCAATTCTTGCAGCCACGCCTCCGATCTGGCCGGAACCGCTCATTGACAACCCACGATCGCCAATCATGGGAGAGATTGGCTCCCCATGATCTCTGGAAAAAGAGCGGGCCATAGATCGGAGGCCATCTTTTAAATATGTGTAAGAAGGATGGCTCGAGAGGTACGCGTGAATAATTTCGCATACATACACTTTCAATCTCTAAGAACTCTTTTTCTCTTCCACTCTCGACATCTTTCCCATTCTGTGACTAGAATCCGCCTCTGACTTAGGCATCGGAGTATCCTTCGCCGGAACAACTCCGGCAAGGGACCTGTTTTGCAGGTGAACCAGGGAGCGGTCCTGCGATGCAGCGGCTCCGACCGGCCGATCCAGGGACTCCATGCCAACAGATTGGCGCGCCAGGTAGGGGGAGCGTATTATTAACATTTGTTAAGCTCCCTCCCAGACAAGGGGAAGAAATAAAGAAGTTTTTGATGGCAAGAGAAAAAACTCAAAATGCTTCTACAAGCCGGAGTCGTGCTCCATCTCAGGGGGGTGCACCCCCGGAGGAGAACGATATTCCACCTCCCACGGTTGTTGTGGGAGCATAGCAGTTCAAAGCTCTTATGAACCAGGTCACCAACCTGACGGCCATGGTTCAAGAGTTCCAAGACAGAGCCTTTCCGGTGGCAAACCCACCGGCTGTTTCTAGACATAGCTCTCGATCCCGAAGAAGGAGAGCACCATGAGAGGATTCAGCGCATCTCTCCCCCCGTTCTCGACCCTCTCCCGAAGGCCGAACTTCGAGACTGCCTAGGTCTGTCGATTCCCCACAAAAGGGAAAAGGCTTAGGCAAACTTTCTCCTCCTCCTTCGAAGACTCCACTCCGGTGGAGAGACCGCCCAGGCAAACTCCCGATTATGACGGGAGGTTTAGAGCCATTGAATCAGAGATGGCAAGGATGCAAGAACAGAGAATGCGGGATCAGAGAGATCCCGATGACTTGATTGTGGGTGATCTACGCCCACCCTACACCGACCGCATCATGGCTGAGGATATTCCTCAGCACTTCAGGGTTCCCCAGATGAAACCCTACGACGGCACCTCCGATTACCCACCATCCGTTGCTGTGGAAGTCCCTCTTGAGGACGAAAATGGGCCGAGAACAAGTTGGTCATAGGCTCTACGTTGGCGATGCTGCACATAACCAGGAACCCACAGATGTTCCTGATACTGTTTGGGGTCAACTGCGCTGGCAACACTTGGTACAAGCGAAAAATCTTAACAAAGAAGGGTTGCCTTGCTCTGAGAAACCGAGCTGGGGACCGACTCCGGACCTACTACATCTCCGATCCCCGAGGGCCCAATCTGCTTCCCCTGACTCTCTACGGTCTCTTCCATGACAAAAGAATGAAGCAAAGGAGCGGAAAGAGGATTCTACCTGAAGAATAGACTGGTAG
The DNA here is from genome assembly GCA_021397845.1 of Areca catechu. NCBI lineage: Eukaryota > Viridiplantae > Streptophyta > Magnoliopsida > Arecales > Arecaceae > Areca > Areca catechu. The sequence continues at coordinate 43,751,369 of CM038047.1, read as the reverse complement.
TCCAGAACGGTTTGGACGGAGAATGAGACGAGATTGAAGAAGCTTCCTTGCCCAGACCTTCACCCTTCCCCAAAAGAAAAGTAAGGGTCTCTGGACCCCCACCGAGGGTTACTTTGACTCAAGGTTACCCTGGGAGGTAACCCACTTGCGACTGACCGCTAGGATAAGATTTATCCTTCATTCAATGGGAGGAGAACAGCCACCACAACTATCCAAATCCCAACCAAAAGATTGCCTCAACCACTGTGCAACGAGACGAGAAGAGATAGCCTCAGGGCCACCTATTTTTCTCCAATCCGGGAATGGCACATGTCCACCATCTGATTCTCAGATCGTGATGGACAGCCCAATAGAGGTCCCGTAATCATTTACTGCGTCGTTTCTCAGGAAGAAAGCGACAAGGCCATAATACTCTCACTTCTCGAGGCAGATCTTCGCTTCGACAATTAAGAGTAGGGGGCAACTGTTGGGATATCCTGGTTCAGCTATGAACCAGGCTCCGGTTCGACTTAACGAAGTCCCGGTTCTCCGGACTACGGACTTCGGACTAAGCGAAGGCCAACCGCAAGCAACTCAAGGCTTCACACCGAACTACAACATCCGAAGGCCAGTCCTTCGGGTAGCACCTTCGGCCCCGGCCGAAGTCTGAACTACTCATCGACTTCGAAGGCACGAACTTCGGTCCCTGTCATAGACATGATCTCTAGCCTCGGGGAAATACCAAGCCTTCGGCCCACGCAAGGGAAAATCCAAAGCTTGAACCACAATATGTTTCCAAAAAGGAAACTGTAACCAACAGTTACAATCGACACTCATCATGCATGATCATGGCACGCAATTCCTGCAACCACGCCTACGATATGGCCGGAACCGCTCATTGACAACCCACGATCGCCAATCATGGGAGAGATTGGCTCCCCATGATCTCCGGGAAAAGAGCGGGCCACAGACCGGATGCCATCTTTTAAATATGGGTAAGAAGGATGGCTCAAGAGGTACGCGTGAATAATTTCGCACACATACACTTTCAATCTCCAAGAACTCTTTTTCTCTTCCACTCTCGACATCTTCCCCATTCTGTGGCTGGAATCCGTCACTGACTTAGGCATCGGAGTGTCCTCCGTCGGAACAACTCCGGCAAGGAACCTGTTTTACAGGTGAAACAGGGAGCGGCCCTGCGATGCAGCGGCTCTGACCGACCGATTCAGGAACTCCACGCCAATAAGAGGTGATCTAGTAATTAAATTATTTAGAAACTTTCAAACAATCAAGATACTTATGATACAGGTTCATAGTTGTATCTTTGTTTTTATAACACAAATAATCCATTCACTTTCGTCTTGTTATAAAAATTCGTTACATGCATGCATGCATTAGGAAAAAGAAAAAAATCTGCTCTAAAACCCTCATGCATGTACAAGTAAAGCAACCCAAAAATAAAGCAGACAGCTGATGCAAAGTTCATGCAACAAAATCTTACACCCTTCTTGTTAATCATACGGACACTGAATGCAAAGGCCAACTACCAGTCATCTCCTACTAGCCACAGCTATCATTTCCAAAGATAAAGTGCATTGACTTGAATACCCGCGCTGTATTTTGCATTCCGCTTGCACCTTATTTCAATTATTTATCTCTCTCTTTCTCTCTTTCCCTCTCTCCCTCTCTGAAACTTATGAAAGAGAGAGGGGGAGGAGGGGTCACATAAAGCAAGGCCTTTGGCCGCCCAAATGGTCGAGTCCACAGGAACCACCCCGGCGGCTACGTCTCTCTCCCTCTCCATGCCACAAAATTTTCAAATTAAAGAGTGAATACCTTGGACCCATCAATCTCCTTCCTCCCAGGGGTGAAAGCTGCGCGGCTACGTCTCTCTCCCTCTCCGTGCCACAAAATTCTCGAATTAAAGAGTGAATACCTTGGAGCCATCAATCTCCTTCCTCCCTGGGGTGAAAGCTGCTATCATAATATCTATTCAGATCCATCTTTATATTGAATCTATCCAAATATGAAAAAAAATTTAAGCATTTTACTAATATCCATATCTATTAAAAAAAAAGATAAGGATATGAATAAACAATTATTTGACCCATATCCAAATATTTGATTGTAATTGTAACAGTATTTAATGTTATATAGTACTTGATCATAAGCTTCTAAACAACATAAAGGACTATATTGATATACTGTTAACTTGATTTACCATCAGTTACTTAATAATATCTTTGATTCTATGATCGTAGAGTTTAATTATTCAATTATATTCATATTTATAATATAAATATAGTATCCCTTTATATGTATATCCATTTAAAGGAAAAATAGATACGAATTTTTGCATTCGATAAATATCGATATCTATATACATTTTTGTCAAATAAAATGAATAGGAATATGATAGTATTTGATCCATATCAAATCTATTTTGCCCTACTTTTTCTGCTTGAAAATATTTTTTTAGCAGACAACGATGTGGCATGATAGTTGCTCACAAGAATAATAATTTTATGATGATTAACAAATGATCTCTAGTTACTGAAACAAATAAACAAATCCTACTATAATTAAAAATAACTGTATGTATGATAACCATCATATATAGTTAACTTTCATCCTACCCTAGCAAAAATGATATTGGTGCTCTTCAAACGTAAGTCCACATTTTTATTTAAAATTTTTTTACTTGTAATCAAATATATTTTTCTAATATAAAACAAAAAGCCTTGAGCCATTGTACAAAAACTTAAATAATGTTAACATAAATAATACATAAATGCGAAAAACCAAAACACAATATCATCATATAAAGGAATTCAAAAATATAAGCATGAAAAATTATTAATAACTAAATAATTTTATCGTACATAATATATAAATGTAGAATACATTCTATAGGGATAAGCCACTCAGTAAAGGCTAATTACTAGCTCAAGGGTTCAGTTGCTGGTTCAAAGGTCCAATTGAATCCCTTTTGAACCGATCATCATACCAGAAGGCTCAAGGTGACTCCACATGCTGATAAAGCGATGACTTGATATCACCGTTCTGATCAAATCACAAGATTTTGGCCATATCACAGGGTCAATCTTCGGCCCGCACCGAAAAGATCAATCCGGAAGTATATCCCTGATCCATGATGTGCCAGGTGCCAGGTGGCTGGCCAGTCTTCTTCAGACTGATCCGAAGAAGACTGGCCCGAAGAAGACAGCCACTTCACTCCACAACTTGCTCCGAAAAGGACGAATACGAAGTAAATATTCCATCCCACTTCGAAGAAGGCAATTATGATGCAAATGGCCAAGGCGTCTTCAGCCTACTCTGAAGAGGATAAGCGCGAGGCGATTAGCCAATTCGGCTTCGATCCCTTTCGAATGAGTGGCTTTGAAGCAAATCTCCAATTGATCTCAAATTTCCAGACGTAAATATGGTTATTGTAACCAACCACGTAGCCACTAACTCCAACGATATCAAAGTGGCCAGAATCAGCTACGTGGCCACTAACTCCAATACCAATAATATCGAGGTGGCCAGAATTAAGCAGCAACCACTTATGGTTATGGAGGGTTAAGCTAACCGACCCCATCTAACCAGAGGCAAGTGAGCTTAACCGTATTTTAGCACACTACCATTATAAATACTGGTAAGAGGGGATACTTACGGTAAGCAAAAACAAAAAGAAAAGAGGGCTAAGAAAAGCTTTCTTGAGTCTCTTTCATTCTCTCTCCGAGAACTCTCTATTCTGTTGCTCGAACTTTCACTAACTTAGGCATCGGAGTATCTCCGTCGGAGAAAATCTGGTCAGAAAACCTGTTTTGCAGGGATCTCGAGAGGCAAGCCAGCAATCCAGCCACTCCGTTCGGTCCTCGGAGATTCGGCGCCAACACATCCATATATAAATTTAAAGATAATTCTTTGCAAGCTTGGTTAAGTTCATTGATCCACCTAAAAAATTCAGCTAATGGTTAAGTTGGATTGCTGAGTTCTTGATGGAGCCTGTTCATGTGGGATTGTGCAATTCAGTAATCCAATAATTGAACCAACCAGGGATCTTACTGGTCCAATCCTCTTTGCTCAATCCTTATATAAGATCACCATATTAAAAGCTGTGGTTTAGCTTATTTATTTATTCTTTCTGCTCCATGGTCTCCTGCTAGGATTAGGGTTTGCCTTGTTGCAGCCTTCTATGTTTAATAAACTCTATCCAAAGCTCATTAATAAGGTCGGCTTGCTGGTTGATCGAATGGTATGCTACGTGGTACCTCGCGTGTTGGTAGTGTCCTTCCATTAATACCGCTTCCCTCCGAATGCACCAAGCGACTCTCTCTCTCTCTCTCATCAACATATATTATTCTTTAATCTGATAACAAAACAAAGTTACAACACAAGCGGTATTACAACATTGGCAAATGCTGTAGGGTTGCTGAGCTCTGGATTTGAGCTGTCTTTTTCTCCTTCGAATGGGAAGGGTGCCGGGCTTTTTGGGGCAGTCACCTCTTAACCAAAGGGATAGCTGCCTCTCGGGGACCAAATCATCTCAAAAACATGCAGTGGAGGTGGGTACTGATGATGACCTCGATTCCAAATGAGTTCACATCCTGAGATATGCGATTTTTTGGCCATGGCCATGGATTGTTTTCCTACGTCACCCATTTTGGAAATGAATGGCTCTCATTAATTTAATTTGAAAATATATTCATATATTTTTCAGCATGATACATGATATATACGTCATTAAGATGCAGAAAAATCACTCGTCTCCGGGATGGATGATGTAATATATATACATATATATATGGAATTGTATTTTGTGGTGTAAAAGCTGGGTCCAAATCCCTTTATCTATCAGTGTCATCATTCTTGCAACCAACTTGGCTGACATTGATAGCTGGGATGGATGCACCAAAGTTATCGGAGTCGCTTAATTTTAGCTTCCTCTATGCCATAGATATGTATCCCTAGTTGCATTTTTCTTTAATTTGTTAATTTATAAATTCAATTCACGGCATCAACAGTTGATTATTGAGAAGGAAGGAAGGCTAATGCAATTAATTGTTAGACTAACGTAAAAAAAAAATTCTCTACATTCTCTCTCTCTCTCTCTCTCTCTCTCTCTCTCTCTCTCTCTCTCTCTCTCTCTCTCTCTCTCTCTCTCTCTCTCTCTCTCTCTCTCTCACAAAAAAAAAAAAAAAAAAAAAAAACGGCAATTTTAAACATGTACATCATACCAGAAACTAATTTGTGACCATTAATTAAGTTCTCAGCAAAATTCCCGGACTGTATTTGATGGTCCAGATCATAAATTGTCATGTTGTAGATGGTCTTCATCTTATCTCAAATTTTCTGGACTGCGAAACAAACTTGAACCTAAACATGGTCCCATTTAGTCAAACGAAGCCATGGACTAGTTCATCCATCTCTGTACCAGTCACAAAAGCATGCAGACAACTCTAGCTAGTCAATTACTATCATGTTATAAGATTGCCAGTTCTTGGATTCAATGGGGTGTTATGTAACTTGATTCCTATTTTTGCAGTCAAAATAACTTTATGATACTATATACGTACGTACACCAAAACATTGTGATGATTTCTTGGAGTAGTTCAATTAAATCTTGCCGACAGCGTTAGGACCACCTATGTCATGTACATCAACCGACGTGCCACTATCACTGTACGTTGCTTTGAAAGATGTGAAGCCACCACCCTCCCAAATTTAACATCCATTGATGGTTCAACCATGATTTAAGTAGTTCAACATGCAACATCATCAAATTAATTACTTGCATGGTGCATGCATGCATGCAAAGTATATTTTTTACCGCGTATGGTTTAATTACGTTGCGATCTTGATCATTTGAACTACTGTAGCCAAAGATGTTGATTGTCCTTTCTTTCTTTTAAATCCTAAAATTTATTACCAACTTTGTATACTTTTCTTGCAACATGTGATTGATTATTAAACCTTTTTATAACTGTTAATTAAGTTCATATAGCGCAGCATTAAAAAAAAAAATTTCTTGAAAAGAAATATTGAAAAGATTTTATTATTATATATCTAAAATCTTTTTTTGAAGGGTGCATTCATTACCATATCTAATATAAGTTACCATGCAAATTAGTTTCAGCATTTATATAGTTGTATCTAATGCAAAGTGTAGCAGTGCTAACTTGCTTTTTACCCTCTCTGCCAATCTTCAGTATTATTATAGCACAAAAGCCCTTGAGCTGGTCATTAACTTCCATTTTGCAATCCATCTAACCCAATTCTTCAACCCACTCTTATATATATATATATATATATTAACAAGAAAAAAGAATGGGAGGTATATATATATATATTAACAAGAAAAAAAGAATGGGAGGACCACCCCACCCAATTCATTGTTTTCTCTTGTGCATTGCACTATATTAGGTAATGTTGTGTTTTTCTGATACAAATACAAGGCATCAAAGCAACGCTATCTGCATGCAAATTAATAAGGTTAGAACAAGGCAATGATTCGTTCCGCTGATCTTCTAGCACCATCCTACTGAGATGGGATCTATGAGCCTAGTTTTTTTTTCAATAATAAAAAAAAAAATTGAAGTTCAACAAAATTATTGTATCAGCCATGCACATGACTATTTATAAATGGATAAACCTTAATTATTAATATTAGATTGGATGGTCAAGATTTTAAATAAAAAGTAAAAAAAATTATGCCATCTTTTGGAGCTTGGTAAAATTTTTATTTTTAGTATAAGTCTTTATAATAGCCAAATGATGTTTTCCTACATGCAGGAGGACATCAATTATGATATTGGGCTCATTCTCAAAGCATATTATATATTTCTTAAGGATCCATTATTTTATAAATAAATATTATAAAAAAAGTTGATTAACTTTTTTATTGATTAATTTATTCTTGTTCTTGTACTTTTTAATTAAGATGGATAAATTACTTTTCCTGTATAGCATTTATCCAAGAATTAGTGAAAAAATCTTACTCATTGAGGAGGTAACTAAATTATTTTTCTATCAGCTAGAAAAGTAAATATTCAATTTTATTTCTAAAATACCCTTCTCCTGAGTTTCAATGCCTCCTCATTCAATGTCCAATAATTTAGTTATCCACTACTTTCAAATTCTAATCTTCATAAAGAATGTTATGAAAAATATGAATATTTTTTACAACTTATACAAAAAAAAAAGGAGTAATAATATAAAAGAACATGGATAAAAAATTTCAAAATTACTTTTTTTATATATAAAAAATATGAATAAATCATTTTTTATCTAAATATTATTTAAAAAATATGTTTTTTAAAAAATAGATAGATTTCTAGCTAATTTTTTTTTTGGTAAAAAAACAGCCCTAAAAGCAACGGGAGTGCTTTTCGGTGGCAGATGGTCACAGAATATTTAGAGTATGATGGAAGCTGTGCCTTGTTTCAGCTATTCATATTTATCGAGAGATAAACATCACTGCAGACTAGATCATCTCCTATTGCAGAGCGTTTTAATGGAGCACTTTCAGATGGATCACGCATGACTTGGTATCTATTTATCCTCTTCGTGACATTTTATTTTTTTGATATGGATTTGCCGTAGGATCGCTACTAAATTTTTCTTTGTGGTCCAGGTGGGATCAATTATGAGAAGCTAATCTACTTGGCAAAGCAACTGCCTAATATCTTGTTTTTATCATTGTTTTGTTACAAGCCCAAGGTCAAAACTACCATATGAAACCTAGGTACAAACCGCTAAGATGGTAGCCCGATTGGTAGAGGCATTACCTCACTATTAACAAATCGCAGGTTCGAGACATGATCTCGTGGATGACTCGATTAAATCTATAAATTTTTCTAGGACTTGTGACAGTTGATGTGAGTGAGAGATCAGGATCTTCTCCATTCTACTAGCCAGCAGTTTCAGGTTGATCTACTCACCAGGATTTATCCTCTTATTTTTTTCTGCAATAGGAGATTATGAGTTGAAATTTTCTAGGCCTCGCATTTTGTTCTGTGCTGTGAAATGACTTGGAACGAGAGTTAAGCGCACGACATATATTTAGGTCATGGGGAAAGTCTGTATACATCACACTCCTGATAAAAAAAATATATCATATAATTTGATTGGATTACATAAATATTATTTTTCAATATACATTCAATACTATATCTTTTTTTAAAAAAAAAAATAATAAAAATATTTTTTTTTATAAAAAGAGTTATGATATTTGTTGGTTACATTATGACATCCATTATCTTAAATTATGACATTCATGTGATATTTTTGTCATTAAAAAAAGTTTAAGTATTTTAAATAACAAAAATACTTTTCGTCTTATAACATCTCGTGAGAATAGGATTATAATATCCTATTCACAAAGGGATGTCATATTGGGAGGACATTTTCATCATTCAAACATATATTTAATACCTTCAGTTTATTTTTTCTTAAAAATTTTGAATGACGAAAATGTCATTTTCTTTTGATATCCCTTTGAGAATAATGTGTCATAATCCTATTCACGGCATATCATAAGACCGAAGGTATTTTTATCATTGAAAAATTTTAAATTTTTTCAATGATAAAAATATCTCTCGATCTTATGATATATGAATGTTATAATTCAAGTCAACGGACGTCCAATAAAAAGGTAAAACTACAGGAATTAAATGTGTACTAAAAAGTGAGACTTACATGATCCAATAATATTTGGTGGTATATTTTTTCTATTGGCTATGGTGGACAATAAATTATTCTTAGGGGGCATTTGGTATACTGTGATGACCCCAAGATATCACATTATTTGGTTGCATCCTAGTAATCTTACGTGTTGACAACTTGGCCTAAACCAATTTTCATCTATGTAATAACCAAGAATAAGTCTTTTCCAGTTTATTTATTAACCATGAATGAACATTCCTTGTAAAGGATGAAACTCATGTATAAAAAGGGGAGTTCCCCTATGGCTAGAATATAAAAAATAATAATAAATTTTCTTTCTGTTGCCTAGTGATGATGCAACTCGAGAGGGGAGATGAATTGGGTTTTAAAAATTATTTGAACTACTTCAATGGATATAAAATAAGTATGTGCCAATTTAAATAAGTGCTTATATTTTGCCAAAGTATTTTTGTGTGCTTAATGAAAATATGCAACGGAATTAACAAAATAAATGCAAGAGTAAATAAGCAATAAATAAGAGCAATCACAAACACAAGAATATATAGTGGTTCGGTGCACTCCAAGAAACTTACATCCACTCCCTAAGTTCTTCTTGGGAATTTTACTATAATCACCAAGATTACAGTCGATTAGTTTTTCGGGCTCACTAATCAAAACCTAACTTATTTTTTCGGGCTTATAAGTTAAAACCCCTTGTTGGTTTTATAATTTAGGCTAACCAACAACCTCCAATGGTTTTACGGGCTCACTAACAACCTATGTTGGTTTTACGGGATCACCAACAACCTATGTTGGTTTTACAAAAGGCTAACTAACAATCTTTTTGGTTTTCCAAGGCTCACCAAAAATCTCTTTAGTTTTTCAAGGCTCACCAAAAACCTTGATAAACAAAGTAAGCACGGTATGAAAAAAATACAATAAAAGCTTTCTTAAACAAAGTAAATATCTCTTTGAAGTCGTTGATTGCTGATAAAGAACTTGTCTTCAATTTGTTGAAGCATTGAATGATGCTTGAGGATGTGGACTTGGATCAACTCTCTTATCTTTGGAAGCTTGAAAGCTTGAACCACTCAACACTTGAATCCTTGAAGGATATTCAATGATCTCACCAAAAGATTACTTTTCCATTTGATTTTTAGTGTTTATATAGCTCTCCAAATCATAGATGACCATTTATGACCATTGGGGATGAAAAACTAGCCGTTTGAAGCAAGTTGGAATCAATTCTGCACTTCTGAAAAACTAGCTGTTACACCAAGTGTCGACACTTGAATTTTCTGAATTTTCTTCATGAGTCGACCTCTTAAATCGATACTTTACCATGAGTCAATACTTAGATCAGCACAAGGCAAAAATTCTGGTTTGACACTGTTCTGTATTTTTCTTGTTCTCAGGCCTTGAGTCAATACTTGAACTTTTTTATGAGTCGACACTTGGTTGTGCCAATGCTAAAACTTGCTAAAATTTTTCCAAAATCAAACTTTAAGTCCTTCCAAGTCTTCCTTATGTTCCAAAGTCCTTATAACTTGAAATTCCATGAATTCGAAGGACTTCTTCAACTGAAATACAAGCATTTCTTCATTCAACATGGATAAGTACTAAGATCTGATAAACACACTTAAAAATATAATTAGTACTCATATATACTTAAACATTTTGTCAATTATCAAAATCAAGATCAGAGTCAACAATCTCTCCTTTTTTGATGATGACAAAATCTTTAAGTATATGAATAGGGTAAGCTTAAAAAAGATTAACAATAATATAAATAAGTAAGCTTAAAATTAATAAGTATCAAACTCCCCTTCAAAATATGATTTCAAAACATTTTCAAAGTATGCAAAAATTTTTAAACATTCTTCCCCTTGCTAATTCTTCCCTTAAAGAATAAAACATTTTGCTTTCTTCTCTCCTTTTTGCCCTTTCTTACATTTCTCTTATAATTTTTCATGTTTATCATATCTTTTCCCTTTTCATACTTAACATACTTCTTTCCCTTTTTGTCATTATGAAAAAGGATGAAAGGTAATACAAAATTGAAATGAAGGTAGAAAGGATAGCAAGTAGATCATCAAAATCAATACATGAAATCAATTAATTATTGTACCAATTAAATATGATACTAATTGAACATGATACTACAAATGAGATGCGCAGAAAAAATAATTCAATATATATTAGCTCTAATATGCATAACCAAGGTATGATTAAGACAACAATCCATTCACCTCACTTGTTCATGGGATAAGGCCACAGTGGCATACCAAAACATCATAAGAGATCCCATTGAATGGGAAGAGAGGGTCTTTAAACCCTACTTAGTTCCTATAACCGGACGGCTATGATGACTAACCCAATCCGAAGTAGTTACTAGGAGTTCTTCTCTCTTCTTTTTTAAGATTCTTAATAAATCTTGATACCAATTGAATGTAACCTCCCTCAAGGAAAAAAAGATTTGATATCAAGGAGAAGTATCAGAGAAATATAAGTAAAGCATGATATCAAAGAAAACATTGAAAGCATCATATATGACAATAAATCTTTGGATGCTCTCCCTAAATATTATTCCCCCTTAAAAATATGCATTTATTAGGAATAAAACATGAAAGCACAAGCATCATAATTTCAGACAATTTGAGATATGAACATAAATACTAAGTCTGAAATCAAAGATTTGAGTTTTCAAGATTTTCAAAATGCAAAGGATTAATCATTTAAAAAGTTTTAGCATGATTTCAAATTCATTGAAATGATTTGATATCCATACAAATGCTAGAAGTAATATAATATCAAGTTGAGCTACTGGATTAAGGATTTATCAATATGCATACCATTTTTTTAAATGTAATTCTTAATTATCAGTTCTAGTCTTGATCCAAATCATATCTAACTTAAGCATTCATACCAAAAATGAAAATACATAAATCATAACATTTCACTTGAAATAGTTTAAAACTATATTAATCAAAATCAAATGAAAGTTTGATAATCACTAGTTTAATCATGAGAGCATGAAATCCATCAACATCAAAAAGTTCATGATCATAGCAAAAGACTATTAGTCTAAACTTGATTCTAATTAATCATTTAAAATAATTTTCAAAGTAATTGATGCAACATTTATAACAAATATTCAACTATATTTTTAATTATGGAAGGAAATGTTTAGAATTTATCAATATATATAATCCTTCCATTACCATTTAGTCCAAAATGTAGTAGTTCCACTTCTTTAAATTGTCTTGTTCAACCATTTTTCAAAAACTTCCTTTCTTCTTGTTGGACTTCAAGACATTCCTGCAAAACATACGAAGCAGATAATTTTGGTATCCAAACTTTATTGGATCCTTTAGGGTTAGTAAATATGATTCCTTTTGGAATCCAGATTTTTCTTAATTTACAAGGATATGCATTATGCCCAATTTTACAACATCTAAAACAAGTTAGATTGGAAGATGCATCAACAAAGAAATTATTGTTTTTCCACTCAAGATTTCTGTTTTTTTTAAAAGCTCATCATTTGATACAAAAATCTTGGACCTTGTTAGAATTTTTATTTCATTCAATAAAATATTTTTTTCATTTGAAAACTTATTACATAAATCTTTTAAATCAACATTTTCTTTTTCTAAAATTTATTTTTCTTTAGAAAGATTATTTTTATTAATTTCTAAAATATCAATCTTTACATTTAAATCATGATTTTTATTGGCAAGATTGATGTTCTCAAGAGAAAAAGAATCTACATGTCTTTTTAATTTCTTGTGCTCATTTTTTAATACTTTGTATTCATGCACAAGATCATCAAATGCATTATGTAATTCATCAAAGATAAAATCATATTCATTTTTAGCACATACCTTTTCTCATTTGCCATAAAGCAAAGATTGACAACTTCTTGTTCTTCCTCCGAATTAGAATCTTCACTATCGCTCCAAGTTGCCATTATTGTCTTGAATTTTTTTGGGCTTTGAGGGCTATTATCTTTTTCTTCTCTTGATTAGCAACCACTTCTTTATGCCATAAATTTAACTCATTGGTCATGAGTGAACCAATAAGCTCCTCCAAAGGCAGGGTATCAATATCTTTGGCTTCTTGGATCGTCATTACCTTTGGATCTCATGATATTGGCAAAGATCTAAGAATTTTATTAACCAAATCAGTATTAGTATAGACTTTGCCAAGACTTTTCAATTCATTAATAATAGTCATAAATGTAGTATACATATCAGATATAGATTCAAAATGTAGTATTTTAAACATTTTAAAAGAATGAACAAGCATATTAATTTAAATATTTTTTACTTGAAGAGTACCCTCATAAGTAATTTCAAGTGTGTCCCATATCTCCTTTGCCGATGTGCATGTGGAGATCCTATTGAATTCATTAGAGTCCAATGCATAATAAAGCAAGTTCATTGATTTAGCATTAATTTCATATTACTTAATGTCTTATTCATTCCAATCCTCTTCGAGCTTTGGAATGGAAATGCCATTAACCAAAATGGAAGGAATACGAGGACCGTTAACTATAACTTTCCAAAGATAATAACTAATAGATTGAATATAGATGCGCATGCAAGTTTTTTAAAAAGTATAATTAGTGCTATTAAAAATGATGGTCTATTAGTTGCATGTCTTATAGCAAAACAAGCACCTTCTATGGCTGCCATGATCTTTTTAACTCAAAATCGTTGGATTATTTGCAAGGCACCAAGTTTAGATACCAACGATTTTGGGTTCTAGGCTCTGATATCAATTGTTGCCCAGTGATGATGCAATCCAAGAGGGGGGTGAATTGGGTTTTAAAAATTATTTGAACTATTTCAACAAGTATGTGCCAATTCAAATAAGTGCTTATATTTTGCCAAAGTATTTGTGTGCTTAATGAAAATATACAACGGAATTAACAAAGTAAATACAAGAGTAAATAAGTAATAAATAAGAGTAATCACAAATACAAGAATATATAGTGGTTCGGTGCACTCCAAGGCACCTACATCTACTCCCCAAGTTCTTGGAAATTTCACTATAATCACCAAGATTACAGTCGATTAGTTTTCTGGGCTCATTAATCAAAACCTAACTTATTTTTCCAAGCTCACAAGTTAAAACCTCTTATTGATTTTATAACTTAGGCTAATCAACAACCTCCGATGGTTTTACGGGCTCACCAACAACCTATGTTGGTTTTACAAAATCACCAACAACCTATGTTAGTTTTACAAGATCACCAATAATCTATGTTGGTTTTACATAAAGGCTAACCAACAACCTTTTGGTTTTTCAACGCTCACCAAAAATCTCTTTGGTTTTCCAAGGCTCACCAAAAACCATGATAAATAAAGTAAGCACGGTATGAAAAGAACACAATAAAAGCTTCTTAAACAAAGCAAATATCTCTTTGAAGCCCTTGATTGTTGATGAAGAACTTGTTTTCAATTTGTTGAAGCCTTGAATGATGCTTGAGGATGTGGACTTGGATCAACTCTCTTATCTTTGGAAGCTTTAAGACTTGAATCACTCAACACTTGAATCCTTGAAGGATATTCAATGATCTCACCAAAGGATTACTTTTTCATTTGATTTTTGGTATTTATGTAGCTCTCCAAACCATAGATGATTGTTTATGATCATTAGAGATGAAAAACTAGCCATTTGAAGCAAATTGGAATCAATTCTATACTTCTAAAAAACTAGCCGTTACACCAAGTGTCGACACTTGAATTTCTTGAATTTTCTTCATGAGTCGACCTCATGAGTCAACACTTCACCATGAGTCGACCTCTTGAGTCAACACTTAGGTCAGCTCAAGGCAAAAATTCTGGTTTGACACTGTTATGTATTTTTTTATTCTCAGGCCTTGAGTCGACACTTGAACTTCTTCATGAGTCGACACTTGCTTGTGCCAGTGATAAAACTTCTCCAAAATCAAACTTTAAGTCCTTCCAAGTCTTCCTTATATTCTAAAATCCTTATAACTTGAAATTCCATGAATTTGAAGGACTTCTTCAACTGAAATACAAGCATTTCTTCATTTAACATGGATAAATATTAGGATCTAATAAACACACTTAAAAATATAATTAGTACTCATATATACTTAAACATTGTCAATCATCAAAATCAAGATCAGAGTCAACACCTTCCGTTTTCTCCTCTGGTTCAACATGGTATCAAAGTTGCCGACCTATCCCATCTTATTCCCATCTATTCCAATCTTATTCCCATCCTATTCTTATTTTATTCCTATCCTATTCCCATCTTCTTCCTAAGTGTTGTCGCTGCCACTACTAATGCCTCTCGCATACAGCGTCCCCCTTACCGCCGCTCTCCTCTCCGCTATGTAGGACCTTCACCCAAGCCCTCCTCAATGCCCCCGACACTGTCTTCTTCTCCGGTGTCAGCAATCCGGCATCGTCGCCCACAAGCTCTCTTGGACCCTTGCCTCCCTCGACTTTGTCCACTCTGCCATCTTGCCCCTGGCACCATCTTCTTCCCCGTCTTCTTCCCGGCACCTTCCTGCCCCTCGACTTCTTCTTCCCCGGTGCCATCTTTTTCTTCCCGCCTTCTTTTCTCTTGCCCCTGTCGGCGCCCTCCACGGGGACATCAACGTCTTCTTCCCCGGTGACATCCTCGTCCTCCTCTCCAAGTCTGGCTCCTTCACGAGCTCCTTGGCCTCGTCCCTTGTGCCCTGCACCCTCGTCTCCTCGCCCTGTGCCCTCATCCTCTGCACCACGCCCATGCCCTGTGCTGACCACCTATCGTTGCACCCTCGTCCCCTCATCCCCTATGCTTGCGCCCTATGCCCTGCTCTAAAAGTCTCTCCTGCCGGACCTTCTCTCTATGATCCTGGCTCCTACTGTCTCTGTGGCCCTAGCCCCTCTATGCAACCTTCGCTCTGAAGCCTCTAGTTGTAGGATCTCCATGGAAGAAGGGAGGCCGTAGGCACTTTATATGGCCTGGCTTTAGGTACCCTTACTCTTAAGCATATTTGGAAGCATTATTTGTTCATGAATAACTTTGAGCAATTATTTTATATGGTGATCTGTACCCGGCTCTCGAATGGTGATGGATAATCCTTCTCTCCTGATTAGTTTAATCTGGCTAGATGGACCTCTCACTTATCTTATATGGTCTCGAAATGTGTGGTTGTACATTAAAACTTGTGGATTTGAGAGATTTTTCACCGGGACTATAGAGAAGCCAAATTAGGAGACACTGCAATATCGAAATGGGAATCAGAGAACTCTCTTGTGATGGCCTGGCTTCTCAACTCTATGGTCCCTTCAGTTGCTCAAGGTATGTCCTTTTTTGAAACCATCCAAAAATTTGGGAGGTTGATGCTCGAACTTATTCACAACAGGGCAATACTACTCAAGCTTTTGAGATCAAATGCGGGTACATACACTACACAAGGAGAACTCTCTATCACTACTTATATGGCCGAACTTCAGTGGATGTGGTATAAGTTGGACTTTTATTATTTCTTCAAGGCCTGTTGCTCGAAAGATGCCCTTGAGTTCAAGAAATACACTGATGAGGAGCGAATATTTGATTTCCTTGCTGGACTCAATGATGACTTTGACCCTATTCGAGTTGAGATTTTGGGTCGCAACACAAATCTGTCATCCCTTGACCAAGTCTTCTCTTTGGTTCTGAGTGAGGAAACTTGTCAACAGGTGATGCTTGTTCCTGCAGATCTAGTCTGTTATGCGATGATTGTTCAGTCCCATTCACAATCTCATGGATGTGGTGACCGAGATATGCGAATATGCTCTTATTGCAATAAATCGGGCATGTTCATGATACTTGGTAGCAACTGCATGGTCGTCCCTCTGGTCATGGTCGAGGTGGTCGTCGAGGTGGAGGATGTTCTGGTGGAGCCCTTGGTCATCCTCAAGCAAATCTTTCTGAACACCCCGAAAGGAGTGTTTCGTCTCCTAAGGCATTGCCTCCTTCCTTACTTGCTGATGCCAGGAATTCACTATCTGCTGATGAGATGCTCCGTCGAATTATGGACTGGCTTAATATTTCTACTAGCAATGCTCCTTCTACTAGTTTGCCTAGCAGCTCTTCTAGTTTTCCTTCCTCTTTCCCTTCTCATTTTGCACAATCTAATTTCTCTCATATTGAGTCAGTGCATGCACTCTTAATAATCTTCAAGTCTTATTCATTGTGTTCAGATAAAGTGCGTATAGCTGATGGATCTTTTCAACCTGTGTCTAAAAAAGGAACCATTAACTATACACCGACCATAACACTTTCTTTTGCTTTGCATGTCCTAATTTTTTTTACTAATCTCTTGTCTATATGTTCTATTACAAATGATCTCAATTGTAAAGTTATCTTTTTTTCATTACTATGTTTTTCAGAAACTAACAATAGAGGAGACGATTGGGTATGGTAAAATGCACATGGACTCTACTACCTGAATGAAGGAGAGCTAAAGAATCACTATCCGAAAGCTGATATGGTTGTTTCATCATCTGATACTAATGTGCATGAACTTTAGTTACAGCATCACAGGTTTGGACATATCTCATTCTTTATTTTGTCAAGATTATTTCCCAATTTATATCATCTATGTTTTAAAGAACAGTTAGTTTGTGATGCGTGTGAATTTGCTAAGCACAAATGTAATAATTATCTGATTTTAGGAACTCATAGTAATAAACCTTTTGAGATTTTTCATCTGATGTGTGGAGCTGCTCTAGTCGTGTTTCCATCTTTGGGCATCATTATTTTGTCACATTTATTGCCTGTTATAGTAGAGTCACTTGGATTTATCTTCTTAAATCTAAAAATAAGGTTGTCCATTGCTTCAAGGAGTTTCATAAACTAGTTGATACTTAGTTTAGTGCTAAGATTAAAATATTAAGATCTGATAATAGCACAAGTATATGCATAAAGAGTTTTATGAGTATCTAACTTCTCATAGCATTATCCACCAAACTATTTGTATTGACACCCCTGCCCAGAACGGTGTTGCTGAATGAAAGAATCAACACATTTTGGAGGTTACACGATCCTTATTATTTGCTTTGCGAGTTTCAAAAAACTTGTAGGGTGAGGCAGTTCTCACTGTAGCTTATCTGATTAACCGCATGCCTCTTTACAAGTGAGGGGGACCCCGACAGACCGGACGACCCCAAGAGGATAAAATGTAAAAACCCTATGCTAAGTACAAAATCGAAGGACCCTGAGGTCACTAGGTCACCGGCTCCATCCCAAGGTGGCGGGCCTCAGTGTCACCAGCTGCTTGCTCAGCTGCTTGCCCAGTGGTCACTTCCTCTGCCACCCCAAAAGATGCCCCTGGCTCCTTAGGCCGCTCCTCAGCACCGACGATGACGATGCATCCCAAGTCGAGCTCCAGGAAGAGTGAGGCCACCTTTACCCGACAGACCTCGAACCCTTTCAAGAATGAGTCCACGACAGCCTCGTGGACCTTATCCTTGAATTCCTAAGAAGCTCGGAACTTCAGCACGGCCTTGAGGGCTTCTCTCTAAGTAGCTTCCAGCAGCCCCGTGATATAGGTCGTCTTCTCTTGGGCCGCTGCAAGCTCTGCCAGGACCTCCTCGACCTAGGTCTTCAGAGCCCGGGACCGCCCCTCCAGGCGGCCAATCTCTGTCGTAGTCTCCTCTATGAGGCACTGGGTTAGGATCCTCTCCTCAGACAGGGAGGTCTCGATGGTCTCTGGTGCACCCCTCGACATGAGCCAAATCCCCTCGGAGAGCCCTATTGCTCTCCTTCATTTCCTGGCCCTTATCCATCAGCTCTTTCACGTCAGCTGCGAGCTTGGCCAACTTCTTCTCCTTTTCAGCCTCCTTCCTTGCTAAGCTGATGAAGAAGTCCTGAAGCAGAAGCACGTCGGTCCCAATCTGCATCAAAAGAAGATGTTAGACCCTTTTGAATCTAACTGGAACATTAAAATCAAAAGGAGGTGCTGGATACTTATGGAGAAGAGTAAAGGGAGGATCCTATACAGGGCAGCTGAGTAGTCCCTGCCCCCCTTCAGGCGGCGGTCCCGAGGCTGGACCGCATACTCCATCATCTTCTCCACCAACCCCTGATCCCGGATGATGGAGGCATTCCCGGAAGCCTAGCCAGAGCATTACTGGGCTCGGAGGAGGGCTATGTAGAAGTGCCTTCGGCGTGCGTGGGCATGGGCTGCGTGACCACCACAGCAGCTGTAGCCACCACCGAGATGCTGGCCATGGTGACTATCGGAGGTGCCGGACGTGCCAGTTGCTCCTCCTCCTTCCCCGTCGATGTCAATGACCTCCGGGGGTGTTGTCTGCTACCAAGGTGGCCACAGGGCTGGTTCCATGGCCCTCTACTTCGAGGTCGAGGTGGGCCTGGGCCCTGGCCCTGGGTCTGCCTCCACCCGCCCTCTTCGACGTGGGGTCCTGGGCCCCTACTGAAGCGCTCCTCTTGCATGCCGATTCCATAGGTTATCCACTGAGAACTTCATCCCTACAGAAAGAAAAAGGTCAAAGGAGATCAGCACAAAAAAAAGAGAAAGAGAGAGGCGCAAAGCCTTACCAATCACCCAAATTGGACTAATCCCAGCCTCGAACAAGTTCTACGCTGAAAGAAGAACTTCGAGGGGGGGAAGTACGTCACCTAGTAACGGGAGAAGACCTCTTGGTCAACCGACAAAACCTGGGCATTCCAGTTCGGGGACCAGTCTGGCTCACTCCAGCCTTAATCAACATCCCCGACTGAGATAAAAAAGAATCGGTTCTTCCACCCCTTGATGGACGTGGGGAGGTCAAATCGAGGCACTTAGGCCGAGGGGAGAGGTACCACCGGCCATCATCGATGGAAAGGCACTCAGGATAAACAAGGCCCTGAACAGTGAAAAATGGGCAACAAACCCATGGAAATGATAAAAGATGAAGGCGAAGATGATCCTGATAGAATTAGGAGCCAACTGGGCCGGGACGAGACGAAAGTTGCTGATAAAGGAAAGAAAAAATGGATGGAGTGGAAAGCGAAGACCTCCAGCAAGGAAGTCTTCGTAGAAGGCAACTCGGCCGGGGCCGCTCGAGGTAACCCGCTCCCCCGGTCTCGGTTGCAAAAGCTGGATGAATCTGGGACTCTGAACAAATCTTGGATTATGGAAAGATCATCTCCGGTCATCGTTGAAGTGAAGCCGAAGGGGCCAAAAGAAGCCTCTACCATTGGAGGGGCGATGGTAGAGGTAGGAGGAACAGGGACAGGAGAAGGAACCCTAGGGGTCCTAGGGCTTCCGATAACTATTCCATTGGGATGTAGCCGCCTCCGGACGTCGAGGAAAATTTCATCCTTCGATGAGGAGGATGATGGAGTTCTCGGCCGGGAGGGACCGGCCTCGTTCGAGTTAGTGGAGAAGCAAGGGCGACGGCCCGAAGGAGCCATTAGAAGAAAAGAGGCTTGAGAAAAAGAGGAGGACAAAAACCTAGAGAAGGGTCCGATTCACCTAAAATGGAGGGGAGGACTGGAGTTTGAGAAGAAGCAGAAGAAGAAATGAAGATCGTTGGGCACTCACCTTATAGTTTTAGTGAAGAAAGACGACCAAGGGGAAGAAGAATGACCGCTGCAACCGTCGACGAGGTGCAAGAAAATCAAAAGACCTCATTTCCGAAAAGTCCCCTCTCTTTTCAAAAATCAATCGACAGCGGCCGTACGAGCCCTTTTTCGGCCCCGCCATCGGATGAGCACCACGTGTGAAGGTGCCCGACGTTGACGCTTCGATTTGCTGAAAACCACATCAAGTTTGGCATGGCATAATTATGGTTCGTTGAAATCATGGACGTGGCACCTATGCATTGGACCTCGGGCTTGACATGCGGAGCGACAGCAATCGTGGCAAAAATTATACAAGATTTTTGTCCTCCCACATCATCTCTGCATTAACTCCCCACATCCCAGCCGTGGCACTTCGATGGGACTTGGGAGTGGGGGCAAATGATATAGCAAGACCGCTGACATGGAGTAGACCTCGGATCCAGCTGGTAGCCAGACAGGCAAGTGGCGCCGCGCCAAGTTTTCTTCCGAGCACCCCCGCCAGGTGGCCTGACTAATGATCGCGCCCATCTCGACCCGAGCTCGGCACTTCTGCTCCTTCGCTAGGTGGCTCCCCCAAGTGGGTCCACCTCGGCGAAGTCGAGCCCTACTCCTGCTCCTTCGCCAAGTGGCTCCCCTAGGTGGGCCCACCTTGATCGAAGTCGAGCCCTACTCCTATTCCTTCACCAGGTGGCTCCCCCAGGTGGGCCCACCTCGGTCGAAGTCGAGCACTACTCCTGCTCCTTCGCCAGGTGGCTCCCCCAGGTGGGCCCATCTCGGTTGAAGTCAAGCTTGCTCCTACTCCTTCGCTAGGTGGCTCCCCCAGGTGGGCCCATCTCGGTCGAAGTCGAGCCCTGCTTCTGCTCCTTCGCCAGGTGGCTTTCCTAGTGGGCCCACCTTGGTCGAGGTTGAGCCCTGCTCCTTCGCTAGGTGGCTCCCCCAAGTGGGCCCACCTCGATCGAATTCGAGCCCTACTTCTGCTACTTCACTAGGTGGCTCCCCAAGTGGGCCTACCTCGATCGAAGTCGAGCTTGCTCCTGCTCTTTCGCCAGGTGGCTCTCCAAGGGTCGAGCCCATCTCGGCCAAAGTCAAGCCTTGCTTCTGCTCCTTCGCCAGGTGGCTCCCCCAAGTGAGCCCACCTCAGCCAAAGTCGAGCCATGCTCTTGCTCCTTCGCCAGGTGGCTTCCCCAAGTGGGCCCACCTTGGCCAAAGTCAAGCTTGCTCCTGCTCCTTCACCAAGTGGCTCCCGAAGGGTCGAGCCCACCTCGATTGAAATCGAGCCCACCTCTGCTCCTTTGCCAGGTGGCTCCCACAGGTGGGCCCACCTTGGTCGAAGTCGAGCTTGCTCCTGCTCCTTCGCCAGGTGGCTCCCCAAGGGTCGAGCCTACCTCGATCGAAGTCAAGCCTGCCTTTGCTCCTTCGCCAAGTGGCTCCCCCAGGTGGGCCCACCTCGATCGAAGTCGAGTTTACTCCTGCTCCTCCGCTATGTGGCTCCCTAAAGGTCGAGCCCACCTCGGCCGAGGTCGAGCCCACCTCGGCCGAAGTCGAGCCCTGCTCCGCTCCTTCGCCAGGTGGCTCCCCAAGGATCGAGCCTACCTTGGCCAAAGTCGAGCTCTCTTCATAGAAGAATCAGGAAGAACGAAGTTGCCAACCCCAAGATCACCGCTAAAGCAGGTGCATGCAGTGCGGCGCACCCAGTACGGTGCCCCCAAATCTATAACGATGCGCGTAACCTCGTTTGTACTAGTTTGGGAGTGGCATCCCAATCGAGATGTCAGATCCTGTGGTCGACCACCTGGAACCCCCGAAGAAGATGGCCGCATTCAGTATCGTAGATCCGAGGGTGGTTGCCCCTGATCAAGGTTTGACCTAATTCTCCCCTTCGTGACAACACGACGTGCGAGACAAGCTCACAACTTAACTCCCAACTATGAGAGAAAATAACCTCGGGAGAGTGGCCAACGGACACCGTTAACCTCTAAGCCCCTTAGAGGGGGAGAATCGAGGTACTAAAGCAACTGACGATCTAAAAGGCACCAACGGGCTAGGAGCAAGGTAAGCAACCAAGAGGGCAAACACACGAAGAGAAGAGACAAGTGACTTGAAGGCGAGAGGCTCACAGAGGACTCCCAGAGGGGGTCTTGTGAGCACAGTCACCGTCACCCAAGCACCATCCCTCTCTCACTTTCTCTCACCCAATCCTTCACTAGAGACTCCTCTATGTATGAAGACCGAAGTAGGATCCACCTTAGATGATCTATTCCGCTTTGCCGCTCGCTGACTTGATCATCGGAGTGCCCCTGCAGGGATCCCCGGCCCGGGCCTCTAAACTTATTTTACAGGTCTGAGAACACCAGGATTTCGAAGTAAAAGGGGCAGACATCCAGCGCCACTTCATAGCACAGGCCATAATGGTAAGGTCGATCACAGATTGGCGCACCAGGAAGGGGAGAAAAGCCCCTGTACAAGCCTCCCACGAGCCTGACAGCTACACTTGAAGCATGGTGGTGACTCGCGGAAGGGAAGCCTCCAACAGCCAAGCGGGAGACGCCCCCTCTCCCCATGGCCCACATTGCCCAGAGAGGGAGCTTCCCGCTCATCCTCAACCATCCACGGCAGACGTCAAGTATGCCAAACTTGTCCAACATATGCAGGTGCTGACCACGACCGTGAGGTAGTTGCAGCACCAGCAGCACTCCCTGATCACTCAACCTCAGCTAGGGACCCCCATGGCCCAAGCCACGGGCCCCCGCGGAAGCTTGCGCCCCATCCAAGGCAGGCCGTCCTATCCACGGGCCATGACCAACCCCTGCAGGAGTCACCAGACCCTTGCAAAAAGAAATCATTCTGGGTCGACGGACCGAGAGAGCCAATCCCCAGTGGATGATAATGCCGTCGTCAAGCGCAACAAGCACCGCCGGAGCAAGGCCCCACATTGCAACCACCCCCAGCTATCAACTCCTTCTCCAACGGCCTCAATGGAAGGCTCCACTGACGAGGCCATCCGGCGCCTAGCCGAAAGGCGCCTTGAAGAGCAAGAGCATAAGCTGGCAGAGCTCTCCAGCCAGTTTGCCAACATACATGGCTCCTCCAAGGAGCCAGTGGCCTATGACGCCCGACCCCCCTTCTCCCGAAAAATCCAAGAGGAACTGATTCGGAGTCGGTACAGCATGCCTCAGGTGGATCCCTACAATGGGACCACCGATCCCCTGGACCACTTGGAGAGCTATAAAGCTCTTATGGGAGTCCAGGAGGCGATGGATGCCCTTTTATGCATCACCTTTCTGGCTACCCTCCAGAAGGCCACTCGAGCTTGGTTTACTCACCTCAAGCCCGAAAGCATCAACTCCTTCCAACAGTTGGAGAGGAGGTTCGTGGCCCACTTCGATCTTGTCGAAAGGTGCCGCAAGAGGTGGATAGCCTCTTCTCTATTCAACAGCAAGACCAGGAGCTCTTGCGAGACTATGTAACCCGCTTCAAAGCTGTCATCCTGGAGATCTACAATTTGGACGAGCCCGTCGCCATGCTGGCATTAAAGTGAGGGCTCAAGACCTCCCGCCTTACCTACTCTTTGGACAAGAAGCCGCCAAAGACTTATTCTGAACTCCTTCTCTACATCCATAAGTACATCCACACTGAGGAGGCCGACCGTACCAGGAGAGAACTGGACGGGAAGCTCCTGAAGAAGTCGGTCCCAAGAGATGCACCTGGGAAGCGAAGACCTGGGCTGCCTATGGACTTCCAAGTGGGACCTAAGCCAAGAGATGGTCCTGCTCCCGAGAATACTTTCACTCCCCTCCTAGCTTCGAGGTCGAAGACTTTGATGGAGATCGAGGGTGAGTGTTACCTTCACCAACCTTTCCCACATAAGCCATCAAGTGCTCATAACAAAATAAAGTACTACCAGTTCCACCACGACCATGGCCACGACACTGAGGACTACCGCAACCTAAGAAGGGAAATCAAAGACTTGATCAGGAGAGGCTACCTCAGGAAGTTCATAAGGAGCGAAGTCCCGATGGAGGATCAACCACTTGTGGCTCTACCCCTATTCCTGCTATTGATAACTAGCCCACTGAGAAGTCCGTGGGCATGATTTCTTGGGAAATAGAACGTGCATCGAAGAGAGCCCGGGAGGGAGGAGACCTGAAAAATGTACTCCCCTTTATGAAGGGGAAGGGAGGTGAGGAAGATAATGTAAACAATGATTCTATCATGGTCGAGATGACCATCGCCAAGCATCCTGTAAGGCATATCATGGTTGATAGTGGGAACTCCACAGATGTGCTTTTCTACGATGCTTTCTCTCGGATGAAGTTGTCTCCTGATCGGCTAAGGCCAGTGCACACCCTTCTCGTGAGTTTCACTCGAGACTCGAGGGCATCGAGGGAGAAATTACCCTCCCTGTCATTGCCGAGTCACCACCCCGACAGAGCACAATCATGATGACCTTTACCATTGTCAAACTTCTATAACCGTACAATGCTATCCTAGGCCGCCCAGGGCTCAACCTACTTGATGCAGTCATATCTACTAAGAGGTTGTTGATGCAATTCCCGACACCTTACAGTGTGGGAGAGATGAGGGGGGTAGCTCAACCCGTCCTGCATTACTTGTAGGCTATCCCAGGGGCCCAGAGTGCCGAGCTCAACTCTAACGTCGATGACCTCGACCAAAGGGCACAGGATCCTAAGGGTGGCCCCATCGAGCACCTCCTGACATATCCCCTCGGCTCGGAACCGTTGAAGACAATGCAGGTAGGAGCCCAACTACCAGAAGATGAACGGGACCGCTTGTTGAGTTTCCTTCGTGTGAACGCAGATGTGTTCACTTGGACTGTGGCAGATATGCCAGGTATTTTCTCAGAAGTCATCACCCACCAGTTAAAGATCGATCCAAAGTGCCGACCAGTTTGGCAGAAGAATAGGAGCTTTGTCTCGGAGAGGCAGAGAGCTATAAAAGATGAAGTGGAGAAGCTCTTCACTGCTGGCTTCATTCATGAGGTGCAGTACCCCAGCTGGTTGGCGAACGTAGTCATGGTCAAAAAGAACAATGGGAAGTGGAGGATCTATGTAGACTACACCGACCTCAACCATGCTTGCCCAAAGGATAGCTTTTCCCTTTTGAAAATTGACCAGCTCCTGGATGCCACCTTGGGGCATTGCCTCCTCTCCTTCATGGATGCATTCTCCGGGTATAATCAGATCCGGATGTAGCTGGAGGATGAGGAGCACACTGCTTTCATCATAGACCGCGGGACATACTGCTATCGAATGATGCCCTTCGGCCTGAAGAATGCTGGCACCACGTACCAGCGACTGGTCAACAAGGTCTTTAAAGACCAAATTGGCCACAACATGCAGGTGTACGTGGATGACATGCTCGTCATGTGCAAGCCAACCTCGGACC
Source organism: Areca catechu (assembly GCA_021397845.1). NCBI lineage: Eukaryota > Viridiplantae > Streptophyta > Magnoliopsida > Arecales > Arecaceae > Areca > Areca catechu. The sequence continues at coordinate 43,725,740 of CM038047.1, read as the reverse complement.
ATGTCGATGACCTGGCAGAGACCTTCCATAACCTTTGCCTCCATCAAATGAAGTTAAACTCGATAAAGTGCACGTTTGACGTGGTGGCAGGAAAATTTCTTGGCTTCATGGTCACCCAGAGTGGGATCGAGGCCAACCCAGAGAAGGTCCGAGCGATTCTTGACATGGAACAGCACACCTCCAAGAAGCAAGTCCAGCAGCTCACTGGCTGGATAGCAGCCCTGAGCCGATTCATCTCGCGATTTACCGGTCGTTGACAACCCTTCTTCAAGGCGCTGCGAAAGATGCATGACTTCACTTGGACGAAGGAGTGCCAAGAGGCCTTCGAGGAGCAGAAGAAGACCCTTGCATCACCGCTCCTACTCTCCCGACCAGAAGAGGGAGAAGAGCTCTGCTCGGTCCTGGTCCGAACAGATGAAGGAGGTACTCTTGATCCGAAAAGTTAATTTTTATGTTGATTGAGTCTGCCCAGCATCTCAGGCCTTACTTCCAAGCACACCCGATCACAGTTCTGATGGATCAACCACTGAAAGCCGTGCTGAGCCGCCCTGACACATTAGGATGCCTGGCAAAATGGGCGCTGAAGCTTAACGAGTTTGATATCGCCTATCGCCCGAGGTTATCCATGAAGGTGCATATACTGGCTGACTTTTTGGTTGAGTGGCAAGCATGGGCGAGGGGCTAGAAGAGAGCCCCCATAATCAACAATCAGGACCCGAACCAGAGGAAGACATCTGGGTCTTACATGTGGATAGAGCATCCAACTCCAGTGGAAGTGGAGCTAGACTCATTCTCACCAATATCGAAGGAGTCATCTCCGAATGCGCACTCCACTTCCAGTTTGCTGCCATCAATAATCAGGCAGAGTATGAAGCACTCCTTGCGGGACTGAGAGTCTCTCGCGAACTGGGCATATTCAGTTTGAAGGTTTTCACCGACTCACAATTGGTGACCGGGCAAGTCTTGGGCAAATTCGAAACCAGGGACCCTCAAATGTTGAAGTACCTGGAGTTGGCACATGCAAGTGTGGCAGGTTTCAAGCGCTTCAACATCTCCTACATTTCGCGTGGAGAGAACGCTCGTACCGACACCCTCTCCTGGCTAGCGACCTTGCTAGACTCCTCCCTAGGCCACGCATACGTCGAGCATCTTTAGACCCCAAGCTACGAAGTGCCCAAAGAGGTCCAGCAAGTCACCTCGGAGCCCAGTTGGATGGATAGGTACGTCAAGTACATCACCGACAGTACCTTGCCTGAAGACCGGATAGAGGCTGGCCTCATCAAAAGGAAGGCCGCATGCTTTATGGTGATGAACGGACTACTCTACCGAAGGTCCTACTCCTACCTGCTCCTCAAATGTTTGAGACCCTCGGAGGCAGCAATCGTGCTCTAGGAGATACACGAAAGCCTCTGCGGAAATCACGTGGGGGGCAGAACTTTGGCATTCAAGGCCCTCCGCCAGGGATACTATTGGAAAACAATGAGGGAGGACGCAGCCATCTTTGTCACGAGGTGTAACCGCTACCAGCATCATGCTGTCGTGCAATGCCAGCCGGCTGCACCGCTCTCCCAGCTCTCTGCCCCCGGCCATTCGTCCAATGGGACATAGACATCCTTGGCCCCTTTCCTTTCATGTCCGGGCAATGTAAGTTCCTGATAGTTGCAATCGACTACTTCATAAAGTGGGTCGAGGCTGAGCCGTTAGCCCAGATCACGGAGGCGAATGTCAGCAGGTTCTTCTAGAAATTAATTATATGCCGCTTCGAGCTCCCCCACATAATCATCACCGATAATGGGCAACAGTTCGACAATCGAGAGTTTGAGAAGTTCTGTAATGACCTCGGCATCCACCATCGCTTCACCTCGGTGGCTCACCCCCAAACCAACAGGGAGGCCACGGTGACCAACCGGACTATCCTTCAAGGGCTTCGAACCAGACTAGACCAAGCCAAGGGCAGGTGGGCCGAAGAACTCCCCAGTGTCCTGTGGGCATACCACACAACTCCGAGGATGGCCACAAATGAAACCCCATTCAACCTCGTCTTCGATGCAGAAGCGGTGATCCCAGTGGAACTAAGTCTGCCAATGCTGCGGGTGGAGTAGTACGACAAGGTCAAGAACCCAGCATGCCTCCTGCTTAAACAGGATCTGCTCAAGGAAACAAGGGATAAGGCTCGAGTCCGGATGGCAGCCTATCAGCAATGGGTGGCCAGGTATTATAACTCCAGGGTAAGGCCAAAGTCCTTCCACCCGGGAGATTTGGTTCTGCGACGGGCAGAAGCCTCCCAACCTTAAGAGTGCGGAAAGCTCTTTCCAAACTAGGAAGGCCCTTACAGGGTGGTTAAAGCCCTCCCTCACAGGACCTACAATCTTGCCGAGCTTGATGGCACGAGATTTCCGCGGACTTGGAACGCCGCCAACTTAAGGATGTATTACCAATAATATAAGACTTCCTAACACTGATAATGAAATTCTTTCTTGCATAATGCTTGTCCCTGTCTTGTAGGACCATCGTCACTAGACTTGGTGACCGAAGATGGGGCAAACATCTCACAAGCAATTTGCAGGGAGTGCCAAAAGCCCGGAGTCCAACCCTCCAGCATGAAAGCCCGGAGTCTAGCCCTCCGGCACGAAAGCCCGGACTCTGGTCTGGCACAAATGCCCGGTGTCTAGCCCTCTGGCATGAAAGCCCGAACTCCGATCCTGCACAAAAGCTCGGAGTCCAGCCCTCCGGCATGAAAGCACAAACCCCGATCCGGTACGAAAGCCTGGACTCCAATTAGGCATTAAAGCCCAAACTCCAGTCCGGCACAAAAGCCCGACAGACCGGGCGACCCCAGGAAGACAAAATGTAAAAACCCTATGATAAGTACAAAATCGAAGGACCCTGAGGTCACTGGGTTGCCGGCTCCATCCCAGGGTGGCGGGCCTCAGCGTCACCAGCTGCCTGCTCAGCTGGTTGCCAGGTGGTCACTTCCTCTACCGCCCTAGAAGATGCCCCCGGCTCCTCAGGCCACTCCTCAGCACTGACGATGAGACACATCCCAAGTCGAGCTCCGAGAAGAGTGAGGCCACCTTCACTCGGCTGACCTCGAACCCTTTCAAGAATGAGTCCACGGCAGTATCGTGGACCTCATCCTTGAATTCTTAAGAAGCCCAGAACTTCGGCACGGCCTTGAGGGCTTCTCTCTGAGCAGCTTCCAGCAGTCCCGTGACATACGTCATCTTCTCCTGGGCCGCTGCGAGCTCTACCAGGACCTCCTGGACCCAAGTCTCCAGAGCCCGGGACCGCCCCTCCAGGCGGCCGATCTCTACATCAGTCTCCTCCGTGCAGCACTGGGTCAGGATCCTCTCTTCAGACAAGGAGGTCTCGAGGTCTCTGGTGCGCCCCTTGGCACGAGCCAGATCCCCTCAGAGAGCCCTATTGCTCTCCTTCATTTCCTGGCCCTTATCCATCAACTCTTTCATGTCAGCCATGAGCTTGGCAAACTTCTTCTCCTTTTCGGCCTCCTTCCTCGCTAAGTTGATGAGGAAGTCTTGAAGCAGGAGCACGTCGGTCCCAATCTGCATCAAAAGAAGATGTTAGACCCTCTTGAATCTAACTAGAACATTAAAATCAAAAGGAAGTGCTGGATACTTACAGAGAAGAGCTGAGGGAGGATCCCAAGCAGGGCAGCTGAGTAGTCCCTGCCCCCCTTCAGGCGGAGATCCTGAGGCTGGACCGCATACTCCATCATCTTTTCTACCAACCCCTAATCCCGGATGATGGAGGCATTCCCCGGAAGCCCTGTCGGAGCATTGCTGGGCTCGAAGGAGGACTGCACATAAGTGCCTTCGGCGCGCGTGGGCATGGGCCACGTGACCACAGTAGCAGCTGCAGCCACCGCCGAGATGCTGGCCACGGTGACTGCCGGAGGTGCTGGATGCGTCGGTTGCTCCACCTCCCTTCCCCGTTGATGTCAACGACCTCCGAGGGTGTTGTCTGCTGCCAAGGTGGCCGCTGGGCCGGTTCCACGGCCCTCTGCTCCGAGGTCGAGGTGGGCCTGGGCCCTGGCCCTAGGTCTGCCTCCACCCGGGCCCTCTTCGACGTGGGGTCCTGGGCCCCTACTGAAGTGCTCCTCTTGCGGGCTGATTCCATGAGGTTATCAACAGAGAACTTCATCCCTGCAGAAAGAAAAAGGTCAAAGGAGATCAGCACAAAAAAAAAAAGAGAGAGAGAAGAGAAAGAGAGAGGCATGGAGCCTCACCAATCACCCGAATCAAACTAATCCCAGCCTCGAACAAGTTTTTCTCCGAAAGCAGAACTTCGAGGGAGGGAACTACATCACCTAGCAACTAGGAGAAGACCTCTCGGTCAGCCAGCACAACCTGGATGTTACGATTCGGGGACCGGTCTGGCTCACTCTAGACCCGGTCAACGTCCCTGACCAAGACAATAAAGAATCAGTTCTTCCACCCCTTGATGGATGTGGGGAGGTCAAACCGGAGGCATTTAAGCCGAGGGGAGAGGTACCACCGGCCATCATCGATGGAAAGGCACTTCAGGATAAACAAGGCCCTGAACAGCAAAAGACGGGCAACAAACCTGTGGAAATAACAAAAGACGATGAAGGCGAAGATGACCCTGATGGCATTAGGAGCCAACTAGGCCAGGATGAGATGAAAGTTACTAAGAAAGGAAAGAAAAAATGGATGGACTGGGAAGCGAAGACCTCCGGCAAGGAAGTCTTCGTAGAAGGCAACCCGGTCGGGGCCGCTCGAGGTAACCCGCTCCCCAGATCTCAGTTACGAAAGCTGGATGGAATCTGGGACTCCAAACAAATCCCGAATTATGGAAAGATCATCTTCGGTCATCGTCGAAGCGAAGCTAGAGGGGCTGGAAGAAGCCTCTGCCTCCGGAGGGGCAACAGTAAAGGCAGGAGGAACAGGGTTAGGAGAAGGAACCCTAAGGGCCCTAGGGCTACTAATAACTATTCTGTCGGGATGTAGCCGCCTCTGGACATGGAGGGGAATTTCGTCCTCCGATGAGGAGGACGATGGAGTTCTCGATCGGGAGGGACTGGCCTCGTTCGGGTTAGTGGAGAAGTGGGGGCGACGTTCCGAAGGAGCCATTAGAAGAAAAGAGGCTTGAGAAAAATAGGAGGACAAAAACCTAGAGAAGGGTCCGGTTCACCTAAAATGGAGGGGAGGACTGGAGTTTAAGAAGAGGTAGAAGAATAAATGAAGATCGCGGGGCACTCACCTGACAGTTTTGGTGAAAAAAGACAACCTAGGGGAAGAAGAAGAATCGCTGCAATCATCGGCGAGGTGCGAGAAAATCCAAAGACCTCGTTTTCGGAAAGTCCCCTCTTTTCAAAAACTAATCGACAGTGGCCGTACGAGCCCTTTTTTAGTCCCACCATCAGATGAGCACCATGTGTGAAGGCACCCGACATCGATGCTTTGGTTTGCTGAAAAATGTCTCGAGTTTGGCACGGCGCAATTATGGTCTGTCGAAATTACGGACGTGGCACCTGTGCATTGGACCTCGGGTGCGACATACGGAGCGGCGGCAATCTTAGCAATAATTATACAAGATTTTTGTCCTCCCACGTCATCTTTGCATTAACTCCCCATGTCCTAACCGCGGTGCTTCGATGGGACTTGGGAGAGAGGGCAAATGATATGACAAGACCGCTGACGTGGAGTACACCTCGGATCCAGCTGGCAGCCAGACATGCAGGTAGCGCCTACCAAGTTCTCTTCCGAGCTCCCCCGCCAGGTGGCCTGACCAACAATCACGCTCACCTCGACCCGAGCTCGGCACTTCTGCTCCTTCGCCAGGTGGCTCCCCCATGTGGGTCCATCTCGGCCGAAGTCGAGCCCTGCTCCTGCTCCTTCACCAAGTGGCTCCCCCAGGTGGGCCCATCTTGGTCAAAGTCGAGCCCTGCTCCTGCTCCTTCGCCAGGTGGCTCCCTCAAGTGGGCCCATCTCGGTCGAAGTCGAGCACTGCTTCTGCTCATTCCCTAGGTGGCTCCCCCAGGTAGGCCCACCTCGGTCGAAGTCAAGCTTGCTCCTGCTCCTTCACTAGGTGGCTCCCCCAGGTGGGCCCATCTCGATCAAAGTTGAGCCATATTTCTGCTTCTTTGCCAGGTGGCTCCCCCAGGTAGGCCCATCTCGGTCGAAGTCGAGCACTGCTCCTACTCCTTTGCCAAGTGGCTCCCCCAGATTGGCCCACCTCGATCGAAGTCGAGCCCTGCTTCTATTCCTTCACCAGGTGGGCCCACCTCGACCGAAATCGAGCTTGCTCCTTCGCCAGGTGGCTCCCCAAGGTCGAGCCCACTTCGGTCGAAGTCGAGCCCTACTTCTACTCCTTCGCCAGGTGGCTCCCCCAGGTGAGCCCACCTTGGTCGAAGTCGAGCCCTGCTCTTGCTCCTTCACCAGGTGGCTTCCACAGGTGGGCCCACCTCGATCGAAGTTGAGCTTGCTCCTGCTCCTTCGCCAGGTGGCTCCCCAAGGGTCGAGCCCATCTCGACCGAAGTCGAGCCCGCCTCTGCTCCTTCACCCGGTGGCTCTCCTAGGTGGGCCCACCTCGGTTGAAGTCAAGCTTACTCTTGCTCCTTCGCTAGGTGGCTCCCCAAGGGTCGAGCCTACCTCGACCGAAGTCAAGCCCGCCTCTGCTCCTTCGCTATGTGGCTCCCTCAGGTGGGCCCACCTCAGTCGAAGTCGAGCTTGCTCCTGCTCCTTCACCAGGTGGCTCCCCAAGGGTTGAGCCCACCTTGCCCAAAGTCGAGCACTCTTTGTAGAAGCATTGGGAAGAATGAAGGCGTCGATCCCAAGATTGCCACTGAAGCAGGCGCACGCAGTGCAGCGCGCCCAGTACGGCACCCCCAAATCTGTAATGGTGCACGTAATCTCGTTTGCACCAGTTTGGAAGGGGTGCCCCAATCAAGATGTCAGATCCTGCGGTCGACCACCTGGAACCCCCCGAAGGAGATGACCACATTCAGCATCTTAGATCTGAGGGCGGCTACGCCCAGATCAAGGTTTCACCTAATTTCTCCCTTCATGATAACACGGTGGGCGAGACAAGCTCACAACTTAACTCCTAACTATGAGAGGAAATAACCTCGAGAGAGCGGCCAACGGACACCGTTGACCACTAAGCCCCCTAGAGGAGGAGAATCGAGGTACTAAAGCAACCGACGATCTAAAAGGCACCAACGAGCAAGGAGCAAGGTAAGCAACCAAGAGGGCAAACACACGAAGAGAGGAGACAAGTGACTTGAAGGTGAGAGGCTCACAGAGGACTCCTAGAGCGGGTCTCGCGAGCACAGTCACCATCACCCAAGCACCATCCCTCTCTCACTTTCTCTCACTCAATCCTTCACTAGAGACTCCTCTAAGTATGGAGACCGAAGTGGGATCCACCTTAGAGGATCTGTTCCGCTTTGCCGCTCAATGACTTGATCGTCGGAGTGCCCCCGCCGGGATCCCCGACCCGGGCCTCTAACCTTATCTTGCAGGTCTGGGAATACCAGGATTCCTGAGTAAAAGGGGCAGACGTCCGGTGCCACTTCACAGCTACAGGCTACAACGGTAAGGTTAGCAACAGGGTGCAAATGGGTCTATACTATGAAGCAGACCCATGAGGGCAAAGTAGATCATTACAAAGCTTGTCTTGTTGTCAAAGGTTATGCACAAACATACGGCATTGACTATGAGGAGACTTTTGTCCCTGTAGCAAAGATCAACACCATTCGGACCCTCATATCTTGTGTAGTGAATCTTGATTGGAGTTTGTTTCAACTAGATATAAAAAATACCTTTTTACATGGCGATCTTCAAGAGGAGGTGTATATAGAGATTCCTCTCATATTCACTAGTACAAAAACCGCTGGCAAGGTCTGTCGCCTACGTCGATCACTCTATGGATTGAAACAGTCACCTAGAGCATGGTGTGATCGCTTCCATCGTGCCATGCTTGAAATTGGTTATCAGCAAAGTAATGCAGGTCATACCATATTCTTTTGTCATAATAAGTGCAAGGTTACTATCCTAATTATCTATGTAGATGATATGCGCGGGACGGATCCCGATCAATATTTATTCTAGGAGATCGGATCATTGGTCATTAAGAAATGACCCTAGGCTAGGTTAAACCAAAACCCAATTATTTTTTCCCAATTATTTTTTCCTTTTTTCTTTTCTTTTTTCATATTTTTTCCTTTTTTTTCATACTAATAAACCCATATTTTTTTTCTCTGATTTATTTTTTTCACCTTTTTATTTCTCACAGTCTTTTTTTTTTCATTGCCCTTTTTTTGCTTTTCCTCTGGTCTATTCTAAAGTCAGCATTGGTGGCCGGCTTTGCCTTCATGACCGTGCACCTTCACGATCATGCCGAACAGGGAGGGAAGGGGCTTTCAGATGGAGGACCGGTGGGCTGTCGCCGGTGATGGCGCTAGAAAGGAAGTGGTAGCTCAGGAAGGTGGTGCGGCCTTGCTCCGGTGAATGGCAGCGGCATGGTGGCAATATGGACAGCGCGGGCAGTGGCTTTGAATGTGCGACGCGGGTGGCATGGGGTTCTTCTCGATCTTGCGGAGGAAGAGGGCGGCGCGGAGTTCCGATGATTGGCAGTGGTGGTAGAAATTGTCATCTTGGTTATGGGCGACTCCGGGCGAGAGACTCGGCAGCGATGGATCCAATGGGATCCGATCGAGGTGGTGGTGCTTCTCCATGGATCAACACCAAAAATTAGAGGGCTTGCGGATGGATTCGCTGGTGTCGGCGTTGGGTGGCGATGGCGAAATGGACGGTGGCTTCCTAGTTGTCGGCTGTTGGCGATTGAGCGTGGGATCGACTGTCGAGTTGAAACAGGGGAGGCTGTTGATGGTTTTTGGATGCCTGTCATTGGTTTGATAACGGGCTATGGGAGTTGATTTTTCATGGGAGGAAGTAGTAACATGGAAGAGAAAGAAGAGATAGAATAATAGAAGGAAGAGAGTCCACGGAGAAGAATCCAGAGAGGAATAAAGAAAGAGAATAAGAGGGAGAGAAATAGCAGGAAGAAACTGAAAGAAGAAGGAGAGCACGGAGGGAAGAACCAGAAGAGAGAAGAGCAGGGAGAAAGAAGAAGGAGAGGGAGGGAGTCGGGACACACCCAATCTCTTTTCTCAAATATTTTCTTCGCTTCTTTTTATTGAATAACCAAACATCTTAAATAGACTAATCTAAGATATCTGATATCCCAATCAGATACCCCTCACAAATTCAAACTATTTATTTTAAAAAAATAAACTAATCCAACTAGGAATAAAGTAAATCCTAAAACAAACTAAGCAACCATAACATAAAAATGAATTCCTAAAAATAACTTAATATCCCAATCCCTCGTATACCCATAAAAAATTTACATTGTCCTGCTTCGAGACTTGTGTACTTTGGGATTTGTGTTGCACTGGAATGTGTGCTCATCGACTCCAGGATCTTGGGCCCCAGGGTTTGGGTTGGGCTGGGTTGGCTTCAAGTTCTAGGCTAGCTTTTGGGCTGGGCTGGGCTTCAGGTTCTGGGCTGGACTTCAGGTTCTGGGCTGGGCTTCAGGTTCTGGGCTAGGCTGCTTTAGATTCTGGGCTAGTCGATGTCCCCATCATTTTCCCTGAGGTAGGAAGAACTCGACTCTATCGAGTCAAGCTTCAGCAATCTTCTGATTCCAGGATGCACCACGTGATCTGCATACTGAGTTTTTTTTAATACAAATAATGTAATTAAAAATGACTAACCTAACCAACCTAAACTTGCTCTAATACCAAGTTGGCACGGGACAGGCCCCGATCAATATTTATTATAGGAGATCGGATCGTTGGTCATTAAGAAATGACCCAAGGCTAGGTTAAACCAAAATCCAATTATTTTTTCTCATTTTTTTTTCTTTTTTTCTTTTCTTTTTTCATGTTTTTTCTCCTTTTTTTCATACTAATAAACCCATATTTTTTTTTCTCTGATTTATTTTTTTCACCTTTTTTTTCTCACGGTCTTTTTTTTTCATTGACCTTTTTTTATTTTTCCTCTGCTCTATTCTAAAGTCGGCATTGGTCATGACCGTGCACCTTCACGATCATGCCGAACAGGGAGGGAAGGGGCTTTCAGATGGAAGACCGGCGGGCTCTCGCAGGCGACGGTGCTGGAAAGGAGGCGGCAGCTCGGGAAGATGGCGCGGCCCTGCTCTGACAAATGGCAGCGGCACTGTGGTGATATGGACAGCGCGAGCAGTGGCTTTGAATGTGCGACGCGGGCAGCATGGGGTTCTTCTCGGTCCTGTGGAAGAAGAGGGCGGCGCGGAGTTTAGGTGATTGGCAGTGGTGGCAGCAATCATCGTCTCGGTTGTGGGCGACTCCGGGCGAGAGACTCGGCAGCGATGGATCCAATGGGATCCGATCGAGGTGGTCGTGCTTCTCCATGGATCAACACCAAAAATTAAAGGGCTTGCGGATGGATTCGCTGGTGTCGGCATTGGGTGGCGACGGTGAAACGGACGGTGGCTTCCTAGTTGTCGGCTGTTGGCGATTGAGCGTGGGATCGACTGTCGAGTTGAAACAGGGGAGGATGTTGATGATTTTTGGATGCCTATCGTTGGTTTGATAATGGGCTATGGGAGTTGATTTCTCATGAGAGGAAGTAGTAACATGGAAGAGAAAGAAGAGATAGAAGAATAGAAGGAAGAGAGTCCACGGAGAAGAATCCAGAAAGGAATAAAGAAAAAGAATAAGAGGGAGAGAAATAGCAGGAAGAAACTGGAAGAAGAAGGATAGCACGGAGGGAAGAACCAGAAGATAGAAGAGCAAGGGGAAAGAAGAAGGAGAGGGGAGGGAGTCGGGACATACCCAAGCTCTTTTCTCAAATATTTTCTTCGCTTTTTTTTATTGAATAACCAAACATCTTAAATAGACTAATCTAAGATTTCCGATATCCCGATCAGATACTCCTAACAAATTCAAACTACTTATTTTAAAAAAACAAACTAATCCGACTAGGGATAAAGTAAATCCTAAAACAAACTAAGCAACCATAATATAAAAATGAATTCCTAAAAATAACTTAATATCCCAATCCCTCGTACACCCATAAAAAATTTACATTATCCTACTCCGAGATTTGTGTACTTCGGGATTTGTGCTACACCGGAATGTGTACTCATCGACTCCAGGATCTTGGGTCCCAGGGTTTGGGCTGGGCTAGGTTGGCTTTAGGTTCTAGGCTGGCTTTAGGTTCCGAGCTGGGCTTCAGGTTCCGGGCTGGGCTTCAGGTTCTGGGCTGAGGTGCTTCAGATTCTGGGCTGGTTGATGTTCCCATCAGATGATATCATTCTCGCTGATAATGATCTCCTAGAATTGGTTTGTTTGAAGACTCAACTGGCACAACCCTTTGAAGTCAAAGATCTGGACAATTTATGGTATTTTCTTAGGATTGAAGTTGCTAGGTCATCTCATGGCATTATTCTTTCTCAACAAAAATATGTCTTAGATTTATTGACTGAGACAGGGATGTTGAGATGTCAACCTACTACTACTCCTATTGAGCAAAATCATCATCTTACTACTTATAGTGATGAGCCAGTAGATCGTGAGCGATATCAGTGCCTTATTGGTAGATTGATCTATCTCTCCTATACAAGACCTGACATAGCATTTGCAATCAGTATTGTGAGCCAGTACATGCATGATCCTCGTGAGCACAATCAGGAAGCTGTATACAAGATTCTTCGATACTTTAAGAGTTGTCTAGGATGTGGGCTTCTTTTTTCTCGTCATAAATATCTTAAGGTTGAAGCTTATTCAGATATTGATTGGACAGGTTCCAAGGAGATCGTCGATCCATCTCAGGCTATTGTACTTTCATTGATGGAAATCTTGTGACTTGGCATTGTAAGAAACAAGATGTTGTCGCTCGATCTAGTGCAAAGATGAATACTGAGTTATGGCTCAAGGCATTTGTGAGATCTTATGGTTGAAACGGCTGCTTGCTAAACTACGTCTATTCCGATCTTTCTCTCTTTTTATTTTGTGATAATGAGGCAACCATTAATATTGCCACTAATTCTGTACAACATGACAGAACCAAGTACATAGAGATTGACTGCCATTTCATCAAAGAGAAGCTTGATCAGAAAGTTATCCATCTATCATTTATTAAGTCTACGGAGTAATTAGCAGACATACTAATAAAGGGACTCAGCGATTCTATGTTTTATTCGATTTGTAGTAAGATGAAGCTTCGTGATATCTTCGCCTCATCTTGAGGGGGAGTGCTGATAATCGAGCCCAAACCAATTTTCATTTATGTAATAACCAAGAATAGCCTTTTCCAATTTATCCATTAACCATGAATGAACATTCCTTGTAAAGGATGAAGCTCATGTATAAAAAGGGGAGGACCCCTATGGCTAGAATATGAAAAATAATAATAAATTTTTCTTCATTTTTTCCTCCGTTCAACATTACATGACATTGATTTTTAAATCACCATCTAAAATGGCGATCGAAAATCCACTCCTAAGGGTAGGTATCCAATATCATCATATCATAGTGATTCTAAATTAAAATATATTAACCAAAATATTTCTCATAAATACAAATTCTATGAAAGAAAAATCTATTTTTTTATCATGATAATTTTCTAAGTGATGATGTTTAGTTGGGACATCATCCGGGATCGAATGATCCTAGAATTTAGATCATTAGTGGTCCCTGATCATCATAGTGATCTCATTTGGATCACGGTGATCACGTTTGGATCATAGTGAGCTCATGATGCAAGAGTGACATTGTTGATAGGACTGAACTACATATTTTAATGCACAATCTTAGATGAAAAACGATGAAAAAAAAGTCCTGCCTATGTGCCGTGCATTGCGTTGCTAGGGTAAGCATAGAACATTTTCTATATTTCCCTCCCCTTTCTGATTTTTTGGTCTTTGCCGAAGAAATTCTCCTCCCTTTTGACATAAGTTGCGAATATAACCCCTTGTCGTTTTCAACCTACAAAATGAAACAAATGCAGGAAACGGCAACTCAAAAGAAGCCTCCCAAGGGAAAACAGGCATAGCTTGGTCAAAGTTAGATTCATCAGAGCAAGTTATGGAGTTCAACGAAGGTGTGAAAAAAAGAGGAAGTAAACAATTCGTATGAAGAGTTACAACATGGATAAGAAAATCCAAAGGCTCCTAAAAGACGTGCGTCTTGATCAGAGAAGACTAGAAAAATCCTACTTCCATCATGCGAGGTCGCTCTCGATAGAAATGGATGACAAAGAATTATCACTCATGCGGCCCACCATATATACGACTGGTTTTAATTGTCTTTAAGTCAAGAATTTTCAAGAGTTTGACATGTAGACACCTAGTGGATACGCGTGCCATGACTTTGATCGAGCATGATGAGTGAATGAAAAGATTTTTTATAGAAGTTTTGATCCATTTCCATTGAAAATATATCCATTTTATACTGCAAATGAAACGAAGGGCACCATTACAGTACGAGAACCAGACAAAAATAGAGTATGCTTACCAAACTCTCTACCTCATAACATAAAAAACCCGCATGAAGATAGGCAGATAGCTTCCCTGAAAACGGAAGTAGCTAAAGTGAACTACTATTGATCGACTATTTTTGCACCCTTTTTTTTTTTACGTATTTTATTATAGACGTATCTAAGACCGAGGGCCGCTCCACTATCTCTGATTTTCCCATTGGGTAAAATCAATGGGGTCTATCCAAATCACTCGATCTGACCAAAAGTATAATCATAGTTTGACTCTCCTAATTTATTTAAAAACTTTTACTAAGCATCATGGTCATGATTTTTAGAATTTTTTTATTTTATTAATTATGAATATTGATATCTTGTATAAAATCTTGAAGGTTGATATATCCGGAAGCGAGTTATTCAGCATATATATATAGCACTGATGACCCAATTACAATGCAATGCGTCTGTGATGGTAGATAATAAGATAACCTCTCCAACATTTGCTACTTAGCCTTCGCTGTGCTACAGGAGTTCATGAGTTTTTTACTCGTAAGACGACAAGCAGCAGCCTAGCATCGTGCTCCTCCACCCTACGAGATTGACATTTTAATAATCTTGAGATGTGTGCTCTATTGGACATGCCCGCTACACAAACATGCAAGCTGTTATTCCATGCCACATAGAGCACTATCATGAAGGCGATATGTACTCGTCTATAAAACCTTTCTCCGAGATCTTCCAAATAAGAAAGGACACTATCTTGCATGTCCTTTCCCGAAGATGGATTCCATATGTGCTAGAGCTCATCTCTTCTACAAAAGCTTAAAGTTCCTCCTTCCATCTTCCACATTCTCCTCTCATCCATTGCTGGCCTTCTTCCATTCATACTCGCTGTACACTTCCATGCTATCTAGCTCAAACCTTTATTGTTTGCTTCTACAGGAGATTGACTTAGGTTTCAAGTGATCCATCAATGGAAATCCTGCATCATGTCAGGACTTCTCTATCTTTGATGGTTTTGCAGGATCTGACCGAGAAATCAATCATAAGCCCAGTATCATCTCAAGCTACGAGAATCTCGATCGAACGGTCCATGACCACATCTCCTTCGACTTTAGGTTAGCAGTCTAAGCCAGCTTAGCTCCCTAATGATAATAGATTAGTACTAGAGGAAGGGATTTCTAACCTATTTAGATTTTCTCGAGCTCTTCTCTTGACCCATTTGAGTATGAAGAACAAGAGGTCTCGATGGCACCATCCGCCACTCTCTTGGAGGTCCCTATGGACTTGGCCAATCCCGGCTTGAACCACAAAGACCTAGACATTGTGGAAGTACCGACAGCTCTGATCATCACTATTGAGCAATTCCAGCAACTCTTGCTGCAGGTTTAAGTATTGACTATTATAGTGCAAAGCCTACAACAAGCTTCCCATCAGTCAACTTTGATGCTAAGTGATCACCAAACTCTGACACATCTAGATCTTCCTCTTCCTTCAAGGAGTTTGAGATGGAGCAGCCAATCCCACCCCACTAGTTCAAAAACAACTTCCCATGCCTCTCGGTCTATCCATGAAGCCTGGAGTGAGCCTCTTCCCACTGCCCTCCTTAACCGTCGAGTCCAAGGTGGAAGACCTAGCCACAGCTCCCATTCACGAGGCAGTGAGCGAGGTAAGGAGCGTAAATCCATACCTCCAACCTCTTCATCATCCTCTTCTTTTCAATACTCCTCGGCAAGTGGATCTTTGAGTCACCAACCTTGAAAAGAGTCTGGAAATGAGGCAAGTTAGACTAGAAGTTTCAGGAGGTGGACCACTACTTGAAGGCCCTTCACCAATACTAGTTGGCTCTACGGTTGAGCCTCTGTTCACCACTCACCTACCATTCCGGCATCAGATCATGAAGGAACCAATCCTCCACCACTTCAAAGCATCACTCGTAGAGACCTATAATGGCACCACCGATCCTTGCAACCACTTGGAGAGCTATAAGATCTTTATGATGCTGCAAGGGATCTTAGGTGCTCTGATGTGCAAATCCTTACCCATGATTATCTGGAATGCTGCTTGAGCCTAGTACTTGAGGCTCAAGCCCACTCCATCCACTCCTTCAAGGAGTTTGGCTACCTTTTTGCTACGTAGATTCAAAGTAGTAGGAAGCTAAGGAAGGGCACTGATGTCCTCTTCAGCAAGATGATGGAGGATTCCTTTGAAGCTACATGAGTTGCTTCAAGGATAGCAATGTTAGAGGTTCGTAACCTGGACCACTCAGTTATGATATTTATATTCGAGAAGGGACTGAAAGAGAGCAGCTACTACTTCTTTTAGAAGAAGTTTCCATGCAACCTCGTTGAGCTCTTTGCCCATGCCAACAAGTACATCAACATCGAAGAGAGATGGTAGAGAAATGGAAGGAGAAGAGAGAACGAAATCAACCTCGGAAGGATGACTCTACTCCCTAGCTTAAGAAGTAAAAGAATAGTTGGAAGCCACCCCGTCTATCTCTTAAAGCTCTCAACACCATCATGATGATTTCACTCTAAATGTTTTCCAACAACAAATCTTAATGGAGATCAAGAATCAGGATATTATCTGCTAAACTAGTAAGATGAGTTGCAAGTCTCAGCATAACTTGAAAAAGTATTACTACTTTCACTAGGACCATGGGCATGACATTGCGGATTGCTTTTCATTAAAAAAGGAGATTGAAGCCCTTATTTGGCAGGCTTAATTATGGACTATATTGATCGCTTGAAGGATGCAAAAGCTTCAAACTGCAAGATCCTCCTTGCTCTTGAACCATAGATTGACAATAGCAGGCCTACCAATGAAGTCATCTAGGTCATTATAGGAGGACCGGTGACTGGTGATGCAAGCTTTTAGCATGAAAATCCTATGCCCATGTGGCTCAGACAGAGGCCTTTGCACCAAAGAAGCATAGGTCTAATGAGGTTATCTCCTTCTCTGATGTTGATGCTAAGGGTGTCAAAGTATCTCATGATAATGTTATAGTCATTTTCATTACGATCACCAACTTTGATGTAAAGAAAATTTTGGTAGATAATGAAAATTTTGCAAACATATTATTTATGATGCCTTTTATAAAATAAATTTGCCAAAGGACCATCTCCAAATAATCAATTCTTTCTCTGTTTTTCAGGAGACATCGTCTCTGTGGAAGGTGTCATCACCTTGTTTGTGACCATAGGCCAAGCACCAAGATAACCCATAGTCATGCTTGACTTCTTGATGATGAAGGTAGCCTCGGCCTATAATGCTATACTAGAGAGGCCTGGCTTGAATGCCTTCTAACCTATCATCTACTGATAAGGTTCCCCATTACCCAAGAAGTGGCGAGGTTCGAGGCAACCAAGCTCTGGTCAGGTAGTGCTACATTGCTATCCTCAAGGGCAAGAACCAAAAGGAGACCCTACTAATCAAGAGCTTTGAAGCTTGCAAGAGCAGGGGCAACAACATGGAGAGCCCTTCAAGTGGCTCATCTTAATTCCCTTACACAAGTTTGAGCCAAGTAGAATAGTCATATTATGGCTTAGCAGGATGAGGCCTCTTGGGCCAGGCCCTTGGATTTTCTTTAAGCCAATGTCGATATTTTTGTATGGTCAACTTCTGACATACCTGGGATTAACTTGGAGGTTATAGTGCATCGATTGAATGTTGACCCGCTGCACTAACTTTTGCAATAGAAGTAAAATTTCATTCTAGAGTATTAGTAGGCCATAGAGAAAGAGGTAGATAAGCTTCTGAAAGTGAACTTTATCTAAGAGATGGACTATCCTGAGTGATTGGCAAATGTCATCCTCATCAAGAAGGCAAATGACAAGTGGTAAATATGTATAGATTTCACCAATCTAAATAAAACTTATTTAAAAGATTGCTTTCTTTTGCCTATGATAGACCAACTCATCGATGCTACCTTATAGCATAAGATGCTCAGCTTCATGAATGCCTTCTTGAGGTACAACCAAATCTGAATGTCATCCAAAGATAAAGAGAACATGTCATTCATACTGGCTATAATAAAGAAGACTACATCGATGATATGCTGGTGAAAGCTTACTGGGTGGAGCAGCATATAGTAGATCTCTCAGAAACCTTTTGTATCCTAAGAAAGTATTGCATGAGCTCAATCTGTGCAAGTATGCTTTAGGAATAGTCTTGACAAAGTTTCTTAATTTCATGGTCACCACCAGGGATCGAGAAGAATCCAAAAAAGATCTGAGCTCTTATGGAGATGTCACCTTCAAGGACTCGCAATGAGGTGGAGCGCCTTATGGGCCAAGTGGGGTACTAAGCACATTCATGGCAAGGCTAGTAGAGAAGTGCTTGCCATTTTTCAAGACCCTGAAGCAGTCAAGGACTTCCAATTGTCGACAAAGTATCAAGCTACCTCTAATTAGCTTTAAGAGTATTTCACCTAGCCTCCGTTGCTACAGATAGTTTGTCAGATAGATGTTATATCTTTACCTAGCCACCAAGATATTGTGGGATATAGAGACTAAATATCTAATGATTGAGAAGATAGCCTATGCCTTGGTGATCTTGGTGCACCGGCTTTAACCCTACTTTTAGGCAAACTCCATCACTATGCTAACTGACCAACCTTTGAGGCAAGTCCTCCAGAAGATGGAACACATCGGGAGGTTTGTTAAGTGTATAATGGAGCTCAAAAAGCTTGACATCCACTATTGATCTCGACCCTTCATTAAGATCCAGGCATTGGATGACTTTCTTATGGAGTGTACATTAGCTTCCTAAGAAGATCGAGGCCAAGACAGAGCCCTTTGACACCACACCAATGAGTACTTGGATTCTTCATATAGATGGATCATCCAATGCTAGAGGCATGGGGGTTATGTTGATTCTTATTTGTCCTAATGGCATCATTACATAGTATGCCCTTTGTTTCAACTTTAAGACCTATAATAATGAAGCAGAGTATGAGGTACTCCTAGCAGGGCTAAGTTTATCTAGGAGCTTGAGATTCAACATCTCTAAGTTCTCAACGACTCTCAACAAGTAATTAGTCAAGTTCAAGAAGAGTACCAAGTAAAGGCTCCTTCTATGAAAAAGTATCTACAGAGGGTATGAGAAATAATCCCATTTTTCAGCATATTAGAAATTTTGTAGATATCTAGGATGGAGAACACCTAGGCTGATTTGTTATCAAAGTTGGTGACCTTAGAGCCTACAAACATCTAGAGCCTTGCCTTTGTAGAGACCCTCGATAAGTCCAACATTGAGGAGATGCCAACCCAAGTGATGCAGGTAGACCATGAATTGAGCAGGATCCACTAATCAAGCACTTGTAGGAGGGGTTGCTGCTAGTGGACAAGGGTGAAAGCTTAAAGAGTCAAAAGCCTCTCCATGTTCTATATGATGGTCACGAGAAGGATCTACAAGCAGTCCTTCTTCCTACCACTCCTTCGTTCTCTTTGCCTTTTCGGGGGTGAATATTCTCTGCATGAGATCCACAAAAGCCTCTGCAGGAACCACCTAGGGGGTAGGTCTTTGGTGCATAAGGTCTCGTGGTGAGGATACTACTAGCCAAGTATTTGTGAAGATGCAATTAAATTATTGAGATACTATGACCAATGCTAATGACATACCAATGTCTAGTACCTGGTCGCAACCCCACTCATTCCAATTGGCTCTCTCTTACTATTCACTCAGTGAAGGGATCCATTGTAGCCATAGTCTTAAAAAGTAGCCAAGCATGATGAGTTGGCAGCACTCCAAGCTTTGATGGAAGAACACATGCTCGATGTCATCCTAGGTCAAGGTAGCCTCGATGTCTCCCCTTGGAGGTTTTCGGATGGGGTTCACCGGGTTGGCCTGGACCTGGGAATTCTCCAAAATGCCAGTGATCTCCAGTTCCAAGCCATCGACCACTTCTTGGCCTCAATTGAATCTACTCTCACCTTTGTAAAAAGGTAGAGGGTGTAGAGTCTATTGCCTTAGATAGCGAAGGCCTCCTCCCTGGCTCCTTCGCTATGCTAGCAACATACACTTGAAGGTTGCTCATCTCTTGAGCATTCCGTGAAGCCTAGTGAAGATGATCGAATTCTTCTCCAGGATCGCCTACATTAGCATGAACTCTTTGCTCACGAACAATCGGGCAAGAAGCTTGGGCTGAAGGAGGGGTAGCTACCTCCTCCAATCTAGCAATGTTCTACTAGGAGACCTCTAATGCCCTTCGATCCTCAACTTCTTATTCCTTATCTGAAAACTATCAAGTTGCCTCTAGGGGGTCCCCTACGCTTCCTTGGTGATACTTTATCCAAGCTCTATCAGGGTCCATTCGCGCTCAAGTATCTTTTACTGATACTCAGAATGAACCACCCTATATTTAACTACCTCTACACGATCATGCAAAATTGGTAGCTCCATCTGCAGGCCTTGATGCCAAAGCTCATTTATAAATATGGCCAATTAGTCAATAGAACACTAACAAATAGGTGTCGGGTAGAACAAAGTACTTACCATCATGGCATAGTGGTATGAGCTTGAGAATGCCTTCTCAATAATCATGCCAAAGAAAAAACTCTTCATTCTTCAGAGGCACCATCCCTTGGGTCATTGTCCCAGTATGTTCTAAGTTGAAAGCTATGGACTAGTCTCCCTGGACCAGTTATCTGGGAATGGAGAGCGAGAAGCTTACTTAGGAGGGCTAAGCAAAGAGGCCCAACCACCTATTAGGGAGTCAGCCCATCCACCAAGTGAGGGAGTGGTTCCATGACTTGACTCAATGGCTTAGCCCTTGCAAGGAGAGTCTCATCATTAGCCATCATCATCCCTTTAATTTCGATGGCATCCACAATACCTGCCTCGATCGAAACACTATAAGTTAGCTTCCGATCTCCTTACATACTAGTCAAAAAACCTCCATGGCAATATTAGATGAAATCTGAATCATATCACCCTGATCTACTATATCCACTGCACCCATAAAGATGGCATTTGGACCAGCAATACTAGACCTTGGCTCAGCAAGCAGCTTTGTCACCATTGCCCAGATCTTGCCACCGATAGATTGAGTCCCTAGTACTTTCAGGAGTAGTTCAATGTCAAACAACTGCTTTTGGCCTTCAACATAGTTTGTGCCATAACCATAATAGGTTTATCACCGATCCTTGCTTTAGCCAGTAGCATGTCCCCAATAGTGCCTGGAGAAGGCCTCGTGGGGGGACCTCACCAAAAGCCTTGGAAGCTACGGAGCTTGGCTTTTCATCATTGTGATCCAACTTGATTATATGAGTGCTCTTCATGCTACTAAACATCCTTCTCTTCCTCTCCCTCTTTGACAAGCAAGCCTAAAGCTCTTTCCCATTGAAATTCAAATCTATAATGTTATGTGTCAAGGCTTGACGAAACACATCAAATAAGTAGGCAAAGGAGGGAGACAAGCAAAAGTCAAGTTAGAAACTCAAAAAGCTCATTCATTCCATGACTTCTTTTGGATTACAAGAATTCCACTATTACATTACAAAAGATAAAAGAAAATCATAAGGGGCATGACTTGACGTCACCCCCCTCCTGCTTTGCATCCCCTCCTATATTGGTTGAACCACTACTGGAAAAGGATGAAACAAAAGAAATTTTCCACCAAGATCAACCGCCAGGAGGTGCTTCCCTAACTTTGCTTTGCTTTTTGTGAAGCTAGCTGGTATGCCTCTTGCTTCCCTAGCAAAAGTTTACGCTTTACTTGAAGGCTTCCATGCTTCGATGGCAACCTCCTCGAGATGGTGTTTGGCAACGGTGACCTTTTCCTCCAACTGGGAGTGGATCTTCTCGATGATGGCCAAGACTCCAACTAGGCTACCTCCTTCCTGGATTGTAGTATACTCTTTTTGGCCTTTGCCAATTAGTCTTGCAGTTGAGCAGTTTTGGCTTCGCTCTCCTTGACTTAGGCAAACTTTATCTTGAGAGTCCTCGATAGCCTCGACTTGTAATATCTCTATGGAAAGCTATTCGACTACTATCGTGGAGATGGTGCTTAGCTCTTTCGTAGCCTCTAGAGACGATGCTTAGCTCTTTCGTAGCCTCTTCCTGCTACTCCACCACCTGAAGAAGGTAGCAGGATTAGTGAACCTCATTCTCCAAGCATTGGGCATGTTGAAGTAAGCCCCATGCCTCAAAAGTTCTTTATAGATCATCTAAAGGTCAGGCTAGAATCAAGTATACCTGAAATTGGTTAATGTCAAAGCTTTATTGTAGTGATGATATGGGAGAAATGCTAGATGCTGCTTATGAAGGATCACTCCAGTATCTTTTTTCTATTCTCTAAAGGAACAAACTCCTCTAGTAGCCTTGCATAGGTCTCAGCATTCGGTACTAAGTTCTTAGCTAGCAAATGGGAAGCATTCATGGAATCACAAGCACCCGCCTTCATGTTCTTGGGAGCGACCCCTTAGTAGTAGCAACTCTAGCAATGACAATACTAGCAACCTCGAAGAGAGGTGAGTCACTCTTCTTTTTTGATCGCTTCTCATTCTACTTGACCATCTTAATCGTAGTAGCCTTGCCCATGACAACTTTAGTCGAACCTTTGGGAGAAGGGGTAAGAACTACTCTCTTCCTTTTCTCTCCTAAAGGGTCGACAACCACTTATCTCTTAAACTCTATTTTGGAAAAGAAAATACTTACATAACCACAAGAAAGTTAGAAGCCTAGCCTCAATACTATCGAAGTTGAATGAGCAAACATTTACACTTATCCTTGGAAACAGGATCTCTGCGACTCAACTTCTCCAGGAGGTCTTTGCATAGGAACTTGACAAAGGATGGAACCTCGAGTCATTTTAATTCCTCCATCCATTTCTCTAACTCGATCAACTTCGGGTAGTCCAGTAATGCTGACTTCTCTAGTGATCCCCACTTAGTCAAGAATTTCCAAGTAGATGAGAGTATGTAGCAAAACTGGCCCTTCTACCCCGGGATGGAAGAGGGGATAAAGGGAAATGTGATAAAATGTATCACTAGTCCTTGCTCTGCAAGTGCACCTTCACCTAGAAGAACACTTGGAACACCCTCATCTAAGGGACCATCCCTTGGAGTAAGAGGAAGTAAACAAATCCGACTATCATCTATCAAACATTGGATACTAGTTAGGCCGGTCAAAACAAATACCACCATAGCAATTCGGCCACAATATCCAATACCGGGAGCCTTAAGCCAATACAAGGCTACTCAGTTCCCCCAAGTCGAGGTTACCTAGCCAGAGATGCCAAGGTTCTCGAGGGTCACCTCCTCCAAAATCTCATAAACACCCTAGATCCGTTCAATATCATCTTTGTTCATAATGTTACTCACCACATCCAAACTCTAATAAGAACTAAGCTAATCTATAGTAGAACCCTCAAAAGACATGAAGATCAATGGAAGAAAAGAAAGAATGAGGGAAAGAGGGACAAAAGTGAAGAGGAAGCATTTGTCGATATCCTAGTAGTAGGCAAAAACTCAAATTGCAACCATAGAGTTCTCTTTCCAGATGGTACCGATCTCCTCTTGTATGAGGAGGATATCATGGATGGCAATAATCATGCCTCCCCTATGCTATTTATAGTACCTCTTGAACAACTAGATTAGCAGTTTCGATTTAAAAGAGTGCTCTAATTGCCTATGCATACCAGCCTCCTCTTAGGAACTAAATGCTATCCGAATTATCACGATAGAAGTAACCAGCCATCATGCCGAGAAGTCCATCGCCATGATGTCTCTTTAGAGAGCAGAGACTGGCACATGCCTTCCTTAAATATATGGTGCATAAAGTTCTAGGTCATATGCTATCGAAGCACCACCTGAGTGACATGTGATGTCAGAATCTCTTTCATTTTGAGAACTCCAACCGAGGCACAAACATGTCTCGACAAAAGTCTCGTCTGTTAACTTTTTTGAGAGGGTCTTCATTAGTGTCATCCTTAGAAGGATCGAGACATGAAATTTAGCACCAATCCAGTTGGTGGAGCCATGGCAAACATGAAAGTATTCATACTTTCTTTGCTTGAGGTAGAAATAAATGTCTTAACCTTGAAAGTGGGGAGCAAGTGATACACCTATAAGTGGGCTATTCATCATAGCACCGATGATCCAATAGCAATGTGACACATCCATGATGGTAGATAATGAGGTGACTATCTAGTGTCTACCACCTAGCCTTTGATAGCCAAGTTGTAGGAGTTTGTGAGTGCTCCACCTGCAAGACAACAAGCAACGGCCCATTGCTGTGCTCCACTCTATGAGAACCTTATTTTAACAATCTCTGGATGTGCACTTTATTAGACGTGCTTGCCATAGAGATATGCAAGCTATTATTCTCTGCTATACAAACCACTATCTTGAAGGAGATAGTACTCACCTATAAACTTTTTTCTAGGACCTTTCATATGAGAAAGGATATTATCTTGCATGCCCTCTCCCAAAGATGGACTCTATATGCACAAGAACTTGCCCATCTCTTTCACAAAAGCTCTACGTTTCTCCTTCCATCTTCTATATTTTGCTCTTATCCATCCCTGGCCTTCTTCCACTCATACTTGCCCTACTCTTCCATACATTATAGCTCAGACCTCTATTGTTTATTTTTGCAAAAAACTGATTTAGGCATTGACGGATCCACCGATGGGGATCCCCTAATTGTGTCAGAACTTCCCTGTCTTTGGTCGTTTTGTAGAATTGGACTGAGAATTCAATCATAAGCTCGATGTTAACCTCTAACTACAAGGATCTCAATCGGATGTCTTGCGATTACGTCTCCTTCTTCAACTTCAACTCAACAGCTTAAGCCAACTTAACTCCCAGACAACAACAAAGTTCAATTAGATTATGATAATAATGTGGGTTTAATTAAGGAATTTACTTATTTGAGGATACAAGGGGCTAGTTAGAAAATATAGTGTTTGAGTAGAAGGGTTCTCCCAATTAGACTTGGCATGCTTAGTAAGTAACCTTAACATAACTAGGATATTACAAATCTTTAATTATGTAATAATATTTATCACATATTTTTTAATTATATGTTGTGAAATACTTCTTTAAAGTAAATTATATGTTTTCTTCCTATATACTTAAAATTTTTAAACTATGCTTGTCCATATTATAGTAAACCAATATGGAATCAGCATGAGCATTGATTGGCACAAGATGTGTGCCACTTCTACCAAACAACTATATTGATCACCCTATTATAGATGCATATTATGCTTAATATAAAATAGCACGGTATTGTTAGCTTTCGCGTGCATAGAGAGTAAAAATATAACTTTTGTTCTTATCAAATATTCTTTGTATACGTGTAAATTAATGAATCCAAGAAATATTATGACATTGGAACTTAATGTGCAACATCCGCTGACATGGAGCCTACACAGCCACCATCCGACAGCCGCATAGGTGGGGACTGCCACCTAGACACAGCCCCCGGGTGGAAGACCAAGACGTGCCTTCCTACCGAGGCGACTCCCAGCCGGGGTCGTGCTCATGAGGCGAGCCCTCCGTCTGATGTCAGCTCCCAGTCGGGATCATGCTCATAAGGTGAGCCCTCCTATCGAGGTCAGTTCCCAACTGGGATCATGCTCATGGGGCAAGCCCTCCATCTGAGGTGGGCACCCGGCCAGGGTTGTGCTCATAAGGTGAACCCTCCTATCGAGGTCAGCTCCCAACCGAGATCATGCTCACGAGGTGCACCCTCCGTCTAAGGTCAACACCCGACCAAGGTTGTGCTTACAAGGCTAGCCCTCCTGTCGAGGTCAGCTCCCAGCCGGGATCATGCTCATGAGACGAGCCCTCCGCCTAAGGTCAGCACCCAGTCGGGGTGGTGCTCATGCTGTCAAGGCGAGTTCTGGAGCAGAGTTCTCCCCAAGGCAGGACTCACCCCTGCATCAGAAAGGCCAACAGAAATTCAAACACGACGGGACGAAGCTTGACCACACCCAGCCATGAATTCAAACTCTATGACGTGCCACCTGCAAACTCTGCACGGAGTGTGCTCCGCCATGCTTTGAGCCCCGTGACGAGCTGCCACCCTGACAATCATGCAACCAGGGGTGGCAACCCGTGCAACGCAAATCTCCCCTAAAAGAAATATTCTATCAAGGCCCCAGGGCCCTGCATGCTGAGACGATCCCTCTAACAATGGAAACATCCCGCCATGGCATGGGGCTCAGTGGCACAGTGCCTGCCCCTCTTAAGGAAAATGACACCCCCAATAGGGGGGATCGCCTCCTCCTTCGGAAGGACCAGTCTGGAAGGGGGGAAGAAGGAGAAGCCGTGAGCAGTAGTAAGCCCCTCCAGAGAAGACATCGCAAGAGGGCACACTAAGAAGGACACCGGGATGAAACCCCAGATCTGGTCTGGGCCACCACACAAGGCACAAGTTCAGGAAAGGGGAAGGCGAGAGTTAGGCCGGCAAGTAAGGGAGAAAGGGGACAAGGGAGACGCCAGGTAGGGAGCTGGCTAGAAGATCCTCCCAGGCTCACCTATCCCATCTCCGTCTTGCTCTCACAATCTCAATCCTATATTTTCTTTCACCCTCTATGCGGAAAGTCTCCCGAAACTCTCCATCACAGAGGTTCTATTTTTCTTGGTCGTTCCACTAACTTGATCATCGGATGTCCCCACTAGAATCTCCGGCACGGGTCTCCTCTTTGCAGGCCAATCGGATCGAAGAGCCAATCCTCGAAGAGGAGGAAGCGCATCTAGTGGGAGGAGACACCCGACGTAGTGACGATGCGCCAGAGCTACAGGCCATGACGATCTGGACGGCAACAGAACTCTTTGTATACATGTAAATTAGACCTCTACATGAAATCTTGAATCTTGTATTTTTAAAGTACTTGAAATACTTTTTTGAAAACCATGTATATTTGTTAAATGATTATAATTCTTTGAATACTTTGAACTCAAACTATTTGAACCATTACTATAACTTGCAAAACAAAATGAAATAGTATGGGTAAAACAATTAGATTTTGTGTATTTGCTTCGGACCCATGGTGCATTTTGGAACCCACTAATGAACATCATATATTAATACTTCGATCGTTCTGGAACTTGATTATTTTAGACTTATATTGCATGGGTCAAGGACAATACTTTGGATCTACTCCACAAGAGTTAAATATAGTACTTTATACTATTTATAATGAGCCAGAAAAAAAAAAAAGGGTTCGAAGGCCTGGTCGGCCCACCAGAATGGACCGGCCTAGACCACCACGTGGCCCAGCGTGCAGTTCAGGCGCGGGATCAGGTGGGCGCGTGGGCGTGAGCATGCACGCGGGTGCAACCAGGCACTGGCGACTAAGCACGGCATGGGCGAGCGCGCGACCGGCGAGCGGGCGCGACGCAGGCGATGCGCGGGCGGGTGCACAAGGCGCGGCCCAGCCCGTAGTGCCAGCGCGCAGGCGCGACCCAAGCCCACGCGTGCGGCGTGCGCGGGCACGTGGGCTCGGCCCAGTTAGAAGCGGGCATGCTGGAGGCGTTTCCTGTGCATTTCATAGGTGTTTCCCCGTTGGTTTCTTGCGGTCCATGGGCTTTCTGAGTGATCTGGACCGTCCGATCGCCTGATCGAATGGCTGAGATGAGTCCGACTGAGTTTATGCTGATCAGAGGCTTTTGGATTCGGGACGCGACATGGTAGTATCAGAGCTTAGGTTATGATCATTTGGGACAGTGATACATGTGATTAAAATAATAATGATATGATGATTATTAGGATATGACAAGAATAGTATAGAGCTCAGGTTATGATGACATAAATTATGGTATAAGTGCTATGATAGATATGAGTGATATTGAATTCGGGTCATTATTGTTTGAAATTTTGATATAAGAGATTAAGAAATTAACATGATGATTAGTAGAACATGATAGAAATTCTGGAATGATTTATTAGTGAACCTAGATGGTTTAGTAAATTATATCAGAGTGCGTAGTGTAAGAATAGTGATTTAGAAGTATTATGATGGGAGCACTGATTTAAATCTCAATCAAGTTAATTTCGATGACGAAATTATTTTAACGGGGGAAGAATGTAACGACCCAAAAAAAAAAAAGGTTCGAAGGCCTGGCCGGCCCACCAGAATGGATCGGCCTAGACCACCGTGCGGCCCAGCGTGCAGCCCAGGCGCGGGAGCAAGCAGGCACGTGGGCGCGAGTGTGCGCGCGGGTGCAGCCAGGCACGGGACCGAGCACGGCATGGACGAGCATGTGACGAGCGAGCAGGCGAGTGACGCGCGGGCAGGCGGGCGACGCGCGGGCGGGCGCGCGAGGTGCGGCCCAGCCCGTAGCGCCAGCGTGCAAGGCACGGCCCAAGCCCACGCGCGCGGGCACGTGGGCTCGGCCCAGCTAGAAGCGGGCTCGCTGGAGGCGTGGCACGTGGCTCGGCCCAGCTGGAAGCGGGCTCGCTGGAGGCGTTTCCCCACTGGTTTCTCGCGGTCTATCACGTCCATGGGCTTTCTGAGTGATCTGGACAATCCGATCGCCTGATCAAACAACTGAGATGAGTCCGACTGAGTTTAGGCTTGATCAAAGACTTTTGGATTCGGGCGTGATACTATTTCACATGGATAATGTTGCCTTAGTTTTACAAACTAATAAGTTAAGATAGTGTTCTAGAAAAATTATCATAAACCATTATTGAAAGTATTTGTATAAGAAACTTTAGTTCTGTATTAACTTATAAAATGTCTTTTGGAATGATATTTGGAATACTAATTTAGAAAATGATATACATATAACTCTTTGAAATTATATATGCAATTTTGATTATACAAATCCTACCTTTATTAGATAATGTTAGCATGATTTTAAATGATTATATAGTTCTAGGTGATCACATGATTGTAAGAATTACATGACAATCCATAATATTTTTTCTTGTTAGTGTGATTGTATATTATTTTTGTTGGCATGTTTGTATACTGGTTATTATTATTTTTCTTTGTTAGTATGATTCTATATCGGTTATTATTATTTTTCTTGTATGGAGTCTGTGCACCAGTATAAATAATTTTTTAGATATATTTAATGAAATTGAAATAAAGATAATAAAATTTATTTTCTCTCTTTTTTTCTGTAGATATTTTAACATGGTATCAGAGCAATTGATCATTTAATATAAAATCATCATCTCTTCGATCTTTGCTGTGGCCATCATTGATGTATATAAAAGCTTTGAAGATTTTCTTTACTAATCTATTGATCTTTGTTTCTTGATAGATCCTCTATTTTTTAATTGATCTGTAGATTTTTTATTTTTTAGTAGATTAATACCCGAAGATTTTTTTTAGAAGAATCTATGACTATTCTCAACTACTTTTCTTCTAATATTTAATCTTTGATCATCTTTTCTTATCATTGTTCAAACAAATTTTCTTCATTATTGACCTTTAACTGCCTTCTCTTTAAATGCCGTAATTCTTTTCTATGATATTTTTGTTCTCTTTGAGGATGATTGACCTTCGTTTGCTTTCTATTTGAGTATGGGTCTTCTCTTCTATAATATTTTTATCTATAAAAATTATCAATCTTTAGCTACTTTCTCTTTAAGTATCAGCTTTCTTTCTTATGATATTTTTGTTAACAAGAATTATTGACTTTTAGTTGTCTTTTCTTTGAGTA
This sequence comes from Areca catechu, assembly GCA_021397845.1. Classification (NCBI taxonomy): domain Eukaryota; kingdom Viridiplantae; phylum Streptophyta; class Magnoliopsida; order Arecales; family Arecaceae; genus Areca; species Areca catechu. Next base: position 43,696,603 of record CM038047.1, on the reverse strand, counting down.
TCAACTTTATTACGAACGTCATGTATAGTCACATTACCCAAATTAGTCGTAACAGTAAATACATCAATTTATCATGTTAATTTTTGAGTATATTCATAATCTAATTTCCAAGCTCGAGTTGGCATCTACAATATCACATTAAATTTGAGTATTGGCAACATTTTAGGTGATAACATAACAATCCAAAATAGTTTTTCTTGTTAGTATAATTCTATATCATTTTTCTTTATTATCATGATTATGTATTAGTTGCTATTATTTTTTTTGATTAGCATGATTCTATATCAATTATTATTATTATTATTGTATAGAGTCTATACATTAATATAAAAACATTTGAAATGTATTAAATAAAATTGAAACAAAGATAATAAAATTCATTTTCTATCTTTCTCTTTCTCTTGTTTTTCTCTTTTTTATAAATATTTTAACAAATAAATTATTTTGTGTCGTTCATAGATAAATTCTTCAAAGTTTTTTTATTGTTATTTTAGTTACAGTGGTTGGTTGCTTATTGGAATTTTAGCTCATCATTCTTCTTGTATTATTTTTTGAAGCCTATGAGACATAGGAGGTGATGATAGGCAGTGGTCGGGAAGTGTGCTTACACCAAGTTCCTAGATTTAGTTGGAGCAATCCTATCTTCATAGTTTTGCTTGAAACTCTCTTTGATACTGTTGGAAACATAAACAAAATTTATTGTTCCTAGAAGACTCTATTTTGACCAACTCTTGGGATATGGAAAACACTTTGGAAATATATTAAAGAAATGCTACTTGCTGGTCAAAGAAATCTTTTATGTTTCCAAGAGATCTTATTTCAAGGAATGGTATTTATTATCTTGTTATTAGCAATGTCTTTTAATATTTTCTATAAAATGCACTTTGAATTCCTCTCCATGTATGAAACCAAAGAGTCATTCATAATTATGGCTCTTGGTATTTTGTGTAAAGGGTAATTGAAGGGTTGTAAAAAATTCTCTATATAAAGAGATATACATGAGCTATTGTGTGTTAAGAGAGTTGTAAAAATCTCAATGAAATACAAAGTTTTCTTTCACTATCAGTCCAACTCTTTTCCTACATTAGTAGAGAAATACTTCTCTCCTCCTCCTCTATTCTATCAAATTGGTATCAGAGCCAAAATAATGTCCACCAATAGTCTCCTACAACCCTCTTTTTCTCATCTTACCAAAACAAATTATGAAAATTGGTGCTTGCAAATGAAGGCTCTACTTGGATCCCAAGATCTTTGGGATCTAGTAGAAGAAGGCTATCAAGAGCCAAGAGAATGAGAGGCTCTAATCAACATAGGGAGTCTCGAAAGAAGGATAAGAAAGCCTTATATTTCATCTATCAATCAATAGATGAATCGGCTTTTGAGAAGATCGCGGTGGCAACCACCTCAAAGCAAGCATGAGAGATTCTCCAAAATTCATATAAAGGAGTCGAGAAGGTGAAGAAAGTTCGTCTCCAAACTCTTCGAGATGAATTTGAAGTCCTACAAATGAAGGAATCCGAATGTGTTTCGGACTATTTCACAAGAGTTTTAGCCATTGTCAATCAATTGAGGAGGAATGGTGAAATTATGGATGATACCAAAGTAGTAGTGAAAATTCTATGCTCATTAGATGTCAAATTTGATCTTATCGTGGTTGCCATCGAGGAGTCAAAGATTCTGGAAGATGACTATAGACGAGCTTATGGGTTCCCTACAAGCTCATGAAGAAAGATTCAACAAGAGGAGGCAAGAGCCTTTGGAGCAAATTCTTCAATCTAAGTTTTCTTTGAAGGAGAACAAAGAAGACTCAAGGAACGAGTCAGGACAAAGCCAACAACGACGAGGCCGTGGCTCTTGGAGAGGCCATGGTTCTTCGAGAGGCCATGATCATGGACGAGGAAGACTAAATATTGATGAAAAGAGAAATCAAAGTCCAAAAAGAGGAGGACAAGGAGACTTATCAAGAAGCCAAAGGTATGACAAATCTAAATCATATTGTCACATTTGCAAAAGAAGTGGCCATTATACATCAAATTGTTGGTATAACAATCAAGTAGAAGAAAAAGCTCATTTTGTGAATGAAAATGAGCAAATATTGTTGCTAGCAAGTAAGGAAGATGAAAGTGGAAAGCAAGATTTGTGGTACATGGATACCGGTGCTTCTAACCATATGTGTGGAAGAAAAGAAATATTCGCAGAGCTTGATGAATCCATCTCCGGCCAAGTTTTTTTTGGAGACAACTCAAAAGTCCCTATGAAAGGCAAAAGGAAGATTCTAATCCACTTGAAGAATGGTGATCATCAATTTTTCTCCGATGTCTATTATGTGCCCAACATGAAGAACAACATCTTGAGCATTGGACAACTACTTGAGAAAGGCTACACTTTCTTTATGAAAGACCGCAACCTCATGATAAAGATCATAGCAACAAGTTGATCACAAAAGTGGAGATGTCAAAGAATCGGATGTTTATGCTAAACATCCAAAATGAAGAAGTGAAATGTCTAAGTGCATGTATGAAGGACCCTCAGTGGCTATGGCATATGCACTTTGGGTATGTCAATTTTGGAAGTCTAAATTTTTTGTCTTCAAAAGGAATGGTGAACGGCTTGCCTCACATTGACCATCCAAATGAACTCTGTGAAAGATGTGTTCTTGGCAAACATTCAAGGAGTAGCTTTCCCAAGAAAGCTTCATGTCGAGCACGGAGACCGCTTGAGCTTATTCACACTGATGTGTGTGGACCAATCAAGCCTATATCCTTTGGTAAGCGCCATTATTTTGTTACTTTTATTGATGATTATACTCGAAAAACTTGGGTATATTTATTGAAGGAAAAATCAGAAGTATTTGGCACTGTCAAAATGTTTAAGTCTTATATTGAGAAGGAAAGCGGCTACTGCATCAAATCTGTGAGATCGGACCATGGAGGAGAATACAAATCAAAGGCATTCAAAGATTTTTGTGAAGAACATGGCATACGAAGATTCTATACAGCACCATACACTCCACAACAAAATGGCGTCGCCAAACGGAAAAATCAACCATTCTTGACATGGTTCGTAGCATGTTAAAAACCAAGAAGATGCCGAAGAATTTTGGGCTGAAGCGGTAGATTGCGCTGTCTACTTGCTAAATAGATGCCCAACAAAAGGCTTGGAGGATATGACTCCACAAGAAGCGTGGACCGGATGGAAGCCAAATATTTTCATTTGAAGGTGTTCGGAAGCATTGCTTACGAACATGTGCCCGATCAAAGAAGAAGCAAACTTGATGACAAAAGTACCAAACTTATATTCATCTGTTATCATTCGCAATCCAAAGCTTACAAGCTTTATGATCTAGTTGAGAAAAAGCTCCATATTAGTAGAGATGTGCAATTTGATGAAGGAAGTACTTGGGAATGGCAAGTAAATGATAATACATCAGAGGGAAGCACTTATATTGAAATTGAAGAAAAACAAGCACTTGAGGAACCATTGCTATCACCTCACACATCACCTCCCACATCACCGGCATCATCTTCTTTATCAGCATCATCCTCTTCAGAAGAAAGGCCAGGAAAGGTACGGAATTTGCAAGAGATTTATGAAGCTACTAATGAGTTGCATCTTGTATGTTTACTAGCTGATTGTGAAGAAATTACTTTTGAAAAGGCTATGCATGACAAGAAGTGGAAGAAAGCAATGGATGAAGAAATCAAATCCATAAAGAAGAATGAAACTTGGGAGTTAGCCACACTTCCAAACAATCATAATGCCATCGACATCAAATGGATGTACAAAATCAAGAAGAATGTAAGCAGCAAAGTTGAGAAGTACAAAGCTCACTTGGTAGCTAAAGGCTACAAGCAAAAAGCTGGCATTGACTATGATGAATTATTTGCGCCTGTTGTTCGAATGGAAACCATTCGAATGCTTATTTCTATTGCCGCACCAAATTCTTGGAACATTTTTCAAATGGACGTCAAATCGGCATTCTTAAATGGCTATATTGAAGAAGAAGTGTATATCAAACAACCTATGGGATATGTTCAAAAAGGACAAGAAGGAAAAGTTCTTCGGCTAAAGAAAGCTCTTTATGACTTGAAACAAGCGCCAAGGACCTGGAATTCTAGAATTGACACTTTCTTTAAAGCAAATGGCTACATACAATGTCCTTATGAACCGGCGTTATACATGAAGAAGAAAGATGGTGATATTTTTCTTGTTTGCTTGTATGTTGATGACTTGATATTTACCGGAAGCAATCCCTCCATGTTTGATGAGTTCAAACAAACTATGATTCAAGAATTTGAAATGACCGACATTGGACTTATGTCCTATTTTCTTGGCATTGAAGTAAAGAAAAGCAAAGAAGGCATTTTTATCTCACAAGAAGCATATGCAAAGAACATTCTCAAGAAGTTCAAGATGGAAGATTGCAAGCCAGTCAACACTCCTATGGAGTATGCAATTAATTTCTCAAAGAAAGATGAAGGAGATTTGGTTGATGCAACAATTTATAGAAGCCTCATTGGAAGCCTTCGCTACTTGACTAGCACTCGACCAGATATTCTATATAGTGTTGGTCTAGTTAGCCGATACATGGAGCCAAAGTCCACTCATTTAAAAGCCGTAAAAATGATACTCCGCTACATCAAAGGTACTATTTCCATGGTTTGCATTATGTACCCTCAAATAACTTTATCTTGTTGGATATTCGGATAGTGACTGGGGCGAAGACCTTGATGATCGAAAGAGTACCACTGGTTTTGTATTTTATTTGGGAGAAATAGCATTTACTTGGATATCAAAGAAACAACCCATTGTGACACTTTTACTTGTGAAGCCGAATATGTGGCGGCATCGGCTTGTGTATCACATGCTATTTGGTTAAGGAGGTTATTAAAAGAAATCTATCTTGAACAAGAGGATGCTACAATAATTGGAGTTGATAACAAATCGGCAATAGCATTGGCCAAGAATCCTGTATTTCATGAAAGGAGCAAGCATATTGATGTTCGTTTCCATTTATTCGTGAACATGTCAAAGAGGAGATTGAGCTAGTACATATGAAGACTGGAGATCAGGTAGCAGATATTTTTACCAAACCACTTAAGACAGATATTTTTCTCAAGTTCAAAATACTACTCGGAATGAAGGATGCAATAAATTTGGTTTAAGGGAGGATGTTGGAAACATAAACAAAATTTATTGTTCCTAGAAGACTCTGTTTTGACCAACTCTTGGGATATGGAAAACACTTTGGAAATATATTAAAGAAATGCTACTTGCTGGTCAAAGAAATCTTTTATGTTTCCAAGAATCTTATTTCAAGGAATGGTATTTATTATCTTGTTATTAGCAATGTCTTTTAATATTTTTTATAAAATGCACTTTGAATTCCTCTCCATGTATGAAACCAAAGAGTCATTCATAATTATGGCTCTTGGTATTTTGTGTAAAGGGTAATTGAAGGGTTGTAAAAAATTCTCTATATAAAAGATATACATGAGCTATTGTGTGTTAAGAGAGTTGTAGAAATCTCAATGAAATACAATGTTTTCTTTCACTATTAGTCCAACTCTTTTCCTATATTAGTGAGAAATACTTCTCTCCTCTTCCTCTATTCTATCAGATACTGTAGTTTTTGTAGAGCTAGTACTTGGATCTCTTGGAACCTTCGTGAAGTGGTTTACTGATTTATAGTTGATGTTTGAACTTGTGGTTATTAATTTGAGATTGGCCAATTCAAGCTTAATTTATGGAAATCTTGTTAGTTCCAAAAATTTTGTCCTGTTTGTGTTGTTGGTTAGAGGTAAGATGGTTGGCATCCACTGTTTAGCAAGTTGTCACCTTGCATGCTAGTGGGGCGAAGCCCTAAGCGCATGTGCGGTGGGTTCCCACGTCCCTCGGCCCATGCTTTTGGATCGAGACACGGCAGAAGCTCTGGTGCAATCCATTGTATAAATATTGAAATGAAATCTATGCGAGATTTGGGTTCTTTAATTATGATATTGAAGGTGACACAGTTTTATAATGAACATGGACTAAATAACGTTTTCCAAATTTCCGTAGCAGATATAGTAACATCTGAGATCATTTTTGGGTCAATCATCAAGGATTTTGAATTGCTTATTTGATTGGTTTGTTCATATATATATTTCACTTTGACATTTCCCATATCTTTGTTAATAAATTAAGAAAACATGGAAAATTGATTTTATACTTTGAATTCTTGATAATCACAAGGAATTAATCTTTACAAATGGTTTGCTAAGAGTCCGCTTGAAAGGATCATTCTCCAGGGTCTATACGAAAGTCTCACACAGATATACCGTGGCAAGTCTCAAGTCTCTTTCATTGAAAAATTTATGGTGAGTTGATGCACCTGTCCAATATATAGTAAAGATGCAGAAGATCCATGCAGAATTCCTCTCGCATCTTCCAATTGCTACAACCAAAATTAATAAGAAAAGGTCAGGTCGGAGCTAAGACAAAGTTACACCATAGCATCAGCCTTATTTCTTTTTTGTAGGAATATGGATGGTTCGCGTGAGAGGAGGAGGATTTATGTATGAGTACTGTTCCATGGGGTTGTTTCGGATCTTCCAATGATTCCCAATAGGAATCGCTCACATTAGTACGTATCAGCATCTTGAAAGGGTGTTAGCCCTAAAGAGAGAGAGTGATGGATGATGAATGGGTGGTGGAGAAATGGGGTGGCAGGACCATGAAAGAAATTTACAGGCAAAACTTTGGTGCACTGCTCCCTTGTGACCACCTTGCGATGGGCCCGTTTCGTGCAAAAAGGGCTCTCGAGACGCATTGTGAGGCGAGTGCACCACCGCAGCAGAAAGCGGGGAAAGGTCCAAAGAAGGGAAGGAAAAAGAGATTAAAAAAAGGGTTTACTTCGAAGGGTCATCGACAGCTGACAAGACCACCAACGGGCGGTTCACGGGTTTCCGTTGATTCCTCGGTCTTCATTCCCAAGTCTACCGTGGAAAGTTGGACTCATCTCACGTTCCCACCCAAATAATATTCCAGCTAAAACTCTTACAGGTGTCGATCTCTTAAGCATCTTGCAAGGCATTCGAATACAAGGCATCTTACAAGGAATCTCAGAATCCATGTGGAGGGGACAAGCATGAATGCATGCATGTATGGGAGTTGGAATTTCGGAAAGAGATGAGAGAAGGGAAAGACTGCACGCAAATGAAAAAGAGAATTTATTAGGGGTCAACAGGGTAACAAACAATACTAAGAGGTAAATAAAAAGAAAGAGAGGAAATAAAATAAGTACTCTTAGAAAAGATGACATGCAGGAGAGTCGGAAGGGTAGATACCGGAGGAGAGATGAGAGGACCAATCAGCTCTCAGAGGCTACCGCCGACCTGTCCTCTTATCGTGAGGTCTCTTTCTCATCTTTAACTCCTCCACGCATCCTTCCCTCCATGTAGGCCCTCCCCAAGCTATGAGAGAGCCTTATTTAACCCTTCCTTTCCTCTCCTCACCCTGGTGTTGTATGGAGAGATAGATTGATAGATTGGAAGAGAGGGCAATCGAAGTGGTAGTGGGGGCAGTCTAGTGGTAATCATAATTAAGACCAGTATCAATCTTTGTCTTAAGATTGTGCAAATTGAACCACTTTCTCTCATCTTCGTCACAACTTGCACCACTCCAACAGGAAGAAACCACTTGTATAGAAGTATTTATAGTGTGGGAGGGAGGGGGCGGGGGGGGCGATTCCAGAGTGCAACAGTGTATGGCAATTACAGCAGCCATGAGCGCAGACGACGGCAAGGATGCTCACGAGCACGACCTCGTAATGCCCGGCTTTCGCTTCCACCCCACCGAAGAGGAGCTCATCGAGTTCTACCTCCGGCGCAAGGTCGAGGGCAAACGCTTCAACGTCGAGCTCATAACCTTCCTCGATCTCTACCGCTACGACCCATGGGAGCTTCCTGGTTTGCCACTCCCCTCCCCTCCTCCCTTTAAAACCAATCTCTTCTATCTTTCCGCTTAACTTTATTCTCTTTTTTTTTTCTTCTTCTTTCTTTTTGTTGATTTTTGATGTTTTTAGACATTTTTTCGAGAATTGGTTATATCTTGTACGTGAAACATTAATTGAGGTCGTTAATCATCATATCTTTGCTTTCTTTTCGACAATATGGATTTGATTGCAGCATTGGCAGCAATTGGAGAGAAGGAATGGTTCTTTTATGTCCCTAGAGATCGGAAGTACAGAAATGGCGATCGGCCCAACCGGGTGACGACGTCCGGCTACTGGAAGGCTACCGGAGCTGACCGGATGATCAGAGCTGAGAACCATCGATCGATTGGATTGAAGAAGACCCTTGTCTTCTACACCGGGAAGGCTCCCAAAGGCGTCCGAACTAGCTGGATCATGAACGAATACCGTTTGCCACAGAGTGAAACAGATCGACATCAGAAGGTAACCTTGAGAAATTCTTATAAGCCTTCCATATATGTTATCAGATCTAAGTCCTCTAAGGCAGGAGGTGGGGGTGAGGAGGAATAAAGGGGACTTTTTTCTGGTGATCTAAAAGACTGGCATGGCATGATTCATGAGACTCAAATTGTGTAGCACCGCACCTTTTAAATTTCTCTTCTTTCATTTCTCGAAAAAAGAAAATTTCTCTTTTACCGATTATGTATTTCTTTTATATATGATTCTCATTAATTAAACCTAATTATACGACAGCATTTTTTTAGTTTTAGTCCCAAAAATTATGTTGAAGTTGAACAAGAACCACTGATCGGAAGTTAGGGTTAATTTCTAAATTCTTCTCCAGGAATCATTAGGTTTTTGCGAATTAGGGTTTCATCCTGCCATTGCTTTAGCCAATTAATTAAAATAAATGAAAACGAAAATTCTCTCTTCGGCCTTCTATCCCTTTTCGTCTACATGATTCCCTTTTCACTCGGTGCCTTATTCTTCAGCTTTCTTGCTTTTAGGGCAACAAGGAGAATTAGCTTAAGAATAAGAAAGAAGTAGAACGAGGAGGAGAACAAGAACAAGAAGAACAAGGCTTCGACAAAATTTCTTGATTCTCTTCTTTCTTCTTCTTTCAAAAGCTTCTCCTACCCCTCCTCCTGCTGCTGCTGTGAAGGTTTATTTCACAAAATTTGCTATTTCTGCAAAGCAGGCATTTCTTTTTGGGTGTTGATGTTGCTACGTTTTAAGTAATTTCTTGTTGGTCGATCGTCTCCTCCTCCTTTATCGGTCTTTTTCTTCTTCTTCTTCTCCTGCAGCAACTTCCTTGTGCTCTTCTTCTCCCTCCTTCCACTTCTTCTACTTCAACATCGCAATTCGCTTTTATGTGCTAAGCTTTGATTTGGCAACGGTCTCGTGCTCCCCGGCCCCTCGTCCTCCGGTCTCCTACTCTTCTTTCCGATACTTCTTCTTTGGAGTTCTGATTCCATTTTCCTTTGCAGGTGGAGATCTCGCTCTGCCGAGTCTATAAAAGATCTGGGGTCGATGACCACTGTCAACTCTTGGGCGCGCTCTCCTCCAAGGCGTCCTCCTCTAAAGGGACCGGACCAGACAAGAAACACGCTCCATCTCATCAACCACCACCGAGCTTCCAAACGTTTGCAGGAGACTGCTCATCGTCGGTGATGGAGAAGGCACCCAAAATGGGAGGCGGAAGCGGCACCCACATGTCTGCACCGGTGTTACAGAAACCTGCTCTCTATGGAGGATCGACAGCCTCGGTGGCTTCTCTGAGCTCAACTACATCAACCGAAGAGGACGGTACTTCACTCCACCATCCAAAGAATACAACTGCTTTAATCCCAACATGCTCGGTCCTCACTTCTGCTACTTCCTCCGTGGTCAGTCCTACGATCGACGAGCTCCAAAGTTTGATAGGTTACAGCAACCAAAACTACATGAACCAACCCAACCCATTCCTCCCATCGCAACTGCAACCTCAATTGCTTCCCTTCAACACGCTGCCCGTTTCATTTCCCACCATTTCAGACAAGCTCTGGGAGTGGAATCCCCTCCACGAGGTTGGCAGGGATTTCACAAGTTTCAAGTGACTGATGTATGCTAATATACTAGCATACACTGATCAGCTGTCTCCCCTTTCTTTTCCAACATATGTAGACTTCTAAACTTTATTACTGTGGGTGAAAACTTATATTTGTAGGTTCGGTATGGAGGTCCACTAAGTTTCTGCCAGTTTATATAGATTGTCTTCACGTGTTAGAGTTTTATTCTCCCTGGATACTCCCAAGCCTATGTGATAACTTTGGTTGGACAGCAAGGAGGATGGGACTTTCTTTTGGGATTAAAGTTCCCATTATTTGACCTCTGGGACATAAAATAATGATGCCATGATTGGTGGAGGACTTGCAGAGGGAGATGTCAGGGAGGTTGGATACATGGGATGTACCACTCTGCAGGCATGTGATTGCGGCATTGTCTTTTTCTTTGGGTGGTGGGACTGATCAAACTCAAAGCAAGCATTCTGCATGTCTGCTTCCGTGATGGTGGCTGGAGTTATGGAGGACGATAGATGCATGTTTCGGATAGGTTTTAGGGGTGGTGGTCAGTTATTACTGAAGCTGAACTCTTATTTGTTCTCATCAATGAATTTAAAATGACCGATATATAGGCATTTTATCTTCTGTTCTTCTAATTTGGCATGTATTTTCTAATTTGGTATGGTCATGAGAGGAGGTTACAGCCTATGTAGGTTTAGTGTTGCACCTCATCTCACTTCCTCGCAATGAATTAAAATGTTTGAGATGTGGGCTTTGTATAACCTTCCAGAGCTTAATTAAAGTTTCTTCTTGTTGCATGTAGGTCTAGTCTAGCACTCATTTCACTTGTTCCCTACATTAATGAAATTAAAATGACCAGAGGCAACAGCACTTGACCATCTTCTGAAGTGTATCCTTTTCTGTTAATATGGTTTTCTTATTCGGACAGTATTTAAGAATTATATATATCGTGAGAGGAGTTTGGTGCCTAGCTATATAGATTTATATATGCTCATATATATGATGGACAGGTATTGTAGAAAGCTAGCCTTTGCACTTTATTTCACATATATTCTCCACCAATGACTCCTCCATGAGTTTAAACTGTCTCAGACATAGGCACAAATATAAATTAATCTTCCAGAGCCTTTATTTCTTTGGATTTTGGATGTCTTTTCTAGGCTTGGCTAATCTGTCAGATAAAAATAGCCATGAATGGGGTGTGAAACTTAGATCTGAGCTCCTGTCATGTTCTTGCCCATGCCTAAGAAGTGTACAAATATTCTGGTAGTCCAAGTTCACTCGGAGAATATATGCATGCATGCATAAAGGATCGAAAGATTTGGATGTGGAGATCCTGTGAGCACCTCAACCACCTCCACTTCTAGCTTCAGGCCCAGTCTAATATTATATACATGCAACTTGTCTTAACCAGAAATAAGCCATGCTATGAACGTGTGCTGCATTTGAATGCATTAGTGGCGATGACTTTGGAAGATATATAGAGAGGGAAAGCCTTTTTAGATCATGTTCCATCTTTGTTATTCTATGAAACCTTTTCCTTCTAGATGCCTTTTCGAGATACTTCCAATTTTCCATATCATAATATAGGAGAATGAGCAAATACTGGGGCCTCAGCAGTCAGTGCAACATCAAAAGAAATTAGATCTTCCTTTATTTCCATTGGCTTCCCCAAAATCTCGATCTTAGCCAAGCATAAATTAGCAAAAATATTGGTTAAATCCTCTCATTAGGAATGGCTTTTTTTTTTTTTTTGGGTAAATGATGAATGGCTTTTCAATAAGTCTTCTTGGCATGGCTGAGCAATTAGCGTGGTGATCGAGCTGTCAATCAAAGAACTTTCATTCATAGATCATCCAATCCAGACTAATACTAGAAATACAATAGTAACATTTAACAACATAAGCTAGCCAGAAAGGCAAAGGCTATAAATGACTACTGCGAAACCTTAAATTTGTGAGATTGTTTCATGGATAAGATTGTTATATATACTTGTTTGAGTCCTTTGCCAGATAATGATCAATAGGACAGATTAAATCTCAAAATAATCAAGAGAATGGTTGCTTTGGTTTGCCATCACGGTACACAACGTTACTAATTCATCTTAATTTGTTAGGCCCACGAATTTGTTGTTGTAGATGATGAGTCGTTTGAAAATGAGGATTAACACCTTAATTTTAAAAGATGAAAAAGAGTACCAGAACAAAGATACGATGCAAGAGTGCCGACAAGTAACTCTCCTAGCTAGGACACCTTTCGATTAAAGAAACACTTAAGCAAGCCAACAACTTCTAGCACAGTTGGTTGGCATTTCACTTCTGAGGTATTGTCCTTCAGAATGCAGAAGGTTCGGGAATCAAATTCTGATCGAAAATTGCTTAAAAATAAAAATTATTCAGATTTTGAGAACATTGAATTAGCTAGGATTTCTGAAAGCAGAGGTTATTTGTTTGATGACAAATACAAAGAAATACAGTTCGCATGGTTGAAGCTAAAGCAGCTACAAAATTCAGAGTGTAGATTTTTTCACATTGCAGGCTATTGCCTTAGCATCTAGAGGCACAAAAGGAAATGAAGTGTGGATTATCACATGTTCTTTCCAAGGAGTGTGGTCACTAATCTACAACAGCAGTGAATAGCCTCAACAAAAACCATGAGAATAATTCTCCAAAAAAAAAAAAAAAGAAGAGTATTTCCTGATTAGGCTGTGAATAATTACTCTTGAATTGTTTCAAAATCAAACAATTAATGGATACAAGAATGATACCTGTATGATGCATGGAGAGATATTAAATATATATATATATATACAAAATAAAATAATAACAAATCTTTTAGAAAATAGAATGAAAAATAAATTATAAGTAGAATATATTTAATAACTAATGACAATTTTGGTTCCAACATCTTGTTTAGAAAAACATCAGCATTCATGGAAAAGATAAATTGTTTGACAAAATAATTGAATGCTTGTTGACGGATAAACAAATATTTGCTTATGTTGAGATATCCGATCCCTTTTTATTTGATCTAGAAGATTCCAATTCCTTCTCTTTTAAAGTTGCCATGCAATAAATATATAGTATATTCATGTTTATAACTTGAGAACTCATAATTGTAATTACACTTAATCTAAAATAATTAATAACTCATAAATACCAATTTGTAAGATATTTTCTACATGAATATATAGCTAGCAATTTGTATGCTTGTTATAGATGGAGCTAAGCAACACTTAGACATAGATATTAAACATAGTGTTGATTTATACATTTGACTCATGTAGGTTATTAGTAACACCTAGATGCCAGTCTCTAGATAGGTTTCTAAAATAATTCTAAATAGCGTTTTAAAATATTTTTTTCAAAAATTTCCCCCTATGCATATGGAGGAATTTTAAAAGGAAAGTTTTCATAATTAACTTTAGCATGGCTTACTAAAATAATTAACATTTTTTTAAAATATCTTTAAATTTTATTTTCCTCCATGTGCATGTACTTTAAATGGCTAATTTCTTTTTAAAAAAATAAATTCAACAGCATTTTAAAAGAACTCTAAATTCAATTTTTTAAAAAAATAATGAAGACAAGTTCCACTCGAATTGGAAATTTATTTTGCATTTTTTTCTAGCTTCTTAAAACATTTTTTTTACTCACATTTGAAATTTATTTTGAATTTTTCCCTCTATGAACATGGAGAGAAAAATTCCTGAAAGGAAAAGGAGATTTTTTCTTCCAATGTGCACGAAGGAAGATTTTCATGAAAGAAAAATCTTGGTAACAAACAATTTCTAAAATAATTAATGACTTTCCAAAATAACTCTAAATTTGGATTTTTTTTTTTCTTTCATGTGCATATATAGACTCTAATCAAGCAATATTTTTTAAAAAAAATAATTAAGAAGAGTCCCACTCTTTCCTAAAATAATCAAGAAATGTCCCACTCAATTTCCAAAGTAATCTTTTCTTCTCCACCAAAAATAATAATTTTTTTCTTCATTGTCCGTGGAATTAGTTAATAGCATTCTAAAATAACTCTAAATTCATTTTTTTAATGTGTGTGGACTCTAAATGACCAGTATTTTTTTATAAAATAATTAAGAAGAGATCCCCTAAAACTTGAACTTATTTCAAATCTTTTTTGAATTTTTTCCCTCTATGTGAATGGAGGAAAAATTTTCAACTTCCCTAAAATATTCTTTCATACTCAAATTCAATTATTCGAGCTTTTCCCCAGCAAGTGTGGAGAAAACTTTTGAAATTAACCTTAGCATGGCTTCATAAAATATTTTTTGGATGATTTTTAACATATTTAGATATGCACAGTTTCCTAAAATATATTTTCATATGCACAGTATTTCTAGCATTTTTAGATATCTTCAATATATTTAGATATTTATATTTTGCCGATATTTCAGCTGATTTTCCTATAATTTTCTTTCTATTTTTTTTCTGAATTTTGGATAGGAGCCAAGCTTTCTCTTTTCTTTCCATTTAATAGATATAATAATTTGGTTGATGATCCCAAAAATGAAAAAGAAAAAATCATAATTAAAAATTCTATCATTTTCAATAGCTTAGATAGTTATGATTCTAGCTTCTCCTGAACTACAACTTCCTGGTTCCTACCTTAATAAGTAGGTGGGGCAATGCTTTTCTTCTTTAGGATGTCTACGAGTAACAAGCCTGAGCAAATTGCAGAACAGGTCCAATCCTGTCCAAAAATCAACCTGACCATGCCCAGGAACCTCACCTGAAAACCCATGCACCCAACCCAAGACTCCAAAATAAAGAGAGAGAGAGAGAGAGAGAATGTATTCTTTTTCTTTGATCAAGGATATATATATAACTGCTAAGGCAGTAGTCTGGTTGGTAGACTTTATTTCACTACCAACAGATTGCGGGTTCGATGCATGATCTCGTGGATGACTCGATTAAATCCAAAAATTTTTCTAGAGATTGCGGGTTCGATGCATGATCTCGTGGATGACTTGATTAAATCCAGAAATTTTTCTAGGACCTGCGACAGTTGATATGACCTGGATGACTTAATTAAATCCAGAAATTTTTCTAGGACCTGCGATAGTTGATATGACCTGAGAGATCAGGATCTCCTCTTTATCCCCGTTCTACTAGCCAACCTCTTAATGAGGGGGGGGGGTGGGGGTGGCGGTAATCTTGTTTAAGAATTCCTTCAACCACCATCCAATGTAAAATCATCACAAACTCCTCACTTCTGGAATGTTAATATGGTAGCACTTTGTCCAATCTACCTCATCTCCAAAACCACATCCTCTCCATTTGGTTCAATTGGAAGTAGCAGCCGCCACTAAGTAACGCTCATTGTTTATAGTTTTATGGAGAACAGAAGAAATAATTGAATGGTTACTGCTAATTTTTTCCTTGAAAGAAAACATCAAAGAAATGCAGCCAAGACCTCGACCAACTAAATGGATAAATATACCGAGCAGTGAGTATTCTGAACCCTACACAGGTTTGGAAACAGATTACCAGGTTCTCCTGTAACACAGGCAGAAAAAACCAAAACCCCGCAATAGTGATAGAACAGACAAATAATTATGCACAAATATTTTACATCTCGATCAAAAAAGATATACTTTTATCATATCCTCAAGAAAAGAGTGCAAATTTATATAGAAATTTAGTGCTTACAACACTTTTTTTCCGGTGGATATTAAAAAAAAAAAAGAGCAGCTTTTGATGCATTAAGCTCAAGAGCAATGCAAAATTATTCTCTTTTTCCATGTTGGTTGCCAGTTTCCAGAAGCAAAATGAAATCTCCAGGGCATTTTGAAAGAGCATGAAGTGAACCAAGTACAGGAAGATCCATGAGGTGGAACCAGAAGTGATCATTTGATGCCTTCACTACCTTATTGCCTTCAATTGCCGGATGTTTTCAGCAATCTCAAGAGCCAGCTGAGTAGTGATACTCCAATTTAGTGCCAACAGAAAGTAGCAGCTGCAAAGAGCCAGGTAGACTAGTAGTCAGTAACCAATTCTAGAAGCAAATTTCTGTGTACAGTGAACATGCCTTGACAAAACCCCAAATGAAAACAGCAAACAGTAAAAAAGAGGAAGTGCCGCATTTTGCAAATTTTACATGAAGCCCCATTTATTGATGTTTAAAGAAAATTGAAAGCATCCAATTGATAAGCTGTAATATGAGAATAGTCCAAAAACTAGACTAACTATTCGACTTCATTTGGATTGTTAAAGGATAGGACAAATGATGCTTCTGGCAGAGTTGACTGATCATCCACCCATATAATCATTTGGCTGCATCCAGCCAGAGAGGTGATGCATCAAAGTAAAAGACAAAAGTGGTTGACATCCTTTTCACATGGTGAAGTTCAAAAGCAAAGCAATCAAAATTAACAAAAAAAAAAAGAATTTCAAATCTATGATCAGGACACATGTCAGAACTTCAATTCATAAGTTGTAACAACTTCATTTGGGAGAAAGAAGAACTATAGTATCGATGGTGTTCATTAAGGGCGTTGAGGACATGATACCATTAACATTCAGCGACAAGAAAACGACCGCAAAGATCCAAAGATACCAACAGAAAGAAAGAAAAATTGCAGCTAATGAGGATCACATATATATATAAGCATGGGTAATCACACAAAATGTTACATGATCTTCAATGAGCAACTCTCACAGACAGGGTGAATGCCAAAATAAATCTAATAAAAACTAACCTCCAAACTCAATGAATAATCTAAACAATAAATTTAGATTAACTTATACCAGCAACCTTCCTCAAATCAGCTTCAAGGGCTTCCACCATATACTTGCGAAAACCAATTTTTGGCTTCCTTGCAATGCATCCGCAAGGAAAGTATTTGAAAAGGAAGACATCAACTAATAAATTATTCAAGACAAGAAACAAGATAAAAAAAACTGTACTTTGATAACTGATTGCTTACTATCATAAAATCCTATCTCATGTTGGTGGTCTGATTTAGTTGCAGAGATATAGGACTGTTTAACAAAAGAATGCTGAAAAACAAAAAAATGATATTGAGAACGAACACTGAATCTGAATCTCTCATCATGTAGAAAGGAAAGTGATCCTCAAAAGCAATCAACATTAAATAAAAAATGTCTGATAATGAATCATCTGAAATAAGAAGGGAAAAAGAGCACACAATAAAATATAACATTTCACCTCAACATCTTGATAGTAGCAAGATGCAGTACGCATACCGTATGTTGTAAAATTAGATAACTGCATCCTGCATAGAGAAAACACAGAGAGCCCAAGTTCTTCCCTGTACAACTTAAATTACTGAATACTGATAAAACTGTAAGAATCTAATTGGGAGAAATCATTTGGAAAGGCAACTTCTCTAAATATTGTAATTGAAAATGGTCATAATTATAAGAGAGGTATGTATTCAGACTGTAGACCAAGTCTGTAGCTGAAAGGGATTTGTTGGTAACCTTAGATTTGCAATGACTCTCATTTACACCAAGTAAAATAAACAGGTTCATAAGGAAGGCCATGTTTCAGCGATGCTAGTTGGACACATGACATGGGTGTCAAGTGTCCGAGTGTTGAGAAGAGTCCAACATAGGGATCTTCTAAAATTCGACAGGGACGTGTAAATATGCATGCATGCATGCATATATATATATATATATATATAGATAGAGAGAGAGAACTAGACTTATGCTTCTCATGTTCATTATAAAAAAGAAAGGGGAGCATCAAAAGTAGATACATCATGATGATGGCATTGTGATTTCATGGGATGAAGCAAGGTTCGGCGTACCGGTACCGGGTGCCGTACAGGTGGCCGGTACCGGTTCGTACCGAACCGTACCATGCCGACACACTATACGGCGGGGCATACCGGTTCAAACCGGTACGCCCTTTTTTTTTTTTGATTTTATTTTTTTTGTAATTTTAAGATTTTTATTTTATTTTTTAAGGGTTTAGGATTTAGGGTTTAGGGTTTATTTTTTAAGGATTTAGGATTTAGGCTTTAGGCCAGTTTAGAATTTAGGGTTTAGGATGGCATACCGTTTTATGGTTTAGGACTAAATACTAATATTTAGGACTATTTTCAATTGAAATAAAAAAAATGATAATTAAACAAAGATTATTAGCAATTAATGAAAGTAAAATGTGGCATAAACATATAATTACATACCAATATCTAGAATCGGGTAGAGTGACGATATCCATAAATATAGGAATCATATATGTACTTTGTAGAAAATTCGGCATGTCCCTCCTGCCAAGCAGCATGATACTCCTCTAAGCTCATCCCAGGAGGTATGTATGATAGGTCATAACTAATCGCAGATCCCTCTCTGATGTCCCGACTCTGAGAACTTTCCAGAGACTGATGATATGCAGTGCAGGGGGGAATCCAAATATACCAGCAACAAAATCAGATGCATAAGATGTTTCGGGATAATAACCACTGTATGCTGACGTCTCGAATGCACCATATGGATCATATGGACCAGAAGCTGCCAGTAGCTTTGCGGATAAGAGGATCCTGAATATGAGGATGATCCAAATACATCATGGATCCTACTCCACGTGCAAGATCTACAGCTGTATCGTGTCCCGAACGACCACGCGGAGCCCGTCGCCTATATGGAATCGTGTCACCACGGGCACGGGGTCTATCAGATGGTACTCCATGATCTGTATCCTGCATAGCATGGCAAAACTGCGACTCCCCAGTGAATCGAATAGGACTAGGTGGCTACGACTCCTGTCCTCCTGCCCCTCCCTGATCACTAGATCCTCCACTATCTAAAGCACTATCATCACTCTCTAGTATCTGAATCTGAGTGGACTGAGTGCTCCGATGGAGGTGCAACTGTCTTTCCTTTTTCTCTATCTCCAAGTCTACTAGATGGTGGGGACGGACGATGTGCTGTATCTGCTGGAGCCCTGTGAGGAATATGACTTGTTGCCCATTGTCCAGCATCCACCCCAGCCTCAATAGCAACAAACTGGCTAGTTGAGGAGGCGATCCTGGCTCATCAAGCTCTGGAATCTACTGCTGACCCATGACCCACCCAATCATTGGATCTTCATCATCAATATATGAACTTGCAGTGGGATCCGGATATTTCAATTCTACTTCTTCCTGAATATATTTTAGCCTCAACCTTAAATTATAGTGTACATATACAAAATCGTTGAGGCATTTCTGTTTTAGACAGTTCCTCTGCTTGGAGTGAATAAGACCAAATGTAGACCAGTTGCGCTCACATCCACTGGAGGACACCGTCTGGGAGACGATCTTCACTGCAAGAACCTTCAAATTTTTAGCAAATCCACCAAAATGCACCCACCATTCAGCTGCAAAAGACATTACATCCTTTAGAATTTTAGATTTGGCAAAATAAAAAATTTAATTTGATATAATATTAGACTTACTCCTTAGCAGTACCTACCAGGATTCATCTTTGATTTACTTCTGACCGCTACAGTGAATCCAAATGAATCTGTGCCCTCCCTAAAAAATTTCGTCTGCCAGAAAAAAATTTGTTAGCTTGTTGAAATTAATGCTCTTAAAAATCATTTAATAATTTCAACCTTACTTCTTCAAGGCATATAGCAGCGATATCTGGATCAGGCTCCATCTTATATATAACATTGCGCAGGGCAGATATAAGATCCTCATCCATGGCAATGTCTGGTACGGAGTACTGAAATCTCGGATTTAGATAGTAAGCTGCATATATATTTTAAAAATCAGTCAAGCGTACTTGTATGAATCTAATTGAAACTTAATTTTTAGAAACTTCATAAAATACTACGTACCTGCTAGATGCAAATCCGAACTCATTTGATAACTCCACCATCATGATCCGGATATACTCATATGCATATGATGGATCTGCCTCTTGGATCTTTTTCTTTATCCTTTGCATCATGAAATATAAGAAGCCCATCTGAGCATACCTCTCGAAATCCACGGCACGAAATACCTCATATAGAGGCTTGATAGCCTCCACTACCCTCTCAGCCCGTTGCCAGAATGTCTGTCTCGTCACTAAATTCTCCACATTGCTTCCCTCAGTATTTGTCCTGGCAGATCTGCTCTCCTGCCAGTCCTGACTGACAAACATCTGACGCAGCTCTACTTTTTTGCCAAGAAGACTATCAAGTACAATAATTAGTTGCAAACCGTGTGACCCCCGATCTCAATATTTCCCTATAAATCTCCTCATCAATGATAAGACCCATGTATGGTTATATATAAATCTGGTGATAGACTGTGCTAGCTCAACAATCTTCTGCACCCTGAAAATTTTACCAATATCCATCAACACGAGGTCTATACAATGTGCAGCACAAGGGATCCAGAAAATATGCGGTCGCCGCTCTATCAAGATCTGCCCTGCGGTCCTGTATTGTGATCCATTATCAGTGATGACCTGCACGACATTATGCTCTCCCACCTGATCAATCACCTTCTCCATCAATCTGAGGATATAACTGGCGTCGTGCACCTGATCTGAAGCATCAATAGACTTCTAAAAAAAGTCTTCCCATCACAATAAGTCAAAAAATTGATGATGCTCCGTCTAGTAGGACCGGTCCAACCATCACACATCACCATCAATCCATACACAGGCCACTTGCTCTGATACGAGGATATCCATCCTTCTATCTCCTTATTGTTGTCCAGAAGATGACCATAGATATCTCTCGATGCTGAAGGATCTACACCTGCACCAGCAGCCTGTATAGATGAAATAGCAGAGCGATAATATGGATTGTCTGCTGCATTGGCCGGGATATGACTGAAATGAAACCAGGAGGAGATGCCCGCCACATATCCTTCTTCTTATCCTTTTTAACATTGTGTCAATCCTCTGTTGCTTGGAATCTCTACTGAAAAATGCATGTGGATCGACATCATGGATAGTGGCTCCCTCTAGAATATCCCTGGGCTTGGAAAACTTCCTCCTACTGCCAAATGCTCCCAACATGGATGCAATATGGGCGGTGTCTCTCCTATCCTGGAGCACTAGCAGAAACGAATCCCGATCCTGACTCAAAAGCTGATGACCCGAATCGTTGTCTATGTCTGGCTGCCTCCTCCTACTGCCTCTGCTCATACAAACTCGCCTGAATAGTAGCCTCCATCTGTGCCTCCTCATCAAAGGAATAGATGCTTCCTCCGACTCCCTGGAATGATAAGAAGATGGTTCTGCGGCTCTGCGGTCCACCTCTGCCTTCTTCTTTGCTGTTATTTCCTTCCCAGCTTTAAAATCAGCAAAGTGTTTCTTCATCAACTGACGGACCTCCTGTGGACACTATCGGCATGCAAATATATCAGGATAGCCGCCAGCCAAGTGCTGCTTCAACCTTTTTACCCCCCACCTTTGAATTCGGTATTGTACCATTTATACCTCCAATGATGCCGATCCGAGAGCATCTCTTCATGTGACCAGCCAATATTCCGTTCCGGATCATTCTTCCTTCTTGATGGATCCATACCTGAAATATTTAAATTATATATAAGGTCAATAATAATCTTTATTAATTAACACTTTATTAACCTAATTTTTAAAATTTAATTTATTTTTTAATTTTTTTATTTAAAAAATTCAAAAAATAAAGAAAAATAAAATAACTAAATTTTAGATTCATGTAGGATTCTATCATACATACTACATATATTTTTTTAAGATCCTAGAAATGCATTAAAAGTCTTTTTTTTTTCAATTTAAGACCTATGGGCACTATTCATGAGATGCACAAAACTTAATAAATCGACATGAAATTTATAGTAAAGTAACTTACAAACCCTAGATTAATAATTTATAATTACAGTTTTTTTAATTAAATTAATTTATTAATTCGAAATTAATTTTAATTTAAAAAATTATATACTTAACAAAAAATTAAATTTTAGTATCATTGTGTAGATCTATCCTAGATTTACCACATACTCTAAAATCATTGCCAACAAATAAACTTTGACAATATTTCTTCTTAATTTTCTATTTTGCACGGATTTTAACAAAAATTAATGATACGAAAAATGAAAATACGGAAAAAGAAAGGCATACGTACCTTGATTCTACCTACCCCTTCGATTTTTGCAGGTTGGATTGGGTTGAAATTATTCCACGAATTTTTTTTTCTGCATTTTTCCTTCCACGGTGCGCTGCAGCAGAGGGCACAGAGAGCTCTTACGCCTTTCCTTAATTAAAAGGAAAGGCATCTCCCCCCCCCCGACAAAACGTCACATGGCTACAGTAGCCATGTGAAAGGCATCTTCCCCCCCCCCAACAAAACGTCACATGGCTACAGTAGCCATGTGACAATTCCAAAAAAATTGCCCCCCCTCTTCCCAAGCCGTACCGAGCCGAACCGGGCCCAATCGACCGGTTCGGGTCCGTTCGCACCAGTTCGGGTCCGGTTCGGGCCCGGTTCGGAGAGGTAAGTTTTTTTTTTTTTTTTTAATGGAGCTATGCCGATTTATATGGCCGAACCATGCCGACCGGCCACCGGTCTGGTTCGGTATGCCCCGAACCGGCCGATTTGGCACGGTTCGAAAAATCCTGATATGAAGTATCAAGGAGTGTCATCAAGCGTCCCAAGTGTCAAGGTGTCTGATATGTCCAAATCCCAAAATTTGGGAGTCATAAACTTGCATGTCAGATAGCCCAATTTGGGTCCATACCAGCCATGTAAGTAGGCCATAGGAGGATAGCCTAAAAAGACAGCTAAAAGATGGCATGTCACGAACTATGTTCGGCTTCAAGCAAAATGACACCAACAGCTACCCTTCCTATGCGAACTAAAACAAAGGGAACAACCAGCCCATGTATGGAAGAGTTTTGGGTGTTTGCTAGAGGAAAGAATAAGAAATGAAATGCATCTAGACATACAAAGATGCCACTACAAAAGCGGAAATCCCAAGAGAAGGACACTAGCACAATAGAACTTAAGGGGAGTAAGGTTCATAAGATTGGTGGATGTGAGGATGGTCTAGCCCTAAACTGACGACGCATGGAAGCTAATGATAAATTATGCACAAGCTTTTTAAGTATCATGATGATGCTTTCTCTAGATAACACCATTATACTCTAGCATGTGATGGCATTATTCCGATAAGGATGCCAGATGAGAAGATAATGCCAAATGCTCAAATAAAGATATCTGCATGCTCTGATTAATGAGTAGGGTAGATGGGTAGTGAAGTTCAAATAACAATTCTCAGTAGATGAGGCAAATATCTGGTTAATAACAGTCTAGGCCCAAGTGAGAGAAGTCATTTATATGCATGTTAAAAAACGGTGTCTCTACCAACAGGAGACACAGAAGCAGATGCCAAATTTCATAACAAACTCAAACAGAAGCTTCCAATTCAGCATCACAATTACATAGAAGGTAGACTCAAGTGCTTCAGCTAAAGGCAATTCACAACCTGTATATATTCTCAAAATATCTCATACAAGTATACAACACACATATTTGTCCCCCTGAATTTGTTTCTGAGTTAAAACAAAAAAAAAGATTGTGATTCTATGATTTCATACCCCTATTGTTGCCACTAAAAACAGAAACATCAACAATGTAATGCGGTAAACTGCACTTTATGCAGGCATATTCAGTCAACCATGCATGATTATCCAATGAGACATACAACCATGTTATCTATACTAGCCTTTTTAGCCAAGCTACCAGACCTGAAATTAAGCATGAAGAACCCATGTTTTCATGGTACTGGTTCATTAAACAATCTACATTCTGATAATTTAGCTCAACTATCATCCATTTTAAAGTTACATGGTCATAATTGACCATAATAGCACCTGACAACCATCATGGATTTTTCCATATAATTAGGCTTAACCTATGGCAGCCCAGATGATCATTTTTTTAGGATGAAAAAAAAAAAGAAGGTTGATATGGGCTGCTATAGGTTAAGCCTAATAGTATAATTTCATTCTCCTCATGACCAGTGTTCTCATTTTAAAAACATTTTATATATAACTGCAGAAAAAGCTTTAATTGAAATTACAAATGCACCAAAGTAAAAGAAGGGAGAAATACAAAGAGGTGAAAGAAAAACTAACACAATAGGCTGTATAAGCTTGAAAGAGATCCTAGTAACCAGTACTTGAAGATACATTTAGTAAAAATATCTTTACTCATGATCAGGTCAAATAGATAGTTCTCAAAACATACAATTGTAAGTATTTCATACATTGACTAGACAACAATAGCCATTCAGGATAAGTATTCACACATCAACAAGAGCTTCATTAAGGGTTCTTCGGTTTAGCATTCATTATATAGTGTCATGTAAATAAATATCTATTGCACAAGAAAGAACCTTAAATTCAAGGAAATGTAGAATATTGGTCAAACCATCAGAAACTTTGAGAAAGGTTGAAAATAGAACAAAGTGAATGAAAAGATCCAAGTAATCATATATATTGATGTGCAAGTGAACATAACATCAGCAAGCATGAGAGGACCACAAACATAACACCAATAATACAATATATACATATATTCCATAAATAATCCATATTACTGAACAGTCTATGTCAATTATTACTTAAGAACAATTAAATGAATTGTTAGGACAGACTTGTCATGATCAACTAGAAGATTTTCAATATTAGAAAATACTGACAGTTCTGTGGTTGAATCCATCTATTTATCCAATACTGCCAAAATTCTTGAGTCAAGAGTAAAATTACCAATCCAACCTGCTGTTTCTTCGTCATAAAGAAAAGATGACTTTTCAAAGCTTTGATTTCAACTTGTCGCATTCCACAGATAAGTAGATATTATTTAGGAGCATAAAATAAGCTCTTGAAGACTTGAAGAATCACTAAGCACTATGACTAAAACATTCTGTTTGTCTATCATTATATATTGCATATTTCAACCAATCTTCTCTTAGGAATCCGGTATGATAAGTGTTACTGGATGGATAACCTGTTATAAGTAGAAAAGTATTCAGATGAGAGCAGATCACTTATTCAAGGCACAGAGTATCAAATAGCTAGAAGCCGATCACTTATTTTATGCAAGGCACAAGATGCCAAATAGGTAAGAGCCAACCACTTATTCTAAGGTAAAGGATGCCAAATGGCCACGAGCCAACCACTTATTCAAGACATAGGGTGTCAAATCACTAGGAGCCGATCATTTATTCTAGGCATGGTGCCAAATCACGAGCCGATCATTTATTCCAAGTACAGGATGCTAAATAGCCAGAGCCAATCACTTATTCCAGGTTCAAGATATTAAATGGCCAAAAGACGATCACTTATTCCATGCACAAGATGCCAAATGGCCAGGAGCCGAATACTTATTCAAGACATAGACTGTCGAACGGCTAGAAGCCGATCATTTATCTGAAGCACAAATCACTTAATTATTCATCAGATAGATTCCAACTACATGCCTAACTCATTGGAGCTACCTACTTAACTCATTGGACAGGTACCGATCACTTGAATAAGGAACTAAGTTTCATAACTTCATTTAATATGAAGTATACATCCTAAAGTCGTTAGAACTACTATACAAGATTGGTAAAGTGGTTATAAAGAAATGCAATAGATCACTTAACGAACCACTTCACAAACTAACATCTTAATAGCCTGACTTAACCACTTTTTTAACGGCGTAATTACTTTATAAACGATTACAACTGCCTAACTAACTTAGCCCTCTATTTCTCTAAATAAGGAATCGAGGAATCTCCGAGGGATAACTTTTTGAACACACTCTCCATTTTTTTCTTATTATTTTCCCTCTCAACGCTGACTTAAGCATCAAAGGGTCTTCCGTTGGAAAAATCCCATCAATTTCTCCAATATTGAGAACTTCTTTTACAAGTCAAGAAAGAGATTGGACCTACTCCCAAAGTTGTTGGCAAGTCATCGGTTAGTTACTTGAAGATCCTCAAGAGCTCAATTCCACTCTAGCTCAATTTGCTTAATCAGCTTGGAGAGGTTCAATAGCATATTGGCACTAGCAGAAGGGGCCTTGTGTCCAAATCATTCAAGAAAATGCTGAGGGAGACCTCCACTCAATCGTGTTACTCAACCATGATCCACTTAAAATGCATATGATGCAGTAGAAGTTGAGGTAAGGAATCCTCAACCCACTGCTGGAACTATTCCAAGAATGGATGCTCTAATTGAGCAGATCCAATTGCTGGCGAGTGCTATTAATCATCTCTAAAATCTACTACCTATCCTCCTGCTTCACCAGCCGAATCATCACAATAACCTCCCAACAAGGAAATCTGGTGATCAATTCCCCCTCAAGAAGGAAGAAATCGCCGCAATCATGCTCTGGAGGATTCCCAGATGGATTCAACTCCAATACATTTTTTAAATCATTGCTCTTAGCCAGGGTGATCTTGAAAAGAAGGTTAGGGAACTGGAGGCTAAGTTTGGAGATATCTACATGAGATATCGCCCCTAGAACAATGCCCAAGACTTCAACACTTAATCTCCTTTCTTTGAAGAAATTATAAATGAACCAATCCCCCACCGATTCAAGATGCCATCGATCAAAACTTACGATGGCTCCATAGATCTTTTTGACCACCTGAAGGGATATAAAGTCCTCATGAGACTTCAAGGTGCATCTGATGCCTTACTTTGTCTAACTTTTCCAGTGACCTTGAAAAAAGCTACCAGAATATAGTTTTCGAGCCTGATGCCCGAATCTATCCACTCTTTTCAATAGTTAGGCCATCAAATGGTGACCTTTGGCAGCCATCAACCACCACCCAAGAACAACGACAGTCTCTCCTCCTTCAAGCAAGGAGAGAAACTTCAAAACTATGTGGCGCACTTCAATGCAGCCACACTAAAGATCAGAGACCTCAATGAGTATTCACGATGTCAGCCCTGAAGCAAGCACTCCGGAATGGTCGCCTAAGTTTCTTCTTTGACAAGGATTTTTCAAGGAGCTATGCTGAACTTCTTGAGCATGCAGGAAAGTATGCTTAAGCTAAAGAAAGATTGTTCCTCTATCGGAAGAGGAAGGAAAGAAAGGAAATGAAAAGAAGCAGCCGCGCAGGCTCAACCAGAAACCACTAGACTCATGAAGAACCCAAGGCCAAATTATCATGTCCAGCAATTTATCGACTACACTACCTTGAATGCCTTTCAATCTTAGATCTTAATGAAGATTGAGAACAAGGATTTCTTCCACCAACCACTGTCCATGAGAGGTCCATCCAAGAAGAGGACGAGAACCAATACTGCCATTAGCATAAAGATCATGGGCAGGATACAGAGGTTGTCGGCAACTGAAGCAAGAGATTGAAATTCTAATCAGAAGGGGCTACCTCAACAAATACATCAACAGCCAGAAGAAAGAAAAGGTCCCTCCAACTCATCCTGAGCATAAAGCCGAGTTAGACAACTTGTCGACTGAGGGATGGTTGGTATGATCTCCTGCCTTTTCCATAATTGGGGGGCAGGGAGGTAGGATGAGGAGCCACCAAACAAGAAGTACTAGGTGGAGCCGATCACTTTCCAAGATAAAATATTTCTACTTTTTATGATGAGGATGTAAAAGGATCCAAATCCCACATAATGATGCGGTCATTATCTCGATGATAGTGGCCAAATATAATGTAAAAAAATTCTAATTGATAATGGAAGCTCTGTCGATATCTTATTCTATGATGCTTTTCAAAGAATGAAATTACCATTTGATAGGCTGAAGAAGATATACACTCCACTTACTGGGTTATCTGGAAACTCAGTTATCACAGAAGGAGAGATTCCTTTACTGGTGACTGCAGGCCGACCACCTAGACAAGCAACAGTCTAACTAAATTTCTTGGTGATCCGAATACTATCAGCTTACAATGCTATCCTTGGACGACCAGAATTGAATGCACTAAAAGCAATAATCTCCACTTACCACCTACCCATTCACTTCCCAACCAAATATGGAATCGAAGAGGTTAGAGGAGATCAAATGTTGGCAAGACAATGCTTGCTCACCACTATCAAAATCTCAAAATAGATCGGAATCCTACTGGCCAATGAGTTGGATGTCAGGAAAAGCACCGTTGCAAGTAAAGGCAAGCCTGCCAAGCAGTTGTTAAGCATCCTTTTGGGAGATGACCCAGATAAGGTGGTACAAATCGACTCTCTTTTGGCTCTTAAAGTTAGAGAATGGCTGATCCTCTTCCTTTGAGCCAATGCTGATGTCTTTGCATGAACCGCTGCCAACATGCCAGGTATTTTTGCTAATATTATTGTTCATAATTCGAGCATAAACTTTCATTATCCCCTTGTTAAGCAAAAGAAGAGGAGCTTTGCTCCAGAGGCAAAAAACCATTGAAGAGGAGGTAGATAAGCTTTTGAAGGTAGATTTCATCAAAGAAACTTATTATCCAGATTGAATAGCCAATATGGTGATGGTCAAGAAGGCAAATGGCAAATAGAGAATCTACATTGATTATATAGATCTCAACAAAGCTTGTTCAAAAAATAGCTATCCTTTACCAAGAATTGATCGGCCGGTAAATGCCACAACCAGACATGAATTACTTAGCTTCATGGATGCTTTTTCAGAATATAACCAGATATAGATGCAGAGAAAGATGAAGAAAAGATAGCCTTTGTCACAGAAAGAGGGCTCCACTGTTATAAGACAATGCCTTTCGGGTTAAAGAATGCTAGAGCTACCTACCATGCCTAGTCAACAAAGTTTTCAAGAATAAAATCGAAAAAAATATGAAAGTCTATGGAGATGACATGCTTGTTAAAAGCACAAAAGCCAATCACCACAACCAATCTGAAGGAAGCCTTTAATGAGTTAGAGGCGACATCAAATAAAGCTCAATCCGAATAAGTGCGCATTCGTTGTTATATCAGAAAAATTCTTAGACTTCATGATAACTCGGAGAGAAATTGAAGCCAACTTTGAAAAGATCCGAGCACTTTTGGAGATGAAGCAATCCTGGAATAAAAAGAAAGTTCAGTGCCTAACAAGTCGGATTGCTTCACTTAACCGATTTATCTTCCAATCAGCTGAGAAATACCTACCATTCTTCAAAATTCTACAACATACTAACAACTTCAAGTGGTCGGACAGCTATCGATCAGCTTTCGAGGACTTAAAAAAGAATCTTGGCTCAACTCCATTGCTATCAAGACCGAAAACGGGTGAACTTTACATTTACTTATCTATTTCTCCTGACACCATTAGCTCTATTTTGGTGAGAAAAGATACAGGTATACAAAAGCCTATCTATTACACCAACAAAATATTGAAAGATCCGGAAACAAGATGAGCAAAAAACTGAAATTCTTCTTCTCATTTGATCATGAACGAAATACACTAATATAGTACAAAACCAATGCTTATTTAGGAAACAAACTAATTCCTATTAATCAGGCATAAACAATTAAATCAGCCTAAATTAGAATCATAGCTATTAGCTGTCAATTAGATATTTACAACCATATACAATCTCCTAAAGAAATGAAAGAATCTGAGATTTTCCAACACTCCCCCTCAAGCTGAAGAATAGATGTTTTCCATTCCTAGCTTGCTAGTAATATCTCGAAAGGTTGGGCTGTCCAAGCCTTTTGTGAGCATGTCAGCCATTTGACCATCTGTAAGAACATAAGGAGTGTAGATCAATCCACTCTCAATCTTTTTCTTGATGAAGTGTCGGTCCACTTCAACATGCTTTGTTCTATCATGTTGAACCGGATTGTGGGTAATGCTTATAGCAGACTTGTTGTCACAATACAGCTTCATAGGTCCGTGCCATTTAACCTGTAGATCTTTTAAGATTTTCTTTATCTACAAGAGCTCATAAATTCCTTGAACCATTGCACGCAACTTAGATTCTACACTTGATATGGACACTACCGCTTGTTTCTTGCTCCTCCATGTTACCAAATTTCTACCAACTAGAGTATAATAACCGGTGGTTGAGCATCGATCTATGAGGGAGCCAGCTTAGTATACATCTGTGTAGGCTTCTACTATCATCTCTGTTCCTTTCCTAAACATGATTCCTCTCCCGGGAAGTAGCTTTTAAGTACCGGATCACCCTATATACAGCTTGTAGGTGAACATTCTTGGGGTCATGCATAAACTGACTCACCATGCTCACGGTATAAGCGATATCTGGACATGTGAGGCAAGTAAATCAGTTTTCCTACCAACTTTTGGTACCTTTCTCTATCAATAACTTCATCGTCTCTTGCTTCACTCAACCAGTGATTTTGTTCAATTGGCGTGTTAATGGACTTACATCCCATCATTCCCGTCTCTCGTAGGAGATCAAGAATATACTTTTGCTGGCAAATAAAAACACCTTCTTTAGACCGAGCTACTTCAATCCCTAAAAAATATTTGAACTTGCCAAGTTCTTTAATCTCAAATTCTTTTGCAAGTCTAGCCTTAAGCCTTTGAATGTCCTCATCATTATCACCTGTTACAATGATATTATCAACATATACAATCAAGACTGTGAGTTTCCCTACCGTCGAGTGTTTGAAGAAAAGGGTATGATTTCCTTGACTTTGTTTGTAGCCAAAACAAGCGTTACTTTAGTAAACTTTCCAAACCAAGCCCGGGATGATTGCTTAAGCCTGTAAAGTGCCTTTCTTAACCTGCACACTTGATTATTTTTGAAATATTTCTCGAAACCCGATGGAGGTTCCATATACACCTCTTCTTCAAGATCACCATGTAAAAATGCATTCTTGACATCAAATTGCTACAAACACCAATTGAAATTAGCAGCCAAAGATAAAAGAATTCAAATAATATTCATCTTAGCTACCGGAGCAAAAATCTCTTAATAATCTATCCCATGTGTTTGAGTATAATCCTTGGCTACTAACCTAGCCTTATACCTCTCCAAAGTCCCATATGCGTTAAGCTTGATTGTATACACCCATTTACATCCTACAAGTTTCTTGCCTTTAGGATGATCAACAATCTTTCATGTACAATTTTTATTAAGTGCACTCATTTCCTTATTCATGGCAAGTTTCCAATTCTCATCCCTAAGTGCCTCATTGACAGTTTGGGGAATAGAAATGATGTCTAATTTGATAAGGAAACAACGGTGTTTATATGAAATTCTATCCAAAGAAACAAAGTGAGAAATAGGATATTGAGTACAATTTCGAACTCCTTTCCTAACTGCTATAGGAACATCTAAATCATCAATCAAAGAGAGGATAATTGTAATTGCATACCTGGTTCCGGAGTTGAATCTTGAACTTGCAATTGGTTAGAAACAAGCTTACTTCTCCTTGAGTAAGATAGGTTTTTCAGCAACCAAAGGTATATTTGAAGTTGATTCTGATGAGTCAGTAGGCTGGTCATGTGGCTGATCAAGGGAAGATTCAAGTGCAGGTTGGTTTTGATCAAGGGTTGCTAGGGTATGGTAGGCAGCGGCTGACTAGTAGGCTACACGGTGGACTGTAAATCTAAGAAAAATAGCTCAGATTCTTTATCACTCACATTCTCTCCTTGAAGATGAGAACTAAAATAGAAAGGTTTTTCAACAAAGGTAACATCCATTGAAATAAAGAATTTACGAGAAGCAAGATGATAGCATTTATACCCTTTTTTAATGGAAGAATACCAACAAAGATATATTTTAATGCTCTTGGATCAAGTTTTCCTCAGTCGGTGTCATGAATGTGAACAAAAACCACATATCCAAAAACTTTTAGATTTAATTTAGAAGCTATTTGTGAATTGGGATAATGCTCATGAAACACACTCATAAGACTCTTGAAATCGAGAACTTTAGAGGGCATTCTATTTATCAAGTGAGCTGCAGTGAAAACCGCTTCCCCCCAATAGGATTTAGGAACATTGTTTTGAAACAAAAATGCTCGTGTGATTTCTAAAAGCTGTTTATTCTTCCGCTCCACTATCCCATTTTGTTGCGATGTATTAACACAAGATGAGTAATAAACAATTCATTTCTTTTGAAAAAAAGATGAAAGATTCTTATTAAAGTAATCTCTCACATTATCACTCCGTAGGTTTTTAATCCTCATCCCAAATTGATTTTTAATCATTTGAAAAAGTTTTGGAAAGATTTCACTAACTTCGGATTTGTTTTTCATTAGATAGACCCAAGTTACCCTAATGCAATCATCTATAAATGTAACAAACCACCTTGCCCCGGTAATGTTCAGAATTCTAGAAGGACCCCATATGTCAGAATGGATTAAAGAAAAAAGGATAAGAGGCACGTTTGTATTTATCAAGTTCACACACATCACAATGTAAACTACTCACTTTAATATCTTTGAATAATAATGGAAACATAGTCTTGAGCAAACTAAATGATGGATGACCAAGATGATAATGGTAGAGCCAAATGTTCTCTTTATTATAGAATAACTAGATAGGATTTTGAAAGGGAATAGTTATTGCCTTCCTTATAATCAAGGATATAAAGCCCATTTCTTTCCTTAGCAAGCCCAATCATCTCCCTGAGACTCGGTCCTACAATACATAATGTATAGGATAGAAAATCACTTGACAATTCAAATTGCATGTAGCTTGTTTTATGGACAAAAGATTCACAGTTGTTTAGGAACATGTAGAACATTTTTTAACATGATTTTGGAAGAGAGAGGAATGGTTCCTTGACCTGCAACAGTAGTGAAAGTTCCATCGACAATTTTGATATTTCTATTACTAGGATAAGGCTTATATGAGGTAAAAAACTGATATGAAAAGACCATATAGTCAGTAACACCTGAATTTATGATCCAAGCACTGTTTTAGACAGGAAAAGAGGTACTAAGGGCAACAGAATTAGAAAACTTACCTGTTTGAGCCAGAGAACACGAGCTGCCAGGATGCCCAACAGAGTTTAGCATGGATTTCAGCTTTTCTATCTCTTCCTTAAGAGTTTCCGGTCCATCTTGGTTCAATTTTTCATTAGGAACATCCTCAGCATTTGTCATGTGGGCTTGTCCTCGGGGCTGTCCCCCACGATTACCTCCCTTTCCTCCAATATTTGGAGGCTTCCCATGGAGTTTCCAGCAAGTATCCTTGGTGTAACGCACCTTCTTGCAGTAAGTGCACCAAACCTCTTCACGGTTAGACTGCCTTTCATTTCTATTGGTCTCAACATTATATCCATCCTTTGTAGAATTCATGGCTGATCTTCATTGACAGAATTGTCAAGCATAATTCCTCTGTAACTCTCTTTAGCCCGTATTATTGAGAAAACGCTCTCAAGGGACGGGAGGACTTCTTTTCCAAGAATTTGGACTCAAACTTGATCAAAGTCAACATTGAGGCCTGTAAGAAATTCAAAGATTCTCTCCCTTTCTACAAACTTCTGCAACATAGCTGCATCTTTTCCACATTTCATTTTAAAGTTTTGGTAATAATCCTAAACCAAAACCCTTTCATAGTACTATAGTACTCTGTGACAGAAAAATTGCCTTGCTTTGTGTTGTTGATTTTAGTTTGGATCTCGCAGATCACTGTAGCATCTTGTATTTTTGAATAAATTTGGCGAACCATTTTCCAAATTTCTCTAGCTATTGTGAGGAACGTGCAGGTTCGGCTCACTTCGGGTGTCATGGAGTTCCACAACCATGACATGATCATGGAATTTTCTTCATCCCACTTTGCAAACGTGGCATCCCAATAGATTCGGTTCCCATGAGATGGCTCAGTTTTCTCTTACCTTTGAGAAAGGTTTTAACTTGAAACCATTGAAGATAATTTCGACCATCGAGTCGGTAGGAAGTCTGAATATTCTGTAGTTCTCCTTTTGACTCAACTAGCATCTCAACTCGGTTAGCCTTAGTGTAGGCACCAATAACAGTAGGTTGATTCTCAGAATAACCCTCTGACATGATGACAAACAAAGAGAATTGACAAGGGTTCGGCAACAGCACCAAAGATTTAGAGAAAGGATTTTGGTGTGGAATGGCCGTAGAGAGGCTCTGATACTATGAGCAAAAAATTGAAATTCTTCTTCTCACTTAATCATGAACGAAATACACTAATATAGTACAAGACCAATGTCCTATTTAGGAAACAAACTAATTCCTACTAATCAGACATAAATAATTAAATCAGCCTAAATTAGAATCATAGCTGTTAGCTATATTAGGAAGATTATAATCAGCCTAAATGAAGATCATAGCTATTAGCTATCAATTAGCTATTTACAACCATATACAATCTTCTAAAGAAAGGAAAGAATCCGAGATTTTCCAACACAAGATATTCCAAAACAGAGAAAATGATCTATGCCCTTGTCACCACATTCAAAAAGTTTTGGCCATACTTGCAATCCCATACTATGGTTGTTTTAACAGATCAACCTTTAAAATTTATACTCTGAAGGCCAAACACATTGGGATAACTAGCCAAGTGGGCTATCGAATTAAGGAAGTTTGATATTTAGTACAAGCCTCACCCCATCATGAAAGCTCAAGTCCTCGCTGATTTCATCATCGAGTGCATAATATCTGATGACGAGTAGGTAGAAGAGAGATTAGAAGAAGAATCGACCACCTCCATTTTGGGTCTTGCAAGTTGATGGTACTTCAAACATCCAAGAAAGTGGAGTTGGATTAATTCTCACAAATCTTGATGGAGAAATAATTGAATATGCCTTGAGATTTCGCATTCACACTACCAACAATAGGGCCAAATATGAGGCTTTAATCACTGGTCTAAATATAGCCAAAGAGATCAGCATCAATCAGATAAAATCCTCTTCGACTTATAACTGGTCGTCGCATAAGTACGAGAAAAATATGAAACTAAAGAGTCAACCATAATTAAATATCTTTAGAAGATCAAGGAGTTATTTTCAAATTTTAGAACTCTAAAAATTCAATAGATATCTGAAAATCTCCGAGTAGATGTTCTATTACATCTCGCTACTTCAGACTGCTCGGACCTTCCAAAAGGAGTCTTCATCGAATACCTGGAAACTTCCAATATAGAAGAAGCTCCAACTGTTGCCCAGGTGGAACACGAGCCGAGCTGGATTGATCTAATTGTAAAGTTCCTTGACAAAGAAGATTTCGCAACTAATGAAAGAGAAGCTCGAGGGATCAAACGACAAACCCTATGGTACATCCTCTTAAATGAACAGCTTTGAAAAATCTTTTATAATGCCTCTACTCTAATGCCTGTGACCTTTAAAAGCTGAATATGCTCTCCGAGAAGTTCATGAAGACATATATGGCTGTCATATCAGAGGAAGATCATTAGCCTACAAAATCCTTAAGCAAGGATTTTAATAGCCTACTATCATGCAAGATACAATGGACTTTGCCTAAAGATATGATCGGTGCCAAAAGTTCGCTAACATCTAAAGGAAGCCATTTATGCCGATCATTCAAATTCTGGTCCCTTGACCATTTGACATGTGGAAAATCGATATCCTTGGACCTTTCCTAATGGCAACAGATAAAGAAAGTTTTTACTAATAGCGATCGACTACTTTACTAATCAAATCGAAGCTGAGCCCTTGGACATATAACTAAGAAGAAAGTTCAAAACTTCGTCTGGAAATCCATTATTTGCCGATTTGGATTGCTCAAATAAATCATCTTTGATAATAGAGGGCCATTTGACAATAAGAGGTTCCGAGAGTTCTCAAATCTGCACATCAAACAAAGATCACATCGATGGGATACCTATAATTAAACAGGAAGACAAAAATAACTAATCGAACCATTTTTCAGGGCCTAAAGTCTGGACTTGACCAGGCGAAAAGCCTCTAGGTCAACGAGTTTAATAGTATTCTCTAATCCGATCGAACAACTTCTCGTGCCTCAACAAATGAAACACCTTTCAAGTTAACTTATGGGGCCAAAGCAGTCATCCTCATAGAGATCAACTTGGTTTCCAACCAATGAGGGACCGAGGGAGTATGATGAAACTTTAAATCAAGAAAGATTACGAGTAGATCTCGACTTCCTGGAAGAAACCCGAGAGAAAGCTTACATCAAAATGGTAGCTTATAAATGAGAGTTGCCTGATATTACAATTCCAAAGTAAAAATCAAAGTTTTCCAACAAGAAGATCTTGTCCTTCGATGAGCCGAGATCTCAAAGCCATTGGAAAACTTTTATCCAACTAGGAAGGGCCCTACAAAATATCAAGAGTCATTAGACCAGGAACTTATAACTTGGAAAATCAGGATGGAACTCCGATTCCAACATCATAAAATTCTGACAATTTGAAAAAATTTATCAATAAGTTTTTTTCTTCCAAGAAGATATCTCTTTATATTCTTTATTAAAGCGATTGGGTAGAGTAGCACAAACTTACCCAAACTTTCGATCAAGTATCACTAATATGATATTCTTTATCTAGTACTCTCTACCAAAGTAATTGGTAGAAGGCATGGGTTTGTCCAAAAGAGCACAAGTTTGCTCAACTATCGATCAAATAGTCTCTATCAAAGTGATTGGTAGAAGATATAGGTTTGTCCAAAAGAGCGCAGATATGCTCGACTATTGATGAAGTATTCTTTATCAAAATGATCAGCTTAGGGCACGGGTTTGTCCAGAAAGGGTATAGGTTTATACGACCTCTGATCAAGTATTCTTTATCAAGGTGACCAGAGGAGGGCATAGGTTTGTCCAAAAAGGATATAAGTTTATCCAACCTTCGATCAAGTATTCTTTATCAAGATGATCGAAGAAGGGTATATGTTTATCCAAAAAGAATACAGGTTTACTCGACCTCCCGATCAAGT
Organism: Areca catechu; assembly: GCA_021397845.1. Lineage (NCBI taxonomy): Eukaryota > Viridiplantae > Streptophyta > Magnoliopsida > Arecales > Arecaceae > Areca > Areca catechu. Next base: position 43,659,834 of record CM038047.1, on the reverse strand, counting down.
ATTCGTTATCAAAGTAATCAAAGGAGGGCACAGGTTTGTCCAAAAAGGGAACAGGTTTGTCTGACTTTCTGATGAAATATCCTTTATCAAAGTGATCGAGGGCACAGCTTTGCCCAAAAAGGAAATAGGTTATCCCAACCGCTCGATCAAATATCCTTCATCAAAGCAATCGAAGGGCATAGGTTTGTCCAAAGAGGAAATAGATTTTTCCAACCTCGAATCAGGTATTCTGATATTCTTTATTCCAAAGTGATCAAATAGGTACATGTTTACCTGAATTTCCAATCAGGTATTATGGTATTCTTTATTCCAAAGTGATCAAATAGGCATAGAATTGCATGAACTTCTGATCAAGTATTCTAGTATTCTTTATTCCAAAGTGATCGAACAGGCACAGGTTTGCCTGAACTTGCCTATTAGGTATTCTAGTATTCTCATAGGCTTGCCTATCATGTATTTTAATATTCTCTATTCAAAGTGATCAGACAGGCATGGGTTGCCTATCAGGTATTCTAATATTCTCTATCCAAGAAGACCGAATATTATCTTTATAAAGAGATCGATATTCTCCACCCTAAGAAACCGGATGTTCTTTATCCAAGATGATGGGATACCTTTTATCCAAAGCGATCAGATATTTTTTATTAAAATGATCGAGTATTTTCATAAACGGCACAGACAAGGATCGCTAAACCAGTATCGGAATCCGTACCGGTCAGCGACCCGTACGGTATGGTACGGTACCATATCAGTACGTGTACGGTTCCATACCATACCATACCATATCGGTACATGTATCGGCCTTGAAAATTTGAGAAAAAACTATCTTCCTCCCCCTCTCAAGCAAGAATCGTTGATCCAGACCCGAACAGGATCAGAATCGAGCCAAACTGAGCCCGAACCGGACCGAACCAAGCGGTACACACCGGTATGGTACCATATCGTACCGTATCGGTACAGAATATAATTTTTTTTATTTTTTTCAACCGACCGGAGACCGGACCATTTTTTATAGATGAACCGTACCGGCTCTTGGACGATACGGGACGGTACTGCAAACCTTGAACACAGGTTTGCCCAGACTTCCAAAACTTTCGATCAGGTATTCTCTATTAGATGTTCTCTATCAATTATTATCTATCAGATATCTCAGAAAAATGTTTCTAAGCTCAAGGAAACAGCTTGCACTTTTACAAACACAAAAACAATAAAGAAAAAAATGCAAAATTCTTTCATTAATTTCAAAATGTTTCTTACAAAGTATATCAAGGAGACTCTTCTATTCCTATGAATTACATTAGTAAAAGGAAAAAAAATAAGAGCATATATTTATTTCTTTTTTCTCTATGACCTTGGAGCTTTCAGAGGTTTTGTAAATCAGGGATCAGGACCTTTGTCTTTTCCATTGCTCGGAACTTCCATATGTTTTAATGGCAAACCGTCTTTGATTAGAAGGCCAGAATCAGCTATCTCTGACCCCACATCTAAAACCGCATTAGCAACTTTTACAAAAAGCAAGGATCTCCTCCTAACACCTCCTCTATTAGTGATTGAGCATCCAAGTCTGTCATGTAAAAAATTTGGAAAAATGTTTGGAAAGAATTCTTTCACCTTCCAGATGCACCTATTGAAGCCCAACTCAAAGACAAAAATGAAGGCTCCCATATTCTCGAAAATTACAATAAACCCCCAAGCTACTGTTCTTGCAACTTCAACATCCTGAAGCTCAATTGAAGTCTTCGAAAGGTCACCGACTTCTTTCTCAGACATATCTTTTGTCAAATCAATCACCAATGAAGGATCGCCAACCACTTTTCCGAAGTCCTTAGAAAAAACTCCAAGCTACTCCCCTACCAGCAGCATATTGATTGCCTTGTCTGTAATGACAGCCACTAAGTTCTCACAAATATGATAAGTAATCCTATATTCTCCATACTATTGCAAACACTCTCAAAATATTAGAAAAATTGGAAGAAAGGAGATATTGATTCAGAAAATGATGATTTCATTATTTTGAACATTCTTTTATAAAACAAAAGAAAATTTTGAACTTCTAGTGGAGGAATACAAGTTAAGAAGAAAAAGGAAAATAGGCAAAATGTATATAAGGAGATAGGCCCTCATACTTCTACCACCTAGTCAGTTGAAGCTTTTGGCTAGGTGTTCATAGGTGCTTTCGGTACCTCAGCTATTGTCCGGGCTTCAGAAGTAGTCAGTGGAAGGTTCTCAAGCGATATGCCAACATCCTCAGCCATGCTCTCAGTTGCTGTTGTTGCTTCATCTACCATGGGAACACCAATACCCGAGATGAAGAGAGTAACATCGAAATCTAGGAGTTCTTTTATTCGTTTCCTACAATCCTTGAATCTCTCAGAGAATACTCCTAGTGACTCATCGGCGACGTCATCCAAGAGCTGATCGGATGACTTATGCTCATTTATCGCCTTTTCTTGGCCTCTGCAAGCTCCTTCTCTAACTTTTCTTTTTTCCCTCAAAGCTTTAGAATGGAGATTTGACTTGTCTTGATCTCCTTATTGGCATCAGAAAGAGAGGCCTTCAATCTATTTATTTCTATGGAAGTGCTAACTTCCATTTTAGTATTTCTAGTATCGGAAATCTTCTCCCAGGCCTTGGCAACATCCCTCTGGGCTTCAATAGCCTTTGCTCGAGTGTTGGTGGCTTCCAATCGACTGCTTTCTTTGCCACTTCCTTGGCCTTAAATAGCTTTTTATTCAAAGCTCTTTTCGCCTCATCATATGAGATGAGAAAATGCTTGAGATAAGTGATGTTGGAAAAAAGCTGGAACAAAAGAAGAAATGGGAAGAGTAAGGAGGAATCAAGATGAGAAGTGAAAGAGAAGAAAACAAAGTAAAAGGAAAATTACCTGATAATTCCAACGCAACTATCGCCGATCACTTGGAAGAGTGGATGAGTTTCCTGTTCTCTTCTATCAACAGGAAGCATGATCATTTTCAAAAATTCCTAAGCGAGCCTTGGATCAGTGCGAGCATAATTGCTCACTCTTAGTTCCTTCTGAAGAACAAAGTTTTCCTCCCAAGCACATAAGAGAATGTTTGTGTCAACAGGTCATCGAGGTGATCCCTCCCCGATGACATTGTTGGACTAGTTGATGAAACTGGCTGAATAGCTTCCAATGACTTGGTCGGACCAGTCATCGAAGCAAGTGCAGGTGTAGGAGCTTCCACTAGCATAATAGATTGGTTGCTTTCTATTGTGTGAGTCCTCTCAAAAGATGCCAGTAAAGAAGCTTCTCCGAGCTTCTTCTTCACCTCTAGGGTGTTATCTACGCCCTTTCTCTTGGCAGCTTGTTGAAATCTCTCATAGCCGATTTTTCCCATCTCTACAAATGTAATAATACAAGTCACTGTTAAGAGATCGGAAGATCTGATGACTTAAAAAAAAGAGAGAAAAAGGAAGTGATCAGACATACTGCGAGGAACTACCAAGCTAATGCCCGCATCATATAGCATCCAGTCAGACAAAAGCAACTTGAACTCCAGGACTTCAACATTGAGCAACATATGAAAATGCTCCAAATCTTTTTTTCAAAGGAATTTGTTGAGGTTGGATTCAGTCTGGACTCTACCCCAGGAGAATCTGATGTGTAATAGCTGGTCGAAAGAAAGAAAAAAGAACCTATTCTTCCCTCCATGGATGGAAAAAGGAATACCCTCTATAAGCTTGCAAAACTGCCTATGGGCAAAATAGTACCAATCCTTGTCATAAGAATGAGACTTCAACATAAAAATGGCCGGAACAAAGAACATCTGGGTTCTATCCTACACATGTCACATATAAGAATGAAGCCTATGATGATCCTAAAACCATTTAGAGAAAACTGGTTCGGGGTCACTATATAAAATCTAAAATATTGGTGATGAAAGGATGAAGAGAAAACCGCACACCAGCTTCGAATGCATCTTCAAAAAAGACAACGCACCTAGGAGGAGACAACCCTATCGTCGGGGCTAGGGATGGTCATTCTAACATTATCTAGGATAGAATAATCATTCTTAACTCTTTCGAGGTTTGCTTTATGAATCCCAGACACTCCAAATCGGGACCCAGAGAAGCCCTCTTATGTCACCTAAAAGGGATGTCGAAAGGAGCAGGGTGTCCTTTGTCCATTGAGGCTGGATTCATTATGGTCTCATTGGGATCTACGCTCTGCACTTTTACCTTCCTAACTATCTTTTTCTCTCTACGGGCCATGGCTACTAAGCAGGAAGCTAACAAAAAAGGGACTAACATAGGTTCCTTGGAGAAAATAAGCTGGAGCCTTGGAGAAGAATCGCTGAACAATCCTCTGAAAGATGAAGGCAAAAAGGGCAACAAGACCAAAGGATTCATATCGAAGGACGAGACCACTATTTATAATAGTGCCCGATGGTTCGGATTGAATTAATCTCACCACCAGATGACTTCCACATTGCACAATCCCTGGCTTGAAGTGTGGGCCAGTCTCTTCTTGATACATGGATCTTTATTGGCTGAGGGGCAAGCCCCACGAATTAAGGGGTCACTGTCGTTTCTAAAAACCACCTATCGCAAAAGCTAATGATAACTTTTGCGAAAAGTTCGCACCTCATTTAATGCCATACAGCAATACGGCGAAACAAAAAGATATCATTTGTCTATCTCTATAAAAAGCCCGAAGAGTCTTTTCGGTGTACTTCCAAGTTAAGTAAATCAATCCCGAGCTCGGAAGTGGAGGACAACTATTACAAGATGGATAACCTGTTATAAGTAGAAAAGTATTCGGATGAAAGCCGATTACTTATTCAAAACAGAGAGTGCCAAATAGCCAAAAGCCGATCACTTATTCAAGGCACAGAATGCCAAATGACTAGGAGCTAACCATTTATTCAAGGCATAAAGTGCTAAATGGTCAGGAGCCGACCACTTATTCAAAGCACAGGGAGCCAAATCGCAAGAAGCCGATCACTTATTCCAGGCACAGGATGCCAAATCACTAGAAGTCGATCATTTATTCTAAGCACATGATATCAAATGACTAGGAGCCAATCATTTATTCTAGGTATAGAATGTTAAATGGCTAGAAACCAATCACTTATTCCATGCATAGAATGTCAAATGGCTAGGAGCCGATCATTTATTCCAGGCATAGGATGTCAAATGGCTAGAAGCCGATTACTTATTCCAGGTATAGGATGTCAAATGACTAGGAACCGATCACTTATTCCAAGCATAAGATGCCAAATAGTCAAGAGCCGAATACTTATTCAAGGCACAGAGTACCGGATGGCCAGAAGCCGATCATTTATCTGAAGTACAGATCGCTCAATTACTCATCGAACAGATACTAACTATCCAGGCTACTCATTGGAGCTACCTACTTAACTCATTTGACAGGTGCCAATCACTCACCCGAGCCAGGTACTAAGTTTTATAACTTCATTTAATACGAAGCATACATCCTAAAGTTATTAAAACCGTTATGACAAAGTTGGTAAAGTGGTTATCAAGAAGTGTAGCAGACCACTTAATAATCACTTCACAAGTTAACCTCTTAACTGCCTAACTGACTTAACTACTTTCTTAACGATATAACCACCTTACAAAAGTTAAAACCGTCTAACTAACTTGGCTCTGTACTTCTATAAATAAAAGGTCGAGAAGATCTCCGGAGGATAACTTTTTGAACACTCACACTATTTTCATTTTTTTCTTACTGTTCTCCCTCTCAAAGCTAACTTAAGCATCGGAGGATCCTTCGTAGGAGATATCTCATCCATTCTCCAATGTTAAGGACTTCTTTTACAAGTCAAGGAAAAGATCGGACCTACTTCCAAAGTTGTCGGCAAGTCATTGGCTAGTTACTTGAAGACCCTCAATAGCTAAAATCCACTCCAACTCAATTTGCCTAACTAGCTTGGAGAGGTGCAACAATAATAAGGCACCCCTCACTGTATTGGAATGGGATTTTCTGTGAACCAAAATCATTTCTATCATAGAAAAATCATAAGAAACCTTATTGTCAGCTCTGTTTGCCTTCAAGAAAACAGGTTCAGTTCCATCTGAGGAACAAGAAAGACACTGCTAGATTCAAAAGAGAAAAAAAGCAGCAGCAATAATGCGAATGAGGATAATGTTAAAAATCAATCAGCCACTGATTATGTTCAAAAATGATTAAGTTTAGAATAGAGAAAATGAGAAAAACAGCAAATCTTGTAGTGACATATTTCTATTATTGTATCTCAAAGCTCATACTTTTTGCTGAAACCCAGGGTTCACTTCCGAGAAACAGAAAAACAGAACCAAAACAAATAAATCTGAAAAATTGTCAACTTGTCTTTTTCGACATAGATTAATAAGGAGTTTCACAAATAGAAATCCAAAACCTATCATGACTCAGGAACCCAGTGAAAAAAGCATGATTTTCTTCCATGAAAAAATTCCTCCTGTTGTATCCTTGGCATAGATCTCCTGTGAAGTCCCACTTTCTCTGGTACCAAAATTGGAATAAACAGCAAGATGTTTAAGAGATCAAAGTTAGACACCAATGTTCTCAGCCTCAATACCGTGTCTAAGATCCGTTCCCTGCAGAAAGTTGTAATTCTGACCAATTAGAGTCATATGGGACATTAAAAGCAGAACATTTATGTGCAACAGAATCTAATCTAATCTAAGGCTTAAGCATTTTTCTCAATCAATCAAAAAAAAATTTGGTGACACGAATGTCACCAGATAGAGATGTGAAAATTATGGAGAAAAGGAAATTTTTGCCAAAATATAAAAGGATGAGATAACAAATCACTAATGGAAGACATAAATCAAAGTACCTGTTTTAAGAGCACCATTCACGAGCATTCTGAAACATCCGTAACCATGGACTTGGACCTTTCTTGTCAACTTCCCATTCCTTTGGATACCACGGGAACTGCCACATCATGAAGCAACGCTCTGGATGTGGCATCAAAGCAAGGTGCCTCCCATCGGGAGAACAAAGGGCTGCAATTCCCAGAGGGGAACCATTTGGATTGAAAGGGTAGACCTCTGTTATGCTACCAGTGTCACTGCAATACCGTAGAGGGGCCAGATTAGACTTTAGAACATGATCTAGGATGCCATCATTAGGAAAATATGCTCTTCCCTCACCATGAGCTGCCCAAACACCCAATGTACTGCCTTCCATTCCTTTGAACATAATAGCTGGCGAGTCTCCAATTCTGACACTTGTAAAGCGACACTCAAAGCGACCAGATTCATTGTGGATGAACCTCGGTTGTGAAACATCTCCACCTACACCAAGGGAACCCCCCACATCAGCCGCGGGTACCCATCCAAGGAGAGCCATCAGCTGACACCCATTACAAACTCCAAGGCTGAAAGTGTCTGGCCGATTATAGAACTCTTTAAATTGGTCTAAAAGAGGCTGATTGAATCTTATGGATGCTGACCATCCTTTAGCAGAATCCAGAACATCAGCATAGCTGAAACCACCAACAAATGCAATCCCACGGAACTCATTTAAAGAAACTTGCCCTCTCAGAAGGTCAGACATCGTGACATCCCAAGGTTCAAATCCTGCATTATAGAATGCTGCCGACATTTCCCTATCCCCATTACTCCCTTCCTCGCGAATGATAGCCACCTTTGGTTTCAAACTTGCAGCAATTACCTTCTCATCTGTGAACCTGGGAGTAAAAGACAGTGTCCATGAAGGTGCCACTCTGTTTTTTAAGCCTTCTTTCTCAAGTCTGACACAAGAAGCCAACCTTTGGAGCCCCTCAAGCTGAAAGCTAGTCTCCTCCCATAGGTCCCTAAGGTAAGATGTTTCCTCCTTCAGCTGTCGTATTCCATCAACAGACAACTCAATCACTGGTGATGCAGTAACTTTTCCAATGATTTCACCAGAAATGCCTGCTGCTTCAAGTTTGCACCTGACAATATCACTGTTCTGTAAGCTGACCTCAATAATAAGACCAAGCTCTTCTGCAAAGAGTGCTTGGAGAAGATTATTATCCCCAGAATTCAAGTTCAATTGCACACCACAGTTTCCAGCAAATGCCATTTCAAGAATACAAACTATAAGCCCACCATCACTGATGTCATGACCTGCGGAAATTAGTCTTTCACCAAGAAGCTCTTGAACGGTCTGGAAAACCTTCTTCAAGTAAGGGACATCATCGAGGTCAGGGCATTCAGCACCAACTTGGTCAAATGCCTGTGCAAGAGCAGAACCACCTAAACGACGTTTCCCTTTTGCTAAATCAATATGCATCAGAACACCATCATTTCCAAGCTTCAAGTCTGGAGTCACAGTCAATGTTATATCAGGACAGGTAACATAGGCACTGATAACCAAATTTCCAGGAGCCTTGACAAGCTCACCACCCGCTTGAGCTGCCATAGAAAGACTGTCTTTTCCCCCATCTATTGCTATACCCAATTCAATCATGGACTCCGAGAGTGCAACTGCAGCATCATACATCGCTGCTCCTTCTCCATCAAGCTTTGCAGCATACATCCAGTTACCACTAGCTTTGACATCACCAAGAGATGTAACTTTGGCCCAGACTAGATTGGTCAAGGCTTCCCCAACAGCCAGTCTTGCCATAGATTTCGGGTTCAGTAAACCCTTTATTGGCTGCTCCCCAATTGCACAAGCACCACCAGTCAAGTCTGTGTATGTCTGGGCAACAACAGAAACATCAGAAAGTGGAAGTTGGAGAGGCCCCACCGTTTGCTGCTGTGCCACAAGACCTGTCACACACCTGTCAACTTTTGTTGTCAAGAAGCGTTTGGAACAAACTGATGGAAGTGCCAAGACTCTGCTTAGAGTCTCCATTAGTGTGGTGCCAATGGTAATGTCAAGCGGCTCTTGTACGAAAGGCATCCGCTTAAACTCAAAGCACTTTTGAGGCATGTCACCGAGTACTTTTTCGAGCTTGAGATCCTCTATAGGAGGTGGGAGAGGGAGTCCATTTGATTTACAATGCTCAATAGCTGAGCTGTCAATTAAGACCATGCGACCACTGCCACTGATGGTACCAATGACTGCCATAGACACTCTTTCCCTTTCACATATTGATTCTAGCAAGCTCTGATTCTCAGGTTTCACCAACAATGCATCCTGTTCCTGGTACTCGGCACCCCATATCTCTAAAACTGACATTGTCTGATCACCAATTACTATAGCACGAATGTCGATTTCAGCTCCTCTAGGATAGATTATTTCTTTCACAACATTACAATTTCCCCCAGCTCCCTGATCATGGATGCTAATGATAGGGTTCTTTTCTCCCATTTCAGCACAAGCTCGGATCACACGATACAGCTTCTGTGCCATCTCAGCATCTCCTCTCTGTACCGCATTGAAATCTAGTTCTGCATCATTCTGCCCACTGACCATGCTTGAAGCTGCACCACCTCCCATACCAATTCGGTATGCTGGACCTCCAATCTTCACAACTAACATCCCTACTTCTGGCTCTCCCTTTGATATGTGAGCATGATCAATCTGCCCAATCCCTCCACTGAACATAATAGGCTTCAGCCATTCACGCCGCTCTCCATTTGGGAGCCTCATCCCAAAAGTTCTTGTGAAGCCCTGAATCAGAGGTTCTCCAAACTTGTTCCCGTAGTCAGATGCACCATCACTTGCATCTATTAATATCTGTAGAGGAGGAGCTAAGTTTGATGGATAGGAGAAAGCTGGATCTTCCCAGGGAGCATATGCACCTTCAATGTGAAGGTTGCCAACACAGTATCCAGCTGTAGAAGCTACAACAAAGGAACCCCTTCCAGTTGCATGTGTGTCCCTAATGCGACCTCCAGCACCTGTCTCCGCACCAGGATAAGGAGCCACAGCACAAGGAAAATTATGTGTCTCTGCTGTGAACAAGACATCAAGTTCACACCTTAAGTTGGATAAGGGAGATGTTGATCCAGGTGATGCTGGGCGCAACTGATTTACTTGGAATCCCTTAATTGCACTTGAGTTGTCCTTGAAGCCAATGACAGAATTGTTTGGATTTGCCTTCAAAGTGCTCTTCACAATCTGCATCAATGTCTGGCTCATCGGTTCCCCATCAATAACAAGTTTTCCATTGAAAAACCAGTGCCTGCTGTGCTCGCTATTGGACTGTGCAATATCATAAAGTTCAACAATTGTTGGGTTCCGTTTAACATCATCCCTAAAAAGTCTGGTGTAATACTGAATATCCTGTTCATCAAATGCAAGACCCATTTTCAAATTTATTTCTTCCAATGCCTCCCTTCCCCTTTCAATGACAGGAACCACACTAATAGCCTCTGGAACTCCATTAGTCCTAAACGATATAAGCTTGTGGGGATAAACACACTCTGTCATTCTGTCATGAACCATAGATGCAAAATCATTAATTTGGTCCTCATCTAATGGATTGCTCCTGGCCTTGAGATACAGAAGATATCTTCTTGACCTCTCCATGCGTGTTACTTCTATCAAGGAGCAAGCTTGGCAAATCGATACAGCATTTGCTGACCAAGCTGTGGTAAAGGACATGCGCGGACCAACCTCAACCAATACAGCAAATTCACCTTTGCAAACTTCCTTCTCTTGAAAGCTCTCTGTCTGTAAATTCTCAGGCTCATATGTCTCCTGCAGAAGCCACTTAAGTATTGTAAGCTTGTCACTTGATAACACACCACTCAATCCAATGTTGAAGCACTGCTCGGTCTTTATATCGATGATCTGATCAGAAATCTTTGCCTGGACCTTCCTAAGGAGCTCTGCAGCAGCAGCATCTCGAAGCAGGGGGCGACGATAGAAGTGCACAATCTCAGAGGACTGTTCCAATACATCAGATTCTTCAGCCACTTGACTCTGCAAGCCTCTAGAAACCACTGCTCTTGTGCTCAACAAAAGTGGGAACCTTGGTGTTATTCTTCTACGAATAGCTAATCCAGGATGACTTTGGTTAACAAAGCTGCCCCGAGTCACACAACACCTCCTTGGACAAGAATTTGTATGCAGAAGAACATGAGGCCTCCTTGACCCCTGAAACATATAAAGAAGAAATTGCAAAAAATTAACATACAAATATAGCAAAAAATAACATGATGTAAGAACTGAGATTGTGGGTGCCTACTCCGTTAATCAAGCAAGCTTGCTGCTGCAGGAATTTAGTAGCAGCAGTCTCTCCAAGTGAAGCCATTTAGATCACTACAACAGTTAAAAGAGCATTACCGTAACTCAATACTCGCAAAACAAAATGATCGAATTTTTAATCAAATTTAAAGATACCCACGCCAAATCAAATCACCATGTGAATTAAAAAGATTAAATTTCGAACTCGATCTTAAGATACCTATTCTGGAAGAAATCACCTCAAATAACAAAAAGATCGAGTTTTGAATTCGATTTAAATATATTCATGCCATATGAAACCAAAAAAAAAAAAAAACGAGTTTAATATTTAAAGAAACGAACTTTAAAAATCAACATGGCCACCCAGAAAACCTCATCTCAAGCAGCAAGGAGCCGTGGGGAAAATCCAAGATAAAGAAAACTGGATTTTGTTTCAAAAACGACAAAAAGCGAGATGCTGGAATTAGAGGGTCCGAACTGAAATTTGTAAAAAAAATCCATACAAAAACTGAACCCCGAGCACATAATCCTGTCTATTTTCTCTAAGAATGACATCCCAGTGCATACCAGTGAGAGAACCGGAGGTGGAGGAGAAAAATGGGGCCAACCCGGGGCACAGGAAGGAGAGAGAATCACAGAGGCCGAAGGCGGCGGAGGGAAGTATGGTGACCGGGAGCGGACCGGGAAGGAGGGAGCAGCAGAGGGTGGACCGGTGGAGCGATAAATTGAAGCGTTTTGATAGAATATGCTCATTTTTGTTCTGGTGGGTATGATGGGAAGTTCTATGCGGATGTAGTATCCACCGTCAATTTTATAATTAAAATTAATCCAACCGGTCCATGTATTCCTTCACACTGAAAAGAGGTGACTGGCGCGTACGGGGAGATTTGGCGACAAATGTTGAGTCCGCATTTATATTTGTATGCGAACGGCTAGAAGGTGGTATCGTGTGTCGGTTTTTTACAGGTGCACCCCGTTCTCGTTTCCAGGAGAAAAGGTGGCCCGGGGGAATGCAGGTTTTTATTTTTGCTTTTACAAGCTTACCTTTTAGGGGTTTTCTCTCTCTCTTTCCCCTTCAAAGGATATGCATAGAAACGAAGATCTTACGTGTAACACTACAAAAAGTAAGTAGTAAAAGACCTGTGGCACTGGCATGTGGCATAATTGGTTACGAAATTTATCAATTGGTTACGAAATTTATCTCACAATTAATTGTCAGCGATTTGAGTTTATTTTTGGCAGGAATTCGTATCCTGATTTAGATATATTTTAATTAAAACATTTAAAAGTAAAATAAAAAAAATAAAAAAATAGTCTAGAAATAAAATTAAAAAAAGAAAAAAATTAATAAAATAATACTGAAATCCCTGTTGGCTGGTGGTAATGAAAAAGTTAGGGATGTACCAGTGGTAGTTAGTTTGACATACTCATCTTCGGATGAGAAACGGCTGCGAAAAATTAATATGCGCCAGGTTGACGTACTCACCTTCGGATGGGGAACGGTCGTGAAAAAATTAATATGCGCCGTGTATCGAACATTCTCTGGCTAGGGTTGGGGGACCGTCTGGGGGTGGCCACGCCCGAGGTCTAACTCCTCCCCTTTTTGTTCCATCAAAAAAAAACTTTAATCATACCTATATAATTAATTAAAATATTTTAGATTTAAATATTTCTTTTATAAATTAATTTATTTTATGCTATAAATATAATAGTGGTGTAATTTAACTAGCTATAAATAAAATAAATAAGGATGGTACCGGCTTTCAAATACATAGCTAAAGTATGATATTGGAATAATATTGGTTTCTATTTTTTTAGCAAATATTATAAATGGGTAGGTAGTGTTGTGGTAATCCGATTTAATATAAAATAATTACCGGTTCATCAGTGGGATTGATTTTAATTTTGATCTGTCAACCAAATCAGTACACCTGAAGATGATATTTTCTTAATTTAACGAGGGCTACAGTCCATTTCAATTGAAAGAATATATTATTACTTCATTGATATATTATTATTTCATTCGGCTTCATGTCTTCAACCTGATCCGAAGAAGATGCCTCTAGAATGTATTATTATTTCGTTTGGCTTCATGTCTTCAGCCTAGTCCGAAGAAGATACCTTTGGAATGTATTATCATTTCGTTCGGCTTCATGTCTTCAGCCCGGTCCGAAGAAGATGCCTCTGCAATATATTATTATTTCGTTCGGCTTCATGTCTTCAGCCTGATCCAAAGAGGACACTTCTGAATATATTATTTATCCCTTCGGTCCCACAGTAAGTAGTTCCTTATTTTCTAGTTCACTTTGAAGGAGATAAATCTGAAGCATAAAACTAACACCTATTCGGACCATTCCAAGGAAGACAGTCCGAAGAGGTAGTTAGGCTCATTTCGGATCTTCTCTAAAAAGAGTATATCTGAAGCATGTGAACAATCTTTCAACTTGAAATGGTTGAAGGTTGTTCTGGTTGTTATAACCATCCACATGGTCGATAGCTCCAGCTTCGATAACCATGGAATAACTAATTTCCGACCGTCACTACTTACTATTATGAGGGAGTTACATTAACTAATTCCTATAATCATAAGTAGTTACACTCATGCCTATAAATATCGGTAAGAGGAGACACTCGAGGTAAACCAACTCCAGGCAAGTTAGAGCCAGTCCACAGCTAGCTCTTTCAATGCCACTCCACTCTGATTTCTCTTTCCATTTTTTACTTCATTCTGCTCTCAAGTTCTCCATTCTGCTGCTTAAATTCTTACTAACTTTGGCATCGGAGTGTCTCCCACCGGAGAAATTCAAGAAATTTATTTTGCAGGCTTCCATCGACGGTGAACTAGTAGGCATGTCACTCCATCCGGCCAGCAAGGATTTAGTGTCAACAAATTGATGCACCAAGTAGGGGAAAATCAATTTCCTCTAGTTAAGGAGAACCTTGACGAAGCAAGAATGATGAAAGGAAAGATCCAGAATGCTTCTACGAGCAGGGAGCACCCTGCTCAAGTGAATAACCCTCCGGTGGATAATGATATGCCACCTCCTATGTTGATGGTGGGGCAACAATAATTCGAGGCCCTTTTGAACCAAGTTGATGCCCTAACAGCTCTAGTCCAAACTCTTCAAGAAACTGTCGTTCAAAGGCAGTGCCCTCCAACCACCTCTCAGCCCAGTCATTGAGCTAGGGAAAGGAAAGATCGATGCCTGGAATCCATCCCAGGTTCTTCGCAAATCCGGTCTTCTCATGAGCATTACAGCCCTAGCCAAGCAGGCATTTGGAGGATCACTATGGCAAGAAGAGAACCAGACGTTCCCTTTCCATTTCTTCTGGAGATTCTACACCTGGAGGAGTCAGGCAAAGAGAAATGAACTTCGATTTTGAAGAAAAGTTCAAGTTATTGGAGTCACAGATAGCCAGGCTCACTGATCAAAGAAGAGATGACGAAGTTATGACTTTCAATTCTCAACCTCCTTTCTCCGATCGGATTATGGCCGAAGTCATCTCTCGGTATTTTAAGATTCTACAACTGGAGGCTTTTGATGGAACTGCTGACCCCCTTGATCATTTGAAAAGTTACAAAGCTCATATGATGGTACAAAGGATATCTAATATATTATATTGCCTCGCTTTCACTGCTACCTTAAGGAAAGCTGCTCGAATATGGTATTCGAGCTTACTGCCAGGCACAATCCATTCTTTTGCTGAGCTAGAGCAACTGTTTATTTCATATTTCAGAACATGCCGAAAGATGCCGCGTAACACAGACAGTTTGTTCCTCCTTCAATAGAATGAAGGAGAAAGTCTTAAAGAATTTATTGTCTGATTCAATTCGGCCACTCTAGAGATTCCAGATCTCAATGAGTACGTGGCCATGTCAACCCTGAAGAAAGGTCTCAGATCATCCAAGTTTACTTTTTTCCTAGACAAAAGATTCCCTACGGCTATGCCGAACTGCTGGCAAGAGCTCAGAAGTATGCTGCTGCTGAGGAACAAGCTACGAGTCATAGACTCATCAAAGGGAGACACTCTTCTAAGAAGAAGAACATCAACAGATCAAATGTGCCCACATCTTCCAATAATGCCTTAGTTCCCAAACACAGTCCCAAATCCAAGCAATATAGCAATTGGTTCAACTCTTACACTCCCTTCAACCTCCCAAGAGAAAAGATTCTATTAGAGATAGAAAAAAAAAACTACTTGCAAAGGCCACATCCCCTGAAAATCTCTGCTAAAGTAAGAGACAAGAATAAATATTATCAATTCCATAGGACCACGGCCATAATACTGAGAAATGTTTTCAGCTCCGGAACACTATTGAGGACTTAATCAAAAGAGGATACCTGAAAAAGTACGTTAATCATTCGGAGCCTCAAGCCAAAGCAACTGCCCTTCAAAAAGCTACCGATGAAGCCCAACTGCCTCACCAAAGGCCGACACATGGGAGGGTTGGCATGCTTCATCGATCAATCGGCTGGGGGAATGAAGCTGAAGAAGATAACCCCAAGAGACTTAATGGCAAAAACTCCATTAGCTTCTTAGATGAAGATCTCCAAGGAGTTTAACTCCCACATGATGATCCTATTGTGGTTTCTGCTAAAATTGCAAAATATGATGTGTTGCCGCCAGGATCGTCATGGCCCGTAGCTGCTGTCGGCGCTGGAGATGCGCTCCCCTTGCCGCCTGGCCGTCCTGGGCTCCCGAACCTCCGTGCTGGGTGCGGACACCTCGCCGCCCGACGGTCCTCCTCTCCTGAACCTACGAGACAGGGGTTAGAGACCCGGGCCAGGATTTCCAGTGGGGGCACTCCGACGATCAAGTCAGTGACAATCCAGGGGAACAGATCCTCCTGGTTGGGCCCCTCTCGATGGACTCCGCACTAGGAGGAGTGAGAGATGTGTGTGAAGGTGAAAATGTTACAGGGGGAGAGTGATAGCGGGGACAGAGAGGTGCCCTGTTCCTCCGCCTCTCCCTGTATCCTTCATTTTCCTTCAACTGTGGTGGTAGTAGTGTAGGGTTCGGTGGCAAGGCGAAATCATAGATTTCAAAAATTTTTTATCTTTATGAAATCTTCACCAAACCTTCAACCCAAAATCTCCTTAAAAGAATTAAAACATATAAGATGTTTATATAAGATTTAATCTCAAATTAAGATACTAACCTGTATCGCAAAATCCAAACTCTGAATCTCCACCAGGTGCCCAAATGTTCACCCTCCAATGGTGATCCACACAGAAAAATAATGAAGACAATAATTTTTAGTTCTTGGCTCCTCTTCTTGAATTCTTTTTCAAGAATTCAATTCTTGGACCTTTAGGCTGAAATTTTCTTTCTTGAAAATTTCTTTTCTTCCTTCTTTCCTCTTCTTGAATTTTCTTCAAGAATTCCCTTTCTTGAATCCCTTTTCTTGAATTGAATTGGAAGAAAAATTAAGACAGTCAAGGTCTTAATTCAAGAAGGAAAAGAAGAATAGATCCTTTCCCTTTTCTTTCCTTTACCGTTCAAGACCTTCTTCTTATTCTTGTTTAGGGTCAGAGTTTCGACAGAGGATACCTCTGTAAGGGAAACAATACCCAACAAGAACAAGAGGAAGGAGTATTCTGGAGAGGAAGAAAGGGAATTGGATCTCTGAATTATGTTACGTGAAAACCCCCGAGAACCCCAACCCTATTTATAGATCTCAGAGGGGTGTCATCTCGAAACAACGCAACTCTCTGAAACCCCAGGGATCACGATCCCTCATTCCTCACGCGTCCCCTCAACCAAAAATCACGATTCTCCGATTTGATTTTCGTTTTTCCGACGAGGAGGACTCTCGGAAAAACTTCAGGAAGAATCACGACTTTTGGAGACGGATTTGCGACCGAAAAGCGACGGATCTTTTTCTTAATTTTTTTTTTTTTTGTTTGGCCATCAGATCCAAATCCAAGGGCACCAGACAAGGATCTGAATCACCCCTTTTTCAGATTTTTCTCCGATGTTTTCTTTCTCACGCGTTTTAAGAGAAGTCCACGCGCGTGGACTCTCTTTCTTGGCGCGCGCGGGTGAGAAAAGGGAGGGGGCAGCTTGGAGAGAGGGTCTCAGTGAACTAAATTCACTTGGGTTCGGCCATGGGTTAGCCCAATGTCCTAAAAAATAAATTGGACCTTAATCTGGTTCAATTAGAACCCAATTAAGCCCAATTCGGAACCAAATTCGAATCTGATTCGAATAGAAATTTGGTCTGCAACACATGCTAGTGTGTTTATCCTGCAAACATGATTTAATTCCAAATTAAATCCTTCATCAATTTTCTTTTGTGTGTGACCTATTGGGTTCCACACCTAGCCAGCAGTAGGTCCGAGTGCTATTTGACTTAATTCGGTTAGATCTCAACTAAGCCGATTTAGGTCAACTCAAACTAGCTCGACTCGGTCAATTAGAATCTAATTCAAATTGACTGATTTGAATTACCATGACTCAATCATATACCTACAAGATAAGATTGACGTCTAGCAACGTATCATGTCTACCCGGAAGATGTGGAATTTTGGTGGAATTACCAAAATACCCTTCAGTGGTGAGTTACCGGGCAATTCAGTCCTTTGATCAACTTGCATCCCGAATATGATTATGAATATGGATACTTGTCAAATCCAATTTTCATATTCATCCCTAGCTCAATCTTTATAATGATGATTCAGTAATGAACCATTAGAAAATAACTCTAATGTTCATACTTTGATCAAAGGTTTCCTGAATCCATCATTTGAAATTTTACTGGATGCTATTCCCTCTTACTAGGGCTGATCAATTCCTTGTTGCCTACTCACAACCTCCATATACAATCCACCATAACCAGTATCACCTCGTGCATGACTCAGTGTCATGATTGATTGCGAACCAAAGTATGGATTCATATATATAAGGTACTATGGTAGTCTCAGGTCAAAGGACCACATGCACTACTCCCACTATGAGAATTATCTATTGACAAACAGATAAGGTTCCATTAGATATTCTCTATCTGGATCAATTCAGTGAACTCATTCTCTAATGAACACTCACATCCTAGCATTAGTGTCAAACACAAGTGACTGTGAGATCAGTCACCCTTTTTACAAAACATATATAGGATATGCTGGTCTTGCCGGAAACATTGATCCCCAACTCAATGTCCCATCGACCAGGAATATTTTAGATTAGGGTTTTAAGGCTTTAGGTCTCACTGGTATGATCTCATCATAACCCCAGAACCATAGCCCTAATCTATGGGGTTCATCATAAAATCAAAAAGACACAGCAAATGATGAAACTAATGCCTTTATAAAATGTCAATTCATTGATTTTGGGATCAAAATTACAATATTTCAATTGGCTTTTCAGGGCACAATCTTTCAATCTCCCACTTGCACTAAAGCCAATCGCCTTTAAATCTTAACCCCATACAATCAAGGTGGCGATCAAACTCTCGCTGTGATAGAGCCTTAGTGAACGGGTCTGCTACGTTGTTCTTCGTTTCTACCCTTTTAATGCAGACTTCTTGTCTTTCGACAATCTCTCGAACGAGATGGAAGCGCCTCAGAATGTGCTTTGATTTGTGATGAGCTCTTGGTTCCTTTGCTTGAGCAACAACCCCCGTATTATCACAGTAAAGTGATACTGGACCTTCAATCTCAGGAACTACGCCCAACTCTGATATGAACTTCTTCATCCAGACAGCTTCCTTGGCAGCTTCACTAACAGCAATGTACTCTGCCTCAGTTGTTGAGTCAGCTACAGTTTGCTGTTTAGAACTTTTCCAGCTTACAGCTCCTCCATTAAGGGTAAAAACATACCCAGATATAGATTTGCTGTCATCTGGATCTGATTGAAAACTAGAATCTGAATAAGCTTCTAGTTTAAGATCAGATCCTCCGTATATTAGAAAAATATCCTTAGTTCTTCTTAAGTATTTAAGAATATTTTTCACAGCCTTCCAATGATCCTCTCCTGGATCAGCCTGAAACCTGCTGGCTATACCTAAGGCATATGCCACATCAGGCCTAGTACATAACATAGCATACATAATAGACCCTACTGCCGAAGCATAAGGTACCGAATTCATTCTATTTCTTTCTTCAGGTGTCTTAGGAGACATCTTCTTAGAAAGATGTATGCCATGACCAATAGGTAAGTAACCTCTTTTACTTTCCTCCATGCTAAATCTTTTTAGCACTTGGTCAATGTACCTAGACTGGGATAAACCTAGCATCCTCCTAGATCTATCTCTATATATCTTGATGCCTAGTATATAAGATGCTTCTCCCAAGTCTTTCATGGAAAACTGTTTAGATAACCATACCTTGACTGATTGTAACATTGGGATATCATTCCCAATGAGGAGTATGTCATCTACATACAGAACCAAGAAAACTATGGCACTCCCACTAGTCTTCTTGTACACACAAGGTTCATCCTCATTTTTGATAAAGTCAAATTCTTTGACTGTCTTATCAAATCGGATGTTCCAACTCCTAGATGCTTGCTTTAATCCATAAATAGATTTCTTTAGCCTACATACCTGATTAGGTTTAGTCTCCAAGACAAAACCTTCTGGTTGTGACATATAAACCTCTTCCTCAAGGAAACCATTGAGGAATGCAGTTTTCACATCCATCTGCCAGATTTCATAATCATGATATGCTGCTATAGCAAGCATGATCCGAATAGATTTGAGCATGGCAATAGGAGAAAATGTTTCATCATAATCTATTCCCTGTTTTTGTCTGAAACCCTTAGCCACTAATCTGGCTTTATAAGTTTCAACTTGGCCATCTGTCCCAATCTTTTTCTTATAGACCCATATGCATCCAATAGGGTTAACACTCTCTGGTGCATCAACCAAAGTCCAGACTTGGTTGACATACATGGAGTCCATTTCGGATCTCATGGCTTCCAGCCATTTGTCTGAGTCACTACTTATGACAGCATCCGTATATGTTAGAGGCTCATCATTATCAATGATTCGGGCTTCATTATTTTCAATAATGAGCCCATACCTTTCAGGTGCATGTCGCACTCTATCAGACTTACGGATAGGAGTGGTGTGTTCAGGTTCTATACTAACTGTGTTATGATTTTGTTGAGATGTATCTACTTGTTGAACTTCTTCAAGTTCAATATTTCTCCCACTGCCCTTTTGTAGGATGAATTCTTTTTCCATAAAAATGGCATGCCTACTGACTAAAACCTTTTGTTCAGTAGGGTGGTAGAATAGATATCCTATACTATCTTTAGGATATCCAACAAATAGACATTTTTCTGCTCTAGCATCAAGCTTTTGTCCAAAATTTCTTTTAACATAAGCTGGACATCCCCATATCTTAAGGTGCTTAAGATTGGGTTTCTTTCCCCTCCATAACTCATATGGAATGCTAGATACAGATTTGGATGGTACTCTATTCAAAATATTAGCCGCTGTTTCCAAGGCATATCCCCAGAAAGAAACAGGTAAGTCTGTGAAGCACATCATGGACCGTACCATATCTAATAAAGTACGATTTCTCCTTTCAGCAACACCATTTAATTGTGGTGTGTAAGGAGGAGTCCATTCAGAGATGATTCCCTTTTGTTTAAGGTGATCAAGAAACTCGGTGGATAAGTATTCACCTCCTCTATCTGATCGAAGGATCTTAATACTTTTCCCCGTTTGTTTCTCTACCATACTTTGATACTCTAAAAATTTTTCAAAAGCTTCGGACTTATGTTTCATTAGATACACAAATCCGTACCTTGAAAAATCATCAGTGAATGTGATGAAATATGAGTATCCACCCTTGGCCTGAGTTGTCATAGGTCCACATACATCAGTGTGTATGAGTCCTAATAACTCTGTTGTCCTTTCATTATGTCCACTAAATGGAGTCTTGGTCATTTTACCCATGAGACATGATTCACAAGTTCCTAATGATTCATAGTCATAAGGATTAAGGAATTTTTCCTTGTATAACTTGTTAATCCTCTGCTCACTAATATGTCCAAGACGACAGTGCCAAAGTAAAGTATTGTTTACTTCATCTCTTTTTCGTTTATTACTAACATGTAGTATATTGTCATCAGAAGATAAAGTTAAGAGACCATTGCAAAATATGCCATTAAATATTATTTCATTAGAAAAACTGATTGAGCAGCCACTGCTCATTACATTCATAATATATCCTTGTTTAAGTAACAAGGGTACAGATATGATGTTTCTAATGATTCTAGGCATAAAATAATAATTCTTTAACTCTAAAATCTTCCCAGAAGGCAGCTTCAACATATAAGTCCCTACAGCTTCTGCTTGGATGGAATCTCCTCCAGCACCGTAGAGCTCGAAGTCGCCTTCCTTCAAAACTCTAATGTTATGTAGTCCCTGCAATGATTTGCAGATATGATGACCACAAGCAGTATCCAATACCCAAGAGTTTGAATTAGAAGTGTCTAATGACAAAATTGCATGTATCTCATACATACCTTTTGGTGCATTACTAGCACCAGGCTTCACACTTGCAAGGTAAACCTTGCAGTTTCTTTTCCAGTGACCCGGCTTGCCACAATGAAAGCAGGTCATTTGTCCGGAGGCCTTCTTTCCTTTCTTTTTCTTGATGCCCCCTTTTGGATTTAACCTCCTCTTGGAACCCTTTTTGCCTATTTTCTTCTTGTTTACACCATCCACAAGAAGAAGTGGAGCCTTATTTTTCTTTAAATGGCTCTCTGCTGTTTTTAACATATTCAACAGCTCAGGCAAGGAAGTGTTAAGTTTGTTCATATGATAATTAAGAACAAACTGTGAAAATGACTCTGGGAGTGACTGCAGGATTAAATCCTGATTCAACTCCCCATCCATAATAAAACCCAATTGACCTAATCGGGTGATTAGGTCAATAACCTTTAATACATGGTCTTGTACGGATGTACCTTCTGTCATCCTTGCACGGAATAACTGCTTAGATATTTCATATCTTGCAGTTCGACTGTGTTCTCATAAAGTTCTTTTAAATTGAGTAATATGGAGTTTGTGTCCATGCTATCATGTTGCCTCTGTAACTCATTGGTCATAGAGGCAAGCATTATATACTTGACAGTAAGTGAGTCATTTTGCCATGTGTTATATGTGGTCTTATCCTCTTGCGAGGCATCTTCCCCTAATGGTTCCAAGGTTGGGGTATCAAGAATATAAGAAATTCTTTCTTGGCTGAGTACTATCTTCAGGTTTCTCAACCAATCAACATAGTTTGGTCCAGTCAATTTATTTGCATCAAGAATGCTACGGAGTGAGAGTGAAGAGGCCATTTAATCTACATTAACAAACAACATTACATAAGCAGACAATCAATGTTGACAAAACATAATTAAATTAGGACTTTAACTTAATTATGTCTCCCACTATTTTATCAAGCATCATAACCCTCAATGTGATGATCGAGAAAACCCTAATTGGTTCTCTTAGTGGGGTTGAGATCCTAATTCCTTATAAAAGACCTTGTGTATACACAACAAATCTTATATAAGTTCAAAGGTAGGAAAACTCTTTCCAATTGTAATTCAAACAATTCTCAACTTATCTTGGCCTCTAAAATATTAATAGCCTTGTGTGTACACAACAAACTATAATATTTTAGTTAAGTTAGACCCTTCATTGCTATATGGTCATGATATTAATCATAATACCCTTGTGTGTACACAACAAAGTATTATATCAAATCATTCCATAAGCATCAAATATACCAAGCAAAAATTATGTTAGTCACCATAAAGAAAAAAGGCCTTGTGTGTACACAACAAACCTAATATGGATCATAACATAATAATGACTTGGCATGAAGGAAAGCCATATGTAGTGAATATTACACTGAGCATATCAATCAATAATTAAGTTAATCATACCGGCCAGGTAAGTGGGAGAGTGGTGGGAGTCCCCCCGTTGCTTTCCTTAGACACCAATAAGAATTGGCCAGGTCAGTCAACGGAACCAATTAAAAACCACGTCCTCTTTACCGATCATGAACCACTTTTCCTAGACACCGAATGATAAACTAATCATATTGATTATTTTTGCTTTTGGTATATGACACTACAACTTAATATGTTGTTAAAGAGGGCTTTATTAAAACAAAGCACATTCTAGCAAATATGTGCCATAGTGTGCCATCATACTAGGACAACCATTTACCACATAATGGATCCACCATTATGCCAGGGCAACCTTATTTCAGTATGATGACTAGAAGGCTAAACATATCTCTATGCAAATTAAGGTTTAAGTGAAAACCTTAATTAGTGGCATACATCAAACATATATGCATAATTAACACAAATATGTGATTAGTGTGTCATCATACTAGGACAACCATTTACCACATAATGGATCCACCATTATGCCAGGGCAACCTTATTTCAGTATGATGACTAGATCTCTATGCATATCTCTACAATAATTAGGGTTTGAGTGAAAAAACCCTAATTGGTGATATTATAACAAACATATATTACATCTCATGTTACTTATATAAATATGCATCTAAAATTCAGAATATATATTTTAATCTTAATAAGGAGGCTCTGATACCACTGTAGGGTTCGGTGGCAAGGCGGAATCATAGATTTCAAAAATTTTTATCTTTATGAAATCTTCACCAAACCTTCAACCCAAAATCTCCTTAAAAGAATTAAAACATATAAGATGTTTATATAAGATTTAATCTCAAATTAAGATACTAACCTGTATCACAAAATCCAAACTCTGAATCTCCACCAGGTGCCCAAATGTTCACCCTCCAATGGTGATCCACACAGAAAAAAATGAAGACAATAATTTCTAGTTCTTGGCTCCTCTTCTTGAATTCTTTTTCAAGAATTCAATTCTTGGACCTTTAGGCTGAAATTTTCTTTCTTGAAAATTTCTTTTCTTCCTTCTTTCCTCTTCTTGAATTTTCTTCAAGAATTCCCTTTCTTGAATCCCTTTTCTTGAATTGAATTGGAAGAAAAATTAAGACAGTCAAAGTCTTAATTCAAGAAGGAAAAGAAGAATAGATCCTTTCCCTTTTCTTTCCTTTACCGTTCAAGACCTTCTTCTTATTCTTGTTTAGGGTCAGAGTTTCGACAGAGGATACCTCTGTAAGGGAAACAATACCCAACAAGAATAAGAGGAAGGAGTATTCTGGAGAGGAAGAAAGGGAATTGGATCTCTGAATTATGTTACGTGAAAACCCCCGAGAACCCCAACCCTATTTATAGATCTCAGAGGGGTGTCATCTCGAAACAACGCAACCCTCTGAAACCCCAGGGATCACGATCCCTCATTCCTCACGCGTCCCCTCAACCAAAAATCACGATTCTCTGATTTGATTTTCATTTTTCCGACGAGGAGGACTCTCGGAAAAACTTCAGGAAGGATCGCGACTTTTGGAGACGGATTTGCGACCAAAAAGCGACGGATCTTTTCCTTAATTTTTTTTTTTTTTTTTTGGCCATCAGATCCAGATCCAAGGGCGCCAGACAAGGATCTGAATCACCCCTTTTCAGATTTTTCTCCGATGTTTTCTTTCTCACGCGTTTTAAGAGAAGTCCACGCGCGTGGACTCTCTTTCTTGGCGCGCGCGGGTGAGAAAAGGGAGGGGGCGGCTTGGAGAGAGGGTCTCAGTGAACTAAATTCATTTGGGTTCGGCCATGGGTTAGCCCAATGTCCTAAAAAATAAATTGGACCTTAATCTGGTTCAATTAGAACCCAATTAAGCCCAATTCGGAACCAAATTCGAATCTGATTCGAATAGAAATTTGGTCTGCAACACATGCTAGTGTGTTTATCCTGCAAACATGATTTAATTCCAAATTAAATCCTTCATCAATTTTTTTTGTGTGTGACCCATTGGGTTCCACACCTAGCCAGCAGTAGGTCCGAGTGCTATTTGACTTAATTCGGTTAGATCTCAACTAAGCCGATTTAGGTCAACTCAAACTAGCTCGACTCGATCAATTAGAATCTAATTCAAATTGACTGATTTGAATTACCATGACTCAATCATATACCTACAAGACAAGATTGACGTCTAGCAACGTATCATGTCTACCCGGAAGATGTGGAATTTTGGTGGAATTACCAAAATATCCTTCAGTGGTGAGTTACCGGGCAATTCAGTCCTTTGATCAACTTGCATCCCGAATATGATTATGAATATGGATACTTGTCAAATCCATTTTCATATTCATCCCTAGCTCAATCTTTATAATGATGATTCAGTAATGAACCATTAGAAAATAACTCTAATGTTCATACTTTGATCAAAGGTTTCCTAAATCCATCATTTGAAATTTTACTGGATGCTATTCCCTCTTACTAGGGCTGATCAATTCCTTGTTGACCTACTCACAACCTCCATATACAATCCACCATAACCAGTATCACCTCGTGCATGACTCAGTGTCATGATTGATTGCGAACCAAAGTATGGATTCATATATATAAGGTACTATGGTAGTCTCAGGTCAAAGGACCACATGCACTACTCCCACTATGAGAATTATCTATTGACAAACAGATAAGGTTCCATTAGATATTCTCTATCTGGATCAATTCAGTGAACTCATTCTCTAATGAACACTCACATCCTAGCATTAGTGTCAAACACAAGTGACCGTGAGATCAGTCACCCTTATTACAAAACATATATAGGATGTGCTGGTCTTGCCGGAAACATTGATCCCCAACTCAATGTCCCATCGACCAGGAATATTTTAGATTAGGGTTTTAAGGCTTTAGGTCTCACTGGTATGATCTCATCATAACCCCAGAACCATAGCCCTAATCTATGGGGTTCATCATAAAATCAAAAAGACACAGCAAATGATGAAACTAATGCCTTTATAAAATGTCAATTCATTGATTTTGGGATCAAAATTACAATATTTCAATTGGCTTTTCAGGGCACAATCTTTCAAGTAGCGCTTCGCCCTCTTGGTCGGGCTTGCGCTTGTGCTCGTGGTGGTGGTGGTTGCATGCCCCTCTTGCTGGTAG
Source organism: Areca catechu (assembly GCA_021397845.1). Taxonomy (NCBI): domain Eukaryota; kingdom Viridiplantae; phylum Streptophyta; class Magnoliopsida; order Arecales; family Arecaceae; genus Areca; species Areca catechu. Next base: position 43,633,702 of record CM038047.1, on the reverse strand, counting down.
AGGGTTGCACTCCTTCTCCTTTCCTTTTTTTTCTCTCTCTGGCTTGTCTTCTTTTTTTTTGCCTGCATGTTCTTGAGTTATTGTGTGTTACCTCCGAGTTTTGTTACAAACTAGGTTACCGTTGGGTGCTTGTCTCAGGATCCCCGCCGGGCTGTCAAGCGCATGCGGTGGTGTCCCGAGGAGTCTTTCCCGATTCATGATAAGGAGAGTTGTCAGGTACTCCGACACTCCTCTTGGTTGCCTTATTCCAGGAAACTTGGCAATGCCTCGAATGGCGGGCCGCCGCCTGCGGGATTCGAATCTCCCCGTTGGCTTCCTTTCTTGGGCAATCTGGATGGTTGGTGAGGAGTGTGGCATCTCGATCAACATGCTGCTTGCCTTTCTAGTATAACTGGCAGTCGTAGGTGGTTAGTATGGTCTCGAAGGTGATTTAGTGCAGTCCTCAGACGGCTCGCCGGTGTTCCAGGCTGGGGCTGAGCTAGAACGGCAAGGCTCGCTCCGACCTAAATGCTCTGAGCTTAAGGGGGTGTCTTGGTGGAGGAGGGCAGAGAGTGGTCCTGGTCCAGAGGGCGCGTGCTCGGAGAGGCTCCATATCGGCGGGTGAGTGCTGGGCTCGACCTCAACCGCAGGGCACTAATCTCCGAGGGTCTCACTTCGGAGGGTAGAAGATGGACCCGGTCCAGAGGACGCGCACTCGGAGAGGCTCCATATCGACGGTAAGCATTGAGCTCGACCTCGATCGCAGGGCACTAGCCTTCGAGGGTCTCGCTCTAGAGGGTGGAAGGCGGACCCGGTCCAGAGGGCGCGCGCTTGGAGAGGCTCCACATCGGCGGGTGAGCACTGAGCTTTACCTCGACCGCAAGGCACTAGCCTCCGAGGGTCTCACTCTGGAGGGTGGAAGACGGACCCAGTCCAGAGGGCGCATGCTCGGAGAGGCTCCACATCAGTGGGTGAGCGTTGAGCTCGACCTCGACTGCAGGGCACTGGCCTCCGAGGGTCTCGCTCTGGAGGGCGAAAGGCGGACCCGGTCTAGAGGGCGCGTGCTCGGAGAGGCTCCACATCGGCGAGTGAGCGCTAAGCTCGACCTCGACCGTAGGGCACTAGCCTCCGAGGGTCTCGCTCTAGAAGGTGGAAGGTAGCTCCGACCTAGGCATCCTGAGCTTGCGGGCACGACCTAGCGGAGGACTGAGCTCGGCTTGTTGTTCCGAGGGAGCTCAGCTTAGCTCGGTAATGGAATCCAGGCGGGAGAGTCGACGCGGCGTCTTTTCTTGACATGGCGCCTACCGGTTCCTCCACGTCAACGATCCCTCCACATCATTTGCCCTCCACTCCCGAGGCCCGTTAGTGCGCGGTGCTCGGGTCGAAGGGAGTAATTGCGATGCTGACTTGAAAAGGTAAAAATCTGGCATGATAATGGCCATGATTGCTGGTGCTTCGGGGGCCGGCCCTGCGGACCAATGCAGGGATGCCATGTGACCATGTCTGAGGAGCAGTTAATGTGGGCACATAATTCAGAGCGGCCGGGATGCCATTCTCATCGATGGGTGGCACGTGGCGTAGATCCGTTGGCGAAGGGGTCGGATTGGTACGAATCCCTCGGGTCATTTCAAAATGAAAGGAGGGCCTTACCCGAACCATCTATTCTTTTTAAATTCTCCGTGCCTGCTGCTGCCGCGCCCAAGCTTCTTCCTCCTTCCTCCCAGTTGCCCAGAGTTTTCCAAGGTACCAGGTCAGTTTCTTCTTCCTCCTTCCCTGTTAGAATAGGGGTTTTTCCTTCGGGTCTGGGGTCCTCTTCAGGTTGAGTCTCCTCTTCGGTCTTTTACTTTGCATCCTTCCTTTCCTTCATCCTCAAGGATGTCCCATTTTGGTCCGGGCTTCCGCCCCTCCACTGATCAGGGCGAAGCCGGTCCTTCCGAGTAGAGGCCGACGTATTTCTCTTCTTCCTCAAGCGGGGAGGAAGATGCAACTCGCTTCGAGCTCAGTAGGAGGCGTCCTCCTGGTCCGGTTCTTATCAGGGGACCGGGATCCGGTCCTTCTCTCCCTCCTCCTTCTTCTGCTCCTGTTTCTGAGTTTGTCTGGCTTGCAGGTCCTGGTGGGGTCGCCTCGACGATCACCGCCGGGGAACTCAGGACTATCCGGGATGTCTACGGCATCCCACCTTCTATCCGGCTTATGATCCCTCATCCGGGGGAACGGGTCACTTCGAGTGGCCCGGGCCGTCTTGCCTTCTACGAGGGGACCTTCTCTGGGGATCTCCGATTTCCTTTCCATCCTTTCTTCCTGTCCATCTTGGACAATTATCATTTAGTCCCCGCACAGCTAGTGCCAAATGCTATTAGGGTTATTTTTTCCTTCATTGTGCTTTGTCACCTCCACGGGTTCGTTGCCCGATTTTCCTTGTTCAGGGCTTTCTTTGCCCTGAAGTGCCACCCAACCAAGGATGGGTGGTGATCCTTGTCCTCCCGCCCGAAGGGCATCAAGTTCGAGTTTCCCTCTTCCATCAGGGGATGGAAGAGCAAGTTTTTCTTTGTTGAGATCGAGGGGGTCGACTGGGTCTGGAGCGATCCGGACAAGTCCCCCAACCAAAATTCTATGGTCGATGTGGCTGACCGGGATGATTACGAGTAGCTCCACACCATCCAGATTCCTCATCTTGAGGTCCTGTTGTCTGAACATAACCTCGCCGACTCCGGGGTCAACCCAACGAATGGGTTGGGTGAGTTCGGCCTGAACTTTTCTTTTCCTTTACTCTTGTACTCCTTACATTGCTTCCCACATGCTCTAACTGTTGTGTAATTTACATGCAGGCATGATTTTCTCCGAGAGTGACCTTCTGGCCATCACCAAGAAGAGGCCGCCAATCGGGCTGGTCGGGGAGCCTGCACCGAGGCGGGCCCGGAGTGAAAGCGCTTCTGCGGCCGCTCCCACGGTAGTGATCGGTCTGAGCTCGACCGCCCTAGTGGGTCCGAGTTCAGAGGTGTCTCGTGCTGCTCCTATGCCGGTAGAGAGGACAGCTTTTGTGGCACCGAGGCCAGCCCAGCAGGCCCCCGATGTAGAGCCCGAGGTAGTTGTCCGGGCCAGGGCCGCGGCTGCTACCGCTACACCCTGCCATCCTTCGGGTCTGCCCGTCGCTGATGTCAGGAGTGAGGAGACCCGGGCTGCGACCGGGGCCATGATGGAGGTGCCGCCAACATCGGCACAACTTCTCAGCCTCCCCCCCAGGATCCTTCATCCAGCAGGGCAAGGCCGCCTGCTCACGGAGAGAGCAGGAGGGAGGAGGCGCGGTGCCATCTCCCTTTCAGGATGGGGCAGGAAAGTTCATTTCTCCGGAGTCCCGAGCTGGCCGAATGCATGATGGATTTCTCCATCCAAGTATGCGACCAGCAAGAGATGGCCGGGATGCGGCTAACCGATGTTATCAGTGCCATCTTTCCCCAGCTGTACTCGGTGAGCTATCCCCCTCTTTCTTTTCTTCTTCTTCTTTCTTTCTTTTTTTTGTTTGTTATTTTTTTTTTTAGGCTGACCTTGTTTCATGGTGCAGATCGGTGCCGAGGCTCTCTTCATCAAGGGCCGCTACCAGAGCTGGGAGCGTCTCGAGCGGCAACAAGCCACCAAGATTGAGTCTTTGAAGGCCGACCTGAAGGAGAAGGTCGGGGCAAACGGGGTCCTTGAGTCGAAGGTCAAGGACCTTGAGAAAGAGCTCACCGATGCCGAGGGGTGAGTGAAGGGACTCCTGACGGCTCGCGACCTAGAGCAGAGCCACTCGAAGAAGGCGATCGACGACCTCTCAGAAAAAGCTTAACTGGTACAGTGCCGAGACCGATCGGCACAAAGAGGTCACCCGAGCTATCCAGGCGGAGCTTGCAGCTGGGAAGGAGAAACTTGTCGTAGCTAAGAAGGTGGCAGAGACGGCAGCCAACTTGACGGAGGTAGCCAAGCTGGAGGCCGCCGAGTTGAGGAGGGTGGCCGCTGAGGCCACGAAGGGTATCGAGGACGTCGTCACCAGATTCAAAGCTTCGGAGGACTTCATCGCTAAAATCCAGCAGATGGCGTCGGACTCCTTCTATAAGGGTTTCATGTACCTGTACGGCCGAGTCGAGGTGCTTATTCCTGACAAGGACCATAGCTGCCTCAGATATCCTTCGGCCTCGAAGGCGGAGGCTGACGAGGAGGTCATCATGGGAGTCGTGGGCCTAGAGCCTTCGACGCCATCTGCGGATGACCCTTCCGGAGTTAGGGTAGCCCAGCCGGAAACTTCTCGGCCTCAGGATCCAGCAGAGAAGCCGGCCAGCATGGAGTGACCCTTTTCTTCTTTGCTTTGTTTTGTATTTTTATTTCTTGTACTTTGTCAGGGTCACTTGGCATGTCGGGGGCCCAGAAGATACTTGTAACTTGTGCTCAATCAATGAAGCTTAAGCTTCTTTGTCATCTGTTCTCTTTGCCTGGTTCTTCCCCTTTTTTCTCTCTTTCTTTCACTCCCTTTCTTCTTTCCTCTCCTTTTTTTCTTTTTTTTTTTTTACATGGGGAGATCAGAGAGAAAGGCTTCACCTTGCTTGGGGTGAAGTTGTGACACTTGAGAGCTGCTGGGCTCGAAGGTATTGTTGACTGAGAGCCAGGTGGCTCGGAGGTCCCTTGGCCGGAGATCTGAGCTCCGGTCTTGGGTTGGCATCCTAGAGCTGGGCTCGAGGACGTTGATAACTGAGAGCTGCGTGGCTCGAAGTTCTCTTGGCCGGAGATCTGAGCTCCGATCTTAAGTGGGCGTCCTGGAGCTGGGCTCGGGGACGTTGATGACTGAGAGCTGCATGGCTCGAAGTTCTCTTGGCCGGAGATCTGAGCTCCGGTCTTGAGTGGGCATCCTGGAGCTGGGCTCGGGAACGTAGATGACTGAGAGCCGCATGGTTCGAAGTTCTCTTGGCTAGAGATCTGAGCTCCGGTCTTGAGTGGGCGTCCTGGAGCTGGGCTCGGGAACGTAGATGACTGAGAGCCACATGGCTCGAAGTTCTTTTGGCCAGAGATCTGAACTTCGATTTTGAGTGGGCATCCTGGAGCTGGGCTCGGGGACATAGATGACTAAGAGATGCGTGGCTCGAAGTTCTCTTGGCCAGAGATCTGAGCTCCGGTCTTGAGTGAGCGTCCTGGAGCTAGGCTCGAGGACGTAGATGACTGAGAGCTGCGTGGCTCAAAGTTCTCTTGGCCAGAGATCTGAGCTCTGGTCTTGAGTGGGCGTCTTGGAGCTGGGCTCGGGGACGTTGATGACTGAGAGATGCATGGCTCGAGATTTTCTTGGTCGGAGATCTGAGCTCCGGTCTTGAGTGTGGAAGGTGGTAGCTTCGATGCTGTACTTCCCTCTCGTTCTCTTTCTTTCCTTTCCCTCTCACCTTTTGATGAGCGGGGAGATCAGAGATGAGGGTGCTTGCCGTGTTCCTCTCTTGTTCTCTTTCTTTCCTTCCCCTCTCTTTTTTCCTTTTCTTTTTTCTCTCTTCTCTTTTTTTTTTTTTTTAGAGTGGGGAGATCAGAGAAGAGGATGCTTGTAGAGTTCCTCTCTTGTTCTCTTTCTTTCCTTCCCCTCTTTTTCTTCTTTCTTTTTTTTTTTTTTAGAGTGGGGAGATCAGAGAAGAGGATGCTTATAGTGCCCCTTCTTTGTTCTCTTTCTTTCCTTCCCCACTCATCTTCTTTTCGAGTGGGGAGATCAGAGAAGGGGGGTTGCCGGGCTCCCCCTTTGTTCTCTTTCTTTTTTTCCCATCTCGTCTTCTTTTCGAGTGGGAGATCAGAGAGGAGGGTTACCGGTCTTGATTGCCTTAGAGCTAGGCTCGAGACCTTCCTGGACATGGAGCTAGGCTCGGGCCTAGGGGTTACCTGAGGTATTGGCTCAGGTCTTTGGCACCTTGGAGCTAGGCTCGAGGCATTGATGGGAGATACATGGCCCCATGATCTCTTGGCATCTCGGAGCTGGGCTCGGAGATGTTTGAGATGGAGAGCGGCTTGGCTCGAAGTTTTCTTGGCCGAAGATCTGAGCTCCGGTCTTGAGTTGGTGTCCTGGAGCTAGGCTCGTGGATGTTTGAAGTTGGGAGCTACGTGGCTCGAAGATCCTCTGACATCCTGGAGCTGGGCTCAGAGATGCTTGGAGTTGGGAGCTACATGGCTCGAAGGTCTCTTAACGTCCTAGAGCTGGGCTCAGGGATGCTTGGAGTTGGGAGCTATGTGGCTCGAAGATCCTTTGACATCCTGGAGCTGGGCTTGGAGATGCTCGGAGTTGGGAGTTACGTGGCTCGAAAATCCTCTGATGTCTTGGAGCTAGGCTCGGGGATGCTTGGAGTTGGGAGCTACGTGGATCAAAAATCCTCTGACGTCCTGGAGTTGGGCTCGAGGATGCTTGGAGTTGGGAGCTACGTGGCTCGAAAATCCTCTGACATCCTGGAGCTAGACTCGGGGATGCTTGGAGTTGGGAGCTACATGGCTCGAAAATCCTCTGACATCCTAGAGCTGGGCTCGGGGACGCTGTCGATTCTTTCCTGCAAGACATGTGGATACCCATGCAAAGGAGAAATCATTATCACGATTGTTGGTAAGGGGACTTACCTTGTTGGGGGCGTCTTCGTAGGCTGCATGCCCTCCTCCTTCGGGGGAGCCTGACGCCGTAGAGTTCTTCGAGGCAACGGACCCCTCGTGATGGGGCTTCGGCCGCCTCGTGGGGGCCTTCCCACAGTGGTTCGCGATCGCCGTCCCAACGACCGTGGCATCTTTGTTTGCCTTTCTCCTTTGCTTTCTTCTCCCCTCATGACGGGGAGATGACTCTCGGGGCCCCCTGCCCCCCAAGCCTTCTTAGATGCATGCGCGATTCTCCAGGCGATCACACCCGCCAGTTTTGCGATGGGGTAGCTATCGATGGTTGGAGCTAACGGGAGAGCGGCGAGCGCTCGGGGCCCCGCTTGAGGTCTGCCCCCGCCGCAGGCCTTTTGAGGTAGGCCTTCTTGATGAGCTTCTTGATCTCCTACTTACGGCCGCGACACTTTTCGATGTCATGGTCATGATCGCAGTGGAGGCGATGATACTTCGCCTCGCCGTGACTGGTGAAGGGCTTCACCGGTGGTGGGCGTTGTAGTCCGGTGGCTCGCCAGCTGGGCCTCCCATGCTAATGAACCAGCGGGAGAACTCCACTAGCTTACGCTCATGCGCGTTTTCACTGTGTGCCTGAGGGCAACCACGTCGCCAATCTGTTGACCTTTCTAGCTTGTGTCATCACCGTTCTTCCACAGTATGTTGACCTATGAGGAGGTGGAGGACTTAGTCACGCCCGTCCTGCCCCCCTTCCTGGCATGCCAATCTGTTACCGCCAGGATCGTCGTGGCTCGTAGCTGCTGTCAGTGTCGGAGATGCGCTCCCCTTGCCGCTCAGCCGTCCTGGGCTCCCGGACCTCCATGCTAGGTGCAGACGCCTCGTCACCTGGCGGTCCTCCGCTCCTGAACCTGCGAGATAGGGGTTAGAGACCCAGGCCGGGGTTTCCGGCGGGGGCACTCCGATGATCAAGTCAGTGACGATCCAAGAAAACAGATCCTCCTGGTCGGGCCCCTCTTGATGGACTCCGTACTAGGAGGAGTGAGAGATGTGTGTGAAGGTAAAAACGTTGCAGGGGGAGAGTGATAACGGGGACAGAGGGGTGCCCTGTTCCTCCGTCTCTCCTTGTATCCCTCGTTTTCCTTCAACTGTGATGGTAGTGGCGCTTCGTCCTTTTGGTCGGGCTTGCACTTGTGCTCATGGTGGTGGTGGTGCCATGCCCCTCTTGCTGGTGGGGGGTTGCACTCCTTCTCCTTTCCTTTTTTTTTTCTCTCTCTGGCTTGTCTTCTTTTTTTTGCCTGTGTGTTCTTAAGTTGTGTGTTACCTCCGAGTTTTGTTACAAACTAGGTTACCGTTGGGTGCTTATCTTGGGATCCCCGTCGGGCTATCAGGTGCATGCGACGGTGTCCGAGGAGTCTTTTCCGATTCGTGATAAGGGAAGTTGTCAGGTGCTCCGACACTCCTCTTGGTTGCCTTATTCCAGGAAACTTGGCAGTGCCTCGAATGGCGGGCTGCCGCCCACGGGATTTGAATCTCCCAGTTGGCTTCCTTTCTTGGACGATTTGGGTGGTTAGTGAAAAGTGTGGCATCTCGATCAACGTGCTGCTTGCCTTTTATGGTGTAACTGGTGGTTGCAGGCGGTCAGTATGGTCTGGAAGGCGCTTCAATGCAGTCCTCGAGCGGCTCGCCAGTGTTCCGGGCTGGGGTCGAGCTGGAATGGCAGGGCTCACTCTGACCTAAGCACTCCGAGCTTGCAGGGGCATCTTGGTGGAGGAGGGCAGAGAGTGGGCCCGGTATGGAGGGCGCGCGCTCGGAGAGGCTCCACATCGACGGGTGAGCGCTGGGCTCGACCTCGATCGCAAGGCACTAGCCTCCGAGGGTCTCGCTACGGAGGGCAGAAGACAGACCCGGTACAGAGGGTGCACGCTCGAAGAGGCTCCACATCGATGGGTGAGCACTGAGCTCGACCTCGACTGCAGGGCACTAGCCTCCGAGGGTCTCGCTCTGGAGGGCGGAAGGCGGACCCGATCTAGAGGGCGTGCGCTCGGAGAGGCTCCACATCGGTGTGTGAGCGCTGAGCTCGATCTCGATCGCAGGGCACTAGCCTCCGAGGGTCTCGCTTTGGAGGGCAGAAGATGGACCCGGTCTAGAGGGCGCGCGCTCGGAGAGGCTCCACATTGACGGGTGAGCACTGAGCTCAACCTCGACCGCAGGGCACTAGCCTCAGAGGGTCTTGCTCTGGAGGGCGGAAGGCGGACCCGGTCCAGAGGGTGCATGCTCGGAGAGGCTCCACATCGACAGGTGAGCACTGAGCTCAACCTCGACTGCAGGGCACTAGCCTCCGAGGGTCTCGCTCTAGAGGGCGGAAGGTGGCTCCGGCCTAGGCATCCCGAGCTTGCGGGCACGACCTGGCGGAGGACTGAGCTCGACTTGTTGTTCCGAGGGAGCTCAGCTCAGCTCGATAATGGAATCCGAGCTGGAGAGTCGATGCGGCATCTTTTCTTGATGTGGCGCCTGCCGGTTCCTCCACATCAGCGATCCCTCCACATCATGATGTAAGAAGAATTCTGATAGATAAAGAAAGTTATGTCGATATTTTACTGTATGATGCTTTTCTTAGAATGGGATTATCTGATAGTAAGCTGCAAAGGTTTTCTATTCCTTTAACTGAGTTCGAAGGAAATCAAGTTAGAGTTGAAGGAGAAATGGTTTTATCCGTAACTCTTGGCATTGAACAACGCCAAAAGTTGCTTCCCATCAACTTCATAGTAGTACAAACGTCTTCAGCTTATAATATAATTTTGAGACGTCCTGCTTTAAATAAGTTCTGAGCCATAGTATCGACATACCACCTTTTGGTACGATTTCCCACCAGACATGGCATCGGAGAAATGAAAGGGGATCAAAGGGTTGCTCGTCAATGCCTAATGATCCAAGATAAACAATCAGCCAATCCTTTAATATTTGATCAGTTAGACCCAAGAGAGAAAGCTGAAGACTGTAGAGAACTAGTAGAAAAGACCCTCTCTGTGCCTTTGTCTGAAGACGACTCAACGAAATTTGTACAAATTGGCAGTCTATTAGATGAAGAGACAAAAGCAAGGCTGATTAGCTTCCTCCGAAGTAATGCGATATTTTTGCTTGGACAGTTTCGGATATGCCTAGAATTCTATCTGAAATAATTACACATATATTAGAAGTAACCCCCAACTATAAGCTAGTGCAGCAGAAGAAGAGGAACTTTATTCCGAAGAGATAGAGATTCATTGACGAAGAAGTCAGCAAACTCCTTGAAGCCAAATTTATAAGGGAAGTACAATATCCAAATTGGTTGGCCAATATTCTGATGGTAAAGAAATCTAATGACAAGTGGAGGATCTGCATTGATTATACGGATCTTAATAAGGCTTGCCCAAAAAATAGCTTTCCTTTATCGAAGATAGATCAGTTAATTGATGCCACTATTGGTCATCAACTGTTGAGCTTTATAGATGTTTTTTAGGATATAACCAAATCCGAATGGATCCTGAAGATGAAGAAAAAACTACTTTCATCACAGAAAAAGGGCTTTACTACTATAAAGTGATTCCATTTTGATTAAAAAATGCTGGAGCAACTTTTTAAATACTGATAAATAAAGTGTTCAAGAATCAGATAAGGAAAAATATGGAAGCTTATGTTGATATGATTGTGAAGAGTCTTCATAGGTTCGACCACATTGAAGACTTAAGAGAATCCTTTGACACTCTTAGACGTCATCAAATGAAGATGAATCCGACTAAGTGCACTTTTGGTATAACCTCAGGAAGTTCTTGTGATTTTTAGTCACCAAGCGAAGGATTGAAGTTAACCTGGAAAAGATTCAAGCCATTTGGACCATGAGACATCCCTCTTGCAAGATAGAAGTGCAATGGCTGACAGGAAGAATCGCTTTTTTGAGTCGATTTATTTTTCGATCAGCGAAAAGATGTCTTCCTTTTTTTAAAGTTCTCTGTCAAACTCAAAGTTTCGAATGGTCAGATGACAACAGGATTACTTTTGATTAATTAAAAGAATACTTAGAAAATCCTCCTTTACTTTCTAAATCTTGTGAAGGAAAAATTCTTTATTTGTATATTTCTACCTCATACGAAGCAGTTAGTTCGGTACTTGTTCGAAAAGATGCCAACCACTCGCAAAAGCCGATCTATTATACTAGTAAAGTACTGCATGAAATGGAAGTACGATATCCTAGAGTGCAAAAACTCATTTTCTCCTTGGTGATTGTAGTGAAGCATTTGCGACCCTATTTCCAAGCTCACACCATTGTGGTTTTGATAGATCAGCCCTTAAAGGCCATTCTACGCTGTTCCGATACTTCAGGAAGGATAGCTAAATGGGCCGTTAAGTTGGAAGAGTTTGACATTGACTTCCAACCTAGATCAGCAATGAAAGCACAAGTCTTGGTTGATTTTGTAGTTGAATGCACTTGGGGATCAGATGAGGACCGAAGAGGAAGGAACAATCGAAGAAGATCTGGAGTTTATATGGATGCTTCATGTGGATGGCGCTTCCAATGCCAATGGCTGTGGAGCTGGTCTCATTTTGGCTAGTCCGAATGGTCAAGTCATAGAATATGCTCTTCGTTTTCTTTCCAAGCTTCGAATAATCAAGTAGAGTATGAAGCACTCATTGCTGGACTCGAAATTGTTCAAAAGCTAGAGATTAAAAATATTAAAGTCTTTTCGGATTCGCAGTTGGTGGTGAATCAAGTAAAAGCTGAATTCGAAGCTCGGAATTCCATCATGATTCAGTATCTGGAGAAGGTGCAAAGCCAATATCCCAACTGGAATACTTTGAGATTGTTCACATGCCCCGAACAAAAAATTCTCAGGTCGATACTCTTTCATGTCTTGCAACCACTGCTCCAGACTTCCTTGGCCGGACATATATGGAATATCTTGAAGATCTCTCAGCATATCCGAATCCACGATGGGAATATATCCGATCGAGCATGAACCCTCATGGATGGATCCCATCCTTAAATTTTTGAATGAATGCACATTACCTGAAAACAAGCTTGAAGCTAAACGACTTTGTTGGATTGCTTCCCAGTATATGATCTTAGATGAGACTTTATATAAAAGATCATTTACACAATCTCTATTGAAATGCTTGGGACCTTCGAATGCCGATTATGCTCTTAAGGAAGTGCATGAAGGTATATATAGAGATCACCTAGGGGCAGATCCTTAGTTTACAAAATAATTCGTCAAGGTTATTATTGGCCGACCATTCAGAAGGATTATGCAGAATTTGTCTGAAGGTGTGATCAATGTCAGAGGTATTCTAATATACAAAGATGACCTGCAAATCAATTGACCCATTGGCAGCTCCTTGACCTTTTGCTCAGTGGGGAATGGACATTCTTCGCCCATTTTCTCCAACTTCTAGACAACAAAAGTTTTTTATAGTGGCAATTGATTACTTCACCAAATGGGTCGAGGCTGAACCGTTGGTACAAATTACTGATGCGAGAGTTGAAAATTTTGTGAAAAACTTTATCATCTTTCGTTTTGGAATTTCTTATGCTATTATTACCGATATCGGAAGGCAATTTGATAACCCGAAGTTTAAAAGCTTCTGTACACAATATCATATACTCCACAAGCTAACTTTTGTGGATCATCCTTAATCTAATGGAAAAGCTGAAGTAACCAATAGGACTATTCTACATGATCTCAAAACCAGATTAAATGTTGTAAAGGGACTATGGACTGATGAGTTGAATTCATTTCTTTGGACATACCAAAGTACTCTCGGAACAGCCACTGGTGAATCTCCATTTCACTTAGCTTATGGCACTGAGGCAGTCCTTCCTATAGAAGTCTCCTTACAATCTTTACGGATTGATCATTACAAAGAACCTGAAAACTCAGAATGCCAAAGAGTTGATCTGGATTTGTTACAAGGCACTCGGCTCCATGCTTAGTTGAAGATGGCTATTTATCATCAAAAGGTTGCCAAATATTATAACTCTCGCGTGAAAGAATGAACTTTTCATCCCGAGGACTTGGTCTTGCAAAGATCTGAAGTGTTCAGGCCAGCTGAACAAGGCAAACTTTCTCCTACTTAGGAAGGTAACTATCGGATCAAAGAAGTTATCCTTCCTGAACTTACCGGCTTGAAATTTTAGAAGGTACTTTGTAGCCTCGGCCTTAGAATGTAGAAAATTTTCATAAATATTATCAATAAAAATTCCTATTCAAGATTATATCGAAGTATCGAGATAGATCTAATCACTCTGTCTTATTCTTTATTAAAGGTATAGGGATGATCTACGTGATCTACCCTACGAAGTACCAAGGTGGGCTTGATCAGCTTGTCTTAATCTTTATTAAAAGGTATAAAGATAATCTACATGATCTACCCTACGAAATACCGAGGCGGGCTTGATCAGCTTGTCTTAATCTTTATTAAAAGGCATAAGGATGATCTACGTGATCTACCCTACGAAGTGCCGAGATGGACTTGATCAGCCTATCTTAATCTTTATTAAAAAGTATAAGAATGATCTACATGATCTACCCTATGAAGTGCCAAGGTGGGCATGATCAGCCTATCTTAATCTTTATTAAAAGGCATAAGGATGATCTACATGATCTACCCTATGAAATGCCAAGGAGGGCTTAATCAGCCTATTTCATTCTCTGTCAAAAACATGGACGACCTACGCGGTCTATTATATGACAAATCCAATAAAGTACAAAATAAATCCGGCAACATGCCAAAGTATATCCCCTCAGTATGTTTGTTGTCTTTCATCAGCAATAATCTTCTGAAAGAAAGGGAATGGTTTCATATATCAAATTATCTTATTCGAAATATTAATAGCAGAATTATTTAAAGCTTGGTTTTCTATCCAACCGATTCTATTTAATGTGATCTGAAGAATCCAAATTCTAAAATTGAGAAGATCACTTATATGATAAACTAATTTGTTTCGCTTCTTCAAGGTTCAATTTGGTATTATCTTAAATCAGAAGACTTGGTATTATTCTGAATTCAAAGTCTCAGAATTATTTGGATCCGAAGACTTGGTATTATTTCGAGTCCGAAGACTTGGTATTATTTTGAGTCCAAATACTTGGTATTATTTCGAGTTTGAAGACTTGGTATTATCTTAAATCAGAAGACTTAGTATTATTCTAAATTTAAAGTCACATAATTATTTTGGATCCGAAGACTTGGTATTATTTTTAAGTCCAAAGACTTTGTATTATTTTGAGTTTGAAGTCTCATTGTTATTTATAAGTCCGAAGACTTTATCCTTAGATGAACTTTCGTTCAGAAATTCGAGGTGAAAGTTAATATACTTGTCAAAAGAGTTGCTTATTCACAAATTCTATATGATCAATAAGATCATCATTCAACATCTTATCTCTGATGAGTTTATACTTAGTAAATATTTCATTGAAGCATGATTCATTTGGAAAGAAAGAAGTTCTATTCATGAAAAGTAGTACATGTACATTGTCTTTCAAAAAAAAAAAAAAATCCTATGGATCGGCTTCAGCTTGAATGTCTTCAGCTTGGGTGAGGTTGATTGGGTCAGCAACCATTGCTATTTCCTCTTCAGCTACTTCTTCGATTGCGATATGTACTTCTTCAGAAGGACCTTTTGGCAATCCAGGCTTTTTTGTTTCTTCAAGATTGAATAGCTGAATTTTTGAAATGTCGAGATTTGGATAAAAGTTCTGCACTTCTTTTATCCCATCATTAAAACCCGCTCGGTAGCTGAAGGTTCCAGCTTTAGTTATTTCATCATCAAAAGTCGAAGACTTTTTGTAGTCCTCGACCGTCCGATTTATTTAATCCTTTAAGGTTTTTATTTCTTTAGCCGATACCTCGCTCTCTTGACTGCTTCATCGGTCTTTTTGATCGCTTCTTCAGTCTTCTGCTGAGCTTCTTTGGCTGAATGTTCTAAGGAATAAATTTTCTTCTTTTTCTTAAGCTTTGCCTCTTGTTCAGAATTCTTTGATTGGGCCTTCTCTAGTTCGGCCTTCAGATTTTGAACTATAGCATCGCTTTGAGCAAGCTTTTCCTCCATGGCCTGCTTCAACTCCTCGGCTACCTCTTTCTCGGCCTTGGCAGTTTAGAGTTTTTCTTTCATTCCCTTATGGTAGTTTCTGAATTCGATGATGCTCTCTTCCATAAGGGTGGCATCGTGAACCAACTGCATTGATCACATGGAATATAAAGTTAGCAAAGTTGAACATTGTATAAAAAAGAAGAAAAGAAAAAAAGATATTCACCTTCAACATAGATGAAAATGCTGAATCAGATATCTCCTCGATGCATCGAGTTTTGCTGACTTCCTAATCCCGAGGGAGGAGAGTATGCTTCAGTATCTCCCTGGCCAATTCGGGGTTCACCAAGCCCCGTCCATCAGAAAAGGTTGAAAAATCTACATGATATTCCCTGTCTGTTGGGCGTTCCTCCCTGAACCCTCTTCGATCTGAGGAGACTTTCCTTTTACTTTTCTTTTGTCCTTTGGAGAGGCAAGGAGTGGCTTTCTGACAGACAGAGTTAGGATGGATCATTCTGGAGAAAGCGATGGGGGTGAGCTCCTTGGAGGAGGTTCCATTGGGGGCACATCATCTTCATCAAATGTGGCCCTTGTCGAAGCTATATTGGAAGTCCCTTCGTCCTGGCCTTCTTTCAAACTTCGGTTTCCTTTTGTTGAACCAGCACTGGTCTCTTTCTAGAGGCCTATCAAAGTCTTTCAAGATTAGGCTTCATCGGTTCACCTGCAATCAAAGAAAAAAGGATTCTTAGATTAGTCATCAGAAGGATATAATTTTTTTTTTTAAAGCCAACTATTTCTATACCTAATGCCGGAAGCTCATTGATATGAGCGAGGTGAAGGTTTTGTTCCCTCAACAGTTCCTTAGCCAGAGGAACTCTTGGACTTGATAATATCTCGAAATCCTTTTGATCAGCCTTCAAAACTTTCTTCCCAGCATTTGCATCTAAACGCGGATTCTTCCATTCGATGTTAAAATCCCAGGATGGATAATAGATGAAGAAAAAACAGGGTTTCCACCCATGTATAGCATTGGGAGTTCCCTTAATTAGTCTTCGGCCTAGACGAGGACCGATGACCCACCATCCTTCATCATGAAAGTCATTTTTCAATACAAAGTGGGAAGTGAACAAAAAAGTTTTGGGCTCTACATTACAGAGTTTACAAAGGACTAAAAATTTATAAATGTTTCTAAAGCTGTTTGGAATCAATTGAGCCGGGACTACTTGATAAAGGTTAAAAATCTTCATAAAGAAGGGATAAAGAGGAAACCTAAGACCAGCCTTTAAGTGGTCCTCGTATATGGCAATTGACTCGAGAGGAGGATGGATAATCCTCTCATTTGGTTTGGGAATAAATAACTTAAAAGTCCTAGGAAAATGGTAACGATTCCCAATACTCTCTACCCTAGTATGAGATAAGGAGCTAACAATGGTTTCTGGAGAAAGTTCGGAACCTCTCTTTCTAACAGGGCCTCCACTCCCAGAGAGTTCATCTCTTGTTGAACCCTTGCCAATGGCTGAGTTACTTAGCGACTCAGACATTGTAAAAAAAAAAGAAAGAGAGAAAGACCCCTACCTCCAGGTAAAGACAAGGTAACTTGTTGAAGGAGAATAATGGTGCAGGATGGGAGGAAGAAGAAGAAGATTTCAAAGAAAACGCAGAAGTTCATTCTGTGGAGACTCCCCCTTTTTATATGTGCAGGATGATAGAATTTTTCTCAAGAAACTGACGATCTTCTCGATCGTGCTATCGGTGGCGCTGATCGTGGGTGCGAATAACTAAGGGGCGTCCATCAATGAACTGTTAGTTATGATCCGCGAGAAATGCCATGGACGGTCAAGATGAACTCTCAACATGATAACTATAGCTCAAGATGATGCCAAGCATACTTTCTCGATTAAATGAAAGTCCCATAAAAGTCTTTTTAATAAAGAGGACCAGCCATGTTTTTTAAGTCTGCACCATCTTTTTGAAGCATCAATAAGGGGCTGACACCTATTTTTCAACACGATCTCCAAATTATAAATCAGTTATTATAAGTGATAAAATTGGAGATCTGTTATCATTGGTTATTTTCTTTTCATTCATAAACGACAAACTCTAATTACTCACATTTTTCGAAAAAAAAGTTATTTCAAAATTGGGAGTGGGGGGGGCAACTGTTATGATAATCCGGGTTAATATAAAATAATTATCAGTTCATCAGTGGGATCGATTTTAATTTTGACCCGTCAACCAAATCAAGGCATTTAAAGATGATATTTTCTTAATTTAACGAGGGCTACAATCCATTTCAATGGAAAGAATATATTATTATTTCATTGATATATATTATTTCATTTGGCTTCATGTCTTCAGCCTGATCCAAAGAAAATGCCTCTGGAATGTATTATTTTTTTGTTCGGCTTCATGTCTTCAGCCTGATCCGAAGAAGATGCATCTGGAATGTATTATCATTTCATTCAGCTTCATGTCTTCAGTCTAGTCCAAAGAACTCTGGAATATATTATTATTTTGTTCGGCTCATGTCTTCAGCTTGGTCCGAAGAGGATACTTCTGAATATATTGTTTATCCCTTCGGCCCCATGTTAAGTAGTTCCTTATCTTCTAGTTCAATCGAAATGAGATAAATCCGAAGTATATAGCTAACACATCTTCGGACCATTCCAAGAAAAACAGTCCAAAGAGATATAGTTAGGCTCATTTTGGATCTCCTTTAAAGAGAGTGTATTTGAAGTATGTGAACAATCTTCTCATTTGAGGAATTCTGGTGGGAACACTCTGATGCTTAAGTCAGCAAGGGCTTGGGTTAACAGATAGAAAATCTCAAAAGAAGATAGCTAAAATAATGAGAGAATATTTTTGCTAGTTGATCCTCCTTACCTTCGAAGGCCTCCATTTACTGGTATTTATAGTCTTGGACCTTAACTGAATTCAGTTAGATGGGCCTTAGATGGTTAGTTTCATTAGGAACTAACCCGTGCTTGTCATAACAATAGTTGGTTATTCTGTTGAAATAATTAACTCTCTTCTTGATACCCTTATTCCTTTTGAGGTTGATTGGTCTAGAAGGGTTGGTCGGACCTTATGTCCGATCTGTTTCTTTTGGTTGGTCGAACTTTATGTCCTCTGGTCAGACTTCACCAGTTTGCCAACTTTCGGCCCTAAAGCGACCGTTATGAGTTAGGCTGATTAGCTTGTCACAATATTCGCCCCCCACTCCTAATTTCAAGGCATATTCTAACGCATTGAAAATAGGAGTAGATTGGCGATAAAATTTTTTTTTTTTCCTATCTGTCTCTCTTTTTTTAAAGGAAAGGATATGCTTTTTAATGAAGAGAGAGAAAATGATATGACAAATCTTGGATTTCGTTGACAGTTTTGATTCGTCATTATTGGGATGTACCGCTCTTGCCAGATATCGCATTTTCACTGGCGAGGGAGCTATTACTCGTGTTGCCGCCCAGATTGCCGTGGCCTGCAACTCTGATGCATTGGGTTCCCTTCGGATCCTTGGCTTCCATCTCGCAGTCGGCTTGTTAACCTGCTCGGGGGGTCCTGCAAGACAGAGAAAAATCTTGGATCGGGAATTTCGGCGAAGGCACTCCGATGATCAAGTCAATGGGACGATCGAGGGGAACAAATACCTCTGAGGATGAGAGCTTGGGGGGCTCTCCACTTATAGAGGGTGATAAAAGAAAGGATAATAGTAATACGAGAATTGAAGAATGGAAGGGTCTTTGCCTCTTCTCCTTTTTCTTACTCTTTTTTCATTTACCCCCACTTATCGTTTTATGCAGGTCTTATATAGACGGGAGGCTTTCCAGGGGATTCTCGGTTCTCTCCTTCGAAGGAGGCTCTCCGTTGCCTACTGGTGCCTCTTTGTCGGGCCGATTCTGTGCCTGAGCCTCCAGCCATAACGGCATGTTGCCACCTTGGTGGAGGCCATCCGGGTGTTGCAGGGCATAGGGCCGTAAGGGGACGCCCTTCTCTGGAAGGTTCAGGCATCCTATCATGGAAGTTACAGTCTCCCAGTCGTGCGGTCATCGACATGTCGGCATACCGCAAGGCTAGGAGCTTGACATTGTATGTATCATGCAGATCGTGCGCACAGCGCGCCACATGGGGGTGCCTGCCCCTATGGTAGGGTATGCGCCACCTCTCGAAGGGTCAGGATGGCCAGGTACTCTGCTGTCTTTGCTTTAAATTCTGGCTTCTCCCTTCTTTGCACCTTTGACGAGAAACCATGCTCCAGGTAGGAGGGTCTACTTTGGAGAGACAGACTCGACCTCGATCGGGAGCTGACCTCGGACGGGGGGCTCTCCCAATGAGCCCTGCCTCGACTGGG
Organism: Areca catechu; assembly: GCA_021397845.1. Classification (NCBI taxonomy): domain Eukaryota; kingdom Viridiplantae; phylum Streptophyta; class Magnoliopsida; order Arecales; family Arecaceae; genus Areca; species Areca catechu. The sequence continues at coordinate 43,614,731 of CM038047.1, read as the reverse complement.
TGCTGACCTTGGCAGGGTGGTTCTTTCTGGAGAGGTGGACTCGACCTCAACCAGGAGCTGACCTCAGATAGGGGGCTCGCCCAATTAGCCCTGCCCCAACTGGGAGCTGACATTGGCAGGGCGGTCCCTTTCTAGAGAGGTGGACTCGACCTCAACTGGGAGCTGACCTTAGATGAGGGGCTCGTCCAATAAGCCTTGCCTCGACTAGGAGCTGACCTCGGTGGGGTGGTCCCTTTGGCTTTTTGTCATGAGGCCTTATTCAGGTGGTGGGCTTTTTTGCCATCATGGCCGTGTGTAGGCTCTACGTCAGCAGATATAGCCACTCCGGTCCACATCAGTGGATGTCACCATATCAATTTTTCCCCACTCCCGAGCCTGGAGATCGAAGCGTCCGCTCGGGGCGAAGAGAGAATGATTATGCTGACATGGAGGGAGCGCGTCCCTTTCGATTCCGATGCTGAAAGTGCCGGTATTCAGGTGGTCATGCTTGCATGCTGTTCGGGCATCACCACATCTTCTCTCCCCAAAGATGGTTATCAATACTGCATTGGCTTTAAGGGAACCGCACTGGGTTCGAAGCGTCGCTTTGATACGTAGCATCTCTCGGTTAGCTTGGCGCGAGACATGGCACACGTCTTCCATTAGGCACGAAGCGACAGGACTCTGGGCTATTAAATAGGATCCATCTTCTCGATCTTTGGAGGTTCTTCAGGCAGTGGAAGAACGAGACTTTCGCTCCAAAGCCACTTTTCTCCTTCTTCTTGGGTGAAGTCCTAAAAGGCAAAACTTTCTTCCTTCTGTCTTCTTTATATTATAGTGATGAAGTTCAGCCTCCAAGACCTTCGAGAAATGTCCCGGAAGAGGGCCGCTGCCAAGGCGCCAGAGGGGAAGCCTAGCGCGAAGGTCCGGGAGGGCGACGATGGCTCTTTCTGGGCCAAGGAAGTGGCCCGTTTGGAGGGAAGGGTGCAGACCCTCCAGGCTCAACTGGAGGAGGAGAAGGCTCGGACGGCGACGGCGATTGAGAGGGCAGCGACGGCTGCTGTATGGGCGGAGATGACCAAGAAGGAGGCAGCGGAGGCCATCCCCAAGTTCATGGCATCCTATGGTTTTAGGGACAAAGTTGCCGAGGTTGTCCTGGACTCCTACCACCGAGGATTCCAGGAGCACAAGAGCAAGGCCTTTCGCTCTATAATTTAAAGGGTCTTGACAACATCAGGCCCTCCATCTCGTTCCCCGGGGAGAAGGATGAGCCTCGCTTCAAGGAGTCAGAGTTTGAGGAGGTTGGGATGGAGCCTGGAGCCTCCCTGAGTGCCTCACGGGGAACTGGTGCCATTCGTCGGTCTAGAAGGGGCCGGCGGCCAGTGTTTAGATCTTCCTTCTATTATCTGTCTCTTTTTCTTTTTCTTTCTTTCTCTTTCTCTCTTCTTTTTTTTGTAAATCAAAAAGGGCCTCCGATTTGTTGGGGGCGCCTTACAGGGGATGTACAGAATGTTTACATTAATGAAACATCTTCTCTTTGATGGTTGCTATTATATTTCTTTCTTTTTGTGTTGCCCAGCTACGGGTCAGATGGTAGATTGCGGGATTTTCTTGGGGTTCCCGGTTGACATCTCCGGACTATGAGCTGAGTGATGGAATTATTTGTCTATGGGTGTTGGGCTTCATGAGCTCCCAGGTTTGAGTGCCGGGCTTCAGGAGTCTCCGGACTTGAAGCATCGGGCTTCTTGGAGTTTTCGGGCTTGAGTGTAGGGTGCTGTGGCTTCCGGCTTGAGTGCGGGGCTTCGAAAATTTCCCAGCTTTGATGCGAGGCGCTGTGGCTCCCGGCGAGGTGCTACGTCCCGACTTATTGTGTCGGGCTTCGGAAGTTTCCGGGCTTAGGTACCGGGCTTCGAAAGTTTTTGGACTTAGGTGCCGGGCTTCAGGAGTTTCTGGGCTTAAGTACGGGGCATTGGTGGCTCACGACGGGGTGCTACTCCCCGACTTAAAGTGCCGGGCTTCGAAAGTTTTCAGACTTAGAGTGTCGGGCTTTGGGAGTTTCCGGGCTTAGATGCGGGGCGCTTATGGCTCCTGGTGAGGTGCTACTTCCTAACTTAAAGTGCCAGGCTTCGAAAGTTTCTGGACTTAAAGTACCGGGCTTCGGGAGTTTTCGGGCTTAGATGTGAGGCGCTTGTGGCTCTCGGCTTTAAGTGGGGTAGATAAGTTGCTACACTGGTAAAAAACAAGATTGCACCAAAAAGAAACTTGAATTTATTATGAAAGAGCCTTACATTATTGGTGGTACATTCTCAAGTTACTGGCATTCCAGGTTCATGTGAAGCGGACACCATCGAGCCCGGCGAGATAGTAGGCCCCGCCTGGTAAGGCTTTGATCACTTGATAAGGACCTTCCTAATTCGGGGAGAGTTTCCCGCATTCCCCCGGTTGGGATGCTTCCGCTCGTCTAAGTACGAGGTCGCCTGGGTGGAACACCTTGGGCTGCACGCGGGAGTTGTAATAGCACGCAACTCGCTGTCGATAGGCCACCATCCGGAGTCATGCTTTGTCCCTTATCTCGTCCAGTAAGTCTAGGTTGAGAAGGAGATGTGCAGGGTTCTCACCTCCACTGTATTGTTCGACTCGGAGTGTGGGCAGGTCGAGTTCCACTGGGATTACCATCTCAGTCCCGAAGACGAGGTTAAAGGGTGTTGACTCTGATTTTGATTTTAATGATTGACAAAATATTTAAGTATATATGAGTACTAATTATATTTTTAAGTGTATTTATCAAATATTAGTACTTATCTTGTTGAATGAAGAAATACATGCTTTTAGTCTAAGAAAGTCCTTAAATTAATGAAAAATCAAGTATATGGACTTTGGAATTGATATGGAAGAACTTGAAGAGGCTAAAAATCAATTTTAAAGAAGTTTCAGCAAGTTTCAGTACCGGCACAAGCAAGTGTCGACTCATGAAGAAGTTCAAGTATAGACTCAAGGCCTGAGAATAAGAAAAATACAGAACTGTGAAAATCCAAAATTTTTGCCTTGAGCTGATCCAAGTGTCGACTCAAAGAAATCAAGTGTCAACTCATAGAAACTAAGTATTGACTCATAGAAATGAAGTGTCAACTCACTAGATTCAAGTGTCGACATTTGAAGTAATGGCCAGTTTCGGTCATCTATGATTTAGAGAGCTATATAAACATCAAAAATCAAATGAAAAAGTAATCCTTTGGTAAGATTATTGAATATCCTTCAAGGATTCAAGAGTTGAGTGGTTCAAGCCTTCAAGCTTCCAAAGATAAGAGAGTGCATCCAAGTTCACATCATCAAGCTACAATCAAAGGCTTCAATAACTTGAAGACAAGTTCTTCATCAACAATCAAGGGTTTCAAAAAGATATTTGCTTTATTTAAGAAAGCTTTTATTATGTTCTTTTTATATTGTGCTTACTTTGTTTATTAAGATTTTTGGTGAGCCTTGGAAAACCAAAGAGGTTTGTTGGTGAGCCTTGTATGAAAACCAACAAGATTGTTGGTAAGCCTTTGTATCAAAACCAACTAGGTTGTTGATGATCCTGTGAAACCAGCATATATTATTGGTGAGCCCGTAAAACCATCGGAGGTTGTTGGTTAGCTTAAGTTATAAAACCAACAAGGGATTTTGACTTATGAGCCCAGGAAAACATGTTAGGTTTTGATTAGTGAGCCCGGAAAACTAATCAACTATAATCTTAGTGATTATAGTGAAATTTTCAAGAAAAACTTGGGGAATGGATGTAGATGCCTTAGAGTACACCGAACCACTATAAACTTGTTGTGTTTGTATGATTGCTTTTACTATTACATTTACTTTATAATTTCTGCTGCATATTATTTTGAAGTACACAAATACTTTGGCAAAACACAAGCACTTAATTACAATTAGTATATACTTGTTGAAATAGTTCAAAAAAATTTTATAGAACCTAATTCACTCCCCTCTTAGGTTGCTTCATCACTGGACTATTGGAAAATGTGTCCCAAAGCCAATTTCTACTGTACACAGTTGTACATTGATGTAATTGTATATGAATTATATTATTGAATAAAATATTTATTCTGGCAGTTCATCACTATTCATCTTTTTGTAATGAGTTCTTGAGTAATGAAGTCCTTAGGACTATTTGTATGTGATATAGAGAGGATATATCATATAGTCCTAAAATTGTTCGCGACCAAATGATATACTTATTTCAGGATGATAGTATATCAAGTATAGGTCATTGTGTGCCATAGTCGTTGGTTGTCCTCTTAACCAAGGAGTGTGGAGACACTGGTATGGCATGCAGATGTTGTGTTTGACATTTCATCGAACGTGGCCCGTCTGTACTTTTTTCTGCCTAGAGTTTTGATATGGACGTAGTTGTCCCTCAGACATGAGATCGTCATGGTAGCTTGCGAGCAACTCACTGTATTTTAGTACTGACTATCTGGATTTCTAATCCAGGGATGGAAGGTTTCTGGGTATAATTAAGTACTCGTGTAGCAGTGATCGGATCAAGATGGGATTGACCCCTCCAAAGTGTTTGGAGCAGATATCTTACTGTATTTCAATTTAGTAAAATCTTGGCCAGGGTGGTCTTTGTAATGTGTTACAAGACTTGTGAGGTTGAGATACATTGTTGATGGACTTTATAGATTGGGCAGTTTAACCCTAAGTCTTCCTGAGCATTGAGGTCAAAGGGATTAATTACTAGGTTTCCATATCTCCTAGTTCTTGATTGTTGCTCTGCAACTTTGACCTATCCGGACGTCGGGTGTCATTGCTAGATGGCGACTTTGACTGGTATTGGTAATGTTTCAGTGCTACCGGCTTAGTATTCGAACCTATGGGGTCACATACCATAGGGGTTTCTACTTGATCTAGTGATTGAAGAACGATTGGGAATCGTTCGTGGACTCATAAAGGAAAAATATTTTTTCTTTACTCAAGTGTCGACACTTGATATTCTTAAAAGTGTCGACACTTGTTGATTTCGCAAGTATAGACACTTGATGTCACAAAAGGTTATGACATAAAATTTTCACTAATAGTTGGTGATGCATGGAGGTGAATTAAGTAATGTGATTACTTGATAGCCCAATTTGATTGAGCTATAAAAATCTTGAACGAATCAAATAGGATTTGGTTCAAAATAGGTTTGGGTCCAATTGGGTTGAACCCAATGTATGCACACTTGACCCAATTGATTTCAGTTATGAACTGAAATCAATTAACACATTAATCTAAATTTAAATAAGTTTAAATTCAGTTTTGGGGAGTTATGTTACTTCCCATGACCATAACTCCCCATAACTACCCATTACCACTCCATTATCATCCATAACTCCCCACTTTCCCTCTCCCTCACCATCTACATAATGGGCTGAAATGGGAGGATGAAAATAAGGAAAATTCAGCAAAGAAATGCTGGAAAAATAAAAGGGAAGAAAGAAAAGAAGCTAGGAAAGGTTCTAGTTTTATGGGTGTGAGATTTTTGGAAAGAAGTGTGCATATCTGTACCTAGTGATCTAGGTCTTAGGATTGAGTGTTTGGGAAGGGTTCCAATGACTCATTCTCCACCTCTTGAGTTTCTTCATTCATTCGGAGAGTCTGGCATCGAAAGAAGAAAAGGAGTTCTGATCAAATTGTTCAACTACAAGCAAGCACTTGGAGTGGAAGTAGATTTTTTGAAAGAGCCCTAGTGTGAACCACCTATAGAGGCTGGACACGTGTGCGGCTAAGCAGAGTTCTTCTTCCTCCTCCTGAATCTTTCGCAGCGGAGAGCGTCTCCACTTCATACGAGATATGGTTTTACATATATAGATATGTTGCTTTGAAATGTTCATAGCATGAATTCATGATTTCATAGTTTATATTAACCATTCATGCAAGATCTTGGGATAAGTAGCATAGAAAAGTTTTAAAAGCATGCTTAGATTAAATGTTAATCTTCTCGATAATGCTTCCACTGCATGTTATTTTGAAAAAGTTTTAAAATAGAAAGCATGCTCGCTACTAGTTTTCCTTTCATGGACAACAATTGGTATCAGAGCCCGGAACCCAAAATTGTTGATATCTAAACTTTGTGCTTTGCAAAGAATCCAACGATTTTGAGTTAAAAGATCATGGCAGCCATAGAAGGTGCTTATTTTGCTATGCAACTAATAGACCACCATTTTTTAATGGCACTAATTATACTTTTGAAAAACTTGCATGCGCATCTATATTCAATCTATTTGTTATTATCTTTGGAAAGTTATAGTTAATAGTCCTCATATTCTTTCCATTTTGGTTAATGGCATTTCCATTCCAAAGCTTGAAGAGGATTGGAATGAATATGACATTAAGTAATATGAAATTAATGCTAAAGCAATGAAATTACTTTATTATGCACGGAACTTTAATGAATTCAATAGGATCTCCACATACACATCGACGAAGGAGATACGGGACACTTGAAATTACTTATAAAGGTACTCTTCAAGTAAAAAATACTAAAATTAATATGCTTATTCATTCTTTTGAAATGTTTGAAATGCTATATTATGAATCTATATCTGAAATGTATACTAGATTTATGACTATTGTTAATGAATTGAAAAGTCTTGGCAAAGTCTATACTAATGCTGATTTAGTTAATAAAATTCTTAGATCTTTACTAATATCATGGGATCCAAAGGTATCGATGATCCAAGAAGCCAAAGATATTGATACCGTACCTTTGGAGGAGCTTATTGGTTCACTCATGACCCATGAGTTGAATTTATGGTACAAAGAAGTGATTGCTGATCAAGAGAAGAAAAAGATAATAGCCCTCAAGGCCAAAAAGACATTCAAGACAATGATGGCAACTTGGAGCGTTAGTGAAGATTCTAGTTCGGAGAAAGAACAAGAAGTTGATAGATTTCATGCTCTCATGATTAAACTTATGATTATTAGACTTTCACTTGATTTTGATTAATATAGTTTTAAACTATTTCAAGTAAAATGTTATGATTTATATGTTTTCATTTTTGGCATCTATGCTTAAGTTAGAAATGATTTGGATTAAGTTTAGAACTGATAGTTAAGGGTTGCATTTAAGAAAAAGGTATGCATATTGATAAATTCTTGCTCCAGTAGCTAAACTTGGTACTAGATTACTTCTAACATTTGTATGGATAATCAAAATCATTTCAAATCATATGGTTTTCATGAAATGTATTCTATTTTGTATCCATGCTTAGACTAGAAATGATTTGGAACAAGTATAGAATTAGTAATTAAGGGTTATATTTAAAAAGAATGTATGCATATTGATAAACCCTTAATCCAGTAGCTAGACTTGGTATCATATTACTTCTAGTATTTATATGGATATCAAATCATTTCAAATGGGTTTTAAATCATGCTAAAAGTTTTTAACTGATCAATCTCTTATTTTTTGAAGATAATATATATCTTGAAAATTCAAATCTTTAATTTCAAATTTAGTATTTATGTTCATATATCAAATTATCAGAAATTAATTATGATGCTTGTACTTCCATGTTTAATTCCTCAATGAATACATATTTTTAAGGGAGAATAATATTTAGGGAGAGCATCTAAAGATTTGTTGTCATTATATACATATTATACTTTGAATATTTTCTTGATATCATGCTTTACTTATATTGCTATGATACTCCTTGTTTTCAAATCTAATCCTTTGAGGGAAGTTACATTCAATTGGTATCAAGATTTATTTCATCAAGAATCTTTAAAAGAACAAGAAGAAGAGCTCCTAGTAACTGCTTCGGATTGGGTTAGTCACCATGGCGTCCGGTCATAGGAGCTAAGTAGGATTTACAGACCATCTCTTTTCATTTAATGAGATCTCTTATGACATGTTGGGATGCCACTGTGGCCTTATCCCATGAACAAGTAAGGTGAATGGATTGTTATCTTAATCATATCTTGGTTATGCATATTAGAGCTAATATATATTAAATTATTTCTTGCATATGCATGTCATTTTTGTGGTATCATGTTTAATTAGTATCATATTTAATTGGTATCATGATTAATTGATTTCATGTATTGATTTTGATGATCTACTTGCTATTCTTTCCACCTTCATTCCCATTTTGTATTGCCTTTCATCATTTTTCATGATGACAAAAAGGAAAAAAAATATACTATAGCATTGACTAAGTCACTGATGAGTGGGTAGCATCCAAGTGACTTCTCATAATAGTCACACTAAGTACCCTTGTTTTTAATAAGTACTTGGACTCTCGCTCAGTGTTGCCATGCTATAGACTCGAGATTCATCTACCTAGAGGGAAGAGATTCATATACCAATCTAAATAGATCAATCACCACCCCTATGATGATATATCGATCAGGAGCAAGGCAAAAATTTTGGATTTTCATAATTATGTATTTTTCTTGTTCTCAGGCCTTGAGTCGACACTTGAACTTCTTCATGAGTCGACACTTGCTTGTGCCGGTGCTGAAACTTGCTGAAACTTCTCCAAAATTGATTTTTAGCCTCTTCAAGTTCTTCCATATTAATTTCAAAGTCCATATACTTGATTTTTCATTCATTTAAGGACTTTCTTCAACTAAAAGCATATATTTCTTCATTCAACATGGATGAGTACTAAGATATGATAAACATACTTAAAAATATGATTAGTACTCATATACACTTAAATATTTTGTCAATCATCAAAATCAAGATCAGAGTCAACAATCTTTCCCTTTTTGATGATAACAAAATCTTTAAGTATATGAATAGGGTAAGCTTAAAAGATTAACAATAGTATAAACATGTAACTTAAAATCAATAAGTATCAAGCTCCCCATCAAAATATGATCCAAAAAATTTTCAAAAATTCTTCAAAACAGTTTTCAAAATATGCAAAATTTTCAAATTTTCTCTCTCTTACTAATTCTTCCCTTAAGATTAAAATATTTTGCTTTCTTCTCGCCCTTTTGCATTTTCTTTTATTTTTCATATAATTTTTCATGTTTATCATATCTTTTCCCTTTTCATACTTAACATGATCCTTAGACTTGTGATGCCTTGCTATTTACAATGAGGCTGCTATAGTTTGATTATATACAAACCTGGTCTCTAGCCATATAGGTCCTCATAATGCATGTTGGCTTTAGTAGTTCATTGTAGGAATAGGGTATGCACTTATATGAAATTTGTCATGATGGACAAGGAAGTAAGCCCTATGTGATCTAAAGACTAAGCTCAGGAGACCTCACCTGGGACAGTTTGAATAGTGAAAAAGAGTTTCTACAATTCCAAAGAAGTCAAGTTAAATTGATTTGATATATGACAAATGATGGGACTTGATGAGTAATCCATAGCCTCCATCTTCTCAGGCTCTGATAGAATGACTGTATCATATAATAACTGTACTTAAAGATTTACCTTCTATTCATCTAGGTTGCCATTACTTGCTGCTAGGCATTACTGTGGATTATGGGACTTAAAGAGGATCATCTTAATGATCGATGACCCTTATTGGAAAGAATTGGAATTATTCCAATCCATTAAAAGGAGTTTCAATAATGTTATGATGGAGATCGTAATATATCTCACTTCCAAACTAAATAGAATATATAAAATCACACACATAAGAAGTTATGACTGATCATATGGTTGAATTTACTATGTAATTATTGCTAATTAAGTTATTATGTTTAATTAGATTGAATCAAATGATTAGGCTAGGTTCAAGTCAAGTTAAAATATATTTAATTTAATTAAACTCAAGATTAAGTTTGACTCAGTTTAATTTTGGATGAGATCTAAAATTTGAAACAAGGATGGATTCTTATTTCACTTGGTCTTGGACCAAGTCAAAGGAGGAACGCCCCAAATATTGGGGTGCGAGGAAGTTATGCACTAAATAGGAAGGAGACCACCCCTTTTGTTTTGCATGAAGAGTTCACACATAAGGAGATCATGCCCAAGGTATTTCCATGCCCCAAGAGAAGGAAAGTCCTCATTTAGGGCTTTGACTGGTTAAAGAATTTCAAATTCCAAATCATAAGGGTTTTGACTAAGTCAAAGGGATTTTCTATTCCCATTTGGAGTTGGACTCCTAATGGCTTAAAAGAGAAGGATTCCTCATGCCCAAATCAGAGTTGAGCGGCCACTTTCAAAGTGAGAAACCTTTCTCATGGACAAAATAGGATGAGGGGCATCCCAAGTGAGGTGGGAAAAGGAGTTTGACTCCTTTTGGGTTTAGGAAAATGGTCCTAAGATTTGACTATTGCCTATAAATAAATGTTGCCTTGGAACTCTTGCACCCAGAACTTTTTTAGCAACTTTTTGAAGTCCCTTTGCTCTTGGACGACTCCTCTCCCTTTTCTCTTCCTCTATTCCATGCCCAAGTATTGGGCTAAGTCGATTCCTTCTTCCTTTAAGCATTCAAGGAAGTTGAACCGCAACCTTTAAAGAATTCAGCAAGCAAGAGAAGGCTTTTGCAAGAAAGCTAGCACCCCAGTGAAGTTGGAATCTCTCAAGATCAGTCCATGATTTCGTGTGGATACCTATAAAGGCCGAGTACATTTATAGCTTCAAGAAAAATCGAGTTTGAAGATCATTAGCTAGTAAAAGCTATGCAAGAAAATAGGATCTTCTTCTAATTTTATTTTCATCACAAAATCTATTTTAGTTCCTATTGCCACCCAGATCGTCGTGGCTCGTAGCTGCTGATAGCGTCGGGTGTTCCACGTCCACCCTCGGGAGATGCCTCCAGTGCCTCGGGACCTGCAAGAAAGCCAACGTCAGTGGCCCGGGCCGGGGATTCCGGCGGGAGCACTCCGACGGTCAAGTCAGTGACGATCCAGGGGAACAGATCCTCCTGGTCGAGCCCCTCTGGATGAGCTCCACGCTAGGAGGAGTGAGTGGAGTGTATGAGAGTGTGAGTATGAGCTGGGAGGTGTGGTGGCCGAGGTGGTCTTGCCCTCCTCTCTAGCCTCTCCCCCTTCTCCTCTTCCTCTTTATGGTGGTTGTGTTGTTGGAAAAATAGGTGTCTCCCTTGTTGAGGGAATGTTGCTCTTGCCTGGAATGGAAGAATGAGTGTTGTTACCTCCCTTTTGTTCATTCTGGCTGGGTCTTTTCCCTTGGCTTGCCTCAGGGTTCTCCCATGCTGTCAGACGGGTATAACAAGGTACCGTGCCATGAACGGGATGCCTTCTTTATTGGATAGCTGGGGGAGCCTCTACATGCCTCTGACATTCCTTTTATTCGCCCTTCCTGGAAGCCTGGCGGGACCTCGACTGTCGTGCCGCCACTCTCGGGGACTGTGCTCCTTGGTGGGGTCTTTTCTCGGTCGTACGGCAGGTTGCTGGAGGGCATAGTGCCTTGATGTGAGCTTCCTTTCTTTCTGGTATGAATAGTAACCGTGGGCATTAATGGCGACGTGGTGGGTGTTGTTGTACGTCCTCGGGGAGCCCGCCACCATCCTTGGAAGGGAGGTGCTACTCCCGTGGTGGTTGGTGTCTCGATCTGAGTTGAGGGCCGAGCTGGAAAGATGGGGCCCACTCGCAGGGGACCGGTCTTGCGGTGGCTCGGCTGTGCGGAGGAGGGCCGAGCTTGGCACCAGGCCAGGGGGCCCAGCCTTAACCGAGCTCGGGCTGGCAGAGGTGGATGAGGTGCGCCCAGGCCAGGGGACCCGGCCTCGAAGGGGCTCCTCATGGCGGAGGAGGCTTGAGCTCGACTCCAAACCACGAGACCTGGCCTCGGGCTCAAAGGGCCTGCCTCTGTGGGGTTTGAGCTCGGCTCCAACCTTGGCATCCCGACCTTGCAGGTACCGACCTGGTGGAGGACTAAGCCTGGCTTCGACGGGCGGCTCCGTTGGCATCGAGAGCTCAGCCCGGCGAAGGGGCCTGTGGTGGTAATCCCGCGTGGCATCCAATAAGGGCTCCACGTCAGTCTCCTTGCCCCACATCAGCGATCTGGTCACATTATTTGCCCCGCACTCCCAAGGCCCGTTGTCGCGTGGCGCTCGGGGCAAAGGGAGTAATTGCAGTGCCAACATAGAAAGGTGGAAAATCCGGTGCAATAATGACTGATATCGGTGGTGCCTCACCCGGCGGGCCCTTGAGCCTGTGCGGGGGTGCCACGTGGCCGCGTCTCAGGAGCAGCTATGGCGGGCACGGAAGTTGGAGCGGCCGTGGTCGGATGGGGGTGCTGGCCCTGTTGATCAGCGACACGTGGCGTGACTTTTGGGGAAGCCGTAACGGTACGGTCGAGCGCAGGTTGTCTCGAATGGATGGGTGAGTCCTTTCGAAACATACCTTTTTTCAAACTCTTCATGCCCGGAGTCGTGCAGGAGCCTTCCTCTTCTTCTTCTCTGGCCGTCGGCGTCTTCTTTAAGCTTTAGCAGGTTAGCTCTCCCTTTTCGCCTGTTAGAAGTCGCCATAGGTCTTCCTCTGTTTGCCTCCTCCTTCTCGTCGTCTAGGAGTTGTTCCATTCTCTCCCTTTCTCTTCCATGGACCGCTTCGGTCCCAACTTCCGTCCCTTGTGCCAAGCTAAGACCGAACCTTCCCGATCGAAGACTCCATCTTCTTCTGACGAGGAGATGGAGGCGGCGAGGTACGAGTTCAGTAGAAGGCCTTACCATGGCCTGGTGTCCATTAGGGAACCCGGGTCTTCTCCTCCTCCCCACTTGGCTCCCCTTCTTGCTCCTGCTTCTATGTCTACTTCCACTCCTGCTTCCCTTCCTGAGCCTGAGCCTTCTCAATTGACAGGTCCCGGAGGGATTGCTTCGGTGATCATCGCTGGGGATCTGGTGGCCATCCGGGGTTCTTACGATATCCCTAAGTCTGTCCGGCTCTCCGTTCCTCATCCCGAGGAGCGGGTCACGTCTGGTGGCCCTCGGCGGATCGCCTTCTACGAGGAGACCTTCGCCGAGGGCCTTCGGTTTCCTGTCCATCCCTTCTTTCTTTCGTTCTTGGCCAACTACCGGCTTGTCCCTGCCTAGTTGGTCCTTAATGCCGTCAAAATGATATTTTGCTTCATCGTTCTGTGCCATTTCCATGGGATTGTTGCCCGTTTTTCCTTGTTCAGGGTCTTCTTCACCCTGAAACGCCACCCTACCGAGAACGCGTGGTGGTCCCTTTCTTCCCACCCTCGGGGCATCAGATTTGTACTCCCCTCTTCCATCAAAGGATGGAAGAGTAGGTTCTTTTTCGCCTCGGTAGAGGGGATCAACTGGGTTTGGAGCGACCCATATCAATCTCCGAACAGGAACTCCTCTGTCGAAGTTGCTGACCTCGACATGTTTGACCTGCTCAGATCGGCTGAGATCCCATCACTGGAGGTCTTGTTGTCGGAGCAGAATCTTCGCGAGACCGAGGTCAGCTCAGCGCGGGAGCCGGGTGAATTCGACTTGGCCACCCCCCTCTCATTTCTTATTTATTTTTCTTTCTTTTTCTTTCTTCTTGTTCTCCCTCTCTTTCTTTTTTTTTTTTGTTGTTGTTGGGCTAACCTCATTCTTTCCGACGCAGAAATGAAGTTTTCGATGGATGAGCTGCTCTCGTTTACCGAGGAACGTGAGCAGGCTACTGAGACGGGTGAGCCCACTCTGAAGAGGGCTCGAGCCAAAGATGGGGCAAGGCCGGTGCAGGCCAGGGTGGATGCACCGGTTCAAGAATGATGGCGAAAGAGGGCAGCCGAGCTCGTCCCCGTGCCTGCTAGGCAGCGCGAGCCAGTAGCAGCAGCCGAGCCCGAGGTGGTCACCTGCGCGAGGTCAACTACCACCGCTGCCAGGTCGGCACCCCCCACCCCGGAGGTCATCAACGTCGAGGAGGAAGGGGGGCCGCAAGAGATTAGGCCGGTGCCCCAGGCGCGGTCCGATGCTGTGCTGGCCTCGTAGTTGGCGCCGAGGGCGCTACCCGCCGATGGAGGAGCTGAGCCGGCGGGGACCAGAGACAGAGATTACCGGAAGGTCCCCTTCAGACTGGGGCTGAACATTTCTCTGGTGAAGGATCCCAGCCTCGCTGAGCGGATGATGGACTTCTATGTCCAGTCCTGCGATCGGCGAGACGGGAGCGGGAGGCTCCTGGGCGACGTCGTCTGCTCAACGTTCGCCAACCTCTATGCTGTAAGTTTCTTTTCGCCCCGTCTTTGGTCTTTCCCGAGCTCCTTTTTCACCTGATGATTAACATGCTTTTTTCTTCAATACAGCAAGGTAGGGATCTGCTCCTCATTCGGGACTTCTATCGGAATTGGGTGAAGGGGGAGAAGGAGCGATTGACTGAGGTCAAATCCTTGCGGGCTGAGGCGAGCTGAAAGAACGGGAGGCCCAGGAGGCCAACCTCAAAATCAAGAGCCTCATGGCTGAGGTCGCGGACGCCACCAGAGTAAAGAAGGAGCTCGAAAGCGAGCTCGAATCGAAGAGGACTCGGCTGAAGGAGCTCCATGCCGAGTCAGAGAGGAAGGTGGCGGCCACGGAGAAGAGGGCCGCTGAGGTCGAGATGAAGGCCGCTAAGGCCGAGAAGAAGGCCGCTACCGCCAACCATGCCGTCGAGGTCATCGAGAAGGAAATGGTGGCGGCGGTCCACCAGGCCGAGCGCGCTGAAGATCTGGCAGCCACCGAGAAGAGCAAGGCGGAGGGCGCCAGAAGGGACGCCGCCGGCGCGGTGGCCGCCTTCAAAGCTTCTCCTGAGTACCTCAAGGACTTCAAGGAGGCCGTGATGGACTCCTTCGCCAAGGAGTTCGCTTATTGCCGCCAGCAACTGCGGGGTATTCTGTTCGAGGAGCGATTGTCTGCGCTCTAAATTCCGGGGAAGAGGGCTCCTGCTCCGAAGGCGGTCGTAGGAGAGCAAGGGGCTGCTCCAGTTGGGGCATCTCCGCCAGTGGCTTCGGAGGCTGCCGAGCCGACCTCGGTTGTAGCAGTAGTTGAGGCAGCACCGTAGGAGAAGGCGGTCGAGCCGGTCTCCGTGGCAGTTGTGGCCGAGTCCACTCCTCCAGCAGAGCCCGCCCAAGCGCGTGACCCCGCTCCGGAGGTAGAAGAGGGGGAAGTCTCGGCCGTGCACCATCCAGGGAAGGAGCCGGCCTCGTAGTCTAGGACTTCTCATGTACCCCTTTTACTTTCTTTTTGTAATTTTCGTTACTTGCTTTTTCTTTGAACCGGGCTACCTGGCCTGTCCGTGCCCGGAACATGATGTAAATCATCTCTTCAAGTAATGAAAATCGATTTCATAAATTTGCCTTCCTCTTTCTGTGATGTGAATGTCTCTTTCCCTCTTCCTCCATCTCTTTCCTTTTCTGTCGGTGCGAGGAGGTCATAAAGAGGAATTTAGGACCTGGGCGCCTAAGGGTGGTCCACATCTTGAGTGCCTCGGAGCTAGACCCGGGGCTTGATCTTCAAAGGATGGGCCTAAGGAACATCATCCCAGAGCCGGGCTCGAGGATGCACTGGCCGGGGAGCTGCATGGCTCAAAGGTTCCCTTAGCCGGAGATCTGAACTCCGATCTTGGACAGACATCGTGGAGCTGGGATCGGAGATGTTGAGTGCCTGGGGGCCTCCCACGTCCTTTGCTGGGGAGCTAGGCTCACCAGTGCTGGAGGGTCGTCCGGTCTTCGTGCTGGAGGATCATTCGATCTTTGGTGCCGGAGAGCTAGGCTTGCCGGTGCCTGGGGGCTTTCCAGGTCTTCATGCCAGAGGACTCTTCTCTGGGCTTTGGTGCCGAGGAGCTAGGCTCGTCAGTGCTGGAGGGTCGTCCGGTCTTTATGCCAGAGGACTCTTCTCGGGCTTTGGTGTCGAGGAGCTAGGCTCGCCGGTGTCGGAGGGTTGTCCGGTCTTTGTGCCGGAGGGTCATCCGATCTTCGTGCCGAAGGGTCATCCGATCTTTGATACCGGGGAGCTGGGCTCGCCGGTGCTTGGGGGCTTCCCAGGTTTTCATGCCAGAGGACTCTTCTCTGCGCTTTGGTGCCGAGGAGCTGGGCTCGCGGCTTGCTTGTTGAAGAGCTAGGCTTCAGTACTTGATTGCCTGAGGGCGTCGCTCAGGTGGTGGTGTCTTGTAGCTGGGCTCGAAGATGATAATAGCTGAGAAGATTCCTTTGGCCAGATGTCTGAGCTCTGGTCTTGAGCAGAAGTCGTGGAGCTGGGCTCGGAGATGTTGAGTGCCTGGGGACCTCCCAAGTCCTTTGCCAGGGAGCTAGGCTCGCCGGTGCTGGAGGGTCGTCCGGTCTTTGGTGCTAGAGGGTCATCTCGTCTTTAGTGCCAGGGAGCTGGGCTCGCCGGTGCCAGAGGGTCGTCCGGTCTTTGGTGCAGGAGGGTCATCCGATCTTGGTGCTGGAGGGTCATCCAGTCTTTGGTGCCGGAGGGTCATCCGGTCTTCGTGCCGGAGGGTCATCCAGTCTTTGGTGCACCCGGAGTGTGGGCACGCCGAGCTCGACTGGAATTACCGCTTCCGACCCGAAGACGAGGTTGAAGGATGTTTTGCCCGTCGCCGTTCTGGGCATCGTGTGGTAGGTCCACAGGACACTGGAAAGTTCTTCTATCCACCTGCCCTTCGCCTGGTCCAACCTGGTGCAGAGTCCTTGCAAGATGGTCCGATTTGTCACCTCGGCTTCGCCGTTGGTCTGGGGATGAGCAACCGAGGTGAAACGATGTTGGATCCCGTGCTCGGCACAGAATCCCTCGAACTCTCGGTAGTTAAACTGTTGCCCATTGTCGGTGATGACACGATTGGAGAGTCCGAAGCGACATATGATGGACTTCCAAAAGAATTGGCGAACGTTGACTTCTGTGATCCGGGCTAGCGGCTCTGCTTCGACCCATTTGGTGAAGTAGTCGATCGCCACTAGCAGGAACTTCCGCTGCCCTGGCACCATGGGACACGATCCCAAGATGTCCATCCCCCATTGTGTGAAGGGCCAAGGAGATGATAGCTGGGAGATCGGCGTAGCCGGCAGGCGCTGAATGTGGGAGTGGCGCTGGCACTTATCACACTTCTTGATGAAGTCGGTGGCGTCCTCTCTCATTGTTTTCCAGAAGTATCTCTGGTGAAGAGCCTTGTACGCCAGGGTTCTTCCTCCTATATGGTTCCCACAAAAGCCTTCGTGTATCTCTTGGAGCACAAAGGCTGCCTCTGTGGGCCTGAGGCACTTCAGGAGGGGGTAGGAATAGGATCGGCGGTAGAGTTGGCCGTCCATGAAGATGAAGCGGGCGGCTTTCCTTCTGATAAGGCTAGCTTCTTTGTGGTCTTCCGGCAGTAGGCCATCTTGGAGGTACTTGATGTACTTATCCATCCAGCTCGGCTCGGGGGCTATTTACTGTACCTCTTCGGGGCTTTCGTAGCTTGGCTTCTCGAGATATTCGATGTAGGCACATCCCAGGGATGAGTCCGGTAGGGTCGTGAGCCTCGATAGTGCATCCGCACAAGCGTTTTCTCCACGGGAGATGTGGGTGACGCGAAAGTAACAGAAGCCTACTGCGCTTGAGCGAACCTTCTTCAGATACTTCATCATCTGGGGATCTCGGGCCTCGTATTCTTTGGAGACTTGTCCGGCAACCAGTTGGGAGTCGGTGAAGACCTTAAGGTTCTGTATGCCTAGCTCGCGGGACACCTTCATGCCCACAAGGAGCGCCTCGTACTCCACTTGGTTGTTCGTGGCGGGGAACTCGAAGCGAAGCGCGCACTCCGCCACCACTCCATCGGAATTGGCGAGGATGAGGCATGCTCCGCTCCCGCAAGAATTGGAGGCTCCATCCATGTGGAGGACCTAGGGGTCCCCAGGTGGGCCGAGCTCAGCTTGGCTTTCTGGGACCATCCACTCTGGTTCCTCAGGAAGCCCTGTACATTCAACCATGAAGTCGGCTAGGACTTGGGCCTTCTGCGATGATCTAGGCCGATATGCGATGTTGTACTCACTCAGCATCAGGGACCATTTGGCTAACCTTCCGGAAGTCTCGGGGTGGCTTAGCATGGTCCTCAGCGGCTGATCAGTCACAACCACGATGGGATGAGTTTGGAAATATGGCCTGAGGTGCTTAGCAGACATTATTAGTGCAAAAAAAGTTTTTCGGAGCGGGTATACCTGATCTCCACATCATGGAGTATTTTGCTGGTGTAGTACACCGGCTTTTGCATTCCGTCCTGGTCTATACGGATGAGGACCAAGCTGACAGCTTCTAGGGTGGTCGCCAGGTAGAGCATGAGCTCTTCTTCATCTTCGGGCCTGGACAGCCGAGGTGGGGAGGTCAGGAACCCCTTTAGCTCTTCGAAGGCCGTCTGGCACTCTTCAGTCCAGGTGAAGTCATGCATCTTGCACAGCACCTTGAAGAAGGGCAGGCAGCGGTCAGCCGACCTGAGATGAACCGGCTTAAGGCTACGATTCTCCCTGTCAGGTGCTGAACCTGCTTCTTGGATGTTGGGCACCCCATGTCCAAGATTGCTTGGACCTTCTCCGGATTTGCCTCGATGCCTCTTTGGGTGACCATGAAGCCGAGAATTTTTTGGCTACCACCCCGAAGGCACACTTCACCGGATTGAGCTTCATCTGGTGCTTCTGGAGATTATGAAAGGCTTCAGCGAGGTGGCAATGTGGTCCGAACTCGGTTTGCTCATGACGAGCATGTCATCCACGTACACTTGCACATTCCTGCCAATCTGGTCCTTAAAGACCTTGTTGACCAGACGTTGGTACGTGGCCCCAGCATTCTTCAGGCCAAAGGGCATTACTCTGTAGCAGTATGTCCCCCGGTCAGTGATGAAGGCGGTGTGCTCCTCGTCCTCCGGGTGCATCCGGATCTGATTGTGCCCGGAGAATGCATCCATGAAGGAGAGCAGCCTGTGCCCTGAAGTGGCATCCACCAGCTGGTCTATCCTTGGTAAAGGAAAGCTGTCCTTCGGGCATGTCTTGTTGAGGTCGGTGTAGCCTATACATATCCTCCACTTGCCATTGTTCTTCTTCACCATCACCACGTTCGCCAGCCAGCTTGGGTATTGCCCCTCTCGGATGAAGCTGGCGGCGAGAAGTTTCTCAACTTCCTCGTTGATGGTCGTTTGCCTTTCTGGGATGAAAGCTTCTCTTCTTCTGTCGAACTGGCCTGCACTTTGGATCGACATTAAGTTTGTGGGTGATGACTTCAGAGGGAATACCTAGCATGTCGGCTGCCGTCCAGGCGAACACGTCCGCATTCGCCCTCAAGAACTCCAGCAGTGGGGCTTTCTCTTCCTCGAGCAGCTAGACTCCGATCTGCACGGTCTTCGTCTGGTCGATCCCAAGCTGGTAGGGAAGCAGGCGCTCGACCGGGCCTCCCCTGGGGTCCTGAACCCTCTGATCGAGCTCGGTTGCTCTGGAATCCTCTTCGGGCACCCGGGCCCTGGGGAGCATCTGGAAGCAGTGCTGCACTGGCTGAGGCGTACCCCTCATCTCCCCCACACCACAAGGGGTTGGGAATTGGATGAGCAACTTCTTGGTGGAGACGACAGCATCGAGGAGGTTGAGTCCAGGTCGGCCCAGAATCACGTTGTAAGGTGAAGGAAGCCTGACAACTGTGAACGTCATCATGACGGTGCTCTGCCAAGATAGGGTCCCGGCAGTGACAGGGAGAGTGATTTCTCCCTCCACTCTTGCGGAGTCTCCCGTGAAACCAACAAGGGGAGTATACACGGGCTTGAGTTGAGTAGGGGAGAGATTCATCCTAGAGAAAGCATCGTAGAAAAGTACATTTGTAGAGCTTCCACTATCTACCATGATGCTCTTTAGGATGCTTCGCGATCATCATCTCAACGACCACAGCATCATTATTTACATTTTTCTCCCCATTTTTTTCTTCCCTCATAAAGGGGAGTACATTCTCATAGTTTCCTGTCCCCCGGGTCCTCTTGGACACACGCTCAGCTCCCCAGGAGATCATGCCCACTAGCTTCTCGGTGGGGCGGTTGTCGATGGTCGGAGCTAGCGGGAGAGCAACGAGCGCCTGGGACTCTGGTCGATTTCTGCCCCCACATATTTTTCGAGGTAGCCTCTCTTGATGAGCTCTTCACTCTCCCACATGAGATTGCAGCATTCCTCGGTGTCGTGACCATGATCGCGATGGAAGCGACAGTACTTCGTCTTGTCACGGGTGAAGGGTGGCTTCAACGACGATGGACGCCTCAGATAAGTCTCGCCCTCGATCTCCATGAGGATCTTCGTTCTCGGGACGAGAAGGGGAGTAAAATTTCCTTGAGGGACGGGAGCATTTCTTGGCCTTGGCGCTAGTTGGGAGTTCTGAGCTGGCGGTCTCAGCCTCCGTGCTTCAGGCTTCTCGATGGGCACCGGCCCCTTCAGTGGCTTCTCATCGAGCTCCCGCCTCGTATGATCCACGTTCTCAACGCGGATGTACTTCTGAGCCCGGAAGAGTAGCTCGGCATAGGTGTTCGGGGGCTTCTTGTCGAGCGAGTAGGTCAGGTGAGAAGTCCTGAGCCCTCGCTTTAGAGCCAGCATCGCCACCGGCTCCTCCAGGCTATAGATCTCCAACGCAGCGGCTTTGAAGCGAGCCACATAGTCCTGCAACGGCTTATGGTCCTGTTGCCTGATGGAGAAGAGGCTGTCTACCTCGCGTGGCATCTTTCGACATGCATCAAAATGGGCCACGAACTTCTGTCCCAGCTAGGCAAAAGAGTTGATGCTTTCTGGCTCGAAGCGGGTGAACCACACCTGAGCCTCCTTCTGAAGGGTAGCAGGGAAGGCGATGCACAGAAGGGCGTCAGTAGCCCCCTGGACCCTCATGAGAGCCGGTAACTTTCTAGGTGGTCCACGGGGTCGGTAGTCCCATCGTAAGGATCCACCTGCGGCATGCAGAATCGACGGGGAATTGGCTCCGCTTGGATCTCCTGGGTGAATGGGGGGCAAGCGTCGTAGCCCGCTGGCTCGCTAGCGGAGCCAGACAAGTTGGCAAACCGGCGGGCGAACTCCTCCAGCTTGCCGTCATGCTCCTCCAGGCGCTTCTCCGCCATGCGCCTGATAGCTTCGTCCGTGGACCTCTCCACTAAGAGCGGTGGGAAGGTGACGCGGAGGCGCGGCGCCCATGGCGGGGAGCCTTGCCTTTCCTGCCTTGGCGGGGTTTGGGTGCCCCCCGGCTAAGGTGCGGTGAGCAACTTTCTTTGTCAGTGGAGCTGGCCTGCCGTCGCTTCCCTGAGGCTTGATGGGTACCCCGAGGGTCTGTAACTGCCCGCGGCTATGAAGGCTTCCCGTGGAAAGAATGCAGGCTATCGCGGGGTGCCGCGGCGTGGGCCGCGGGGGTCTCTGGTTGTTGGTGGGTAGCTAGGGACCGATGCTGGTGCTGATGCTGGAGCTGGCGCACCGCTGTAGTGAGAGTGTACATCTGTTGGGCGAGTGCAGTCAGCTGAGTCTCCAGTGGGGGTGGTTGAACCGGGGCAGGTAACTCCATCTCCGACCCGTGTGGGTTCCCTGAGAAGGGGATGCCTCCGCACGGCTGGGAGAAGCTCCCCTCGCCTGAGTGGTCACCATCCTCCCGATGGACTGGCTAAGCGGGGCTTGAACTGGATCAAGTATTGTTCTGCCCCCTACCTGGCACGTCCAATCTGTTGCCACCCAGATCGCCATGGCCTGTAGCTGCTGATGGCGTCGGGTGTTCCGCGTCCGCCCACGGGAGATGCCTCCGGTGCCTCGGGACCTGCAAGAAAGCCAACGTCAGTGGCCCGGGCCGGGGATTTCGGTGGGGGCACTCTGACGGTCAAGTCAGTGACGATCTAGGAGAATATCCTCCTGGTCGAGCCCCTTTGGATGAGCTCCATGCTAGGAGGAGTGAGTGGAGTGTATGAGAGTGTGAGTGTGAGCTGGGAGGTGTGATGGCCGAGGTGGTCTTGCCCTCCTCTCTGGCCTCTCCCCCTTCTCCTCTTCCTCTTTGTGGTGGTTGTGTTGTTGAAAAATGGGTGTCTCCCTTGTTGAGGGAATGTTGCTCTTGCCTGGAATGGAAGAATGAGTGTTGTTACCTCCTTTTTGTTCATTCTGGCTGGGTCTTTTTCCTTGGCTTGCCTCGGGATTCTCCCATGCTGTCAAACGGGTACAACAAGGTACCGTGCCATGGATGGGATGCCTTCTTTATTGGATAGCTAGGGGAGCCTCTACATGCCTCTGACATTCCTTTTATTTGCCCTTCCTGGAAGCCTGGCGGGACCTCGACCGTCGTGCCGCCGCTCTCGGGGACTGTGCTCCCTGGTGGAATCTTTTCTCCGGTCGTACGACAGGTCAGTGGAGGGCATGGTGCCTTGATGTGAGCTTCCTTTCTTTCTGGTGTGAATAGCGGCCCTGGGCATTAATGGCGACGTGGTGGGTGCTGTCGTATGGTCCTCGGGGAGCCCGCCACCATCCTCGAAAGGGAGGTGCTGCTCCCGTGGTGGTTGGTGTCTCGATCTGAGTTGAGGGCTTAGCTGGGAAGATAGGGCCCACTCGCAGGGGACCGGTCTCGCGGCGGCTCGGCTATGCGAAGGAGGGCCGAGCTCGGCACTAGGCCAGGGGGCCCAGCCTTATCGAGCTCGGGCTGGCATAGGTGGATGAGGTGCGCCCAGGCCAGGGGACCCGGCCTCGAAGGGGCTCCTCATGGCGGAGGAGGCTTGAGCTCGACTCCGGACCACGGGACCTGACCTCGGGCTCGAAGGGCCTGCCTTTGGTGGGGTTTGAGCTCGGCTCCGACCTAGGCATCCCGACCTGGTGGGTACCGACCTGGCGGAGGACTAAGCTTGGCTTCGACGGGCAGCTCCGTTGGCATTGGGAGCTCAGCCCGGCGAAGGGGCCTGTGGTGGTAATCTCGCGTGGCGTCCAATGAGGGCTCCACGTCAATCTCCTTGCCCCACGTCAGCGATCCGGTCGCATCAGTTCCTATTCCATTGCGAGTATGATCTTACTCACATTTTTATTGAATCATGAATTTCGGGATTTGATCTTGGAGTGATTTATCATTAATTTTTAATTAATGCAGCTACACATAGTGATGCATGGTCAAGGAAAACTAAACAATTCCTTCACTTTGCTCGTACTTGGTGCGTCAACCTATTGTGGCCAAATCCCTTATCTTACTCGTGGGCGGTGATTAGAGGTACCTACAAGAAAAGTCTAGTGACCAGAGATTTTCTAGTGGGAGACTCTCTGATGCTCAAGTTAGTCGATATTTGAATAAATAGCTGAGATAGAAAGGTACGGCAGTCTCAGAGTTTACTCACCTTCGAAAGGCTCTCTCTTACCTCTTTTATAATGTTTGGAGATAACGATTTTCTATTTCCTCATGATATTTGGAGACAAGCGCTTTCTTTTTGGAGATGATAGCTTTTTATTATGATGTTTGGAGAAAATCACTTTTCATTGCTTTGTACCTCTTATTCAAGCAATATGGATTTGAATTATAATAGCATTAATGGGTGGTTAATTGCTGATGTTTGTGCTTCAATTATCGTTGATAGTAATTTGATTTCATGACCTTCATATATGAATCTCCGATACTCTAGACTGCTTGTTATCTCTAGCTTTGGCAGTTAGCCTGATCTAACTAATTATTTGGCCTTTATGTATAAGAGGATATCATGTTAGTTAGACTTATAGTTACTCGGTCCTGAATATTATAGTTGCTAAGTTTTGTAGATAATTTATAGTTTCCAACTTAGTTGTTGACCAAGATACTCTTTGATGCAGCAATTGTCACAACAATAGTATATATTATATTTATTATATAAATTACATTATAATATATTATTAATCATATTTTTGTCATATTATGATTCAATAATAAATTTAAATTAGAGTATAAATATTTTATTGTACTTTATATTTATATAACAAAAGTATTTAATATATTAATTCTATTTGCCTTATTTTCTTTCAAAATAAATATTTGCATCAGTAAAAATATATCATAAGTATAAATAAAAATATTAATTCTATAATAAAATTAATATATTTTTATAGAATTAATAATTTATAAGACTAAAAATATATTTTATAGAATATATTAATTATTAATATATTAATAAATATATTAATATTTTATTATAATATATTTGATATGTTTAATAAATATATTTTTATGAAATATATTAAAGATAATTTTGGTATTATATGGTCAATGATCTTAAATTTTTGAGGAATATCAAACTAGTTACTCGTAGATATCTAGGATTTTTAATCACTAAACTATGAATTATCAAAATAATGATCGTAGATTATCATGATCACAGGATTTAGATCATTGGTAATTTTTAAATCATGGTGGTAATCCTATTTGGATCACTAAACATCACCTAGAGAGTGATGATGTAATCAAGTTTTGTTGGCTTGCTTTTTTGGTAAGATAGAAGCATCGAAGAAAATCAGAAGAAGAATTTCTCAAAGTTGGCCTAGGGCCTCACCATTGTCAGTCTACAAAAAATCTCCAGATGCTCTGCAATATAGGTAATAATCCAATCATCTGCTGAATTCACCTCCCAACAAACATGTTGGATAGTAATTACTGTACAATTTATTACGAGAGCAGCAATGTCATGGAGAAGGAGGTGCACAAACTCCCCCGCGCATACTTTCCTGGATCAAGTTACTATCATGGTGGAGTTACCATCAATAATCAGGTGGTTAGCTCATAAGGTCTTCCATGCATAAGCAATCCCAATCCATGCACCATGAAGTTCCACTATAGGGACTGTTGGCTCAAAGAAATAGGTCTCCCCGGTTGCCACTAATCCTAGACTTGGATCTCGGATGACAAAACTGGCACCACCTCGTCTATCTTTGACATTACCATCGAAATTAACCTTGACATATCACAGAGGTAGTTGCACCTAAGAGAAACATCCATCATGTTGCTGCAAGAGCAAGGTGGGGGCTCCAAGATTTCGTGAGTCTTGAAGTCATTTCAAGAATCTCTTCAATACATCAAGCTCGCTCCAGAGTAAGCCTTGTCGGATACCTCCTGGATTCAAAAATCAAACTATTCCTAGACAACTATATGTGATATGTAATATAAATCATTCGTATATTGGCTGTCCTAGTTCTTTGACCTCTATTTCTTTGTCTTAAAAACTCTAAAAAGGTTGACAGTAGATCATCTAACTGAAGTATCAACCCGTACAATCAAGTAATCTACCATAGCTAACTGGCATGTGGAATATGAAAAGTACATGCTTCAAAGTTTCACCTTCACATCCATAACCTGAGACATATCAACTGGAGATACACTCTTCCGGTACTAAGGAAAAATCTGGTTGGAAGCCATTTTTAAGAAACCTTCCAAAGAAAAAGGCTCATTCTTGGGTGATACCCATCTTCCTAATTTAACCATTTTCAAGGCTTTTAAGGGGTTTTTTTGATGATAGAGAGTCCAATATAATTACCTTTGGAGTGAAAGAGGATCTCCATAATCTGCCATGTTGGTTGGTGTGAATAGAAAGTGTAATATCAGAAACATGGAGGGTGCTCAGTGTAATTTACTTTTGTGTAATGTGCTCAAAAGTTTTCAATCCATTTTCGAGAACCAAATCCAGTCCCATGGTTTATTTATTTATTTAATTTTTTGATGGAGAAGCGGGGATCGGGAGATAAATCCGCGTAGCTACCCTGCAGTCCCATGGTTTATTAGAGTTCCCGTTAACACCTGCAGGTTTGACAGGACGGCGGCCCATACCGCACGAGGTGGTCTCGATAGGACCCTCCGCAGGTAAATCCGTAAATGGCGGCTATTGTGTTCTCGTCTGCCAATGTCGCGGTGCGCTTCTCCCCGCGCAGTCTCCGCCCCCTTGCCGCCGCTTTCTCCGGCAACGGGGGCGGGGAACAGCGGCGGCTCGTGCTCTACACGAAGCCTGGGTGTTGCCTCTGCGACGGCCTCAAGGAGAAGCTCCACGCCGCCCTCTCTCTCGACGGCCCCTCCTCCATTCACCTCGAGGCCCGCCTCCTCTCCCCTCTTACCGTTCTCTCTCTCTCTCTCTCTCTCTCTCTCTCTCTCACATTATTTCTTGTTGTAATTTGGCCGCGGTGTTTTAGGTGAGGAACATTACGGTGAATCCCCAGTGGGAGAGGCTTTACCAGTATGAAATTCCCGTCCTTGCCAAAATTCGCCCGGATGGAACCGAGGTCAATCTCTCTCCTCATGTTGTTAATCGAATCTTTTGCGTTTTTTTTCATTATAATTTAACTGTTTGTCTTCCTGGATCTTTGGATTTTGCAACTTTGGGATGTCGGTTTTCAAGATTGATGGTTGATAACTTTAGGTGTTGTTGTTTCCGTTGCTTAATGTAGGGTCAAATGTCTATGTGCTGTATGTCTCAATTTTCTTGAATGTTGTGGAAGATGCCTTGGTTGGGCTTTTGTGATTGCAGCGTATAATTTCTTCCTGATGCATCACGTTTACTCTTGATTGGCTTACAAATGCATAAAAAACGGTCTCTGTACCTACAGGTAATGTAGGTTTCATTTCCTGCAAATAGTCTTCCGGATTCACATTAGGGACTGCTATTGCCAAATCCCTGATCCTGCTTGTAGGAGGTGCTTGGCGGACCCTGCAAGAAAAATCCATCGATCGGAGATTTTCTGATAGGGGACCTCCAATGCTCATGTTAATCAAGATTTGAGTAAACAGTAGAATTGGAAAAATGAAGTAGAACAAGAGCTTGCTCATGTGTGCGTGAGTGTAAGCATCTATGTGGCATGTCTGCCTAACTTTGAAAGGCCTCCTCTTACCTTTTTATAGTATCTTGAGATAACTATTTTTGATTTGGAGATAACCTTTTTTTGTTTGGAGATAACCTCCTTTTGTTATCATATTTAGAAATAACAGCTTTCCATATTTTCACGCCTCTTACTTAGGCATTACGGATAATGGCATCTATTGGTATCGAAATTCATCGGGCACTAGAGATGCTGGAGCTAATAACGAGTGAGGGTCTCTAGGAAGCGACATATACAAAAAAAACTTGGCTAAAAGGCATTTTGCTATGGGCCATTTAATGCTTAAGTGAGATCTCTAGCATAAGAACAATATAAGGAGCACAGGATAGAGTTTTTGCATATCTTGGAAGCTCTCAGGAAATTTTTTTATAGGCAAAAGACAAGGATGTTTCTAGAATGAAAAAGATTTCAGTAAATTTGGTGAAAAGTGATGGGACTTATCATGCATGCCATCAATAGATCTCTGTCTATCTGGAGAATGTCCTTTTCTTTTCAATTAGAACATTGTTCTTTGTATGGAATTAGCCATGTTTTTTAATGATGATGTTGATCACTGTATGGATTTAGGTATGCTCCCCTTAATTGCAAAGATATGGTGGTGATTAGCGATCATGAGATGTGATGTGATTTTTTAACCATATAATCCAGGGCATGGAAGTGAGAATCGATCATTTTGGTCTTCGGAAGGTCTACGTGAGAATATTATTTAAGGACCCTCTTGCCAAATACTTAGATTGTGTTTGGTAGCAGGTAATCTATCTGAATTGCCAGTAATTTAAAAGGGCCTCACCACAAAACTATATTTGGTATATTCTTTTTGATGGCAATCAAGATTACCTGTTAATCAAGATTATCTATGAAAAGATTGGTAATCTAGATTATCACTTTCCAAATAATCTTTAGGACAATATTACCCTCCCCTTCTCCCTTCCTCTTATATTGTAATATAATAAAAATATAATATAATAATATAATAATATATTATAAAGGTAATATTATAATATTATATAATATAATATAAAAATATTTTAATATTACATTATATTATATCATATATTATAAAAATATATTTTAATACAATATAATATATATATTTTTAATATATATTATATAGTTATATATATATTATAAACTATATAATATTATCGTATAATATATGTTTTATATTAAATCCATTTATATGTTATACAAATATATATATTAAAAATATACTAAATTTATATTAAAAATATTAATTATATTAAAAATATATAAACATATTATATTAAATATATTTATATTAAATATTTTTATATATATATAAATATATTATGTTATATTAAATTTACTAAGATAATATGTGAATTTATATATATTAATATATTAAATAATATATTAAAGATATTATCTATTTAATATATAATTTTTTAAAATTTATTTAATATAAAGATAATTTTAATTTTTATATAAAAACATATAATACAAAATATATAAAATATATATTATGAACTATATAATATTATAATATAATATATGTTTCATATTAAATATATGTATATATTATATAAATATATTATATTAAAAATATGATATAACTATATTAAATTTATATTAAAAATATATTAAATATAAATGTATTAAATTATATTAAAAATATAATATAAATATATTATATAACATAAATATATTATATTAAAAATATAAAAATATTGTAACATAAGTGTTTTATATTTAAAATATATAAATATATTATATTAAATATATATATAATATAAATATATTATGTTATTAAATTTAATAATATAGTATTTAAATTTAATATCTTATTTAATATTTTAAATAATATATTATATATTATCTATTTAATATATAAAAATATATTAAATTTATTTAATATAAAAATAATTTTAAATTTTTGTATAAAAATATATAATATAAAATATTTTATATTTTGTAATATAAATATTAAAAATTATATTTTTAATAAATAGATAAAATATAAAAATTATATTTTTTGAATAAAATATATATTTAATTTAGAGATATTTTGAAAATTTGATTTTATATTATACAACATTATCTGCATGTGCTAAAAATAATAATTTATATTATCTACAATCTACATTACTAACATCCACATTATCTTTCAAGATTGTTTGGCAATGTACCAAATACAACCGTAAGGATAGGATTTAGTCTGAGCACTTCTATTGAAACCGAAGAATGGTTGGCCAGGAGACGCTTGATCCGGTTATCTTGATTAAAGATGAACACGTACTAATGGCCTTATGAGGACTGACTGATAAGGGACTAGTCGCAATTGAGGCTACCTCGAGTGAAAGTGATTGGTGGGTGGCACTTGGCTGGGTCCTATTGGTCGGATGAGGCACCGGATTTTCCAATGAGGGGTCGGATAGATAATGGAGTTGCCCATGCATCGAGCATGTGGTCGAGCGATGTTTAGGAATATTAGAGTCAGTAGGGAACCATTTAGCTTACCAAGGATTAGATTTGAGGAATGTTCGGTGAGTGCTTGCTTATAGCTTTTGGAGAATCAGTTGATGAGGAGGCATTAGTCACTACTGAAACTTGCTTGGATGAGGGTACTCGGTAGTTGGAGCTTAGCTAGATCTGGTCAATTGGGAAAGGCACCAACTCCTCCGATGAGGGATGGTTGAGTGGTAGACTGATATGCGCTAGTCATGTTGACTTGTCCGATAACATTAGAGCCAAGAGGAAGTCTTCTTTCGATCAAGATTTCAACCACATGAATAGTCAGTGGGTGCGTATCAGGGCCGTTCGACCAGCATGTTGAGTTGCTCAATAGTGACAGGGCTAGAAGTCCATCGATCAAGGACCCAACTCAATAAGTGGTTGATAGGCATGTAACGGGGCCGTTCAACTAGGCTTGTTGATTTGGGCTTCATGCCCTTGACCTAAATAGGATTTTCCCCAACAGATACCCCCAAACTTCTTAGTTCGAGCTTTGATCAGGTTATGGAAGTATGCATTTAGGGATGCCAAGGATATGGAGTCTTTTCAACCAAAGGACTGCATGCGACTTTTGAGACAGATCCGAGTGGACAAACATAATCATGGGCTCCGATTTGCGAATCCAGCGGGCACCTCGGTGGTTATCCTCGTTGAATTTTGGCGATTGATGACTGTAAGGGACCAATGGGCTTGCACGTGGCACATGCTGATTGGCCCGACCTGGGGTTTTTGAAATCTCCCTGTCCTCGATTATAAAAGGAGGTGCCTTCTTTTTATTTTTCCATTGCTTTTTTTTCTTTTGAGCTCTTTGCTGTCCCCTGCTCCGGCTACCAGCACCTAATTCTCTCATCTTCCTTTCTTTTGCTCTTCCTATCGGAGATCTTTTTGGGAGGCTCTTTACTATCTCTTGTTGTCTTTGTCTTCTATGCTTCCTCGTTTCCAAGTAGGCTTTTTTATTATTTCTTTTAGCTTTTTGTTATTTTGTTTTTTCTCCTTAGTAATGGCGGGTCCTAGGAGCTCTGAGAGAGAGAGGTCACCGTTGAAGAGGAATTCTAGAAGAGTGGGGTTAAAGGGCCTCAAGAATCCAGCCAAGGGATGCACCGGATTGGAGACTTCCGGGCCTGATGTGTACTAGTCCATACCAGGCTTGGATGACTTGGCTGAAATCCAAATCTTGTATGAAGTCCTGGGAGAGTTCTATTTGGAGCTCCCTAAATACGGCACTCGGCTAAATAACCCATCTCTCGGTCAACTCGGAGTGTATAAGGAGACATTCGAGATGGGGCTAAGGTTTTTTGTTTCTCCTTTCCTCCTTAATCTCCTTAGATTTATAACATTTCCTTGTATACCATCACCCCAAATTCCATTAGGCTCATTATAGGTTTTCTAGTTGCATGTTTCTTGGCCGAGATTTGACCCTCCATTTCTTTGTTTCACTCGTTTAATACCATTAAGAGGCATCCCTATGCCAAAGACTAGTGGTATATTTCTGCTCAGAGAGGGATCTCTTTGATCAAGGGCGCTCCTTCTGCCTTTCATAGTGGAAGGAGCGATTCTTGTTTATTTCTTGTGCATCTGTTAGGAGATAGGACCTGTCGTGCTGGGGTTGATCGGAGCTTCTACCATCCAAATCCCAAGTTTAGATGCCAAGAAAGAGGGGCATGTTAAGATCTTCTGAGATTTCAACCCTCCTTAGGTTAATTTTTGTCCGAGGATGCCCTCTCTAGCACGTGGCTTAGCTAGGTCGACCTTAGGGGTGAGTTAATGGTCGGGTGAGTTAATGGTCATCATGTTTGCTTTTCTTTCTTCATTTTGCTATTTTCTTTTTTCCTAATTAATATTAGGTGATTTTAGATATGAGGCCTGAGGACATGGCAAAATTAAAGGTGTCCCTTTCTCATAAGAGAAAGGCTCAGACCACTGTGATCGCTCCGAAGAAGGCAAAGATTGCAGGGGCGAGTTCAAAGAATGCTCCGATCGAGCAAGCGCTCGAGGCCACGGTCAAACTCGTGTTGGTGGCTACTGCTCAGCAGCATCGCCGGCTCCGAGCATGCCTCTTTCCTCGACCCCAGTGTTGGCCACCTAACCATCGTCCTCTACCATTCTGAGTGCGGCTGTGCCTGTGGAGGATTCCCCTGATGAAGAACCTCTTTAACTAATATCCCATAAGTACGACCTTCCAAGAATGAAGGGCCGTCAGGGAGCTTGTCGAGAGGAGCTTGCTCCCTGTGGAGTTGGAAAGAATCAAGGGGATGAGCTCTCGCAATTTGAGGAACTCGGTGACCATTATGCACCAGCTATTTTCTTGGTCAACTCTTGTTGCTTTTCTTCCCTTTTTCCCTAATATTTGGTCTTCGATGTAGCTCGTGCATTTCATGGTTGCCTTGACCAATTGGTTGATCACCGGAGAAAAGGTGATCGTTCAATAGAGGCAGGCCGAGGATGCCGCCATGGAGGCCTGTTGGAGGGTAGAGGCGACAGAGGCCAAAGTCGAGTGCTTAAAGGGGGCGCTTTCAAAAGCGGAGGTCAATTTGGCCTCGGAGAATGAGAGGAGGGAAGTAGAGGCTACAAAGGCCAAGAAGAGGCTAGTCGAGACCGAGGAGAGGGCAACCAAGGCTAAGGAGGTTGAGGAAAGATCTATCAAAGTCGAGCGTTCAAGGCTTTGGTTGAATTTGCTGCAAAGAAGGCCCAAGTGGTGGAGGCCTTCAAGATGCCCAAGGAATTTTCTGACGACTGCATCAAGTTTAGCGAAGATGCCTTTCGCAAGGGTTATAGGCTAGGTTGAGATGAATATCATCTGTTGGTCGTGGCCCAGTACCCAAAGTTGGACCTTTCCAGATTGGACGAGCAAGAAGAGTTCGAGGAAGAGGTCGCTCTCTTCATCAAAGCCATGGCCGGTTTGTCTGAGGCTTCTCCGAGTCCCGCTAATGCCCAGAATAAGGTTGGAGACTAAGACTTGTATTTTTTCTTTTTCTTTTATTCTTGTAAGAACTTCCATGAAATAAAATAAAAAATTTTTATCTTTTGAGTGTGCCATATCATTTGTTTGTTTGATTAGTCGCATGGTCATGTCCGTGGAGCCGAGCCTTCGTTGGATGAACTCATGCCTAGCAAGCTCCTCCCGAGAGCTATAGAAATTAGGGCCCATGTTGACAGTTTGGAGAAAATGGTTAAGGTGGTAAACAAGAAGGCCGCCAATCGAAAAAAGGAGCTATCAAAGGCACAGAATGTGCTTGTGGAGGCCTTGAAGGAGGCCTTCTTATTGTTCTTGACTAAATCAAACTATTTGATATGTCATTGAGGATCATTCTAATTCTGAGCTATTTGCTTAGTCTATTTTTCCTATCACTATCCATCCACCAGATCTGATCATGGTGACTTGCAATAGCAATTAGTATGGATTTAGCATGGTCAAGGTGAATAGGTTTGCAACCTTTTGCCTAAGCCTTGCTTTATAGATCTCATCTATTTTTCTTTTATAAATCATTAAAGTACCATACCTTTTAGTGTACTATTAAGATCCATACTTTGTTAGATTATATGGAGTCTAACTTCATGACATTAATCATTTCTCAGAGAAGAAATTCGGCGAGGGGATAAGGCACACGCTGTTGAGAGGGCCAAGTTTTTTGCAGAGTCGGAGAGGCTATCCAAAGTAGCTGAAGAAGTGGCTTGGGACATGGCTGTCAGGTCAGATCAAAGTTGTAGCCAGCTTCGTTTCCATCGAGGGAAGATTTCTGTCTTAGAGTCACTGATCGCCGCTAGAGAGGCGAGTTGGGGGTCAGCTGCTCGGAAGGTGCAACTTCAGAATGAGCTACACAATGCTCGGGAGAGGATCTTCAGTTTTGAGCAGTTGTTGAAAAAGAAAGACGTGCTGAGCAGCTTTGAGGCCAAATTAAAACAAGCCGTTGTGATTGCCCCTTAACCAAGTAGGGATCAAGCTCCGACAAAGACGCACCG
The DNA here is from genome assembly GCA_021397845.1 of Areca catechu. Lineage (NCBI taxonomy): Eukaryota > Viridiplantae > Streptophyta > Magnoliopsida > Arecales > Arecaceae > Areca > Areca catechu. Next base: position 43,581,631 of record CM038047.1, on the reverse strand, counting down.
AGCAAGGGAGACTTCGAGGGTGCGAGATATTCCCAGGACAGACGATCGCTCGAAGGGGAGAATTCACAAAATGTTTGACCTTGGCCGCATCATCGGCCATGGTGCCTACAGAGATATGGTTCGGGTGCTCTACCTGAACCTTGATCTCTCTCTCCTGCCCCCTTCGTAGAAGAACTTAAATGAATTTCTTGCCGAGATTCGTGAAGTAGACTTGTACAAGTCTTCGGAGTTTATCATTCCTCGCTACGCACCTAATAGAGTAATAATCCATGAGATCAATCCCATGGAGAGCTCGAAGGTTGGAGAAGACTAGCTGTTTGAAAAAGTTTATTGTTTTTTTATCATCACTCGCTTCTGGTGACTACTCTGTAGTCTGGCATTTTTTGAATGAAAAAATTTACCTGTGTTTCTTTTGTCCTGTTTTATGGTGTGGAAATGTCTATTCCAAGTAAGGTGGTCCGACGATTGCTCATTAATCGTGAGTGTTGAGAGCTCCACTGATTGGCTAGATCACCATAGGTCGTCGTTATTGGATTAGATAGGCTAATGATGAGCTATTGTAGAGCTAAACAAGAGCACTTGGGATTAAAAATCGAATTCTTTCAATGGATCGATCAAAGGTCATTAAGGCTCTGGCCAATCAAAGATGACTTGGAGTTGGGGCCATTGAGAGACCGTTATCACTAAGTCAAGTTGGCCGACTATAGATTGCAGTGAAGTCAAGCAAAAGTGCTTTCCTTAGATTTTAAGTCGATCGAAGACTCCATGTAGGGATGATCAAAGGTTGCAAGGACTCAATCCGATCAAAAATCATTGAAGGCTCGGGCCGATCGAAGGCCATTTGGAGCTAGGACCGATTGAAGATTGTTGAGGCTCAGAGCAATCAAAGGTCTTTTGGAGCCACGGGCACTGAGAGACCCTGGGACTGATTGATCAAGGATCACTTGAAGTCGGGGGTACTGAGTAGGCTTGGAGCTCTAATTGATTAATGGTCACTTGGAGCCGGAGGTACTGAGTGGTCTTAGGGCTTTGACCGATAAAAATCATTTGAAGCTGGGGGCCATTGAAAGGCTTTGAGATTGATCGTTCAAAGATCATTTGGAGCTGGAGGCCACTAAGAGGCTGTTGAGGCTCTGACTGATCAATGGTTACTTGGAGCCAGGGGCCATTGAGAGGCGTTGAGATTGTTGACCGATCAAAGGTTATTTGGAGCTAGGATCGTGGGAGGTCTTAAGGCTCTAACCGATCAAAGATCATTTGGAATCGGGGGCTGTTGAGAGGCCTTGAAGCTCTGATTGATCAAAGGTCATTCGGAGTTGGGGTCGTCGAGAGGTCTTGAGACTCTGACCAATCAAAAGTCATTTGGAGCCAGAGGCCGCTGAGAGGCCTTGAGGCTTTGATCAATAAAAAAATAGTTGGAGCTAGGGGCCATTGAGAGATCGTTGAGGCTCTGATTGATCAAAGGTCACTTGGAGCCAAGGATCGTTGAAAGGTCTTGAGGCTCTTAATTGATCAAAGGTCATATGGAGCTGGGGCTGTTGAGAGGCCGTTGATTTTTAAAGTCGATCAAAGGTTCCTTCAATTTCTTGCTGATTGTCAAGAACATACATATTGTTTGATTTGAAAATCTATTTTTTTAAAATAAAGATTACATTACTAATAATACATTCGGAGATTGGCCGAATTTCATGGTTGGAGCAAAGGAGTTCCATCTAGTTGCTTTAGTCAGTAGGTTCCTAGCTTGATGACTTATTTCACTTGATATGGACCTTTCCCATTTGAAGATAGCTTGTCTCGCTGGCCGGGTTGGGAGATCTCCGCTCGGCATAGCACTAAAAGTCTTGCTCTAGACTTTGGAGTTGAAATATTGGATAACTTTGTGTTGGTCGGCCACCATTCTGATGCCTTCTCTCTCTCAAACTTCATCCAACAGGTCTAAGTCTGCGAGTCATCTTTCTGAGTTGATAAATAGAGAGATAAAGTACAAAAATACCCCATTGGCACCATTCTTTCATCCAAGACATTGTTGATTAATTATTTTAACTTAGTTGGCCTTTGTCGTTTTGGGGGAAGGGAGTAAGTCATTTCTTCGGCCTTGATAGTCGCTTGAGATCTTTTCCACTATTCTGGCATTTATTGTTTCCTTGAAAACTGTTGCCAGCCATTTTGTTGCTTTGATTATGGCGAAAGTGAATTATTAGAGGCGACGTGCTCGAAAAGACTGCCCATTAATTTATTAAATAGGTAGGGCTTTCTTCTCAAGCACCTTTGGTGCCGGTGACCGTGTCGAAGACACAACCGGGGGGTTTTGCTGCCCCGTCAAAGTTGATGTCGACATGGTGGTCATCTCGGCTTTGCCTTCACCTTCTCAAGTGCTCACCCCCAGGCGCCCTCCAATTCCTTATACTTCGGACCAGGCAGTGTCGGTCCATCCCGAGGAAAAGCATCATAGACTTTCTTAGGATTTGAAGCTACTGCTCCTCCCAATGATGAAGAATTCGTCTTGCTGGAGGTCAAAATCCGACCTTAGGATTTAGTTTTGCACGACGCCCAACTTGTGTGGGAGCTGAGCAAATTAACTCTTCTTCCACGGGATTGGAAGGAGTGGAAGTCTTGTCCTTCGGACGAGATTATTTCCTCCTTCCTGACTCTTCTCGAGGTAAGTATACTATTCACTTTTATTTATCCCGAATAGTTACTTTGGCTGAGCCACTAACTTTGAATTTTTTTGGATGCAGCTGACTCACGACATTACCTTTATTCAAGAAGGGTTTGCGGGATTTGCCCAACTCAGTCGTTCATTAAACGACAGGGTTGAGGCTGCTGAAGCTTGCATTGAGGTCGCTAAAGAACTCCTAAAGGTGGCCGAGGAGCAGGAACCGAAGCACTGGGAGGAGTGGGCCTCCTGCACTACTATCCGGGAGCTAGAAGCCTGAGTGGCGAAGGAGATCAGTGCCAAGAGACTGGTTTATGCCACTAAGCTAGAGGAAAGACTCGACAACACTGGGACTATTCTCTAGGTTGCCGAGTAGAGAGCGGCTGCTATTGAGTCTTCCATTTGGGATGCTGCCACCCAGGTGATCAACAAGTATAAGGAGTCGGCAGATTTCATGCAGGTCATTGAAGGCTTGGCTGAAATTTATTAGATAGGATTCTGCAGAGAGCGAGTTGCTCAGGCCTAGCTAAGATTCTCCAACTGCAGAGAGCGAGTTGCTCAGCTCTACCCATAGCTAGACCTGAGCAACATTACCATTAATGAAGAACCCGAAGAAGAGGTTGAGGAAGAGGTGGACAGCATTGGAGAAGTTGCTGTCACTAAGGAGCTGATAATGGAGACTGCTAAAGAAGTAAACAATACTGACGAGGTCATGCTACTGAGGAGCTAGCAGTAGCTGATACTAAAGGACTAGCCAAATGAGCTTTGTGGACTTCACTTTTTCTTTGTTTTTTTTTAGCATCGACAATCTTCTCATCGAGCTTTCTTTTCATCAGATTGAGGTCTCTGGCATCCAATCCCGTGGAATAGATTTAGAATTGGTTTTTCTTCTGTACCTTTTGGTTTATTCGGATTAAATCCATTTTTTGTAAGAACTTTCAATCATATAAATGAAAAACATCCTTTCAATGTCTTGCAAATTTTCTTTGCAATTTTTGCCAAGTACCTTAGTTGGTAAATTACTCGTCATTGTGGCCAAGCACTGTTTCTCCAAATATAGAAGTCAAACTTTTACCAACAACACTTAGCATATTTTCGATTGTAGATAGTGGATCGTTGCTTGAACATGTTGGTGTTTTTCTCTTTAGATGATCGAGTGCTAGTCAACCATCATGGTTTTTGATAGTTGGATGTCAATCGACTGTTGCCATTGTTAGTCAAGTATCAATTAACTAACTTGGTTGTTTTCTCTTAGATGATTGGGAGTTAATCAATCATCTTTGTTTCTTTTTTTTTATAGTCGGGTGTTAATCGACTATCTTTATTTCTTTTAATAGTCGGGTATCAATTGGCTATCTTTTGCTATCATTTTGTTAATCGGGTGTCAACCAACTAACTTAACTATTCTTCCTTTTAGTCGAGAGTATTAGCCAACCAAGTCGGTCTTTTATCGACTTTTGAGATGTGGTTCTTATGCATAGGTTTGGAACCTAATGGGTTACACATAGTAAGGAATCAATCATGGATCTCATCTAATTGGATTTATTATAAATCCTATGGGTCTAATATACTTGCTAGCAAGGTCCGCTGAACCGGTATCGGGACCCGTGCCGGTCAGCGGGCGATACGGTACGGTACGGTCCGTACCATACTGTACCGGCATGTGTACCGACATGCTAAATTTTAAAAAAAAACAATCTCTCTCCCCCTCTCACCGTACCGACCCCGAACATACCCGAATCGGGCCGAACCAGGCTGAACCAAGCCCGAACCGGGCGGTTCGTACCGGGATGGGAATTTTTTTTTAATTTTTTTTCAACGGTCTGGTGTCCGGACCGTTTTTTGGTGGCGAACCATACGGGCTCTTGGCCGGTACGGTTCGGTACGCCTACCGGGCAGTACGGGACGGTACTGCAAACCATGCTTGCTAGCATATGGGTTAGACTCAAGTTCCCAATCAATTTGAAAGATCAATTTTGACTTGGTTAAATTCTAAACCTAGTAAGATTAGGATTCGTAGTGGCACCCAAAAGTTAGGGCGCCACATACCTTTCTCTCACCTATTTTTCCTAGCTTGAAGAGGACTTGGAAGAGACTTTCTTTTCTGCACTGGGTATCTCTCTCCTCCATGCCCCATATTGATTAGGATTCATAGCGCCAAAGAATAAGATGGCATTGAGATTTCTTAGTGCCAAAAGGAGTTGGCGCAAGAAAGAATTAGCGCTTCACTAGGAGTCCTCTTAGTGGGCTTTGACCAAGAATTGGCATCCCAAAGCAATTTCTTCTCCATGCCAAAAAGGATTACATGCCAACTGTTGGTGCCTCTTGAGAAGAGTCTTTCTCTTAAGGGAGTCTAGTAACCTTAGGACTTCTATGTCAAAAAGGTTTTGGCATAAGCATGAAAAAGGGCTATAAATAAGAGGGCATCCAAGGGTTGGAGGTCTAAGGAACTTAGTATAAGAAAAGAGACTAAGAGTTAAGGGGAGGAAAAGAGAGAAGGGTTTGTGATTTCTTGAGAAGAAATCACAAGCAAGAAAGCTAGGTGTGCATTGGATGATCATTTGGAGGGCTCGTACGTAAAGGGATTTTCAGCAAGTTACTTTTGATCGGGAAGGTCCTTGAGAGATTTCTATGTGGATTATCATTGGAGGGCTCACACTTAAGGGCCTTGTAGAGTTCAGACTAGCATTGGACGATTGTCATTCAGGTTTATAGTTACTTTTGTATTTCATTGATATTGCAAGTAGATCTTGAGATAGGGTTTTGGATGCTTTGATTTAATTGTTAAATCATGTTAAAAAATCTTTAAAATCCATTTCCGCTGCGTATTTGTTTTCTAGTAACTGATAATGGCATCAGTGGGTGGTTAATACCCATGTTCATGCCTTATTCATTGTTGATAGTGGTTCGATTCTATAGCCTCAACACATAAAATCCCGACACTCTAGACCACTTGCTATCTCCTGCTTTGGTAGTAAGTTGGCTACGACTAATTATTCGGCCTTTATGTGTTGGAGGATATCATGTTGGTTGGGCTTGTAGTTATTCGGTACCAAGTGCCATAGTTGCCTGGTTTCATAGACCGTTTGTAACCTCCAATTTATTCGTCGATCAGAACGCTCCTCAAGGCCAAGTATCCTCTGAGTAGTTGTCACAACAGGGACTACTCTAGTGTTGCCTTGCCAATGATGGTGCGCGAGTTCATAGTGGTTCGGCATCAGGTTGAGATTGGATTGTAATGTATTTTAAAACTTTGGTTGATTGGAGTATATTTTCATCCCTTGGTTGACCCATTATGGGTGCGATAAAGCTAGTTGGTTGATGTTAAATTTAACACAAGAGGAGACAATATAATTCACTCAAAGCCATGCTACAGCTGACATGGATATGATCCAAATGGACTTACACCACCCCTTTGGTTATTCTCATAGTAAGTGGCGTCTTCTGTTGGTACCTTATTATCATGTTATCTAGCACTATGAACTAAGATATTATTGACAGAAGTGTTGAGAAGAACTTTATAATGCTTGAAGTCATTAGTTATAACCTTTAAACTGGAAGGATTCAAAAAGTGAATGTAGATCAAGGTTGCTAGATGGTGGCAACAACTGCAATCCCTAAATAGCTTGGTTGGCATTGAAAGAGAGAGCACTTTAAGTCAGCTAGGGCAGATTGAGAGAACCCATCGGGGAGGACGGGGGAGTGGAGAGAAGCAGAACTTATGTCGTCGACAGTGGCTGGTAGCAAAAGAGAGAGAGCACTTTGAGTGAGCCAGGGCATGATTGAGAGAATCCATCAGGGACCAGGCCGAACTAAACTTGCATTGCTGAACTATCCCAAGTTGGTGTTGGTTTAGTTTAGTATGGGCTGAATTGTCTGGTTCAGGTCTGTTCAGCGATCCTTGATGCAGATAGTTTGGACAAGGGCTTGCATCTTATGGTTATTGTTATTATTGTTGCTACCCATATATAATGGTGTAATGAAACTAGTGTTGAATGCTAGGAGTAATAAGTTTGCAAATACCAATGTTCATCATTTTCAATTTAATAAATAACCTTTCCCTAATTAAAGGTGAAATTGCTGTAGGTTTATCTTCTGACCAATGTCCTAACTTAGTTACAAGTATGAATGTTATTTAATGTTTTATGTGCATATGCATACTTGAGGTTCTACTATTTGGTTAACAAATGAACAGCATAGAATATGAAACTCTTTTCGTGTAACTGAAAAGTTCATAAGGAGGAAGATATACCTTTTCTAGTGGTGTCTTGTGGCACAAATAGTATAATTTGTTTAAAGTAAGAAACAATGGAAAAGGTTGGGAGACATGAACCGTGCTTCTTTGCTTAGACTGTTTTGGGAAATGACCTGGAGAAGTAACACACCTTCAATAGAAAGCTGATAATATAGATGACCAATAGAAGAGGGAAGGAGCCAAGCTCAATCATTTAGGTAGGTTACAGGGGAGCTGGAGTACGTTAGCATTCCCTGAGGATTGCTGAGTTCTCCCTGCTTACTTTCTGGAAGCTACTCTTGCTGTTTTTTTTTTTTTTTTGAAAAAGGGAGGAAAACAAGGAAGGACTATCTGGGTAGCAAGCTTTCAGATTATGTCTTAATATTACTACAACGATGATACTTTTGTCTCTACTGAGAAAACAGAATGGACTTTTGGAGATGCAATAGTTGGTACATAGAGGCAAGCTAAGTGTGGCCTCTTTCGTAAATTGTTTATGCAGTATCTTCATCTTCTTTGGTCCCAAAGTAAGATAATGCACTATACAGCAATCTTTTTTCCTTTTTCGGGAAAAAAGATTAGGACAGCCTAATCAGCTTTGCAATAGAGTACAGAGTACAGAACTCGAGGAGGGAAGAACAAAAAAGATGGAAAAGTGGGAGAAGAAGAAAATTAAAGGCAGCAGAGAAAATACCTATTAGAAATCAAACCTAAGCCAAAAACAGGTCAACAAAGATTATCAAGCTTGGGGGAGTGCCTTTGGTCTTCACTAGCTTTTTCATCCAATCTGACAGAAGACTCAACACTTGCCATGTTTGTTCTGCTATTTCTTTTGGACCAAAAAGAATAACTGAACATGTACAGGTTACAATCAGATGATTGATATTTTCATCAAGGAATTTACACACATAATTCTTGTGAGCTGTCTGAACATTTTGCTCAAGTTCTCTTCTGTTAGGATTTCCCTTTCGACAAATAACTAGAATAGGAATTTCACCTTCCTAGAAATTGCCATTTTCTAAACACAGCTAGCCATAGAAGATCAAAGTCCATGATTCAGAATGTTATAGCAGTTATAAGCAAGAGTTCCATTTCTACCCCTTGACCACAAGATCATTTTCAGAGGTAAAAATGACATTGATCAGTTTAGAAGTAAAGAAAACTCTTCCCTGGATCACCTGGAAATGCTGCTGTAGGATAGGAATGCAAGGGTTGGGAAAAATAAGAATAATGTTGGGACCCAGGTTTAGGCTAGAGAAAAGACAAAATTGGTTTCAAGTAGGGATTGACCTTGTGTTTTTTATTGGGATCATGAGAGGGAGGATAGATGTGGTTAGAAATATGGATGGCCTTTATCTATTATTTGGTTCAAAAAATTTTGATGGATAAAAAGGAGGGATTACCCATTTGTCTTGGCCGGATGGAGCATGTAAGGGATAGGTTTCTATATTGATATAATTTTCCTATTAATTTTTTGACCAAGTGCTAATACTTATCCACTTTTTCATTCATTTTATTTATATATATTTTATATCTTATCTATATTGTTTATCCTATACTATTAAATTTTACTAAAAATTATTTCAGCCACATAATTTCCATAATTATAACTAAATAATTAGAATTATCTTCTATTCTTTTATTTATATTCCCTAGTTTTTAGTTAACTATTTGTATAAAATTAATTAACTATTTAAATTAAATTTTCAATCAATTAATTATTTATATAATTAATATATAAAAATAAATTTATCCATTTATAATTAATTTATAAAATTAAATTTAATTAAAATTAAATATTTATATAATTTTCATATAATTATAAATTATAAAGTTTATAAGTTTATATATTGCCGTACTTCTTTAATATAAATAAGTATTATAAATTGATAATAATACTTTTTGATCAAATGTTGGTTTAATAAAATTGCCATATAAATATCATTCATCTTCTCTTTCAATCATTCCCATTTATTCTTCTATGTTTCACCAAACACATAGGAGGATGGATGGGTCTTGCATTTATCTTCTTTCCTATCCATCCTTTCTCCCCTATCCCTCCTTTCTCCAATCCATCCTTCGTATCAAACAAAGGGTAAAGGATTGAATGGAAAGATAACCCACAAAAGTATGCTTCATTCATAAAGAAAATGTATGCAATTGAAGACAAGAAAGCTCGAGTTTGAAACAAAGTTATGGTGGAAATAAGGAAGAAGGATTGGTGATTTTCTTGATAATCATCGATCTTCTTGAGATAAAGAGCTGCTTTGAGGGTTGTTGTTGCTGGCTTTGATGTGGTGATGAAGGGGCATAATGTAGGATGAAGGAGAAAAGGCTTTAAGGTTGGTTTTGCCCGGGTTGCTAGAAGGTTATAGGTAATGACTAGTCTGAACAGCATGAATATGATTTGAGGATTTTAGTTGAGTAAGAATGAGTTGGGACATTGGGAAGGCTTTATGTTGAGGAAGAGAAGTAGAAAAGAGAGGGGAAAGTTGGACTCACTCCAAGTCATGCTGACTCACTCCTAGAGGGAAAGCATGGCCTCATATCACTCAGTATTCCGACAAGCAGAAGTTTTATTCATTATACTATGCTTCAAACTTACATTAATGGGGATTTTATAGCCATTCTCCTGCATCTAATATAGAAAAAATCCATCAAAATAAAGAGAAAATCATAGACATAACAAACTCATCAAGATCTTGCCCCACCAAGTTTCTATTTTGTCTTGATTTGAAAAGACCTGGACATCTTGATTGATTGTCTTCCATAAAAGATATGTGACATATCCCTTGATTGAAGATCTTCCATATTTCTCAATTTGTCTATCAGACTTCTTTTAAGGGCTGAACCATACCGGTCTTGGCCGGTATGGTACAGTACATCCCGAACCGGGTGGTTCGGAACGGTACTAAAAACCCTGCATGAAAGGTTTTTGGGTCCTCATCACACTTGAGCTAGGAATGCATACACCATCATCTAAACTAGTTATATTTACTCTTGTAGGCACATGCATGTATTATTTCTACTGTTAGGCCTTTGACTGGACTCAAAGAGTACTAAAACTATGCAACTTTTGCAAGTTGGTTAAATTAAATATGTACCTGTCATTTGAATTTTCACTAGTATCAGGCTGAAGACTGGAAACACATGAAGGTTAAACCCGTTGGGTTGCTCTTAGGTCCTTCCTTTTGCTGATGCTATTGTTTAAAGAAACCCCATGAGCAATATGCTGTCGTCAGCACTAAAAAAACAAGATTTTTGAAGATGACTGTCGTGTAAACTTGGAATCTGCAACTTTGACATGTAGTTTGTACAGCTCCATCGATATACCTGATTCAACATTTCTCTTCGGATCTTCCATTCCTTTATTGGTATTTTCTTTGGTTAGAACCCTTATTCTTTGAATCTTCTTGATACTTTTTATGTCTGCTGTGTGGATCATCAAATGATTATGAAGCAACATTTCAATGTGTTTTTCAATATCTACACTCAGATGAAGACTTCATTCAACAATTTTAGATGTGAAACTTACCTTTCCTCAGATCATCCTTAACCAAGAGAGTTCCTAATTGTGTATATCTCTAGTTTGTTCCTAATTGGTAAACCCTCTCAAGTCTTCCCCAGACTCTCTTTTTAATAGATATCTGAAATATATAGTTATAATGTCTCAAAATCTTTTTTCAGCATCAATACCTCCAAATGAAGTCTTTATTCAGCTACTGTAAATGCTACTCTCAAACTCAATCTTTGACCAAATTAAGTTGTCTGCAAATAAGATCTAAGGAGGCTTTGGCAAAAAGAGATACTTAAATCCTCATTAAAGAACTTAGGTAGTTAAGAGAAGGCCTAAGTTAACATCGATGGAAGTTGCGAAAAGAAATCAAAAGCTTTTAGTAACATCAAAGGTAGCCTTAATAGGAACAATTTATTAATGAGGATTCATAAAGTTGACCCTAACTTGTTAGAATAAGGCTCAATTATCATAGTTATGGTAAGCTGTTCTTAATTTTAATTTTCTTGTTTCTATATATGTAATTTTTGTTGTTTTTATCATAGTTTGTTTCTAGATATTGTTTTCACTTTCTGAAGTAGTCTAATATCACCAACCCACATACCCTTACCGGCTCATTCATCTCCTCAGTATTTTGTTCTTTACCAAGTTTTTCTATGTTGTTTTTTCTTCAGTATTGGTTAAAGTAAGACCATTCTTATTTTGACATTTTTATGTAACTTAACTTCCCACCATGAAGTTTCTTTGAGGTCACATTAAGTCACCAAAAACATTAGCCATTTCTTTGCTATTATTCTAGTGCATGTTAAATGTGGTCTAGACTCAATATTATCTTTTACGAATGCTTCCTTGTCACTTTTTAAAATATTGATACCATTTCAGACAAATAATGATCTCATCCAAATTTGTCTTGATCCAAATGTTCCTAATCATAGTTACTCCAATCTATATGACATAGCCACTTTCTAGATTGACATTGCAGTCATACCTTTCTACCCTTTTTTTTTGAAAAAAAGAAAATTTGTGAGTAGAATCTTTCTTGAGAGTTGCCAAATGTTACATATTGACATATTTGATTCTTTTCAAGCAACAATTCTTTTATCTTCCAATCAAATTCTTGTTCCAAAACTTGGCTGTGCTTTCCTATTTGTTACTTATCATTTCCCTATATATGGTTCCCTGCAGCAGCCATACCATCTTTTCTTCAGAAATGTTTCTCAATTCGTTGTTATTATGTGGTATTGTATTCAACAACCCTTGCCACTTCTGGTATCAATTTGACTATTATCAGTTTATGCTTATCTTATGTCCTATTGTCTATGCCTGTAAATGATGATGTACTTTTAGTCCCATCACCCCATAAACCAGCACTATCATAAGCAGTGATGGTGCAGGCCTGAAGCCCATACAAGGCAAAAACTGGCAGCTACTAAGTTATGCTATACCCTACTTAGGTCCAATGTGATTCCAAATCCTTTCTTCCAATACATTGTAAGTGCTTCAGGCCAGCAACAAACCTCAACCCCCAAATATGATAATTTCTACTTATTAGATTAGCAATCTTTTGCCTCTTTTCCATTGTACTTGCACTTGTCCACCTATGACATCCCAACCTATCACTAGAAAAATATGATTGTGCATAGAACCCCTGAAAATGAACCAATATATGGAAGCACTAAGTGTTGTTATGTATCATTCTAGGTGGCATGCTTTGGAGAATATATTATAAGACTTCTCTGACCAGAATTTTGAATTTTAATTATGTTTAGGTACAGTAGGATTTATGAAATCTTATGTGTTGAGAAATACCTCAGCATTTGAAAGTTGAGATTTTGAATGGGAGAAAAAATCGGAGTTTTTAACTAAAGTTGGAGAATCAACTTTCTTTTCTTAAGGAGTTGAAATTTTTAGATATTTTTGCTGAATCTAAGTAGGGGTACTTCCTTATTTAATGTCTTAGTAGATGGAAATGGAAATGAAAATAAAAAGAAGATAAGGATACTTTTACTAATAAGACTGTCTACTTGTCCTTGTCCTTAATTTGTCACCTACTCAATGGACCTTCTTAACCCATCGACTTAAGTGCACGCTTGACCTGGTAGGCCCCACTTTAGACCAACCTATTAACGAGGTGGGGAAACTAATGTAGTGAAGTGGGCCCCACCTATTTCTAAAGCGGCTCTCGTTTCCTATAAATAGAGGCAAGGAGGGCAAGTCAATGGAACGGAAGAAGGGCAGCTTGGCAACAAGGAGGAGGAGGAAGATTGATGATAATGAAGGGAAGCTTGGGTTGTTTGCTTTAGTTTCTTCATTACTTAAGTGATTTCCTCCATGCCTTGAATTTTACTAATGAATTATTGATTTCAGTGTTTAGTTTTGAAATTCTAAAACCTACAATGATCTTTTCCAAGCTTTTCTATCTGTGGAATTTAATTTATCCTTTGTTTCTTTGAAGCTTAATTCTTCTTGCTAATGAGTTAATTTCAGACCGGAACAACATCTTTGTGCTATAAAACCCTAGTTAGGCTTCAAAGCTTAGTGTTTATTATGTGTTCTAAATTTTCTATGGTTTTATTTTTCATATATTCTTTTAAGGTTTCAAACCTCAATAATCTATAGTTTTTTGATATTTTGGATTTTTTGATTAGCTTCAACTTTAAAATTGTTTTGGAATTCAAAGTGTATGATTGATTGCAATGATTCTTGGACTTATCTTTTTTCTTTGGGAACTTGGACAATTAATGTAAGCTTTGTCTTGGTTCTAATATGAAAATTAATTCTAATCCTAAACTAGTCTCTTTGGGCAACATAAATTCTTTTCCTCTATTCCACTTTGTTTAAGGTAACATTTTTTGAAAGACGAAGAGATACTAAGTCCTTTCTTCATACTTCATCCCATATAATTTTCAGTCCACCTCTAACCCTCTTTACTTTATATATATCAAATCGCTTCTTCACATTGGTGCATCCCTTGGCTTACATTATATATGTTCAGATCATGGTAGTCATCCTTTTCTCAATTTGTCTTTGATTAGTGCTATCTTAACCTTTCTACAAATGACCTCTAACCGTCTTTCCTTTTGTATATATCAAATCGCTCCTTCATATTGGTGCATCCCTTGGCTTATATTATATATATTCTGATCATGGAAGTCATCCTTTTCTCAATTTATCTTTGATTAATGCTATCTTAATCTTTCTACAAATGACTTCATTTCTTTTTCTATCTTGTATTGCCATGCATCCATCTCAATATTCTCATTTCATTCACTTGTGCATATGTTGTTTTTGAATTCTAGTGGCCCAACATTTTATACTATAAAGCATAGTTGATTGTATGATTGTTCTATAAAATTTTTCCTTCTAGTTAGTAGATACTCTAATTTTACATATTTAATATTTTTATCCTCGATGAAACTAGTAGGTTAACCTAAATTGTTTACATGATGTTTATTGAATAACTTATCGGAATGACTTCTTCATCCTTTTGATCTCATATTTCTTAACCAATTTTTTTATGATTTTCATCTTTAATGTTTTTAATCTAAATCTTGAGTTTTCCTCTTAGTCTTTCAGTCTTATAGATATCTTTCTCACCTTTCTTTGTTTCTATGTTGCAATATACTTTTTATATGCTCTGGATCTAGCCTCTTGTACCAGCTTCTTAGCTTCTTTCTTGCCCAACTTAGATAGCTTCTTAGCTTCTTTCTCAGCCACCTTATATAGCTTCATACAGTTCTCCATCCTTACATTTAGGTGTCTTCCATGGAATTTTCTTTTAGCTTTAACTGCCAACTGAACTTTCTCATTCTATCAACAAGTTTCGTTACTGTACAAGCCTTTTACCTTTGATTCTCCTAATAGTTTTGCTGCTGTTTTCTTAATACTTTTAGCCATCTCTTTTTATATGGTATTGATTTTTCCTTATAGTCCTTATTTCCTTTAATATTCTATTCTTAAAAGCTATTTGTTCCTCTCACAAATTCCATTGCCTAGTTCTCAAGTTCCTATTTTCTGCAGTCATTCTCTTGGATTTCCAATACACATCCAAAATCACTAAACAAAGTTGGGTGGTTAAACTTTCAGCCTATATGATCGTATAGTGTTTACACAAAACTCGATCAAATTTTCTAGTAAGGAAGAAATCTATTTAAGTAGTATTATGCTTACTTTTAAATGTTATCATTTGAGAATCGCAAAGCGTTAACTGGTACTAAGTCATATGCTATTACAAACTCCAAAATGGCATCTCCTTCATTTTTATCTTCAAAAACATAACCTTCATGCATCATTTCAAAACCTACATTATATTTCCCTCTGTGTCCATTTATATCTCCTCTGATAAATATCTTTTCTACTAGGAATCTCTCGAGTCCATCCATGTCCTTCCAAGAGCATTGCTTCATCCAATCCTGCTTGAGGAGTAGAAGCACTAATCATAGTAATAGATTCCTCTCAAAAACACTAATTTTTGCAAGATTATTTTATCTTGTACTCAACTTTTATTCCTATCTTTTTAATAAGCCAAAATTTGTAACTTGTCTTTCCAACTTTCTTTGCCTTTTCTCCTATCTATTTGTCTCCTGTAGGCAAGCTATTCTTACTCTCCTGCTAGCGGTTGTATCTATTAGTTCCATTTCTCTATCAATGACCCAATATTCCAAGTTGCTAAATGTAACTATTTGCTTGGACTAACTTTTTTTACTCGTACCCATCCATTAAGTCGTGTGAATCCTTGCCCACTTCCCATTACATTCAGATGCCAATATGGTGCATTGCTTCTAGGCAATGCCTTTGTTATTTTTTGCTCACTTTTCGCTATACTTGGGATCCGATAAAGCATGTCACTAATAAGGAATACCCCAACAATTTTCTTATATGGTTTGTGCTCATAGGATGACTATAATTTTATGCTAGTTGTCAACCTACCGCAACCCTCTTCCTTTTTCCTGGTACGGGATCAACTATGAAAATATCAAATCTAAATGAAATGTTAAATGGATATTTTGGAATTTGGATGTATGTGTTTGATTGAAATTTCATTTTATTTTTTATCCTTACATTAGTTTATTTGTTGGAACCAAGGATCGCTGAACCGGTACTGGAACCTGTACCGGTTAGCGACCGGTACGGTATGGTACAGTACTATACCATACCGTACCGGTATTGGTAAATTGAGAAAAAACTATCTTCCTTCCCTCTTTTAAGCAAAGATCGGTGAACCGGACCCGAACCGAGCTTGAACCGTGTTGTACCGATCTTAACCAACCCGTACTGTACCGAACCGATCCGTACTGGTTTGATTCAGGTCATTTTTTATGGTTTGGTTGTCGAACCATTTTTTATGGCTGAACCGTACTGGTTCTTGACTGGTACGGTATGGTATGCCCCGATCCGGGTGGTTCGGGATGGTACGGTAAATCCTAGTCGGAATATATTATAAGTATTTTCAAGTGCATTTTGTAAAATTTATAGTTAGAAATATAAGAAAAAGGCATATTTGGATGCCTTGCTAGGTGGGGCGTCATTCAAAATAGTGATGAAGATTTCTTTGGACCAACGGCTAGGTGGTATATCTGGCCTCATTCAAATTATAGACGAGGATTTCTTTGGACCCATGGTTACCAGGTGGTATGAGTCATGACCCCATTTGAGTTATTAATGGGGTTTCTTTAGACCCCTAGTTGCTAGTTGGTATTTTAGCCTCATTTAGTTATCAATAAGTATTTGTGGATCCTTGGCCAAGTGGTATATGCGGACCTCAAGGATTTTGTTTGGGAGACTCATAAGGCCTTATCTACAACAAGGATTTTATGTAGCCTTGAGCTATAAAAGAAACTTTTTAAGAAAATATGGAATTATGTGAATCACGAGTTTTTGATATTTGGTTTTTGTTTTGGCCAATTGATTTTGAGTAAGTACTTAGGCATTTTTTTTGTGTCAATGTTTGTCTCTTTTCTAAACTTTAGTTAAAACCATTTTTCTGACAACCTATGTTTATGAAAAACATTTTCTGGGATTTCATAACCGAATGGTTTCAGTAAATTTCCTCTCAAAATTTCCATTAATAGTTTGATCATCTGCCTTTTCTTTTTTTTTAATTAAAGTCATTTGTTTAGGACCTTTAAATATTTTTATCATGGTAGCAGTTTGCTGAGCTTTGTAGCTTCGTTTATTTTTATCTAGTGGATTGTTTTGAAGAACCGGAATCTCGATATTTTGATGTTGACATTTGGATCTAATGATCATTGAAGTGATGCTGGTGATGTCTTGGTATGTGCCTTTGAAGATATAATAATATCTTGACGTTATGTTCAAGGTTCTAAATAGTGTTCTAATATAGACATCATGAGATTTAGTACTGTTCAAGTTGTACCTTGTTTGACCATATGGGTTTTATTAATGATGTTAAATTTTTATGAAATTTTGATAGACTTTTACTGGAGATGGTCACTAGGGGTTCAAATGAGATGGGATCTCGGGGCATGACACCACCTGTGGGATTGACGTTCGCCTCTAATTGTTATATAAACATAATAAGAAAAACACTTCTGAGCCTTCTCCCACATGGAGTTAAGAAGTATGTCAAAGTAGTTGGGCTTCATGTGCCAAAACCCATATTGCTCATAAATTGGCATATCTAGAAAAATCCGATCCATTTAGAAGCTAGGGACTCGATAACTTTTATCACTATCATTTGTCATTTGCCATATTTTAATGGATTTCTTTTAATATATATATATATATATATATATATATATAGAGAGAGAGAGAGAGAGAGAGAGAGAATAATGACCCAAATAGATCTTAAAATGGGGCTTGTCTTGTTAATCATACCCTTTTATGCAGCAAACAGAGGTTTTGGATTCAAATCTTGGATTGGGCCCACCCATTTATTTGGATCTAGGTAATTATAGTATGGTTTGGCATCCTTTCTCTTAAAAAATAGCAACCTCGTTTTTTTGTTTTTTTATTTAATATCTAAAGATCGTTGAAATGTAGTGAATGTTATGGCAATTGCTTACTTTGCCTCGAGGATCAATCAAGCCATCAACTAAAGAGGAGACGACTAAGCCAACAGCAATGTCGAGCGACCATAACATCCTCGATTGAGAAGTTACAAGCAACTGAGCCCGATTGACATGACATCTCTCTGTACACGTTCATCGAGTAACTACTCAGATCGATTAATTACTTGGAATTGATTAATTACCAAAATAGACTTAGTCAAATATGGCATGATACAATATCAGGGCTCCTATTAGCAATGAGCAAGTTGCCTTGATGCTTGGAGTTTATAACGCTCCAGCGAGCGGCAAATGCAGACTAATTATAGCTGTTCCAGCAAAGATCATGGCGAACATGATCTCCATAAAAGTTATCATCCTAATAGAAAGATACCAACAAAAAGATTTAGGGAACAAGATCCAACATTCAATAGAAACTAGTTATCCGTGTCAAAGGAGGTTACATCCCAATAAAATTCAGTTATCTTGAGTAACTCTATAAATTGATAAGAGGGGATTCGACGAGGTAACGCATCCTTATCACTTTCAAATGCTCATTCAGTTTCTCGTCATTTATAGGGACTCGACGAGGTAACGCGTCTTTACCACTCTTAAATGCTCATTCAGTTTCTCGCTATTCATAGGGTTATTCATAGGGTTACGGTGACATAGCGGAAGATTGAATTTTAAAATTTTATTAATGAAATCCTAAACACCTGAAACCCTAAACCCTAGGATTTCCTTGATGAATTCAATCAAATTAATAATAAATATGGTGAAATAGATAAATACCTTTCAGGCTGATGAAAATAGGAAGAAGCTGGTAATTCAATCCATCCACGAGACCCCCAAATGTGAGTCCTCCAACGTTGATCTATAGAAATTGCACCAAGAATAGGCTCTTTCAAAAACTTGCTTCAATAGTTCTAACTTATAGAACTCGGTTTGATTCTAACTGATCAAACCCTTCTCTTGACTTGTATTAGGACCTTATTGATCCTTTTAGGCTCTCGCTAAACCTCTCTTTATTCTTAACCCTTGTCTTAAATCTTAGAGCCTTGTCTTAAAAAGATAAACTCTGAAATCTTAAACCTCTAGAGTTGTAGGAAAAGAGAACTCTTGTGTCTTAACTCTTTTAAGGCTTTTGGTCGGAATGAGAAACCCTATCTGTCAGACCAGTATTTATAACCATCAGATAGGTGCTTTAGAAGGGAGGCGACTCGTTAAAAATACCTTTCTAATAGAAATAAAAATACAGAGAATTTTTTCTTAGAAACAATTTAAATAGATGCAATTATTTGATCAGTATTTTGCACGTGTGCCATCACGAACAGAAGGATTTCATGCCCTTACCCAAATCAGAACCCATCTGATTTTGTCACAGGGAAAGGCCTTTGAATCAACTTTCAGATGGCTCTGGTCTTATATTAAAAGGCATCCTCTACAACTCAGAAGAGAGAAAAACCTTACGCCCCTTTGTGTGATTTTTTTGTCGCATGCATGAAGCATCAAGGGGTGTTTCATGCCCCTTCAGGCCATGTCACACATCAAAACATGTATTAGGTGACAGAGGGCTCAGAGGGCTGCCACGTGGATTTGAAAATAATTGAGAAACCTTTCTTAATTAGACTCCATGCCAATTGGAAAGCTATCCAAGTATATCCTTGGCGCATCCAAGAGTCCCTAATGCATGGGACTCCTTGATGCTGGGCATGTGGAGGAGACTAGGCACCCAATCTTAGGTTGCCTCTAGGCGGCTAAGCCTAAACCAAGTTTGACACAAACCTAACTCAATTTATAAATTAATTGGGTTACAAAAATAATAAGATTTTAATAAAAAATCTTTGATTAAAGGAGCTAGTGTTTGCTACGTATGCTAGCATGTTTTTCTCAGCAAATTGATGGGATCTTTTGGCCCAATCAACTATTCCAAAAAAATGTTCTTTGGTTAATTCCTCTTTGTATATGATCCATTGGATTTCACACCTAACTAGTAGTAGGTCTAGGTTCATGTAACCTAGTTCAATTAGACTCCTAATCAATTTAGGTCAAACCCATGTTAATTCAAGTTGTCCAATTAGAATTCTTTCTAAAAGACTCATGAATTAAATTCTTAAATTCAAGAAAAATTATAAGACATGTTGCTATCCAGCAACATGTTATGCCCATGAAATTTGATAAAATATTAAATATATCCTTCAGTGGCAACTTACTATGTAATTTAATCCATTGATCAAACTTTATCTAGATAAATGATCGTATAGAAATATGTTAAATCTTAATATTTATTCACATCAATCTCAATCGTATAATAAAGATTCGACTAATGAAATATTAGAATCCAATTCTAATTTTCATCTTACTTTGATCAAAGATTTCTTGAGTCATCATTTGATGAGATTGCTTATGATGCAAACTTTCCTTATCAGGAGTGATCGATTCCATGTTGACCTACTATCTCCATGCATACTTTACCATAACCAAAGTATCCTGTACATGTTTTAGAAAATCATGGTAGGTAATGAATCAAAGTATGGATCTATATATACAAGATATCATGGTGGTCTCAGGTCTAGGGATTACTTACATAATTTACATTAAAGAATAATCTTTTGACATGTAAGTCTTCCATAAGATATTGCCAGTCTATCCCAAAAAAATACTGATCCCGACTTAATGTTTCTATGACTGAAAATGTTTTAGATTAGGACTTTCAAGATTTTAGGTTTTATTGTTATGAACTTATCATAATCCTAAGGGGTTCATCATATTCTAAAAATGTAGCTAATGATGAATCATAAAATGCCTCAATTTTATTTAATAATAAATATCATATCCTTGTCATATATCAAATGCGATTGGCTTACAAGGTATTATTCTTTCATCATTGGTCTTAACTCTACTGTTGTGGCTTATTTTTTTCATTGGCTTGAGCATCGGAGGATCTTCTGTCAGTAATCATCAGTCAAGTGGGATTGTTCTTGTATGTTTATGCTTGAGAGATGCCTAGGAGCAGGTCCTTATCCCATCGGAGAAGGTCAGGAGACTTTCAGGCATCGTCGGAGTTCCAGGAGCGGAGATTTGATAGTAATAGATTGGTGTGCCAAGTAGGGGGCTTAAGAAGATCTCAATGGCAAAGACTTGAGCCCAAGATGTCTCCACTAACTGCACAGGATGCTCTCAACACTGTGAAGAGCTTCCCAGTCAGGCGATGGAGCCCATTGCTCCGCCACCCCTACCATCGATAGGCCAGCAAAACTTGCTTGCCATCTTGGTGCAGTAAGTACAAGCACTGGCCATGGTGATGCAAGGGTTTCAATAGCAACAACAGCTTGTGGCGAAGTAGCAGTAGCCAGATCACCCTCTTATTCACACTTGCTATTACTTGGCCCAGTTAGCGATCTCCCTATGAGAGATCTTCATACTGGCAAATTTTTCACCGGTCACAATCTCTTTCACTACGACAAGCAAGTCCCTAGCAGAGGAATAGTGATGAGGAAAAGAGCAAAGGTGAGAGAAAGATCTCCGTTCCTCGTTTGAATCATCCCAGAGGGATCCACCGATGGAGTTGCTCGACAAATGGTTGACCAGCGATTTGATGTCTATGACCATAAGTTATGCGAGATCGATGCCAACTTACCAATCTCCAAGAAGTGAGTAGGGACCCGACGGGGTTCAATATTTGTTCCTCTTTCTCTCAACAAATCATGGAGTCGGTTGCTAGTCGATTCAAGATGTCTCAACTGGAGTACTATGATGGCATTACCGATCCGCTGGACCACCTAGAGAGTATAAGGCTCTTGTGATAATTTAAGGTACCACTGATGCCTTACTTTGCCTAGCCTTCCCAGCTACATTTCATAAAACAGCCCGAGCATGGTACTCTAGACTTGAGTCATAGAGTATTCACTCCTTCAAACAACTAGAGAAGCAGTTTGTGGCATCAATGCCAGCCAAAGGATGTCTCAAGACCCAGATAGCCTCTTCTCAATCCATCAGCGAGAAGGAGAGTCGCTGAGGGAGTACGTGGCCTGCTTTAAAGTGGCAATGCTGGTGATTTACCACCTCCACAAGACGGTGGCCATGCTGGCAATGAAGAGAGAACTGTGCCTCTCTCAATTCACTTGTTGAATAAGACTTATCCCAAGTCTTATTCGGAGCTGTTGACCCATGCCTATAAGTATATCCACCCGGAGAAAGGCACACTCAATCGGTGAGAAGCTGACGAAAAACCCAAAAAGAAGCAGGCCTGGGAAGGATCGAGTGGGAACTAAGCCGAGAAAGCTAACTCGTCCCATCGAAGAAGTTTCAGGCCAAAGAGTTTTGCTAATAAATTCATCCCAGGCCGAAGAGTTCTACTAATAAATTCGGTTACTACTTTTCTAGCCCTTAGAGCTAAATTTTTTATGAAATAGGAGAAAAATATCTATGAAAGCCTAATCCTATGAAATCTTCATCTATCCTCCGTGAAAGAGTAAGTACTATCATTTCTATCGAGACCACGGCTACAACACTAAGAAGTGCTTTTAATTGAAGAATGAAAAAGAAGATCTCAATCAACGTGGCCATTTCGAGAAGTATGTCTGCTGAGGAGCTTGGCCTGATGCCTAAAATATTGACTAGCAGCAAGCCCAAGCAGAGATCGACAATCAAGAAACGGCCAGGTTGATCAACATGATCTCTCGGGGGCATCATCTTGGAGGGTAGAACACCCTTCAAGGAGGCAAAGGGAAAATGAGGATGAATATACAATTTCTTTGTTGATAAAGTTCAAACTTTGTATGATGATGCTGTTATCGTGTCTATGATAATAGCAAACTATGATGTAAAGAGAGTCTTATTCAAAAATGAATATTCTACTAATATCTTATTTTATGATATTTTTATTCGGATAAATTTATCTGAAAGTTGGCTAAGGAGAGTCGACATCCTTAGTCGGCTTCTTTGAAAATTTGGTCGAGGTTGAAAGAGAGATTACTCTACCCATCACTATAGGAACCCCATCCCGACAGGCTATGGTTCATCTCATATTCACGATTGTTCGGGTACCCTCAGTATATAACATCATTCTTGGATGGCCTGGGTTGAATAAACTGGATGCAATTATCTTAACCCAATGTCCCATTATCCGCTTTCCAACAAGGAATGGAGTCAAAGAAATGCATGGAGATCAGCAACTAGTCTGATAGTACTTCATGATGGTAACAAGGTATAAAGACTAGCGAAACTCCAATAACTGAATAACTGGATCAGAGAGAGCAGAAGAAAGGGGAGAACCAGCCAGACAATTAATTTCTTTCCCCTTGAAAGATGACCCTTCAAGGTTTGTTCAAATCAGAGCGCTTTTGCTTGAAGAAGGAAGGAGCCGGCTATTAGAGTTTTTATAGTGTAATGTCAATATTTTGCTTGGTCCATATCAGACATGGCCAGAATTCCTCTTGAAATTATCACTCATAAGTTGAATGTCGACTCGAAGTCCAAGCCGATCTGGTAAAAGAGGAGCTTTGCCCCTTGAAAGGCAGAAAATCATTGATGAAGTTGACAAACTCCTAGCTACTAGGTTTATTCGGGAAGCACATTATCCTAACTGATAGGCTAATGCTATCATGGTCAAAAAGACTATGAAAGTAGAGAATCTGTATCGACTGCATTGATCTCAATAAGGCATGTCCAAAAGATAGCTTCCCACTATCGAAGATTGATCAACTAGTCGATGCAACTACCGGGTATAAGCTACTAAATTTCATGGATGCTTTCTCGAGATACAGCTAAATAAGGCTAGCTCTTGAGGATGAAGAGAATATTGCCTTCATAATTGAGCAAAGTATTTATTATTATAAAGTAATGCTTTTTAGTTTGAAAAATGTAGGAGCCACATATCAACGACTGGTTAACAAGATCTTCAAGGATCAGATAAGTCAAATATGAAAGTTTATGTCGATGATATACTCATCAAAAGCTTCGAGAAAGTTGACCACATCAAAAACCTGGAAGAAGCTTTCAACTCTTCGTCAATATCAAATGAAATTGAATTGGAGTAAATGCGTCTTTGATGTACCACGGGCAAGTTTCTTAGATTCTTGATCACCAGACGTGGCATCAAGATGAATCTAGAGAAAATACAGGTGATTCTCGACATGTGGTATCCGACCTCCAAGAAAGAAGTATGGTAATTAATCGGGCGCATTATGGTGCTTAGTCGATTTATCTCAAGATCAGCTGGGCAATGCTTGCCTTTTTTCAAGGTTCTCTGGTAGATGCATAACTTCACTTGGATGGAGGAATGCCGATAAATTTTTAAAGAATTAAAGAAGTTTCTCAGGTTTCCATCCTTGCTTTCAAAGTCTGAAATTGGAAAACAGCTTTACTTATATTACTATATCTCCAAAAGCCATGAGTTATGTATTTATTTAGGTAGATGACTAAGGGGTTCAAAAGTTCATATATTATACTAGTCAAGTATTTCATGATACTGAAATCAGGTACTCTAAATCTGAAAAAAATTATTTATGCATTAATCATCTCTATGCAGCATCTTAGGCCATATTTTCAAGTTTATTTAATTGTGTTCTTGATCGACTACCATTCAAAGCTATTCTATAATGACCGGATACTTTCGGAAGAATGACTAAGTAGGCTATCAAATTCAACGAGTTTAACATCTCTTATCGATCAAAGATCATTTATGAAGGTCCAAGACTTACCGATTTTCCAGTCGAGTGCATATGGTTAGAGGAGAGTATTGAAGAAGAGCCCATCAAGTAATTTGATCCGAAGACGTGGATTCTTCATGTGGATGGAGCCTTTAATTTTCAAGGGAGTGGAGTTGTACTAATCCCAATAAACTCGAAAGGAGTAGTTGTCAAATATGCACTTCGCTTTTTATTCAGAGTAATCAACAACCAAGTCGAGTATGAAACCTTGCTAGCCATGCTACGGATCGCCAAAAAACTTGGGATAAAATGTTTAAGGGTTTTTACTGATTTTCAATTAGTAGCCAGATAAGCAACCAGTGAATATGAAACTCGGGACCTGACTATGACCAAGTATCTCGATAAGGTGCACATTATCACATCCACCTTTCAACACTTCGGCATATCTCACATCCCAAGATGCAAAAATGCTCGAGTGGATACACTTTCTCAGCTAGCAACTTTAACTGAATGTTCTTTCGAGCAAACTTACATTAAGTACTTGGAAGTTCCCAGCATCAACGAACTCGAAGAAGTCTAGCAAGTTACTCATGAGCCAAGTTGGATGGACCCACTGGTTAAGTTCGTGACAGAAGGGATCTTACCCAACTATCCCTCGGAGGTGAAACAATTGAAGTAGAAAGCTTCTCAGTATGTGCTACTAAATAGACAACTTTATAAGAGATCCTTCTCTTTCTTCTTAAGTGCCTATGGCCCACTGAAGCCGACTATGCACTTTGAAAAATTTATGAAGGAATTTGTGAAAATTTTTTGGAGGGCAAATCCTTGGCTTATAAAGCATTAAGGCAGGAATACTATTGGTCCATGATGCAAAAAGATGCCATGGATCTCATTCGGAAGTGCGACCAATGCTAGTTGCATGCAAATATTCAGTGGCAACCAGCAAGTCAACTAGCCTAACTCTCTTCTGCATGGCCCTTCGTCCAGTGGGGTGATCGCTATCATAGATAATCAAAAATAATAATCAACTCAAACTATATAGATAGAGTTGGAATCATATTCACAGGGATCAATAGAACTATATTCACTTTTAATCAAGGTTTTTATTTAGAGTTCTATTTAAATTATAAAAGTTAAAAATAGAAAAAGTATGAATGCGATTAAAATTAGAAATCAAAAGAAAATAGAAATTTTAATTAAATTAACAAGGAGATTAAATAGCATAAGATAGATATCTCAAGATTTTGATTCGATTTTTAATAAAATATAAATTAGTTTTTTATTATGAATTATTAAAAATATGACTGATTCTCGAGCATAATCTATTTTGTTGGATACAGATCATAGTATTTTGATCTGCCTCTATATAGTCATAGACTATTCAAAGACTCAAATCATAGACATAATAACAATATCCTATAATTAGATTTCAACTATAATTTATTTTACTAAACACGAATCGCATTCTTAGATCATGACTTGTCTTTACGTAGTCATAAACTATTCAAAAATCTAAATCATAGTCCAAAGTTCCAAACAAGAAGCACAATAATTGAAGTAATAAAAATAAATTTTATTCATGGAATGAAAAATCATTACAATCAAGATCTAATTATATAAAAAGAAACTAAAATATAAAAAGAAACTAAAATATAAAATATTAAAAGAATCTCCTCTACTTTTTTGGAGACTTGGAGATTAGCTGGACATAATGGCTTCTGCAAGCTACATCTTCTCGGAAGGAAGATGATGATGAAGAAGAACCCTCGCCAACCCCTTCCCTTGAGGTGCTTTACATAATAAAAAGAAAAATAAAGTGAATTTGTGGTTGCTTGCTTTTTTCAGTTCTCCCATGTGGCTCCCTTTAAATAGAGCTGAGACAAGGTCCAATCCCATTCAAATCCTTCTTTCATCCATGTCCAAATTAATATCTAACTCCTTGAAATCCACTCAGTAGTTCGATCTTGATAAAAAATTCTAAATCCTGCTTATCTGTGTCACTTGGGTGATTTTTTGGCCATTGGATCATGATGTTAGGCAATTTTGGGTCGTTGGGTAGCAAAATCATGCCTAAATCACACATTTAAATCCTTATATAGGTCAGCTTTTCTCCCAGCTGTTGGATCATATAAAACACTACCTGCCAACCATTAGATAGCACATAGAACCAAGCCCCCAATTGAAATCTTTGATGAGCCACGATAAAAGACCGTGGTCTACTATTCTCGTGGACCGTGGTAGGGAGATTGTGGATCAAGTGGCTGGTCCATTGTGGACTGGTTGCTTTAAAATTGATTTTATGGGCCAGTTTGGGTTGATTTTTAGACCCAAATTGAGCTGAAATCTGGCTTGGATTTGTTTTGGATCTCCATTTGGGATCTGTCTTGAGTTCGATTTGCTCTTAATTTGAGTCATGTTAATCTATGAATCGATTCTTTGCATTGGTGATCATCTTTCCTATAAAAGATAAATAAAAGCATCAATTTTTAAAAATAGAGATGAATTGGTCTGCAAATTGATGCTTTTATTAACATATTTGTGTGACTTATCACAACTCCCAACTTGAACTTTGTTCATCCTTGAGTAAAGAAAGGATTTAGAGTTAGATACCTTTTAGCTTAGGGTTTTAAGTTTTACCAAGTAATTTTCTTGAAAGAGTCATTGATGTGTAGGCGAGCAAGAGTGTGGTATGTCATTAGATTATTCATTGAAATTAAGCAAAGAATATTAATCATTTTCTAAATTATCCTTACCTTTATCTCTAAATTATTAATCTACACAAAGACTAATGTATTGTTATTTCTGTCCTTAGAGAAGCATCTTCACATTGCCCACCTTTTGATGCGAATGTCAATGCTTAGGTAAAGAGGCCCTATTACTTGGTAGAAGGCCAATATTTAGAACTTGTCTTTCTTTTTTTCTTTTTTTACATTATATTGCTATTGAGTGTCTAAATTTCTTAAGCTTTCTGATTAATCCATGTAGTGAGCTTTTAGCTAATGACTCCTAAATTAGATAACTTTTGGGTACTAGGTATAGAATACCTGTTAGGCTTACTTGCTCGAGTCAAACAGGTTACGAGTTAGTTTTAGTCTTACAACGAGCTTTGCCCTCCTGACCTTTTTTATGTTAATTTCAATGCTTGCTAAGGCAAAAAAGTCCGGTTACTCGGTAAGAAGTACTTGAAAATTATTTTATTTTTATTTTTATTTTTATGACGGAACGTATAGTTACCTTATACTAGTCCATAAGAGGTAGACTTTTCTTTGATCCTGGTAGGACTTAGAATTGCTAAAAGAAAAAAAATTTTATTCTAGACTTAACTTTTTATTGGATTTTCTTAATACTTGATCCGTCAATATCTCATAAACTCTTTTGATTTAAGCATTAATTTACTTTTTTAAAAAATTACATAGTTTAACTTGATTCTTAAGTGTAATCAGGTGCCTAAACATTAAATACTAACTTATTTGAGGATTTTAATTTTTTTTTAATTTATTTATTCTCCTTCCAACCTAATCGACATTTTTTTTAATGGAAAAAGAAAAATAAAACAAAGAAGGTGAAAAGGAGAGATGTCACTTAGGGGTCAATTTGCTCTAGAGTTGAAAATGATTTATGGTGAGGGTGGCTTGTAAATGTTTTTCCAAATCTTTAAGGTGGAGTAGCTTCGGCCATAAAATCTAAAAAATAAACAGAAAAGAAACTAAGGGAGTTGGGTTGTCTCCTAACCATCGCTAAGTTTAATATTTTTAGCCAGTCGTTATGAGGGAGTCCCACTTATAACAAACTTTAATATGTCCCTCGATGTTTTAAAAGGGCAAGGCCAATTAGAAGTTCTTGTCATCGTAATAGAAAAGCATCCGTAGAGTGTTCTATGATGATAAGCCTGGACCAATAGAGTGTACTGGACAAGCATGCTATACCAGAATCTAAAAATATTAGTATAGTTTTTCAGATGATCAGGAAAGGATTTTTTTTGTTGGGCCAGGATTAGAGAGGTAGTTTGGAAATTTCTTTAACTGTAACTTGATCTATCCTAATTCCTTTCTCAGGTATGATGTCTTGATAGCATCCCTTCCTGATCTATGGCATGACTTTTTTTTCAAATTAATATGAAATCTATCTTCATACATCATTTTAGTATTGTAGATAGATTTTGGAGGTAGTTCTCAAAAGAGTACCAAAAATAAAGAAATCAATCATAAAGATCTTAAAATTGTTATCCCTCGTATCAAGAAATCCCACTTGATGCTTCTTTATGCATTTTTAGAACATCGGTTAGTTGGGCTTCTTGGTTAGGGATCACTAGAAGGGTATCAATGGTTATGCCAAGAAGTGGCTACAATTCTAGATCAGGTTGTGATTCTAATAAGGGAGCTATTGGGAGGCTAGGTGATGGTTCATGTTTTTCAATCAATAATGGGGCAGTTTCAAAGTATGGCATTTCTACTAGATCATGAACTTCTATGCTATACCCATCTATATTAAAATTGCATGTGCTGAAATGAGCTAAATAAGGATCTAATGAATTCTAGTGGCGAATTGGAGGTATAGCTTTCCCTATTATGTTATTTATTTGTGATTCTTGAAAAGTCTCAACTAATTCCATCATTTCATCTATTGGTCATCTCTTCCCGTTAAAAAGGATGGATGATTCTAAGACACTTGAAAATGGGATCATAGGTAAGTAGGGTGATGATGGATTGATTTGTCCCATCAATCTAGTTTCTTTCTGTATATTTCTATCTTAGTCATTATTTATATTGGTGTTGTTGGTTATGCAAGATTGCTCTATGACTAATTCATTTTTGAGAGTTATATTTGATTATTCAGGAAAAATTAGGTCATTAAAATTTTTATCTCGATATTATCCTTCTAGGTTACTCTTGGGCTATATAGTTCTTTTTTCTACTGAATGAAATTAATAGTTGATCAGTTTGAATCACTAGTTCGGTTAGAAATTGTATAGAAGAGTAAAGGTTGTGATTGGTGCGTTTTATCTTATTTAAAACTTGCAAAATCTCTCTCTCTTTTTTTTTGATAGCAAAAAGGGATGGGAAGAGAGAAAACCCCCGCTGTAGCTACCCCCACCGAGCCCCCGCCCCGCTAGGCAAAATCTCTCTTTGAATGATGGGCTATAGGTAGTTGAAGAAGGTTGATATTGTGGATAGGGCATATCATAATCAAGTAGATCTACAAACATGGATTCTTACATTACCGGGATAATCACTGGATGTGGTTCTTATAAAAAATTTGGTTGAACCCCCCAGCTTGAATTGTAGGCATTAAAGTATGGATTATTTCCTGGTCTGTAGGCTATTTGGGTTTGATATTGATAAATTTGCTCATATATAAACTCAGGAAATTAGTATGTGGCTGGGCATTCACTTACAAATTGAGTGGGGCTTAAACATATTTAGCAAATTTATTATATAGGAAGAAAAGATGAAAATGAAGTATCTGATAGCTAGTAGGCAATCTAATTTATGGAACAACTTATTCAATCTACTATTAAGATCCATGTTTCTAGCATTGCTCTATTTTATCGAATTATTTTGGTTATTTGGATATGCAATCAAGGGTTCTGGATTAGAGTAATCCTCTTCCAAATTTTTTTGTTTAATATTTTTTTAGAGGAAAGAGGAAATGAAGAAGAAAGAAAATATCTAAAGATGAGGATCTAAGGAGTCCTAAAGCTAAGGAAGAGAAAAAAATTAGTTAAAGCTAGATGTTAATTATAATCAAGTTAGTACAAAGTAGACTCTCTATCTTAGGATTAATCTAGATCTAAACAGTTCCTAACTATCAAGGTTGTCTTTGAGTTCTCCAAGTCTGAGGCTAACCAATCAACTGACTAAGTAAGTGTAAATTTAGTGGGATCCTCCTATTGCTTTTCCTAGATATCAGATAAATTGACCGAGTCAGCGAATAAAACTAATTAGAGAACCACCTTCCTTCTGGGTCTTGTCCATGAATCACTTTCTTAGACACCGGTTAACTGATCAATCCTAACCGGTCCAACTCTTAGGATCCCTTGTCCTAGTGAGCTCGAAAAATCTTAGGGTTAGAGATCAACATCTAATTATTTTTAGATTAGAAGCTTAGATCAATGCAATATGAAGGGTGGTGATTTGTGAGCCAAGAAAAGGTGATGAAATTTTCATCTTATATTGATTAGGGTTTTGTCCTTAAAATAGTTTATGAAGATGTAATACAATATAAACAAGATGTCAAAGCAAGTTATTTTGATATTTTAAATCTCTAAAAAAAAATAATAAATTATGCTAAATTTTATTTATTTATTTATGAATTAATTGTGTTAATGATCTCCGGCAACGAAGTCAAAATTTGATCGCTATCGTAGATGGTCAAAAATAATAACCAACTCAAACTATATAAATAGGAGTCGGAATTGTATCCACAGGGATCAATTGAGTTATATTCACTTTTAATTAGGATTTTTATTTAGATTTCTAATTAAATTATAAAAACTAGAAATAGAAAAAAGTATTAATATGATTAAAACTAGAAATAAAAAAAATAGGAATTTTAATTAAATTGATAAGTAGGAGATTAAATAGTATAAAATATATATCTTTGAGTTTTGATTTGATTTTTTAATAAAATATAAATTAGTTTTTTATTAGATAATTATTAAAAGTATGATTGATTTTCGAGCATAACGTATCTTGCTGGGTACAGATGTAATATATTGATTTGTCCCTATATATTCATAGGCTATACAAAGACTTAAATCATAGAAATAATTATAATATCCTATAATTGATTTTGAGCATAATTTATCTCGCTGAGTATAAATTGTATCCTTAGATCACCACTCGTCTCTACGTAGTCATAGACTATTTAAAAATTTAAATCATAGTCCAAATAAGAAGCACAATACTTGAACTAATGAAAAGAGTTTTTATTTATGGAAGCAAAGATCATCGTAATCAAGATTTAATTACATAAAAAGAAACTAATATATAAATATTAAAAGGACCTTCTCTACTTTTCTAGAGACTTGGATATTAGTTGCACATGGTAGCTTCTGCAAGCTGTATCTTCTCGGGAGGAAATTGAAGAGAAGAACCCCCGCCGACCTTTCTCCTTAAAGAGCTTTACATAACAAAAAAGAAAAATAAAGAGAATATGCGGCTACCTACTTTTTTTTAGTTCTCCCCCGTGGCTCCCCTTAAATAGAGATGAGACAAGGTCCAATCCTGATCAAATCCTTCTTTCAATCCATGTCCAAATTAATATTCGACTCCTTGAAATCCACTCAACAATTCGATTTTGATCGAAAACTCTGAATTTTGCTAATTAGCGTCACTTGGTTGGGTGGTTTTCTGGTCATTAGATCACAATGCCAAGTGATTCTGGGTTATTGGATAGTGCAAATTGTACCTAAATCATGCATTTTAATCCTTTTGCAGGTTGGCTTTTCTCCCCGCCATTGGATCATATAAAACACCTCCTGCCAACCATTAGATAGTGCACAGAACTAAGCCCCCAACTTAAATCTTCAATGGGCTATTCTTGTAGACCATGGTAGAGAGCTTGTGGATTAAGCGGTCGGTCCATGATGGATCCATTGCTTTAAAATTAGTTTTATGGGCCAATTTGGGTTGGTTTTTGGGTCCAAATTTAGGTGAGATTTGGCTTGGATTTGGGCTACCTTTGAATCTTTTTTAGAATCCATCTTGAGTTTGATTTGCTCCTAATTCAAGTTTTTTTAATATGCGGCTCTTTACATTGGTGATCATCTTTCTTACAAAAGAAATAAAAGCATAAATTCTTAAAGATTAAAAATGAATTGGTCTGCAAATCGATGCTTTATTGATATGTTTGTAGGACTTATCAGAGGATATAGACTTGGTTGATTTCTTCTAGCAACAGGTTAGTGGAATTTTCTTATCATCACCATTGACTACACCAAATGGGTGGAGGCAAAATTCTTGACTGACATCATCGAGAGCAAGGTCAAAGATTTTTTCTGGAAATTCATCATATGCTGATTTAGACTTCAACATGTTATTGTCATCGATAATAGTCGATAATTCGATAATCGAGCATTCAAAGAATTCTATGATGAACTTCATCGATTTACATCTGTTGGACATCCTCAATCAAACGGAAAAGCGGAAATCACGAATCAGACAATTCTGCAAGGGTTTAGGACCAAACTGGATGAAGCCAATGGTAGGTGGGTAGAGGATTTATTCAGAGTGCCGATAAATGAATCTCTTTTCAACCTGGCTTTTGGCACAAAAGTAGTGATCCTAGTCGAGCAACTCAAGCCGACTGAGAGCCAACCTCGACTTGCTAGAAAATACTTAAAATCAAGCCCACCTAAGGATGGCAATGTATTGGCTAAGAGTTGCTCAATACTACAACACTCGAGTAAGGTTAAAGATTTTTTGTCTCGGAGATCTCATGCTATGGCATGCAGAAGTCTTGAGACCAATGGAATAAGGAAGGCTATCCCCAAATTGGGAAGGACCTTATTAAGTAGTTGAAGCCCTTCAACGAGGAGCTTATAAAATTGAAAGCCTTGATGAAATGCCAATCCTTTGGACATGGAATATCAAAAATCTCTGAATGTATTACCAATGATATATCAATACTTATCCAGCAATACAAATACTTTTTCTTCAGCTATGTTCTTAAAGGCTATTACTCGATGGTTGATCGACACTCATCCAGCAAGGGCTCCCTGAAACCCACTGGCCACTTAATAACCGATCGATGAAGATGATTGCATAGGCACCTTTCATCTCTTCTAGGCTCCCTGAAGCTCACTTGCTGCTTAATAACTGGTCGATGAAGATGATTGTGTAGGCACCTTTCATCTCCTCCAGGATCCTCGAAGTCCATTGGTCACATAACACTTGGTCAACAAAGATGATTATGTTGGGACACCTTTCACTTAGGCTCCTTGAAGCACACCAGTTGCTTAACACCTGGTCGATGAAGATGATTACGTTAGGACACCTTTTATCTTCTATGAGCTCATCGAAGCCCATGAGCTACTTAACAATTGGTTGACGAAAATGATTGCATAAGTATCTTTTGTCTCCTCCAGGCTTCTTGAATCCCATTGGCCGCTTAACAACCGGCCAACGAAGATGATTGCATTGGGACAGAGGGCGGCGACTTTGACCTAACCCTAACAGAGGGTCTCGAGTCCCGACTCCCGGTCTCCCGTCGTCGTCGAGTAAATAAAATCCATAATGCCTTCAGTCTTCACCCTGTAAGTAGTCATTAGTAAGTCCTAAACCAGTAAACCGTAGGACCATAGGTGAGTTGACTAACAGTAACAGATTAAGTGAGCCCTGACCCGTAAGGCTAAGTTTTTTTTGTTTTTAATATCATGGCCCATGGGCTGGCTCGGCCCTAACCCTGTTGAGCCCATGGGCTATAGGGGCCGGGCCAAAAAGTCCACTTATATAAATGGGCCAATTTTTTTCAGCCCGGCCGACTCATTTATAGGGCCAAATGAGCTGGCCCATGGGCTCTAGCCCATTTTGACAGGTCTAGCTACGACAAGTCTTGTGTGGATATCAGCAGAGGCCGGGTGCTTGCACGACTGCAATTGAATCCCGGTCCAAAAGAGGATCTACATGGATTTCAAAGCAATCCAGAATAGCGATCCAGATATGTAATGTTACTTAAAATTATAATATTTTCAGATTTGATCTTGTTCTCATCCTCTAATGCATGTTTAAGAATATTATCATAAATAAATTAGATTTATTTATATTGCATGCCGATATAAAATTATTTTTATATCTGCTTTCGCTGCGCCACTCCGATTGAGAGGCATGATTTTTTATGCAATATACCATTCCGGGAGGAACACGACAGATTTGACCGGCTAAAAAAGATGATCGTCAAAGGAATTAATGGGTTATTCTTTGAAGTGTAACTTATTTTCCAACGAGGTAGCAGGCTTGAGGAGAACAGTTGACTTGTCCAGTCAAGGGAAGTAAAGGCCGAACAAATCGGTCAACATCTAATCAAGACCTCTACATTGACCGAATAACACCCAACTACAAGGACTTTAAAATGATTGACTAATACTCGGTTGTTAGGAGAAGCACTGATGCAATCGGACAATGGTCGACTTTTATAGTTGGTTAAAATTCTAAGTCCTACCGAATAACTCATTCGACTACATGGTAGAAAGAATCTTACTCGGCTAGAATTATTCTCCCGACTAAGATACTTAACAGGAATTCATCCAAGATTGAAAGTATTCAAGCATTACATGCAGTGACATGTCATTGAAAGGGAAAAGTAAACTTTTATTAATGCTGACAAAAAGTTTTACAAGACGTCGGATCGAAAATCCGAGGAAAAAGAAAAGATACAAGAAAGAAAAAGAATTTTCAAAGTATCTACTTTGGGAGTAGCGGTAATTCTTCAGGGCCTTTAGTTGCAACTGTCCTAGGTTCAGGTCCTCCGGTAACTGGTTCTTCAGTTCTCACTTCCTCTTTAGCTACTCCCTCTTCTTCTTCGGGCATGACTCTTATTATTGATATATCACTTGGGTCCAGTTCCGAATAAGCCTAGGCAACCTTATCTTTGCAGTCGGTGAACCCAACTAAGTATACATCTGCTCCAGCCTCAGCGGCATCCCGTTCGAAGTCATCTGACTTGTACTCCTTGACCACTCGGGCTGCAATAGATGCGGCCTGTTCTTCGGCGGCTTTGATCTTCTCATTGGCCGAACGAAGATCTTCAGTTTGAGTAAGCCTAGTCTCTACCTCGGTGATATCTGCTCGCTTCTCAGCGAGCACCTCTTTCTCCTTTGCTTTTCAGGCCTCCAGCTCTCGAATAGTAGCTTCAGAGGAGTTCCAAACGGTGGCCAGCTCCTTTGTCATCTTAAGTTCCCGCTCCTTGGAAGCCTTAAGAAGTTTATCGGAGCCCGCTTCATGAGACCCAGCCTCCTTCACCTTCTCATTCTAGAAGTGGCTATACTCAGCGAATTTGTTGAGACCCTCATGAAAGGCGAACATGTCGTAAGTAAGCTATAAGCAAGAAAAAATGCTAAATTAGTTAATCGGGAAAGATGTTATTCGGCCATAGAAAGAAGGTAAAAAAATTCACCCGAATCATGGTCGGAAAGAAGCTGGTAACTATCTCGTTCAGCATACAAGATTTCTGCTCCGAATCTCGGAGGAGCAATATCTTTGACAATTCCCGCACCACCCAGAGTCATGCAAGGTGGAATCGTTAACCTCAATATCGACCTTGTTGACATAGGTATCCCCTCTCTGCTGCGGGTGTAGGTGGTGTTGGTCCCCAAGGGAGTCAGAGGAGTTCTCCCTTGGGAAGACTCATTGCAGATGACAAAGATGGAGTCCTCCCTTTAGAAGGCTCAGTTGCTATCAAGACCAAGGAAACAATGCTCGGATGGCTTGGAGACAATGCTCAGGAGGGTGGTGGAGCCACCACCATCACTACATTGTCAGAGGTAGCAGCGATGGCATCCTTCGATCGAGATGTCGAAGCCTGTGGCATCGGAGAGGGTCTTGGGTGTGGCCGCTTCGCAACGGCCTTCTTTGGCCATCTCTTTTGGGGGTAGCCCTTTTTTGTACTGCTTCCCAAAATCATTCCGCCAAAATCTTCATGTTTGCAAGATGAACAAGTGATTTAGCAAAAATTTGGAAGCATAAGAAAAGTGTTCAAGAGACACTTTACCGAGTGAGCTTGTTAGGCTCAATTCAGCATCATAAAAGTTTTGTTCAGTTAGACGTTCCTGTTAGAAAGGAACTTCTATATTGCATAATTTGTTGAAGTCCTCTTTGTTGGTATTGAGGATTTAGTCGTTCTTGTTCGGGGACAAATTTGGCTCCGTCCAGACCCAGCTTGTCCCCCAAGGCTGGATGGAAGACAAAAAAACTGCTCTTTCAATTATGAATGGAAGAGGGCAGGCCAGTAATGAATGCTCGCCCGTGGTGAGGGTCGATGAACCACCAGCCCCTCGCCTTTAGGTACTTCTTAAGTATGAAAAAAGCTCGGAACAGAGATATTTGGGACCGAATGTCAAGGAGATGACAAAGAACAACGAAGGAGCTCGGGATTTGGAAGGAGTTGGGTGCTAACTAGGCCGAAATGATCCGAAAGAGATCAAGCACATTCACAATGAAAAAAATGAAGAGGGAATCTAAGACCGACATGAAAATACTTCTCGTACACGGCCACATGGTCAGGGTGATAGATCTTACTTGGTCCCCTATCCCTGGGATGTGAACATGGAAGTTATCCGGGAACTTGTATTGATCATGAATCCGAAGGATTTCGACCTTGGTCATTATAGAGACCCCAATATCAGGCCAACTGGAACAGTCTCCAGGATATTAGAGCGCTCTACTTGAAGATTTTCTCGGAGGGAGGAGATTTTTGCCTCCTCGAGCTCTCTTACTGACTTAAATATCAGAGGGTCCCTTATCGGTAACTACTAGTTAAGTGGGATTATTCTTGCAGGTTTATATTCGGGAGATGTCCAAGAGTAGGTCCTCATCCCATCAGAGAAGGTCATAAGACTTTTAGGCATCGCTAGAGTTCCAAAAGCGAGGATTTGATAGCAATGGTGAGAAAAAAAGATTTTCTACACATCTTTTCAGTATACATAAAATGCAATATTTATAGCATGAAAATCACACAGTTGCTGATTTTTGCATCAGCGAAGCACAAGACAGGTTGTAGACTGTTCCCTTCTGAAATCCTTGTTTCCCCTTTCTTTGAGATTCTTTGGTAAGCTGTTATTGTACGGTGTTTTCTAGTGATACTTAAAGCACATTTGACTTTAATTCAGCACCCATCATCTGTTAATGGGATTTTAATCTTTCACACTGCAAACTTTCAGCTATTTATCGACAGCTTGGTGAGCTTTCGTGTTGGATGAATCCAGCATGTTGTTGTATAAATAAATTTTATATATACATGTCCAGCAAACTCCTTGTTGGCTTGCATGTCAGCATGTCATTTTTAAAAGCATCTTTAATTCTATTATTTATGCTTGATTTTGTTTTTGTTATATATTTTTCTAAATCTATGACATGAATTGCCCATCTCTATCGAACTTGTATTGCAGGAAACACTTCCGAGGTTATCTCCTCGTCTTCGGTTGGAGCTCATCCAAAAGAAAATTGCTGCTGCGTTTGAGCAATAAATGGAATCAGTAAAGCATTATGTGTAAATGCATGAACAATGTTTTTATAATTTTCTACATATTTGTAATTCACGAATCATCTGACAATAATGCTAATTGATGTATTATCCTGTTCTCTTTTCCTCCGGTATCAAGGTGATAGCTCGTCTGTTTGTGGCGGTCATCAACCCTGCGTTTGTTTGTTTTTATACCATATGTATATATATAATGTTTTTTTTTACTGAGAATACTCGGAGAAGTGACCAAGGTATGAGGCGATCTTGATGTCTTATATTGTTCATTAAAATTGATTGGCAATGAATCAAAAGATCTTCTAGAATGTTCATTGAAGTTCTAAATTGTTTTTGATGAAAGTTACATCTCTAGCTTAAGATTTATTTGCGCAACAACTTCAAGGTGATATTTGATAGTAGAAAAAATTGTAGTTCCTATACTATATATTTACATTTTTTTGACTGATTGATTTTTTTGGGAGCCATTATCTTTCTATTTCCTTGAGATTAATTTTGATGATAGTGCTTTAAGTAAAGATGAGTTTAGAGGGGGCTAATTTTGTTACTAGAAGTTTAAATTATACATTAGTGACAACAAAGGATTAAACTTTTGGATACTGCAATCAATTGCCGAACTACATGATGCTTAAAAAGGACTAATGGATGCAATAAAGAATTTTCAGGCATCTTACATTATTTTCGAAGGGAATTCATTGACAATGATTCAATGGTTATCAAATCCAAGTATTTCTATTACTTCTCACCTACTTTTATATGATTGTTGAAGAATAGCTTTTGCTCTACTTTCTTCTAAGGTGATATATTTTTAGAGAAGTAAATGATATTACAAATTGGAAGGTGATATATCTAGCTAATTGGAACTACTTTGGTGGATTGTCTTCTCAAGCATTCTTATTGAGTTTTCATATATTTTATTTCATGATGCACACAAATATATGTTCTCTAGATTGGTATAAATTAAAAATTGATTTTACCTAAAAAACTAATTAAAAATATTCAATAGGTGCATTGATAATATTCTCATAATTGCTAAATTAATCTAATCAGCAATATAAATGATTGCAAATGGTTGAGAGCCTCTCTAACATAGATTGCAAACAATCTAATTGAGGACAACAGAGCCTCCACCTCTAGTATAGACATATAATTCTATAGGCATTATAAATAAGAAACTACTAAAATAGATAATCAAAAATGAATGTTTATATATAACTAAATGATAACAGATAAGAGAAGATATAGTCGTTATGATGAAAATAAAAAGTTAGTCTAAATTAGATTTCATTTAATAAATTGGAAAAGATATTTATAATGAAAAAGAAGAAGTTTTATATGATTCGCCTTTTGAGGCTAAGTTGGATTTGGTTACGATAAAATTGGCCCATTTTTTTCCTCGATCTAAACTATACATGGACTTGGCAAGAAATTTAGATATTTTATTCTTTTGTTCGTTATAAGGTTTTTTTTTATTCTTTTGTTCCACGTACTTTATCTTGTTACTTCATTGTGTTTGTGTCAGAAGAGGTTTTGTCCGTATAGTTTTTCTTGTATGTTATTCTTTGTTTTGAAATTGAAAACTTTTATTTGTGTATCATGATCAAAAACATTTTTAGTTGGGAATTTGTATGGCAAAGCAAACCGGTCTTTATTTTAATTGTAAATGATGGAGAAGGTTGATACTTTAGGTGAAGTTTGTTAGCTGGTTTGGTGATTAGGTTTTGTGGGCCTTGGTTTCTAATTCTTGATATTCCTATTAGGACCGGAGTGGAAGGGAAAAAAAAAAGGAGAAGTGAAATTGCTTTTTGAGCAATTTAGTTTATGATTTTGTACTGCACATTATCGTGCTAATATTACAATGCTAATGTCATTTTATTGGTTCATTATTGAGAGTTTTCATTTCAATACCATGAATAGCTTTGCCACGGATCCACTCATCCTATAAGCATTGAGATGTTTGTGTAAGTATATGCATTTATCCTTTACATTACATCAATTGATCGAAAATATATTATGCTTTTTTAAATTATTTTTACAAAACTTTCGTTGCATAAAAGCATATACCCGTCAATTGATTAATGTATATATTCTATAGTATCTGTACATTTTTATTTTTTTATACGGATGGAAGAATTATGTACACTAGTCAATTGATTGTCCTGTTCGGACAGTTTGAGAATTGTAAATAAATATATAGATAATTACAGTAATCAAGCATTATGGGTAGGGTTCGAGATATATTTCGGATAATATTCTTTTTCAGTTATCCTCACTTATCTTTAGCCATGTGAGGAGAACTAAAAGAAAATGCTACCAAATTTTTTTCATAGCTCTTATTGCATATCGTTTAATTACTGTAAATGATCTATATAATTGTTGCCGCCTAGATCGCCGTGGCCTGTAGCTCTTACATGGCCCGGGTGAGTGGACTCCCTGCCAGCGTTACCGGGCTCGTCGGTCGGAGATAATCAAGGGGAACATAGTCGTAGTTGTAGGGATGAAGGGGCTGGATACTGTGTTGTGGTCCTCCTGTGGGTCTCTTCGATGGGAGAAATCTTCTATGTATCGTCCCTCTATCGGGCGGACCTGCAAAATAGGGAAGACCTGCGCGGGGATTTCCATAGAGGCACTCCGACGATCAAGTCAGTGGGACGATCGAAGGAGATAAGAGACCTCTAAGACGGAGAGCTTGGGGGACTCTCTGCTGTCAGAGGGTGATAATCAAAATGGAATGTAAGGATCCAGAGAGTGTGTTGTCTCTTACCTCTCCCTTACCTCTCCATACCGGTCTTTACGTAGATGAATGGTTCCTGTCACTTTTGGGGAGGCGTGCCGGTCTTGATGTAAACTTGTCAGGCTAGGGTAGCCCGTGAGGCCATGATGGGCTGGTGAACCTTCTTCTTCTGGATGGTTCAGGAAGTTGGTGCAGGGGTACAGTACCTTGGGCAGGGCACTATTCACTAGTTAGTGTAAACAGTAGCTTAGAAAACATAAATGCAAACTTTCCTTGCAGACGGCGTGTTAGGCGGCATGCCGTAGGACCCACGTGGAGGGGGATCCTTGGAAAGAGCGCCAGGTCCATGTGAATGGATCCCTCGTGAGACGCACCGGGCCCATATGAATGGAGCCGAACCGCATGGTGTCGAAGTGCCGAGTTGGCTGGGACTTTACTTCAGGTTGCCATGCGGGCACGCGGACCGAGAGGAGGCCCATGGGGGCCTCCATGCATGCTGATCGAGGCGAGGTGCAAGGCCCCATGCGTGTGGATGCGAACCCACGCGTTGTGGACCCACATGCTGATCCTAGTCGAAACCAGACCATGGGAGGGCGGAGCCGGACCGCGGACATGCTGGGGCGCGGAGCAGGTGCGGACGGAACTGGGCGTCATGCGGGCGTGCCGAACTGGGCACGCGAGGGCGTGCCAAACTGGATGCCATGCACGGGCGGAGCCGGGCGTGCCGCGGGCGTGCGGGCCGGAGTCGGAGGAGCCGGTCCCGGGCATAACACCGCCGAGCTGGGGTCCTGCTGGGCTGAGGTGCAGGCACGTCAGGCGGGCGTGCCGCGGTGCCGAGCTGGGGGAGCCGGGGCTCAGTGGTCCTGGTCTCCCGCAGGTGGACTGGACGGAGCATGGCACGGGGGCGCGCTGCCCTGGGCGTGCCACGCCGGGCTTAGAGGTGTCGGTCATGCCGCGCCTGGTCGGAGATGCTGGGCGTGCCGCCGCCTGGCTTGGAGACACCGGGCGTGCCGCCACCTAGCTCGGAGGCGCCGGGCGCATCGCCGCCTAGCTCGGAGGCACTAGGCAGACTCGCGCCGGGCTCGGAGATGCTGGGGGTGCCGCACCGGGCTCGGAGGCGCCGAGCGCGCTGGCAAGGTCGGGCGAAGCCAAGGAGCTAGGGCTCGGGGGCACGCTGCCCTGGGCGTTTCGTGGTGCCGAGCTCGGAGGCATCGAACCGGACGCGGGTGGATCTGAGGAGCACGGCGAGGTCGGGCCGAGCCGTGCGGGGCGCTGCCGGGGTGCCGGTCGGGCTGAGCTGGACCGGGCGAGGTCAGGCGGTGTCGGTGGGTTGGACCCGGAGCACGGCATTGCTGAGTCGGAGTCGCGAGTGGAGCGGAGCGTCGCCTTGCCTGCGGGCATGCCGGACAGGAGCACGCGGAGCTGGTGCTGGATCCGCTGCCAGACTGGAGCTAGAGGGGTCGTGCCCTGGCGTAGCCGTGCGCATGGGCATGAGCCTGGAGGAAGAATCTGGGTGCGCGCACGGGAAGTGCACGCGGATCGAGGTACCGACGTGCCGTCGAGCTGGACGCGGCTGGAGCCAACCTGGGGCTGGCCCAGGTGCCGACTTGACCTGGTTGAAGTGGGCTGGCCAAGCTGCCGACCTGGTCGAGGTGCCAGCCCGGCCGAGCAGGGCTCCATGCACGAAAGAACCAGACTAGCTTAGGTGCCAACCTGACCTGGTTGAAGTGGGCTAGCCGAGCTGCCGACCTGGTCGAGGTGCCGACCTGACCGCCACAAGGACTAATATCTTCAAGTGGACCTACCGTTGTGGCAGGGCTGAATGGGTTGGTTACTACTGTAATAGATGCCCCCACTCCCTGAGTCCAAGTCGTTACTTTTCGTTTTGGGCGAAGGGAGTAGTTTTTTATCCATTCGGCTCTATGTCGTAGCATACATTGATTGAAGGTTAGCTGCATTTCGATGGTGCTAGCACTTCATATTGACTCCGCTTTGACCGGAGGAAGGCGGTGCCGCGGAGGAAGGGGTCGGTGAGGTGCACAACTTGGGTTAACACACGTATGACCGGGCACATGGTTGGGCTAAGAGCACTCCTCAAAGCTTTTGATGAGGCTTTTGGTGCAGGACTTTCGTCAT
Source organism: Areca catechu (assembly GCA_021397845.1). Classification (NCBI taxonomy): domain Eukaryota; kingdom Viridiplantae; phylum Streptophyta; class Magnoliopsida; order Arecales; family Arecaceae; genus Areca; species Areca catechu. The sequence continues at coordinate 43,539,503 of CM038047.1, read as the reverse complement.
TTCCCACTTTGAGGTGCCAAGATCTTTGGTCTTGGAGTGCCGGAGTTTCAGGACTTTAGGTGCCGGGGATTCCGGGCTTTAGATGCCGGGGTGTCCGGTCTTTAGGTGCCGGGGTGTCCGGTCTTTAGGTGCCGGGATGTCTGGTCTTTAGGCACCGGTGACTTCGGGCTTTAGATGCCAGGGTGTCCAGTCTTTAGGTGCCGGGGTGCCCGGTCTTTAGGTGCCGGGGTGCCCGGTCTTTAGGTGCCGGGATGTCCGGTCTTTAGATACTGGTGACTTCGGGCTTTAGATGCCGGGGTGTCCGGTCTTTAGGTGCCGGGGTGCCCGGCCTTTAGGTGCACGGGTGTCTGGTCTTTAGGTGCCGGGGTGTCCGGTCTTTATTTGTCAAAGTCGGAGTTGGGCGGATGGGCCCATCCTTCATGAGGTGGCAAAGTTCCTCGTTTGGCATGCTGGGAGGCGAGCTGTAGATTTTGTACCCCTAGAGCTACCCATGGACACCTCCGGATGATAGGTGCGGGGCTCAGTGAAGAGCCTGGCTTCAGCTTAGCTAGACCAAGGGGCATGATTTCAGCTCGGCTGAACTGAAGAGCCTGACCTCAGCCCTTAACTTCGCCTGACTTGGAGTCGGACGGATGAGTTCCTGTATTGGTGGAGGATAAAGTTGCACCAGAAAGGAGCTTTTATTATTAAGGAGGGATTCTCACCTCCTTCTTGAGATGGCAGAGCCACCGGCTCGCCATGCTAGGAGGCAAGCCATGAACGGTTGATCCTCTGGAGCTTCCCATGGACATCTCCGGATGAGAGTCAAACGGTAGATGTGGGGCTCAGTGGGGAGCTTGGCTTCACTGGATTTTAGCTCGGCTTCAACTCTTTACTCCGCCGGGCTCCTTCTTGAGATGGAAGAGCCATTGGTCTGCCATGCTAGGAGGCGAGTCATAAATGGTTGGAGCTCCAGAGCTTCCCATGGACATCTCCGAACTTTGAGCATAGCGAATGCCAAACTATCAGTTTTCTCGGTAGATGGCGGGACTTCTTGGAGTCTCCGCGGATATCTCCGGACTGTGAGTAAGGCAAGAGCTGAGCTAAGAGTCATGCAGTAGATGTGGGGCTCGGTGGGGAGCTGCAGCTCGGCTTTATTGAGTTCAGCTCAGCTGTACTGAGGAGCTTGACTTCAGCTCTTTACTCCGCTGGATTTGGAGTCGGGCGGGGGAGTTCCTGCATTGGTGAAGAGCAAAGCTGCACCAGAGAGGAACCTTGGTTATTGAGGAGGGACTCTTACCTCCTTCATGGGATGGTAGAGCTGCTGGCGCATGCGCGGATATCTCATACTCCAGCCGATGGAGGTGCAGTCACCACGAGCTTCCACGGTGGTTGGCATTATGCATCCCAGTGATCGAGAATATTTAATAATGTTGGTGACGATGGTGTATGCACTTATTAGTTTCGTACTATCCAATGCCCATATTGTGTGGAGGGATAGGATCACCCTTTTCGTTACATTTGCATGGAGTGGAGGACAAAAATCCCACCCCACAATCTTGCATGGTGCGCGTGAAGTGACTGGGCCTTCACAGCTTCCTCCTTTTGGGGATCGTGTTGCCTTTCCCAGCCATAGTGGGAGTTAGTTTTCCTCATCTCCAACGGGAGTGTGATCTTAGTAGGGAGCTTGGTCTCATCAAAGAGCTTTACTTTGGTGAGGAGCTCGGCTTCATTAGGGAGTTTGGCCTCAGCTTTGTTTTATTGAGAAGCTTAACTGACTTCTGGCTTGAATACAGTATCGGAAGCTTCTTGGCCCCGGTCCAGAGGGCTCACGCTCGGAGAGGCTCCACGTGGTGGAGGGCTGAGCTCGACTCCGACCACAGGGCTCAACCTCCGAGGGTCTCGTTTTGGAGGGCGGGGTGCGGCTCCGGCCTAGGTGTCCTGAGCTTGCGGTCTGACCTGACGGACGATGGAGCTCGGCTCATTGTCTCGAGGGGGCTCAGCTCAGCTCGGCTCGGCAGAGCGGTCCGGTTTGGAGAGTTGACTTGGCGTCCGATACGGCGACCTCCTTTGACGTGGCACCTGTAGGTACCTTGGCTGGAGATCTGAGCACCGGTCTTGGGTTGGCGTCCTGGAGTTGGGCTCGGGGATGTTGATGACTGAGAGCTGCGTGGCTCGAAGGTCCCTTGGCCGGAGATCTGAGCTCTGGTCTTGGACGATGAAATGAAGGTTTTGTCGCTGCGTTTCCCTCTTATTCTCTTTTTTTCCTTCCCCTCTCTCTCTCTCTTTTTTTTTTTTAGACGAGTGGGGAGATCAGAGAAGAGGGTCACAGGATTTGATTACCTTGGAGCTAGGCTCGAGGCCTTCCTGACCGGAGAGCTGGGCCCCGGTCCGAGGGTTGCTTGAGGGCTTGGCTCAAGTCTTTGGCACCTTGGAGCTAGGCTCGAGGCGTTGATAGGAGCTGCTTGGCTCCAAGATCCCTTGGCGTCTCGAAGCTGTGCTCGGAGACGTTTGAGATTGAGAGCGGCTTGGCTCGGAGGTCCCTTGGCCGGAGATCTGAGCTCCGGTCTTGGACTGGCATCCTGGAGCTGGGCTCGAGGACGTTGATGACTGAGAGCTGCATGGCTCGAAGGTCCCTTGGCCAGAGATCTGAGCTCCGTCTCTGGTGTCTTGGAGCTGGGCTCGAAGACTAGGTGCCGGAAGTCTGAGCTTCGGACATTGATGCCTTGGAGCTAGGCTCGAGGCTGAGGTCTTGGCACTGGGCTCTGAGACCTGATGCCAGAAGACGTTTTCCTGGGCTTTGATGCCGGGAGCTAGTTTCGTCGATGCTGGAGCATGATCCGGTCTTTGGTGCCGGAGGGACATGGGATTCGGGCTTCATCTCCAGGAGCGCTCGACTCTGATCTAGGGGGCTCGTCCTCGAAGAGTCTCAGCCTGGTGTAGGGCATCGGTGGCCCGACTCCAGTTCAGGTGGCTCTAGCCTTCGAAGGGCTCGCCCTGGAGGAGGAGGATAGGGCTCCGACCTAGGCGTTTTGAGCTTGCGGGAGCTTTTCCTGTAAAACTGAAACACGGTTTTTTATTTTATAAAGGTAGCGGAGAAGGAGTTACCTGTTGAACTCCGGTAATATGAATAAACGAAGATATATTTTTTCTTCGTGCAGGCTGGAATTAGGTTCGCCGGCCGCCATCTTGGGAGAGAACGAGACTCCGATCGTTGCACGGGAGCATAGAACCCGGTTGCATGGGGGAGCAAGGCTCCGTTGGAAGGGAAGACGGTCCTCCGTTACATGGGAGCATGAGACTCCGTTACGTGGGAGGGAGCTTCGTTGCATCGGAGCATAAGGCTCTTGTTGCATAGGAAGGTGGACCTCCACTGCCTGGGAGGAAGTGAGACCTCTGTTGCATGAGGGAAATAACTCCGTCGCGTGGAAAGAGAAGGCCTCATTGCATGGAGGAGACGAGACCCTGCTACGTGGGAGAAAATGAGACTCCTGTTGCATGAGGGAGTAAGCTCCGTTGCATGGAAGGAAACTCCGTTGCATGGGAAGGAACTTCACTTCATGGCATGGGGGGGAGACTCCGCTGCATGGGAGGAGGCTCCGTTGCATGAGGGAGTAAGCTCCGTTGTATCGGAGGAAACTCCGTTGCATGGGAGCAAACTCCGTTGCATGGGAAGGAACTTCATGGCATGGGAGGGAGACTCCGCTGCATGGGAGGAGGCTCCGTTGCATGAGGGAGTAAGCTCCGTTGCATGGGAGGAAACTTCGTTGCATGGGAGCATACTCCGTTGCATGGGAAGGAACTTCATGGCATAGGGGGGGACTCCGTTGCATAGGAGCAAACTCCGTTGCATGGGAAGGAACTTCATGGCATGGGGGGGAGACTCCGCTGCATGGGAGGAGGCTCCGTTGCATGAGGGAGTAAGCTCCGTTGCATGGGAGGAAACTTCGTTGCATGGGAGCAAACTCCGTTGCATGGGAAGGAACTTCATGGCATGGGACGGAGACTCCGCTGCATGGGAGGAGGCTCCGTTGCATGTTGCATGGGAGAGGAAGAGACTCCTGTTGCATGAGGGAGTAAGCTCCGTTGCATGGGAGGAAACTCCATTGCATGGGAGCAAACTCCGTTGCATGGGAAGGAACTTCCTGGCATGGGGGGGGAGACTCTGCTGCATGGGAGGAGGCTCCGTTGCATGGGAGGAGGCTCCGTTGCATGGGAGGAAGTCCCGTTGCATGGGAGCAAACTCCGTTGCATGGAAGAGTTGGGAGCCACGTTGTATGGATTTCTTTTTTCTTCACGATGGCCAAACCCTTCCCCCCTCTCTTCTTTTTCCCTTCTTTTCTCTCTCTTTTCTTCTTTTTTTTATTTTTTAATTTTTTAGTGAGGTTCCTGGATGGTGGTACCGCTGGGAGGTGGCTCCATTCTTGGCTTGCTGCCCGCTGCCCCGTTAAGGGTGGTGATGCACCTTCACAGCTTAAGGCTTTTTTATCGAGGCCGCTCCTTGGGGCCTCGAGAGAGAGAAGTTCTCGTGCCCCCATCCCCGTGCCCTCGGTCTGCCCCCCGGGGACTAAGGACATAGGTGGAAATCGTCGTCCCACCTTGTTGAGGAGCGTGGATCTGCCCCCCTTCCTGGCGCGCCAAACTGTTGCCGCCTAGATCGTCGTGGCCTGTAGCTCCTTACATGGCCCGGGTGAGTGGACTCCCTGCCAACGTCACCCCCCTCGTCGGTCGGAGACGATCAAGGGGAACATAGTCGTAGTTGTAGGGATGAAGGGGCTGGATACTGTATTGTGGTCCTCCTGTGGGCCTCTCCGATAGGGAAAATCTTCTCTGTATCGTCCCTCTATCGAGCGGACCTGCAAAACAGGGAAGACCTGCGCCGGGGATTCCGGCAGAGGTACTCCGACAATCAAGTCAGTGGGACGATCGAAGGAGATAAGAGACCTCTGAGACGGAGAGCTTGGGGACTCTCTGCTGCTAGAGGGTGATAATCGAAATGGAATGTAAGGATCCAGAGAGTGTGTTGTCTTTTACCTCCCCCTTACCTCTCCATGCCGGTCTTTACGTAGACGAATGGTTCTGTCACTTTTGGGGAGGCATGCCGGTCTTGATGTAGACTTGTCAGGCTAGGATAGCCTGTGAGGCCATGATGGGTTGGTGAACCTTCTTCTTCTGGGTGGTTCAGAAAGTTGGTGCAGGGGTACAGTACCTTGGACATGGCACTATTCACTAGTTAGTGTAAACAGTAGCTTAGAAAATTTAAATGCATACCTTCCTTGCAGACAGCGTATCAGGCGGCGTGCCGTAGGACCCACGTGGAGGGGGATCCTTGGAAAGAGCACCGGGCCCATGTGGATGGGCCCCTCGTGAGACGCGCCGGGCTCACATGAATGGGGCCGAACCGCACGGTGTCGAAGTGCCGAGCTGGTTGGGACTTTACTCCAAGTTACCATGCGGGCATACGGACCGAGAGGAGGCCCGTGGGGAACTCTATGCATGCTGATCAAGGCGAGGTGCAAGGCCCCATGCGTGTGGATGCGAACCCACGCGTTGCGGACCCATACACTGCTCCTGGTCGAAACTAGATCGTGGGAGGGCGGAGCCGGACCGCGGACATGCTGAGGCGCGGAGCAGGTACGGAAGGAACTGGGTGCCATGCAGGCGTGCCGAACTTTCTCTCTCCTCATCTTCTCTCTCCACTTTCTCTCTCTTCACTTTCTCTCTCCTCTTTCTTTCTTTCTTTCTTTTTTCTTTTTTTCTGGACCGAAACCAAAACTTTTTTTTCTTTTTTCTTCTCTCGTTCTCTTCTTCTCTCCTCTGTCTCCACCGAACTCCCTCTCTCTCTCTTGGCTCGATCGAATCGAGGACCCCCCCTCCACGGTTGTCGGCGGCGGCCATAGGAGGAGGTTGCTGGGAAGACCTTGACGGATCGAAAGAAAACTGGTGGTACAACCACCGGCGATATATTGCCCAAACCAACAAATCCAAAATACCGGGAAGAAGGGAATTTATCGGTGATAGCACGAATGCCGGCTGAATGGATGCCTCCGATCCAATAGTTTTCAATCACCGACCCACTAGCTTGTCGGAGCAGTCGCCATCTCTTCCCCCCAGCTCCATTTTCTCTCTCTTTTACTTTGGCTCGATTGCACGGGCCTCCGGCATCCTACAAGCGAAGACTAAAGGGGGAAAAAGTTCGCTAGCTGATGGCTGGGTGGAAAAGAAGGGCGAGGCGGCGCAGTCACGGAGAAGAGGAAGAGGATTTGATGGGGTGGGGTTTTTAAAGAAAAAAAACTGGGAATTTCTCGCGTACACGCGATCGAATTTCCCTTCCCTCATGACTTCCCTCCGACTAATCGACCCAGTCTTCCCCCACGACCTCTCCTCCGACTTTCCCGGCAAAAACACTTGTCGGATAGGGGAGAACGATGGTTCCCCTGTTCTCCCTCCCAAACTCCCGTTCGTTTTCTTTTTTTCTTTCTGCATTATGGGTCGAAGCCGGCTGGGCCTGTCGACTTCGGCCCAAAAGCCCAGATATCACTTGCTCAACCTCATCAGGATTAGAGTACAACAAAATTTAATCTCATTTAAATTGGATGCGGCAATGAAAAAAACATGGCATCAAAAATGTGTGATGAGCAGCTTTCTTGTGCTCTAGTTTTTTCTTCTTAAGAGTTTCGCTGCCCTACACTTGTCAATCTCCATGGTAATTCTTTACCCGTCTTTCAGAACACTTGTCAATCTCCATGGTAATTCTTTACCCCTCTTTCACAGTGAGGTCTCTCATTGTTGTAATATCACAAAAAAAAAATCCAATTAAATTAGGCATGAAAAATTAGGATAAGGATAGATAAAGTTAGAAAAAAATTAGATCTTTCGGTCCTACTAAAACTACTTCAATTTAAATATTAATTAATTTAAATTTAAATCAAATTTAAACTACATTATACTTATCCAAAAGAAAATGAGGGAGGATGAAAAAATTGATTTTTTCCCTAGAGAGTTTATAAAAAATTTCGTGAAAAGCATGGAAAAAAACTAAGATGAGAAAGTGGATATGTGCACAGAATTTATTTTTAAGTTAAATTTTCTTGCCATAAAAAATTCATATTCTATATCCTAAAAAATAAAATTTAAGCCTAATCTAATTAGGTTAGGTGCCCTCTTTAATTAGATTCCAATTTGGATCAAATCGAATTAAATGCAAATTTGATTTGAATCGAATTCGAAAAGACTATCAATCCTAGTCCAACTAGGATTCTTAAATCCAATTAGATCAAATTTAATTAAATTAAATCAAATTACAACTTTTGCAATAAAGTTCCTAGTATCAAAATTAGCAAATGTCAAAATTAACATGTATCAAAAATAATAGCTACTAAATTTATAACCTTTACAAAAATAGCAATTACTAAATTCGATCCAAGCCTTGATCAGGTCAATCTCCTATTGTGTATGACCTCTCAGACTCCATTCTATCTGGTAGTGAGATGTACTATGATCAATATCATAGCATCATCGAAATCCTTTCAATGGATTGAATTTTTTTCAGTTCAACCCTAACATAGATCGTTGATTCAAAAATAATCCAAGTATTTTTTGGATCCAAGTAAGTTTTCATAATCCACTAGTAATACCCAGTAATGTATAGTGGCAATCTAACATGATAGAAAAGTAAATCCTTAGGAATAGTTCCCGTATGATCAAGTTTCTCTAGCAAAAATCCTGACAGGATGCAGGTCATAAATTCTTGACAAACCCTAAGCATCTATTATATATTAGACTTAATTGACTCAAGCTCAATTATGATTTTCATAGAAATTTCTTTTCATTATCATGCTACTGTGGTCAGAGACTCAAGAACTCGGCCTTTTAAATTGCATAGGACTATTCCTCTACTATCGAGGTCGATAGATCTCCTATAGATATATTTCCAACTCCTACAGCAAACATACTATAATCAATGTATACTACAAGATCCCATATAACCAGGGATCATGTTTATGTGTTTATCAAACTACAGCAATATCGTTGTGAGTAAATGAGACATCGCAGGTTTAGAAACTATTCACACAACTGTTGCTTGAGAAGTCACTCACGAGTAAGTAGACATCCATATGATTTATTGTTCTTTGGCATGTTCAGTACCATTGTTCTTTAATAATTGCTTATACTGTTGCTCCAGTATCCCTATACTATAGATTCGAGACTCGTCTACTTGAAAAGAAAGTAATATGTGCATCGATTTTAATGGATCGATTATCATTCTTGTGATGATCCAATGATTAAAAGTATTTTAGGAGTTAACCTGTAATGATACATGTTTCAAATTTGCAACTTTCAAAAATATGTATTATTATTCATTAACTCTATGAATAATTTATATTTATAAAAAAATATTTAATTTTATTAATAAAAATTAATTAAATATAATATAATTTTTAAAAAATTATAATGCGCTAGCTAACTTAATTTTTAGGATATAATATTTAAAAGAATCATGTGCAATGTAAACTATGGAAGGTATGCGAGTGATTTTTCTATCACGAATCAACTTGACGACCCAATGTAATAAGTGCACCGATCTTAATAAATCGATTATCATTACTGTGATGATCCAATGATTGAAAGTATTTAGGAGTTAATCTATAATGATATATGTTTCAAATTTATAACTCTCGAAAATATATATTATTATTCATAACTTTATGAATAATTTATATTTATAAAAAATAGTTAATTTTATTGATAAAAATTTAATTAAATATAATATAATATTTTAAAAATTATAATGGGCTAGCTAATTTAATTTTTAGGATATAATATCTGATAGAATCATGTGCAATGTAAACTGTGGAAGGTATGCGAGTGATTTTTCTATCACGAATCAACATGACGACCCGATGCGAGCAACGTAGTGGACTTGGTAGCTTTTGCGGATTTTTTTTTAACATTCAAACCTTTTTTTGTTGATAAAGGTAAAAGAGTGGGGAAAATAAATCCTGGTATAGCTCTTCCATCGAGTCTCCAACCCGTTAGACAATTGTTCGATTTGGATCGTAAATTTTTTGTATATCCTCTCTATCAATCTAAGGATATATCAATCTAATCTCATTGTGATACTGTAGTATCAGTCACTTCATCTTTCAATCTATATATATTTAAAAATATTTTAAAATTTAATCGAGTTATCTAAAATAATATTTATTAAATTTATAATTAAAAAAAATAGAACCGTGCTTTTATCAATCGCCGTGCTATCACGATGGTAACGTTCAAACCTTTTTTTTCCATTTAGGTCATGGAAGGGAAACAAAGTCAATAAAAGAGTTTGTCGGTGCGCGTTCAGCGGTCCGAGATTTCTATTTCCTCTCTCTGCGATCCATCCTTCCTTGGAATTTTTTTTTTTTTTTTTCATGTCTTTTTTTTTTAAAAAAAAAACGGACCGTTGCATCCATCGCGTCAAAGGATTCGCTTCCCTTCGCGATCATCCACTGCCCGCATTGAGATCTGTGTCGCAAGTGATCCAACGGTGGATACGCATGAAAGAAAGTGAATTCTGTTTGCGCGAAAGTTAGGCCGCGATTCTTTCCCAGTGGGTTGCCAAATTTGAGTGGGAGCGTGCCTCCATCAAATCGTATCCGTCTAAATGGCATTAACATCGACGGGAGATCTGCCGTCTTTTTGTTCTCAAAAACCGTGCCTGTCGTCCTCCCAGCTTTCGTTCGATCATCACCGTAATTAGCGGCTGCGTGCCTGTTTTTAAAACTGCGAAAACGTGGGTCCCACTTTTTCACCATCCGCCTCCGATTGCCAAATGCGGTCCCCACCGTGGGTGGGGGCTAGCGTGCGGTCCAGAAGGAGACGGAAGTCACGGAGGCCACGTGACCCCCCATTTGATAGCTAGCGCCTAGCTGATATTGTGAACTCCGCTTTCGGCTTTCCACATTCCATTACGTGGCCGAGTATGTGGGCCCCGCATATCATGTCATGATTGACAGTTTTTTCAAAATTCATGCCATCACATGCGTTCCATACCAGACATCGGAGCTTAAGCCACAACGCCCAGACGTGCCCACCATTAACTCTCCGATGCGGCCACGTGTACTCGCCCGACGGGCATCGGATACCGTAATGCCCGACGCGTCTTGCTTGTCACGCTCTCGAGCTTTCCTGGCTGAAAAAAACACCTTGCCGGCACCTACTTAAACGCGCTCGGCCAACCTACATCGCTGATGGATCGCGTGTTTGATTTCCTTATTCTGCAAGAAATAAAGATTCATTTTCTTTTATTCTTTTAAATTGATAAAAAAATATTAAATTTCATATTTCATGATAGATTAAATTAATACTATATTAATTATATTGAAATAAAATTATTATTTTAAAATTTTAATTAATTATAGATGTAGAATAATAAAAATAAATAATTATTTTGGATATCCAAACACTGCCTTGGATCCTTGTCCGATGCAATGTTTCTGATCAATAACACTCGGTCCCACCATGCTACTAAAGAACGCGAGAAATGATGATTGTACGCTCCTCAACCGCTAACGCGGGATTTCCCGGCCAAACCGCAACATCTTTCTGACACGCGGAGGGGTTGCATCTCTCGCACGACGGTGAAACGGTCCAGGATTAATGACGGAGTTCGGAGTGCTTCGAGAGAACGAATGTCCAACGGTGGATTCTCTAATCCTTTGTCGCGAAGGATAAGACCCCTTGCCGACGGATGCACTCGACCGTTGTCTTCGTATCCACTCTCCGCTCTTTTCTCCGTTGATTCACGGAGCAGCTTTTGGCCATTTGGGTTCCTTCGAGGCTTCTTCGATTCGTTCATCTCTTTTGCTCGTTCGACTTCTTTCTCAAAGAGGGAGGTAGCAGAATGGCCGGAGGAGAAGGAGGCGAAGAGACCAATATCCTGCTGGAGTTCACGCCTACGTGGATCGTCGCCGCCGTTTGCTCCATCATCGTCTTCATATCCCTCTTCGTCGAGCGGTTCATCCATTACCTCGGAAAGGTACCACCTTTCTCCCTATTATTTCTCTTTCTTTTCTTTGTTATCTCTCATTCTCTGAATGATTTACCCCTTGGTGATTGGCCAGGCCCTAAAGAAAAAGAACCAGAAGCCCCTCTTCGAAGCGCTGCAGAAAGTTAAAGAAGGTCTTCTCTTTGCCTCCCTTTCTCCCATCTCTCTCTTTGTTCTAATGTCCGTTGTTTCTCAAGGATCAAGGATATGTGGGTTTGTAACTTTTGAGTACAGAGTTGATGCTGTTGGGGTTCATATCACTTCTGCTGACGGTGTTCCAGGGGCGATCCAGAAGATCTGCATCCCCGAGGGGTGGACGAAGCACATGCTTCCCTGCAAGAAGGAGTCGGAGGAGGGGCCGAAGGAGGCCCCTCCGACGACGGAGCACTTCAGTTCTGCCTTCTTTGCCGGTGTTCTCAGTGGCGGCCGGCGGCTGCTCTCGGAAAGTGGAGTCGGGGAGGAACATTGCAGCAGGAAGGTTTGTTTTGCTGTCATTGCCTCTTTTTCTGCGTAAAGTTTCCATTTTGCTGTGAAATTTTGGAAATTTTGTTGAAGCGAGTCGTATAAATTTGAGGGTTCTTTGTTTTAAAGGTAAATGTAGTTTTGATATATGTTAGGAAATAAGAGGGTGGGCCTTGGTGCAACTGCAAGATTGCTTCATCGTGACTTCGAAACAAGGAAACTGCCTTCCAGTTTCCGCAGGCATGGGTAAGGCTGCGTAGATCTGACCCTCCCAAGATCCTGTAGTGGCAAAATCCTTGCGATGCCCTTTATAGAGGTTGAGAAATAAGAGATTAAGTAACAATTTGCATTATATTCGGGTTATGCTCTTGTAGGGTTGAGGAACTCTGTCTTTCTTGCATTTTGCAAGGTAAAGTCGAATTTTTGTGATTGAGATGCCATTTTGCATTTGTTCTCCGCAAATTATGGTCTCATCTCTGATGACAAGAGTAAAATGTTGTGTCATGGTGGCTATTTGTTTAGAACTTGAAGCTAGTTGGTGATGACAGCCCATGACATTTTAATTTTAGTTGCTTTTAGAAGCCTTTCATGTAAAGAAGACATGATCCTACTTGTGTTGTTTTAATAATTTTAAATGTAGGTAGAAGCAACCTGTATGGAATGAATAATTAATTATACTATTAATTCATTTTTAATAATTATATTTTAATATTAATTCATTTTTATTTCTTTGCTTTATACCATATTAGTAATTAATTATATTTTCAAAGAGAGCATTGTCATGAGATGATTTTCATATTTTCTAATTCTTGTAAAATTTTAATGCTTTAGCTGGTGGTTTGACTTTAAAGAAAGCATGCACGTTTACAGGTGGGACAAGGATTTTCGTCTTTTTTTTTTTTTAATATTGCAGAACAAATAACTTTTTTCTGTAGAATCAAGGTCTATTGTGCGGTACTGATGGCTGCTCCAATTCCTTTGATGAATATTGGTTATTGTATTCAAAGAAAGTTTGAGATGAGCTTTTATGATTGTTCACTATAAAGGATAATTACATTATGTATTTTCTTAGTTAAATTCATAATAACAAACAAAGCAACTTATTTATTGTGGTTGCTAATATCATACTCCACAGAAAGAGATTTCGTAATCCTAAGCTGCATTTTTTATTGTTACTCGTTACTACTTACTAGTTACCCAGCATGCCAAGTTTGGCCCTCTTCATATACTGATGCATTTCTTCTGCTTTTCAGGGGAAAGACCCATTGCTATCTCTTGAAGCAATACATCAGTTGCATATCTTTATTTTTGTTCTGGCTATTACACATGTGATTTTCAGCGTTCTTACCATGCTTTTGGGAGGAGCAAAGGTAAATGGGAGACTCTTCTTTACTTTTTGGTTTTTGGTCCATGTGCTTATATGTTTTAAAATATGAGTCATGTCTAATGATACTTTCTCTTTGTGGTTCAGATTAGACAGTGGAAACACTGGGAAGATTCAATCCAGAAAGAAGCTATAGGAGATGGTATGAATTCATCTTCATAGTGATATGTAATGAATAATGATGTCAAACAACTTGCACTCAAGAAGCCAAAAGTTGCCATATATTTTTCTTTACTGATGTGCTGATCTGAGTCTGTTAATATGGACAGCTCCCAGGAAGGTTACCCATGTGCATCAATTTGAGTTTATCAGGGACCGTTTCAAGGGTATTGGCAAAGATTCGCTAATACATAGTTGGTTGGTGAGTGATACATGTTTTGCAATTATGTTTGAAAGATAACAAACCTAGGGTTTTTTTTTAAAAAAAAGGGGATCCGTATAATTTGTCGCATTTGGAATTTAAGTTTAAACCTTTTCCTGTGGTCATGTAAGAAATGTTTTTAAGAAAAGAACACTGGTTGTGGCATATTTGGGCTACTATATTAAGCATAATAATATGGATAAAGTTTTGGTGGATGTTAGGTGCTATATTGTTGAATGATGAACACACTGCTTTAAAATGGATTATAATTGAACTAAATTATCAAAATGCAGATTGTTTTACGGATTTCTGCTCTGAGAGTGTGGTTCTTCATGCTTAATATATGGTCTGGTGGATTGGCTTGAAAGGCTAGTTAGAGAATGTGGTTGTTTATCTCATTGAATAATCAAGCCTGGTTGACTGGACTCCACATAGGTTTAATTTACCACATCATTGAATCTCAATCTTTTTTTTTTTTTGGTATCAGAAGAAGGCTAGTAGATATTTGAATTTCTAATGACACAAATTTAGGGGGACAAATCTTTGTTGTATCATTTGTATGAGATATGTTTGAGTTTGATTTGAAATTCAGTATCTGCTTCTGTGCCTCCTGTTGGTAGAGACACCTACTAGCATGCTTATAAATGAATTCACTTGGTTGGGCCAAGAGTGTGTCATTGATCAGATGTTTGTCTCGTCCATTGAGAATTAGTATTTGGACTTCATTCTTGTTCACACCACTCATCAAATGATGCATGCCAATACCTTTATTTTGAGAATTTGGCATTATATTCATATGCGACATCCCTTCTCAACAATAATTCATTCCTTCACATGCTACAGTATAACATTGTTATGTAGATAAAGCATTGCAAAATATCAAAAAGTTTTATATAATACATCATTAGCTTCCTTACGTTGTTAGTTTAGGGCCAGACCATCCTTGCATCCACTGATCTTATGAATCTCATTCCCCTTGCATTTTGTTGTGAGAGTGCCTTATTTTTATTTCCTCTTGATTATAGATGTATTTGCACATCTAGTTGCATTTCTCTTTTTTATTCTTTCTTCTAGTAAACACTAAAAGCTCTCCCTTGTAAGGGTAGGTGGTATACTTGGTTTTAGTTCTCATTATCAAGGGAAACTGTTACTACCATCCTGCTTGAATCCTCACATGTTTTGAGGTGTGTCACCTTTATACAGAATGGGGTCTATCCAACTATGACCCACTTACATTTTGATATGGACCAAAATGGGATTTTCTTAATCATGACTTTCCCTGGTTAGTTTTTGCTTCTAAGTTATTGCAAACCTAGAGATACCGACAATTCTCTTCCTGTTAGAGATTAGTCTGTCTGAATACATTCCTCTCCAAGAATTATAACCATTTTCAGTTTAAAATATTTGGAGAAGTTAATTCTCCACATGATTCCTTGCAATTAGGTTCCTCAAAAAGAGCTGTTACAGTATATTAGTGATATGAGTTGTGCAAGGACAAAATCTGCTCTGTGTTTTACATCTCATCATGTAGGATGTAATTGTCTAATTTTACGAAACATATGGTACACGTACTTTATCTTTCTCTGTTCAAGATATTTGTGGTAGATGGTATATCTTATGGACTTGTCTTGTTTCCTTTATGATTTTAGATCATTCATTGTTGGTCTCTCTCTCTCTCTCTCTCTCTCTCTCTCTCTCTCTCTCTCTCTCTTTATTTCTTTTGTATAAACTTTCTTTTTGACATAACAAGAGATTCAGAGTTTCTTCTAAATCTTATTACCTGTGTTTTTCAGCATTCTTTTGTTAAACAATTCTATGGTTCTGTCACTAAATCGGACTACAGAACAATGAGACTGGGCTTTATTATGGTAATCAAATTGTTGTCAAAGTAGTTTTTTTTCCCCTTGTCTTGAACGATCATATCAGTTTATTTCTTACTCTTTAAACCCTTTCCTTTTAGACACATTGCAGGGGGAACCCAAAATTTGATTTTCACAGATATATGGTGCGAGCCATGGAAGCTGATTTCAAGAAAGTTGTTGGTATAAGGTAATTTAAATGTAGATTATTCATTCAATTTGCAGGTTAGCTGAGCATTGGCCCTGCCAGAGTCATATGGTTCCTTATTGAAGATCATGTTACATTTTGTTTATCCTTGCCCATGTATGCGATCCTCATCAATGGCAATTTTTCTTTCTTTCAGTTGGTATCTTTGGATCTTTGTGGTCATTTTCCTGTTGCTGAATGTTAATGGTAAGCTCAGTTTTCATCCTCTTGAAGACATCATTGACACTAAATTTCATTTCCCCCACACCCCCCACCCCAAAAAAAAAAAGAAATTGTTTCTATAACTTGAAGTTCAAACATGAATACTGATATATTCGAAGTAACCTTTTTGACCCTTTTTTTTATAATAATTTTGCTATTCTGTCAAACATGATTGTTATGAGAACTGTTTCTAAGAGAAGATGTTAATTATTCTTGCCTTCTGTTTGATGCATCACCTCACTGACTGGATCCAGCTAAAAGATTATTTGGGTGGATGATTTTTAGTCTGTTTTATCAACTTTGCTGGATCCTTCATTTGACCTACAATTTAATTATCCAAATGGAATCAAATAATTAGTCAGTCTAATTTAGGTAGACTATTTTCATATAACAGCTCATCAGTTGGATGCCTTGAATTTGGTTTAAAGATCTGTAACGTCCTCAGAAGTTGTTTATATAAAAATTTGCAAATGTAACATTTCCTTTTTTTTTCCTTAGTTAAATTTGTATTTTCCATAGGACAGTCAAGACACTTAGGGCTGGCTTACTCCAAAGCTACTCTTGGGTATTTATGAATATAGGTTCAGCCCAGCCAGTAATCCTATAATCTTGTTAGTTGTACTAGCCTGACCCACGAATCTTATAGGTCTTTCAGCCGAATCATCCAAACAGGCCCTTAAAGAGTTTTCTTAATACACAATAAACTAAAGAATAATAGCTATTATCATGTGATCTCGAAGGTTTTGCTTGTAGTATCTAGCCAAGGTTTTGTCAAGGCATGTTCATTTTATGCAGAAATATGCTTCTAGAATTATGTCTGTTGCTTCTGCCAGGTTTCATATGGAAAATTTCTACTTTTACCTGACTATTGGTATTTCATTAAATACCATTTCATTCCGTTCTTGTTTCACTATGCAGGTTGGCATACATATTTTTGGATCGCATTCTTTCCCTTGCTTGTAAGTACGGCTATCTTTAATCAGTGTATAGTTGTTGTATATCCAGGGAGCATCTGATGTGGTATCATCCATTGCCTATTGGATCTTCAGCAACGCTTCTTTGAAAATATAGGGTCTGGATCTTTAGTAGGGTTGCTTGCTTTTAAAATTCTAAGCATTCTCCTTGAACCTGTGTACAAAAAACCTACAAAGAGACCTGACAAAAAGAAAAAGAATTGATTATGTGGTGATGAGGCTACATGAATGTGCTCAGAAATATAATGAATAAGATGCCTTCCTTTCTATAATTTTTCCAGGTGGCATATGTCCAGGCTTGTGATGGTCCAGTGTTAATTTAGTCTAACATTGTTGCTGGATTATTTTTGATATGTATATTGGTATTCTTAGAAAAAGAAAAAAAAATCATGTTAGAATTTTTTTGGTAGCTTTTATTTTTGTTGATGCTGGACCTCTGCCGACCGGATGAAGTGGTTTTTCTGCTAGATCGCCGTCGACCGGAACCTGCAAAACAGATCCCTGACCGGAGATTTTCTGGCGGGGGACACTCCGATGCCTAAGTCAGAAGAAGCTCAGGCAACAGCAGAAAGAATGGAGAGTTTAGAAAGCAGAGAGAATAGGGAAATTTGATATGCAAGAGAGAAAAAATGAACCAGTCTCCTGAGTGTCCCCTTACCAGTATTTATAGGCTCCAACGTAACTACTTACGGTTATGGGAGTTGGCGAAAGCAACCTCCTTATAACCGTAAGTAGTGGCTGTCGGAAAAACAGTTACACTCGGAGTTTTTCCAATATGAGGTTTCGGGCCATGTGGATGGTTGCAACAACTAAAACAGATTTCAATTGTTTAGGTGTTCAAGAAACCCACATGTCCAAGAACCCTCATTTAAGAGTAAATCTGAAGTGAGTTTAACATTCTTTTTAGTAGCGCTCCTAAAGGGAATGTTAGCTATATACTTCAGAGGAGTCCATTTCGAAAATAACATAAGTAAATACTTACAGTTCAAAATGGAGTCATACGTTCTTCGGATTGCATTGAAGGAATAAAGCCGAAGATATTCGTTTAAGAGGTCAAGTCTTTGGATCAAGGTGATAATACGAAGCCGAAGATAGAGTGAATAAACTTGGCTTGAAATCATAGACAAAGACGTTAGGCTAAGTCTTCGGATCAAGGTGATAATACGAAGCCGAAGACATAGAGTGAATAAACTTGGCTTGAAATCATAGACAAAGACGTTAGGCTAAGTCTTCGGATCCAGGTGAGTAAACTTATCATCCCAGAGCTAATAAGCTTATCTTCTGGAACAAGACAGATACAAAGCCATAGATATTAAAGCATGGTCTTCGGACCGAGATAATAATACGAAGCCAGAGACAGAGTGAATAAACTTGGCTTGAAATCATAGACAAGGATGTTAGGCTAAATCTTCGGATCAAGGTGATAATACGAAGCCGAAGACCCAGAGCTAATAAGCTTATCTTCCGGAACAAGACAGATACAAAGCCATAGATATTAAGCATGGTCTTCGGACTGAGATAATAATACGAAGCCAAAGACCCTTTCCCTTTGCCAGCTGATTTGACCAATAAACCAAAAGAGAAAAATTGAAATTGGTTTAGAGAGCGGTCCAATAATTAATTGAAATAAAATCGAGATATATTAACAGCTGTCCCCTACTCCCAAGTTCGAAATGATTAAGTTTCAAAGAATGTGAGTAGTTTAATTTTGTCTTCTAGCGATAACTGTCAGGTAATGATGACATCAAATCCTGATACGTCTTTTGCCATAACTGCCCGGTGGTGCGATAAAATGTGGTGAAGACACGTGTCAACCTGTCATTGGCCATCTCAAAAGAAAACGTCTCGATTCTGGAAAAATTCTGAGAAACTCTTGAAAACGATATCTTTATTCAACCGAGATCGGACATATGGCAGTCATCCGGAGAATGATCATAGTGCTAGCGCTATCACAACCAATAGCAATATTTCATGCGGATCGCAACGGCTTATCGTATTAATGAATTTCCTGGAGAGCCGTACCCATGATCAAAAACCCATAGGATACGCATTAATGAATTTTAAAAGGATACGCATGATCAGCCAGATCTCCGAATCATCTCGAAAACCCACTACCTTCACTTATAAAAGGGGGAAGAACCTTTCAGAGAGAATTTTTCCTTCCTGCTTCCGCGCTTCTTCTTGCTCAGCACTGTAGTCCGCCGTTGCCACCTTCTCAAAGGTTAGAAAGCCCTTCCTTCTTCCTTTCTCCTTTTTCTTTACAATGTCAGAATCTGGTAGAAATTCCTCCCCTAGCATAGGTTTACCAGGGGGTGACATCGGTAGGGAAACAACGAGAAGGGAAACCGAGAGGAGCCCACCGGAAGTTGGGTCCGATAGGGGTTCGCCGGGGGGCGAAACCAGTAGAGGAAGAAATTCGGTAGAAAGAGGAGTCCGGAAAGGTCACCTGACTCCGTCCCTAGCTCCTTTACAGTTGCCAAAATGGAAGAAGTTAAACGCCGCTTCCATATTCCTCGTACCTTTAAACTGATCCTTCCGAAACCCGAAGAGAGGATAGATAAGGCTCCGATACATTCAATCGCCATATATGAAGACCACCTTAAGGCTGGTCTTCGGCTTCCACTTCACCCCTTCTTCACCAAGATCTTCAACCTTTATCAAGTGGTCCCGGCCCAATTAACTTCCAATAGTTTTAGAAATATCTGTGGGTTTTTAGTTCTCTGCAAACATAGGAATGTAGAGCCGAAGATCATCCTGTTTACCTCTCTTTTCATGTTGAAAAGAGATTTCCATGGCAAAGAGTGGTGGGTTATAGGTTCTCGGCCTAGCCGAAGATTAATGAAAGGAACCCCTAGTGCCATACATGGGTGGAAACCCAGCTTCTTCGTATACTATATCCATTGGGGATTCAACACCGAGTGAAAACCTCGTGTTTGGATGCAAACGCCGGGAAAGTCCTAAGAATCGATGCAAAGGACTTTGACATCTTAGCGGAGCCGGAGATCTCCTTAAAGAATTGCTGAAGGAAGAAAACCTTCACCGGGACCATATCAGCGAGGTCCCGTCATTAGGTATAGAAATAGTAGTCTTCGGATTTTTCCTTTTCTCTTCATCTTTTCTTTGTGCATATAGATATAATTACTTTTTTCTTTGATTGCAAGTGAACCGATGAAGCCTCAGCTTGAGAAAGTCCGACAGGCTTCCCGAAAGAGGGCAGTGCCCGTGCCAGCAACTTCCGAAGTCCGGAAGAAAAAGAGAGCCGAAGAAGGCTCAAGTACTCCAAAAAGACCCATATCAGATGAAAAAGCCTCTGAAGCAGCCCCCACCGTACCAAGTGCTCCTGAACCTGCCAGGAATCCATCTCCGAGGAGGCCCAGCCCTCCTCCAATGCCGCCTTCGGATCAGCGCGATGTAGCCTTCGACAAAGAAATGTTGATTGCGCCTTCGAAGGGAAAGGGAAAAGAAAAGGCCAAGTATAGGTCCGAAGAGGACCCCAGGTGGAATGCGTCCTCAGAAGGAGGATGCAATGTAGACTTCTCAGTTTTTTCTGATAGAGAAGGCCTAGAGAACCCCGAACTGGCCAGGGAGCTGCTGAAGCGTACGCTTCTTTCCAAGGATTGGGAAAACACCAAGTCCCGATGTATCTAGGACGTCTCCGATTCAGTGTTCTCATCGGCACTGAAGGTAAGCTTTAGATTTTGCATTTTCAAATTATAAATTTGTTGTTGCTAACTCTTCATTTTGCCAATGCAGATGATGCATGATATCATCCTGATGGAGGAGAGCATCTTCGACTACAGGGACAACTATAAGAAGATGAAGGAGAAAATAAAGGCGGCCAAGATCGAGAAGGCGGTAGTCGAAGAGCAGAGGCAGGTTATGAAAGAAAAGCTTGCCCAAAGCGATGCCTTGGTTCAGAGCTTAAAAGCCGAAATGGAGAAGATTCAATCGAAGTATTCCGAAGAGGCAAGGTTTAAGAAGAGGAAGACTAAGATCCGGTCCTTGGAAGCTTTACTTAAGGAAGCTAATCAAATTTCCGAAGAAGCTTCCAAAAGGACCAAAGAAGCTATCGAAGAAATCCGATCCCTGAAGGATCAACTGGGGAGGGCAATAGAGGATTACAAAGCATCTCTAATCTTTGATGCCGAAATGATTGAAGCCGGGACTCAGCTATAAAGGAGGCTTCAACGATGGAGTGGAGGAGGTGCAGAAGCTTTATCCAGACTTGAACATTTCAGAGATTCAACTGTTTGACCTTGAAAGTCCGAATGAGCTCGAACCCCAAAAGGACCCTGAAGCACCAACAATGACCGAAGAGGTGGTGTGTCCTATTGATCTTACTGATGATGCGCCAGTGGATAACTTGTAATTTTCCCTTTTCTCCTTTCTTTGGAAGGATGTAAGAAAATCTTTATCGATGAAAAATCCTTTCTAGAATTTTTAATTGCATGTGGATGGATAAAAATTTTCCTAAGTATGAGGTCTTTGGATGATTAAGAACTCCGAAGCAAATAAGAATCAAGTCTTCGGACTCGAGAATACGCTAAGTCTTTGGACTTCGGATAAAATGTTGCCCAGAAATGGAGCCTAAGAGGGGGGTGAATTGGGTCTTTTAAAATTTAAAACAGTAATGTGAAGGTCTAGTGGTGTTTGTGAGTAATAAATTCAATGCTCAAGATTCAATGCAGCTGAAAGCAGTAAATCAAATGTAATAAGCAGGGTGCAAGAGGGAAAAAAAGCAATCACACACAAACACAGTATTTATAGTGGTTCGGTGCAAACCTAGCACCTACATCTACTCCTCAAGCCACCCTTGGGAATTCTACTATAATCCAATTAATATTACAACTGACTTGTTTTTCAAAAGGCTCACAAGTCAAAACCTATATTGGTTTTGTCACCTAGGCTCACCAACAACCTTTTACACTTATTTTGTTTTCGGGCTCACAAGTTAACCCTAGTTGGTTTTATCCCTTTGGCTCACCAACAAACCATAACAACCTTCTTTCAAGACACCCTTGAAAGCAAGGTCAAATCACAAGATAAAAACAGATATACAACTTTTAAAACTAAGACAAATTCTCTTCAAGAGTAGGATGGAAGCTTCGAAGCTCAAGTTAATGCTTTGTCTTGTCTCCTCCTTGGAATATTCTTCAAAACATCTCTTTTGAAATGATGCTAGGATGAACTTGAAGGCTTTTTCAGGGATTCAAACTATAGGAGGCTTTTGATGTGAAGTTCTTGAAAGAATATTTGCTTTTTGGTTTTGAATGGACTTCAATATATTTCAATGCCTTTAGAATGAAGTTGGTGGAGGTTAAATACAACAAGAAACTTCCTAAAAACGGTTTGTGACCATTGGAGCCTCGAATCTAGCCGTTTGGAGCTTGAAAAGCAATTTCTGCAAGTCAGAAAAATAGATTTGTTAGGGCTGTCATGCTTCAAGTGTTGACACTTGGCTCATCAGGTGTCGACACTTGGCTGCCAGGTGTCGACACTTGATGCACAGGTGTCGACACTTGATGCACAGGTGTCGACACTTGATGCACAGGTGTCGACACTTGATGCACAGGTGTCGACACTTGACACAAAAATCCTCAAATGGCAAAGTTCTGGATTTTCAAAAATCTCAGGCCTTGAGTCGACACTTGGAAACCTAAGTGTCGACACTTGAAATGCAGGTGTCGATACTTGAAATATAGATGTCGACACTTGGCGTGCCAAGGATTTTTCTGTGCTAAATGCTGAAATGTCGACACCTGGCCAGGTGTCGACATTTGAGACTGAAAAAATTCATATTCAAGTATAATTTGAGCCAAAAACATAAATATTGATATTGAAATTTAAATGAAACTTAAATAAATAATAATTGAACATGTAAAAGCCCTTTTTCCATGAAGAGGATGTCCAGAATTGCAAGAAATGCTCCGTGCCACAGCATGCCATGATACATAAATTTTTGAGATTTTGAGGTGCTTTCTTCCTGAAAACTCATAACTTGAAATACACATTAGTATACATTATGCACTCAATGTTTTGTTATTCATCAAAATCACTAGGTGGAGCTAACATAAAAGAATACCAAATAAGAATCAAGTCTTCGGACTCGAGAATACGCTAAGTCTTTGGACTTAGGATAAAAGAATACCAGATAAGAATCAAGTCTTCGGACTCGAGAATACGCTAAGTCTTCGGACTTAGGATAAAAGAATACCAGATAAGAATCAAGTCTTCGGACTTGAGAATACGCTAAGTCTTCGGACTTAGGATAAAATAGGCCACAGGTCACTCATATATGCAAGAATTAAGATAGGCTGATCGGGCTTATCTCGGCATTTCATAGAGTAGATCACGAAGATCGTTCTCATGCCTTTCCATATTGGGACTAAGATAGGCTGATCATGCCCACCTCGGCACTTCGTGAGGTAGATCCGGGGATCATCCTCATGCCTTTTTGATTAAGATGGACTGGTTTAAGTCCAACTCGACACTTCATAGGGTAAATCACGGGGATCGTCCTTATGCCTTTTTGATTAAGATGGACTGGTTTTTTTATATGATGGTGCAAGGAGCAACGGATGCTCTCTACTGTATTGCTTTTCCGGCCACT
Source organism: Areca catechu (assembly GCA_021397845.1). NCBI lineage: Eukaryota > Viridiplantae > Streptophyta > Magnoliopsida > Arecales > Arecaceae > Areca > Areca catechu. The sequence continues at coordinate 43,516,433 of CM038047.1, read as the reverse complement.
TTGAAGAAGTCTGCTCGAATGTGGTATTCGAGCCTACCCCCAAACTCAATTCACTCCTTTGCTGAGTTAGAGCGGCAATTTGTCTCGCATTTCAGAACGTGCCAGAAGATGCCGCGCAATACTGACAGTTTTTTTTCTCCAGCAACAAGAAGGAGAAAGTTTGAAAGGATTTATCCACCATTTTAATTCGGCCACTTTAGAAATTCCGAATTTGAATGAGCATGTGGCCATGTCTGCTTTGAAGAAAGACTTAAAATTGTCCAGGTTCACTTTTTCCTGGACAAAAGGTTCCTAACGAGCTATGCCGAACTGTTGGCAAGGGCTCAGAAGTATGCTGCCGCTGAGAAGCAAGCGGCAAGCTGAAGACTGGCAGAAGGGAGGTTCCCTTATAAGAAGAAGAGTACCAAAGGACCGAACGTGCCTACATATTCTAACTACGCTTTGGTCCCCAGGTGCAGCCCCAGGCCCAGATAGCAGAACAATCGATTCGATGCCTATACTCCCCTCACCTTATCTAGGAAGAAGATTCTGCTGGAAATTGAAAAAGAAAAATATTTTCAAAAGCCACGTCCCCTGAAGACACCTGCAAAAATAAGGGACAAAAGCAAATACTGTCGATTTCATAGGATCACGGCCACAACACCGAAGAGTGTTTTCAGCTTCGGGATGCTATTGAGGACCTGATAAAAAGAGGATATCTGGAAAAGTATGTAAACCGCCCGGAATCTCAAGCCGAAGCAACTGCAATTCAAAGGATATCCGATGAAGCTGATCTGCCTCACCAAAAGCCAACCGATGGAAATGTTGGTATGCTTCATCGGTCATCGGCATAGGATATTGGAGCTGAAGAGAATGTCCCAAAGAGGTTCAAAGGAAAACATTTTATTACTTTTTTCGATGAGGATGTCCAGGGTGTACAGCTTCCATATGATGACCTTGTAGTGGTCTCGGCAGTTATTGCCAAATTTGATGTAAAAAGAATATTGATTGATAATGGAAGTTCGGTTGATGTGTTGCTGTATGATGCTTTCCTTCGGATGGGATTGTCTGGATGTGAATTGCGAAGATCTCTCATTCCTATAACTGGTTTTGGTGGAAATCGAGTCGGGGTTGAGGGTGAAACGGTTTTGCCCGTAACTTTTGGGTCTGAACCATTCCAAAGGACTCTTCCAATCAATTTTATTGTGGCTAGAACGTCTTCAACTTATAATGCAATCTTGGGACATCCAGCATTGAATAAGTTCAAAGCCATAGTCTCAACATACCACTTGTTGGTTCGGTTTTCCTACCAGGACAGGCATTGGAGAAGTAAGAGGAGATCGAAGGATCGCTCACCAATGTCTAATGATTCAGAACAAACAAGCATCCAAACCTTCGGCACTCGACCAGCTGGATCCAAGAGATGAATCTGAAGATTCTGGAGAACCAGTAGAAAAAACACTTCTCATACCATCATCCAAGATGACTTAACTAAGCTTTTGCAAATTGGCAGCTTACTTGATGAGGAGTCAAAGGTAAAATTAATTTCCTTTTTCAAGATAATGCTGACATTTTTGCTTGGACAGCTTCAGACATGCCTGGAATTCCGCCTGAAGTGATTACACCACTTTGAAGTATCTCCCAACTATAAGCCAGTACGGCAAAAGAAGCGGAATTTTGCTCCGGAAAGGCAGAAGGCAATTGATGAAGAGGTTAATAAATTCCTTGAAGCAAATTTCATAAGAGAAGTCCAATATCCGAATTGGCTAGCAAATGTGGTCATGGTAAAGAAATCAAACGGCAAGTGAAGGATTTGTATAGACTATACGAACCTCAATAAAGCTTGTCAAAAGATAGTTTTCCTTTGCCGAAAATCGATCAGTTGGTTGACGCTACGGCTGGTCATCAAATGCTGAGTTTTATGGATGCCTTCTCAGGCTATAATCAGATCAGAATGGCTCCTGAGGATAAAGAGAAGACTGTTTTTGTTACAGAGAAAGGACTCTATTGTTACAAGGTGATGCTATTTGGGTTGAAGAATGTAGGGCAACTTTTCAAGGGCTCATCAACAAAGTTTTCAAGGATCAGATTGGGAGAAATATGGAAGCGTATATTGACAATATGATTGTGAAAAGTTTTCATAAGTCTGATCACATCACAGATCTAAAGGAGTCTTTTGATGCTCTCAGACGTCATCAAATGAGGTTAAATTCTACCAAATGTGTCTTCGGTGTAACCTCTGGGAAGTTCCTGGGGTACTAGGTCACCAAGCGAGGTATCGAGGTCAACCAAGAGAAAATCCAGGCACTTCGGACAATGAGGCATCCCACTTGCAAGAAAGAAGTTCAAAGGTTAACAGGGAGAGTTGCTTCCCCAAGTCGGTTTATCTCCCGTTTTGCAGAAAGGTATTTACCCTTCTTCAAGGTTCTTCGCCAAACTCAAAACTTTGAATGAGTTTTTGGAGAATACCCTGCTCTCAAAGTCCTGTGAAGGAGAAACACTTTATTTATATCTGTGAACTACAGATGAAGCAGTTAGTTCGTTCTGGTACGAAGAGACGCCAATCATTCACAGAAATCGATTTATTACACTAGCAAAGTGTTGCATGAAGCTGAAGTCCGATATCCTAGAGTACAAAAGATTATCTTTTCTCTAGTGGTTGCAGCGAAGCGTCTTCGGCCTTATTTCCAAACCCATTCTATTATGGTTCTGACAGATCAACCCTTGAAAGCCATACTTCGTTGTCCTGATACTTCAGAAAGGATAGCTAAGTGGGCTGTTAAATTAGGGGAGTTTGATATTGAGTATCAACCCAGATCAGCAATGAAGGCACAAATTTTGGCTGATTTTATAGCTGTGCACATGGGGATCTGAAGAGGACCAGCCAAGAGCCGAAGAGGAAGGTACCGAAGACAATCCGGAGTTTATTTGGATGTTACATGTCGATGGTGCTTCGAACACCAACGGTTGCGGTGTAGGTTTAATTCTTGCTGGTTCGAATGGGCAGATTATTGAATATGCTCTTCGGTTTTCTTTTCAAGCTTCAAATAATCAGGCAGAGTATGAAGTACTCATTGCTGGACTTAGAATCTCCCAAAAATGGAGATCAAAAGAGTCAAAGTTTTTTCCGATTCATAGCTGGTGGTGAATCAAGTGAAAGGTGATTTCGAAGCTCGAAATCCAAATATGATCCGATACCTAGAAAAAGTCCGAAGCCTGATATCTGGGTTGGAGCATTTTGAAATTGTTCATGTGCCAAGGACAGAAAATTCTCGGGCAGATGCTCTTTTTCAAGACTTGCAACCACTGCACCGGATTCTCTCGGGAGGACATATGTGGAATATCTTGAAAACCCCAGCATAGCGAATTCCCAGTTGAAATCTGTCAAGTTGAACATGAATCTTCATGGATGGACCCAATTCTCAAGTTTTTAAGAGAAGGCATCTTACCCGAAGACAAGCTGGAAGCTAAGCAGCTTCGATGGATAGCCTCTCAATATGTTATCTTGGATGAAGCATTGTATGAAAGGTCATTCACACAACCTTTGCTGAAATGTTTAGGCCCATCCGATGTAGATTATGCACTCAGGGAAGTGCATGAAGGAATATGTGGAGATCATCTGGGGGCAGATCTTTGACATACAAAATAATCCGTCAAGATTATTATTGGCCAACCATCCAGAAGGATTCTGCTGAATTTGTCCAAGATGTGATCCTTGTCAGAGATATGCCAATATACGAAGACGACCTGCTAATCAGTTAACTCCATTGACAGCTCCCTGGCCTTTTGCACAATGGGGAATAGACATTCTTGATCCGTTTCCTCCAGCTTCTGGGCAGCAGAAATTTCTTATAGTAGCAACAATTTCTATGCCTGTTGGACTTGAACAAAAACTTCACCAAACGAAAATTATCTGAGTCATTTGTCATGACTCATGATTCCCATCGAGGTTGTCTCAAGCCTTCTTCTCATTTTGACCCTTTATTAGCAATCCAAATTTCTTTCTCTAGGGGCATGCGGTATCTCTCTGCTGCACATGTTCATACTTATCTCAATCTGTTCTGTACTATTGTTTCCTTAGATGTGTTATCATCACTGCCAATGTAGTCGTCTTTTCAATCTGTCATTCATTCTCGAGAAATGCACCTGTAGGATGCTTGCTTTTCTTGCATGGACCCTTTGTTGTTCTATATTCCAATCAATTCAATTTTTTAGACATATTGCCTTTCAGCTCTCCACCAATGAATCTTTAATTAGCACATTTTGTATGCTTCCTCTGGTCGTGATACGCATCCATTTAGACATCTCCATGCCCAATGCTCATCGTAATTTTCTAATTCTCCTTTCCATACTCATGCTTCGACAGTGGAGTTGGGCTGAACCTGTCATCTACCATAAACTCAACGTGTAGACTTTCAAGAGTTAAGATAGCCCAAGCCAGGGATGCTAATATAATAATGTTGTCTGCTGCAAGTCCTCTTCTCTAAATATTTGATTGGAAGAGTAATGCTTTAAGAAGCACGGAATGAAAAAGGGAGCTCCCTGCCAGGGAGGCCGGCATGTACATGTTGCTGATTAGAGTGGTGATTTAGCACCCGAGAAAAACCAGAAAATGGGAAAAATAAAGGAAGAGGAAAGACCCTCTTCAACAAGTTTGATGCACTGTTTAGGCAATGTCCGTTTGTTGTACCGTGCATTACTGCTGGCTGGGATGCACGGTGCTTCCCTGGGTGCAATTAAATGTAGATTTCACCATCAATAATAATATTTTCTTTCACTTCTTGACAGATATATGTAACACATTATTTATGAACCCAGTGTCTGCATTGTGCTGAACCTTGTTAAGATACTGATTTTATATTTTCAGCTTCTTCTTGCTCTTGGTGCTAAGTTGGAGCATGTCATTACTCAGTTGGCACATGAGGTTGCTGAAAAACATTCAGCAATTCAAGGTGATCTAATAGTTCAGCCATCAGATGATCACTTTTGGTTCCACCGGCCCCGTATTGTCCTATACTTGATGCACTTCATCCTCTTTCAAAATGCCTTCGAGATTGCATTTTTCTTCTGGATACTGGTAAGTAGCATAAAAAATAAAATCATTTTTCATTTTATCGAGATTAATGGATAAACAAGCCGGGCTTTTATATATCACTTAGAAACTTCGTCAGTATTCTAACCATTTTGTATGTATGTATTTACATTTGCACTCTTTCCTCGAGGATAGGAAAAGTTTTTTTTTGTCAGATAAATCTAATGACCTGTTAACAGTTCAAATATTAAACGGACTACTAATGATATTTTTTCCCCTTCAGACTACTTATGGCTTTGATTCCTGCATCATGGATCATACTGGTTTTATCATCCCCAGACTTGTGATTGGGTTAGCAAGCAACCTCTCACCTTTTTTTTTTATTAATATCTACCGGTAATATTATAAGAAAACTTACATGGTTTTTGTTTCATGGCAGGGTCATCATCCAGCTTCTTTGCAGCTACAGTACTCTACCACTATATGCCATCGTAACCCAGGTGAGCATGGTATCGAATTGTTAACTTAAGCGGATTAATTGGCATGATGCTGAGTATTCTTTTATTTTTCTTTGTATCAAGATGGGGAGCTCCTTCAAGAGGGCCATATTTGATGAGCATGTTCAAGAGGGCCTCGTCGGCTGGGCTCGGAAGGTAAAGAGGCGGAAGGGGACAAAAATGGACAATGGACTTGCTGCATCAAGCCACAGTTCAGCAGAACCTTATGTCAAGATTGAGATGCAGCAACTCGTTGGGCAGAAGGAAGAGGGGAAAAGTGGAGATGCCGACACACACGTTCAGTAAATGACCAACTCCTATGACCCACTTCTTGAATAGCAACCATGATATTGTAAATTATAGAGCCAAACTTAAGATGATGCCAATATGAGTGCCAATATGAGTGCCTTTTTCCTGCGCGCCCTCTGCGATTTGTGCATTCAGAACATGCATCGCATATCCTGTTCTGTGATGCACTCGAGCGACTAGGTGTGCTGAGTTCTCTCTTCCAAGATAGATTTAATTTACAAGCATGCGATCAAGTTTTACTAGATTGTTATCGCTAATATAATGGAGAAATGGATGGCATAAAATAATACAGGTGACGTGAAGCTTGCTTCTTTTTTTTTTTTTTGGCAACAAAAATATCTTGTCCTCTTGTGGCAGCTTGGGGTAGGCCTGTTTTTAAAGCTGTGGTGTTGAATACGCATCTTTCGACCATTTTTATCCAGACCGATCAGAGGCGGTTGCACAAAATCCAATTCAACCTTAATTCATGCCCAATAAAATTAGAATCATACATCTTGTTCATCTTCCATATCCATGGTGCAAACAGGGTAAAGATCAGGACAGATCTGGATCTCCGGGACCCGCTTGTTCCCTCTAGTTGAGATAAATATTTGAAATGATTTCTCAACGTTAGAATGGTCAACATCAGACTGCCATCTTTTCTTAACATGAGCAAAGGGGGACATGACATCCCCAACCTCCCATGTATCGTACTCCAGACATGGTTGACTGACAACATCCACGATCTTTAAATCTAAGTGACGAAATAATTTATTCATACAGTTAAAAATAACCAACCGATCCGGCAACAATTAAAGAATAACATCATGCAAGTAAAATAAATAAACAAAATACTTAAAACGATCCCCAAAAAATAAAATGTTTTAAGGCCTTTGTTTTCCTTGGTCTGGTAGATACTACAGACAGCAAACCTGAACATCATGCATTCCCTCGTTCGCTAAGAAAAGAATTTCATGCATGGTTGAATATTTGCATCTGTACTCTCATAAAAATACAGGAGATTCCTGCTGTACCAAATGTAAGTGATACCTCGGAGCAAGTCCTGACTCTACCAATTCCCGCCATATCATGATGCCATAAGTTAATCCACGCTGCTGGAATTCTACTCCCATTCATTTGAGGTTCATCAAAATCCTTAGGTTACCACTTGCAGGCTTGCCTCTGGATTTTCGAATTGTGGGAGGTCTTGCCTCCCTTGTCCTTGTAGGAATTTCTTGAAGCCAAAGCCTTCCGCCCACCCAGAGCAGCTGATATAGCTCGCTTCCTCTGCTTGTTCAGGCGCTTCATCAGTACATGATCACTTTCATCCGGCTCATCACTATCCTCCTGGAACAATATACACTCACCAATTTAGACAGACCAGTAAATCTCATGGAGTAAACAAACTTTATTTTCACCAAATATCTAAATTAAAGTTATGCACGAAAAAGTATATCCAATAATAGCACATGAATTAAAACTACAAAGACCAACTAGGCAAGGCTCCATGGATATATGCCCAGATGATTTTGAAGACAGAGAAGAATAATTAACATGAACCTCCTTAAAAAAATTCTCTTGCAACAATTTCATACATATGCCATACATACATACATACATACATATATATATATATATATATATGCAGATATTTCAGGCTGGATATTCAGAATTCAAGTTCATAAACCAGAAGTCCCTAAAGTTAATTACATTCCACTTAGGGTTTGGATCCTACATTCCTCAGATTTGGATCTAGTTCAGACTTTTTCTCTTACTGAAACTATTTTCTAGTTCGAGTCCATTACAGAGATTAAACATGCTAACCCCTTTTATGACCTTCCAAAATTATGGTTTCTTACATAATTTTCCTCTCAACTTTTATAATGTGAAGTTTGAGTAGTATTGCTTTCGATCTATATTACCTTACATATGCATGAATAATCAAAATTGTAAAGAATTTGTTTACTTTCATAATAATCTGTTTTTCTTACGATTCTTACTAGTTTCTAGCTAAATGTGACAAGTGACAACTATTTTAACTCATTTATTGTTTATATTCTTCTTCTACTTTGGGTGAGTTGATAGAGGGAGCTCGGGAAACTAGATTTTCACACTTATCCACGTTTCTAGGTGATATTGCAACCAGCAGAAACTAGTTTCTGCAAAGAATACACAAGTGCAGAAACGATTGGATATAAATAGATTGTGCACATTGCAACCAACAGAAAATAATTTATGTAAATAATACATTAAGTGCAGAAAAGATTGGATATAAGTGCTTGTTGTTTTAAGAAGCTAATTTGTTTAAAACAACTTTGCTGTTATGATGCATGTACAAAATATAATATGCGAGACAAACAAGAATTGCCAGGAGAAGCATATGGAGCCGAGAATTGTTACAGAAAAATTTAAGAGCTGTTTTAGAACACTAGAGCCATTTAGGGAATGACAAAAGAAAATCACAACACCTTATTGATAATCATCAAAGTGAAGATGTAATTGGAAAAAAACTCAACACAACTACTGGAATATATTGTCGTATTAATAATATCAGAATACATCAGAGGCAAATCTTGCAAAAGATGACTTATAAATTAGGAAAATATGCATTTTATCATGAAATCAGAGGGAAATTTTTTTTTTCTAAAATATCCTTGAAAAGGATTAATTTCACTGGCAATAAGAATCCATTTTTCAAAATATTCACTTCCATCTCCCACTTGTTTATCATCGGAAAAGAACATAATTACCTGAAAATTCATTATATTATCACCTGTTAATCAATTTTTTTTATTAATTCTATAGGCAAGTAGATGATATTAATTTACAACATCATTGTGAATTGCAATGCTTCATAAATGTAATGAGATCCAGGATTAAGCAATAAAGGAATCCAACTACACTAACCAATAGCACAAGATGGAGCAGGAATGGGTATGAAACCAAAGAAATACACCAGTCAAAGTGCCTGCAAATTTAACCTCAAGCACATTGCACCGTATTTCCAATGTGTTTACTCACAAAAGAAAAGCTCCAAACTGGCAATCGATTGCTAAACATCTAAACTTGATATTAAACCCAAAAAAAAGAAAGAATCAAGTTATGGATGTAGATATGAGTTTTAGCTTCAAAGAAAGCACCTTCTCTCCTATCAACAAAGTTTCATCCTCATTGCTTATGCTGGCATTACATAAAACAGAATCCTCTGACCTTTTGCTATTATTGTAACTCGTACTGGTTTCATGCTGTAAAAGTTAACATGAACATGACTTGCAGAAGGATGTGACGAAACACAACCACAGAATTTCTTCCATATTTGATAATAGATCAAAATCTCAATTCACAAACCTCTCTTGCATAGAAAATCTCAGCTTTCCTTGTATCACTTAATTTAGGAGAATGACAGAGTGCTTCAACAGCAGCCTTGTCACCACAGCTCTCCGATAACTCATGCTGCACAATCCATGTTATGCAAATGATGTTTCATATAATAACAACTAAATAACATTTATAACAAGAAAAAATTATGAGTAATGACTAGTGACTAGTGAAATAATTAGAAATGTCCTCAACAATCTATCTGAATCTCCAATGAATTTCAAGTAAGTTCTTTAGTAAACATTAAATTTCTAGTTCAGTTTTAGTTCATATTTTTCATGCTATATCAATGTATTTTACATTAATGCAAGTCGGTACATGGGTCAGATTCAGATTAGATCTATGGAAGATCCCCATCCAGACCTGTAAAATTTATCAGGTTCTGATTTGGGCTTGGATCCAAAACTTTTCAAACATTTGCAATCTAGAGTAGTTCTCTACAAGGTCAGATCCAAGTTTTGATCCATTATTGAGTTTTAAATGGTAATCCTTAACAAATCTTCCAATCAAGATCTGACGTACCAACCATAGCACACCCTGCTGGTAAAATACCACTACAGTACCATGGTTCAGTTCAGCATATGAATCGAACTGGTCTTTGCCGGTCTGAATTGAATGGGACCACACTGCACCGCCCTGTATTGCCCAAAACTGGAGTGTATAACGTACCATATTGACCTATACCATCTAGTTTTGGCCATACTGTAACAAAAAGTAAGACAAACGGACAGGAAGCTCTGTATGGGGTGTGTGCTGTACCGTAATGGGAATGTACCGGCACAATACCCAAAACCGAGATGTAGACCTTGCTTCCAATATTGTCATTTCTTTTATATCCTTAAAGAATTCCAATTTTCAGCTTGAATGCTTTTTCCACCATGAATCAATCTTATGGTTCTAGATTATTTAAAATCCTAAGTTCACTGTATTCAGTCAGTGATTCTTACTGTTTTTCAGAAAAATGGAATGTAAAGACCTTCTACATGCAAACACTAGGCCCTTGCAGTACTTTTGTTTTTATAATTTTCCTAATATAGGTCATCAATAACTAACTTAAAAGCTAATATAATTTACAAACCTGGAATGCAGTATAAAAATATGTAGTACAAGTTTTTAACAAAATTATGTCATATTATATGTTATACACTTAAATGTACCAAAATTGAATAAGATTAAAATCAAATCCTACAGGCAGGAACAATATAGTGCAATAAGCTTGGCTGGTCCAATTTGGGAACCAAACAAAATTATATTCTAAATTCAGGCTATTGAGTACCATTTACTAGTTTGGGTTTGGTGATCTCTTTGGCACTTCAGTAAAGTTCATGAAATTTTTAGCTATTTTCCAAGTTGTCCAAGCTTGCTCAGTACCTGATCTGTCAAATGCAAGGAATTTAATTTTGTCACTACAGCATCATTGACTTCATTGCTGGTTTCCTCTTGCTCTGCAAGTGCAAGTTCTTCATCATCAGAGCTCAGAGTATCCTTTTGCCCAGTTCCTCCTTCAATGAACTGCACGATAATGCAAGCAGAAAGTTAGAAACACATAAAATGGCAATTTGAATATGTATAATATGAAAAAAAGAAATCCACAAAGAGTTGAGCAACAGTATGGATTTATAACATTGACCATCAGAATCGTCATTAGAAATAGAATCCAGTACGTGATAAAGTGAATGCACTATTAACAATCTGCCCTACTGCAAAATGCCACTTTCAGCATGAGGTAAAATGATTCTTCCCTTCAGTGTTTACAGGAATGATTACAGGTATATATAGAAGTAAATAGAAGTATCGTGCCATTTTTATGAGACTATACTAGATAAGGGATTAAAATGAGGTATAAAGTGATGGAGATGACCTGGCTGAGTTGATCATGAAAAAAAAGATAAAAGGCTGGCCTGGCAAACAGGTAGACTCGGATTTGAGCTGAAGATTTGAGAACAAGGGGGCTCTTGACAGGACCTGATTCCAAGTTGTGGAAGGAACTTGAAGAAGCTAATCATGAATATGGAAATGCAAAGAATCAAGCTAGGAACAAATGATATGACCTCAGTTGAGTATTGAAGCAGGTAAGGTTTATGATGTGAAAATATTTCGGAAGCACTGGTATAAAACTAATATTAGAAGTGTACTTATCAGGTTATAGTGTTAAAATTAAATCATATATATTCATAAAATGCTAGAATTAAAATATCTAGAAGTATGCTTACATCAACTTTAATTTGATATAATACGGCAGCATAAGACATGTTCATTTGAAGAGGAGAGGTGGAAGCATGATGCAGGAGGGGATATAGGGCAGCTAATGGATGATAAAAATGGGTTCGCCCAACTGCCCAAGTCATGTAAGAATGGCCCTAACCAAAACTAGGTTTGGTATTTATGTTTGATGCAAGTGTTACCTAGATAATCTAAGCATTCTCAAGTGTTGGATGCTGCAGTCTCCAAATACCAGCAAAGATGGCATATATATATGTATATATGTATGTGTGTGTGTGTGTGTCATTATTTTGGTGTTGAGAGTGTCAACTGATTGAATTTGTAAAGTCACTGGGTTTTGGATATTAGTGATGCATTGATTTATCACTCAACCTGATTGATTTATCCTCCTGTCCTAATTCTCACAAACAAAGTCTGTCTTGCTGCTTATCCAAGAAGGAGAAATGAAAAGGGAAGGAGAGCCATATATAAAATCAAAGAAACAAACTAATAGAACAGCCATGAGTTTATAAGTTGTTTAAGTTATTCCTCAGGTACATTAAGACTGCTTAAGATTGTGAAGATACTTAAGCAACCATTATAGCTTTTTATACTAACAGTGAAATGATGCTTCAGTTAAAACATCCAATACTCGAAATAAAGAGTCTTCTGCATGACACTTCAAAAAAAAATAGTGCTAAAAGTCAGCATTCTTTTTCCCAAAGCCAGCAGGTTGTTTCTGACTCCAAAAGTACCAAAACTTTAACAAACCTGAGCCAAACTGTAATAAGCCAAAAGGGAATTCAGAATGTGTATGGACCACCTTATGCACAATCTAAAGCTTGAATAGAAAACACATTATGATTACAGTATTTAGAATTATATGGACTTTTTATATATGTGGTGTGAATATTTATCCATATTTATTTATTATTTTTCCTAGATACATCTCCCTTCCTCTGGTTCCTCTTTGCCCTTTCTTCCTTCCAGTCCAGCTCTCCTCTACTCTTCCTCCTCATCCCTTGACCATCTTGACAAGTTTATGCAGTACTGACTGACCATGGCCATCCCCCACCAGCTATAACCCCATCCTTCCTCATCCAGTTACCCTGCCTGTCACAGCCCTTTCCTGCTAAAACTACCATCATCATGTGATGCCTATCAAGCCCTGAACTACCTCTCTATTATTGTCAGCCTATGCCTCTTAAGGAATCCACAACCCAACTATGCCATTTTGAATTCTATGATCACAAGCCAATTCCAGACAGCCAGACATTGACAATATGATACAGGCGAGGCCTGGACTAATGGTAACACAAAGCAAGCCCACCAAGCTAGCTGTTACGAACCCCGAGTGAGAGGAAGATTTCAAAACGAGTTCCACATCCTAGGCAGAAGATTACAGCATCTAAGGGCTGAACAATATAGCCACCGCAAAATAGATGGTTGGAAGAAAATACATTGAACATTTCAAACACAAACATAATATACACAAGTGTGAGTTTAAAGTATCTGCACAAGTGACACATGAATGGGTATAAAAGTCATGCAATATTTTTCAATTGTGAAATGGGGAATGTGATAAAATGCATTCATATTTGTACGTAAAGCCTAGTGTTTGTTTCACCAGGATGAAAAGTTAACTGAAGCTGTTAACAATATTAACTTGGAAGCATTAAGCAACAATGGTGTTGTGCACAACAAGATTAATTGTCACAAAATTGCATTTAAAAATATAGGCTCCATGCACTCAAGGCCACTAGGGTATTAAACATACATTTGGCATACCTTCTCTATCTCATCTTGGTCCTTTCGTGTAAATCCACTAGCAGCAAGTTCCCTGTCTAAGAATCCAGCTGATTTTGCTATAGAAGAAAAGGAAGGCCTGCCATTTTCCTCAGTGTCAGATTCTGAACTATCACCCTCTCCTCTGTCCTCTTGATCCGAAAGATTAAACCTGGAAAAGGAGAAAAAGTACAATCATACATACTCACAATAATTAGGATCCAACCTGCAGCCCTGTGGTGCCCATGGCACAGAAAAGTGCATTAGAAAATAGATCAGGCAGAAGGAATAGCTTCAACAGAACATGTACATCACAAAATTTAAGCATTGTATGGTGGCATTTGGTGACCCAAATGGGATCACTATGGTAGTTTTAGATCACCGGTGATCCTCATCCTAGGGTAATTTGATTCCCGATGATCTAAGATATTACATTTGACATATTATGTTCCAGTTATTAAAGATCCCTGATTATCCATAAGTAACTTATTTGGAATGCCATGGAAATCCAAAACAACTAACTATATAATACCAATACTATCCCCGATCTATTCCACTTATTTTGTAACTACTAAACAGAATTCTCAAATAAATCATTGGAAAACATACAAGAATGACTAGCAATAGGTCCATGCAATATGTAGACTTGTATCCACACACCCATTACAATTTTGACAACAAAATTACCAATCCTATAAAAATATATTAATTATTATTATATAATTAATATTTTCATTTATACTTATATTATTATTTTAATACTAATATTTATTTTGATAGGAAAATAAGACAAATAGAAGTAACATATTAAATAGTTTCATAATATAAATATAAAGTACAATAATATATTTCAACTATAATTATAAAATATAATTGTAATATGATTAATAATATAATATAATATAACATATATACAAGAATATTATATATATGTAATATCAATATAATATAATATATAATATTAATATAATATATTAATGGTATATCGATATTCCTTTTTTTTTTTTGCTAGACTAATGAGCATTTTTATCCGCAAATTTCAGCCTAAGACCATTGCTCTGGGATGACGTTGGATAACTTGTCCTTGAGGATAGGTTTAAGATCAGCAGGTCGGGTGGTAGAAGTGGGGGTGATTTTGGATCATTACTATGTAGGATCACTTGGGTACAACCACATATAGTGATCTCATCACCTCCACGGCTATCACCCTTGATCTTGAGGGCATCACCCCATAACAAACACTCCCTACATGTCTCACACCATATTGAAAATCAAAAGATCTTGGAACATCTGGATCTAATGCAGATTCAGTTCCCTGTTTTCGCAACACGACCTTACATTTTTTTTATCTAATTAAATCATACCCAAAATTAAAGTTAAGACAGATTTTTTTTAATTCATTAAGATAAAGGTAATTTCAGTATCCAACACTGTTTATAATGTGACAAAATCAGAATAGGATATTGCTAATCACTTGAACAATAAAAGCATGAAAGAGCATTAATTCATGATCTGCATCAGTCTTTGCAGAAATTTTTGAGAAGGGCCAAGGTATAATGAAACACAACCAAATGTATAAAAAATGATGAATAGCGCTTGAAGTATAAGGACACTGTTCTGAAAATCCCTCCGTGCCAACAACCGGCACCCATCCTTAGGCAAGGCAGCCTATACAGTTAACCCTAATACAAAATGGATGCCTAGGCAGCTCACCTAACTTGGTCCTAACTAGGAATTCATCCTCTCCCCCGACAGTAGCAGCTATAATCAACTGCAGGGACTTGCTGCTGTTGTACCCAACAGAACAAAAAAAAATAATGGGAGACAAATAAATAAAGAGGAAGACGAGAGGGATTGCTTCCTTTACAAACAGGGGTATTTGATAAAAGTTTGGCTAGTTATGAATCTGCCAAATGATTTAGTCCCAAAGAAATATCTATCAAATAGAACCATAACCAATATGGAACTTTCCTATGACCGTCCCTAGCTACAAAAAAAAAAAAAAAGCAACTTTAGAAAAGTGAACATCCACGGAATGATACCATATCCTTTTATTTTTTGAGTCAATATCTTTGAGTTCCACTAGAATGACATGACTTTCCTATGCCCCTTCAGCTCCATGAAAGTGAATTTCTGATGAAGTGGAACTTAGCTTTTCACTTTATTTTTGACTGGATCTCTAACTTCCACTAAAAATATTCAAAAATAAAGAATAAATTGATAAATTGTGTATTTAACACTCTGTTGCATGACAAGGTTTTAGCCTATAAAGCAGGGAATTCTAAACCATCTCCTTTTCCTTTCTGTAATGCTGTGTTGGTATGCCTTTCCATATACGCCTAGAATGTACAGAAGTGACCTTATCATCATTTGGTTATTATAAACTAATCTTTCCTCTTTAGTTTATCAAGTTCATTTTACCTTTCCCCTTTTTTTTACTATTTCCATTTTGCAGTTTTGCATATTAGTTATAGTTTTAAAAGCATCAAGTCTTTCAGGAATAAGGTCGAGATCATGTCTTCCACGACTTCAACCAATGTCAATTCCAAAAGAGATCCAAGTTGAAATTCTATTAAGATAAATAAGAATGACTGATAAGATTTAATATAATCATCACAGACATGTGACAAATTTCGGTATACATTAGGTTTGAAAGGGACACTGTCCGTATTAACAATTACACTGATTCTTGCAAGAATGTCCAAGGTCCCAAATATGTTAAGGACAAGCAATTGAATATTTGATAGCACGAACAAAATAAAAGGAAAGAGAGAGAAGATTGAGGGAATGCGAGTGAACGTTTGTGATTGTTGACTTTGCAACTAAGCAATAGTCTTTACTGGCATCAAGTAAATGTTTATGATTCTTGACAAGAACAATGCTTTGTGTTTGGATGACATTTTGCTGATTCATTAATGATAACCTCAAGCATATTTAGGATGAATAGATTCAGAATATTGTTACAAGAGTAACAAAGTCATGATCAATCCATGAAGATTAACCATCTCATTAGATGAGTACAGAAATATCATATATCAAGATGATGTTGCTTTAAAGAATTTTTAATGATCAGGTAACAAGAGAAGCATCTCAACAAAAAAAAAACAAAACAAAACAAAGCATAGTAAATATGTTATTATGCATGTATGCATCCCAGACTTTGCATTTGCTGATGAAACAGTGCAAATAATTTACCATGAAGCTTGGTGATAAATTTCCTTTTCCCTGACTAATAGTTTGCAGTAGTGAAGTATCACAATCAGATAGAAGATCTCAAAACTTTGCACAAATATTGTTCCTATGGACTCTCATGATAACAGCAATCAATAGATAAAAGCTGCAAGACTAACATAAATTTGACCTGATGTGCTCTACTGGTTAAAGGAAAAAACTTGATGCATAGATAAACTCCTTCAAACACCCATCAGTAAAAGAAAAAGTCAGAGGAGAGGAGAGGAGAGGGGGTGGGGGACTAAAGTTAAACACCAAGAAGTCAATGTATTTTAACATAAATTAAGTGTTTTAGCTACGAACCTCTTGCTAAAGAACTTGTAGATGCACCCAACATCACGATCAAAGTACCTGAAACAGGGAAGCATTTTAGAAATGCAAAACCAAAATACAGATATTAGCATAAATCAGAAGTGAAAAGAATCAGTAAAAATTAATCTTAAGCAAATTAAAATGGGGAAACAGCATACTATTTAAATGACCAACAATTCAAACAAGAACAAAATAAATATGCCACATACATCTGTGCATTGTGATGTGAAACCGATACCATCTGAGGGAAATCAATCATGGTGACCCTTTCATCATCATCAATCTATAACAAGGAGATCAAGCGTAATCAGTGCAGAGATTGAAGCCAAGATAAATGAGCAAGGTTCACACTTATAAGTCTTCCAGTATGCCTATTTAACCATCAAATAACTCATCCTACTCAATCTTACATTCAAATTACAATTTTAGTGCAAGCTCCGAAAGGGATCCACATAACTGAACCAAAGAATAGTTTTTCGATACCATAAAACTACAATAACACAATTTTTTCATTGAACACAAAGAAACAGTATTTAAATATGTTGTATCATAGTTTCTGATAGATATAGAAACACAGAATCAACAGGAAGATAAAAACATTGTTAATAGAACATGCTGCTAACTTCTAAGATTTCTGTGCTGATTAAGTGATACTATTCAAAGAGATCTATAAGTGGCACATTGGAACACATTAAAATGCATGTAAAGGGCACTGCTAAGGTGGTAGCACAGTTGGTGGGGGCTCATGCTCACGTCTCTCCGATCACGGGTTCGAGGCGTGATCCATGCGGTGACTCGATTAAATCCAGGAATTTTTCCTAGGGTACGTGACTGGGGAGGGAGCATTCTACTCTGGCAGCTTAGTGGGGTCAGGCTGACGTACTCACCTTCGGGAGGGGAGGGTATTGCGAAAAAATAGCTACCCGAATCGAACATGGCTTGGCAGGACGGGGGCCCAGTGGGAGTAGCTACAGCGGGGATTTTCCTTCCCCCATCCCTTTTTTTCACCAAAAAAAAAAAATGCATGTAAAGGGCATGGATATATGATCCCTGATACATGACCCAGATGCTAACCATTTTAGATGCCTAGAATACAGACATCAGGTTCTATCATGCTGGAATGAGGCAGGCATAACCATGTACAACATTCAAATATCAAAGAAATGAACAATATGGAGAAGTCCATAGTGGTATTGGCAAGGTTATGAATTCTCAGGATCCTAACCATATGAATGCACATTGACCCTGGTATGGTTGACTTAAATTCTTGCATGGTACCCTCATAGGATGAATCATATTTTTCTATGGAATTCCTTTGACCAAAATATGATTTTTAAAGTCTGAATGTAGTAGGTAGATGTTTCTTGCTTTAGTGAGGTAAGTTTCAATTCATTTCCACTCCCCTTTAGGCACAATGGAGAAACAATTAAGTGACTTTTCTTTCATTTTTGAATCTTAGTTTGGCAAGAATAGAAGTGAAGTTTATGAATGAGAGACGGTGAAATTGTGAAGAAAGCTTTGCCCCAAAGCTCTATGAAAGCTAAGGACAGTGGTCATGAACTTCAATGATGTTTTAATCAAGATTTTAAATCTCGTGGGACGGGGTGTCCCGGTTTTTTCATGGACGGGATGCATTAGCATCCCGTCCTGTCCCGACACTCGGGACAGAGAATGTCCCAAGGTGTCCTGATTGAAATGCTAGCGGGACGTCCTATCCCGACACATGAGATCGTACCCCATCTCGGTGTCCCACTGAACGTCCCGTCGAGACCTGAATCCTTAGTTTTGACATCCAATGGCTAAGTGAAGAGTGAATGAGCAAAATGGTGATCAAAACAACATTACTAATTCATTCTCAAGTATTTGATATCTGATATGGCTAGGTATTATCCTGGTTATTCATTTGAAGGATCAGAAAGCTATATTTGATTTAAAGGGCCTTATGTAACAAGCAACATGTCTTCAACGTGCAAGCATATGGGCAACCTTTTAAATATATATTGCACCATATTGTTGCCATGGCAGAGCAAAGAAAAACCTGCATATCTTCAAAGGTCATGAGTCAATGTGTATTGACCTAGCATGGTCAACATAATTTGACACAACAGCATGTAATACACTATGATTTACAAAAATAAATAGTTGCTACATAGTATACATGAATAGTTCAAAAAATAGGGGTCATTATATAAAATTTACTTTCTTAAACATTGTGTTTCTTGACATTAACTTAAGGTTTGTGACAGTAAATTTGAAGTAGCATGTCTATTTCAAAAAAAGTTATCAAGAAATAAATATGCAATATCTGCAAGCACTCTTTATGTGAACTTATACAATAAATGAATCAGGTTAATGCATCTTTATTCTGTAATTATATCCAAAATTGTCTAGTCACTATGCTGCTTCAGAAATCTCTCAATATTTTCTTATAAATCATTTAACTTATCTTCCCTATGATGGCAAATGAATGGATTTATAATGGTCCACAAAACCTATTGGATCACTAGTAGTAGAATATCTTTTCCATCCATAATCTCACCAAAATTCAACACATACATCTCAGTTTCATATTAGCATTTAACAAATAGAAGCCTTCAAAATGTAGAATACAAATCAGCGTACAACTTAACAACAATACCTACTAAATGCAATCTACTTTTGAAATAGTTTTGTAGCCACACATTCCGAGTTCAAGATTTGATTTATATCTAAAGCAAAGAAGATAAAAATTGATCTAGGCAAGACACCCTTCAACCAAAACAAAGAACAGATTCTTCTATGCTAGAGATTCCACCCATTCTTTACATCAATGAATCATCAAAAATATTTTTAAAAAGGGAGAACATTCATAATCATGATAATTTAGTAAACAAGCTCCATAACAAAAGCCACCAACAAAAGCTGCATAATTAAGACTCCTAGCTATATATATATATATATATACAATTATCTCCACCTGATCTAGTCCCACCTCTCAAAATGAAGATCAAACTTGCAGCATATAATGTAAAGATAAAAGGAAAAAAGATGTGGGGCCCAAAGTCATCTTGAGAATTAAAACTTCATATGCTGATAATGTGCATGAAAAATAATCATGCTTCCAGAGAGGTGACTGCATACATTATTATCTGAGAATTAATTCATCAACCAGGACTGACCAAACACTCTTTAAAAATTTGAGTACTAGAAATCTTGAAAACGATCCGATCCCTTCAAGACGAAACTCCCTATGATAAAAATAATAAGGGTTTCTACTGTGCTCAAAATAAACCATGATTGAATCAACAGAAGTTGGTGACTGTGACCAACATGAAGTAGACTGACCACAAAGATGCAATGTAACTCAAGTAACAACTTTTAGACTTACTGCTAGGCCTACATTAATGTGAGAGAACCTAGAATTACTACTAGAGGGGATTTCAGATCACATACAACATGTAAAACCAAAAAGTTGCAAAATATAGATAACAAACAAAATTGGCTAAACAAGTGATTTAATTGCTGCCAGACTGGAGAAATTAACAGAAAACAACATAAAGTATTAGTGGAAACACGCAAACCATGATGTTAAATTCATTGAAGTCACAATGGATAAGACCATGCTCTGCTAGACGAACAACGAGACCAATAATTGTTTCAAAAACTTCATCTGGGTGTTGCAACTGCTTCACTTGAACACTGCATCAGAAGAATCAGTATTGCAGAAAGGCCCCTAAGTCAAAGAATAAACAAGGAAGAAGAGAGCACAACACTGAACATTCATGGATTCTAAGTTTATGCATACAGTGGATAGCCTTGGACAAGAGACATGACCACACAATGACGATTACAGTCCACAGCATCTGGAACAGGAAATCCATGCTCTCCTAAAGCCTTCACAGCATACAATAGCCAGTCATGTAAGATTGCTACTTCTAATGCTTAATGTCAAAAGGAAGCACATATTGACACAACAAACCTTCATAAAAGCATATTCCTTGAGTGCAGCAAGCCGTGACAAGTAGAGCCAATTATAATTGCTCCGATGCATCAAATAGTCTCTCTTAGATTTCACTGCCCTGAAAGAGATCCTACCCAACCTATGCAGCTTCATGGCCAAAACTGTCCCATCTTCTGTAGCGACCTCAAATATATCTTTTGAGGTGAAAGATGGGTATTAGTCAACATTAACATCAAAAGGAAAAAAAAAAGAAGATTTTGGTGATACATAAGAAGTGGATTAGTTTGAGAAGGAATACCCGACTCCTTCCCAACACCAATTTGGCGTCCAACAGCGGTAAACACTCCACGGTTCACCAGTGTTTTGATTGCAAGAAAATCGTATCCAAGATAGGTTAGCCGGAACCCATCATCTGAGCAAAAAGGGGCAGGTGAAGAAATAAATTTTCGAGTTCAAAATTTAAACTTGAGATCAAAATATACAAAGCAACGTACATTTGGAACTATCGTGATGTACTAGCTTGTGCTTCAGCAAATTCTTCAGCACCTTATAAGTGCCTCCATGCCTATAATTATAGACTTCTTATAGGTCAAAAAGAATAAAAGCACCACATCTCAAATTTCCATGAATCCGTTCCAAACCCTAATTCAATTAAAAAACAATTTCTTAGGGAAGAAAGAAGCTTACTTGAGGCCGGCAATCCGGTCGACAAGCTCCGCAGGAACGATCTCATGCTGAAACCGATGAAAATTCAAGCAAAGAGAGAAAAAATTGAGATTTTTGTTGCGGTCGATCTTTTCGATAAGAGGATAGAAGAGAAAAGAAGAATACGTTTCTCATGCCCATCTCGACAGCCGTAAGGACTCTAAAATCGTCCTTGCAGAGGTACCTCAGGGCGTCTACATCGAGCTTCATGGCTGCCGGCGGTTGTGGTGGCGCGGTACCAAGGTGGGGAAGTCGGGGGTGGAGATTGGAGTTCCCCGCCGCGTCGTCTAGGGCTGTAAAAAGCCACAGGGGTGGTGCGGGCCGCGGAAGAGCTGCTGTGGGGGGAGGGGTGCGGTGGGGCGACGAGCCGCACCCGCCGCGGGAGGGGAGTGTGGGTGGCGGCGCGGAGGAGACGGGCGGGTCGTCGAGCCGCAGGCGCCACGGGAGGGGGGATGTTGGGGGCGGCGCGGAGGGACCGCCGGCGGTAGTGACGGGCCGGGCGACAAGACACGACTGGCAAGGTTAAGGGGGCGCAGAAGACGTCCGGGGAAGACGGGAAGCGGCGGCGGTTTTAACGGAGAAAAAGTGGGGGAATATGAATGGTTATATTTTCTAATAATAAAATATTTAAAAAATAATATTATAATATAATAATTATTTTTTATAATAAAAATATTATTATTATTAATAATATTATTTGGTTAAAAAAAAAAAAAAGAAGAGGGGGATAAATTTCAGTGTAGACTATGAATTAATTTATGAATTTAATCGAGTCATCAGCGAGGATTCGTGACCAATAAAAAATGAGACTAAACCTTTACCAATCAGACTATCACCTTAGCGATAATAAAAAATTATTAAAAAGTATCGTAGTAACCTTCCTAAACAATTCTCGATTTCAAAATATTTATCGCACTTGATTTATATTCTATTAAAACCTAAAAATTTATTTTTAATCTAATATTTAAAAATAAATAAATTAAAAGTAAAAATATTAAAATAGTTTTTGAAATACTTTGATAAAATTTTATAATTCAAGATGCATATAATTTTTTAGGACTCCGTTTGGCTCGAAAAAATATTTTTTTTCAAAAAATTTATATTTCTTGTAACATATCGGAGAGAGTAAAGTTTTGAATATTTATTTAATTAAAAAATAATATATATTTAATTATTATTTTTATGAAAAAATTGTTGGAAATTGTGTCATAAAGCTAATCGTCTAAACTGTAGGTGGTTGTGATTGTATATGAATTTCTTAATGAATAAAAGTTATTCTTTTGGCTATTCATCATATATACATTTTCCTTAAAAGAACTATTGTGTGATTGAGTTCTTAGAACTATATTATATTTGATATAGAGAGGATATGTCGAGTAGTTCTTAAACTAGTTCACAACCAAATGATACATTATTATAGGACAGCGATGTATCGAGCGTAGGTTGTTGTATGTCATATTTGTTGGTTGTCCTCTTAACCAAGGAGTGTAGAGATATTGGTATGCCATACAGGTGAAATATATGACATCTCACTGAACGTGACCAACTGTGGAGCTCCTTTCTGCCAAAGGGTTGCTCGCGAAGGGATATGGGTATATGTGTCCCTCGGACCTAGCTCATCATGATAGCTTGCAAGCAACTCACTATACTTTGATGCCGAACTACTTGGATTTCTAATTTAGTGATGAAAGGCTTCTAGGTACAGTCAAGTACTTGTGGAGCGGTGATGGATCAAAATATGATTGACCCCTCCAAATGGTTTGGGGTGAATGACTCACTATGTCTCAATTTAGCAAAACATTAGCCAGGATAGTTCTTGTGATGAGTCACATAACTTATAAAGTTGAGACACGATCTGGATGTACCAGGTTAGGGTTGGCAATCAAACCTTAGGTCATCCTGAGCATTTTGAGGTCAAAAAGATGAATTATTCGGTAACCATATACCAGAGGTTCTAGAAAGTTGCTCTGCAATCTTCGACCTATCCGGACATTCGGGTATCATTACTAAATGATGACTTTGATTGGTATTGGAAGTATTCCAGTGCTACCGACTTAGTGTTCGAACTTATGGGGTCACACACCATAGAGGTTTCTATCTGATCTAAAGGTTGATCGATGATTGAGAATCGTTTGCCGTCACTGGAGGTCAATATGATTGACCATGTTCCAAGTGTCGACACTTGCAAGTGTCGACATTTTCAAGTGTCGACACTTGGAAAGTCGATATTAGGAAGTGTCGACACTTGGCAGTAACGAGCAGAAATTCTAGAAAAATTTTTTGAAAAGTTTTGACCTCAATTTGAATTTCGAATTCTAGTTGGTTTTGGCTCCAAGCCTTCATGGAATGATGGTCATTCTTTGGAAGGTTTTGACCTCAATTCAAATTTCGAATTTTGGCTGGTTTTAGCTCCAAGCTTTCATGGAATGATGGTCATTCTTGCCTTATGAGCTTAGAGCCAATTTAGTATGGCCCTTGACCTTTTCTCCCAATCACTCCTCCTTTCTCTTTCTCCCTCTCATGGCTGCCTCTATAAATAAGGATTGTTTTAGGGGCTACTTGTAGAGAAAAAAAAAAAGGAGTTTTCTTGTTGAATGAGATTACTAAAATTCTGAGAGGAAAAAGAAAAGGGGCTTGGGATGATTAGGGTTTTGGGTGTGTGACTACCTAGCGCTCAAGCTAGGTCTTGGAAAGAGAGCTAGTTAGGAAGGGTTCCACCTCTCCTCCTTGTCTTTCGAGAAGTAGATCGGCCTCCAGGATCCCAAGGAGCTAGCACTCTGAGGGAGTTTATCAGAATCGAGCCCTGGTGTGAACTACCCGTAGAGGCCAGACACGAGTGTGGATCGAAGGCATTTCACAACCTCCTTCTAAAGGTATAATGGTAAGGTATCCTTATGCCTTTTGGTTCTTTTCCTGCTTATGATGTCTTTTGCATGCTACATTATCATACTTGTTCCTGTTGCAGGTAGATTGGTAGATCGTTTTGATCGATCTACCAAGCCTTCTGCTAGCTTATTTTAAAATTATTTTAAAATACATTTTTTCTGCCATGCATGCTTGTTTTGCTTTCTTTCAATGGTATCAGAGCCAGGTTCTTCGTAGTATAATAATGCTAGCATACTTTAACATCATAGTTTTCTTTTAAAGTACTTGGATTGAGTACTTCACCATGGCCGTCCGGTCATAGGAGAGAAGTAGGGATGCAAGACCCTCTCTTCCCATTCAATGGGATCTTTTATGGCGTGTAGGGGTGCCGCTTATGATTGACTCATGAAGAAGAAAAATAAAAGAAAATGTAGATTAAAATGTTTTAATCTAATGTTATGATCATAAAATAAATTTAGATGAGATCTAAGAGTTTTGTTTTGATCGGTTTTGATTAAAAGTTAAAAAAAAAAAAAATTTGAAATCACTATTTTTGCCTTGCGACAGGCCTTAAGTCGACCCAAGTGTTGACACTTGAGTCGACTCATGCATGCATACAGAAAATATGACTTTCTGTTAACACTCTGTCTCAGGCCTTGAGTCGATACTTGAGTCGACTCATGAGTGCGAAGTATCGACACTTGAGTCGACTCATGAGTGCATAGTGTCGGCACTTGACCTGAGAATGCAGAAAAACAGTGAATTCAAATTCCGATTCGTTATAAAATTGTTTTACATTATAACTTTGTATGTTACTCAGTACTTAACATATCAATGGGTGAAAGCTGAGCATCATAGGCCAGCAGGACGATTGCAACCCCTTACTATTCCAGTATGAAAGTGGGGAGCATATCACGATAAAATTTGTTTTGGAATTGCCAAGGACTCTTAGAGGAGTTGATATCATCTAGGTGATTGTAGACCAATTGACTAAGTCAGCACATTTATTATCTATCGAAGTCAATTTCTTTTTAAAAGGGTTAGCCAAGTTATATATAGATGCAATTGTTAGACTTCACGATATTCTAGTGTCTATTGTATCTAATAGAGATACAAGATTTGTCTCACAATTTTGCAAAAGATTATATCAAGCCATGAAGACTAAGTTAGAGTCCAGTATGGCCTTTCATCCCCAGATAGATGGTCAGTTAAAAAGAATGATTCAAACACTAGAAGATATGTTGAAGGCATGTGTTTTATATTTGAAAAGATCTTGGGATGAATATTTACCACCGGTGGAATTTGCATATAATAATAGTTACTAGGCTACTATTTAGATGGATCCCTTTAAAGCTCTATATGGATGGAGGTGTACAACTCCTATATGTTGGAATAATGTTGGTGAGAAAAAACTTCTGGGATCAAAAATTGTTCAGCAAATTACAGATAAAATTTAGCTCATTAAAAAGTGACTCCTTTCAGCTTAGAGTCAACAAAAAAGCTATGTGGATTATAGGAGAAGAGAATTAGAATTTCAAGTTGGAGATCATGTATTTCTCAAAGTGTCTCCTACTAAGGAAGGATGAGATTCGGGCTATGAGTGATGCGGGACGGGATGGTGATGAGTGATGTGCCATGCTTATCTTAATTATATATATATATATATATTTGTATTTTGAGAGTAATAACTAATATCCTAATAGCAAAAGCAAACAGAAAGACATAAAGAAAATAAAGTGACAACTAGTTATCGAGATTACCTACCTGCATGCAGATCTTGTCAAATAACTGTAAGGGAGGATCATGGTGATTGAGAAACCACCCTAGATTAGGTTACCTACTTTTGAGTTTCAGATCTAGAGGAAGGGAAGGGGTTTAAATTTACCAATATGCTTTGAAATTCTCTCGGTTGAAGATCTAGATCGCAACACTCTAGAGTTGACGAACCCGACTCCAAAACAGACCGATCCGGCGTCTGGACTCCAGTCATACCGGTTCCAAAGCAAGGACTCCGATCTTCAGAGTTAGATCTCGA
Source organism: Areca catechu (assembly GCA_021397845.1). Classification (NCBI taxonomy): domain Eukaryota; kingdom Viridiplantae; phylum Streptophyta; class Magnoliopsida; order Arecales; family Arecaceae; genus Areca; species Areca catechu. The sequence goes on along the minus strand of CM038047.1, from coordinate 43,490,184 downwards.
AAGGATCTACAAAAAAAATATCAGAGTGATTACTGGAAAAGTGCTAAGAATGCCAAGAACTCAGAAGAATAGAGTTAAAGGGGGGAAGAAGGTTGGCGTCAAGGTTGATTGTGCTCCCGGGGTCTTCTTCTTCGACTTGCTTCCGGAATCTCTTCATAGGATTGGATATAGACCTTAAAAAAAGTCTTCAAATGATAGATTTGATAGAAGAATCGAAACCGATAAGTAAAGCGTCGCACCCTACAAAACTTGGACATTGCACCCAAGTTGTTCTAGGCGTCTCACCTAGCACCTTCAAGCAAACTAGCATGGAGGAATTACGAAACTTAGACGTCACACCCAAGTTGTTCTAGGCGTCTCACCAAGCACCTTCAAGCAAATTAACTATTGAGGAATTGGAGAAAATGTAACGGCACTTTGTCTTTTCATTACTCAAAATATCATGCTTACAAAGAAGGGTTTTGGGCTCTATTTATAGCCTCATTACAAGTAGAAAGATGGGTTGAAATTCAAATTCAAAATAAAAGAAGATGGAATTACAATTAAGGTTTTGGAATATGTGCCAATGCTTCATAAAGATGGTTATCTTGACTTGATCTTCCATCCTTTTCTTTCCTTGGTCGATTGAAGTTAAATTGCTGCATTTAAATGGGAGTGGAGCCCACCTAAAACACCTCCAAGAGAGAGAATTCGTGGGGAAGAGAAGAGAATTTGTGAGAAGTAGACAAGATTTAACCAACTCTCTTAAATGCCTTCAAAGCTTGTGCCATTTAATTCTCTTAAATACCTTCAAAACTTGTGCCATTTAATTATCTTAAATGCCTATAAAAAGCTTTCTTCAAGAAACTCCCTCCACCTTTAAAGCTCCTTAATTGCTACCTTCAAAGCTCCTTCCACCGATTTTAAACTTTTTGTTTGGTGAGAGAATACGTGAAAGGTTTTCTTGGAGAAAGAATTTGCATGGAGCTTCCAACCAAATAAATGTTGATAGATGTGGTCCCCTCTTTGCTTCCTTCATGTGATGTAGACTTAGTCAACTCCAAACAAAAATAACTCAGGTCCCATTAAACCCAAAATGGACCCAAAGACTAATTACTAGACCCAAACAAACAATTTAGACCCAATTGGACCAATTACAACTTAATAATAAAGATAAGGTGTCATGGATGCTTATTTCTGGTTCTGGTGTCCCCATCAGTGAGGTAAGCTAAGCCTCTAATATGTGGATCATTTTGAAATCTTGGAGAAGGTTGGAATAGTAGCTTACCGTCTTGCTTTACCACCTTGTTTTGCCAAAGTTCATAATATCTTTCGTGTCTTTATGCTAAGAAAGTATGTACATGATATTAATCATGTGATCGAGTTTAGACTGCTTCAATTCAAGGAAGATTTGTCTTATTAGGAGCAACTAGTAAGAATTATAGACACAAAGGAGCAAGTCTTGAGGTGATGTATTATTCCTTATATCAAAGTGTAGTAGAGCAACCATTTAAAATAAGAAGCCACTTGGAAACTTGAAGAGATCATGCAAGCCAAGTACCCTCGCTATTTCATGAATCGGGTATGTCAATTTCGAGGCCAAATTTTTTTTTAGAAAGGAAACATGTGAGGCCCAGCCCACTTGGGCTTGTTTTGGGTTGAAGTCGTTTAAAAAAAAATATCAAAAAATAGGGGATCCTATCATCTACTCATTCATCCATTGAAACAATGCGAATGATTGGAGAGATCATTATAGGTAGGTGTGGAATGGTCGGAGAGCTTTTGGCATTGGTTGGATTGGCGAACGGCTAGACTTATCTACCATTGAGTCGAGATAATCCTCTTCCGAGCCATTTCCTTTAAATTCCCCGCCATCTTTTGATCCCACCATAATCGCGCTTTCCACCACCCTCTTCCCTATCTTTGGTAGCCGTGGACTATCATTGCTAAGCCTCCCTTCTTGGAAATCCTTTTTCTTTCTCCCCCTCCTTTGGTATAGGAAGTTTTGAGCCATTCGTCTCCCTTTAGCTACAGGAAATCAGTGTCATCAACTATGCCCCGTCATCGCCACCATGTTGGTAAGCCCTCCCCTCTCCCTCTTTTGTTTTCTTCTTGGCCTAGAATGTTGCCATCGTAGCAGTAAAGGGCAGAGCCCCATCCCTTCTCTTTCCCTTTTGGCTTCCTCGTTGGTGGCCAGACCGCCATCTTTGGCCACCATCGACTATAATGTCTCGACCCCCTCTTTTCCCTCAAGTGTATACATTAGATCACTACCCCCTCCATTTTTCTAGCCTCCCTCGTAGGAAGGGTCCTGTTCAGCCAAACATAAAGAAGGAAAACAGGAAGAAAGAAAGAAAAGAAAGAAGAAAAAGAAGGTAAGAGAGAGAAGAGAGAGAAAGAGAGAGAGAAAAGAAAAATAAATAAATAAATAAATGATTTAATCTAGATAAATCTTTTGTCAATCAAATCAAATCTCAGATCAAATTACAACCAAACCTAGATATATACTTGACTAGAAAATCTCTGTCATTCAAAATTCTTTTTTTTGGATTAAAGGTTAATTGTATAAATAATTTATTTTGCCAGTGTCTTCATCATCTCTATTGGTAGAGGCATGCCATACTTAGGATTTGAATCACGTATCACTAGTAGAATTATTTTCTCTAAATTATCTCTACCTCTAGTATGCTTTATCATGTATGATCTATTTTAAAGATTGATTTATTATCGTGTTATATCTCTCAGAGTAAGTACAATCCGTGCTTCATAGAATGTTAAGCATGTATATTGATAATGAATTGTATTGCATTGAAAATATGTTATTTATTAATATTAGTACTCTCTAGTCCGACTATGATCATACGAGTTAGGATCTAGTTTTCTTTTGGACCTCCAATGGAATGATTACTGGTACATGACTGATGGATGGTATGTTATAGTCATGAGGTAGTTTCTTTATGGACCTAGCCACGTGGAGCTGATCACTGGCACATGATGAAGTAGCATTTTTTTTCGTATGATATCAAAGCTAGTATCCTTCTAAATCTCTAGTGGGGTGATCATTGGTATATAGCCAATGAACAATATATGTAATCAAGATTTACCCTCTTTTGGGACTAGCCACGGATCGATTATGGCCATAGTTAGAAGGACTATGAGAGTAGGAGTAGATGGCAATCCTTGATTATTTTTGAAAATATATTATAGTCAAATGTGCATAATTAGAAATTTATATCAATTGATCAAATATATTTAATTGGCTTATCTTTATGGATAATCATTCAATTAGAAGTATGATAACTCATTGAGCCTATAAAGCCCATTCCTTTTTTTATATTTTATTTTAGATCCAAAATATTATTTAAGCATTGGGACCGATCAATAAGGAGCTTAGGACATAGATATCATCTCCTTGATTCATATTCTATTTTGAATTTTTAGTTGAACTTTATTTTCTTATCAATCTCGATGAACAATTTTTATTATTGAATAAATAGATTGGTGAATTTATTTTTATCATTGCTGATTGGATGATGGTTGATTTGAGCATTGTTAAAAAGATAGGCCTTGCATATATGATAGGATTAAACTCTAAGAAAATATAGCCGTATGTCATATATCTGGTTCAAGCCTCAAGTGGAGGCATGACAACAATTTAGTCAAATATCACATGGAAATTGATGTTGAAGACAAATCTTTAAAGATCTTTTGGTAGCAATAAATCTTTGCTCCCAATACTTTTAAATATTTAACAAACAGTTAGAAAAAGAAAAAGGGTTTCATCATACATCTTTTTCAGTTCAGTTCATTTTTTTTTGTTGTGTTTTGTAGAAAAAAAAGAAAGCAATATCGAACATGCCTCCTCATTAAGTGAAAATAAACAATAAATTCAACGGGTTAAACTGACTTTATTTATATGATTGTTCAAAGAATGGTTCATATGCTAGAAATGAAAATGAAAAGGTTTGCCATTCCAATTGGGATCCGTGCTGGTATGTACCAACCATACTATATTATTTTGATATCGAGCTGGTATATAAAAATAACGTACCGGTACTTGTTACATCAAACTAGCCCCTATACTATAATATTCATTTATTATAATAGGATGATATTGTTATGGAGTCCGATATACTACTGATTTAAAGGTCGATGGCAAGTCAATGTTTAATATTATTGCAGATCACCAAGTTGGCTTTGCTGTCGTCACCGAGAAAAGGAAAAACAAAACAACTCCTTTCCCCCTCGCGCGCAGCGGGGCCTCGGGGTGGTCTCCGTGTGCGTTCTGCGCGGTCTCTGCAGGCTCTCCGCGCGAGCGTTCCGCACGGGCACACGTCCAGTGATTTTTTTTTTTTTAACAAATTTTTTATTCACTATTTGATAATTTTTTATTTTAAATTTTAAATAATTTTGAATTTAATCTTTGTAATGACCATAATGGTTATTTGAGGATATTTTGAATATTTTTTCTGCAATTTTAAACCTATAAATAGGCCTCTATCCCAACCCTTCAAAGTATCCAATATCTTAAACTTTCCATCTCTCCTCCTCATATTCCTCCATTTCAATTTTTGAGATCTTCCTCTCATTCCACTTTAAATTTTGAACTGAAGACGAGCTGATCGACGTCCATTTGAGATCATGCCACCGACGGGTATTGGAGTACTGGCTTTCGGGTTGTATCTTGGAAGAGAGCGTGTGGTCCAATTAGTCTTCGCACGAGAAGGGGACCAAATCTTCTTTAGGATAGTGGTTCTATCCACCTCCTGGACCAGATTCCTAACTTTATATTATAGTGTTTCTAAATTATTTTATTATACTTAATTTATTCTGCTGCATACTATAAAATTATTTTCAAACATTTCAAATATTTATATTAAAGATACATACATATATATATATATATATATATATATATATATATATATATATATATATATATATATATATATATATTTTTTTTTTTTTCCTGAGTTGCTAACTCAACGGTCTAAAAAAGATTTGGATTAGTTTATAGTATATATTATTTATAATTAATTATAATTTATTTATCTTGCTTATTATATATACATATAATAATATAATTATATTTTCTTTTTGTCATTTATAGCAAAATATCAGTTCCTTTGTATTGTGCAAAAATTAATTGAAGATTCCCTTGAACCTGTACTACAGCATGCAAACTAACCTTTAAAAGACTACATAAACAAATTAACCAAAGACTTTAGGATTTAGAGACAAATAATTTAATTAAAAATTATAACAAATCCGATCACACTAGTGATCATTTTAATAAAATCTTAATCCAAAAAAAGGGAGACACCTTTTTAGAAACATACATCCAAAAAAAATGCTAAGATTATTTAAACAAATCCTTAACAAAATTATTTTTATTTTCCAGATCTTCCTCTCTGAACCTAACTTGGACTTAATGGCAACCCTTAGGGATGACAACACTAGCCTTAAATATGAAAAGTTTGATAGATCCCATTTTAGAAGGTGGCAAAGCCAAATGAGATTTTAGCTAACTACCTTAGGACTTTGGTTAGTGATTGACCAGTCTGCTTGCTCCTCTAATTCAACCACACCAACTACCCCAGAAGAGGATTACCTATATAAAGGTAGAATCCTCAGTGCCCCGTTCGACTCACTTTACGACATTTACCTATCGACTAAGAGTGCAAAGGAATTATGGGATACCTTAGAGTCTGAATATGGCCTTGATGATGCTGGGGTTGAATGATTCAACATCGCATCATTCCTCAGGTTCAATATGGTAGAAGACATACCTATCAATGACCAACTTCACAAATTCCAAAGTACCTTAGAAAACTCTAAGCCAATAGAGATAAATTCTCTGAAGGATTTAAGGTCTCCAGCCTTCAAGATAAAATGCCTCATTCTTGGAATGGCTTTATTAAAAGTCAGCTCCAAAAGCAAGGATAGCTAACCCTAACTCAACTCTAAAACTCAATTAGGATAGAAGACCAACATAGGTCTAAAATCCAACAAACTAGAATCCCTAGTGTCCAAGCTAACCTAACCCAACAATACCAAACTAACAATACTAAACCAAAATCAAGGCCTAGATTCTAACCAAATCACCAATACCAATCAAACCAACCCTACCGTCCTAACCCGAACAAGTTCAAACCCAAGGGTAAAGCCTTTAAGGCCCATAACACTAGATCCAGCAAGCCTGCCCAGGGTCCAAGTGAAAGGTTCTGCTTTGTATAGGGAGGACGAATCATCTTGCAAGAGACTACTTTCATCGGAAGAAGGAGCCTCTTCGCAAACTTTCTGCATCCTCCGGATCCCAAGCTCACATAGTTGAAGGTCTAGAAGCTCCACCTTTAGGTCAGTAAGCTTGAACCCTGAAATTAATGTTACTTCTTCCAATCTTGATTGGTGGTTGGATTCAGGAGCTAATATTCATATTTGTTTTGATTACTCCTGGTTCACTACTTTTCAGGACTTAAGTGGAGGAGGTGTGATCCTAGGGAACAACACAACCACCAGGATCGTGGGACTAGGATAAGTCAACTTGAAGATGACATCAGGAAAAGTTCTCTCTGACGGATGTACTATATGTTCTAGATCTTAGGAAGAATCTAGTTAGCAGGTCTCAGCTGGTTCAAAGGGGATACAAAATTGTTCTTGATTGTAACAATGTTGTAATAAATAAGAATAATGCCTTCATAGAAAAAGGATATGTAAGTGAAGGCTTATTCAAACTGAATGTAATAAATTTTTTTATTATAAAGCTGAGAATCAAATTTATCTTGTAAATAAGTCCAAACAAAATTTATGGTATGACAGGTTGGGTCATGTATACTTGGAAAAGGTTAAACTCATGATGAAACTAAAACTAATTCTTAAATCAAATCTAGATTCATCTAAATACGAAATATGTGCTGAATTCAAATAACCAAGAAAGCCATTCAAATCAGTTAAAAGGAATTCCTCAACTTTGGAGTTAATACATAGTGATGTATGTGACTCCACCAAGACTGCAATCCGTGGTGGCAATAGGTACATAGTGACCTTTATAGATGATCTTTCTAGATACTGTCAATGTTACCTAATTAAATCTAAAAATGAAACATTCGACAAGTTTAAAATTTATAAGAGTGAAGTAGAAAATTAACAAGAAAGAAAGATTAAAATACTTAGGTCTAATAGAGGAGGGGAGTATACCTCGAATGAATTCTCCTAGTTCTGTCAAGAACATGGTATAATTCATCAAGTGACTGCTCCTTATTCTCCACAGTCTAATGGTGTAGCTAAGCGTAAAAATCGTACCCTCATGGATATGGTAAATGCTATGCTCATCAGTTCTAGCTTACCCGAGAACTTATGGGGAAAGCTTTTCTGTCTTCTTGCTTCATCCTAAATAGAATACTTATTAAAGATAGTGGCAAAACTCCTTATGAACTTTGGAAAGAAAGAACTCCTGACCTAAACTTTCTCAAAGTGTGGGGGTGCCTAACTAAGGTTAATATCCCTGAATCTAAAAAGAGAAAACTAGGATCCAAGATCATAGATGCTGTATTTATAGGCTATGCCCAAAATAGTAATGTCTATAGATTCTTAGTTATGAAATTAGAGATTAATGATATAACTAACAACTCAATCTTAGAAGCTAGAGATGCTTCTTTCTTTGATGACATATTTCCTTTTAAGACTAGAATCTCTAGACCCATAGAATGTGAACCATCTTCCTCTAGAGCCACAGAATCATAATCAGAAATTGAACCTGAACTAAGAAGAAGCAAAAGAAAAAGAGTTGAAAAGGATTTTAATGAAGACTTCTTCACATTCTTAGTAGAAGGTGAACCTTCTACATATGATGAGATGATGTCATCATCAGAATCATCATATTGGAAGGAAGCCATAGATAGTGAAATTCAATCAATCTTAGAAAATAAAACTTAGATTTTAACTGATTTACCTCCTAGAAACAAACCTATAGGAACTGTTACGGCCGTAATGATGACGTGGTCGGTCTCAAATCTCGTCGGGCATGATTCGAGCCACGTGGAGGTTTTCGGCCGAGTCAGCTGCGGCTCCCACACGTCCGAAGTCGAGCTCAGCCCGGGCTCCCCCGCTCCCTCGCCAGGTGGCACCTTGAGACGGTCCCACCTTGGCCGAGGTCAGGCAGCTCGTACAAAGAAGGTCCCAAAGAGCGGAGGCGCAGGCTCTGAGGTTGACCCTCGAGCCGTGCGCACCGCACCCCGAGGAAGGCGCCCCGTACGGATGGCGGCGGCACGCGAAGCATCACTTACATCGGCCCGACAGGTTCCGCAGTCGAGAGACGTGGTTTTGACAAAATAGGGCCCATTAACGGACAGCGCCGGCACCTGGGATGGAGAGCGCCCACACTCGGCCCGAGGTCTGGTCGGCCGCCCGGCCAGCGCCCCCTCCCTTACTCTTTCCCGCTAGGCTCGGCAAATGAAGCCGAAAAGTCGCCTGGCCCTCTGAACCAGAAGGGAAAAGAGAAAAGGACGGAGGGAGGGCTTCGAGAGCGACAAGGGGAGCCTCCCGGGAGCGGAAAACGAGCAGGCGGCGGGAGGAGATAAAAGGAAGGAGAGAAGAGACGACCAGGTAAGGGGTGACAAGTAAGAAACAGAGGCTGGAAGCTCCGCTCCCAGAGCAAGATCCAAGGTCCCGAGAGGGGATCGCTTGGCGTGAGCTCGGCGAAGGAATCCAGCCGGGTTTCTTGTCTCTCTGGCATCTTTCTTGCTAATAAATTCTATGAGTCTGGGACTCCTTCGGGGGCCTGTCCCAGAGAGTCTGTTCCCTCTCGCCGTCTACTAACTTGATCGTCGGAGCTCCCTCGCCGGGATCCCCGGCCAGGGTCTTCTGACCTTGTCTTGCAGGTCCGGTCCAGCCAGGAGGCCCTAGGAGCAGGACGGTCTAGTCGGATCGGCGACTCCGAGGCCACGGGCGCGGCGGCGAGATCGGCAACAGGAACCAAATAGATTTTTAAAAGAAAATTAAGGCTAGATGGAACAATAGAAAGGTACAAAGCTAGGTTAGTAGTAAAATGATTTAACCAAAAGAAAGATATAGATTATTTTGACACCTATATCCCTTTAGCGAGAATAACTATCCTAAGAACCTTGATAGCCTTAGCCTCAATTCATAAATTAATAATTCATTAAATGGATGTGAAAACAACATTCTTAAATGAAGAATTAGAAGAAGAAATCTACATAAACCAACCTCAAGGATTTGAATTAAAAGGACAAGAACATAAAGTATGTAGACTAATCAAATCTCTTTATGGTTTAAAACAAGCTCCTAGACAATGGCACATTAGGTTTGATGAAATTATCTTAAGTAATAACTTTAAAATAAATAAATATGATAAAGTGTATATTATAAAAGGCAGGATTCTGATTATATAATACTATACCTATATGTAGATGATATATTACTATTTGGAACATCAATGAAAATAATTCAAGAAACTAAAAGCTACCTATCAAATAATTTTAATATGAAAGACTTAGGAGAAGCTGATATAGTTCTAGAAATGAAGCTTGAAAGAATAGATAATGAAATAGCAATAAATCTAGCACACTCAATAGAGAAGATGCTTAAAAAATTTGAATATTTTGATTCAAATCCTATCTCTACCCTCTATGATTATAGCTCTCACTTAATTAAAAACTTAGAAGAACCTATTGATCAATTAGGATATTCTTAAAGGATAGGATCCCTATTATATATTTCAAATATAATCCATCCAGATATAGCTTATGCCATAGGCAGACTAAGTAGGTATACTAGCAATCCTAGTAAAGAACATTGGAAAGCCTTAAAAGAATCTTTAGATATTTTAAGGGAACCTTAGATTACTGTCTAGTATACTCTGGTTATCCAAAAGTACTTGAGAGATTCAGTGATGCCAATTGGGTAACAGATAAATTAGATATTAAGTCCATCATAGGGATCTCTTCTTGCTAGGAGGAGTTGCAGTATCTTGGAGCTTTTGTAAATAAACAATAATCACTAGAAGCATATTAGAATCTGAGCTGACAGCTCTTGACACTGCATCTACTGAAGCACAATGGCTAAAAGACTTAATAAATGATATATAAATCCTTTCACCAAAAATTTCAATTTTTTTAAAACTGTGATTGTAGAGCTCTAATTGATCTGCTAAATCAACAAACAACTAATAGAAAGATGAATTGTTACAGCCGTGACAGTGACGTGGCCAGGCTCAGACACCGCCAAATGCGATCGAGCCACGTGAAGGTTTCTCCGGCCGAGTCAGCGCCACGTCTTCAAGACCAGGTTCGGCAAGACTACAGCGCCCGGCAATTTTCTAAGACAAACCGCCCTCGCCGAGGTCGAGCTCGGATCGGAGCTCCTCTACCACCTCGGTGGCGCCCAAGTTCGGAGGGGTCCGCCTAAGTGAGGTCGGCCAAAGCCAGGCGACCTCCTGCCACCTCGCCAGGTGTCCACCCAGGAGGGATCCACCTAGGCCGAGGTCGGCTGGCCCTTCGCCCTTCGCCAGGTGGCCCCCCGGAGACGGGTCCACCTCGGCCGAAGCCAGGCGACCTCCTACCACCTCGCCAGGTGTCCACCCAGGAGGGGTCCACCTGTGCCGAGGTCGGCTGTTCCTTCGCCCCTTTGCCAGGTGGCCTCCCGAAGACGGGTCCACCTCGGCCGAGGCCAGGCGACCTCCTACCACCTCGCCAGGTGTCCACCCAGGAGGGGTCCACCTGTGCCGAGGTCGGCTGGTCCTTCGCCCCTTTGCCAGGTGGCCTCCCGAAGACGGGTCCACCTCGACCGAGGCCAGGCGACCTCCTGCCACCTCGCCAGGTGTCCACCCAGGAGGGGTCCACCTAAGTCGAGGTCGGCCGACCCTTCGCCCCTTCGCCAGGTGGCCTCCCGAAGACGGGTCCACCTCGGCCGAGGCCAGGCGACCTCCTGCCACCTCGCCAGGTGTCCACCCAGGAGGGGTCCACCTAGGCCGAGGTCGGCTGGCCCTTCGCCCTTCGCCAGGTGGCCCCCCCGGAGCCGGGTCCATCTCGACCGAAGCCAGGAGACCTCCTGCCACCTCGCCAGGTGTCCACCCAGGAGGGGTCCACCTAGGCCGAGGTCGGCTGGTCCTTCGCTCTTCGCCAGGTGGCCCCCGGAGACGGGTCCAACTCGGTCGAGGTCAGGCCGCCCATACGGAGAAGATCTCAAGGAAGAGTCGCGGGCCCCGAGGCCATCCCTCGGGCCGTACGAACCCCAGACGGCGCCCCGTACGGAGGGCGGCGGCACGCGGAACATCAATTGCATCGGCCCGACAAGTTCCACAGCCTAGAGGCACGATTCTGACAGAACAGGCCCTATAGATGGATGGCGCCCACGCTCGGGAAAGCGGAGCGCTCTCGCTGGGCCCGAGGCCTGACCAGCCGCCTTACCAGCGCCGCCCTCCCTCTTTCTCTTCTGTCTTTGCCTTTTCCCTGCTGGGCTCGGCGGACGAGGTCGGAAAGCCGCCTGGCCCCCCTTCACGGAAAAGGAAAAAGAGAAGAGGACGGGAGGAGGGGAGTCTCCCAGGAGGAAAAGACAAGCGCACGATGAAAGGAGATAAAGAGGGAGGAATCTGGGGACGACAAGGTAAGCGAACAAGCCTGGGGACAAAGGAGAAGCAGCGGCAAAAGGGTCTCGCTCCGGAGAGCGAAAACCAGAGATCCCGAGAGGGGATCACTGAGCGTGAGCTCGACAAGGAGGCCCGGTCGAGACTCTGGTCCCCAGAGCGTTTCTCTCTCTCACTCGTAAACTCTCTAAGTCTGGAACCATTTCGGGGGTCCGTCTGGAGAATCTGTTCCTTCCCGTCGTCTACTGACTTGACCGTCGGAGCTCCCTCGCCGGGATCCCCGGCCAGGGTCTTCTAACCCCTTTTTTGCAGGTTAGCCGCAGCCAGGAAGGCTCCTTCGCCAGGCGGTCAGGAGGGATCGGCGGATCCGTGGCACGGGCACGACGACGGGAGCGGCAACAGATTGGCGTGCCAGGTAGGGGGGCAGGACACCAAACCCGAGCGGGGGCCAGCTTTCTGCAGGTGTCGCGCTCTCTGACGATGGTGGTCACTCGTGGCCGCGAGGCATCCACCAGTCGCGTGGGGGAGGTTCACTCCCCTCCAGGGGCCCTCAGCCCGGAGAGGGAGCTTCCGGCTCCCCCTCCTCTTGCACAGCAGCCTACCCCGGCGGACGGACCCCTTGCGGCCGTCATCCAGCAGCTGCAGACCTTGACCTCAGCGGTCCGGCAGCTTCAGCATCAGCAACGCTCCCTGGCCACCCAGCCGCAGCCAGGGACCCCCGCTGCCCGAGCCGCGGGACAGCGTGGGAGCCTGCGCTCAATCCAGGGCAGGCCATCCCATTCGAGGGCCGCCTCCAACCCCCGGGGGAGCCACTAAGCTCCCGCAAAGAGAAACTATTCCGGTTCGGAGGATCACGAGAGTCGATCCCCAGCCGACGGGGCTGAAACGGCGCATCGCAGCAAGCGACGTCGAGGCCAGACCTCGCGCCGAGACCGATCGGCGCCCCCTTCACCCGCAGTCTCGGTGGAAGACTCCACCGACGAAGCCATCAGGCGCCAGGCCGAGAGGCGCCTGGAGGAGCATGAGCGCAAGCTGGCGGAGTTCGCCCGCCGATTCGTCAACCTGCAGAACTCATCGGCAGACCCGGCGGGCTACGACTCCCGCCCCCCTTTTTCTGAAGAAATCCAGGCGAAACCGATCCCGAAACGGTTCCGCATGCCGCAGGTGGATCCCTACGACGGGACCACCGACCCCCTGGACCATTTGGAGAGCTACAAAGCCCTCATGAGAGTCCAGGAGGCCACTGACGCTCTCCTGTGCATCGCCTTCCCGGCCACCCTCCGGAAGGCCGCTCGAGTCTGGTTCACCCGCCTCGAGCCCGGATCCATTTGCTCCTTCCATCAGCTGGATGGAAGGTTCGTGGCACACTTCGACGCTTGTCGAAAGGTGCCAAGAGAGGTGGACAGCCTCTTCTCCATCCGCCAGCAGGACCAGGAGCTGCTCCGGGACTACATCACCCGGTTCAAAACCACAGCCCTGGAGATCTACAGCTTGGACGAGCCCGTCGCCATGCTGGCTTTGAAGCGCGGGCTCAAGACGTCCCGCCTGACCTACTCCCTGGACAAGAAGCCGCCCAGGACGTACTCCGAGCTCCTCCTCCGCGCCCACAAGTACATCCGAGCGGAGGAGGCTGACCGCACCCGTCGAGAGTTAGACGGGAAGACTCCGAAGAAGCCGCTCCCGAGGGACGCCCCGGGAGCTCGGAGGCCCAGGCCGTCTGCCGACCCTCGCCCGAATCCAAGGCTAAGGGGCGAGGCCACTCCCGAGCGGAGGTACACCCCTCTCCTCGCACCTCGGATGAAGATCCTCATGGAAATCGAGGGCGAGCACTACCTCCGCCGACCTCCTCCTCAGAACCCGAGAGCCGTCCGAGACAAATCGAAGTACTGCCAGTTTCACCGCGAGCACGGGCACGACACAGAGGAGTGTCGCCACCTGAAGCGGGAGATCGAGGAGCTGATTAGGAGGGATTACCTCAGGAAGTTCGTCAAGAACGAGGCCCCCTCTGAAGGGCAGCTGCTCGCGGCCTTGCCGCCCGTCCCTGCGATCGACAACTGCCCAACGGAGAAGCCCGTGGGCATGATCTCGCGCGGGTTCGGTCGAGCAATGAAGAGAGCCTGGGAAGTCGGGAACCCGGAGGATGTAATCCCTCCCCGAGGGGGGAGGGTAACGACAATGTAAACAACGATGCCATGGTGGTCAAGATGACCATCGCGAAGCATCCTGTACATCGAATCATGGTTGATAGTGGAAGCTCGGCTGACGTACTTTTTTACGACACTTTCTCCCGCATGAACTTGTCCCACGATCAGCTGAAACCGGTGCACACCCCCTGGTAGGTTTCACAGGGGACTCCGTGGGGGTCGAAGGGGAGATCACTCTCCCGGTCACCGCCGGATCCCCACCCCGGCAGGCGACCGTCCTAATAACATTTACCGTCGTCAGGCTCCCCTCGCCTTACAACGCCATTCTCGGGCGTCCCGGGCTCAACCAGCTGGACACCACCATCTCCACGAGAAGGCTGTTGGTACAGTTCCCCACGCCCTCCGGGCTCGGGGAGATGAAGGGGGCGACCCAGCCAGTCCCGCTCTGCCTTCAGACGGTCCTGGGCGCCAGGGGCGCGGAGCTCGCCCATGATATCGACGACCTCGATATGAGAGAGAAGGAACCCAGGGGAGGACCCGTAGAGCGCCTGCTGACTTTTCCCCTCGGTTCGGATCCCCTGAAGACGGTGCAAGTCGGGGCCCAGCTCCCTGAGGAAGAACGAACCCGCCTGCTGGAGTTCCTCCGTGCCAACGCTGACGTGTTCGCCTGGTCAGCAGCTGACATGCCGGGCATCCCGCCCGAGGTCATCATGCACAGGCTAAACGTGGACCCAAATTGCCGCCCGGTCCGCCAGAAGAAGAGAAGCTTCGCCATGGAAAGGCAGAAGGCGATCAACGAGGAAGTGGAAAAGCTCCTCACCGCCGGTTTTGTGCGGGAGGTCCAGTACCCCAGCTGGCTGGCAAACGTGGTCATGGTAAGAAAGAGTAGTGGTAAGTGGAGGATCTGTGTGGATTACACCGACCTCAACCGAGCTTGCCCAAAGGACAGCTTCCCTCTTCCAAAGATCGACCAGCTGGTCGACACCACCTCGGGACATCGCCTCCTGTCGTTCATGGACGCCTTCTCCGGATACAACCAGATCCGGATGAGTCCGGAGGACGAAGAGCACACCGCCTTCATAACTGACCGCGGAACTTTTTGCTACAGGATGATGCCATTTGGCCTCAAGAACGCGGGGGCAACGTACCAGCGCCTGGTCAATAGAATTTTCAAAGACCAGATCGGCCGCAACATGCAGGTGTACGTGGACGACATGCTGGTAATGAGCAAACCCGAGTCGGACCACGTGGCTGACTTGGCGGAGACATTCAGCAACCTCCGACGCCATCAGATGAAGCTGAACCCGGCGAAGTGCGCCTTTGGCGTCTCCGCCGGGAAATTCCTAGGATTTATGGTGACCCAAAGAGGGATCGAGGCCAACCCGGAGAAGGTCCAGGCCATCCTGGATATGGAGCAGCCCACCTCCAAGAAGCAAGTGCAGCAACTAACCGACCGAGTTGCGGCCCTCAGCCATTTTATCTCCAGGTCGGCGGACCGCTGCCGTCCCTTCTTCAAGGTACTGAGGAAGATGAATGACTTTGCTTGGACCGAGGAATGCCAGCAGGCCTTCGAGGAGCTGAAGAAGACCCTCGCATCGCCACCGTTGCTGTCCAGGCCCGAGGAGGGAGAGGAGCTTATCCTCTACCTAGCGGTTACCCCGGAAGCCGTCAGCTCAGTCTTGGTTCGAACCGACGGCCAGGGGGCCCAGCGGCCGGTGTACTATACCAGCAAACTTCTCCGTGACGCGGAGCTCAGGTATTCTCGGCCCGAGAAACTCGTTTTTGCGCTAATAGTGTCTGCCCAGCATCTCAGGCCTTATTTCCAAGCGCACCCCATCGCTGTCCTGACGGATCAACCGCTGAAAGCAGTGCTCAGCCGACCCGATACCTCGGGACGATTGGCAAAATGGGCACTGAAACTCAGCGAGTTCGACATTACGTACAGGCCGAGGTCAGCCATGAAGGCACAGGTGCTAGCCGACTTCTTGGTCGAATGTGCGGGCTTGGGCAAGGAGCCCGAGGAAGGCCCCTCAGGCCGATCGATGGAGATAGGTGCCGACGAGCCCGGAGAAGACGCCTGGATCCTCCATGTAGACGGAGCCTCAAACTCCGGCGGGAGCGGGGCTGGGCTCATCCTTGCCAACAGTAACGGGGTCGTCGCCGAATGCGCGCTCTGTTTCCAATTCCCCGCGACAAATAACCAGGCAGAGTACGAAGCACTTCTTGCCGGACTGAGAGTCTCCCGCGAGCTGGGCGTAACCAACCTCAAGGCTTTCACCGATTCCCAGCTCGTAGCGGGGCAGGTGTCCGGGGAGTACGTCACGCACGACCCCCAAATGGCGAGATACTTGGAGCTCGTCAAGGCGGGCGCGTCCAGATTCCGACGCTTCAACATCTTCCATATCCCCCGCAGGGAGAATGCCCGCACGGATGCTCTTTCTCGACTGGCGACCCTGCCGGACACGATGCTGGGACGCGCCTATGTGGAGCGCCTTGAGGTCCCAAGCCTCGAGGCACCGGTGGAGGTCCACCAGGTCGGCCATGAACCCAGCTGGATAGACAAATACGCCGCATACATCATCAATGGCACCCTGCCGGAGGGCCGCGAGGCGGCTCGCCTCATCAGGAAGAAGGCCGTGCGGTTCGTCCGATGGACGGGCAGTTGTATCAAAGATCCTACTCCTACCCCCTCCTCAAGTGCGTAGGACCCACGGAAGCCAAGCTTGTGCTCCAGGAGATTCACGAAGGCGTCTGCGGGAATCACGTGGGGGGCAGGGCATTGGCATACAAGGCCCTCCATCAGGGCTACTTCTGGGAGACAATGAAGGAAGACGCCGCCGACTTCGTGAAGAAATGCGACCGGTGCTAGCGCCACGCCACGGTGCAACGGCAGCCCTCCAACCCAATCTCCCAGCTCTCAGCCCCCTGGCCGTTCGCCCAGTGGGGGATGGACCTCCTGGGCCTATTCCCGCCGGCGTCTGGACAGCGGAAGTTCTTGATAGTGGCCATCGATTACTTCACAAAGTGGGTCGAGGCCGAACCCTTGGCGAGGATCACCGAAGCAAACATCGCCAAGTTCTTTTGGAAGTCCATCGTCTGCCGCTTCGGCCTCCCCCACACCGTGGTCACTGACAACGGACGCCAGTTCGACTGCCGGGAGTTCGAAGAATTCTGCAGCGACCTCGGCATCAAGCATCGCTTTACCTCGGTGGCGCACCCCCAGACCAATGGGGAAGCCGAAGTCACAAACAGGACCATCCTTCAGGGCCTCCGCACGCGGCTGGACCAGGCCAAGGACAGGTGGGCCGACGAGCTCCCCAGCGTCCTCTGGGCATATCACACCACGCCGAGGACGGCTACCGACGAAACCCCGTTCAACCTCGTCTTCGGAGCCGAGGCAGTCATCCCGATCGAGCTCAGCCTACCCACGCTGCGTGTGGAGCAATATGACGAGACAGAAAACCCAGCCAGGATGATGCTCAACCTTGACCTTCTCGAGGAAACGAGAGACAAAGCCCGAATTCGAATGGCGGCATACAGGCAACGCGTGGCCAGGTATTACAACTCCCGGGTGCGGCCGAAGGTTTTTCGTCCCGGAGACTTGGTCCTCCGGCGCGCTGAAGCTTCCCAGCCACGGGAATGCGGCAAGCTCTCGCCCAACTGGGAAGGCCCATATCAGGTGGCAGAGGCCCTCCCTCATGGCGCATATTACTTGGAGGAATTGGGAGGTGCCAGGTTCCCCCGGACGTGGAACGCCTCGAACCTGAGGATGTACTATCAGTAATGTAAGGTTCCTTGCTCCTGTAATAAAGTTCCCCCACTTCAAACACTCCCTTCTCACTTCGACGAGAAAGCCTGCGGCATCGAGCTCAGTCCGGAGATCCTGGGCTTCGGCCTGGAAGGTGGCGCGGAACCCAGTTCGCCCATGTGAGCCCAGAGAACAGCTCAGTAAGCCGCGCAAGGCTTGAGAAAGCCTGCGGCATCGAGCCTAGTCCGGAGATCTGGGCTTCGGCCTGGAAGGTGGCGCGGACCCAGTTCGCCCACGCGAGCCCGGAGAACAGCTCAGCAAGCCGCGCAAGGCTTGAGAAAGCCTACGGCATCGAGCTCAGTCCGGAGATCCTGGGCTTCGGCCTGGAAGGTGGCGCGGAACCCAGTTCGCCCACGCGAGCCCGGAGAACAGCTCAGCAAGCCGCGCAAGGCTTGAGAAAGCCTGCGGCATCGAGCTCAGTCCGGAGATCCTGGGCTTCGGCCTGGAAGGTGGCGCAGAACCCAGTTCGCCCACGCGAGCCCGGAGAACAGCTCAGCAAGCCGCGCAAGGCTTGAGAAAGCCTGCGGCATCGAGCTCAGTCCGGAGATCCTGGGCTTCAGCCTGGAAGGTGGCGCGGAACCCAGTTCGCCCATGCGAGCCCGGAGAACAGCTCAGCAAGCCGCGCAAGGCTTGAGAAAGCATGCGACATCGAGCTCAGTCCGGAGATCCTGGGCTTCGGCCTGGAAGGTGGCGCGGAACCCAGTTCGCCCATGCAAGCCAGGAGAACAGCTCAGCAAGCCGCGCAAGCTTGAGAAAGCCTGCGGCATCGAGCTCAGTCCGGAGATCCTGGGCTTCGACCTGGAAGGCGGTACAGAAACCCTGTCGCCTGCGCAAGTATGAAGGCGATCCCAAAGATGGGCCCGCTTAAGGCCTACTCTGCCGCCACGCGATCCGGGAGGCCCCAACCTTCGATTTGAGCAATGGAAGGACCAGGCCTGCAATCGTTTCAAGCATTCCATGACAACATCTCAGAAAGAAGGAAAAAGAAAGGTGAGATGGGATGAACTCGAAATTTTATCGAACCAAAACTTTCATTGATACAAGGGATCAGTACAAGCCGGGAGTCCCGACAGGCCGGGAGTCCCCAAAAGAAGAAAATACAGAAGAAGGAAAAAGAAAAGACACTACGACAACAAAGCAGGGAGAAGGCGCCGGGCTCAGTGTGGTGCAGGGTCGGAGCCCTCTGCCGTGGGCGCAGGCATTGCATCCTCGACTTCTACGGCGGCCGGCTCTTGAGGCTGCTCCGGAGCCGCAACTTCGCTAGTCGACGGCGCCGCAGGAGTTGCGTCGGCCGCACCAGAGGCCCTGCTCTCGACTCCCTGCCTTCTGCCTCCGATCACCACCTCGCTAAGGTCGAGCTCGGGGAAGAAGGCCCCCACCTTCTCCCGGCACATCCGGAACCCTTTTAGGAAGGAGTCCACGGTGGCCTCCCGGACCTCCGACGTGTACTCGTCGGAAGCCCGGAATTTCGGGACGGCTTCCTGCGCCTCCCGCTTCGCGGCCTCCAGGAGTCCGTTGATGTACGCACTCCGGTCCTTCGCCGCGCTTGCATCTCGCCGGGCCTCCTCCAGCTGGCACTCCAGCCACTGGGAATGGGTCTGCAGGCGGGCCTTCTCCGCCGCGTCCTCCTCGGTACGGCGCTGATGGGAGATCCTCTCCTCCGACAAGGAGGCCTCCAGCTCCTTGTTCCGCCCCTCGGAATGCGCCAGGTCGGATTGGAGGGCTTGGTTGTTGGCTCGCAGCTCGACCCCCTTCTCCATGAGGTCTTTGACGTCGGCCGCGAGCTTGCCGAGCTTTTCTCCTTCTCGGCGTCCCTTTGTGCATTCCCTACGAGGAAGTTCCTCAGTAGGAGAACGTCATTCCCGATCTGCACCAACGAAAACAAACCAGGTCAGGAGAAAAGAAGGTAGATCTTGAAAGAACAGAAAGGAAGGAAGGAGCTCGGGCTTACCGTGAAGAGCCGCGGGAGGATCCCGAGCAGGGCATCTGCGTAGTCCGGCCGCCCGAGCTCGGCGGTCCCGGGCGGTGGAGGCGTACTCCATGATCTTTTCCGCGAGCCCTTTGTCGCGGATGACCGAGTCCGGTGGATGATCACCGGCGCCGGAGGTGTCAGGCCGGCTCCTGCGCCAGCCGCCCCCTCGGCTGGTTCTGCGGTCGACGGGCCGGCGGTGGCCACCGGCTGCACTATCGAGGCAGCGGCGACGACGGGACCAGCGCTGGACGGAGCTGCAGGCGGTGGAGCCCTCTCAGCAGCGGCGCCCCCAGGTCGCGCAACTGAGGCGTCAGCGGCCCCGCCCCAAGGCAACCTGGGCGGGGAGCGGCGGCAGTCGGGCTGGGCACAGTCGCCGTCACGACCTCCCGGCTCACCTCTGTACGAGCCCTCTTCGCCGCGGGCTCGTCCACCTCGATGACATCCCTCTGGGCTACGCCCTCCAGGAGGTTCTCCAGCGAAAACTTCATCCCTGCAACACAAAGGAACAGAAAGTCAGCCGGCTCGGTCATGAAGAAAAAGGCGGCAGAAGTCAAAGTGGGCCGAATCTCACCCGTCTCACGGATGGGACTGATCCCGGCCTCAAAAAGGTTCTGCTCCGAAAGCAGAACGTCAAGTGCCGGGACCACGTCGCTCAGGAGCTGGGAGTAGGACTCCTGGTCCGCCGACTCGACCCGAGAGTTCCGGTTCGGAGACCGGTCCGGTTCACTCCAGCCCAGTCAACGTCTTCGACTGAGGCGAAGAAAAACTGGCTCTTCCAGCCCTTCACCGAGGAAGGGATGTCGAACCGGAGATACCTGGGCCGGGGTGAAATATACCACCAACCGTCATCGGTGGAGCACTTCTTCAGGGTGAACAAGGCCCTGAAGAGGGAGAAACGGACAACGAACCCGTGGAAGTGACAAAAGATAATGAAAGAGAAGATGACCCGGATGGCGTTGGGAGCCAACTGGGCCGGGACAAGCCAGAAATGGCTGAGAAAGAAAGAAAGAAGGGATGCAGAGGAAACCGAAGACCCCCGAGGAGGAAGTCTTCGTAGAAGGCTATGCGGCCGGGGCCACTCATGGTGACGCGCTCCCCGGACCGTGGAACGAACAAGCGAATTGACCCCGGGATACCATAGGCATCCCGGAGCAGAGAAAGATCGCCTTCGGTCATGGTGGAAGCATGACCGGAGGGACCGGCGGGAAGAGAAGGAGCAGGAAGAGCAGGAAGAGCAGGAAGGGAATGGAGGGGCACGACAGGAGCAACCGGAGGAGGCCGGATCCCCCTAGGGATGCCAATGGTGACACCCCCGGGTTGCAGACGCCGGCGGATCTCCTCCGGGATCGTCTCATCATCTGAGGAGGAAGAAGATGGAGTCCTCGGCCGGGATGGACCGGCCTCGTCTGGGTTGGAAGAGACATGGCGACGGCGCGCCATGGAAAAGAGAAGGACGGAGATCGAAGAAGAAAAAGAAAGAGAAGGAGGGGAGCCGGAGAAGATGAGGGCACTCACCGAAAATACGCCAGACGAGCGCAGGGCAACAGGAGTTAGCCTACAGCAAACCGCCCACGAAGCAAGGGGAAAAGGCCTCGTTCTGGAAAGTCCCCTCCCTTTCAAACTCAACGGACAGCGGCCGTACCCGTCATTCCGCCTCGGGCCACTGGACGATCGCCACGTGGGCGCACGCCCGACATCGACGCCTCGTTAGCAGAGCAACGGCCTCTGCCTCGAAGCGACGCATTTATTGTGGGCAAGTGGGCGACGCGTGGCGGCTCCCCATAGGTTTTCAGCCGCATCGAGCCACGGCGACGAGGATCGTGGCAATTATGATGCAAGATCTTCGCCTCCCCACGTCATGTCCGCATTTAATCCCGACGTTCCGTTCTACGATGCCCCGACGGAATGGCGGGCTGGGGGGCAACTGTTACAGCCGTGACAGTGACGTGGCCAGGCTCAGATACCGCCGAATGCGATCGAGCCATGTGGAGGTTTCTCCGGCCGAGTCAGCGCCACGTCTTCAAGACCAGGTTCGGCAAGACTACAGCGCCCGACAATTTTCTAAGGCAAACCGCCCTCGCCGAGGTCGAGCTCGGATCGGAGCTCCTCTACCACCTCGGTGGCGCCCAAGTTCGGAGGGGTCCACCTAAGTGAGGTCAGCCAAAACCAGGCGGCCTCCTGCTACCTCGCCAGGTGTCCACCCAGGAGGGGTCCACCTAGGCGAGGTCGGCTGGCCCTTCGCCCTTCGCCAGGTGGCCCCCGGAGACGGGTCCACCTCGGCTGAAGCCAGGCGACCTCCTGCACCTCGCCAGGTGTCCACCCAGGAGGGGTCCACCGTGCCGAGGTCGGTTGGTCCTTCGCCCCTTTGCCAGGTGGCCTCCCGAAGACGGGTCCACCTCGGCCGAGGCCAGGCGACCTCCTGCCACCTCGCCAGGTGTCCACCCAGGAGGGGTCCACCTGTGCCGAGGTCGGCTGGTCCTTCGCCCCTTTGCCAGGTGGCCTCCCGAAGACGGGTCCACCTCGGCCGAGGCCAGGCGACCTCCTGCCACCTCGCCAGGTGTCCACCCAGGAGGGGTCCACCTAAGCCGAGGTCGGTCGACCCTTTGCCCCTTCGCCAGGTGGCCTCCCAGAGATGGGTCCACCTCGGCCGAGGCCAGGCGACCTCCTGCCACCTCGCCAGGTGTCCACCCAGGAGGGGTCCACCTAGGCCGAGGTCGGCTGGCCCTTCGCCCTTCGCCAAGTGGCCCCCCGGAGCCGGGTCCACCTTGGCCGAAGCCAGGAGACCTCCTGCCACCTCGCCAGGTGTCCACCCAGGAGGGGTCCACCTAGGCCGAGGTCGGCTGGTCCTTCGCTCTTCGCCAGGTGGCCCCCGGAGACGGGTCCAACTCGACGAGGTCAGGCTGCCCGTACGGAGAAGATCTCAAGGAATAGTCGCGGGCCCCGAGGCCATCCCTCGGGCCGTACGAACCCCAGACGGTGCCCCGTACGGAGGGCGGCGGCACGCGGAACATCAATTGCATCGGCCCGACAAGTTCCACAGCCGAGAGGCACGATTCTGACAGAACAGGCCCTATAGATGGATGGCGCCCATGCTCGGGAAAGCGGAGCGCTCTCGCTGGGCCCGAGGCCTGACCAGCCGCCTTACCAGCGCCGCCCTCCCTCTTTCTCTTCTGTCTTTGCCTTTCCCTGCTGGGCTCGGCGGACGAGGTCGGAAAGCCGCCTGGCCCCCCTTCACCGAAAAGGGAAAAGAGAAGAGGACGGGGGGAGGGGAGTCTCCCAGGAGGAAAAGACAAGCGCACGACGAAAGGAGATAAAGAGGGAGGAATCTGGGGACGACAAGGTAAGCGAACAAGCCTGGGGACAAAGGAGAAGCAGCGGCAAAAGGGTCTCGCTCCGGAGAGCGAAAACCAGAGATCCCGAGAGGGGATCACTGAGCGTGAGCTCGGCAAGGAGGCCCGACCGAGACTCTGGTCCCCAGAGCGTTTCTCTCTCTCACCCGTAAACTCTCTAAGTCTGGAACCCTTTCGGGGGTCGTCTAGAGAGTCTGTCCTTCCCGTCGTCTACTGACTTGACCGTCGGAGCTCCCTCGCCAGGATCCCCGGCCAGGGTCTTCTAACCCCTTTTTTGCAGGTTAGCCGCAGCCAGGAAGGCTCCTTCGCCAGGCGGTCAGGAGGAATCGACGGATCCGTGGCACGGGCGCGACGACGGGAGCGGCAACATGAATAATCATATCCCGATCAGATATAAAACTGTAAGAAATAAAATGAAAGATGTAATATCACTGTAGTTTATAAGATCTAAATATAATCTGGCAGATCTGTTGACCAAAGGCCTTTTGAAGGCTACGGTATCTGAGATATCGAGGGCAATGGGGCTTAAGCCATATATTAGTCACCAGAATGGATCCCTTCCGTCATGGTAACCCCATGGTTAAGGTTCAAAAGAAAACGATCTCTGAGGTGACGTCTGGGAGCACTATTTTTAGAAGTCTATTTCCATCCCATTCCTATGGTATGGTGCTCTAGTAGGATGGTTTGGTTGAGCATGGCTCTTAATAGATCTAAGGCTGTGAGTTCAGCGAGGTATGACTCCGTTGCACGTACCTTGGAGGATCTATCTTAGTAAGAGTAGTTGTGAGGCTGTGACTATGGGACCCTACGAATCTCTAGTAACTTTCATGAAAATCAAGGCAAGCTCATGGCCTAAATAGCGCTACCCCGCATTATGATTAGCTCTTCTTCATACTATATATATTTTATACAAAATGAAAGTTTAAACCTAGAAGGTATTTGCACTAAGCATAGTAAAAGTCCAGATGTTTCATATTATTTATCGAGTTTAATAATATTGAACTTTTTTTAAATTTATTTATTTTTTACGGGGGGATTGTTGTCGTTACCGAGGAAAGGAAAAACAAAACAACTCCTTTCCCCCCTCGCACGCACATTATGAGCGGGCCTCAAGGTGTTCTCCACGTGCATTCTGCATGGTCTCTGTAGGCACTCCATGCGAACGCTCCGTGCGAGCCTTCTGTGCGTGGTCTCCGCGGGTGCTCCGCGCGCGGTCTCCACGAGCGCTCTGCGCAAGTGTTCCACGCGGAGCGCGTCCGGTGATTTTTTTTTTTTATTTTCAATAACTTTTTATTCATTATTTGGCTGTATTCGATTTTAAATTTTAAATAATTTTGAATTTAATTCTTGTAATGGCCATAACGGTTATTTGAGGGCATTTTGAAGATTTCTTCTGAGATTTGAATATATAAATAGGTCTCTACCCCAGCCCTTCAAAGTATCCAATATCTCAAGCTTTCCATCTCTCATTCTCATATTCTTCCATTTCAATTTTTGAGATCTTCCTCTCTTTCCATTTTAAATTTTGGGCTGAAGACGAGCTGATCAGCGTCCATTCGAGATCGTGCCACTGATAGGCATTAGAGTACTGGCTTCCGGGTTATACTTTGGAGGAGAGCGTGTCGTCCAATTAGTCTTCGCACGAGAAGGGGACCAAATCTTCTTTAAGACAGTGATTTTATCCGCCTCCTAGATCAGATTCCTAACTTTATATTATAGTGTTTCTAAATTATTTCATTATACTAAATTTATTCTGCCACGCACTACAAAATTATTTTCAAACATTTCAAATTTATATTAAAGATACATACATATACATATATATATATATATATATATATATATATATATATATATATATATATATATATATATATATATATATCTTGAGTTGCTAAATCAACAGGCTTTTTATAACAAATTCTAAATAGAAATGCAGCTGAATTTTGTCCACCACTTTGAGGCTAAACCATAATAACAATGTTCACGAAGTTCACGAAGTTATTGGAAAATCTTCAAAGTATTCATAATTTATTTCATTGTTCAAATGATTTTCCTAATTTTTCTTTAATAAATAAATTATTTTATATTTTTTCAATTTTATGACTAATTTGAAAAATATTTTTTTTGATGAAACGATGTATTCAATTAGAGGAGCGAGATGAATACAACCTAGAAAGTCAGAAAGAACAAAATTCCTAAACTGTATCGGAGCGAAGTGCTAGTATGGCCACAAAACAGAACCTGCATGATAGGCTACAAAGGAGGCAATCCAGTCGGCCGTCGAGTTAGCCTCCCTAAAGATGTGGCGAACAGCAGTGAAAGTACATCCCTGGAGAAGAAATCCAATGTCCCGAATGATGGGATGCGTGACATAGAACTTTGCGCTTTCCTGATCCAGGAAATGATAGTTGCTGAGTCTCCTTCAATAATCAAAGAGTCCAGATGGAGGATATATCGGGCATAACGAATTCCTGCCCATGCCACCAACAACTCCACTCCAGGGACTGAGGAATCAAAAACCGACAGCCCCCTAGTAGCAAGAAAACCAAGTCTATGATCGTGGATAACAAAGGCAGCACCCCCTATCTATCTCGAAGGCTCCCGTTGAAGCTAACAGTGAAGGTGTGCAAGGGAGTGGGTTTCCAGGAAACAAATACTCTCCGGGATGCTCGCAGAGCCGAAGATGAACCTCAGATCTCTGAAGACCTCATAATAGAACCCTGAAACTCCATAGCAGAAGCCCTAGCTTTCTCAACAATCATCCTAGGGGAGTACCTGACAGAGTTAAATAGAAACTCATTTCTGGAGATACAGATATGATAAGCAAGATAAGCCATAAAAGAAGTGGAGAAGCAGGTCGGGTCGAAGCTCAAAGATGTGAGAAAAGAATCCACCAAATCACTGTCCTGCTAGAAAACAAATTCAAATCCCGTTAGTCTCCAAACCGACTCCGCCCAGGTGCACAGAAACAGAACATGGGCCTGCGACTCCCACTCAGACCTACAAGCCGAACAAACAGTGGGCATGGAGAGGCCTCTCCGAACAAGAAGATCTCGGGTGGGGAGGCGGTCCCAAGCGAGTTTTCAAAAGAATAAGAAAACTCTAGGATAAACTGATAAAGACCATATCCACGCCAACCTGCGAGTCATGGGAGGCTCCTGACAAACAAGGGGTATCAGATCAAACATTTGCACCGGGAAGAAGTCGAATGTCGCCAAACTAAAGAGTCCGGGTAAGGAAAAACAGGCAGCACAATAGAGAGGACCTGCTGACCAAGAATATTCCCAAAAATAGAAAGGACAGCATGATGATCCCACCGAGAGCGATCCGGAAGCAAAAGATCAGTAATAGATATCATCGACAGTGTGTGAATAGAAATAAAGGTCGGCCATCTGATCAAAGGAATTTCGGAGATCTAGGGGTCGAGCAAAAACTTGATCGAAGAACCATCTCCCAGAAGCTAGAATAAATGAGGGGTAACCAGTGAAGACTTGGTCATCATCTTCCTCCACATAACAGAACAACGCCGGGGCAAAGTATAGGGCCTGTTCAGATCAATAGAAATAACACCATATCTGGCCCTCATAAATGATACCCACAAACTATCCGGACAGAGGAAGAATCTGGCAACATGCCATTGCTTATCATTTTTATCTCCCCGATGCTTGTTTTTCATACAGAAATATATAATGTATCATATATTCTTCATATACTTTTCCTACGTTAGTTACTCGAACTCTTACGTTAAATTTTTGGCAACTGCGCTACTTTTTTCTCTTTTAGGGGAAGAGGGCAGATACAAGTTGATGTGGCAGGATCGCTGATGTGGAACAGCTGTCAGACGCCACATTAGGAAAGACAGCCATGTCAGGTACTCTAACCTGACTCCTTGGGCGGGTTGAGCTCCCTCAGAACAACGGGACCTTCCACCGAGCTGAGCTCTGACCTCTGCTAGATCGAGCCCCTCGAGATCGAGCCCCTCGAGATCGAGCCCCTCGAGATCGAGCCCTGTGCACGGAGTCGAGCTCAGCCCTCCTCCACCACGTGGAGTCTCTCTCCGAGGCCGAGCCCTCTAGGCCGGAGCCTCTACCTGTCCTCCTCCAGATCGAGCCCCTTGAGATCGAGCCCTGTGCGCAGAGTCGAGCTCAGCCCTCCTCCGTCACGTGGAGTCTCTCTCTAAGGTCGAGCCCTCTGGATCGGAGCCGCCACCTGTCCTCCTCCAGATCGAGCCCCTCAAGATCGAGCCTTGTGCATGGAGTCGAGCTCAACCCTCCTCTGCCACATGAAGTCTCTCTCCGAGGCCGAGCCCTCTAGACCGGAGCTGCCACCTGTCCTCCTCCAGATCGAGCCCGACCTCCCCCACTCAGCCTCCAACTCGGGTAAAGGCAACAACGGGCGGAGAGACAGTACTGTCACCCAGGACGCTGGCGAGCCGCCCAAGGATCGCAGCCAGACGGCCACTAGGCCACAATAACTACCCGCGGCTGCCACTTACACCAAAAAAGGGAGGAGCCCTCCGTTCGAGACATTGCACCCTCCACCAATCACCTGAACTGCCCGGAAGGGAAAGTCAACCAGGAGATTCGAATCCCGGGGGCGGCGGGCCCCCGATTGAGGCACTGCCAAACTTTCTAAAATGGAGTAACCAGAAGGAATGTCAGAGCACATGACAGTTTCCCTTAGCATGAATCGGGAAAGACATCCCGTCCACGACACAGGACATGCCGCACGTGCCTGCCAGCCCAACAAGAATTCCAAGGCAAGCACCAACGGTAACCTTGACTACAAAGAACGATCGACACCCCTGAGAGGGGGAGGTAACTCAACTCAAGAAAATACAAGCAATACCAACAAACACCGAGGCAAGCTCAACCAGAAGAGCGACGCACCACCACTACTCTAAGAAAACAAAGGAGGAGCGGTTACGCAGAGAATCCCTCTAGCTCCGCCGTCATCCTCCTACACACTTTCATCTTATTATCATACCATTAACTCCTCCTAGTGTGGAGTCCATCAAGTGGGGCTCGACCAGGAAGATCTGTTCTCCTGGATCGTTATTGACTTGACCGTCGGAGTGCCCCCGTCGGAATCCCGGCCCGGGTCACTAACCCAATTTTTGAAGGTCTTTGTTGGCTCCACCCAGTGATTTTGATGAATAACAAAACATTGAGTACATATTGTATTCTAATGTAAATTTCAAGTTGTGAGTTTTCAGGAAGAAAGCACCTCAAAATTCCAAATATTTATGGTGTATGGCACGCAATGGCATGGAGCAAATCTCACATATCCGGGCATCCTATTCATTAAAAAAGGGCTTACGATTGCTTAATTATTATGTGTTTATGCTTTCATGAACATCATTTTTGATTTCAAGACTTTTACTCTTGATTCTGGATGTTTTCAGTCTCAAGTGTCGACACTTGGACAGTCAAGTGTCGACACTTCAGCATTTGGCATGGACAAAAATCCTTGGCACGCCAAGTGTCGACACCTAGAATTCAAGTGTCGACACTTAGGTTTCAAGTATCGACTCAAGGCCTGAAAATTTTGAAAATATAGAATTTTATAGGTTCGAGGATTTTTGTGTCAAGTGTCGACACCTGTGCATCAAGTGTCGACACTTGAATGATCAAGTGTCGACTCCCAGAAATCAAGTGTCGACACCTGACAGCCAAGTGTCGACACCTGATAGCCAAGTGTCGACACTTGCAGCCTGACAGCTCTAACAGATCTATTTTTCTGGCTTGCAGAAATTGGTTTTCAAGCTCCAAACAGCTATTTCCAATGCTTCAACGGTCACAAACCATTTTTAGAAGGTTTTTGGTGTATTTAATCTCCACCAACCTCATTTTAAACAAGAAGAGAAGTGAAAAAGTCAAGAAAAAGAAGAGAGAAGTCTATTCAAGAGCATTCAAGTCCACTCAAAAGCCAAAAAGCCAATATTCTCTCCAAACTTCAAATCAAAAGCCTCTTCTAGCTTGATTCCACTGAAAAAGCCTACTTGCTCAAATTTACTACATTCCAAAGGAGGCAACTTGAAGAAGAGTGAAGTCAAAGCATCACTTGGGCTTCAAAGATTCCAATCTACTCTTGAAGAGAGTTTGTTGTAGCATTTAAATTTCATATTTGTTTATTATGCTTTAACCTTGCTTTCAAGAGTGTCTTGAAAGAAGGTTATTGTGGTTTGTTGGTGAGCCAAAGTGTTAAAACCAACTAGGGTTAACTTGTGAGCCCGAAGACAAAACAAGTAGTTAGGTTTGTTGGTGAGCCTAGGTGATAAAACCAACTTAGGTTTTGACTTGTGAGCCTTGTAAAAACAAGTCAACTATAATCTGGTGTGGATTATAGTGAAATTCCCAAGGGTGGCTTGGAGAGTGGATGTAGGTGCTAGGTTTGCACCGAACCACTATATATCTTGTGTTTATGTGTGATGCTCTTTCCCTTTGCATTCTTTAATTAAGTGCTATCATCTTGCATCTAATTAATTGTTACTCACAAGCACCACTAGACCTTTTGTTTTATTGTGTTAAATTTTCAAAAAGATCCAATTCACCCCCCCTCTTGGGCTCCATTTCTGGGCAACAAGTGGTATCAGAGCACCGGTACTCTCTTGTAGGTCCAAGGATCTTGAGTAAAAGATCATGGCAGCCCCAATAGGCATGGGTATTATTGAAGGTCAAGCTTCAAACCGACCCCCACTTTTTAATGGCACAAATTACACATACTGGAAGACACGCATGCGCATATTTATACAAGCTCTTGATTATAATTTGTGGAGAACAATAGTAAAAGGTCCTCATCAGCCTACAATGATGATTAATGGCATTCTCACCTCTAAAATGGAAGATGATTGGGATGAGAGTGACATTAAGCAAATTGAGCTTAATGCAAAGGCAATGAACCTTTTATTTTGTTCTCTTGATCCTAGTGAGTTTAATAGAATATCCAACTGTCTCTCCGCAAAGGAGATTTGGGATACACTTGAGGTTACCATGAGGGTACACACCAAGTGAAGACCACCAAAGTTAACATGCTAATTCACACTTATAAAATGTTTAAAATGGAACCTACTGAGTCTATCAGTGAGATGTATACTAGGTTCACAAACATTGTGAATGGCATGAGAAGTTTAGGAAAAAATAATTTCTAACGGTGAACTTGTAAATAAACTTCTCAGGTCTCTACCAGCTTCATGGGATGCAAAGGTCACTGCAATTGAAGAAGCAAAAGATGTCAACACTCTCCCGCTGGAACAACTGTTGGGCTTTTTAATGACATATGAACTATCTCTCAAACAGAAGAACGGAGAGGTGGACAAAAAAAAAAGACTATAGCATTCAAATCTACTACCAAAGAAGACTCGAGTGAAGACTCTGAAGAGGATGACGAAGAAGATGAAACTGCTATGTTAGCAAGGAAATTCAGAAGGTTTATGAGAAAAAGAAATTCAATTACAAAAATAAACCTCTGAAAGGTGAGTCCAGTAAAGAAAAAGATAAGGAAAAGAAGGAGGAGCAGCCCACATGTTTTGAGTGCAAAAAGCCATGGCATTTCAAGGTAGACTGCCCCTTACTAAAGAAAAGCAGAAGAATTAGGGTTTTCTGGTTTTGTAATAAGGGTGACTTGGTCAACTCAATTTTAGTTTGAGTCTGTATTTCCCTGCAATTTAAATTTTGTTGAGTCATGTTGACTCAATACAAGTCCTAGTAGTGGTCTAGGTCTTCTCCAAGGTGCAAATTTCTCCCAGGACCAAGCAAGTGGGCGCCACACTCCCAGCCACACGCCAGAGTCCAGGAGGCGCCACATCTCCATCCAGTGTGCCTTGGTCCCCACACCACAAGAAAATAGGTCCTTTCTTTCATGCGCCACTTGGGGGAGAAATCCATCAAGATACCTCAATCCAAGGAGGAGCCAACTTCTTTCCAGATAAACCCAAGCCAGGATGGCAAGAATTTTTCTTGAAGAGAGGATCAAGGAGGTGCCCCACAATGTTCCATAAAAATCCAAGTTATAAAAGGGAAGAGAGCATGTCTTGGGGAGAAAATCAAGGAGGCACCCAAAAGTTTCCTAAAGTGCCAAAGCCATGAAAGGAAGAAGCCTAAACTTGTGGAGCAAGACTAGGAGGTGTCCAAAAGAGCCAAACCATGAAGGGAAAATCCTTGATTCATGGAGAGATACTAGGAGACACCCCCATAACCTGCCATTTGGAGCTGATTTTCAAGTTTTCTTGGAGTTTTTGGGTTGCCCACTCATGGAAGGAGTCTTGGGAAGAAAATTTGATGCCTAAAGTGTGGGTTAGTCCTATTAGTCCCACATGGGAAGTGTATGAAATTTTATTTTTTGTTATGTCTATATATTCAACTCTATGTAACTCTTGAAGAAAAGATGAATGAAATCAATTTCTTTGTGAGCAACTTTGTGTTTCTCTCTTCCGCACTTGTATTCAAGTGTTGAGCTCCGTGAGGGAGTAAATCCGGGTTCCCTAGGAACCTTGAGGAGGTGTGAGATCTCCAACCCCAAAACCCTAGCTTAGTCCACCCATCTCTACTCCACCACCACCAAACCCGAATTTTCCATCTACATCCCACGGCCCCTCTCTTCCACATAGAGGCCGGCCACCAGCATCCAGGTTCAGATCAACTGTTTCAACTACAGAGCAAGTTCAAAGAAGAGTCAGATCAGTATCAAGATCTCTGGAACTTCTACATCCAACAATCTTCATTAAGTCCTCAGGTCAGTGTCTTTCTTTGAATTTCTGGTTCTTCTTTTGTTCTTCTTCTTCTTCCAGATCCTGAGTTCGAGAAGAAGGCAACCTTGCCATAGGACTACAATCCGAGGATCCATTGCGAAAATACCCCGTCTCCAAGGATCCTACAATCTGCTCGAGAGTGTACTTCAATTGAAGCAACGAGAGATATCACAGTCAGGTATAAAACCTTCTCTTCTCTCTTCGTCTGTTTCTTGAAAGAGGAGTAAACCCTAGATCTGGGGGTTTCTCAATCCCAGCGATCCTACTTCTGAGTTACTCTGATAATCCACTCCTTTTAATTGTGCTTTCTGTCATTTCTTAGTTTCTTTCAGCATTAGTTTATCTTTCCTTTGAGTCAAAGCCGACTTCTGAAATATATAAAAAAAAAAATACATTAATCATAATTTGCTTCCGCATCGCATCATCCTTTTTGTTCTGCATCATTTTTGGTAACAGAGCTTTCGTTCTGCATCACTATCTCTCAAACAGAAGAACGGAGAGGTGGACAAAAAAAAAAAGACTATAGCATTCAAATCTACTACCAAAGAAGACTCGAGTGAAGACTCTGAAGAGGATGACGAAGAAGATGAAACTGCTATGTTAGCAAGGAAATTCAGAAGGTTTATGAGGAAAAAGAAATTCAATTACAAAAAGAAACCTCTGAAAGGTGAGTCCAGTAAAGAAAAAGATAAGGAAAAGAAGGAGGAGCAGCCCACATGTTTTGAGTGCAAAAAACCATGGCATTTCAAGGTAGACTGCCCCTTACTAAAGAAAAGCAGAAGAAAGCTAAGGAAAAAGGCCATGATGGCAACCTGGAGCGAAAGTGAAGACTCCAGCTCTGAGGAAGAACAACAGGAAGTAGCAAATTTCTGTCTAATGGCCGATCAAGAAGAGGTATGTTCTGAAACCGAAAATGAATTATCTTTTGATGAGCTTCATGAAATTTTTGATGAACTAGTCATAGAATTTCAAAAATTAAAGTCAAAACATAAAGACTTAAAGAAGCAAAATCTGGAACTAGCTAAAATAAATAACAACCTTTCAAATGAAAATGAATACCTTCTAATACAAAATAAAAATTTAAATGATAAGATTATGGGTCTTGAAAATGAAAAGAATATACTTGAAAAGAAAAGTAACTTACTTTCAAATGAAAAATTGTCAAGACAACACAAAGAAATTTTAATGGAAAACAAAAGATATAAAGAGGAAATCAATAAACTAAAGCTTTTTGTTGAAAAATTTACTTACAGTTCTGAAAAGTTAAATTTACTGTTAAATAACCAAAGAGCAGTATTTGACAAAGCTGGATTGGGATTCAGAACTCATAAGAAACAGAAACTCCTTAAAAATTTTTTTATGCCTGCATCTTCATCAATTACATGCTATACTTGTGGTGTTAAAGGACATAAATCTTACATGTGCAACAAAAGAAAATTAAGAAAAACTAAGAAAGTTTGGGTTCCAAAAGGAACCAATGCCACTAACCAAAAAGGACCCAAGATGGCTTGGGTACCTAAGTCTCCACTTGATCTTTATTGCAGGTATGCCTTGTAACCAACAAGAAAAGAATGTGGTATCTTGATAGCGGTTGCTCAAGGCATATGACAGGAGATGTGGAGCAGTTCTCATCACTCACATATCAAAATGGTGGCAATGTAACTTTTAGTGATAATGAAAAGGAAAAATCATCGGTATTGGTAAAATCCATATCACCCCTACCTCTTATATTGATAATATTTTATATGTTGATGGATTAAAACATAACTTGCTTAGTATTAGTCAATTTTGTGACAAAAATTTTAAAGTTGTTTTTGAATCTTCTTTGTACATTGTTTCTAGTTTAGATGACAATGGCATTAAATTCATCGGTCATAGGCATGGCAATATTTATATGGTTGATCTTGATGATCTCCCTATTCAGAAAGGTCAATGTCTAGTGGCAATGGAAGCCAAGATCGATGAAGCTAGTTGGCTTTGGCATCGTAGACTAGGAGATGCTAGCATGTATTTAATTTCAAAACTTAGCAAAAAGAATTTAGTAAAAGATTTGCCTAAACTCAATTTTGAAAAAGATAAGATTTGCAGTGCATGTCAACTTGGAAAACAAACAAAGTCTTCTTTCAAACCTAAAGGAGTAATCTCTACATCTAGACCTTTAGAATTGCTTCATATGGACCTCTTTGGGCCTACTAGAACATCTAGTTTGGGAGGTAAGAAGTTTGGTCTAGTCATTGTAGATGATTTCTCACGTTTTACTTGGTCATGTTTTTAGCACACAAAGATGAAACATTTTCTGAATTTATAAGATTTCACAAAAGAATCTTAAATGAAAAAGGTGTTTCAGTAATTTCTTTAAGAAGTGATCATGGAACTGAATTTGAAAACGTCGATTTTAATAAATTCTGTATTGAAAATGGAATTAATCACAATTTTTCTGCACCTAGGACACCTCAACAAAATGGGGTAGTAGAAAGAAAAAATAGAACTCTTGAAGAAATGGCACGCACCATGCTTTGTAAAAATGATTTACCTAGATACTTTTGGGCGGAAGCCATAAATATTGCATGCTATATCTTAAATCGTGTTTTAATTCGACCGATTTTAAAGAAAACTCCTTATGAGCTTTGGAAGGGTAGAAAACCTTCAATCCGTTATTTTCATATTTTTGGTTGCCGTTGTTTCATCTTAAACAATGGTAAAGACAATCTAAGTAAATTTGATGCCAAATCAAATGAGGGAGTCTTTCTAGGCTACTCCACATCTAGTAAGGCATACAGGGTCTTTAACAGAAGGACACTTGTTGTTGAAGAATCCATTCATGTAGTATTTGATGAAACTAACCAAAAATCTTCAAGAAAAGAAGATGTACTTTTTGATGAATCAGGTAACAAGAAAACTGAAGAAAGAAACAACAATGAAGAACTTACCAAGAAACAGAATGATGATAAAAACACTGACAGAGATCAAGCACAAGGTGATGAAGATACCTCAACTGTTGATCCTTTACCAAAAGAATGGAGGTATGCTCATGGACACCCAAAAGAACTAATTATAGGTGATCCATCTAAAGGTGTAAGTACTCGATCATCTCTTAGAAATATTTGTGATTATTTAGCTTTTGTATCTCAAATTGAACCTAAAACTATTGAAGAAGCTGAATGTGATAGTAATTGGATAAATGCTATGCAAGATGAACTTAATCAATTTAAAAGGAACAATATTTGGACACTGGTAGATAGGCCCTCAAACACATCAATTATTGGCACAAAATGGGTTTTTCGAAACAAACTTGATGAAAATGGAATAGTAATTAGAAATAAAGCTAGACTAGTTGCCAAAGGATACAATCAGGAGGAAGGGATAGATTTTGATGAAACCTTTGCTCCTGTGGCTAGACTTGAGGCAATTAGGCTATTATTGGCTTTTTCTTGTTTCATGAACTTTAAACTGTATCAGATGGATGTTAAAAGTGCTTTCTTGAATGGATTAATTGAAGAAGAAGTTTATGTTGAACAACCCCCTGGTTTTGAAAATTCTGAATTTTCAAATCATGTTTATAAACTTCATAAGGCTTTATATGGATTAAAACAAGCTCCAAGAGCTTGGTATGATCGTTTAAGCTCTTTTTTGCTGAAAAATGATTTTACTAGAGGAAATGTAGATAAAACATTATTTTTAAAGAAAAAGAATGATGATCTCTTAGTAGTACAAATCTATGTTGATGATATAATATTTGGTGCTACTAATGAATCTCTTTGTCAAGATTTTGCAAGTCTAATGCAGGGTGAGTTCGAGATGAGCTTGATGGGAGAACTGAATTTCTTCCTCGGACTCTAGATAAGGCAAACCAAAGAGGGGATCTTCATCAACCAAACAAAATACATAAGAGAAATACTCAAGAAGTTTGGGATGGAGAACACTAAGCCATTAGGTACCCCTATGAGCTCTACATGTAGACTTGACAAGGATGAATCAGGTAAGTCAATTGATCAAAAATTATATTGTGGCATGATTGGTTCATTATTATATCTTACTGCCAGTAGGCCAGATATCATGTTTAGTGTCTGTATGTGTGCTAGATATCAGTCCAATCCTAAAGAGTCTCATCTTTTGGCTGTTAAACGCATACTTAGATATCTATCTGGCTCAATTAACATTGGTTTATGGTACTCTAGAGATTCTTCATGTGATTTAATTGCTTATTCTGATGCTGATTTTGCTGGGTGTAAACTTGATCGTAAAAGTATTAGTGGAACCTGTCAGTTTCTTGGAGTAAATTTGATCTCCTGGAGTAGCAAGAAACAGAATTCTGTTGCTCTATCTACGGCAGAAGCCGAATATATAGCAGCTGGGAGCTGTTGTGCTCAAATCCTTAGGATCAAACAACAACTCGAAGACTTTGGCATTAAACTAACTAAGACACCCATAAGATGTGATAATACTAGTGCAATCAACTTATCTAAAAATCCAGTGCAACATTCAAGAAGTAAACACATTGAAATAAGACATCATTTCATAAGAGATCATGTACAAAACTCAAATGTAATTCTTGATTTTGTCTGTACCAATGATCAATTAGCTGATGTGTTTACAAAGCCTTTGAGTGAGGATAGGTTCTGTCTGATTAGAAGAGAGTTAGGTGTAATTGATCCATTCTCCTAGGACTCTCTTAGTATCATTTTACCTAGTCCTAAAAGCTCAATTCTTATTGTTTAAAACCCCAAGAAACTTGTCAAATTTTTTTTTAATTTTTCCGAATTTTCTCGAATTTTCTTGGCCAAGTGTCGACACTTGGAAAGTGTCAAGTGTCGACACCTGACCAAGTGTCGACACTTGACAAATCCGAAGTATCGACACTTGCGAATCTGAACTGTTTTAAAACGGGCCGAACAAAGACTTTTTTGAAAATCTTCTTCCCCCAAATTTCTTGGAACAGTGGTCCCCCCTGTCCAAACCCGTCTTTTCACCCTTCAATCCATCTCAAATCAGATATTTTCCCTCTCTAATTCATTTTTATTTCTCTATGTTTTTAATTTTATTTTTTTAAAACCAAACGATCGTGTTTTAGGTTTTCCGAACATTTATCTTCAATCTAACCAGATTTTTGAGTGTTTTAGTAAATTTCTAAAACTTCATTTGAGGGAATCATGTTTTAGATTAGTTTTTCTCGAATTTTCCTCATCTTTTGGATGTTTTTCAACCATTTTTCACAAAAATCACTGTTTCATCAATTTTGAGAAAAATAAAATGGGTTTTCATCTAATTTAAGCATACTAAATCCTTTTATTGATGATTAGGAAGGATCTTTAGTAATACATTTTGAACATTTGCAAAAACCCTAAATGATTCAAACCCAAATCCCTTGGTTTTTGAATTTTTTGGACCTTACAAAAATAATTCTTTTTGGGTTTCAAATGTGTTTCACCTAACAAATTTTTCCTACAAATTTTACTCAAAAATTTTGTCATTTGATTAAAACTTATTGATTCTGGTTTTCGAAACCTATCTGAACTCTAATCTCAACCTATGGCCAGTCCTTTGTTCTAAACCCTTTTTCATTCTTCCTGGTCAGTTGGCTGATATGGGTCCTAGGAAGAGACTTGCAGTTAGAGCAAGGCCTAGTCAGGGTAGTGAGAGGAGGTCGAAGGCCAGATTCGATCCCGCTCAGCCGAGCAGTACAGCCACTCCAAGCTCCCCCCCTGCAGAGAGGATGGCAGGGAAGTCAGTAGCTTCAGGGAGGAGAGTTGATCTACTGTGTTTCGACAGGCACCATTTTGGCATTAGGGAGATATTCACAGATGCGGGACTAGTACCCTTCTGCACCATGTAGGAGAGATACTATCCTCACCTGGTGAGGGAGTTCTACGGTGCACTGGACTGTCGATGACTCTTATGGACGACATCCGTCAGGGGTACACAGATTTCTTTGACTGATGAGTTGCTGAGCAGAGTATGGGAGATACCCCGGAGAGGAGTCTGTGCATTTTCAGTTGATGACAGAGAGGCACTTTCAGATGCATCCTTGAGCGAGAGGATGTTCGCGGTATCTCAGTGGTTACCGCGAACCAGTTATCATTAGAGATGCGACTGCTGCACCACATTACCGCACGGATCCTTCTACCGAAGACTGGCAGATTCGATTTCATCATAGAGAGAGAGCTGATGTTGATGACCAGTCTGATCGAGAGGAGACCAGTTGACATACCCGCCTTGATGCTGTCACAGATGCATGATGCTGCCACTCAGCGCCGACACTGTTTGCCATACGGGATGGCATTGACCCGTCTTTTCAGAGCCTGTGGAGTATCATTAGAGGGGGAGATCCCCAAGGAGATACTGCACACAGATGTATATGATGAGAGGTCATTGCACCGCATGGGATTCAGGATGGTTGGAGGTTGATGGGTTCGGAGAGAGTCTGGCCAGGAGCCAGATGAGGAGGATGAGATTCGAGAGGCTGAGGCTGGACCATCTGAGCCAGCAGTCCTTCCTCCAGTGGATGTACCATCGACACAGGCAGAGCACCTGTCACCTGATGCTTCAGTTCCTCCACCACCATCTACCAGATTATCCTTTGAGGAGCATGCCAGAGCATAGTTCACACAGATCAGAGGAGAGGTGACTCAGCTGCGTAGCGAGGTCGAGCTTCTACGAGCACAGACTACCTCAGAGCATGCTGAGATCCGCAGATCCATGGAGGAGGGATTTACACGTCTTGAGAGTCTTCTGAGATCACTTATACCTCCTGCTGCACCTACACTTGCTCGATTCGATGATGATGATGATGATGATGATGACGGCGGCGATCACTAGAGCGACCATGCTGATTTTGCTGACGGAGGTGATCAGGATGTTGACCGAGCCACTGAGGTAGTAGGCACTGACAGCGACAGTGTAGGCGGAGCTGATGCTTATGAGGTGGTCAGTCGAGATCCTCCTACTACACCTGCTCCTTCTACTGCACTAGTTGACTTCGTTCCGGATCCTATTGAGCCAGCTGATCGTCTTTCGCCTCCTTCTACCAGATCTTCTAGGGTTGTACCCGCTTTTGGTCCTGCCGGCCGTTCCAGGAGTCTTAGAGCTTTAGCACCTCCTAGGGCATTAGCCACCAGATCTAGGATTAGTGCTTCTTTTAGTCTTGATGTTCCATCTGATGAGGATTAGCCTCACAGATGACTGTTTCAGATCTTATTTAGTATGGTTGATATATGTATGTTTCAGCTCTTTTGTACTGAAAATTTATCTCATATATATATGTTTGTTATCTTAAACTTTTTGTAGTTCAGTTTATCATATTTTAGCTCTGATATAATGGGATATTTTAACTCTGATTAAAGCACAATTTCAGCTATGATATTTGTTTCTCTACTCTCTTTTTGTATCCCTGCTAATTGTAAGGGGGAGGTTATTTTTTATGATTGACAAAAAGGGGGAGAAAAAGTAAGGAGAGAAAAAGCAAGGAGAAAAAGTAATGAGAAAAAGTAATGTTAAAAAGTGATGTTAATTGTTATGGAGAAAAAGAGTGATGTTAATGGATGTAGAAAAAGATGCATTATATTGATTTGAAGTTTACCTTGATAAGAAGTATCTAATTAAGGGGGAGATTGTTTCCTATCTCTATCATGATTAGAAACTCATGGTTATAAAAGTTTGAACTATATTATCTTTTTTTCTCAAGATTTTGTCATCATCAAAAAGGGGGAGATTGTTGGCTCCACCCAGTGATTTTGATGAATAACAAAACATTGAGTACATATTGTATTCTAATGTGAATTTCAAGTTGTGAGTTTTCAGGAAGAAAGCACCTCAAAATTCCAAATATTTATGGTGTATGGCATGCAATGGCACGGAGCAAATCTCACATATCCGGGCATCCTATTCATTAAAAAAGGGCTTACGATTGCTTAATTATTATGTGTTTATGCTTTCATGAACATCATTTTTGAATTCAAGGCTTTTACTCTTGATTCTGGATGTTTTCAGTCTCAAGTGTCGACACCTGGACAGTCAAATGTCGACACTTCAGCATTTGGCACGGACAAAAATTCTTGGCACGTCAAGTGTCGACACCTAGAATTCAAGTGTCGACACCAAGTGTCGATACTTAGGTTTCAAGTGTCGACTCAAGGCCTGAGAATTTTGAAAATACAGAACTTTGTAGGTTCGAGAATTTTTGTATCAAGTGTCGACACATGTGCATCAAGTGTCGACACTTGAATGATCAAGTGTCGACTCCCAGAAATCAAGTGTCGACACCTGACAGCCAAGTGTCGACACCTGACAGCCAAGTGTCGACACTTGCAGCCTGACAGCTCTAACGGATCTATTTTTCTGGCTTGCAGAAATTGGTTTTCAAGCTCCAAACGGCTATTTCCAATGCTTCAACGGTCACAAACCGTTTTTAGAAGGTTTTTGGTATATTTAATCTCCACCAACCTCATTTTAAACAAGAAGAGAAGTGAAAAAGTCAAGAAAAAGAAGAGAGAAGTCTATTCAAGAGCATTCAAGTCCACTCAAAAGCCAAAAAGCCAATATTCTCTCCAAACTTCAAATCAAAAGCCTCTTCTAGCTTGATTCCACTGAAAAAGCCTACTTGCTCAAATTTACTACATTCCAAAAGGAGGCAACTTGAAGAAGAGTGAAGTCAAAGCATCACTTGGGCTTCAAAGATTCCAATCTACTCTTGAAGAGAGTATGTTGTAGCATTTAAATTTCATATTTGTTTTATTGTACTTTAACCTTGCTTTCAAGGATATCTTGAAAGAAGGTTATTGTGGTTTGTTGGTGAGCCAAAGTGTTAAAACCAACTAGGGTTAACTTGTGAGCCCGAAGACAAAACAAGTAGTTAGGTTTGTTGGTGAGCCTAGGTGA
Source organism: Areca catechu (assembly GCA_021397845.1). NCBI lineage: Eukaryota > Viridiplantae > Streptophyta > Magnoliopsida > Arecales > Arecaceae > Areca > Areca catechu. Next base: position 43,449,703 of record CM038047.1, on the reverse strand, counting down.
TAAAACCAACTTAGGTTTTGACTTGTGAGCCTTGTAAAAACAAGTCAACTGTAATCTGGTGTGGATTATAGTGAAATTCCCAAGGATGGCTTGGGGAGTGGATGTAGGTGCTAGGTTTGCACCGAACCACTATATATCTTGTGTTTGTGTGTGATTGCTCTTTCTCTTTGCATTCTTTAATTAAGTGCTATCATCTTGCATCTAATTAATTGTTACTCACAAGCACCACTAGACCTTTTGTTTTATTGTGTTAAATTTTCAAAAAGATCCAATTCACCCCCCTCTTGGGCTCCATTTCTGGGCAACAGTCTTGCAGGACGGGACCTTCCAGGAGCATCAGATCACGCACTCTGGCGCCGATAGCAGCTACAGGCTATGGCAATCTTGGCGGCAATAGATTGGCGCGCCAGGTAGGGGGTGATTGATCCAGTCTAAGCCACCCCCCATTCTCTCTACAAGCAGTTCTACGGAAGGATGGTGACGACACGAGCGAGAGAGGCTTCCACCAGTCGTGCGGGGGACTCCCCATCGCGGGGGAACCCGCACCACCAAGAGGTGGAGCCACCCATTCCAATCGAACCACCTTCGCCGGAATCCCAGCTGGCCGCACTTGTCCAGCAGATGCAAATCCTTGCCACGGCGATGTGCCAGCTCCAGCACCGGTCCTTGGCCACCTACTAGCAGCCAGGGACTCCCGCGGCCCATGCCGCAGCTCCCTGCGATAGCCTGCCTTCCTTCCAAGAAAGGCCTTCGCAGTCGCGGGCCACCACTGATAACCGGGATAGCCATCAAACTCCGGCGAAAAGACAACGAGCTGGCTCCACCGACGGGGAGAGCCGCTCACCAAACCTCGAGCGGGTGGTATCCAAGCCCGTCGAGGTAGAAAAGGCAAGACTCCCCACCACGGGTGCCATTCATCCATGTCACCTCCGTCTCCCTCGATGGAGGGATCTACTGATGAAGCCGTCAAGTGCACGACGGAAAAGCGCCTAGAGGAACATGAGCGCAAGCTGGCAGAGTTCTCCCGCCGGTTTGCCATCATGCAGGGCTCCGCTAGCGAGCCAGCGAGCTACGACGCCCATCCCCCATTCTTCCAAGAAATCCAAACGGAGCAGATCCCGCACCGGTTCCGCATACCGCAAATGGATCCTTACAACGGGACCACCGACCCCCTGGACCACCTGGAAAGCTACAAGGCCCTCGTGAGGGTCCAGGGGGCCACCAACGCCCTCTTCTAAGTCACCTTCCCCGCTAACCTCCGGAAGGTGGCCCGGGTGTGGTTCTCCCGCCTCGAGCCAGAGAGCATTGGATCTTTTGCTCGGTTGGAGCAAAAGTTTGTGGCCCACTTCGATGCCTACTGGAAGGTGCCACGAGAGGCAGATAACCTCTTCTCCATCAGGCAGTAGGACTGCGAGCCCCTATGGGACTACGTGGCCCGCTTTAAGGCTGCAGCGCTGGAGATCTACAGCCTTGATGAGCCAGTTGCTATGCTAGCACTGAAGCGAGGGCTCAGGACCTCCCGCCTGACCTACTCGCTCGACAAGAAGCCTCCCAAGACTTATGCCAAACTCCTTCGAGCTCAGAAATATATCAGCGTCGAGGTGGCGGATCGTACAAGACGGGAGCTCGACGGCAAGCCACTGAAGAAGCCGGCCCTTGCCGAAGCGTTTAGGACGTGGAGGCCGGGACCGCCAGCTCTGGGCCCCCGCCAAGGACCAAAGCCGAGGGGCCCTCCCATTCCTGAAGGGAGTTACAGCCCCTGCTCACCCCAAGGATGAAGATTCTAATGGAGATCGAGGGCGAGAGCTATCCGAGGCGCCCGCCCCCGTTGAAACCATCCACTAGCCATGACAAATCGAAGTATTGTTGCTTCCACCGTGACCACGGCCACGACACCGAGGAATGCCGCAACCTCAAGTGGGAGATTGAAGAACTCATCAAGAGGGGCTACCCGGGAGATTTGTAGGGGGTAACCTCAAGCAGAATCTCAGGCGCTCGTTGCTCTCCCTCCAGTTCCAGCAGTCGACAACCGCCCTGCTAAGAAGCCGGTAGGGATGATAAGTTGGGGAGCCGGGCGTGCACCCAAGAAGGCCCGGGGGGTAGGGTGTTTTGAAAATGTACTCCCCTTTATGAGGGAAGGGAAAGATGAGGAAAAATGTAAATAATGATGCCGTGATCATCGAGATGAAGATCGCGAAGCATCCTGTAAAATGCATCATGGTTGATAGAGGAAGATCCACTGATGTACTTTTTTACGATGCCTTCTTCAGGATGTATCTTTCTCCCGATCTACTCAAACCTATGCACACTCCCCTTGTTGGTTTCACAGGTGATTTTGTATGGGTAGAGGGGAAAATAACTCTCCCAGTCACTATCAAGACCCCACCTCGGCAGAGTACAGTCATGATGACTTTCACGGTTGTTAGGCTTCCTTCAGCCTACAACGTGATTTTGGGCCGACCTGGACTCAACCTACTTGACGCCATCGTCTCCACCAAAAGGTTGTTCGTGCAGTTCCCAACTCCCTACGGTGTTGGGGAGATGAGGAGAGCACCACAGCCAGTGCAACACTGCTTTCAAACCCTCCTTGGGGCCAAAACTCTGGAGGCCGATCCCAAGACGGACAACCTCGATCAAAGGGCTCAAGACCCTAGGGAAGGCTCGGCCGAGCGCCTACTCTCTTACCCGCTTGGAAGCGACCCCGTGAAGATGGTGCAAATCGGAGCCCAGCTACTCGAGGAGGAGAGGGCTTAACTGTTGGAGTTCTTGCGGACCAATGCGGATGTGTTTGCCTGGACAGCAGCAAACATGCCAGGTATCCCTCCTGATATCATCACCCATCAATTGAGCATTGACCCTAAGTACATGCTAGTTCGGCAAAAGAAGAGAAGCTTCATCTCAGAGAGGCAGGCGACCATCAATGAGGAGGTAGATAAACTCCTCGCCACCGGTTTCATTCGGGAGGTAAAGAAGAACAATGGCAAATGGAGGATCTGTGTGGACTACACTAACCTCAACAAGGCATGCCCGAAGGATAGCTTCCCTCTACCAAAGATTGACCATTTGGTGGACGCCACTTCTGGCCACAGGCTGCTCTCCTTCATGGATGCATTCTCCGGATACAACCAGATCCGTATGCACCCGGAGGACGAGAAGCACACCGCCTTCATCACCGACCAAGGGATGTACTGCTACAGGATAATGCCCTTCGGTCTGAAAGTGCTGGGGCCACATACCAGCATCTGGTCAACAAGGTCTTCAAAGACCAGATTGGCCAGAACATGCAGGTATATGTGGACAACATGCTGGTAATGAGCAAGCCGAGCTCGGACCATGTTGCCGACCTCGCCGAAGCTTTCCACAACCTCCAAAAACATTAGATAAAGCTCAACTTCGAATGGCAGCGTACTGGCAACGAGTAGCCCGGTATTATAACACACAGGTGAAGCCAAAGGTCTTCAGGCCCGGGGACTTGGTGCTGCACTGAGCAGAAGCGTCGCAGCCTCGAGAGTGCGGTAAGCTCTCGCCAAACTAGGAAGGCCCTTATAAAGTAGCTGATACTCTCTCACAAGGGGCCTACTACCTTGAGGACTCGGACGGTGCCAGGTTTCCTCGAACATGGAACGCCTGCAACCTAAGGAGATATTATCAATGACGTAAGGTTTCTCTCTAATAATAATAAAGATTTTCTTTTGCACATGTCGCTATTTGCCTTGCAGGAAAATCTCAAGCAGGTCTTCGAGCCCAGCTCCGAGACCCAAATAACTCTGGAGCCCAGCTCTCCGGCCAAACAAGTCTTCGAGCCCAGCTTCAAGACATCAACAATCTCAGAGCCCAGCTCTTCGGCAGGCAGGTCTTCAAGCCCAGCTCCAAGACATCAACAATCCCGAAGCCCAGCTCTCCAGCCAAGCAGGTCTTCGAGCCAGCTCCGAGACCCAAACAACTCCAGAACCCAGCTCTCCGGCCAAACAAGTCTTCGAGCCCAGCTCCAAGACATCAACAACCCCGGAGCCCAGCTCTCCGGCAGGCAGGTCTTCGAGCCCAGCTCCAAGACATCAACAATCCCGGAGCCCAGCTCTCCGGCCAAGCAGGTCTTCAAGCCTAGCTCCGAGACCCAAACAACTCCGGAGCCCAGCTCTCCGGCCAAACAAATCTTCGAGCCCAGCTCCGAGACCTAAACAACTCCAGAGCCCAGCTCTCTAGCCAAACAAGTCTTCGAGCCCAGCTCCGAGACCTAAACAACTCCGGAGCCCAGCTCTCCGGCCAAACAAGTCTTCGAGCCCAGCTCCAAGACATCAATAACCCCGGAGCCCAGCTCTCCGGTAGGCAAGTCTTCGAGCCCAGCTCCAAGGCATCAACAACCCCGGAGCCCAACTCTCCATCAGGCAGGTCTTCGAGCCCGGCCAAGCAGGTCTTCAAGCCCAGCTCCGAGACCCAAACAACTCTGGAGCCCAGCTCTCCAGCCAAACAAGTCTTCGAGCTTAGCTCCAAGACATCAATAACCCCGGAGCCCATCTCTCCGGCAGGCAAGTCTTCAAGCCCAGCTCTAAGACATCAACAACCCCAGAGCCCAGCTCTCCGGCAGGCAGGTCTTCGAGCCCAGCTCCAAGACATCAACAATCCTGGAGCCCAGCTCTCTGGCCAAGAAGGTCTTCGAGCCCAGCTCCGAGACCCAAACAACTCCGGAGCCCAACTCTCCGGCAGGCAGGTCTTCGAGCCCAGCTCCAAGACATCAACAACCCCGGAGCCCAGCTCTCCAGCAGGCAGGTCTTCGAGCCCAGCTCCAAGACATCAACAACCCGGAGCCCAGCTCTCCAGCAGGCAGGTCTTTGAGCCCAGCTCCAAGACATCAACAACCTCGGAGCCCAGCTCTCCAGCAGGCAGGTCTTCGAGCCAAGCTCCAAAACATCAACAATCCCGGAAACTAGCTCTCCAGCCAAGCAGGTCTTCAAGCCCAGCTCCGAGACCCAAACAACTCCGGAGGCCAGCTCTCCGGCAGGCAAGTCTTCGAGCCCATCTCCAAGACATCAACAACCCCGAAGCCCAGCTCTCCGGCAGGCGGGTCTTTGAGCCCAGCTCCAAGACATCAACAACCCCGAAGCCCAGCTCTCCAACAGGCAAGCTTCGAGCCTAGCTCCAAGGCATCCAAGACCCGAGAAGCCCACAGGCACCCAAGTCCGGAGAAAAGTCCTCCGGCACCAAGACCTGAGAAGCCCTTAGGCACCCAAGCCCGGAGAAAAGTCTTCCGGCACCAAAGCCTCGATCCTAACTCCAAGGCATCCAAGACCTGAGAAGCCCTCAGGAACCCAAGCCTGGAGAAAAGTCCTCCGGCACCAAGACCTGAGAAGCCCTCAGTCACCTTAGCCCGGAGAAAAGTCCTTTGGCACCAAGACCTGAGAAGCCCCAGGCACCTTGGACCGAGGCCAGTTCTCCGGCCAAGGGATCTTTGAGCCCAGCTGCTCCCAACCACCCAAGTCCTGAGCCCAACTAGCCGACATTGAAGCCTCATCACCAGATCTAAGACAAGATGGAACCCTTCTCTCTGATCTCACTACATACTTTCCAAAAAAGAAAGAAAAAAAAAAGAAAGCAAAGAAGAGAAAAGAGGGAGGAGGAGAGAAGCAATGAAGGCACAGGACGAGGTAGTTCAAAAATTTACTTTCATTAAACAAAATGTCTTTACAAAGCACCCTTGGGCCCCCGATATGCCGGGCGATCCAATTCAAGTACAAAAGAAAAAGAGAAGAACTACTCTCCGGCTAGTCCCCCAGCTGGGTCGCAAGGCTGAGAGGTCCCATCCGTGGGGACCTCTAGCCGAGCGGCTCCGGTCTCGGGTGGTGCAGCTCCGTCCTCGGCTGGCATAGAAGGCTCGAGAGCGACGGCTTCCTCGGCACCCGTCTCCTAGTCTGAAGCTCCGGGGTAACTGAGGCAGCTGCAGCCCTCATCAGGGATAAACCCCTCAACTCGGCGACGCAGGTACATGAAGCCCTTATAGAAGGAGTCCGACGCCGTTTGGTGGATCACGACGAGGAACTCCTCCGAGGTCTTGTACCTTGCGACCGCCTCCTCAGCCTCCTTCTTTGTCTCGACGGCCTCACATCTGGCGGCCTCCACCGACTTGGTCGTCTCGTCCACCGCCTTCAGAGCCGCGGTTGATTTCTCTTTCTCCGCTGCCATCCTAGTCTAGAGAGATCGAGTGATCCCTTGCTGCCGAGAGGCCTCGGCGTTGAACACACCCAGCCTCCTCTCTGCATCGACGAGCTCCTCCGCCTTTTTCTTCGACTGCGCCAGCTCTCGGTCGAGGCCCTCCTGGAGCTCCTTCGCTCGCCTCTCAGAACTGGCGAGCTGCTTCTTGAGATCCTTGACCCGCTGGTCAAGCACCCCGTCGGCATCTTTCCTTTTCTTCAGATCAGCCTTCAGCGACTCGACCTCTGCTATTCGTTGCTGGTCATTCTTCTGCCAGTTTCGACAACAGTCCCTAATGAAGAGGACCTCGGCATCGATCTGCACCATGCAAAAGGTCAAAAAAAAAAGAGAGAAGAAAAGAAAAAGAAGAGAAGTGGAGACACTCACCGAATAAAGCTGGGGGAAGATGCTACCGATCACATCTCCCAACCGCAGCCCGGCCATATCTTGCCAATCATATTGCTGGATGGAGAAGTCCATCATGCGCTCGACCAGGGTGAGGCTGCCAAGCAAGGAGCTCTCCGGCCCCAGCTTGAATGGAAGTCGGTGCCGCGCCTCTTCCCTCCTGCTCTCTCGAGGAGCAGGTGCACCCATCCCACCAATAGTGGGGCCCCCGGGTGCCGGCCAAAGATCCGGCACCCTCGTAGGCGGAGCCGTCGTCGCAGGCTCACCTCCAGCTCGAACTTCCCCCTCCTTGATCTCCACTACAGCCGGGCTCAGGGAAACAGGGGACACAGCAGCGGCGGCCCTAGCCCGGACGACCACCTCGGGCTCCAAGGCAGGGGCCACGGCCTGTAGACTCGGTCGCTCAGGAACTTTTCGGACAGCCCGCTGGTTTGGCCCTGGCGTTGCGGACGGTGCGGGAGCAGCTTCAGCCTCCCCCCTGCTCGAGGTGGCTGGCACGGTGGGAGCGACCGCTGAAGCGCTCTCGTCCCGAGCTCGTCTCGAAGGAGGCTCGTCTGCCATCCCGGTAGGCGGCCTCTTCCTGGTGATCGACAGTAAGTCGCTCTCTGAGAAGATCATCCATGCACACAGATCGACCAAAGGTTAGAAGCCAGAAAGATCAGTAAAAAAAAAATTAAATGAAGGAAAGAAAGACCTAAGCTAGACTCACCCGACCCCCTCGTCGGGTCGACCCTGATATCAAAGAGGTTCTGCTCCAACAATAGAACCTCCAGAGAAGGGATCTGGGCGGTGCGGAGCTACTCATAGTCATCCCGGTCAGCCGCATCAACCGCAGAGATTCGATTAGGAGACTGGTTCGGATCACTCCAGACCCAGTCTACCTCCTCGATAGTGGCAAAGAAAAACTTGCTCTTCCATCCCTTGATGGAAGAGAGGAGTTCAAACTTGATGCCCTTAGGGCGGGAAGACAAGGACCACTACCCGTTCTCGGTGGGGTGACGTTTTAGGGCAAAAAATGCCCTGAACAAGGAGAACTGGGCAACAAACGCGTGGAAGTGGCAGAGGACGATGAAGGAGAAGATGGTCCTAATGGCGTTCGGGACTAACTGGGCAGGGACTAGATGGTAGTTGCCCAGCACGGACATGAAGAAGAGGTGGAAAGGAAAATGAAGCCCTCCTGAGAAGGTCTCTTCATAAAAGGCAATCCGGCCCGGGCTCCTTGAAGTAACCCTCTCTCCAGGTCGAGGGACCTGGAGCCGGACAGAATGTGGGATGTCGTAAACATCCCGAATGGTCCCCAGCTCCACAGCATTGATCGTCGAAACGATCCCACTGGGACCTGTTGACCAGACAGGTTCGGGTGAAGGAGGAGCATGAGAAGGATGAGAAGAATCAATCCCCGGGTCCCTAATGGACACGAGGCGAAGTGGAAGGACCGGCCTCCTACTAAACTCGAAGCGCGCCCTCTCCAACTCCTCATCAGAGGAAGAAGATGCTGGTCCCCTCGTAGAGGGACCGGCTTCACCCTGACTGGTGGAAGGACGAAATCCAGGACCGAAGCGGGACATCCTAAGGAGGAGGAAAGTTGGACTTGGTTTGCAGGAGATCCTAGACTGGGGAGAGGAGCCCTACCACAGTGAGAAGGAAGAAAGAAGGGAGACCAACCTGATTCCTTAGGGGGGCAGAAGCAAATCGTGAAGAAGGGAAGGTCCGGATACTGTAACAGGCGCGAAGGATTTGAAAGAATGGATGTTTTGAGTAAAAACTTTCTTTTCATTTCGAAAAGACCCAGCGGATCCGTACCGTTACAACCTCTTCGCCAATGGATTGACACCATGTGTCAGCCATCGGTGAGAAAGGTGTTCCGGCCATTCTGGATTTCGTGCCGGCATTAACTTCTCCTCGGACGTGGCCACATGGCGCCCCCGCAATGGCCTGGGGGACTGTTCCGCGAAGCATCGGCAATCACGGCCATCATTGCGCTGGATTTTCACCTTTCCACGTCAGCAGTACATTTACTCCCTTCGACTCGAGCGCCGTGCACTAACAAGCCTTGGGAGTGGGGGGCAAATGATGTGGCAGGATCACTGACGTGGAACAGCTATCAGACACCACGTCAGGAAAGACAGCCATGTCAGGTACTCTAACCTGACTCCTTGGCCGGGTTGAGCTCCCTCAGAACAACGGGGCCTTTCACCGAGCCGAGCTCCGACCTCCGCCAGATCAAGCCCTGTGCGCAGAATCGAAGCTCAGCCCTCCTCCGCCACGTGGAGTCTCTCTCCGAGGTCGAGGCTTCTAGGCCGGAGCCGCCACCTGTCCTCCTCTAGATCGAGCCCTGTGCGCAAAGTCGAGCTCAGCCCTCCTCCGCCACATGGAGTCTCTCTCTGAGGTCGAGCCCTCTGGACCGGAGCCGCCACCTGTCCTCCTCTAGATCGAGCCCCTCGAAATCGAGCCCTGTGCACGGAGTCGAACTCAGCCCTCCTCTGCCACGTGGAATCTCTCTCCGAGGTCGAACCCTCTGGACTGGAGCCACCACCTGTCCTCCTTAAGATCGAGCCCGGCCTCCCCCGCTCGGCCTCCAACTCGGGTAAAGGCAACAACGGGCGGAGAAACAGTACCGTCACCCAGGACGCCGGCGAGCCGCCCGAGGATTGCAGCCAGACGCCCACCAGGCCGCAATAACTACCCGCGGCTACCACTTACACCAAAAAAGGAAGGAGCCCTCCATTCGAGACGTTGCACCCTCCACCAACCACCTAAACCGCCCGGAAGGGAAAGTCAACCAGGAGATTCGAATCCCAGGGGTGGCAGCCCCCCGATCGAGGCACTGCCAAACTTCCCAAAATGGAGCGACCAGAAGGAATGTTAGAGCACATGACAGCTTCCCTTAGCATGAATTGGGAAAGACGTCCCGTCCACAACACGGGACACGTCGCACGCGCCTGCCAGTCCAGCGAGGATCCCAAGACAAGCGCCCAACGGTAACCTTGACTACAAAGAACGATCGACATCCTTGAGAGGGGGAGGTAACTCAACTCGAAAAAATACAAGCAATACCAACAAACACCAGGGCAAGCTCAACCAGGAGAGCGACGCACCACCACCACTCTAAGAAAACAAAGGAGGAGTGGTTACGCAGAGAATCCCTCTAGCTTTGCCGTCATCCTCCTACACACTCTCATCTTATTCTCATACCATTAACTCCTCCTAACGTAGAGTCCATCAAGAGGGGCTCGACCAGGAGGATCTGTTTTCCTGGATCGTCACTGACTTGACCGTTGAGTGCCCCCGCCGGAATCCCCGACCTGGGTCACTAACCCAGTTTTTGCAGGTCTTGCAGGACGGGACCTCCCATGAGCATCAGGTCATGCACTCCGACACCGACAGCAGCTACAGGCCATGATGATCTTGGCGGCAATACAAATTATTTAAAAAAAAGACAGTGATCCGCTACAAACCAAAAGAGACAATGCGAAGAGATAGCTTCTCTGCTACTTTTTTTTTTTTTTAAAAAAAAAAAATCTCTGTAACCAAATGTGAAACAGCCTTGATCCAATCTTTGAACAGGAAACTTTTATTCTTATTGTCCCCAACATAGGATAGATAATTTATCTCCTACGAGAATACATCTGTACCAATCTAGCTTAATTAGACCGTTGAGCTACGATAGCAAGTAGGCCGCATATTTTCAGATTCTTAGGCTGTTGTCCCTTGCCAGATCTTTAGAGGATCAGGTTGCGACTAGGGTTGAAAATCAAGCATAAATCGTAAAAGAAGCTATCATCTCTACCCTAAACATTTCCAAAAGTTTGCTTTGTAGGATGATTTTGGCTACTATTTGATTGTGCAACCATGGTCCTACCCAGTGATCAAGATTCTAAGCTAAATTTTGTAGCAATTATTTGGGATAACAAGTGCTTAACTCAAACTATGCCTTTTTTTTGTTGGCCTTTTACGGATAAGATGTGTGAACTCTACATTGTTATTTGAAAAGCAATAACATAGACATGAACTGTTTAGCCGGTCACTTGCATTGCTGACCATGTTCATGTTCCAGTATCCATGTCCGTAATTGCCTCATTTTTTTCAGCCTTCTTGCTTGCATCTTGCTTCCATAGTGTTAAGAATTACTCTCGAATCTTGAGAGTAATTGGTTGAAGCATCCGTCTTATCAAAAAAAAAAAAAGAAAAAAAGAAAAAAAAAAAGATGGGGTTTGTTTTCTAATGTTACACATGAACAGCCTAACATGCTCCCTAAATCTGAGCCCATCAACCTGATCAGCTTGGCCAACGACATCTAGGCCATGAGACGACCACTGGAAAGTATATGACATTGTAAGGACGGCATCGAAATTTTTATCATTATATTTATTAAGCTTGATAATAGACGTGAGCCCAACATGATTGACCGCAGATGCCATACGATGCAACCTTAGATGTACCCTTAGCAGGGTTGGAATGTGTAAGGCTGAGGCAGCTTGGGCAGCATCCGTATCCAATTAAAACTCAGTATCCCTGCCAGCCACTGAACACTACCGTTATACCCCACCGGTTCACCATATGAACCGGACCGCTTCAAGGGCCCGACCGATCCACAGAAAGAGAGGTCCGAACAACTCACTTTTGCTGAGATCCGTCGGCCCCTCCTATTGAAAGTCCGACCCACCGTTCTCCTTCGGAAGTCCGATCCAATGGAGTAGAGATCCGACGGCCCGCTCCTGCTAAGATCCAACCCGCTGTTCTCCTTCGGACACCCTCCCTCGAAGTACCGATTGGCCCTCTCGGTCGGCGTCCGACCGACCCACTTCAGGACATAGAGAAGTCCAAAAATCTCTTCTATTGTAACGAACTCATACCACATCAGCAATACTGCTCCATTACTCCCACAATGCTACTCTATCCAGATGCCACGTGGCCACTCTCCAGATCTTCCTGGAGGCAAATCAATCTTTTTCGAACTCCTTCCTAACGGATTTTGGACTGTTGCACGCCTATATAAGATGCCCAGGGGATCCCGTTTTGAGCTAAGTACACTCTCCCTTCTCGATACGCTGCTTCTCCGATTCCTCCATTCGGGGGACCCCGTTTAGAGTTAAGTACACTTTCCCTTCTCCATACGCTGTGTTGCCGCTCTCGCCGCCGCGCCTGTGCCTCGGATCAGACGATCCTTCCTGACCGCCCGGTGAGGGAGCCTCCCTTCCCGTGGAGAACCTGCAACAAAGGGGTTAGAGGACCCTGGCCGGGGATCCCGGCGAGGGAGCTCCGACGGTCAAGTCAGTAGACGACGAGAAAGAACAGACTCTCCAGCCGGACCCTCTAAAGGGTTCCAGACTTAGAGAGTTAACTGGTGAAGGAAACGCTCTGGGGACCAGAATCTCGGCTGGGCCTCCTTGTCGAGCTCACGCCCAGTGTTCCCCTCTCGGGATTCCTGGTTTCTCCCTCGGAGCAAGGCCTAGTGCCGGTGCTTCCTCCTTGTCCCCAGGCTAATTGGCTTACCTTGTCGTCCCCAGATTCTTCCTTCTTTATCCCCTTCCGTCGCGCATTTGTCTTTTTCCGTCTCGGAAACTCCCCTCCCCCGTCCTCTTCTCTTTTCCCTTTTCGGTGAAGGGTGCCAGGCGGCTTTCCGACCTCGTCCGCCGGGCCCAGCATGGGAAAGGCAAAGACAGAAGAGAAAGAGGGGAGGGCGGCGCTGGCAGGGCGGCCGGTCAGGCCTCGGGCCCAGTGAGAGCGCCCTCTTCCCCAAGCGTGGGCGCCATCTATCTATGGGGCCTGTGTCGTCAGGGTTGCGTCTCTCGGCTGCGGGACCTGTCGGGCCGATGCTAGTGGTGTTCCGCGTGCCGCCGCCCTCCGTACAGGACGCCGTCTGGGATTCGTACGGCCCGAGAGATGGCCTCGGGGCCCGTCTCTCTCCCCAGGGCCCTCGCCGTACGAGCGGTCTGACCTCGGCTGAGTTGGGCCCGTCTCTGGGGGCCAACTGGCGAGGGGCGAGGGATCAGCCGACCTTGGCTTAGGTGGACCCCTCCTGGGTGGACACCTGGCGAGATGGCAGGAGGTCGCCTGGCTTCGGCCGAGGTGGGCCCGTCTCCGGGTGGCCACCTGGCGAAGGGCGAAGGATCAGCCGACCTCGGCTTAGGTGGACCCCTCCTGGGTGGACACCTGGCGAGATGGCAGGAGGTCGCCTGGCTTCGATCGAGGTGGGCCCGTCTCCGGGTGGCCACCTGGCGAAGGGCGAAGGATCAGCCGACCTCGGCTTAGGTGGACCCCTCCTGGGTGGACACCTGGCGAGGTGGCAGGAGGTCGCCTGGCTTCTGCCGAGGTGGGCCCGTCTCCGGGTGGCCACCTGGCGAAGGGCGAAGGATCAGCCGACCTCGGCTTAGGTGGACCCCTCCTGGGTGGACACCTGGCGAGATGGCAGGAGGTCGCCTGGCTTCGGTCGAGGTGGGCCCGTCTCCGGGTGGCCACCTGGCGAAGGGCGAAGGGCGAAGGATCAGCCGACCTCGGCTTAGGTGGACCCCTCCCGGGTGGACACTTGGCGAGGTGGCAGGAGGTCGCCTGGCTTCGGCCGAGGTGGGCCCGTCTCCAGGCGGCCACCTGACGAAGGGCGGAGAGTCAGCCGACCTCAACTTCGGTGGACCCCTCCTGGGTGGACACCTGGCGAGGCGGCAAGGAATTGCCCGACCTTGGCCGACCTCACTTAAGCGGACCCCTCCGGGCCCGGGCGCCAATGAGGTGGTAGAGGAACTCCGAGCCGAGCTCGACCTCGGCGAGGGCGGTTTGCATTAGACAGTCGTCGTGCAGTGTAGTCTTGCCGATCCTGGCTTTGAGGATGTGGCACTGACTAGGCCGGGGAAACATACACGTGGCTCGCTCGTATTCGACGATACCTGAGCCTGGCCACGTCACTGTCACGGCTGTAACAGTTGCCCCCCAGCCCGCCGTTCCATCGGGGCATCGTAGAACGGAACGTCGGGATTAAATGCGGACATGACGTGGAGAGGCGAAGATCTTGCATCATAATTGCCACGATCCTCGTCGTCGTGGCTCGATGCGGCTGAAGACCTATGGGGAGCCGCCACGCGTCGCCCACTTGCCCATAATCAATGCATCGCTTCGAGGCAGAGGCCGTTACTCTGCTAACGAGGCGTCGGTGTCGGGCGTGCGCCCACGTGGCGACCATCCAGTGGCCTGAGGCGGAATGACGGGTACGGCCGCTGTCGGCTGAGTTTGAAATGGAGGGGACTTTCCAGAACGAGGCCTTTTCCCTTGCTTCGTGGGCGGTTTGCTGCAGGCTAACAACTCCTGTTGCTCGCGCTCGTCTGTGCATTTTCGGTGAGTGCCTCCTTCTTCTCCTCTAGCCCCCCTCGTTCTTTCTCATTTCTTTTCTGATTTTTTCCTCGTCCTTTCCCTTTCTATGGCGCGCCGTCGCCATGTCTCTTCCAACTCGGACGAGGCCGGTCCATCCCGGCCGAGGACTCCATCTTCTTCCTCCTCAGATGAGGAGGTGATTCCGGAGGAGGTCCGGCGGCGTTTGCAACCGGGGGTGTCACCATTGGCATCCCCAGGGGATCCGGTCCCCTCCGGTTGCACCTGCCGTGCCCCTCCGTTCTCTTCCTGCTTTGCCTTCTCTTCCTGCTCCGTCGTCTCTTCCTGCCGGTCCCTCCGGTCATGCTTCTACCATGACCGAAGGCGATCTTTCTCTGCTCCGGGATGCCTATGGCATCCCGGGGTCTATTCATCTGTTTGCTCCGCGGTCCGGGGAGCGCGTCACCATGAGTGGCCCCGGCCGTATAGCTTTCTACGAAGACTTCCTCCTTGGGGGTCTTCGGTTTCCTCTGCATCCTTTCTTTCTTTCCTTCCTCAGCCACTTTCGGCTCGTCCCGGCCCAGCTGGCTCCTAATGCCATCCGGGTCATCTTTTCCTTCATCGTTTTCTGCCACTTCCACGGGTTCGTTGCCCGTTTTTCTCTCTTCAGGGCCTTGTTCACCCTGAAGAAGTGCTCCACCGATGATGGCTGGTGGTACATTTCACCCCGGCCCAGGTGTCTCCGGCTCGACCTCCCTTCCTCAGTCAAGGGCTGGAAGAGCCGGTTTTTCTTCGCCTCGGTCGACGACGTCGACTGGGCCTGGAGTGAACCGGACCGGTCCCCGAACCGGAATTCCCGAGTCGAGTCGGCGGACCAGGAGTCCTATACCCAGCTCCTGAGTGACGTGGTCCCGGCGCTCGAGGTTCTGCTCTCTGAGCAGAATCTTTTCGAGGCCGGTATCAGTCCCATCCATGAGACCGGTGAGATTTGGCCCCGCATTGACCTCTGCCCCCCCCCCCTCTCTTCATAACCGAGCCGGCTGACTTTCTGTCTCTTTTGTCTTGCAGGGATGAAATTTTCATTGGAGAACCTCTTGGAGGGGGCGGCCCAACGGGACGTCGTGGAGGTAGACGAGCCCGCAGCGAAGAGGGCTCGCACGGAGACGAGCCGGGAGGTCGTGGCGGCGACCGTGCCGGCCCGGTTGCCGTCATTTCCCCGCCCAGGCCACCTCAGGGCGGGGCCACTGATACTTCGGCCGCGCGACCTGGTGGCACCGCAGAGAGAGCTCCAGCGTCTGCCGCTCCGCCCATCGCCGGGCCCGTCATTGCTGCCAGCTCGACAGCACTGCCTGTGGCGATCGCCGGCCCGTCGGTTGCGGCTTCGGCTGAGGGGGCAGCTGCCGCAGGGGCCGGCCCGAAGGCCCCGGCGCCGGTGATCACCCACCGGGATTCGGTCATCATCGACAGGGGCTGGCGGAGAAGATGATGGAGTACGCTTCCACCGCCCAGGACCGCCGAGCTCGGGGTGGCCGGGATTACGCGGACGCGCTGCTCGGCATCCTTCCGCAGCTCTTCATGGTAAGCCCGAGCTTCTTCCTTTTCCTTTTTCCTATCTCGAGACTTACCTGCCTTTGCTCTGACCTGTGTCGCTTTTGCCATTGCAGATCGGGAACGACATCCTACTGAGGAATTTCCTCGTAGGGAACGCCAAGAGGGACTCCGAGCGGGAGCAGAAGCTCGGCAAGCTTGCGGCTGACGTCAAGGATTTGCTGGAGAAGGGCGCCGAGCTGCGAGCCGACAAGCAAGCCCTCCAGTCCGACCTGGCACGTTCCGAGGAGCGGAACAAGGAGTTGGAGGCCTCCTTGTCGGAGGAGCGGACCTCCAACCAGCGCCGAACTGAGGAGGCGGCGGAGAAGGCCCGCCTGCAGGCCCATTCCCAATGGCTGGAGCGCCAGCTGGAGGAGGCCCGGCGAGATGCGGCCGCGGCGAAGGACCGGAGCGCCTACGTCAACGGGCTCCTGGAGGCGGCCAAGCGGGAAGCGTAAGAGGCCGTCCCCAAATTCTGGGCTTCCGACGAGTATACGTCGGAGGTCTGGGAGGCTGCCGTGGACTCCTTCCTGAAGGGGTTCCGGATGTGCCGGGAGAAGGTGGGGGCCTTCTTCCCCCAGCTGGACCTGAGCGGAGTTGTAGTCGGTGGCAGGAGGCCAGGGGTGAGAGCAGGGCTTCCGGCACGGCCGAAGCGACACCTGTGGCGCCGTCGACCAGCGATGCCGCGGCCCCGGAACAGCCCCAGGAGCCGGCCGCTGTAGAAGTCGAGGACGCAGCACCCGCGCCTCCGGCAGGTGGCTCCGACCCCACATCCCAGTGATCCGGAACTGTCTTCTCTGCTTTATTTCTGTTGTTTTTGTTTTTGGGGAGTCCCGGCCTGTCGGGGCTCCCAGCTTGTACCGACTACTTATGTCAATGAAGATCTAAGCTTTATCGAAACCTTGGTCGTTGTTTCGTCTCACTTTTCTCTTCTTTTCTTTCTGAGATGTCGGTCTGGAACACTTGAAATAACTGCAGGCCTGGACCTCCCATTGCTCAAATCGAAGGATGGGGCCTGCTGAGTCGCGTCGCAGCAGGGCAAGCCTTAGGCGGGCCCGACTTCGGGTCGCCTTCATGCTCGCGCAGACAACACGGTTTCTGCATCGTCCTCCAGGCCGAAGCCCGGGACCTCCGGACTGAGCTTGGTGCCGCAGGCTTTCTCAAGCGTTGCGCGGCTCTCTGAGCTGTGCTCCGGGCTTGCGTGGGCGAACTGGGTTCGGCGCCACCTTCCAGGCCGAAGCCCAGGATCTTCCAGACTGAGCTCGATGCCGCAGGCTTCCTCAAGCCTTGCGCGGCTTGCTGAGCTGTGCTCTGGGCTTGCGTGGGCGAACTGGGTTCGGCGCCACCTTCCAGGCCGAAGCCCAGGATCTTCCGGACTGAGCTCGATGCCGCGGCTTTCTCAAGCCTTGCGCGGCTTGCTGAGCTGTGCTCCGGGCTTGCGTGGGCGAACTGGGTTCGGCGCCACCTTCCAGGCCGAAGCCCAGGATCTCCGGACTGAGCTCGATGCCGCAGGCCTTCTTGTTGAAGTTAGAAGGGAGTGTTTGAAGTGGGGAAGCTTTGTTACAGAAACTGGGAGCCTTACATCACTGGTAGTACATTCTCAGGTTCGAGGAGTTCCACGTCCGGGGGAACCTGGCACCTCCCATTTCTTCCAAGTAATATGCTCCATGAGGGAGGGCTTCTGCCACCCGATATGGGCCTTCCCAGTTGGGCGATAACTTGCCGCATTCCGTGGTTGGGATGCTTCGGCGCGCCGGAGGACCAAGTCTCCGGGACGAAAAACCTTAGGCCGCACCCGGGAGTTGTAATATCTGGCTACACATTGCCGGTACGCCGCCATTCGGATTCGGGCCCTGTCCCTTGTTTCCTCGAGAAGGTCTAGGTTGAGCATCATCCTGGCCGGGTTTTCTGTCTCGTCGTATTGCTCCACGCGCAGCGTGGGTAGGCTGAGCTCGATCGGGATGACTGTCTCGGCTCCGAAGACGAGGTTGAATGGAGTTTCATCGGTAGCCGTCCTTGGGGTGGTGTGGTATGCCCAAAGGATGCTGGGAAGCTCATCGGCCCACCTGCCCTTGGCCTGGTCCAGCCGCGTGCGGAGGCCCTGAAGAATGGTCCTGTTCGTGACTTCGGCCTCCCCGTTGGTCTGAGGGTGCGCCACCGAGGTAAAGCGATGCCTGATGCCGAGGTCGCTGCAGAATTCTTCGAATTCCCGGCAGTCGAACTGGCGTCCGTTGTCGGTGACCACAGTGTGGGGGAGGCCGAAGCGGCAGACGATGGACTTCCAGAAGAACTTGGCGACGTTTGCTTCGGTGATCCTCGCCAAGGGTTCGACCTCGACCCACTTCGTGAAGTAGTCGATAGCCACTATCAAGAACTTCCGCTGGCCCGACGCCGGCGGGAATGGGCCCAGGAGGTCCATCCCCCACTGGGCGAACGGCCAGGGGGCTGAGAGCTGAGAGATTGGGTTGGAGGGTTGGCCCTGCACCGTGGCGTGACGCTGGCACCGGTCGCATTTCTTCACGAAGTCGGCGGCGTCTTCCTTCATTGTTTCCCAGAAGTAGCCCTGACGGAGGGCCTTGTACGCCAATGCCCTGCCCCCCACGTGGTTCCCGCAGATGCCTTCGTGAATCTCCTGGAGCACAAGCTTGGCTTCTGTGGGTCCTACACACTTGAGGAGGGGGTAGGAGTAGGATCTTCGATACAACTGCCCGTCCATCAGGACAAACCGCACGGCCTTCTTCCTGATGAGGCGAGCCGCCTGTCGGTCCTCCGGCAGGGTGCCGCTGGCGATGTACGCAGCGTACTTGTCCATCCAGCTGGGCTCCTGGCTGACCTGATGGACCTCCACCGGTGCTTCGAGGCTTGGGACCTCAAGGCGCTCCACATGAGCGCGTCCCAGCATCGTGTCCGGCAGGGTCGCCAGCCGGGAGAGGGCGTCCGCACGGGCGTTCTCCCCGCGGGGGATGTGGAAGATGTTGAAGCGGCGGAATTTGGACGCGCCCGCCTTGACGAGCTCCAAGTACTTCGCCATTTGGGGTCGTGCGTGACGTACTCTCCGGACACCTGCCCCGCTACGAGCTGGGAGTCAGTGAAAGCTCTGAGGTTGGTCACGCCCAGCTCGCGGGAGACTCTCAGTCCGGCAAGAAGTGCCTCGTACTCCGCCTGGTTATTTGTCGCGGGGAATTGGAAACGGAGTGCACACTCGGCGACAACTCCGTCGCCGTTGGCAAGGATGAGCCCGGCTCCGCTCCCGCCGGAGTTCGAGGCTCCGTCCACATGGAGGATCCAGGCATCCTCTCCGGGCTCATCGGTGCCAACCTCCATCGGCCGGGCCGATGGGCATTCCTCGGGCTCCTTGCCCAAGCCTGCACATTCGACCAAGAAATCGGCAAGCACCTGTGCCTTCATGGCCGACCTTGGCCTGTATGCAATGTCGAACTCGCTGAGTTTCAGTGCCCACTTGGCCAGTCGTCCCGAAGTATCGGGTCGGCTGAGCACCGCTTTCAGCGGTTGGTCCGTCAAGACGGCGATGGGTGCGCTTGGAAATAGGGCCTGAGACGCTGGGCAGATACTATTAGCGCAAAAACAAGTTTCTCGGCCGGGAATACCTGAACTCCGCGTCTCGGAGGAGTTTGCTGGTATAGTACACCGGCCGCTGGAGCCCCTGGTCGTCGGTTCGGACCAAGACAGAGCTGACGGCCTCCGGGATAATCGCTAGGTAGAGGGCAAGCTCCTCCCCCTCCTCGGGCCTGGACAGTAAAGGTGGCGATGCGAGCGTCTTCTTCAGCTCCTCGAAGGCCTGCTGACACTCCTCGGTCCAAGCAAAGCCATTCATCTTCCTCAGCACCTTGAAGAAGGGACGGCAGCGGTTCGCCGACCTGGAAATAAAACGGCTAAGGGCCACGACTCGGCCGGTCAGTCGTTGCACCTGCTTCTTGGAGGCGGGCTGCTCCATGTTCAGGATGGCCTGGACCTTCTCCGGGTTGGCCTCGATCCCTCTTTGAGTCACCATAAACCCTAGGAACTTACCGGCGGAGACGCCGAAAGCGCACTTCGCCGGGTTCAGCTTCATCTGATGGCGCCGGAGGTTGCCGAACGTCTCCGTCAAGTCAGCCACGTGGTCCGAATCAAGTTTGCTCATCACCAGCATGTCGTCCACGTACACCTGCATGTTGCGGCCTATCTGGTCTTTGAAGATTTTACTGACCAGACGTTGATACGTCGCGCCTGCGTTCTTGAGGCCGAAAGGCATCATCCTGTAGCAAAAAGTCCCGCGGTCAGTTATGAAGGCAGTGTGCTCTTCGTCCTCCGGGTTCATCCGGATCTGGTTGTATCCGGAGAAGGCGTCCATGAACGACAAGAGGCGATGCCCTGAAGTGGTGTCGACCAGTTGGTCGATCTTGGGAGAGGGAAACTGTCCTTTGGGCAAGCTCGGTTGAGGTCGGTGTAGTCCACACAGATCCTCCACTTACCGCTACTCTTCTTTACCATGACTACGTTCGCCAGCCAGCTAGGGTACTGGACCTCTCGGACGAAATAGGCGGCGAGGAGCTTCTCTACTTCCTCGTTGATCGCCTTCTGCCTCTCCATGGCGAAGCTTCTCTTCTTCTGGCGGATCGGGCGGCAACTTGGGTCCACGTTCAGCCTGTGCATAATAACCTCGGGCGGGATGCCCGGCATGTCGGCTGCTGACCAGGCGAACACGTCAGCGTTGGCGCGGAGGAACTCCAGCAAGCGGGTTCGCTCTTCCTCGGGGAGCTGGGCCCCGACTTGCACCGTCTTCAGGGGATCCGAACCGAGGGGAAAAGTCAGCAGGCGCTCCACGGGCCCTCCCCTGGGTTCCTTCTCTCTCAGATCGAGGTCGTCGATATCATGGGCGAGCTCCGCGCCCCTGGCGCCTGGGACCGTCTGGAGGCAGAGCGGGACTGGCTGGATCGTCCCCCTCATCTCTCCGAGCCCGGAAGGCGTGGGGAACTGCACCAACAGCCTCCTCGTGGAGATGGTGGCGTCCAGTTGGTTGAGCCCGGGACGCCCGAGAATGGCGATGTAAGGCGAAGGGAGCCTGACGACGGTGAATGTTATTAGAACGGTCGCTTGCCGGGGCGGGGATCCGGCAGTGACCGGGAGAGTGATTTCCCCCTCGACCCCCACTGAGTCCCCTGTAAAACCTACCAGGGGGTGTGCACTGGCTTCAGCTGTTCGGGGGACAAATTCATCCGAGAGAATGCATCGTAAAAAAGTACGTCAGCCGAGCTTCCACTATCCACCATGATTCGATGTACAGGATGCTTCGCGATGGTCATCTCGACCACCACGGCATCGTTGTTTACATTATCATTAATTTCCCCTCCTTTGGGAGGGATTACATTCTCCGGGACTTCCCGGGCTCTCTTCATTGCTCGGCCGGACCCGCGCGAGATCATGCCCACGGCTTCTCCGTTGGGCGGTTGTCGATCGCAGGGACAGGTGGTAGGGCCGCGAGCGGCTGTCCTTCAGAGGGGGCCTCGTTCTTGACAAACTTCCTGAGGTAACCCCTCCTGATCAGCTCCTCAATCTCCCGCTTTAGATGGCGACACTCCTCCGTGTCATGCCCGTGCTCGCGATGGAACTGGCAGTACTTTGATTTATCTCGGACGGCTCTCGGGTTCTGAGGAGGAGGTCGGCGGAGGTAGCGCTCGCCCTCGATTTCCATGAGGATCTTCGTTCGAGGTGCGAGGAGAGGGGTGTACCTCCGCTCGGGAGTGGCTTCGCCCCTCGGCTTTGGATTTGGGCGGAGGTCGGCAGATGGCCCGGGCCTCCGAGCTCCCGGGTGTCCCTCGGGAGCGGCTTCTTTGGAGTCTTCCCGTCCAGCTCTCGACGGGTGCGGTCGGCCTCCTCCGCTCGGATGTACTTGTGGGCGCGGAGGAGGAGCTCGGAATACGTCCTGGGCGGCTTCTTGTCCAGGGAATAGGTTAGGCGGGACGTCTTGAGTCCGCGCTTCAAGGCCAGCATGGCGACGGGCTCGTCCAAGCTGTAGATCTCCAGGGCTGCGGTCTTGAACCGGGTGATGTAGTCCCGGAGCAGCTCCTGGTCCTGCTGGCGGATGGAAAAGAGGCTGTCCACCTCTCTTGGCACCTTTCGACAAGCGTCGAAGTGCGCCACAAACTTTCCTTCCAACTGATGGAAGGAGCAAATGGATCCGGGCTCGAGGCGGGTGAACCAGACTCGAGCGGCCTTCCGAAGGGTTGCCGGGAAGGTGATGCACAGAAGGGCGTCGGTGGCCCCCTGGACCCTCATGAGAGCCTTATAGCTCTCCAAATGATCCAGGGGGTCGGTGGTTCCATCGTAGGGATCCACCTGCGGCATGCGGAACCGTTTCGGGATCGATTCTGCCTGGATTTTTTCAGAGAAAGGGGGGCGGGAGTCGTAGCCCGCCGGGTCTGCCGACGAGTTCTGCAGGTCGGCGAATCGGCGGGCGAACTCTGCCAGCTTGCGCTCATGCTCCTCCAGGCGCCTCTCGGCCTGGCGCCTGATGGCTTCATCGATGGAGTCTTCCACCGAGGCTGCGGGTGAAGGGAGCGCCGATCGGTCTCGGCGCGAGGTCTGGCCTCGGCGTCGCTTGCTGCGATGCGCCGTTTCGGCCCCGTCGGCCGGGGATCGACTCTCGTGATCCTCCGAACCGGAATAGTTTCTCTTTGCAGGAGCTTGGTGGCTCCCCCGGGGGTTGGAGATGGCCCTCGGGTGGGATGGCCTGCCCTGGATTGAGCGTAGGCTCCCACGCTGCTCCGCGGCTCGGGCCGCGGGGGTCCCTGGCTGCGACTGAGTGGCTAGGGACCGTTGCTGATGTTGAAGCTGTCGGACCGCTGAGGTCAAGGTCTGCAGCTGCTGGATGATGGCCGCAAGGGATCCGTCCACCGGGACAGGCTGCTGTGGAAGAGGAGGGGGAGCCGGAAGCTCCCTTTCAGGGCTGTGGCCCCCCGGAGGGGAGTGGACATCCCCCACACGGCTGGTGGACGCCTCACGACCACGAGTGACCACCATTGCTGGAGAGCGTGACACCTGCAGAAAGCTGGTTCCCACTAGGGGTTAGTGTCCTGCCCCCCTTCCTGGCGCGCCAATCTGTTGCCGCTCTCGCCGCCGCGCCTGTGCCTCGGATCAGACGATCCTTCCTGACCGCCCGGTGAGGGAGCCTCCCTTCCCGCGGAGAACCTGCAACAAAGGGATTAGAGGACCCTGGCCGGGGATCCCGGCGAGGGAGCTCCGACGGTCAAGTCAGTAGACGACGAGAAGGAACAGACTCTCCAGCCGGACCCTCTAAAGGGTTCCAGACTTAGAGAGTTAACTGGTGAAGGAAACGCTCTGGGGACCAGAATCTCGGCTGGGCCTCCTTGCCGAGCTCACGCCCAGTGTTCCCCTCTCGGGATTCCTGGTTTCTCCCTCGGAGCAAGGCCTTGTGCCGGTGCTTCCTCCTTGTCCCCAGGCTAATTGGCTTACCTTGTCGTCCCCAGATTCTTCCTTTTTTATCCCCTTCCGTCGCGCATTTGTCTTTTTCCGTCTCGGAAACTCCCCTCCCCCGTCCTCTTCTCTTTTCCCTTTTCGGTGAAGGGTGCCAGGCGGCTTTCCGACCTCGTCCGCCGGGCCCAGCATGGGAAAGGCAAAGACAGAAGAGAAAGAGGGGAGGGCGGCGCTGGCAGGGCGGCCGGTCAGGCTTCGGGCCTAGTGAGAGCGCCTTCTTCCCCAAGCGTGGGCGCCATCTATCTATGGGGCCTGTGTCGTCAGGGTTGCGTCTCTCGGCTGCGGGACCTGTCGGGCCGATGCTAGTGATGTTCCGCGTGCCGCCGCCCTCCGTACAGGACGCCGTCTGGGATTCGTACGGCCCGAGGGATGGCCTCGGGGCCCGTCTCTCTCCCCAGGGCCCTCGCCGTACGAGCGGTCTGACCTCGGCTGAGTTGGGCCCGTCTCTGGGGGCCAACTGGCGAGGGGCGAGGGATCAGCCGACCTTGGCTTAGGTGGACCCCCCTGGGTGGACACCTGGCGAGATGGCAGGAGGTCGCCTGGCTTCGGCCGAGGTGGGCCCGTCTCCGGGTGGCCACCTGGCGAAGGGCGAAGGATCAGCCGACCTCGGCTTAGGTGGACCCCTCCTGGGTGGACACCTGGCGAGGTGGCAGGAGGTCGCCTGGCTTCGGCCGAGGTGGGCCCGTCTCCGGGTGGCCACCTGGCGAAGGGCGAAGGATCAGCCGACCTCGGCTTAGGTGGACCCCTCCTGGGTGGACACCTGGCGAGGTGGCAGGAGGTCGCCTGGCTTCGACCGAGGTGGGCCCGTCTCCGGGTGGCCACCTGGCGAAGGGCGAAGGATCAGCCAACCTCGGCTTAGGTGGACCCCTCCTGGGTGGACACCTGGC
This sequence comes from Areca catechu, assembly GCA_021397845.1. Taxonomy (NCBI): domain Eukaryota; kingdom Viridiplantae; phylum Streptophyta; class Magnoliopsida; order Arecales; family Arecaceae; genus Areca; species Areca catechu. Next base: position 43,425,842 of record CM038047.1, on the reverse strand, counting down.
GAGATGGCAGGAGGTCGCCTGGCTTCGACCAAGGTGGGCCCGTCTCCGGGTGGCCACCTGGCGAAGGGCGAAGGATCAGCCGGCGGCTTAGGTGGACCCCTCCCGAGTGGACACCTGGCGAGGTGGCAGGAGGTCGCCTGGCTTCGGCCGAGGTGGGCCCGTCTCCGGGCGACCACCTGGCGAAGGGCGGAGAGTCAGCCGACCTCAGCTTCGGTGGACCCCTCCTGGGTGGACACCTGGCGAGGCGGCAAGGAATCGCCCGACCTTGGCCGACCTCACTTAAGCGGACCCCTCCGGGCCCGGGCGCCAATGAGGTGGTAGAGGAACTCCGAGCCGAGCTCGACCTCGGCGAGGGCGGTTTGCCTTAGACAGTCGTCATGCAGTGTAGTCTTGCCGATCCTGGCTTTGAGGATGTGGCGCTGACTAGGCCGGGGAAACATACACGTGGCTCGCTCGTATTCGACGATACCTGAGCCTGGCCACGTCACTGTCACGGCTGTAACATGCTGCTTCTCTGATTCCTCCATTCTGTTACCTTCAAGCTCCTGCTAACTTAGGCATCGGAGGGTCCCCCGTCGAAACACCACCGACGTCCCAGGAACTTTGTTGTAGGTCGACTGGGAGAGGAACGCTCCAGTAAAACCAGCCGAGCCCGGTCCAGGAGAAGTCGCTGCAACAGCTACCAACATGGCAACGGGCTCGTCCAAGCTGTAGATCTCCAGGGCTGCGGTCTTGAACCGGGTGATGTAGTCCCGAGCAGCTCCTGGTCCTGCTGGCGGATGGAAAGAGGCTGTCCACCTCTCTTGGCACCTTTCGACAAGCGTCGAAGTGCGCCACAAACTTTCCTTCCAACTGATGGAAGGAGCAAATGGATCCGGGCTCGAGGCGGGTGAACCAGACTCGAGCGGCCTTCCGAAGGGTTGCCGGGAAGGTGATGCACAGAAGGGCGTCGGTGGCCCCCTGGACCCTCATGAGAGCCTTATAGCTCTCCAAATGATCCAGGGGGTCGGTGGTTCCATCGTAGGGATCCACCTGCGGCATGCGGAACCGTTTCGGGATCGGTTCTGCCTGGATTTCTTCAGAGAAAGGGGGGCGGGAGTCGTAGCCCGCCGGGTCTGCCGACGAGTTCTGCAGGTCGGCGAATCGGCGGGCGAACTCCGCCAGCTTGCGCTCATGCTCCTCCAGGCGCCTCTCGGCCTGGCGCCTGATGGCTTCATCGGTGGAGTCTTCCACCGAGGCTGCGGGTGAAGGGAGCGCCAATCGGTCTCGGCGCGACGTCTGGCCTCGGCGTCGCTTGCTGCGATGCGCCGTTTCGGCCCCGTCGGCCGGGGATCGACTCTCGTGATCCTCCGAACCGGAATAGTTTCTCTTTGCAGGAGCTTGGTGGCTCCCCCGGGGGTTGGAGATGGCCCTCGGGTGGGATGGCCTGCCCTGGATTGAGCGCAGGTATAGCATGTTATATTAACAAATATATTAACAACAGTAAAGAAAGAGGACAAAAATGTGACAGTCATGAACAAACCACAATTTCATAGGCGTGATACTCAAAATCTCCACAATACCCTTCACAATGAAGGTACAAACTAGAAGCTAGTGAATTTTGATGTAAAGCAGATAAAACTTTGTAACACCAAACATTTAAAAAGATTGTTATGCTAATAAGTAAATGACCTGTGGTAGAAGATATTCAAGAAGCATCAGATACAACATAATTCCAGAACACCTTGTTCTGCACAATGCTATATAATAGAGATCAGTGGACCATATTACAGGGATGACAGAATCTTGTCACTCCTGCTATGTTATCATTCTTCGGCAGCACCAGCAGCACTCAGATCCACGCTGAGATCAACATCCTGCAATAATAAGAGGATGTTAGAACTCATTCAAACTTGTGTTAATTACATACTCATGGAGAATAGATATTAAACCTATGGTATGACGTGGAACAAGAGAAATGTTACAAGCGTATGAAGGGTACTAAAGAACTACTTTCTAAAACAAAGCAGAACCTTCTGGAAACTAAAAATCTTAGTAGATGTGAGGCAAAAGCAAGAAAATACTCGGGAATAAAATTGTAATAGTAAATTAATGGATGCCATCTGTTAGATTTTGGTGATTATAGCATGCAGACTTTTCAGATTTCTCAAATTCGATAGCAGAAGTAGATTAAAACGGTTTTAATCTATACTACATGCTGATATAATATGTAAATCACCTAGAATCAAATCTAAATATTCTGTAAACTAATTCTCCAGATCCAAAAAAATAGAAATCTAAAAATAAAACCGATAATCAGATCAGCTACATGAAACACTTTTCCAACTTCTTGACAGATCGGATCCGGTGGATGTTCTGGGTTTCTGTTATAGCAGCGCAAGCATCCGGTCTCTGTAGATATCCACACAGAGATGAGCTGATAAAAATATCGAGGCCACCGAGATGCTAGCAACTTGCAAACCTCACTCCTTTACTCACATCGAATCTTCTTTTTCAAGAAGATGAAGAAGAAGATCAAGGAAACTCACGCGAACTCTTAATTGACTGAGAAGGGTTGTAGAAGACCAAAGGAAAGAAGAAACCTTTTCTTTTCTCTCTTCATTCCCTCTAATTTTCTCTCTTTAAGGTTTGGGGTGTAGAATTATTAAGAAGGGAATTGAGGTGGTAGAAGAGAGTTGCCGACAAGAAGGAATGAGAAAAATCAGATCCTGCACTAACTCTCTTCCTCCCTTAATATTTGTCGCACAAACAAAAAATCCCACACCCAAATCAGATAAAACCAATCATAAACTAATTCCTATTCAAATTAGAATTTTAGTTAAGATAAGTTTTATCAAAAAAGAGAGAGTGTCCCAGGAAAGTGGAGAGGCGCCTCCCTAGTTTTAGTGCACGTAGAAGAGAGGCGCAATTTTTAGTGCCCCTTCTCTCTTTGTCGACATCATGGAGAGTCCCAGTTAAATTGGGACTCAAGCTTCCGAGTTCAATTTGGCTTTGATTTGGATCAATTTTGAATCCGATTCGAATCAATTTCGAAATTCTGTCGATCCTAATCTAATTAGGATTCAAATCCAAGTCCTACTTGGATTATAAACCCAACCAGTCTCAAATAAGATCCAGCCTAATTAAATTAAATCTGATTTAGTGACTTGATTTATAATTTAATAAAGTCAAATTACATTACAACACTTACAATTAAGTCCCTTTGCTAAAAATTAGTAATTACTAAATATGTAATTCTTACATATTCAGCGGTTTCTAAATTCAAATCATCAATCTCATTAATAATTTGATTATGATCTAAACCCTTGATCAGGTCAAGCCCTTTTTATTTGTAATTCCATATGTTCTATTTTATCTTGTAGTAAGACATCCCATGATCTACATCATAGTATTATCAAAATCCGTTTCAATGGGCTGGAACGATTCCAACTCATCTTAACAAGGATCGTCGATCCAAAAACAATCCTAGAGAATTCTCACAATCCACTAGTGATGTCTAGCAATACATAGTGGCAACCCAGCAAAACAGAAAAATTAGAACCTCTAGGTGTAGTTACCGTGTGATCAAGTTTTTCTATTGAAAGTTCTGACAAGATGCAGGTCATGGAAACTCGTCAAATCTTAAGCATCCATCATATGCAAGAGTTAATTAGCTTGAGTCCTATTATAAATCCTATAAAATTCTTTTTCATCTATCATATTGCTGTAACCACAAACTTAAGGACTTAATCTCTTAGATTACATAGGACTATTCAACTACTAAGATCGATAGATCCCTTATAAGTGCACACCCTATTCCTACAGCAAATATACTGCAGCCAACGAACACCACAAGAATCTAAATGACTACGAACCATATTTATGTACTGTCAAACTATAGCAACCCACCATAAGCAATTGAGGTACCGCAGGTTTAAGAACTACTCACATAATTACAGCATCGAGAATGTCACTGACGAGTGAGTAGCCATCCTAGTGACTTCTTATTTTTTGATCATACTTAGTACCGTTCTTTAACAATCACTTACATTCTTGCTCCAAAGTCCCTACAATGTAAACTCGAGACTCGTCTACCTGAAAGAAAAGCGATCTGTGTACCAATCTTGATGAATCAATTATCGTCCCCGTAATGATCCAACGACCAAAATCAATTTAGAAGTATATCTATAATAACACATCTCAAATTCTCAATTCTTGAGAATGTCATTATCCATTGACTCCTTGGAGATTCATAGATATATTACATATGAATGGATACGATAATTATCCATTTTATTAATTTGAATAAATCAAGTACAAAAATGTCCTAAAAATATTATAATGTGTCTTGCCAATCTGGCTTCTAAGGCATGCATCTAACAATCCCAAGATAGTATAATATGAAACAAGAACCAGTGAAGGTCAAGGGTTAAGCTTTGGATGGTTGGTAGAACATAAGGAAGATCTATCAACATCTGGATCAAAGTCTAAAGAATACATGCTTTGATAGAAGATCTAGTCAACAAGGATGAACAAGCAAGAAGGATACACAGATATCCCAAATAGCAAAGAGATCTTAGAATCTACCCTATAAAATATAAATATTACTTACTGGTTTAGGTTGTGGTTGTTTACAGAAAATTTAGTATAGTTCTATCTTAATATGTATATAGATTCATGTCCAAACAATAACTGGACAGTTGCTCAGAGAATGAAACATAAGGAGCCAATAGTGTACCAAGTATTTATGTGTGTAGCCATGCCTGGCTTGGCTTCAAAGCATTATTTATTAAGAAAAAGAAGGATTACAAGTAAATTTAGGTGCATGTTTTCACAGTTGTGAAGACAGTTACTCAGAGAATAAAATCTAAGGAGCCAATAGTTTGACAAGTATTTATATATATGTGGCCATGCTCGGCTGCCTTTAAGAGCATTATTCTGCAAGGAAAAGGATTGCAAAGAAAATAGGGCATAAACACGTGGCAAAGTCATTACCTTTCCGGTGATCATGCGATACATATGAAGCACATCCATGACAGTTGACTCAAAATGTGTCGTACCATCGTAACACTGCAAAAAGTGCACTTGTCAGTGGATTTCTGCAACTTGAAGCAAGAATATGTAATTATGCATCATCAAGACATACAGTTGAGATGAAGCAATTATCCAGAGAGGGTTCATTGACAGGTTCAAATCTGTCGTAAGCATCAAAAAATAGCTCATCTACTGGCCCAAGAAGATCAATCCCTGGCTTTAGTTCAAGCTCTGGACGATCAGTCTCAGCTTCTGATGAGACAAATGCAATGAACTTCCCTTTGGGGCAACATTGTGTGAATAAGAACAACAGAAGAGATACCTATAAAACCATATACAATGAAAATCACAGACCAACATAGGTGTTGCTGAGAGAGTAAGCAAAAATCATGAAGAATTCAATGCATAAGACATGAAACTGATTGGTGCTTCAAGGAAGAAGACTAACATGTCTGACTTGCGTCCCAGTTGCTTCTGTGGAAGAATAACCTGCACTGAATGAGAGTCATCAGTATTTGGGATGGGATGGCTCATAATAGCTATTGCCCTTGCAACCCTTCCAACCTTCCTAACCTGTTGCCAACAAGTGAAAAGTCTTTAAGTTTTGGTGAGTAGTCATTTATCTTCAAAACTTTTCCTAGATAATCTATCATTGGTTCTGCTACAATATGATGTTCTGAAATGCATGTCACTGATCAACTCATATAATGGCAGATATTGTCCAGAATAATGGAAATATATCAACATCATAAATAAATCACAGACAATATACATTCTAAGATACCATCAGATAGAGTTTGTGAGAAAATATGGACGTTTACCTTATTTAGTAAGTAGGAAGGGTCACATACGACCTTCTTGCACCTAACAGTTTCCCCTTCTGATGTCACACCACAAACTTTTCCTTCAACATCAAATTCAACCTGGCACAAGTGAATTCAATGCAACCTATCAGGAAAATTCTTCATTAAACAGGACAATTCAGTATCATTCCAAAATATTTGCATGATCATTTAAAACTGCATTTATACTTTCATAATCATTAAAAAAACCATGATAAGCATGTGAGCACCTTGCACTCCGATTTATTTAACATGTATGTTCCACCATAAACAGCACTAAGGCGTGCAAAAGCCTGTAAGTGCATCAAACACCTCAAATTAAGTAGATGAGATATTATAAAAATTATAATGGAGTCTCAAAATGGAAATGACCAACCTGTGGTAGCTCTCCTAATCCATATAGAGGATAGATATATGGTGACCCTCCTTGAAAACGAGCTAGAGATTCTACATAAAGCTATCACAAATAACAGCCAACAATATTAGCAACAATTTTATCTTAGAAATATTGGATTTGGCAAGGGATTCAATTCAGTTTTGCAGAGAATTAAAAGTTATTCTCTGATTAGACTTGAGTTTGATTCCTACAAAGAGCATATGAACATGGACAAAGGGGTGTGATGCACTCAAAGCAGGTATTTGGCAGCTTAGTTGAGTCCAATATGGTGCATATTTTGCTAAATCAATTGGTTTGAAGACAAGGGCCTCCTATGCCTTTTTTTTTTCCCTCTAAGGGAAACCAGAAAGCACCAATGTACATCCAAGAATCAACCAGCAGAAAAGCAGATAAGATAGTAACAGATTACATGATTCAAACCCTGAAACTTGAGAAACAACTAGTGGAGTTAAGAACTATTCAGATTAGGGCATACTGCAAAAACATATCCTTAGAAAGCATTCCAACTATAAGAAAGACGGAACTATAGGGTAATTGCATAGGTGATTCAATGCAGATTCTAGTGTAAAGAACAAAGATATATACAAAGGAAGCAAAAGAAAAATGTTTATGTTTTATGCATCATACACTAGTAGTTACATTTCATCCCATCTACTCTCATAAAAACCTTGTTAACAAATATAAAGAAAAAGTTATGTTGTATGAGTGAAAGTTACGGCATTCTTAACAAGAATGCCAAGTAAGGATGGTAGTCAGGTAGGTTTTTCCAGGTACCCGACCAGTCCCAAACACTAATAGGACCAGTTTAACATACCCTAATAAGGTTTGGGATGGATTTGGGATTTAAGATAAAAGCCCATCGAGTCAAATCCCTCGGGTACCCACTACATAAACCCGATTATACATATATATATATATATATATATATATATATATATATATAAAGTGGATGAGAGGATTTGAACTCCAAATTCTTTGATAACTTAATCACTACCTTAACCAATGAAGCACAATTGTTATCTATTTATATATTGATTGATAATATATTTACATCATTTAAGACTAATCTATAAATACCAACACAACATGCTAGCCACGTCTAAGCTTCTCTATTCGGCCACCACCCAAGGGCACTCCTAAGGACCGAAAAAACAGAGGAAAAGTTGGGGAAAACACAGGAAAAATCAAAGAAAAGAAAGAAAAGACGGAAACAATTATAAGACAGTATCCTCTTCCACGTAGATTGATCATTTTTTTCATAGGAAAAATCAACAAAAGCTTCTTTATTCATCCACCACTCCGAGCCACTCTTCGGATGGAAAAACAGAGGAAAAGTCAGGGGAAAACATAGGAAAAATCAAAGAAAAGAAAGAAACGACAGAAACAATTATAAGACAATACCCTTTCCCACATAGATTGATCATTTTTTTTTCTTTTCATTTCATTCTTTTTTTCCAGAGATATGTGAGGAAGGAGAGCACAGAGGGGTTTCTTAGGTTCCAATTGGGGTTTTTTCTCAAGCATATGGGATTTTATGCGGCAATCTAAGTTAGTTCCTTGAGTTTCTGAGAGCTTAATCTTAGTAGAAGCATGATATTTTGTTGGATTTGGGGATTTTTGATAGAAAAGATTCTTCTTTGGCTACAAAATTTTCAATTTATGGAGTTCCATTCTCATGATAATATGAACATGAATGAGGGCTAATCGAGTGAGTATACCAATCTTAAATGGGATGGGTTTGGAATTTTTGCTTAAATTTGTAATCAGGTTTGGGACAGGTTTGGGTAGGAAGATTTTATATGGGTAAAAATATAGGTAGGGCAAATTTTGCGGGTACCCTCCCTATTGCCATCCCTAATGCCAGGTCATTAACTATGATATACAACAAACAGATTCACTCTCCTTTGCTACTTTTGTGTCTTGAAATGTCCAAAAGCTAACAACTTATTTTCCTACCAAGAAACTCAGGGGACTAAGTTTTATAATTTTCACCTATATACCACAAAATAAAGAGGGTATATTCAACTTAAATAGTTTTCCATGAAGGCCGCATTCAGGTAACATGGATGATGCTTGATCGCAATGGACTAAGAGTTGGGAGATATGAGTGCTTAGTTGGTTGATTATACTGGGTAAGTTTTATATCTATTAAACAAACTGGGGAGTGTGTGCAAAATAACGATAATGCCATCTTCATGGATCTGAAACACAATTTATATTGACTGCATAAAATTTTAAAAAAATAATGAATACCGTCAACACCCCCCACCCCCCACCCCCCCCCCCAAAAAAAAAGAAAGAAAGAAAAAAAAAAGGAAAAAAAAATCCAAAACTCTAACTGGATAACAGGTTGCATTTGACCAACCAAAAAGAGTGTATGCACTTAGCAATAAGCCTAACCTTCATCCTTTTTACAGTATCAAGGGCAGGTTCATCTAGATAGCAATCATTTCTATGAAGAGCCAATGAGTGACCAATGACGTCCACTGTACTGTCATCCAGCCCATATTTGCTGACCAAAAGAAGAAAGAAAGGAAGTAAAAAAGAAAACAGAATGAATTGCAAGAGGAAGGTATTGATTATGCATCATATTTGGTATCAAAATATCCTGAGTACCATATGTTTCTTACAGAAAAGTTCACCAATGAACACAAAACAGCTAAATTAAACACAGGTATTCCATGCTAACAACACAGCAACATCCAACAGAGATACATACAAAGGCAAATCATGATTTGGATCACAAATAAGAATTAAATTGCAAAGGACAGAACCCTGTTTTTCAGATTGAGAGCATTTAACAAAGTCAAGAATGTGCGGTTGATGGAGATGTTGTATTCTTAACAAAACACATGATGCCCTAATATCTTATGGAGTTCAAACAGGGCAGAAAAAACTGCTTGGTGGATGGGGGTGTTGTATTCTTAATAAAATATATGATATTATGATATTTTATAAAGATCAAACAGAGCGAAAAAATGTGTATGCATGGAGGTGTGCTGAATAATTCTATCACACATGATTTAAAGAAGCTTTTGGTGACAAGACATGATATTAGCTGACTGGCAAATTGTGGTGCTGGGAAAAGGCAAGGGCAGTGTCATGATTATTTTGTTCAAAAGTGATGACAATAAAAATAATTACTCATTAGAGATGTTCTCATGTTATTAGAAAGACAATTTCCCAAGTGAAAAGGGCAAAAAAATTATGATCTATGAGAGGAGAGACCAAATAAAAAGAAAGAAGGCCGGGATCAAGAAGGGAGTGGTCTCCTTATTTCACAATTTAGCCATCATTGGAGGATCCTAGTCCAACTAGGATTCCCATATCAGCAAAAGAACTGAAAGGTGTTGAGAAAAGAACACCTTGATTCGACCCGGAAGAAGCCCAGAACAAGAAAACCTAGCCTGAAGCATGACCCAGCCACGCGTGGGCACGCGGCCCAGCTTGCAGCATGGTGCACGTGCAGGTTTCATGCGGCGCGCGATTCGCGCGGTCCATGGACCGTGTTTTTTATAGTCTATAGCATTTTCTAGGCATTTCTCGTGTAATATGCACAATTGGATGGCCCCCACATTCCCAGGTGACATCCGATGGCAATGGAGCAATGCTGATTCTGATTGGGCACTGTCCGAGGCTGATTTTGCATATTCGATGACGATCGGTGGCCAGAGGTCTTCTGTGGATCAAATAAGAATTGTATAAGAAATTGGAGTCCTTTTCCGACATGGTTTGAAGTCTTGAACTCCTATAAAAATGCTCTTCGACATAGAGACCATAAAAGAAAGAGAGGGAGAGAGAGAGCCAGAGAGCAGTGTGAAAATCCCGACGGCTTCCAAGAGATGTGGCAGTGGCAGAAAAAGCCTGCAGTGGCTAAATGGTCTCCTCGAGGGTGAGAGCTCCTGAGAGAGATTTTTGGGATTTCTTGTTGAGTTTTTTTATAGGATAAGTGTAAGATCTTTTTTATAATTTTTTTTATAGTGAAACCTTATATACCTTATTGATTGTGTTCTCTATTTTGTTCTCTTCTTCCTTCTCTGCATCATCAATAACAATATCGTGATCTTAGATACGAAGATCTGTATTCTGCATGATAGATTCCCTAATAAATAGTATCAGTACCGGTGGTGCCACAACAACTGGCATCAGAGTCCCGGATTATCCAGGTTAGCTGTGTTGATCGAGATTGAAGAAGATGGAGAAGACAAGTGTAATAAAAGTCAATATTAGGTTCAATGAAAAGAGCAATTTCTCTCTCAGGCAAGCGAGGGTAAAAGACATGCTCATCCAGCAGGGATTAATCAACGTTCTCAAATGTAAGGAGAGGCTGGCCACCATGGAGGAAAAAAATTGGAAGCAGCTCCAGATGCAAGCAATGAGTACGATCTGCTTATATTTGACGGATGACGTAGTAATCTATATGCAAAGCGAGACTTTCCTGATGATGCTTTGGGCGAAGCTCGAGAAGTTGTACATGACAAAATCCCTCACCAACATGCTCTTTCTTTGGAAGCAGTTTTATCCATTATGGATGAGCAAAGAACAAAGCTACAAGAATATCTGAGCAACTTTCAAAAAATCCTCAGTGATCTCAGTATAGGTAAGAACGTTGAAGAGAAGACCAGGGCATTGGTCTTGCTATCATTACTTCCACACTTCTTTAGGTATTTAATGACTGCTTTTCTAGAAAGAAAGAGCACCATCAAGATGGAGAAGGTCATCTTAGCAATTCTTCGTAACAAGATTTTCAGGTAGGAAAATCAAGTTTTGAGTTTAAATGGAAACTCGGAGCTGGCGATAGAGGACAGAGTGGTAGAATATCGAATGACAGCCGTTTAGGTCCAAGTCGAAGGACACTAGCAAGTCAAGTACAACCGGTGCGACGAGTTGAGATATTATGTCAGAGATTGCCCATAGCTCTAGAATCGAACAAGTGCTACTACGGCTGTGGCCGATGAGAGTGACAGTGAGGGATACAGTGATGCATTCATGCTATCCAACAAGATATCACCTTCCCATCAGTGAATTCTAGATTCTATATGTCCCCATCATGTATGTTGCAGAAAAGAACTGTTCGACTCTCTAGAGAGTAGAGAGAGTGCTGTCCACTTATTAATTAGATCGAGTTGTGCGATCAAGGATGAACAACTAGCTTAAAGTTTCATGATGGAATATCAAGAAAACTGGACGAGGTCTCATACATAGCTTCAGCAAAGAATCTAATCTTACTAAGTAAACTGGATTTAAACGGCTACACATAGAGAGCCAGTGATGGAATCCTTAAGGTTATCTATAGTAGTAGGATTGTTTTGCAGGAAAAGAAATGTAAAGGACACTTTTCTTGACAGAGTCTAGTACGAGATGGAGTCCCTAATGCAAATAGGAGTCCAGTGCAAGATGAAGCTCCAAGAGCAAGTAGATCGGACATGAGACGAGAAACTCGGAAGGATGAAAAACAACATTATATGGTGAAGTTTCTATTACTGCAGAAAGCTTTCCTGAGAAGGTCCCAAGTCAAGATGAATACAGCATACAACGGAGATGGGATCAAGCAGCCTGGCTTAACTTTCATGTTTACCCATCCATAAGCAGCAGGTGTTTGCTCCAGGATATAGAGGCGGCAATTACAAGCTCTTAAAGTTAGATGAAGGCCGAATGTCGAGTCAAGATGAAGATTGTTAAAAAAATAGCACTTCAATTCAGCCCAAAAGAAGCTCAGAACAAGAAATCCCAGCCTAGAGCATAAAAAGGGGCCCGGCCTAGTGTGCATGGCCTGCAACGCAATGCACGAGCGTGGTTCACGTGGTTGCGCAGTCCATGGACCGCATTTCTCGTGATCCACATCATTTCCTAGACGTTTCTGGCATGATTTGTACAATCGGACGTCCCCCCACATTCCTAGGCAAGATCCGATGGCGATGGAGCGATGTCAACTCTGATTGGGCACTATTTGAGTTGATTTCATGTGTTTGATGATGATCGAATGGCTAGAATTCTTCTATGAGTCAAACATGAGTTGGATAAGAAATTGAAATCCTTTTTCGATGTAATTCGAAGCCTTGAACTCTTGTCGAAGCTCTCTTTGACACAGAGGCTATAAAAGAGGGACAAAAAGCCAGAGAGCGGTCTGAGGATCCAGAGAGCTTCTAAAAGGTGTGGTAACGCTAAAAAAAGCCTGTAAGTGTTAGAAGGTTTCCTTGAAAGGTGAGAGCTTGTGAGAGTTTTTTTGAGATATCTTGTTAAAATTTTTTACAAAGTGATAGTGTAAGATCTTCTTTGTAATTTTTTTCATAGTAAAATCTTGCATGCCCTATTGTGTTCTCTATTTTATGTTCTCTTCTTCCTTCTCTTGTGATATCAACAACAATATCATAATTTTGGACACGGGGATCCGTATTTCGTAAAAAGGATTCTCCAATAAATCGTATCAGCATAAGTGGTACCACAACAAAAGATCTAAGAATTTCCTTTCACTTTTTTTTTTCAAAAAGCACCAACAAGGAGAGACCTCTTTCTAGGCTTCAGGTATCCCAATTCGCTCATTAGCTGGCAAAGTATCTTCTTGTGTTTTCTTTCTCCTTTTTGAAAAATTCAAAAGAGGAGATTCTAGAAAGGAACTATGGTAACCAGTAGCCATCACAACTTTTTTAAGCAACTGATTGTAATGAGTACAAACTAGAAAAGATACTTAAAGGAAGATTCATGACTAACCATGTTAAGATATTGTTGTGGGTCCTGCCCATGTTGTGGGGCCCGGCCCTATTAAAAAGGGGTTTAGGGTTTTGGGACGAAAAGGTTTTGGTTCTTCGTGTGGGATCGAGCGACAGCGGAAAGAAATGGAGTGTGGCACCGAGAGAGAGAAAACAAAAAGGAGAAAAATATTTTAATCCTTCGAGGTCTTGATCGGAAGGTAATTCAAAACCCGATCAAGATAAAATTTTAGTATGTTGTTCACGACAGCGAGCTCTACAAAGTGAACGGCTCAGATCGCTGTGATTCCTCTTGTGTAATCGGCAAATATTTGACTCTGGTGAGATTTTTCCTGTTTTCTTCCTGTATTCCTCAGTAATATTTATATTTTATACTGAGATGATCATCATATGATGTTTGGAGAGGCTCTAGTTTGCTAGAGAGAAAAACCTTGCTGTATCCATTATTTGATTATAGTGGAAGTTTGATTTGGTTCAGGCCCCGTGGTTTTTGCCTCCACATTAGAGGATTTTCCACGTAAATCCTGTTTTTTTGTGCTTGGTTTGATTTGCTTTTGCTGGATTGATTTGTTGAGTTATTATCTATTTTAATTAGCACAGAAGGGTTAAAATTTATCCTAGGTATAATTATTTGTGATCGTGCTTTAACCCCAACAACTGGTATTAGAGACTGGTTAGGCAGTAATTGTGCTAATTAAAATGGAGAAGAAATCCAGTATAGTTAAATTAACTTCATCAAATAATTCCTTATGGAGGATAATGATGGAAGATGTTGACCCCTGGAATGATTTTGATGATCACAAAACATTGGAGCATGTATTTGATACTAACTCTTTACAAATGTTTAAGAAGTTCTTGCAGGAATTGATTACCTTGGTTTTAAAATGGTATTCAAATTCACTTAAAGGAAATTCAATTGAGTTTGTAAAGGCCCTAAGTTATGAATGTTATAATCATGAAAATTGGACTTAAAAGTGTAAATAATTTGATGAAGTATGTAAATTATCTTCTAGTTGTTTCAATGATGAAGTTTTTGGGAAGCTTGAAGCAAATTTTTAAAAGACTTGTAAGAGCCGACTCAAGGCGGCACGGCACGGAGGAAGACTCAGTTTCAGAACCAAGAGCCAACTCCCAGTTCAAGAGCCGACTCTTCCAGAAGTATAATTTTTGAAGTTCTGAGAATTAGAGCCGACTCCCAGATCAAGAGCAGACTCCGGGTATGCATGTTTGTCAAGACTGAAAGCTTGAAGGCAAGAGCCGACTCCTAGTCCAAGAGCCGGCTCCTACAGAAGTTTGTTTTTGGCATGTCTGAGATTTCGAGCCGACTCCTGGAGCTCGAGCCGGCTCGTAGAGCCGTTGTCTGCACTTCAACGACTAGCTACAGAAATTGAAATTTGAATGCCAAATCACCTCCAACGGCCATTTCACGAATCCCAAGGCCCTGCAACGGCCATATCAGACAAAAAACTATAAAGGGGATCATTTTTGAAGGATTAAACAATTAATAGAGGATTATTGCTGAATATTCTTGAAAGAACCAAGAGCTTCTAAGTTATTCCTCTACCTACCTCAAAGAGCATTCAAGTAAGATTCAAAGCTTCACCAACTCCACTCCATCATTGAATCCACTCATTGAAGAAGGGAAGAAGCAGCTTTGAAGAGCATTGAAGTGTACTTAAAGCTTGACTTCATTTTGATCTTCATTGGCAACATCAAAACAAACTTGGTTTGTTGTAGTTGCTTATATTACATTCTTTATCTTGGTTTGCTCTCTTAGAACAGCAAGGGGCTGTATCTAGAGAGAGAGTCAAAGGTTATTAGGTGAACCTTGTAAAACCTAAGTTTGGGTTCTTGGTTTTCCCGGTTTGAAACCAAGTGTTTGGGTTTTCTTTGGTGATCCCGTGTAAAACCAAAGGGAGTTTGGATTTCTTTGGTGATCCTGGTAAAACCAAAGTGTATAGGTTTGGATTGTGAGCCTGGTAAAACAATCCGACTGTATTCCGGTTGGGGGATATAGTGGAAATCCCAAGTGGTCCTTGGGTAGTGGATGTAGGAGCAGGTTGCTCCGAACCACTCTACTTCTTGGTGTTTGTGATTGTGCTTTCGTTGCCTTATTGTTTAAATTTATTTACTCCCGCTTTGCACACTTCACTTCTACACTAAAAGAATTTCAAAGTGCACATACTTGTAAAAGTTTTTAATCCCAATTCACCCCCCTCTTGGGAAGCTACCTGGGCAACAAGTGGTATCAGAGCAGAGTCTCTGAAAGTTACTTAGAGTAAAGACATATGGCACATCCCATGAGCACTTCATTGGCCGAAGGTCAATCCACAAATAGACCACCACTTTTTACTGGAATTAATTACACTTATTAGAAGGCAAGAATGAAAATATATTTCAAGCCGTAGATTTTCATCTATGAAAAATTATCATGAAAGGACCTCACATACCCACAATTAAAGTTAATGATGTAGAGGTTCCCAAACCAGAAGAGGATTAGGACGAGAATGATATGAAATTAGCTGAGTTAAATGCCAAAGCGATGAATCTATTGTACCGTGCTTTGGATCCAAATGAGTTTAACAGAATTTCAACCTGCAATTCTGCTAAAGAAATTTGGGACAAATTAGAAATCACACACGAAGGCACTTCTCAAGTTAAGACATCAAAAATCAATTTACTTGTACATAATTATGAGTTGTTTAAGATGGATCCTAGTGAAACTATATCTGCCATGTATACTCGTTTTACTGATATCATAAATGATCTCAAAAGTCTAGGTAGAACATATTCTAATGTTGATCTTGTTCAAAAAGTATTAAGATCTTTGCCAGATAAATGGGAAGCCAAAGTGACAGCAATTCAAGAAGCAAAAAACCTGAATACACTGCCACTGGATGAGCTGCTTAGATCCTTAATCACTCATGAACTAGCTATGCAACAAAGGACTGAAGATACAAAAAGGAAGAAAGCCATTGCATTTAAAGCAACCGAGAAAGATAAGAATGAAGAATCTGATTCATCAGATGATGATGATCTTGGAAGTGATGATATTGCCCTAGTTATGAGAAAATTCAAAAGGTTTATGGGCAGAAGAAAAATGAATAGATGAAGAAAGCATTACAGAAAAGGTGATTTTGGAACAGAAAAGGAAAGAGATAAGGAAAAAGATAAAGAGAAAGATAAAGATCAAGTACCTATCTGCTATGGATGCAAGAAACCAGGATACATCCGCCCTGATTGCCCTGAAGGAAAGAAAAAATTATTCCCTAGAAAGAAGGCAATGCTAGCTGCTTGGAGTGACAGTGATGATACTACGTCTACTGAAGAGGACGAAGAGAAACCAAAAACAGTACAAATCTGTCTTATGGGTTTGGAAGATGAGGTAAGTACTTCTGAACCTAACTTAGAATTCACTTATGACGAATTACATAATGCCTTTTGCAAACTATTGATAGAATATAAAAAAGCTGGTTTGAAATTGAGAGATTTAAAAAATAAATGTGATGTATTTGAAAATGACAAAATTGAATCTTGTGAAAGAAACAAAATCTTACAAAGAGAACTAAATTTGGTTTGTGAAAACTTAAAATTGTTCAAATTGAAAAAGATGAGCTTTTTGAGAAAAATAAGAATTTGAAAAATGAAAATGATGATCTAAAGAAAGAAGTTCAAAAATTAAAATCATTAGTTGAAAAATTAACCCTAAGTTCTAACAAACTTGAGTTAATTTTAAAAGATCAAAAAGAAACAAATAATAGATTTGGAATTGGTTATAAAAGCTTTATTTCAAATACTTTTTCTACTTCTACTTCATATGCTCCTAAATTCATTAGTTCTAAACATGTTGACCTAAATTTGCATCATCTCGTAGTCATTCAAATTCAAGGATTGTATGCTTTGCATGTAATAACATTGGTCATAAAGCTTTTGAATATCATTTGAAACACAATGACAAAAGAAAAATTAAGAAAGTTTGGGTTCCAAAAGGAACCATTTCCACTAACTTGTAAGGATCCAAGAGAGCTTGGGTACCTAAATCTATTAAATGATTGTTTTGCAGGGTTGTCTTGCAGCCACAAGCATAAAGAAAAGATGGTATTTGGATAGCGGCCGTTCAAGACACATGACGGGTGATGCTGATCAATTATTTACCCTAGAACAGAAGGATGGTAGAATGGTAACATTTGGTGACAATAGAAAAGGAAGGATAGTCGGAATTGGTAAAATCAAAATTACTCCTACATTTATTGAAAATGTATTACTTGTAAAAAAATTAAAGCATAATATTTTGAGTATTAGTCAGCTATGTGACATTGGTTATAATGTATTCTTCAAGTCATCAATGTGTATAGTAGTTGATCCACTTGACTCTAGTACTAAGTTCATTGGACACAGACTTGGTAATATTTATGTGGTAGATCTTAATGATTTAGCTATGTTAAGTAATACAAGTCTTGTAGCAATGAATGACAAGAGCAAGGAATCAAGTTTACTATAGCATAGGCGACTTGGTCATGCTAGTATGGACATAATAGCTAAATTGATTTCAAAGGACTTAGTCAAAGGTTTGCCAAAGTTTAAAGTTAATTTTGATTATGTTTGTGATGCATGTCAGTTAGGAAAACAAGTGAGGGAAGTTTTAAATCTAAAAACATAGTTTCAACATCTAGACCCTTAGAGCTACTTCACATGGACCTATTTGGACCTACTAGGACTACCAGCCTAGGTGGTATGAAATATGGACTTGTGATTGTAGATGATTTTTCAAGATACACATGGATTTTGTTTATTGCACATAAGGATGATACTTTTAATGTATTCAAAAAGTTTTACAAAGAGTTACAAATTTGAAAAACTTATCTGTTATTTCAATTCGTAGTGATCACGGCACCGAATTTGAAAACCAATATTTTGATCGTTTTTGCACAAAGCACGATATTGATCATAACTTTTCCGCACCTAGAACACCACAGCAAAATGGTATTGTAGAAAGAAAAAATCATACTTTGGAAGAGATGTCCAGAACAATGCTTTGTGAAGGAAATCTTCCAAAATACTTTTGGGCAGAAGCTGTTAATACTGCATGCTATATTTTAAACAGAGTTTTAATTAGACCTATTATCAGAAAAACCCCCTATGAGCTCTGGAACAATAGAAAACCAAATATCAAATATTTTCATGTTTCGGATGTAAATGTTTTGTTCTCAACAATGGAAAAGACAATCTTGGTAAATTTGATGCAAAATCCGATGAGGCTATTTTTCTTAGATATTCTTTAAACAGTAAAGCCTATCGAGTTTTCAATAAAAGAACTTTAACTGTTGAAGAATCTGTGTATGTTGTTTTTAATGAATCTGACATTACATCTTCGAGAAAAGAAGATTTTGCTGATGATGATGCAGGTACACTAGAACATGGAATGAAAGACTTGACTCTTAAAGACAAACAATCAAGTGAACCACATGAAGAAGAGGTGAGTAAAAAGCATGATGATATACCTAAAGAATGGAGGTACGTACATTCACATCCTAAAGAATTAATTATAGGAGATCCATCTCAAGGTGTTAAAACTAGATCTGCACATAGAGATGCACATGATTTAATTGCTTTTATTTCTCATGTAGAACCTCATAATATAGAAGAAGTTGAAACTGATCCTAATTGGATGTTAGCAATGCATGATGAATTAAACCAATTTAGGAGAAATAATGTTTGGACCTTAGTTGAAAAATCCAATGATCATCCTGTTATAGGCACTAAGTGGGTTTACAGAAATAAACTAGATGAAAATGGAAATGTAATTAGAAAATTGGCTAGATTGGTTGCACAAGGATATAATCAAGAAGAAGGAATAGATTTTGATGAAACCTATGCACCAGTAGCTATATTAGAAGCCATTAGACTGCTACTAGCTTATGCATGTTTTATGAACTTCAAGTTATTTCAAATGGATGTAAATAGTGCATTTTTGAATGGTCTTTTATCTAAAGAAGTTTTTGTTGAGCAACCTCCCGGTTTTATCGATCATATTTTTCCAAATCATGTTTTTAAACTGAATAAAGCTTTATACGGTCTAAAACAGGCACCTAGAGCCTGGTATGATAGACTGAACAAATTTTTAATTGCAAATGAATTTGTTAGAGGTAGTGTTGACACCACACTGTTTATTCAAAGAAAGAAAAATGATATTTTGGTTGTTCAAATTTATGTTAATGACATTATCTTTGGATCTACTGATGAATCTTTGTGTCAAGACTTTGCTAAGCTAATGCAGGGAGAATTCGAAATGAGCTTGATGGGCGAATTAAGTTACTTTCTTGGACTTCAAATTAAACAAACTAAAGAAGGTATTCTGATCAACCAAGCCAAGTACATTAAAGAAATAATCAAGAAATTTGGCATGGAATCAAGCAAGGTAATTGGAACACCAATGAGTCCTGCATGTAGACTTGACAAAGATGAGAATGGCACAAATGTTGATCAAAAGCTGTATCGAGGTATGATCGAATCATTACTTTATTTAACAGCTAGTAGACCTGATATATTATTTAGTGTTTGTATGTGTGCACATTTTCAATCTAATCCTAAAGAATCACACATCACAGCTGTTAAGAGAATTATTAAATACTTGAAAGGTACCTGTAATGTAGGTTTGTGGTATTCTAAGCACACATCACTGAAACTAATTAGCTATTCTAATGCTGATTATGGAAGATGTAAAATAGATAGAAAGAGCACAAGTGGCACCTGTCAATTTCTAGGTGTTAACTTGATCTCTTGGCACTGTCACAAACAGAACTCTGTAGCTTTATCTACTGCTGAAGCAGAATATGTAGCTGCTGGGAGCTGTTGTGCTCAAGTGTTATGGATCAAGCAATTAGAAGATTATGGTGTTGTCCAATCTAAAATTCCTATCAAATATGACAATACTAGTGCTATTAATTTATCAAAAAATCCAATTCAGCACTCACGAAATAAGCACATTGAAATTCGACATCATTTTATTCGTGATCATGTTTTAAACAATGTTGTGAAACTTGAATTTATACCTACTGAAGACCAATTAGCAGATATTTTCACTAAACCATTAAATCAAGATAGATTTGAGAAAATTAGAGGAGAATTAGGGGTATGTGACCCATTTTAAACCTATCTGACTTAATTTTTGAAAATTAAGGAAAAATTATCTAGAAATTTCAAAATTCTCTTTAGAGCATAGGGCAACCTAGTCTAGACTCTAAAAACCCTTAGAAATTGAGTTTGACCCTTTTTTACTTTTAGAATAGATTTTAGCTCGAGCCGACTCGAACTCTCAGTACTCTGGGCGAGCCGACTCACAGGTCGGAACGAGACTTTTTATATAGGGTTTCCACTTTCCCTATTCATCACACTTTCTAAATTTCGACCGTTTCTCTCTAGCCGACTCTTCACTCCTCACTAGAAACCATTCCAAAACCCTTTCTACCTACTCAAATCCTTGATCTTTGGAGAATGGGGCTTCGCAAGGCGGTGGCAAAGAAGGCAACACGGTTTGTTCGGACTGCAGCTGAGGAAAGGAGGAGCAAGAGGCGTTTGGATACTTCATTTCCGCATGAAGAGCAGCAGCCTGAGCAAGAATAAGTTGTTCCAGCACCCCAGCAGATCATTCTAATGGGAAATCGACAAGTGACCCCCGGTAGGTGCATAGATTTTAGTTTTATTGAACAAGAACAATTGAATATTGGAATGTGGCTTGAAAGACAGGGTTGGAAAGAGTTTTGTCAATTAAATGTTCCAACTTACCCAAATTTGGTTCGACAATTCTTTGAGAATATGTCCCTTGGAGCTTTTCATATTGAGGGAACAGTAAAAGGAAAACTGATTGAGATAAATGAGCAAAAATTGTCAAATTTATTGAATATTCCTAAAGAAGGGGACTGTTATTTGGTTATGAAGGAAAGGGTGAAGACTCTCAGACTTATCTTGGGAAGATCCAATGTGAAAGGAGTCATTCATGTTAGTGCAAATCAGCTCTCATTGGAAATGAAACTGTTGCACAACATCATTAGCCGGATTTTCCTATCCAGGACAGGCAGATTCGACTGGGTTGGTGAAAGAGATCTCATATTCATGAGGCGACTGATTGAGGGGGAGCCCCTCAACCTTCCATTCATTATGATTTCTCTGATGAGAGAGGCTGTACGTAGGGCACGAGCCTGTTTGCCCTATGAAATGGTATTCACTTTGTTGTTCCAGGATGCTGACGTAGATTTACTGGAGAGGACTGTCGGTTGTTGCTGCACACCGACAAGTATACAGTGAAATCCCTGACTAGGATGGGATTTATCAAGGTTGATGGGAACTGGATCAGAAAGACTTCAGGAGTTCCTGTTGCACACTCAGAGGACTCAGATGATCACATTCAGGCTACACAGGGTCATGGTGAGCAGACTGAGGGACATACTGATGAGGCTAGACCATCCGAGCTAGCTCTTGCTTCACCACATTCACCAGTCAGGACTCCTACTGCTGCTAGAGCTGATACTGATGATAGACTCCACAGAGTTTTACAGGAGATTTCTTGTCTCAGGACTGACACTGACAGGAGGATTACTTCTCTACAGTCCGAGATGCAGCAGGGCTTTCATGACATTATGGTTATATTGAGGCAGTTATCCGCGGCCAGCCAGCATGCACCTTCTACTGGCACAGCTACTGGCACAGCGACTGGCACGGGCACTGAGACTGGTACTGGCACACATGCTGAGCAGGGATAGGAGACACATTGTACTGATGCACCGTATCATGCCACACACCTGCTATTGGTGAGCCCCAGGATACTATGGAGGCTGCTGGATATGCTGATGTTGGAGTGACTTCTGCTACTCAGATGCTTTCATCCACCAGCACATTGGCCCTATCTCTTGATCCGCCTACTGCCAGACCTACACCCATCTTTATTTCATCTGAATCAAAAACCAAACCTAAACCTAAATCTAAAGTAACTAGGACTTCCACACCCACTAGGACTAGAATTAGGGATCTCCGCCCTAGATTCCCCAAGTTCAAGCCTAGTCCAGGTATTCTAGAGGTTGGTTCCTCCTCTGATGAGGAAGAACCTGATAGTGATCCTAGCACTTCTTTCTGATGTTTAGGTTTTATCTTTTTGAGACTTTTTGCTGTTGTATTTTGGTTATGTGATACTATTTTGTTGTGCCGTGGCACGTTTGTAAAGTATCACATATACCATTTATTGACTTTTTTCTCATATATATATATATATACTTCACTTGTTATGCTACATATTCACTTGACTTAATGTTATGATTGAATCAATATTTCTCATTTGTTATGAATATATGTTGCGAATGTATGTCCATTTCTCATATACCTTTTGTTGATGACAAAAAGGGGGAGAATGGAGACTGTGGTTGGCATGAAAAAGAAAAAGCTATATTAATAAATCTATGCTATATTGATTCATGAAAGGAAGTTATGTTGATTCATGAAAATTGTTCTAAATTGTTTACAAATGCTATATGATAATTGAATGTTATAAAACTTTGATGAAATGAATGGTTGATTCATGAAAATTTGATGAAACTTAATGTTTGCTTCAAAAGTTTGAAAATTCTATAAGTTTTGATATGCTTTGTATAGTTAATATCTTTGATACATCATGTATCGATACACCATATTATGATACATATGAAAGTTCATGTTTCGATACACTTAATACATAATATTTAGTATTCAGTTATATACATTTGATATATTATGGCACATTGTATTGATACACTAATACCTAACCTATATGATACACATAGACTTGAAAATACTACAATTGTAAAGTGATTTCAATTTTTTTTATCATGCCCAGTGTTTTGTCATCATCAAAAAGGGGAGATTGTTGACCCCTGGAATGATTTTGATGATCACAAAACATTGGAGCATGTATTTGATACTAACTCTTTATAAATGTTTAAGAAGTTTTTGCAGGAATTTTGGTTTTAAAATGGTATTCAAATTCACTTAAAGGAAATTCAATTGAGTTTGTAAAGGCCCTAAGTTATGAATGTTGTAATCATGAAAAATGGACTTAAAAGTGTAAATAATTTGATAAAGTATGTAAATTAGCTTCTAGTTGTTTCAATGATGAAGTTTTTGGGAAGCTTGAAGCAAATTTTTAAAAGACTTGTAAGAGCCGACTCAAGGCGGCATGGCACGGAGGAAGACTCAAAGTTTCAGAACCAAGAGCCGACTCCCAGTTCAAGAGCCGGCTCTTCCAGAAGTATAATTTTTGAAGTTCTGAGAATTAGAACCGACTCCCAGATCAAGAGCAGACTCCAGGTATGCATGTTTGTCAAGACTGGAAGCTTGAAGGCAAGACCCGACTCCTAGTCCAAGAGCCGGCTCCTACAGAAGTTTGTTTTTGACATGTCTGAGATTTCGAGCCGACTCCTGGAGCTCGAGCCAGCTCGTAGAGCCATTGTCTGCACTTCAACGACTAGCTACAGAAATTAAAATTTGAATGCCAAATCACCTCCAACGGCCATTTCACGAATTCCAAGGCCCTACAACGGCCATATCACATGAAAAACTATAAAGGGGATCATTTTTGAAGGATTAAACAATTAATATAGGATTATTGCTGAATATTCTTGAAGGAACCAAGAGCTTCCAAGTTATTCCTCTACCTACCTCAAAGAGCATTCAAGTGAGATTCAAAGCTTCACCAACTCTACTCCATCATTGAATCCACTCATTGAAGAAGGGAAGAAGCAGCTTTGAAGAGCATTGAAGTGTACTTAAAGCTTGACTTCATTTTGATCTTCATTGGCAACATCAAAACAAACTTGGTTTGTTGTAGTTGCTTATATTACATTCTTTATCTTGGTTTGCTCTCTTAGAACAGCAAGGGGCTGTATCTAGAGAGAGAGTCAAAGGTTATTAGGTGAACCTTGTAAGACCTAAGTTTGGGTTCTTGGTTTTCCCGGTTTGAAACCAAGTGTTTGGGTTTTCTTTGGTGATCCCGTGTAAAACCAAAAGGAGTTCGGGTTTCTTTGGTGATCCCCGTAAAACCAAAGTGTATAGGTTTGGATTGTGAGCCTGGTAAAACAATCCGACTGTATTTCGGTTGGAGGATATAATGGAAATCCCAAGTAGTCCTTGGGTAGTGGATGTAGGAGCAGGTTGCTCCGAACCACTCTACTTATTGGTGTTTGTGATTGTGCTTTCGTTGCCTTATTGTTTAAATTTATTTACTTCCGCTTTGCACACTTCACTTTACACTAAAAGAATTTCAAAGTGCACATACTTGCAAAAGTTTTTAATCCCAATTCACCCCCCTCTTGGAAAGCCACCTGGGCAATAGAAGATTTATTATATTGCCGAGATCTATTTGAGCTAATTGAATTGCAGGGAATAATGCCAAACAATGTGAAAGCTGATGAGTGAAAAAGGTTGAACAGGAAAGCCATGGCTACGATCAGACAATAGATTGATGTGAGTGTGATCCATGATGTTGCGACAAAAATAGATGCTTATCAGGTCTGGAAGAAGCTAGAAGATTTATATCAGCGAAATAATGCACAGAATAAAGCCTACCTGATTAGAAGACCGGTGAACCTGAAGTATAAAGATGGGCAAAATGCTTCAGAATATTTAAATAATTTCCAGGAGATTCTGAATCAATTGGCTACAATGAAGTTGCTTCTTGATGACGAGGTGCAGGCATTGATCTTGCTGAGTTCCTTACCAGATAGCTGGGAGACGTTGGTGGTGATACTGAATAATTCTACTGCCAGTGATAAACTTACCCTAACTATGATCAAGGATAGTATATTGAATGAAGCAAACAGACGAAAGGAGCAGGGTTTGACAGATACAAATTCTTAGGCACTGGTTACAGAGTAGAGGGGGAGAAGTAAAATAGATCCTTCCACGGTAAAAGAGATGATGGGTCCCATGATAAAAATAACCATGAAAAATTCAGAGGCTGGTCAAAATCCAGAAAGGATGTTACTTGCTACTACTGTAAAAGGCCAGGACATTTTCAGAGAGAGAGCAGAAAATACAAAAGAGATCAGGATAAAACTAATGGAAAGAAAGAAGAGACATAGAGTACGATTGCAGTTGTATTTGATGATGAGGTCATGATTGCACGTGATGATGCATGTATTAACTTCACATGTCAAGAACCCAGTTGGGTAATTGATTCAGCTGTTACATATCATGTTACATCTCGGAGAGACTTCTTCTCGTCCTACTTCAAAGATGATTTTGGGCATGTTAGGATAGGAAATGATACAGTAGCTAACATTATTGGCATGGGAGATGTTTGTTTGGAGACCAATACCGAGTGCACACTGTTGTTAAGAAATGTAAGGCATGTTCCTGATATCTGATTGTATTTGATTTCTGTATGTATCCTAAATGATAAGGGCTACTCCAGTCATTTTGGCGAAGGAAAATGGAAGCTCACCAAAGGTTCCCTGGTTGTAGCAAAAGGCAAGAAAGATAGATTTTACAGATTGCAGGCTAAAGTACGCAGTGAAGTGGTGAATGCAGTTGAAGAAACCTCCACAGATGTGTGGCATCGGCGGCTTGGTCATCTGAGTGAGTAGGGACTTGAGACTCTATCCAGGCACAACCTGCTTCCTTTAAAAGGTACGCACCTGAGACCTTGCACTCACTGTTTACATGGCAAGCAGCATAAAGTTTCATTTTATAAGCTCCCCTTTCATAGAAGATCGCATGTACTAGATTTAGTTCACACTGATATATGCTCTATGACCACAAAGATATTTGGTGGTGCACTTTATTTTCACCTTTATTGATGACCATTCTCAAAAGTTATGAGCCTTTGTTTTGAGATTTCAAGACCAGGTAATAGATGTCTTTAAAGAATTCCATGCCACTGTTGAAAAGGAGAAATGAAGAAAACTGAAATGCATCCAAGCAGATAATGATGGTGAATACCGGGATCCGTTCGAGAAATACTGCAGACAACATGGCATTAGATTGGAGAAGACTATTCCCAAGACACCTCAACAAAATGGAGTGGCAGAGAGGATGAATCGCACAATTGTTGAAAGAATCCGGTGCATGCTTTCTCATTCAAAGTTACCTAGTTCCTTTTAGGGTGAAGCTATGAGGACTGCAGTTGATCTAATTAATCTTTCTCCTTCATATATCCTTGATGGTGATATTCCTGAGAAGGTATGGACGGGAAAATCAGTTTCCTATGATTATATTAAAGTATTTGGATGTAGGGTCTTTGTTCATATTCTAAAAGATGAGCGGTCAAAGCTTGACAGCAAGTCAAAGGAGTGTATTTTTCTTGAATGTGGACATGAGCAGTTTGGATACAGGCTATGGGATCCAGTAGAGAAGAAGCTGATTAGAAGTAGAGATGTAGTATTCTTTGAAGATCAAACCATTGATAATATAGAAAATGAAAATAAGCCAAAGCCTACTACAGAATTATTTGTTGACCCTTCTCCTATGTCTCAAGCCAGAGTAGATGATGATGGACAAGCTGTAGAGGATGGTGATGCAATGGATGATGAGCCTATACATGGTGACAGTGCAACAGATGAGCATAGTAAGCAGGCTCCTACACAGCAAACGGCAGAACAGCAGTTGAGAAGGTCTACCAAAGAGCGTCGGTCTTCTCAGAGATACCCTCCACATGAGTATGTAATGGTGACTGATGGAGAGCTAGAATGCATTCAGGAGGCTATGTCACATGCACAAAAAGAAAAATGGTTTGAAGCCATGCAAGAAGAGATGAAATCCTTGTATGAGAACCATATATTTGATCTAGTGGAGCTGCCTAAGGGGAAGAGAACACTGAAAAACAAATGGATGTTCAGACTCAAGACAGAGGAGCACAGCTCACAACCAAGGTATAAAGAAAGACTGGTTGTGAAGGGCTTCAGCCAAAAGAAAGGTATTGACTTGAAGAGATATTTTCACCCGTGATCAAGATGTCTTCGATCTGAGCTATACTTAGCTTGGCAGTAAGTCTGAATTTGGAGATTGAGTAGTTTGATGTGAAGACAACATTTCTTCATGGTGACCTTGAAGAGGAAATCTATATGGAGCAGCCAGAGGCGGTTTATAGCTAAAGGCAAGGAAAACCTGGTATGCAGACTGAAGAAGAGCTTATATGGTTTGAAACAAGCTCCTCGACAGTGGTACAAAAAATTTGATTCCTTCATGGTAGATCATGGGTATGACAAAACCACTTCTGACCATTATGTTTTTGTAAAAAGGTTTGGTGATGATGATTTTATTATTCTCCTGTTATATGTTGATGACATGCTGATTCTTGGTCATGATGTCAAGAGGATTCAGAGCTTGAAGACTGAATTGAGCAAGTGCTTTGCTATGAAAGACTTGAGATCAGCGAAGCAGATACTTGGTATGAGGATTGCTCGTGACCAGAAGAATAAGAAACTATGGCTATCCCAGGAGAAATACATAGAGAAAGTGTTAGAACGGTTCTAGATGAGCAACTCCAAGCCGGTTAGCTCTCCACTTGTAGGTCACTTCAGATTGAGATCCAAACAGTGTCCTACTAGTGAGGAAGAAAATGAGAAAATGCAGAACATTCTCTATGTATCCATAGTTAGTAGTTTGATGTACGCCATGGTATGCACTAGACCGGATATTGCTCATGCTGTTGGTGTCGTCAGTCGATTTCTCTTTAATCCTGGGAAGGAGCATTGGACTGCAGTGAAATGGATTCTCAGGTACCTCAGAGGAACTTCTATAATAAGTCTATGTTTTGGTATAGATAAACCTATATTAGATAGATATACAGATGCAGACATGGCAAGTGATGTTGATTCTAGAAAATCTACATCGGGATACTTGACCTTTTCAGGGGGAGCTGTCTCGTGGCAGTCCAGACTGCAGAAATGTGTTGCTCTGTCAAGTACAGAGGTAGAGTATAAGCCAACAAGGAACTAATGTAGATGAAAAAATTTCTTGAAGAACTTGGTCTGAAGCAAGAAAAATTTATCCTGTATTATGACAATCAAAGTGCAATTCATCTCAGCAAGAATTCGACTTTTCATTCGAGGTCGAAGCACATTGATGTGAGGTATCACTGGATATGAGACGCTTTGCAGATGAAGTTGCTACAGTTAGAAAAAATTCATACAGATGATAATGCTTCAAATATGCCGACTAAACCAGTACCTGTAGAGAAGCTTGCAGCCTGCAGAGCTAGTGCTGGTTAGCTAGTCCTCCTCACATGGACGTGAAGGGGAGAATTGTTGTGGGTCTCGCCTATGTTGTGGGGCCCGGCCCTATTAAAAAGGGGCTTAGGGCTTTGGGACGAAAAGGTTTTGGTTTTTCGTGTGGGATCGAGCGACAGCAGAAAGAAACGGAGTGCGACGTCGAGAGAGAGAAAACAAAAAGGAGAAAAATATTTTAATCCTTCGAGGTCTTGATCAGACGGCAATTGAAAATCCGATCAAGATGAAATGTTAGTATGTTGTTCACGACAGCGAGCTCTACAAAGTGAACGGTTCGGATCGCTGTGATTCCTCTTGTGTAATCGGCAAATATTTGACTCTGGTGAGATTTTCCCTGTTTTCTTCCTGTATTCCTCAGCAATATTTATATTTTATACTGAGATGATCATCATATACTATTTGGAGAGCCTCTAGTTTGCTAGAGAGAAAAACCTTGCTATACCCATTATTTGATTATAGTGGAAGTTTGATCTGGTTCAGGCCCCGTGGTTTTTACCTTTACATTGGAGGGTTTTCCACGTAAATCCGATTTTTTGGTGCTTGGTTTGATTTGCTTTTGCTGGATTGATATTGTTAATTAGCATACGAGGTTTAAAATTTATCCTGGGTATAATTATTGGTGATCGTGCTTTAACTCCAACAGATATGTACACCAGAATTCAATGATTATTTCCTTGTCCATTATTATCTTTTTGATAGTCAAAGGCTAAATCTGATTAGGAAAAGAAACACACTGTTCAACACAAAGTCACTTATCAAAGGAATTTTTCTTCACAGTAGGATTAATATTTAAACCTTTTGGAAAAACCTTTTGCCATTACCAACTAATCAAGTCGATATGCAACAGGCTGGCCATCTCTCTATATCCAAAAATGAATATCAAAGTAAAAACAAGAACTTCTCTACTTAATGGCGCAATTATGTTTTATAAACTAAAACCTTTTAGTGCTAAGTACAGTTTTCATAGTTGATGCAAACTATATTTATCCACTCTGTCTCCCTCAAGACTCTTTCTTCTTCAATTCCTTCTTTAGTTTTATAATTTGCTAGTTGATCATTTTTAACATATCCTTAGGCTTCTTTACTCTCATATAAATATTATTTTTAATCCCTATTACTTTCCATACCTTCCTTCACTCGGTATACTTAGTCTTTGTAGATTAATTTAAATATATATTCAGGATAACTGTAAAAGTTTAGCAGTCCTGCAGTTTATTCTTATTCTTTTATAAAACCTTCAAAACTCAACACAAGTTCTAGAACTTTTTTCGGCTTTCTTTATAAAAAAATATTTTTTTGCTTATAAACGACTTCAATGAATATGGATTGACTTATTAAATTGAGCCTTTATTTTACACTTGTTAAAATGCCATGGTAAAGTTATTCTCCCAGCTAAGACAATTTTGTTAAAAGAAAAAAAAATAAACATCAAAATGCAATTAGTACGAAGGAATTATACAAAATATATCACAGACAAACATTATATTGTAAAAGAAGAGCTCCACAGTGTTGAATTTATAGGCAACAATAATTAGGTACCCACGAGATAAGCTCTCTAGTTGTCACTCTTGTAAGATCCAGTCCTCCATGTGTTTTTGGATCATTTTCATCATAATCCTGGACGTAAATGAAAAATTTCCCAGCCCTGCGCTTCTCAAACAAACCCATCAAAGGAGATTTGAGTGCTTCCATATCAGTTGCAGGAACTTTATGAATCTGTCCCAATGAGAAAAGAGCAACAGGTATTAAACATAAGCATCATCAAACATTAAGCAATGCTAACAAGTTACCAAAAGGACAGTTTTTTAACCAAGGAAGCAACTAATAAAGCACAAGGACAAGTATACCTTTCCTTTATTAAAAACATAGCTCCCATCCACTGCTTTGAAGGAAAGATATTTTGTAACATCAGTATGTATGAGAACACGAACCAGAGTACCATTTGCCATCATGAACTAGTCAAACAAATATTACTTAATCAGTTATATTATCAAAAATAAAATGATTAAAATAGACTACATGTACATCAACACGATCATTGCAAGCACTGTCAATAGCCAAACTGATAAAGCACTTAAGAAGACAAGGATACTTGCATCCCTTGACATATACTTGCATCCCTTGACATTCTCTGATGATTGTTTGATGACTCATGGTTGCATATACCAACATAGGCTTGCCAAAAATGAACATTTTAAAATCAAGTGCTTAAACTGGATGACTGTTTCATTATTAGGTGTACACTGTTAGCATACAGACTATTCATCTGAAAAGACATCTATTTTGTGAAAAATGCAAAATGACAACACTACTGAAAACATACATAAGCACAAAGTTGGACTGATGCAGAGCATCCTAACATAACAAAAATATACACTGCGTTTTGTTACAAAAAGATATAGTTGTGTGAGACATCCAGTCAAAGATCTCTCTTATAAAAGTATGGCACCTAGATTAAGTGCCCACATGCTATGTTAGACAACATAAGCAACAAGCCTTACACAATCTCTTTTGGTTTTGTGTTGCTGTTTATTATTCAACAAAGTTTGCATATAAATCCAAGCACTGTTGATCAAAACTTCCATTTCTTTTTGCACTTTCACCAAATTCCTAACCCGCCCCCACCCCCCCCCCCCCCCCCCCGACAAAAAAAACCCTCACCCCTCCCCTTTTTTCTCTCCTCTATTCTAAATCCACAAGTTATACCGAAGACCAGTTGAGACATGTCTAGAATGGCAGTCTCTCATTTAATCCATCCAAAATGTCTTCATAGCTTAGCTAGTAATCCAAATAAGAATGAGAAATTAATATATTAAAGAGGCTAGAGGAGTTGCATAAATTATGGACAAAGTAATGGAAAATCAATTCAGATGGTACAGATATGTACAATGAAGATCTAAGCAGGATATAGTAAGGGAAGGTACTTCACTTTGTGCTGAAGGTTGGAAGACAAGGAGGAAAAGATCTAAGATAACATGAATAAAGGTTATTAGAAAGGATATATAGAAGACTGAAATAACACTAGAGGTGGCCCTAAATAGGAATACTTAGCAAATGAGGATATATAGAACCAACTGAAAATGGTTAGGAGAAAACTGGATGGTTATGACTAATGTCTTATCAACCTTTCTTTGTTGTTCGTCTTAACTAATAGATATACTGGGATTGAACAAAGATCTCCAACTACTGTCCATGCTTCCTTAGATGTATTCTCCCTCTTTCCCTATTTCAACAAACCATAGTTGAATTGCAAAGAGTTCCCGTAGTATTTGCTACATATAACCATTTCTAAATTTGCTTCTAAGCTCGTTTCCAATAAAAATCAATAAATGCAAAACTCTCTATCAAGGACTCTTCTAATCAGTTAAAGTTAAAATAAGATGGATCAATTAATTAGAAATGCAGAGTGGTGAGTTCAAATGAGCAAGCTGTCTGCTTGGAAGGTTAGAAAGGTTAGGTTCTTGCAGGATTTTTTCATTTTGGGTGCAGGTTCATGTTTATTGCGTATTGCAAGTAGGCTACCCTAGAACTTTACCGCATCACTTATTCATGTATTATGTTTTGTTATCAAATCTTCACATAGTTCAAGTTATGAAAAAATTTGTTCATAAACCGTGGACCAAGTCTTGTCTCATAGATTATATATACTGTAGCTTCAAAACATAAAAGACAATAGACATATGCAACAAAAACCAGTCTATCCAGTTTTTGGGTTTCAATGTTTCATCAACCCATTATACACTGACCATGAATAAACTCATTGCTAATTTTCAGAAAGATGTACCATGGTGCATGTTGTTTGTGAATGATATAGTGGTGATTAATGAAAAGATAACTAGATTGAAAACTAAATTGCACATAGGAAGGAAAATTTTAAAGGATAAGCATTTCAAAACTAGTAGAACAACAATTATATGGAATACAAATTTAGTGAGAATGGAATTAAGAAATGATCCTGATTATGATCGATTGATAAGAGATGCCACAAAGTGATATAAGTTATTATTTAAGATTTGTTATACAAATTAATGGGGAGGTAGATGAAAATATTGTAACAAAATAAGAGCTGTTAGATGAATGGAGAGATGCATCAGGAATTTATGTGATAGGCACATATCTTGAAGACTTAAAAGAAAATTGTATAAAACAATGACCAGGACTGAAATGTTTTCTGGCTTGGAATGATGGCAATAAAGAAAGTATATGAGTGTGGCAGCAATGAGAATGTTAAGATGGGTATATGGTAAAACTAGAAAAGAGATTGAAAATCAATATATTCGAGGACCTATAGGGTTTGCATAAATTATAGATAAAGCGATGGAAAATCAATTCAGCTGGTATGGATATGTAGCATGAAGATTTAAGGAGGAACTACTAAGGAGAGGTACTTCACTTTGTGCTGAAGGTTGGCAGAAAAGGAGAAAAAGAAGATAAAATGGATGGAGGTTATGAGGAAGGATATATAGATGCCTAAAATAACACTATAGGTGGCCCTAAATAGGAATACTTGGCAAATGAGGATCTACAAAACTAACTCCAAATAGTTAGGAGAAGGCAGGATGGTTATATTTTTAATATTTCATCGACCTTTCTTTGTTGTTTGTCGTAACTCATAGGTAAACTGGGATTGAACAAAAATTCCCAGCTACCATCCATGCTTCCTTAGATGTATTCTCCCTCCTCCCCACCTATTTCAACAAACCAGAGTTGAATTGCAAAGGGTTCCTCTAGTATTTGCTACATATAACCATTTCTAAATATGCTTCTAAGCTTGCTTCCAATAAAAATCAATAAATGCAAATCTCTCTCTCAATGACTCTTCTAATCAGTTAAAATACGATGGATCATTCAAGTAGAAATGCACACAGGTGAGCTCCAATGAGCCAAGGTTAGAAAGGTTAGGTTCTTGCAGAACATAAAGAGTTATGGAAAAGTATAGCATAACCTATTTTTGTGTTTCCTATCATTAATTGCTTATGTTTATCATTAACTTTATGTACAGTTTTTCTTAAAATTGATAATTGGACTTGGGATATTTCCATCATCTGCACAGCTGCCACAGCATGTAATACTTGTTTCCTTCATATAGTCACTCATCTAATTACAACAGAAATATACAACAGCATATGATGAGAAATTCTCTATTTGGCAAAATCTCTTCAATCATCTATGAAGGCTCCCCAAATTAGTCGATGTCTAGTTATTAACAGTGTTTTCTTGAAAATATTTTCGTTCTGAAATAGGTATATGAAAATATTTCGCATGCGATTAGAGAAATTGGTTTTGACCATTTTAGTAGGTTGCCACCAGCTTCAAAATAACTCTAACCTGGAAACAACTGGAGCAGATTAGCATCTTATTTCTATAAAGTCCACCTTCCAGACTAGTTTCAGTTTCATACAACACTATCCTCTTACTTACATTCTACTCATTAATACTTTTGACCTGTAAAAGTATTTCCACCACTCCCCGCAATTTTAAAGCCTTCAGAGTAGGGGTGAAAGTAGTATGGATAAAATCCGACGAAATCTGATTTTGTATCCGAATCTATCCAGATATGGATATAAATTTGAACATTTGACCAATATCCGTATCTGTATCCACATTTGTAAAAAAAAAATATGGATATGAATATGGATAGCCAACTATCGCATCCATATTCGAGTATCCGATTCCGCTTGTAATTCTATTTAATTTCATATAGTACTCATTAATTTTTAAGAAAAACATGAAAGTATATTAATAGACTATTAACTTGATTTACCCTTAAATTAGTAATATATTTGATTCTATAATCATATAGTTTAATTATCTGAATTATATCCGTATTTATAGTATCCGATTTGTATTCATATCCATTTAAAACAAATATGGATATAATTTTTTATATCCGATTAATATCCATAGCTATATTGTATTCGTCAAACAAAACAAATATGGATATGGATACACTAGTATCCGATCCGTATCTGATATAGTTTCAGCCTTACTTCGGATAAACAAATTCAATAGAAAACTTTTTTTATTTTGGGTAAACAATTCAATAGGAAACTTTTAACTTCGGATATGGACAATATTAATTGAAAGTTCTTCAGGTCAACAGTATAAAATAACAGAGACCTTACCAAGCACCTCATGCCACAACACTATGAAAAATACAAGTTGAATTTTCTGATAAACAAACAAGACAGGCTTAGCTTTTAACCTAGTAATAAGGTGATCCAGGAAAAAAACAGAAAGCAGGGAACAATATAAACCAGAAAGTTAAAGATTTATGGAACTACAGAAGCTGCACATTGAATCAAATTATTGAAGTAGACTACATGCATGTAAGGTGAAGTTCAGAATTTATTACTTCATAACATGATGAAGTATAAGTAGAAAGAGTGCAGAATAAACAGACCTTTGGAATCATGTCAACATTGTAATCTCTGCCACGACCCAAATTTGCTGGGGGCTTATCACTGCCCCTAAACCTTTTCCAAAGCTGCATAAGAAAGGATACTTTGCTTAGTTGACATTGCTCAGGATGAATACATCAACAACAAAAAAAATCTACCTGATACGATACATAGTGTGATCAAGGTTTCCATCTTGTCCAACATCTAAGTTTGTATCAGTAATAAATCCTGAGATACTGGCTAATACAATATTAATACATAATCCAGAATTGTCCCCTTTTTTTTTTTTACTTCCTTAAATAGATGTTCTGACTAGTAAATCTCAAAATCAATGCATAAAAATACTTGCAATTTCAGATTTACCTATCAGCAAGATTTTAATATTTTGGTTCTAACATACCAGGTGAGACCTCAGAAAATCATGGATCTTTCCAAATTTTCTCACCTTCCATCAAAGCTGAGATTAACTGAGATCTCAGTTGATCACAATCTTGGTCACCTACCAAGATGATCAATCTCTTAGTCTCTAAAAACCTTAACAGTGATATTCATCTTTAAGGCACAAAAGAAATTATTGCTCAGCATATATTACATTTATGGTCTCAAATCATAGTTATTGAGAGTAACTTGCACTGCTTGCTTTAGTCTAGCACCTGCTTATCAGATAGCATGAGAATGATGTAATTTAATAAAGGTGATTGATTTGGGCAGGATCATATATCGTGCAGTATGCATCAGCAATTTAATGACCCCAGATGAACTTTTTTCAGATCCTTGCCTGGATGAGATTAAGTGAAGTTGACTCTCCTCCATAATAATCATTCCTGTCCATGTGCAGGACCTGATGCACAAAGGCAAGTAAAAGAATTTGTTAGCACCCAATATAGCAAAATGCAGATATAAATTTAAGTTGATTTTCGTAATTTCTGTCAAGTTATATGTTCTTAACAATAGCTAGGATAATGTACGTACTCAGAGTCAGCTATTCATCTTTTGTCTGCAGAAATAAGATTTAATTTTCTGACAACCAGTAAGAGTCATAAAAATCAAACAACATTGAAAGAAATTTAGTTCATACTGGATAAATGCATGAGAATCTTTCCTGGGCAGCAACAGAAGTTTCAAGCATCAGATTTCAAATATGCAGGAGACCAGTAATAAATGGCACAATCTTGATGAACTCATCATGTTTATCCGTGCCTAAGTGTTTTTTCTTAACCTTTTTTTTTAAATATCAAAATGTATTTAGGTGACCACTAATATTACTCAATCCGAAGATAATCTCTGATCATGTTGCACCTATAATAGTACAATAACATTGGCAATATCCTTTATATTTGGCATGTAAAACTTATCCATTTATGATTCATTCTTCTAAGAAATAATAAAGATAGCAAGATTATGCGCACACACCAAAAAAAAAAAAGTTATATTTCTGAAGGCAGTAAAATAGCTGTTCCAGGGTTCAGGCACGGGCACTAGCATGCAAACATTATGGAGGACTTGAAAGCAATGGGCATATCATGAGAAAATAAGGTTGTCAAAGAAAACTAAGGTTGTATATTCACGCACTAAAGCACATTGAACCAAGACTATACGGAATAAATGAATGCGAAACATCACAAAACCAGCAAGTAGCAAGAATCTAACCTCCCTTTAACAGTGCTATAGGCGTCATACCAAATCAAGTGATCATAACATTAGTATCATGTGAATTAATGGATACCGCGCCCATAGTGCACACTACTTAAGAAACAATTGCCGTAGATTTTTTAACGAGATAACCCACAAGCAACATCAAATCTAGATCAAAACCAAAACACTTCAGTCCGCAAAACACTCCTAGACGCAATATTTGAAGGTCATTTCAGCCATCGATCATAAAAATCACAATAACAATAAGAAATAATCACCAAGGAGTCATTGGAAAAGACGTATTCAGAAATCTAACGACATCGACCAAGATCGATGCAGACAAAACTCGATCATCACCAGTTCCAATTACATTAACGGCGTCACAAACAGATGAAGAGAGCACCCAAGATTCAAAGCAACGAATCTCATCGAATTCAAAGAATAGTGCAGATCAAGAGATGAAGGAGAAGACCTTGAGGCCATCGACGGAGAGAAGACCGCTAAGAATGCACTCCTTGAGCCCCGTCCCGAGCACTATCACATCGTACTCCTCATCCATGGTGAGGCCGAGGGGAGCACAGTGAGACGAGAGCGATCGAAGAGGAAAGAGGTCTCGGTGAGATAGGAGAATAAAAGGGAGATGAGTAAAGGAGAACAACAAAAAAAAAAAAGCAGGAGAAAGGTAGATTCTTTGGTCGAGCAAAAGAAGACGGCAGAAGACTCCTTCCACTGGAGGAGTCAATCAGACAATGGGGGTAGCCGTAGGAAGGGGAGTTTAGGAAATCTGAAAATTATAAAGGCGAAATAGAAGGATAATGGCTGCGGTAACCCGTGGCACGCGCGCAACTCCAAATAAGCTCGACATTATTATTATATTATTACTACGATATATACATTGCATTCTATGAAAATAAAAATAATCTAAAAAATTAAAAAATATAATATCTTTAAATCGTATAGAAATTATATGCCAATCAATCCATAGAATAAAATTCATTTGCTGAGAGATATAGAAGTTTAGCAACTAAGTTGACCTCCTTAAATATATGCCTCTTAAATATATGCCTGATAGTCAGAGAAAAATAAGCTCTGCTATTTTTGGCATTAAACTCATGAGCATCACAAATTATACAACTTAAACAACATGACACTTTATTTCCAAATTGCATGCATTGACTTGGAGTCTCTATCTTTAATTTTCACTTGACTAGATCTAACGCAATATTCTGTTTCCCTAGCTTATCTCTCTCTATCTATTCATGCGGACATAGATATGTACATACTCCATCATGGATAACTAGATCTAAGATAATATCCCATCCCCTTAAGCTACCTTTCTATCTATATATACACACATAGATATGTGCATACATACATACTCCATCATAGGCCATATAATTGATAATTATGAACCATGGAGCTTAACCTAGACCTGTTGAAACACATGTAGATGAAAATTTCGATTGATTTAGATGCTTGCCAATCATAATCAAAATCTATATATGTTACTGCACGCATCAGTACCAAATCGCATTGTGTATACCATGCCAGACCTATAGACAACCAATGCTCAGTATGGTTCCCTAGCAAGCTTTGGTATCAAAAAATTTAGCATGTGGACAGTGCACCGGTTGGGCACCCAGTATATATATCGAAATTGGTGCTCAAAATATTGTATCATTGTAAAATTAGACCCATCCATTTTATATCAATTTTGATTAATAGGTGACTAACAAAATACATGAATTT
This sequence comes from Areca catechu, assembly GCA_021397845.1. Classification (NCBI taxonomy): domain Eukaryota; kingdom Viridiplantae; phylum Streptophyta; class Magnoliopsida; order Arecales; family Arecaceae; genus Areca; species Areca catechu. The sequence goes on along the minus strand of CM038047.1, from coordinate 43,387,844 downwards.
TGTTTTTTAGATAGCATGGTCAATATTCATTACTGTCACGTCCCGAATCCAGCACCGGAATCAGCTACGTGACCTGCCACACAATCCTAAATAATATCCTAGAGATCATGCCAGACCTAAGTATATAAAATTCTCATTATTTTCATAATTAAATTTATATAACAAAGTACAATTAAAATATTTTAATAATAATTCAATAATCAACTTGTTCAATTCATGATCACTAAATGATCAACTTGTTCGTTACACGGGTTTTAAAAACAGGACTAGCTAATTAGTCTAAAAATCCTGGTACTCGATTTCATGCTCGACCCGACTCTTGCTATGCCTCTGCATTTCTGAAAAAAAATAGAAAAATAGAGAGTAAGCTTTATAGTCTAGTAAGGACTCTATATCGTAACACCAATAATAATACAGTTTGAAAATAACAGAAAAATAAGAGTATATCATGCCATGCAATAAAAATAACCCAAATACCATATATAACAAAATCTTTGGTAAAATCATGTTTCCTTTTTATATTTCAATTTAATCACCTTCTTCTTTAGGGTTCTGGACTAACCACAGTCATGCCCAAGTCCATAACTGGCAATCTCAATATCATACTTCAGCCTATGACTGGTAAGCTTATTGTCACACTTCAGCCTATGACGGGCAATCTCATTATCACACTCCAATCTGTGACTGGCAATCTCGATATCATACTCCAGTCTATGATTGGAAATCTTATTATTATACTCCAGCTTATGATAGGCAATCTCATTATCACACTCTAGCCTGTGACTGGCAATCTCAGTAACCTCGATCTTGCCCGTGGCGTGGCTAGTCTAAATACTTTATTCTCTTAATGATCACTTTATCGATTCATATCATGTTGTTAAGTCAAGTCATTTCAAGATCTCTAATAACCAATACCACAATCTAAATCATCCAAAAATAATTTGTTTGTCTGAATATAACATATAGAAAATATAAGTAATGATAATACCGGTAATCACATATATCCATCGTGAAAAATTGAAAAGTAGAATGCATATACAATCATGCATGCCAATGCTCATGTCCAAGGATCAAAATCATGCCATATAAAATGCATTTATAAAATTGATGATCATGTCCAGAAATCCTTACCTTTACTGGAAACAAATTTAACATGCCCGAATCAGTCTGCACCCAAATCCTCGACCTAGGTGTTATGGAAACTCGTTCAACGCCCTCCTATCCAGAAAATTATCCTCCTACAATAATAATTTTATTTTTAATATGAATAACTTTATGGTGCAAAAACTATAAATTCAAAACTTTCTACCCGGACTCCATCCATGATCCATCCGCTAATACTCTAACTTCACAACTTTTCTAGAAGAAAAACTCTTAGATCCCCTTTTTTCAATATTTATTTATTTAATTTACTCCTTTTCTCTCTCTTTCCTCTTCTTTCTCCTCTCCCTCTTCTTTCTTTCTCTTTCTTTTTCTTCTTTCTCTCTCCTCTTCTTCTCTCTCCTCTTCTCTCTCATCTTTCTTTCTCTTCTTCTCTTTCCTCTTTCTCTTTTCTTATTTCTCTCTCCTCTTTCTCTCTCTTCTTTCTCTCTCCTCTTCTCCTCCTCCTCTCTTCCTCTCTTTTATCTTCTTCTTTTCCTCTTCTTCTCTTTTCTCCTGCATGGCCCTGTGAGTGCGTCGTGAAATCTTATGGAAGATGTTGTGGAGGAAGCACGTGAAGAGATCGAGGCTCCGATTGTCATTGTCATCCTCCTCCTCATCCTCATCCTCATCATCATTGTCTTCATTATAGAGATCGCCGACCCAAGCACGAGGATTAGGGACCATGACCTCCGACTCCTGAGGGTAATCGAAGAGCCCCAGGAGGCCCTAATCGGCAATCGGACCTGAGAGGGGGAGGTAAGAAGAGAGAGGGAGGGGATAACTCTTTATAGCCAGAAACCGATTCTGGCTCTATTTTGGACTCCTCTTGGAGAAGGGGAAAGCGGAGACTCTCTTCTATTTTTTTTCCATGCTGGGTATTACATTCCTCCCTTAAAATAATTTCGTCATCGAAATTAGCTTACTTAAGATTTAACCTTTTGAAGTAGCCAACTTCTCATATTAACCTCAATCTCCCAATTAGTCTACCTATTAGAATACTTGTTTTTCAACATCTTAACATAATAAAATTATATAATACTCAAAACTAGATCCTTTCTATCTATAATATATATCGAATTCTCTTGAGCTCTTCCAAAATAATACTAATCTTTTACTATCAATATAATCAATTATCCTTGATTACTTCTACAAGAAAATCATGATGGCCTAGACTTTAGAAACACCCAACCTTAATATCATCCTTGAGCTTCCAGATAATCCCCCTCTTGAAATGCTTTCTTCATAAGAACTTAACATAACAAAAGTATATGATATTTTCATTTTGATCCTTATCATCCATAATACATAGTAAATTCATTTAATTTCTTTCAAATAAATATGAATATCTCAATTTTGAATTAAAATACATAATTCTTCGACCCTGAAATTTATTTTTCTTGATTAACTCCACATCATAATTGACTAGGTTCTATACTATTAATACCAACAAAAGAAACTTTAAGCATTAAGCACTCTCTAGAATCTAAAGTCTTCATTTTCTTAATCTTCCCTATGATTTTATAATTAGGCTTTTATTTTAAGAAAAATATTAAACCTTTTCAAATAATGGGATCACAATATCAAAAATAAATGAGCTTTGTGTTAGAGTATTCTAGATCCAAGCCCGACATCGCGTGTTTTTCCTAAAGTTAGAGATGTCGATTTTCTTTTTTTTCCTAGAATCTTCTATACTAGAAGAACCTATTATCGAAAATTACATGGCAACACTTATAGACTGGGCCAAGAATCAATAATATTATCCTTTCATTTACCACTAAAAGCCTTGTTATTGAAATTTAATTCAATTCTCCCATCATAATACTTCTGAATCTAGAGTTAATGTTTTTAATTAGTTTCAGAATACTCAAACCACTACACTTCCACCATGCACTCTATTATAATTTACCGAACTGTCAATTTCTAAGGGATAGCTTGGGAAGTGGATGTAGGTGCTTGGTGTGCACCGAACCACTATAAATTTTTTATATTTGTGTGTGTGCTTTATCTTCTCATTACTTTCTCTTGCATTGCTACTTGTTCTTTAAAAGCACAGCATCTAGATTAAATTCAGCATATTTACTTTATTTCACAAACATATTAGTTCAGCACATGCTTGTTTAAAATTTTAAAAATTCAATTCATCCCCCCTCCTTGATTGCTATATTGGGCAACAAGTAGTATTAGAGCTTGGTACTCAATGTGTAGGTCTAACGATCTTGAGTCAAAGATCTAGTGGTAGCCCAAACTGATGTTGGTATTGTTGAAGGTCAAGCCTCCAACCGTCCCCCACTCTTTAATAGCACTAATTACACTTACTGGAAGACTCGCAAGTGCATCTACATTCAAGCAATAGATTATAATATTTGAAAATCATAGTTAAAGGTCCTCATTATCCTACTGTCTTGATTAATGGCATTTCCACTCCCAAATTAGAAGAAGATTGGGATGAGAATGACATTAAGCAAGCTAAGCTTAATGCAAAGGCTATGAATTTATTATTTTGTGTATTAGACCCTAGTGAATTTAATAGAATATCTAATTATACCTCCACCAAGAAAATCTGGAACACACTTGAAGTTACCTATAAAGATACACATCAAGTGAAGACTACCAAAGTTAACATGCTCATCCATACTTATGAGATGTTTATGATGGAACCAAATGAATCAATTAGTGAAATGTATACTAGGTTTACTAACATTGTTAATGGTACGAGGAGTTTGCAAAAAGTTATATCTAATGCTGAACTTGTTAACAAAATTTTGAGATCTCTTCCATCATCTTGGAATCCAAAAGTCACTGCTATTGAAGAAGTCAAGGATGTCAACACTCTTCCACTTGAGCAGCTCTTGGGATCACTTATGACTTACGAGCTATCCTTAAAGCAGAAAGTTGTGGACAATGATAAGAAAAAGAAGACCATTGCATTCAAGTCCACAAACAAGGAAGATTCTAATGTTAATTTTGATGAGAAAGATGAGGAAGATGAAATGGCTCTCATCTTAATGAAATTTAAGAGATTCATGAGGAAGAAAAGGTTCAACTACAAAAAGAAGCCACAAAGAGGGGAGCCCAATAAGGAGAAAGAAAAAGAAAAGAAAAGGGAGTAACCAATATGTTTTGAGTGTAAGAAGCCTGGACATTATAAAATGGATTGTCCCACTCTCAAGAAGGCCAAAAAGAAATTCAAAAAGAAAGCAATGATGACGACGTGGAGTGAGAGTGAAGATTCAAGCTCTGATGAAGAGCAACAAGAGATGGCCAACATTTGCTTCATGGCAAATGAAGATGAGGTAAGGTTTGAACCTGAAAATGAATTTGCTTTTGAAGAATTACGTGATATTTTTGATGAACTTATTGTAAAATATCAAAAACTTAAAATGAGAAACAAAGAATTGAAAAAGCAAAACTTGGAGCTTTCTAAAATAAATAATAAGTTTTTGATAGAGAATGATAGTTTACTTCAAGAAAATAGAAAATTGAATGATCAAATTATCTCCTTGAAAATGAAAAGAAAGATTTTTTAAAAGAAAAAGAAGTTTTGAAAAAGGATAAAGTTTTTGCAACAAATGAAAAACTTATCAAACAAAATAAAAAACTTTTGCAAAAAAAAAAAAATACAAAGAAGAGGTTAAAAAAGTGAAACCATTTGTTAAGAAATTTACCTATAGCTCAGAAAAACTTAACATGCTTTTAAATAGCCAAAGAGCGGTTTTCAACAAAGTAGGCCTAGGTTTTAAACCTAAAAAATAACATAAGTATTTCAAAAAAAAAAATTGTACCTATATCTTCTGGCATTATATGTTATTCTTGTGGTAAGCTAGGACATAAATCTTACATGTATGATAGAAGAAAATTAAATAGTGTCAGAAAAGTTTGGGTTCCAAAAGAAACCACATCAACTAACCCTAAAGGATCCAAGATGACTTAGATACCTAAAGTCTTCACCTGATTTGTTTTTGTAGGTGTGTCTTGCAACTAAGAAAAAAAGAAGATTATGATACCTTGATAGCGGTTGCTCAAGATATATGACTAAAAATATAAAGCAATTCATATCTCTTGAGGCTTTAAATGATAGAAATGTGATATTTGGTGATAATGGAAAGGATAAAATTATCAGTATCGGTAAAGTCCATATCACCCCCTCTACTTATGTAGATAATGTTTTACTTGTTGATGGTTTGAAACATTATTTGCTTAGTATAAGTCAATTTTGTGATAAAGGATTCAAAGTGATTTTTGAATCTTCTATGTGTAATGTATCTAGTCTTGATGACAATGACATCAAGTTCATTGGTCACATGCATGAAAATATTTACATGGTTGATCTTCATGATCTACCTATGCAAAATGGTCAATGCCTAGTGGCAATGAAAGCCAAGATCAATGAAACTACTTGGCTTTGGCATCGTAGACTAGGGCATGCTAGTATGCATTTGCTTTCCAAATTGAACAAAAATAATCTTATAAAAGATTTGCCAAAACTTCTTTTAAAAAAGATAAAATTTGTAGTGCATGTCAATTTGGAAATAGACTAAATCATCTTTCAAACTAAAATGAGTAGTTTCTACATCTAGACCCTTAGAATTACTTCATATGGATCTCTTTGGATCTACTAGAACAACTAGTTTGGGAGGCAAGAAGTATGGTCTAGTTATTGTAGACGATTTCTCATGTTTTACATGGATAATATTGTTAGCTCATAAAAATGAAATATTTTCTGTATTCATTAAATTTCACAAGAAAGTTTCCAATGAAAAAGGTGTTTCAATTATTTCTTTATATAGTGATCATGGTATCGAGTTTGAAAATCATGATTTTAAAATGTTTTGCATTGAAAATGGAATTAATCATAACTTTTCTATACCTAGGACATCTCAACAAAATGGGATGGTAAAAATAAAGAATATGACACTAGAAGAAATGGTACGTACCATGCTTTGTGAAAATGATTTACCTAGATATTTCTGGGCGAAAGCTATAAACACTGCATGCTATGTTTTAAATCATGTTTTGATCCAACCGATTTTAAAGAAAATGCTTTATGAGTTTTGAAAAGGTAGAAAACTAACTATAAAGTATTTTCATGTATTTGGATATTGTCATTTCATTCTAAACAATGGCAAAGACAATCTAAGTAAATTTGATACCAAGTCAGATGAGGGTATCTTCTTAGGATACTCTACTTCAAGCAAGGCATACAATGTCTTTAACAGAAGAACACTTCTTGTTAAAGAGTCCATTCATATTGTTTTTGATGAAACTAATGAGAAATCTCCTAGAAAAGAAGATGTTCTTGATGATGAAACAGGTATCCAAAGGGTTAAAAAATTGTCAATCAATGAAGGACCTTCCAAAGAGCAAGAAGGTGATCAAAACCATGAAGAAGAATAAGTACAAGAAGTTGGAGTTTCATCAACACCTAAGCCTTTACTTAAAGAATGGAGGTATGCCCATGGATATTCTAAAGAATTTATAATTGGTGGTCCATCGAAAGGGGTATGTACTTATTCCTCTCTAAGAAATGTGTATCGTTATTTAACTTTTGTATTACAAATAGAACCTAAATCAATTGAAGAATCTAAAAAAGATGCTAATTGGATAAATGCCATGTAAGATGAACTAATTCAATTCAAAAGAAATAAAGTTTGGACTTTAGTTGAAAGACCTTCTAAAGTTTCAATAATTGAAAACAAATGGATTTTCAGAAATAAACTTGGTGAAAATGGAGTAGTAACTAGAAATAAAGCTAGATTGGTAGCAAAAGGTTATAATCAAAAAGAGGATATTGATTTTGATGAAACCTTTACTCCGGTTGCTAGATTAGAAGTAATTAAATTATTACTTGCTTTTGCTTGCTTTATGGATTTTAAATTATTTTAAATGGATGTCAAAAGTGCATTTTTCAATGGTTTTATTGAAGAAGAAGTGTATATTGAACAACCTCCTGGTTTTGAAAATCATGAATATCCTAACTATGTTTTTAAACTTCACAAGGCTTTATATGGTTTAAAACAAGCTCCAAGATCTTGGTATGATAGATTAAATAAGTTTTTACTTGAAAATAGCTTTTCTAGAGGCAATGTAGATACTACACTATTTTTGAAAAGAAAAAATGATGATTTTTTAGTAGTACAAATTTATGTTAATGATATCATTTTTGGTGCTACTAATGAAATACTTTGTCAAGAGTTTGCCAAGCTTATGTAGGGAGAGTTCGAAATGAACATGATGGGAGACTAAACTTTTTTCTTGGACTCAAAATTAAGCAAACTAAAGAAGAGATCTTCATCAACCAAGCTTAATATACAAAGAAAATCTTAAAGAAGTTTGGGATGGAGACAACCAAGCCATTAGGTACACCTATGAGCCCTTCTTGCAAACTTGATAAAGATGAATCAGGTAAAAATGTTGATCAAAAATTATATAGGGATATCATTGGTTCATTATTATACTTAACTGCAAGTATGCCAGATATTATATTTAGCGTATGTATGTGTACTAGATATCAGTCTACTCCTAAAGAATCTTATTTACTGGCTGTTAAATGCATACTTAGATATTGATCTAGTATAATTGACATTGGACTATGGTATTCTAGAGATTCATTAATTGAATTGATTGCCTATTCTGATGCTGACTTTGCTGGATATAACTAAATAGGAAAAGCACTAGTGAAACTTGTCAATTTCTTAGAATTAATTTGATTTCATGATTTAGCAAGAAACAACATTCAGTCGCTTTATCTACTGCAGAAGCTGAATATGTAGCAGCTGGAAGTTGTTGTGTTCAAATCTTATGGATCAAACGATAACTCAAAGACTTTGGCATTAAGTTAAATAAAACTTTCATAAGATGTGATAACACAAGTGCTATCAATTTAACTAAAACTCCATTCAAGAAGCAAACACATTGAATTAAGCAAACACATTCTTAGAATTAATTTGATTTCATGATTTAGCAAGAAACAACATTCAGTCACTTTATATACTGTAGAAGCTGAATATGTAGCAGCTGGAAGTTGTTGTGTTCAAATCTTATGGATCAAACGACAACTCAAAGACTTTGGCATTAAGTTAAATAAAACTTTCATAAGATGTGATAACACAAGTGCTATCAATTTAACTAAAACTCCATTCAAGAAGCAAACACATTGAAATAAGACATCACTTCATAAGAGACCATGTACAAAATGATGATGTAATGCTTGATTTTGTGTGTACTGATAGACAATTAGTAGACATATTTACTAAGCCCCTTAACAAAAATAGGTTCTGCATGATTAGAAGAGAATTAGGTATTATTGACCCCTTTGATTGAAACTCTTTAAAATTCTTCATTGAATTCCTTTAAATATTCCAAATTCCTTCAAATAATGCTTAGTATAATCCCTAGAAACCTCCTTGATTTTTTGTAAATTTTTTAATTTTTTTTCTTGATTTTTCCTGGATTTTTGACCAAGTGTCGACACTTGTAATTTGTCTAAGTGTCGACTCACCGAAGTATCGATACTTGAAAAAATCGTAAGTATCGACTCAAGACCGATTGGACTGTTTATCTAGGGCATCACTGAGCGGTCTTTCCCACTTGTTTTTCACTTTCCTCTCTCCATAATGGTCCCCAAACTTTCCCAATCACCCTCAAATAGTATTTTCTCCTCTCAATCCTTCCTCTTTTAGCTAAATCCCCATCCTCTCCCTTCAATCCCGTTTGTTCCTAGTGGTTTTGGTGGCAATGGGTCCGAGAAAGCAAGTTGCTTTCCGCAAGAAGAGATCTCATTTCGAGAGAGGAGAAGCTAGCTTAGGAGAAAGAAGGTCTAAGGCTCGACAAGACCCAGTAGAGTAGTGTGAGGAGCCTGAGGCTCTGGCAGCAGCTAGGGCAACCCCTCCGCAGCTATCCCCCTCAGCCGAGCGAGTGGCAAGGAAAGTTATTGCATGTGGGAAGAGGATTGATTTGCCTTTCCTGGATTCCGAGGGGTTTGTTAATGGAGATTTGCTTAGAGCTGCTGGTTTGGTACCATTCTGTACTATGAGGGAGCGGTATTACCCTCACTTGATAAGGGAGTTCTATGGTAGTATGGCTACTGATGGTATCAGATGGACTGCATAGGTCAGGGGAGTTCAGATTCTGGTCACACCAGAGACTCTTAGCCAAGTTTGGAGATCCCACTGCAAGATTTGGTAGCTAACTACGTGGGAGACAGGGATGCCGCCTTCAGATGTATCTTGGAACGTGATGATGTTAGAGGAGTATCCACTGTCTCAGCTAGTCAGATATCCATGGAGATGAGGTTGCTGCACCACATCATTGCACGGATTTTGCTTCCGAAGATAGGTAGGTTTGACTTCATTATGGAGCGTGAGCTAGTGTTGATGGTCACCCTGACTCAAAGGATGACCATCAACCTAACTGCGTTGATGGTTCACCAAATAGGTGAGGCAGCCACCCAAAGGAGACTCTATTTGCCATACAGGATGGGACTGACCCATATCTTTCAAGCTTATGGGATACCATTGGAGGGCGAGGCCTCCAAAGAGATTCTTCATATAGATACGTATGGGAGAAATCACTGTACTGGATGGGCTTCAGAAAGGTAGCAGGCAGATGGACTAGGAGGGAGTTATGCCAGGAGCCTGATAAGGAGGATAAGATCAGGGCAGTAGAGGTGGGACCTTTTGGACATGCTCCACAGTTGACCCCTTCTAGACCTACTCCAGTTGCCACATCAAAGTCAAAGATTACGACACCTCCTTCCGCTCCAGCTCCTCAGCATATTTTAGTGACAGATTCTGCATTCGAGGATAGATTGAGGGAGCAGATCATTATGGTCCGTAAAGATATTATGAGTGTATTGGTTAGGACCAACAGATTGCAGATTGAGCTGCATGGACTGAGAGCTCATACTGATGAGCAGCTCACATCTATCAGACAGACTATGAAGGTAGGGTTTGCTGAGATTAGAGATTTATTGAGATCCTTGTTGCCTCCTCCTATTGCACCTGGACCCTTAATTCCACCTCCTCCTCATCCCCTCGCTGATGATGGTTCAGATGATCATGATGATGCTGACGATGGGAGTAGTGTTGGTGATGATCTGTTAGTTGGTGGTGGCACCGTTCATGAGGATCAGCCTCCAGTTATTTTTGCAGATGCTACTACTCAGGCTTCGGATCCTGCTTTGGATGATCAGCGTGCCACTAATTTCCCTTTTATGACACCGGCAGAGACTCTTGGGACTAGTGCCACCAGGACTTTTAGGACAGTAGTTCGTGCTAGCCCATCTCTTAGGACTAGAAGCCTGACACATAAGACTCCTAGACCTTCAGCATCTAGGATTATGGCTCCTATAGTTCTAGAGTTTCCATCTGATGAGTAGCCTCATAGATGCTATGTTTGCATTTATGTACTCTCTATATTATATTTTGTTTATGTATAAGATCTTCTTGTTCTACTAAAACTCTTCTATATATGAAAGTTATGTTTCTATTATTACTCATCGTTTTGTCTTATTAACTTTTTGTATGACAAAATCACTAATTAAAGGTGAGAAACTCCTCTTAATTTTTAATGATGACAAAAAGGGGAGTAAGATAAGATAAGATTGACTATATAAGCAACAATCCAAAATTTTTAACAATTCACAATCTACTTTAGATAGGGGGAGAAAATGAGAAAATCTAACTTTGTTTGACACATCAAATATTGTTGAATGAACTAAAGAGATAATATATCTCCTTTTGAATGTCATTATGAACTTTGTTTGATGATAATTGTGAAGTTTGTTTGATGAATTTATTCAATTTACAATGCCTTTGAATATATGTTTACGTGAAAGTTTAATATAAAAGCCAAATTTGAATTCAAATGCTTATATACTCAAAATTCTGTCATCATCAAAAAGGAGGAGATTATTAGCTTAAGCCCTTGATTTTGATGAATAACAAAATATTGAGTAATGTTTTGTACTAATATTTTAATTGGAGTTGTGAATTCTAGGTCACAGGTACATCAAATTCCTTATACAAAAGTATCAAAGTTATTGATATTAATGCAAGATGAATTTCAAAGTTTTAGAAGTCTTCTCACCTTAGAAAGCCAAGAAATTAATCACTTTGGCCATTATGAAGAAGAAATTAGAATTTTATTGGATAATTTTTAGAGTTTCGGAGCTTGGCACAAAGTTTGAAATTGGTACAAACCAAGTGTCGACTCATGAAGTCTCAAGTGTCGACACTTCTAAAGAATTGGCATGCAGAAACTCAATTAGCATACCAAGTGTCAACCTAAGTGTCAACTCACAGGTCGACTCACAGAACGACTCAAGGCTTGAGAACAGAAATAGACAGAACATGATTTTTTGGACTTCAATGAAGTGTTGGCCCAAGTGTCGACTCAAGTGTCGACTCACAAGCTCAAGTATCGACTCACAGATCAACTCATGGCCTGAGACAAGAAAGTTACAGAACAGTGTCAATCCTGGATCTTTTTGTCAAGTGCTGATTCAAGTGTTGACTCACAAGTTCAAGTGTTGACTCATAGCTTGAAACTAGAAATAAAGTAGAACCATGTTTTTTAAAGAATTATACTTAGTGTCGACTCATGAAGACTCAAGTATTGATCCAAGTATCGACTCAGGTCGACTCACATGTTCTGATAACAGTAACGACTATATTTTTAGAAATTCAGAATTGGCTCAAATTATCTAAAATGGCTAGTTTGTCCACTCCAATGGTCACAAACAATTTTTTGGAGGTTTTTGAAGTATTTATTACTTACCAAACTCATTGAAGACATAAGAGAAAAAGAGAAAACATAAGAGACAAATCTTATCTTTTGAGAAAGCTTTTGAAAAGACAAGAGTGAGCAATAAAGAAGATTCTACTACCTGAAAAAGTCTTCATTCTTGCTGTTGAGCTTTCAAATCAATATCCAAAAGTATTCATTGAAAGCTTCTAAGAAGAAGAAGACAACTCAAGCATTCAAGAAGAGCTTCATTGACTTTATTTCTGCTCTTTTAAGAGTTTTATTCTAGTGATTTAATATGTACCTTTGATTTTATTTGTTGTAACTAGTTTCAAGGCTATTGAAACTAGGATTAGGCCCTTCTAAGCCATGAATTGGAATTCAAGCCTAGGGTTGGCTTGAGAGAAAGGTTGTTGGTGAGCTTAAATGAGAAAACTAACTGTGGGTTTGACTTGTGAGCCCTTGAAAATAAGTTGGCTGTAGTCTTTGGTAGATTATAATGGAAATTTTTAATGGATAGCTTGAAAAGTGGATGTAGGTGCTTGGTGTGCACCGAACCACTATAAACTTCTTGTATCTATGTGTGTGCTTTCTCTTCTCATTACTTTCTCTTGCATTGCTACTTATTCTTTAAAAGCACAGCATCTAGATTATATTCAGCACATTCACTTTGTTTCACAAACACATTAGTTCAACACATACTTACTTAAAATTTTAAAAACTCAATTCATCCCTACTCTTGGATTGCTACATTGGACAACAATTAGAAATCACACTCTTTGAACAACTGATTAAGCAGGTTCAACCTGAAATACCTAAGGCATTAGAACCTGATGTAATACCCAATCCACCAGCTGAGTTCTTGATAGAATCTAATCATCCAAAGATCAGGGTTGTAGCACCATTCTCAAATAGACTCAAGCCCAACCGAAATTTAGTCTAATTGGATAAGATTTTGGAGGTCTTTAAGCAAGTTAAAGTGAATATCCCTTTATTGGACATGATCCAATAGGCCTTGACTTGTGCTAAATTCTTTAAAGACTTGTGTACCAAGAAGAAGACCATCAATGTATCCAAGAGAGCCTTTTTGGCAGCTAGTGTGAGCTCTTACTTGTCAAACCACATGCTAGTAAAATATAAAGATCTAGGGTCACCCATTATTTCTTTCATTATAGAGAATATCCTCATCAATAGGGTTCTATTACACTTAGGGGCAAGTGTCAATATATTGCCTTGTTTAGTATACAAGCAATTAGGATTGGAAGAATTAAAGTCCACAGAAATGACGCTACAACTAGCAGATTGATCTTTGAAAGTACCAAGAAGAATAGTAGAGGATGTGCTGATCAAATTTAGTGACTATTTATCCTATAGATTTCATAATTCTAGAAACTAAACTGGCAACAAATTCGATAAGTCACATCCCAATTATATTAGGTAGAGCATTTTTGGCCATAGCTAATGCCCAAATCAATTACCAAAATGGGCTAATGAAACTTTTCTTTGGACATATGTCAATCAATCTGAATATTTTTAATCTCACCAATACACATCAAATGAGCAACTTGAATTGTGTTTAGGATACTGTCTATGATCTAATTGACCTTAGCGATGAAGATCTTGACTTAGAACTCTGGATGAACCAGGATGGGGAGGAAATTAATAAGGATGCTACAATTAATGGAAAATCAAGATAAGAACCTCTAATTGAATCACTCAAGATAATACCCAAACCATTACCCAAACTATCAATGGAGGAAGCATCCAAATTGAAACTGAAATCACTTCCCAAGTACCTCAAATATGCATCCCTAGATCCGTCAGAAACCCTGCCAGTGATCATTTCAGTAGACCTAGACTCCATGCAAGAAGGAAAATTATTAAATATCCTTAGAAAAAATAGGGAAGCTTTAGGATGGACCATGGCTGATATAAAGAGGATCAGCCCCTCAATTGTTCAACATAGAATTTACTTAGGAGAGGAAGCCAAGCCTACAAGAGACCCCCAAAGGAGACTCAACCCAGCCATAAAAGAAGTAGTAAAGAAAGAAATTATAAAACTCCTTGACAATGATATAATTTATCCTATTTTAGATAGTTCTTGGATAAGTCCGATGCAAGTGGTACCCAAGAAGTCAAGAGTTACCATAATCCAAAATGATAAGAATAAATTAGTTCCAACTAAAATTCAAACTAGATGAAGGGTTTGCATTGATTACAAAAAATTAAATACAGCCACTAGGAAAGACCATTTCCCTTTGCCCTTTATAAACCAAATGCTAGAACTATTAGCTGGGCATGACTTTTATTACTTTCTAGATGAATACTCTGGTTATAATCAGATCACTATAGCCTTAGAAGATCAAGAGAAGACAACATTCACCTGTTCATATGGAACGTTCGCTTATAGATATATGCCCTTAAGCTTATGCGATGCACCATCCACTTTTTAAAGGTGCATGATTAGTATTTTTTCTGACATGGTTGGATAGTTCCTAGAGATTTTCATGGATGACTTTTCTATCTTTGGATCTACCTTTTCTAAATAACCTATATTTTCTTAGACTGGTCTTATAAAGATGCAAGGAAAAGCATCTAATGTTGAATTAAGAAAAGTGTCAATTTATGGTGAAGAAAGACATAGTCCTTAGCTATGTAATTTCAAAAAGAGGCATAGAAGCAGATAAAGCCAAGGTGGATCTGATTGCAAATCTTCCTTCACCTAAATTAGTCAAAGAAATTAGATCATTCCTTAGACATGCTGAGTTTTATAGGAGATTTATCAAAAATTTTAGCAAAATGGCTCAACCATTAACTAACCTACTAGCTAAAGAAGTCAATTTTGACATTACATCCGAATATCTCAAGTCTTTTGGGTAATTAAAGAGAGAATAAACTTTATCCCCAATTACTCATCCACCTGTATGGACTCAACCTTTTGAGCTCGTGTGATGCATCTGATCATGCCATAGGAGCGGTCCTAGGTCAAAGAATTGATAAGTTCTCTCAAGTAATCTACAATGTTAATAAGACCTTAAATAATATACAACTCAACTACACAACTATTAAAAAAGAATTTCTAACTATGATATTTGTATTAAAAAAATTTAGGTCTTATTTAGTAGGGTCCCATATAATCATCTATACTAATCACTCCGCCAATAAGCATCTTCTTCCAAAGAAGGATGCCAAGGCATATTTAATTAGATGGATCTTATTCTTATAAGAACTTGACTTAGAGATCAGAGATAAAAAAGGTACTATAATGTAGTAGCTGATCATCTATCTAGGTTAGCGATCACACCTACTGAAAAATGTCCTCGCAATAAGTCCTTTCTTGGCGAACAACTTATGTCCGTTATCACAGAACCATGGTCACCGACATAGTTAATTACTTAGCCACCTGTAAAATTTTGATGCACTGGAATGCTCAGAATAAGAATCGATTTTTCTTCCAAGTAAAATGCTTTATTTAGGATGATTCTATTTATTTAAACAATGTCCTGAACTAACTATTAGAAGATACATCCCAGATCAAGAAGTTAGGAGCATATTGTCCTTTTACCATGAGCAAGCTTGTGGTGGTCATTTTGAAGCTAAAAAGACAGTGACAAAGGTGCTCCAATGTGGATTCTGTTGGCCTAGCCTTTTTAAAGATACTTATGAATATTACAAAAGTTATGTTAGATACCAGCAAATAGATCGAATCACAAAAAAAGATATGATGCCTATGATCTAATCTTGATTGTAGAATTTTTTTATGTATGGAATACTCATGGGAACCATTTCTAAAATCTTTCGAAAATGAGTATATCTTAGTAGTTGTGAATTATGTCTCTAAGTGGATGAGGCAATATCTTGTAAAACCAATGATAGCAAAGTTATTATAAAACTTTAAAAGGAATATATCCTCTCCCATTTTGGTATTCCAAGGGCTATCATCAGTAACTACATAATACACTTCTATAACCAATCATTTGCATCACTAATGAAAAAGTATAATATCACTCATAAGATGGCCATACCCTATCACCCGCAAATAAGTAGGCAAGTAGAAGTTCTAATCGACAAATTAAACAATTCCTAGAGAAAACCGAATGCTCCAATAAAAAAGATTGGTCATTGAAGCTAGTGGATACACTATTGACATATTGCACTGCCTTCAAGACCAACATAGGAATGTTCCATATATGCTTGCTTTCAGTAAGGCTTGTCATTTGTTGGTGGAACTAGAACATAGAGCGATGTGGGCTATAAAATAACCGAATATGGATTTGGATGTAATCGGAGGCCAAAGGAAACTGCACGTAGATGAACTTGAAGAAATTAGGAATGAACCATATCAAAATGCTAAAATTTATAAGGAAAGAACTAAAGCTTTTCTTGACCAAGCTATATTTAAAAAATCTTTTACTCATGGACAAATTTTTTTTTTATATAATTCAAGGCTTCACCTATTCCAGGGAAATTGAGATCTATATAGACTAGACCATACATAGTGAAAGAAGTCTTCCCATATGGAGCCATAAAAATTAAAAATCCAAGTAATGATGCCATCTTCAAAGTTAATGGATAATACCTAAAACTATTCTTAGAATTAGCCACTAAAGAAGTTGGGTAGGCTATGATTTTACATGAACCAGAGTAAGCCATGATGTTTGGCTGAAGACATTAAACTTAGCACTTTTTAGGAGGCAATCTAAATTTTTATTTTTTTTTTACTTTTGTTTTAGTGATTTTTATTTCTAGGAATTATGGATTGCTCTGCATGGTCGCTCCTGGCAGTACATGTGCATATCTCATCCAGGTGGTATCTCTTCTTATTTTATTTTTCCTTACTTCATTAAAGATAATAAAAATTAAGTTGGAGGATAAGAGAAAACCTTTTTAAAAAATTATTTTGAAAATACCTTAAAATTTTTTTAAAATGTTTTGAAAATACCTTGAAAATTTTAAAAATTATTGAAATTTTTTAAAAAAATTATGTAAAGAAAATTTTTATAAAACATGTATCATAAAAAAATTCTTAAGCATAATAGACTAGAAAAAAGTAATAGAGTTAGACAGTATTTACTAATTACTATAGCGAGTCAAGGAATAGACTAGTTGGTCAGACTTTTAGCTATCTACTTAGATCACCTAAAGGTTATTAGCACTTCTGTCGTACATGTACACTAATGTGATAAAGTAGGTATTGGTTGTAAGGTTAATTGAAGATTCAATTATTACTGAAAAATTGATAATTGATATATATCTTCCATTTAACTTGAATTCGAGAAAAGAGCTACCTACCTGAAAAAGAAAAAAATCAAAAAAAAGAAAGAAAAAGGGGGGAAGTTCTAAACAATGGTTTTTCACCGAGTAACTGGGCATCTTCGTCTAAGTAAGCATTGTTGTTCATATCAAAAAGATGTTTCCAAAAAAAATAGATGGTATGAAAGCTACCTCAATTCATATACTTAATTTCGGGGTGTATAGAAAATTAACCAAAATAGATGATAAACGATATACAATTGTTCTTTACAAACTAGTACTGAAATACTAAGTTAGCCATCATGAACACAAGTACTAAAGACCTTTGGATGAATTCTAAGAAAGTTTCTAATAGTTTTGACTGCAAAATTTATTTTGAAAACTCAAAACTTAGTGATACTATCTAACTTCTTTTAACTTTAATCCTAAATCTAATTTTATAAAGGAGGATCTTAATGATACATGGTTATAAAATTAATACTTATATTTTAATTGCATTACTAAGGGACTAGTAATGAATAAGTTCGGGAGTATGATAAGTCTATTAATTATCCCAATTTAAGCATTAAAATAAATATTAATTGATCTATATTTCTTAAGAATTAATATTTTTACTAGTATTTTGCAGAAACAGAGTCTATAGATAGAAAGAGTTTGATTTTTGAAATCCAACAGTGCAAACATACTCAAATTGAAGTTCAAACATGCCCAAATCAAAGAAAAATCAATTTAATTAAATTTAACATGGATTTCAAAGCAATCGGTCCCTGTGGATCGGTTGCTCGATTTATAAAAGAAGCGAGCAATCCATGGTAGCCATTGCTGCTGGTTCGCAGGTTCATTTTGTGGACCAACTCCCAAGTTCAAGATGCTCGCCTCCCACCAGCCCACCAGAGCAACCGTTACCATCCAATCATCGCCGCCCATGGCTGGAAGAGTCGTCGAGCACCTGTCATAATCAGAAAAATCATGAGAGCTCCTCTCAATCTATTTTTCTTCCTTTGAAGTCTGGGTCATTGCCAATCATCCTCCTCACCGCTATCTTGAGATGTCGAGAGCCGTCCATCGCCACCTGAGCCATCCCATGCCGCCTCTGCCACTGTTGAGAGCCACCTAGCACCACCATCTCCTCTCATTCCCGTCGAGCTCACCGCGATCAACATTATCGGTCGACCACCATCCAAGCACCGCTAGCCACCACAACAACCATGCTGCCCTCCTCACCATCATTTTCGTCATCCTCGGAGAAGCTACCAAGACCTCGAGTTGGAGCCACCTCACCCATTCTCCTTGTATTGAGAGATTGTCGTGAACACCCATCACCGAGTAGCCCATCA
This sequence comes from Areca catechu, assembly GCA_021397845.1. Classification (NCBI taxonomy): domain Eukaryota; kingdom Viridiplantae; phylum Streptophyta; class Magnoliopsida; order Arecales; family Arecaceae; genus Areca; species Areca catechu. Next base: position 43,369,368 of record CM038047.1, on the reverse strand, counting down.
CGATTGGAGAAGCTTGCCATCCATCTAATTATTGCTTCAGTTTGTCATTAATCGGGATTGATCAATTGAGACCAGTTAAAGGGAGTATTCACCTAGGATGAGTCTTTGAGCATCCAGGATTCAATTCGAGAATTGGTCAAGATTTGGTCCCCTAAGAAGGAAGGAAATCGCCGATCATCCATCAAGTTGCAGATCAGATGGTTGAGATTGTTTCTCATGATATATGACGATTCTGATTCAAATTGACTCCAAATTTAATCGGGAGAAAGCTCTTGACGAGCTCTATAAATGGAAGACCCTAGGCAATAGTCTAGGCATCAGCTTTCATAGCAATTTTTATTAATTTACTTTCTTGTTTTCTTATTTAGATCAGTGTATTAGGCTTGGGAAAGAGAAAAACTATGGAGGAGATGCTAGTAGCAATGATGTACGGCTAGACTCCTTCAACCTAGGATAAAAATAAAACCTGTAACCAGGTTCTATCTCTCTTTTTATATTTAATTCCAATGTAATTAAAAAATCATACTTTTCTTTTATACATCTTTTAATTTATTTTTTTATTAAGATTTTGATGTAACATACATGGCCTATACCCTTTATCGATGGGCCAGATCTTCAGATATGGTACATGCTTAGAGAGATAAATTATAGTATAGTAGATTAAACCCCTAACCTTGTAATTAAATTAGATAGTTTATACTATAAACTGATGCATCATGATCCCAGGATATGGCCCATACCTAATAAAAGATAAATTATATTAACACTTAATCTGTAAGTATTATTATTATTATAATATAAAAATAAAATAAAATCTATTTGCATAGTGAATTTGATTCATGGGTTACTTCGCTTGCCATCTTGAATTAATCAATTAATTATTTATTTTCTTCTAAAAATCACTATTCTTGCTCTAATCTTTTTACAATTCATCTTCTTTGCTCTTTTTCATGAAATAATTATCCTTGATCCTCAAGAATATGATTCCTGCTCACCTTAGCTATAGTAGTGAGTTAGATTTTTATTTTTGACCATCTACGATAGTGATCATATAGATTTATGTAGATGATATAATCTTTGGTACAACTAATAAAGATATTTGTCAAGAATTTACTAATTTATATAAGGAGAATTTAAAATAAGTATGATAGATGAGCTGACATTCTTTCTTGGACTTTAAATCAAATAAATAAAGAAAAAAATATTCATCAACCAAATCAAGTACATTAAGAAACTATTAAAGAAGTTTGAGATGGAAGTTACTAAAAAAATCGGCATACCAATGAGCCCAACCTACAGGCTTGACAAAGATGAAAACGGAAATAGAATTGATCAAAAGCTATACGATATATGATTAGGTCTTTGCTATATTTAACTACTAATAGACCTGACATACTATTGTGTATGTATATGAGCTATATTTCAATCTAATTCAAAAGAATCATATATACTTTCTATGAAAAGAAGTATAAGATATCTTAAAGGAATATTTAACTTAGGATTATGGTATTCTAAACACTCATCTTTAGATTTAATTATTTATTCTGATACTGATTATGATGGTTATAAAATTGATAGAAAAAGTACTAGTAGAACATACCAATATTTAGGGTTGAACTTAATCTCATGGCATAGTGAAAAATAAAATTTCATAGCACTATCTACTACTGAAATAGAATATGTAGCCGTAGGGAGTTGTTGTACTCAAGTACTTTGGATTAAGCAACAAGTAGAAAATTTTGGTGTTAAGCAAAAAATTTCAATCAGATGTGATAACACCGGTTGCTATTAATTTGACTAACAATTTTATACAGCATTCAAAGACAAAGCACATAGAAATTAGATATCATTTCATTAAGGATTATATATTAAATGGAGATATTGAACTAAAATTTATTTGTACTGATAAGTAATTAGCAGATATATTTACCAAACCACTTAGTAAGGATAGGTTTTCAATGATTAGAGATGAGTTAGGGCTATGTGATCCATTTTAAAGATTTTTACTTGGAAATTCTTAAAAATTAAGAAAAATCTTCTAAAGCCAATCCTACTCAATTTTAAGAGTGTGCAACTTATTTTTGTGATTAGAGAATTTAAAAATCCTTTCCTAACCTTTTTGAATCCAAAAATCTTAGTTTTGCTCAAGCCGACTTAAGTGACCTGTATTTGTGAAAGCCAACTCGGATATCGAAAATCTATTTTTTATATAATGCCTAGAAACCTTTTGAACTTTATCTTTTCACTATTTAACCTAGCCGTTCTAACCCCTTCTACAGTCCGTCACTGCTCAAAACCCTAGGGGACCATAGATTGACCTAATTCAGCTAAATCTAAGCAAGATGGGATCTCAAAAAATGCTAGCCTATAAGAGGAAGAGGACTGAAGGACTTCCATGGCCAAACATCGATCAAAGCACCAAAATGATGAGCCAGTCCCTGCGGACCCACCAGCTCGACTAGTCATTTTGATGACAACTCAATGCATGACCACCGGATGAAGGGCTTCTTTTGAGTTCTTGGACCGAGAACACCTCTGAATAGGTGACTAGATTAGAAATCAAGGATGGATAAGGTTTTGCTCCTTGAATATACCAACCTATCTATCTCTTGTTAGATCTTTCTTTGAAAACTTAAGGATAGGGAATTATCATATTTCATCCACTGTGAAGGGTGTATTGGTCGTATTGGATGAGGCTAGATTAAGCCAATTACTGGAGATGCCCAGGGAAGGCAATGCTATCTACATTTGGATAAAAAGATAGATGGCTTGATGATGATATTAGAAGGGAGAGATGTTATGTAGGTTGGAAATCTTCAAGCCAATCAACTTTCCTTAGAGATGAGACTGCTCCACAACATGGTTAGCATAATCTTTTTTTCAAAAACAAGGAGATTTGACTATGTTACCGAGAGAGATGTAGCTTTTATACATTATATGATCGAAGGACAACCCATCAACCTACCATTCTTGATGCTCACACAAATTAAAGAGGCAACTAGGAAGAGTAGAGCTTGCCTACCCTATGACATGGTGTTCATCCTTGTTTTTAAGGAGTTCGATGTTGATGTTACTGGTGAGGATCCTAAAAGGCTTCTTCATACTAACTAGTATAGTGACAGATCATTTCACCAGATGGGGTATCACAAAATCAATAGGAGTTGGGTAAAGAAAGTCCCAGGTCAAATGCTAGCAAGATCAGATACTTCAGATGAGGACTTTGCTATCGCTAGTGATGTCGATGATGAGGAAGATGATGCTAATGATGATAATGAGGTTGAGGCTAAGGCACTTGGTATAGTTAGACCCTTCATTGGAGAGATATCAGGGCAGCCGCTAGCCCAAGGACACCTCTTGCAGTTGCTTCTATACCACCTACCTCTTCCACTAGAATTACTTTAGAGCACTTTACTAGTATGTTGATGGCTTACCACTTAGATTAGCTCCATATTCTTTGATTTCAGATAGGAGCTGACTCGCAGCTGTCAGGATCTGAGAGAGGACTTCATTCGCAGTTATCAGGAGCTCAGAGAGGATATAAGATAGCTCACTCTCAGGGTTGAGTTTATTGTGCAGAGGCATTTAAGAGAAGTTGCTCAGACTAAAAAGTTTGATGAGCTGAGAGCTAACATATAGAGGATGAGAGGTGATGCTAGTCAATATGCTAGAGGAAAGGTTGAGAGGACTACTGCCATACAGTAGGGGATTTACAAACTTGAGTCTGAGCTGGGAAGTGTTCTACTTGGCTTTACTAGATATAGATCTGGCTTTGATTCATTTTCTAGTCAAACATCCATGAAAGCACAATAGCCTTCTTCTAGTCGGCACCTAGGTCACCTTTCACTACTGCTATTCGACTCGGCATAAGTTTTCCTCCTGCACCTAGAGTTGGACCAGTCTCGAGGACTCGCCATTCCCATGATCCTCCACCTCCAATCCATCCATCTAGGATTGTTGCACCTTTCACCATGAGCATTTCAGATGAGAGTGACAATGACTAGATCTTAGGACCTTATATGTATTAGGATGTTTGATTACTTAGATTATTAGAATCCAACCTTTTGTTATATAGTATCTTGATATTACTTATATTGTACTAAACATTTTGTGAAAAAAATGTTGTTATGTTTATCAAATTTCTATTATGATATGACCTTTTTATATAATTTGTCATTATCTTTCTATGTCAATGCTTATTATTTTTGGAATCATAATGTTTCACCACCCTCTTTGCCGATGACAAAAAAGGGGAGAGAAGAATGGGCATATGCATAAGATAGATGTATAAGGTTAAAGAGAAGAAAAGTAAGGGCATATTAAAGAGATGAAAAGTAAGAGCATAAGCAAAGACTAAGATTAAGGGGGATAATCATTATTTATATTTGAAATATATAACTGAAACCTTTAGGGGTTACAAGACTGAAACCTTAAGGGGGAGCATTGTGTTGGTAGAGTTTAAGATCTTATATGCTTTGATGAAATCCTTATTCTATGTCTTAGTATACTTTTTAATAATACTGGAATCTTAGATCTATGCTCTGATATGGATTTCTAAGCTTTACACAAACTTACGATGCCATGATACATAATTGATATATTAATATGCTCTAATACATGTAAGTTTCAAAATGTTATTAATTGCTACATTTTATACGAAGATTTCACTATTACTTTGACACTCTAATACGTTTACAACTCTGATACATGTACATTGTAAAGTTTATGTATATATTGCTCTGATACATTTCTTTACATTATAAAGCTTTTAATCTCCATGCCCAATATTTTGTCATCACCAAAAAGGGAGAGATTGTTGATTCTGCGAATGATTTTGATGATTACAAAATATTGGAGCATGAATCCTATACTAATGCTTTTCAAATTGTTAAGAATATTCTTGTAGAAAACTTTCCAATGAATATCCTTCAATTGACAACTTTTTAGTTCTAAATAAAGAAATATTGTACATGCAAGCAATATTTGGAAATTTACAAGTTATGTTAGCTACTTCATATCATAGTTAATAGAGCAAGAGTTTCTAAAACAGTTTGAACAATGGAAGCACAATACCAACACCAAACAATGAGGCAGGCAACAAATCTGACCATAACAAAAACAAAAGTAAATTGACTACAATGCAATGTTTTATTCTATATGGTTACTTTCATCTTTGATTGAGATTTTAAGATTTCATTAATGAACTTTCACTTAGTCTTCAATAACATAGGACTCATACATAAGTGCATATGGAGCAAATTCTATGACATACAAGCATATAAAAACACATACAAGAATGAAGAAATAAAAAAATACAACATTAGTTTATGTACATGATAAAGTCCAAGAATTCAAGTCCCAATGGGACATCTCATAGGACATCAAGATAGGATACCATTGCATGTATCAGGATTGCATGAAATGTTTATATCATCTAAAGCTATATATAAAGAGAGTTAAACTATCACTCAATGTTAGCTTCTTTAAAATGAGTTAACAATTGAAAATTAATGATGAACCATTGTTGCCCAAAGGTAGCAACCTAAGAGAAGAGGGAGGGATTGAATTGGGTTCTTTAAAATTTATTAGCAAAGTATGTGCACTAACTACTAATTAAAAGGGTGACTGTAATGTGTATACAGCAAATTAAACTCAAAAATAGGAAATAAGAGCAAATAAAGAAGCACAATCACAAATATAAAAAAATTATAATGGTTTGGTACTGTACCGGGCACCTATATCAACTCTCCAAGAATCCTTGCTTGAGATTGCACTATAATTTCAAAAATTGCAGTCTAATTGTTTTATTCAAATTCAAAATCAACCTAGTTTGTTTGGCATATGCTTACCAATCAAAATCTTTTCAACTAAGTCTCTCTAGACTTAGTCAAACACACTTGTCCAATTTTATGCTTGGACTGGCTTTTTCTTCCAAGTTTCTATCCCAAGAAACTTGAAACAAATCAAAGAATATAAAGATATTAAAGCTCAAAAGAAAATTCTCAATGAAGCATCATGGAAGTTGCTAATGAAGCTCTTTAAATGATTTGACTTCCTCCTTTGATGCTTGAGAGAGGGTTGAATGGATGCTTGAATGATCACTCAATTTGTAGCTTAGGCAATCAAAGCTCTTATCCCCTCCTTTTGAATGTGTAGAATATCTGGACTACAATGTTTTATTAAATGCACTTCCTTTTTACTTAGTTTTCACTTCGTTTCTCCTTAATTAGTTTCCCAACTTGAATTCTTTGCTTAAATATGTTCAAAAATGGCTAGAAGAGGTAATTGGACCATTGAAGAAGCCAAACTAGCCATTGCCAACATTTTCTACCCATTAGAGATGTTCTGGAAAGCTAGCAATTGGGCTATCAATTGCAAAGGGGTCAACTCCACTTGTCTAGAGATTGACTCATATTTGCCATGGGTTGACTGATGAAGCACCACGTCTTTAGATTGCTTTCTATTTTTTGACCATAGCCATTTTGGGATTAACTCATCCCATCCTAAGGTTGACTCGTGAGATGTTGGGGTCAAGTTAAGAACTAGTCATTTTTCACTACTCTCTATCTTCACCTCGAGACCATCTAGGGTCAACTCTTCCAAATTTGAGATAGGGGCAGCAATTAGGTTAGGTCGAATATAAATGGATCAAGTCAAATACAGGTCGAGCCAAAAAAGTCTAAACCCAAACTTGTCATATTTAATATATAGGTTACCTAACCCGATCCATTTATAACCTAGTTTTTTGAAAAACTAGAGAAAAATAATTAGAGAAGGAGGACTTGGCAATCCCTATGGCTTCCTATGGGTCTTCTACATTGATGATGGCATTGTCACCCAAGCCCTTGGCAACCCCTACACCGGATCCCCTAACTTCTTCGGCCACCTCAAATCGCTCTTGGTTGCCTCAATTCACCCTTAGCCACCTCATCACCAACAATACTACTCTCGGCCACCTTGACCCCGCTCTCAACTGCCTCATTGCCCTCTCCGCCTCACCGCTCTCAGCTACCTCGCCACTCTCAACCACCTCTCAAGCTTTGTCCTTAACCTCGCTCTTAGCCACCTCTCCATCTTCACTGCCTCTCTGCCTATGCTACCTCTCTACCCTTGTCGCTTCTCAATCCTTACTTGTTGACCTCCTCTTTTCCCTTACCTCTCCAATCCCCCTAGTCTTTTACTTGGTCTTGAGCCCCTAACGTAGCAACCCTAACCAGAAAAAAAGGAAGTCATAGAATGAGAGAGAGAGAGATGGAAGTCATGGAATCGATTAAAGGTGCTGGTTAGGGGTGCAACTAGGTCGGGTCGAGCTAGGCCCCAACCCAACCCTAGCTTGGCTCGAAAATTATTTTCAAGCTTCAGATCTGGCTTAGACATGATAATTTTGAGCAAACCCAGGCTCAAGCCTGGCTCGAACCCATTTGGGCCAACTTGAACCTGCCTTTTTCCCTCTCTTCCTTCGATGGAACCCTACAGGAAGATTCCTTCCCCTCCCTATTGCCACCCCTTCAACCCACCTATGACCCTAATAACTTCAACAACCCCGCCAATGCCGACATTCTCCTTTGTCTCTAGCTCGATGATTCCAATTCCATCTAATCACTTGATCTCCACCTCCACCCCACCACCCTTAGCCACTCCTGTTACTTCGCCGCCCTCCTTTTTGATTAATGGCACCACACTGACTATGTTGGAAATGGGATCCAGCAACATTTTTTTAAGATCTTCTCTATTGTTGACCTCTATTGCCACTCATTTGATGCCTACGTTACAGTCCTCTACCTCCTTCATGTGCTTGACTTCACCGATATGATCCATTTGGTGGCCAGTGCCCTGGAGATACTTCCGATGGTGCTAGAGCTCCTCTTCGAAAAGACAAGGTCACAAGAAGGAGGCTTGGAAGGAAAAGGGAAAAAAGAAAAAGAGGTTTTGGCTAAGGCTAGGGATCAAGTTTACAGCCAAGCTCAAGCCAAAGCCTGAATAATGGTAGGGCTTGAGTTCAGCTTGAAAATAAATTGGGTTCTATATCTAAACCCAAATTTGTATGATTTTGTTTAGACTTAGCTCGAAGCCTGACCTGTAGTAGGGCCAGCCCAAAGCCCATTGGGCATACCCGAGTCCATTTCTAGCCTTAGTGCTGGTAGTGATCAATGGTCACGACTCTGAAGCTATGGACCACATGCGCATGGTTTCAATTTTTAAATGCATTCTGGTCTTCATGGTGCAAGAAATATTTAGACAGTTTTTTAATGGATACCCAATAGAAAATGTAGCCTAACCCATTTAATAAAGAGGTTAAATGGGTTAAACATGTCAAAACATAAAATCCTAAACCAGATCCAAATAGTTAAATGGGTTGACCCATTCATGACCTAAGCCCATTTAGATCAAACCCAAACCTATTTAAAATGGGCTGAATATAAGTCAGATTAATGAGTTGGGTCATATTTTGCTAGTCCTAATTTAAGATCAGTTCCTATCTTGCTAAGGTTGACTTTTGCATGAATTAATTTTTATTGCTTTTGAATTCATCATGAGACTATTCATGAATCAACTCAAATGTTCCCAGGATCGACTTGGAGGTTGTATCAATCTGCTCCAAGTAGACCAGGGTCAACTCCTGATATCTGGGATTGACTTCTAAACCTTCCAAAATGTTAACTTCATGTTTATACCTGTGGACATTCAAGAGTTGGCTCTTAATGACGAAGGGTTGACTTCTCTCTTGCAAAATATTAAAATTTTTGAGAAACTTGAGCTTAGTTATTTTGGAGAGGGTTTGTTCTTGAATTTGCACATAAACTTTGAGCAACATATGAAATCTTAAAGCCATTCTCAAGCTAATATTTGTACCATTTGTACTTAAATGTTTTAGCATTATCAAAATCAATCATTGGATCAAAAACCATCCAAATTCAAAATTCAAACCACCAAACATGATTAGCACTTAAAAAAACCTAGAAACTAAAGTATATTTAAAATTTTACCAGGCAAAAAGTTTTCATCTCCATCCATTATTGTGCTTGAAATTATACAAAATAGATACCACATTAAGTCAAATGAAGTTTTTTATTTGTTTAATCTTAAACAACTTGGGTGTCAAAAGCATCATCAAGGAGCATGAACTCAATATACAGGCATTTTAATTGTGACTAGAGCCCACTCGGTTCATCTTTACTGTTAAAACTATCTGCCTTCTCTCTAGATTTACCTTGCAGCTGGTAGACTGGATCCAATTGTTCAACTATTCTTTTTTCACCTCAAAATGATATCATAGGAACAAAAATAAATAAATAAATAAATATAATCAAGCAATAGATTAAAAATTCCAATACCAGAGATTGCTAGCTGGAGATCTTGTAGATCTCTTCTTTGTTGAACCAGTTAGAGTAAGTCTCGCATGGCTAGTAGCATTAATGGAAGCTTGGAGTACTCATCTGAAACATGAAATGTGACCTGTTCATTTCTGAAGACTAACAACCATCTAAAAAAGAAGTTGATGCATACAACCAGTTCTAACTCAAAAGGATTATAATTAACAACAAAACTTGGAGGAGAATGCTGAAAGTAACTATTAAGCATCACCAAAAAGAGGAAGAAAAAATGGGCATTTTACACAGGTGAACTGGAATGCTGTCAACTCTTTACAACTGAGAGGAGGCAATATTCTGTATGTTGGATGGCATAAAAGCCAAGACCATTAGCACAACCAGTATTACTACAGGAAACAGTAGTAACAAGAATGGTGGTGGAGGCAATGGTGGCAGGATAAGAGGAAGAAGTATCATTGATGCTGCGAGAATGACCAGTACCAGAAATGATTCAACCGTGAAATAGCTTGATGGGCAGTATTTCCTGCTGTTCCTGTGTGGTTGAGGCCTCTTGCACTTCAAGTTTTGCACATTGGCCCAAGTAGCTCTTATTCTGCTTTCCATTACACCGCTGCAGTTAGCCTGTGTGAAACCTTTTATGCATCACCACTCAGCATCCAAGGCTACAAAATTCACCGAAGTTCCTTGTTGGCTATGCGAAGGCAGACCGATCTTTTAGAAGCTCAGAGATCCATTCATCGAGCTTATAAATTCCTCGCTGGCATGCGACTTGAAGGTTCTTACAAACTTGAGTTTCTTATCTGCCTCTATGTTGCGCGCAACAAAAAAAAATATTTCAAATTCATGATCCAATTCTTTGACTCATGATGCTTTTTGTTGACAAAGCTTTGAAAAGCTTTACTAATTTTAGACCAGCTAGCATGGCAAGGTAGATCCTCTAGAACTAGTTATCCAGCGCTGTTAAAAAGGAAAATAGACTTCGAACCTTCTACTTTGTCAATCGATGGAATTTGGATCCCCACCAACCGAAGAAACTTAAAGAATCAAACTTTCAAAAGTACATCGTGTGAAAAATTAGATTAGACTATCTTTTTGACGAGAAAAGAGGGGAAGACAAAGGAAACAAAACACAACTTGGGCTCTTAAAGTTTGAAGAAAACAACGTGCAATCAGTTTTATTGTAATTTCTCGTCCTTCATATAAAGATGGGGCAGCTTTACCAAGCAAACTCAAAAACTAAATCAAAGAAATGGTTAAAAATAGTAAAAGCAATCTTTCCTCTATGACTCTGGCATTTGACAACTCACACACAAACAACTCATGGTTTTTTGAACACACATAAGATATTAATATTAAACCTTTATAACATCAACTAGAGCTTTCTTCCAAAGCCCTCTTTGGATTCAGACATCATTGATTCTGTAAAATGCTCTAGAGACCCATTATTCCTATCGAAACAACACAAGATTGTAAGCATTACCTCGGTTTTATTTTCCGATATTGATTTGGAGGAGTCCCAAACTTCAATACAAGATAGTAAGCATTACCTCAGTTAGATTTATTTGCTGATATTGGTTTGGAGGAGTCCTATTTCTATTCTGGTTTCTAGGAAAATAGAAATACCTTAACACCCCCGTAATCCAATCCCACTCTTCTCTAGAATTTGAATTTGACTACAACTCCAGTGATGAACCAAACATATCCAATAATATAACCATTTCAATTCTTATTTCAATCCATTTCAATTTCGATTCTAGTTTCCAACCAAAACAAGGCTTGGGATCTAAATACTCTAATAAATGATGCCTACCCTCGTTCAGCCCATTTAACGGTCCTGGTCCACATGATGCAGTACGGTTTACCCAAGGTTAAGCTCCAGCCTAGGGTGGGAATACATATTCCTTTACCGGGACGAATTCTCCTGAGCGATCAAAACAGAATTAAAATACGACTCTGGATATTCTCCATGACCTGTCTGTTAAATTTTGACTTGCATGTAGATAGAAGGGGACCTGGTTCATTCCATGGTCTACACAGTTGGACAGCGTTCCAGTTCAGCCCATCACCCAGAGGCATTATCATGCCCAGGACGGCCCAGGAGGCCTTTAGAGGACCGCTAAGGGCTGCTGGGTCAGGCTGGTCAGCAAAGGACTATGATTCAACCATTCTTATTATCACCGGGTCCTGTTCCCAGACTTTGTTCACAAGACAGCTCCCAGTTCCCAGCACAAGCAGCGCTACCAGGAGAGCCAGTAGTAGTAAATTAATTAAAGCATCCTTCAATCACCTAAAATGAGTCATGGAAGAGCTATGGTAATGTTCATATAATAAATGGGAAGTTGGGCTCATGCTCTCCTGCATTTTCCTTTCCTTTTTTTTTTTTTCCCCGCTTCCACCAATCAAATGACGTAAGAATTACTCACGTCAAACACTTTAATAAAACGCCCCCAACAACCACAGGTGAAACTGCACAGCTATAGCATAGTTTGATCCATTGCGTAAATCATAACTGACCTGATTTATGATCTCCTCAATGCCACGCAACTCACTTCTTGTCCAAATTAAGGGCTTCATCACAAGTCCTGTTGATATGATAACCAAACATCTTTACAAGGTTGACAGGCCATTGTTAATGAAAGAGGACTCCAATTCTTCAACCAAACACCAGTTGGAACCCCTTCATTGGAAAAGCGCCAGACGTGGCTCATGACAAACCACCAATCCTTCTCATACAAATATATGTAGAAGAGAAGCACAACCAAAGATGAAAAAACAATGTCATATAAACCAGAATAGATGCCAGATATTGCTCCAACAAGGAGGCCAAGTGTCAGAACCAACAAAGGCTTGTCCATGGTTTACATTAACAAACTGCACCAATAAGCCATCGGAAATATATAGATGAAACATAGGATCATGTGCAAGCATCGCTCAGAGCCTAGCCTATACGGCTCTATACTAAGACATCTGATTCATTGCACATGCAAAAGTTATTAGAACAGCTCCTCAATCCTGCATAAATATTCAGCACATTATTAAGGACAAATAAGCAAGCTAATTCAACCAGAACAAATCGATAATGCAATGACTTTTGCAAAGAACTAGGGATTTTCTACATAGTGTATTGTGAGCCTGTCAATTTTCATGAGTGTTTATAATTCATAAAGTCAAAAACCAAAATCAGAAATCCATAAAGAAAAGAAAGTTGGAGTCATGCCGATAGACAAACTTTTCATAATTCAGCAAGGAAATGAAGCTGCCAGAAATCAGAGCAATTTCTAGCCAGGACTTGTTGAATCAACATCTTTAGAAACATCAACTGCTTTTATCACTACATTAGATGAAGCATTACAAGTAGATATCAACTTAACGAGAGTTGCATCATTAACTAGTTATTAAGTTGAATTTTATACTCTGGAACCAATGTCTTGTTTTAAGAGCTACCTTTCATTAGATAAAGCATATTACAGAAATTATTCCTGCTTTTAAATCATATAAACATAATTTACTAATTATGCTCAGCATAGTAAAGTACGAACTTAGTGGAAAAACTTCTTGGTGTCATATACAGGCTAACACAAATGTTAAAGACAATTGATGAAAACTGAAAAGGACTCCAATGAAAACTGATGTGCCAGCATGCCTTGACCAAACAACCAAACTGATGCAATTTTTCTTGGAAATCAAGTTAGTTTTAGCTTATTTTTATGATAACATCAGGTATCATGATGAATATAAACAACAGATTATTATAACATGTATCACAAAGTCATCCAAGTTTACTCAAACCATTCTAGCTAGGGTTTTTAACAGATGATAACTCCAATCCTCTTACGGTAAAATGAGTACAGTTTCATCATATGAGATCCTAAACCAACCATGCAAACTCTGAAACAACTTCACCCTTTTTCTTCATTTTGTTGCATCTAACAAGTTTTACAATAATCAAATGCTCTGGCATCATCCACAATTTCTAACAGATAACTAGGTTGTGACATGTCTTTTTTTCAAAAGCTTCACATGACTAATGTGAATATCAATAACATAAATACATCAAGAATTTCTCAGCATACTTCCAGTGCCTAGTAGACTGCATTGTTCAAGAATTTCCATCAAAGCTGTTACTCAAGTTAGAAAACGAACAGACTCCCCTTTTCCTTGGACTTAATCCCCCAAAGCATCTTTCACCTTACGCAAATGAATTTGTTCTTACCATATTAGAAAGCCAAGAATTAACAGATTTTAACAATGTGACAATTCCTAAACTCTTCTATGCATCTCCTTCTAATGCAGTTGATCCAATATTGTTCCCTTTATCAATCAGCATCCAACAACAGGAATCCCAGAATATCAACAAAGTTTCCATAAATCAAATTACCTCATTTCAATTTAAAAGACCTTATGCCCCAATAAATATCCCAAAATTCACCAACATGGAGATTGTCTTCTCATCATTCCTTGTCACGTCATTTTACAATAACTATCTATGTAACCCATTTCTTGTTAACAGCGCCATGGCCAATCCCAAGCCCAGATGAAAAAGGCAGAGTTGACATCTAATTGACGACCAATCATAAAAATATATCAAACTATGAATTGATCCTAATCTGATACATGTACATATTAGGGCATCCAATGTTCCACGCAGCATGCCACAACCTTACCTGTTTGAGGTAGGACGAGGTCAAGGATTGGTTAGGTCATTGTTCATAAGCAACCCGTTACAATGTGACCTGGTTGTAGAGACAAATGAATAAGGACGGTCAGGCCATTGTACATAAAAGAGCCACTACAACGTGATCTGGTTGGAGGGACAAATGAGCAAGGGTTGGTTAAGTGTTTCCACTATGCAACCCGCTTTAACGTATCTCAATTGTAGCGATAAATAAGCATGGTATTTAAGATAAGAGAGTCTCCTAGCATTAATCAAATAGAATGACAGACAACTGAAGCACTAGAGTGGCAAGAAATTACATCATGTAAAGAAGGTAATGGTGCACAAGAAAAGAAATAGATTTGCTACTTGAACTTTTGGAACTTTGATCTGAAAGAGTAGAGAACTAGTGGATATAGCCATACGTAGAAAAATCAATATTGCTTGCTTTAAAGAAACTAAATGGAAAGGTAGTAAATTCAAAGATATAGAGGATGGTTAGAACCTATAGTCTGTAGAACAGGTAAAAAGATAATAGAAAAGCTGTGAGAATAGTCGATTGATGGGAAGATAAATTTGTAGATGTAAAAAAGAATAACATATTAATAGCTTTTAAATTAGTTTTAAATGAGTAGGTTACAAATGTGCAAGGGTTAATCAGGATTAGAGAGTCCTTTAGTAGTAATCTGGTAAAACAATAGCCAAGCAGAGTAGGAAGGAGATGAGATATTACATGATGTAAAGAAGCATACTATATTCAAGAAAAGAGTTATATTTTCTTTTTGGAATGTTGGAATATTGAATAGATAGAGTTAAGAACAAGTAGATACAATGACATATAGGAAACTCAATATTGCATGCATACAAGAAATTAAAGAAATGTAGTAAATCCAAGGATATAGGAAAGGGTTATAAACTATTATATTATAGGTAAAAAAAATAATAGAACTACTGCAGAAATAGTAGTGAAAAAAGGACAAAAAGATAAAATTGTAGATGTAAAAAAATAAGTGATAGATTAATACCTACTATATTGTTTTAGATGATGAGATTATTAACGTACTTATACACCACAAGAAGGGCTAGAGAAGAAGTTTAAGCAATAATTTTGAAAAGAAATTGATAGATTGATACAAGATATTCCTGAAGGGCAAAGGATGGGATACTTGTACGTGCTGACTTAAATGGACATATGACAACGAGTAATATGGCATTTGAGAGAGTACATGGAGGATTTGGTTTGGGGACAGAAATTTAGTAGGATATTCAATTCTTGAGTTTACGATAGCTTATGACCTAACACATTTTAAAAAGAGAGAGAAGCATTTAGTAAGCTTACGGTGAATCAAATTTATCACAAATAGGCTACTTTTCAAGAGAAAGATCAACATGCAAGAAGTGTAAGGTGATGCGATGCAAAAGTTTAACTGGTCTTAGATTTATACACAAAGTGCACGAAAAAAAGAAGAAGAAGAAGAAATATCAAGAGATAAGATCATGCAAATTAAAAAGGGAAATGTCATATATTTGAGGGATAATTTACTGAAGGAGGGAAATTAGAATTTAAGAACTGAATCAAATAAAATGTGGCACCAAATGGTCAATTGTATGAAGAGGGTAGCTAAATATGGTCTAGGAGAGTCAAATATAATAATAAAAAAAAGGGTAGAGTATCGCAAAAATAAGAATGCTTAAGATAGATGCATGGTAAATCTAGAAGAGATAAAATAAGAAATGAATATATTAAAGGAGCTGTATGAGTTGGATAAATTAAGGACATAGTAATGAAAAATCAATTGAGATGGCATGGATATGCACATATGTAACTATTTATGCATGGAATCGTATAGAAGCATTCACACACACATTATATTAAAGAAAAAACTTAGTCCTCTTAACTTGAGCAGAAAAATTATGAATTCAAACCAAAAGAAAGTTGACAGATAAGGAGTTAATGATCAACATTTAGAAATTTAAAACAGAGGCATCCTAGTGATTATAACGTAAGTGCACGTACATATATAAGTATGCATCCATATAAGCATATGAAAATACTCAAATAACTTGCATTTTAGTTCAATCCATGACAGTTAGGCTTTAGAATGTATTATGTTAAATATAAAATTGAGTCCTCTTAGCTAGAGCAGTTAAATTATGAAACTCAAACCAAACAAAGCCAGCAAATAGAATTTTGAGTGGATTGTCAATGTAAAAGAAATCTTCAAGGCATCTAGGTGACTAATACCACGTTCTTCTTCACCATTTAGCACCATAGATTTTGGTTAACAACCACATAATCGTGGGAAACATTTCTTATCTCTAGATTTCTACAGAGCTGCAAATAAGACCCCTCGCATATAGGTGACAAATACCATGTTGTTCTTCACCATTTAACACCATAGATTTTGGTTAACAACCACATAATCGTGGGAAACATTTCTTATCTCTAGATTTCTACAGAGCTGCAAATAAGACCCCTCGGCTATGTATGTATGTATGTATGTAATGTATGTATGTATGTATGTATGTATGTAATGTATGTAATGTATGTATGGTATGTAATGTAATGTATGGTATGTAATGAAATGTATGGTATGTTATGTATGTAATGTATGTTATGTATGTTATGTATGTTATATATGTAATGTATGTAATGTATGTATGTAATGTATGTAATATATGTATGTATGTATGTATGTAATGTATGTAATGTATGCATGCATGTATGTCGAATGGTGACCAACCAACAAATTTTTGATAAATCTTTGATTGGAGAATGAAGCACATGTTGGTTACATCACAGCCTGGCAAAGTGAAATGAAGTCAATTTCTGAATTGCATAGGTTTGAAAAGACAACCATAAATGTATATAACTTAATGTATTCTATTGCAAAAATGCCAGCCAACAAATATAACAACTAATCCTATATAATTTCTTCTTATAATGCATGTTATCCACAAAAGCTAACATAATACACAATCTTAAAAAGATAACCCAAAAAAAAGATTGACGTGTAACTTCCATATTGCCCCTTCTTGGCAGTGCACAGAAAACCACATTAAGGAGCAACAGGCAAGTCACAAATAACACATGTTAAATTTTTAAGCAAGATTCATATGTTAGTAAATATTTTTGCATGCAAAAGGGATCATGACTGGAGAAATAACTCATCATAAAGTGAATGAGTTAGCATACCTCGTCATCATCATCATCATCCTGTTTCTTGAGGCGGGTGGTCCCACCCTCTTTGCTAATAGGTAGCTTCATTCGTCCAAACGGGGTGTCCACATCAATATTTCCTTTTATGGAATAACCAGTACCTCTTCCTCTTATCATGTCCCAAAGAGCAGAACCAAAGTCCTTTGGCCTGAAAGAGATTGGAATCTCCATCTTTGTAATTCCATTTTTGCCAATCTTTGTAGATTTTGTAAGCTCTGCAGCTCCAATGCTCACATCAGCGAGCCAAATTTCATAATCTAGAGCTTTGAGTTCCAGGTCAAAGTCATTCTTATTCTCAAGCTTCAGATGGAGGGTGGCCATTGTTTCTTCAAAAGAGAACTTATCAAAGTGTATCTTTTCAAGATCAACATCTGGCTTGTAAGGCACAGGAATCTCACCCTTCTTCTCCAAAGGCAGGGTAAGCCTTCCAAAAATCGGCACATCTACGATGAGATCAACCTTGATCCTGTACGGAATAATGCTTCCAGGCTTGATATCATCATAAGTGTTTTTGATATCATCATATATTAATGTCACCGGTATCTTGACAGTCTCTGAACCATGAGCATGGATCGTTCCAGCATCAGGGATCAATCCAGACACCAATTTCCTTCCATCACTTTCAATTAAGTAGTTTATGTCTATCAGAGGGATCGGGAGGGGATTGGGGTTTGTAATCAACACATCAACGACAAGTTCTGCCTTGTCCAGATTGATGCTGGGAATGTGAACTCCAGTAACATCTGCAGTAGGCTTTCCAAATCCTATTGCTCCCTCAATCTTCTCACCAATATCATGGATAAAATCCTTAACCTTCTCAATGAAGCCTCCCTTTTCTTCCTGCTCATCTTCTTCCTTATGTTCTTTGTCTTTCACCTCTCTTTCAACTGCTTCTGGCTTATCAGAGGATGCCATACCTAAGAATACCAACTAAAGGTGTTACCCTGATAATAAGGTGCAATGTTCCAAAGTTTTAGAACATAAAAAGAAAGATCGGCTATGACTTAGCATCTAAAGCAAAACTTTTCAGTTAATAAATTTCCTCCCTAGCCAACTTAAAAAGGAAAAATTGCTCATAAGCACAATGTAGATAGGTTAAAAAAAAAAAAGAGTGCTAAATTAGCAGATTAAGGCTATGGACTAACAGAAAAATACAGTAACATGATTAAAAAAAATTCTTTTCTCCCAAAATTACCCAAGTAACAGCAATCAATAGTTCCTAGAAAGAACAAGGATATACCAACATAAATCCATTTATATATAAAGAGCATCACGAGACCAAATAACATCAGAAATCAAAGAAATCTTTGCAATCAACAGGTTTCTTTAATGATCCAGTCAAGCAATCAAGACAAAGAGAGTCAAGATACCAAGATACTCAGAAATCGAAGAAATATTTCCAATCAACATATTTCTTTAATGATCCAGTCATGCAATCAAGATTGGCAGGTATAGATAGATCATTGTACCGCATTTTGAAAGGAAGCAAATATTTCCAGAAAATTAACAGAAAGCCACCCGTTCGCTCAGAAAACTAACGAGCATCAAACAGTCTACTGACGAAGTAACAAATCTACAAAAAATGACAGGATCCAAGTAAACAATACGTACGAAATTACACGAAAACAAGGTACTCTCTCTCTCTCTCTCTCTCAGAACAACTTGATCGACCAACAAGGGCATGTATATAGATCAAGAAAACCATCAAAAGCTGATCCCATTCTAGGGTTTGAGAAGCACAGATAGAGAGTCCAATGAATTCAAACTAGAGATCATTTACCGTTCTTCGGATCTTTTTGAAGAAAAGATATAAAGAGAGAATGAATGATCCAGCGGAAGAAGACCTGAGATCATACCTGACAGGTGGAAATCGGAAATACGAAGCGAGCGTCGATCAATAGAAAACGACTACGAAAATGGTGGAGCGCGAATGACGGCAATTGTTGGCGATATATATCGGGCAAGTAGAGCTCCAAACTTCCTGTTACCGAGAGGGTGAGAAGCTTGAAGCTACGACACCAACCGTGAACCGTCGGATCGGAACGGGCCCGAGCGGTCGCGCGTCGCGGTCCCGAAGTTAAGTTACTGGGCGGTGATGGGATCGAAGCGCGTGAGGCCGCGGCCTCGGGTTGGAGAAGCTTCAGGAATCGGGAGAGAAGCGTTCGCTACCATGCCGCCCCGTAGCATTCCCCCGACGTCCAAACCGCGGTTAAGTCATCGTAGACTTGACTTCAACCGGTTTGGGACTTCCGGGGTATCTGTTGGGGAGCCTTTTTTTGTGGATTTAACCCGGAAAAGGGTGCTCTGCCCGTCCGCCACAAATGCCGGTCGGTCCCACGCGGTACACGTGATGATGTTCCGGATTTGCGTGACATGTTTGGAACGAGTGATGTTGCCACGTGTTTGTGCGCCATGTTTTGGATTTACCGCTATGACGTTTTTTTTAATTTTTCAACGCAAATTACCCTGCCGACTCTTAGCGTTGAAGGATACACCTGGGTTGATCTTGTGCGTCCACGTGCATACATCTGCGATGAGAGAGCTGGACCTTACAAATACACCTAACCATCTGGGATTTACCTACACTAGCCTTCTAACATTAATGTTGACGATGGATTTAAATCTTCTCACATTACATGCTATCATTGGCGAGATAAAAATTATATATTAATTAAATTTATACATTAATTACTTATAAATTATAAAATAATAATTTAAAATTATTTTTTATCATATGAATATTAATATTAATGATTGTTATGTCGAATCCTCACGGATCGGACGGAACGTCAGCATCGTCAGTGCACCTCCCGTGATCCTGCAAAACAGGTCCCTGACCGAAATTTTTCGGTGGGGGACACTCCGATGCTTAAGTCAGTAGGATTTTAGTAATAGAATGAAGAGTTCTCAAGGAGAAAGAGTGAAAGTAGTTCCAAAGTTAATAGCCTTAGCATCTCTGGCTTTACTTAACTTGACTTATCATGAGTGTCCCATCTTACCAGTATTTTTAGTAATGGCCATGTCTAACTGTAGTCGACTCTACTTATACTTGGTTAAGCGGGGTTAGTTAACTTAACCTCCCTAACCAAAAGTGGTTGCTGCTTGAGGTGGCCACTTTGATGTTGTTGGAGTTGGAGTTCGTAGCTACGTTGTTGGTTACAACAACCATATCCATGTTTGGAGATTCGAGGCCAGCTAGAGATTTGCTTTAGAGCCACTCCTCAGAAAGGACCGAAGTCGAGCTGGTTGATCGTCCTGTGCCTATCATCTTCGGAGTAGGCCGAAGACATCTTGACCACTCGTGCCGTAACTGCCTTCTTCGGAGTGGGCTAGATTGCTTGCTTCGTACTTGCCATCTTTGGAATAATTAGAGAAATAAAGTGATCATCTTCTTTGGACTAACCTTCTTCGAATTAGTCTTCTTTGGATCGATCTTCTTTGGACTGATGTGAAGAAGACTGACCGTCACTCGATGGTGAATAGCTGAAAGATAGGCTTCGGGGCTAGTATCTTTGGCTTAGGCCAAAGACTGACCCTGAAGTGGTGCTGTAGCATCGTTGGGTCGTCTTCGATTCTTCTAGCACGGACGACCGGTTCGAGAAAGACCCGACCAGACCTTCGAATCGGGGGTTAGTCTTAGTTGAGTCGGCGTATCCCAACAGTTGTCCCCCACTCACAGTTAACGAAGCAATTATCCACTTCGAAAAGTGGGAGTGTTGATGATTTGTCGTTTGCTGACGAAAAAGCGTAACCAATGATGGCAAATCTTCGATTCAGTCATCCACCATAACTGCCCCCTAATTCGATAGTCATGCGGAGGACTGGTGTCACCCTGTTATTAGTGCCTGGAAGGAAGACAGTGAGTCGACGTACGTGCACCTTTTATTACCAATGCCGAATGCGCTGGCATTCAGCGACCGTGCTTTCGCGCCATCTGGGCATCGCCAAGTCTTCTTTTCTCGAAGATGGTTATTAATGCTACATCGACTTCAAGGAAGCTGCTCCAGGCTCGAAGCGTCACTTCAGTATATGGCGTTTCCCAGTTGGTTTGGCGTGAGGCGTGGTATATGTCCTCTATAGGCATGAAGTGACAAGGCTACGGGCCATTAAATAGGATTCATCTTCCTAATCTCTGGTGGTTCTTCAAGTAGCAGAAAAGCGAGTCCTTCAAACTAGAGTTACTCTTCCCCTCCTTCTTCATATCGTAAAGATGAAATTTAGCCTTAAGGACCTTCGGGAGATGTCCCGAAAAAAAGTCTCCATCACGGAGCCGGAAGGGGACCTAGTGCGAAGGTCCGTGGGGACAATGATGATTCTTTTTGGACCAAAGAAGTGGCCCGTTTGGAAAGGATGTTGCAGACCCTCTAGACCTAGCTGGAGGAGGCAAATGCTCGGGCTGCGATGACGATCGTGGCAACAGAGTTGGCTAAGAAGGAGGCAGCGGAGGCCATCCCAAGTTCCTGGCGTCATAGGCCTTTAAAGATGAGGTTGCCGAGACTGTCCTGGACTCTTACCATCGGGGATTCCAGGAGCACAAGAGCAAGGCCTTCTGCTTCTACAACTTGAAGGGCCTGGACAATACAAGCCTTCTATTCTGTACCCCGGGCAAGAGGATGAGTCTGACTTCAAGGAGGAGTCAGAGTTAGAGGAGGCGAAGGCGAAACCCGAAGCTTCCCCGAGCACCTCACGGGGGCCTGGTGTCGTCCGTCAATTTGGAAAGAGGCCGGCGGCCAATTTTTAGATATTCCTTTCCTATTACCCTTTATTTTCTTCTCTCTTCTTTCTTTTTTTTTTTTGTAATTTTGTTGATTGTACAATTCTTCTGTTAATGAATGAAGATGCTCTTTGGTTGGACAACACATTCCAAAATAATATTAAGTGTGAACTCTTCAGCATAGTAGATAGTAGAAAAGTCTGTCCGTTCACTTGGGTCGGATTTTTCGCTAGGGTAGGTCGATTAAGCCGTCCTCGGGGCATCTGTTGATAATAGAGTGAGTTGTTTGGACTCACCTCGGCACGTCTGTGGATTTACCATAGGTTAGGTCACTTAGACCATTCCTATGCCTTCGATTGATGTTAAGGCAGGTTGATTAGGCCACCTCGGTGCGTCTATGGAATTACCGTATGATAGGTTACGTGAACCATCCCTGCACCTTTGATTGTTTGATCATAAGGTGGCCTAGTTGGACCCTCATTTGCACTGGTCGGACATACCGATAAGGCGAGTGGATCAGACCCACCTTTGTACTTTTTTGTTGTTGATCATAAGGTGGCCTGATTAGGTCCTCCTTTGCACTCATCGGACATACCAATAAGGCGAGTGGATTAGACCCACCTTTGCGCTTTTTGTTGTTGATCATAAGGTAGCCTGATTAGGTCCTCCTTTGTGCTCATCGGACATACCGATAAGGCAAGTGGATCAGACCCACCTTTGTGCTTTTTGTTGGTTTCATTGGATGGGTCACAAAGACCATCCTTGTGTGATTGATTGATAATAAGATAGGCTGACCAGACCCATCTTCAAATGGACTTTTATTGAAGTCTTCCCTGGTGGAAACTTTCATTGATAGTACTTGCAGAGATTTTCTACATTCCAAAGCCAAGGTAGCATAGCACTAGCCAACATCTCGAGTCGATACATCCTTGGATGTATGACTTCTTTGATTCGATAGGGGCCTTTCCAGTTAGGAGAGAGCTTGCCCTGTTCCGTTGGCTTGGACACTTCAAGTTTTTGCAGTACTAGATCTTCGGGTCGGAAAGTTCGTTCCTTCACCCTGGAGTTGTAATATTTGGCGACTCTCTATTGATATGCTGCCATCTTCATCTGAGTAGAAAGTCGGTACCCTTTAGCAAGTCCAAATCCATCTTTCGATGCTTCGAATTCTCGGGCTCCTTGTACTGGTTGATCCTTAAGGATTGCATGGTAACCTCCACAGGAAGAACTACTTCTGTTCCATAAGCCAAATGGAATGGAGATTCGCCGGTTGCCGTTCTAGAAGTTGTCCGATATGCCTAGAGAATTGAGTTCAGCTCTTCGGCCCAGAGCCCTTTGGCAACGTTCAGCCTGGTCTTCAGACCATGGATGATGGTTCGATTTGTGACTTTGGCTTCTTCGTTAGCTTGGGAATGACCGACAGATGTTAATTGGTGGAGTATGTGATACTGGGCACAGAAGTCATTGAACTTGGGGTTGTCGAATTATCTCCAGTTGTCAGTGATTATGGCATACGGAATTCCGAATTGAAAAATAATGAAGTTCCTAATACAACTTTCGATTTTTCCTTCAGTGATATGTGCCAGGGGTTTAGCCTCGACCCACTTGGTGAAGTAGTCGATAGCTATGACAAGGAAATTTTACTATCCGGATGCTGGTGGAAACGGGCCAAGGATATCCATGCCCCACTGAGCGAAGGGCCATGATGCCATTACTGGGTGAGTTGGCTCGCTGGCCGTCTTTGAATGTTGGCATACCTCTGGCACTGATCACATCTTCGAATGAAATCAGCGAAATCCTTCTAAATTTTTGGCTAATAATATCCTTGACATATAATCTTGTACGCCAGGGATCTTCCTCCCAAGTGATCTCCATATATGCCCTCGTGCACTTCTCTCAGGGTGTAGTCGGCATCTGTGGGCCCCAGGCACTTTAGCAAAGGTTGAGTGAAGGATCTCTTATACAATGTTCCATCCAAGACAACATATTTGGATGCCATCCAACGGACTTGCTTGGCCTCGATCTTGTCCTCAGGTAATGTGCCCTCATTCAGGAATTTAACAATATGATCTATCCAGCTTGGCTCGTGCTCAACCTGATGCACCTCTTGCACTTCTTCTGTTATACTTGGAGTTCAAGGTACTCTATGAAGGTACGATCGAGAAAATCTAGGGTGGTGGTGGCAAGTCTGGATAGGGCATCGGCTCGGGAGTTCTCCGTCCGTGAGACATGGGTGATTTCAAAGAAATCAAGCTGCGACACCAAGTCTCGCACTTTCTCCAGGTAACGGATCATGGCAGGATCTCACACTTCAAACTCTCCTTTTACTTGGTTTACCACCAGCTAAGAATCTGAAAAGATTTGGATCTTCTGAATTTCCAAATTCTTGACGATTCGGAGTCCAGCAAGGAGGGCTTCGTATTCAGCCTGGTTATTGTAAGCATGAAAGGAAAAGCGTAGTGCGTATTCCACAGTGGGCTCTTCTGGGCTGGCTAGTATAAGGCCCGCTCCGCATCCTACCGAGTTTGAAGCCCTGTCTACATGGAGTAACAACATAGACTCTGAATCCCTTCGGATGGCCTCATCTTCTTTGGCTTATTGCAAGTCGCCTTTTGGGCTCCATGTACATTCAACTATAAAATCAACCAGCACTTGTGCTTTCATCACCGTTCTGGACCGGAAGCTGATGTCGAACTCTCCAAGTTTTACGGCCCACTTAACTATCTTCTTCGAAGTGTCTAGACTCTGGAGGATAGCCTTCAAAGGCTGGTCTGTCAGGATGATGACAGAGTGAGATTGAAAGGATGGTCGCAATCATTTCAGTACAACCACCAGTGAGTATACAAGCTTTTGTATTCTGAGATACCTTACTTCTGCATCATGTAAGACCTTACTGATGTAGTAGATTGACTTTGGAAGTCATCGGCTCCCTTCCGGACAAGAATCGAACTGATCACTTCGTTTGAAGTAGAAAGATACATGTAAAGAGTTTTCCCCTCTTGAGGTTTCGAAAGTAAAAGAAGGCTCTCTAAGTATCTCTTCAGCTCTTCGAAGGCGAGATCATAGTCTTCGGACTATTTGAAGTTTTGTAATTGGCGGAGGACTTTAATTTAGGGGAGACACCTTTTGGTCGACCGGAAGATGAATCGGCTCAAAGAAGCGATTCTTCCGGTCAGCTGCTGCAACCTCCTTCTTACAAGAGGGATGTCTCATGCTTCGAAGTGCATGTATCTTTTCAGGGTTGGCTTCTATTCCTTATTTGGTAACAAGGAATCCTAGGAATTTGCCAGAGGTCCCCTGAAGATGCACTTAGCTGGGTTCAGCTTCATCCGTGGCATCGTAAGGCATTGAAGATTCCTCTAAGTCTCTGATGTGATCTTCTTTGAGGAGGCTCTTCACGATCATATCATCAACATACACCTCCATATTCTTTCCTAGTTGCTTCTCGAACACCTTGTTGATCAGTCCTTTGAAATGTTGTCCCAGCATTCTTCAAACCAAATGGCATTATCCTATAGCAATATAACCCCTTCTCCATTATGAAGGAGGTCTTCTCTTCATCCTCAGGATCTATTTATATCTGATTGTAGCCAGAAAAGGCATCCATGAAGCTCAGTAGCTGATGGCCGGTAGTAGCATCGCCCAATTAGTCTATCTTTGACAGGGAGAAGCTATCCTTCGGACAAGCTTTGTTGAGGTCTGTATAGTTGATACAGATCCTCCACTTGCCATTGGCCTTTCTTACCATCACAACATTAGCTAGCCACTTAGGATAACTCATCTCCTTGATGAATCCGGCTTTGAGGAGCTTATTTACCTCTTCGTCTATCATCCTTTGCCTTTCAGGGATGAAGTTTCTCTTTTTCTATCGAATCGACCTATAGCAAGAAGCAACTTCCAATCGATGAATAATTACTTCGACGAAAATTCCTGACATGTCAGAAGTCGATCAGGCAAAGATATCGACGTTGTTTCGTAGGAATTGAATCAGCGCTGCCTTTGTTCCTTCATCAAGTAGGCTTTTGATCTGCACCGTTCTGGTGGGATTGTCTTCGGTCGAAGGCACCGAGACAGTTTTCTCCAATGGTTCTCCTGAATTCTCAATCAGATCTCTTGGATCCAGTTGATCCAAGGTTATAAGATTAGCCGACTGCTTGTCCTATATCATCAGGCATTGCCGGGCGGCCCTTTGATCTCCTCTTGCTTCTTCGATCCCATTTTTGGTGGGAAAGCGCACCAGAAGGTGATACATGGAGACTATGGCCTTGAACTTGTTTAAGGCAGGCCATCCTAAGATTGCATTGTAGGTCGATGGGATTTGGACCACCACAAAATTGATGGGGAACGTCTTCTGACGGGGCTCCATGCCGAGGGTTACCGGTAGCATTATTTCTCCTTCAACTCCAACTTGGTTTCCTCCGAACCCGGTCGAGGTACAGGAGATCTCTGTAGCTTGTTTTTAGACAAACTCATTCTGGAGAATGCATCATACAGTAAAACATCCGTGGAGCTCCTGTTATCTATTAAAATTCATCTTCCATCATAGTGGGCCACAACGGCTGAGATTACAACGGGGTTGTCATAGGGGAACTGAACTCCCTGGAGGTCATCATTAGAGAAGTATACGGAGTGTTGCTCCTGAACCTTTTAAAAGTATCTTCATCGGCTCTCCTTTAGTTGGTTGGTCGGTGTAGCATGCCCACTCTCCCGTCAGTGGGCCTCTGATAGGACAGTTCAGCCTCCTCAATGGCCCGTTGAGGGGCAGCGGCTTCAACCCAAGGTTCCGATGTTCGACGTACTTCCCCAAGTACCCCCTCTTAATGAGGTCCTCTATCGCATCCTTCAGTTGGATGCAGTCTTCGGTATTGTGATCGTGATCCCTATGGAACCGGTAGTACTTGCTTCTATTCCTTGTAGAATAGGACGATCTCATATGATGTGGCCATTGAAGATAGTTCTCCTTTTTTATCTTCATCAGGATCCTCTCCCTTGGGAGGTTGAGGGGGGTGTATGAATCAAATTTTCTGTCCAGTATTTTGGGCCTGGGGCTACGTCATCGGGTAGAATCGCCGTTGCTGGGGGGAGCAGAGGGATTTGGCTCTTTGCCATTCTTCTTCTTAAGGACAGGTTTCCCTTCAATCAGATGCCGATTAGCCACTTGTTTTTTGGCATCGACATATTTTTGAACCCTTGTCAGGAGCTCAGCGTAGCTTGTCGGGAACCTTTTGTTCAGAGAGAACATGAGCCTGGACGACCGAAGCCCCTTCTTTAGAGCAGACATGGCCACATGCTCATTGAGATCTGGGATCTCGAGAGTGGCCAAATTGAATCTTGTAATGTAGTCCTTGAGGCTCTCTCCCTTATTTTGGTGAAGGAGGAATAAGCTGTCCGTATTCTGGGACATCTTCTGGCAAGTCCTGAAATGTAAGATGAATAGTTTTTCTAATTCAAAGAAGGAGTTGATGGTACCTGGGTGGATGCTCGAGTACCACATTCGAGCTGCCTTCTTTAAGGTGGTGAAAAAAATAAGCAGTACAATGCATTGGAGGCTCCTTGGATCATCATATGGGCTTTGAAACTGCCGACATGATCCAAGGGGTCAGTAGTCCCATCATAAGGTTCCATCTAAGGGACCTTAAAATACTGAGAGACAACTTTCTCCATTATCCTGGAGGTGAACGGAGGTCGCGAGTCGTAGGTCATGTGCTCACATCTCTCTTCAGATCGTGGAGCCCCGATCTATGCCTCAAGTGTCTTAAATTTTTCTTTATAATCATAATGGGCCTCTCTCGGCCCCAACATCTTCGGGAGTAGAGTCTTCAGAGGAGTCAGAGGGAGATCGCCTGGATCTCTTCCTCACTCGTCGGCTGTCAGTCTGCTTCGGATGTCGAGAGCTTTGGCCTTCATGGAAAGGTCGATCTCGGAGGGAGTGTCGAGTAGAACCATGGTTGTGGTCTCCCTTCTCCCTAGATCAATGGCCGTGTCGGGAGATGGCCGGCAGGTGCCCTGCCTAGAGAGCAGCCTCCTGAAAGTTTTGAACCAAGGTTGTGAGAGCATCAACTGGGTTTAGAAGGGCTTTGAACTGGTGCTGTCCCATGACCAAAGTTGGAGGTGGGACATTGTTCTCTACTGGGGGGTCGTTCCTCTAAGAGGGAAGATGCCCCCTACTTGTCGAAGCATTTTGAGCTTTACCTTTCACCATTATGATTTTTCAGAACTCTCCTTTGCAAGAGAGGGTTTGGTAGCTAGTCCCCCAACCTAGCATGCCAATCTGTTGACGTTGAACCCCTGTGGATTGGACAGAATGGCAGGATCATCAATGTGCCTCCCGTGACCCCTGCAAAATAGGTCCCTGACTGGAATTTCTCTGGTGGGGGATATTTCGATGTTTAAGTCAGTGGGAATTCTAGCAACAGAATGGAGAGTTCTCAAGGAGAAGAGAGTGAAAGTAGTTCCAAAGTTAACAGCCTTAGCTTCTCTGGCTTTACTTAACTTGACTTAACATATCCCCTCTTATCAGTATTTATAGTGGTGGCCATGTCTAACTGCAGTCGACTCCACTTGTCCTTGGTTAAGTAGGGTTAGTTAACTTAACCCCCCTAACCAAAAGTGGTTGCTGCTTGAGGTGGCCACTATGATGCTGTTGGAGTTGGAGTTCGTGGCCATGTTGTTGGTTACAACAGCCGTATCCACATTTGGAGATTTGAGGCCAGCTAGAGATTTGCTTTAGACCACTCTCTCAGAAAGGGCTAAAGTCGAGCTGGTTGATCACCCTGTGCCTATCCTCTTCAGAGTAGGTCGAAGACATCTTGACCACTCGCGCCGGAGTTGCCTTCTTTGGAGTGGGCTGGATTGTTTACTTTGTACTTGCCTTCTTTAGAACAATTGGAGAAATAAAGTGATCATCTTCTTTGGACTAACTTTCTTCGGATTAGTCTTCTTCGGATCGATCTTCTTCAGACTGATGTGCAGAAGACCGACCGTTACTCGATGATGAATAGCTAAAAGATAGGCTTCGGGGCCAGTGTCTTCGACTGAGACCGAAGACTGACCTTGAAGTGGTGCTGTAGCATCGTTGAGTCATCTTCGATTCTTCTAACACGGACGATCGGTTCGAAAGAGACCCGATCGAACCTTCGAATCGGGAGTTAGCCTTAGTTGAGCTGGCGTATCCCAACGATGATGAATTTAAAATATTCACACATTTCACATTATTATCAATAAGGTGAAATACTAATGAAATCAATAAAACAAAAATGTTAATATTAAAATTATAAACAAACAATTGTAGATCATAAGATAATGAATCTTAATTTATTTTATGAACATTATAACCATTACAAAAGAATTTTTATAATAATTAAAATAAGTATATCTAAGATTCATAATTATTTAATGTAATATCACACAAAAGAAAAGATATAAATTAATCATATTTTTTATCGGTAACACAAATATACCAGATGTTATATTTAACATTACACATTTATAATTTAGTTTTAACTCAACTTCAAGATGATCGGTATATTTATAACTTTACAATTTAGTATAATATATACTCTAGCATGCACATATATAATTTATTCCATGGCTTCATATAATAGCCATTATAATGCTGCGATAGTATCGTGATGATTTTTGAAAAACCTTCATTATATTTTAATAGTACTATTACACTAGTGTGTCACATTTCAAGAATAATTTAAAATAGATAAATAATCATATCTATGCATTGTGCGGGCTATATACTATTATACTAGTAGTTTAAGATATATAAATCTAATTACAATAAGGTATTATTTTTTTTAAAAAAAGGAAGATGCATTGGACAATGGTAGGATAACAAAATTCATGAGTATCTTATATAGATTATTCATGAATCCTTGACATAAAATATAATCCATATCCTAAAAACAATTAAGAGAGTACTAGGTTATAAAAGCTACAACCTAATTTGTAGTAGCCTTAACCTTGCTATACACATGCATTGTGTCGAACCGTAGCTCGTATCCAATATTCTAAAAGGAATGTCCCCGTTAGAAGGCCGGAAACTATTGTCTTAAGCCATTTCAGAGCCCAACGATAATGCGCACTGGCGAGCCTGAGGGGCTTTGCACCTGAGCCGACTCGCATCAAGCCAGATCGCACTCAAGTGGCAAGCTGGTGGTCGGTCCCAATTAATCCATTCGACCTACAGGGCCGAGCCGACTCTCCATTATTTCAAGATCCAAGTCGACCCTCCGAGGAACGACCTCCGGTCGTCAGCCACCCCCATGCGGCAACCCCACATGGGTTCCATGGGTGTGCGCTGGCATCGAGCCAATATTCCCCCCTGCCCAGCGACACCCGGGGGGCTGCATGTCGATTTGAACTTGCAACCTCGCTCTGATATCAACTATCGGACCGTAGCCCCTAACCACCATTCTAAAAGGAACGTCCCCATTAAAAGGCTGGAAACTATTATCTTAAGCCATTTTAGAGCCCAGCGGTAACGCGCACTGGCGGGCCTGAGGGGCTTCGCACTTGAGCCGACCCGCATCAAGCCAGATCGTACTCAAGCGGCAAGCTGGACAGTCAGTCCCATTTAATCTATTCGACTTGCAGGACCGAGCCGACTCTTCATCATTTCAGGATCTGAGTTGACTCTCCGAGGAATGGCCTCCAGCCGTTAGCCATCCCCATATGGCAACCCCACCTAAGTCCCACGGGTGTGCATTGGCACCAAGCCAACACATTGCTTCAAATATTTATTTGAGCAGGCATTCAACAAATATCTAATAATAGTGAGTTACATTAATATATAAGGAAGGATATTTTAAGATCCATCAAATGAGTATACAAGGATCTCCCTCAAGCCAAATCATAGTGTGTAAGTAGTTAACTACTATAACTATCCTTTCCCACACTGCTCGAAGCTTAGTTACAAGAACTGAAGTCGTTGCCAATCACCATCCTCCTACAATAATGAGTTTACTATTATCATTATGTATATGAGGAGACCCTGACCTCTCACTCACACCAACGATCGCGGATCCCAGGATAAATCCTGGATTTAATCAAGTCACCATAAGGATCCTTCCTTGAACCAAGGACCAGTTAGTAGTGAGGCAAGGCCTCTATCAACCGGGCTACCACCTTAGCAGTTATGATAACTTCTTTGCCTAATCTAATCCAACCAGTATTATCTATCTGATCTAACTCGAGGCAGGCATGGGTATTGGCTTATCAACCCTGTTGTGATAAGCCGACTCAATAAAAGGAAGCTATCGGTTCAAAGGCCCAATTAATCCTTTCTAAACCGGTCACCCAAATCGGAAGACCTGAAGACAACTCCGAAGCCCGATAAAATGATGATTTGACATTACTACACTAATCACAGCATTGGATCAGTCTTCGTCCTGTGCCGAAGAGGTCGAATATGAATTATATCCCTGATCCATGCTATTCCTGAATAATTAGCTAGTCCTTCGGGTCAGTTCGAAGAAGACAGTTAATTCATCTCCCCACTTGCTCCGAAGAGGACAAGTCCGAAGTAGTACTCCAGCCTACATCGAAGAAGGTAGCTCCAAAACAGATGGCCAAGATATCTTCGGCTTACTCCGAAGAGGATAGGTATGAAGCAAATGGCCTGCTTGATTTCGGTCCTTTCTGAAAGAGTGGCTCTGAAGTAAATTCCTGGTTAATCTCAACTTAAAGTTACCGAAGTGGGTTTGGTTGTTATAACTAACCACGTGGCCAATAGCACTGGCTTCAACAATATTATGATAACCAATATCCGATAGCAACTATTTTTGGTTATGGGGATGTTAGACTAACAACCCCCCCTAACTGAAGTCATGCGGATCTAACTGCATTCAATTACATCTACTCCTATAAATATCGGTAAGAGGGGACTCTCACGATAAGCAATCCCAGGCAAGTCAGAGCCAGTCCAACACTAGCTCTCACGACGCCCCACCAGCTCTTTCCCTTGATTCCATTTGCTTTCCTCCTTGAATTCTCTATTATGTGGCCTGGATCTTACTGACTTAAGCATCAGAGTGTCCCCCACCGGAGAAAATCCGGTCAGGAACTTGTTTTACAGGGAATCCGAGAGGTGAACCAGTGATCCGGATACTTCGACTAGTCTGCAGGGATTCAACGTCAACAGATTGGCGCACCAGGTAAGGGGGCATTTATCATTCTCCTCTTGGAAAGGAGAATTCAGAGAAACAATAATGGTGAAAGGAAAAGCTCAAAATGCTTCAACAAGCAGAGGACACCCTCCCTCTAAGAGGGGTGATCCTCTGGTGGAAAACAGCATGCCACCACCTATACTCGCTGTGGGACAACAGCAATTTGAGGCTTTCATGAACCGGGTTGATGCTTTAACAACTATGGTTCAAAACTTCTAAGAAGTGGGACTCCAAGCGAGACACCCACTAGCCACCTCTAGACATAGCCATCGATCCAAGGGGAGAGGAGATCTTCACTACGTGCCCACCTGACACTCTTCTCAAGATCGACTATCATGTGAGCATCGAAACTCCCAGCATCACGGGCAGGCCGATAATCGACCCGATAGGAAGAGAACTAGGTGATCTCCCTCGATTTCTTCCGAAGACTCTATATCTGAAAGTGCTAGGAAAAAAGAAACCCACTATGATTACGAAGAGAAGTTCAAGATGCTTGAATCACGGATCGCAAGGCTCCGTGATTAACGAAGGGACAGCGAGATCATAGCTTATGACTCGCAGCCTCCTTTCACTTCTAGAATAATGGAGGAAATTATCTCTCGACACTTTAAGATCTCTCAGATGGAATCTTACGACGGGACCACTGATCCTCTCGATCATCTAGGCAGCTTCAAGGCCTACATGATGGTACAAGGAGCCTCCGATGCATTACATTGCCTAGCTTTTCCCGCCACTTTGAAGAAGGTGACTCGAATGTGGTATTCGAGCATACACCCAGGTACCATCAATTCTTTTTCTGAATTAAAAAAAATATTCATCTTATATTTCAGGACCTGTCGTAAAATGCCCCGCAACACGGACAGTTTGTTCCTCCTTCACCAAAATGAAGGAGAGAACCTTAATGATTATATTGCAAGGTTCAACTCCACCACCCTTGAGATCCCCAATCTCAACGAGTACGTATCATGTTGGCTTTGGAAAAAGGTCTCCGATCATCCAAGTTCACATTCTTCCTGGATAAGAGGTTTCTAACAAGCTACACTAAACTCTTATCAAGAGCCCAAAAGTACGTAGATGCTGAAGAGTAAGCGATGAATCAGTGCCTGATCGAAGGGAAGTCCATTCCCAAGAAGAAAAGCAACAAGGGGTCAAATCCCTCTGTACCCCCCAATAATGATGACTCTACTTGACGATGCAGTCCTAAGCCCAAGGCATTAGGTGGAAGATTTGATTCCTATACTCCTTGAACCTCCCGAGGGAAAAAAAAATTGGAGTTAGAGAAAGAAAGCTACTTATAAAGGCCGCGTCCTATGAGGACATCCTCCACTATGAGGAACAGGAATAAATATTGCCGATTTCACAGGGATCATGGCCACAATACCGAAGAATGCTTCCAACTAAAGGATGCCATAGAAGACTTGATCAAGAGAGGGTATCTAGGAAAGTACGTCAGCCATCCAGGACCTCGAACTGAAGCTACTGCCCCTCAAAGGACTGTCGAAGAAGCTGAACTACCCAACCATAGGCCAACCGATAGGAGGGTAGGCATGCTCAATCGACGAACTAACTGGGGGAGCGAAGTCGAAGAAGATGCTTCGAAGAGACTCAAAAGCAACAATTCCATATGCTTCTCTGACGACGATTTACAAGGAGTCCAGGTTCTCCACGAAGACCCTGTTATAATTTCGGCTGTCATAGCCAAATACGATGTAAGGAGAAACTTGGTGGATAATGGAAGTTCTACTGAAGTTTTGCTGTATGATGCCTTTCTTCGAATGGGTTTGACATGAAATCAACTACAAAAGTCTCCCATGCCTTTGACTGGGTTTAGAGGCAACCGAGTCAGAGTCGAAGGAAAAATAATATTACTTATAACCCTTGGCACCGAACCACATCAAAGAATGCTCTCCATCAACTTTATAGTAGTGCAAACACCATCGACTTATAATGCCATCTTGGGACGACTCGCCTTAAACAAATTTTGAGTCATAGTCTTGACATATCATCTTCTAGTGTAGTTCCCCATTAGAATTGGTATCAGAGAAGTAAGAGGAGATCAGCGAGTCACCTGACAATGCCTAGTGATACAAGACAAGCAATCATCTGATCCCATGACACTAGATCAACTGGATCCAAGAGATCGGACTGAAGATTATGGGGAGTCCATTAAGAGAACCATCTTCGTACCTCTAGTCGAAGACGATCCAATGAGAACTGTGCAGATCGGGAGTCTGCTAGATGAAGAAATAAAGGCAAGGCTGATCCACTTTCTTTGGAATAATGCCGATGTCTTTGCCTGGTCGGCTTCGGATATGCTAGGAATTTTGGCTGAAGTAATTACTCATCGATTGGAAGTTGTCTCTGGTTGTAAGCCAGTTTGACAGAAGAAGAACTTTGCCCCAGAAAGACAGAAAGTGATCAACGAAGAAGTCAATAAACTTCTTAAAGCCAGATTTATCAAAGAAATATACTATCCTGAGTGGCTGGCTAATGTTGTAATGGTGAAGAAAGCTAATGATAAGTAGAAGATCTGTATTGATTATACGGATCTTAACAAAGCTTGCCTAAAGGATAGTTTTCCTTTTGCAAAGATAGATCAGCTAGTTGATGCCACCGTAGGTCATCAGCTACTAAGCTTCATGGATACTTTCTCTGGATACAATCAGATCTAGATGGATCCCGAAGATGAAAAGAAGATAGCCTTTATAATAGAGAAATGGCTTTACTGTTATAAGGTAATGCTGTTCGGACTGAAAAATGCTGGAGCGACATTCCAAAGGCTGATAAACAAAATTTTCGAAAGGCAATTAGGAAGGAACACGAAGGCGTATGTCGATGATATGATTGTAAAGAGCATCCTTAAAGACGATCACATCAATGATTTAGAAGAATCTTTCGATGCCCTACACGTCATCGGATGAAGCAGAATCCTACCAAATACATTTTTGGGGTGACTTCAAAGAAATTCCTAGGATTCTTGGTTACTAAACGAGGAATAGAGGCTAATCCAAAAAAACTCAAGCTATCCAAAGCATGAGGCATTCTTCTTGCAAAAAAAAAGTATAGCAATTGATGAGAAGAATCGCCTTCCTGAGCCGATTCATCTCCCGATCAGCCGAAAGATATCTTCCTTTCTTCAAAGCTCTTCGTCAATCCCAAGGTTTTGAATGGTCTGAAGATTGTCGGCTTGCCTTCAAAGAATTGAAGAAATATTTAGAGAATCCTCCTTTACTTTCCAAGCCTCAAGAAGGGCAAACCCTCTATTTATACCTCTCCGCTTCGGATGAGGCAGTCAGTTTAGTGCTTGTTCAAAAGGGAACCGATAATCTCTAAAGGCCAATCTATTACACTAGCAAAGTATTACATGATGCCAAAGTAAAATATCCTAGAGCGCAAAAACTTATCTATTCACTGGTGATCATGGCCAAATGCTTGCGGCCCTACTTCCAAGCCCACACCATCATAGTCTTGACAGACCAACCCCTAAAAGTGATCCTCCGATGTCCAGATACATCTGAAAGGATAGCCAAATGAATTGTTAAGCTAGGTGAGTTTGACATCATCTTCCAATCTAGATCTGCAATGAAGGCACAAGTATTAGCCGACTTCCTGGCCGAATGCACATGGGGGCAAGAGGGCAATCTGCAGAATGCCGAAGAGAAGGAAGCCTTCAACAAGGATTCTGAATCCATATGGATACTTCATATGGATGGAGCTTTCAATTCTATGGGATGTGGAGCTAGTCTTATACTGGCCGGTTCGAATGGGCTCACCGTAGAGTAGAGTATGCTCTCTGTTTCTCCTTCCATGCTTCGAACAACGAGGCAGAATATGAAGCTCTATTAGCATGACTCCAAATCGCCAAGGAATTAGGAATTCAAAAAATTCAAATCTTTTCAAATTCTCAGCTGGTGGTGAACCAGGTGAAAGGTGAATTTGAAGCTTGGGATCCTACTATGATCCAATATCTAGGAAAAGTGCGAGCCTTAGTTTCCCAGCTAGAACTCTTTGAGATTGCCTATATGCCACGAACGGAGAACTTCCGAGCCGATGCCCTGTCCAGGCTCGCCACTACCACTCCAGACTCCTTCGGTCACACCTTCATAGAATACCTCAAACTCCAAGTATAGCTGATGAAACATTAGAGGTATACCAAGTTGAGCATGAGCCCAGCTGGATGGATCCTATTCTCAAGTTCCTGAATGAAGGTACTTTGCCCAAAGACAAGACTGAAGCCAATCAAGTTTGCTAGATGGCACCTAATATATTATCTTAGACAAAACTTTATACAAAAGATCCTTTACACAGCCTCTATTAAAATGTCTAGGGCCGTCAGTTGCTGATAATGCCCTAAGAGAGGTGCATGAAGGTATATGTGGAGACCATCTAGGGGACAGATCTCTAGTTCACAAAATAATACGCCAAGGCTATTATTGGCCTACTATTCAAAAAGACTGCCAATTTTGTCCGAAGATGCGATCAATGTCAGAAATACTCCAATATTCAAAGACAACTTGCAAGTTAGCTGACTCAGTTAGCTGCGCCATGGCCTTTTGCCCAATGGGGAATATACATTCTTGGTCTGTTCCACCCGACCTCAAGATAATGAAAGTTTCTCATCGTAGCCATTGACTACTTCACCAAATGGGTAGAAGTCAAACCTTTGGTGCGTATTATCGAAGGAAAGTCGAAAGCTTCATGAGGAATTTCATTATCTTTTGATTTGGGATCCCTCATGCCATCATCACTGACAACGGGCGACAATTCGATAATCCGAAGTTTGAAGACTTCTGCACCCAATACCATATAATCCATAAACTAACCTCTGTCAATCATTCTCAGTCTAACAGGGAAGCCGAAATGATAAACATGATTATTCTTCATGGTCTTAAGACTAGGCTAAATGATGCCAAAGGGCTCTGGGCCGAATAGTTGAATTCAGTTCTTTGGGCATATCGAATAACTCCCAGAATAGCTACTAGCGAATCTCCATTTCACTTAGCTTGCAGCACCGAAGCGATCCTCCCTGTGGAAGTTACTTTACAGTCCTTAAGGATTAACCACTACAAGGAATCCAAAAATTTGAAGCGCTGAAGAGCGGATCTAGATCTACTACAAGGCACCAGGCTACATGCCCATATGAAGATGGCTGCATATACTGTCAAAAGATCGCCCGATAATACAACTCTTAGGTGAAAGAATGGGCCTTCTGACCTGAAGACTTAGTATTGCGAAGGTCTGAAGTATCCAAGCCAACGGAACAGGACAAGCTTTCCCCCAACTGTGAAGGCCCTTACCGAATCAGAGAAGTCATACATCCAGGAACTTACCGCTTGAAACCCTGGATGGCTCCCCACTACCTCGATCTTGGAATGTAGAAAATCTTCACAAATACTATCAATAAAGGTTCTTTGAAAGACTTCAATGAAGCATCCATGCAAAGGCACAGGGATGGCCTAAATGGCCTACCCTATGGTAAATCCGACGATGTGCCGAGGTGGGCCTAACCAGCATATCTTACTCTCTACTAAGGGCACAGGGATGGCCTAAATGGCCTACCCTATGGTAAATCCGACGATGTGCTGAGGTGGGCCTAACCAGCCTATCTTACTCTCTACTAAAGGTACAGGGATGGTCTAAACGGCCTATCCTATGGTAAATCCGATGACATGCCGAGGTGGACCTAACCAGCCTATCTTACTCTCTACTAAAGGTACAGGGATGGCCTAAATGGCCTACCCTACAAGAAATTCAACGACGTGCCAAGGTGGGCCTAACTAGCTTATCTTACTATCAATCAAAGGCACAGGAATGATCTATGCAACCTATCTTACGGTAAAATCGACGACATGCCGAGGTGGGCCTAACCATCCTACTTTATTACTATCAATAAAATTACCTAAAGATGGCTTTATCGGCTTACCCTAACGGCAAATCCAATCAAGGCAAGCAGATAAGTCTCTCTACGACTTCAACAAGTTCAGACTTTCCTATTCAAGACAGAGACATATCCGATTAAGGCCACCATGAAGTCTTGGGATTCTTTATAAAAATGCCCCTGTTCAGTATTTATAATGCTGAATAGCTCATATTTAGAATTATTGTGGAGCACATTTGTCCAACAAAAAGAAATACTTCTACATCAAGCAAAGAAGATTTTCATTCATCAGGAAATTTAGTACATACTCCCAAGAGGAAGCCGATTTACATCAATGTAAAGAAAAAAGTTACATTAAGACTGTTTCTTTTCAGCCAATCCGGAAGCAAGAGTAGAAGTCTCCTTTATAATATCTTCATTGATTGGGGGAGCTGGCACTTCGTCAGCCAGATTTTTTACTTCCTTTTCCCCTACATCATCATCAGTGATGGCCAGGAGTCAGGCATCTAAGTCTGGGTAAATCTCCATGATTTTTTTCAGGCAATCCATATAGCTGATGTGGTAATTCTCCACTCCTACTTCATGTATTTTATCATCGAAGGCCTTGGATCTCTCATATGCCTCGACAGCTTGGAGAGCGTCTTTCTCGGCCCGTTCTGCTTTTTGTTCAGTCAATATTACCCTCTACTCCAAAATGGTGATTCTTTTCTTTAGCTCGGCTCTATGAGCCGCCGCCTCTTTGGCATTTCGAAGACTGTCCTTTATCAGCAGTTCGGCCGAGATTAGCTTTTTACATTTTTTCTCCAAGTCAGCCACAAGCTCCGTCGCATACATCTGGACCACCCTTAAATATTTTTCTAAAGAATAGTTGGCTACTGTAGCCTTACTCAGTTGCCATTCAGCAGCAACTCAGAGTTCTTTGGCTATTTTCTTTTTGGCCTCGGCTGATGCCAATTGGTTCCTAAGATTTTTGTTCAGGTTGGCCGATTCACCAAGGCTCCCTTCCATTAGAGAGATGTCATGGACAGTTGTTAAGAAAAGCGTGCGCAAGGTCAGCACTAGAGATACAGATCTACTAAAAAAAAATTGAACTGCTTTCATACTCACCTACAAAATCTTGGGGTAAATGGAGGAAAGATTATCCTCCAATCCTTGCCTTCGCGTCGTTGCCCAATCCTTTTGGAGAATGGTGGCTTTCAACAAAGTCTTCGCCAGTCTTAGGTTATCAAGACTAGCATTAGCGACTAGTATATTACAACTTCCAAAGCCCTCCCTTTCAGCAGTTTGAGGTGGAGGCTTGATGTCTTCATCAATAAGTGGAGCCTTACCTTTATCCTGTGAGCTTGGCTCCTGAACGGCTCTACGACAGGTGCCGTCGGATGTTCAATTGAGCATCCTGGTGAGGGGATGTCATCCTCTTTTGAGAAAAATTATATGTTAATGGGGACTTTATCCCCAACTGAAACTTGTAAAAAAGATTGGATGCGAAGCCCTAAGAGGCATCAGTCGATTCGACGGGAGAATAATCAAATTGTCAGCCACGATCCGCATGACCGCATCTGACGGCCAAGATGGAATTCGTACGCGATATCAAGTGGATGAGATAATGCCACATCCTCCATCCAAACTAAAGCCGAAGAGATAGCCAAATCATCATAATGGAAGGAAGAGACATGACTCGCTAGCCTGCATCTCCTTTTCAAGAGCCAACTGGAAAGCGACACCTATCCCTAGCACGACGATCAAGTCAGAAGTCAGTTATTGCAGCCGACTAAATCGAAGATTTGCCATCATTGGACATAACTTTTCCATCGGTAAACGATAACCCATGATACTCCCACTTTTCAAAACAAATAATTATTTTGAATCTGGGAGTGGGGGGCAACTATTGTGATAAGCCGGCTCAATAAAAGGAAGCTACCGATTCAGAATCCCAATTAATCCTTTCTGAGCTGGTCGTCCAAGCCAGAAGATCTGAAGATAACTCCGAAGCCTGATAAAGCAATGATTTGACATTACTACACTAATCACAGCACTGGGTCAGTCTTCGGCCTATGCCAAAGCGGCCGATTTTGAAGTATATCCCTGATCCACATTGTTCCAGAACAATTAGCTAGTCCTTCTTGGCATCAGTCTGAAGAAGACTGGTCTGAAGAAGACAGTTAATTCATCTCCCCGCTTGCTCCGAAGAGGACAAGTCCGAAGCAGATACTCCAGCCTACTCCTAAAAAGGCAGCTCTGAAACAGATGGCCAAGATGTCTTCGACTTACTTCGAAGAGGAGAGATACGAAGCAAATGGCCGGCTTGATTTCGGTCCTTTCTGAAAGAGTGGCTCTGAAATAAATTCCTGGTTAATCTCAACTTAAAGTTATTAGAAGTGGGTTTGGTTATTATAACGAACCATGTGGTCAATAGCACTGGCTTCAACAATATTGAAATAACCAATATCCGACAGCAACTATTTTTAGTTACGGGGATGTTAGACTAACCCCCCTAACTAAAGTCATGCGAACCTAACTACATTCAGTTACATCTACTCCTATAAATATCGGTAAGAGGGGACTCCCGTGGTAAGCAATCCCAGGCAAGTCAGAGCCAGTCCAGCACTAGCTCTCACGATGCCCCACTAACTCTTTCCCTTGATTTCATTTGTTTTCCTTCTTGAATTCTCCATTCTGCGGCCTGGATTCTTAATGTCTTAAACATCGGAGTGTCTCCCACTGGAAAAAAATCCGGTCAGAAACTTGTTTTACAGGAATCCGAGAGGTAAACCAGCGATCCAGACACTTCGACCAGTCTGCAGGGATTCAGCATCAACAAACCCATATCCACTTCATTACCATAAAAAAAATAGTTTCAGCCAATGGCCGAGAAGAAATGGCTAAAAAAATTATTTTAAAAATGAATTAATGGCAACCGTTTTTTAAGTTATTAACTTAAATTTAATTTTAGACAATGATTTTAAAGTAACATTCTTCAAATGTTATCTTAGGATACGATGACTATGCAATAATTTTTAAATGCCATTATATTAAAGTTTATATTTTAGCATTTTTGTTTTCTACCATTGCCAACGCATTTGTTTTTATGCAATGATTAATTATAGGTGTTATCTAAATTAGTATTTTTTGTAGTGACTAAAATAGCTGTTGTATAAAAATATAATTTTAAATAATAGCTTTATGGTCGTATCATAAATAGATATTTTAAACAATAATCTTTACAAATATTGTTTTCAGTCGTGATCCATAGCAGTAGTTAAAATAGTTGTTGTATAAAATAATTATTTATAGCAGATAATATAGCCATCGCAGAAAATGAAGCTCTTCCATAACAAAGTTTATAACCTTGTATTAAAGTGAAACTTTCGTCCAATGACTTATATAACTA
The DNA here is from genome assembly GCA_021397845.1 of Areca catechu. NCBI lineage: Eukaryota > Viridiplantae > Streptophyta > Magnoliopsida > Arecales > Arecaceae > Areca > Areca catechu. Next base: position 43,328,007 of record CM038047.1, on the reverse strand, counting down.
TTGGCTAAAATGATGATTTTTAACAATCATCTTGTTAAACATATTTTCCTCCTAAGAGATATCCTTCCATGTTTAGTTGCTCTTATTTGGGAAGTATATTGATATGTAATCATGTTTGGCTAATCCTAATTATGATATTTTGTAGGCATTTATCTTATGTACATTCTCAAGTGTATATTTAATGGGATGAATCCCAAGTATAATATAATCAAGAATTCAAGTTTCTACATGGTATCAGAGCAGGTTAGCTATTCCATTTTATTCCTATTTATCCCAAACTTATTCCAATCTTATTTTTACTTTTTTCTTGTCCCTTTCCTCTTTCAACGATGACCTAATACCTAATCAAAACCATGCCACCGTCCCTAACCAAATCTCCCACGCCTCCCGCCAGACCTCCATCCTCTCTTGGACACCGCCCCCCCGCCAGACCTCCTCTCTCGGCCCCAGTCACCGCCGTCACTGCCATGCCTCTCGCTGCAACTCCCAAGCTCACTGCCCCTCCCAAGCCCACCGCCCCTCGCCGCTCGGTGCCCCCCTCGCCGCTCGGTGCCCCCCTCGCCGCTCGGTGACCCCATCGCCCCTCCTAGCCCACCGCCCCTCCCTGCCGATGCCCCAGCCCCCGCTGCTGCCGCCTACCACTGCCCAGCCCCAGCCACCGTCTCCCTCCAGATCGCCCGTGCTCTGGCCCCGCTCCTAGGGTCCCTACCCCACCGACTCCGACCGCATCCTTCGTCTCGGGCGTGCTGCGCTCCGTCGTGCCCCCATCCTCCTTCCCCTCTTCGATCGCTGCTACATCCCCTACCGGACCAGCCTTGCCGGCAACCCCGTCTTCTTCGTCAACGAGTCCCGCCTCCATTGCTGTGACTTCGACCTCTCCGACTTCTTTTGCCATGGATCTGCCCGTGCCGCAGATCCGTCCGCCACCGTGATAGACAGGGTTGCCGATCACCCCTTCCCTACCGATCGACGAGCCCTCATCGCTGCCCCGCCCGTCTGGGACCCTGCTATGTCTTCCATTGCTGCCCTGTTCTGCTCTTTTATGGCACTCCTCTTCGCGGGAGCTTTGCGGTGGATCTGCTGGATCTGCCTACCTTCGTAGATCCTCCTCCATGCATCTCTCGACCGGCCGGATCCAATTTCAGCGACTGCTCCTCTGCTGACGGTGCCATGATCCCTCTCCATGGCAGCTGATCTCGCATAACCTATTATCATCAAACTAGATGGGGCCAATTACAGTCAATGGTCCTATATGATGCGCATCTTTTTGAAAGGTCGAGGACTATGAAAATATGTCACGGGTGCACTTCCATGTCTAGTTGAATTTGGGGATGCTTTTGATTAATGGGAGATCAACAACAACAAGATCATGACTTGGATTTCCAATTCTGTGAGTCCATCTATCAGCTTGCACTTCAGCAAGTTTGACACTGCACAGGCAATCTGGGACTTTCTTGCCAAGCGGTACAATTAGACAAAATTTTCCCTAAAGTACAAACTTGAACTGGATATTCGCAATCTCAAGCAACAATCGGCACAATCTGTAGCTAATTTTCATTCTCAAATGTCTCTAATTTGGGATCAACTTGCTCTAATTGGACCCATGATGCAGAACTTTATTATCAGTTTTGAGAAGAATTTTGTCTTGTCCAGTTCTTAATGGCTCTTCGTGATGAGTTTGAGCTTGTTCGAGCATCAATTCTGTACCGCCCTCCTCTTCCTTCTATTGACACTACTCTTTCTGAGTTGATTGCTGAAGAAACTCACAGCCAGATCGTTTCTTCCAACTTTGATACCCCTCTTCTTTTATCTACACGGGTCAAATCGAAGGGATTGTCTCGATTTCAATGCCACTCATGCAAGAAATTTGGCCATCTTGCTCGAAATTGTCCAGGCTCTGATTCTTGCATTCCGAATACATCTTCCATGTAGTGCACATACTGCAAGAAGGTTGGACATGTTGTTTCGCATTGTTCCCATCCAAATTCCAACCACATACGAGCTAAGACTCGAAGTTCTGGAGATCGCCCTTCCTCTATTACTGCTACTGTCATGCTAGACCCTACCGCACAGGCGGTCACCTCTCTTACTCATGATGATATCCAGGCAATGATACATCAGGCTCTCTCTGTTGGTAATCCTGTAACCTCTTCTTTTGACACCTCTCCTTTGCCAGGTAAGTGGTTTTTTTGATTCTAGTACCTCAAACCATATGACTTTCAATTCCGATATTTTTCAACATGTTTCCCCTCTTCATTATCCGCTCCAGGTTCAAGCTGCAAATGGTTCTCTCATTACTACTAGCCATAATGGAACCATTCATTCTGATACCCTATGCCTTTCTAATGTTCTCCTTGCTCCACAACTCTCTCTGAATCTTATTTCCATTGGCCAATTATGTGAGCAAGGCCTTACCGTTATCTTTTCTTCTTCTGGCTATGTTGTGCAGGATTGCTCGACGGGAAAGGAAGTTGGGACTGGCCGTAAGGTTGGTCATCTTTTTGTTCTGGATCGGCTTTATGTTCCTCCTGCCTTTGGTATTCACTATGTTGCTGTTGTTTCTCTCAATAATTCCTCTTGGCACAATCGTTTAGGTCATCCTTCCTTTTCCAAGTTATCCCACTTATTTAATAAAGGCTTATTAGGCTCTGTCTCTGAAGCAAAAGAATCATCCTGTATTCATTGTAAGTTATCTAAACAAGCTGTTTACCCTTCTCATTGAGGCACTCTATTACTACTGCTCCTTTTGATCTTATTCATTCTGATGTTTGGGATCCTGCCCCTGTCTCTTCTATGGGTGGCTCTAAATATTATGTTATTTTTATTGATGACTTCATATGTTTTACATGGCTATATCTTTTGCCTGTTCATTCTAATGTTCTAAAGGTTTATATTGAATTTGCCACCATGATTAGAATTCAATTTTCTAAACCTATCAAAATTTTTCGTTCTGATTTGGTGGCGAATATCTCTCAAAAGCTTTTAATGAATACCTTAAATCCCAAGGCACACTTTTGTAATTATCATGTGTTGAGACCCCTCAACAAAATGGTGTATCTGAACGCAAACATCGTCATATTATTGAACCGCCCGTACCTTGCTTCTTTCCTCTTCTATTCCAAAAGCCTGTTGGGGAGAAGCCATGAATACTGCCGTATATCTCATCAATCGCCTTCCCTCCCGTGTCATTTCCAATCTTTCTCCCTTTAAATGCCTTTATCATTCTCCCCCTTCCTATGATCATCTTCGTGTTTTTGGCTGTACTTGCTTTGTTCTTCTTCCCAAACATAAGTGTGACAAACTTTCCAAGAAAAATGCAATCTGCGTGTTCTTAGATTATGACCTCCAACAAAAAGGATATCGGTGTTATAATCCTACCACATGCAAACTACGCATTTCTCGACATGTCACGTTCTGGAAAAATATTCCTTTTTTCTCCTTATCCAACAAAGCATCTATATTTCCATGTCAAGAACCTCTACTAGATCCTTTTTCACCACTTCGTGAGGAACATGGACCACCTGACCAACCAGACAGGCCTGCTGTCATCCCCGCAACCAATCCCCCTGCAAGCAATCCGGCAACCACTGAGAGGCGGTATCTTGCTTGCAACCACAATCCACCATCCCGGTTGACAGACTATCATTGTTACTTATCCACCATTTTGCCTTTATATGAACCTAAGTCATATCAAGAGGCATCATCTAATCCTTCCTAGCAGAATACTATGTCAGAAGAACTTGAGGCTCTATAGAAGAACCATACATGGGACCTGGTCGATCTACCGTCTGGGAAATCAATTGTGGGTTGCAAATGGATATACAAGATCAAAACTAAGGCTAATGGTTCCATCGAGCGTTATAAGGCTCGTCTTGTTGCCAAAGGATTTACACAAGAATATGGCATCGACTATGAAAAGATCTTCGCTCCTGTTGCCCGTATGACTTCAGTCCGGACTCTACTTGCTATAGCTACTGCCAAAAGATGATCCTTACATCAACTTGATGTCAAAAATGCTTTTTATCATGGAGATATACCTGAAGAAGTATACATGATGCCGCCTTCTGGCTTACCTCATCAGCCTCATCAAGTCTGTAAACTTCGACGTGCTCTTTATGGTCTCAAACAGGTACCGCGTGCTTGGTTTGAAAAATTTCAAACCACTCTTCTTGGTTATGGATTTCTCTGGAGCCTTCATGACTCGACTTTATTCTATTGCCGCTCCTCTCATGGGATAGTTTTACTTCTTCTTTATGTTGATGATATGGTTATCACTGGAGATAACCAATAAGGCATTTATGATACCAAGCAATACTTGCACAAGTGCTTCAAAATAAAAGATCTTGGCTTATTACGCTTCTTTCTTGGCATTGAAGTCAACCATCAATCTGATGGTCTTTTCCTTTCTCAAGCTAAATATGCCTCTGATCTACTCATTCGTGCTGGCATTTCTGACAATAAAATTGTTGATACCCCCCTTGAGATAAATCTGAAGCTTCAGCCTACTGATGGAAAGATTCTCACTGATCCCACTAGGTATCGTTAACTTGTAGGTAGTCTCAACTACCTCACTATCACTCGGCCAGATATTTTTCATGCAGTTCATGTTGTCAGTCAGTTTATGTCTGCGCCTCGATCTACTCACTATGCTTCTGTGCTTCGGATCCTCCGATATATCAAAAGCACGCTATATCATGGGCTTCTTCTTTCCCTTCTCATCTAAATCTTCGTGCATACTCTGATTCAGATTGGGTTGGGGATATCACTGATCGACACTCTACCACTGGCTATTGCATATTTTTGGAAAACTCATTGATTGCCTGGAAAAGTAAAAAGTAGTCAGTTGTCTCTCGCTCCAACGCCGAAGCTGAATACCATGCCCTTGCTCATACTATTGCTGAGATTGTCTGGCTTCACTGGCTACTTAATGATATGGGTATTCGGTTATCTGCTCCAACGTCCATTTATTGTGATAGTCATAGTGCTATCCAAATCACACGCAATGCTGTCTTCCATGAGCATACCAAATATATTAAATTGACTGTCACTTTACTCGCCACCACTATCAGCAGCGAACTATTGATCTACATCATATCTCCACCAATCAAATTGCTGATTTACTCACAAAGTCTCATGGCAAGGAGCGCTACCACTACCTTCTCTCCAAACTTCATCTGCAAGAAGCACCTTCAGTTTGAGGGGAGGTGTTAAACATATTTCCGTCCTAAGAGATATCCTTCCATATTTAGTTGCTCTTATTTGGGAAGTATATTGATATGTAACCATGTTTGGCTAATCCTAATTAGGATATTTTGGTAGGCATTTACCTTATGCACATCCTCAAGTGTATATTTAATGGGATGAATCCCAAGCATAATATAATCAAGAATTCAAGTTTCTACACATCTATTTAACCATTACTTAAATTATTGGTGTTTAGCAATGATTTCTTTAAATATTATCTAAACTTGCGCGCGCTACTATTCTTTTGTTTTTCCGAAGGAGGCTACTAGGCTGCTTTTTTACCGTGGTTCTAAAATTTAAACTTATTTAAACAAATGGACAAAATAGAATTTCAACTTAACTTACGGCTCCCATTGATTCCATCGACCATGCATGTTTCATGGCCATTCATGAGCTGTTTGGCTACAAGGTAATGCTCGACCAGTTAATTAGCTGTTCACCTCAAAATTGAGACATATATGATGTAAAACCTTTAAGTCTTCATAAAAGGGCCTTTCATTTATGATTGTTGATTTTTTTTTTTTTAAAAAAAAAAAATTGTCACAATCCCGATTGCCTACCATCAATATAATAGGTTAGTCAGCTCTGTAAGTTTTGTTGTGTTGAATAATGTTAAACATGCATTACCAAAAACAGGAGGTTAAACGTACAATTCTCATTTCTTATTAAATGACAAGCTCTTCTTAGATCTAGCTGAGGGTGAAAGATTGTGCCATTGCAGTTACTTGGTACATACTAACAACCACTCTTGGTTCATTTCATGACTTTGAAAGGATTTATTTGACTTAAAAGTTACATTTCATGCAATTGGAAAGTAAGATTTGTCAACCTTTTTGTTATGGGATTGTTCTTCAAGAACAAATAACGAGTAAGTTTTTGCTTTCCTTTTCTGAATCAATGATGATGCAATGAAAACGAATTTGTGCATAACTTGTTGAAAAAGATTCAAGTGGTTGATCTGAATCACAATGTTGTTAGTGCGAAGACAGGAACTACATATATTCTTCGACGTACCGGCCAAGTATGGTTACTTTCTGAACCAACTAAAATGGTGAGGCCTGTGAGATGATACTGAAAGTTCACATTGGTGCTTTCAGAGTGGCTTGAGTATAATCTAGGGAGCCAGGACCGTTCCTCCATGTAACTGATAGTAGTAGATAATTATATTTGCTGACGGGGCAATAATTTTATTTGGCAACCGATTGATCCATTACTTGTTGATCTTTCGCTTAACTTTAATTTATAACTCTGGGAGTGATTGCAGGTTTTAGTTCAAAAATAAATTACCAAGTTCTATTTTCTTCATATCACTTTGCACCTGGTACATACTGTGTGATGCTGAGAAGCAATGTAATCTATGGTCTCAACGCTTAAGCAAACCTGTAATTGTAATGATGTTTTCTATTAGTAGTCTAATGTTTTAATCTTGGCAATGCTGAGATGTGTAGTTTCTTATTTGATTGTAATTTTTTTGATGATTCATCCTTATCACTGGAATAAGTGGCTAACTAATTTTGTACAGTGTTACAGATTGCCGAAGGAGAAGGTGGATACTTAGTCTGAGCAGTTTTTGAACACAGGCAACTTGATGACAACCAGCTATGAACAATTTGAAACCATTCTAGTTGGTCGACGATTATCTCTGTCAGCTGATCAGTTTTTTAGATTTCAAGATGAACCTTTCTAACCAGTCCGACCGATCCGCCATAACATGTAGTATCCCTTAAATAATTTATGAAGCAGTGGGCTGACCACCTCTGAAGAACTGTTCTTAATTGAGTGGAATTTTATATTGAAAGGAAATCTTTTACCTGTGTTTTTGGTGTGCATCAGCCAACTCCCTTCCCTCTCTCCCTCTTTCCATCACCATGCTGATCTTATCATGCATTGAAGAGTTTGTACTTCCTCCTATGGTCATCTCATCTACAGTACTTGCTGCGGGCTGCAGCTTGACCTTGAAAATAATAAGGTAAACCTGGACATCCTGCAAGACTGATAGGGTGAAGTTCACATAGAACGTCTTGACAGAGGATGCAAAGCAACACCAGAAGTCTGCATGCGGACTTTGTTTAATCTGACAGCTCTGTTCATGCAGTGCAAAATTTGAAATTGCACTACAACTCATAAATAGCAAAGTGAAGAACAACAAAGTTCACCAAGGAGGGCAGAGAAGGGAAGCAGCATACACTAACTTGGTGAAGGATTAATGCAATTGCCTACACTGTTTGGGATAATTGTGCATTGTAAATGCAAAGCACTTATATTTTAAAATTAAGATAAGTGGTAGTTCCCTGTGGTTTTGATGTGGAACGTTTTCTTTTTTCAAATATAGTCAATGGTTTTTATGACATGCAGCTTTATATGAATCTGAATCCTTTGGAATACTTTCTTTTCATTTCCCGTTGATCATGCACCAGGTTTTTAGAGTGCATAAGTATTTGGTGAAAGCGGGGTGGATGGTGGAGACATGGTTTCACTGGCAGATAACTAAGCCAGAGATGGCTGTGTTAGACCAGTAAAAGCGGCAGGCCATTGGGGGTTTGGATGACGAGAAAGACATTAATACGACCTATGAGGGCATGTATTTAATCCTGTATTTATTCACCAGAAAAATCTTGATACTTATAAAGAACTTAAAAACCCAAACAATACCTTCCCACTAGTCTTTCTGGATGGGATTTTTAGTTGTTACAAATAGCCCATGACCTATGTTGATAAGTAGACACCGCAGTATGAGCCATTGGGATTGACCATATGAATTAGTCATGATATTTATGATTGAATTTGAATGAATTATGATCCTTGGCCTGAGGAGGATGCTAAGATTTAAATGGAGTATATAAAGATCTATGCAGGCATGTGTCTAGTCTTGCATTGATTATTTACTTATAAAATTTTGGATACTTATATAAGTTGATTGAGGTTTAGATCGTTGAGATGCATGTATTCTTTTTACTTTCATATGTATTGAACGGAAGCTTGGATTTTGAACGGTTGTTAATTTTAATCAACGTAGCAATTAGTCTTAGGCTTTATTGGAGATTTTATCTCACCTGAGGAATAAGAAAACAAACTAATTAGGAACCAACATCAAGTTAAGAGCCTACATTATTATAATACCCACAAGCATTGTCTGTAGAAATAGGACATTGTCTGTTTTTTAAATTATAGTGACTTGCAGCTGATTGCTTTCTCTCTCTCTCTCTCTGCATCTCTGAACTGAATGGATTAGCTTTAGCAAACCAATTATCGAGAAAATCAAAGATAGAGACTAATTAAATAATTAAAATCATTGGTCAAGTTTCATTTACAACAATAAGTAGATACAGATCAACCAGCACAGTAGTGGGTGCATGGAGGGCTTTCTTTTCGTCCATAACCTACATTAAAAGCATACTCATCTGGACCAGAATCTCCTGAGCTATAGGTGGAACGGTGGAAGCCAATCACACAAATTTCTCTTCTTAAGGTGGGTTAGTATTAATATGCACCGTATATCGAACATTTTCTGGTTGAGATTGGGAGACCATTTGGGGGTGGCCACGTTCAGGATCTAACCTCCCCCCCCCCCCCCCCTCTCCCTCCTTTATTTTTTACCAAACGAAAAAAAAAAAAAAAGGTGGGTTAGTTGTGTCCCATCTTCTTCTGTCATCCATGGTGGAGTTTTGATCGGATAAGCTGATCAGTGCAGGGCAAAACACTTCCAAGCACATACCAACTTCTTCAGTCAAGAGCTTCAAGAACAATGCCTCCAGCACAAAACCATTAGCTCTTCCTCTGTGGGTGGACTGGGATGACCAAATGTATCCAAGATCATATAAAGTTTTTTCCTTCGATGACAATATTAGCATAACATGGAGGCATGGATTGAATTGGATTAGAAAGTTCATTATTCTGTCCTATTAATCTAATTAGCTTAAAAAAAATATGAAAGCTTTTTTTTTATTTATTTCAGTCGACGCCCATCTTTATCTTGGAATATCCGCAGCGACAAATCAGCAAACAACTATAAGACAACTAGATTTTACACACCAAGGTCAGCAAGATAGGCCCTTCTTACCTGCAATTTGTCAAGGAACATAGAAAAGTAAGGCACAAATGGATTGATGTTGAGAACCAATTAATCAAAAAATTTTCTCTGATCAGCAAATAGATCGAAGTCTTACATTAGATGGGGAAGGCCAAATTTCGAAGATATCAAGGCACGGTTTAACTTGTTCCTTCACTGGCCTAAGTTGACGACGTCTTCAACGACTCTAAAATTCAGGCCTTGATATACAATCTTTTTTTAAAATAATTGTTAAAATAATTAAAATATAATAACAAATGAGATATTTATTAAGAAGTTCTTTAAAATATTTTACAAAAATCATTACAATCATTTGAATCACTCAATTACACTTTGAATTAAAACAAAGCTTTCAAGTTGACATACTATTGGATGAGTTCAAGTGGATTCAAAATTCCATCTAGTTTAGAGAGCTTGTTTGAGTTCTGGTTGTGTGTCTTGGCTGAAGCTAAAGCTAAGCATCAGGTTGTTCTGGCTTGACTTTGTCATTGTAGGATTATGTTAGTTGTAAAGTATGATATATATATATATATATATACACTTTGAATTAAAACAAAGCTTTCAAGTTGACATACTATTGGATGAGTTCAAGTGGATTCAAAATTTCATCTAGTTTAGAGAGCTTGTTTGAGTTCTGGTTGTGTGTCTTGGCTGAAGCTAAAGCTAAGCATCAGGTTGTTCTGGCTTGACTTTGTCATTGTAGGATTATGTTAGTTGTAAAGTATGATATATATATATATATATATATATGATGTGTCAACATCTGTTGACGTGAAGTCTATACAGCCGCCAGTCGCATGGGTGGGGACTGCCACTTGGACGCGGTCCCCGGGTGGAAGATTGAGGTGAGCACTCCTGCCGAGGCGGCTCCCAGCAGGAGTCGTGCTCATGCGACTAAGACGAGCTCTCTTGTCGAGGTTAGCTCCCAGCCGAGGTCATGCTCATGAGGCGAGCCCTCCATTTGAGATCAGTGCCCGACCGGGGTCATGCTCATGCTGTCAAGGCAAGTTCCAGGACGGAGTTCTCCCAAGGCAGGACTCACCCCCATATTAGAAAGGCTAACAGAAATTCAAACCATGATGGAATGAAGCTGACCACACCCAGCCATGAATTCAAACTCTGCGACACGCCACCTGCAAACTCTGCACGAAGTGTGCTCCACCAGGCTTTGAGCCCCATGACGAGCTGCCACTCTGACAATCATGCAACTAGGGGCGGCAACCCTCGTAACGCAAATCTTCCCTAAAAGAAGTATTCTGTTTAGGCCGCAGGGCCCTGCGACGCTCGGACGGTCCCTCCAGCAACGGAAACATCCCGCCATGGCATGAGGCTCAGGGGCACAGCACCTACCACTCTTAAGAAAAACGACACCCCCAACAAAAGGATCGGCTCTGAAGGATTGGTCCGAGAGGGGGGTGGAAGAAGGAGAAGCTGCGAGCAGTGGCAAGCCCCTCCGGAGAAGACACCGAGAGAGGGCACACTGAGAAAGACACCAGGACGAAGCCCTAGATTCGGTCTGGGCCATCACACAAGGCATAAGGTCAGAAAAGAAGAAGGCGAGAGGTAGGCAAGCAAGTAAGGGAGAAAGGGAGACGAGGGAGCTGCCGGGCAAGGAGCTAGCTAGAAGATCCTCTCAAGCTCACCTATCCCATCTCCGTCTTGCCTCATAACCTCAATCTTACATTTTTTTACCCTCTACACGGAGAGTCCCCTGAAACTATCCGCCATAGAAGTTCTGTTCCCCTTGGTCGTCCCACTAACTCAATCGTCAAAGTGTCCCCGCCAGAATCCACGGCCCGGGTCTCCTCTTTTTTGCAGGCCGATCGGACCAAAGAGCCGACCCTCAAAGAGGAGGAAGCGCACCCGGCAGGAGGAGGCACCCAATGTAGCGGTGACGCACCAGAGCTACAGGCCACGACGATCCAGGAGGCAACAATATATATATAATAATATAATTTTTAAAATACTTAAAAATACTTTTTCATGGTGTGTGTGGCAGAATAATTTTGATATAATAAAATAATTTCAAATACAATAGAATAATGTTAGGAAGTCTGGCTTGGAAGACGGATATAACCACTACCCTAAAAGAGATTTGGCTTCTTTCTCGTGTGAAGAATGATTGGACCACATGCTCTCCTCCAAGGTATAACCTAAAGTCAACACTCCAACATCCACTGGTGGTACGATCTCAAACGGACATCGATCAGCTCATCTTCAGTCCAAAAATTTCAAAGTGAGAAAAGGTAGGAGAAAGAATTTAAAAAATTTTTAGAACAGAGGAAAATAGAGGAGGGAGCTTGAGATTTTTTTGGATGCTTTATAGGGCTATGGTAGAGGCCTATTTATAGGCTTAAAATCTCAGAGAAAATTTTCAAAAGATCCTCAACTAGCCGTTATGACCGTTACAAAATTAATTACAAAATTAAGTAATTAAAAGGAAAACAAAAAAAGAAAAAAAAGAAATGCATGGGCACACGCGGATCGTGCACCCGTTGCATGCATGGGGGAAGGGAAGCTCTATTATTTTGTTTTCTCTTTCGTAATGCACGTAACATTAACAATCCCTCACAAAAATAAAATAAAATTTTAGAATTTAAAATTATTAAACTCAGTAAATAAGTTAAGATTTTTAGATTTTTACTATGCTTAGTGCAAGTATCTTTTAGGTTTGAACTTATATTTAATATAAAATATACACTGTATGAAGATGAGTTGATTATAATACGGGGTAGCACTATCTAAGCTATGTGCTTGCCTTGATTTTCATGAGAGTTACTAGAGACTCATCCCGATCCCATAGTCGTGACATCACGACTACTCTCATTAAGGTAGATCCTTCAAGGATATGTGCAATGAAAATCGTACCTTGCTGAACTCATAGCCTTGGATATATTAAGAGCTATGCTCAATCTAACTGTCATAATAAACTATCTCCATCCCATCACTAACTGTCAAAGATCGTTTTTCTTTGAACCTTAACTATGGGATTGCCATGATGGTAGGGGTCCACTCTAGTGACTAATATGTGGACTTAAGTCCATCTCCCTCGATGTCTCAAATACCGTAGCCTTCGAAAGGTCTTTGGTCAAAAGATCTACCAGATTATTTTTTTTGATCTTATAAATTGTAGTGATATCATTTTTTTCATTTTATTTTTTTATAGCTTTATACCTGATCAAGATAAGATTATTAATTTTTTTATTAGTTCTTTGTTGATTTAACAGATCAATTAGAGCTCTACAATCATAATTTAGTTTTTTAAAAAAAATTTAGTTAAAGAATTGCTATATTACTAACCTCTGATTTATTACTAAGAATCTATAAGCATTGCTATTTTGGACATAGCCTATAAATACAGTATTTATAGTCTTAGATTCTAATTTTCTCTTTTTAGGTTCAAGATGTTAACCTTTGGCTAGGCACCCTCACATTGTGAGGAATTCAAGGTTAGGAGTATTCCCTTTTCAAAGTTTATAAGTAGTCTTTTAGACCTTCAACTACATGAACTTGGGATCCGGAGAAAGTAGAAGGTTTGTGAAGAGGCACCTTCTTCCGATGAAAGTAGTTTCTTGCAAGATAGTTTGTCCTCCTGCATATAAAATAGAACCTTTTGCTTGGACCTTGGACAGGCTTATTGGATCTAGTATTATTGGCTTTAAAGGTTTTACCCTTGGATTTGAACTTGTTTGGGATAGGACGGTTATGTTGGTTTGACTGATATTGATGGTTTGGTTGAAATCTAGTTTTGATTTTGGTTTAGTGTTGTTATTGGTATAGTATTGTTGGATTAGATTAGCTTGGACACTTGGAATTCTAATTTGCTGGGTTTTTGACCTATGTTGGTCTTCTATCTTGATTGAGTTTAGAAGTTGGGCTAGGATTAGCTCTCATTACTTTTGGAGCTGACGTTTTATAAAGCCATTCCAAGAAGAAGGCATTTTATCTAGAAGGCTGAAAACCTTAAATCCTTCAAAGAATTTATTTTCATTGGCTTGAAGTTTTCTAAGATACTTTTGAAATTAGTGAAGCTGGTCATTGATAGGTTTGTCTTCTACCATATTAAATCTAAGGAATAATGCATTGTTGAATCGTTCAACCCCAGCATCATCATGGCCATACTCAGACTCTAAAATATCTCACAATTCCTTCGTACTCTTAGTTGACAGGTAAATATCACAGAGTGAGTCGGATAGGGTACTAAGGATTCTACCTTTATATAAATAATCATCTTCAGGGATAGTTGGTATGGTTGAACTAGAGGAATAGGCAGACTGGTTAATCACTGACCAATTCCAAGATAGTTAGCCAAAACTTTATTTGGCTTTGCCATCTCCTAAAATGAGATCCATCAAAATATTCAGATTTAAGGCTAATGATGTCATCCCTAAGGGTTGCTATTGGATCCAAGTCAGATTCAGAGAGGAAGATCTGGAGAACAAAAATAATTTTGTTAAGGATTTATTTAAATAATTTAAATATTTTTTTGTAAATATTTCAAAAAATATCTCTTATTTTTTTTGAAATTAAAATTTATCAAAATGATCACCAATGTGATCAGACTTATGGTTTGTTAAGATTTTTAATTAAGTTATTTGTCTCTAAATTCTAAAGACTTTAATTAATTTATTTGTATAGTCTTTTAAAAATTAATTTACATGCTGCAATACAGATTTAGTGGGGATCTTCAATTAATTTGCATAATATAAAATATATATATATTATGCAATAAATAACCAATATATATATATATATATATGTATATAAGTAAATTATAATTAAGTATAAATAATTATATTTATATATATGCACTATAAACTATACCAGATCTTCTTTAGACTGTTAGTTATAAAATATGAAATATATATATTTATATAATTTTAAAAATATTTAAAATATTTTTTTATGGAGTGTATGGTAGAATAATTTTGGTATAACAAAATAATTTCAAATATAATAGAATAAGGTTAGTAAGTCTGGCTTGGGAGACAGATAGAACCACTATTCTAAAGGATTTTGGTCTCCTTCTCATGCGAAGAATGATTGGACTACACGCTCTCCTTCAAGGTATTACCCGAAAACCAATACTCCAATGTCCATCGGTGGTACGATTGATGCGGGACAAAAAATCGATGTAACCTGGTTATTTGAAAAACAGTGAAACAACTAAACAAACTAGGACCGTGGGAGGGCTAAGAAGCCTCCCGGGACTAGGGCATACCGACACTAAAATCCTAAGACAGCTGATCTCTTTTGTTTTTCAATTTTTTTCTGGATGGATGTGGCGAAGAAAGGATGAAGATGGGGGACCGGGAAGTGGAACTCATGGCCTTGAGACTCACTCTAGCGGGGAACGCACACAAAAAGTCAGGGATCAAAGCCTAAAGCTACCCTCCCGAGGGATCACAGCACCAGCTACCCTGAGCATAAAGCTACCCTCTCGAAGGGGTCACAGCACCAGCTACCCTGAGCTCTCATCGAACCCATAATGCACATAGCAGGGCTCTCACATAGATGCGCTAGGATGACTCTCGAAGGACACGAGGGGATAAAGAAGACGAGATAGGGGATAACTAGGGTGCTCATCGAACCCATAATGCACACAGCAGGGAATGCCTCACACCCCTCATCGAACCCATAATGCACATAGCAGGGAATGAAGAAAAATGGCCTCAGCCCAGAACCAGAACCGGAACCAACCCAAAAATCTATATCAAAACTCTCTGATTATTACAGGGGGAGGGGGCCTTTATATAGAAAAACCAAAACCCTCAGTTTCTTAGCTCTAAGAAAACTAAAAAAGGAAAATAAATTACATCAAATTTTGTTGCATCAAAAATAGTGCTGATATGCTCTGAAAAGCGTGTTGGCTTGATAATCAGCTCCAAAAAGCATGCTGCTATGAAATATGGGCCGCTCTGAAATCCGTGCAACTCTGTCTCACGGCCATGCGGAGGATCGATCTCCCGATGGAGCATACGGCCGGCAACCGGGAAGCAGGCGACGAACGGGGCCAGCGGGTGGCGAGCGGCGGACGGCCAGTGGTGGCTGCAGGCGAGGCGGCACATGGCTGGCATGGCACGCCAAGCGTGCGTTTGGTCTCCCATGGCCATGGGAGACCTCCCGGGCACCGGGAAAGGTCGGTGGATGGCAGGGAGGCCGGGGACAGCGGGACGGTGTCCGGCGGACAGGCGGGCGGCAGCGTCAGGCGGTGGGCGGCGGTGCCACACGACCGCACGCGGGCGGACGGAAGCCTCCCGCATCCGTTCGTCTTCCCACGGGCGTGGGCGGCGGCGGACCCCACCGGCGGCCGGGCGAGGGCAGGCGGGCGACGGGAACGGCGACGGGCAGCGGGCCGGTGGCGACGGCGGCGTCGGTCGTGGCGGGCGGACGCCTCCGCGTCCGTTCGCTTCCCACGGGCATGGGTGGCGATGGCGGTGGTGCAGCTTCTCCGGCGAGGGCGGGGGCCGGCGAGCTTCGGCGGCGTTCCGGCGGGGCGGCCGGAGGGCAGGAAGCCCGGATCTGGGGCCGGAGGGGCGTGGGCTAGGGTTCGAAACTTTTAAAAAATTCACGGGAGAAAGGTTACGGGAGATAGAATAAAGCTAGAATAACTCAGGGATAAACCGAGAACAAAACCAGAATAGCGGGGATAGATGGAATAGCGGGATAGGAAAAAATAAAAAAAATAAAAAATACCTGGACCTGCCCTGGATCCCCATCAACGATCTTAAACGGATGTCATCAGATTGTCTTCAGTCTAAACATTTCAAAATGTAGGAGAAAAAAAAATTTAAAAAATTTTTAGAATAGAGAAATATAGGGAAGAGAGAGCTTGGAATTTTTTTGGATACTTTGTAGGGCTAGGATAGAGGCCTATTTATAGGTTCAAAATCATAGAAAAAATTATCAAAAGATCCTCAACTAGCCATCATGACTGTTTCAAAATTAATTATAAAATTAATTAAATAATTAAAAGAAAAAACAAGAAATGCATGGGCATGCGCGGATTGCATGCCCATTGCGTGCACGGGAAAGGGGTAGCTTTTTTATTTTGTTTTCCCTTTCATAACGCGTGTAACAGGGCATTCGATCAAATTAACATGAAAAGCCACTAAACTCAAATTCAGGAACCTGCTAGTTATCTGAAGTCTTTAAGGCATTTTTGAAGGGAAAATAGCAAGTGTTGCCGCCAAGATCGTTGTGGCCCGTAGCTGCTGTCGGTGCCGGAGTGCGCTCCGCCTCTGTCACCCGCCGTTCTCGGTTTCCGGACCTCCGCGCTGGGTGCGGCCACCTCGCTGCCTGGCGGTCCTCCGCTTCTGAGCCTGCGAAACAGCGGTTAGAGACCCGGGCCGGGATTTCCGGTGGGGGCACTCCGACGATCAAGTCATTGACGATCCAGGGAAACAGATCCTCCTGGTCGAGCCCCTCTTGATGGACTCCGTACTAGGAGGAGTAAAAGATGTGCATGAAGGGTAAAAACGTTGCATGGGGAGAGTGATAGCGGGGACAGAGGGGTGCTTTCCTCAGCCTCTCCTTGTGCCCCTCGTTTCCCTTCAACAGTGGTGGTAGTGGCACTTCGCCCTCTTGGCCGGGCTTGCACTTGTGCTTGTGGTGGTGGTGGTGCCATCCCTTCTTGCTTGTGGGGGTCGCACTTCCTCTTCTTTTTTTTTTCGGCTTGTGTTTTTGCCTGTGTCTTGGAGTTGTTGTGTTACCTCCGGGTTTGTTGTGAACTTGGTTACCGTTTGGCGCTTGTCTTGGGATCCCCGCCGGGCTGTTAGGCGCATGCGGCGGTGTCCCGAGGAGCCTTTCCCGATTCATGATAGGGTGTGTTGTCAGGCGCTGCGACACTCTTCTTGGTTGCCTCATTCCGGGAATTTTGGAGTTGCCTCGAATGGCGGGCCACCACCCGCGGGATTTGAATCTTCCGGTTGGCTTTCTCTCATGGAGAGGAATGTAGCATCTCGATTAAGTGTTGCTTGCCTTTCTAGTGCAACTAGCGATTTCAGGTAGTCTGCACGGTCTGGGAGGCGCTCCGGTACGGTCCTCGGGCAGCTTGTCGGTGCCCTCGGCTGGTGAGGACCTCGTCCGGGCTAGGGCCGAGCTGGGACAACAAGGCTCGCTCCGTCCTAAGCGCTCTGAGCTTGCGGGGGGTGCTTAGGCGGAGGAGGGTGAGGTGTGGGCCCGGTCCGGAGGGCGCGCGCTCGGAAAGGCTCCACATCGATGGGTGAGCTCTCGGCTCGACCTTGACCGCAGGGCACTAACCTCCGAGGGTCTCACTCTAGAGGGCGGAAGGTGGACCCGGTCCAAAGGGCGCACGCTCGGAGAGGCTCCACATCGACGGGTGAGCTATTAGCTCGACCTCGACCGCAGGGTACTAACCTCCGAGGGTCTCGCTCTGGAGGGCGGAAGGCAGACCCGGTCCAGAGGGCGCGCGCTCGGAGAGGCTCCACATCGGCGGGTGAGCTCTTAGCTCGACCTCGACCGCAGGGCACTAACCTCCGAGGGTTTCACTTTGGAATGTGGAAGGCAGACCCGGTCCAGAGGGTGCGCACTCGGAGAGGCTCCACATCGGTGGGTGAGCTCTCAGCTCGACCTCGACCGCAGGGCACTGACCTTCGAGGGTCTCGCTCTGGAGGGCGGAAGGCAGACCCGGTCTAGAGGGCGCGCGCTAGGAGAGGCTCCATATCGGTGGGTGAGCTCTTAGCTCGACCTCGATCGCAGGGTACTAACCTCCGAGGGTCTCACTCTGGAGGGTGGAAGGCGGCTCCGACCTAGGCATCCCGAGCTCGTGAGCTCGACCTGGTGGAGGATTGAGCTCGGCTTGCTATTCTGAGGGAGCTCAGCTCAGCTCGGTAGTGGGATCCGGGCTGGAGAGTCGACGTGGCATCTTCTCTTGACGTGGTGCCTGCCGGTTCCTCCACGTCAGTGAACCATCCACATAATTTTCCCCCCACTCTCGAGGCCCGTTAGTGCGCGGCGCTCGGGTCGAAGGGAGTAATTATGGTGCTGATGTAGAAAGGCAAAGATTTGGCATGATGATGGCCATGATTGCTGGCACTTCGGGGACTGACCCTGCGGGCCAATACGGGGATGCCATGTGGCCACGTCCGAGGAGTAGTTAATGCTGGCACAGAATGCAGAGCAGCCGGGACGCCATTCTCATCGATGGGTGGCATGTGGCTCAAATCCGTTGGTGGAGCGGTTAAATCGGTACGAATCCCTTGGATCATTTCGAAATGAAAAGAAGGCCTTACCCGAGCCATCCATTCTTTTTGAATTCTCCGTGTCTGCTGCCGCCGCGCCCAAGCTTCTTCCTCCTTCCAGTTGCCTCAAGTTTTCTAAGGCAACAGGTCAGCTTCTTCTTCTTCCTCCTTCCCCCACTAGAATAGGGTTCTTTCCCGGGGTCCGGAGTCTTCTTTCGATTAAATCTCCTCTTTGGTCTTCTGCTTTGAGTTCTTCCTCTCCTTTGTCCCTGAGGATGTCCCATTTTGGTCTGGGCTTCTGCCCCTCTACTGATCAGGACGAGGCCGGTCCTTCCGAGCGGAGGCCGACATCCTCCTCTTCTTCCTCCGGTGGGGAGGAAGACATAGCTCGCTTTGAGCTCAGTAGGAGGCGTCCTCCTGGTCCGGTTCTTATTAGGGAACTGGGATCCAGACCTTCTTTGCCTCCTCCTTCTCCTGCTCCTACTCCCGAGTCTACCCAGCCTGCAGGTCCTGGTAGGGTCGCCTCAACGATCACCGCCGAGGAACTCAGGACTGTTCGAGATGTCTATGGATCCCACCTTTCGTCCAGCTTACAATCCCTCATCTGGGGGAACGGGTCACTTCGAGTGGCTTGGGCTGTCTTGCCTTCTATGAGGGGACATTCTCTGGAGATCTCCTCTTTTCCTTCCATCATTTCTTTCTGCTAGTCTTAGACAATTATCGTCTGGTCCCGGCGCAGCTGGTGCCAAACGCTTTTAGGATCATTTTTTCCTTCATTGTGCTTTGTTATCTTCACGTGTTCGTGGCCCGATTTTCTTTGTTCAGGGCTTTCTTTGCCCTGAAGCGCCACCCAACCGAGAATGGCTGGTGGTCTTTGTCCTCCCGCCCGAAGGGCATTAAGTTTGAGCTTCCCTCTTCCATCAGGGGATGGAAGAGCAATTTTTTCTTTGTTGAGTTCGAGGGGGTCGACTGGGTATGGAGCGATCTGGACAAGTCTCCCAACCGAAACTCTACGGTCGATGCGACTGACCGGGATGACTACGAGCAGCTCCGCACCACCCAGATTCCTCATCTCGAGGTCCTATTGTCTGAACAGAACCTCGCCAACTCCGGGGTCGACCCAACAAATGGGTTGGGTGAGTTCGACCTAAACCTTTTCTTTTCCTTTTTTGCACTTCCTGCACTTCTTGCACTATTTCCCATAGATTCTAACTGTTGTGCGATCCGCATGCAGGAATGCTCTTCTCCGAGAATGACCTCCTGGCAATCACCAAGAAGAGGCCGCCGACCGGGCTGGCTGGGGAGCCCTCGTTGAGGCGGGCGCGGAGTGAGAGTGCCCCTGCAACCGCCCCCGTGATGGTGATCGGTCTGAGCTCGGCTGCCCCAGCGGGCCCGAGCTCAGAGGTGTCCCGTGCTGCTTCCATGCCGGTGGAGAGGGCTACTCCTGCGGCATCGAGGCCCGCCCAGCAGGCCCCCACTGCAGAGCCCAAGGTGATAGTCCGGGCGAGGGCTGCCGCTACTGTTGCTGCTCCCTGCCATCCTCCGAGTTAATCCGTCACCGATGCTAGGGGTGAGGAGACCCGGGCCAAACCCAGGGCTATGACGGAGGTGTCGTCTACACCGACACTGGCCTCCCAGCCTGGCCACTGGTGTCCTTCATCCAGCGGTGCAAGGCCGCTCGCTCACAGAGAGAGCCGGAGGGAGGAGGCCCGGCACCATCTCCCTTTCAAGATGGGGTCGGAGAGTTCGTTTCTCCGGAGCCCCGAGCTTGCCGAGCGCATGATGGATTTCTCCATCTAAGTGTGCGATCAGCAAGAGATGGCTGGGATGCGGCTGACTGACGTCATCAGTGCCATCTTTCCCCAGCTGTATTCGGTAAGCTCTTTCATTTTTTTATCATTCATCCAATCATTTTTTTTTCATTTCATTTTTTTTTACTGACCTTCTTTCATGGTGCAGATTGGTGCCGAGGCCCTCTACATCAGGGGTCGCTCCCAGAGCTGGGAGCGTCTCGAGTGGCAACATGCCACCGAGATTGAATCTTTAAAGGCCGACCTGAAGGAGAAGGCCGGGGCAAACGGGGTCCTTGAGGCGAAGGTCAAGGACCTCGAAAAAGAGCTCGTCGATGTTGAGGGGCGAGTGAAGGGACTCTTGACAGCTCGCGATCTAGATCGGAGTCGCTCGAAGAAGGCGATCGATGACCTTTTCGTCATCAAGAAAAAATTAATTGGTACAGTTCTGAGGCCGACCGGTACAAGGAGATCGCCCGAGCTACCCAGGCAGAGCTGGCAGCCATGAAGGAGAAACTTGTCGCTACTGAGAAGGCGATGGAGACGGCAACCAACTCGGCGAAGGCAGCTAGGCTGGAAGCCATCGAGCTGAGGAGGGTGGCCGCTGAGGCCACGAAGGGTGCTGAGGATGCTGTCGCTAGGTTCAAGAATTCGGAGGACTTCATCACCGAGATCCAGCAGATGACGTCGGATTCCTTTTACAAGGGTTTTATGTACCTGCACGGCCGGGTCGAGGGGCTTATTCCCAACAAAATCGCAGTTGCCTCAGGTATCCTTCAGCCTCGGAGGCGGAGGATGATGAGCCGGCCGTCGCAAGAGCCGTCGGCTCGGAGCCTTCGTCACCAGCTGAGGGTGATCCTCCTGAAGTTAGGGCAGCTCAGCCGGGGACTTCTGAGGGTGGGAACTCTCGGCCTCAGGACCCAGCAGAGAAGCCGGCCAGCATGGAATGACCCTTTTCTTCCTTGTCCTGTTTTGTACTTTTTGCTTCTTGTACTTATTCGGGGTCTCCCGGCATGTTGGGGGCCCAGAAGACACTTGTAACTTGTATTTTTGATCAATGAAACTTGAGCTCCTTTGTTACCTGTTTCTTTTGCCTAGTTCTTCCCTTTTCTCTCTTTCATCCCCTCTCCTCTTCTTTTTGTATGGGGAGACCAGAGAGAAGGGCTACACCTTGCATGAGGCTAAGTCATAACACTTGAGAGCTGCTGGGCTCAAAGGTGTTGTTGACTGAGGGCCATGTGGCTCGAAGGTCCCTTGGCCGGAGACCTGGGCTCCGGTCTTGGATTGGTATCCTGGAGCTGGGCTCGGGGACGTTGATTGCTGAGAGCTGCTTGGCTCGAAGTTCTCTTGGCCGGAGATCTGAGCTCCGGTCTTGAGAAGGCATCCTGGAGCTGGGCTCGGGGACGTCGATTGCTAAGAGCTGCTTGGCTCGAAGTTCTCTTGGCCGGAGATCGGAGCTCCGGTCTTGAGAAGGCATCCTGAAGCTGGGCTCGGGGACGTTGATTGCTGAGAGACGCTTGGCTCGAAGTTCTCTTGGCCGGAGATCTGAGCTTCGGTCTTGAGAAGGCATCCTGGAGCTGCGCTCGGGGACATCGATTGCTGAGAGCTGCTTGGCTCGAAGTTCTCTTGGCCGAAGATCTGAGCTCCGGTCTTGAGAAGGCGTCCTGGAGCTGGGCTCGAGGATGTCGATTGCTGAGAGCTGCTTGGCTCAAAGTTCTCTTGGCCGGAGATATGAGCTCTGGTCTGGAGAAGGCATCCTGGAGCTGGGCTCGGGGATGTCGATTGCTGAAGTTCTCTTGGCCGGAGATCTGAGCTCCGATCTTGAGAAGGCATCCAGGAGCTGGGCTCGGGTACGTCAATTGCTGAGAACTGCTTAGCTCGAAGTTCTCTTGGCCGGAGATCTGAGCTCCGATCTTGAGAAGGCATCCTGGAGCTAGGCTCGGGGACGTTGATTACTGAGAGCTGCTTGGCTCGAAGTTCTCTTGGCCGGAGATCTAAGCTCCGATCTTGAGAAGGCATCCTGGAGCTGGGCTCGGGGATGTTGATTGCTGAGAGTTGCTTGGCTCGAAGTTCTCTTGGCCGGAGATCTGAGCTCCGGTCTTGAGAAGGCATCCTGGAGCTGGGCTCGGGGATGTTGATTGCTGAGAGTTGCTTGGCTCGAAGTTCTCTTGGTCGGAGATTTGAGCTCCGGTCTTGAGAAGGCATCCTGGAGCTAGGCTCGGGGACGTCGATTGCTGAGAGCTACTTGGCTCGAAGTTCTCTTGGCCGGAGATCTGAGCTCCAATGTTTAGAAGGCGTCCTGGAGCTGGGCTCGGGGACGTCGATTGCTGAGAGCTGCTTGGCTCGAAGTTTTCTTGGCCAGAGATCCGAGCTCCGATCTTGAGAAGGTGTCCTGGAGCTGGGCTCGGGGACGTTGATTGCTGAGAGCTGCTTGGCTCAAAGTTTTCTTGGTCGGAGATCTGAGCTCCGGTCTTGAGAAGGCATCCTGGAGCTGGGCTCGGGGACGTCGATGGCTGAGAGCTGCTGAGAGTGGTAGCTTCGATGATACCATACTTCCTTCTTGTTCTCTCTTTCTTTCCTTCCCCACTCTTCTTCTTTCTCTTCTTTTTTCTTTTTTTTTTTTTATTTTTTTGTTTGTTGTTGTTTTTTTTTTTTAGAGTGGGGAGATCAGAGGAGAGGATGCTGGTTATACCCCCATCTTGTTCTCTTTTTTTCCTTCCCCTCTTGTCTTCTTTTCGAGTAGGGAGATCAAAGAAGGGGGCTGACGGGCTTCCCTCCTTATTCTCTTTCTTTCCTTCCCTTCTCATCTTCTTTTCGAGTGGGGAGATCAGAGAAGAGGGTTACCGATCTTGATTGCCTTGGAGCTAGGCTCGAGGCCTTCCTGGACGTGGAGCTAGGCTCAGGCCCAGGGGATTGCCTGAGATCTTGGCTCAAGTCTTTGGTGCCTTGGAGCTAGGCTCGAGGCGTTGATGGTAGCTATGTGGCCCCATGATCTCTTGGCATCTCGGAGCTATGCTTGGAGACGTTTGAGATAGAGAGCTGCTTGGCTCGAGGATTCTTCTATGTCCTGAGCTGGGCTTGGGGATACTTGGAGTTGGAGAGCTACGTGGCTCGAAGATTCTTCTACATCCTGGAGCTGGGCTCGGGGATGCTTGGAATTGGAGAGCTATGTGGCTCGAAGATCCTTCTACGTCCTGGAGCTGGGCTCGGGGATGCTTGGAGTTGGAGAGCTACGTGGCTCAAAGATCCTTCTACGTCCTGGAGCTGGGCTCGGGGACGCTTGGAGTTGGAGAGCTACGTGGCTCGAAGATCCTTCTACGCCCTAGAGCTGGGCTCGGGGATGCTTGGAGTTGGAGAGCTTCGTGGCTCGAAGATTCTTCTACGTCCTGGAGCTGGGCTCGGGGACGCTATTGGTCCTTTCCTACAAAACATGTGGATACCCATGCAAGGAAAAAAATCGTTATCATGATCGTTGGTAGGGGAACTTACCTTACTGGGGGCGTCTTTGTAGGTTGCAGGCCCACCTCCCTCGGGGGAGCCTAACACTGTCGAGTTCTTCGAGGTAATGGCCCCCTCATGATGGAACTTAGGCCGTCTCGTGGGGGCCTTCCTATGGTGGTTCGTAATCGCCGTCCCGACAACCGTGGCATCTTTGCTCGCCTTTCTCCCTCGCTTTCTCCTCTCCTCATGGCGGGGAGATCACCCTCAGGGTCTCCTGCCCCCCAAGCCTTCTTAGGCGCATGCACAGTTCCTCAGGCAATTGCACCCACCGGTTTCGCAGCAGGGTAAGTGTCGATGGTTGAAGCCGACGGGAGAGTGGCGAGCGCTTGGGGCCCCGCTTGAGGTCTACCCCCCGCAAACCTTTGGAGGTGGGTCTCCTTGATGAGCTTCTCGATCTCCTGTCCACGATCACTATGTCTTTCGACGTCACGACCATGATCGCGGTGGAGGCGATGATACTCTTCCCCGTTGCGACCGGTGAAGGGCTTCGCTGATGGTCGGCGTTGTAGTCCAGAGACTCGCCAGTTGGGCCTCGCATGTTGACGAACTGGCGGGAAAACTATGCTAGCTTGTACTCATGCCTCTCCAGGTGCGCTTTCGCTGTGTGCCTGATGGTTTCATCAGCAGATTCCCCGTCGAAGGGGGACAGAGGGAGTGACATCCTGGAGAGGCCTAGAGAAGATCGTCCATCTGTTGACCTTTCCAGCTTGTGTCATCACTGTTCTTCTGCTGTATGTTGACCTGGGGAGTGGTGAAGGACTTAGTCATGCTCGTCCTGCTCTCTCCCTACCTGGTGCGCCAATCTATTGCCGCCAAGATCATCATGGCTCGTAGCTGCTATCGATGCCGGAGTGCACTCCTGCTCTGCCGCCCGCCGTTCCCGATTCCCGGACCTCCACGCTGGGTGCAGCCACCTCGCCGCCCGGCGATCCTCCACTCCTGAGCCTGCGAGATAGCGGTTAGAGACTCGGGCCGGGGTTTCCGGTAGGGCACTCCGATGATCAAGTCAATGACGATCCAGGAAAACAAATCCTCCTGATCGGGCCCCTCTTGATGGACTCCATATTAGGAGGAGTAAAATATGTGCGTGAAGGGTGAAAACGTTGCAAGGAGAGAGTGATAGCGGGGGCAGAGGGGTGCTCTGTTCCTCGGCCTCTCCTTGTGTCCCTCGTTTCCCTTCAACAGGGGTGGTAGTGGCACTTCGCCCTTTTGGCCGGGCTTGTGCTTGTGCTTGTGGTGGTGGTGGTGCCATCCCCCCTTGCTGGTGGGGGTCGCACTTCCTCTTCTTTTTTTTTTCGGCTTGTATTTTTGCCTGTGTCTTGGAGTTGTTGTGTTACCTCCGGGTTTGTTGTGAACTTGGTTACTGTTTGGCGCTTGTCTCGGGATCCCCGCCGGGCTGTCTGGCACATGCGGCGGTGTCTCGAGGAGCCTTTCCTGATTCATGATAGGGTGTGTTGTCAGGCGCTCCGACACTCTTCTTGGTTGCCTCGTTCCAAAAAATTTGGGGGTGCCTCGAATGGCGGGTCACCGCCCACGGGATTCGAATCTCCCGGTTGGCTTTCTCTTGGGAAGGAATGTAGCGTCTCGATCAATGTGCTGCTTGCCTTTCTGGTGCAACTGACGGTTTCAGGTAGTCTGCATGGTCTGGGAGGCACTCCGGTATGGTCCTCGGGCGGCTCGCCGGTGCCCTCGGCTGGTGAGGACCTCATCCAGGCTTGGGCCGAGCTGGGACGGCAAGGCTCGCTCCATCCTAAGAGCTCCAAGCTTGTGGGAGGGCACCTAGGCGGAGGAGGGTGAGGTGCGGGCCCAGTCCGGAGGGCGCGCGCTCGGAGAGGCTCCACATCGGTGGGTGAGCTCTCGAATCGACCATGATCGCAAGGCACTAACTCCCGAGCATCTCACTCCGGAGGGCGGAAGGTGGACCTGGTCCAGAGGGCGCGTGCTCGGAGAGGCTCCATATCGACGGGTGAGCTCTTAGCTCGACCTCGACCGCAGGGCACTAACCTCCGTGGGTCTCACTCTGGAGGGCAGAAGGCAGACTCTGTCCAGAGGGCGCGTGCTCGGAGAGGCTCTAAATCGGCGAGTGAGCTCTTAGCTCGACCTCGACTGCAGGGCACTAACCTCCGAGGATCTCGCTCTGGAGGGCGAAAAGCGGACCCGGTCCAGAGGGTGCACGCTCAGAGAGGCTCCACATCGGTGGGTGAGCTCTCAGCTCGACCTCGACCACAGGGCACTAACTTCCAAGGGTCTCGCTCTGGAGGGCGGAAGGCGGACCCGGTCCACAGGACGCGTGCTCGGAGAGGCTCCACATCGGCGGGTGAGCTCTTAGCTCGACCTCGATCGCAGAGCACTAACCTCCGAGGGTCTCACTCTGGAGGGCGGATGGCGGCTCCGACCTAGGCTTCTCGAGCTCGACCTGGCAGAGGATTAAGCTCGGCTTGCTATTCTGAGGGAGCTCAGCTCAGCTCGATAGTGGAATCCGGGCTGGAGAGTCGACATGGCATCTTCTCTTTATGTGGCGCCTACCGGTTCCTCCATGTCAGCGAACCATCCACATCAGCAAGAACTATTGGAAATAAAATGGATATTCTCATGTCATAGGCTTGTTGAGATATATGGTTAAAAGGAAATCAGGGGTTTTGAACATCTTGCGAAAGTCTAGAGGATTCGTTTCATGAGAGAGAACATCTGGCGAAAGTCTAGAGGGTTCGTTTCATGAGAGAGAAAGGCAAGGAACCCATTAGGGTTTCCTCAGAACCCTCCAATGAGAGGGAAGAGGGGACTGGGGGAAAGGGAAAATCGTCGGTTATCACTGCTGTTCAACCAGAGGGTACTAATCTTATTTATTCGAAGGAGATTGGCTCATCTCAGCATCGCTCAAATCCTTCCGTGTCGAGTAAGAGTTCAAAGGATGGAGACGAAATTGCCACGGAGCACCAGAGATCTCCAACGGGAGGGCAAGGAATTTCAAAAGGTGCTGTGGAAGATCTCTCTGCTACGACTCACCAGCCAGAATCGACTTCTTGGGGATTCATAATAGGCACCCAAGCAGGGAAGGAAGGGTGGTCAGCGGGAGCTGGAAGGAGCCGGTCACAAGTGGTTCAAGGAACTAAGAGATTTTGCTGGGAGTCCTCTTGAGCAACAACTGATAACATTGCTACCCTGGAGGAAAGGTTCTCTCGGGTCATCTCTTTCACAGCGAATAAGGTAAATCAAGCTAGATCTAAACTAAAGTCTGCTATAGTGGGTAGGTTTTTAGGAAGGGAATTTTCTATTGAATATCTTCTCAAGGAACTTAAGCTCCATTGGGGGTTAATTGGAGATTTCTCCATTTCCTCCTTTTCTGAGGGTATTTTACTATTCCGCTTCCAATCGGAGAAGGAAAGGGACAGGGTGTTGGGAAACAGTCCCCGGTCTCTGGCTGGCCAACTACTTGCTTTTGAGGAATGGCGACCAAACTTTAAGCCTAGTCATGATGGTGTCCATCAAGCTAGGGTATGGGTTTGATTACTAGATTTGCCAGCCGAGCTTTGGGATAAACAAAAATTTTTAAAGATAGCCACTGCTGCGGGTGAACCCCTGTTCTTGGATGAATGGACTGCAAATAATACTCGTATGGGGTATGCCCAGGTATGTGTGCTAATAGATGTTTCCCAACCTGTATTTCTTGGGACAAAAATAAAGATAAATGATGAAAACCTATGGCAGGAATTCATTTATGAGGAATTGCTTGAAATATGTTATACCTGTGGTCATATCCTCTCAACTGCTACAGTTGCCTACAAATGTTCCGATCTTTTGGAACATTTACAAAATAAACCTATGTCTGGACCTTGGATCAGAAACGCTAGAGTCTTAGTGCAAAGCCAAGCACCTGAGGATACTAGGAGGACCAGTCCTCCTCCTCAAAAAGGGGATCAAGGTCAGTGGGCTCAAGCCAAAAAATCTAAACGCACATCTCCTATTAAACACACTCCGTAACATCACAAAGCCATCCAATTGGCTCTCATTTTGCTCCCCTTATGTAGCAATAGGATGAGAATCAAGTTATAAATGGTGAGGAGACTTCTCAACCCTTCAATAGAGGGGAGCCTTCAACCACTTAGCACAGAAAGAAAAGAGGAAGCATTCTCCGACGAAAACCAGTACTACAAGGAGCCCTTCCAGGTATGATTCTCCTCAAAATTTAAAGGTACTCATTTGGGAGGAGGGGAGTCAGGAGTAGGAACCATGAAATCAAATGGTTCTTTATATGCCAAAACAAGGGAGGAAGGTGCCAAATGTAAAGGAAATCTGGAGGCCAATTGCCACTTCCTCAATTAAGCAAGATAATTCTGCCATGGACTGGGAGGTACCGTACTCAAATAAAAAAAATGAACAGCACACTCAACAAGCAGTTGACTCCGGTATACATCAAAGTCATATGGCACAACTAGCTAATGGTGGGGGCACCAGGCTCAGAAAGAAGAAGCTTCAACTAATACCAAGTTCTTTATAGATTGAGACTAGGAACTCAAGTCTCGTATGAGTCCTGTATGTTTATTGAGTCTTATTTTATTTTCTTTTGGGATTTTAAAGTTCAAATAGAATTCAATCAAGAGTTCAATTAGAGTCAATTAGGCTTTGTACTGAGTCAAGTTCAAGAGCTACTTGAAATTGGGCCAGACCAGCTTTACTTGGAATGCCACATCATCATGGACCACCGGTGCCAACTCATCACCAGAGGACGTCACATCACCTTTGCCATGTCATCTCCAAGGGCCGCCATGGAGAAGGATGCGCCATGTCACCATGCCACCTTGCCATGCCACATCATTGCCACCTCACCTGCCACGTGGCATCATTCAAATTTTAAATTACATGAAAGCTACAAGTGGCCGACCAAGGAGTGTTTTCAAATTCAAAGGAGGTCGGCCAACTCCATCCATAAATCATGCAACCAGCTCCACCAAATCCTCCACATTCCATGTAACCCTCCATCAAATCCTCCACATTTCATGTAACCCCCCCTAATATTTCTCCATGATATGGGGAATTTCAAATTGATTGAAAGGCCATTAAAAGCCTCTTGTACGTCCATGGTAAAGGGAGCTTTTTGGATGAAATAAAATTTAAGTGAAGTAGTAGTTGAAGAAGGTATTTTTTTGGTAGTATCCTCTTGTTTTCTTTGGGTGTGTTTGATTTTCTCTTCTCAAGCTTTCAAGTGTCCAACGCCAACATCCACCTCTAGGGATCCATGCCTCCATCGAAGTTCCCTTGCCTGTTTGGTTTCTTTGTTTTGATATCTTTCAAATTGGTCCCAATCTAACCCGTTCATTATGCAGGATCCTCCTACGATTCGGAGTTCAAGAAAGGGTTCTCTTGCCAAAGATCAATGTTGAATGAAACTAGTTTCTTTGGAATGTCAATTTTCCACTTCAGGGCTAGTTCGTCTAAGAGCTTCAATGGATCTACCAGGGAGTGATCATCTTGGGTAAATAACACCTCCTAATCTCTTAAGTCTGAGTTATTGAAGATCGTTGCTAAGGTTTAAATTCAATATTCATTAGCCCTAATCTTCTCTAAGATTTAAATAACTACATCACGGCATAAGTTCCAAATTTTCATGCTCCTTCCATGGCTTTACCTTAATACTTTTGATCTGAAATTTAGTACCTGTTAATAGGCTTTATTGCTCTCATTTCTCAATTCATCATTTAGATTGCATTCTCATCATCGTGCCACATCAGCTAATGTCCTCACACCTCTTAATAGAAAAAGGGAGACGCATGAAGGAAAAAAAACATGCTAGGCAGAAGAAAAGTATTTTAAAATAATTTTAAAATAATGATAGTGGAAGGCTTGGTAGATCGATCAAAAACCAAACAACCTGCAACAGGATCTAGTATAATAATACATCATGCAATATAAACATCAAAAACAAGAAAAAAGCAAAGATATAAAAGTACCTTACCATTATACCTTTTAAAATGCTATGAAAAAGGGTAAAGTGCTCGAGCCACACACATGTCTAGCCTCCACAGGTAATCCACACCGGGACTCGACTCTGATCAACTCCCTTGGAGTGCTAGCTCCTTAGGATCCTTGAGGTCGATCTTCTTCTTCTTCTTGGAAGACAAGCAGGAGAGGTGGAATCCTTCCTAAACTAGCTCTCTTCCCAAGACCCAGCTTGAGTGCTAGGCGTTCGCACACCCAATGCCTAAGTCTTTACAACCCTTTTCTTCCCTCTAAGAATTTCAGCAGCAAGACAAACCAAAATTCTTATCTTTTCTACTTGTTTTTTCAATCTTTTAGCAGCCCTAAAAATAACACTTATTTATAGAGGCAGCCAAGAGAGGGAGAAAGAGGAAGGTGGAGTGATTCGGGGAGAAGGTCAAGGAGCATACCAATTTGACTCTAACCATATTAGGAAAGAATGACAATCATTCCATGAAAGTTTGGAGCCAAAACATCTGGAATTCCAAATTCAAACTAGGTTAAAACCTTCTCAAAAAAAACTTCCCAAAATCTCATTCAGGGTTTTCTAGTCGAGCAAAGATGAGTCGACTCGAGCAAGGGTCAAGTCGGCTCATCTAAAACACAGAATAGTCAGATTGTTCTTTCAGCAGGATCGAGTCAGCTCGAGCAGGGGTCAAGTCGGCTCGTCTAGAAAAGTCTTCCAAAAATACTTCTAATCACAACTAAGTGTCGACCCCACAAGTGTCGACACATGGTCAATCATATTGACCGCCAGTCACAGCAAACGATTCTTAATCATCGATCAACCTTAAGATCAGATAGAGACCCCTATGGTGTGTGACCCCATAGGTTCTAACACTAAGCTGGTAGCACTAGAACACTTCCAGTACTAGTCAAAGTCCTCATCTAGCAATGATACCCGATGTCCGGATAGGTTGAAGATTGCAAAGCAACTTTCAAGAACCTCTGGCATATGGCTACCATATAATTTATCCCTTTGACCTCATAATGCTCAGGGTGACTTAGGGTTCGACCGCCAATCCTAATTTGGTTCATCCAGATCATTCTCAACCTTACAAGTTCTGTGACTCCTTACAAGAACTATCCTGGCCAAGGTTTTGTTAAATTGAGATAGTGAGTCATTCATTCGAAACTATTTGGAATGATCAATTCCATCTTGATCCACCACTGCTCCACAAGTACTTGACAGTACCCAGAAATCTTTCATCACTGGATTAGAAATCCAGGTAGTTCGGCACCAAAGTACAGTGAGTTGCTTGTAAGCTACCATGGTGACCTCAGGTCTGAGGGATACATATATCCATATCCCTTCGCGAGCAACCCTTTGGCAGAAGGGACCTCCGCAGATGGTCATGTTCAGTGAAATGTCACACATTTCACTTGTATGTCACATCAGTGTCACCATACTCCTTGGTCAAGAGGATAACCAACCAATGTGAGATATAATAATCTATACTTGATATATCATCGTTCTATAACAATGTATCCTTTGATTGTAAACCAGTTTAAGAACTACTTGATATATCCTCTCTATATCAAATATAATATAGTTGTAAGAACTCCATCACACAAGAATTCTTTTTAGAAAAATGCACATGTGATGAACAGTCAAAAGAATAACTTTTATTCATTAAAAATTCATCTAGACTTACAAAATTAGCACAACCATCATAGCCTAGATGATTGACTTTGGGACACAATTCCCAATAACTCCCACTTGGACTAAAGCCAATCGGTATATAATCTTATTTCCATTTTTCATTTACAAGTGTTGAACTCTTGAATTCCGACGACTTTAGTGAAAGGGTTAGCCAGGTTCTCCTTTCCATCGATCTTCTGAAGGTCAATGTCATCTCGTTCCACGATCTCTATTACAAGGTGATAGCAACGTAGAATGTGCTTTGTGCGGTGATGAGACTTTAGCTCTTTGGCTTGAGTAATGGCTCCGGTGTGTCACAATACACCAGAATAGGACCATCCAGGGAAGGTGCCACTCGCAGCTCGTCAAGGAACTTTTACAACCACACAGCTTCCTTCGCTGCATCTGATGCTGCAATATATTTTGCTTCGCATACTGAGTCTGCCACGGTAGGCTGCTTGGAACTTTTCCAGCATATCACTCCTCCATTTAGGGTAAAGATAAAACTTGACATACTCTTGCTGTCATCCTTATCTGATTGGAAACTGGAGTCGATATACCCCATAAGTTTCAAGTCAAGTTCTTCATAAACCAACTATTGGTCCTTATTATTTCGTAAATACTTAAGGATGGTCTTTACCACTTTCCAATGAGCTTCACCTAGGTCAGACTGGTATCTACTCACTACGCCTAGTGAGTATACCATGTTTGGACTAGTAAATGTCATGACGTACAAGATAGAACCCAGTACCGAGGTTTATGGGATTCTACTCATATGCTCTCTCCTCAGGAGTTGTCGCACAATCCTTCTTGGAGAGAGCAATTCCAGTACCTATCGGGAGATACCCTTTCTTGAAATTTTTCATGCTGAACTGTTTCAGCACAGTGTCGATGTACATAGACTGGGACAGTCCCAGAAGCCTCTTAGATCTATCTCTATAGATCTTCATACCCAGTATGTAAGAGGCTTCACCCAAGTCCTTCATAGAGAACTGAGATGACAACCAGACCTTTATTCCTTGCAGTGCTAGGATGTCATTCCCGATTAAGAGAATGTCATCCACATATAATACAAGGAATATAATTACATAATCATTAGCCCACTTGTAAATGCAAGGTTTTTCTCCGTTCCTAATGAAGCCATACGACTTGATACACTTATCAAATCGCAAGTTCCAACTTCGTGATGCTTGCTTCAGTCCATAGATGGACTTTTGAAGCTTGCACACCTTTGACTCGTCTATGGATATGAACCCTTCAGGTTGTATCATATACACCTCCTCTTCATCTCACCATTCAGGAAAGCTGTTTGGACATCCATTTGCCAGATTTCATAGTCAAAGTGTACCGCTAAAGCAAGCATGATCCGAATGGATTTGAGCATTGCCACAAGAGAGAACGTCTTATTATAGTCAATACCATAACGTTGACGATATCCCTTGGCAACCAGACAGGCTTTATAGGTCTCTACCTGCCCGTCTGCGCCCCTCTTTCTTTTGAAAATCCATTTGAATCCAATGGATTTTATCCCTTCAGGTGGATCAACCAATGTCCATACATTATTGATTTTCAAGGACTCCATTTCGGATTTCATTGCTCCCAGCCATTTCTCAGAGTCGGACCTCTGTATCGCATCCATATAGGTGATCGGATCCTCATTGTTCTCATCGAGTTCAATGGGATCATCGTTCTGGACCAAGAAATCATAGTATCTATCATGTTGACTCGGTACCCTACTGGATCTCTTTAATAGTTCCTGTGTGGACTCAGGGTGTGATCTAACTACAACCGGTTCTATGTTGTCCCTTAGGTGGTCGGTTCTTCTACCTTTTGAACTTCACTAAGTTCAATCTTAACGGCTACAATTCCTTTACAAGAAACTCCTTTTCCAAAAAGATAGTCCTAAGACTGATGAACAACTTTTGTTCCTTAGCCAAGTAGAAGTAGTACCCATTAGACTCTTTTAGATACCCAATAATAGGCACCGATCAGACCTAGGTCCAAGTTTGTCCATTTCAAAATGTTTTACATAAGTCGAGCAACCCCAAACTCGAAGGTGTGAGAGTGTCGGCTTACATCTAGTCCATATCTCATATGGGATTTTGTTAACGGACTTACTCAGAGCCCTATTCAAAAGGTAACAGGCTAATTCCAGAGCATATCCTCAAAAGGATAACGACAGAGAAGCAAAGCCCATCATGGACCGAACCATGTCTAACAGGGTTTGATTCTTCCTTTCAAACACTCCATTTAACTGAGATGTCCCTGAAGGTGTCCACTGAGAGAGAATCCCATTCTCCTCAAGATATGTCAGAAACTCACTAGAAAGGAATTCACTGCCTTGATCTGATTGAAGGGTTTTGATATACCTTCCAATTTATTTTTCTACTTCACTACGACATCATTTGAATATTTCAAACGACTTAGATTTATGTCTCATCAAGAAGACATAACCATACCTCGAAAGGTCATCTGTAAATGTAATGAAATAACTGAACCCACCTCTGGCACTAACATTCATAGATCTGCATACATCAGTATGTACCAGACTTAGAATCTCTTTAGCTCGTTCACCTTTTCCAGTAAAAGATGACTTTGTCATCTTTCCAAGAAAACATGACTCACAAGTGGGTAGTGAACTACTTTCACTAATCTTAAGGAGACCCTTGCTCCTTAACCTATTTATCCTGTTCCTGTTAATGTGACCTAGCCTATAATGCCACAGGTACACATCGCTGACATTATCTAACCTAGCATGTTTGCTAGATGTGTACACTACACTAATAGGGCGCAACGGTACATAAATGCCATTATTCATAAATCCATTTATCACAACAGAATCATTCCAAATGATTTTGCAAATATCATTCTTTATTGATAGTTCATAACCATACATGGCAAGCTGGCCAACAAAAATGACATTCAAGATAAAAGATGGACAATAATGATACTCATTCAGAATGATGGTACAAGACTCGAAAACAAGTTTGAGGACTCCCAATGCCAGGATTGGAACTTGGCTTCCATTTTCCATATTCAAGAATCTTTCGCCGTCCTCGAATCTTCTACTAACTTGAAGTCTTTGTAAAAAATTATAAATATGAATTGGACTTCCTGTATCCAAACCCAGTTAGTAGTATCACAGATAGAGAAACTACAATGTGTTATCATATAAATACCTTGTCCAGCACTGTCCTACTGCTTTCTCTTCTTGGACCTATTCGGGTCAAGGGATGCAATGTAAAGAGGATAGTTCCTCTTCCAATGACCTGCTTATTACAGAAGAAGCACTCCGCATTGCTCTTATCAGCCTTTACCCTCTTGGCCTGACTAGGTCTAGAAGCATTCAGCACATTTTTTCTTTATTTTTTTTTCCTTTCTTAAAGGGATGATGCCCTATTGAAGATCCTCCCACTAGATTTACCACCCCTTTGTTCAGATGGTGATCTTTCTCATAAGTCTGCAGTAATCCTAATAGATCGTAGAAATTAATTGCAAGCTTATTCATTCTATAATGATCGAGAAAATCTAGATATGAAGAGGGTAGGGAATTCAGAATCGCATCTTTCTCGGGCTGTTCATACAGGGGACATCCGAGTTTGCCCAGGCGCTCAATCATCTTGATCATGTACAATACATAATCAGTGACTGAGATCCCATCACGCATCCGTGCATTGTAGATAGCACAAGAGATCCTGTACCTCTTAACATCATCTGGTGTGCCAAAGGACTCCTTCAACCTTTGAAGGATTCCCTCTGGCTGGGCTTCCTCGAACTTGCGACTGAACTTGTCGTTCATCGTTGCCAACATTATGCATCGAACAGTGATCCTATTAGAGAGCCACTTCTAATAAGTATCTCTGACTGAACCCCGAGTATTGGGAGCAGGAGTTTCAGGCGTCGGATCCGATATCACATACAGGATCCATTCATGCTCCAGGATAATCTTGAGCATTCGATACCAGCTATCGAAGTTGGGTCCATTGAGCTTCTCGTTATCGAGAAGAGACCGGAGCAACAGGTTGGAAGACATCTGAAAGGAAAACTAAAACTTTATTAGTGTATATGAATTATTAACCTAAAGACATTGACTTTAGTCTAAAGGCCCCTCCCACTAAATATTCAGATTGATAGCCTCTACCTCCAATCCGATAAATTACTTTAATTCATTAGTAGATACTAGAGTCCAATAGATGACACATGAGCCTGACTTTGGTCAGCCCACCCATGCGTGTCTAAAGGTACGTTCTTTAACTGATTACTTCTCCAAGTAACCTCTAGTATTTAGGTTTTTGCCCCAAGGTGCACTTCAATCGGCCTTTGGGCCTCCTATTGAAAGTCCCGGTTAAGTCCAACCATTATTAACATGACAAAATTCAATGCTTCAAGAATAGTCAAGCCCGACTTTGACCGGTCCACCTGACTATCATTAAGAGAGTTGCATTGAGCCATCATATTAGGAACAGCAATTTCAATAGCCCAATGAACACCCGATCTTTGGATCTGCCGATGAACACCCAACTATTGGACATGTTACCATCTCACTTAATGGAAGTCTATGACTTGGTTATCTCTATAACTTCATCTTTTTTTGAACCTAATAATTTAGAGGATTTAATTTTAATGTGATAGAAGAAGATATAAGATATGAGAAGAAATGGATCAACCTCTCATTGACCACATCAGCAATCAAGGAGGGTTACACATAACTAATGATCCGTGAGCATCTAAAATCAATCAAGACTGATTAACCTTGGGTGACATAGGTTAACACGAGTCAATGAGCTATTCAATCAATTCTGATCGACCACATTGGCCAGGTAAGTGAGATCATGGATTAGGTTCTGCCATTAACCGTCTTGCCTTAGACACCAACCAAGTTAGCCAGGTAAGAGGTAGCCCCAAAGAACCATGTCAAACTATCAAACTTACGTAGACACCAATTGGTTTATCAAAGTCGATTAGACTAGTCTAAAGACTCAGGCTGACCACTGAGCCACAAATTAGGTCCATTTAGATCTATGGACTAATCAATCTAACTACTAGAGAGATCTATAGAGAAGAAATCCTAATCAACATTTGATTAGATTAGTTCTCTATTTAGTCCAATGCATCTAAACTTAGGTCTAACCCAATTAAGGACCCAAAAGAAGCTAACCCATGACCCTTAAGGCTTATTGAAATGACTTAAAATCTTTGAATCATATTCCTAGAGTTTTTGTCATTCAATATAACTTAAGTCTCAATTAAGTCCAATAGTCTTAATTAATCAAAACAGTTTCAATTAAGAATGTAAAACAATTTTACAAGCAAATTTGAATTCACTGTTTCAAGACTTTCTGGTCGAGTCGACTCATGTAGAATGTGAGTCGGCTTGTCTATAACCAAAAATCGATAGATTCATCTGTTAGCAAAGATGAGTTGACTTGAGTAGAGGTTGAGTTAGCTCGTCCATAACCAGAACAAACAGACTATTTTGCCTGCATAAATGAGTCAGCTCAAGCAAGAGTCGAGTTGGCTTGTCCGCGAGTGCAGAAAATAGTGACTTCAATTTCATGCATCTTACTTGAACTATTCAAAGTTAGAGATTAAATACGATCAAAATAAAATTCTTAGATCTTATCTAAATTTGTTTTATGATCATAACATTAGATTAAAATATTTTTTAATCTATATTTTCTCTTATTTTCTTTTTCATGAGTCAATCACAAGCGGCACCCCTACACGCCATAAGAGACTCCATTGAATGGGAAGAGAGGGTCTTGCAGCCCTACTTCTCTCCTATGACCGGACGGCCATGGTGAAGCACTCAATCCAAGTATTTAAGAGAAAATAATGATGTTAAAGAATGCTAGCATTATAATACTACGAAGAAAACCTAAGCTCTGATATCATTTGAAGGGATAAAACATGCTAGGCAGAAGCAAAGTATTTTAAAATAATTTTAAAATAACAACAGCAGAAGGCTTGGTAGATCGATTGAAACGATCTACCAAACTACCTGTAATAGGATCTAGTATAATAATACAGCATGCAATATAAACATCAAAAATAAAAAAGGAGCAAAGATATAAAAGTACCTTACCATTATACCTTTGAAAATGCTATGGAAAAGGGTAAAGCGCTCGAGCCACAAACGTGTCTGCCTCTACAGGTAATCCACATCGAGGCTCAACTCTAATCAACTCCCTCGGAGTGCTAGCTCTTTAGGATCTTTGAGGTCAATCTTCTTCTTCTTCTTGGAAGACAAGGAGGAGCGGTGGAACCCTTCCTAA
Organism: Areca catechu; assembly: GCA_021397845.1. Classification (NCBI taxonomy): domain Eukaryota; kingdom Viridiplantae; phylum Streptophyta; class Magnoliopsida; order Arecales; family Arecaceae; genus Areca; species Areca catechu. The sequence continues at coordinate 43,290,307 of CM038047.1, read as the reverse complement.
ACTAGTTCTCTTCCCAAGACCCAGCTTGAGTGCTAGGCGTTCACACACCCAATGCCCAAGTTCTCATAACCCTTTTCTTTCCTCTAAGAATTTCAGCAGCAAGACAAGCCGAAATTCTTATCTTTTCTACATGTTTTTTCAACCTTTTAGTAGCCCTAAAAATAACACTTATTTATAGAGGTAGCCAAGAGAAGAATAAAGAGGAAGGAGGAGTGATTGGGGGAGAAGGTCAAAGAGCATACAAATTTGACTCTAACAATATTAGGAAGGAATGACAATCATTTCATGAAAGTTTGGAGCCAAAATAGCTTGAATTCAAAATTAAAACTAGGTCAAAACCTTCTCAAAAAAAACTTTCCAGAATTCCATTCAGGGTTTTCTAATCGAGCAGAGACGAGTCGACTTGAGCAGGGATCGAGTCGGCTCATCCAGAACATAAAACAGTCAGACTGTTCTTTTAGCAGGATCGAGTTGGCTCGAGTAGGGGTCGAGTCGACTCGTCCAGGAAAGTCTTCTAGAAATACTTCTCGTCACAGCCAAGTGTCGACCCCATAAGTGTCGACACATGGTCAATCATATTGATCGCCAGTGATAGCAAATGATTCTTAATCATCGATCAGCCTTAAGATCATATAGTGATCCCTATGATGTGTGATCCCATAGGTTCGAACACTAAGCCGGTAGCATTGGAACACTTTCAGTACCAGTCAAAGTCCTTATCTAGCAATGATACCCATATCTGGATAGGTCGAAGATTGCAGAGCAACTTTCAAGAACCTCTGGCATATAGCTACCGTATAGTTTATCCCTTTGATCTCATAATGCTCAGGTTGACCTAGGGTTCGATTGCCAACCCTAATTTGGTTCATTCAGATCGTGTCTCAACCTTACAAGTTCTGTGACTCCTCACAAGAACTATCCTAACCAAGATTTTGCTAAATTGAGACACAGTGAGTCATTCACTCCAAACTATTTGGAAGGGTCAATTCCATCTTGATCCACCACCGCTCTACGAGTACTTGACTGTACCCAAAAACCTTTTATCACTGGACTAGAAATTCAGGTAGTTCGACACCAAAGTATAGTGAGTTGCTTGCAAGCTACCATGGTGACTTTAGGTCTGAGGGACACATATATCCATATCTCTTCGCGAGCAACCCTTTGGCAGAAGGGAGCTCCGCAGATGGTCACGTTTAGTGAAATGTCACACATTTCACTAGTATGTCACATCAATGTCACCACAATCCTTGGTCAAGAGAACAACCAACCAATATAAGATACAATAACCTATACTTGATACATCATCGTCCTATAACAAAGTATCCTTTGATTGTGAACCACTTTAAGAACTACTTGATATATCCTCTTTATATCAAATATAATGTAGTTCTAAGAACTCCATCTCACAAGAGTTCTTTTCAGAAAAATGCACATGTGATGAACAGCCAAAAGAATAACTTTTATTCATTAAAAATTTATATACAATTAAAAAATTAGCACAACCATCTACAGCCTAGATGATTGACTTTGGGACACAATTCCCAACAACACAAGCACATGTACTAAATAGTCTTGACCCTATATTAATAAATATTCCAATAACTGAATCGTTGATATGTATAAGGTCCTATTCGAATGTGACTAGAGGGGCAAAGACTATACAATCTAAAAAATAAGGATTTTAGTCTGGAATTGTAGGGGGATGGCTAAGACCCCCTTTTTGAACTATCTTAAGAATATGATCCGGTAATATAATCCAGATCTCTGTCATTTCTTGGAAACTAGGTTGTCTACTCAAGTAATTGATCGAGTGAAGTGCATGATGGGTCCCAAATGGGCAGTGTATATGATTACTTCTTCGGGCTTGTCTGGGGGTATCATTGTTTCATGGAAACTTGTCTTAGGCCAAGTGAACTTTATGCATACTAATAGACAAGTGGCTTTTAGTATCATAAATCCTATTATGGGTCAATCCTGGATGATTGCTGTTATCTATGCTAGTAGTAGTGGTATTGAAAGAAGGCTCCTTTGGGAGCAAATTGTCTCTGCTAACTCTATTAATTTATCTCTTCTTGTTATTAGTGATTTTAATTGTATCCTTTCTAGGAAAGACAAGAAAGGAGGTAAGCGTTATCAAGCCAACGGGGATATCAGAGAATTTCATAATTGCATTTCTATGACTGGTCTTACAAAAGTTGGTTTTACGAGACCCTCTTATATATGGTGCAATAATAGACAAGGAAATGCTAGAGTTTGGGAACACCTTGATCGAGCTTTCGCCTCTTATAGTTGAATGTCCTTTTTTCCTGATTCTAAGTTGTAATATCTTACTAGATTTGTTTTGACCATTGCCCTATCCTTCTAACTATCTCTAAACAGGTTCGAAGAAGAAGGCTTCCTTTTAAATTTGAGAAAATGTGGCTTAAATACGAAGGAATTCGGCATACTGTTAAGAAGGCATGGAATTCAAAGGTGACGGGTCCTACCCTTATTAAATTATCAAAGCTTTTGTATAAAACTAAAATTGCTCTTCAACATTGGAAAAAATATATTGGAAACATCTTTTGGAATGGTCATAAGTTGGAACAACAAATTTACCAACTTCAAGTAAAAGAATCTCTATCTGATGAATTCTCTACAAATGATAATGCCGAACTGCTGGACCTTATTCGGAAGTACCTTGAAAATTTGCAAGCTCAAGAAGTCTTTTGGAGACAAAAGTCTCGTATCACGTGGTTTAAAGAATGGGATTCCAATACAAAGTTTTTTCATCATTCAACAATCCTTCGAAGGAGGAAAAATACTATTAATCATCTTGTTGACCACAATGGTAACCATGTAATGGATGACGATGATATCCGAAGGTTGGTATTCACCCATTTTTCTAACAGGCAGCAAACTCAAATTCAGCATGATATCCATTCGTCAGATGAGGTCCTTGCTATTGTTAAAGATCTTCAATCTGATAAAGATCCTAGCCCTGATGGCTTCCAAGCTCCCTTCTTTCAAAATTTTTTGCCAATTGTTTATAAGGAAGTCTTGGAGGCCGTCACTTTTGTGCTTAACCAGGGAGTTATGCCTGACAATTGGAAATAGACCTTTATTATTTTGGTGCCAAAAAAGACAAATCCAACCACTATTACTGATTACAGACCAATCAGCTTTTGCAATACAATATATAAAATTGTTACCAAAGTTATAGTCAATCATCTGCAACCTATTCTCCCTACTCTAATATTGGTAGAGCAATGAGCTTTTATACAGGATAGGAATATCACTAATAATATCTTAATTAGTCAAGAGATTATGCACTCTCTCAGGCATGCCACTTGGAGGAGAACGCTTATGGTAGTGAAAGTGGACATGGAAATGGCATATGATCTCCTCCTCTGGTCCTTTGCTTTGCAAGTGTTTCATCATTTTGGATTCCATCCTAAATTTATTGATGTAGTATTCCTCTGCATTGCAAATTTCCAATATGCCATATTAATCAATGGATCTCCTATCGAATGGATTCATCCTGCTCGAGGACTCCGTCAAGGTTGCCCTTTATCTTCTTATATTTTTATTTTATGCATGGATATTTTTTCTAAGTTTTTCAAATATGCAGTGCAACAGCACTTATTAAAAGTTTTCTCCCCATATGAAAATGGTCCGAAAATTTTCCATATCCTCTATGCGGATGACATGTTTTTAGTCACACGAGCTACTGTTCGGGATGCAATTTGTTTGAAAGCAATTCTCGACTCTGACTGTTGTATGTTTGGCCAAGCCATCAATGTCTCAAAATTTTATGCTACCTTCAGTCTTACTACCCGGTCTACCACTAAGAGAACTACATATTTTGTTCTTCAAATAATGTATAAAAGGGATATTTGGAAATATCTTGGAGTCCCATTATCGGGAAGCAAGTTAATATCTAATGATCTTTTTTATCTTTCTGATGCAGTCACTTCAAGAATTGAAAGCTGATAATGGCGAACCCTATCCTTGGCAGGCATATTGACTTTAATACAATATGTGATGTCAACCTTCGCTAACCATACCATGGCAGTAATATACATTCCTAACAAAGTGCTCATAAACCTGGAGAAGAACTTACATCCTTTTTTATGGGAGCACCCTTCTAGTTCGCATGCTGTACATCTGGTCTCTTGGAAAAATATTTGCACCCCTAAACAACAAGGGGGGCTTGATATTATCTCCTTATTTGATAAACATAAGGCTCTCTTTGCTAAACTGGCTGCTAATCTAATTCTTCAACCCACTACTCTGTGGGCTCAACTTGTAACTACAAAATATGGATTTCTTGGCATATGGTATAATTACAAAAAATGTTCTAAGTGCTCACATACTTGGAATTGCATGGTTGACTACAGCCATAAAATTAGCTTTCAATTCATCTGGAAGATTGGATCTGGAGAAGATGTTAAGTTCCTTGAATATCCTTGGATCACCAGCATCCTGTTATCTATCTCACCCACTTACTTAAATATGGATGTTGATGTTCATAATTGGAATGTCCAGCATCTGATCACTCCTGAAAGGAATTGGAACACTGATCTGCTTCATCACCTCTTCTCTGATCATATAATCCATCAGATAATCAAGATTCAGGTTCCTATGGGCTTGTGGAAAGATCATATAATTTGGAATCCTACGGGGCATGCTCAAGTGGTTCTCAAAGATATTTACATCATTGTTTGCCAACCAAATCACAATAATCTAATCTCTTACTCCTGGTTGAGGAAGTTAGATACAACTATGAGAGTAAAGATCTTTTGGAGGAAGTTGTTCAAACATAAATTGCCTTGCAAGAAATTCCTCTATGATAAAGGGATCCTCAATAATGATCAATTTTTTTGTGACATTTGTGAAACTCAAATTGAGGATTGTGACCATGTTATCGATGATTGTCTATTTGCTCGACATTGCTAGTAGTCAATAGCTTTGACTTTTGGTTGGTCATCTTACTTTGACTCTCTGACTCAACTTGAGATAACATTGTCTCACTCACAACTCCACAAGGATATTAAAGCTACTCTCGCTTATGTGGCCTAGCTTCTTTCAAAAGGCTCGAAATGAAAGAATCTTCCAAAATAATTCTTCTACACCAGCCAACATTGCCAAGTGTACTCATGCTCTCTCTTGTTATATCAGCAAAGTAATAATATTGATCAACTTGAGAACCAGTCATGGAACTGGGAACGACCAAACCTCCTTACCCAAGACCCGGGTGGCCTGGGTCCTAAACTAGTGTGCTGGCTTTCACCTCCCATGGGAGCTCTCAAGTTGAACTTTGATGCTTCTGTGATAAATGAAGCAACTTCTATTGCTTATATTATTCAAGATTCTCACGGACTTCTTTTTCTTAAAGGGGGAAAGCAGATTACTCACTCTACCATCCCACATGCGGAGCTCACAGCAGCTTGGAATGGAATCAAAAGTTTTTTACTTACCCAGACAAGCAAAAAACTTATTGTTGAAGGTGACTATTTAACAACAGTGAGGTAGATCACAAACTCTCTAACCAACTCTTCGGCTATTAACCCTTTGCTGAAAGATATTATAAATTGGAAGTCTTGTTTCCACTTTATTTTCTTTTAACATGTCTATCGTGAATCAAACCGAGTTGCAGACTTTTTAGCTTCATTAGTCCGACAAGGTGAATTTACCATTCATCCTAAAGATCCTATTCTCCTGGAACTTGTAACTATCATGTGGATTGATCTTTATGGTATAGCATTCCAAAGATGATGAGCTGCAAAAAGTTCTTTTTATCAAAATTTCAAATATTATTATATGCCCATGGAAGATACATATTATGATACTTACAGCTCAATGTGCCCACATGTCAAGCATCATGGCATTACATGACTTCCAATCTCTTTTCTCACCAAGCTCAATACTGAAGCAAACTCTGATCACTGCTCCTTGATTAAGTCCCCAAATCAGGCGACAAGTCAGCTTATAGGTCATCATTATCAAATTTTCACACATCTTCTTCAGCTTCCTTTCCATACTTGGACTGTATCTATATTGGGAGTACTGATTTACAGGAAAAAAAAAATACAAGGACATCAAAGAATACGAAAAAAGAAGGAAAATGAAAAATACATTGAAACAAAATGGAAAAACAAAAAAATAAAAAATAAACGAAACAAAAGATTTCAGGAGGAAAAAAGGAAAGGAAAAACCTCCTGTTTATGCTCACTGTTATATTTACTTGTGCAGGTCTCTTCTAAAGTGCATCAAAATGTTTATAAATCTAGATTGTTATAACAGCAAACTCATATCGGATTTCCTCTTATATCAACATATAGCCACTCCTGGTTTCAAGGTTTTGGTATCAATAAAGGTCATCCTACTGTGTTAATGGGATCTCACATATCTGTCCGCAACAACACCTCTGTCCCAACTATTAAAGATACATTACAACAATCATACAACACAACTGCTTCTCTGTTCATATGACCAACTCTATGATCATGCTGGGTTTCATGTATGTTGTTATACTCATACTTGTCGATTCTATTTGTTATAATTTTGAATGCTACTTCTCAATACATGGTATTGCTTCCAACAAAGGACAGGCTGCTCTATATTATCACAAAATGCTGCTCTTATATGCTCATCCCTGTCTCTCTTTTGCAATGGAATCTTTTTCAGTCTAGTATTAATTCTGTCTCAGGATACTGTAATGCTGGGAATTCTTCATCTTATTGCCTGGATTGGTCCCAAAGCTACTACTCACTGTTATACTACTTACATAATACATTGGATGCTTATGCTGCTTTGTTACAGAAATGCCTTTATACAAAACATTTCTATTATGCAATTTACACACTATTTCTATCTTTTCTTGTTGCTCCATAAATGTCATTTTCAATATTGCTCACACTGCAACATTCCAGATGGGAGTCGGGCTTACACTGCAATATTCCAGAACTGTCATCTTATTACCAAGCTGCTTCTTATTGGGGTCGCTTCTTCCACTACAATATTTCAGATAGAAGTTGAGTTTTACCTTCCAGATGGGGTGTCATCTCTCACTGCATCTTCATGTTATTTGCATTATTATAGTCCGCTGCTTTATTTCTTAATGTTATGTATGCTACTTCAAAGATGGTTCACTACTACTTAAATCGTATCGGTCCTTGCAACATTTATCTATTTCTATTGATGGGAATTGACTGTCTGTAGATTACTCAATCCAGAAGCTTCACATTGTAATATATTTATCAGGTTCCCCTATTTCTTCATCCTGTGGTTCACTACTTTTCATCTTTGGACGGTACTTCTTACAGCTTACCTTTGGAAGTTTATCCATCATAAGTGGTATGATGCATGATTTGTTGGTCAATTCCCTTCCTAACTATCAAATTATGTTATTTTAGATATGCTTTGCCGAGTATTTATTGTCTTTAACTCAATTTCAAAGCATAGTTTCAAGCTCTCAAAGAAATTATTTCAGAATGATTTATATCACAGCCTGCAGTTACCTCTCCGCTCTTATTCTTGTTCACAGCATTAAGAACACACTCATCTTGTTTTATTTTCATCCTGTGTATTCCATTTCATTTCGTTGTTTGGCGTTTCAGGAACATATTCTTGTTATTTATTTTGCTCCTGTATATTCTATTTCTTTTCTTCTCTTTATATCACAGGTGCATGTTCTCTGTATAACGTAAAGTTTATTATCGAGGACCGATCTAGTTAGCCTTCGAGAATAACACTAAAGAGTTGTCTAATGTTTATGATTCACTAGAATCTGGTTTCTCTTTCTTCTGAAGGGAGAGATATTGTTTGTTTTGTTCTCAGCCCTCAATTATCTTCCTTACCTGCTATTTGTTCCCTTGCTTTCCACTGTCTTAATATGGCTATTTATTTTGTTTTGAAGTTAATGGGTGCTATATAACCCAACGAGGCAAGGAATCACATAATTTTGCTTCTTGTTTTTATATGTATGGATCATGCCACTATTTATCTTTTTGTGTCACTTATCTTACAAATCACTTTTACAAACACTAACAGCCTTCTGACAGTCGTAAAAGTTATCACGGGATTCGAAAAAAGAAAAAAAAAGAGTCATCTTCAAGCTTGTTCGGAGAGTATCAATTTTTAAATCTTAATCAATCACCGTCAAATTATAAGGCCAACCCAACGGACGCGATGCGAGCTCACGAAACGAACCAGGAAGCTAGGGAGGGCGCGGGCCGCGGGGTGCGCGTAACCCGTTGAACCCTGCTGGTCCGACACTACAAACCAATTGAGTCCGACATCGATAATAGGGGAATCAGGAAGGGGCATATAAACCGGTTTAGTAGTTATAAAAGGTTTGTTTAGTATCCTAGATTAATTTCCTCTGCGATCGACCCTGAAATTGATTCTAAATTTATTTACTTCTCGATTTTGAAACTGATTCGAATTCATCATGTAATTGATTCAGATTTATTTACTTCTCGATTTTGAAACTGATTTCGAATTCATCATGTATTTAATCTAAATAATTTTTTTTTTGTGAAATAAAAGAGGGGAGGAGTTAGACCTCGGGTGTGGCCACCCCAGACGGTCCCCCAACCCCAGTCAAGAAAAATGTTCGATACACCCGAAGGTGAGTACGTCAACCTGACTGAGATTTATCTCGAGATTTATTATATATATTCTTAACTTTTCACCACCACCGAAGGTGAGTACGTCAATCTACTATTTTCTCGAGATTTATTATATATATCCTTAACTTTTTCACCACCACCGAAGGTGAGCACGTCAACCAGACTGTTTTCTAGAGATTTATTATATATATCCTTAATTTTTTCACCACCACCAACCAATAGGGGCTCCACAAATTATTTTATTAATTTTTTCTTTTTTTTATTTTATTATATATATCCTTAACTTTTTCACTACCACCAGCCAACGGAGCTCCACAAATTATTTTATTAGGCTCGAACCCTTGCCAGCTGATTGTGAGAAAAGTCTCATAACCAGCTACGCCATGCACCATGGCAACTTAAATAATTTTTTGAAGCAGTAATATACATCTAATCCACTTACAAAAGTTCCCATTAAATAATTTCAAATTTAAAACCCATTAATATTTTTTCTTACAAAAATTATAGATATTCTAAAAATTTATATAATTTATATTTAGACCCAATTTTTTTTAAAAAAAATTAACTACAAAAACTTCATTTTTCTTATAATGTGATCCAATTGTATATATGATCCTAGCATCATTAATGGAAAAAAAGATAAAACTATCCTTGATCCAGGGAGGTTGAATTGTAGCTTTCATGTAATGTTAAAATATTTCATCCTTTATCATTTTATTCATCTACTTATTTGTATAGATTTCAAAGTATTTCATCTTTTATTATTCATTTATCTGTATAAGTCTTAAAATATTTTATTTTCTATCTTCATTAACATGTATAGATCTTATGTTGTCTTTGGTAGCAGACAATCCATCCAGATTACTGGTAATTTAATAGGGTCCCATCACATTATTATGTTTGGTATATTTTTTTGGATAGCAATCTATCATGTCTGTAATCCAAATTGCTTTTTAAGAGATAATTTGTATAACCTATAGAATGGATGGTAATCCAGATTACCCCCTCTCAAGTAATCTTTTGAATAATATTACCTTTTTTAATAATATAATATATAATATAATATAATATATATTATAAAGTTTATAATATGTATTATATTATATAACATAATAAAATATTAAAATTTTTTATTTTTTTATTTTAAAATATGAATATTATAAATATATATGAATATAAATATAAATATTATAATATATAATATATAATATAATATATACATAATATAAATTATATTTTATATTTTATAATATATTATATATATATATGTAATATAATATAATATATTTAAAATATTGTAGTATATTTATATTAAATTTATTTATATTTATATAATATAGTATATATATTCACATTATATATATATTATAAATATATTATATTAAATTTAAATAATATTTAAATAATATATTTAATATAAATTTCATATTAAAATTATTTAGTATAAAAATATTTTTTAAAAAATTTTAATATAAATATAAAATTTTTCTATTTAACATATTTTGTAATATAAAATATTTAAAAATTATATTTTTAATAAATAGATAAAATATAAAATTTATATTTTTATAGACAAAATATAGATTTAATTTAGAAGTATTTTGAAAATTAGATTTTACATTATGCAACACTACTTACATGTACCAAATATAATAATCTACATTACATGTAATCTATATTACTAGCAATCTACATTACTAGTAATTCACATTATCTTTTAAGATTGCCTAGCAATGCACCAAATGCAATCTTAAAGCATTCCATTCTCGATGATCTATCTTAAAGTATTCCATTCTCGATGATCTATCTTAAAGTATTCCATTCTCGATGATCTATCCACTTGCATTTATCTTAAAAGACTAGTCTTTACTAATTCATCCATTGCACAAATCTTAAAACACTTGCATTTATCCTCTATCATCCATCCAATTTTGATCTTAAAATACTCCATCCTGTCATTTATCAATCTTTGCATATTTCAAAATACTCAATTTTCTATTATTCATCAATCTATATAAACCTCAAGGTGCACCAACCTTTATCATTTATTCACCTGTACAAATCTCAAAACACTTTATTTATCAACTTACATAGATCTTCAAAGCACTCCATCCATCTGCATGGATCTCAAATTACTCTCTTATTTATCATTTATCTATCCAACCACATCTTAAAAATGTCCCCTTCTTTGTCGTTTATTCATATATCAAAATACTCCATCATTGTCATGCCCTGACCCGATGCCCAAGCTAGGCCTACGACAAACGACTGCATCTTTTCAAGCTTCACTCCCAACAAAAATGTAAGGCCTATCCTTCAAATCAATATCCAGGCAGTAATAGAAAATAAATTCACTAATTATTTATTTATTTCTAGAATTTTTTATCAAAACTAAAAGTAGTAAAATTCAACTAAAATTTAAGATACAGTGTAAACAAAGTTCAATTAAAATTTAAGATAAAATATTAACTAAGAGATTAACATCTAAATCCTAACTCCTCACTGACTAGTCCCAAAGCCCGATTGATCTTCTGGATCTATAACAAAAAATAGGAACAGGATATGACTTTACAGGCTCAATAAGTTATCATCACCTCTAATATATGCATAAATATATCAACAACAAATTGCAAACATTCATAAATCATACATCACAGCACAACTAGCTCATGACAAAATAAAATGCAATATTATGTTAACATGCACATTCATTACAAATGACACGACTATGGATGGCCAACAATTTACTTTATTCTCCAAGTTTCTCAGACTATGGCCATGATCGACTCGTGGCTAGTCCGAAAGAGACTTAGTTCCTGACTACACATATCGACAACCGGTCATGTACCAGTGATCGTCCCATAAAGGCCCGTAAGGAAACTAGCTCTGATATCACTCGAAGAAATATGCATTCCTTAGCATGTCCAGCAATCGCCATCATGGCTAAAAATAAAAGGCAACTAGCTCTGACTACACATACTGTACATCGATCATGTACCAGTGATCGCCTCACTGGAGGCCCAAAGGAGATCAGGTCTCTGGTGATCATAGTTGGACTAGAAAGCATCAATACCAACATACATAATAAAGTATGTAATCCAATACAGATCAAATTATGATACAAATATTTAACAATTATAACATTCATAACATACCAGAGAGCATATTTAGCATGTAATACTAGAGGTCAAGATAACTTACCTGAAAGAATGCTATCAAGTATTACCTATTCGAATCTTAACTCTGATACTGCTCTATCGATAAGAAAGATGAAAATCCTTACGAGATTAATCATGTAAGTAATTTTTATCCAAAATAAACTAGCATAGAAAAATGGTTCCTAGTCAAGCCTGGATCTTGACCTAATTTACTAAAAGAGTCAGTTTAAATTTTTTTTATTATTTTTGACATTTTATTTTTCTCTTCATCCATCTCCTTTTCTCTCTCCTTCTCTCTCCTCTTTCTCTCTCTTTCCTCTCTCCTTTCTCCTCTTCCTTCTTTATCCTCTCCACTTTACTCTCTTCTCTTTAGCTCCACTTCTCTCTCATCTCTCCCTCTTTCTCTCTCCTCTCTCTTCCTTCTCTCTCCTTTTCTCTCTTCTCTTTCCTCTTTTTCTCTCCCCTCTCTTCTTTCTCTTCTTCTCTTTCTCTTTCTCTCTCCTCTCTTCTCTTTCTCTCTTCTCTCTCTCCTCTCTCTCCTCTCTCTTCTCTCTCTCTCCTCTTCTTCTCTTCTTTCTTTCTCTTTCCTTTCTCTCCCTCCCTCCCTTTTTCTCTTTCCCTCTCCTCTCTCTCCTTTTCTCTCTCTCTCCCATTTCTCTCTCCTCTCTCTCCTCTTCATCTTTCTCTCTCCTCTATCTCCCTCCACTTCTCTTTCTCTCTCCTCTCTCTTCTCTTCTTTCTCTCTCCTCTTTTCTTCCTCTCTCTTCTTTTTTCTTTTTTTTTCTTTTTTTTCTCTTCTTTCTCTTCTTTTTTTTTTTTTTTTCTTTCCTTCTTTTTTTTTTTCTTTTCTCCTGTTCCCTTCTTGGTTCGGCTTGAACGGTCTTTCATGGTTCCCGAAAATCATGAAAGACAGTGGACAGAGAAGGGGCTCATTAGCTTGGGCGGACAGAGGGGGTTGGGCGGCGCACCATTGGCGACCATCCGGCTCAAGGAAAAATCAAAGAACCCAAAATTTCTTTTGTTATTTTCTTTATAAAAGAGATACAAGGAAAGAGAATTTATTGGAACCTTGGTCGGTCACTGGAGAAGAGGAAACTAGTAATAAGAGGCTCGGTGTGGGCTTGCTTGGCGGTGATGAGGGGGAGATTTTAAAGAAAATATCTATGGGATTACCTTATCGTACGGGGGAGAAAATGGTCGATCGGAAGTCCTGTCCCATCCCGAACAATCCTCTGGCTAATTCCCACTCATCCACGGCATCGATCTCCGATTCCTTCGATGATCTTCCCGATTGAGCAGGCTCCCCTGTTCGGCCTCTTTTTTTTGTTATGAACTAAAGTTGGTAGGCTCTGCCAACTTTAGCCTAGAGAGGCCCAGAATGAATGGGCTTCATATTCTCCCCTCCTACAAAAAAGTTCAGTCTCGAGATTTTAAAAAAAAATTCTAAGTCTTCTAAAACTCAAAGACGCGTGATCCAAAACTCACATGTACCATTATATCCAAATTCAGTAATCCCTTTTTTCTTTAGTAATAAAAACTCTCAATCTTCCATCATAATACATTTTAAATTAATTCTAATATCTTTAGCCCACCACACTTTCACTGCACACTCTGATTTAAATTATCAAATCCTTTAATTTCATTAGATAAATTTCTGACAAAGATGACACTTTATATTATAATCTAAATAAAATCCAATCTTTAAATAAAATGAGATCAAAACTATTAAATTTTTTTATCCTTACAAAGCCTCGAGCATACCATATCAAATTTAAACCTTGACCTATGTTCTACGTTTAAAGCCTTTGTATAAAATTGCACCATCCACTCAAGACATCAATAATTCTAGTCCAAGTTCGAACTATTTATGCTTTCCTTGACAATTCAATTATACAATCTAGATCAACTTTTCTCTTGAAAAGTTAACATTAATTCTAACAAAGTAAATGACTTTAAATCAATACTTTTATGAGTAGGATCATTCATATTATTTCTCATAGAATGTTCTTACCATGATTCTTAGTATCAATTAATAAACCATCTAAAATATTATCCCTCATAGATTAAATCCATATAAGTCTTCCAATACCATTTCTTTGCTTAATGTAATATCAGTAGCAAGGTAATCTAAATTTCCTCATGGATCTTAAATTTGACTTGGAGTTTTACATAATAATCTCCAACAATTATATAGAAGATCAAGTAATACAATCCAAAATTGTTAACATAAGCCATCAAAGATTTTACCAAGATATGCATGCAATGTTCACATAATATCATTTAATCCACTAATAGCAAATTATAAATCTATGCATTATCCCAAACATATTTTCATTACATATTCTCAATAATGATCCCTATACAGATTCATCAAAAAAAATTATTCTTCTTAATATCATTAAACTTTTTCATAACCTACATCCCAAATATCTTCTTGCAATAGTTTTAAAATTTATAATCCAGTTTACAACAAAACTCGTATGCTATCATGATCTTCATTTGTATTATGTTTAGATTTCCAAAATCATTAAATTAATTTGAATCATACATATCCAGTTAACATAACACACTATATTTCTAGCCAACACTTCTAAAGTTCGGTCAAATCCATTATCAGAAATAAAAATCATATCTTATCCAGCTTTTCAATATCCATAATATGCTTACTTATCCTGATCAAATAGTATAAATCATTCAACCCTTTACACTCATCCTAGATCAATCTCTTTACTTATATTAGAGACAAAATCATGTTCCCCTTTTGCGCTAATCATATGCCAGATCTATGCACAATATTTAGGGATTAGAAATCCAAACTTTGAATCCATTCTTGCAATTTTTATCATATTCTAACTGATCATAACACTAAGTTCAAATACCTCTTAAGTCACGGTCCATAATAATTACAACCTAAATTTTAATATCACTCAAATCATATCCTAATCATTTGTGTCACAGTCCTCAGTGATCATAATTTAAGCTTCGTATCATTTTGTCATGCCTTAATAACCATCATGTTAATTTCTAATCACTTATATCACAATCTGCCATTATATCAAAATTAGATTTTCAAAGTAAATCAAATACATAATATAATTCAAAATATACATCTACATATTCATTGTCTAGACTTAATAATATTCTTCCAAAATTAAGCTAGGAGAGCATAATCCAATATTTTATTCATGCAAGCCTTCTAGACTTAGCAAAACCCTTAGAGCTATAACATACACATATCAAAGAAAATTAAATAAACTTTTATTATCAATAATTACTCCAAAATATTCAATCAAAATTCTAATTCTATCCCACTTTCACTAACTAAATCATCTCGATCTTAAACTTTTGCTTCGATACCACTAAATCTGTCACACCTCGACTTGATGCCGGAGCCAAGCATATGACAGACGGCCGCATCTCCTCGAGCTTCACTCTCAATAGAAATGCAAGGTCTATCCTTTAAATCAATATCCAAGTAGTGATAGAAAATAATTCATTAATTATTTATTTAATTCTAGAGTTTTTTATCAAAACAACAAGTAGATAAAATTCAACTAAAAACTCATGATTTAATGTAAATAAAGTTCAACTAAAATCTAAGATAAAACATTAACTAAAAGATTAACACCTAAATCCTAACTTTTCCTGACCGGTTCCAAAGCCCGATTGATCTTCTGGATCTGTAACAAAAATATGAAAATATGGGATGAGCTTTACAGGCTCAGTAAGTTATCATCACCTCTAATATATGCATAAATATGTCAACAATAAATTATACATATTCATAAATCATACATCACAGCACAACCAACTCATGACGAAATAAAATATAATATCATGTTAATATGCACATTTAATTATAAACGACATGACTATAGATGGCCAACCATTTACTTTACTTTTCTAGTCTCTCTGACTATGATCATGATCGATCCATGGCTAGCCCCGAAAGAGACTAGATCCTGACTATGCATTCTGATAACCAGGCATATACTAGTGATCACTCCATTAGAGGCATGGAAGGAAACTAGCTTTGATATCACATGAGAAAATATGCATCCTTAGCATGTGCCAGCAACCGCCACGTATGGCTAAAAATAAAAAGAATGAGCTCCTGACTACATATATCGTACATCGATCATATGCTAATGATCACTCCACTGGAGGCCCGGAAGGAGACTAGATCCTCGTGTGATCATAATTGGACTAGAAAGCATCAACTCCAACACATATAACAAAGTATTTAATCCAATGCAAATCAAATTATGCTATAGATGTTTAATAATCGTAACATTCATAACATACCAAATAACATATTTAGCATGTGATGTGGTGGAATGCTGATGTGTAATCCCTGTCAGATGCCATGTCAGAGAAAGCTGCCACGACGAGCACTCCACCTCAGACTCCTTTGCCGAGTTGAGCTTCCTCAGAATATCGGGATGACTCGTCGAAGCCGAGTTCCGTCCTCTGCCAGGTCGGCTCCTGCAAGACCGGGATGCCTAGGCCGAAGCCGCGCGATCTCCTTTGCCATATTGAGCCCCTCCGAGGTCGAGCCCCCTAGGCCGGAGTCGAGCCCAGCCCTCCTCCGCCAAGTCGAGCCCCTCCGAGGCCGAGCCCTCTGGGCTGGAGTAGCGCACTGACCTCCTCCGCCAGATTGAGCACCTTTGAGGCCGAGCCCCCTGGGCCGAAGTCGAGCCCTGCCACCTTCGCCAAGTCGAGCCCCTCTGAGGTCAAGCCCTCTGTGCAGCAGTCGAGCCTTGCCCTCCTCCTCCAGGTCGAGCCCCCTCGAAGTCGAGCCCTTTGGTCTGGAGTCGAGCACAGCCCTCCTCCGCCAAGTGGAGCCCCTTCGAGGTCGAGCCCTTCGGAGTCGAGCCCTGCCCTCCTTCGCTAGGTCGCACCCCCTCGAAGTCAGGCCCCCTAAGCCGGAGTCGAGCCCTACCTCTCTAGTTCGACCTCCACCTTGGACAAAGGCGCTGGCCACCGAGGGAGCGATGCAGCCTTCCTAGGGCACCGGCTGAAAGCGAAATGGGGTTACGAGTGCCTACACTAAGCATGCAACAGGGCAAGGAGTAGGTTTGTATTTTAAAACTGTTTTAAAATAACAGCGAAAAAAACCTACTCCGCACAGGATCTAACATTTTCAAGATGCATGTATAGATAAAGGAAGGCATGAAATAGGCATATAATATTTATAAATAATTTGATAGACCAAGATCTAGGCATGCATGAAAAATAAAAATAGAAATTTTACCTTATTCCTGCTTGGAATAAAGCAGGGATAACTACTGGAATAGCTGGAATATCTGGAATAACTTTATTCCAGTCTTCTTCTTCCAGCAACCGTTTGGAAAGTTCTTTGCCTCTTCTTCAAGAGCAGCAAACCCAAACACAAATGGGCAATGCTTTGGTCTCTCTTCCTGCAACAATAGCAAGCCAACTTCTTGATAGATCTTGCTTTAAAGGAAAGCTAATGCATTGTTCATCCAACAACGTTGAAGTTCCATTCACCCAGATTTCAGAATAGTAAATCTGCAACCAAAAACTGGGGAAACAAAAGTAACAGCAATGGAGGTTGATGCAGCTCACAGGTGCTCAAGAGAACACCCTCTAGAGGGGGGACACGCCTGGGCTTCCTTTGATCTGGCTTCTCGCATGATGCTAGTCGCCAGAAACTCCTGAAACGGTGAGAGGGAAGAAGGAAAAACATAACACTTTGTTCTGTGACTGTTTTCTCCAAAACTGATTTTCTTCCATCGATTGAGCACCAACAATAACAGGGAATTAATGAAGTTTTTCTCTCCCAATCTCTCACAAGAACTCAGCTCCAAAATCATGGATTGATGGGATGATGGAAGCTCTCAAAGTTTGAAGACTCTTTCAGCATTTTCACAGCCCAAAAATATTTATTCTTCTTGAACCAATGAAAACGGTGATTTTGGGAGCTAAGGAGACTTGCTAGGAAAACGAGATGCCAGCATGTTTGAGAACGAATCGAATTCGTTTTCAACATAGCATTGAAGAGCCAATAAACAGAGATTTAATTCTAGCCAAAATGAATGGAAACAGGAGAGAAAATGACCCTTGTTCGCCCAAGCCTTTTTACCGTGTGAATGTGTCAAAACCGGTTCACAACTGGTTCAAACATCAAAACCGGTTCTAAATCGGTTCACAATACAATTAGATCAAAATCTAATTAATAAAAGGCTTGGTCAAGTCCTGGCCACCCAGAAACAATTCGTAGTGGACCCGAACAATTTCTGATCGACCCAAAACCGGGTCAATCCAAAGTATGCTCAATCAAACCATTACCGAAATGATTCCTAATCATAAATCGGTACCTAGATCAGGGATAAATCCTCTATGGCATGTGACCTCATAGGTTCGAACCTAGGTGGTAGCACTGGAACAATTCCAGTACCAGCATAAGATACCATCTAGCAATGGGTCCCGGCGTCCGGATAGGTCGAAGATGCGAGAGCAATCAATCGAACCTTTGGCATATGGTTACCGTATAATTCATCCCTTTGACCTCCAATGCTCAGGATGACCTAGGGTTAGACTGCCAACCCTAGCTGAGTCAATCCATAACATGTCTCAACCTCGCAAGTCCAGTGACTCCTCACTAGGACTACCTCGACCAAGGATTTGCTAAATTGAAACACTGCGAGATATTCAATCCAAACTATTCGGACAGGTCAATTTCATCTTGGTCCACCACTGCTCCACAAGTACTTGCCTGTACCCAGAAACCTTCCGTCACCGGATTAGAAATCAGGGTAGTCCAGCACCAAAGCACAGGGAGTTGCTTGCAAGCTATCATGATGACCTTAGGTTGGAGGAACACATATACCCATATCCAATCGAGAGTATCCCTTTGGCAGAAAGGGGCTACACGGAGTCATGTTTAATAAGATATCATATATCCCACTTGCAGATCACATCAGTGTCACCACACTCCTTTGGTCAAGAGGACAACCAAACGATGTGAACCACAACAACCTACACTTGATACATTGCCGTCCAGTATAATGTATCCTTTAGTCATGAACTTGGTTTAAGGACCACTCGATATATCCTCTCTATATCGAAGTCAATATAGTCCTAAGGACTTCATCACATGAAAAAGAGTTCATTACAGGAAAAAGTAAGAATGTGATAAGCTGCCAAACAAATATTTATTACTTCATACAAAGAGTACATTACTCAACTCAACCGCTTACAGCCTAGGCGATTAGCTTTGGGACATAATTCCCAACACCAGCTAGCCACCCAGGGACTACAAGGAGGCGCCCTCCAGGCTGTAATAACTGCCCGCAGCTGCCACTTACACCATAAAAGGAAGAAGCTCTTAGACCGAGGCGCCACCCACTCCACCAACCGCCTATACCACCAGAAAGAGGAAGTCAACTAGGAGATTCGAATCCTGGAGGCGGCGACCTCCCGATCGAGGCCCTCCAAGTTTCCCAGAATGGGACAACCGGGAGGAATGTTAGAGTGCATGGTAGCTTCCTTTATCACGAACAAGGAAAGACGTCCCATCCATGGCACGAAACACCGCCGCACATGCTTGCTAGCACAGGGAAGATCCCGAGGTAGGCATTTAGCAATCACCTAGACTTAAAAGAGCCATCGACACCCCCAGCAGGGAAGGTAAGCAAGCAAGAGTAAGCTAAGAATACCCTGGCAAGTGAGGAAGGAGAGGCCACATAGGAGAACCACCAAGGAGACTGAGAATTCAAGGCTACCAGAGGTCCGCAGGAAGGATCACCCAGACACAGCCATCCAGCTCCAGTTCACCTCAGCCACCACTTTTTCCAGCTTGCTTGCACCCCACTCACACATTATTCACTCCTCCTAGCATGGAGTCCATCTCAAAGGCTCGACCAGGAGGATCTGTTCCCCTAGATCGTCATTGACTTGACCGTCGGAGTGCCCCCACCAGAATTCCCGGTCCAGGTCTCTAACTCTATTTTACAGGACCAGAAGAGCAGGCCAGTCCCGAAGAGACGAGGGGCGATCCGATGCTGATAGTAGCTGCGGGCCACGACGATCTTGGCGGCAACAGATTGGCGCGTAAGGTAGGGGGTGGGACAGGACACACTTTGATCCAACCCAAACCCCTTTGAAAGTAGCCCTCCGGGAGGATGGTGATGATGCGAGCGAGAGAGGTCTCCACCAATTGTATGGGAGACCCCCTTCTCGTGGGGACCCGCACAGTCCAGAAGGGTAGCTCCCCGCTCCAACTCAACCACCTCCGATGGATATCCAGCTGGCCGCACTCGCCCAGCAAATGCAAATTCTCACTATGGCAATGCGCCAGCTCCAGCACTAGCAATGGTCCTTGACTACCCACCAGCAGCCAGGGACCCCAGCGGCCCATGCCGCAGCACCCCGCGTTAGTTTGCGTTCCTTCCAAGGAAGGCCTTCGCAGTCGCGGGCCATCACCGACCACCGGGATAGTCACCTGACTCCGGCGAAGAGACAACGGACCGGATCTGTCGATCGGGAGAGCTAGTCCCCGATCCTCAAGCAGGTAATGACCAAACCTCGTCGAGGTCAAAAAGGCCAGACCCCCCTTCATGGACACCATCCACCCGCATCACCTTCTCCATCTCCTTCGGCCTCCGCAGAGGGTTCCACCAACGAGGCCATCAGGTGCACAGTTGAGAAGCGCCTGGAGGAGCAAGAGTGCAAGTTGACGGAACTATCCTGCCAGTTTGCAAATTTGCAGGGCTCCACTGACGAGCCAGCAGGATATGACACCCGTCCCCCCATCTCCCGAGAGATCCAAGAGGAACCGATTCCCAGCCGGTTCCATATGCTGCAGGTGGATCCCTATGATGGGACCACCGATCCCATGGATCACCTGGAAAGCTATAAGGCCCTCATGAGGATCCAGGGGGCCATCGATGCCCTCTTCTGCATTACCATCCTAGCAGCCTTCCGGAAGGTAGCTCGGGTCTGGTTCACCTATCTCGAGCCTAAAAGCATCGGCTCTTCGCTCAGCTAGAGCAAAAGTTTGTGGTCCACTTCGACGCCTGTCAGAAGGTGCCACGAGAGGCAAACAACCTCTTCTCCATCTGACAACAGGACCGCGAGCCCCTATGGGATTACGTGGCCCACTTCAAGGTCGCCGCATTGGAGATCTACAATCTTGATGAGCCAATCTCCATGCTGGCACTGAAACGAGGGCTCAGGACCTCCCGCCTGACTTACTTGCTCGACAAGAAACTCCCCAAGACCTATTTCGAGCTCCTCCTCTGAGCTTAAAAGTACATCCACGTCGAGGAGGTGGATCGTACAAGAAGGGAGCTAGATAGGAAGTTGCTAAAGAAGCCAACTCCCATCGAGGCATCCGGGATGCGGAAGCCAGGACCCCCAACTCTGAGCTTCCACCAAGGGCTGAGATCGAGGAGCGGCCCCATTCCGGAGAAGAGGTTCACCCCTCTCCTCACCCCGAGGATGAAGATTCTCATGGAGATCGAAGGTGAGCCCTACTTGAAGTGCCCACCTCTAATAAAGTCGTCCACTGGCCGCGACAAGATAAAGTACTGTCGTTACCATCGTGACCATGGCCACGACACCGAGGAATGCCGCAACCTGAAGAAGGAGATCGAATAACTCATCAAGAGGGGCTACCTCGAAAGCTTCGTGGGGGGCAGACCTCCAATGGAACCTCAGGCTCTCGCTGCTCTCCCGCCAGTCCCTGCAATGGATAGCCGCCCTACCGAGAAGCCAATGTGGATGATATGTTGGGAGCCAAGTGTTCTGAAAATGTACTCCCCTTTATGAGGGAAGGGAGAAATGGGGGAGAGAATATAAATAACGATGCCGTGGTCGTCGAGATGACGATCGCAAAGCATCTTGTATAATGGATTATGGTCGATAGTGGAGCTCGACTGATATCCTTTTTTATGATGCCTTCTCCAGAATGAACTTGTCCTCTGCTCAGCTCAGACCTGTGCACACACCCCTTGTCAGTTTCATGGGAGACTCTGTAAAGATGGAGGGGAAAATCACTCTCCCAGTCACTGTCGGGTCCGCACCTCGGTAGAGCACTGTTATGATGACTTTTACGATTGTTAGGCTTCCTTCAGCCTACAACATGATTCTGGACTGACCTGGGCTCAACCTGCTCGACACCGTCGTTTCCACAAAGAGGCTATTGGTACAGTTCCCCACCCCTACGGTGTCGGGGAGATGAGGGGGGCACCTCAACCGGTGCAACATTGTCTCCAGACTGTCCCTGGGGCCCAAGCCCCGAGGTCGACCCTAGTGCGGATGATTTCGATCAAAGGGTACAAGACCCCAGGGGTGGCCCGGTCGAGCACCTGGTTTCTTATCTACTCAAAGCCGACTAGGCGAAGACGGTGCAGATTAGGGCCTAGCTGCAAGATGGAGAGAGAAGCTCCTACTCTACCTGACGGTCACACCTGGAGCCATCAGCTCAGTCCTCATCCGTGTACACGAGGACGGATCTCAGAAGCTGGTGTACTATACCAGCAAAATCCTCCGCAATGCAGAGATCAGGTATACTCACTCCGAGAAACTCATTTTGGCTCTAATAATGTATGCTAAGCACCTCAGGCCATACTTCCAAGAGCATCCCGTTGCGGTCGTGACAGATCAACCGTTAAGGACCATACTTAGCTATCCTAAAATCTCCAGGAGGCTGGCTAAGTGGTCCCTGATGCTGAGCGAGTTCGACATCGCATATTGGTCGAGATCATCATAGAAGGCCCAGGTCCTAGCCGACTTTCTGGTCGAGTGCACGGGACTCGTCGAGGAACCAGAGCAGACAACCCTAGAGCATCAAGTTGAGCTCGAAGCAGAGGAGGAGCCTTGGATCCTCCACATGGATGGAGCATCCAACTCTGGCGGGAGCGGAACAGGCCTCATCCTCGCCAACAGTGACGGGATTATGGTAGAATGTGCTCTCCGCTTCAAGTTCACCACGACAAACAATCAAGTAGAGTACGAGGCACTCCTCGCAGGCCTAAGGGTCTCCCGCGAGCTAGCCATGCAAAGCTTGAAAGTCTTTACCGACTCCCAACTGGTGGCCGGACAAGTCTCCGGAGAATATAAAGCCAAAGACCCCCAGATGATGAAGTACCTAGAGCGAGTCCACTCAAGCACGGCAAGCTTCCGATGTTTCAGATCTCCCATATCCCCCGCAGAGAGAATGCCCGTGCGGATACACTGTCGACACTCGCGACCTTGCCGGACTCATCGCTGGGGCATGCCCTTTCGAGTACCTCGAGAATCCAAGCTACGAAGCCCTAGAGGAGGTGCAGCAAGTCATCCCGGAGCTGAGCTAGATGGATAGGTATGTCAGATACATCATTGATGGCACCTTACCAGAGGACCGCAAGGAAGCCAGCCTCATTAAGAAGAAAGCCTGGTTTGTCCTGATGGAAGGACAACTCTACCGCCGGTCCTACTCCTACCCACTCCTAAAGTGCCTAGGACCTGCAGAGGCAGCCTTCGTACTCCAACAGATACATGAAGGCCTCTGCGTGAACCACGTGGGAGGAAGGATGTTGGCGTACAAAGCTCTTCGCCAGGGATACTTCTGGGAGACCATGAGGGAGGACGCCGCCAACTTCGTGAAGAAATGCGATAGATGCTAGTGCCACGCTCACATACAGCGACAACCAGCGACGCCGCTCTCCTAGCTCTCCACCCTTTGGCCTTTTGCCTAGTGGGGAATGGACATCTTAGGATCATTTCACCCCGCACCGGGATAGCAGAGATTTTTGCTGGTGGCTATTGACTACTTCACCAAGTGGGTGGAAGCAGAGCCACTAGCACGGATCACGGAAGCTAAGGTCCGCCAGTTCTTCTGGAAATCAATCATCTATCGCTTCGGACTCTCCCACTACATCATCACCGACAACGGACGGCAGTTCGATAACCAGGAGTTCGAAGGGTTCTGCACCAAGCATAGCGTCCAACACCGCTTCACCTCAGTAGCTTACCCCCAAATAAATGGGAAAGCCGAGGTGACCAACTGGACCATCCTTCATTGACTCAGGACCAGGCTGGACCGGGCCAAAGGCAGGTGGATGGAAGAACTCCCAAGTGTTCTGTGGGCCTACCACACAATGCCTAGAACGGCAACGGACGAAACACCTTTCAACCTTGTCTTCGGCATTGAAGCTGTTGTCCCAGTTGAGCTCGGCGTGCCCACGTTACGGGTACAGCAATATGATGAAGCGAAGAATCCATCGCGCCTTCTACTCAACTTGGACCTCCTCGAAGAAACAAGGGACAAAGCTCGGCTCCAGATGGCAGCATACCGGTAACGAGTGGCCCAGTACTACAACGCGCAGGTAAGGCCAAAGGTCTTCCAACATGGCAACCTGGTGCTGTGCCGAGCCGAAGCGTCTCAACCCCGGGAGTGTGGCAAGCTCTCGCCGAACTGGGAGGGCTCCTACAAGTGGTCGAAGCTCTTCCACATGGAGCCCACTATCTCGAGGATCTGGACGGTGCCAGATTTCCATGAACATGGAATGCCTGCAACCTAAGAATATACTATCAGTAGTATAAGGCTTTCTCCTAATAATAATAAAGATTTCTTTTACATAAATCACTCTCTGCCCTGCAGGGATATCACTGCCAAGGACAAGGTCTGGCATACTCAAGCACGGAGCCCAGCTCTCCAGCATTCTAGCCTGGAGCCTAGCTCTCCGGCACTCAAGCGCGGAGCCCAACTCTCCAGCATTTTAACCCGGAGCCCAGCTCTCTGGCACCGCATCCCAGAGCCTAGCTCTCCAGCATTCTAGCCTAGAGCCCAGCTCTCCGGCACCCAAGCGCGGAGCCCAGCTCTCCAGCATCCTAACCCAGAGCCCAGCTCTCCGAAACCGAAACCTAGACCCAGCTCTCTGGCACCACATCCTGGAGCCCAGCTCTCCGGCACTGAAGCCTGGAGCCCAGCTCTCCGACACCCGAGCATGGAGCCCAGCTCCTCAAGATCCTAGCCTGGAGCCCAGCTCTCCGACACCCGAGCACAGAGCCCAGCTCCCCAAGATCCTAGCATGGAGCCCAGCTTTCTGGCATTCTAAGCCCGGAGCCCAGCTCTCCGGCACCCAAGCGCGGAGCCCAACTCTCCAGCATTCTGACCCAGAGCCCAGTTCTCTGGCATCAATAATGTAAGGTCCTTCCTCACTAATGATAAAGGTTCTCCTTGTGCAAATCCTTTTTGCCTTGCAGGGAATCATCGCCCGACCCCAGGTCCGGCATGCGAAAGCTCGGATCCCACAACTCTCTGGCACCACAGACCAGACCCTGCCCAGCACCAGGATCCTAGCTTTCTGGCATTCTAAGCTCGGATCCCATGACCCTCTAGCACCAAAGACCGGACCTTGCTCCGGTACCAGGAGCCTAGCTTCCTGGCATTCTAAGCCCGGATTCCATAACTCTCTGGCACCAAAGACCAGACCCTGTTCCGGCACCAGGAGCCTAGCTTCCTGGCATTCTAAGCCCGGACCCATAATTCTCCAGCACCAAAGATCGGACCCTGCTCCGGCACCAGGAGCCTAGCTTCCTGGCATTTAAAGCTCGGATCCCATGACTCTCTGGCACCAAAGACCGGACCTTGCTCCGGTACCAGGAGCCTAGCTTCCTAGCATTCAAAGTCTGGATCTCATGCCCCTCCGACACCAGGACCCAATCCTCTTGACGTCGAGCAGAGCGGAGAGATCTTCACAGCCACTTTGTCCCCAAGCTGGGCATGATCAAGCAAGTCAACTTCTCTTTCACCTCTTCACTTATCCGAGGATCCGTGGAAAGGGTCACCCGGGCACTTGGTACTTCAGGGCCGTGTGCCCGCACAGGTACATGCATCCAGATGATCAAGAAGTGGAGAGGAGACATTTGCAATACACAAGCACAAGCAAAGAGAAGAAGAAATAAGTCAAGTTGGGTGAAAAACTTTAATTACTCGACAAAATATTACACTATTCCTAGGCCTTGACATGCCGGGCAGCCCAGGTCAAAAACAAAAAAGGAAAGGATTACAACTGTTGTGGACCCCTGCTCTACTCAGTTGGCCCCTTCCCTGGACGGCACCAAGCTGGCGTCTCACCCTCTCCGGCCTCCATGGCCGGGGCCTCCTTTTCAGCTGCCACCACCAGTGAGGTCGGTTCAGCCGTGGCTGCATGCTCTTCTACTGCCGCCGGTGCAGGTGTCAAAGGTGTTCTCCCCGTGGAGCCCGGAAGGTGGAGGTCGGAAATCTGCTTGCCCGAGAGAATCCCGTGCAGTAAGGATCGACAGTACGCGAACCCCTTGAAGAAGGAGTCCGTCGTCGCCTCCTTGAAGTTGAGCTTGAACTCGGAGAAGCCTTATACTTGCCACCACCTTGGCGACCTCCTTCCTGGCAACCTCTGCCCGGCGGATCGCCTCGGCCGCCTCCTTTCCGGCAGCCTCAGCCTGGCGGACCGCCTCGACCGCCTCCTTCTTCATGGCCTCTACAGAACTGACAACCGCGGAGACCTTCTCCTCTACCCCAGCAGCTTTCTGCTCGGCAGCTGTGGCCTTCTTCTCGGCGGAGGCAGCCTGCTCCTTCGCTGCCTCCAACTCAGCCCTAAGCACTTTCAAGCGGGACCCTTTGACCCTGAGCTCCTCCTCGAGCTCCTTCGAAAGCTGCTCGGTGCTCGCGATCTTGCCCCGGAGCCCTTTGATCCTCATACCGGCCTCCCAGGCCTTGTCACTCATCCGCCTCAGCTTGGCCTTCGAGGATTCGAGCTCCGCTTCTCACTCCCTGTCCCTCCTGGTCCAAGTACGACAGTAGTCCCTGATGAGCAAAAACTTCGCGCCTTGCTGCATCGAAGAGGATGTCAGTCGTAAAGACAAGAAACAAAGAAGGAAGCAGGGCAAGGAAAAGAAGTACTTACAGTGAAGAGGTGGGAGAAGGTGGTGCTGATGGCGTCGCCCAGAAGTTTCCCAGCCCTCTCTCGTCGGTCGCATGACTGGATGGCGAAATCCATCATCCGCTCAGCGAGGGCCGAGTCCTTGACCAGGCAAATGTTGGGTCTAGCCTTAAAGGCACCTGACGGTAATCCCTATCCCTTTTGCTCACCATCGACACGGGGTCACCTGCCTCCTCGATGCGAGAAGCTTCCGGTTTAGGTCGAGGACTTGGCACTACTTCAGACGGTGCCATCGACGTCGGCCCCGCACTCTCTAGCTCTCCGTCCTCCTCGACCTCGACGATCTCCGGAGGGGGAGACGCCAGCGTAGCAGCCATGGCAGCGGATCTAGCCCAGGAGACCACTTCAGATTCTGGCACCGGGATCGAATCGCGCTGCCTCGAAGGCTCGGGGGCGGGCTCGATGGTGGGCTCGGTGACCCTCCTGCTCAGCTCGGGAGCAGGCTCGGCTGGTGCGGCAGGTACGGCCCTTGCACCATCATCTACTCAAGCTCTCTTTGAAGCGGGCTCGCGACCCCCTCCGCTTGGCCCCTTTCCTCGAAGAACAAGAGGAGCTCTTCCATGGAGAATTCCATGCCTGCACCAATAAGAAGACATCAGCTTTGAGTAAAAAAAAAGAAAAAAAAAGGGGAGAAAAGATAAAGAAAGAGTAGAAGGAAATAAGGTTCGAGTCGAACTCATCCAATGCTCGTATTGGGCTGACCCCGGCCTTGAAAAGATTCTGCTCGGATAGCAGGACCTCAAGTGAAGGGATCTAAGCAGAGCGGAGCTGATCATATACATCTCGGTCAGCTACCTCGACCGCAGAGTTCTGGTTAGGGGTCCGATCTGGGTCACTCCAACCTAATCAACCCCTTCAACCGATGGAAAAAGGTATCTACTCTTCCACCCTTTGATGGAAAAGCTGAGTTCAAACCTGATGCCCCTTGGGCGGGAAGAAAGAGACCACCACCCCTCCTCGGTGGGGTGGCGTTTCAGGATGAAAAAGACTCTGAACAAGGAAAAACTGGCAACTATCCCATGAAAATGACACAAAACAATGAAGCAAAAAATTATCCTAATGGCATTTGGCACGAGTTGGGTAGGAACAAGGTGGTAGTTGTTCAAGATAGAAAGAAAAAATGGATGGAATGGAAACTAGAGGCCCCCCGCGAGAGCCTCCTTGTAGAGGGCTATCCGGCACAGGCCACTAAAAGTAACCCGCTCTCCCGGTCGAGGGACCGAGAGCCGGACGGAGTCCGGGATACCATAGGTCTCCCAGATAGTCGCGAGCTCCACGGCAGTGATCACCAAAGCAATCCCGCCGGGACCTGTCGACCAAGGAGGATCAGGGACATGCTCAGATGGAGGAAGAAGACGAGGTAGTGGAGAAGATGCAAGTTCCCTAATTACTATCCCTCTAGGCGCGGGTCTTCTACTGAGCTCGAAGCGCGCCGCATCCTCCTCCTCTTTGGAAGAAGAAGAAGGCATCCTCGACCTAGAAGGCCCGGCCTCACCCTGGTTGGTGGTGGGACGAAAGTTTGGGCCGAAGCAGGACATGGAGAAGGAGATGAAGGCAGGAAACAAAGAGGAAGAAGAAGACAGGAGAAGATGGACAAGAGTCCGGGGAAGAACCTGGCCTAAAAGGAAGTCTCTACTCGATCAGGATGAGGAGGAAGGAGACTAACCTACTGAACTTGAAAAGACAAGGAAGACAAGGATAGCCGGGGGAGCGAAAGAAGAACTTCGATACGGTGGTGGACACACAGGATTTGAAGAAAGATATGTTTCGGAAAAGATTGCCTTTCCTTTCAAAGCGACCGGTGCCCGAACGTACGTTATAGCTCCCCACCGATGGATCCATGCCACATGTCATCAATCGATAAGGCTGGCATTTGGTTTCGACTGTGGCCGCTCTGAATTCTGTACCCGTAATAACTACTCCTCAGACGTGTCCACGTGGCTCCCCCAGATAGGCTGGAGAAACTGTTTCACAAAGCACCGACGAACGTGGCTATCATTGCGCCAGATACTTACCTTTCCATGTCAGCATTGCATTTACTCCCTTCGCCGTGAGCGCCACGCACCAACGGGACTCGGGAGTGGGGGGAAAATGATGTGGTGGAATGCTGACATGTAATCCCTGTCAGATGCCACGTAAGAGAAAGCTGCCATGACGGACTCCTTTGTCGGGCCGAGCTCCCTCGGAATATCGGGGTGACCCGTCAAAGTCGAGTTCCATCCTCCGCCAGGTCAGCTCCCGCAAGACCAGCCAAGCGATCTCCTTAGCCAGATTGAGCCCCTCCAAGGCCGATCCCCCTAGGCCAGAGTCGAGCCCAGCCCTCCTCTGCTAGGTCGAGCCCCTCCGAGGCCGAGCCCTCTAGGCTGGAGTCGCGCACTAACCTCCTCCTCCAGATTGAGCCCCTCCGAGGTCGAGCCTCCTGGGTCGGAGTCGAGCCCTGCCTCCTCCGCCAGGTCGAGCCCCTCCGAGGTCGAGCCCTCTGTGCAGGAGTCGAGCCTTGCCCTCCTCGTCCAAGTCGAGCCCCCTCGAAGTCGAGCCCCTTGTTCCAGAGTCGAGCCCAGCCCTTCTTCGCCAAGTAGAGCTCCTTCGAGGTCGAGCCTCTTGGAGTCGAGCTCTGCCCTCCTCTGCCAAGTCGCGCCCCCTCGAAGTCGGGCCCCCGAGGCAGGAGTCGAGCCCTGCCTCTCCAGTTCGGCCTCCATCTCGGACAAAGGCGCTGGCCACCGAGGGAGCGATGCCGCCTTCTTAGGGTGCCGGCTAGCCGCCCAAGGACTGCAAGGAGGTGCCCTCCAGGCTGTAATAACTACACGTAACTACCACTTATACCAGAAAAGGAAGAAGCTCCTAGACCGAGGTGCCACGCTCTCCACCAACCACCTGCACCACCAGAAAGAGGAAGTCAACCAGGAGATTCGAATCCTAGGGACGGCGGCCCCCCGATCGAGGCCCTGCCATGTTTCCCGGAATGGGGCGACCGGGAGGAATGTCAGAGCGCATGGTAGCTTCCCTTATCATGAACCAGAAAGACGTCCCGTCCACGGCACGGAACACCACTGCATGCACCTGCTAGCACGTGGGAGATCCCGAGATAGGCGTTCATCAACCACCTGAGCTTAAAAGAGCCTCGACACCCCCAGCGGGGAAGGTAAGCAAGCAAGAGTAAGCTAAGAACACCCAGGCAAGTGAGGGAGGAGAGGCCACATAGGAGAACCACCAAGAAGACTGAGAATTCAAGGCTACCAGAGATCCACGGGAAGGATCACCCGGACACAGCCATCCAGCTCCAATTCACTTCGGCCACCACTTTTCCCAGCTTGCTTGCACCCCACTAACACATTATTCACTCCTCCTAGCATGGAGTCCATCTTAGAGGCTCGACCAGGAGGATCTGTTCCCTGAATCGTCACTAACTTGACCGTCAGAGTGCCCCCATCGAAATTCTCGGCTCAGGTCTCTAAATATGTTTTGCAGGTTCAGAAGAGCAGGCCGGTCCTGAAGAGATGAAAGGTGATCCGACACCGACAGCAGCTACGGGCCACGGCGATCTTGACGGCAACAGCATGTAATACTAAAGATCAAGATAACTTACCTGAAAGAATGCTATCAAAAATATTGTCTATTCGAATCTCAACTCTGATACTGCTCTATCAACAAAAAAAAGATGAAAACCCTAACAAGATTAATCATATAATTAATTTTTTTATCTAAAATAAACTAGCATAGAAAAAATGATTCTTAGTCTAGCCTTTACCTAATTTACTAAAAGAGTTGATTCAAGTTTTATTATTATTTTTGACATTTATTTTCTCTTCATCCATCTCCTTTTCTCTCTCTTTTCTCTCTTTCTCTCTCCTTTCTCCTCTTCCTTCTTTATCCTCTCTCTCCACTTTACTCTCTTCTCTTAGCTCCTCTTCTCTCTCCTCTCTCCCTCTTTCTCTCTCTTCCTTCTCTCTCCTTTCTCTCTCCTCTTTCTATCTCTTCTTGTCTCTCTTTTGTCTCTCCATTTTCCTCTTCTCTCTCCTATTACATGCTCTTCTCTATTCTCTCTCCCTTTTTCCTCTTTCTCTCTCTCTTCTATCTCCTCTTCTCTCTCTTCCTCTCCCTCTTTCTCTCTCCTCTCTCTCCCTCTCCTCTTTCTCTCTCCTCTCTCTATCCTCTCTTCTCTTTTTTCTCTCCTCTCTCTCCTCTACTCTCTTTTTCTCTCTCCTCTTTCTCTCTCTTCTTTTCTTCCTCTCTTTTTTTTTCTTTCTTTTTTTTTTCTTTACTTCTTTTCTTTCTTTTCTCCTTTCTCTTCTTCTTTTTTTTTTTTCCTTTCCTTCTTTTTTCTTTTCCCCTGTTCCTTCTTGGTTCAGCCCGAACGGTCTTCCATGGTATCCCAAAACATGAAAGATGGTGGACGGGGAGGGGCTCGTGGCTTAGTGGGATGGAGGGGGTCGGGCGATGCTGCCACCAGCGACCATCCGGTTCAAGAAAAAATCGAAGAATCCAAAATTTCTTTTGTTATTATATTTATAAAAGAGATATAAGGAAAGGGAACTTACTGGAACTCTCGGCCACTCACCGGAAAAGAGGAAACCAGCAACAAGAGGCTCGGTGTGGGTTTGCTTGGCGGTGGGTGATGGGAGATTTTAAAGGAAAAATCGATAAAATTTTCTTGTCGTACGGGAAAGAAAATGATCGATCAGAAGTCCTATCCCATCCCGAACAGTCCTCTAGCTGACTTCTTTCCATGCATCGATCTCCGATTCCTCTGGCAATCTTCCCGGTTGAAGAGGCTCTCCTGTTCGGGCTTTTTTTTTTATTTTGAACTGAAATCGGCAGGCTCAGCTAACTTCAACCCAAAAAAGTCCAAATAAATCTTGTTGCCGATCCTGCCGCCGCGCCTGTGGCTTCGGAACTGCCGATCTGATTAGACCGTCTTGCTCCTGGGGCCTCCTAGCTAGACCGAACCTGCAAGACAAGGTCAGAAAACCCTGGCCGGGGATTCCGACGAGGGAGCTCTGACGGTCAAGTTAGTAGACGGCGAGAGGAACCGATCCTCTAGGACGGGCCCCCGAAGGAGTCCCAGACTCAGAGAACATGGTAGCAAGAAAGGTACCAGAGAGACCAGAAATCTGGCTAGTTTCCTTTGCTGAGCTCACGCCAAGCGACCCCCTCTTGGGACCTTGGATCTCGCTCTTGAAGCAGAGTTTCCAGCCTTTGTTTCTTGCTTGCTTCACTTTCACTTACCTTGTCGTCTATTCTCTTCTTCCTTTTATCTCCTCCTGTCGCCCCCTCGTTTTCCGCCCCTGGGAGGCTCCCTTGTTGCTTTCATCTCCGCCCTTTCTCTTTCCCCTTCTGGTTCAGAGGGCCAGGCGGCTTTCCAGCCTCGTTTTCCGAGCCCAGTGGAGAAAGAGTAGGGGAGGGGGCGCTGGTCAGACTGCCGACCAGACCTCGGGCCGAGCGTGAGTGCTCTCCTTCCCAGGCACCGACGCTGTCCGTTATTGGTCCTGTTCTGTCAGGGCCTCGTCTCTCGACTGCAGAACATGTCGGGCCAGTGTAAGTGATGTTTCGCGTGTAGCCGCCGTCCGTACTGGATGCCTTTCTCGGGGTGCGGCGCGCACGGCTCGAGGGGGAACCTCGGAGCCCGCGCCTCCATTCTTTGGGACCTTCTCTGTACGAGCTGGCCTACATCGGCCGAGGTGGACCCCTCCCGGGTGGACACTTGGCGAGGTGGCGGAAGGACGCCCGGCTTCGGCCGAGGTGGTCCCGTCTCCGGGCGCACCTGGCGAAGGAGCGAAGGGGCCTGGCTCGACCTAGGCCGAGGTGGGACCATCTCAGGGTGCCACCTGGCGAGGGAGCAGGGGAGCCGCCGGCCTCGGCCGAGGTGGACCCCTCCTGGGTGGACACCTGGCGGAGTGCCAGAAGGACGTCCGGCTTCGGCCGAGGTGGTCCCGTCTCCGGGCGCCACCTGGCGAAGGACCGAAGGGGCCCGGCTCGACCTCAGCCGAGGTGGGACCGTCTCAGGATGCCACCTGGCGAGGGAGCAGGGGAGCCGCCGACCTCGGTCGAGGTACCCCCCTCCTGGGTGGACACTTGGTGGAGTGGCAGAAGGATGCCCGGCTTCGACCGAGGTGGTCCCGTCTCCGGGCGCCACCTGGCGAAGGAGCGAAGGGGCCCGCTCGACCTCAGTCGAGGCGGGACCATCTCTGGGTGCCACCTGGCGAGGGAGCGGGGGAGCCGCCGAACTCGGCCGAGGTGGACCCCTCCTGGGTGGACACCTAGCGGAGTGGCAGAAGGATGCCCGGCTTTGGCCGAGGTGGTTCCCGTCTCCGGGTGCCACCTGGCGAAGGAGCGAAGGGGGCCCGGCTCGACCTCGGCCGAGGCGGGACCGTCTCTGGGTGCCACCTGGCGATGGAGTGGGAGAGCCGCGAACTCGGCCGAGGTGGACCCCTCCTGGGTGGACACCTGGCGGAGTGGCAGAAGGATGTCCGGCTTCGACCGAGGTGGTCCTGTCTCCGGGCGCCACCTGGCGAAGGAGCGAAGGGCCCGGCTCGACCTCGGCCGAGGTGGGACCGTCTCAGGATGCCACCTGGCGAGGGAGCAGGGGAGCCGCCGACCTCGGCCGAGGTAGACCCCTCCTGGGTGGACACCTGGCGGAGTGGCAGAAGGACGCCTGGCTTCGCCGAGGTGGTCCCGTCTCCGGGCGCCACCTGGCGAAGGAGCGAAGGGGCCCGGCTCGACCTCGCCGAGGCGGGGGACGTCTCTGGGTGCCACCTGGCGAGGGAGCGGGAGAGCGCCGAACTCGACCGAGGGGATCCCTCTTGGGGGACACCTGGCGGAGTGCAGAAGGGCGCTCGACTTCGTCTGAGCTTAACCTCGGCCGGGATGGGCTGCATCTGACCAGCCGAAAAAAGATTCCACGGGCTCAAATCATGCCCAACGAAATCTGAGACACGCCACTCATTGTTACGGCCGTAACAGTTTCTCCAACCCACCGTTCCATTAGGGCGTCGTGGAACGGGACGGAGATTAAATGGGAGATGACGTGGGGGGGCGAAGATCTTGCATCATAATTGCCACGATCCTCGTCGTCGTTCTCGGTGCGCCCAAAGCCCATAGGAGGCCGCCACGCATCGCCTATTCGCCCGCAATAATGCGTCGCTTCGAGCAAAGGCCGTTCCCTGCTAACGAGGCGTCGGTGTCGGGCGTGCATCCACGCGGCGATCATCTGATGGCCCGGAGCAAAATGATGGGTACGGCTGCTATCGATTGAGTTTGAAAAGGAGGGAACTTTCCGGAATGAGGCCCTTTCCCTTGCTCCGTGGGCGGTTCACTGCAGGCTATCTCTCTTGCCCCACGTTGACAGTGCATTTCGTGAGTGCCCCCATTCTCTTCTTCGCTCTTCTCCTTTCTTCTAGTGTGCTTTTTCTCACCTCTTCTCTGCCATGGCGCGCCGTCGCCATGTTTCTTCTAACTCGGACGAGGCCGGTCCATCCCGACCGAGGACTCCATCATCTTCCTCCTCGGAGGAGGAAGTGATCTCGGAGGAGACCCGCAGGCGACTGCAGCCTGGGGGTATCACCATAGGCATCCCCAGGGTGTCAGGTCTCCTCCCTCGTGTTCGCACTTCCCATTTCTTCTCTTCCTCCTCCGACCCTTCCTTCTGCCAGTCCCTCCGGTATACTTCCACGATGACCGAAGGTAACCTTTCTTTGCTTCGGAGGTCTATGGCATCCCGGGGTCAATCCGTCTCTTTGTTCCGCAGCCCGGGGATCGCGTCACCATGAGTGGCCCTGGCCGCATAGCTTTCTACGAGGACTTCCTTCTCGGGGGTCTTTGGTTCCCTCTGCACCCCTTCTTCCTTTCCTTCTGTTGGCTCCACCCAGTGATTTTGATGAATAAATAAACATTGAGTACATATTGTATTCTAATGAGGATTTCAAGTTGTGAGTTTTCAGGAAGAAAGCACCTCAAAATTCTAAAAACTTATGGTGTATGGCACACAATGGCACGGAGCAATTCTCACATATCCGGGCATCCTCTTCATTGAAAAGGGCTTATAATTGCTTAACTATTATGTGTTTATGCATTCATGAACTTTATTTTTGATTTCGAGGCTTTTACACTTGAATCTGGATTTTTTCAGTCTCAAGTGTCGACACCTGGACAGTCAAGTGTCGACACTTCAGCATTTGGCACGGACAAAAATCCTTGGCATGCCAAGTGTCGACACCTATATTCAAGTGTTGACACCAAGTGTCGACACTTAGGTTTCAAGTGTCGACTCAAGGCCTGAGATTTTTGAAAATACAGAACTTTGTTGTTTCAAGGATTTTTGTGTCAAGTGTCGACACCTGTGCATCAAGTGTCGACACTTGAATGTTCAAGTGTCGACTCCCAGAAATCAAGTGTCGATACCTGACAGCCAAGTGTTGACACTGATAGCCAAGTGTCGACACTTGCAGCCTGACAGCTCTAATGGATCTATTTTTCTAGCTTGCAGAAATTGATTTTTCAAGCTCCAAACGGCTATTCCAATGCTCCAACGGTCACAAACCATTTTAGAAGTTTTTGATGTATTTAATCTCCACCAACCTCATTTAAAAGAAGAGAAGTCAAGAAGAAGAAAGAAAAAAGAAGATAAAGCAAGAGAGAAGTCTATTCAAGAGCATTCAAGTCCACTCAAAAGCCAAAAAGCCAATATTATCTCCAAACTTCAAATCAAAAGTCTCTTCTAGCTTGATTCCACTGAAAAAGCCTACTAGCTCAACTTTACTACATTCCAAAAGAGGCAACTTGAAGAAGAGTGAAGTCAAAGCATCCTTTGGGCTTCAAGATTCCAATCTACTCTTGAAGAGAGTTTGTTGTAGCTTTTAAATTTTATATCTATTTTATTGTGCTTTGACCTTGCTTTCAAGGGTGTCTTGAAAGAAGGTTATTGTGGTTTGTTGGTGAGCCAAAGTATTAAAACCAACTAGGGTTAACTTGTGAGCCCGAAGACAAAACAAGTATTTAGGTTTGTTGGTGAGCCTAGATGATAAAACCAACTTAGGTTTTGACTTGTGAGCCTTGTGAAAAACAAGTCAACTGTAATCTGGTGTGGATTATAGTGGAATTCCCAGGGTGGCTTGGAGAGTGGATGTAGGTGCTAGGTTTGCACCGAACCACTATATACCTTGAGTTTGTGTGTGATTGCTCTTTTCCTCTCGTATTCTTTAATTAAGTGCTATCATCTTGCATCTAATTATTATTGCTCGCAAGCACCACTAGACCTTCATTTTATTGTGTTAATTTTTCAAAAGACCCAATTCACCCCCCTCTTGGGCTCCATTTCTGGGCAACAAGTGGTATCAGAGCACCGGTACTCTCTTGTAGGTCCAAGGATCTTGAGTAAAAGATCATGGCAGCCCCAATAGGCATGGGTATTATTGAAGGTCAAGCTTCAAACCGACCCCCACTTTTTAATGGCACAAATTATACATACTGGAAGACACGCATGCGCATATTTATACAAGCTCTTGATTATAATTTATGGAGAACAATAGTAAAAGGTCCTCATCAGCCTACAATGATGATTAATGGCATTCTCACCCCTAAAATGGAAGATGATTGGGATGAGAATGACATTAAGCAAATTGAGCTTAATGCTAAGGCAATGAACCTTTTATTTTGTTCTCTTGATCTTAGTGAGTTTAATAGAATATCAAACTGTCTCTTCGCAAAGGAGATTTGGGATACACTTAAGGTTACCCATGAGGGTACATACCAAGTGAAGACCACCAAGGTTAACATGCTAATTCACACATATGAGATGTTTAAAATGGAATCTACTGAGTCTATCAGTGAGATGTATACTAGGTTCACAAACATTGTGAATGGCATGAGAAGTTTAGAAAAAATAATTTCTAAACGGTGAACTTGTGAATAAACTTCTCAGGTCTCTACCAGCTTCATGGGATGCAAAGGTCACTGTAATTGAAGAAGCAAAAGATGTCAACACTCTCCTGCTGGAACAACTGTTGGGTTCATGCAAACTACTCAAAAGAAGAAAAGATGGATAAAAAGAAAAAGACAATCGCATTCAAATCTACTACAGAGAAGACTCAAGCGAAGACTCTGAAGAGGATGACGAAGAAGATGAAACAGCTATGTTAGCAAAGAAAATTCAGAAGGTTTATGAGGAAAAATAAATTCAATTACAAAAAGAAACCTCTGAAAGGTGAGCCGAGTAAAGAAAAAGATAAGGAAAAGAAGGAGGAGCACCCACATGTTTTGAGTGCAAGAAGCCGGGCATTTCAAGGTAGACTGCCCCTTACTAAAGAAAAGCAGAAGAAAGCTAAGAAAGAAGGCCATGATGGCAACCTGGAGTAAAAGTGAAGACTCCAGCTCTGAGGAAGAACAACAGAAAGTAGCAAATTTCTGTCTAATGGCCGATCAAGAAGAGGTATGCTCTGAAACCGAAAATGAAATATCTTTTGATGAGCTTCATGAATTTTTGATGAACTAGTCATAGAATTTCAAAAATTAAAGTCAAAACATAAAGACTTAAAGAAGCAAAATCTGGAACTAGCTAAAACAAACAATAACCTTACAAATGAAAATGAATACCTTCTAATACAAAATAAAAATTTAAATGATAAGATTATGGCTCTTGAAAATGAAAAGAATATTTGAAAAGAAAAGTAACTTACTTTCAAATGAAAAATTGTCAAGACAAAGCAAAGAAATTTTAATGGAAAAAAAAGATATAAAGAGGAAATCGATAAACTAAAGCCTTTTGTTGAAAATTTACTTACAGTTCTGAAAAGTTAAATTTACTGTTAAATAACCAAAGAGCAGTATTTGACAAAGCTGGATTAGGATTCAGAACTCATAAGAAACAGAAACTCTTTAAAAATTTCTTTGTGCCTGCATCTTCATCAATTACATGCTATACTTGTGGTGTTAAAGGACATAAATCTTATATGTGCAACAAAAGAAAATTAAGGAACACTAAGAAAGTTTGGGTTCCAAAAGGAACCAATGCCACTAACCAAAAAGGATCCAAGATGGCCTTGGGTACCTAAAGTCTCCACTTGATCTTTATTGTAGATATGCCTTGCAACCAACAAGAAAAGAATGTGGTATCTGGATAGCGGTTGCTCAAGGCATATGACAGGAGATGTGGAGCAGTTCTCATCAATTACGTATCAAAATGGTGGCAATGTAACTTTTGGTGATAATGGAAAGTGCAAAATTATCAGTATTGGTAAAATCCATATCACCCCTACCTCTTATATTGATAATGTTTTATATGTTGATGGATTAAAACATAACTTGCTAGTATTAGTCAATTTTGTGACAAAAATTTTAAAGTTGTTTTTGAATCTTCTTTGTGCATTGTTTCTAGTCTAGATGACAATGGCATTAAGTTCATCGGTCATAGGCATGGCAATATTTATATGGTTGATCTTGATGATCTTCCTATTCAGAAAGGTCAATGTCTAGTGGCAATGGAAGCCAAGATCGATAAACTAGTTGGCTTTGGCATCGTAGACTAGGACATGCAAACATGCATTTAATTTCAAAACTTAGCAAAAAGAATTTAGTAAAAGATTTGCCTAAACTTAATTTTGAAAAAGATAAGATTTGCAGTGCATGTCAACTTGGAAAACAAACAAAATCTTCTTTCAAACCTAAAGGAGTAATCTCTACTTCTAGACCTTTGGAATTGCTTCATATGGACCTCTTTGGGCCTACTAGAACATCTAGTTTAGGAGGTAAGAAGTTTGGTCTAGTCATTGTAGATGATTTCTCTCGTTTTACTTGGGTCATGTTTTCAGCACATAAAGATGAAACGTTTTCTGAATTTATAAGATTTCACAAAAGAGTTTTAAATGAAAAAGATGTTTCAGTAATTTCTTTAAGAAGTGATCATGGACTGAATTTGAAAATACCGATTTTAATAAATTCTGTATTGAAAATGAATTAATCACAATTTTTCTGCACCTAGGACACCTCAACAAAATGGGGTAGTAGAAAGAAAAAATAGAACTCTTGAAGAAATGGCACGCACCATGCTTTGTGAAAATGATTTACCTAGATACTTTTGGGCGGAAGCCATAAATACTGCATGCTATATTTTAAATCGAGTTTTAATTCGACCGATTTTAAAGAAAACCCCTTATGAGCTTTGGAAGGGTAGAAAACCTTCAATCCGTTATTTTCATATTTTTGGATGCCGTTGTTTCATCTTAAACAATGGTAAAGATAATCTAAGTAAATTTGATGCCAAATCAGATGAGGGAGTCTTTCTAGACTACTCCACATCTAGTAAGGCATACAGGGTCTTCAACAGAAGGACACTTGTTGTTGAAGAATCCATTCATGTAGTATTTGATGAAACTAACCAAAAATCTTCAAGAAAAGAAGATGTACTTTTTGATGAATCAGGTAACAAGAAAACTGAAGAAATAAACAACAATGAAGGACTTACCAAGGAACAGAATGATGATCAAACACTGACGGAGATCAAGCACAAGGTGATGAAGATACATCAATTGTTGATCCTTTACCAAAAGAATGGAGGTATGCTCATGGACACCCAAAAGAACTAATTATAGGTGATCCATCTAAAGGTGTAAGTACTCGATCATCTCTTAGAAATATTTGTGATTACTTAGCTTTTGTGTCTCAAATTGAACCTAAAACTATTGAGGAAGCTGAATGTGATAGTAATTGGATAAATGCTATGCAAGATGAACTTAATCAATTTAAAAGGAACAATGTTTGGACACTGGTAGATAGGCCTTCAAACACATCAATAATTGGCACAAAATGGGTTTTTCGAAATAAACTTGATAAAAATGGAATAGTAATTAGAAATAAAGCTAGACTAGTTGCCAAAGGATACAATCAGGAGGAAGGGATAGATTTGATAAAACCTTTGCTCCTGTGGCTAGACTTGAGGCAATTAGGCTATTGTTGGCTTTTTTCTGTTTCATGAATTTTAAACTGTATCAGATGGATGTTAAAAGTGCTTTTTTAATGGATTAATTGAAGAAGAAGTTTATGTTGAACAACCCCTGGTTTTGAAAATTCTGAATTTCCAAATTATGTTTATAAACTTCATAAAGCTTTATATGGATTAAACAAGCTCCAAGAGCTTGGTATGATCGTTTAAGCTCCTTTTTGCTGAAAAATAATTTTACTAGAGGTAATGTAGATAAAACATTATTTTTAAAGAAAAAGAATGATGATCTCTTGGTAGTACAAATCTATGTTGATGATATAATATTTGGTGCTACTAATGAATCTCTTTGTCAAGATTTTGCAAGTCTAATGCAGGGTGAGTTCGAGATGAGCATGATGGGAGAACTGAATTTCTTCCTCGGACTCCAGATAAGGCAAACCAAAGAGGGGATCTTCATCAACCAAACAAAATACACAAGAGAAATATCAAGAAGTTTGGGATGGAGAACACTAAGCCATTAGGTACCCCTATGAGCTCCACATGTAGACTTGACAAGGATGAATCAGGTAAGTCAATAGACCAAAAATTATATCGTGGCATGATTGGTTCATTATTATATCTTACTGCCAGTAGGCCAAATATCATGTTTAGTGTCTGTATGTGTGCTAGATATCAGTCCAATCCTAAAGAGTCTCATCTTTTGGCTGTTAAACGCATACTTAGATATCTATCTGGCTCAATTGAAATTGGTTTATGGTACTCTAGAGATTCTTCATTTGATTTAATTGCTTATTCTGATGCTGATTTTGCTGGGTGTAAACTTGATCGTAAAAGTACTAGTGGAACCTGTCAGTTTCTTGGAGTAAATTTGATCTCCTGGAGTAGCAAGAAACAGAACTCAGTTGCTCAATCTACGGCGAAAGCCGAATATATAGCAGCTGGGAGCTGTTGTGCTCAAATCCTCTGGATCAAACAACAACTCGAAGATTTTGGTATTAAACTAACTAAGACACCCATAAGATGTGACAATACTAGTGCAATCAACCTATCTAAAAATCATGTGCAACATTCAAGAAGTAAACACATTGAAATAAGATATCATTTCATAAGAGATCATGTACAAAACTCTAATGTAATTCTTGATTTTGTTTGTACCATGATCAGTTAGCTGATGTGTTACAAAGCCTTTGAGTGAGGATAGGTTCTGTCTGATTAGAAGAGAGTTAGGTGTCATTAATCCATTCTCCTAGGACTCTCTTAGTATTATTTTACCTAAGTCCTAAAGCTCAAAACCTTTGATTGAAACCCAAAACTTTATCAAAATTTTTCCTATTTTTTTCGGATTTTCTCGAGTTTTTTGGCCAAGTGTCGACACTTGGAAAGTGTCAAGTGTCGACACCTGACCAAGTGTCGACACTTGACAAATCCGAAGTGTTGATACTTGCGAATCTGATACTATTTTTAAACGGACCGAACAAAGGTTTTTTGAAAATTTTCTTCCCACCGGATTTCTTGGAACAGTGGTCCCCCCTGTCCAAATTCGTCCTTTCACCCCTCAATCCTTCACAAATCAGGTATTTTCCCTCTCTAATTTCGTTTTTATTTTTCTATGTTTTAATTTTATTGTTTTCGAACCAAACAACCGTGTTTTGGGTTTTCCGAATATTTTTCTTGAATCTAATCAGATATTTGCATGTTTTAGTGAATTTCTAAAACTCCATTTGATGGAGTACGCCTCCACCTCTCGGGACCGCCGATCTCGAGGCGGCCGGGACTATGCTGACGCTTTGCTCGGGATCCTCCCGCAGCTTTTCACGGTGAGTCCAAACTCAGAGCCCTCTCTTCTTTGCTACTTCGGTTGGCCTTTCTACTAACCTGTTTTCGTTGCTGTGTAGATTGGGACCGACGTGCTCTTGCTGAGGAACTTCCTCGCAGGGTACGCAAAGAAGGATGCCGAGAAGGAGGAGAAGCTCGGCTAGCTCGTGGCCGATGTGAAAGATCTCATGGAGAAGGGGGTCGAGCTGCGAGGGAGCAACCAGGCCCTTCAGGCGGACCTGGCACGCGCCGAGGAGCGCGTCAAGGACCTGGAGTCCTCTCTGTCCGAGGAGAGGATCTCCCACCAGTGGCGCACGGAGGAGGATGCGGCTGAGAGGGCTCGTCTCCAAGCCCATTCTCAGTGGTTGGAGCGTCAGCTAGAGGAGGCCCGGCGGGAGGCGAGTGCGGCCAAGGAGGCGAGCGCGGCCAAGGAGCGGAGCGCCTACGTCAACGGGCTCCTGGAGGCCATGAAGCGGGAGGCGCAGGAAGCCGTCCCGAGGTTCTGGGCCTCCGACGAGTACATCTCGGAGGTCCGGGAGGCCGCTGTGGACTCCTTCCTGAAGGGGTTCCAAGTGTGCCGGGAGAATGTGAGGTCCTTCTATCCCGAGCTCGACCTCAGTGGGGTGGCGCTCGGGGGCAGAAGACAAGGACCCGCCAGCGGGGCTTCCGGTGTGGCAGGCGACACAGCTGCGGCCTAGCGGGTGACACGACCGAAGCTCCGGAGCGGCCCTCCGAGCCAGCAGCCGTCGACGGCGAGGACGGGGAGCACGCGACCCAGACTGAGGACCCTACCACCGCGCCGAACTGAGCTGCAGATGTATCCCTTTATTTTTCCTTTTGTTTTTTGGGGACTCCCGGCCTGTCGGGACTCCCTCGTTGTACTCCTTACTTTTGAATTAATGAAGATATAATTTTGCCAAGTCTCGAACTCGCCTTCCCTTTTCACATTTTCTTCTCTTCTTTTGTTTGAGGTGTGGTGTGGAGTGCCGAGACGAGGGGGGACCTGCTCCAGGTTGAGTCTGCGGGTGGACCTAGTCCCATCCAGTGTTCAGATCAAAGTTCAGAGCATTCCGGACTGGGTGGCAGTAGAGTAGGCCTTGCGCGGGCCCTTCTTTGGGCTTGCCTTCATAATCGCATGGGCGAACTGGGTTTTGCCTCGCCTTCCAGATCGAAGTCCGGGACTTCCGGACTGAGCCCCGGGGCCACAGGCTTTGTTCAAGCCTTGCGCGGCTTGCCGAGCTGTTCTCCATGATCGCGTGGGCGAGCTGGGCTCTACCCCGCCTTCCAGACCGAAGTCGGGACTTCCGGACTGAACCTCGGGCCGCAGGCTTTGTTCAAGCCTTGCGCGGCTTGCCGAGCTATTCTCTGTGATCGCATGGGCGAGCTGGGCTCTGCCCCGCCTTCCAGACGAAGTCCGGGACTTCCGGACTGAACCCCGGGGCTACAGGCTTTGTTCAAGCCTGCGCGGCTTGCCGAGCTATTCTCCGTGATCGCATGGGCGAGCTGGGCTCTGCCCCGCCTTCCAGACCGAAGTCCGAGACTTCCGGACTGAACCCCGGGGTTGCAGGCTTTGTTCAAGCCTTGCATGGCTTGCCGAGCTATTCTCTGTGATCGCGTGGGCGAGCTAGGCTCTACCCCGCCTTCCAGACCAAAGTCCAGGACTTCTCGCTTTCTCGGGCCTTCGGCCACAGTCGTGTCTGCCGAACTCAATGCCATGCACCAGTTTCCCTACGAGGTGAGAAAGAGCATTTGAAGCAAAGAAACTTTATTGCAGGGTTTGGGGGAACCTTACATTATTGATAATACATCCTTAGGTTCGAGGCGTTCCACGTCCGAGGGAACCTGGACCCTCCCAATTCTTCCAAGTAGTAGGCCCCGTGAGGGAAGGCTTCCACTACCCTGTACGAGCCTTCCCAGTTCGGGGAGAGCTTCCCGCACTCTCGTGGCTGAGAAGCTTCAGCACGCCGGAGCACCAGATCTCCGGGACGAAAGGACTTCGGCCGCACCCGAGAGTTGTAATACCTGGCCACTCGCTGCCTGTATGCTGCCATCCGAACTCGGGCCTTGTCCCTCGTCTCTTCAAAAAGGTCCAGGTTGAGCATCATCCTGGCGGGGTTCTCCGCCTCGTCATATTGTTCCACGCGCAGTGTGGGTAGACTGAGCTCAATCGGGATAACCACCTCGGCTTCGAAGACAAGGTTGAATGGGGTCTCGTCGGTCGCCGTCCTCGGGGTGGTGTGGTACGCCCAGAGGATGCTGGGAAGCTCCTCCGCCCACCTGCCCTTGGCCTGGTCCAGCCTCGTGCGGAGGC
The DNA here is from genome assembly GCA_021397845.1 of Areca catechu. NCBI lineage: Eukaryota > Viridiplantae > Streptophyta > Magnoliopsida > Arecales > Arecaceae > Areca > Areca catechu. The sequence continues at coordinate 43,246,544 of CM038047.1, read as the reverse complement.
CCTGCAAAATAGTCCTGTTCGTGACCTCGGCATCTCCATTGTTCTGAGGGTGAGCAACGGAGGTGAAGCGATGGTGGATGCCGAGGTCGCTACAGAATTCTTCAAACTCCCGGCAATCGAACTGACGCCCGTTATCAGTGATCACGGTGTGGGGGAGGCCGAAACGGCAAATGATCGACTTCTAGAAGAACTTGGCGACATTTGCTTCGGTGATCCGCGCCAAGGGTTCGGCCTCGACCCACTTCGTGAAGTAGTCGATGGCCACGATCAGGAACTTCCGTTGCCCGGATGCCGGTGGAAATGGTCCTAGGAGGTCCATTCCCCATTGGACAAATGGCCATGGAGCTGAGAGCTGAGAGATTGGGGTGGAGGGCTGCCGTTGCACCACGGCATGCCGCTGGCACCGATCACACCTCTTCACGAAGTCGGCGGCGTCCTCCTTCATCGTCTCCCAAAAATAGTCTTGACGGAGGGCCTTGTAGGCTAGCGTTCTGCCCCCCACGTGGTTCCCACAGATGCCCTCGTGAATCTCCTGGATCACGAGTGTGGCCTCCGCGGGTCCCAGGCACTTAAGGAGGGGGTAGGAGTAGGACCTTCGATACAGTTGCCCATCCATCAGGACGAACCGCGCGGCCTTCTTTTTGATAAGGCGGGCCGCTGCACGGTCCTCTGGCAGGGTATCGCTAGCTATGTACTTGGCGTACTTGTCCATCCAGCTGGGCTCGCGGCTGACCTGATGGACCTCCACTGGGATCTCGTAGCTTGGGGTTTTGAGGCGCTCCACATAAATGCGGCCCAGCATCGAGTCCGGCAGGGTCGCCAGCCGGGAAAGGGTGTCCGCACGGGCATTTTCCCCGCGGGGGATGTGGAAGATGCTGAAGCGCCGAAACCCGGCTGTGGCGCTTTGACAAGCTCCAAATATTTCGCCATTTGAGGGTCGTGTGCGGCGTATTCTCCGGAGACTTGTCCCGCCACTAGCTGGGAGTCAGTGAAGGCTTTGAGGTTAGCCACGCCCAGCTCGCGGGAGACCCTCAGCCCGGCGAGGAGCGCCTCGTACTCCACCTGATTGTTGGTTGCAGCGAACTGGAAATGGAGCGCGCATTCGGCGACAACCCCACCGCCGTTTGCGAGATTGAGTCCGGCTCCGCTCCCGCCGGAGTTCGAGGCTCCATCTACATGAAGGATCCACGCGTCCTCTCCGGGCTCCTCGGGGCCCGTTTTGAGCTGCTGGTGTGAGGAGTCCTCCTCGGGCTCCTTGCCTAGGCCCGTGCACTCGACCAAAAAGTCGGACAGCACTTGTGCTTTCATGGCCGACCTCGGCCTGTAAGCGATGTCGAACTCGCTGAGCTTGAGCGCCTACTTCGCCAATCGCCCCGATGTGTCGGGTCGGCTGAGCACCGATTTCAGCGGCTGATCCGTCAGGACGGCAATGGGATGCGCTTGGAAATAGGGCCTGAGATGCTGAGCAGACACTATTAACGCAAAAATGAGCTTTTCGGGCCAGGAATACCTGAGCTCCGCATCGCGGAGAAGTTTGCTGGTATAGTACACCGGCCGTTGGACTCCCAGGTCGTCGGTCCGAACTAGGACCGAACTGACGGCCTCCGGGGTGACCGCCAGGTAGAGGATGAGCTCCTCTCCCTCCTCGGGCCTGGAAAGTAGTGGGGGCGATGCGAGCGTCTTCTTCAGCTCTTTAAAGGCCTCCTGGCACTCCTCGGTCCCGGCGAAGTCGTTCATCTTCCTCAACACTTTGAAGAAGGGTCGGCAACGGTCGGCCGACCTGAAGATGAACCGGCTCAGGGCGGCTACCCGACCGGTGAGCTGCTGTACTTGCTTCTTGGAGGTGGGCTGCTCCATGTCCAGGATGGCCTGGACCTTCTCCGGGTTGGCTTCAATACCTCTCTAGGTCACCATGAACCCCAGGAACTTCCCGGCGGAGATGCCGAAAGCGTACTTCGCCGGGTTCAGCTTCATCTGATGAAGTCAGAGGTTGCCGAAAGTCTCCGCCAGGTCGGCCACGTGATCCGAGTGGGGTTTGCTCATCACCAGCATATCGTCTACGTACACCTGCATGTTGCGGCCGATCTAGTCTTTAAAGATTCTGTTGACCAGACGCTGGTACGTGGCCCCGACGTTCTTGAGGCCAAACGGCATCATCCTGTAACAGAAAGTTCCGCAGTCGGTGACGAAGGCAGTGTGCTCTTCGTCCTCCGGGTTCATTCGGATATGGTCGTAGCCGGAGAAGGCGTCCATGAAGGATAGGAGGCGATGCCCCAAGGTGGTGTCGACCAACTGGTCAATATTTGGAAGAGGGAAGCTGTCCTTTGGGCAAGCTCGGTTGAGGTCGGTGTAGTCTACACAGATCCTCCACTTACCACTGCTCTTCCTCACCATGACCACATTCGCCAGCCAGCTGGGATACTGGACTTCCCGCACGAAGCCGGCGGCGAGGAGTTTCTCCACCTCTTCATTGATGGCCCTCTGCCTCTCCACCGCGAAGTTCCTCTTCTTCTGGTGGATCGGGCGGCAGCTCGGATCCACGTTGAGCCTGTGCGTAATGACTTCGGCGGGAATGCCCGGCATGTCGGTCGCTGACCAAGCGAACACGTCCGCATTCATGCGGAGGAACTCCAGCAGGCGGTTTCGTTCCTCTTCTGGGAGCTGTGCTCCTACCTGCACCGTCTTCTGTGGGTCCGAACCGATGGGATAAGTCAACAGGCGCTCTACGAGTCCTCCCCTGGGTTCCTTCTCCCTCAGGTCGAGGTCGTCGACGTCGGGGGCGAGCTCGGCGCCCCGGGCGCCCGGGACCGTCTGGAGGCAATACGGGACTGGCTGGGTCGTCCCCCTCATCACCCCGAGTCCAGAAGCCGTGGGGAATTGCACCAACAACCGCTTCGTGGAAATCATGGCGTCCAGTTGGTTAAGCCCGGGATGCCCGAGGATCGCGTTGTATGGCGAAGGAAGCCTGACGACGGTAAACGTCATCAAGACGGTCGTCTGCCGAGGTGGGGATCCAGCGGTGACCGGGAGAGTGATCTCCCCTTTGACCCCCACCGAGTCCCCAGTAAAGCCTACCACGGGGGTGTGCACCGGCCTCAGCTGATCATGGGACAAATTTATTCGGGAGAAAGCATCATAAAAAAGCATGTCAGCCGAGCTCCCACTATCTACCATAATCCGGTGTACAGGATGCTTCGCGATGGTCATCTCGACCACCACGGCATCATTGTTTACATTCTTATTTTCATTCCCCTTCTCAGAAGGGGGTACATTTTCTGGGTTCCCGACCTCCCGGGCCCTCTTTGCCGCCCGCCCGACCCAAGCGAGATCATGCCCACCGGCTTCTCCTTCGGGCGGTTGTCGATTGCAGGAACCGGGGGTAAGGCCGCGAGCGGCTGTCCCTCCGCCGGGACCTCATTCCTGACGAACTTCCTGAGGTAGCCTCTCTTGATCAGCTCCTCGATTTCCTGCTTCAGGTTGCGACACTCCTCCGTGTCATGGCCGTGCTCGCAGTGGAACTGGCAGTACTTTGACTTGTCCTGGATACCTCTTGGGTTCTGAGGAGGAGGTCGGCGGAGGTAGTGCTCGCCCTCAATTTCCATGAGGATCTTTGTTCGGGGAGCGAGGAGGGGGGTGAACCTTTGCTCCGGAGTGGCCTCGCCCTTTGACCTCGGATTCGGGCGAGGGTCAGCAGATGGCCCGGGCCTCCGAGCTCCTGGAACGTCCCTCGGGGCCGGTTTCTTCAAAGTCTTCCCGTCAAGCTCTCGGCGGGTGCGGTCGGCCTCCTCCGCTCGGATATACTTGTGGGCGCGGAGGAGGAGCTCGGAGTACGTCCTGCGGGGTTTTTTGTCCAGGGATTATGTCAGACGGGACGTCTTGAGTCCGCGCTTCAAAGCCAGCATGGTGACTGGCTCGTCCAGGCTGTAGATCTCTAGGGCTGCGGTCTTGAACCGAGTGATGTAGTCTCGGAGCAGCTCCTGGTCTTGCTGGCGGATAGAGAAGAGGCTGTCCACCTCTCTCGGCACCTTCCGACAAGCGTCGAAGTGCGCCACAAACTTTCCTTCTAACTGATGGAAGGAGCAAATAGATCCAGGCTCGAGGCGGGTGAACCAGACTCGAGCGGCCTTCCAGAGGGTAGCGGGGAAGGCGATGCACAAGAGAGCGTCCGTGGCCCCCTGGACCCTCATGAGAGCCTTGTAGCTCTCCAGGTGGTCCAGAGGGTCGGTGGTCCCATCGTAGGGATCCACCTGCGGCATACGGAACCGGCTCGAAATCGGCTCTGCCTGGATTTCTTCAGAGAAGGGGGGACGGGAGTCGTAGCCCGCCGGGTCCACCGACGAGTTTTGCAGGTCGGCAAATCGGCGGGCGAACTCTGCCAGCTTGCGCTCGTGCTCCTCCAGGCGCCTCTCGGCCTGGCGCCTGATGGCCTCGTCGGTGGAATCTTCCACCGAGGCCGCCGGTGAAGGGGGCGCCGATCGATCTCGGCGCAGGGTCACGCCTCGACGTCACTTGCTGCGATGTGCCATCTCGGCTTCATCGGCCGGGGATCGACTCTCGTGATCCGCCGAACCGGAGTAGTTTCTTTTCGCGGGAGTTTGATGGCTCCTGCGGGGGTTGGAGACTGCCCGCGGTTGGGATGGCCTGCCTTGAATGGAGCGCAGGCTCCCACGCGGCCCCGTGGCCGAGCTGCGGGGTCCCTGGCTGAGGCTGCGTGACCAGGGAGCGCTGCTGGTGTTGTAGCTGCCGGACCGCCGTGGTCAAGGTCTACAGCTGCTGGATGACGGCTGCGAGAGGTCCGTCCGCCGAGGTCGGCTGTGGTGGAAGAGGAGGGGGAGCTGGGAGCTCCCTCTCCGGGCTGTGGGCCCCTTGAGGGGAGGGGACCTCTCCTACATGGCTGGTGGACGCCTCGCGTCCATGAGTGACCACCATTGTCGGAGCGCGCTTTGCTTGCAGAAAGCTAGCTCCCACTAGGGGTGTTGTCCTGCCCTCCTACCTGGTGCGCCAATCTGTTGCCGATCCCGCCGCCGCGCCTGTGGCTTCGGAACCGCCAATCCGACTAGACCGTCTTGCTCTTGGGGCCTCCTGGCTGGACCGAACCTGCAAGACAAGGTCAGAAAACCCTGGCCGGGGATTCCGGCGAGGGAGCTCCGACGGTCAAGTTAGTAGACGGCGAGAGGGAACCAATCCTCTGGGACGGGCCCCCGAAGGAGTCCCAGACCCAGAGAGACCAGAAACCCGGCTGGGTTCCTTTGCCGAGCTCACGCCAAGCGACCCCCTCTTGGGACCTTGGATCTCGCTCTTGAAGCGGAGTTTCCAGCCTTTGTTTCTTGCTTGCTTCACTTTCACTTACCTTGTCGTCTATTCTCTTCTTCCTTTTATCTCCTCCCGTCGCCCCCTCGTTTTCCGCCCCTGGGAGGCTCCCTTGTTGCTTTCATCTCCTACCCTCCGCCCCTTTCTCTTTCCCCTTCTGGTTCAGAGGGCCGGGTGGCTTTCCAGCCTCGTTTGCCGAGCCCAGCGGGGAAAGAGTAGGGGAGGGGGCGCTGGTCAGACTGCCGACCAGACCTCGGGTCGAGCGTGAGTGCTCTCCTTCCCAGGCACCGACGCTGTCCGTTATTGGGTCCTGTTTTGTCAGGGCCTCGTCTCTCGATAGCGGAACATGTCAGGCCGGCGTAAGTGATGTTTCGCGTGTAGCCGCCGTCCGTACTGGGCGCCTTTCTCGGGGTGCGGCGCGCACGGCTCGAGGGGGAACCTCGGAGCCCGCGCCTCCATTCTTCGGGACCTTCTCTGTACGAGCTGGCCTACGTCGGCCGAGGTGGACCCCTCCCGGGTGGACACCTGGCGGGGTGGCGGAAGGCGCCCGGCTTCGGCCAAGGTGGTCCCGTCTCTGGGCGCCACCTGGCGAAGGAGCGAAGGGGCCCGGCTCGACCTCGACCGAGGTGGGACCGTCTCAGGGTGCCACCTGGCGAGGGAGCAGGGGAGCCGCCGGCCTCGGCCGAGGTGGACCCCTCCTGGGTGGACACCTGGCGGAGTGGTAGAAGGACGTCCGGCTTCGGCCGAGATGGTCCCGTCTCCGGGCGCCACCTGGCGAAGGAGCGAAGGGGCTCGGCTCGACCTCGGCCGAGGTGGGACCGTCTCAGGATGCCACCTGGCGAGGGAGCAGGGGAGCCGCCGACCTCGGCCGAGGTGGACCCCTCCTGGGTGGACACCTGGCGGAGTGGCAGAAGGATGCCCGGCTTCGGCCGAGGTGGTCCCGTCTCCGGGCGCCACCTGGCGAAGGAGCGAAGGGGCCCGGCTCGACCTCGGCCGAGGCGGGACCGTCTCTGGGTGCCACCTGGCGAGGGAGCGGGGGAGCCGCCGAACTCGACCGAGGTGGACCCCTCCTGGGTGGACACCTGGCGGAGTGGCAGAAGGACGCCCGGCTTTGGCCGAGGTGGTCCCGTCTCCGGGCGCCACCTGACGAAGGAGCGAAGGGGCCCGCCTCGACCTCGGCCGAGGCGGGACCGTCTCTGGGTACCACCTGGCGAGGGAGCGGGAGAGCCGCCGAACTCGGCCGAGGTGGACACCTCCTGGGTGGACACCTGGCGGAGTGGCAGAAGGGCGCTCGGCTTCGTCCGAGCTCGACCTCGACCGGATGGGCTGCATCTGACTTAGCCGAAAAAAGATTCCACGTGGCTCGAATCATGCCCAACAAAATCTGAGACACGCCACGTCATCGTTACGGCCGTAACAAATCTCAAAATATTTTAATTTTATATTCTTGAGCTTGCACAAATTTTTAAAATGCCGTCCTGTAGCTCTCATTTTTCTTCTATTTAATTTGTAAAATAGATTTGTTTGCAGGAACGGTGAGACGAGCCGTTTTGAGATTTTATAAAAAAAATTAGCTAGATGATCCTCATTTGACAACATCATTGTACAGGTAGATAATATCATGATAAATGCAAAGTTTTGATGTCTAATTGATATTTTAAATTTTAAAATTTAAATATAAATAAAATATATTAAAAATAAAGATATAAAAAATTTATTATGCGCACCATGATGCACGGCCACGCAATTGAGACCACTCGTCTCAGCAAGGGTCCACCGCGGTACACAGCGACGATTGGTGGTTGCACGTAATAATTTTCCAAAAAGACGAAAGCAAGGGCGGCCACCATACTCACTCCTAAAGCAGCGGTAGAGAGGGATCACCGATTTGCAACCAAAAAAAAGATCACCTTTTAACGGGGCTCCAAATTGAAAGCAAAATCGTCCATCAAAAAAGTAAATTTATTTCAGAAGTACCGCCCTTCCGTTCCGTTAGAACCCCACACTAGCCGTCGGATTGGACACGTCTCATGCATCTAACAGTTCTTAGATCGAGCTCTTCTAGCGGGTACTGTAACCCTGCCGAGCTTCCCCCTCTCTTTCAGGCAGATCTCCAGTTAAGGGATAAAAATCCTTCCTTTTTTAACTTTCTTTCCTCGCCCTCCGGTCTCGGAAACCCTGGGCTCGAGCCGTGGCGCTTCGGAGATCGCATTCGAAGAGTCCGTCTCTGGATTGAGGTTTGGCTTGCTTCCCTTCTCTCGTTTTCTCGATCTTTATCCCTTCCCTGCGCCTCGAAGGAGCCCAAAAAGAGAGATTCCCTCTTCTTCTTTTTTTTTTAGTTTATCACCAAATGCCTCTGAATCTTGCTTAAGATCCGGTGCTTTTCTCCCCTTTTTCCTGCTTTGTCAGCATTTTGGAACCCCATTCGCATAAAAAATTCACCAAGAATCCCATCATTTTGCGTTTTTTCGATCCATTCAAATCGAAAGGCATCCAAAAAAAATCGTATCTTTCGGGTTTTTTCTTGGCGTCTAGGAAATGTCGTACCCGTTCCAGCAGCAACAGCAGCAGCAATCACCGCCTCCGCCAGTATACGAGGTGGTGTCGAGGTCGAGTGGCGGCGGGTCGTACGGGCCGGTGATCGGCGTCATTGCCGTCATCGCCGTGCTCGGCGTCATTGCCGGGATCGTGGGCCGGCTCTGCTCCGGGCGGAGGATATTCGGGTACGGCTACGACTTCGAAGGGTGGATCGAGCGCAAGTGCGCGTCCTGCATCGACGGGAGAGTGGAGCTCCGCCCACCTCCCGCGCCCCTGGCTGCGCCGGCGGCGGGCCCGGATGCGAATGGAAGCGGCTGCAGTGCGGCGCCGGTGGGAGCGCGGCCTGAGGGGAAGCAGGCGGAGCGGGTGGCGCGGAACCCCTCTCCGTCGGCGGCGTCGGCGGCGGCCGACGCCTGAGCGTGTTCTCGAACTGTTCGTGGAATGGAGTCCTTCTTCCTTATTCCTTTTTTTTAAAAAAATATTTAATTCCCCCCCCCCCCCCCCCCCTTTTTGTTTATGTTCGGTCGTTTGGGAGTCCCTTTTTGTTTTTTGGTTTTCCATATGGGTTCCGGTGGTTACATGGAAGCCATGGCGTCACAAATCAAAAAGCTGGGTTCTTCCATGGTGATGTTATAACTTGAGACGAGATGGAAGAGTTTTTGAGTCTTTGTTTCTCTCGCTCTCTCACTGTGTGTGTAATGTGATGTGCGCGTCTGGTGCGCCTCCTGGTAATTATGCAGCAAGTTGTTGCGAGAAGAAATGAAACAAAACTAACAATATAATCATGCGGTAAACACGTGACCTTTGATGTTTTTTTTTTTTTTTTAAACCGTAATCTAACGATTTTTGAAAATTTTAAAAAAAAATTAATTATATAAAAAAATAAATTTTATCATATATAGTTGGTGGAAAAAAAATATTTGAAAAAAATGGCATCTAAAAAATACTATGTTTAATTTGAAGAAATCTTATACGATGATGTTACTAGATTTTCAACAAATTTTTTTAATAAATAATATGGTAATGATTTTTTTTTTCAGTTTATTTATCGATCATTTATGCTCTATCTATATAAACGTGTTCAATAAATATTTTTAAAATAATTATTGATATTAAAAATATATATCTCATAATAAATAAAATTTATTATATTTTGATATATAAATAAATATATTAATTATTAATGAATAACTAATATTTTTATAAATAAATATATTTATATGTTAAATTTATAATTATTTATAAATATTGTTCATCAATATATTTAAATATTCATAATATATTAATATAATACATATATTAGTGTAATCAATGTTAATTATATTAATGTAATTAAGATAATATTAAATTAATATATATTTTATCTAGCATAAGAAAATAATTTGCCACGAGATGATATTGATTTTATCTCTTTCATTAAAAAATAGATATAAAATCCATTATTTATTTTATTATTGTGTACTTAATGTTAATTATATTAATGTAATCAACATAATATTAAATTAATATATATTTAATCTAGCATGGGAAAATAGTTTGCCACTCGATGATATTAATTTTATCTCTTTTATTAAAAAAATAGATATAAAATATATTATTTATTTTATTATTGTTTATGTACTTTTATATTAAATATTTTAATGTGATATAGAATTTATTTGTGCTTATCGGATGCCCTCAACCCTTTTAGTTTCAACGAAATAAATCGTCATTACAGCAGTAGCACGGTCGGTAAAGGCGCGGTCACGTCTCTTTCCGGTCACCGGTTCGAGACATGAATTCTTGGACGACTCGATTAAATTCTAGATTTTCTGGGAGCACGTGACTGGGGAGCGAGGTGGCCGCTACTCTAGCATCGTAGTGGGGCCAGGCTGACGTACCACCGGTCAATGGGGAGGGCAAATGTATAAATTATAATCCGAATCGAATAATCGCTTGGTGGGATGGGCCCGATGGGGAGCTACACCGGAATTTATCCCCCCCCTTTATTTCAGCAAAAAAAAAAAAAAAAAACCGAAATAAATCATTATATAATAAGATGAGTTATTTAAATATGACGTACCTAATTTCCCGTACTCAACTTTTTTATTTTTTTCACGACATCAACCATTTAATTGCATCTTGCATTGATTTCAACATAATTAAATCTCTTTCATCTATCTAGGTGCACAATTTTTGAAGGGGATATCATGCAATTCAATAGTCAATGTTGCAAAAGAGAGAAAATAATTTTTTTTAGCATGGAAGATACAGCCCAACCATATACCATTTCTCTAAAAAGTTTCATGTACAGTGCATCTTTCTAGAAAAATGGTGTCTTGGTGGGCAATGACTGCACTGCTGGCTCTTTTAATAATTTACAAACATCTTGGCAGGTTAATATCACTTGGCAGTCTATTTGCACCTTAGCACACCATGGAGAAATTATATCTTATACAGCTACAAGGCTTTACCATTTGATCATATGAGTTGCTAATCACAGCCGCTCGTTCATATATTAAGATATTAAAATAAGTATTTATCAAATAAAATTTATAAAAATAAAATCTGTAATTGGTGTAAGAAATGAGGTATAAGTCTACTAAATAAAGGGGAATTAAGATATGGAAGGACGGTCCATCTATCTTGAACCAATAAACTATTACATTCCTTCGACTCCCACTATGGCAAGGGATTTCTGATTTTTTTTTTATCGTAGTCTTTGGTTCAGAATATATTAAAAACATTCCCTAAACTTGGACAAGGAGAAGGTTGTCATGTGGATGGGGATATTAAATGGTTAGACTGATACATCGAGAACATGTCACCGATGTGGTGGGGATCACGTGCGAAGAGCCCGCATGATTAGCTTTCCAATACGGTAGGCACGAATCCCTTCTTCCCCTGCGATAGCTTTTTTATCCCCTCAAAGCTACATCATGTTAAAACCCCCCCGGTTCATCAACCAAAAAAAAAAAAAAAAAAAAAAAAAAAAAAAAAAAAAAAAAAAAAAAGAAAAAGAAAGAAAGAAAGAAAGAAAAAGAAAAGAAAAAAAAGCTATCCCCTCCCGATCCTAATCCCGTCAAATTATATTTGATTCGAATCATAAATTTATGCATGCTCTTCTCATCACTGGTGAGTACGTCAGTTTGACACCACCAAGATACCGGATTAGTGCACTTTCTAGCCATCCCGATCATATGTTTCAGAAAATTTCTGAATTTAATCAAATCATTTCGTAGGGATTATGTCTCGAATCCGTGATCGATAAAAAAAAAGTTTAAACCTCTATCAATTGGACTACCGTCTTAGTGGTAAGCTACATCATGGTTGCTGCAAGCTCTTTCCCTTGGGTTGTCAGGTTGGTATGGTTTAGCAGGTTAATTATTTCATAGGTTATTCTTGTTTTTCCTTGCCAACAATTTTTGAAACAAAGCTTTAATAGGTTTTTGTAGAGATAGAGAGAAACGATAGGAGAGAGGAGGAGGATTCTGGTTATATTTTTGTATTAAAAAAATTATGTATTTTTAATAACATGCAGCATCATTGGATGGTATCTCATATAGCTCTCAAAATGTTCCGGGCTCTTTCTTTTCTGCACAAATCTGCAATGATCATTGCATGATCCGTTGATATATATTATGAATCGAAAATGATATATATTTTTTTTTACAAAAGACACAACTTGGATTTAAGAAAAAATATTACATATTTGTGTTTAGAATATCTTGCAACTTTTCTTTAAAATAATTATATTTGGCCTAAGTAAGTTTGATCAAAAAATCTAATCCTTGCATCTGTCATTTAATTAGAAGTTGTTTGTCGGGCATAAAGTTTATCTTAAATTTATTTTTCCCTGTCTTGGTTTGTCGGTGGGATGGATATGACCATGATCAAAATTAGCATTTTGTCTAAGATTCAAACCAAGATGTAACCCATCACTAGGAAGGTTAGAGCCTAGCTTTAACGAGTTAGACTTGATGCCATCAAGCCTGTTCAGATCTTCTTGGCCATCATTTTTTTTTTTTTTTTTTGATGAATAAAAAGGATGGGAGGAGGGAAAACCCCCGCTGTAGCTGTCCCTAGGTCATGTTCGATTCGGATCATAATTTTTTTGTATATCTTTTTCATCCAAAGATGAGTATGTCAGCCTGATCACACTAAGCTATCAGAGTGGAGAGTTCCCCCGGGCCATAATTTTTTCGCGTATCTTCCTCATCCAAAGATGAGTATGTCAGCCTACCCCAGTCACGTGCCCGAAAAAATTCTCAGATTTATTCGCGTATCTTCCTCAGCCACGTGCCCCGAAAAAATTCTCAGATTTATTAGCGTATCTTCCTCAGTCACGTGCCCCGAAAAAATTCTCAGATTTAATCGAGTAAATCCATGAATTCGCGTGGAGCTCCCCCGGGCCATAATTTTTTCGCGTATCTTCCTCATCCAAAGATGAGTATGTCAGCTTGCCCCAGTCATGTGTCCCAAAAAAATTCTCAAATTTATTCGCGTATCTTCCTTAGTCATGTGCCCCGAAAAAATTCGAGTAAATCCATGAATTCGAGTCTCGAACTTGTGACCTAAAGGACGAAAGGGTCACGTGTCTCAAAAAAATTCTCAGATTTATTTGCGTATCTTTCTTAGCCACGTGCCCTGAAAAAATTCGAGTAAATCCATGAATGAAAAAATTCGAGTACATCCATGAATTTGAGTCTCGAACTCGTGACCCGAAAAAATTTGAGTAAATCAATGAATTCGAATCTCGAACTCATGATCTAAAGGACGAAGCAAAATTTCTATCAAACTGCACTACCACCTTAGTAATATCAAATTCTTATAAAATCTATGTATATATATATATATATATATATATATATATGTAAGTTAAAATGTACCCAACAATAGTAAAGGTGATCAGTTTTCATGTTAATTTTTTCAAAAAAAAAAAAAAAAAAAAATTGCAGGAGAGAAAGCTAGAAAGGAAAAAATTATATCTTACACCGCATTGTACTATACGCTTGTGCAATCTCCAGCCGGATCATAAACAATATCAACCAATATGTCTTCTTTCTATGGATCCTGTGTACCATGGATTGGCCTCGAAGACGAGATCAGTGGCGACGTACATCATGTGTCACCAATAATTTGGCCTTTAAGGTAAGGAATCAATCTTTCCGAACCTTGGGCTTGGTAACGTTTTCCGTTTGTCAAGGTGTCAATTCGACGTGTCACTCCAAGATTGGCCCTGCTCGATGTTGCTCGGATACCGACGACGCCATCGATGTTGCACCTGCACTTGTAAGCTGAAAAGATAGGAGTTATTCAGAGCGAAACATAAACTCATTAATTGGAACAGTTTTCATTCTTTTGTTGTTTTGGCGGTTTGTTTGTGACCGTTTCTCTCCACGTATCGCCTCTCGATTGCCTCCGGAAAGGATATTGTCATTATACCTGAGTGAGTCCTAAATGCCAATGCTCCCCTGTTCGATCGATTTGACACGGTTCATACGTCACTTTCTGCATTAAATGAAAGCGCCGATGATGTTCAAGTCAAGGGGGACTCGTTTAGTCCGCAGGTTTTCAAAAAATAATAATAAAACATTTTCATCAAAAATTTATTTCATAAAATATAATATTTTAAAAATATTTTAATATATTTAATTAATTATAAAAAAAAATAAGACACTTCAAATTATTTTATATTTATTTGAATATCTATTTTTTAAAAAAATTAAATAAGATGGATATTATATTTTTAATAAAAAACTTTATTCCATTCAACCTATGGTCATGCAAAATTTTTTTTAAAAAAAAAAATCGAAGGAATCCCGATTTCTTTTTCATGAAAAATTTATTTATGTCCAAATGTTATTTTTTAATCTCTTTTATTTATCAAATAAAAAAATTAATCAAGTATTTTTTAATTTTTTGTTGATAATATTTTTCCTTCCTTTCTGCTAGTAAATCGAATAAATTGTACTATGAAATCACTTTTTTTTTTTAAATTTGTTGGCGAAGATCATGCATTAATGATATGAACTATAATCATTATTTATTATTTTAAACTATGATATATATTATATGAATCATATAATTTGAAGATCGCTGATCTATGCATCAAATAATCAAAAATTTAATAATTTGAATGACATAAAATTATATATTTCCTTCATTCGATACATAGAATAGAGATCTCTGGTTGCTGTGCGAAGCAGGGTCCCTGGCATTATATCTAATGCCGGCCCGACTATCTAGCATATGTCTGATGCTAGCCCGACTATCCGGTGTTATGTCTGATGTAGGTCCATCGGTCGCTGAATGCGAAGATGGATAACCGGAGAGATGGAGTAGGAAGATAAAATAGATAGTTGCCATCCCTCCTCCAGCTCTGCTCTTCAACTGGTAGCGGATGCAGTCCAAAATGACCACAGCATCAGTTATTCCCAATATCTTCCAAGCCAAGAAGAATGTCCACCAGCACATCCATGATATAAGGTACCTACCTACTTAGGAGAGAATCCCTCTATCAAGAAGGGGGACTCAGAAACACCAGCACCCAAAGAGTTCAACCATGGTCTCAACATCCTTATGACTTATGATCACTAGAGATCATGGGAGAACTTAGTGATAAGTGGCTTCCCTCGCTTTCTATTTATATAGGGGCTAAGAAAAAGGTTACCGCACCGGTAGCCAACCAGTGCTTAATAGATTGCATCGACCAAGAGCTTGGTCTCCTCCAAAGTCAAAAAACAAAGCACCAAGTGCTCAACCTGAGATTAACATCCCCTCGGATAATAGCACATTTATGTTCATTGCACCCCAGCCGAAATGATGCTGTGAATAAATTACAGAGAGCCATGCCCAATCAATCTCTCCTGAGAATCGAGTCCACATTAGGCGGCGTGCCAGGCCATGTTGCACCTTGCAATTGGTAGGCGGGTCAGATCACCTCGCCTCCTCCAGAAGGTGATTAGATGCTAGGAACTAAGGGTATCTTAAGTTTCACATAGAAGCATTCTCTTACAGACAATGTATCAAGTATAGGTAAAGTCTTGCATGAAGGCAAACATAATACTATGGAAAGGAAAAACTCAGAAGGAAGCACAGCAAACTTTTCATTAAAATAGAGAAGGCACGTTATAGGAATCGAGCTCTTTCAAGAGTCTCTCTCCTAGCCCTCATGATCTCAATTCTCTTCTATGAAAGCATTTGCTAGAATAAGGGATTTAACTACAAGCCCAAACTCTAGATAGCATGTGCGGAGGATTAGCTCATAGTAGGCAAAACCCTGCTCAAAGCAATTGGCATTCACATCGATATCTATGAAAGTTATGCCTTGACGATGCACCTTCAATCTCATAGCACCAGGCTTGGACTACCCCCTTGATGTGGCCCTCAAGTGGACAGCCTTGTGAAGAGCCTTGAACTACTCTATCCATGCTACATCCAAGCACCGCACAGCCCCACCTTTTTCCATAAGAGCAGTGCCCCAGAGGAAGCCGATGATTCTCAGAAGGGAGTCTATCTCTTCCAATAGTTCTGCACGGTCGCGGTCAGACCATCACATCCTCCATGGGTGTTCTCTGCTCCCAACAACCTTGCTTGAAGTAGGGCAAACTATCTTGCCCTCTTTTATGTTAGCCTCGTCGGCAATGCTGAATAGTGCACTTTGCCTGCAAGACACTCTACCCTCATCAGCCTAGCTAATGATGTTGGATATCATGCCTAGATCGTGAGGCCCTTGCTCGCCACCCTCATTGTCACCACTACCAGCACAAGATAGGAATGGGAATATGGGATATTGGCATCATTGCCAATAACCATCTGGCTCTATCATTAAAAAATTCATAGAGAATTTTTTTTAAATAGATCTAATCAAAACACGGTTCAAAATATAACATGCAGTGTTCATAACTTCTGCCCAAAAGTATCTTGGAAGATTGCCTTCACAAACATAGTTCGGGACATCTCTTCTAATGTCCTATTTTTTCTCTCTACAATACTATTTTGCTGTGGTATTCTAGGAGCAGAAAAGTTATAATCGATGCCGTGCTCAGTGCAATACTCTTCAAAATATTGACTTTCAAATTCTGTACCGTGATCACTTTTAATAGAAATAACTGAAAGATTTTTCTGATTTGAAACTTTCTTGTAAAATTTTTGAAATACTTTGAAAGCTTCATCTTTATGTGCAATAAACAAGATCCATATAAATTTTAAAAAATCATCTACTATCACAAGTCCATATTTCATACCACTTATGCTGGTGGTCCTAGTTGATCCAAATAAGTCCATGTGTAGTAGCTCTAAAGGTCTAGAAATTGAAATTATATTTTTTGATTTAAAACTCCTTCTAGTTTGTTTACCAAATTGGCATGCATCACAAACATGTTCAAAATCAACTTTAAACTTAGGTAAACCTCTAATTAGATCTTTGAAAATTAATTTAGCTAATGTATGCATGCTAGTATGACATAATCTTCTATATCATAGTAAGCTAGATTCTTTGATTTTAGCATTTATTGCTACTAGACTTGTACTACTTGACATGGCAAGATCATTTAAGTCTACCACATAAATGTTTCCAAGTCTATGACCAATAAATTTAGTGCTAGATCAAGAAAACTAGTACACATTGAAGATTCAAAGACAACCTTGAAGCCTTTATTACATAATTGACTTATACTTAATAAATTGTGCTTCAATTTGTCAACTAGCAATACATTTTCAATAAAAGTAGAAGGGATAATTCTGATTTTATCAATGCCAATGATCTTCCTCTTGCCATCATCACCAAAAGTTACTAATCCTCCATCTTTCATTTCCAGAGTGATGAATTGTTCTTTGTCACCCATCATATATCTTGAACAGCCGCTATCTAGATACCATCTTTTCTTTGAATTCTTGACTGCAAGACATTCCTACAAAATAATCAAGTAATTCTTTTAGGTACCCAAGCCTTCTTGGGTCCTTGAAGGTTAGTAGAATGGTTATTTTAAGAATCCAAATCTTTTTCACATTACTTTTATTTCTCTTTCTTAAATTATACTCAAAAGCTTTATGACCAACCCCAGTGCATGAATAACAAATGACTTTTGACTTTTGAAAGAATGAAGATGTTGAAACTTTTGATACAAAAGATCTTTGAGCTGAAAACTCTGGTACATAAGATTTTGAAGCTAAAAATTTAGTAGCTGAAACTTTATTTGTAAGCACTGAATTATAACCAATTCCAGCTCTATTATTTGAATCCTTTTGATTTTTCAAAATCAACTCAAGCTTATTTGAACTCAAAGTTAATTTGTCAACTAAGGCTTGAGTCGACTCATTTCATTTTCTAAACTCTTGTTCTTTTCAATGCATTCATTCTTTTTATCTTGCAAAACTTTATATTTTTTAGAAATGCTCTTGAGTTCTTTTAGGAAAATATTATTCTTTTCTAAAACTTCTTCCTTTTCTTTCATCAAAGTATCACAATTATTTTTTAAAATCTTAATTTTTGAACCAGCCTTTTTATACTTCGACAAAAGCTCATAAAATGCAGTATTTAGCTCATCATATATAAATTCATCATTCAGTTCAGGAGACATTACCTCATCTTCGAGTCCCATGAGATATATATTTGCAGTTTTAGATGTCTCTTCCTCTTCATTTGATGTGGACTCATTGCTGTCGCTCCACGTAGTAACCATCGCTTTCTTCTTCTTTTTCTTGTACCCTTTCTTTAATATGGGATAATCTGATCGAAAATGCCCCGGCTTTTTGCACTCATAACATATTGGTTGTTGCTCTTTGTCTCTTTCTCTATCATTTTCTTTCTCTTTGTTATGTTCCCCCTTTCTAAGGTTTTTTCTTCGATACCTTAACTTTTTCCTATCCATAAATCTTTTGAATCTTCTCATAACTAGAGCAATATAGTCATCTTCAAGTTCTTCATCTGAGGAGGGGCTTTCTTCTTCTATTTTTTCTTTTTGTTTCTTTAATTGTTCTGCATCTTTAAAGGCAATTGACTTCTTCTTTTTGATGTCGTTCTCGCTACGGTGTTACATTATAAGCTCATGTGTGATTAATGATCCAAGAAGCTCATCTAATTGCAATGTGTTTAAGTCCTTAGCCTCTTGAATAGCAGTGACTTTTGGATCTCATTTGTCAGGAAGTGATCTTAGAATTTTTTGTACAAGATCTACATTTGAATAAATCCTGCCAAGGCTTTAAATCGTTAATAATATCTGTAAATCTTAAGAACATGATAGATATTGTTTCATTGGGCTCTATCTTAAATAATTCATAGTTATGAACAAGAATATTGATTTTTTAAGTTTTTACTTGTGAGGTTTCTTCATGGGTTACTTCAAGTTTATCCCAAATTTTTTTTACAGACATGCAAGTAGAAATTCAGTTAAACTGGTTAGCGTCTAAAGCATAATACAAGAGATTCATTGCTTTGGCATTCAATTCATCCATTTTTATATCATGGTCATCTCATTCCTCTTCAGGTTTTGGGATGTTTATGCCACAACATTCTTTATGGGTGTGTGAGGTCCTTTTATGATAACTTTCCATAATTGAAAATCTACTGCTTGAATATAAATCTTCATTCATGCTTTCTAGTAGGTATAATAAGTGCTTGTGAAAAGTGGAGGTCTATTTATAAATTGGCCTTCAGCCAAACAGGTACTCATAGGGTTTACCATAGATCTTTAATCTAGAAAAATAAATTATAGAGATACTACTTTGATACCAGTTGTTACCCAGTTGGCAACCCAAGAGGGGGGTGAATTGGGTTTGAAAACTTTTTTCACAAATATGTGCTCTTTAGAAATCTTAGTATGGTGAGTGATGTGAATTAGAAATTAAGTGCAGAAACAAAAGTAAGAACACAAACAAACCAATCACAAATACCATAGATTTATAATAGTTCAGAGCAACCTCGCTCCTACGTCCAATATCCAAGATACCACTTGAGATTTCTACTATATTCACCATGAAATATAGTCGGTTTGTTTTACACCGGGCTCATAAACCAAAATCCAATCTTGGTTTTACATCAGGATCACCAAGAACCGAATATAATGTTAGTTTTTCTGGGGTTCAATAACAACCCAAACTTGATTTTCAAGGCTCACCAAAAATCTTAAACAACTCACAAGTTACAACCCCTGCTGTACTTGGAACAACTCAAACAAAGAGTTAAAAAGAAAGCAACACTAATGACAAACCAAACTTTGTCGAATGGTCGCACTTGATGCTCTTTGAAAAGCCTCTTTGATTGTTCCTTCAATGCTCATTAAGGCTTCCAAACTTCTTCAATAAATGACTCAAGAGAATGATTAGAGTTTGGTGAAGTCTTGAGTTCTTTCTTGAATGCTCTATTGGATATTCAATACTCTCATAAAAAGCTCTTTAAAAGTTGTTCAAATCCCTTATTTATAAACTTTAGAATTGATCCCAACCAGATATGACTGTTGTAGTGCCTTGGGAGTCAAAATATAGCCGTTGGAGTACTTTTTGGATTCAAAAAATTAATTCTGGAACTAGCCGTTACTCACCTGAAATTGAGATTCGAGTCGGCTTGATTAGGTCGAGTCAGCTCAGATTCTCAAACAAGCTGGAATAGTACTTTGATTGAGTCGGCTCTTCTTAGTCGAGTTAGCTTGCTTGACTAGTTTTCTTAGAACTGGTTTTTGCTCACTCTGAAGGACTCGGCTCGGTTGCTTATTGAGTCAGCTCGGATGACTAGTTTTAGAAAACTGCAATTTTGATACTCTGGACGAATCGACTCAATTGCCTGTGTGCCTGAAACATTTGTACCGTGCTAGAATAAAGAGTCGGCTCTCTTGCTTGAGTCAGCTCGAGTGACTTTTGTTCAAAAGCTTCCAAACTTCTCTAGATTTCTTTCAAAGGCTTCCAACCAACTTCCAAAGACTATCCAACATCTTCTAAACATAATCTAAGTAATTTTACTCAAAAAATTACATAGAAATGCCCCTTTTTACAAGTATATACAATTAAGTTTTCTAGGGCTCTTCATTACATGAACATTTTCATAAAGAAACTTGATATATTACAACAATTTCAGATTTGTAGGAAGAATGGCTGTGCATTATAATCATCCTACAAAAAACTTCTTAAACATTCAAAAGTGTTAGTATCAAATACATGTTTCAATATTTTGTTATCATCAAAATCATTCTAGGAGTCAACACAAATGGATGTAAAAACTATATTCTTAAATAAAGAATTAGAAGAAGAAATCTATATAAACTAACCTTAAGGATTTGAAGTAAAATGACAAAAACATAATGTATATAAATTAATTAAATCACTCTATGATTTAAAATAAGCTCTCAGACAATATCATATTAAGTTTGATGAAATTTGCTTAAAAAATAACTTTAAAATAAATAAATATAATAAATATATATTATAAAAGATGGAATATAGATTTTATAATATTATATTTGTATGTAGATGATATTTTATTATTTGGAACATGAATGAAACTAATTCAAGAAACTAAAAACTATCTATCAATAATTTTGATAGGAAAGACTTAAGAGAAGCTGATATAATTTTAGAAATAAAGTTTAAAAGAATAGATAGTAGAATAGTAATAAACCTATATATTCAATAAAAAAATATTTTAAAAATTTGAATATTTTAATCTAAACCCTATCTCCACTCCATATGATCATAGTTCTCACTTAATAAAAAAATTAGAAAATCCTATTAAACAATTAGAATACTCCTAGAAAATTAGATTCCTATTACATATTTCTAATAGAACCTGTCTAAATATAGCTTATGTAATAGATAAACTGAATAGATATACTAGTAATCTCAGTGAAGAACATTAGAAAGCTCTAGAAAGAATATTTAGGTATCTCAAGGGAATTTATATTACTCTAAGTATACTCAAGTTATCTAGAAGTACTTGAGGGTTATATAATGCTAATTGAATAATAGATAGCTTAACTACTAAGTCCATCCCTAGATATCTCTTCTTCTTAGAAGGAGCTGTAGTATCTTGGAATTCTTATAAACAAACAATAATTAATAGAAGCACATTAGAATCTGAATTGACCATCTAATAAATGCTATAAAATCTTTTTACTAAAAATTTTAAAAGTAACACTAAATTACGATTACATAGCTCTAATTGATCTGTTAAATCAACAGACAACTAATAAAAAGATAAATAATTATATTCTGATCTGATATAAAATTATAAGAAATAAAATAAAATATATGATATCACTTTAATTTGTAAGATCAAAAAATATTTGGCTAAAATTTTAATCAAAGGCTTTTCAAAGGCTACGATATCTGATATATCGAGATCGATAGAATTTGAGCCCATATATTTGTCACTAGAGTGGACTCCTACCATTATGGTAATATCATGGTTAAGGTTCAAAATAGAATGATGTATGAGTTGACGTCTAAGAGAACAAATTTAGAGTATGTCTCCATTCCATCCTTATGGTGTAATACTTTTTTAAGTTGAATATAACTTTTAATAGATCCAAGATTGTGAGTTTAGCAAGGTATGATTCCATTGCATATATCTTTTGAGGATCTATCTTAGTAAGAGTAGTCGTGAGCCCACGACTATGAAATTAAGACGAATCCCTAGTAACTCATGAAAATCAAGAAAGTGCATGGTCTAGATAATGCTATCCCATATTTTGATCAATTTGTCTTCATATTGTATATATCTTATACTAAATACAGTTCAAACTTAGAAGATACCTATACTAAGTATAGTAAAAGTCCAAAACTTTTATTGTTTAAATTATTGATTAAATTTAAATATTTTATCATGAGTTTTGAAATTTGTGTGGGATTATTATTGTTTTTGATGGGGTTCCAAAACTCCCGACACCCAATAATTTGGATGGCCGCACGAGCATTCTGTGCATGAGCATTTCACATTATGCGAGCTCCATGTGGACACCCATTGGCATATGTTTTTTAAATTTTTTTAAAATATTTTTTAATGCATTCAAAGGCTATATTGGGGGCAATTCAGGATTTTTTGGAAATTGTTAAGTCTATAAATTGGTCCTTTTCTCCTGGTTTCTATTCTATCCAAATTTTTAAGAGTTTTCTTCCTCTCTCAAATTACTTTATCAAATCAACCAAATTTCTCTCTTATTCTTTCAATATTATTATTTTTCCATTTGATCATCTAGATTGAAGATGAATTTGATTAGTATATGTTTGAGATTGTTTCACCGACAAACGTTGAAATGTTGGTTTTTGAGTTATATCTTGAAGGAGAGTGAGTAGTCCAGCTATTCTTTGTACGAGAAGGAGATCAAATCTCTTTTAAGATAGTAGTTTTATCTACCTCTCATGCCAGACTTCTAAATTTTGTTATATTTTAATTTATAAGTTATTTGATATATCAAGCATTTTATTTCATATATCATGAAAAATTAATTTTAAACATTTTTTAGAATTTATAAATATATTTTTTATATATTATAATTAACAACACAATTCAAAAATAGAATAATTCAAATTTTAAAACCTGACTCAACCCCATAAGGCCTTTAACATGGATTAGATCAGACCAAGTAATGAGTCAACTAGATTTATTTATAGCCTTAATATCCCATGATGTGTTTGGTTTATGATCAGAATCAAAATTAGAATTAAAATAAAATTTAAAAACTATGAAAAAAATAGAGATTGAATTTTGAAGATTGAAATGTTATACTTTTCCCTTGAAATCAAAAGGAGAAGGGAAAAAAAAACCCTCCCAACTGAAAACTTCCAACTTAATTGCCCTATTTCTCTTTTCATATAGCTTTCAAATTTTTCATGGTAAAGACTACCATCAAATTCGAACCTCCAAAGCATTGTCCAACAGTGTTATCAAACACAGCCCGGCCCGACCGGTTAGACCGAAAACTCAGTGACCCGGACAAGAAACCAGTTCGAGTTTAGAATTAACCCACCTGTACCTACAAATCGGCAAAAAACTGGTGACCCGGATGGTTCAACTATGGACCGGCGCACCCGGACCAAACCCGATAAAAACCCGATGAAGGGAAGGTTGTAGGACAAACCTTTAATCCGTTATGCCCGAATCGTGCTTTTATGTGCATGCAAAATCATAATCGCGGAAGACATACCTTGAGCCATTGTACCGGTCCGTAGATTGTGCAGTCCTTGAGATATTCCTTGCACAGATATTATGATATTCCTTCTTCTCCTTTGCGAGGTGATTGGTCTTCTCTCTCCTTACTCTCTTCTCCTTATGTGGATGATCGATGGGGAATCGTACATCGCTGTTATGAGAGTTGGAGAAAAGGGATCATGTAGCCTCTTATTTATAGCGCATGTGTCTCTCACATCAGAAGACTAAAACCTCAGTTAGTATTTTACTCTAGTTCAGGTTATTCTATTTTATTGGAAATAGTTTTCTTTAATCAATTGGACTCTAATTCAGTATTTATGATTGAGTCAAAAGTTAACCATAATAAGATGATAATTAGGCCACCTATTAGATTTTAAATCTAACATTCTCCCACTTTGCCTATATTATCACTCAAAACAACTTTTGATTTTATCAAAATATTTTACTTTAAAAATAAATAAAATATTTTAATTTTTCAAAATCAAAATAATAGTACTTAATCAAATTTTGAAATTTGACCTAATAAGTGCACTCATATTTTAAAAATTATCTAATTGTCTATTCCTCAACAAATCCTTTATACTTTGATTAAGTAGAAAATCATTAATACAGATCATGGTGGTCATACATATCGATTGACATACTCTCTTCCATATATCATGATATCAATAATTCTCACTTAACCTAGTCTTTTATACTGGAGTATATAGGCTATCAAAACCATAATGCCTATCATAATGGTTCCACTATAATATCATATAAATGATCCTTCTGTTTACTTTAATTTTATCAAAAGTCAACCATAATGTATACAAACAATAATTAAACAGAAGTAATAGTAGTCAATAAAGTATTAAGAGATCTCAAATAAGTGTCTATTACAATTAAATATTCTAATGACAAAAACCCATAAACTTTACATGCTCTTTAAAAACTTTGGATATTAATCCTTTAGTCAATGGATCAGCCAACATACAAGCACTACCAATAAAATTAATAAACACTTGATGACTACTAACTCTCTCATTTACTGCAAGATATTTAACATTAATGTGCTTGTTTGTATTAGTAATCTTGCCACTATTAGAGAACGAAACTATAAAAGAATTGTCACAATAAATTCTCAATGGCTTGGAAATAGAAACCATAACTCCTAGCATTGAGATGAATTTTCTCAACCATAAAGCATGTAAAGAAGCCTCATAGCAGCTTATATATTCAGCTTTCATAGTAGAGCAGGCAGTAATACGCTGTTTCGTGCTCTTCCATGAGATTGCTCTACCAGCTAGCAAAAAAATATAGCCTGATGTATACTTCTTGCTATCAAGGCAACTGGCATAATCTGCATCTGAATAACCGATCACCTCCAACTGATCAGTCATTCTATAAATGAGCATGTAGTCTTTAGTCCCCTGAAGATATCGCATTACTTTCTTGGCAGCCTTCCAGTGATCCATACTGGATCACTCTAATATCTACCTAGCATTCCCAGAGCAAAACTAATATCAAGACAAGTACATACTTGAGCATATATCAGACTATCCACTGTAGATGTATAGGATATATCTTTTATCTGATTTCTCTCAATTTCGTTCATGGGACACTGAAATTTATTGAATTTATCATCTTTAACAATTGGCACTTCACCTGATGAGTAGCTTGACATTCCAAACTTTTCTAGGATCCTAGTAATATAATTTTTCTAGAATAAACCAAGTAACATCTTATTTCTGTTATGATAGATTTCTATACCAAGAACATAGAAGCATCTTTCATATCTTTCATATCAAAATGTTCGGAAAGAAACTTTTTAGTTTCATACAAGAGACCTAAATCACTGCTGGCTAGTAAAACATCATTCACATATAGAACCAAAAATATAAACTTACTCCCACTCGCCTTCAGATATATACATTGATCATCAATATTTTTCTTAAATCCGAAGGATGCAATTACATCATTATACTTTAAGTACCATCGTTTGGAAGCTTATTTAAGACCATTGTTGCCGCCTGGATCGTCGTGGCCCGTAGCTGCTGATGGCGTCGGGTGTGTCACGTCCGTCCGTCTGGGAACGCCTCCGGTGCCTCGGGACCTGCAAGGAAGCAACATCAGGGACCCGGGCCGGGGATTCCGGCGGGGGCACTCTGATGGTCAAGTCAGTGGCGATCCAAGGGAATAGATCTTCCTGGTCGAGCCCCTCTGGATGAGCTCCATGCTAGGAGGAGTGAATATGGTGTGGGTGGAAGATGAGGACGAGCTAGGAATGGTGTTGGCCGAGGTGGTCTTGCCCTCCTCTCTGGCCTTCTTTCCTTGAGTCACTCTGGTTCCTCTCTTCTTTGTGGTAGTTGTGTTGTTCTTGCTTGAAATTGAGAAATGAGTGTTACCTCCCTTTTTGCTTACACTGGTTGGGTCCTCTTTTGCGGCTTGCCTCGAGGTTCTCCCATGTTGGCAGATGGGTATGACATGATGTCGTGCCGTGAATGATACGCCTTCTTTATTAGGTATCTGGGGAAGCTTCCACGAACCTCTGACATTCCTTCGATTTGCCCTTTTTGGAAGTACGGCAGGGCCTCGATTATCGTGCTGCCGCTCTTGGGAATCGCGCTCCTTGGTGTCTTTTTCCCGGTCGTACAGCAAGCCGGTAGGGGGCACAGTGCTTTGATGTAAGCTTTCCTTCTTCCTGGTGTGAATGGCGGTCATGGGCATTAATGGTGATGTGGCGGGTGTTGTCGCACGATCCTCGAGGGGCCCGCCACCATCTTCGGATGGGAGGTGTTGTTTTCTTGGCGATTGACATCTTGATTTGCGTTGGGGGCCAAGCTGGAAAGATGGGACCTACTTGCAGGGGACCCGCCTTGCAGCGGCTCGGCTGTACGGAAAGGGGCCGAGCTCGGTACCAGGCCAGAGGGGCCTAGCCTTGACCGAACTCGGGTTGGCTGAGGTGGATGAGGCGTGCCCAGGCCAGGGGACCCGGGCTCAAGGGGGCTCCTCGTGGCGGAGGAGGCTTGAGCTCGACTTTGGACCACGAGACCCGAGCTCGGGCTCGAGAGGTCTGCCTCTGGTGGGGTTAGAGCTCAGCTCCGACCTAGGCATCCCGACCTGGCGGGCACCGACCTAGCGGGGGACGGAGCCCGGCTTCGACGGGTGGCCCCATTGGCATCAGGGAGCTCAGCCCAGCGAAGGGGCCTGTGGTGGTAATCCGGCGTGGCGTCCAATGGGGGCTCCACGTCAGGCTCCTTGCTCCATGTCAGCGATCCGGCCACATCAACCATAAATAATTTCTTTAATTTATATACCAGCCTTTTATTTTTTTTTATTGAAAACCCTTCTAGCTATTCCATATATACCTCTTCTTGCAAATCCCTATTCAAGAATGCAGTCTTGACATCTATTTGATGCAGCTCTAAATCAAAATAAGCTACCAATGCCATCATAATTCTGAATGAATCCTTTCCAGAAACAGGAGAAAATGTTTCAAAATAATCAATGCCTTCCTTTTGAGTGAATCCTTTTGCTACAAGCCTAGTTTTATATCTTTCGATATTACCTTTAGAGTCCGTTTGGTTTTAAAAATCCACTTATAACCAACGGACTTAAACTTTTCAGGTAATTCGACAAGTTCCCATACTTGATTTTTATTCATGGATTCCATCTCATCTTTCATGGCATTTAACCAAAGTTCATAATCATTACTATTCAAGGCATCTTTAAATGAAACTGGATCATCCTTAATTCTAATATCATAATCACATTCTTGTAAGTAAGCAATATAATCATCTGGAATAGCTGATCTCTTAATTTTAGTGGATCTCCGTAATACTCTAGGTTCAGTGTTATTGTGATTATTTTCAATTAGATCAGGTTCATTGATAGCCTGTTCAAGAGGTGGTGCATCAGTCTCTTGATGATGTTCCACAATCTCAGGATTAATAATTTCATATAGAACATCTCTAGGTATTGCTATAATAGAAAAGGATTCTCTTATTTTCTTTAACACCATATCACGTGATTCACCACTCCTACTGTTATCACCATCTTCAATAAACCTAGCTGTTCCAGTTTCAACAATTCTGGTGGTGTGTGATAGACAATAGAACTTAAAACCTTTTGACCTTTCTGGATACCCAATAAAATAACAACTTATAGTTCTGGGATCCAAGTTCTTTTCTTGTGGATTATATAATCGAGCCTTTGTTCGACAACCCCAAACATGTATATGTGCTAAATGTGGTTTCCTACCCGTCCATAACTCAAAAGGGATTTTAGGAATGGCCTTACTAGGAACACGATTTAGGATATACATAGCGGTTTTCAAGGCTTCTCCCCACAAATATAAATGTAATGATGAATTACTAATCATACTCCTTATCATGTCCATCAATATGCAATTACGCCTTTCAGCTACACCATTTTATTGAGAGTTTTCTGGCATAGTATACTGTGCTACAATGCCACAATGTTATGGTAATTTAGCAAAAGGCCCAGATTACAGCCAGATTTATCATATCTGTCATAGTATTCACCATCCCTATCAGATCTCACAACCTTAATTTTTCTATCAAGTTGATTTTCTACTTCAGCTTTGTATACTTTAAAGGCTTTCAAAGCTTCGACTTTTCATGTAATAGGAAAACATAATCATAACGTGAGAAATCATTAATAAATGTGATGAAATACCTTTGCCCTCCAAAACAAGGTAAAAAATAGCTACAAATATTGGTATATATTAATTCTAAGAGTCATTGACTTCTAGTGGCCTGTTTTTATTACTTTTAATTTGTTTTCCTTTAATGCAATCGATACACATACCAAAATCACTAAAATCTAGATTTAGTAAAATCCTTCCTTAACCAATCTAGTTATCCTTTCTTTTGATATATGACCTAATCACCTATGTCACAACATCGAAAAACTCTCATTTACAATACCGCGTTTCATTCCGATATTGACATTTAAAATAAGTAGAGATTATGCAAAAGAAGAATCCAAATTTATTTTATATAAACCAATGCACAATGTTCCAGTACCAACTAAAATGAAATTTTTCATTAATTTAAAACTTCAATTTATAAATATAAATAGAAAACCTTCTAAATCAAGTTTTGTTAGTGACACTAAATTCCTAGATACTGAAAGAACATAAAAAATATCATGTAGATCTAATTGAAATCCGGTGTCTATAATAAGTCTGTAGGTCCCAACTGAAATAACCTTGGACTTCATCCGATTTCCCATAAAGATACACCGCTCTCTATCATTTGGTTTCCAGCTTGAAAGGAATCCTTGCAATGAATTAGAAACATAAATTGCAGTACCCGAATCAATCCACCAAGTATTAGAAGGAACATTAATGAAATTGGTTTCATAACAAACAAGAGATAAGGGATACCCTTCTTTTCAAACCATTTTCTTCTTTTTTTCACAATCCTTCTTGACATGTCCCTCCTTATTATAGAAGAAACATCTCACTTTATGTGAACCTTTACTTGATGGATTGTTATGCCCTTTATTTCCTTTCTTTGCCTTCTTTCTTTTAGATCGCTTATCAGAAATCATGTGAACAACTGGAATCCCTTTCTGTCTCAGTCTCTCTTCCTCTTGTACACATTGTGATTAAGTTTATTCATTAACCAGGATTCTTTATGTGTTTATAGTAGATTTTAAACTGAGTAAACTGTGATGGAAGAGAGTTAAAAACAAAATGGATAAGGAAGTTTTCAGATACTGTCATTTCTAGGTCATTTAATTTTTCAGATATATCATGCATTTCCATAATGTGCTTTCGTACTCCCGAGATTTCATCATACTTCATAGAGGTTAACTTGTTCATCAGGGTACCAGCCAAGGCTTTATTTGATTTGGTGAATTGTTGCTCCATAGAAGAAAGGTACCCAGAAGCCAATTCATTATCAGGAATAGATCCTCTTATGTCTCTCGCTATAGAGCTCTTTATTATCATAAGAGACAATCTATTAGAACGCTCCCACTTTTCATATAATTCTTTTTGATCAGGAGAACTAATAGGAGTTAGAGAATCAACCTGACATTTACGTAGAGCTAGATCTAACTCTAGACATCCTAGAATAATAAGAAGCTGCTTGTGCCAATCAGAGTAATTTGAACCATTCAGTGTGGAAATATTTGTTAGATGCGATGAGAGTGAAGCAGGGGTCAAAGTTGTAAATAAAGAAATATCCATATAATTACTTTCATGATGCAGATTCCAAAATTAACAATTCTGCCAATAACACTTATTATATAACCATAAAATACCTTTGAACAAGAATTATAGCATACAATAAGTACTGTAACTAATTCAATCATAAATTTAAACATAATAATGCCAAGATATGCATTACATAAATCACAAACAACAATAATATGAAATATATAAGCAATAACAGTAATTATGGCATAAACATATAATTTATATTTAATTTACGATCCTTTATATTAGTTACACTTTTAGTGGTTTACCCAACTATGATTACAAAAATTCGAGGTTATTCCCACCTTTAGGTGTAGAACTCCTCGTCTTTTTATAATTCAAGTTGATCAACCTATAACTGTCAATTTTGCATCTTATTACAGTCATATTTGGGTCAATTATAACAGACACATCTTTATGTAATTCCAAAATATAATAAGAGAGAATCATTAGCTCTCAAGAACTCATCTACCCACAATCCATAAAGTGCTCCGAGCCCTTTGGGACTACGCGAAAACACCCTTGAACAATATAATAGTGAGTGAGATTACTAATAAATAATTTTAAAAATATTTAAATATTTTATCCATCATGAAGAACTTAACCAAAATGTTTTTCAAGTTATTACGAGTCCAACAACTCAAAAATCGCTCAAATCAGATGTAAATGAGCAAGTTATAGCAATTTTAATAAATTCAATAAAAAGACTAAAATGTTAGTCAATGACCAAACTATAAATAACAAATAATACAGGGGCTTTACTGTAAAATTGAATTAAAAAATAGGGACTAAAATGTAAGTTTTAATTTGTGCTCGTATATAATTTCATCCTTGATAGGGGTGAAATTGCAAAAATCCCCTTAATCCAAATTAAAGCTCATTCAATCTGATTGGGCTACGTCATCTTTGATTGGACTAACTTTTATTAATGGGTTTTAGATCTAAACGGGTTGAAGCATCGAAACCCGTTAACCCAAACCCGTTATTAACTAAACCCATCATCTTCCTCGTTTCTTCTTTTTCCACCGAGCTCCCAAAACCACCATTAATGGTGGCTTGGAGCTCGGGATATCACCCCAAACAAAGACAGCCAGCCAAGCTCTACCACCGGCGGCCATCTCCCGGCCGCAGGCGACCCCATCGCCGTTTTTAAGGCGATCAAAACCCGCCGGGAAGAGGAGATCCATGATGACGGGTTCTTCAATCGGCCATTAATGGCCGTCCCGAGTTCGGCCGCCGGCCGAACGAGGTCCGGCGAACTTCTCACGGCCTCCGGCGACCGATTTTCTTCCCAAATTTCGGTCGACGGTCGGTTTCTGCTTCCTTGGCAAGGCAGCGGCGGTGGATCATCAGCCCACCGTGCTCCTGCTGCACGATCTCCGATTACCGGTGAGCCCAAACACCGGTTCCCTTATGTTAGCGGTTTGCCAACAATTCCGGTCATCCGATCTCGGCCGCAGCGAGGAACACCGGCGGGGAATCCCGTGAACGGAAGAGGAGCACCGGTTTTTGACCCCAATTTTGTTTAACGGGTTTCTTGATTAATTTATTCTTATTATTATTTTCCTTTCGCTAAAAATATGTTATTCTACTTTATTACACTATAATTAATGTGATGATATTATTCTAAATAGTATTTGAATGAGATGAAAATAAATCTGTATTTTTTTAAATCTCAAAAATATCCCTACTCAAATATTAATAAAAAATAAATTATAAATTTCTTTTTTAATTTTATATTTAAGTAAATATATTATTATATTAATAATAATTTAATAATATGATATATTAAAAAGATGTTATACCAAATAATTTATTAATACGGTTTATGTAAATATTAAATTAAAAATAAATTTATTAATATTAAATTTAAATTATAATGTAAATATTAAATTAAAAATAAATTTATATTAAAGACAGTACTGTTTCTGGAATTCGAAAACAAGAATTATGTAATTTCACGGAAAACCATGGAATAAGAAATCAAGAATTAAGTGGTTTGACCGGAATAACGAATTTCACCTATTCACCTTCGTTTTTTGCGCTGTTTGGCAGAATAAGAGGGATAATCCCCTTATTCTACTTCCTATTTCGCAACCAAATACAGCCTAAATAAATAAAATATAATAATTTATTACTTTTTTTATGCTGTTTAGAGTTCGTTTCCCGGTGATCCGTCAACTGATGGAAATATTTATATGATGCAGAATCTAATAAATTCGGGCATCTCCCGCCGGTTTTCATTTTTTTTTAAATTCCAAATAATAAAAAAATAGTTTTAATTAAAATTTATTTTAGATTTTTGTATGAACATAAAACATGAATCAGGATTCTGATATCACATGTAAAACAAACCTTTAATCGTTATGCCCGGATCGTGCTTTTATGTTGGAAAACATATCTTGAGCCATTATACCGATACGTATATTACATATTTCTCGCATAGATCTTGAAAAATTCCTTTTTTTCTTTTGCGAAGTGACTGATCTTCTCTCTCCTTAATCTCTTCTCCTTATGTGGATGATCGATGAGGAATCGTACACCGCTGTTATGAAAGTTGGAGAAAAGGAACTGGGTAGTCTCTTATTTATAGCTGCATGTGTCTCTTCCATTAGAAGACTAAAACTTCGGTTAGTATTTTATTCCAGTTCAAGTTATTCTATTTTATTGGGAATAGTTTTTTTAATTAATTGGACTCTGATTCAGTAATTATAATTGACTCAAAAGTTGATCATAATAAGATGATAATTAGGCTACCTATTAGACTTTAAATCTAATAAAGGTAACCGGAAAATGAAAATAAAAAATCTTCCAGGATCCAAAATCCAAACCAACCCAAACTCCCAAAATCCCAATCTTTCTTTTGCTGAGTTTCCTCCGGTTGTTCTATCTTTCCCTGGCCCTAATCCCCATCGGCTACCTCTTCCTCTCGGAGTTGGACCAGTGATCAAGTGGTGACCGGTGGGAACGACGCTGACGGCAGTGGCATGCGGCAGTAACAGCAACTTCACGGCTCCACTGTTCTTCTTCTCCAGTTCCTTCGGTTGGTCGTCAGATTTTTTTTTTTTTGTTTTTGCCTGTAGGCTCTGCTCCTCCACCCCATCCCCTCCTGGCCTCCCCCACTTTCTCCGGGCCTTCCTCTTGCCCCCTTCCGATCTATTCTTATCTTCGATCAAAACATCAAAAAAATATTTAGAGGATCAAACTATATCCGGGGCTTGGTCACTTGGACTCCTGATCTTGATTCAATCCCCGACTGTCAAGTGCAGGCGGAGGGCCGGAGGCAACTGAGATCTTGGATCTGAGAAGTGGAAAGATCGGAACCGAAACTGGGAACTGGGGAAGGGAATAGCGGAAGGAAGAATTTTCGTTTTGATAGAAATTGAATTGGAAACTGGGCAGTGAATTGATTGATTTATAGGAAAGAAAGGAGCGAAATCATTTGCAGAAAGCCAGAAACGAAAAAGTGAAATCCAAAAAAATAATTAAATATTTAATTTGTTTTTAATTTTTTAGTTTATTTAATAGAAAACATCGAAATACTGAATGACTGAATCAAAAAAATTGAAACCAATAACATAATTAAATATTTAAAATTTTATTTTACTTAATTATTTTAATAAAAAATATTGAATGTGTTGCGGGTCCTGCCCATGTAATGGGGCCTGGCCTATTAAAAGGGCTCAAGGCCTGTGGAGACGGGGCGGTGTTTTTTTTTCGCGTGCGACGACAGTAAAAAGAAAACAGGAGCCGCGCCGAAAGCTGAGAAAAAGAAATAAAAGATAATATTTTTTATTTTTTTTCAGGTTTTGATCGGATGATAATTCAAAATCTGATTAAGATAAAATTTTAGTATATTATTCACGGCAGCGAGCTGTACAAAGTGAACGGTTCGGATCGCTATGATTTCTCTCGTGTAATCGATAAATATTTGATTCTGATGAAATTTTTCTTGTTTTCTTCCTGTATTCCTCAATAATATTTATATTTTATACTTAAATGATCATCAGATCCTCTAGTTTGCTAGAGAGAAAAATTTTATTGTATCAATTATTTGATTATAGTGGAAGTTGATCTGGTTACAGGCCCGATTTTTACCTCCATATTGGAAGGTTTTCCACATAAATCCGGTTTTCTTGTACTTGGTTTGATTTGCTTTTACTGGATTGATATTGTTAAGTTATTACCTATTTTAATTAGCACACGGAGGTTAAAATTTATCCTGGGTATAATTATTTGTGATCGTGTTTAACCCCAACAATTGGTATCAGAGCCTGGTTAAGCAGTATTTGTGCTAATTAAAATGGAGGAGAAATCCAGTATGATTAAATTAACTTTATCAAATTATTCCTTATGGAAAATGATAATGGAAGATTTATTATATTGCTGAGATCTGTTTGAGCCAATTGAATTGCAGGGAATAATGCTAAATAATGTGAAAGCTGATGTGTGGAAAATGTTGAACAGAAAAGCCACGGCTACGATCAGATAATGGATTGATGTGAGTATGATCTATGATGTTGCGACAGAAAAGGATGCTTATCAAGTCTGAAAGAAGCTAAAAGATTTATATCAGTGAAAAAATGCACAGAATAAAGCCTACTTGATCAGAATACTGGTGAACCTGAAGTATAAAGATGGGCAGAATGCTTCAGAGCACTTAAATAATTTTCAGGAGATCCTGAATCAGTTGGCTACAATGAAGTTGCTTCTTAATGATGAGGTGCAGGCATTGATCTTGCTGAGTTCCTTACCAGATAGCTGGGAGACGTTGGTGGTGATGCTGATTAATTTCACCGCCAGTGATAAACTTACCCTAACTATGATCAAGGATAGTATATTGAATAAAGCAAATAGACAAAAGGGATCAGGATAAAACTAATGGAAAGAAAGAAGAGACATAGAGTATGACTGCAGTTGCATTTGATGATGAGTTCGTGATTGCATGTGATGATGCATGTATTAACCTCACATGTCAAGAATCCAGTTGGGTAATTGATTCATCTACTACATATCATGTTATATCTCGGAGAGACTTCTTCTCGTCCTATTCCAAAGATGATTTTGGACATGTTAGGATGGGAAATGATGCAGTAGCTAATATTATTGGCATTGGAGATGTTTGTTTGGAGACCAATACCGGGTGCAGACTGTTGTTAAGAAATATAAGGCATGTTCCTACTATCTAATTGCATTTGATTTTTGCATGTGTCCTAGATGATGAGGGCTACTCCAGTCACTCTGGCGAAGGAAAATGGAAGCTCACCAAAGGTTCCCTGGTTGTAGCAAAAGGCAAGAAAGATGGCTTTTACAGATTGTAGGCTAAATAACGCAGTGGAGTGGTGAATGTAGTTGAAGAAACCTCCATAAATGTGTGGCATCGGTGGCTTGGTTATACGAGTGAGAAGGGACTTGAGACTCTATCCAGGCATAACTTGCTTCCTTTAAAAGAAGGTACACACCTAAGACCTTACACTCATTGTTTACATGGCAAGCAGCATAAAGTTTCATTTCATAAGCTTCCCTTTCATAGAAGATCTCATGTGCTAGATTTAGTTCACACTGATGTATGCTCTATGACCACAAAGATACTTTGTGGTGCATTTTATTTTGTCACATTTATTGATGACCATTCTTGAAAGTTATGGGCCTTTGCTTTGAGATCTAAAGACCAGGTAATAGATATCTTTAGAGAATTCCATGCCAGTGTTAAAGGAGAGAAAGGAATAAAATTGAAATGTATCCGAGCATATAATGGTGGTGAATACCAGGGTCCGTTCGAGAAATACTGCAGACAACATGGCATTAGATTGGAGAAGACTATTCCCAAGACACCTCAACAAAATGGAGTGGCAGAGAGGATGAATCGCACAATTGTTGAAAGAATCCGGTGCATGCTTTCTCATTCAAAGTTATCTAGTCCCTTTTGGGGTGAAGCTATGAGGACTGCAGTTGATCTAATTAATCTTTCTCCTTCATATGCCTTTGACGGTGATATTCTTGAGAAGGTATGGACAATAAAATCAGTTTCCTATGATTATCTCAGAGTATTTGGATACAAGGCCTTTGTTCATATTCCAAAAGATGAACGGTCAAAACTTGACAGCAAGTCAAAGGAGTATATTTTTCTTGGTTATGGACGTGAGCAGTTTGGATACAGGCTATGGGATCCAGTAGAGAAGAAGTTGATTAGAAGCAGAGATGTAGTATTCTTTGAAGATCAAACCATTGAGGATGTGAAAAATGAAAATAAGCCAAAGTCTACTACAGAATTATTTGTTGACTATTTTCCTATGTCTCAAGCCAGAGTAGATGATGATGGACATGCTACAGAGGATGGTGATGCGATGGATGATAAGCCGATACATGGTGACAATGCAATAGATGAGCATAGTGAGCAGGCTCCTATATAACAAATGGCAGAACAACAGTTGAGAAGGTCTACCAAAGAGCGTCGGTCTTCTCAGAGATACCCTTCACATGAGTATGTAATGGTGACTGATGGAGGAGAGCCAGAATGCATTCAGGAGGCTATGTCACATGCACAAAAAGAAAAGTGGTTTGAAGCCATGCAAGAAGAGATGAAATTCTTGTATGAGAACCACACATTTGATCTAGTAGAGCTGCCTAAGGAGAAGAGAGCATTGAAGAATAAATGGGTATTCATATTCAAGACAGAGGAGCACAGCTCATAACCAAGATATAAAGCAAGACTGGTTGTGAAGGGCTTTAGTCAAAAGAAAGGTATTGACTTTGAAGAGATATTTTCACCCGTGGTCAAGATGTATTCGATCCGAGTTGTACTTAGCTTGGCAGCCAGTCTGAATTTGGAGATTGAGCAGCTTGATGTGAAGACAGCATTTCTTCATGGTGATTTTGAAGAGGAAATCTATATGGAGCAGCCAGAGGGGTTTATAACTAAAGGCAAGGAAAACCTGGTATGCAGACTAAAGAAGAACTTATATGGTTTGAAACAAGCTCCTCGATAGTGGTACAAGAAATTTGATTCCTTCATGGTAAATCATGGGCATGACAGAACCACTTCTAACCATTGTATTTTTGTAAAGAGGTTCGATGATGATGATTTTATTATTCTCCTGTTATATGTTCATGACATGCTGATTATTGATCATGATGCTAAAAGGATTAAGAGCTTGAAGGCTGAATTGAGCAAGTGCTTTACTATGAAAAACTTGGGATCAACGAAGCAGATACTTGGTATGAGGATTGCTTGTGACAGGAAGAATAAGAAACTATGGCTATCCCAGGAGAAATACATAGAGAAGGTGTTAGAGCGATTCCAGATGAGCAACTCCAAGCCGGTTAGCTCTCCACTTGTAAGTCACTTCAAATTGAGTTCCAAACAGTGTCCTACTAGTGAGGAAGAAAATGAGAAAATGCAGAATATTTCTTATACATCCACAGTTGGCAATTTGATATATGCCATGGTATGCACCAGATATTGCTCATGTTGTTGGTGCCGTCGGTCGATTTCTCTCT
This sequence comes from Areca catechu, assembly GCA_021397845.1. Lineage (NCBI taxonomy): Eukaryota > Viridiplantae > Streptophyta > Magnoliopsida > Arecales > Arecaceae > Areca > Areca catechu. Next base: position 43,209,864 of record CM038047.1, on the reverse strand, counting down.
AATCCTAAGAAGGAGCATTGGATTGTAGTGAAATGGATTCGCAGGTATCTCAGAGGAACTTCTAGAATATGTCTATGCTTTGGCACAGATAAACCTGTATTAGATGAATATACAGATGCAGACATGGCATGTGATGTTGATTCTAGAAAATCCACATCGGGATACTTGATGACCTTTTCAGGGGAGATGTCTCGTGACAATCCAGACTACAAAAATGTGTTGCTCTGTCAAGTACAGAAGCAGAGTATATTGCAGTGACAGAAGCCAGCAAGGAGCTATTATGGATGAAAAAATTTCTTGAAGAACTTGGTCTGAAGCAAGAAATATTTATCATATATTGTGACAGTTAGAGTGCAATTCATCTCAGCAAGAATTCGACTTTTCATTCGAGATCGAAGCACATTGATATGAGGTATCACTGGATACGAGATACTTTGCGGATGAAGTTGCTACAGTTAGAAAAGATTCATACAGATGATAATGCTTCAGATATGCTGACTAAGCCATTACCTGCAGAGAAGCTTGTAGCCTGCAGAGCTAGTGTTGGTTTGCTGGTCCTCCCCACATGGACGTGAGGGGAGAATTGTTGTGGGTCCCGCCCATGTAATGGGGCCCGACCTATTAAAAGGGCTTAAGGCTTGTGGAGACGGGATGATGTTTTTTTTTTCGTGTGTGAAGCGTGCGACAATAGTGAAAAGAAAACGGGAGCAGCACCGAAAGCCGAGAGAGAAACAAGAGATAATATATTTTTATCCTTCCAGATCTTGATCGGACGGTAATTCAAAACCCGATCAAGATGAAATTTTAGTATGTTGCTCACGGCAGCGAGCTTTATAAAGTGAACGATTCGGATCGCTGTGATTTCTCTCGTGTAATCGGCAAATATTTGACTCTGGTGAGATCTTCCCTGTTTTCTTTCTGTATTTCTCAGTAATATTTATAATTTATACTGAGATGATCATCATATGCTGTTTGGAGAGCCTCTAGTTTGCTAGAGAGAAATCTTACTGTATCCATTATTGATTAAGGTGGAAGTTGATCTGGTTCTAGGACCCGTGATTTTTATCTCCATATTGGAGGGTTTTTCATATAAATCTGATTTTTTTGTGCTTGATTTGATTTACTGTTGCTGGATTGATATTGTTGAGTTATTATCTATTTTAATTAATACACGAATATAATTATTTATGATCGTATTTTAATCTCAACAGAATAATTCGATGATTTAATCATTAACCCGATGATTGAATCTGTGATCCGGTGATCCAATATCTTATCCGGATCATTTTTGGAACCTGATTTAATAACATTATTCTTCAAGGCAACTTTGCACATCCTCTTCCATTTAATTAAGCAGGCAACTGAATCCCACGGATGATCCAATCAATTATAATTACAAACATCCAAGAGTTGATTTTAGGGCTTCGCTCGGCAGAGCGAGAGGCACGACAAGCCCACCTCGGAACAAATATGGCAGTGAATTTTACGGCGAATCTAGAGTGCAGTGATAGTGCCGACCATATCTGCACTCGTCCTCCATTCGAGCTGTTGAGGATTCCTCGAGCAGTACGGAATGTATGTTTAATGTGCCTTTATCTTTTTTTCGAAAGGGTACGGGAAAGCATGTCGTTACTCGATCTTGTACGGAAAGGAGGTTGTTTCAGCCAGCCCCACTCCCTCCCCGCCCCAAAACCAAAAAAAAAAAAAAAAGGCGGGAAGAAGCAAACGTGATCTGAACCATGCCCTCTCAGCAAAGACGTGGGACCTCCATGCATAAAATTCCGGTTTAAAACCGGAAAGTATGCTCGTGGCTTCGCTGGGTTACATAAACTAGATCTCAACATGTACAATGCAAATGTTTTAAGATTTCTCATTTATGTTAAATATATATATATATATATATATATATATATATATATATATATAAAGAAAGGAGGGGATAAATTCTATCATAGCTTTTTTACTGGAGTCTTCTTCCTGCCGGACTATGTTTAATTCGGATCGCATATTTTTCGTGGACTATGTTTAATTCGGATCGCATATTTTTCGTGTGCCCTCCTCATCATAGGTGAGTATGTCAGCATGCCAGACTATGTTCAATTCGGATCGCATGTTTTTCGCGTGCCCTCCTCACCATAGGTGAGTATGTCAGCATGACCTTGCTAAGCCGATGGAGTAGTGCATTCTCCTCCCATCCTGGTCACGTGCTCCAGGACACATCCTGAATTTAATCGAGTCACCCGCAGGAATCATGCATCAAACCCGTGATCGATGGATGAGGAGTTTAAGCCCGTACTAATCGAGCTACCGTCTTAGCGATAAATTTACACATTTTCAAAAAAAGAGTAAACACCAAGGTATAGTATAATTATATGACAAATAATTTTTAAAATATATATTGTTGCAGCGTCTTCTCCTGGACCGGGTCGGTCGGCTATGCTGGAGCGTTCCTCTCATGGTCGACCTGCAACAAAGTCCCCAAATGCCGTCGGTGCTTCGGCGGGGATACTTCAATGCTTAAGTTAGCAGGAGCTAGAGGGCAACAGAATAGAGGAATCAAAGAGACAGCGTATGGAGAGGGAAGAGTGTGCTTAGCTCAAAATGGGATCCCCCGGATATCTTATATAGGTGCGGAACAGTTCAAAATCTATTAGGGGAGAGGCTGAGAAAAATCGATCTGCCCCTAGTGTAATTTGGGAAGTGGCCACATGGTGCCGGAATGAGACGACGTCGTGGGAGTAGTGGAGCAGTGGTGCTGATGTGGTAGAATTCTGTTATAACATAATTCTGGTACCAGCTGGAAGAGGCTTCCGGAACTTCCTGGATACTTGAAGTGAATCGATCGGACTTCGACTGGGGAGGGTCAGTCAAACCTCCGAAGGAAAGCGTCCGTTGGAGCTTCAATCGGAGCAGGTAGGTCGGACCTCAGCAGGAGTGGGTCAGGCGGACCTCCACCTAAGTGAGTTGGCCTTTCGAAGGAGACGGGTGGACCGGACCTCAGCAGGAGTGGGTCAGATGGACCTCTACTCCAGTGAATCGACCTTCCGAAGGAGACTAACAGGCCGGACCTTAGCAGAAGTGGGTCAGACGGACCTCTACTCCAGTGAGTCGGCCTTCCGAAGGAGACTGACAGGCCGGACCTTAGCAGAAATGAGTCAGACGGACATCTACTCCAGTGAGTCGGCCTTCTGAAGGAGACTGGAGGGTCGTCGGAGCTTTGGCAGGGCGGTCCGATCGGACCTGCAGAAAGATGATGGTCCGGTTTACTGGTGAGCCGGTTGGGTACAACATATATTAAAAAAATTTTATTATGTTCACATATTAGATCTCTAGTTCAATGATTATTTAACATCACAACTTAGAATTGTATATTCATAGTTTATATGTATATATATTTGTATGAGAGCAGATGATATTATTGATTAGATGATATTACATACGGCAAATCATATAAATTCTATTTTTTTTATTTTCTTTATATTCTTTTTTAAATTTTAAAATATTTTATTTTACAATTTTTATTTTTTGTTTAATTTAAATCACCAGGTTTATTAAAAAAATAAAGATGTTAGAATTATTTTAAAAAAGTTTTTTTTCCCACATGCTTAATTACCATACATGGAGATTGGCAATGAAATGTATAACCGACAAAAAATAGATATTCAGTAATTTCTGTTATATATGGTGAGTGGTTGATAAGAAAACAATGCTCGAGTAACATAGAGATCATGCATTAGAATGTTATATATGTAATGCTTATTTTTGAAAAAAATTATAATTCTTAGAAAATGTTGCATATCTGTTGTTGTAACTGCCACACCGGGCCAATAACTTACAATTTGTACTTGAAACCATGCTCGTTGCCAGTAAAATGACCAATGCTTGCAGTATTAGCTCTGTAACTGTTCTTTGAGTGAATATTGTGTTGGGATAGCACTACTCATACGTTGAAATGCATCAACAGGTCTAGTACTCGTTGGCCAGGAAGAGAGAGAGAGAGAGAGAGAGAGAGAGAGAGAGAGAGAGAGAGAGAGAGAGAGAGAGAGAGAGAGAGAGAGAGAGTTGATTTTTTGGCAAGAAATTAGCTTGTACCATTCAAAACATTTAGAGATGGTACAGTGATCTGTTGCATACCATCCCAGTGGGAGCTAGTAATTGTCCTCTGCAGGTAGGCTATCATGCCATCCTTCTTTCGGTTCTTGCTGAGTCTGTGATTTACGCCTCAAATTGCATTCATGGTGATGTCATTTATCATGTATATCGAGATTCATGCATAATAACATGTGATGATGTCCACCATAAGCAGCTCACCAACAACTGATTACAAAACGAATACTTTCTTTTAAGTAAACATCATCTCTAATTGCACCAAAATTTAGATGGCTTACCTATTGTTTATTGATGTCATTTTGCTTAAAATTATGACATTAGTAAAGTAAACAAAAATATAGATATAGGTAAAGAGATGGAAATGTGAGAATTCTAGTTTTGGTGCAATTAGACATGGCTACATGCTTTATTTGTCGGCCAATTGAACTTTCGGTGGAGTGGGTTGGTCGAACTTCAGCAGGAGTGGGTCAACTGTCCAACCGGAAGGTCACTAGCACCGGTTCAATTCAGGAAAAACCAGTTAAGTACAACAATATATATATATATATATATATATATATATAGAGAGAGAGAGAGAGAGAGAGAGAGAGAGAACCCGAATAACTGGTATTAATTCCTATACGTATCACCTACTTGAATATTATATGATTTTCAATTATATTGAAGTCCATCCGATGTAATAACGGTGGGAGTGCAGGTCAAGGAAGCTTAGGAGCTGTTAAGTACCTGGAAGCATAAGTATAAGATGGCCATGGGATTTCTTTTGATGCCGTCTCATTTTTATTTACTTATTTATTTTTTTAGATTACCAGAGACTGATTCTTCTTCTTCTTCTTTTTTTCAACTTTATACCCACTCTACATTCAGAGGTTATCAAAACCCCACTTCCTACCTAAGTAGCAAAGATTGATGGCATGCAAGCAATCGCTTGGTAGTTTGAACACCCTAATTTCCCCCATGACATGGGTCAAAATAGGACTCACCAACGTCCACGAGGGCTGAGGACGTGGCCCAAGCAATATGGGCTAAGAAACGAACGTGGGGCAATTGGGCCTCATCAGGCCCCATAGTTAAGGCCCAACCTGAGGTTCCAAGTATGGTCGGCCCTTTTAAAGCTCGGCGTGGCCAGCCAGAAAAATAAACCTGCATGTATACTGGATTTGAACCTAAAGAAGGAAGTCAAAAAAAAAAAAAAGAAAAAAAAGAAGAAGAAAGGATTCCGTAAAAGGATGGCAGGGCTTGACATGGAATCCAAACTCAGAAACTATTTTAAAAATACAAAAAAAGAAATACAAGGAAATTATGCACCCATTGATTGGACATATGAGTTATGCACCGAAAATTTCTTATAATAACCATTATATAATTTCAAAAAAAAAAAAAAAAAAAAAGCTAAACGTTGTCTATTTTATAATAAGTAATTTTTGTTTTATTTCATGCCTAGCTTATGCTAGCAATTCAACATACCAACAAAACATGGATTTAGCATCGGGGTAGAGGAGGTCCTATCTTGAGGACTCGTTTGGTCTGCCCGAAATAGGCTGAGAGAAACCAAATCCTAAGTAGGAAGTGAAGAGAAGTCTTCTTATTTAGTTAAGTGTAAAGAGAATGATAAAATTTTTTTTTCATGAAATTATAGAAAAATATTTTTCTTATTTCACACAAAGTATAAACTCATAGAAGTGATGGGTTTTGAAACTTCTCAAGAAATAAAAACCGGTGGCTCTTTTATCTTTCATAAATACCTTTTTAATATTATTTTTATAAATATTAATATAAAATTATTATTATAATAATATTCAATTGACATAGTATAATATTTATATTAATATTATATTAATATCTATATAAATAAATTTATTATATTAAAATATTAATATTATATCAATACATATACATTAATAATTTATTGCTATAATAAATTATTATTATCTAATCTTATATTATATTTATATTTATATAGAGTTTGAAAGTAAAAAAGGTATGTTTTTATATAATAATTATTTTATGTAACTTTTTTAGAAAAATATTTGCTCAATTAAATATAAGCTACTCTGAATAAGTTATTTTTTCCTGATTAACTAAATATATTAAAATTATATTTCCAAGCATCATATTTCTAGAAAGTAATTTTTTTTAAAAAAAAGTTCATCATGAACTAAATGAGTCTTGAAATTCTTAATATAAGTGGCAATGCCTTTTTGAGGCTACTATTAAAGATATTTAAATATAAGGTTTTAGAAAAAAAAAAAAGACATGAAATAAAAATCGTTGCACTATTTTCACAAGATTATCTAAAATTTACTTGATAGACTTTATTTTAATCTACATTAACCTCCGTTTTTTTTCAACTAACCAACCATTGTAAATTTAAATTCTAGATGGCATGGCTCCTACAATTTATAAAATTATGGAAATGACAACTAAATCAGAATTTTTTCACTTGGAAATTAGGAATAATTTTAATTAGTAACTCCTTATTTCAATATATAGTGATAATAAATTTGGAAAAGAAAAAGGAAAAGAAAGGATGAGATAAGAAACTCAAACTAAAATAGGGGAATGAAAGAAAAAGAAATTGTAGATACAAGAGGAAAAAAGAACAAAATTTTTATTTTTCCTTCAAATCTCTCGGTATTTGGAAAGATTTAAAAATTAACTTTAGAAAGATTATATTTCTTTTGTTTGAGCTCTTGACTTGCTATCTAAATAACAGGTTTTAACATTTTTTAATTAAATTTTTAATTAAACAAAAAATTTATTAGCCAAAAGATAAAGAAAATAAACTTCATGTAGCCACTCACGATAGTAGAACCTTTTTCCATGTAAGCCCCATAAAACCCTAGATTTAATTATAAGACAAGATCCTAATTAACTGGGCAATCACCTTGACGATAAAAAAATCTTTCTTCTCTTTTCTATATTTCTTCTTGATTCAAAGAGCATAAAAAATATATAATAAAAATAATCATACAAACTAAAAAAAATTGAGAAGTAACATTCCTTTTGCTTTTAAATATTTTTTTTTTTTTTTGGGTAAACCAAAAGGATGAGGGGGAAGGGGAAAGAACTCCCGGTGTAGCTCCCCATTCGGGCTCCAAGATCATAAATTTTTGCATACTTTTTTCATCCATGTGGTGAGTACATGTTAGCCTAATTCTACTGTGTCGCTCCCTGGCTCCAAGTCATGTGGATCCAGAATTATTAAAATAAAAATCATACTTTGAACCGTTGATATATCCAAGAACGGAGTCGTGTCTTAACCAACAACCGCGCGCTAGTGATGCTTTTAAACGTGTTTAGAAAAAGAAATTTGGCCCGTTGGCGTAGATATCCCGATTCCAATTTGATCCGCTGGATATCCGCTCTTACATATCCCGATCTCGTTGACTGCAATGCAGACTCCATGGGAGGATCCCAAACCTGCCGTCCAAACCCTAATGCGGCTAACCTCCACTTCGAACCCACTCACGTTCCCCTCCCCTCCTCCTTTCTTCCTAGCCAAAACCCTGGCCCCACCATCTCGACTTCCATCTCCAATGGCGGACGACGGGCAGAAGAGAGGAGAAGAAGAGGAGCAGGTGGTGAATCCGTGGGAGGTCACTGCCAAAGACGGCGGCAAGATCGACTACGACAAGCTGATCGAGAAGTTCGGCTGCCAGCGGCTCGATCGCTCCCTCGTCGACTGCGTCGAGCGCCTTACCGGCCGCCCTGCACACGTCTTCCTCCGCCGCGGTGTCTTCTTCGCCCACAGGTCCCTCTTGCTCTCTCAAAAATCGGATCTTTTCCGTTGCCCTCTATGTTTTGATCGTGATTTTAAGTGATTTCCGTCCGGATTGTTGTCTGATAGGGACTTCAATGAGATACTTGATGTGTACGAGAGGGGGGAGAAGTTCTATTTGTATACGGGGAGGGGGCCATCGTCGGAAGCTCTGCATCTGGGTCATCTGGTTCCCTTCATGTTCACAAAGTAAGTTTTCGTCTCACTCGACGCTTTGGTTTTCTTGACTTGATTGATAGTTTGTATATGAGTTCAATGCGATTCACATTCATCGGTGTGATGTAAGGAAAACTTCACTTGCTTGCTTTGTTGCACTAATTTTGATTTTTTGTGTCTGGTTGTTGTCAAAATTTAATCTTTAGATGTATCGGTATCAAAATTTCTTGATGGCAAGTTGTGGAGTTAAACGCGATCCCAATTCAAAGTCTTGAAAATCATGTGATCAGTATCGTGTTTGTTCCATATTGGTTTGATCAATATAATATTAAATGAGAAATAGTGTCAAGAAATAAAAATCTATCAGCAGAACAATGCCAGAAAAAAATTACAGATAGTGTCTTTCTCTTTGTTGAATTGCATTTTCCATCAGAGTCATGGGGATATGAGTTTTTCATTTGGTTGATCCTGATTTGTTTCTTTTTCTTGTTCTGTGAACTCTGAACCCAATTAAAAGAATTTCCTGTATGCCTTGACTGTGTGATGATGCCTGTTGCTTTGTCGGAGCTTGAACGCGAAATTTTACATTCTTCTTGGGTTCTTTGACATGTTAGTGATTTAGGAGATGGGCATTTGGGGATATTTCGGTACTTGGGTACTTGAACACTTATTGGTTTCTCTGGACACTTTATATTGACATATGCCTACAAATGTATCTTTTATTCGCTTTAAATTTCTGGTAAAGTGTTAGGTATAAATAATGTACTTCTGGGTCTTGTTTAATTATTAAGCTATGTCACATAACTAATCTAAATGTTCTATATATTACGGATTTTTTCCTATATAAAATACAGTTTTTTTTTTTTTTGGTGTGTGCGCGCGTGTGCGCTGTGTGTTCAGCACACCCCCTGCAATGCCCCCCCTCACCCTTTCCCTTGTTTAAAGACACCTTGAGGCTTGAGACCTATATGACTTTTATAGGTAGTATTGTGCAAATGCACTATAACTTCAAGAATTCAGCTGGATTCACATTGGCAAGCAAGAAAAAAAGGAATTAATATTAATGCTTCATTTTTCTTTGTCAACTTGAGGATGGGGAATTTCAACTTTTTTATCACATGCCTTCTTGATGTTTTTAAGTAAAACCTTGTTAATTCATTTCACCTTGATCAACATGTGGGCTTGATAGAATCATTAAGTGTTCACAATTTCATTCCTTTCATCTTGATTTACATGTCGGCTTGATATAATCATTAATTATTCTCCTGGGTAATCTGATTTGATGGATAGATAAGCTGTTCAATCTTTGTACTCTGGAAAAGCATGATTGGTTCGTTTTCGCCACTTTTCTATAGGCTACATATTCACTTATGCAGCGTTTTGGTGGATTTTACCTTAGGAAAATTTGTTAATTTAATTACCTCTGGTGAAGCATTTTGCTCTGATGTATGAAAATGTGTTATAAGATGTTTACTTAAAGTTTTTTCCCCTTAGAGTTTTGTAAATCATTGTAGTTGTTCAAAGTATATCAGCTTTAAACTCCTTAAAAATGAGGCTGTGAAGATGTGCTTTCGTTCCTTAAGAGTCTCCTTCTCTTAGAAGTCAAATATCAGGCTTTATCCATTATTACTTCTATTTCTTTCAAATCCTTACTGACATAGGCTCAACTTTTTAATAGAAAATTTGAAACAAATCATTTGCAATGTGAAAATAGACTTTTCAAAAAAGAATGAATGTATGTTTCTATAATTCATCATATGTTGGCCAAGCTTGAATCATGACCTGGTACAGCCAACCTGCTGAATCATGCTTGGACTTGTGCTGAACTTGTCATAGAAAAGTTTTATCAGTGAAATTTTCTTCCCCCTCTACATTGTGTGTGTTTTATCATCTTGACATTATCTTCTGTATGTCTTCTAGCTTTATCAATTTTCTGGAAAAAGCTAAATCAGTGATTTAGTAATAGGCTTTCCTTACGATTGTTTGCAGATATTTGCAGGATGCTTTTAAGGTTCCTCTTTTAATACAGCTAACTGATGATGAGAAGTGCATGTGGAAGAACCTCTCGGTAGAAGAGAGTAAAAGGCTTGCTCGTGAGAATGCAAAAGACATAATTGCATGTGGCTTTGACATAACGAGGACGTTTATTTTCTCAGATTTTAATTATGTTGGTGGGTAAGTTGTTGTTGAATATTTTCCTTTCATTTGCATGAATATATATGCCAATATCTAGTGGCTGCATCCACATTGTGGGAAGGCACTGACAACAGTGTTGTTATTGAGGTTATGTTTGACGTAGAATTAATGCTGTATCCATTTGTCTTCCATTTCATATTCTCCTTTGTTCATAGATTTCACAACGGGGCGTTGATATGCATAGATACTTTGCTCGTATAACTAAAAGCTAAGTTATCATTGTGCTGAATATTCTTATGTGGTTGACCTCAAGATGACTTTAATTCCACTTGCATAGTGGATGTTGTTTAGTTCTTCGTATCATTGAGATTGACATTTTTTGTTTTATTATTGATATGCAAAAAATTCATTGGTGTATGCTGGCAATGGGCATTAAACTTGATAGCTTGCAGCATTATTCATGTTATCATTATCATCATCATTTTTCTTATTATTTTTTGGTTTTGAACTTGAGCTGGAGTGGTAACACGCATACAAAAATTTGGATAATTTTGAATTCATCATTTATGAATAATGATCCTAATTTTTTTAGATAGAATAAAATGAATAAGTAATTGGAGGCTCCAGAAGAATATTCACTTGGTGTTTATGGGACAAACACATAGAGATCCTCACAACTGTGTCTGTGCATATATTCCTGTCTCATTAATTTCTTGGTTTTAAAAAACAAAGGCAAACTAGAGAGTGGCATTGCAACTTCTATGCCATTCCAAAGGTTTTCCATACGAGTTAGTACTGATGCATACCTTCTGTACCATAGTAGTACAAAACTGGTATGTGGTACAAGGGACATACTAATACTTGGTATGGCAAACCAGGTACCATCCCAGGCATACCAACATTATAATAGGATGGTACCAGTATGGGATCCAATTTTGAGATGCTGAACCTTGGCTATTCCTCATGCATTCATCCATAAAACTTTCACATGATTCTGAATTTAACTCTCATCCAATAGGTTAGCCTCCTGATGCTCTGGATTTTATTGCAGTGCCTTTTATGAGAACATGGTCAAGGTTGCAAAATGCGTCACATTTAATAAGGCAAATGTTAAATCTTTTGTGTATTTGTTCTCCTATTATAGTTTTGTACATGAATCATCACCTGATATGGAAAAGCTTTTTCTTGCATATGTGCAACTTAGGTTGTGGGAATATTTGGCTTCACACCAGAAGATCATATTGGAAAAATTAGCTTCCCACCCGTTCAGGTTCTGTTAAAAAACATTGTTAAAATACTTATGAATATTCAGATATTTTGCTTTATGGTCTATGTGAACCCTTTATGTGCATTGACAGTTTAGAAAGAACTGCTCGAGCTTAATATCATACATAATTTTTTTTTCTTTCTGCAGGCAGTCCCATCATTTCCTAGTTCATTTCCTCACCTCTTCCCTGGCAAGGACCAGCTTCGTTGCTTGATACCATGTGCCATTGATCAGGTGCTAATTCCTTATTCTTAAATACTGTATTTTGAATGTGAAAATTATATTAAGTAGTAAAGATTGTTGCTTACCCGCTAACTAGGTTATTGTTCATACGGATCACTGATTTGGCACAAGTGAATGACTGTTTTTTTTTTTTACCTGGGCACATGGCACATGGTCAGGGTGTCCTGAGGATTTTGACTTTAAAAAACATGTAAAAATAAAGCTTGGTGTGCCCTTTTCTATTTATGTGTTACGTAAGTACATAGAGATTATCACTTGATGGTTTAGTCTGGTTTTGGTCCTATACCTTGCATGCACAAGCCGACGTGCTTATGCATTGGTGGGAGAAGGGGGTGGAGTGTGTGATTTTTATGTATAACTTCATTGGGTTTATTAAAATCATGTACAACTTGATGGATTTGCTTCCTCATGTTTCGAAAATATTAACAAGACCCTGATATTATGTCAGGGTTAACACTGTTCACTACAAATTCCAAGTACTCATTTGGGAAAATAATGTCATCATAGCAATAATTATTAGAAGTTCCAATGATTGACATGAAAAGTGGTGCTACAATTGTATTACAAAACATCATGTCAAGCAGTGCAGTGTGATTTTATTCTGCATCAAAATGTTGAGGTGCAATGATATTTCAAATTTCCTGGACTTTGAAGTGACCAATTTTTGCTTTATAGATGAGTGGAATAATGAGAAGTATCAGTTGATACTGTGATGCAAGAACCTTATTATCCATAGACTCTTCAAACTCCTCATCTACAAGTTTAGAAGTTCTTTGATGTTATGAGAAAGCATTGCTGGTTGCATTTGCTTAGGTTGCCATTATTGGTTTTGGAAGTAGTCAACATACTGGTCTGCTATTGGATTAACTAGCTCATGAAAATCTTGGCATAAGTGTGGATGTTATCTATTGAAGAGAGGTGGCACATTTGATAATAAGCCCACATTTGACAGGGACATGATCAAAATTTGGAACTCTTTGCTTGTCCATGATCATGATAAAGCAAGCAAGAGTAGTGAGACAACTTGGAGACAATGTGAGGACATCATATTTCAATTTTTGAATCACATTTTGACAGGCTGGTTTGTTCGAAATGAAGTTGTTAAATATGGTTGTATCCAAGGATTGCGGAATCGATACCGGGACTTGTATAGGTCGGTGACTGGTTCGGTACTGTACCAATATACGATATCGCTGGGTGTGCCTTTTTTTTGTTTTTTAAGGTTTCTAATCAAATCTTTTTGGTTTTTTGAATGATTTTCAGTCAAAATTAATGTTTGTTGATGCTATTTGATGTTTCCATCACTTTGATATATCCGTAATTGCGTGATGCTGATCATTAGGGATAACCTTACAAGGACCGGATATTATTGAACCTAATATGCTTCAAATCAATTAGTAACATATAACTTTAAAATGATATAATTGATTGCATATATTTAAAATATACATATCGAGATATAGAAGCTTGTCAAGCTTTGATGTTACTCATAAATATTTAGATCATTTGCATAATCAAGAGAAAAATTAGTCCATTATTCCTCTATCCAAGTGGCATTATAGTCATGTACGCTCATCTTATAACGTATGCATGTTGGATTGTAAGGTCTAAGATCTCTCGTTGAAGCTTTGGCTCTGAGAAGTGTCCTCAGATTGATAGTACGATTGTGTAGGGGTCCTTCTGAAGCCCTCTCCTTTGCTGTTTTGAAATTAGTAAAATGCTTATTCATTAGACATTTGACCTTCTGTGGACATTTATGGTACATAGTTATATCGGGGTAACCATCAGAACCTAGTTATCCTTTTCTTAAATTTGTATTGTACCAGTTGCATTTCCAATGTTGATGACCCGAAAGCATTTGTCCATTGTTCCAACTAATGTCATGCTCTAGTTCTTTCTTTCTTAATAGATCCATTCTTTTAGGATTAAGAAGCATGCCAATTTAATAATTTTATAAATATAATAAAATTTTGTTATCTTAAATTTTTTTCTACTTAAAAAAATACTTTTAAATTATGTAATATATAATTATAATATTTTATATTTATTTCTTTTTTATTAATTTTTCAATTAAAAAATAATTTTAAATATTATAAATCTTGAAAAATACATTTTGTACTTCATAAAATACTTTTAAATTATCTAATATGTACTACTAATTTTACATGTTTTTTGAATTACTTTCATATTTTTTATTAATTATTTAAATCAAAAATATCTTAAATAAAAAAAAAAACTGAAAAATTAAACTAAGCATAGATCTATGAGAACCCTACTATAGAAATTTACATATATTTTTTTAAGTTCTGGGCATGCATAAAAAGTTATTTATTTATCATTTTTATTTAAATTTAGGCCTAGGCTACTATGAGTAGGATGTATGAAAACTTCCATAAATGGATGCTAAATTTATGTTGAGAGTAGTTGGCATACCCCTAAACAATATTGTAATTTTACAGTTATTTTTCGATATTTTTTAAAAAAATATTTTTTTATCAAAAAATATATTTTATTAATAATTTTAGCATCATTGTGTAGATCGTCCATGGATCTACAATATATAATAAAATCAAAAAAATTTTGGCATGATATCCCTTTATTTTTCTAATTTCGGTGAATATCTGAATTAAAAAAAGGGAAATGAGGGAGAAACTTGCGTATAGGGCTGGAAGTGGACCGGGTCAGACTGGGCCATATCCCTACCCGAGGCCAGCCCCAAAAAAATTTCGGGCTTTGGGTCGGGCTTAGGCCCGAAATTTTTTTAAACCTCAAGCCCCAGCCAGGCTCGAGCTCGATCGGGCCGGCCCAATGCAAACCCATCAACAAAAAAAAAGGTTCATCGACTGACCAGAGAAGGCAGATCGAAGCCGGGGAGGGAGAGCTGCGAGGTCGCACCGGGGGCAGTGGGTGCCAGGGTCGGGAGAGGCAGATCGGAGCCAGAGATGGGCCGCGGGTTGCATGGGGGGCGGGGTCGTTGGGTGCGGGCGTTGGGGTCGGACGAGGCAGATTGGAGCCGGGGAGGGGGGCCGCGAGGTCGTGTCGGGGGCAGTGGGCATCGGGTGGGGCGCCGGGGTTGGGGGAGGCAGATCGAAGCTGGAGACGGGCCGCGGGGTCACATGGTGGGCGGGGTCACATGGTGCGGTCGTGGGGGCCGAGGAGGCAGCTCAGAGCTGGAGAGGGGCTGCGGGGTCGCACGGGGGCTGGGGGCGTTGGGGGCGAGGGCGAGCTTCGAGGCCATCGGGTGGGGTGGCTTGGAAACGAAGAGGGAGCGTCGGGTGCCAGGGGGCGTCACTGTGTCGACCGTCGGGTGCGAGGAACGTCGACTGTCGGGGGCTGATCAGGGGAGAGAGATGGAAATAGAGAGAGAGAGAGAGAGACAGGAGACCGAAGAAAGAAATAGCCAGGGGCCCAAATTGGATCGGGCTTATTTTCGATCCGGGTTCGGTCCGGGCCAGGCCAAAGGGGTGCCCGAGCCCGGGCCGAAAATTGAATGGGTTCTATTTTAAGGCCTGAAGCCCGATTCGATTTCGATCCGACTCGAAGCCTATTGGGCCGGCCGGCCCAGTTCCAGCCTTAACTGCATACCTTCAATTTGACATTTTCTTTTGTTTTCAGGCTTTTTTTTTTGGGGGGGGGGGGGGGGGGGGATGGGGGAGGGATGTGAAAACCAAAGAATGGTTTGAGAAGGCTTTTGAGAACCTTCTCTAAACAACACCATCACTCAAATAATTGAATGACAGCCTGATGGGAGAACCGGGATGAACTGGCCTATATCAGGTGGTTTGACCTTGTACGATATGTTTTGATTTTCAAGGCTGAATCAGCATCCGTTCGGTTTGGTACAGGTTGTATCAGGTGGTTTTGCTTGGTATGATATTCCGTGGTTGTGTCACCTGTATCTCATGTTTGATTATTATAGCCTGATTTAAGGTTTGTAGGACTGGACTAAACTACCTAGTTCATGGCATTCTGAATTGTATCGGTGGCAAACCAAGATGATTTCACCACTCAAATAGGAACACCAGCGACAAAACGGTTGAGGGAGAGGGAAGGAGAGGAAGAGAGAGAGGGGAGGGAAGCAGGTGGGAGTTCTTGGAGGGCTGCTAAGGCCTTGGGCCTCCGTTTCGTTCACGAAATACCAGCCGAGGACGGTGGTGGAGAGGCTGTCGGAGGGCCTTCGGGTAGCCGTTGTAGCCACTGGATGGCAAAATTGTGGCCCATGGAGCACGGGCTCAAAATAGGGGTGGGGCACCTCGCCGCTGTTTCACCGTGCATGAGGTTTTTTTTAAAAAACATGAAACAGGGACAAGGTCATCCCTATTTCGAGCCCATGGCTCTGTGGCCTGTGATTTTGCCATCCAATGGCTAGCTAGAGACCCTCTGGTAGCCTTTGCGCTGCCTTCCCCTCCTTTTCTCTCTTCCCTCCTCTCTCTATCTCTTTCTTGGCCATGATCTTGCAGAGGAAGTGGAGGCCACAGTGGCCCCCCGGTGGCTACCGCTGGCATCTCCGCCAGCCTCCCTCACCCTCCCTCCGCCCCCTCTGCTCCTCCTTTCTCTCTTTTCCTCCCTGCTTCCCTCGTTCCTTTGTTTGTGTTAGTTCGGGCTGGTCCAGTTTGGTTCAGATTCTTACCACCGGCCGGCCGGCATGGGACCTGGTTCCAAGATGGCAATCCTTGGCTTGATAACTGGACCCACTTTCTGTTGTTTGGTAACCAATTATGTAGACTTTTTGTGGATGCCTTGCTAATGCATCTTAATTTCGAAGAATTAGAACTACCTAAGATATGGGGAATAAATATTCAATTTTACTAGTCATACTTCACAGCTTTTGGTCATCATCAAACCTTAATAAGGTGTTCCTATAGCTTTCAGAAGCTGGAAGTGTTGGTTTAAATTGATATTTTAATGCTTTACGTGGACCAGAGAAGTGGTTAACCTCTATTCAACTCACCATTAGAGGCCTCCAATAGGTCCTGAAAGGTTCATGTTGCTGCTGTGGGAACTATCAGATGCTCCATCAGTCCACCCATCATATATTCATAGTTTGCCTTGTAAGACAGTTTGTTAGTGCTCCATGGTCCACTCGACATGTGCTTTTTGAAAGCATTCTTTGATTCATTAATTGAAATCATCAGTCACTTGCAGCCTCCTTCAATCAAATTCATCTCTCTATATTCCTTTTTCCATTGGTGCTGTTTATTAGTATTTCCACTGATCGGTTCTAGCTTCTAAATCTTTCTTCTGTTTCTTTTATTTGAAAAGCAGAAAGCCATGTTTTGTCACAAATTCTGGCTCTAAAGTTGGGACCATCTAACACATGTTAGAGATCATTGGCAGCTTGCAAATCCTAGCATACACACAATGCAATGCAATTTAATTTGCAGCTTTTTTTATTATTCACAGAGAGAGCATACGTAATGTAATCTGATTCCTGCTTTGTTTATCATCACTTGTTAATAAGCTCTCGCTTTTCTATCTACAATCACCAATCACATTGCAGATGTCTGACATACATGGCTGTTCAGTTCTGCTTCAGAAAATTCTACTTTGTTCCCGTGTCCGAGCCGGGGTGATGTGTATTTTCTGTGTCAATATGGAACTTGCCTACACCCACTTGTGTATCTAAGGATAGGCGAGCATACTCTTATTGTTGCTATTTGCAAACTCTTGCTTGTATATAATGGCTATTTTCTCCACTAAGAAATTATTATTTACCGTATAATATTATTGATGATACAAATAACAAAGAATTCTTGTAGTCACTTTAATCTTATGAAATTTCTGTCAAAGATTTTTGTAATTAGAGATGTGTAGTCTTTTGTTATTTTTATTAATAATAAACAAATAGATGAATTGCTTACTTCGGATGTGTTATATTTGAGGTTGATATGATGTATTATGCTCTTTTTTCGTTCTTTTTCTTGTCTTGTTTTGCCTAGCCTAGTAGGAGATCAATATGTTCCTTGCTCTGCTTTCTGGTTATTTGATTGTGCTTGGACTTTTACCTGATTTTTAATTATCTTCTTGCTCCATAATTATGTTTTCTAAAGTGTTATGTTTCAGGACCATTTCCCTTGTATACTATGATGTATATGTGACTGTTTCTGACCAGTTTCCCAACCCTACTTTGTTTTCCCCTTCATTCCAGGATCCTTATTTCAGAATGACACGAGATGTTGCTCCCAGGATAGGATTCCAAAAACCAGCTTTAATTGAATCATCATTCTTTCCTGCTCTACAGGTACTTTAGTGAAATTCATTTACAGTTGGATTTGTGCAAATATTACATGCTGTACCATGGTAGTATTTAATAAAAAAGGTAAATTCATGATTTGATTTCTCTCTTTCTGAAATTGTAGGTTTTGTTCAATTTAGAAAAAGATTAGCACTTATTCTGTCATTGGTCATGTTATGGATGTATTGTGGTTGCAAAACAGTACTTTTATTGTATTACTACTGTAGTGTAAACCAAGATGGTTATAGGTTTGCTAGCTAATGGGGAATACAATAAGGTTGCGTTTGGTAGACGGTAATCTATCCATATTATTGGTAATTTTAAAGTAGGCCCACCAGATAACTACGTTTGGTATTTATGTTAAATGGTAATCTATCTTGAATCGGTAATCCGGATTACCTCTCATGTGGCTATCCAGATTACCGGAGATATGGTAATCCATTTTATTTTTTTTTGACAAAATTGTCCTGTCCCTTTTCGCGAACGAAACCGTCCTCTCTTCCCTCTCTGGTTTCTCCTCCTCGTCATCGTCGTCCCCCAGGCACATCCATCTCGCATGCGCTCCAGTTTCTCCATCCAAGGTATGGCTATTCTTTCACTCACTCTCTATATTTCTTCCTTTCTCCAACTCTCTCTCCCCCCTTCCGAATCTATCGGCATCTGTTATCGTTTATTGGCATTTTGTTTTCCGTTTTTTGTTAATGGTGTCAGAAGTACCATGAATAAGAATAGGAAGCATCTTGTTGGCATATTTTTTTTCCTTGACGGGTCGGATCTGGATCTGGTGTCCAGGTTGGGTCTAGATATGTCCACTGGCCGTGATAAGATGAGAGCGAGCATTGATTGAGTGCCGCTATTGCATTTCTATTTTGCAAGATAACAAGAAGTTATCACCCACGCATTGCTATTTTGCTTTCCAACAATTAGTGCACCATTGCAATGAATGCATCTGTGATGTATGTTAAATGGAATTTTCATGCCTGGCATATGTTTGATGTAATGCCCATATGGTTTTTCATGTAAATTTTAAGGAGTCGGTGCTGAGCAATTTATTCAAGTTTTATCCTACTTCAATCATACCAACATATAACAAATTGCAAGTAAAACTGTAGAAGTTTAGAAACACAGAACACCGTTTAAGATCATTCCAAAATACTGATCGACAACCAAAAGTAAATAGTGGAAACCCAAGAAACAGAGAACAAAATCATAACCAAAACTGTAGTGCTACCCATATATTAGTATTTATTTTAAATTTGATGTTAGTTTAATTTATAATTTGTAAAAATATTTATTTAAATGTGCTCAAATATATTACTATTTTTTTTTTGTGATCATAGTATCATTTAGATGGATCGACTGCCAGCAGAGTTGCTTCCAAAAATAGCAACTATCATTGCAATATATATCAACCTTCATAAGGCCATTGTTGCGTTAACTGGTATATTGCATACATATTGGGTTACTTTATTGATTGGAAAAAGTAAAAAGAGAAAAAGGATTGATTTTGGTAAGTATGAAAGACGCAGGATTAGAGAAATTACTTTATACAAGATTGTATTTGATTCTGAGTTGGCATGTATAGAAATTACGCGCATGGATAGGAGAAGTTTTCATGCATTATGTGATATGTTACAAACTAATGGAAGATTATCGAGTACGAAAAATATGTATGTTGAGGAGATGGTTGCTATATTTTTACATATTTGTGCTCACCATGCTAAGAATAGAGTCATTAAAAGGCAGTTTGTTAGGAGTGGTGAAACAATTAGTAGGCAATTTACAACTGTGTTGAAGTCTATTCTTCTTTGTCATGAAATATTGCTGAAGAAACCAGAGCCTGTTCCTGATAACTCAACTGACTACAGATGGAAATTGTTCAAGGTACTTTTTCTAATTAGATGAATAAATATTATCTTCATTTTAAATTATTTAAGAAGCAGTTTATATTATTATAATAATAATATTTTATTTGTATTGTAGAATTGTCTAGGTGCCTTAGATGGGACATATATTAGATGCACAGTCCTTGACATTGACAAGCCTAGGTAGAAAAGGTGAAATAGCTATGAATGTTCTAGGAGTTTGTAGTCAAGATATGCAATTCATCTATATTTTACCTGGATGGGAAGGATCAGCTGCAGATGGTAGAGTATTAAGAGATGCGTTATCAAGAACAAGACGTTTAAAAGTAACCCATGGTAATAGCTCTACTTGTTTACAACTTCTTTTCATTTATATGTTGAATTTATTTTTTAACAAGATTTGTACTTATGTTAGGTTATTATTACTTGTGCGATGCTGGATATATAAATGCAGAAGGGTTTTTTAACTCCATATAGGGGTCAACGATATCATTTGAATGATTGGAGACAAAATCATCAACCTACAACACCATAAGAATATTTTAACTATAGGCACTCATCTGCTAGAAATGTCATTGAGAGATGCTTCGGTTTTCTTAAAATGAGATGGGCAATTCTTAAAGAGAAGTCATTTTATCCAGTAAAAATACCAGCAAGAATCATTAATGCGTGTGCTCTTCTTTATAACCATATTAGAAGAGAGATGTCCATTGATCCAATTGAAGATGTGATGCCTGATGTCCTCTTGACAGAAGAAAATAGCAATGAAGGAGAACTGATTGATCATGTTATGAGTACAAATGCTTGGACTCAATTTAGGGATGACTTGGCACAACAAATATGGGACCAATCCAAAGCTTGAAGAAATTTTCAAGACTATTACAAATTTTGTTATGTATTCAAATTTTATGTATCTTAGTCTTATTCTAATATAAACCTTGTTGCAAATTGTGATTGAACATTATTTCTACCATTTGGAATATGGAGCATAGTAATATTACTTTCGGATTGTTTGTCTTTATTCAACTTATTGTTGTTGTTATTTTAATTTGCAATATAAGCATCTATTATCTTTTGTATTACATAATTATCATTTAGATATGGATGCTTTTATAAGTCAAAGGAGGAACCAGGGAAAGAAGCATCAATGGAATGCAGAGGAAGATGCTACACTAATTGGATGTCTGCTTGATTTGAAGAATGATCCTATGTGGAGGGGAGAGGGTGGCAATTTCAAGGCTGGGTTCTTACCTCAATTGGAGAAGATGATGGCAAACAAGATTCCTAATTGTAGCTTCAAGGCTCGTCCACACATCCAATCAAGGTTCAAGTTGTTGAAACAACAATATGGTGCTATTTATGATATGTTGAATACATCAGGATTTGGATGGGATGATACAAAAAAATGTATTACTTGTGATCAAGATGTATGGGACAACTAGATTAAGGTAATTGCACGACATATTAAATATTTCTTCAACAAAGTGTTTCTTCATCAAGATCAAGAAAAAGGAAGGCTTCTAATGAGGAAGACGTTGCTCTTACAAGTTCTTTGATTAAAACTATAAATAATCTTGAAATAATGTGTGAAAGTTCAAGTAAAGGTAGTGATAAGTTGGCAAATTGTTTTTAGTTTCTTGCAAATGATGAAGATATGAAGAAGAAAGTTTATGAGGCAATAGCGGAGATTAAAGATTTGGGGTTGCATGAGTCATTGATGGTTAAAGCTGGATTGATAATTGCTCGTGATAGTGCAAGTATGACTTACTTTTTTTCACTACCTCAGAGGTTAAGAAAATATCATGTATTGGATGTCCCTGGTTTAAGTCATAATTAGGACATTTTATGTTACCAGTTATGATTATTTTGGATGCTATGGTTGTTTGGTTGCTTGAAAGATGATATTTATATTAAAGTACTGTTTAGATTATTATTGAATTGTTTATATTATGTTATTGTTTAATTTTTATTTGATTGTATGTCATACAATTTTATGATGTATGTTACTATTGTACCATGATCGGTAGAATTGAAATATATTTTAATTTATGATCACATGATATGGAAAAGATCTAACTGTTATATAAAAAAGATTCACTTTCTTAATTTGAGGATTGTCAGTGTTGAAGTGTTGTCATATATAAATACAGGTTGTTTCAGGTCAAACATGTAATAATATATGAATTTTAATAAATTTGACTTAGGGGTATTTTGGTAATTTGAGCTTAGATTACTGATACTCTATTTGTCATATCAAACATTGTAATCAATCTTACTGATAGATTACCTGTGTATACCAAATACAGTAATCAGTATTACTGGCAATCTATCAAGTGGTAATCTATCTTGTAGGTAATCCAGATTACCATTTAGGATTTTCTAGCGATCCATCAAACGCAACCTAAGGATAAGAAGAAAGAGAGCTCAGAATCCATCATTGAGAAGCAACATCTGGATTGCACCAAATAAGTTTTCATGAAATCCATCAGCTATAAAAAGCAGTGGCTCCCTGACCAAACGTTTAACTATATAACACATTTTCTTCTTTATTTTTGAAGATCAAGTAGATATACATTCATGACTTACTAAGTTAAGTCAATACATATAATTTCTATTTTATTTCAGTCATAACCCTAGTAGGCTTGGATGGACCCCTAAAACAAAGAAGATATCAGCTTCTCTTCCAATTGAAACAAGTAGGTCCTATCATTTTATCATTCTATATTTCCACTATTTTTTGCATTAATTTAATTTTCCTTGCATTGATTGAGGCTTGTCTCAGCACAATAAACTAGCATTGTTTTGACTATGTATCTTTCTTCATTAAAGCTCCAGTTGGTGCAATTCTAAGCCTTTTCCCCCAAAACTTTTTCATATGGCATTTGCATGCACAGACTATTTTCAAATTCCTCCCAAATTCTTGTCATGCTAAGTTTTTCAAATTATCCATGAAATTTACTACTGGTTAAAGTTCACCAAGATGACAACTTAAACAACTAGTGAGTGTGATATTTGCCTTTTCGAATGCCATTGCTTATTATATATTTTGATTATGCCTACTTGCTAGAAAAATAAACTCAGGAGCATTGTTGATGCATGGATGACACATGAATCTAGGGAGAAGGAATATATTCTGTGTATGCGCAGAAAGGTTTAATGGATGCATAATATCTACATCCAAGTGTTGTCCATAATCGTTGAAAATGGTGTCATATTTTGGTTAAGATTTTTGACAATCAACAAGTGAGGATGTGACTGTAGATCTGCTTATCTTCTTTTTTCAAAGATTCAATGCTACTATCCTTCTTATAGATACCAAAAACATCAGTGTTCACATCTATGAGCTTTCTTATGTTAATGGGCCTTTTTTTGGTTTCTTGTTGTTGCTTTCTTTTATATACTCCACCTTATAATTCCCTAGGCCTTTAGTTTTCCTCTTTTATTAATAATATCTAAAGGGGTTACCTTCAGTTCTGGAATGATGGTCAGGGAAAGATGTGATCAGGACTGGGCATGAAGTGTGATGATGAGGTAGCAGCCAGTAGGTAATGCTTTGAGATATTCACATGTTGGGAAGAAAGTTGCTGCTTTGCTGCTTTTGGTGGAAATTGATGACTTTAAAGGAAAGATAGTTGGTTACGGTGATTCAGATTGGGGGGGATGTGGAAACTGATAGAATTGGTGAGTAGGTCGGACTTTCTAAGGAGATTTCTGCTGTGAAGAGAAGGAATTACGGGAGGATGTTGGTGGTCTAAGCTCTAAAAGATTTTGAGTAGATGAATACAATACTGCAGAGGTGATTCTAAATTAGGGTGGTGGTGCTATGATTAACATGTAAGGCATGCTTTGAGGTGGTAATGAGACAGTGGAGACTAGATTGGGAGAGTATACTACTGCCCACCAAAGCTGCCCCATCAAAGTATAATTCTCTGTCCTAGCACGTCTGCTGAACCTTTCGTCCATTATTTGTCTAAGAATAATTAAGAAGTTCGTTACCCTCATTAGTAGGTGATAGCAGCATCAAGTTCCTTGTTGAAAATGAAAGCCACCTATAATAAGCTTTGCTGCATATATTCCTTCATAATTCTATGTTGCCTATTTGAAAATCTTCTTGTTAGTTGTGTTATATCATGCGAAACCTTTTCCCTGGTGGCATTAGAACAATGAGTACTCGAAATTTACCATAATGATACCTCTCACCCTCACCCCAACCCCCACCACCACCCACATATTGCATGCATAAAAATTGAAATGAGGCTACAAATAAACTGGTTGAGTTTGACTTGACAAGGACATGCATTTGTTGCTATAAAGTGGTGATAACTTTCATGTTGCTTCTGATTGCTTACCTTCTCACAGATAAGTGTCTTGTTCCACTTTTTTTTTTTTACTTGGACGGATATTAAATTGCTTAGTTATGAAGCTTAAAAATAAAAGTTTACAACTTAAAATTGTATCATTTTAGATCTAAACAAATCATTAAAATGGAGCATCAGGGGATCAAGTTCTTGGATCCGTGGCATTTTTGCAAGATTTATGTTTAACATGATACTATAGCCTGATGTATGCTTTGATGTTCCACTTCTTCTGGTAATATTCCACATGCCAGGCAACCACTATACCAGGACAACTGGTAACTAGTTTTTTATGGCACTCAGTGACATCTGCCTTTATCAACTCGTACAGAGTAGATTGTGGAACTTTGGAATGCATGTTGAATGAGACTATGCTGTTTGCAATCCACTCACCATCTATTGACCTATTTGATTTTCTTGTAGAAGAGTTTACTGATTTGAATGAGTTCCATTTAGATGTATGGTTTCCACTTTCCAATGAGCCAGCCACTCATGCCTGTTCATTTTCTGAACCCGAATATGAACAGGGGGAGACAGGAAAGATGTCGGCAAGTGATCCTAATTCTGCAATATATGTGACAGATTCCTCCAAAGACATAAAAAATAAGGTTGGTCTTCTATATCACATCAACCAATTTTTTGTTTCTGTCTTATGTGTCAAGTTTTATTAATGTTAAGGTTTAATTCATATTGGTAATCTTGAATGTTAACTTGGCATTTTCCTCAATTTGAAGTTTCACTTTTCATTGTTCCAGGATTAGGATAAATGTTTGTTATTTGCTATATATTTTTTGATCATGGCATTTCACGTGATCTCCTATAGTTCTGGTATGCTTTAGAGTATAGAGTAGGATACTGTTTAGTGTATGAAGAATCCTCTATACTAGCTATTTGATTAGCAACTAAAATAGAGTAATAGACTGTATCACACTAGTAAATTAATTGACTGCCTTAGTGCATTTGAAAATTGATCACACAGAAACTGTATTCTTGAAGTTTTTCCTGTATGACAATTTTATCATACAAAAAATAAAGTGCAGGAGTTTTCAATACATTCTAGATTTCTCTCTTATTTCAGCAGCCTAATTTTTCCTAGCAATTATTTTTTCAAGGTTATTATTTTGCTCATGCATTTTTTCAAAAATATTTTAGTCAATGGCATGTTCAAGTTTAGAACATAAGGCATATGCTAACAATGCTATTTCAATGTGTCATGGGCTCAAGCTTTTGCTAGATGAATCCCATGCGGCACCCCAATGTCACCTGCTTAAAGGAGTCAGCCAACGTGTGCATGGCCCCTGACAAACGTGATCAAGAATTGAGCTAAATCTGTCCACTTTTATCACTGATTTTTGAGGTTTTGCATCCTAGCCTTGATTACAAGCAATGCTTCAAGTATTTTGTGACTTATATTCAACTGTATTATGCTACCTATAACCATAACCAACAAGCCGCTGTCCTGACTTTATGGGGTCTGTGATCTGCCATTTGATTCTACCAGGAGCTACAACCATTTTCATTGCAAACTTCACTGTTGCATCTTAGATCCTGAGATCTTCACTCCTTGTTCCTTAAACATATGGATGAGTCCTCGTCAATGGCATCTCCTCAGTTCTTTGTTGCCAATACTGTCTCAAAAGTATCAGTCCTCCATTTCTCCTGTTAGTGTAATAGCGTACTCATTTTTGACTCTTCCTTTGCTTGTGTCCCCACTTATTTTATATCTACCATTCTTAAGATCTTGGACCCTTTTCTCCTTCCAACATTGTAATTTATGGTGTTACTTAACAGCACTGTATTCCTTGCCTTCTAAAAGTCAAGGAGACGTGATGTAGACTGCAATTTGGCTGCATAGGGCAGTGGCCTAAACTTCCAATACATATAATATATGATTTCAGGGCATTTTTGGTGGTGTAGACTGCAATCCAACATGGATGTTCTGAAATTGGTTTTCCAATCATCGAATTCTTTACCAAGGGAATAATGTGTATTTTATAGTACGTCGCTGCCCCCCCTCCCCTGGCAAAAAAAAAAGGAAAAAAATTCAATTAGTTGGACCCACTCTAATAAGTAATAGCATTAGTAGGCGGCCTTCTTTTTAGAGGTTGGTGAAGGATGTTGGTATTAAAAATAAACTTGCAAAGCTTGCATGTTTCTAATATCCTACAGCTAATTTGGGAGTTTGGACGAGAATATACATACGTGCATGGATATAATAACATTAGTAATAGGCCTTCTTTTTAGAGATTGGTGAAGGATGTTGGTGTTAAAAATAAATTTGCAACAGCTGCATGTTTCTCATATCCTACAGCTGATTTGGGAGTTTGGACAACATATACATACGTGTGTGCATGGATATAATTACATACATATATATTTATAAATTGAAATAACCAATACAAATGCTTTTTTAAATGCCTTTTCCATATTATAACAAAAAGTAACTATATAAAAGATCAATATATATATTTTAGCTATTTTCCCCCTATGTGACCTGCATGCCCCCCCCACAACCCCCCCCTCTCTCTCCCTCAATCTCTCTTTTTTCATCTTATCAAGTTGGATACCTTCAAGCACATTTCAAACTCTGATTTTTGAATCTGCTTCCATGCAACACTGTAGTAACCCTGACAACATGGCAGTTCACTTTTGTGATGAGCTACAGGGCGAAGCTGATGAGGAAGATTGAATTTGAGTCTGGATTTTTTTTTTTTTTTGCATATATGTGTTGGTTTTCTTATTACTTTGTCTTTCATCGTGAAACAATTATAATTATTTCCACGTTATATAAGTGAAGGAGGCTTTGTTCATTAAAGTTGATGAAGGGTTGTATTTAAGATTATTGACCAAAAAAAAAAAAAACAGAAATTTAAGCCATTATTTAGATTGAGCTGGTTTGGTATAGATAGGATCGATGGGCAGGAGCATCTGACTTGCTCATGGCTATTGGTTAAATGACAGAACTTTTGATGGGTCTGGTTGGGTCCTGGTCAATCTTTGGGAAGGCTGAAGGCTGACCTAGTCCAGCTTGACCCTTCACAAAACCTATGTGCATGTCATGAATGAACATGTATGGTATCTGTGTATGTTTCCAGCCAAAATGGCATTATCTATACTGATGCTTTCTTCTTCTTCTTCTTTTTAATTTAAAAGGTAAATAGGTATGCCTTCTCTGGTGGCCAAGATTCTATAGAGAACCACAGGAAATATGGAGCCAACCTAGAGGTATGGTGTCTTCTCTATGTTGGTTGTTATGTTTGTTAAGCTCATCAAGTTCATAGCTCTTGCAGATATATGGCATGAGGCATAATTTTAGTAGTTCATATTACTATGATTATACTGAGCACTTGTAAGTGCTGATGTAGTTTTTTCAATATTTTCATTGGAAAGTTTCTCAGTATTTTTCACATTATTTATAAATAATATTAATTTCATTATTTTTAAATAATTTTAATTTCACCTGACTCTTTAGTTGAGGCATTAGGATTTTAGAGCTTTCCCCTGTCATGGTCCTCTGTGCTTATAATGTGCATAAATTTTGGATATACAAGTTCAGCATACATGGATACATTGATGGATCAATCAATCAATCATACATTGATCAAAGGCCTGTTCGATATCTTTATGGTAGTGGAGAGGCTTGGCAGATGAGATGGAAGGATGAGGTTGGAGTGATTGATGGAATCCAAGGCTCCAAGCTCCTGCAAACCCAATAATTTTGGGATTTTAAGAACCACCTTTTTAAATGTTTTACAGCTTCCCAGGAATCTTCCATTGTATTTCTCGCATCAGTTTTCCTTCCCTTTATCTAGCAACACTCACCTGCATGGAAGATGGGTGCTTAAGTGTCCAAACAGGCATAAAAGGTTGGGTGTAGTACAAGGGCATTAGTTGATCAAGCTGGAGAAATTGGAAAATAAGGCAAACCAAAACCAAAATAACAAAACCTTTGATAGAAGTCGTGAGATGGGCATTCAAGATTCCTTTGAGGATCTGGCCATTGGAAGGAACCAAATCCAAGATATGATGCATGAAGGTGATGAAGAAATATAGGATAAGGTCAATAAGTTACTTTTATGTTTGGTAAGACACATGCATAAGTTTATTGAGTTCATTACATGGAAACTTTATCTTTGAGAACTGGTATACAATGTGCATGTCCTTTCTTGCTTAGTCCTTGGTGTCTGATCCATGTCATGGCATCCATAGCTGTGTTATTGTCCTCTTCATCCTCGACAGTGTTTACTGCACGTGCTGCACTTTATGTCGATCATCTACATTATAAGATTGTAAGATTTCCATATCTGTTGTACTGAGCATTTGAAGTCTGCTCAATGAACAATTTCACAATTCAATAATTTTCCTGTTCTGGATTTTTCTTAGGTGGATATTCCTGTCAAGTACCTTAGTTTCTTTCTTGAAGATGATGCTGAACTTGAGCACATCAAGAAGGTATTTTTCTTAGATTTGTTTTGTTTAGTTTAAGGTCAACCTTTTCTTTTTTATTTATAAACTAGTTGCCCTTTAATCTGGTGCCCACTGGGTTTTGTTTATCTAATCCCACTGTTCATTTCATGAAATATTCCAGGAATATGGTGCTGGAAGGATGCTGACTGGTGAGGTCAAGAAACGTCTTATTGAGGTCCTCTCCGAGATGGTTGAGAGACATCGCAAGGCCCGAGCTTCAGTTACTGATGAGGTATGCTACTAATTACAACCACTTTTGCAACCTGTTCACTTTCCAAAAGGCTTCAGTGTCCTTCCTAAAGAAGAGTTAGCAGTAACATCAGTTTTGATTCTTTGCGATCTTCCATGGGACCTCCTAGAACAAGCTTTTAGGCCCTGTTTGGATGCATGAACAGGCTTTTCCTGCATAAACTTCCGCAGATGACTGGAGTTGAGGAGCCATGAGGGATCTGGAAAAATTGAAGAGATTGCAGGCAGTTGCGGGCACTTGCGGGCACTTGCCATCCCCTAAAAACTAGGATAATGAATTTGATGTGGAAGGTAATTTAACTTATCCTCGACTTACAGGGATAATGAAGGCCACATCCTTCCACCTCTAAAATTGCTGAATGTCACCTTGTCCTGTTTGTTCAATGCAAGGATTCAGGTCTTGGTGGAACATCCCACGGGACACTGGGACGGGGTATTATCCCATGTGTTGGGACAGGTCATCTCGCTAGTGTCCTAGTGTCCCAATCGGGATACCTTGGGACATCCTCTGTCCCGAGTGTCGGGACGGGGCGGGATGCCGACGCGTCCCGTTCCAGGAAAAAACCGGGACAGCCCTGTCCCACGGGATTTAAAACCTTGGTTTAATGTTTTCTTCCTTTTGTTAACTCGCTCATCCGTGAGTACTTATGTGTCACGCCCTCGACCCAAGATCGTGAACCAAAGTCGCGGCAACTGCCATGTACCCATGGAGGACTTTTTCCATAAGCATGCAAGGCATCTCTTCTCGATATCAAACAGCAAATAGCAGAACATATAATCAATAATTTGATATTTAAACTTAATTTAAATAACTAAATCAAATATCTTTATAAAATAGTACTCCAAGTCTCAATTAAATTCAATGAATCCTAATCTAAAACAAAAATATCAAATTATTCTTCCAATCGCCTCTCGTGATATATTCCCAACTTAAGCTAATTTTCTGAATCTGTATAAACAATAAGAATATAGAGTAATGAGCTAGATAGCCTAGTAAGCAATGAACATTTAAACTAGATAAATCCAGCAATAATAGTATACTAAAAATAATCATGTATGGTACATCAATTCAAAATCCAATTCAAAATATAGAGCACTATAAAATAAGATACATATAGATATGGTCTTTTCAAAATTCATAATTCATTCATAAATCAATTTTTTCAAACATCATGATTATCTCAATAGCCATGATCTAAATCACAGTGCCATATATAACTCCAATGACAGGGTATGGAAATACTAGTGCACAACCCCATTGACAGGGTATTAATGTACTAGTACATAAACCTCACTGGCAGAGTATCAAAATACCAACGCACAACCCCCATTGGCAAGATATCAAAATACCAGCACATAGCCCCCACTGGCAGGGTATCAAAATATCGAAATACCAGCACTTAACTTCACTGGCAGGATATTAAAATATCAAAATACTAGCATATAACTCCCATTGGCAAGGTTCAAATCCTAGTTAGACTATGAGTCAAATTTATCTTAAACCAAAATACTTTTTCAAAGATACATTTCATAATCCAAATCAAATATTTATAAAACAATGCAACATCTAAATCAATTGGGTACAATCCATATCGTATTCAACATATTCAATCATAAATTATTTAATATTCTAGAAAAAGAGTATACTCAATACAAATACATCAATTTTATAAATCATGATAGAAAATTACTTTATAATTTGCTGATAAATCTAGAAAAAGAGTTACATTACCTGTAAGCAAATTCAATTGTTTAAATCAATTCTAAGAATCTTTCTCAGAGCCTGTCACTATTGCATCGGAAATTTGTTCATCTTGTTCTTGTACGAACCACGACTTACAATTCAACTGATTTCAAAACCTAATATCTAAAATCATACTTTCATCAAAATCCAATCATAACTATTTCAAAATAAGAATTTTAAATTTCAAGATCCTTATCAGGCTGACCAAACAGTAGATCAGGCATCCAGGTCGGTTTGATATAGGGCATCTAATTGATCAACTACAAATCAAAAGTCATACTAGAATACTAAGATGCAAATCAATGGTGAAATCTCATAATACTTGGTCCGATCAAAGTAGGGACGGTCCATGATCAAGATCCCTTCACCATAATCTATCAAGACTATTCAAGGATCTTTCTAAGATCTCTAAAACCCTAGAAGGAAGACAATTCACATAGGGATACCTTTAGAGAGAGAAAGCAAGATTTTTTTAGAGAGATTGGAGAGAGAGTCAATTTATAAATAATCCTGGAGAGAGGAGAGAGGGAAGAGAGATTTTCTTTTTTATTTCTTTTTCTTTTTCTCTCTTCTTCCCCTCAGCCCCAATAAGGGACTGAAAGAAGACACCTTCCCCGAATTTCCAAGGGAGCCTCATTGGGAATTGGTGGCCGAGGCTACGGTCCATGGTAGCGCAACCATAGGGCCTTGCTTTGGCATTCAACAGCATCCAATGGCATTGGAAATCGAGGAAAAATGGATGGGAAAAATAGTGTTCGGTCTTTTACAAGAAATCCTGCGATCGCCAGTCAAAATTAAGGCTTTCAAGGGTCAAAAAGATGAGGGATAAAGTTCACTAAGGGTTCTCGATCTCGTACTTCGTTTTTCGGCAATATTCAAGCCATGATTTTTAGTGGGAATCTCGGTGAAGACTGGTGATTTCTCTTCGTTTGGGCTTGACCTCCGGTGGGAAGATGGGGAAGGCCTCCTTAAATTGAGCCAGAGGAGAGGAGTTAGACTCCTTGGCATGATTTTGAGACTCCAATCGGGAGTCTATTATGGAAAGGAGAAGAGGAAGACCCCTATTTTTTTCCGGTGCTTTAAAATCCGTGCTAGGTTTTTGGGCTCTATTCTTGGTGGCTGGGCCGGGGTATTACATCCTTCTCCCCTAAAAAGAAATTTCTTCCTTGAGATTTTGCTTGTCAAAATTTTCAAAAGTTTGAGATTTTCTATTCAAGTTAAAATTATTCTCTAACTTTCATGATCGAGTCTTTCATTATAAAACTTTTCGGATCTAATTATTGTTCTAATCTGCTTGAATCTAATTCAGACTGTTTTGCTTCCGCTATGCACCTTGATTTAAATCCATCAATATACTTGTGTCAAATCTAAGTTTTTAAGTTGTCACAATCAATATAAGTTATCGTTCCAATGTTCCTAGTTCTACCCGCCTACACTTAAGTTTGATTCAATGAATCATAATTTATCCACATATGCTCTAATACCATATTAATTGCTCTTATACCATATAAATTGTCACGCCCCCAACCCGAGATCGTGAGCCAGGGTCACGGCAATCGCCACATACTCATGGAGGACTCTTCCCATAAGTATGCAAGGTATCTCTTTCTGATATCAAATAGCAAATAGTGGAACAAATAATCAATAATTTGGCATTCAAACTTAATTCAAATAACTAAATTAAATATCTTTATTGAATAACACTCCAAGTCTCAAATTAATTTCAATGAATTCTAATCTAAAACAAAGATATCAAGTTCCGCTTCTAATCGCTCTTTCACGATCTATTCCCAACTCGAGCTATTTCTCTGAATCTGTATAAACAGTAAGAATATAGAGCAATGAGCTAGATAGCCCAGTAAGCAATGAGCTAGATAGCCCAGTAAGCTAGCTAGAATACTTAGCTAGATAAATCCAGTAATAATAGTATACTGAAAGTAAATATGCATGGTACATCAATTCAAAATTCATAGAGCACTATTAAAATAAGATATATACGGATACGATCTTTTCAAAATTCATAATTCATTCATAAATTAATTTCTTTTAAACACCATGATTATCTCGACAACCATGACCTAAATCAAAGTGCCAAGGTATAACTCTCAATGATAGGATATCGAAATACCAGTGCACAACCCTCACTAGCAGGGTTCAAAGTACCATCTATAACCCCTACTAATAGGATATCGAAATACCAATGCATAATCCCCGTTGGCAGGGTATCAAAAGATCAAAATACCAGCACATAACCTCCATTGATAGGGTATCAAAATATTGAAATACCAGCATATAATCCTTATTCACAGGGTTCGAATCATAGTTAGGCTGTGAGTCAAATTCATCTTAAATCAAAATATTTTTTCGAAGATGCATTTCATAATCCAAATAAAATATTATAAAATAATGTAATATTTAAATCAATCGGGTACCATCCATACCGTATTCAACATGTTCAATCATAAATTATTTAATATTCTAGAAAAGGGTATACTCAATACAATACATCAATTTTATAAATTATGATAAAAATTACTTTATAATTTGATAATAAATCTAAAAAAAGAATTGCATTACTTGCAAACAAATCCAACCGATCAAATTAATTCTAAGAATCTTTCCTTATTTTTATTGCATCGGAAACTTATGTATCTTGTTCTTGTACGAACTACGACTCACAAGTCATTTGATTTCAAAACCTAATATCTAAAATCATACTTTTATCAAAATTCAATCATAACTATTTCAAAATAAGAATTTTAAATTTCAAGATCTTTGTAGGGCTGATCAAGTGGTAGATCTGGCATCCATGTCGGTTTGATATAGGGTATCTAATCAATCAACTACAAATTAAGGATCGTACTAGAATGTTAAAATGCAAATCGATGATGAAATCTCATAATACTTGGTCCGATCAAAGTGGAAATAGTCAATAGTTAAGATCCCTTCAATCAGAATCTATCAAGACTATTCAAGGATCTTTCTAAGATCCCTAAAACCCTAGAAGAAAGGCAATCAACATAGGGACACCTTTAGAGAGAGAAAGCAAGATTTTTCTAGAGAGAGTCAATTTATAAATAATCTTGGAGAGAGGGAAGAGAGGGATTTCCTTTTTTCTCTTCTTTTTCTTTTTTTTTCTTCTCTCTTCTTCCACTCAACCAAAACAGGGGACTCAATGGAGACCCCTTCTTCCCTCGAATTCCTAGGGGAGCCTCGCTGGGAATTGGTGGCCAGGGCTGTGGCCCATGGTGGTGCAACCACGGGGCCCCGCTCCGGCATTTGACGGTGTCCAACAGTACCGGAAATCAATGAAAAATGGATAGGAAAAATGGGTTTAGTCTTCTACAAGAAATCCAGCTATTGCCTATCGAAATTAAGACTTCCAAAGGTCAAGGAAGATGGGGAAAGAAGTTCACTAAGGATTCTCGATCTCGTACCTGGTTTTTCAATGGTGTTCAAGCCACTATTTCTAGTGGGAATGTCGTCGAAGACTCGGTGATTTCTCTCTATCCAAGCTTGACCTCCGGTGGGAAGATGGGGAGACCTCCTTAAATTGAGCTAGGGTTAGACTCCCTTCTGGCATAATTTGAGACTCCAATCGGAGTCTGTCGTGGAAAGGAGAAGCAGAAGACTCCTTCAAGAGTTTGCTTCTATTTTTTCTGGTGCTTTATAATTCGTGCTGGGCCTTTTTGGGCTCTATTCCTAGTGGCTCAGCCGGGGTATTACATTATGCATTAACAACCCATTCATGCATCCAAAGTGGGGCTTAGAAAAATTGATTTATGCTACAGTGGGGGTGGTGGAGAAGTTCTTGTCATCTTCCTTTCAGACTGAAGAATCATGTGGTACCTCTTGGTTCACAAAATTGACAACTGCCTTCTTGAAGATGGAGAAGCATCTTCTATTGCCAAAACTAAAAAAGATCTAGATTTTTAAGTTTATATATTCTCAAAGGAAACAATACGGAAATGTTCAGGAGAACAAAGCAGTATGTCTACACTACTTTTTATTTTGTCAAATCTTCGTGTAGAGCTTGAGTTTTCATATGATGTTCGTTCCACCATCCAGTTATAACCATAAATTGGACCCTATCAAATCTTCTTACTTTTTTCTCCTCTTTCTTGCTGTAACATGAACTTTGTTGTCTCTCCCTTTCTCTAATTCACAGTTCTTGTTTAAATTTAAGCCAAAATGAGTTCCATGACTAACAAATCTTGCTCTTTTCTTTTTCCAGATGGTGGATGCTTTCATGGCTGTCAGACCTCTACCCAATATGTTCAGCTAAATAGCTTGACACAGATTTCAACTCAACTCCTCTCAGTGATGCAAACGATGGTAAGGCAAAGAAGTTCCTTTTCACTGATTATCACTGAACGAATTATTATGCTACTCCCATCTATATCACAACCAAAGAGCCTATACAGAAATCAAGTTTGTATAATCAAGAATTTGGGATGATGGTCAATTTATTTGTCTTTCATAGATTGACAGTAATTTTTGTTGGATAATTGCTCCTATTGGCACAAGAACCAAATTAATTTAATGTGTTTCTGTTCTTTTGTTCAACACTAGCAAAATATGTTGGTGTTTTATTTCTTTTCTCCAGCTTGTTGTATGCTGTCGTGCTGAAACAGTTGTAAGTTCGACCAGTGGTTCTCTGTGTCTATAAAGTATAAACTGAAATTCAGCTTTATAAATGCTCTTACATTTTGCTGTATGTAGTTCTATCATTTCACCCTGAAGGAAGATAAACTAAGTGGAGTGTGATATCAAATCTGTGGTTTAGAAGCAAGATGACATCTGCATCCATGAGTGTCCCTATGCAAAAATTCTTATTCCATACAACAGTGCTAAACAAAGTGCCTTATGGCAATTTGGATGGCTGGTGATTCTCCATGTGAATGAAAAATATTTTTGGACTTAATGTTGTTGTTAAGTGCTCCATGCCCTTCTCTACTGTAAATGTTTAAGCCTTGCTGTTGCTGCTGCTGAGTGCAATATGACAATATCCACCAAGATTCATATAATACAAGGTTTATTAGGGTTCTCTACTTGCTAATCAAGTTCTTTAAATCTGGTAATTGAAGTATAAAAGATCCATTTTTTTAAGCAAGAAACTTATATGATGTTCGTTTATTTATTGTTGTGCAAATTACTTAAGAAGGCAGTGGAGACCATGTCATGGTGGACCTCAACTATCTTCCTGCATTCAAGGAAGTCCCTCATTATGATACTTTATTGCACTAATATTTAGTGTTTTTTCACCATGTCTACTTGGTAAGTATGAAATTAAAACTTCAATTCAGATTCATCTCTGTTTATCAGTCATTGCCATTTGGAGTAATTTGCTTAGGTCATATCAAAGCAATTCACCATGGTCAACAAAATTCACCATGGTCTATTGGGTAATTGTAGTTGCAGATATTTAATCTTGCAAGCATGAGGGAGTGATGGGATCATGGAACTAAATGGTGTATTCACACGGGCTTCCATGTTTTGATAACCATGTACTTCAAGTTTCTTCTCCTGAAATCTTCATGTGCATGGTTACAAGAGTTGCAAAGACCCTATGTTCATCTCTATTTTTTGAGAGGACCATTCTCATCACATTCACCCAACACTTAGAGTGAACTTTTTGGAGGACTTCCTGGGTAATGCTCTCTCCCTCTTTTTCTCATATCAGCATCTAGCCGCTAAGTTCAGATGATCAGACCACCAAAGCCCCTTTCTGTGTGGTTATTAATCTACTTTCACTTGAACAGAAACTTCATGCACAATGAACTGCAGCCCATTAATAATGTAAGCTAGTCGGATTTTAATAGAGAATTCATCTTGTTTTGGTTCAGGAAGTTGAAGGGCCCTTTTTTCACAAAGAAAGCTGTCAGTGTGCTGACATTAAAACAACGACACTTTAGTCCATTCTCAAACAAAATTGCTTTCTGTTGTAAGGGCCGATGTTATTTCACTTCCCCCCAGGATCATGCATCGCAATTTTCATTCTGGCCTGCACAAAGTGAAAAGTTACATTGTTTAAGTAGTCATTTTCATCATATTCCACCAAGCAGTGCCCCTTGTTGAACAGTAACAAGTAAGATGAACAAAATTGTTGACTATATAAATTAATATTTTGGTGTACAAAGTGAAGATCGAAAACTTGAATGTGGGTTTGAAAACATGATATTTACGATCCAAGAAAGATGTTTGCTTAAATTAACTGGCAATTTTATCTTTCAAGCTTCTGGTGCCAGAGTTCTGTAAGAAATCTGAAAGGAATGAATATGGTGAACACTGCAAAGCAGAAAAAATCACAAGTCTATTTAGGAAAATCTCCAGGAAATTGATACTATATTTTATAGATGTTCTTGCACAATCAGCAATAGATCTTGTCCTTCAGTAAATCATATCACTATCAGTTTCCTGTTGTTATATTTGACTTCTTATGCAAGAATGAGACCTCGTTATCTACAAAACTTTGTATTTACGTTTTTCTTGCCTGTTTTGGAAAGTTGAATTTGAAAACATCACCAGCATCAGTCAGAATCATACTATCCAGAAGAGGAGCCCACATCAGGTGTCACGATAACAAGCTTCTTGATCTTGCTTAGACTGCAGCAATGCTTCCCTCAAATGTTGATAGCTGATTCAACATGGTGGGTAAATTTGATTTCCTCACGTGGAAAGACCTGCAAAGCAAATCATGCTTAGAAGAACAGTGGAAGCAAATTGGAGGAATTATTGAAGGGGATATTTATAACCTACGATCAAATGCTGAGGAACAATCATAACAAGCTGAGCTTTGGAATCCAGATGCGTCCTTGGCAAGATTATGTGCTCCAAAAACCAGGAAGTACTAGCAACAAGCATGATAGAACATGCATAGCTTGCATGATGATCCAACAATGACTAGCTAATTTTCAAAAGCTAGATTTCTATATTTAAGATCAACATTCTACCTTTAGCTAGAGGTGGCAAAATATGATATGACCTGTGAACCTAACCTGTGCTCAACATGCAATAAGCAAGTCTAGGTTTGGGCTAAATAGGTTTTTATAGATTGACTTATTTAATCAATTTAATATTTGGATTGGATTTAGATTTTAAGAGATTAATTTATTTAATCCATTTAATATATTGGTAGGATTATAAAGAAAAGTATAAATGGACTGTTTAAATGGTTTGGGTTGATGACCAAATCCTGATTCGCATCGTGAATTCGCAATTAAAACTCAAATTGATTGATGCTGCTGATAATAAAAAAGGAGGATACTATTAATCCCACATTGGTTGTGAGTTAAGAGAGATTCTAGTTTATATAAGAAGAGATCACCGTATGTTAGATGCCTTTTGAATTGAAATTCAGAGGAACAAAACTATATGGTTCATGGATCAAAAGTAAATAATACTTCATATGCCCACAAGCCTTTGGCGAATTTGCTAGCAGCACCATTTTTTCTCCTATTCCCATAGTCTCATGACGGCTCCCATCTACTTCAATTAATACCCATCATGATTAGGGGTTAGGGTTTTAATTTCCTTCTTTCCTCTCTTGTCATCTACTTCAATTAATACCCATCATGATTAGGGGTTAGGGTTTTAATTTCCTTCTTTCCTCTCCTGTCAGTAGTGGTAAGAAAGTTAGGGTTCCAATCATTAGATTCATCGATGGATGGGAGGGAGAGGCCAAGCTCACTGCCAATGCTTATGTGGATGAAGGGGTTCTCAAGGGGGTGGAGAAGCATTGGCTATAGCCATTGGCCATGACAAGGGAGCACTGGATTGACTTCATCGGACAATGGCATAAAGCCTCATCTTTTAGCTTAACTCTTGCCCTCCTTCCAACATGACCAAGGATTGAGGAGAGAGGTGTCGAAGGATTAAGGTGAATGGCAATAGATCTTTGAATCCTCCCTTGCAACAATCATCTCCCCTTCCTCCTCACCTCCTTTTCCATTCAAAATAACTGCTATGGCAAGCTGCTGACATGGCACCCACGTCATACATAGCTGGCTGACAAGGTGGCAGAGAGCATCACCTGGCCCATCTGAATCGAGCTCCTGTCAGAGATGAGCTCCCGTTCGAGGCGAGCCGAGGCGAGCTCCCAGTCGAGATTGAGCTCCTGTCCGAGATGAGCTCCCGGTCAAGATCGAGCCCTCGTCCGGACAAAGTCCTTGAAGGTGAGAAGGTGCATCCTCGACCATAGCTAGGAAGATGGCAAAAAGTGAGACAACTCCTGAAGGACCAAGACGAAGGAGATCCGGACCATGGCATGGAGCATGACATTATCATCCCCATTGGACTAGCTGCGACTATCATAAAAGCGCATGCTCACTGGGGCCCCAGACTCTGCAGCACACCGTTTGCACATTTTGCATAATGCGTGCTCTATCGAGGCTCCAAGTCTTGCGGCACGTCGTCCACACCCTCTGCAAGGCATGTGCTCCACCAGGAGTTTAGTCCCTGTAGCACGCCGCCTGCATCTCCTACAATAAGAGTGCTCTACCAGGGCCCTAGGCCTTATGGCATGCCCTCTATACCCCCTGAAAGTGGAAGTGCTCAACCATGGTTTAGGACCCTGTAGCACGCTACCCGCACTCTTCATAGAAGATCACTTCACCAGGGGGACAGGCTCTACAGCACGCTGACTGCACCCCGTGCAAGAGGACCTTCTCCCGAGATCTGGTCCGGCGGGGGCTCTAACAAACTTGTATCCCCTCCACGGGGGACACTCCGGGAGAGACGTCTAACCAAGGCTCCAGACCTCGTCTGGCCGAATGAATTCATATATAACGATAAGAGGGACCTCCAGGACAGGGGCCGAACCAAGAGAGAGACAGTAAGAGAGCAAAGGCAAAGGGCTAAATAGCGAGCAACCTCCTAAACTCCACTTTTTCTATTTCTTTCTATTCTATTTCCCTTTACACGGTGGTATCCCAAGCCTTTGCCATAAAGAATATGTTCTCCTTGGTCACCTTACTGACTTGACCGTCGGAGTGTCCCTGCTAGGATCCCTGACCCAGGTCTCCTCTTTTTTGCAGGACTGATCGACTGCGAAGGTGCGAGGATGAAGAACCCGACGCTCCTGGGAAGGCTAGCTCATCTAGGCCATGTCAAAGCTACAGGCTATAGCGAACTAGCTAGCAACAGATTGGCATGCCAGGTAAGGGGTGGTTGACATAGTTTACTCTAGCCAAGAAGCATCAACCAACCTCCAACGATCCCATGGTGGTGATCCGTGCATGGGAAGTCTCCATCAGTCGCATGGGAAATCCCTCCCACCATGGCGAACAACGTAGCCCATAGGTGGAGCTCTCTACTCCTCCAGCTCCACCTCCAGTGATCAATTCGTGCATATCATCGTGCTCACTCATCAGGTTCAGACCTTGACTACAATGGTGCACCAACTACATCATCACCAGCATCGATCCCTAGCGATGTAGCAGCAGCCAGGAATGCCTGCAGCCCATGCTGCCAGCCCTCGCACCAGCCTAAAGTCCTTCTAAGAAGGGTCATCGCATGCACAATGTCTTCCTACCCACGGGGGAGCCTACGAGTGGTCGAGAAGAGACACCGGGATGGTTCAACTAGTCGAGAGAGTCACCCCCAGTCTCGGACCATGGTGTAGTGTCGCACTGGCGACGCCGACATGGCAAGGAACTGAAGCATGAGTTCCTCCGATCGGAACCCTCTTCTCCCCTTACGACCTCCATGAAGGGGTCAACAGATGAGGCCATTCATCATCGAGCGAAGAAGTGCCTCGAGCAGCAAGAGTATAAATTGGTTGATCTAGCCCTCCAGTTTGCCAAGATTCATGGCTCCTCATACGAGCACGCAGGCTATGATGCCTGCCCACCTCTCTCTCATATAGAATACAAGAGGAACCGATTTCCAGCCAGTTCCACATACCCCAAGTGGATCCCTACGATGGGACCACAAATCCCCTAGACCACTAACGCCCTCCTCTGCATTGCCTTCCAACTATGCTTCGTAAGGTGGCCTGAGTCTGGTACTCTTGTCTCGAGCTCAGGAGCATTGACTCCTTTGAATAGCTGAAATTTTTTTTTTCATACTTCGATGCTTGCCAGAAGGTACTACGTGAGGTTGATAGCCTCTTTTCCATCCGATAGCAGGACCATGAGTCCCTTCAGGATTACGTGTCCTGATTTAAGGTAGTTACCCTAAAGATCTACAACCTTGATGAGCCTATCGCCATGCTAGCGCTGAAGAAAGGACTCAAGATCTCTCACTTTACTTACTCCCTCGACAAGAAGCCTCCAAAGTCCTACTCGGAGCTCCTTCACACCCATAAGTACATCTATACGGAGGAGACCAACTGCACTAGGAGGGAGTTAGATGGGAGGCCCGTAAAAAGGCAGGCCCAAGGAGAGGTAGGCAGCCCGTCTATGCCTAAGGCCATCTCGACCCCTTGAATGAGCCCCAAGCCAAGGAATGGTCCTGCTAAGGACAAGAAGTACACACCTCTCCTTGTCCCAAGGGCCAAGATCCTAATGGAGATTGAGGACGAGTGCTACCTACATCGTCCTCTCCCACTGAAGCCATCCGATGGACATGACAAGTCTCAGTACTATCAGTTCTACCATAATCATGGCCACGACATTGAGGAATGCCACCACCTGAAGAGGGAGATCGAAGACCTGATCAAGCGAGGCTACCTCAGAAAGTTCATGGAAGAAAGTGCTTCACCCGAGACCTAGAGCGGCAAGACCCAACATCCCGCCATCGACAACCAGCCCACGGAGAAGTCGATGGTGATGATTTCTTAGGGGGCAGGATAGGGGCCGAAATAGAGATGATTTCCTAGGGAGAGGACTGATGATGTACTCCCCTACATGGAAGAAGGGCTAGCTAGGATAGATAACCCAAATAATGATGCTGTTATCATGGAAATGACAATAGCTAAGCATCTTGTAAAGAGACTAATGGTTGATAGTGGAAGCTCCATTGATATCATTTTTTATGATTGGGTGTTCACATCCCTCATCGGCTTCATCGGAGATTCTATTGGAGTGGAAGGAGAGATTACCCTCCTGGTCACTATCGGAACTCCATCCCGGCAATGTACCATAATGGCGACCTTCACCATTATAAGGCTCCCCTCGACCTACAATGTAATCCTGGGGTGTCCTAGGCTCGACTTGCTAGACACAACCATATCGACCAAGCGGCTCCTAGTCTAGTACCCGATTCTGTATGGTGTTGGGGAGATGATAAGGTCTTGACAGCCGGCCTCACACTACATGCAAACTGTCCCTGGAGCCCAAGGGATCGAGGGCCCAGTAGTCAATGAGTTGGGCCCGAGGGAGATAGAGCCAAAGGGAGGGCCGATGGAGCGCCTGTTGTTGCTCCCCCTCGGTGAATACCCCTTGAAGACTATGCAAGTAGGAGCTCTCCTAGTTGAGGAAGAGAGGGCTTGCCTGATGAGCTTCTTGCGGGCGAACGTCGATGTCTTTGCCTGGACCGTAGCAACTATGCCCAAAATTTCTTTCAAGGTGATCACCCATAAGTTGAACATCGATCCCAATTACCATCCGGTTCAGCAGAAGAAGTGAAGCTTTACCCCTTAGAGGCAAAGGGTGATAGACAAGGAAGTCAGAAAGTTTCTCATTGCGGGCTTCATCCGAGAGGAGCAGTACCCTAGCTGGCTAGCAAATGTTGTCATGTTTAAGAAGGCCAGCAGGAAGTGGAGGATCTTTGTGGACTACACCGATCTCAATCGAGCATGCCCACAGGATAGCTTCCCGCTGCCTAAGATCGATCAGCTTGTGGATGCAACTTTGGGGCATAAGTTGCTTAGCTTCATGGATACATTCTCCGGGTACAATAAGATCTGCATGCACTTGAAGGACAAGGAGCACATGGCATTCATGATCGATAGGATATGTTCTACTACAAGGTGATGTTGTTTGGCCTAAAAAATGTTGGGGCGATGTACCAATACCTAGTCAGCAAGGTCTTCAAGGACTAGATAGGCTGCAACATGCAAGTCTACATAGATGACATGCTCATTATAAGCGATCAGGAGTCGGACCACCTTGCTGACCTAGTGCAAGCCTTCAACAACCTCTGTCTCCATCGGATGAAGCTGAACCCGACCAAGTATGCATTCAACGTCGTGACAAGGAAGTTCCTGGGCTTTATGGTCATCCAACTACAGATCAAGGCCAACCCGAAGAAGATCCAGGCGATCATGGACATGAAGCATCTCATATCCAAGAAGGAGATCCAGTGCCTGACCAGTTGTGTCACCGCCCTCAACTGATTCATCTCGACTCTTTCGAGTGCTACTCGTCATTTTTCAAGACCCTACATAAGATGCATGACTTCGCTTGGATTGAGGAATGCCGGGAGGCGTTCAAGGGGCTAAAGAAGCTCCTTGCCTCCTCCCATTGCTATCCAGGCTGGAGGTCAGAGAGGAACTCCTCTTATACCTAGCGGTCTTCTCGGGAGCAGTCAGCTCAGTGCTGGTCTGCATTGACAAGGATAGTCTTCAAAGGCCAGTCTACTATACTAGCAAGCTACTCTGTGATGTGAAAATCATGTACACTCGATCTAAAAAGGTTGTTTTTATACTTATTGTGTCTGCTCAGTATCTCAAGTCCTACTTTCAAGCTCATCCAATTACGGTCCTCACTGACCAATCTTTGAGGGCCATCTTGAGTCGCTCGGATATCTTGGGTCACCTAGCCAATGGGCGGTGAAGCTTAGTGAGTTTGACATCTCCTACCGTCCAAGGCTATCTTAGAAAGTTTAGGTCCTGATCAAATTTCTGGTGGAATGCACCTAGACGGACGAGGACCCGGAGGAGTCTCCTATAGAGCCCAAGCAGGGCCCAGCAGCAGAAGAGATGACATGGACCCTCCATGTCGACAGCACATCCAACTCTGGAGGGAGTGAAGCCGGACTCATCCTCACCAACTCTGATGGGGTGGTCACTGAGTGTGCACTACATTTCCTCTTCAAAGCCATGAACAACCAGGCCAAATATGAAGCACTCATTGCAGGACTGAATGTGTCCTGTGAGCTGGGCATTACTAGCTTGAAGGTCTTCACGAATTTGCAGCTTATGGTGGGCCAAGTCTTCGGCGAGTACGAAGCCCAGGATCCCATGATGGCGAGGTACTTGGACCAAGTACACTCG
This sequence comes from Areca catechu, assembly GCA_021397845.1. Lineage (NCBI taxonomy): Eukaryota > Viridiplantae > Streptophyta > Magnoliopsida > Arecales > Arecaceae > Areca > Areca catechu. The sequence continues at coordinate 43,166,100 of CM038047.1, read as the reverse complement.
TATACAACAAGTTTTTGATACTTCGGCATCTTCCACATCCCCCGTGGAGAGAACACCCATGTCGACGCCCTTTCCAGGCTGGCTACCTTGCCGAACACGTTACTGGGGTGCACCTTCATTGAATACTTGAGGTCCCTATCTACGAGGCCATGGGTAAGGTTCAGCAGGTCACCCCTGAGGCAAGCTAGATGAATCGTTACATCAGGTACATAATTGACGGTACCCTGCCTGAAGATCGCATAAAAGTCGACCTCTTGAAGCAAAAGACCATCCATTTTGTGCTGATGGACGGGCAGCTTTATCAAAGGTCCTACTCCTATCCCCTACTAAAATGCCTGAGACCTTCAGATGCCGTGATAGACCACGATGTTGTCGTTAAGACACCACGGCTATCAGTTTAATTAACCAACTTTAAAAGAAAAGTAAAAACATGTACAAAGAGTGAGTCAGGTCGAATCCACGAAGAAGGCATCTCGTAAAAAAATTGAAATCTTTGATTTTTAAGAAAATTAGGAGATCAAAATTGGATAAATAGAAATTAAAAGTGCATAATAAAAGAAAATACATGATACTAGGATCATCTACTTGCAATGAAGATAAAGGACACAAATTTAAAGGTGCAAGAAAATAAACTTTATATTAATTGAACTAGGATCATATTTCAAGAAAGCAAAAAGTATGCTTGAATGAAAGTAAAAGCAACTAAAAAGAAAGTTGTAACAAAGATTGGAAGGAGGTCGACGTAGCTTCGTCGGGAAGACGATTGATGAACTTCCTTCTTCTTTTGTACTCCTCGGAGCGAGCTAGGCTTCGCTGCTTTTTCTTCTCTGGTTCTTGATCTTGAAGAGGACATCACTCCTCTCCAAGATACCCCACTCTCAAAGATCAACCCAGAGCTCAAGTATTGCCCTCTACCTTGTACCACACTCTCTTCAGGATGATTTCTTCTTAGCACAGGGGTCCTTTAAATAGATCTTGTCTAGGGCTTCCTCCCGGTCAAGTTTAGACTCAATTGGGCTCCAGATCGATAACATATCATGAGAAAAAATCTGGACCATCCGATTTATGGCCTGATAAGGTGATCGATGCTAACCTTCTTTCTCTGGTAGCAGAGTCTAGAAGGGACTCTCGCTGAAATCCTAGATCCTCGGGTCTTCTACTTGGACTGGAACTCTACTGTGAGTCTCTCCCATGGGCGGTGATGGGTGGTAGTGAGCGGCGGTGCATGGACGGATGGTGGTTTCTACGGTGGTGGCAGGGAGATTAAGCAACAGAGAGTGCTGGTGTTGGGTGGCCGGTGGCTAGTGAAGCAGATCATGGCATAGGAATGGCTAGATCTCGGGATGGAGAAGTTGAGCAAAAGGGCGGTGACTGGAGATGAATAGCAAGATAGCAGGTGACCATGGCAGATTGGGCATAGGCAAAGGCTCGGCCAGTGATCGGTGGTGCTGGGATGATGGGAGGAATAGTGGTGATGGAAGAAGAGGAGGATGGTGATGGCATGTCCAGTGGTTTGGGGAGGAGATGATGGCTGGCAGTAGCATGGAGGATGGCGATGGCTGGTGGTGACGGAGCGAAGAAGAGAAGAAGTGATGGCCGACGGCTTTTCCCATGGTTTTTTCGATGAGGGAAGGCTCCTAGCGACGCGGAGAAGCTCCCGATAGTGAGGGAAGGGCCTCCGACGACTTTTTCGATGAAAAAAGGCCTAGGGAAGTCGGTGGTCCATGGAACAGGTTCGTGGACCAACGATCATGGTAGCTATGGACCCATTCACATTCTGTAGACCGAGCAACCGGTCCATGGCAGACCGGCTAGTCCAAAAAGCATGAAATTCTTATATGATCGTCAAAACTCAATTTCGGGCATGTCTGAACTCCGATTTGAGAGTCGTTTGTACCGTTGGACTCCAAAAACTGAGCTCTTCACAATGACAGTCTTCTCTCCTACAAATAATATATAAAAATATCAATTTAACATTAATAAAGATAGTTTAATTATTATATTAATTCTTTTATATATATGTATAATATAATTATCACACCCTCTAACTTGAATTTTACTCGTCCTCGAGTAAAGCAGATGAATAGCTATGTATACAAACTCATCCTTGAATTGAAAGTTGACTTAGGTAGTCTTAAAAGCAGCTGATACCCGGCCAGATCATTAAAGAGGTACTTCATCGGATCACTGAGTCAATCCAATTAGTGGTTGAGTGTTGACCATAGAAATCTTTAGAGGTTGTTGACTCTGGTCTTGATTTTGATGAATGACAAAATATTTAAGTATATTTGAGTACTAATGTGTGTTAAAAGTATTTATCAGATTCAGGTACTCAAGATTGAAAAGCTTGTCATTTAGTTAGAGAAGCCAGGAATTTTCAAGTTATAAGAACTTTAGAATATAAGGAAGATCTTGAAGAGCTTAAAATTTTAATTTGGACAAGTTTTAGCATGGCATATACAAGTGTCGACTCACAGGTCGACTTAAGGCCCGAGACCAAGAAAAAGATAGAACAGGCTGATTTCTGAATTTTTGCCTTAAGCTGACTCAAGTGTTGACCTAAGTGTCGATTCAAGGTATCAACTCACAGAAATGTCAACTCACAGGTCAACTTATGAATAAATCAAGTATCGATACTTGGAGTAATGACTAGTTTTTTTTGAAGTATAGAACTTCCCAAACTTGTTTCTAACGGCTAGTTTTTTCTCTCCAATGGTCATAAATAGTAATTTAAGGTTTGGAGAGCTATTTAAACATCACCAAACTCAAGGGGAAGTGATTCTTTGAATTGATTGAAAAATCCTTTGATCATCCAATTAAATATATCTTAAGGATCCAACATTTGTGAGAGAGTTGAGCCTTCAAGCTTCAAATTTCAAGAGAGCTTCCAAGTTCACATTTCAAGCAATCAACTAAGTCTTCAACAACTTGGAGACAAGCTTCTTCAACATCATCAAAGAGCTTCAAAGAGATATTTGCTTTATTTTAAAAAGCTTTCATTTTGTATTCTTACATTTATACTTGTGCTTAAATTATTTTATTGAGGTTGTTGGTGAGCCTTTATGAAAACTAATGGAGGTTGTTGGTTAGCCTTTATATAAAAATCAACAAGATTGTTGGTGAGCCCGTAAAACCAACTAGGTTGTTGGTCAGCCCGCAAATTCAACAAGATTTTTGGTTAGCCCGAAAAATCAAAGGAATTTTGACTTGTGAGCCCGGTGAAAATAAGTTGGGTTTTGATTAGTGAGTCCGGAAAACTAATCAACTGTAATCTTGGTTGATTATAATTGAATTCCTAAGGAGAACTTGGGGATGAATGTAGGTGCCTTGGAGTGTACCGAACCACTATAAATTTATTGTGTTTGTGATTGTTTACTTCTCTTTGTTATTTGCTTTGTATTTATATTATTATTTTCACTGCATATTATCTTGATCACTCAAACACTTTTGAAATATACAAGCTTCTGTTTTACTTAAATTGATTCATTGCTTTTAATTGGCACATACTTGTTTAAATTTTTGAAACCCAATTCACCCCCTCTCTTGAGTTGCATCACTGGGCAACAAGTGGTATGAGAGCCCGGAATCCAAAATTGTTGGTATCTAAACTTGGTGCTTTGTAAAGAATCCAATGGTTTTGAGTTAAAAGATCATGACAGTCCTAGAAGGTGCTTGTTTTGCTACAGGACATGCAATTAATAGACCACCATTTTTCAATGGCTCTAATTATACTTTTTAGAAAACTCGCATGCACGTCTATATTCAATCTATTAGTTATTATCTTTTAAAAGTTATGGTTAATGGTCCTTCCATTTTGGTTAATGGCATTTCCATTCCAAAGCTCGAAAAGGATTGGAATAAATATGACATTAAGCAATCTGAAATTAATGCTAAAGTAATGAACTTGCTTTATTGTGCATTGGACTCTAATGAATTCAATAGGATCTCCATATGCATATCGACGAAGGAGATATGTGACATACTTGAAATTACTCATGAGGGTACTCTTCAAGTAAAAAGTACTAAAATTAACATGCTTGTTAATTCTTTGGAAATATTTAAAATGCTGCATTATGAATCTATATTTGATATGTATACTAGATTTATGATTGTTGTTAATAAATTAAAAAGTCTTGGCAAAGTCTATACTAATGCTGATTTGGTTAATAAAATTATTAGATCTTTATCAATATCATAGGATCCAAAGATAACGGCGATCCAAGAAGCCAAAGATATTGATACCCTGTCTTTGGAGGAGCTTATTGGTTCACTCATGACCCATGAGTTGAATTTATGGCATAAAGAAGTGGTTGCTGATCAAGAGAAGAAAAAGATAATAGCTCTCAAGGCCAAAAAGAAATTCTAGATAATGATGGCAACTTGGAGCGATAGTGAAGATTCTAGTTCGGAAGAAGAACAATAAGTTGCCAATCTTTGTTTCATGACAAATGAGAAAGATGTATGTGCTAAAAATGAATATGAGTTTACCTTTATGAATTATATGATGCATTTAATGATCTTATGCATGAATATAAATTATTAAAAATTGAGCACAAGAAATTAAAAGGCATGTTGACTCCTTTTCTCTTGAGAATACCAATCTTGCCAATAAAAACTATGATTTAAAAGCCAAGATTGATATTTTGAAAAATGAAAAAAGAAAAATTTAAAGAAAAAAAAATTTTGAAAAAAGAAAATGTTTATTTGAAAGATTTATGCAATAAGTTTTTAAATGAGAAAAATGATTTATTCAATGAATTAGAAATTTTAAGAAGACCCAAAATTTTTGTCTCAAATGATGAGCTTACAAAAAAAAACAAAGATCTTGAGTTGGAAAACAAGAGTTTCTTTGCTTCTATATCTTCAAAGACTACTTATGATAATTTAGGACATAAAGTTTATATTTGTAAATTAAGAAAAGTTTGGATTCCAAAAGGAATCATAGTTATTAATCCTAAAAGATCCAAGAAAATTTGGGTACCAAAATTATCCACTTAGTGTGTTTTGCAGGAATGTCTTGCAGCCCAAAAAAAAGAAAATAATTGAATAGTAGCTGTACAAGACAACATGAAGAAGTGGACAAGGTACATTTTTGAACAAATGATAAAGGAAGGATTTTCCATATTGGTAAATTCTAAACATCTCCTTCCATATGAAAAATGTAGTTGAAATAAAACTTGTTATAATTTATCTTTTTATTGAATATTTGATAAATATTGTAGTTAATCATTCTCATGTTATCAGTCATTTTGAAAAGTATTTTATTTATTTAATTAGAATCAAGTTCAGACTTATAGTCATTGGTTGTAATCATGATCTTATTGATTTTGATGAACTTCATGCACTCATGATTAAACTTATGATTATAAGACTTTAACTTGATTTTGATTAATATATTTTTTAATGATTTCAAGTAAAATATAATGATTTCTTTTCATTAGTTTTCATAAAATGTATTCAATTTTATATTCATGCTTAAGCTAGAAATCATTTAGAACAAGGATAGAACTGGTAGTTAAGAGTTATATTTAAGAAGAAAGTTTTCATATTGATAAATCATTGCTCCAGTAGCTAGACTTGGTATTAGATTACTTCTAGCATTTGTATGGATATCAAATCATTTCAAATAGATTTTAAATCATGCTAAAAGTTTTTAAATGATCAATCTCTTATTTTTTGAAGATTATGTATATCTTGAAAATTCAAATCTTTGATTTCAAACTTAGTATATATGTCTAAAATTATGATGCTTGTGCATTCTTGTTTTATTCCTCAAATGAATGCATATTTTTAAGGAAAAATAACTTTTAGAGGGAGCATCCAAAGATTTATTATCATCATTTACATATGATGCTTTCAATATTTTCTTAATATCATGCTTTACTTATATTGCTCTGATACTCCTTCTTGATATCAAATTTATTTTCTTTGAGGGAAGTTACATTCAAATGTTTTCAAGATTTATTTCATTAAGAATCTTCGAAAGAATGAGAAAATTAAATTATTATTTTTTTTGCATATGTATGTCATTTTGTAGTATCAATATGTATTCAAGGAGAATAACATTCAGGGGGAGCAAAGATTTATTTTAAAAGGGAAAAACATTTTGTTCTTGAAAATACTTCGGTATCAGATTACTTCATACATTTGTATGTCATATTTTTAGTATCAATATATATTTGTTATCAGTTTATCAGATTCATGCTTTATTGATTTTGATATCCTTTTTGCTATTCTTTCCACCTTATCCTCACTTTATATTGCCTTCCACCTTTTTCATGATGACAGAAAGGGGGAGAGATATATGATAAACATGAAAAAGGGGGAGAGATATGATAAATATGAAAGAAATGGAAGAAAGCACAAAAAGGGGAGAAGAAAATAAAAAGTTGTAAACTTAAAGGGAAGAATTAGTAAGGGAGAGAAATTTGAAAATTTTGAATAAATTTTGAAAAATATTTTTAGATCATATTTTGAGGGGGAACCCTATCTTGATCTTATTGCAAATTTTTTAAGTTTATCATGTTTATATACTTAAAGATTTTGTCATCATCAAAAAAGGGAAGATTGTTGACTCTGGTCTTGATTTTGATGAATGACAAAATACTTAAGTATATTTGAGTAATTATGTGTGTTAAAAGTGTTTATCAGATTCAGGTATTCAAGATTGAGAAGCTTGTCATTTAGTTAAAGAAGCTATAGATTTTCAAGTTCTAAGGGCTTTGGAACATGAGGAAGATCTTAAAGAGCTTAAAATTTTAATTTGAACAAGTTTCAGCATTGGCACACACAAGTGTCGACTCACAGGTTGACTCAAGGCCCGAGACCAAGAAAAAGATAGAACATGCTGATTTCTGAATTTTTGCCTTGAGCTGATTCAAGTGTCGACCTAAGTGTTGACTTAAGATGTCAACTCATAGAAATGTCGATCCAAGTATCGACTCATAAGTCAACTCATGAACAAATCAAGTATCGACACTTGAAGTAACGGCTAGTTTTTTCTGAAGTGCAGCACTTCCCAAACTTGTTTTTAACGGTTAGTTTTTTCTCTCCAACGGTCATAAACGATAATTTAAGATTTGGAGAGCTATTTAAACATCACCAAACTCAAGAAAAAGTGATTCTTTGAATTGATTGAAAAATCCTTTGATCATCCAATTGAATATATTTTAAGGATCCAACATTTATGAGAGAGTTGAGCCTTCAAGCTTCAAATTTCAAGAGAGCTTCCAAGTCCACATTTCAAGCAATCAACTAAGGCTTCAACAACTTGGAGACAAACTTCTTCAACATCATCAAAGAGTTTCAAATAGATATTTGCTTTATTTTAGAAAGCTTTCATTTTGTATTCTTACATTTATACTTGTGCTTAAATTATTTTATTGAGGTTGTTGGTGACCCTTTATGAAAGCCAACTGAGGTTGTTGGTTAGCCTTTGTATAAAAACCAAGAAGGTTGTTGATGACCCCGTAAAACCAACTAGGTTGTTGGTCAGCCCGCAAAATTAACAAGATTTTTGGTGAGCCCGAAAAACCAAAGGGATTTTGACTTGTGAGCCCAGTAAAAATAAGTTGGGTTTTGATTAGTGAGCCTGGAAAACTAATTGGCTGTAATCTTGGTTAATTATAGTGAAATTTCCAAGAAAAACTTGGAGGGTGGATGTAGGTACCTTGGAGTGCACCGAACCACTATAAATTTGTTGTGTTTGTAATTTCTTACTTCTCTTTGTTATTTGTTTTGCATTTACATTATTATTTTCGTTGCATATTATCTTGATCACATAAATACTTTTAAAATACACAAGCTCCTGTTTTACTTAAATTGATTCATTGCTTTTAATTGGCACATACTTATTTCATTTTTTGAAACTCAATTCACCCCCCTGGCCATTCACCCAGTGGGGGATGGACATCCTGGGACCATTTCTTCCAGTGTCTGGTTAGTGAAAATACTTAATTATCGCCATTTCACCAAGTGGGTGGAGGTTGAGCCCTTGGTCCGGATCATCGAGGGCAAGGCAAGGTCATTCCTCTAGAAGTCGGTCATCTGTCGCTTCGGGCTTCCCCACACTATCATCATGGATAACAGGCGGTAGTTTGATAACCAGGCATTTAAGAAATTCTGTGTCAACCTGAACATTTATCACTGCTTCACGTCAGTAGTTTACCCATAAACCAACGAAGATGTCGAAGTAACGAATCGAACTATCCTCCAAGGGCTCCGTATCAGGTTAGATGAGGCAAAGCATTGTTGGGCTAAAGAGCTATCTAGTGTATTATGGGCCTACCACACGACACCTTGGGTGGCAACGGATGAGATGCCATTCAGCCTGGTCTTTGGCATAGAAGTCATGATCCCGGTCAAGATGGGCCTGCCCACACTGTGGGTGCAGTAGTATGATGTAGCAAGCAATCCGGTGTGCCTCCTTAACCTCGACCTGCTAGACGAGATGAGGGACAAGGCATGGCTTCGCATGGTGGCATACTGATAGTGAGTTGCTCGCTATTACAATTCTCGCATGAGACCCAAAGCCTTCCGCTTGGGTGACCTCGTCCTAAGACGTGCGAAAGTTTTCCAGCCAGGCCAATGCCGCAAGTTGTCCCCAAACTGAGAAGGTCCCTACAGGATTGTCGAAGCCTTATCTCAGGGAGCTTACCAAATTGCCAAACTAGAGGGTGCTCAATTTTCCCGGAAATGGAGCACTGCAAACCTGAGGATGTACTATCAGTAATGTAAGCCCTCCACTTAACGATGAAATGAAATGCTCCTTTGGTGGCACGGTTCGTCTCTATCTCTCCAAAGCACACTTATTCGTTAGACCCTAGGTCAGGCAAAGAAAATCGGGAGCCTCAATGCCCTGCACTCAAGCAGGGAGCCTCGGTGCCTCACACTTATCCATCGGACCCCAGGTCAAGTGAAGAAAGCTAAGAGCCTCAACATCCCATACTCAAGCTGAGAGCCTCAGCACCCCGCACTTATCCGTCGGATCCCAAGTCCGGCTAAGAAAGCCAAAAGCCTCAGTGCCCCGCACTTAAGCCGGGAGCTTCAATGCCCCACACTTATCCATTAGACCTCAGGTCTGGTGAAGAAAGCCAGGAGCCCTAGTACTCCCCACTTAAGCCGAGAGCCTCAGCACCCCACACTCAAGCCGAGAGCCTCCATGCCTCGTACTTATCCATCGGACCCCACGTTTAATGAAGAAAGTCAAGTGCTCCAAAGTCCCACCTTCATCCGTTAGGCCCCAAGTCTAGTGAAGAAAGGATGAAATACTTCACAGCATCACCCTTGCTGGTGATTGATTCAGCGGAACTTGCATCTGCCTATCCAATTCAGGGTTAATCTTCATCAACTATTGGGCAAAAAGGGTGCGGCAGGACTCTACCAGGCACCGCCACCTTCGATGATCCACCCAACTCCCTCGATATCTGGCCGACGGTCTTTGTGGCGGTCATGCACAAAAAAAATAATAGAAAATAGAAAAAGAAGTCCATATCTAGAAATAAAAGACTTCATTGCATTATTAAAAATGAGTTTACATACAAAAGAACTTCCCGACAGGCCGGGAGTTCGATAAAATTTTTCCAATACAAAAAGAAATAAAAAAGCAACAAAAGAGGTGGCAGGGTGGCCTCAAGTCAACCGTGGCTTGGAGGTCGATGTGCCACCCGCTCTGATGGTCCTCACAGTGGCCTCTATCAATGCCCCTATCTCAGCCATTGTCTGTTAGACAGCCTCCCTCATTGAGCTCTGTCGAGCCACCACTGCGATGGCCGCGACTCCCTGGGATGCTGGGGGCGGAGCTGGCAAGGCAACCTCGATGGGTCTACTTGTCTCGGACTGGTGGGCTTTGCTAGGGTAGCTTCGACAGGAGGGTCTACATCACTCGCATCCCCTTCAGGCTCAACCGGGATGACATCATGCAGGTCCAGGTGGTGGAAGAGCTGCACCATCTTTCTCTTACACTCCTCAAAGCCCTTGATGAAGGCATCGCAGATAGCTTCCCGTACCTCCTCCTTAAACTTTGCTGAGGTCTTAACCACTTGACGGAGTCGACCACATCCTTCCTCACAGCCTCCATCACTATAGTGGCGACGGTGGCCTTCTCCTCGGTCGCCACAGCTCGCTCCTCAGCCGCATTTAGCCACACCTGGAAACCCTGCAGCTACCCTTCCATATGGAGTGAGTTGGAGGTAGCCCTGGCAAGTTTCTCTTCCAGCTGAGTAGTGTATTCCCCCTTCTCTACTAGCATGGCTTCGTGGTCCTCCATGCACAGTTTGTGGTCTGCCACAGTGTCCCGAGTCTCCCCGAGTTCGGCCTCCACGCCTCTCACCTGGGCCTCCAGGTTTGATAGTTGCTCAGCCAAGACTTTGGCCTTCGCCTTAGTGGCATCGACCCTGCTGCGGGACTCTGCATCCTACCAGAGTAATGCCCGGCATGCATCCTTAATTAGGAACGTGTCCTGGATTACCTGAAGCACGAAGCAAAGAGGAACCGTAAGCAAAAAAAAGAGAAGGAAAGAGAAGAAGAGAAGACTTACAGTGGGAGCTAGGAGAAGATCTCGGTGATGGTATCCCCTAGCGTGCGGCCGGCCCTCTCACGCTAGTCCCGAGGCTGCAAGATAAACCCCAGTAACCACTCCACCAGGCCTACATCGAGGGTGACCGACTCATTGGATGGCATTAATGCAGGCCCCCTGGCCACCTTGGGGGTAGGAGCCATAGACGAACAAGGCCTCGCTAACTTCGATCCTGCTGGATGGGGCTCTGTCGCTGCATCGATCGCAGGTGGAACTGGACCACCTTCCTGCTCGAGCACGGCGGTGGCCTCGGGGAACGGAGGGATCTCCACAACCTTTAGAACCTCCGGAGGAGGGGGCTGAGGTGCCCCCTCCCTCCGCTCGGTGCCCTTGCTGGGCCCCGGGGTCGCACCCCCGATCGCATCTATAGCTGGTGCCAGGGTGCCCTGTACCCTCTCCTCCTGGGGGTGGGCCGAGGGCTCCTTGCAAGGCCTCTACTCCGATACCTCGCACAGCTGCTTCGCCAGCTCCTTCCATGGCCTTGCTGACGATGACCGCTTGCAGGTCATCTGTTTGAGCCAGTCGATGAAGAATTTTATGTCTGCATCAATAAAAGAAAGTATAGTTAGTTATCGAAAACCATGGGAGGAAGCATATTTCAAATCTTACCTAGGGACCAGATCGAACAAGTTTTGCTCGGAGAGGTCCCGCCTGCATGGAACCTTCGAGGTGATGAGTTGATTGTACACCTCCTGATCGACGGGCTCCACCGTAGCATTCTGTTTGTGGGAGCGATCGGGGTCACTCCAAACCCAGTTTATTTTCTCAATGGAGATGAAGATGAACTTGCTCTTCCATTCCTTAGTATAAGTGGGCAGGTCAAACTCGAGAGTCGCAGGGTGGGGGGCTACGAACCACCACCTCATATTAGTGGGGTGGCATTTCAAGGTAAAAAGGGCTCTAAAAAGAGAGAACCTAGCAACTACATCGTGAAAGTGACACAAAACTATGAAGGAAGAAATGGCCATAAAGGAGTTAGGAGTTAGCTGGGCCGGGACTAATCTATAATGGTCCAGGAATGAAAGAATAAAGGAAAGAAGGGGGAGCTGGAGGCTGACGAGGAAAAAGTCTTCGTACAAGGCAACCCGGCCCGGCCCGCCTGAGGTGATCCACTCCCTCGGGTCCAGGACCAAATCCTGGATGGAATCCGGAATCCTATAGATGCCCCAAAGGTAGAGGGTGTCCATCCTCATCATCGTCAAGGTGACCCCAGACGGACTGACGATGTCTAAGCTTGAAGATGGAGGGGAAGGCAAGTACAAGGTATTGGAGTCCACCATCCGTCGAGGATCCCGGGGGACTCTAAATGGAACATCCTCCTCCTTGCTATCCGAGGAAGGAGGCCTAGCCCATGACGGCTTCGCCATGCTGGGGCAGGACGAGGGATGCTCTTGGGGATGGCATCCACTCCTAGAGGAACTCATTGGGAAAGAAAAGAAGAAACAAAGGAAGGAGAAAGGCCAAAAAACAAGGGACACTCCCTTGGTGCAGATCGAAAGGGAAGGAAATGGAAAAGGGAGACTAACCTGCAGAGGACTCTAAGTCGAGGGTCCCGAAAATAGGTATGGAGCTTCCCTTTTTCTTCTCCGTTCCTCCCTCTCTGCTCGAAGGTCTTTGAAATGAAACGAAAGGATGAGCCATTTATCTGAAAGAGACGGTGAAACCCCCTTTGGAGCTGAATCGATTGATTGATGTAGCCCTTTGCTCTGCCAACCAATGGGATTTGGATGTGTGTCGACCCCTCGTAGAACGAGGTGCTTCGATTCACGGAACGCTGCACCGAAAGATGTGAAGATGTCATTTTGCATCATCGCTCCCACTGACATGGCATCCCTAGTTGGCATCTACGCGATCCGTGAATTGTTAGAAACAGCGACATTTAATGACGCGGGCATGGAGGCCCTCTAGGTAAGCGGCACCATTACTCCCTTGAATCCAAACCCAAGAGTCATGATGTACTCAGGCCTTCGGGAGTGGGGGGCATCTGATGTGACAAGCCACTGACATGGCACCCACGTCATACACAACTGGCTGACAAGGTGGTGGAGAGCACCACTTGGCCCGTCCAAATCGAGCTCTCGGCTGAGGTCGAGCTCCCGTCCGAGGTGAGCTCCTAACCAAGGTCAAGTTTCCATCCGAGGTGAGCTCCCAATGGAGGACGAGCTCCCATCTAAGGTGAGCTCCTAACCAAGGTCGAGCTCCCATCCAAGATGAGCTCCTAGCCGAGATCGAGCCCACATCCGGATAAAGTCCTTGAAGGTGAGGAGGCGCGTCCCCGACCATAGCTGGGAAGATAGCATGAAGTGAGATACAACTCCCAAAGGATTAAGATGAAGGAGATCCGGACTGTGGCATGGAGGCACGATGTTATCATCCCCACCAGACCAGCCGCGACTCTCATAGAGGCGCATGCTCCACCGGGACCCCAGACCTGCAGCATGCTGCCCGCATATTTTGCATGATGCATGCTCTACCGGGGCTCCATGTCCTGCAGCACGCAGCCCACACCCTCTGCAAGGCACGTACTCCACCAGGGGTCTAGTTCCTGTAGCACGCACCTGCATCTCCTACAAGAAGAGTGCTCTGCCAGGGCCCCAGGCCCTACGGCATGCCCTCTATACCCCTTGAAAGTGAAAGTGCTCGATCATGGTTCAGGACCCTATAGCACGCTACCTGCACCCTCCGCAGGAGATCGCTCCACCAGGAGAACAGGCTCTGTAGCATACTGACTGCGCCCCCTGCAAGAGGACCTTCTCCCTGGAACTGGTCCAATGGGGGCTTTGACAAACTTGTATCCCTTCTACGGGGGACACTCTGGAAGAGACATCCAACCAAGGCTCCAGACCTGGTCTGGCCAAATGAATTTATATATAACGGTAAGAGGGACCTCCAGGACAAGGGGCGAACCAAGAGAGAGATGATAATAGAGCAAAGGCAAAGGGCTAAACAACGAGCAACATCCTAAACTCCCGTTTTCGTATTTCCTTCTATTATGTTTTTCTCTACGCGATGGCATCCCAAGCCTCCACCATGGAGGATCTGTTCCTTTTGATCGCCTTACTGACTTAACCGTCGAAGTGTCCTCACCAGGATCCCCGGTCCAGGTCTCCTCTTTTTTGCAGGATTGATCGACTGCGAAGATATGAGGACAAAGAATCCGACACTCCCGAAAAGGCTAGCTCATCCAGGCCATGTTAGAGCTGCAGGCCATGATGATCTAGACGACAATAATAATCTCTTTCGAAAATCAAAAGATCAAATCCACTGCTCTGGCTCCAACAAGATCATTGCAGAGCTCCAACAATAGTAGTAGGTCTCAAATCTAGCTACCACTTCATCATCCTCCTTGGTACCAGTGCTCACTCTCAGTGTTACCGTCCATGATTGCCAACAAAGAATCGTCCATCAATCCCTCGTCCTCAAGGTAATAATCTGCTTTTTAATTCTTTAGTTTTGATCAACTCAACAATCTTCCTTATTTTCCTTGAAATTATTTTTCTACCATTTGTTATTTTGTGTTTATTATTGATTGTTTGATATTTGTTGTTTAGGTATATTGTTTGTTGTTTGTGGATGCTAAATAAGTTAAACAGATTTATCTGATCTATTTGTTAAGGTTAAACCAACATGTTAAACTAATAGATTGATCTGATTTGACCTAATTTATTTATTAAACATGCTAAGCAGATAACCCGTTTATTAAGTAGTGTAAGTTTAGTTTTTAAATTATGACATGCTAAGGTGATTGCTTTCCCAACCTCAATTCTCCTCAAAATAAAAATAAAAATATAAAATAAATCTTGATAAACATTAGCGTTTTTTTTTTTTTTTTTTACCCAAACCGGATAAATCCGGCCCTACACATTTGCCCCCCTTGCCTGTAGCTATACTCTTGCACTTGGCAACTCGAGGCCATAAGGAACCAAGATTTGCCACTTTTAAAACCTCGCATAACTCGCCGTCCATTCACAAAAAAACACCTATTACAGACCTGGGAGAGACGGACGCTTTGGTACCCAATGGTTCCTAGATATGGTGATAGGTAGATGCATCCTGAATGATAAACAGATGAAGTTGAAATCTTGCACCCACGTCAAAAGTCATGCTCCATTTTCAGCTTTACAATGCTACATGCACCAGCATCTTCCTGATTAACCGTGGCAATTCTTGCGAGCTGCGTCGCCTAAACTGTGTGGCATCTCTTGCAAGTTTCATCCCTTCGCCTTTCGGCCTTGATTTCTTTCCCCATCACAGCAGCAGCATTGGGCTGCTTTTCAACTGGAAGAGATGAGGGCAGCAGGAAAACGAGCAATTTGATTATCCTTGCTATAATCCTGAACACCAACAGAGCATCAGGGCATTACATATGTCCCACTAAATATTGCGCGCTAGTTAAAATAATGTACCATCTGGCCAAGCTCCATGTCTGTCTGAATTTTAGTCTGGTCTTGAGCTGAATATTTGTTTTGGTTTGGACCTTGAATAAACTTGGTAAATTCTTGCCAACTTTCCCAATAAGAACTCTGAATGAAGCACTAAGCTTAGGTTCCTTCATGGTGCATACATTTTGCCACTGCTATATTAACTCACCTTCATCTGGGTCACCTGAATCCAGAGGAAGGCCCTCATTCTGCAGCTGGGTATTAAATGTAAGCCAAAAGCCTAACCAGCTAATCACATCCATTTCTGTGTGTCTACATGCAGAGTAGCTAAAGGGTAGATATGACAAAAGAAAGGGGTCCAATCACTCACCCATGGCTGGACATCTTCTTTCTTTGATGACGAGGCTAACAGATTGCCACCATCTGCGGGAGAGGCATCCCGGTATTCAAGGATGGTCAGCAAGTACAGAATAGCTGGACATTCAAATCAGCAAATATGGCTCTTTGATGTCTATTTCGATTAACTGATTTTAAAACCTTTCCTGTATCTTGAAGTATTCAAATCTTAATAAAGCTTCACTAATTAGAAAAGATAGACAACAGAAGCGGCTAAGACACCATAATCATAGGAAAGTAACCAAGAGATTGAACATTAACCCATTTTTGTAATATAAACAACACATGTTGGTAATTACTGCACGGCAGCTGGTTTCAACCTTGGATGTGGCTGGAACTCCAGTTACATTATAAAGAGACATTATCTATACATGGATGAAATTTACGTGACCAAACATGTATTACCAACAATCCAACAGCAATATTAATTCATTATACCATCCAAGAGGGAATCCAGATCTGGGGTTACAACAACACGCCTATCAATGCTACCAAGAATGCAACAGTGCTTCTCTTTAGTGTTTATTGCTGCAACTTCCTGAGGAAAGATGCAGTTCACGCCTGGAGAAACCTGGCACCATAAAATTAAGGTTAGAAAATGTATTTCAGGCTAGTGCCATAGCTTGGAGCCGTGGAATCTCTAACAAACAACTGAAAAGGCATGCAATGTACATGTGCTAAGGTACATAAAGCCGCTCTACACTGCAAACCTATATTCCAGTTTCAAAGCTATTGAATGTGACAGGGTGCTTAAACAGCATTAGGCCATTGGTCCAAGGAATGCCTACAAATTTGGTACGAGCATCAACAGCATGGCCAATGGAAGTGTTTCCCATTGGGATTATAGATATTTCAACTCAGGTAGGGCCCATCAAAGCGAGAACTCTTCAAGAACTGACCATCTGAAAACTATGACCATGCACTTCTGTCTGGTCCTACACGAATCCAGTGGATGAACCATGACCACCAGATATACCATAGTAACTCAACTCTCAAACCTACCTTACTGATACATGGCATCTGTCATTGACCTGGAATGAACTCTATGCTACAACTCCCAATCTCAATGATACCCTTCCTGATATTAAAGAAATGCAGACTCTAAGATCGTGGTTGAACTGTACTTACATCAAAAAGGGTGTCTCCAAGTTTCATCTTAACAATGCCACTCTTATACACCATCATTTTCCCCATGAATCCTACAGGCAGATCTTGCAAACCACATCCCTTCTCCAAGGCACTCTTCTGTCGTGTGATCTCTTTCCCCCTCCCACCAACAGCAGGGAGCTTTTCACATGGAAAAGATGCAGGTAGCTGGAAAAAGAGCATCCGTGGATTCTCACTTTCCTCCTGCCATAGCAAATAAAGTCAAAATAAAGTACTGCATATATCCAACAAAGGAGTACTGATAGGTACAGACCAGCAGACCAAGCTCTTCAGCTGGCTTAGTACAAGTCTCATTTTGAGTTGAACTTGCAGAAGCCTCCCCAAATTCCTCTTCATCAAGAACTTCTGTAGGCAATCAAAGTTTGATATGATGAGCAATCATTTTTCAGCAAGTTCTAAGAGCTAAATAAAGATCTACCTGGATCTATGTCATCTGACCTCCTCAAAGGAAGGGTGACTGGATAATACGAGTCCTTTTTCTGCAGCAGCAAATGCAAGCACAAACACAACAATCCCTTGTTTTTATCAAGTTTTAATGCAGAAATCATATAAGAGACAGAATGAACTCGTCACTCACCCATGGCAGAGCATATTTTTTACTTGATAATGGGGTGACCATATCACTGCTATCTGCAGGAAAAATATATTCCATTGTTTGAGCATGGTAAACTACTGCTAAGTCAAATCAGAAAATGAGATGGTTGTTGAACATGGAACCTTGATGTTTGCTTCCATCAATACTGGGACCTTGATGTTTGCTTACATCAATACTGCTGGGAGAAATGACAAATGACCTTGCAGATGTTAATGTACCTCCATTGATGTGCATAGGCTCCACTGCAAATTAGAGGATTTTAAGTACCTCCAATACTGTAACATGTGTCGGTATGGGAGAGGCATACAAGGTACCAGAATGGAGCCCGATACCAGGACTTAAAACATTGATTTATGTACTAGTTTCTTACACGGAGTCAAACATATAGCATGCAGAATCCAAAGAACAGATGAGTCTGGGAGGCTATAAGTCATGCAATTGAGAATAAAGGTTAAATAGCAATTAACACATGCAGGTACCGAAATGTCTTACAACATGTAAAACTGAGGTCATGAAATTCAGATGGGTAAGTAATTAATTGATATTCCAATTATAATACCATGCGCCATTATCCATCTTTGGTGCAAAAGAGGATGCTACACAAGGGTGAGAATTGCTAACCAAAAGATAATCCATCTTTGGTGCAGAGGAGGATATTAAATGGGGGTGAGAATTGTTAACCAAAAGAAAAACCAAACCCACATTTCCCCCCCCCCCTCTCATTCGGCCTTTCCAAGAGTCGAAAGTATTTTTGCAGTATATTGGATTATATCTAACGACTTGAGGCCAACTTGCAATCACATTCCAACAGGCACATGCAAGATCAATCCCTCTAAAGATCAGCTTGTGAAAGAGGGGCAACATGAGTCTCTGGCTTGGTAAAAGATTGATAGTGTTCCAAAATCAAACTCTTGCTTTGAATGAAACTTTGTCCTTTCTTTGAACCTCCTGTATATCCACTAATCATAACTTTGAAGTGCTAATATAGACCTATGGATACCTGCTTATCTTTCTACAATAAATAAAACCATAAATAGATTGTCCCACTTTTAATAATCACATTTGAAGTGCAAAAATCTTGTTGTTCAGAAAGGAACCAAAATTTTAGATGGCCACCGGGAAAAGCACCGATTTCCTTCTTTGCATACTGTGTTCATAAGAAAAGTTGTACAGAAATATGTTGAACTAATAAGAACAGTAATATAACAAAACAAGCCCAGCAATGACTTAAAA
Source organism: Areca catechu (assembly GCA_021397845.1). Classification (NCBI taxonomy): domain Eukaryota; kingdom Viridiplantae; phylum Streptophyta; class Magnoliopsida; order Arecales; family Arecaceae; genus Areca; species Areca catechu. The sequence continues at coordinate 43,147,751 of CM038047.1, read as the reverse complement.
GATATAGCTGGATTCTGAAAATTCAAAGTTCTTGGGCAACAGACATGGTGGCATGAATGGCTTTCAGTTAAGGACAGTGGACTTGCTCAAGAAGACAAATATTTGATACATCAATCACTTTCAACTAAACAATTTGAAGATATTTTCATAGTTATGCCTTTACATTTTTGATGTCACAATATTCACAACTCCATTAAATGATTGCAACATTTCTTAAGAAATAAGTTATATAAAGCCAAGGAAATGAGCTTCTACATTAGAAAGATCATGGATATTCAACAGTTAACAAATGAGATGATGAACTTTGATTATAAAGCCTTAGCCATCAATTCAAGTTAGGCCTTATCAACCTGCTTACATCCTATTTCCAAAAACATGCACATTCTTGAAGATCAGCATCTTCCATTATCTTTCCACAATCCCTGTCCACTCTTATGTAGCCTCTAGGTCTTTCTTGCACACAATCACAAGTCTATGCAGTAAAAGTTCTTTATCATTGCTTCTTCCCCTATTTGTGTGACTACAAAGCTACCACTAATGCAATCAACTTTTATAGTGTTTTTTTTTTCTAGTTTTACCACACAATCACCTTAAAAATTCAGTCTTACATCGCATTTTAATCCATACAACCTTGCTAGGCATACCAATTATCTTAATTTTACTCATCTTCTTAGCATGTAGTTGTAATAATCTCCAACTTATTAATCCTTAACATTTTCATTTTCTGAACAATAAGGATTGATCAATGCATTAATGACACAAGAAGCATTAAAACCCTTAATATTTAATCTCTATTACCTAGTATTTGATGCTTCTTACTTTCTTTTTTAGGAATTGTTAATTATGAAGACTTAGTCACATACCGACTAGCAGAGGTCCCCAACATTTATAGTTACCAAGCCCAAAACGAAGCCCGAGTCTAAGCCCAAGCTTGTCATGTGCACATCCAAGCTTTAGGATCACAACACTCAATGAACAGAGAATATTTCATAGCAAATTTGGATATGGAGCAAACATAGAAGGGGCGTGTGGCCACCATAAGCAGCCACAAGCGAAGCACAAGCAACCACAATCAAAGCATGGGCTGTCACGGGTCCTTAAATCTCCAACATTCATCAAAAGATGCCATCCAAAGAGAGAAGGGCCAAAATAAGAAAAAGAGTGGGTGGCTAGGGTTTTCGGCACTAGGGTTTGGGGGTGCCAAAGCTAAAGTAAGAAAGAAATGAGGTGCCAAAGCAAAAGAAGAAAGAGAGGGGGGCGTGAAGACCAAAGAAGGAAGGGTCTTGGGCACCAAAAGGAGAGAGGCCAAACAAAGAAAGAAAGTGGGTGGCTAGGGTTTTGGGCGGCCAAGGTTTGAGAGGTTTAGGGGGGCTAGGGTTTGTGAGGCATGAGGACTTTGGAAAAGCTATAAAAAGAGGGGTTTGGGCCGCCCGAAGGGAGCCATGTAGACATTGTAGAGAAGAGAAAAAAAAAAAGAAGGGGAGAGAGATTGGTGGCTAAGGTTTGGAGGTTTTGGGAGAGAGATTGGAGTAACACAAGGAGAGAGGTCTTCTTCAGGTCCTTCCCCAAGCATTCAATGAAGATGGAGCTATTGACGGCAGCGAGCAAGATCCATCCCATGATCAGCTAAACTTCTCGTCCTCGGAAAAGTAGATGAAATCTTTAAGCCTAGATTTGTATTTAATTTATGAATCTTATTGTATATTTTTATTTATGCAATCAACTACTTGAAAAATTGTAAGGCATATTTGTTTTTGAATATTATTGAATATTTTGCATGCATGGATAGTTTCTATGATTTTATTCATGCATTTAAGTAGTAGTATTTATTATTTTGTGATACATATTCTTGAATAGCTTATGAATATATAGAGATGAATTGTGATATGAAGATACGATTTGTGCTCGGCAAGATAAACTATATTGAGATCTAAATTATAAATTTATCTATTATTCACCACTAAGGTTTGTAGTTTTTAGTGGTCTCGATTGCTTTGATTAAAATTACCAATATGGTGCTTAAGGATAGGTTTGAAACCCTAAGACACTTTCTTTTATTTGATTTTCCTCAACTTTATATTTAATCAATTTATTTTTCTATTCTTTCTTAAACCCTAAAATTCTTGTTATTTTATCATTATTTTTTTAAAATAAAAACAACTTAGCCCATTGGTCCCTAAGGATTCGACACTTGATCTAACACCATTCTACATAATAGTTGAGAGCCGAAGTCAGTTTATCTTTGGTGCTTGCAACAACACCAAGGACAATATGGTAAAAGCTTATGCTTTTGTAAGGCTGGAATTGGGTCAGGCTAGCTTGATGGGCTTTGGGCCGGTCTAAAATTGGGTCGGGCTTCGGGTCAGGTTTCAGATAAACCGGACCGGACTTCGGGCCTTATATTAGAGCCCATTCAAATTTTGGGCCGGGCTCGGGCACCCCTTTGGCCTGGCCCGGACCGGCCCGAAACCAACCCAAACTAAGCCCGACTTGAACCCGGCCAAAGTCCAGTTCTCTTTTTTTCTCTTCCCGTCTTCCCAACTCTTCCTTTTCCTCTCCGTTCTCTCTCTCGTTTCCAAGTCCACCGCGGCATCACCCTTGCCACTCGATGGCGACACTGCCCCCCAGCTCTGATCATCCTCCCCCGGTCAGCACTCGCATGGTCATACCGATGACTGCCACCTCGGCTCCGATCTCACTCCTCTGGCTCTGATCTCCCTTTCTCGGTCCCGATGCTCGCACCCAACGCCCCCACCCCCTGTGTGGGCTGGGCTCGGGTAGGGGAGTGGCCCGGTTAGTCCCGGCCCACCTCCAGCCCTAGCCTTTGCACATCTTATTGGCTATTGATAACTTAACTAAAACCTCAAGTCCATATATACTACCACTGATAGCATTTAATATGCTTATTTTTAACCATAAATTTATAATAATTAGCCTCCAAAGAACAACTCCATATTCTCAGAAGTTACATGCTCATGTAGCATTAGGTGCAAAACATTACTTAAATGTTACGTAAACAGAGTGCCATGCCTCATGCCAAATGTTGATTAAGTTATTTAATCATCCTGGAATATTTAGCGCTATCAAAACAACATGGATTTTTTATGAACACTCAATTTCAAGCTAACAATGGCAAACATTAAAGTATAGCTATTTAAATTTGCATTAAAATTCACAGTGATGTTTCTCCCATCTGCCTTTCCCATATAAAGCAAATTATGCTTTGTTTCTTCTCCAAATTACTGTCCTACGCACACAAGTTGCATTATCCTGACTACTGTTTAATTAAAAATTGATAAAGCTAGAACCAAGTTTTTACTGTTTCAATTCTTTCTTACAATAACTCACACCTGCTAAGTCTTATTGGGAAACCTCACTTATCCGAACTGAAAAACCACTTTGACTGAGGTCTTAAGCTTTTCAAAGGGCTCATGTTTTAGGAGCCCGCTACCATGAAAGGTACCCGGCAAGTGCAAGTAGTCTACGAAGCTAAGACATTCCCTAGTGGTTTGATGGAGTGCTTCAAAAACTACTTTGCTTCTGGCTCCACTCTAAAGTATGACATTGATGATGGGAAGATCATCACTCTGTCTGGAAGATGACTTTTCCCTGATCTGAGGATCAAAGGTACAAACTGACCTCTTTACACACAGACTACTCTAAATCAGTCAACCCTCCTTTTTAGCACATGTTGCTTTCAAGATAATCAAACAAAGTTCCTGCGACTGGTTGAGCATTTCCATTTTAAGCATTTCCACTAGTGGCTTCACTGAGAGTAATAACATTTATGCTCTCTTTGAAATTACTAACATTATTCCTCTAGCAGCACTGTGACACTATTATATCCAAATGACTATGAGTTTTTCTAATCATGTTTCTTTTGCATTTACTTACCTACACAGCACATTAGAAGCTAAATTGAGATGAACAGTCTTGGCAGACAGCAAGTTCCTAGTCCTTGAAGATTCCTTCTCTCCTCACAGTAGGTATACATACTCGATCAATCATACCTTTTGGATAATAGGCATTAGCGATACCCACAAAAAAGCTCCATACAATGCCAAGTTCCCTTGAGAATAAACATTCAATCTGCTTTGTTGATTAATAGATGGTTTGTCTACTTAGTACTTACCTTCTGATAAACAAATAGCTGTGCAAAAAATTTTCATGGTTCATTAATGTGCTTCACAGCATGCACCAAACCAATCCAAGCCAGGTGGTTCAGCCCATACCTCTGTCCGCACCCCCTCCTCCCCCTCTTTCATGTCAACCAACACTATCACCCTTGAGGTAAGCCCCTCTCTTCCCGCCCTCCCTCCTCTCTTCCACCATCTCCTTCCCCCTCCTGGAAAGACCCATTCTCTCTCTCTCTATCACTCCCTCTCCCTCTATCCCTCTGTCCCCTCTCTCTCTCTTTCCCTCTCCTCCCTCTCCCCCCCTCTGTAAGCTCCTCACTCCCCCTCCCTTCCTCCTCTCCCTCTCCTTCCCCTTAGTTTGGTATGTCCTAGCTTGGTATGGTAAGTACTAGTATTGAACTGAAATAGTTGCTGGCCGACATGAATCCCGGTACTAGTTTGGAGAACCTTGGTTCCTCGTGTTAGCCATGAACATCTACCATATTATCTTCAATATCCCCGAATAATAATTGCTTAATCTCTTATGTTTCATCTCCTTTAAGCTCCTAGCCAACATGCATATAGATTAGACCCGTGATCCCTCTAACTTGTATTCAAATATTAGCCTCTGTATCTTTCTTGAAGATTCCCTCGTCGGGGGAAAACGGGAAACATAAAATCACATCTTATGCTAATCAAGATCACATATTTGCACAATCTCACATTATTATGAAGGTTGATTAGCATTTGCATGTGTTAATTTCATACTTGGCACCTTTTGCAACAGAATAAAATATACAAAAATTTGTGTCATGATGTATTATTCATTTTTGTACCCCTACTTTTCCACATAACTTCTATGAAGATTTGGCCTATTTCAGGAAGACTTATGGAACCTCAAGCATCTATTAATTTCTGCTTTTTATTCCACTGTAAGATAAAGGAGGCAAGCCAGCAAGGATATAGAGAGGTGCTTCATTATTTATATTGATTATCACATATGTAATACATTTAGGTCAAACATTGCATCCACAAATTATATACGGTTATTTTCTATTGTAGATCCCTCAGCTGTACAAAAAGGACTGCTTCAGTTAATTTTACATATAATAGCCCATCCAATATACAGACCTTAACATCCTCCTATTACTATATGCATTTTATGCTCATATGCCCTCTCTCGTTCTCTAATATTTTGATCTGTAAGTAACTCAGCCTTATATCTTTTCAGAGCATTCTACCATAACTCTCAAGATTACACACCCGAGGATTCACATACACCACCAAAAAAGGTACAAGGACAACAAAAGAACTTATCCATATCATTACATAGATATGCATTCAAAATTTAGCTAGATGGTCCACATAATTCAGCCCGATCTGCTTAACATGAGTAAAAATAGTGCCAGTGTATAAAAGTCTAAATCTGAATTTCAGTAACCAATGTTTCTGCTTTTCTGCCAACACCCAGTCAAACCAAACTAAATTTCAACATTAGCATATCTAAACAACAAAAAATAACAAAAAAATAATGTGCATCGGCCACTAGCACTAGTGTATTAATAAAAAAAGTTTGTATGCCATGTATCATGTACTTAATTATAATTTTTATACATTGAAGCAGGCACTGTCATGTTATGGAGTTGTCCCATTCCAATTCTTTTTTTCCCTAAGATGACATAAATCGCAAGAAACATACAACTTATTTCATCAGACCTCATTCTTGCACCCACTCCACCAGCTAGGCTAGACGATTGAGCTAATACCAAAGAACTAGTAGACCATTAAAAAGAAAAGCAAGCATTTACCATGTTGTGTGAGATAATTGCCCTAAGCAGCTGAGTATGACTTCACTAGTTTGGGGCGCTTAAAGGATATGTACCAACAAAAGTTAAGTTCGAGTTTTCTGACAAGCTGGATCAGCTTATAGGCAGGCATATGACACAAGATTGAAACCAAACTGGCTGCTACTACCATTGATGCCAATGTATTGAAATTAATATTAGCAATATCTATTTTTTCTATTTAAACTATTGATTATACTTTCTATGTGTGACCTTGGGCCTGGACTAATGCACTAGAACATAAGTATAAGGGAAGGGTAAGCTTGGTTGAATATGGCTGTCATTTTTGAAAGACAACTCTTTTGCACATTTGTTGATATGAATAGGTCAGATTGGATCCAACAAATGAAGAAGTAAAGCATAGCTTAGCTTAGTCCAGAATCATCTTATTAACATCTGGCATGTCCCGACATCAAAAGTTTGGTGAAGGCTCTCTAAAAAAATGAACAAAAAGAAACTAAAAAAGACTTGAAGATAACAAATACAATTTCATGCTTCCACCACATATTAGAGATGACTATTAAAAGGTCATGGCTTATTCAACACAATAATATGAATTCCAGAGATGCATCATACTTACACTTTCTTGGAGTCTTGGCAGATTTCCTTCCTAAACCTTTATGAGACAGCTGAAAACAGAATAAACATTAAAGACTTTGAGAAAGCTAAGTCTGATAACCATGTAACATAGGACAACACAGCAAAAAACTGCAAGCACCTTCAATCTCTGCAGCAGCTCCTTGTCAACAATATTTTCTGCTTCATTCAGTGGTTTCCTATCAATAACATGGCAAACAGCAAGAATTTTAGGATAAATGCCTAAAATGAAGGGCGACACTACAATTTGCAGCAAAACTACAAGAGAACAACATGTCGGTAATTGCAGGCTTTGCTGTTTTACGAGATGGAACTTTCGGTGTAAACTTCAATGGCTGCAAGGAAAAGGAAATGTGGAAGCATGTGAAGACACAGCCGATATGTTCATTTTGTGATTAAAAAAAAAAAGACTGATAGAGAAAGTAACAGACCTTTCTAGAGGGGACTTCAGAAGTTTTATTTGATTTATCTCCCATCTGTTTACTTCCTAGATCAATGCAAAAACAAATTGAGAATCAAGTATGGAAAGGTGCAGATGGGTTAGAGATTGTTCTAACATCTTAGCTTTAAGAGTAGGTGCATATTACATTAATATCAGTTAGCACTTAGCACCATATGGCAATATATTACATTAGCTTTTAAGTTTTCCAAACATGAAGCTCATTCTGAAATGTCATTAGCATGACAGTATGCCACAAACTATCCACACAACAATTCATATATTAGAAAACAAACAACTTGATTCATGGTGGATGCTAGAAGATCAATATTGATTTCAGGTGCTCTTTTATGGATTTTTTTTTCCTTTTCCTTTTTGGTGGGTGAAGTATGTATACAAAGGTGACTATTTAGAATCTCTAATGCTCCTCTACTTCTGTTCATTTAAATCACATGGGCAATCATAAAAAAGGATAACATGCTTGAGGCATGACCAAACTACAACGAAGTTTATGATTTTTTTTTTAACAACTTCTCGAATGTATATTAAGTTTTTGCATGGAAAAACTTAGTTTAAACATATATAGCATGATCCTTTTTTTTCCAATAACTGCATGGACTTTCACCAAGCAAGAAAATCTAGCCTGAAAGGCCTGTTACCCATTTTTATCTTTCATGTGGTAGGTGTATGTATCATTTATTAAGTTTCCTTTTGAATTGTGAAGTCTTCACCTAATGAGTGAAGGATACTACTGGATGCACAGATTGTTAACCAGCTTCTTAATTTTGCAGGCAACTCAGCATGAAACAAATTGCAAAAACATTCTGGGCATCTAAGGTGTATGTGAGCTCAAAGTTAATGCTTCTTAGTTTGCTTTTATAGCGTGACCTTTTTACAAAATCATGATATGAAGTAACCGCCTTATCAAATACTTAAAAGTAGATGACCTGCAAATGGCATGCATTATTGGCCTCAGCTTTTCGGTGCAACACATGGAAGCAGCTATTAGCAGAGACTACAGAGGCAAGTAGTAGAGTTGAGCTGTTTTGGAGGCACAGCTTCTTTCTCATGTTGCACACAAACGATTAGCTGCCGAAACCCTCCCAACACATCACAGTGATGAACAAGATATAGATTTTTAGCAGCCACATAAATCAAGATGCTCAGCTTCCAATAATCCAAGAAAATAAAAAAATCACCACAATGTTCAGCTTCAGCCCCAAAATACAATGACTTTTATAATTTCCAGACAGACCAGGAAGTGGAAAATTACATTCTAAATCAACGATATCAAATTAAAATCAACCGAGAAAGAAGAATTATCTGAGCAAGAAATCATACCTAACGACAAGAATACTCGAACAAAGAATTAACCTCTTCCAGCTATCAAACATTCTAGGGAAAAAAAAGGAACAAGAATCCAAAACCAGTCCATCAGCATCCGAATTGAACGAAATATCCATCTAATTAGCGCTAAGAACCAGAGAGAGAGAGTACCAAGCCCTTAGGCAGGAGCCTTAGCTGGGCAAGAAAAATAGCCTCTGGTCTGAAGATATGGCAAGAGGCCTTTCGAAACGGAGGGAGACGAAGGTAGTAGATGGAAGAAAGAGGATCTGCTGCGATTTGAATGGCAAGCAATGGAGATCGGGAAGTGTTTGTTGATTTCTTTATTTGATGTACAGTGTGATTTGCTGCAATTCATGTTGCATTGGATCCGCTCCCGTGAACCAACGGATATTTAAATCTGCTTTTTTATCCTTGCTTTGGAGTCCGAACCACCGCCCCCTCGGCCAACCATCGTCGTTTTTTTTTTTATAGAAATAATAATAAAAAAAAAAGGGACGGATCCCCTCTCTCCTTCGGGAATTGTTCGATTGTCAGAGTAGCAACCGCCCTGTCTCTAATCATGTGTTTTTAAAAATTTAAATTTAATCGAGTCATCCATGGGTCCATGTCTCGAATCTTGATCAAAGAAAAGCAGATTGCATCTCTTCGCTGCGCTACTGCTATAGTGGCAGCCACCATCGGTTAGATGGGAAAAACGGAACTGAGAACGGGAAATAAGGAATCGGAGATGGAGCGGGAACGAGAATCGGTAAACAGACATTGGCCATTAAGAGTAACGCTATAAATATGTCGAATAATTCGTGATCCGACTCAACCCAACCCGATCTATTTAAATCAATTTAATTCATTTTTAGAGATTCATGAATCTAGATCAGATCCTAAAATTATATCCATTTTATTTCCTGGATTGAATCTGAAATTATTGAATTTGGACCCGACCCAATCCGACTCGAATATACTAATACTATTAGAATCATACCTATTTAGAATTTTAAATTATAATTTAAAATCTATATAAAATTTATTTTTAATATAAAGATAGAGTTGTAATTATTTTTATATCTTAATTTATTTTAAAAATAATATCACCAGTAATATATTTTATGATTAATAATAGTTGGTTATGTAATTTTTAAATATAATTATCTATATTTTATTCGGATCATATCTGGATCTAAATTTTTTAAATTAAATCAGGTTATTTATAGACCCTATCCAATCTGAATAGTTATTATATTAAAATTTTGGTAATAAATCCTCTGATCTAATCCAATTTTTAATAAATTAGATCTGTATTAATATTAAAATTTGATAAAAAAAAAAAAAAAAAGGTTGGATTGAGATCAGTCATGATCCAATCTATTTGCTTCCCTGGTTAAAAGCTAATATCTTCACGTGCTCTCCTATGCATACCCATCTCATCATGATTTATTAACGTATTTACCAATGGAAAAAATATTTTTATGGCATGTTGGGGATAATACTGTGCAAGTGAGTCTTTGTGCACCAGCTCCCGTGGAAAAAAAAAAAAAAAAAAAAAAACACCGCATAGCGCCATGTTCCTGCTTCTTAACATAATACTATAATTTTATTTTTTAAAAAATAAATAATAAAAATATTTTTTATAAAAAAATTATGATATTCATTAATTTAGACTATAATATCGGTGATCGACTCATAATATCATAAAATCAAGAAGTATTTTTTGCATTGAAAAAAATTCAAAACAAGATTATGACACCATGTTTACAAAAAATATCATACAGAAAGATATTTTAATCATTCAAATATATATTTAATTCTATATTTCTTTTCTTGAAAATTTTGAATGATAAAAATATTTTTTCTTATAATATGAATATGGTATCATAATCATGTTCATATAATGTCATAAGATCGAGGATATTTTCATTATTAAAAAAATTTTAAATTTTTCAGTGACAAAAATATCCTCGATCTTATAATATTCTATGAATATGGTTTTAATATCATATTTACAAACGGGTATCATAAAAGAAAGACATTTTCATTATTTCAATATACATTTAATGCCTGCAGTTTATTTTTTAAAAAAATCTTGAACGATGAAAATGCCCATTTCTTATGATACGTGTTTCTTATAATATCCGTTTGTGAATATGGTATCATAATCATGTTCATAGAATATTATACGGTAGAGAATATTTTCGTTATTAAAAAATTTATAATTTTTAATAATAAAAATATTTAACTTTATGATATCCCGTGAACATGAAAATATCATAAGCCAGCTATTGGATATCATAATCCAAGTTAACGGATATTATAATTTTTTTAAAAAAAAGATATTCAAGTTATTCAAATTTTTTAATGAAAAATAAAAATATCTAACATTAAATATATATTGAAAAGTAGGACTTATATAACCTTTACATAGCTCAATAATATTTGATGGTATTTTTTCTACACCGCTCTCGCTGGATAAAGTATTATTTTTCCTTGCAATCCCATGAAATTTACAAGAAGATAGACTAGACAAGACTTATTTTACAATATTCAAAATGGCTCAGCCTAAATCTCAAAAAAAAAAAAAAATCTCCCCCATTCTTTTTTTTCCATCCTATATTCATCTCGTTAAAATAAACTAAAAGAGATCCAATTAACACGTTCTAAATTTGATCTCATATATATATATAATTGATGGGCTAAATCCGACTCTTACAAGAATTTTTGTCTAATTTTACAGCAACATCCAAATAAATTCTTAATTTGCTTAACTGAGTAGAGTTCTTACTTGCTCTCGTTGTCTTTTTGTTGGCACTAAATGTGAAACTTTGATTTACGGTTTTAGTTTTCTTTATAGATGACAATTATTTTCTTTTATCCTAATAAAAAAATATTTAAATGAATGCAGTGATTGCATAAATTATTTTTAATTTTTCTTTTTTTCCTTGCATGCAAGCAAATTATTAGCATCTCTAGTTAACTAACCGATTAACTCGTAACTTTTGGTGGATATGGAAATACTTGGAGTTCAAATAGAGGGCATGGATGACATCCGCTTTATGCTATTTCAATATTTCTTTTTCTTTTTTTTCAAACCACAGCCAAGCAAAAGGAAATATTTTTTTTATTAGAATACGTTAATGTGAGCGAGTAAATATTGAGCTTGATTTAGACATATAAGCCTTGACAAAGTCTTGAGATGATCATAAACTTGACAAGTCACCTGGTTTATTACTAAATCATTAATAAAAAAAAAAAAAAGTAAGTTTTTTGGATAAAAAAAATTATGAGTAAAAAGTTAAATTATTTCTATTCCTTTTGTACCAAATCTATATATATATATATATAGCTTTATCAAAGTGCTCTCTCATACCAAAACATCCAGCAAGAACATACAATTATTATATTCAAGCACTTTGTCGAAGCCTTTACCTAAGCAGGTCAAATTTTACGTGACAACCAAGATAATTAGGCAAGATGCAATCCAACGGACAACAAATATCTATTAATCACTATAAAAGATAGAATTACTTGTAAATAATTTTATTTTAAAAATGGTTTTGATTCACATAAGATTTATCACATATTTTGATATAGAACCAAGTAGGCTACAAATCAGAAAACTATGATTTTTTTTTTTTTTTTCCCCATTCTGGGCTACTACCACGATATCATCTATATGAGCTGGTGAGGATGGACGACAAGGATAGAAGTTCGTTTCCTCCTGACGTCCATGTAACAACCATGGTGACAATATCCTCGCTGGAGATTGCAGCCTTCTACGTTAACAACCACGAGGGAAGAAAATTCATTAAACTGGAATAATAAATTGACATCAAACAATCATGATTTGGACGTCAAATTTAACTCTGCGTTCCGATTAAGAAACTAGAGATCAAACTGGAGATCATACGGAATTCGTAACCACCATTCTTTGAAACCCAGACGAGTAAAATTCATTTACCAAAGGTTGTGGAGCTGCTAAGACGATAGCCGGTTGATAATACGGTTGAAACATGATCCAGCAGTATTCGATTGATAACTTGATTAAATTCAAGAATTTTTCTGGGAGATCAGGATCCCCTCTTTGTTGTCCCAATTCTACCGGCCGTCATCTTAGTAAGAATTTTGAATTTTTTTGAGAGATCATGATCCTCTCTTCATTTTTTTTGAGATCCTCTCTTTGTTGTCCCCATTCTACTAGCCATCATCTTAGTGGTGTTAGGTTGAACATTATCTGGTAGGGAGGTCTACAGGGATAGCTACACCGGGATTTATCCTTCCATCTCTTTTTCTTTATCAAAAAAAAAAAAATTCTGAATTTCTTACAATAATAATAATAATAATAGATTATTTCTAAAAAGGGTGATGGTATAGCGGGAGAAGCGAGGATGGAGATCTGATGGAAGAGGAGGCTACGCCTCCACCACCTCCATTGCCCAATTCCCCTTCTAACCACCACCACCACTTAGGCTCTCTGACCTTCCACCGCTATAGTTTGTGGAAGGGGGAAGTGGCGGTAGTGCACCGGACATCAACCGAATACCACGATATATTTTAGGATCATTACTTAATTTTATTTTAAAAAAATAATGCAGAAGCACCGAAGCAAAAACCCTTCTTGTCAAATGTTACTTTTTGCAAGCAGACAGGAGAGCAGAAGGATAGAAGAGCATAAGAAGCTGTGGCATGGAAAATTTGTTTCTATTAAATGCCCTGTGATTCACAACAGAGTTTATCATAAAGTTGGCCATCTAGTGTAAGAAGGCAGCCTCAATCAAAATGAAAGAATACTCATGAAACCGAGTCCCAGCACATATTCCTTGTAAAAGGCTCCTGTTGTTTTCAACATCTTATTCTGCATGCAACCAAATATACCTTAAATGAACAAGAAAAAGAAAGTTAAGGGGCTTACAGCATATTGCCATATTGTGCCAGGAAAAATAGATGCTCCTCAGAATTGGCTTGTTACCAAGAATCACTTGCTTTGCTGAGTATTAGGGTCAAAAATATTTCAAAAATCATCACATTAAATAAGATTTGAACGATGTTTTTTACATCCATGTTGTTACTAAGAGAGAGTTTAAATATACAAAAATATATTTTTTTTTCTTAAAAAAGATTATCAGGCAGAGCTAATACAATAAAACAGTGCCTGGATTCTCTACCTCTCTTGAATCACATCAATTGGAGCATGCTACTTTAATTTTAGAAACATTTGTCTCGTTATCAATCAAGTCACTGGATATTGCTGAAGGTATTTCTGACACTTCAGAATTTGAGAGATAGCTAGCCGGGCATTTTGATAGTCCAACACAGTTGCTCTTTCATCATCCAAATCAAATTTTAAGCTTTCTTCGTTGCAATCCTCCACCAGCGCACACAAATGTTTTAGATTCTCAACCTCCACACCATTTACTTTCTTCGCTCGATCACCATTTATTTCCTGCTATTATATCCATTAATTAACAAATATGGAATCATATGGTTGCAGCGAAGAAAGCTTAAGATTTGATTTGGATGATAAGAGACTAATCATGCTGGACTATCAAAATGCCCGGATAGCTACCTCTCAAATTATGAAGCATCATAGAATACCTTCTGTAATGTCTAGCGACCTGATTGATAACCAGACAAATGTTTCTAAAATTAAAATGGCATGCTCCAAGTTGATGTGATTCAAGAGATAGGTAGAGAACCCAGACACTATTATATTGTATTAGCTCTGCTTAATAATATTTTTTTAAAAGAAAATATTATTTCTGTACATTCGAACTCTTTCTTTGTAGCAATATGATTATCGAAAATATTGCTCACACCTTATTTAATATAATGATTTCTGAAATATTTTTGATTTTAACACTCGATAAAGTGAGTGGTTCTTAGTAACAAGCCAATTCTGAGGAGCATCTGTTTTTCTTGGCACATTGATGTCAGCCCCTTAACTTTTCTTTTTCTTGTTTATTTATGATACACAATGATTTAAGATACCTCTCGAATTCTCGAATTCTGAAGCCTCATAGAATACCTGCAGTAATATCCAGTGACCTGATTGATGACCAGTCACCCTGTAACTCAGACAGCCGCTCATATCCTGCATTAATATCATCCATCAGGACCTGAAGCATAAAGAGTTGTAGATAATCATACTGATGTCGACCATGATTCTAAAAGCAAAGGCTAAAATAAAGAAAAAGGGGAAAAAAGGGATCACCTTCCTAAATCAGTGGGCACTACAGTGGTTATTCGGGAACTTCAGCTACATATTATAACTTTCATTGTTACATCAAATTTAGCACATCAAGTAAAGAAACTTAATAAATGGTTTCATACCTGAAACATAAAAAGAAAGTAAAAATTCTATATATTTGTCTAACACATGACCAGGTCAAAAGGGTTGTACATAAGGCTAGCTGACAGGTTTGCTTGCATCTGTTTCAAGTTATCACAGTTTTTCCCTGATCTTTTTCCTTAAATTGTATCACACCAGATAGGTTATTCATATTTGACAAGAGATCATGAATTTCTTGAGCTTGGGATGAATAATAGAGCAGTTAGGGTTGTAAGAAGGAGTTAATGCAGAGGCAGATATAAACCATGGCCTAGCAAGATGTCAAATCTTAATGAAGTTGTGAGGCTGGCCCGTCTAGGCCGTTAGGGGCTGAAGTCGGCAAGGTCTGCTTACTTCAATTTGAACCTAAAAAAATTCAAAAATAAGGACTTTGTCTCTTGCTTGTCCAAGTGATAAGCTCGAAAAAAGTTGGGATGATGGCTATGGTTGCATGGGAGAAGGCCGGTGGAGCGACGGGGTCTACTGAATTCTCGAATGACCAAATTTATCCACTAGGAGATAGAGTTATCTCCTCCAAACTTATCCTTTAAATCTCTCTCCACACTATCTCTAATCGAGTCAAAATCGAGCTCCACCGCCTTCTTCACCATCCCCCAGGGCCTGCCGCATCTTCGCCATCGTCGGTAACTCTTCTCTCTTCCTTGATTATTTTTTGTGTTGCAACAAGGGGGAACTCTTTTTTTTTTTGGTCTCTCTATTGGTGGATGGACGCCATCGACTATGCCATCCCAACCCCCTCTCCGTCCGGTCATGCTTTGATGAACTACCACCCTGAACCCCTCCCCCATTCCCCTCCTT
This sequence comes from Areca catechu, assembly GCA_021397845.1. Classification (NCBI taxonomy): domain Eukaryota; kingdom Viridiplantae; phylum Streptophyta; class Magnoliopsida; order Arecales; family Arecaceae; genus Areca; species Areca catechu. The sequence continues at coordinate 43,132,274 of CM038047.1, read as the reverse complement.
TCTTGGTTCTTTAGGACTATGGAAGATTGATTCGGGCTGAGCCGAAGAAGAGAAAAAAAGAAAGGGAGAAAACATGGAAAGAAGAAAAGAGAAGAAAAGAAAAAAAAAAGAAAAAAGAAGAAAAAAAAAAGGAGAGAGAAAAAGAGAAAGAGGAGAGTAAAAGAAGAGAGAGAAGAGAGAGCGAAAGAGGAGAGAGAAAGAAAAGAGAAAGAGGAGATAGAAAGATGAGAGAGAAGAGAAGAAAGAGAAAGAGGAGAGAGAAAATAGAGAGAGAAGATGAGAGAAAGAGGAGATAGAAGAAGGGATAGAAAAAAGAGGAGAGATAGAAGAAGGGATAGAAAGAGAAGAGAGAGGAGAGAGAAAGGAAAGAGCAAAATAAATAAATAAGTAAAAAAATCTGGACGACCCTTTTCATGATTTAGGCTGAGATCCAGACATGACTAAGTGCCACTTTTTCTATGCTAGTTCATTTTTTAAAATAAAAAATTAATTATATAATTAAATTATTTTGCTAGAATTATCATTTCCTTCGTTGACAAAGAAGCATCAGAGTTAGGACTCGAATTCGTAATACATTGATAGAATTATTTCTGATAAATTATCTTGACCTTTAGTATTCTGTGCCATACTTGTTATGTTTAAAAGATTAAATTATTAATATATTATATTTATGTTATCAGTATTATGGAATGTTGAACATGCATACTTGAAGATGAGTTATATTGGATTGCATAAAAATGTAATGTTAGTTGATGTTAATATTCTTTGGTCTAACTATAATCACACGAGTTAGGATCTAAATTCCTTCCAGATCTCTAGTGCGGCGATCATTGGCACATATCCGATGGACAGTATATATAGTTAGGAGTTGTTTCTTTATGGGCCTAGTCATGCAGGGCGATCACTAGCACATGCTGAGGATGCATATTTTTTTATGTGATATCAGAGCTAGACTCCTTCTAGGCCTCTAGTGGGGCGATTACTAGCACATGATTGATGAATGATATATAGTCAGGATCTAGTCTCTTTGGAATTAACCATGGGCCTATCGTGGCCATAATCAAAGGGACTATGAGAGTAAAGTAAAAATAGATGGCTATCCATGGTTGTGTTGATTTGAAATATATGGTAGTCAAATGTACATATTAAAAAATGGTGTTGATTATTTTGCTATGTCTGATTGGATCATGTATGTAGATTATTGTTGAAATATTTAACACATAAATTAGATGTTATGTAACTTATTGAGCCTATAAAGTTCACTCTTTGTTTTTTGTATTTATATTACAGATTCAGAAGGTCATATGGGCATTGAGACCGGTCAATAGGGAGCTTAGGATTTAGGTGTTATTTTTTTAGTTGGTTACATTTATTCTTGGATTTTTAGTTGAATTTTGTTTTTCTTGTTAGTCTTGATGGAAAAATTACATTATTAAATGAAATGCTTAGTGAATTTGTATTCCACCACTGCCTAATTATTTATAGTAGAAGTAGGCTTTACATGTCTGATAGGATCATATCTTAAGGAGATGCAGCTGTTTGTCATATACCTGGTTTGGGCCTCAAGCCGGGGCATGATAGATTTAGTACTATTAGAGCAAGGTTCAAAAATCCTATAGTTTAAAATAGATAGTGAGAGTAGGATAGAATTAGTTAGGATATGATTAGATAATTTAAAATTACTAGTAAATTAAATTTTGTTGAATCTAACTTTCTTTTATAAAATATGTGAAAATAGTTCAAACCCAATCCATAAGGATGTTCAATATTGTAGAAAATTCACATGCTGCAAATACGCATCGCACTCATCCAAATGACCCCACCTCTCGAACCTTTAGTGCCTGGCAGACTCGAGACATCTCCCTTACAAATGCTGCTTCTCAGCTTAAGGGCAATGTTTCTCTAGCAACTAGAACAGCTGAGCTGCTAATATCTCTAGGGCAATTCGTAGTCCATCAACATATCAGGATGAGAGTCAAGCAACTAGCCCTACTTGTCAGCAACATGATGCTCCCAACAATCTAAAAACTGTCAATTTTGATGGTCAGGTAGCAAACCTCATATAGGCTCTAGCTGGATTTATTCAAGAGATGCAACCTGCAGGAAAATAAAGGTGGTCAATCTTTCAAGATGGATTGGGAGACTGGTGAATTTAAAAAACTAGTACCACTTAATTTTGAAAGTTCCACTGAACCTACCAAGTCACTAAAATGGTTTAAAAATATGGAAAAAGCTTTTGCTAGCATGGAATGCATTGATCATGAGAAAGTCTGTTTTGCTGCTTATCAATTGCAGGGTGAAACTTTTGAATGGTAGGAAGCTATCAAAAGATAATATGTATTGATAGGCCAATCACTTGAGATATATTTCGTTAAGAATTTATGGATATGAACTTTCCTGAGAACTTCAAATTTGAAAAAGAGAGCAAATTTACAAGGCTGATTCAGAAGAGTATGATAGTGATCCAGTATAAAGCTAAGTTTATTGAGTTGTCTTATTTTACTCCGGATCTAGTGACTACAGATGGCATCAAAGTGCAGAGATTTGAAAAAGGGTTAAGATCCAGGATCTGTGCTGGGTGAGGCCAATATAATTAGTCTCATATCGAGATATAGTCAATAAGATGAAAATTGTCAAGCAGGAGATTGACAACATGCAACAAGAGGGGAAGCGGCAATAGAGGAAAATGTCTAGGTCTGATGGATATTAGAGTGGCCAATCTTCTGGCAATCAATCAAAATAACATAATGCACCTGGGAAAGATAGTGGACCTCAGTAGAAGAATTGATCTCATTATTGTTGCCCAGTAAGCAACCCAAGAGGGGGGTGAATTGGATTTCTAAAAAATTAAAATGTTTACTTGCAAGAATAAGTGCCAAATGCAATAAATAATTATGAGTACTAGTGTGAGGTGAATTAGAATGCTCTTAATGAGTATGCAGCAGAAATGTAAATGCAATAAATAAAAGAGCAAGAGAGAGACAATCAATCCATAAACACAATCAAGACATAGTGGTTCGGTGCTTTCCAATGCACCTACATCCACTCCCCAAGATTCCCTTGGAAATTCATTATAATCTCGACTGATTATAATCGATTAGTTTTCTGGGCTCACTAATCAAAACCCGACTTGTTTTCACAAGGCTCACAAGTCAAAACCTCCCTTGGTTTTACAAGCTAACCAAGAACCTAATTGGTTTTAAGGCTCACCAACAACTTCCCTTGGTTTTGCAGGCTAACTAAGAACCTAATTGGTTTTCAAGGCTTACCAATAACCTCCCTCGATTTTGTGGGCTAACCAAAAACCTTTACAACAAAAGATAAGGTTTAAAGTAAAGCAACAATAAAAGCTTTCTAAAGTAAAGCTGATTTCTCTTTGAAGCTCGGTGAAGTTGCTTGTCTTGAGCTTGATGAAGCCTCAATCAATGATCAAAAGTTGAGCTTGAATGCTTCTTGAAGGCTTTGAATGCTTGGAGACTTCTTTTTGCTTGATGGTTTTGATCACAATGAATGGGAGTGAATGCACTTGTTTTTTCTCTTCTTTTCTTGTTTTCCTTTTGTTTTTCTTCTTCCTCTTGTGTTTTAATTTGATTTGAAACACTTAAATACAATCCCAAAGCCTCAAAACTAGTTTATAGCTGTTAGACATAAAAAACTATTCGTTGGAAGGCAAGAGGGCCGAGTTCTGCATTTGAAAAACTACTTGTTATTGTTCCTAGAACTCCAAGTGTCGATACTTCAACCTTGTGAGTCGACACTTAGGGTCGACACTTGCATTCCATGAATCGACACCAAGTTCAAATTTCTTCAATGAAGCTCTCCGAAATTCTCAGGTGAGTCGACACTTGAATCGATACTTGCAACCATGAATCGACACTTCAGGCAAGTCTTCATTTCAGCAAGTTCTATATCCAAAAATTCTCAGGCGATGAGCCGATCCTTTAGTCGACACTTTGAGTCAACACTTGACTGGCATGAGTCGATACTTTAGCCGTGCCATCTGAAACACTTTCTGTGTGCCGGCTTGAGTCGACACTTCCATTGTCATGAGTCGATACTTGAGCTGCGAGTCAACACTTTGAGTTGACACTTGACTGAGATTTCTTCAAAATCATTGAACCCATACTGAAATCAAGTTATGCTTCATTATTTAAGTCCTTTTAAGTAATCTTCAAGTTTTTAAGTCCATTAAAAGTTGGTCTTTCAATCATGGAAGGGACTTCATCATTTTTTGACAAGCAAACAAAGCTTATTGAATTTGGTGAGTACCTTTTTCTATAAGCATACTTTAAAGAAATAGTTAGTACTCAACTTATACTTAAGTATTTTGTTTATCATCAAAATCAATAATGGAGTCAACAATCTTTTCCTTTTTGATGATGACAAAATCTTTAAGTATAAATCACATGATAAGCTTTAAAAAGAAAATTTCAATATGCATAAAGCTTATTGCAGTAAGTATTCAAATAGAGAAAGAAAGTTTAAAAACTCATTTGAATCAGAATTGTACTAAGAGTATCAGAGCAAAGAAAGAGGAATGAAACCCATGTATCATGATACACTAAAAAGAACATGCTCGAGGATAATAAATTCAGCACGGTGAGTATAAATACTCTCCCTCAAGAGGAGATTTAAAGAATATTTCTTTTCAAAAAGCTTTGCAAGAATTGAGCAAAACATATTTTGCAAATTAAAGGAAGGATTGCTCCCCCTCAATGCACCAGAAAAAATTTTCAAAGATCTTTCTCAAACATAGATACATATCACTTTCATCTTTTATACTTTACTTCAAAACTTATCTTCTAGCACAAGAAACATAAATGATATTTATACTTACCTTTATTTTATAACTTTCATTTTATCTTTTATACTTATTTCTCTCCCTTTTTGTCAATCATTAAAAAGGAAAAGAGAAACAAAAGCACTGAAATTAAGTAATGCAATTCATTTAGTCAGAGAAGATATTAAATCATTCATTCAAAGACATAGATATGAACTAGAAGATTTCAATCATTCAAAATGTTTCATACATTGATACAAATTTGATACATAACATAGAGCAAATAAAAATAAATCAGTAGCACATAAATGTAAACTAGCTAAACATAAAAAAAAAAGTATCCTAAGCATTATCCTCATCATCTGAGAATCCAATCTCGATCGGTCCTGTATCAGTAGAAGTACAAGATCGAGGCTACATAGATCGAAGATCACGAAGACGGGTCATGGTCGGTCTCGATGGAACATCACGATGACCATGTCCTCTGCGTCTAACATAAGTCCTGTCTCTATCTGGAGTGGAAGAGGTAGAAGCTATGTCAGCTGCAGGAACAGCACAAACTGTAATGGCCAAAAGAAGAGGGGTATGATCAAAGATAGGATCAGAGTCAAAATGATGGAAACCAGGAGTATAGAAGCCTAGTTCCCGAATAAGGGAAGACGTATGCACTGATGAAGAATGAATGACAGGTGTATCAAAAGATGTATTAGATGGTGGAATAACAGGGGTATCAATAACTGAAGGTATAACAGGTGTAGGTACAGGAATGGAAGTGTGAACATCAGGTCTGGAGAGAGGAGTAGGTAGAATAGGAGTTTGGAAGGATGAACTAGATGGATCATGAATGGGACTCATAGGAGGATCAGTTGCTGTCTCCGATACTGGCTCTGTCATCAAATCTACCAAGTCAATATCATCAGAGTCAGTATCATCCAAATCTGGTCCCGATGCCGGTGGTGCTAGAACTGAACCTTCTGGACCAGAAGTATCAGGAGCACTCCTCGAAGAGGGTCTACTCAAAATGGACAGAATGACAGAGATCCCATCTCTCAGTGCTCGATGGCTCTCTCTCGTCTCTATATGAAATGAGTCAACTCACTGACGAATAATAATCAACTCAATCTCAATGCGAGCGACCTTGTTCTCTAGACTCTCAAAAACTTCAGGGATGTCAGACCGTGCTAACTCAGGTTGAGGAGCTGGCTCTGGTTGTGCTACAGGCTCTGGCTGAACTGATGGCTCAAGCTGTGCTTCAGATGTCTCTCTATGAATCTTAGAAGGCCCTGCCTCACTCGAAAGGATATGCTCCTCCTCCACTGCATCCTTATCTCTATCAGTAGCCTGTCCAGATATACACCGTCTCCACCAACCTTTGACAAGCTGGTACCCCATCCGGTGAGTCAATCTGATGTCATATACATCAGTGTGTAGCAGCTACCGATAGGGCTCACCATCCATCACTACACCATAAGCTCTAAAAAGTAGAGTCAAGCCCATCCCATAGGGCAAACACAGTCTCTGGCTAATAGATGCCTCCGTCAACTGATATACCATGAGTACCGGTAGGCATATAGGAGTGTGCTGTACTAGAGAAACTATCACCAACAGCTCTCGCTCTGTGACGAAGTCAAAATGATCGATCTTCGGTAGAAGGATCTGGGCAACAATGTGATGCAGCAACCTCATCTTAGCTAACAGTCTCGAAGCTACCACAGTGGCTCCCTCAGGTAAGTCATCTGTCTTGAAGATACAGCGGAGACCATTGAGTCTATCCACTAGACTGTCTACAATAGAACCTGTCATGGATATGTCCCATACTCTGCTCAGAATCTCTACTGTCACTGGGACATCTCTGCTTCGCATCTGGGCTACCCATCCATCACTACCTCGGGCTAATGAACCATAGAACTTTCGAATCAAACCCGGGTAAAATCTCTCAGTCAAAGAACAAAATGGCACCAAGCCAGCATCTCTAAGCCACTGACCTATCCTAAACTACTGCTAATCAATGAACTGGAAGTCCACGCGACATCCTCCGACGATGGTCTTCGATCCCATCCGACTAGCCGCAGGAAGAAGAGGTCTAGCAGTGACATCGGGTGTATCTGCTACTCTGGCTTCATGCCTAGCCTTTATTCTTCTTTCTTCTTCTAAATTGGATGGTCTTGGATGACAGACAACTTGCTTTCTAGGCCCCATTCTAAAGATACAAGGTTAGATTGAAAAGAGGGAAGAAACCTAGGGTTTCTACGGTTCAAAATCAAATGGAAGGGAGAAAAATTTGAGATGTTTGGAGGTTCGATTTGGAGGGAAGAAGTGAAAGGAATAGTTTAGGAGATAAGTTGGCTTGATTTGGAAGAAAAATGGGGAAGAAAATACTTCATTTTTTGATTTTATTTTGGTCTGTAACTGTTCAAGTATCGACTCACGACACAGAGTCAAGTGTCGACACTTCCAGGTGTCGACACTTCCAAGTATCGATACTTCAACTTAAAATCGAAAAAAAATGGAAATGAAGCATTGATCAAAATATAATAGAATTTCAATGGAATTCAAGGAGATTTAACATAATCATCAGTGAATTTGATCAATCAAGGGTTAATGTATATGAAAAGATAGAAATTTTAATCAAAAGAATTGATGACTCCAAGATCTCTTCTAATCATACTGAACCAATCTTCTTGAAGAGGCTTAGTCAAAATATCAGCTAATTGCATTTCAGTACTAACAAATTCAAGTTCTGTTCAACATGATTTTTAATGAAATGATGTCTAATTTCAATATGCTTACTTATAGAATGCTGAACAGGATTTTTAGTTAAGCAGATGCACTAGTATTATCACATTTTATGGGTATCTTACTTAGTTTGATTCTAAAGTCTTCAAGTTATTGCTTAATCCACAAGATTTGAGTACAACAACTTCCTGCTGCAATATACTCAGCCTCAACTGTAGATAGTACAACCGAAGTTTGTTTCTTGCTAAACTAAGATATTAAGTTAACTCCAAGAAATTGGCAAGTTCCACTAGTACTTTTTATATCAAGTTTATACCCAGCAAAATCAGCATCAGAAAATTCGATTAAATCAATATAAGAATTTCTAGAATACCACAGACCAATATTAATTATACCAGATAAGTATCTAAATATACACTTAACAGCCAACAAATGAAACTCTTTAGGATCAGACTGATATCTAGTATACATACAGACACTAAACATTATATCAGGTCTACTAGCAGTCAATATAATAAAGAGCCAATCATTCCTCTATATAATTTTTGATCAACAGATTTACCATATTCATCTTTATCAAGTTTACAAAAGGGGCTCATAGGAGTACCTATTAACTTAGTAGACTCCATCCCAAACTTCTTTAATATTTTTCTTGTGTACTTAGCTTGGTTGATGAAGATTCCATCATTGATTTGCTTGATTTGGAGTTTGAGAAAAAAATTGAGTTCTTCCATCATGCTCATTTCAAACTCACCTACATTAGCTTAGCAAATTCTTGGCAAAGAATTTCATTAGTAGCACCGAATATAATATTATCAACATAAATTTGCACTACTAATAAGTCATCATTTTTCTTCTTTATAAATAAGGTAGTATCAACATGGCCTCTAGAAAATCTATTTTCAATCAGAAACTTGCTGAGTCGATCATACCATGCTCAGGGTTCTTGCTTTAAACCATAAAGTACTTTGTATAATTTATAAACATGATCAGGATGTGCATGATTTTCAAAATCAGGTGGTTGTTCAACAAAAACTTCTTCAGTTATAAAACCATTCAGAAAAGCACTCTTGACATCCATTTGAAAAAGTTTAAAATTCATAAAACAAGCAAATGCTAATAGTAGTCTAATTGTCTCAAGTCTAGTAACAGAAGTAAAAGTTTCATCAAAATCAATTCCTTCCTCCTGATTGTAGTCTTTAGCAACTAGTCTAGCTTTATTTCTAGTAACAATACTATTTTCATCCAATTTATTTCTAAATATCCATTTCGTGCCAATAATAGAAATGTTAGATGCTCTTTCTATTAATGTCCAAACATTATTTCTTTCAAACTAAATTAGTTCATCTTGCATAGCATTTATCAAGTTAAGATCTTTTTCAGCATCTTCAAAACATTTTGGCTATATTTGAGAAACAAAAGCAATATAATCACATTCATTTCTAATTGAAGATCGAGTTCTTATCCCTTTAGATGGATCACCTAGGATTAACTCTTTAGGATGTCTATGAGTATACCTCCACTCCTTAGATAGATCTTGACCTTTTGATGTGGATTGTATGGCTTCTTCTCTTTTACATTTGTCTTGATCTTCGTCACTTTGTTGTAAGGGTTGATTTTTCAATGTTAGCTTCTTTAGCTTTTCAACACCTATACATGCATCGATGTATCCTCTTTCCTAGAGGATTTGTCAGTAGACTCTTCAAAAACTACATGTACAGACTCCTCTACTATTAAGGTTCTTTTGTTAAAAACTCTGTATACCCTGCTTGATATAGAATATCCTAGAAAGATACCTTCATCAGACTTGGCATCAAATTTTTCAAGATTATCTTTACCATTATTCAAAATGAAACATTTACAACCAAAAACTCGAAAATACTTTAAAGTTGATTTTCTTTGATTCCAAAGCTCATAAGGTGTTTACTTTAAAATAGGATGAATTAAAATACGATTCAAAATATAACAAGCAGTATTGATTACTTTAGTCCAAAAATATCTTAGTAAATTATTTTTACAAAGCATAGTGCGTGCCATTTCTTCTAAAGTATAGTTTTTTCTTTCTACTACTCCATTCTGCTAAGGTGTCCTAGGTGCTGAAAAATTATGTCCAATACCTTTTTCATTACAAAAATTTTTGAAATCTTGATTTTCAATTTCAGAACCATGATCACTATGTATGCAAATAACAGAAGTACCTTTTTTATTAGAAACATTTCTGTAAAACTTTATAAATATTGAAAATTATTCATCTTTATGAGCGAGAAAAAAAATCCAAGTAAACCTTGAAAAGTCATCCACTATAACTAATCTATATCTCTTGCCTCCTAGACTAGATATTTTAGTTGATCTAAAGAGATTCATATAGAGTAGTTCTAATGGCCTAGTAGTTGTAACAAAATCTTTAGGTTTGAAAGATGTTTTGACTTGTTTTCCAAATTGGCAAGTTTAACAACTTTTATCCTTTTCAAAACTAAGTTTTAGCAAATCTCTTACTAGATCCTTTTTAGAAAGTTTAGATAACAAAAACATGCTTGCATGACCTAATCTACGATGCCAAAGCCAACTAGTCTCATTTATAGTAGAATTTATTGCAACTAGGCATTCTCTATTAGACAAAGATAGATTGTCCAAATCTACTAGATAAATATTTCCATGCCTTTTTTCAATGAATTTTATTCCATTTTTATCAGGACTAGCTATCATGCAATATGATGATTTGAAAATGACTTGAAAACCTTTGTCACAAAATTGACTATTACTTAAAAGATTATGCTTTAAATCATCAGCTAAAAGTATATTATTAATGCAAGTAGAAGGAAAGATGTGAACCTTACCAACACCAATAATTTTACCTTTACCATTATTACCGAAGGTCACACTCCCTCCATTTATTGCCTCAAGAGAGGTGAATTGCTTCACATCTCTTGTCATGTGCCTTGAACAACCACTATCAAGATACCATAGCTTTTTGTTTTCCTTGGTTGTAAGACAAACCTCTTCTTGTTCTTCTTGTTGTGCCATGAGACATAAATTAGCAACTTTAGTTGGTTCTTCATCTAAGCTTGAATCCTCACTGTTACTCCAGGTTGCCATCATAGCTTTCTTTCTAAGTTTCTTTCTTGATTTCTTTAGGAGAGGATATCAAACTTGTAATGTCCGGGCTTCTTACATTCGAAGCATGTAGGTACCTTCTTCTCCTTTTCCTTTTCTTTTCCTTGTATTTACTTGTTTGGAATCTTTTCTTGTAAGGGAACTTTCTTCTTTTCTTAAATTTTCTGAATTTCCTTACTAAAAGTGCTTCCTTACTCTCATCATCATCATCATCTTCTTCCGATTCTTCATTTGAGGATTCTTCTTGAATTATTGATTTGAAGGCTATCCCCTTTTTCTTTTTGTCCAAGTCCATAGATATCTACTTTAGATTCAGCTCATAAATCATGAGCGATCCCATTAGCTGCTCCAAGGATAATTTGTCAACATCCTTAGCTTCTTGTATGGCAGTCACCTTTGGATCTTATGAAGTTGGAAGTGACATGAGAATTTTGTTGACAATATCAGCATTAGACATAATTTTTTCTAAACTTTTCTTGCCATTTACAATGTTTGTGAATCTAGTGTACATGTCAGTGATATACTCATTTGGTTCCATTCGGAATATCTCATAAGTGTGGACTAACATATTTAATTTAGTATTCTTTACTTGATCGGTATCTTCATGGATAACTTCAAGTGTGTCCCATATTTTTTTAGCAGATGTGCATGTAAAAATCTTATTAAACTCACTATGATATTATGCATAATAAAGGAGATTCATTACTTTCGCATTAATCTTGAATTATTTAATATCATTTTCATCCCAATCCTTCTTGAGCTTTGGGATGAAAATATCATTAACCACAATCAAAGGAATATGTGGACCTTTATCAACAACTTTCCATAAATTATAATCTATTGAATGCATATAAATTCTCATTATAGTTTTTCAATAAATATAATTTATTCCATTAAAATATGGAGGTCTATTTAAGGCTTGTCCCTCAACTACACTAGTACCAATAGGGGTTGCCATAGATCTTTACTCAAGGTGGTTAGACCTATATACTAAGAACAGGGCTCTGATACCACTTGTTGCCCAGTAAGCAATCCAAGAGGGGGGTGAATTGGATTTCTAAAATATTAAAATGTTTACTTGCAAGAATATGTGCCAAATGCAACAAATAATTATGAGTGCTAGTATGAGATAAATTAGAATGCTCTTAATGAGTATGCAGCAAAAATGTAAATGTAATAAATAAAAGAGCAAGAGAGACAATCAATCCACAAACACAATCAAGATATAGTGGTTCGGTGCTTTTCAATGCACCTACATCCACTTCCCAAGATCACCTTGGAAATTCACTATAATCTCAACCGATTAGTTTTTCGGGCTCACTAATCAAAACCTGACTTGTTTTCACAAGGCTCACAAACAAAACCTTCCTTGGTTTTACGGACTAACCAAGAATCTAATTGGTTTTAAGGCTCACCAACAACCTCCCTTGATTTTGCGGGCTAACCAAGAACCTAATTGATTTTCAAGGCTCACCAATAACCTCCCTTAGTTTTGCGGGCTAACCAAGAACCTTTACAACAAGAGATAAGGTTTAAAGTAAAGCAACAATAAAAGCTTTCTAGAGTAAAGCTAATTTCTCTTTGAAGCTCGGTGAAGTTGCTTATCTTGAGCTTGATGAAGCCTCAATCAATGATCAAAAGTTGAGCTTGAATGCTTCTTGAAGGCTTTGAATGATTGGAGACTTCTTTTTGCTTGATGGTTGTTGATCATAATGAATGAGAGTGAATGCACTTGCTTTTTCTCTTTTTTTTTTTTTTTTTTTTATTTTTCTTCTTCCTCTTGTGTTTTGATTTGATTTGAAATACTTAAATACAATCCCAAAGCCTCAAAACCAGTTTATAGGTGTTAGACATGAAAAACTAGCCATTGGGAGGTAAGAGGGCCAAGTTATGCATTTGAAAAACTAGCCGTTACTGTTCCTAGAACTCCAAGTATCGACACTTCAACCTTGTGAGTCGATACTTAGGATTGACACTTGCATTCCATGAGTCGACACCAAGTTCAAATTTCTTCAATGAAGCTCTATGGAATTCTCAAGTAAGTCGACACTTCTTTTGGTGAGTCAAAACTTGAGTCGACACTTGACAACCATGAGTCGATACTTCAGGCAAGTCTTCAATTTTAGCAAGTTCTGTATCTAAAAATTCTCAAGCGATGACCCGATCCTTGAGTCGATACTTTGAGTCGACACTTGACTGGCATGAGTCGACACTTCAGCCATGCCATCTGAAATACTTTCTGCGTGCCGGCTTGAGTTGACACTTCCATTGTCATGAGTCAACACTTAAGCTATGAGTCGATACTTTGAGTCGATACTTGACTGAGATTTCTTCAGAACTATTGAACCTCTACTGAAATCAAGCTATGCTTCACTATTTAAGTCCTTTTAAGCAATCTTCAAGTTCTTAAGTACATTAAAAGCTGATCTTTCAATTATGGAAGGGACTTCTTCATTCTTTGACAAGCAAACAAAACTTATTGAATTTGGTGAGTACCTTTTTCTATAAGCATACTTTAAATAAACAGTTAGTACTCAACTTATACTTAAGTATTTTATTTATCATCAAAATCAATAACGGAGTCAACAATTATACTAGGTGTCAAGGTTTCCACCTGGAGCAGGACTATCATTGGTTTTCTAGAGCATGTTTTAATTATGGCCAGTAGGGCCATAAGGCTATGGATTTCCCACTTCACTAGAATGCTCATTGTCAACATTCCTTCCCGAATGTACCTGGACCACCCTCTCAAACTACTTAAAATGCATCGACTTCCTTTCAAAGCTAACCCTCGGGGCAGGGATATGGAGGATGTCAAAAGTAGAAGACCCAAGCTCGTGTTTATGCCATGACTTAGCAAGATGCTTAGGCATCGAACGCCATAGTGACAGGTATTCCAAAACTTATTTTAGTTGGCTTAAATCTTATGCTAAAGGATTATTAATAAATTTAGAACCTTAATTTTGATAAATATTATTAAAGTAGCATCTGTATATGCTTTTGTCTTAATTAACTGAGGGGCGACATACTTTTATTTCATCTAGATTTGCTAGGAAGGTTAATATGGTTCCTGTAACATTGAATTATAAAATGTATGTCTCTACTCCAAACAGAAGTATCATTATGGTAGATATGATTAGTCTATCTTACATGCCATGCATCGGAGGTCATGATCTCATATTTCTGATGGTTCTAGAGATGAGCGATATTGATATTATCCTAAAAATGGATTGGCTTGATTCTTATCATGTCACGACGGATTGTCTTGAAAAGAAAGTAACCTTCCAGATTTTAGAACAGGAACTTTTTAGCTTCGCTGGTAGTGGAGCAAATGTCTCCACCAGAATTATTTCTGCTATGCAAGCCTGTAAAATATTAAGAAAGGGTTGCATGGGTTTTTTAGCTAGTGTATTAGATTCTTAGTAGGGAGAAGTGAAGTTGGACAGTATTCCAATAGTGAAGGAGTTTTCTGATGTATTTTTGGAAGAATTGCTAGGATTATCTCCTGATAGAGTGATAGAATTTACTATTAATCTTGTACCTGGTTCAAAATATGTCTCCATAACTCCCTACCAGATGGCTCCAAATGAATTAAAGGAGCTTAAGGAGCAACTCCAAGATTACTTGATAAGGGTTTTATTAGGCCCAGTGTCTCTCTGTGAGGTGCTCCAGTACTCTTTGTCAAGAAGATGGATGGAAGCCTGAGATTATGTATTGACTATAGAGAATTGAATAAGTTAAGAGTTTGAAATAAATATCCTCTTTCAAGAACCGATGATCTTTTTGATTGCTTCAAGGTGGCCAAGTATTTTAAAAAAATTGATTTATGGTCTGGATATCATCAATTAAAAATCAAGACCGATGACATTCTCAAGATAGCCTTTCAAACTAGATATGGGCATTATGAATTTTTGGTTATGCTATTTAGATTAACAAATGCTTTCATAGCTTTTATGGATATGATGAACAAAGTATTCAGGGCTTACTTGGATCGGGGTGTAGTTGTATTCATAGATGACATTCTAATATATTCACAGAATTAGAAGGAATATAAAGAGCATTTGAAAATAGTATAATAATTACTAAGAGAACAAAGATTATATACAAAATTAATAAATATCAGTTTTGGCTTGAGAATATCTCTTTCCTTGGATACATAATTTTTAAAGATGGTATATCTGTTGATTCAGTAAAGATAGAAGCAATTATGAATTGCGGTCGACCAAGTAATGTGATAGAGATTCGTAGTTTTCTTGGATTAGATGGATATTATCGAAGATTTGTAGAAGGATTTTCTTGTATGCAATAACTTTGCCCAGTTAACTCATAAAGGAATAAAATTTGAATGGATTGAGGAATGTGAAAAAAAGCTTCCAAGAGCTGAAGAAGTGTTTAATATTAGCTCCTATCCTTACTCTACCATCTAAAAATAGAGATTTTACTATTTTCAGTGATGCCTTTAAAAAAGGATTGGGAAGTGTTCTCATACAAAATAGGAAGGTAGTAGCATATACCTCTAGATAGTTGAAATTCCATGAGCAGAACTATCCTATCCAGGATTTGGAGTTGGCTACAGTAGTATTTGCCCTAAAGATTAGAGACACTACTTATATAGACTACCTTATAAAATTTTTACAGATCATAAGAGCCTTAAACATTTATTTTCTCAAAAGGAGCTAAATTTAAGGCAAAGAAGATAGTTGAAGCTCATAAAAGATTATGATCTAACAATTAATTACTATTCGAGAAAAGCAAACATGGTGGTCAATACTCTAAATAGAAAGTATGGGGGGTGATATAGCAGCTTTAATCATTTCATAAAAGGATATTCTTCAAGATCTTGACAAGCTAAATATCGAGTTACAATTAAAAAATTCTGAAATCCGGCTCTCTGCTCTTAATATATAACCTATCATGATTGATAGAATTAAAGCATCCCAAGTAAATGATCCAGAATTATAAAGAGTTAGAGAGAATATACAATCTAGGATAACCATAGAGTTTAGAATTTATGATGATGGATCCTTGAGGTTTGAAAATAGATTGTGTTTCAAATAATGCAAATTTGAAGAAAGAAATCTTGGATGAGGCCCATAATTCTTCTTATACTATGCATCCTGTGTTGCCCAGATATGGTGCCCAAGAGGGGGGGTGAATTGGGTATTTTAAAAAATTAAAGCAATATATGTGCTATCAAGTTTTAAGGTGAAGAGTGATAGTGCTCAAATAATTGTGCAACGGAAGCAATGAAATAAATCAACAATTAAAGAGCAAAAGAAGAGCAATGCAAACACACAAGAAGTATAGTGGTTCGGTGCACCTAGCACCTACATCCACTTCCCAAGCTCCACTTGGGAATTTCCACTATAATCTTTAGATTACAGCTGACTTGTTTTACCAGGCTCACAAGTCAAAACCTTACACACTTGTTTTGGCTTCGGGCTAACAAGTAACCCTAGTTGGTTTTATCAATTGGCTCACCAACAAACCTCACTCACTTGTTTTGGCTTTGGGCTTACAAGCAACCCTAGTTGGTTTTATCAATTGGCTCACCAACAAACCTCACTCTAGTTTCAAATTCCCTTGAAACTAGCTAAAGACAAAAGAGTATGAATACAATGAATTTAAAACTAAACAAACTCCTTTTGAGCAATAAGAAATTCGTTGAAGCTCTTGATGGAGACTCTTCAAGCCTTTTGTCTTGGAATCTTGGACCTCACTAAATGCCAAACACTTGTAAGTTGGATTCCTCAAAGATGGAAAGCTTTTGGCTAAGGAATCTCTTGGTTTTCTCACTCTTTTGGCTTGGAAGTGATTGAAGGCTTTGTACTTTGAATCTACACTTTTTCACTTTTTCTCCTTGTCTTTTTTGAAGTTTGGTGGAGGTTAAATACCTCATTCATGCTGAAACAACTCCACAAGACCGTTAGATTCAAAAATATGGCCGTTTATGGCCGTTAGAAATCAAATCAGAAGTTCAGAAAAACTAGTCGTTATGCCATGAGTCGACCTCATGAGTCGACCTCTGGATCAAGTGTCGACCTCATGAGTCGACCTCCAGTAAATTTTAGGCAAAAATTCAGAATACCATAGTTCTGCCAGGTTTGAATTCTCAGGCTATGAGTCGACCTCTGGTGTCGACCTCTGGACAGGTGTTGACCTCTGGTGGTCGACCTCTGGTGCGTGCCACTGAGATTTTGCCGTGCCGGCCATGCTGAACTTTTCTTCTCTTCATGAGTCGACCTCTGGTAGTCGACCTTTGACAAGGTGTCGACCTCTGGGGGTCGACCTCTGATCTGAATTTTTATGAAACTCTTGAGATGTGCGTGCCATGCTTGAGTTTCTTTAAGCCTTTGTTTCTTTTGTCAAATATTTCTTAACAAGAAGGTCCATTATGAGAATTTTGATCTTGTCCAAGGTAGAAGAGCTCTTTTCCAAATCAGGCAAACTTAGTTTCATCATTGTACTTTTGATACTCTTTTTGAATAACCTAAGTCCTGAAACTTTATCTAGAGATGAAACATTAGTCCAAACATATACACAACCTTTTGTTAATCATCAAAACTAAGGAGCCAAAGCCAACAATCTCCCCCTTTTTGATGATGACAAAACCTTGAGTATATATGCAATTAAGTCCAAAAGCAAGATATAGCAATAATAAAATATTTTCAAAGAATCCTTACATGCATGAGTGTATCATAAAAATTTACTTTTCATCTTCTTTTTGTGAAAATATTTTCAAGAGTCAAAAAGATTTTACTTTTTATTTACTTCTTTCTTTTTGTGAAAACATTCTCATGAGTCAAAAAGATAAGAATCATATAAACTTTACTACTCATAAGACGGAGATCTCATAAATACATATATACTTTGCTAAATTTGATCTCATAAATACATATATACTTTACTAAATTTGATCTCATAAATACATATATACTTTACTACTCCCCCTTTTTGTCAAGAATCAAAAAGTTCATTTTTGTAGTGAAAGATATATTAATGAAACTTATGTTCAATTACAATGAAGTATTTAGGTGCATAAAATACATGCTCCCCCTCAATTTGTGCATTCAATATAACAAAATATTCTAACTTGAGGGTTTAAAAGGATAAATGCTAAGAGCTGGTATCAGACAGTAAAATATCACAATATAGATAAAAACAAATGTATTCAGTTACAAAATTGCTTACATAGCAAGCACAAAACACTGATACAACAGACCATACAAAGCAAACTAAGTACAACAAGTAAATCTATGAGGCTACTCCTCATCAGAAGGTATATCAAAAGATACAGGAGCCATGATCCTAGATGAGGATTTTGGAGTCCTATGTGAGGAACTCCGAGTCCTCAGAGAGGGACCAGACCTAGGGGTAGTCCTACGAGATCTATATGTCCTAGGAAAGGGCTCCACAGGTATCCCAACTGAAGCAGTAGCAGAAGGAGTAGACGGATCAGTATGCTGAGTAGACTGAGCCGGGGTCTGCCTGTTGACTATCTCATAAGCTGTGGGATCATCAATGTCTGTCTCTGTATGCTCATCTATGTCATCCGGAATCCCAGTGATAGTCTCAAATAGTGACTCTGTAAGCTCAGTATCAACTGGCACATCTGGAGGAGCTGTACTCGGAAGATCTGTAGCTGGAGAATCAGTAGCAGGGGGTATCTCTGGAATCGGATCTGCAGGTGGAACCTCAGAACTCCCTGCTCCAGGCTGATCTCCATCATTGTCACTGTATCCACTGGAGTCATCACCATCATCATCATCATCATCATCATCATGTGGAGGAGATACTGTCGGATCTGCAGTCCCTGATGGTAGTGCTAATCTCAGTAGGCTGAGGATCTGTCTGAATCCTGTATCCATACTAGCTGAGAGAGCACCTATGCGCATGTCTGTGTGTATCCGCAGATCATGTAGCTCCTGCCGTACACCAGTGATCTCTGTCCGGACCTCTGAAATCTGATCAGTCACTCTCTGCTCGAAGTCCGATATCCTCACTGTAGTCCTCCATGGTGTAGCAGTAATAGTAGGTGCTGGAGCTGATGAAGGTGGTGGCGTGAATGGCTCAGGCTCCGCAGTCTCTGTCTCCGGTGCTGGGCGAGGAGGTGTACCATGATCAGTAGGCTCAGAAGGCCCTGCCTCAGCAGCTCGAATCTCATCCTCCTCATTTGGCTCCTAGCCAGACTCTCGTCATACCCAACGGTCACTGATCAGTCGAAATCCCATCCTATGCAGGGATTTCTCTCCATAAGTATCAGTGTGCTGTAGCTGACTGAAGGGTATGCCGTCAAATAAGACACCATGCTCTCTGAATATCTGAGTCAGTCCCATGCCGTACGGCTGAACAAGTCTCCTGTGAGAAGCTGCCTCACCCATCTGCTGAAGCATGATCCTGGGGAGGTTGATGGGAGTCCGCTGTCTCAGGGACACCATCAACACCAGCTCACGCTCAGTGATAAAATCGAATCTTCCGCTCTTCGGAATCAAGATACGGGCGATGATGTGGTGCAGCACTCTCATCTCCAGTGAAAGCTGGTTAGCGGCTACTGTGGAAATGCCGCTAACATCCTCACGCTCTAGGATACACCTGAAGGCGTGCTCTCTGTCGCTGATCGTAGTGGCAGCAGTGCCATGAAGTGGAATCCTCCAGATGCGACTGATGACCTCCGGTGTCACAGGAATCTCGATCCCTCGTACTGTAGCAGACCATCCAATGCCATCAGTGGCCATGGATCCATAAAACTCCCTGATGAGGTCTGGATAGAATCTCTCAGACATCGTACAAAAATGAACCAGACCTGCATCTCTCAGTACGTCTCCAATAAAGAAGTGATGCTGATCCCAGAATGGTATATCCACACGCCTCCCACTAGCAATGCTCTCCCGGACTAAGCTGGCTGGCACTGGTGCAGGTGGCTCTGGGGTCGGCTCACGCTCATGTCTGACCTTTCGTCGCCGCTCAGTACTACCCTGGCCTTGTTCCAATCTCCTTTTCCTTACTGCCAAGTGCTTTCTCGGACCCATGTGAAAGGAAGAGGGGTAACTTAGGGAGAAGTGCAACGAGGCAAGGCTAAGAGGAAAAGAGAGGGAAAGAGAGGATCACAGATTGGGAAAAAGAGGAGAAGGTGAAATGTAGAGATAGGGTTTGTGAGAATGGAGAAAAATCGAGAGTAAATGAAGAAAAAGTAAGAAATGGAGGGAAGAAATAAGTGTTTTCAATTGAAAAACAACCGAGATTTGAGGGTAGAAAGATGCGAAGGCTTTCGGTTGTCCAAAATCAAGAATACGGTCAAAAAGAGGGTTGATTCCAAGAAAAGCAAGAGGAGAGGAGAGGATTTCCCAAAATGATGAAGGAGAAGGGTGGAAATCCACTATTTAGGGATTTAGGAAAGTTGGAGGGGGACCACACGAAGGAGGAAATGAAAAAAGTGAAGAAAAATAGGCTTGCGGACGGGTTTTAAAAAAGCAGATTTCCGTTCAAGTGTCGACCTCTGAAAATTCTCAGGGGTCGACCTCAAGTGTCGACCTCCAAAACTTAGGTGTCGACCTCACGTGTCGACCTCCAAAAATTAAAGTGTCGACCTCCAACAATAAATTACCCAAAATAAAATTCTGTAAAAAAATTGATAAAATTTAGAAAAATAACCTTTAAACATATTTGAAAATTTATAAATCATTTTTGAGGAATTTTGATGAAAAATGAAGAGTTTCAAGTAAAAGGATCAATGACTCCCAGTTCTCTTCTGATCATACAAAATCTATCTTCATTCAATGGTTTTGTGAATATATCAGCCAATTGATAGTCAGTACAAATAAATTCTAACAACACATTAGAGTTTTGAACATGATCTCTTATGAAGTGATGTCTTATTTCAATATGTTTGCTTCTTGAATGTTGTACAGGATTTTTTGTTAAATTGATTGCACTAGTATTATCACATCTTATGGGTGTCTTAATTAGTTTGATGCCAAAGTCCTCGAGTTGTTGTTTGATCCATAGAATCTGAGCACAACAGCTTCCAGCTGCTATATATTCGGCTTCCGTCGTAGATAGAGCAACCGAATTCTGTTTCTTACTGCTCCATGAAATCAAATTAACTCCTAGGAATTGACAAGTTCCACTAGTACTTTTTTGATCAAGTTTACACCCAGCAAAATCAGCATCAGAATATGCAATTAATTCATATGATGACTCTCTAGAGTACCAAAGACCAATTTCGATAGACCCAGATAAGTATCTAAATATACGTTTTACAGTTAAGAGATGTGATTCTTTAGGAGCAGACTGAAAACGTGCACACATACAAACACTAAACATTATATCTGGTCTACTGGCAGTTAGATATAGCAATGAACCAATCATGCCTCTATATAATTTTTGGTCTACTGATTTACCACATTCATCTTTGTCTAATTTACATGAAGAGCTCATAGGGGTACCTATTGGTTTGGTAGTCTCCATCCCAAACTTTTTCAATATCTCCCTTGTGTACTTGGCTTGGTTGATGGAGATCCCCTCTTTGGTTTGCTTAATTTGGAGTCCGAGGAAGAAGTTGAGTTCTCCCATCATGCTCATCTCGAACTCACTCTGCATTACTTTGCAAATTCTTGACAAAGACATTCGTTAGTAGCACCGAAAATAATATCATCTACATAAATTTGTACTACTAAGAGATCATCATTTTTCTTTTTCAAAAACAATGTATTATCTACATTACCTCTAGAGAAATCATTTTTCATCAAAAATGAACTTAATCTATCATACCAAGCTCTAGGAGCTTGCTTTAAACCATACAATGCTTTATGCAATTTAAAGACATGATTAGGAAATTCATGATTTTCAAAACCAGGAGGTTGTTCAATATAAACCTCCTCTTCAATAAATTCATTTAAAAAGGCACTTTTAACATCCATTTGAAATAACTTGAAATCCATAAAACAAGCAAAAGCAAGTAAAAGTCTAATTGCTTCTAGCCTAGCAACAGGAGCAAATGTTTCATCAAAATCGATCCCTTCTTCCTGGTTGTAGCCTTTAGCAACAAGTCTAGCTTTGTTTCTAGTTACAATACCATGTTCATCAAATTTATTTCTAAAAACCCATTTTGTGCCAATTACAGAAACATTAAGGGGTCTTTCAGTTAAAGTCCAAACATTATTTCTTTTAAATTGATTTAGTTCATCTTGCATAGCATTAATCCAGTTACAATCTTTTTCAGCTTCTTCTATTGACTTAGGCTCTATCTGAGATACAAAAGCTAAATAATCACAAACATTTCTAATAGAAGAGCGTGTACTTACCCCCTTTGATGGATCACCAATTATTAGCTCTTTAGGGTGTCCGTGTGCATACCTCCATTCTTTAGGTAATGGTTTTGGTGAAGTTGCATTGATTTCTTGAATTTGATCTTGACTTTCTTGATCATCATCTCCTTTGGGCTCATCTTCATTGATTGTCAATTGTTCAAGCTTCTTTGTACCTGTTTCAACATCAATAGAATCTTCTTTTCTAGAAGATTTTTCGTTAGATTCATCAAACACTACATGAATTGATTCTTCAACCAGAAGAGTTCTTCTGTTGAAGACCCTGTATGCCTTGCTAGAAGTAGAGTATCCTAAGAAGATACCCTTATCTGACTTGGCATCAAATTTACTGATATTATCTTTGCCATTGTTTAATATGAAACAGCGGCAACCAAATACACGAAAATACTTGAGATTAGGTTTTCGATTTTTCCAAAGCTCATATGGTGTTTTCTTCAAAATTGGTCGAATTAAAACACGATTTAAAATGTAACAGGAAGTATTAATGGCTTCTGCCCAAAAATATCTAGGTAAATCATTTTCACAAAGCATTGTGCGTGCCATTTCTTCAAGAGTCCTGTTCTTTCTTTCTACCACCCCATTTTGTTGAGGTGTCCTAGGTGCAGAGAAATTATGACTAATACCATTTTCATTACAAAAAGCTTCAAAATCATGATTTTCAAATTCAGTTCCATGATCACTACGCAAAGAAACAATAGTGAGATCTTTTTCGTTTGAAACCCTTTTATGAAATTTAACAAAAGCTGAAAATGTTTCATCTTTATGAGCTAAAAACATTACCCAAGTAAATCGTGAGTAATTATCTACAATTACTAGCCCATATTTTTTACCTCCCAAACTAGTTATTCTGGTTGGTCCAAAGAGGTCCATATGCAATAATTCAAGGGGTCTAGAAGTAGATACTACTCCTTTAGGTTTGAAAGTAGATTTAGTTTGTTTTCCAAATTGACATGCAGCACAAATCTTATCTTTTTCAAATGTGAGTTTTGGCAATTCTTTTACAAGATTCTTTTTGCTTAATTTTGAAATCAACTGCATACTAGCATGCCCTAGCCTACGATGCCAAAGCCAACTAGTTTCACTTGCCTTGGCTTCCTTAGCCACTAGGCATTGACCACTTTCCATGGCTAGATCATCAAGATCAACCATGTAAATGTTTCCATGCCTAAGACCAGTGAACTTGATGCCATCGACATCTAGACTAGATACCATGCACAAAGATGATTCAAAAATTACTTTAAAACCCTTATCACAAAACTGACTAATGCTAAAAAGATTATGCTTCAAGCCATCAACAAATAATACATTATCTACATAAGCATTAGGGATGATATGGATTTTACCAATTCCGACGATTTTGCCTTTTCCATTATCACCAAAAGTAACGTTTCCACCATCAATAGCAGCTAGTGATGAGAATTGCTTCACATCCCCAGTCATGTGCCTTGAGCAACCACTATCCAGATACCACATTCTTCTTTTATTTTTGGTTGCAAGGCACACCTGCAAAAATTGATCAAGTTGAAACTTTAGGTACCCAAGTCATCTTGGATCCTTTAGGGTTAGTCAAATTGGTTCCTTTTGGAACCCAAATCTTTTTAATGGTATTTAATTTTCTTCTATTACAAACATATGATTTATGACCTAATTTACCACATGCATAGCAGGTAATATTAGAAGATGCAGGTATGAAAAAGTTCTTGTAGAGTTTTTGCTGATTGTGTGGTTTAAATCCAAGTCCAGCTTTGTTAAACACTGCATGTTGACTATTTAAAAGTATATTTAGTTTTTCTGAACTAAAAGTAAACTTTTCTACAAAAGGTTTTACTGTTTCTAACTCTTCCTTGTAATTCTTGTTTTGAAGCAATAGTTCTTTATTTTGTTTCTCAAAGTTCTCATTAGTTTTAAGACTTCTATTATTTTTCAAGGAATCATTTTCTTTTAAAAGATTATCCTTATCATTTGTCAAAGTCTTTACATGTTCTGTTAATTTCTTGTTTTCTTGAGTTAAATTTTCAATTTCACTTAAAAATTTTTCTGAATTTTTGGTAAGCTCAAAATTTTGCTTTCTTAATTTCTTATTTTTCAATTTTAATTTTTCATATTCCATTACTAAGTCATCAAAAGCATCATGCAATTCATTGAAAGTAAATTCAGTTTCAGGTTCAGAATTTACCTCATTATCCTCATTGGCCATGAAACATAAGTTGGCGACTACCTGCTGCTCTTCTTCACTGCTAGAGTCCTCACTCTCACTCCAGGTAGCCATCATGGCTTTCTTTCTCAACATCCTTCGATTC
Source organism: Areca catechu (assembly GCA_021397845.1). Lineage (NCBI taxonomy): Eukaryota > Viridiplantae > Streptophyta > Magnoliopsida > Arecales > Arecaceae > Areca > Areca catechu. The sequence goes on along the minus strand of CM038047.1, from coordinate 43,108,017 downwards.
TTTTTAAGCAAAGGGCAATCCGTTTTGTAATGTCCAGGCTTCTTGCACTCGAAGCAGATGGGTGGATCCCTTTCTTTCTCTTTCTCTTTCTCCTTGTTGTGATCACCTTTTTGTGGCCTTTTCTTGTAGAAGCCCTTCTTCTTTCTCATGAATCTTTTGAATTTTCTTGTAATGAGGGCTGTCTCATCATCATCAGCTTCTTCTTCTGATTCATCACTTGACTCTTCTTTTGTAGTGGACTTGAAGGCTATGGCTTTCTTTTTCTTGTCATTGTCCACTGTCTTCTGCTTTAGTGAAAGCTCGTAAGTCATCAGTGATCCAAGAAGCTGCTCGAGAGGTAGAGTATTGACATCCTTGGCTTCTTCTATGGCTGTTACTTTCGCATCCCATGAAGCCGGAAGAGACCTGAGAAGTTTGTTAACCAGTTCACCATTAGATATAATTTTTCCCAAACTCCTCATACCATTTACTATATTGGTAAATCTAGTGTACATTTCACTTATACTTTCAGTTGGTTCCATCCTGAACATCTCATACGTATGAATGAGCATGTTCACCTTTGTGGTCTTCACTTGGTGTGTACCCTCATGGGTAACCTCAAGTGTATCCCAAATTTCTTTGGCGGAAATACAATTTGATATTCTGTTGAATTCACTAGGGTCAAGTGCACAGAATAGCAAATTCATCGCCTTAGCATTTAACTCAGCTTGTTTGATGTCATTGTCATCCCATTCTTCTTCAGATTTTGGGGTGATAATGCCATTAACCAAGTGAGTGGGCTGATGAGGCCCTTTAGTGATTACTCTCCATATATGATAATCTACAGCTTGTAAATAAATACGCATACGAGTTTTCCAGTATGTGTAGTTTGTGCCATTAAAGAAAGGAGGACGATTTGATGCTTGTCCTTCAATAATACCCATTCCAATTGGGGCGGCCATGATCTTTAACTCAAGATCGTTGGACCTACAAGAGAGTACCGGTGCTCTGATACCACTTGTTGCCCAGATATGGTGCCCAAGAGGGGGGGTGAATTGGGTATTTTAAAAAATTAAAGCAATATATGTGCTATCAAGTTTTAAGGTGAAGAGTGATAGTGCTCAAATAATTGTGCAACGGAAGCAATGAAATAAATCAACAATTAAAGAGCAAAAGAAGAGCAATGCAAACACACAAGAAGTATAGTGGTTCGGTGTACCTAGCATCTACATCCACTCCCCAAGCTCCACTTAGAAATTTCACTATAATCTTTAGATTACAGCTGACTTGTTTTACCAGGCTCACAATTCAAAACCTTACACACTTGTTTTGGCTTCGGGCTAACAAGCAACCCTAGTTGGTTTTATCAATTGGCTCACCAACAAACCTCACTCACTTGTTTTGGCTTCGGGCTTACAAGCAACCCTAGTTGGTTTTATCAATTGGCTCACCAACAAACCTCACTCTAGTTTCAAATTCCCTTGAAACTAGCTAAAGACAAAAGAGTATGAATACAATGAATTTAAAACTAAACAAACTCCTTTTGAGCAATAAGAAATTCGTTGAAGCTCTTGATGGAGACTCTTCAAGCCTTTTGTCTTGGAATCTTGGACCTCACTAAATGCCAAACACTTGTAAGTTGGATTCCTCAAAGATGGAAAGCTTTTGGCTAAGGAATCTCTTGGTTTTCTCACTCTTTTGACTCGGAAGTGATTGAAGGCTTTGTACTTTGAATCTACACTTTTTCACTTTTTCTCCTTGTCTTTTTTGAAGTTTGGTGGAGGTTAAATACCTCATTCATGCTGAAACAACTCCACAAGACCGTTAGATTCAAAAATATGGCCGTTTATGGCCGTTAGAAATCAAATCAGAAGTTCAGAAAAACTAGCCGTTATGCCATGAGTCGACCTCATGAGTCGACCTCTGGATCAAGTGTCGACCTCATGAGTCGACCTCCAGTAAATTTTAGGCAAAAACTCAGAGTACCATAGTTCTGCCAGGTTTGAATTCTCAGGCTATGAGTCGACCTCTGGTGTCGACCTCTGGACAGGTGTTGACCTCTGGTGGTCGACCTCTGGTGCGTGCCACTGAGATTTTGCCGTGCCGGCCATGCTGAACTTTTCTTCTCTTCATGAGTCGACCTCTGGTGGTCGACCTTTGACAAGGTGTCGACCTCTGAGGGTCGACCTCTGATCTGAATTTTTATGAAACTCTTGAGATGTGCGTGCCATGCTTGAGTTTCTTTAAGCCTTTGTTTCTTTTGTCAAATATTTCTTAACAAGAATGTCCATTATGAGAATTTTAATCTTGTCCAAGGTAGAAGAGCTCTTTTCCAAATCAGGCAAACTTAGTTTCATCATTGTACTTTTGATATTCTTTTTGAATAACCTAAGTCCTGAAACTTTATCTAGACATGAAACATTAGTCCAAACATATACACAACCTTTTGTTAATCATCAAAACTAAGGAGCCAAAGCCAACATCCTGGAAGTAAAAAAATTATATAGAGACCTTTGGAAAAATTTTTGGTAGAGTGGTATAAAAAGAGAGATAGCTTTGTATGTTACTCAACAAGTGAAAGCTGAGCTCCAGAGGTCTGCAGGACCATTTCATCCCCTTATTATTCTAATATGGAAGTAGGAATATATAACAATGGACTTTGTTTTAGGATTGCCAAGAACTCTCAGAGGATTTGATGCTATTTGGATGATTATGGACCAATTAACTAAGTTAGCACATTTCTTGCCTACCAAAGTTAGTTTTTCTTTGGAGAGGTTAGCTAAGCTATATATAGATAAATTGTTAGATTTCATGGTAATCCAGTATTAATTGTATATGATAAGGATACAAGATTTATATTATAATTTTAGAAAAGTTTACATCAAACCATGAAGACCAAGTTAGAATTTAGTATAGCCTTTCATTTCCAGATAGATGGTTAATCAGAAAGAACCATTCAAATACTAGAAGATATGTTAAAAACATATATATTGGAACTTAAGGGATCTTGGGATGAACATTTGTCATTGGTGGAATTTGCAAATAATAATAGTTACCAAGCTTATATTCAGATAGCTTCCTTTGAAGCTCTTTATAGGAGGAGGTTTAGGACTCTCATCTGTTGGGATGATGTTGGTAAAAGGAGATTTTTGGAACCAGAAATTATTGAGCAAACTACGGAGAAAACTCAACTTATCAAAAAGCCGCTTCTTTCAGCTCAGAGTCGACAAAAGAGCTATGCAGATAATAAGAGAAGAGAATTAGAATTCCAAGTAGGAAATCACGTGTTTCTTAAAGTGTCCTCTCCTAAGGGAGTGATAAAATTCGAGATGCGAGGAAAGTTAAGCCCCTGATAAGTGAGTCCTTTTGAAATCTTGGAGAAGGTTGGAGTAATAGCTTATTGTCTTGCCTTACCACCTTCACTTTCTGGAGTTCATAATGTATTTCATGTTTTATGTTAAGGAAATATGTACCAATCCTAATCATGTGATCAAGTTTAGACCGCTTCAGCTTAGAGAAGATTTGTCTTATGAGGAGCAACCAGTAAAGTTGTAGACAGGAAGGAGCAAGTCTTAAGGCGATGTATAATTCCTTATATCAAAGTACAGTGGAGCAACTATTCAGAGCGAGAAGCCACTTGAAAACTTGAAGAGTCTATGCAAGCCAAGTACCCTAACTATTTTATAAATTAGGTATATTAAATCTCAGGGCCAACATTTTATTTGAGGAGGGGAGAATGTGAAGCTTGGCCCATCTAAGCCATTGTGGGTTAAAGTTGGTAAGGTCTATCGATTTCAGTTCAAACCTGAAAAAAAGATTGAAAATTGGGACTTCGTCCCTTACTTGTCCGAGCGAGAAGCTCACCAGAACAAGTTGGGATAATGGCCATGCTTGGGTGGGAGAAGGCCGGTGGGGCGACGGGATCAGTTGGACTCTTGAATGGCCAATTTGTCCACTGGGAGATGAGTTATCTTCTTCGAACTCATCCCTTAAATCTCTTCCCACACCACCTTTGATTGGATTAAAATTGAGCTCTATCGCCTTCTTTCCCATCTTTGGTGGCCGGCCGCATCTTCGCCATCACTGGTAAGTCTTCTCTCTCCCTTGGTTATTTGTTTGTGTTGCAACAAGAGGTAAGTCCCCCTTTTTTTTCTTTTTCAGACTCTCTGTTGGTGGATGGACCCATCGACTGCACTACCCCGACCCCTTTTCTGTTCGGCCATGCTCTGACGGACCACCATCCTGAACCCCTCCCCCATTCCTGACCTTCCTTGGTTCTCTAGGACTATGGAAGACTCATTTGGGCTGAGCCAAAGAAGAGAAAAAAAAAAGAGAAAGTGCAAAAACAGGGAAAGAAGAAAAGAAAAGAAAAAGGAAAAAAGAAATAGAAAGAGGAGAGAGAGAGAAGAAAAGAGAGAAAGAAGAGGAGAAAGAGAAAGAGGAGAGAGAAAGAAGAGGCAAAAGAGGATAAAGAGAAAGAGGAGAGAAAAGAGGAGCGAGAGAAAGAAGAAAAAAGAGGAGTGAGAAGAAGGGAGAGAAAAAAGGAGAGAGAAGAAGGGGGAGAAGAGGAGAGAGGAGAAGGGGAGAGAAAAGAAAGAGAAAAATAAATAAACAAGTAAAAAAACTTGGACCAGACATTTTTATGATTTAGGTCGAGATTTAGACTTGACCGATAGCTTCTTTTCCTATGTTAGTTTATTTTTAAGTAGAAGATTAATTATATAATTAAATTATTTTGCCAGAGTTTCTATCTCCTTCGTTGATAAAGGAGCATTAGAGTTATGACTCGAATTTATAATATATTGATAGAATTATTTCTGGTAAGTTATCTTGATCTCTAGTATTTTGTGCAAAGCTTGTTTTATTTAAAAGATTATATTATTAATGTGTTATATTTGTATATGAGTATTATGGAATGTTGAACATGCATATCTTAAGATAAATTGTATTGGATTGCATAAAAATGTAATGTTAGTTGGTGTTGATGCTCTTTAATCCAATTATGATCATATGAGTTAGGATCTAGACTCTTTTCGGGCCTCCAGTAAAGCGATCACTGGTAAATAATCGATAGATGATATGTATGTCAGGAGCTAGTTTTCTTTTAGGCGTAATTATGTAGAGCAATCGCTGGCACATACCGAGGATACATATTTTTTAATGTGATATCAGAGCTAGACTCATTCTGGACCTCCAGTGAGACGATCACTAGTACCTGACCGATGGACAGTATGTATAGCCAGGATCTAATATTTTTTGAGGCTAGCCACAGGTCGATCGTGGCCGTAGTCAAAGGGGCTAGGAGAGTAAAATGAAAATGGATAGCCATCCATGATGATTATTTTGCTATGTTTGATTGGTTTATGTATATAAATTATTATTAAATATTTAATATATAAATTAGATATTATGATAATTTACTGAGCCTGTAAAGCTTATTCCTTGTTCTTGTATTTATGTTATAGATCCAAAAGATTGTATGGGCATTGGGACTAGTTAGTGAAAAGCTTTGGATTTAGGTGTTATTTTCTTAGTCAGTTATATTTATTCTTAGATTTTTAGTTAAATTTTATTTTTCTTATTAGTCTTGATGGAAAATTTTTATTATTAAATAAAATGATTAGTGAATTTGTATTATACTATTACTTGGTTATTTATAGTAAAAATAGGTCTTGCATGTAGGATCAAATCATAAAGAAATGTGGCCGTTTATCATATACTTATATGAGCCTCGAGCCAGGGTGTGACAGAAATACAAGGTGGATATTAATTAAGGGAGATGAATATAGCATTGCAGGAACCACAGCCGTAAAACAAACTAATCCCATGATAAAATTTGTAAAAATTCTCCTCCACATATTAAAGAAATGATAAAGGATAATATAGCAATCTTGATACAACGGCATGTCAGCATGATATATATATTAAACTTTCTTTTAACAAAGCATACCCAATGTCTGCTGATGATGAAGATAAAGAAATGATAAAGTATAGCTGGCTTGACATTTTAACTACATTCTCACAGAAATAATTTACAAGGGTGAGGACTCCTAAATCTGGTCCTTCAATATTTTCTACTTAGGCCCAATCTAAAACATAGTATTTGAATTTTTATTTTTTTTTGTAAAGAAAAGGGATGGGGGGATAAATCTGACATAGCTATCCCCGCAAGTCCCCATCCCGTTGGAAAATGTTCGATTCAATGGACTAGATTTTCGCAACCTTTTCCCATCCAAGGATGAGTACGTCAACCCGATACCATCAAGGTACCAGCTGGTCAGAACGGGAAAGAAGAAGAATCCTGACCGGTCATAATGGAAAAGAAGGATCCTGACCTCTTACTCATCCAACTATCATGGGCCTCCATGACCTATTGATAGTGAGGCAAGATCCTAACCAGCTGGGCTACCATCTTAATGGTGTGTGAATTGTTCGTTATCATTTTTTTCATGTTAGATTTTTCCATAGCAAGAACCACTGAGAAAATCTCCAGGTGGTTTGGAGCAAGAGGTAGGCACTCATCATTGATGATGATAAGGTTAAAACGGGCTAAAAATCCTTAGCAGTTTGAAAAGTAGATTTATAAAGTAGTTTCCAAGAAGCATGTCCCATGTAATTCTCTGTACAAGGTTCATCCCACATGGTTCTATAACCAGTTCATTTAGGGTCTTCTCCTATTATGAGATTTTAAAAATCTTATTTGTGCATTATCCTTTAAGACAAATCCCTCCTTTTTCTGACCTATATTGTCCTATTCCATTCTTTTAATCCTGGACCATGTCCAATTCCTGCTCCTTGCTAGGGTCATTCTTTTGGCCTTCGTCGCTCATAGGCACACCATTCAAACTGGCTCCTTATCACATTGACCTTGGGTACCACTCAGGAGTTTGCTGCTTCAAGTATTTTCAAGCAAGCTATCATTTCTAGTGTCAATAAATAGTTATTAATTAAAAGGAATCTGTACCTAAAATCAGTTTTCTTGAAGCAATATGCAATGGGGATCATTAGCATACCGCAGCTGACATTTTTTTGGTACATGTAAGATATTCACTGATATTAAAAAAATATGGGAATGAAAATCTAGACCAACAATTCATTGAAATTTAAAAATCTTCGGACCCCAGATGATAAAAACATGAATGAACAATATAATTTGGAAAATATATCTGAGAAAGGATGACGAGTTGTTCACCCACCCTTCTCTGCAGTTCTCGCAATGCTCGCTCACGTAATTGACAGGGTGATGTGTTATACCAGTCTTCACCATGGTCATGAAGGTATGGCAGGGTCAATGGAACAAAGACCAGACCTGCAAAAATGTAGCAGCTAGGCAACTTATGAAACTGATGAACAGGAACCAAGGGTTGTAACTGCAAAATTAGAAAAGCATACGTAAGTAAGTTGAACATCTACAGTCTTACTCATAACTAGAAGGGATCTCAATAAGGGCTCCAATTCTTTCCTTGTCTACCTAAAAAATAATAAATTTGAAGGAAACAAGAATATTTTGAAGAGAAGGTAATAGGACAAGAAAATAGGAATTGTATTTCAGATTTCTCTCATCTTCTTCACATACCATATGGTGAAAGGATACATGACCTCTTATAATTACAAGATGACTTTTTGTTTACCAGAAATAAATACATAAACTCTTGATTTAAAGTACATAATAATGATAGCAAGTTTTTATGCAATTAATTAGTTCCAAGATGGCATTTGGTTTTCCAAAGATTGCTTCTTTCAAGGTATCCCTTGAAAAATATAAAGTTTATTTTTTTAATGTATCCCTTGGAAACATCAAGTTTGATTCCAACACCCCCCTTTAAACTTGATTCTTCATGACTCCAAGCATGCTCCTTAGCCTTTTGAACTCCTCTATCTTGAGTGGTTTTGTGAAGATATCAGCTATCTGATCTTTTGTTGGAATGTAGAGAAGTTGTATTTCTTTGTTTTTGATACAATCTCGAATGAAGTGAAACCTTGTATCAATATGCTTACTTCGATCATGGAAGACTGGATTTTTAGCAAGTTGTATTGCTGATTTATTATCAACAAAGATGTTGGTTGGCTCTTCATGTGAAATCTTCATTTTTTGTAGAAGTATTTGTAGCCATAGTGTATGACAAACACAATTTGCTGCTGCAACATACTCTGCTTCACAAGATGAAAGTGTAACAATTTGTTGCTTCTTTGAAGACCATGTAGATGCCGCACTTCCAATATAAAGGCAAATCCACTTGTACTTTTCCTATCATCAATATCTCCTGCCCAATTGCTGTCACAAAATCCATCTAGTTTTATTGGGTTAGTAGATGAATAACAGATACCATAATCTTGTATACTTTTGATATATCGAAAGATTCTTTTTGCCGTAATTAAGTGATTCATTCTTGGTTTCTCCATATAACAACTTATAACTCCAACACTATAGGCAATATCTGGTCTTGTATTTGTGAGATATCTTAAGCTTCCAACCAAACTTCTGTAATATGTTGGATTGACAAGATCACCTTCTCCATTTTGCTCAATTTGTGTTGTATTCAATTAAGGATTGCAATTCTCCATGTTGAGTTTCTCCAAAATTTTCTTTGCATATTTGCTTTGTAAAATGAATATGCCTTCATTTGAGTGGTTGACTTCAATACCCAAAAAATAAGACATTAAGCCAAGATCCGTCATCTCAAATTCTTTAATCATTGAAGCCTTGAAAACTTCAATCATTACAAGATTATTTCCTGTGAATATCAGATCATCCACATAAAGACAAACAAATAGAACATCACCAATATTATTAGTCTTCATATAAAGAGAATGTTCAAGAAGGCATTTTTGAAGACCATTTTCAGCAAAATACTTATCAATTTTTGTATTCCAAGCTCGTGGAGCTTGTTTCAATCCATAGAGAGCTCTTCTGAGTTTATAGACTTTATGTTCTTGTCCTTTTTAAATGAAACCCAAAGGTTGTTCTACATAGACTTCTACATTCAAATATCCATTCAAAAAAGCTGATTTTACGTCCATTTGAAAAATTTTCTATTTTATTTGAGCTGCTAAAGATATAAAAAGGCGTATCGTTTCCATTCGAACAACAGGAGAAAATACTTCATCATAATCAATACCATATTGTTGTTTGTAGCCTTTCACTACCAAGCGGGCTTTGTATTTTTCAATTTCTCCACTTGCATTTGTCTTTGTCTTATACATCCATTTGACTCCAATGGCTTGATGACCTTGGGGAAGACTTGTGAGTTCCCAAGTGTCATTTTTCTTGATTGATGAAATTTCTTCATGCATGCATTTCTCCATTTTTCTTCTTTATTTGCTTCATGAAACTTGATTGGATCACAACCCGTAAAAAGGCAAAACATAGTCTAATCATTAGCATCTAGTCACCTTGTGATGTCGAGCAACTCTTGGACACTTCGACTTTTATGTACTCTTTTGGAGGATGAGCTACTTGGACTTTCTTGTGAAGATGGATATCTTGGACTTTGTTGTATAGTTGATAAAATTTCTTCTTGATGCTGTGACTCTTCATCTTCTCTAATATATACCATATGTTCTTGCATTTTATTGTTATCTTGCCAGCTCCACATTTGCTTTTCATCAAATTCAACATCTCTTGAAAAAATCATTTTCTTTGTAATAGGATATACAACTTATAGCCACTTGAATTTTCAGCATAGCCTAAAAGAATGCACTTTTCTCCTTTATCATCAAGTTTGACCCTTTTCTCATCAGGCACTTTGACATAAGCAACACTTCCAAAGATGCGAAGATGATCAACTTTAGGCTTATATGAACTCCATGCTTGCTCAGGTGTCATGTTGTGAAGCTTCTTTGAGGGAAACCTGTTCAATAAATAAACTGCACAAGCAACTGTTTCTTCCCAAAATTCTTTAGGCACATTTTTATCTTTCAACATACATCGAACCATATTTAAAATAGTTCGATTCTTTCTTTTCGAAACTCCATTTTGTTGAGGTGAATAAGGCATGGTAACTTGATAAAAAATTTCATGTTCTTTGAAAAAAATTAAAAACTCATTGGACAAATACTCGCCGCCTCGATCCGATCTCAAAGCTTTAATTTGAAAACCACTTTGTTTCTCAACAAGAGACTTAAATTTCTTAAATTTCTGAAACACTTCACTCTTTTTTTGTGACAAATAAATCCATGTCTTTCCAGAATAATCATCATTGAAAGAAAGATAATATTGGTTACCTCCCATAGATGTTGGTTTGATCAGGCCGCAAACATCTGAATGTATCAATTCCAATGGTTTCATTGCTCTTCTTGATCTTCGTAAAATGAAGGTTTTTCTTTGTTGCTATCCAATCATGCAAGTTTCACATTTTTCTTTTGACATTTTCAACCAAGGCATCCCTATTACCATATTCTTGCTAGAAAAAAGTTTCAATCCATTAAAATTTAAGTGTCCATATCTAAGATGCCATGGAGTAGAATCATCAAGAGCTTGTGCCATCATACAACAGGAATCATCAACATGTAAACTCAATTCAAACATTCTGTTTTTTGACATAGGAACATGTGTAATAAGATTGCTGTTGTTGTTTCTAATAGAAAGACCCAATTCTTTCATATGTATGTCATAGCCTTTTTCAAGCAATTGGCCCAAACTAAGAATGTTGTTTTTAATGTCTGGAACATAATAGACATCTGAAATAAAATCTTGAGTGCCATCTTTGAGCTTGATGAAAATTTTACCTTTTTCTTTAACTAGTCTTTTAGAGAAATTACCAAAAGTTACTGAGCCTTTGAAGGTTTCATCCATCTTAATAAACATGTCCTTTATCCCACACATATAATTGTTAGCACCTGTGTCTACATACCAAGTACTTCTTTTGACAACATCAGTATCATTGTTGTAGGCTATACGTAAGGTTACTTCTCCTTGCTCTTTTGTAAAATGAATTTTTTCATCAACATAATTAGCATCATTTTTGTACCAACAATCTTTAGCATAGTGTCCATATTTTTTGCAAATAAAACATTATAATGCTTGTTGTCCATACCTTCCTCTTCCTCTAGGATTAGAAAATCTTCCTCCACACAACCTTAAGCATGGAAGTCTCTTGTGTCTCCTTGACTTCTTTGTGGTTGATCTCGATGAAATCTTCCACCGCTTCTTCTTCTTCCACGGCCTCGACCATGAAAACTTGTTTTGTCTTTTAGATCACATTTCTCTTGTAGTGTAAGTTTTGTTTGAAGTACTTGCACGATGGGCTTCTCCTCCATCCTTTTAGAAAGCTTTTGTTCATATGCTTGTAGAGAGCCCATGAGTTGCTTTATAGTCATCTCCTCCAGTTCCTTTGATTCTTCAATGGCTACAACAACGAAGTCAAATTTTGCATCTAAAGAACGCAAAATCTTTCCATGACTCGAATATCAGTAATTTCTTCACCATTTCTTTTTAATTGATTGACTATAGATATCATCCTTGAAAAATAATTAGAAATTAATTCTCCAGCTATCATTTTGAAAGATTCAAATTCTGACCTCAAAGACTGTAGCCGAATCCTTTTCACATTTTCTGTTCCTTTATGTGCCTTATGCAACAAGTTCCATGCCTCCTTTGATGTTGTAGCTTCGGCAATAATCTCGAATGTGCCTTCATCTACACTTTGATAGAGAGTATAGAGGGCCTTCTTGTCTTTCCTTTTTGACTCCTTATTCTGCTTTCTTTGCTCTTGTGTGAGCGTTGCATCATCTTCAGCTGACTTTGTGTAGCCATCTTCTATAATATCCCAAACATCAAGGGATCCAAGCAAAGCTTTCATTTGGATACACTAGTTATTATAGTTGTCTTTGGTGAGTTTGGGTATTTGGGATTGAACAAAATTCATGGAGGCCATAGATCTCTCTTTTTTTTCTTTTGTGGCTTTGATACCAAATTTGAAGGAAACAAGAATATTTTGGAGAGAAGGTAATAGGACAAGCAAATAGAAATTGTATTTCAGATTTCTTTCATCTTCTTCACATACCATATGATGAAAGGATACATGGCCTTTTATAATTACAAGATAACTTTTTGTTTACCAGAAATAAATACATAAACTCTTGGTTCAAAGTACATGATAATGATAACAAGTTTCTATGCAATTAATTAGTTCCAAGATGGCGTTTGATTTTCCAAAGATTGCTTCTTTCAAGGTATCCCTTCGAAAATATCAAGTTTATTTTTTAAATGCATCTCTTGGAAACATCAAGTTTAATTCCAACAAAAATAACAAAAGGGCAACTCTTATGAAGAGTGATAAAAAATATATAATCAAGATGTTTTGGGCATGGGAATGTAATCATGGTTCCATTCATGATCATGAACATCGTGAATCCTACTCCAGGTATCTATCTCTCTCATCGTCCATCCCTTGAATTTTAATTTTTTTTAAAAATGAATTGAAAAAAAAAAAAAAAAAAACATGGTTCCTGTTGCTGCTGTAACTACAAGTAGCATCAGATCTTCAACTAGCACCATATATACAGAAATGACAACCATACTGGCACCATATATACAGAAAGGTTAATGCTATACAAGACATGAGTAACCATACTCACAGGTTGAAGGGAAATCCAGAATTCATGCTCTATGCCATCTCGCAATACTCTAACATGTGCTGTGTTTCATTGGACTTCTTCATAGAGAATAGATGATCAAAAGTTATTCTCTCTTTGTTTCGGAAAGGAACTGCAAATACCACAGCACCAAGGAAGGTAAACATGAGCACAATAAAAACCAACAAATTCCACTGGATTTACTTGTGCCTGCAATTATGAATGCATACCATGATTCTGATCATGGATTAGATTCACACATTCCACAGAAATGATTTCCAATGGCAAATGATGGTAGGATTCAGTTTGAATTTGAAAAGACAAAAAGACTAAAGTTGATAAGATAGAAGAGACTTAACCGACCTTTACCATCATTTGCTGCAGACACACCATCAAATGCAAGAATAATGTCATCTTTCTTTAATACCCTTACGGGTATCTGACAGAGGATTGATTTTGTTCGCAAGAACACCAGCCATTTCTGGGTGCATGTGGAAGTGCTCTCTTAGTTAAGACATTTCAGTAGCCCGGCACGACAATCCCGGTGAACAAAACCCAACGTACTTGCCACTCTCTTCCGCTCCACCGATAAAATGTTTTATTACGGGGACTGGGAATATATATACCTGCAGAAGAGAGAATTGATTGAAGGCCGTGATATAGAAAAGATAAACCAATATTTTCCTAAGTTGAGACATTTCAATTCACGTATCGATTTTCGAATTTCAGACTACGCATTTCATTTTCTATGATGGAGTACGCAATGGTCTTGCCCTAAATCAGTTTGTTTCGAATGAAACCAATTTCATCCAAATCAAGCCCTAAGGGACTCAACACATGATTCACCCAATCCAATTTTGGCTAAGATGGTGAAGACTGAAGGGCTGAAAAGTCTGGAGCAAAATATTTCAGTTAAATGAATAGCAATAATGCATGCTTTAATTTATCCTGCTAATATAATGATAATTTTTCTTTCAAAAGGATGTGATTTACAGCTTCCAAAAAGTTGAGCTTCCTTCGTTGCCCTCTTCCTAAGGCACTATCCACACACACACACACACACACACACACACACACACACACACACACACACACACAACAGAGAGAGAGAGAGAGAGAGAGAGAGAGAGAGAGAGAGAGAGAGAGAGAGGAGAGAGAGAGAGAGCATGTTTATCAAAATTTGGCATAATTAAATAATATGGATATTTGATATTTATATTTACATATTCATTGGAAACCCCCACCCCCCTCTTCCTTTTTTTTTTTTTTTCATGTTAGATGTCTATAATAGAATGGGATACTTAAGCGAACCCATGTCATACAACCTTTATGACCTTTAGACAAATGATAATGCAATTCAAATTGGTATGATGGCTACTTCAAAAATATGGATTTCTTTCATTTAAATGCATGCGAAAGGGAACTAAAATGTTAGATAAGGAAAGAATAGACCAGGAGTTAAATGTGTAAGTTCAAGAAAGAGTGTAAGAGAAAGCAAATATTCCCTTTGACACAAACATAGAGTTCTGAACATTCCCGCCAAATCATCCAAAGTAGAAAAAGAAAAGTCATGCATAAATCAATAATACTATAAAAATATGACAGAAAAGCTTTAACATGTTGTAGGACTCACCTGCAAGATTTTGAAAAGCTAATCCAGCAACTTTGTCACCCATGACAGCGGGCCCTCCACCATTCCCTCGGTTGATCGCTGCATCAATTTGTATGGCCATGAGTTGGATAGCACCATGAACATACGGTGCCGGTTCAACTCTAGAAACAACCCCTTTGGTAACAGAAATGTTGTCCCCACCTGCACCATGGAAGGAGTTGTTATCATATGCACGTAATCAGTTATTATGTTTTAAGTAAATCAATCTCCAAGGATATTTCAGTATGTGACATTTGCCAAACATATGCAATAAAGATTTCTCCTTGGCTAGTGTTTGGACTGGTGCTGGTATCAAGACAAGTATCATTAATAAGAATGTTACAATCATAGGTCTATAAATGCTTACAGGAAGATAAGAACGTCCACACAAATAGGAGACCAATACGATCATCCCATTTGGTGCAGTCCACCTCTAAGAAGAAAACATCACCAAGGCTATAGAGAAATAAATAACAAGTCAAGAACAGAATCAAAAAAAAAAAAAAAAAATGTCGGAAAAAAATCACCATCATTAACAAAATAATTCAGATTACATGGTTGGCTTCACTACAGAGCAGGTTTTGATGATGTGTGACTCCCTTGATTGGACCTCTCGTCGGAAACCTAATCTGGAAATAAAACTTAATTATGATTTTTTCAATGTCGTGTCGAAATTTTTCAGTGATAAGGAATGGTAACTTGTCCCGGAGGTTATCGGCCTTGGGTCAAGGAAGGGTTAGTTTTAGTGATAAAAATATAACGAAGGTAGAAGTTTATGAAAATGCAGTAAATAGAGAGAAAAAGGAAAGAAGAATATGTAAGAGAATGCAAACTAGGAGTTCAACTTTTATTATACAACAAACTTACATTATATAGAAACTGGAAAATAACTTAGAGACCGAAAACTAAGCCATGAACAGTAACATGTTTCAACAAAATAAGCACTTCCTAAAGACCAGGACAAGATTTGAACAAACTAACCACTTCCTAAAGACTAGAACATACTCCAAATAAAATAGAAATAATTTTCTGATACGTAGACAAGTTGCAGTCCTAAAAAAAATAGCCAACACTCCTCCATGTTTTAGGAGCTGCAAACTCCAAGTCTTTGCCTAAGAAGTTCGAACTTGTTCGCTGGAAAAGGTTTTGTAAAAATATCTACGAGCTGATCTTCAGATCTGCAATAAATGAGGCTCACTTCTCCTTCCTTCTGCACTTCTCTTAAAAAAAAAATTTGATCTTGAAATGCTTGGTTTTCCATGAAAAACTGGATTGTGGGAGATTGCAATTGCTGCCTGGTTGTCCACAAACGCTTCTGTAACATCCAGTTGCTTTAAATGTAAATCACAAAACAACTTCCTCAACCACAATGCTTGATTCACAGCTACTGTAGCAGCAACAAATTCGGCCTCTACAGTAGACTGTGCTACAATCTCTTGCTTCTTGGAACTCCATGATAAAACTCCTGATCCTAGGCTAAAATAGTACCTAGATGTACTCTTCATGTCATCCATGGATCCACCCCAATCACTGTCAGAGAATCCCAATAACTTGAAGTTTCGACACTTCTTGAATTTTACACCAAAGTCAATAGTTCCTTTGATATATCTAATGACTCTTTTTGCAGCTTTAAGATACATTACAGTAGCACAATGCATGAAACAAGAGAGAATGCTTACAGCAAAAAGGATATCTGGCCTGGTTGCCATTAGGTACATTAGGCAGCCAATCATGCTTCTGAAATAGCTTTCTTCAACTTTGTCTGTGCCGTCCTCCTTACTTAAGCTCTCCTTTGGATTCATTGGAGTAGCCATTTCCTTGCAATCCTCCATATGAAACTTCTTGAGAATTTTCTTGGCATATTTTTTTGACAGATGAAAACTTCATTTTCTAACTGCTTAATCTCTACTCCCAGAAAGTATGTCATTAGTCCAAGGTTTGCCATTTCAAAAACTTTCAACATTTCTCTTTTGAACTCTTCAACAAGCTTGGCATTGCCACCTGTGATTAAAAGATCATCAACATAAATAGAGACTATAAGCAGATAATCTCCTTTACAGTTCACATAAAGAGTAGCCTCTGACATGCTTTTTCGAAATCCTAGGCTTGACAGATGCTTATCTATCTTGCTGTATCATGCTCCAGGTGCTTGTTTCAAGCCGTATAGAGCCTTCTTGAGCAAGTAGACCTTCTTCTCTTCACCTTGTTCCACAAATCCCTCGGGCTATTCAACATAGATTTTCTCCTGCAAAATACCATTTAAAAAAGCAGATTTTACATCTAGTTGAAACACTTTCTACCCATTTTGGACTGCTGTAGCTAGCACAAGCTAAATAGTATCTAATCTGGCAATAGGGGCAAATGTATCCGAGTAAACAACTCCAAAGACTTGAGCATATCCCTTGACAACAAGCCTGGCTTTGTGTTTGTTATGGATCCATCTCATTGAACTTGGTTCTAAACACCCATTTTACTCCAATAACTTTTCTATCTTTTGGTCTATCAACTAGCTCCCAAGTCTTGTTCTTTTTGATCATTGACAACTCCTTCTCCATTGCCTTCTATCATTTTTGGTCTTTAATAGCTTCTTCATAACCAGCAGGTTCACAAATGGCCACATTGCACCTCTGATAAATATCATGGAGCGGTCTTGTTCCACAAATTGGTAGATCATCTTCCAATTCTTCTTGCCACTATTTTGATGCTTGCTCTTCTCTTGTTTGGAAGGGAAGACTCGATTTTTGCTTGCTCATGGATGTCTCTTTTGTCTGCTCCCAATTCCACTTCTCTTCTTCATTGAAGAACACATCTCTACTGATAATCATCTTCCCTATTTGAGGTTGATAAACCTTATATGCCTTTGAGGAAGAGCTATATCCAACAAAGATTCCTGGTTCTGACTTCTTGTCAAGTTTATCACGCTTGACCTGTGGAATGTGAGAGAAACACAAGCAACCAAATACTCTAAGAAATTGAGTGAAGGTTTATAGCCATACCATGCCTCGAATGAAGTTTTATCCTTCAATGCCTTGGTGGGTGATCTGTTCTGCAAGAAAACAACAGTACTAGCTGTCACAGCCCAAAAATTTTTTGGCAACTCCTTGCATGT
This sequence comes from Areca catechu, assembly GCA_021397845.1. Taxonomy (NCBI): domain Eukaryota; kingdom Viridiplantae; phylum Streptophyta; class Magnoliopsida; order Arecales; family Arecaceae; genus Areca; species Areca catechu. The sequence goes on along the minus strand of CM038047.1, from coordinate 43,090,702 downwards.
AGCATGCATCTGGTCATCTCCATTATGTATCTATTTCTCCTTTCACTAACTCCGTTTTGCTAAGTGTAGGGAGTAGTAAACTGGTGTTCTATGCCGGCTTCTTCACAGAACATATTAAATTCTGCTGAAGTATACTCCTTTCTATTATCTGACCTTACAACTTGAATTTTGCAACCACCTTTGATTTTTCACCATTTTCTTGAACTTCCAGAAAACTCCAGCTACTTCTGACTTGAATTTCAAGAAAAAAATCTAACACATCCGTGTAAAATCATTAATAAAAGTAATGTAATATCGACTACCTGCTAATGATTGAGTTCTTTGAGAACTTGATACATTTGTGTGGATCAGTTGCAACTTATGAGTGGCTCTCCAGGATGACTTTGGAAGTGGTCTCCGATTTTGTTTACCGTATTGATAAGCATGACAATTCGGTAAGTGATCTTCAAAGGTTGGTAAGCCAACTGTGAGCTCCCTTTCCTTCATAAACTGCATCCTTTGTAAGTGACAATGACCAAGTCGCTTGTACCATATCTCGATATTGCTAGCTTCCATGGAGAATGCAGCAAGTTCTTCTTTGATGGGATCAAAAGAAAAACTTTTTCCTTTCATTCTCACTTTGAGAATGTTCTCACTGTTGACATCCAGTATGTGTCAGAAACTATCTTCAAAGATCACTTTAAAGCCTTTTTCAATCAACTGGCTTATGCTCAACAAATTTTGATTAATCTCTGGTACGTAGAGAATATCAGAAATTATTTTTGCGCCTGTAGTGCTGGTTATGGTGATTGTCCCTCTCCCTTTGACAGAGATGTAATTACCATTGCCAATTTTGACTTTAGTAATGTTAGTTGGCCTCAAATCTCTGAAAAGTTTCTTGTCATTGGTCATGTGGTTGGTACAGCCACTGTCAATTAACCAACTTTAAGTCGAACTACTACTTGCAACGCAAGATGCTACAAAAAGTTGATCTTCATCCTCCTGTTCTGCAACTTGGGCGTCAACTTCCTGTTGTTGAACTTTTTTTTTGCAAATTACTTCTTCATGTCCCATTTGGTTGCATTTGGAACATTTTGCGTCAGGTCTCCTCCAGCATTTGAATGGCGGGTGACCTTCCTTTTTACAGTGATGGCAAGGAGGGTATTTACCCTTGAAGCTTCTTTTTTTGCTTCTGTTGTTATTCAAAACAGGAACAAAAGAATTTCCCCCTTGGCCTTTTTTCTTTTTGCCTTTGTTTTTGTCAGCTCCGTGATGTTTGCAAGTAAGGCTTTTTTAGTGTTGACATCTTTCCTCATATGTCGTCTCTGCTCTTGTGCTTGTAGGGAATTGAGAAATTTCGCCAAGAAAATTTTTGACAGATCCTTGGTATTTTCCAAGGTTGTAAATGTCGCTTCATACCTTTCAGGCACTGTGACAAGGATCTTTTCTACAATCCTTGAATTACTAAATTCAGACCCGAGTAGCCTGACTTTGTTTGCAATTCCAAGAAGTCTATCTGAATACTCTTTAATTGTTTCAGATTCCTTCATCTTTTGCAACTCGAAATCCCTTATTAAGTTTAAAACCTGCATTCCTCTTATCCTTTCATCTCCTGCATATTCTTCCTTGAGGTAATCCCATATAGACTTGGCTATCTTAAGGGAAATTATTCTTGTGAAGATGGTTGATGACACCGCAGGAAACAAGCATGCTTTGGCCTTCGACTTCTTTGTCTTCCTCTCCTTATGAGTTTTGATCTGCGTCATGGTGGGATTGTTTGGAAGTGCAGGAACATCATAATCTTCTTCCACTGCTTTCCAAAGATCCAAAGCTTCCAAGTATGTCTCCATGTGTACCGCCCAAATCTGGTAGTTGTCTCCATCGAACACCGGTAGAGCAATTGAGGAGAAACTTGCTTCGGCTTCCATGATGCGTCAAGCTCGCACATAGGTCCTTTTAGAAGAGAGCTCTGATACCAATTGTTAGTTTTAAAGATAAAAATATAACAAAGGTAGAAGTTTATGAAAATGCAGTAAATAGAGAGAAGAAGGAAAGAAGAATATGTAAGGAAATGCAGACTAGGAGTTCGACTTTTATTATACAACAAACTTACATTATATAGAAACTGGAAAATAACTTAGAGACTGAAAACTAAGCCATGAATAGCAACACGTTTCAACAAACTAAGCACTTCTTAAAGACTAGGACAAAATTTGAACAAACTAACCACTTCCTAAAGACTAGGACATACTCTAAACAAAATAGAAACAATTTTCTAATACGTAGACAAGTTGCAGTCCTAAAAAAATAGCTAACAAAGGGAAAAGAGTGAAAGAACAAGAAAATAGATCTTTTGCTTGATTTTCTGGATGTCTCCTTACACCAGCTCCAACTTTTTATAACCTTAAGAGACCTAAACTTGATCTAGACCATTGATTTAATTAAACTAACCATGGCCCTTGACCCAGATCTATGATTAAAGATATTACAAAAAAGCATTCCAAGCTCAAATCCCATTTTAGCATTTCTATGCCATGATAAATTAGTCGAAACTAGTGCATTTGGTGCACCAAGAACATGCAAAAGATGCATCATATTCTAGCAGCCCAAAATTGCATACAAAACTAGCTAAAAGTATGCCTAAATTCCATGTTGTAACCCAAGAAAGTAATTACTAAATTATACCCTAAAACATGGAGAAAAAAAATCCAAACTTATAATTTGCTTTGAGGAATCATCTAATTGAAAACTTCAAGACCAACATAGGCAGCATTATTAATTAGTCATATCTATGTACTATTATGCAGATGATCAGACCTTTCCTGACACTAGAGAAAATATAATAAACAAATGAGAGACTAAGTTGCAGTTGACTGCAAAATAATTTAATTTTTCTCAGGGAGAACTTCAAGCATCTGGGTTCTTTATTTCCATAACTCCAAAATTTCAGCAAAATAAAAAAGAATTCAGCATAATTTTTTTCCTATGCTATCAATTTGCTTATCTTGTAAAAACTTATTCAAGCTAACCAACATAAACAAAATATTGTGAAGGTCAATCATTTAAATAGAAAAGTTACTTCGTATATTACAACATGTTGATTTGTAACTCATCCAACTGTATAATTGCTTGCCTTATTATAAACTTACAACTAACAAAACCACAAGCTAATCTGTCTGATAGAATAAATGCATTTTGAAACATCACTATCAAAAAGCATTGGTAAAGATTTTGCACTACAAGATGACCCTCATGCACATCATTAGTGACTACATCATTGAGGTTGTTGGATATGTCAACCTTGGCTATTTGCCTAGGGTCAGTTGGTATCCGAGCACTGGATTGATCGTTATCTGAAGTCATAGGCTTGGCCATTTCTTTTGGTAGTGGTCATGTGCTCTCCTCTTATGGAGACGAGTCATCTACTTGGTTAGGATCCAAGCTTCTTTAGTTAGGAAAATAAGTAACACCCCTAGCACTTACCCCCCACTCCTGAGTTCAAAGTGGCTACTTGATTTTGGACAATAAGAGTAGTCAGTTAGAGATGTCATTTTTCTTTTGTCAAGTGTTCCTAAGATGAGATTCTTTGGGCTAATGCCAAACTCTGATACTTATGCTACTCTATAAATGTTTCTAGACTCGAGATTCGAGGCATTCCTCTAGTTATTATTACAAAGTTATAAAGGTGCAGGAATCCAAGTGGCACATTAAAATTATTCAAATTTGGAGATCTTCTTGATATCATGGTAGCTTATCAAGGATCAACATCTGGTGGGACCACGTTCAAGGTAGTTAGCATGGCTTACTATGCCTAGCCAGTGAGCAACACCATGTTGAAATCCGAACCGGATGTGTTGAATTATCATGTTGATCAGGGCCGTTGAAGGTAGTATGAATAGGGTGAGAGTCGGTTCCCTTCTCTTCTTTATTTATCTCCACCAAGCTATTTCTCTTGTCCATACATTGTTGCTACTCCACCATTCATCAGAAGAGAAGCCTTTGCTAGCATTTCTCCTCTGGTGACTTGTTCCAAACTTTCTTCTTAGTTTTTTAAAGGTGCTTCATCTTTTTCCTTCTGTTCTTGGCTTTTCCTATTAGTTTTTAGAGCTTTTGGCTCTCGGTTTTTGTTTGCTTGCATTCTTCCAATCCCATTATTTTTTTTTCCTTTGTTCTTCCTTCCTTTTCTCTATCTTTTTTTACTTTTATGGATTTAGAGGGTAGTGAAACTCAAGGTGAAAGCCATCGGCCCTACCAAAGTTCTTAGTCGATCCCTTCTCGGGTCATGTTTGAGATTGCACCTTGGGCCAATTAGCAATCCCACGGCTTCTAGTTGGTCAAGGTATCTTGATGCCTATCGCTTAGAGGATCTTGAGTTCAGGCCAAGCATTGAATAATCAATTCTTACTGAGTTCAACCTAGAAAGGGTTCGGGCTCAGTATTATATTCCTGATCAGTTTTGGCTAGAATTACCTGGTCAGAATGATAGTATCATCTACATTCTAGAGGGTATCTCAGAATTTATGAGCAGCCCCTCTAAGCTGAACTTCGATTTTCTCATCTCTTTATTATTAATGATCTTGACTTCTACCTCATCATTCTTGCTCATGTTAGTTCGAATAGCATTCAATGGATTATTATTATTTTCATTCTTATATGTGATCTCCTTGGGATCCGATCAAGAAATTCTTTTTTTTGTACCTATTTCACTCTGAAGAGACATCCTCATACAAAGGGCTAGTAGTATTTTTCTCCTTGAAAAGGCTACCAATTCCACTAGGGATTGTTTTCCTCGATCCATGGTTGGACGAGCCATGTTACTTTTTTATTTTCTGACCTTTTATGGGGCTTTAGCTAGTTCTGGAGCTATCCTCAGACTTCTTTAAATAAACATGCCAAGCTACTTTATGAGGATAAGGAACATTTTTTATTATTATGCAATGTCAAGGTGACACTAGCCCAAGAGCCAATCATAGATTGGCTCTATATGATGCTGGAATTTGCTTGATGTGTCCTTGAGATATAGTCTATCTTCTTCTTCTTCTTTTTACTAATTTCTTATGCTCAGTCTTGCAACAATGAGGCCAATCTAGGAGTCCCTACAATCTACCCTAAAGAAGAGGTCGAAGGGTGAGGCCTTGTCATCACTAAAGAAGAAGAAGAAGAAGCAGAGGATTGAGGAATCCACTTCTGCACCGACACCAAGTCTGGGGTCTTCCTGACCAAGCCTGTCGATATCAACGATGAGCAAAAAGTCATCACTGTCATCCTGCTAACGTCGGCTTTGCAAGCCTCTCCCTACTTTTGTTGAGCTCCAAGCTTGGTGGTGCACCAGGGCCAGTCTCCCTTGCTAGTCCTGATCCCCTCAATGAGGACCACACCATCATCTTCTTCAGTTCCATAGGCCAATACTGCTCCCTCCATATTCAAAATCAAGGGGTTTATTACCGTGATGAACACTATCCAAAAGTTTAAGTCTGGACTAAAAGACAAGTAGCTCACTCAGGAGCTGATGTAGATGGTACTCCTATTGGCTGATTGGTCGGCCAAAAAAGCTCACCACATGGACAGGGTGATGAGCTCGGGCTTTAGTGGGCTCCTTCGAATAAGTTTCTATTTGATATGCTCTTCGGTATTTCTCTAACATTATGAACTTATTATTTTTTTCTTAATTTTTGTAGCTCATTCATGACTTCTCCATCTGAAGCAAGAAAATCCTTGACTTCTATGACTTGAAATAAGAGCTTGATGATCAGCTCCATACTACCAAGGCATGAGCCCAAGCCATTGATGCAGGTAATCAAGGAGGCTTCTCGAGGCCATTCTGACCTAGGGTTTCTTGAAGAGTAGCTTGCCTTCAGGAGGGCATTGGCCAACCTCTAATAGAATAGGATCATTGAGCAGGAGAAACTACTGGCTAGTGAGGTGGTTGGCTTCAACTAAGGAGGACACTGAGAGGGCAATGGCAGTGGTTGAGAAGTCGATGGCCATCTACAAGGCCAGGCTCTGAACCGTGGAGGCATACAAGGCATTGAAGGAATTCGAGGCATACAAGGCATTGAAGAAATTCAAGGCATAGATCATAGATAGAGCAACTTTAGCCTTTCTCATCAGTTTTGAACTCTGCAAGGCCCAGGTGGCTTGGCTCTTCTCTAGAGTTGATGTAAGCAACCTGAACTTCGACAAGAGTGAAGATGAGGTAAAAAAAGATGGAGCAAATGTTGGGGCTACCTTGGAGATGAATTAAAAAAAGGAGGCAAAAAATGATACTGCTCCTCTAGTCTTCACCCCAACTATACTTGAGGTGCCAATGATGGAGGCTGAGGAGGCTAAGGTACCTCCAAACTAGCACATTGTGGCTCCTGAAATTCATGTTGAATTAGAGGAGGTCAAAGTTGCAACCAAGGTGTAGCTTTCCACTAAGAAAGTTGCTTAAATTTTATGGCTTTTGCTTTCTTTCTTTTGTAGTTTGGATCTCTTCTTTTTGGTTAGTTGAAATAATTGCAACCAAAACCCTCTACTAAATGAGAATTTATGTTTCAGTTTCAATTGTGTTTGTTACCTTGTGTGTTTTGATCTTTTGATTCCAAAGTTGTTGTTATAGTAGGAGCTCCATTTTGGGCTATAGCAAAGATTGCTTTTATCTAAACCAAAGTTAAAATTTCTAGATTTAGTAGCTTTGAATTGAAGTAGTCATGGATAGGATTTCTCTAAACAAAGTTGAATCTTCTTCTCTTATTTGCTTTAATTTGAAGTAGTAATTGCCAAGGTTTTCCTAAATGAAGTTAAGGCTCTTATATCCCAATTGCTTTAGCTCATAGTAGTTATCATCAGGATTTTCCAAGCGATGTTGAAGCTTTTGAGCTTTGGCTACTTTTAGTTGAAGTAATTATTGCCTTCCATCTATAGTTCAATCTTTTGGCTAGAATTGAGATTCTTTAAGACCAAGAATCCTTGATCTCAAGGTTGGAGGTCCTAACTTAGATTGATGTATCTCTTTGTGGTCGGCCTTTAGACAAGCACTTATTTGGGGGTCCTGGCCATTACCGGGATATCTCCAAGAGATTGATCCACTGACGTAGTCAAGGAGGTCTAGGTCAAAGCTTGGGTGTCTCTTTTTAGTAGTTAAGCCTTCAATTGTTTTACTAGAGATCCCAACCAGAGTTGAGGTATCTCTAGGAGGTTAGTTTGTTTTTGACCTCAGTTGCTTTTCGTTAGTCGCTTCTCATTGGTCGGTATAGCCCTGACCTTTGTTACTTAAAGATTCTTCAAGTCTTAAAAGAGGGCAAAGAAGGGCAATCTATTTTTCATTAATATCTTAATAGTACAAGTTTGAAAGCTTACTGATAATATGCCCTTAGATTTTCTGCATTCTAGGTTATAGGGATGGTAGTGCTAGGGATGGTAACTTTTATCGACCTAGTGGATACTTGACCCGACCCTAATAGGGCGGGTAAAACTCGACCCGCCTAATTTATAAACATATATGGATTATATAAAAAAAACCTGACTCAGGTTCGGATCGGGTATGGATAGTAGTACATCCTAATCCAAACCTGACCCATTTATATATAAAAAATCTATGTTTATAAAATATTTAAGTAAATTGGATATGGGATGAATATACCCGACCTGACATGACTCAACCCGATCCATTTAGATTTTAAATAAACTAGGTTTTATGAGACCGTTCTGACTCGACCCGATCCAAATATGATTTTTTTATACTCGATCCGACCCGAGATGGATATGGGATGGAGAATTTTTTAGCGGGACGGGTATGGGTTTTGGGTGACCCAATCCAAACCCAACCCATTGCCATCCCTAGGTAGTGCCATCAAGTTCTTCTAACTTATAGGCTCTTGATCAAACAACTTCCAAGATCTGGTATAGGCTTTTACAATTTGGGGATATTTATCATGCTTGGTTAGTTTAGATACCTCTACTCATCGAAAAACCAGGTCTCCTAGTCAAATAATCTTTGTTTTGACACCAGCATTGTAGTACTAGGCCATCTGCTACTAGTATGATACTATCTTGATCTGAGCTCATTCTTTGGTCTTTTCAAGTAAGTCTAGGTTCGTGTAAAGCTAATTTGAGTTGGTTTGCTGCAATTTTCCAGACTCCTGGTGCTAGGCTCGATCTCCTACTAAGGTGGAGGTTGATCACTGATCGACATGGAGAGGTGTTGCATTGGAAAACTCTTCCTTCTGGAAGACTTACAAAGAAGTCCACTCATCTAAGATTATTTAGTGGGGGACCCTCCGATGCCTAAGACAATTGAATCTTTTATCAATAATAGAAAGCAAAAAGAGAAAATGATAAACTTTCTAGGTTATATCTATTATAAAATGGTTTTTACTTGAGGTTCCCCTTTGCCCCTTTATATAGAGGGGTGATGGGTTGATTGTTATTGAAAAAGTGCCTCAATTTGGTCCAAAATATAAAACCCAGATACTAGAAAATCCAAGAAAGGACCCAGCACATGCCCATGAGCAAACCAGGCTTGGGCTGTTTAGGCCCAAGTGCATGTGCAAGGAATAGCATGCAAGCATGCATAGCTTGCAGGAGGGCGAGGCCCATAGGCACGTGTAGCCCACAGGGGCATACGACTTGTGGTGCATAGCTAGTCCATGCATCCATGTGTTTCTTGCACATTTTGCATGGTGCACAATAGTTCACATATGTGAACGCATGTAGTCACACGTGTGGCATGCAGGGATTGGCCTAGTTCATGCATCGGTTCACACGGGAGAGGGTAGCATGGTCCATAAATGGTCTATGATCTTTGAGATACAGTTTTGACTTGGTTTGGATTCCGTTTTCAACATAATTTGAATATCTAAAATCCTATCAAAGGACTCTTCGACACAGAGACTTGTACATGGTCTCAGAACCTTTAAAAAGGAGAACAGAGGTCAGATAGAAGTGGGTGGTAGTAGAGAGTAGTTAGAGAGTTTTCTTGAGAGTTAAGAGTTTTGTGAGGGATTTGGCTTCTTGTTGAGGGATTCTTTTGTATAAGGGTTGAGAGTGTGTGTTCTCCTCTTGTAAGCATTTTTTTCTCTTTTAGTAAAGTCTGCATGTCTAATTAAATTATATTATGTATCTTTCTTCCTCTTTCCTCTTATGGTATCAACTTTGTCAATAGAGGTATAATCTTGGATGGAAATCTATTTCCATAATCTGAGGGATCCTCTAATAAGTGGTATTAGTAAAAGTAGTGCCACAATAACTGGTATTAGAGTGAGGCTATCCATGTTGTGGTGATGTTGATCGAGATTACAAAAGATGAAGAAGATAGGCATAATCAAAGTGGAGATCAATCAGTACTGGGAAGAGCAATTTCTTTCTGTGGCTAGCAAGAGTGAAGGACATGCTTATCTAACAAGGATTGATCGATGCTCTCTTATACAATGAGAGATTAGCTACCATGAAGGCTGAAAGTTGGAATTGATTTCAGGTGCAGATAGTAAGCACAATCCACTTATACTTGGCAGATGACATGACGATCCATATACTAAATGAGACTTTTAGAATGATGATGTGGATAAAGCTCGAGAAGATGTATATAGTGAAATCACTCACCAACGCTCTCTTCCTTTGAAAGCAATTCTATCAGCTACGGATGAGCAAGGGGCAGAGTATGCAAGAGCATTTGAGTTTAGAAGATTTTTCATCAATCTTCTTAGTATTGGCAAGAAAGTTGAGAAGAAGACCAGGGTGCTGGTCCTACTGTTGTTACTTCTCCCATCCTTTAAATCCTTGGTGACTGCTCTTTTAGTGGAAAAGAGCACTATCAAGATAAAAGATGTCACTACAGTATTACTCTAGAATAAGATTCTCAGATAGGAGAACCAAGCTTCAAGTTTAGGTGATAAATCAGCTTTGGCGATGATTAGAGGTGCAGGTGACAAAGGATGAAGTGACGGAGGATCGAGAGGTGGGTAGTCTAGGTCCAAGTCAAGGGATGCGAGCACGATCATATATTACCGATGCAATTAATTAGGGTGTTATATCAGAGATTACCTGCAACTTAAGGATCGGATGAAGGCTATTGCGGTAATGGTCGATGTAGCGATAGTGATGGATATAGTGAGGCATTCATGGTTCCGATAAGGTATCTACTTTTCTATAATGGATTTTAAATTCTACATGTCCATATCATATCTATTGCAGAGAGAAACTGTTTGACTATCTAAAGAGCAGAGAGGGTTCTGTCTACTTACTAAATAGATCGAGCTATGCGATCAAGGATATAAGGATAATTAGCTTAAGGGTACATTATGGGACATGAAAAAATTGGATAAGGTCTGATACATGTCAAATTTTTGTAGGAATCTGATTTTACTAAGTAGACTAAGTTTAAGCAACTATAGGTGGAAGCTGATAATAAAATCTTGAAGATTATGCATGGCAGTTATGTATCAAAGGAAAAGAAGTATGAAGTACATTTTCTCTTAATAAGGTGTCTAGTGCAAGTTGGAGTCCTTGATGCAAATAGGAGCCCAGTATGAAGTGGAGCTCTGAGAGCATGTGGATCGGGCATAAGATGCAAGCTCAAAAGGATAATAGGCGATGTCGTAGAATGAAGTTCATATTGCTATAGGAGACTATCTTGAGTAAGTTTCAAGTCAGGCAGAGCATAGCATACGATAAAGATGGGATCAAGTGACTTGGCTTTACTCCTATGGTTGTCTATCCATGAGCAATAGGTATTTGTCCCAAGACATAGAGATGAGATCTTGCAAGAGCTCTCAAAAGTTAGGTAGAGGTTGCATGTTGAGTCAAGATGAAGATTGTTAAGAAAATATCTCGATTCGATCCAAAATGTAAAGCTAAGCACTAGAAATTCAAGAAATGACTCAGCACAAGCTTAGGAGCAGCCTAGGCCCAAGCACACGATAGGGCATGGCCTGCAGGTGTGTGTAGCCTAGGACGTGCATGGCCTATATAGGCATGCATAGCCCGAGGCACATAGTTGGTCCACCAACCATTCATTTTGCATGATCCACAGGATCGTTTCACGCTATCCATGTGCATTGCCTGTGTGTTTCGCATGACGCATGCAGTCCACATGCGTGGGCATACACATGATGAGCAGGGATTGGCTCAATTCATTCGAAAGAGGGTAAAGCAGTCCATGGTTTTGACTTGGTTTAAACTTTGTTTTTAACATAGTTTGAACATCTAGAATCATGTCAAAGTACTCTTTGACATAAAGACCCGTACATAATCTCAAGACCTTTGATAAGGAGGACAGAGACTAGGCAGAGATGTATGGTAGTAGAGAGTATTTAGAGGGTTTTCTTGAAAGTTGAGAGCGTTGTGAGGGATTTGAGCTTCTTGTTAAGGGATTCTTTTGTATAAGGATTAAGAGTGTATGTTTCCTCTTGTAAGTATTTTTTCTCTCATGGTAAAGTCTTGCATACCCAATTAAATTATATTGTGCATCTTTTCTCTACCTTTTTTCCCTCGTAGTATCAATTTCATTGATGGAGATGCGATCTTGGACAGGGATTTTTATTCCATAATTTAAGGGATCCTCCAATAAATGATATCAGTATAGGTGGTATAATGACAATCATAACCACCAAATTTATTATGATCCAAAGAATCTAACCCTATTATAGGTACGAGGAGTTAGTTGGTGATAATAAAGAATCTTGTTTATTATTAAATGTGGAGGTACTAGCTATGAGTACCAGATATTGAAAGAGATTTGGCATACTATTGGTGGAGATTTCATGCTACAAGCTAGCCTTCATGCACACTGTTAGTGATCGCATCATTGAGTTTGTTAAACAAGTCATCGATGTTGGTAGTTTGCCAAGCAAAATAGTTATCGTTGTTTGCCAGAATTGGTTGATGCCAAGCACTTGATTGGTCATCATCCAAAGTCATAGGCTTAGCCATTTCTTATGGTAGTAGTTATGTGCTCTCTTCTTGTGCAAATGAGTCATTTGCTTAGTTAGGATCCAAGCTTCTCTGATCAAGAAAATGACTAATATCCTTAATTTATTGTACCAATTATTTTACATATTCAACAAAATGGAGAGAAATTAAGGAAGACAAACTGCTCCAAAACAATGCATATCCTTCTCTCGTTATCTGAGCTGAGAAAAGTGTGAAAAGATTTTCTATTGTATCATAAGTTAAAAATTTTCTTTTCCATGATATTCTTTTATTTCTCTCTTGCCAAATATGTCAAAATATTGTCAAAAAGGATTGATCTATTCTTGAATTTTTTTAAGCCTTCAAGTACTTAAAAAAAAAAAAACTTATTGCCACCTTCCGAGATTAATGCAAATTTTAAAGATAACAAAAGATATATGGATCCTAGATTCAAGACTCCGAAACCCTCTGAGATTAATGCAAATTTTAAAGATAACAAAAGATATGTAGATCCTAGTTTCAAGACTCCGAAGGAAATACTTTGGTAATGAATAATTAATATAAGATTAAGTTTCTGACATACAATTTATGTTTTTGATTTTTTTTATCCTACATAGTATTTTTTATGCAATACACGATAAAGTAGTTAAATTTGAATAAGTTTTGAAACTAACTTTACCTGGACAAGTAAATTTGAGATCACGCTATCAATTTCCATATCTTCCCATTTCTCCTCGAAACAAAAGGATTTGATTTGATATACTACAAAATCATCTCATTGCACTCCCAATACAGAATAAGTAATTACACTGTGTATTATTCTCCCACCCATCTCTAAAAAATTTATATTTTTATTACATATGAAATAATAAAATCTCCAAATTCTATCTTTTAAAATTTATAGTTTTGAACATTTTCCTTCACGTTGAATATATTTCTTATTCCAAACAATTGCAATAAAAATAATAAATCATTTTTAAAATATTAATTCCTTTTTAATTAATTATAATTTATAATTTAAAAAAAATTAACTTCTAAAATAAGTTAATTATTATTAGATAATGCATGCTATTCACTTTATCAGCACTTATGTTCTTTAAGGATTACATGAATCTCAAAGAGTGCATTTTACCATATATAAAGATGAATTTGTTTAGACTTATACTTAAGAGACACTTGATGGTATTTTAGCAAAACATGTTGATCTATAATTTATTTATTTCTATTGAAAATTATGCTCATCATTATCATTGATGTTTTTCACTTTTAAGTTTTAAAATAAAATCAGATCATATATCAGTTTGCCTCCAGCATCTCAATTGCAATAAATTTTAACCTCAAAAAAAAAAAAAAATTCAACAACCAATAAATAGAATGGTTGCTGCAACTTTTTTTTAGTTCTGCATGCTAATTTAAGCTTGAAAATTCTTATGATAAAATATTACTCACAATAATCGTGTTACTATACGTTTCTTTAAAAAATATGTTATTATACATATTTTTAAAGTCATGCTTCAAGGCATTCAAGGTATTGATATTACCCATCTATTTTCTAGTCTTTTTTTTAGTTCATATGATGCATGCTGATTTAAGCTTGAAAATTCTTATGATGAAATATTACTCACAACAATTGTGTTACTGTATGTTTCTTTAAAAAAATATGTTATTATATATGTTGGGATATCCTGGTTCAGCTACGAACCAAGCTCCGGTTCGACTTATCGAAGCCCCGGTTCTCCGGACTACGGACTTCGGACTAAGCGAAGGCCAACCGCAAGCAACTCAAGGCTTCACGCCGAACTACAACATCCGAAGGCCAGTCTTTCGGGTAGCACCTTCGGCCCCGGTCGAAGTCTGAACTACTCATCGACTTCCGAAGACACGAACTTCGGTCCCCGTCATAGACATGATCTCTGGCCTCGAGGAAATACCAAGCATTCGGCCCACGCAAGGGAAAACCCGAAGCTTGAACCACAATCTATCCCAAAAAGGAAACTGTAACCAACGGTTACAATCGACACTCATCATGCCATGATCATGGCGCGCAATTCCTGCAGCAACGCCTCCAATCTGGCCAGAACCGCTCATTGACAACCCACGATCGCCAATCATGGAAGAGATTGGCTCCCCATGATCTCTGGAAAAAGAGCGGGCCACAGACCGGAGGCCATCTTTTAAATATGGATAAGAAGGATGGCTCGAGAGGTATGCGTGAACAATCTCGCACACATACACTTTCAATCTCTAAGAACTCTTTTTTCTCTTCCACTCTCAACATCTTCCCCATTCTGTGGCTGGAATCCGCCACTGACTTAGGCATCGGAGTGTCATCCGCCGGAACAACTCCGGCAAGGGACCTGTTTTGCAGGTGAATCAGGGAGCGGTCCTGCGACGCAGCAGCTCCGATCGATCGATCCAGGGACTCCACACCAATAGATTGGCGCGCTAGGTAGGGGAGCGTATTATTGACGTTTGTTAAGCTCCCTCCCAGACAAGGAGAAGAAACAAAGAAGTTTTTGATGGCAAGAGGAAAAGCTCGAAATGCTTCTACAAGCCGGAGTCGTGCTCCGTCTCAAGGGGGTGCACCCCCGGAGTAGAATGATATTCCATCTCCCACAGTTGTTGTGGGAGCACAGCAGTTCGAAGCTCTTATGAACCAGGTCGCCAACTTGACGGCCATGGTTCAAGAGTTCCAAGACAGAGCCTTTCCAATGGCAAACCCACCGGCTGTTTCTAGACATAGCTCTCGATCCCGAAGAAGGAGAGCACCACGGGAGGATTTAGTGCATCCCTCCCCCTGTTCTCGACCCTCTCCCGAAGGCCGAACTTCAAGACTGCCTAGGTCTGCCAATTTCCCGCAAAAAGGAAAAAAGCCTAGGCAAACTTCCTCCTCCTCCTTCGAAGACTCCACTTTGGTGGAGAGAGCGCCCAAGCAGACTCCTGATTATGACGGGAGGTTTAGAGCCATCGAATTAGAGATGGCAAGGGCGCGAGAACAGAGAATACGGGATCAGAGAGATCCTGATGACTTGATTGTGGGTGATCTACGCCCACCATACACTGATCGCATCATGGCTGAGGACATTCCTCGGCACTTCAGGGTTTCCCAGATGAAACCCTACGATGGCACCTCCGACCCCCTCGACCATTTGGGCAGCTTCAAAGCCCATATGATGATCCAAGGAGCTTCGGACGCAATGTACTGTTTGGCATTCCCGGCTACCTTGAAGAAGTCCGCTCGGATGTGGTACTCGAGCCTGCACCCAGGTACCATCGATTCCTTTCCCGAGTTAGAAAAATTATTTGTCTTGCATTTCAGGACCTGCCGCAAGACTCCTCGGAATACGGATACACTCTTTCTCCTTCACCAGAATGAAGGAGAGAGCCTGAGAGATTACATCTCCAGGTTCAATGCAACCATGCTTGAGATCCCCGATCTCAACGAGCACGTGGCCATGTTAGCACTGAAGAAGGGGCTTCGAACCTCCAGGCTTACTTTTTCCCTGGACAAGAAGTTTCCTAAAAGCTATGCTGAGCTCCTATCAAGGGCTCAGAAATACGCTGATGCTGAAGAGCAGGCGATGAATTGACGTTTGATTGAAGGGAAACCCCCTTCAAAGAAGAAGAATAATAGGGGCAAGGCCCCCAAACTTCCAATAACAATGGCGGCAGATATACAGACCGCCAGAGAAGCCCTCCCAAGCCCAGAGCATTGGAAGGAAGATTCGACTCCTACACCCCCCTCAACCTCCCTCGAGAGAAGATCCTCATAGAGATAGAAAAAGAAAACTATCTCCAACGGCCCCGTCCCATGAAGGCCTCCTCTTCCGCAAGGAACAGGAACAAATTATGCCGATTCCACTGGACCACGGCCACAACACAGAAGAATGCATCCAGCTGAGGGATGCGATCGAGGATCTCATCAAGAGAGGATACCTGGGGTGGTACATCGGTCGCCAGGGACCCCGGTCGGAAGCAACTGTTCCCTAGCCACCTCCCGAAGCGGCCGAATTGCCAAATCAAAGGCCCACCAACGGAGGTGTAGGGATGATACACCGGCCCACCAACTGGAGAAGGGATGAAGATGAAGCTTCAAAGCGACTGAAAGATAACAACTCCATCCTCTTCTCCGACGACGACCTTGCAGGAGTTCGGCTCCCGCATGACGACCCTCTTGTAATTTCGGCCGTAGTGGCCAATTATGATGTACAGAGAGTTCTTATTGATAATGGAAGATCGACTGATGTCTTGATGTATGATGCATTCTCCAAAATGTGTTTGCCTAGACATCAACTGCAAAGATCCCCCATACCACTCTCCGGTTTCGGGGGCAACCAAGTTTATGCCGAAGGGGAGATAGTGTTGCCTGTAACCCTCGGCTCCGAGCCTCGACAAAAGACATTGCTGATCAACTTCACGATGGTCCAGATCCCCTCAGCATACAACATTATTCTGGGGAGGCCCGCCTTGAACAGGTTCCGGACCGTGATCTCCTCTCACTACCTCTTGGTACGCTTCCCCACCAGGAATGGTGTTGGAGAAGTTAGAGGGAACCAGAGGACGGCACGTCAATGTCTAATGATTGAAGACAGGCATTTCAAGGATTCGACTACTCTAGATCAGCTGGATCCGAGGGATTCGACCACAAACCTTGGTGAACCCATGGAGAGGACCATCCCGATACCTTTGAAAGAGGAAGATTCCTCTAGAGTTGTATAGATCGGAAGCGCCCTTGATGAGGAAACCATAACGAAGCTAATTCATTTTCTCAAGGACAACGCCGATGTCTTCGCCTGGTCGGCTTTGGACATGCCCGGGATTCCAGCCGAAGTGATTACTCATCACTGTAAGTAACCCCTGGGTACAAGCCAGTGCGACAGAAGAAGAGGAGCTTCACCCCTAAAAGACAGCAAGCTGTTGATGAAGAGGTTGGCAAGCTCCTCAAGGCAGGGTTCATCAGAGAGGCCCGCTACCCCGAGTGGCTGGCCAATGTGGTAATGGTGAAGAAAGCTAGCGGCAAGTGGAGGATCTGCATCGACTATATAGACCTCAACAAGGCTTGCCCAAAAGATAGCTTCCCTCTCCCAAAGATTGATCAACTGGTCGATGCTACCGCCGGCCACCAGTTGCTGAGCTTTATGGACGCCTTATCCGGCTACAACTAAATCAGAATGGATCCGCAAGATGAGGAGAAGATGGCATTCATCACTGACAAAGGTCTCTACTGCTACAAGATGATGCCGTTCGGTCTCAAGAACGCCGGAGCAACATTTCAAATACTCATCAATAAGGTGTTCGAAAAGTAACTAGGAAGAAATATGGAGGCCTATGTTGACGACATGATCGTCAAGAGTCTCCACCGGAGAGACCACATCCACGACTTGGAGGAGTCATTCAGCACTCTCCGGCGCTACCATATGAAGTTAAACCTGGCGAAGTGTGCCTCGGGGTCACGTCGGATAAATTCCTGGGCTTCCTTGTCACCAAACGAGGGATTGAGGCCAACCCCGAGAAGATCCAGGCCTTGAAGGATATGAGACATCTCTCCTATAAAAAGGAAGTCCAACAGTTGACAGGGAGGATTGCCTCCCTAAACAGATTTATCTCTCGATCAGCCAAGAAATGTCTTCCGTTCTTCAAGGTATTTCGGCAATCAAAGGGCTTCGAATGGTCCGAAGACTGTCGCGTTGCCTTTGAGGAATTGAAGAAGTATTTGGAGACCCGCCATTACTCTTCAAGCCAAAAGAAGGCGAGGTCCTCTACCTGTACCTCTCTGTTTCAGACGAAGCAGTGAGTTCGGTTCTTGTCCGGAAGGAAGAAGACGGGTCCCACAAGCCGATTTACTATATCAGCAAGATCCTGTATGATGTAGAAAGATGATATACAAGGATGCAGAAGCTGATCTACTCTTTAGTGATTACGACAAAGCGACTACGGCCATATTTCCAGGCCCACGCTATCATGGTGCTGACTGATCAACCTCTCAAGGCCGTTCTCCGATCTCCGGACACTTCTGGAAGGATAGCCAAGTGGGCTGTGAAGCTAAGCGAATTTGACATTAGCTTCCAGCCCCGAGTAGCTATGAAGGCCTAGGTGCTCTCTGATTTTCTGGCCGAGTGCACCTGGAAGTCTGAAGATGAAGCCTCTTCGAAAGAAGAAGAAGCCCTGAAGGAGACGAAGTCTGTTTGGGTGCTTCATGTGGACGGAGCTTCCAATGCTACCGAGTGCGGGGCTGGACTCATGTTGGCTGAACCTGATGGCCAGATCATAGAGTATGCACTCCGCTTCTCCTTCCACGCCTCCAATAATTAGGCGAATATAAGGCCCTACTCGCTGGACTTCGGATCACCAAAGATCTAGGAGTCCGGCAACTCTGAACCTTCTCGATTCTTAACTGGTTGTGAATCAAGTCAATGGAGAGTATGCAGCCAAAGATCCAACCATGGTGCAATACAGCACCGGAGTCTCTCGGGCGCATCTTTGTTGAACATCTTGAAACTCCAAGCATTGCCGAAGAGGCTGCAGAGGTGCGCCAGATTGATACTGAGCCAAGCTGGATGGATCCCATCATCAGATTCCTGAATGAAGGAGAACTGCCCGAAGATAAGGCAGAGACCAAGAAGATCCACTGGATGGCGTCTCAATACATCATCTTAGACGGAACCCTCTATAAGAGATCATTCTCCCAACCACTGCTGAAATGCCTCGGACCCACCGATGCAGATTATGCATTGAGAGAAGTCCACGAGGGCATATGCGGGGATCACTTAGGAGGCAGATCTCTAGCATACAAGATTATTCGACAAGGGTATTACTGGCCCTCCATCCAGAAGGACTCAGCTAATTTCGTGCGGAAGTGCGACCAATGCCAGAGGTATGCCAATGTGCAGAAACAACCTGCGAGTCACCTGACTCAATTGGCAGCCCCATGGCCCTTTGCCCAGTGGGGGATGGACATTCTTGGCCCGTTCCCACCAACATCAGGGCAAAGAAAGTTTCTCCTAGTGGCCATTGACTATTTCACGAGGTGGGTGGAAGCCGAACCATTGGCCCAAATCACAGAGGGCAAGGTGAAAAGTTTTGTGAAAAATTCTATCATCTTCAGGTTTGGCATCCTGCATATCATCATCACGGACAACGGGAGACAATTAGATAATCCGAAGTTCAAGGACTTCTGTGCTCGGTACCATATCCAGCATTAGCTAACATCCGTTGCTCATCCACAGTCCAACGGAGAAGCTGAAGTCACCAACTGGACCATTCTCCATGGTCTGAAGACAAGGTTGAACGCCACCAAAGGGCTTTGGGCCGAGGAACCGATCTCCGTTCTTTGGGCGTACCGAACTATCCCAAGAACGGCCACCGGCGAATCTCCATTCAGCCTAGTCTACGGTACCGAAGCCGTGCTACCTATCGAAGTCTCCCTACAGTCCCTGAGAATTGACAGCTATAAAGAGCCTGAGAATTCCGATCGCAGAAGGATTGATCTGGATTTGCTATCAAGCACCAGGCTACAGGTCAGATAAGAATGGCGGCATACCAGCAAAAGGTCGCCAAGTACTACAACGCAAGGGTGAAGGAGCAAACTTTCCGCACGGGGGACATGGTATTGCGAAGAGTAGAGGTGTCCAGGCCAACGAAACAGGATAAACTCTCCCCCAACTGGGAAGGCCCATATCAAGTTGAAGAAGTCAATCGACCAGGGACATTTCGACTCAAGACCCTGGAGGGGAAGACCCTATCCCGGCCATGGAATGTACAAAACCTTTGTAAATACTATCAATGAAAAAAAGTTCCAAAAAACTCCTGTGCAAAGCTCTTCAACCCTACTCAACTCAGAACGGCTAGTTGCATCGACTGAACAACAACAGCCCGAATGACCTGATCTGAAAAATCGGTCAATTGCGCAAAGGAGAGTCTGATCCACTCACCTTATCGGTATGCCCGACGAGCGCAATGGATGGCCTAACCAGGCCACCAAAAAGATCAAAGGTGCAGGGATGGTTTTCGTAACCTACCTACGGTGAATCCGAACATGCATCGAGGCAGGCCTGAACAACCTATCTTAATCATGATAGAAAGTGCACAGGGATGGTGTAAACACCCTACCCTACGGAAAATCCGAACACATGCCTAAAAGGACCACTGTTGTCCTCTCTGTCAACAATAAACACTCTCAGAACGGTCCAACGGACCCTACTTCTTCCCTACAGACCGCAAGTGGTCTACGGAGTCTATATTATGGACAAATCATGATGCAACACATCGCAGAAAATACACGGGATGAGGTAAAAGAAAAGATCTTTCATTTCTTTCAAATTTTTACAAAAAGAAAAGAAAGAGAAAAGAAAGAAAGAAACTCTCCTAAAAAGAGAGTAAGAAAAAGAAAAGAAACTCTCCTAAAGAGATATATAAAAAAAAAAAAGAGAAGAGAAAAAAAGAGAAGCAGCAACAGCAAGGTTGGGAAATTTGCATTAACTCCCGACGGGTTTTTTCGTACCGTCGGGGACAGACCAGATGGGATGACGAAGGGCCCCCGGGGTTCCCGTCCGAACTCGAGTTTGACCCCTCATCGGAGTCAGAATCGAATTCGTGGCCAGAGAAGGAAACGGAGGGTTTGATATTATCCAAGCCCTTCAAGTTATAAAACTTGGAGGCTTTCTTCCGGCACTCCCAAAACCCTGGTGGAAGGAGTCCAGGGCCACCCCGGTGAGCTCATCCTTGAAGGCGACAGAAGCTCTGAAGTTTGCAATGGCATCCGTCGCCTCCTTCTTCGCCTCCTCCGTCGCCGTGGTCGCCACCGTGACTTGGGCCCAGGCCTTCCTTAACTGAGCCTCCAGAAGGCGGACCTTCTTCTCGAGACGGTCCACCAGAGGCTCCTCCTCTTCGCCTCTAGGCCCAGATGACTCCGAACTTCACTTCCTCTTGGGGTCAATAGCCCTCCTCTTCGCTGCACGACGGAGCTCAGAAGTGCTGAACCTCATGGCTAATGGAGGGAAGACACCAACGGGAATGATGGCCTTCGACAGCAGGGGGCAGGGTCCTATTTATAGAAACCCTGCACACACCCGACTGCGGGGAGACGCGTCCCACGTCCTTTTCGGCCGTATGAGAAGGCGCCACGTGTCCGGGCGATGCTTCGAGAACTAGAAAGTCTCTCGGAAGCCATCCCCAGGACCGCAACAGCCATCGCTTCGAATCTGGAGAAATCTGCATCATGCGACAGCATCATTAATGGTCTCTTTTTGGGCAAAAGAGGCTCGGCGGCTCATAAGGCGCAAGAGATTACGACTATACAAATTTCGACGTGCCACATGGACAACGATGATCCTAATCAATCCCCCTAATCATTGATTGGCGGGGAGATGACTCCTGTCCGCCCCAACGGACAAGCTCAACATCCGAAGAAAGGCAATGCAACGGAGTTTTGGTTCGTTCAAGGGTTCGTCCTCACCGACTGAACGGCCTTCGGCCATGACTATTCAACCAAGCAGAAAAGAGAATGGTAAAACCGGTTCTTATCGACTGAACGGCCTTTGGAGGCTATCATTTGACTAGGTAAAGGGAGAAATGATAGAACTGTTTCAGGCTACACATGAGGCACAACAATGCATATGCAAAGAAAGGAGAATTCATTCCAAAATCTAGGAAAATTGCAATACAAAGTTCATTACAATACAAATACGAAGACAGGTTTCCACCCGTGGATGGCACTGGGCATGTCCTTAATCACCCTGCGGCCCGATCTGGGGCCGATCACCCACCATCCATTGCTGTGGAAGTCCCTCTTGAGGAAGAAAAGGCTGTGAAGAAGTTGGTCCTAGGCTCTACGTTGGCGATGCTGCACATCACCAGGAACCCGCAGATGTTCCTGATGCTATTTGGGGTCAACTGCGCTGGCACCATTTGGTACAAGCAAAAAATCTTAACAAAGATGGGGTGTAGGGGAAACTAAGACCAGCCTTCAGGTGATCTTCGTATACAGCTAGGCACCCAGGGGGAGCTTTGTTCGCCCGCTCCTCGGGTGCGGGGAGGATAAAGGGAAACTCCTCAGGAATACGGTAGCGTTCCCAAAGAAGGGTTGTCTTGCTCTGAGAAACCAAGCTGGGGACCGACTCTGGACCTACTACATCTCCGGCCCCTGAGGGCCAACCTGCTTCTCTTGACTCTCTCCGGTCTCTTCCATGACAAAGGAATGAAGCAAAGGAGCGGAAAGAGGATTCTACCTGAAGAATAGACTGGTAGTCCAGAACGGTTTGGGCGGAGAATGAGACGAGATTGAAGAAGCTTCCTTGCCCAGACTTCACCCTTCCCCAAAAGAAAAGTAAGGGTCTATGGACCCCCACCGAGGGTTACTTTGACTCAAGGTTACCCTGGGAGGTAACCCACTTGCGACTGACCGCCATGATAAGATCTATCCTTCATCCAACGGGTGGAGAACAGCCACCACAACTATCCAAATCCCAACCAAAAGATTGCTTCAACCACTGTGCAACGGGACGAGAAGAGATAGCCTCAAGGCCACCTACTTTTCTCCAATCCGGGGATGGCACCTGTCCACCATCTGATTCTTAGATCATGAGGGACAGCCCAATAGATGTCCCGTAATCATCACTGCGCCGTCTCTCAGGAGGAAAACGACAAGGCCATAATACTCTCACTTCTCGAGGTAGATCTTCGCTTCGACAACTGAGAGTAGGGGGGCAACTGTTGGGATATCCTGGTTCATCTACGAACCAAGCTCCGGTTCGACTTATTGAAGCCCCGTTCTCCGGACTACGGACTTCGGACTAAGCGAAGGCCAACCACAAGCAACTCAAGGCTTTACACCGAACTACAACATCCGAAGGCCAGTCCTTCGGGTAGCACCTTCGGCCCCGGCCGAAGTCCGAACTACTCATCAACTTCCGAAGACACGAACTTCGGTCCCCGCCATAGACATGATCTCCGGCCTCGGGAAATACCAAGCCTTCGGCCCACGCAAGGGGAAACCCGAAGCTTGAACCACAATCTATCCTAAAAAGGAAACTGTAACCAACGGTTACAATCGACACTCATCATGCCATGATTATGGCGCGCAATTCCTGCAGCAACGCCTCCGATCTGGCCGGAACCACTCATTGACAACCCACGATCGCCAATCATGGGAGAGATTGGCTCCCATGATCTCCGAAAAAAGAGCGGGCCACAGATCGGAGGCCATCTTTTAAATATGGGTAAGAAGGATGGTTCGAGAGGTACGCGTGAACAATCTCGCATACATACACTTTCAATCTCCAAGAACTCTTTTTTCTCTTCCACTCTTGACATTTCCCATTTGTGGCTGGAATCCGCCACTGACTTAGACATCGGAGTGTCCTCCGCCGAAACAACTCCGGCAAGGAACCTGTTTTGCAGGTGAACCAGGGAGCGATCCTACGATGCAGTGGCTTCGACTGATCGATCCAGCGACTTCATGCCAACAATATATATTTTTTAAAATCATGCTTCAGGTATTGATATTATCGGTCTATTTTCTAGTTTGGTAAACATATGAATGCAATCATTATATCAATCAACTTTGAATCCCGAGTACACCCTAGCTCTATTATCCAAACTGGAGGGTTCAGGCCAAGTTGGATCAATTAAAGACATAACTAAAATGTCGGTGGGGTTGGAGGACCAATATTAAAATAAAACAAATAAACTAAGCCTGGTGTTCTGTAATTGAGCGCTGACTTATTACCCCGGTCCAAATTTTGCTAGGCTGCCGATGCTCGGGAATGGATCCGCTAAATTGTGACTAAATTCTTAAGCCGGATATTAATACCATAAATATAGTGAACTATAAATTAGGATTGAAAATGGGCCGGTCCAAAAACTTATTATTTGGAACTGAGTTGGGCCAGATCAATAAAGTTTGGACCAACCTGAAATTGGTTCAGATTTTGAACCAGATTTTAAGCATATCGGACTAGTCTTTGAGCTGTAAAATAGAGTCCATTTAATTTTTGGACCAAAGAGATGTCCAGATTCGGTATAAAAATTTTTAAAATATAGTCTTTGGACCGGTCCCATTTTTAGCCCCTAACTATAATGCACTGGCTTATGCCGCTCTACCCAGCACACCCTAGCTCCATTGTCCAAAGTGGACGGTCGAGCTGTTTGGATCAAGTAAATACCTAACTAAAAGGTAGGTTTAAGTACCAATATTAAGATGCCATTGGTCAGGCCCAAAGCTAGGGATGAAAGTGGACTGAATAATACCGCTTTGAATCCATTTCTATATCTGAATTTATTCAAATATAGATAAAAAATTGAACATCTGATTAATATTCATATGTAAATCCTATGCAAAGCTGATAAACTAAGCCCGGTGTTCTATAATCGGGCGTTGACTCATGAACCCTGAGCCAAATTTTGCCCGGCTGCCTGCTAAATTGTGACTAAATTCTTGCATAACGTCAAAGTCCACGATGACGGAGTCGAGTATTAATACCATAAAACTAGTGAATTACAAGGCATTGGCTTCTTGAGATTGATAAGCAATTTGACTCCACGAAGGATTTGATGGATGATTTATTTTAAGTAGTCCATTAATTTGTTTGTTTTTTTGCCGATTGGGATCTGCCATTTCTACTCCGTCTCTACGGTATAGATCAGATCGGGGCTAAGAAGTCCGTTAAACTTAACTTGCATGGCTGTTTTGGGCAAGTAGCAAGAATCAAATGGACCAGGCCAAACACAACAGCATGATACTGATATTAAGCCATGTTTCAATATGGGGTGAGTCATCTACTACCGAAACCCAATATCTAGTGAATTGTTCTAAAAAGGGGATAGTAATAAAAGAAATTTTCATCGAATAATTATTTTTCGGAAGGAATCAAAATAGGATTCATTTTCTAAAGGACAACAATATTAAAAGAAATGATTTAGATGATGAAGCTACGTACTATCAAATTTGAATTACTAAATTTTTTCAGATCTAAATGGTCAGTACGTAGTGGATGAGGATCGACATTATCTCCCTTGAATGCAATGTACCGCATATCCATCTTGTCCTCGAGTAGTTTTGTGAAATCTGCTAAGAAACTTGGCCTTCAAACGGTCAACAATTGTAGCAGCATCATCACAACATATGATTCTAACCATCTAACATGAAGATGATTTAGTCAAGCAACAATTTGGGATTAGTATAAAAAAAAAAATACAGCAGCAAGTTTCGATAATAAAAAACTTTCTGACCAAGTGAAATGGCACTGATGTCCTCGACGTCTGCAATTAAATTAAATCATAGAAAATTCTTCTAGGATATGAAATCATTGACCTCGTTAATAATTAATAATGTTGTTTAATCTGAACTTGACAAGCACAACGCTAGGCGAGTCCTCATCCATTGATCAATGCTTCTATTGGGTGCTTGCTTAAAAGGCAAACCACGTTGCCATCGCGGCGCCAATAATAGCTATTTAGATTGCTTCTTCGTTCCGGGGTATTATAGGAAGTGTTTTATATATGAGTGCAACACACAGTGAGTTGGGTTGCGTAATGTATATATCGACTGATTTAATTGGTGTCGATTAAAATTACAGGAGGAGGGAAGCAGGTTAACCATGTCCAAAATTTGCGGGCCATGTCTTTTGTTGCAACGGTTTGCCCATGTGTCCAGGGGGACGAGTGGATCGATCGGTTCATATAGGTGCAAGAAGCTTGGTTTATGGCCATCATCTCCAAGATATTCTAAAGTAGGATTGGAAATGGGCGGTCCAAAGGCTATATTTTAAAAATTTCTGGACCGAATCCGGGTATCCCTTTGACTCAAAAATTAAATGGACTCTATTTTACGGTCCGAAGACCAGTCCGATATGCTTATAATTTGGTTCGAAGCCTGAACCAATTTCGGGCCGGCCCGAAGTTTATTGAGTTGATCCAGTCCAGTTCCAGATAATGAGCTTTTGGACAGATCCATTTTCAGCCTTACTAAGAGAGAGACTGCTCGTCAACTTGCTCTAGGAGAAAAGGTTAGGAGAGCATGGAGGGAAGAGAAAAAAAAGGTTGGCGAGCTTTGACGTCACCCTAGAGAAAAATCACTGGAATCACTTATGTATTGTTATCATAACCGCTTGTCTTTGTAGCTAGGTGCTTTGCTATATGTATTAGCTCCGGAATTCATTCGGGACAAAGGCCTGAATTGTTGCAGCATCCCTGGTCCTGGACATACTTTGAAGCAGGAGTGTGGTTTAGATCTTTTAAAAACTAGAATGAGTTTTTTTTTTTTTTTTTTTTGTTTATTTGGATGGCAAGGAAGCAGCATAGCTATCACCTGGCTTTTGTTTAGAATGAGAATAATTACAAAAAAATGGACAGTGTTGGCCAGCCAAGGAGAATTTGCTGACCAAGGAGCAAAGTCCAGCATTGACGAAGAGGGGAAGAATAAATTAAGGAAGACAAAAAGAGTGAAGAATAAAGTGGCGAAGAAATTGCAGACTACAAATCAATTCGTGTCCTTCTCTCTTTGTCTAAGGTTAGAATCTTCTGGAGACGAAAAGAGTGAAAAGGATTGTGGGTGTTGTAAGTGGAATATTTCTTCCAAGAAAGATGCTTCCATTTCTCTCTTGCGAAATGTGCCAAAATATTGCCGACATGAGTTGGTCCACGTTGCTGAATTTTCGCCTCCATGTGGTCCAAAACTGGGTGGGATTTAAACAAAATGCCTTTGGCAAAAAAACATCTAAGAAATAAATGGGTTACAGTTTTCACATTGGATCGATAAAGAAGAGGGTGCTAACCGACCACCTATTTTTGCAAGAATAATTCCTGATTTATTTTTCAAGGCAAGTGTTGGGAGGCAAGTGTTGATGCTGCTCCCTGCTTGGTCACTGAAGAGATAGTACTTATGGGATGAATTTGCATAGAAGCCTGGTCGAAGGTTGCTTTGATGAGGGCTCTCCGACGATCAAGTCAGGTGACAACTAATAGAAGGAAGAAAGTACAGCAAAAATGAGAGAGATAGTACTCATCCTAGGAGCTTTCAAGGAGCCCTCTTTTATAGACAAGAGGCAGGGATATTTTTGGGATACAAAAATCGCTAGTAGAATTGGTGAGAAGTGATAGGACGGCAAGTTCTGCCAATGGATATATCAACAGGTCATTCAATTTGCCTAAAATATTCATCTCTTATTAATTAAAACCTTGTCTTTTATGCACTACTGATCATTTCTGGTGACATCGACCAAGTGTGAAACTAGTCATACCCCTCTTAATTGCAAGAATTTACTGAAGATTAAAGGAGATTGCTATCAGTCCCTGCAATCTAGTGCATGGTGCAAGCATCGGTAGCATTTTCCTTCAGTTACCTTCAATTGCCTTGAAGAGTAACGTCATAGAATTTATGTCCGCTTTTAAGTACAAGGACCCAGGATTGGCCTGAAAATCATATCAAAGCCAAGGGCCAGTCAGACCGAGGGTCCCGAAGTGTATCCTTCCCTTATCCGAGAGATGCTGGACCTTGGTTGTCAAAGGGGAGGTGATCTTTTGTCAGGATCGAAGGTCAATCAAATCGAAGGAGCCCGATGACACTACTCCCTGCTCGGTCACCAGAGGTTGATGGAGAGGTGGCGCTTATAGGATGAACTTGTACAAAAGCCCTGCATAAAGATTGCTCTGATGAAGGCCCTCCAATGATCAAGGTGTCAAGCAATAGCAAGCTAAATAAATAACTTCACTTTCTCTGTGTCCTTCCAAATTACTTTATATATATATATGTAACTTGGAAGCATCTTCCAAGAAAGTGAATAGCTTCACCTTCTCTACAAGGAAGATGCTTCCATATCTCTCTTGCAAAATGTGCCAAAATATTGTTGACAAGAGTTGGTCCCACGTTGCTAAGTTCTTTTTCACAAATCTTCAGCAAAATGCTGACAAGAGTTGGTCCCACCTTGCCGACAAGAGAAGGGTGGCCACTGGCTAAGATTGAGGCAAATCTTCATGGTAAATAAAATGCCTTTAGCAAAAGAATGTCTGAGAAGTAAATGGATTACAGTCTTTACAAGAATAATTCCATATTTATTTTTCAAGGCAAGTGTTGACATTGCTCCCCACTCAGTCATTGAAGATCGTCGAAGAGGTGGTGCTCGTGGGATGACCTACATAAAAGCCCTGGCTAGAGGTTGCTCCAGTGAGGGCCCTCCAACAATTAAGTCAGGTGACAATCAATAGAAGAAAAAAAGTAGAGCAAAGATGAGAAAGAGATAGTATGTATCCTGGGAGCTCTAAAGGAGTCCCATTTTATAGACGAGAGGTAGGAATATTTTTGGGATGTAAAAATCCCTAATGGATTTGGTGAGAAGTGATAGGTGGCAGGTTCTTTCAATGGATCTATCAGTGGGTCATTCCATTTATCTAGAATATCCTCTCAATAATTAAAACCTTGTCTTTTATGCAGTGTTGCCCATACTTTTTAATGGTGACGTCGACCATGCATGGGACTAGTCATGCCCTACTTAGTTGCGAGAATTTATTGAAGATGAAGGGAGATTGCTTTCAATCTGTGCAATTAAATGCATCGTGGCAAGCTTCAATAGCATCTTCTTTTAGTTGCCTTCAATTACCTTGAAGAGTAACACCTTAAAACTCTTGTACACTTCTTGGTACAAGGACCCAAGATCGGCCCGAATATAATTACTAAAGTCTAGGGCCAGTTGGATCGAGGGTCCCAAGGTATATCCTTGCCTCATCCAAGCAATGGTGAGCCTTGGTTATCAAAGGGAGGTGATCCTTTGTTAGGACTGAAGGTCAATCAAATCGAAGGAGCCGATGATGCTGCTCCTCGCTCAGTTGTTAGAGGTTGCTGAAGAGATGGTGTTCGTGGGATGAACCTATGCAGAAGCCCTGGTTGGAGGTTGCTCCCATGAGGACCCTCCGACGATCAAGGTGGCAGGCAATAACAATCTAAATGAAAAACTTCATTTTCTCTATGGCCTTGGAAGCATCTTCCAAGAAAGTAAATAGCTTCACTTTCTCTGAAGGAAACATCTTCCAACAGAGATTGAGGCAAATCTTCAAGGTAAACAAAATGCCTTCGGTAAAAGAATGTCTAAGAAATAAATGGATTATAGTCTCCACATTAGATCCATAAAGAAGACACTTAGTACTAGTTGACCACCTATTTTTGCAAGAATAATTCTTGATTTGATTTTCATGGCAAAAGTTGACAATGCCACCTGCTTGGTCACTAGAGGTTGCTGAAGAGGTAGCACTCGTAGAATGAACCTGCACAAAAGCCCTGGCAAGAGGTTGCTTTGACAAGGGCCCTCGATGATCATGTCAGGTGGCAGGCAATAGATGGAAGAAAGTAGATCGGAAATGAGAGAGAGTATATATCCCGGGAGCTTTCAGCGAGCCCCCTTTTATAGGCAAAAGGTAAGGATATTTTTGGGATGTAGAAATCTCCAATGGATTTCGTGAGAAGTGACAGGGTGGCAAGTCCTACTAAAGAATCTATCAACGGATCATTCCATTTATCCAAAATGTCTACGTCTCATTAATTAAAACATTATCTTTTATATACTACTGGTCATGCTTTTTAATGGTGACATCGACCATGCAAGGGACTGGTCATGTCCCTATTAATTGCAAGGATTTACTAAAGATTAAGGGAGATCACTTTCAATTCATGCAATCAAGTGCATGCAGGCAAGCATCGATAGCATCTTTCTTTTGTTGCCTTCAATTTTCTTGAAGAGTAAGGCCTTAAAATCATGTCTGCTTCTAGGCACAAGGACCTAGGGTTGGCCTGGATATCATTACCAAAGTCAAGGGCCAATCGGACCGAGGGCTCAAGGCATATCCTTGCCTCATCTGAGGGATGATAAGCCTTGACTGCCAAAGGGGAGGTGATACTTTGTCAGGACCAAAGGTCGCCTTGACTGCCAAAGGGGAGGTGATACTTTGTTAGGACCAAAGGTCAATCAAAGCAAAGCAGCCTAGTGACACTGCTCCTTGCTTGATCGTCGAAGGTCACTAAAGAGGTGATGCTCATGGGATGAACCTACACAGAAGCCCTAGTTGAAGGTTGCTCCAGTGAGGGCCCTCCAATGATCAAGTCAGGTAGCAAGCAACAACAAGCCAAATGAATAACTTCACTTTCTCTTTGGCCTTCCAAATTTCTCTATATATATAGATAATAGAAAAATCTTTATTATTAAGAAAGTTGTAGGAGTTAATTAAGAAGATATCATGTATGGAGTTTCCATATAGGAGAATGCTCGATATATGAGGGTTTAATAGGAGAGAAGATCTAGCAAGTGTTCCAATTGGGAGTTTTGATGTTAAGTGAGAGGGCCATGTAGTTTAATTCTTTAATATTGATATTTTGGATTCTAGTTGAAGGCTACCGAAACATTTTTCCATCATCGAAGAAAACATCACTACAGAGAAGAGTCAGTGGAAATGATCCAATCACTAATGAGAAGAGTTAACATGATTGAACCGATCCAAGAATCCTCCTATAATTTAATCTGGCTTCAATTCCTAATTAAAGGTAGTATAGTTTTAAAACACATCAAAGTCCATGTTGATATCTTTCTGTACAGCACATCATAGCAAGATATTTATTTCTAATAAAAAATAAAGTATTCAAAAAGGCTTGTATAAATATATTCAGAAAAGTTGGAAAATAAAACATCCCTGAGTGGCCTTGGCCCACTCTCACAACCATCCATAAAAAGTTTTCAAAATGTTCTACAACAAAAGTAGCTACCTAGTTAGCTATCATGTTCTTCTCCCGAAAGACATGTCTAATAATTAAGGATGCACACCCCATCAATAAAATCATGATACCTATAAAAGAAGGTGTGCAATACCTTCCGTATATATCCTTGTATCTAGATCACTACCGTAGTGGAATCTTCCTTAATGGCAAGATGGTTGGCTCGTAAGATCCTCCATACATAAATGATTTCTGTTCATGTGACTCAAAGCTCTGCTACAAGAACCATCAGCTCGAAAAGGTAGCTCTCCCTAGCTATTACTAGCCTCCAACCAGGCCCACGGATGACAAAGATGGTGCCACCATGCCTATCTCTGACACTACTATCGAAGTTGACCTTAAGGCATATTAGAGATGGGGGCTTCCAAGAGATAAACACTCATCGAGTCACTACATGAGCATGATGGGAGTCCCAGGTCTCTATGGACTTTGAGATCACTTCAATCAGCTCTGATGCTAGTATGAGAGCTCTCTTTAGAATCAGCATTACCATATATCTTTTGGACTCAACTACCAAGTTATTCATAGATAGCCATGTGTGATGTATAATATAGGCTACTAGATACTAACTGTCCTGGTCACATCATCTTTGGTGCTCCATCTCAGGAACTCCAAAAATGCCTGAACCGATATCTCAAACAGGATAATCAACTGATGCAAACCCATAAGGTACTAAACACATCAGACCCTCGGATACTGAAAGAGGATGTGCTCCACTGTCTCATCCTCTAATCCACAAGCTTGGCAAATAAACTAGAGGTCATGCCTCTATCCCTTAGGATAGACTTGGTTAGAAGCCATCCCTAGGGTACCTTACAAAGAAAAAGGCTCATCCTCATATGCACTCCCATCCTCCAAATCCACCTAACATCTAGATGGCTATAGGGCTCCTGTCGATGTAGGCAGTAGAGGTCAAGCATCATAGCTCTCAGTGTGGGAGGATCTCTAGACCCTGATATCTTGATTGTTGTGTATTGTAATTGCCATGGATACGATATGCTTACCTAGCTGCTCCCAAATGCATAAGTCACTGTTGCTAAGTCCTAGCCTTTACCACTTGGATGGAAGAGATCGCATATCCTCACGAAATCCTCCTCTTTGGAGCTAATGAAGGTTTTCCATCGGCTCAAGGGTAGGTCAGCAATCCACAGATTCTACAAGAGATTTACAGACCGACATCCCCAAGGAGCCATCTTGTTTGAAGAATCACATTAGAAACTCGAGCACAAATCTCTCTCCATAGAAGGAAACTACTCGAACTAGCCCAGATCTCACTGCTTGCTGGCCATAGACCGTATCTAGCCCTCATCATTATAGTCCATATGCTATCAAGACTGAGTAGAAGCCTGGCTACATGTTGAGCAATCAGGACCTCCTGCCTCATAATCAAGGAATGGATGCTAAGACTATCATCCTTGAATAATTGGCACATTACATTCCAAGCCAAAAGGTGTACGCCACCATCTCCATAGCACAAACCTTATAAGAAGCTTCAAAAATATTACACACGCTTCACCACAAAAGTTCTGGACAATGTGTATTTGAAAGTAGATAGACATGCACAGAACTGAGAACTAACTTCACCAATGTAATTATATCCATCAAAGAAAGAGCTCTAGCCATTGCATGATGTTTTGAGATTCATGTGCT
Source organism: Areca catechu (assembly GCA_021397845.1). Taxonomy (NCBI): domain Eukaryota; kingdom Viridiplantae; phylum Streptophyta; class Magnoliopsida; order Arecales; family Arecaceae; genus Areca; species Areca catechu. The sequence continues at coordinate 43,058,433 of CM038047.1, read as the reverse complement.
AGACCTAAAATAATAGTTTCCATACAATGCCATAGCACATCACAGTGCCCACTAGTCACATGCTATGTGTTAAGGGAAATTCTACTTGGGCCCAAGCACTTGAGGCCCAAAGCTTCCGATCGGTTGGCCCTGCTACATGACCACTGACCGCTTGCCTCCAGGAATATGAAGTCCAGATAAATTAGCCAAGTCAGGCAGCCCAATAGCATATGTCATCCAACCATTAATCATATCAGCAATAAGTTATCTCTTAACCCTAACACCGAGTAGCTCAATATGCTAGTTAAGTGACCTCACAATGAGCACTAGTTTGATAGATTCGCTATGTCCCATCAACCATCCATCAGATTTGGTCTCTAGTCAATTGAAGTTTTTAGTCCCAATGTTATCGAATGAACAACATGATCAGTAAACACTCGGGCTCGCCACTTGACCGACCCCTTATTAGGGTAGCTAGTGCCTTCCCCAACAAACAAAATAATAGGCACCTACTGACCACACCTATCTGAGCCAACCTTGATGATGATTGATGCTCTGTTAGTCGACCCATCGAAGACCATCAACATGCACTCACCAACCATTCATCGAATTGAGCCCTTGATAGGCAGAAAGTTCAACATGCCTGACAAGTGATCCCTTTGTTTGTCCATATACTCATTGAGAAATTTGCATCTTTCCTGGATAGCTAGACTAGCTAGGCACTAACTACCAATTGCCTTCATCTAAACCAATCTTGAAGATGATGGATGTTGCTTTGATCAATCCCTTGAGAGCCATATGCAGGCACCACCCATGGTTGATCTCATCACCCAGTGGACCCTTCATCGATAGGGTCCCCTTCCTAGTTGGTAAGGTCAGCCAAGCACCGATTGGCACTGACCCTTGTCTGATCAAGCATGTTCTGGTCGACCAAGCCTCGACTTAACAATTGATGACATCCAACTAAACCATAGTACCTATTAAATTTCAATTTGATGGCAAGGATCCACTATGCTATGAGCAAAATAGAACCATGCCTCATAGTCCGATCATTCATCGACTTCCATAGGGGCACTCGAACCGATTATGGATCCTTATGTCTAATGGCAAGTAAATCTTTAGGAGACACTCAAGACTGTTCGAAAGCCAACACTACTGATGCTCATCCTCAAGCACTAGATTGTGTAGGCAGGAGGTCACATCATACCTAATGATCGTTAATCTTTAGCACATCTCTGTATTTAAAAAGAGCATGCCTAGACTTATACAGTGGTCAATATCATCATTAAAAAATACGACTAATTCCTTACAACACACAAGGTTACATTAAAATAGAAAGGACATTCTTTGTAAATGAAAAATTCTTTGATAGCCTACATGACAAGCCCTCTCACTTCTTACCAAATCCATCGAGATTCTTACCATTCTAAAATGCCCTTATCCTATATCTATAAAAAGGGATCCTCTGGAAGTCTCCAAGGTATGAAAATCCTTTCCTCACACTTCTCATACTATTATCATGCTAGAATACTAACTTAAGTATTAAAGGATCCTTACCAAACTACCTTCTGGCCAGGAGTTTTACATGTCCCACCTTCAAGAGTTCTCCCTGTACTACCAATTCTAGCATGCTCAATGTTTGATAGAATTTGGCATCAATAAAAGAGAGAAAGGCCTTCAGCCATTTTTTTAGAAGTGTAGTTCAAAGACAAGCTAATAATGCCACATAAGAATACTTGCCATCTCACTGCCACTTCCTGGCCAAAGGGAAGCCAAGCCAACAACTCGGCCATGCCACCATTGGCAAGAGCTTCTCCAGCTCAATTACTGAAAAAGATTAGTGTGGAGTAATTCAACCTGCTTTTCTAGTAAGTTTAGAAATTAATGGCAGCTGTTCAAGCCAACCAAGCCATCCCTACATCGCTTCTAGTGGTGCAGCCCTCTCTTGTGCCACCCCTGCAATACCTCTCCTCACAATGTAGCTAGCTCAGACACAACCCTCTATAGTGCTGCAACTCTCTGGCACCACAGATGATGCCACTAGCAGAACAATCGCAAGCACCTCCTAGAGACCAAGAAAGGAGGTCCACTCACCATGCTTACCCCAGGAGTCCAGAGCTGATGAGGTAGCAATCTCAAAGGCGGGGCATGGCTCCAGCTCCACTCTAGGCTAACAATCTCCTCAATGATCGGAGGCCCCCATTATTTGAGACCCATAAGTCAAGCAAAAGCTCTGGGAGCTCGACCGGTAGATTGAGATGATCCATAACCTATCCTCGATGCCATGAGATGGGTTCAACAATGACCCCCCCTTTGATGCTAAGATAATGCTGGTATCGCTTCCTTGACATTTCAAGATTCCTTAATTAGAGAGCTATGATGGGACCTCTAATCCCGTCAACCCCATAGAGAGTTTCAAGATAATGATGCTCCTTCATAGAGCCCCCAATACCATCCTTTGTCAAGTCTTTCCATCTACACTAAAATAGGCGGCTCGATACTAATATTTGGGTCTGAAACCAGGATATGTTCACTCCTTCGAATAGCTGAGCCAATCCTTCACTATTTTATCAGTAATCGATGATAACAAAAGCATTTAGACTACCCCACACCCTCAAACAAAAGGAGAGAGAGTCGATTTGAGCCTTCATTAATTGCTTCAATATAGCTACTATGGAAGTCCATAACTTGAATCAATCAATCACCATGTCCACTTTGATGAGTAGATTGCAAAAGAATGACCTCAAAAGGTTACTAATCAAGACTTACCCTCGGAAATTTATCAAAATACTAGTCCAAGTAGAGAAGTACGTACACGTGAGGAACACCTTCGTGCAAGAAGAAGCTCCTACCACTTCATCTATGGGGGTTAGTGGAATGGTACCAGCTGATCAAAAATATTTTCCAAAATGAGAGGAGAGAATCTAACAATACTCCATGTCCCCACCTCGATAGCGAAAAAGATGGAATCCCATAATACCACTGACCCTAGAGTCCTCATGGAGAAGATAGGCATGTGTCACCACTAAGGAAGTTCAACACCTACACTTTGCTAAATGCATATAAGAACGCACATATTGATGGAGATCAAAAGGTAGCTCCCGAAAACTAGGAAGCTATGAGCACCCCTTGCTTGAAGGAATCAAAATAAATTCTACTTGTACCATCGAGATTGTGATCATGATACAAAAGAATGCATCTGGCTTTGAGACGTGATCAAGGAGATCATCAAGAGTGGCCATCTTGGTTGATTCATTCAGCAAAGGGGAGAGCAAGGGAACTGACAGAAGTCACCTCGACTAGCTCAACAGCCTCCGCAGGCAAAGCCCCAGCACAAGGGTGACCCATCTCCATCAGGGATAGTCAACACCATCTCTGGGGGGTCCAGTGGTGACTTCAATGGTGAAGAGAGAGCAATGAAGAGACAGGTTGGGGAACCCATAATCTTCACTGAAGGGGATGATCAGGGGGTCCAATTCTTGCACAATAATGTAGTGGTTATGACTTTAAATGTTGAAAACTATGATATAGATCACATCTTTATTAATAATGGAAGTTCAGTCAATGTTTTATACTTTGATGCTCTTGTTAAAGTAGGGATATCCCTTAATCAATTAGGAATGGTAAACTTCGTATTTGTTAGTTTCATTAGGGATGCAATTCAAGTGGAAGGAGCTATCAACCTAACCATAAGGATGGGGCATTATCCTTGCTGATCCATCATCCAGGTCAACTTCCTTCTTATCTGAGCACCTTCGGCTTACACGCTATCCTTAGATGACCAAGTTTGAATGCCTTCAGAGTCATCAAATCCACATTCTATTTGAAGATGAAGTTCCTGATGACATATGAGGTTGGAGAGGTTCGCAAAGACCAAGACTTAGCATGTCATTGTTACTACATCGAGCTCCGAGAAGCTAGGACTACCGACATCTACCTAGTTGAAGGCCCGAATACTCACAACGAGTTAGCCAAGCAACGAGGGGAATTGGCTGAGGACCTTATCTCCATACCCTTGGCAGACAGAAATCATGAGCATACGGTCTAGATTGGATCCAATCTAGATCAAGCAACTAAAGACCGACTACCTATATTTTTGCAGGAAAATGCTAACATCTTTGCCTGAAGACCAGCAAACATGCCAAGCATTGACCCCTTGATGATGGTACATTTACTGAATATGGATCCAAAGCACCGACCATTCAAGCAAAGGAAGTGGAGCTTCGTGCTCAAGCGATAGAAGGTAATAACCAAGGAGGTCAACAAGCTACTCGATGTAGGCTTCATCCAAAAGATAACCTACCCAGAGTGGATCACTAATGTGATCATAGTGAAGAATGCAAATAGTAAATGGCAAATCTGCATCAACTTCAATGACTTGAATAAGACATGGCCAAAGGATAGCTACCCGCTATCGAGGATTATGAAATCGTAGATGCTATATTAGGCTATGATCTCCCCAACTTCATGGATGCTTTCTCCAACTATAACCAAATCTGTATGGCTCTAGAAGATGAGAAAAATATTACTTTATTACTGATAGGAGTCTTTTATGTTACAAGGTCATGTTGTTTGGTCTAAAAAATATAGGTGCCACCTATCAATGCTTCATGAACAAGATTTTTAAAGAACAAATTTGACGAAATATGAAAGTGTATATAGATGACATGCTTGTCAAGAGAAAATCTATCGGGATCCATATCGATAACCTTAAGGAAGCCTTTGCCACTTTACGAAAGTACTGGATGAAGTTGAATCCAACTAAGTGTACCTTTGAAGTGGTCTTAGAAAAGTTCCTCGACTTCATATTCTCCAGCAGGGGGTAGAGGCCAATCTAGAAAAAATTAAGGCCATCTAAGAGATGGGCCCTCCAAGAATGGTCAAGGATGTTTAGCATCTCACTGGAAGGATTGCTGCTCTAAACTAGTTCATCTCTAGATCGATCGAGCAGTGCCTCCTCTTCTTCCAAATCTCGAAGCAATCCAAAAACTTCCAATGAACTGAGAAATGCTAGAAAGCATTTACAGAGCTCAAAGATTACCTCGATTTTGCTCCATTGCTAGGTAAGCCTGACCCAGGCAAGGAACTATTCCTATACTTAGCTGCTTCATCCATGACGATGAGCACATTATTGATCCAAGAGTGGAACAAGATCCAAAGTCCAATCTACTACATCTATCAGATCTTGAGGAATGTGGTGACCTGGTATACCAAATTAGAGAAGCTAGTTTATACTCTTCTCATTGCCGTCCAAAAACTTCGACCATTTTTCTAGGCTTATACCATTACCCTTCTAATTGACCAGTCTATGAAGAATATTCTGCACTGACCAAACACCTCGGATGGATTGCTAAATGGATGATCAAACTTTTCAAATTTGACATCAAGTTTTAGCCTTGACCATTAAATCAAAGTCTAGATATTAGCTAACTTCTTAAATGAATGTACCATCTTTGATGAGCCGATCGGATCAGAAGAAGTGAAACCTTCTTCACTAGCACAAGGTCCCAATCAAAGCCCCACCAATGCTTGGGGATATATGTGGACTGATCATCCAACTCTAAAGAATCGGGGGTGGGGGTGGTTATTGTAAGCCTAGGAGTCATCACTAAGCATGCTATATACTTCAAATTCTCTATAACAAATAATGAGGCTGAATGTAAAGCCTTGATCGCGAGACTCCAAATAGCTAAGGAGTTGAGGGTGCAAGATCTAAAGATCTATAGCAACTCATAGTTGGTCATCCGGCATATCAAGGATGATTGTGAAGCTCGAGAGGAAAACATGGTGAAGTATCTTCAAAAAGTTAGAGACATGACCTCCATCTTCCGTAACTTTGACGTCCAACAAGTACCAAGGGAAGATAACTTTCGAGCTGACCTGCTAGCCAAATTAGTGATCGCTATGCCAATGGTGCTACCTAAAGGAGCCTATTTTGAACTGATCAAGAGGCCAACTATCAAGGAATCGGCAATAGTAATGCAATTAGATAATGAGCCCAAATGGATCAACTCATTGATCAACTTTTTGAAGAATAACACACTCCTTGAAGATCAGAAAGATGCTCACAAAATGAAATATCAAGCCCCCTGTACCTCCTACATGAAGGAAAGCTCTACACGAGTTCGTTATCTCTATCCCTTCTTAGATACCTATGTGTTAGCTTTAGCCCTTGATTTTGATGAATAACAAAATATTGAATATATGTTTGGTACTAATGTTTCAATTAGAGTTATGAATCAGGTTACAAGTACATCAAATTCCCTATACAAAAGTATCAAAGTCATTCACTTAAATTTAAGATGAATTTCAAAGTTTAAGAAGTCTTCTCATCTTGGAAAGCTATTAAATTGTTCACTTTGGCCTTAATGAAGAAGAAACTGGAAGTCTATTGAACAAAACTTGAGAATTTCGGAGTTTGGCATAATTTTTGGAAATGGCACATATCAAGTATCGACCTAAGTATCGACTCAAGTGTCGACTCATGAAGCAAGTGCCGACACATCTAAAAATGGCATGTAAAGTTTCAACTGGCATGCCAAGTATCGACTCAAGTGTCGACCTAAGTGTTGACTCAAGTGTCGACCTAAGTATCGATTCAAGTATCGACCTAAGTGTCGACTCATAGATCGACTCAAGACCTGAGAACAAAAATGGACAGAACATGATTTTTTGGACTTCAATGAAGTGTCAATCCAAGTGTCGACTCACAGATCAGCTCAAGGCCTGAGACAAGAAAGAAAATATAATAGTGTCATTCCTAGAATTTTTGCCTAGTGCTGACTCAAGTTTCGATCCAAGTGTCGACTCACAGTTTCAAGTGTCGACTCACAGGTCGACTCATAGCCCATGTCGACTCACAGGTCGACTCATAGCCTGAGAACAGAAATGAAGCAGAACCATAGATTTCAAAGAATTATACCTATTGTTGATCCAAGTGTCAACTCATGAAGACTCAAGTGTCGACTCATAGATCGACTCACAGGTTCTGACAATGGTAACGACTATATTTTCAGAAGTTCTGAATTGGTTCAAACGGCCCATAATGGCTACATTCTTTACTCCAATAGTCATAAATGATTTTTTGAAAGTTTTTGGAGTATTTATCACTCACCAAACTCATTGAAGACACAAGAAAAGTAGTAGAAATATAAGAGACAAATTTTATCTTTTGAGAAAGCTTTTGAAAAGACAAGAGTGAGCCATAAAGATGATTCCACCTGAAAAAGTCTTCATTCTTGTTGTTGTGCCTTCAAATCGTTATCCAAAAGTGTTCATTGAAAGCATTCAAGAAGAAGAAGACAACTAAAGCATTCAAGAAGAGCTTCAATGATTTTATTTCTACTCTTTCGAGAGTTTATTCTTGTGTTTTAAAATCGTATTTTGGCTTTACTTATTGTAACTAGTTTCAAGGCTATTGAAACTAGGGTTAGGCCCTTCCAAGCCATGAATTAGAATTTAAACCTAGAGTTGGCTTGAGGGAAAGGTTGGTGGTGAGCCTAAGTGATAAAACCAACGAGGGATTTTGTGAGCCTGGAAAACAAGTTGGCTGTAATCTTGGTGATTATAATGAAAATTTTCAAGGGATAGCTTGGAGAGTGGATGTAGGTGCTTGGTGTGCACCATACCACTATAAATTTTTTGTATTTGTGTATATGCTTTATCTTCTCATTTACTTCCGTTGCATTGTTGCTTATTCTTTAAAAGCACAACATCTAGATTATTTCAACATATTCACTTTGTTGCATAAATATATTAGTTCAGCACATACTTGCTTTAGTTTAAAATTTTAAAAACCCAATTCACCTTCTCTCTTGGGTTACTATACTAGGCAACAAGTGGTATTAGAGCATGTTACTCAGTGTATAGGTCTAACAATCTTGAGTCAAAGATCTAATGGTAGTCCAAATTGGTATTGGTATTATTATTGTTGCCCAGGTGGCCAACCCAAGAGGGGGGGTGAATTGGGTTTTTAAAATTTTTTACAAATATGTGCTCTTTTAAAACTTTGTGTGGTGAGTGATGCGATTTAAGTATGAATAGCAGAAGCAAGTAAAGAAACAATAAGCACAAGCACAACCATGAGCAATTTATAATGGTTCAAAGTAACCTAACTCCTATGTCCACTATCCAAGATACTACTTAAAATTTTTACTATATTCATCCACGGAATACAGTCGGTTTATTTTACACCTGGCTCATAAATCAAATTCCAATCTTGGTTTTACACCGGGATCACCAAGAATCCAATACAATATTAGTTTTCTCGGGCTCACTAACAACCCAAACTTGGTTTTCAAAGGCTCATCAAAAATCTAAAATAATCTTCAAGTTGCAACCGCTGCAGTACTTGGTACAACTTAAATGAAGAGTTAAAAATAGAGCAATAATAATGACAAACCAAACATTGTTGGATAGTTGCAGTTGATGCCCTTTGAGAAGCCTTCTTGATTGCTCCTTGAATGCTCTTTAAGGCTTCCAATCTTCTTCAATAAATGACTTAAGAAAAGAATGGGAGTTGATGATGTCTTGAGTTCCTTCAAAGCTCTCTTGAATAATGAATGTTCTCTTAAAATCTCAAAAAAGTTGTTCAAAAGTTGTTTAAATTCCTTATTTATAGTCCTTGAATTGATCTCAGATGAATATGACTGTTGTAGAGCCTTGGGATTTAAAATATGGCCGTTGGAGCACTTTTTGGATTCATAAAATCAATTTTGAAACTAGCCATTATGCACCTGAACCAGGAATTCGAGTCGACTTGGATGAGTCGAGTCGGCTCGGATTCTTAGTCCTTCAGAAATTGAACACTAGTTGAGTCGGCTCTTCAATGATGAGTCGGCTCGCCTGACTAGTTCTCTTAGAATTGATTTTTTCATACTGTGGAGGAGTCGGCTCAGTTTTCTATCAAGTCGACTCGATTGTCTGACTGAAGAATTATAGCTTTGGATGAGTCAGCTCTATTTTTTTCGAGTCGGCTTGGATGACTGCATGCCAGAAACTTCGTGCCATCGCAAAACAATGAGTCAGCTCTCCTGCTTTGAGTCGGCTCGAGTGATTTTTATCAAAAACCTTCCAAACTTCTCCAAAGGCTTCCAACAGACTTCTATGCTCTTTTAAACTCTTTTAAGATCTATTCTAAGTAATTTAAACTTGAAATTTACATAGAATTGGCCCACTTTCATAAATATAAGTAATTTTTCTTTGGACTCTTCATTACATGATACTTTTTTAAAAATAAACTTGCTTACATCAATAAGATCAGAATTGTAGGAAGAGTGGTTGTTCATTTAAATCATCCTACAAAAACTTTTCAAATATTCAAAAGTATTACTAACAAATGCATGCTCTAATATTTTGTTATCATTAAAATCATTCCAGGGATCAACAATCTCTCCCTTTTTGATGATGACAAAATACTGGGTATGGAAAAACTTTACAGTTAAGTATATATATGAACACTTAGAAGTGAGTATCAACAATGTATCATAATGTATCAAAAGTATTAGAGCTTAAAAAAATTAGAGCATTTTGTATCAGATCCAATATTTATCAAAATCTACCTTTGCTCTAGAATGTATCAGAGTCAATTAAATATCAAAAATATCAAGGCTAGTCATAGCTGACATAGTATTTCAAGATGTATCAGAGCTAATTTCAAATGTATTAGAGCTTATTTCCTTCTAGCATCAAGAAGTATCACAGTTAATAAAATCCAAAGTGTGAATGTATCAGAGCTAATGAATATTGGATGTCAAGAGGTGTCAAAGCTAATCAAAGGCTAATCAAGATAAATTAAAGCAAATTTGAGTTAATTTTCATTAATTTAGCATCAAGAAAGTATCAAAGCTTTATTGAGCATTAAAATGTATCAGAGCAAATTAATTTTCATAAATGTATCAGGGCTATCATTTAGTATTAAAATGTATCAAAGCTCAAATCTAAAGTTCATTAGTTATCTTTCATGCATAAATAATTTCTCCCCCTGACTTGCATATGTTCATGAAGTTTTGAAATTTCCATGCATAACACAAACATTACGCCCCATTTTGTCATCAACAAAAAGGTTCTTTACGCATTCAATAATTTTTGAAATAGAATAAGAATATTAACATGATTTGAGATAATTTCACCTTCTCTTTATAATTGTGATATTATTATTAATATTTTCCTTTCTTTCTCAATGATAATTGTTTAATATTTCCTGTTGAGTCCAAGCTATGTGCATCACAAAAAAGTAAAGAAAAAAAAGAATGACAATGACATTAAAGCAAAGTGCATACACATATATATATATATATATAAGTAGGTTTTTGATACAAAAAGATTCAACCATTAAAAACAACATATAGAAGATACAATCAAGATCGAACACCATCTAATCATCATCTTCTTCCTCACTAGAGGAAGAACCTATCTCTAAAATAGTAGAAGAGACCTTAGTTTTCAAGGGTTTGTGCCTAAGATCTCTAAGCCTATTTCTAGTAGGAGCCTTAGGTCTAGTGGATTTAGCTTTCGGTATAGCTTTAGGTTTAGAACGGGTAGGCTTAGTCTTGATATTTAAGAGGGTATGCTAGGCTAAACTGTAGGTGGTGGAGGTGGCTGTGTAGGTCTGGCATGCAATGGAGGCTGCCTCGGTATAGATGAAGGCTGTGAAGGTGGCTATCGTGAAGTAGATGCACCAGATGCTCCAGCTCTAGATCACAATCTAGACACAAAGACCTAGACAGTCTAAAGCTCAGTGCCAATCTTCTGAACTCCCTCCTGTATCTCATGAAGTGTAGTGTCCTACTCTCTGGCAAATGAGTCAACTACTCCTCGAAGTCTCCCAAAATTAGAGTGTAAATCTCTGAGGTTAGTGCTATGCTCATCCTGGAGCCTCTGTCTCATCGCAACATACTCAACTCTGCAAGTCAGCTCTCGTAACTCTGTACAGAACTCCTGAAGTCCAGTCTCGAGTGTTTGGCATAAATTGCCAAATATCGATCTAAATGATCTGGTCAGAGTCTCATAAAATTGAGTGAGCTGCTCAATAATATCTTCCTAAGTGGTAATCAGTGGTGCTGAAGTTGATGGTCCTGAAGGTGTAGGTGTAGATGATGATACAGCAGGTATCCTGGGATTGCCGGTCTGTCCAGTCATCCCAGCCTGTCCCTGGATCTCCTCATTAGTGGAGTCCTCAGTGCTGTCATCAGAACTGTCACTATCAGACTCATGCTTAGCATCTCTATCAGTCTCTATAGCAGTAGTGTCAGCAATCTCAGTAGCCTCAGCCTCATCATCAAAATCAGAGTGATGTACCACTCTCTGACCAGATGTCTTCTTGACCCAAACATCCTCTACTTGGTGATAACCCATCCTATGGAGGGATTTCACCAAGTATCTATTAGTGTGGTGAAGGGGTCGTCCATCCTCTTCGGTCAGGTCGATACCAAACTCCTGAAGCAGTAGAGTGAACACCATACCATATGGTAGACAGGCCTTCGCTCTCCATGCTGTGTCCCGTATCTGTACCAACATGATGAATGGAAGATTGAGGGCCTCCCTTTTAATCATGCATCTCATGAATACCATATCATGTTCGCTTATCCAATCGAAGTGACACGTCGTTGACAAAAAGATTCAGCTGATGATGTTCTGGAGAAGTTTTATTTCTAGGGATAATATATTAGCTTGCACATTAGAAATCCCTTCCATATGCTTCTCCTCTCCAGAATAAGTCTCAATGTTCTCTATTTATCCTTTAAATTCAAATAAGTCCTTCCTTCCCTGGGCATTCTTAAAACCCTACTCAATATATCTTCATCTATGCACATTTAGGTTCCTTTTACAGTTGATAAAATCTCATTCTCCCTTCTTACAAGAGAGGGATATGTAGAAATATCAAGTGAACAAAAAAAATCCCAACCTTGCTGTTCAATCAAGCTACCAATTCTGAAACCCTGGTCTTCAAGAAATCTGAAATTGATGTGCCTACCAAAGGTAACCAGTCGATTTTGCATGGGAATGATTTGCCATGCTGGTGCGGGAGACAAATTTCTTGGTTCTTCTTGCTCTTCAACTTGAGTCGGCTCATCCTCACACTATTTGGATCTCTTTTCCTGTTGGATGGAGCTCAGTTCCGCATGTCTAGGTCTCTTTGCAACTGCTTTCTTTGGAGCCAACTAGAGGAAATCTAAGGTGGGAGAAAAAGGTTTCGGGTGGATCAAGGATTGGAAAAGAAGTGGTCCCCCTAGAGCTTCTATTGAACAGTGAAAAAGGAAAGTAAATGAAACTTTAGGGCTTACGGTTTTATAACAGGATTCGACCTTCGAGTCGACTCGACCTTTGCTCGAGTCGACTCGACCTTTGCTCGAGTCGACTCGAGCCAAAATACTTAAAATGGCTTTAAAAAATAATAAAAAGGTATCTATCCTCTAGAATTACACTAAATAGGGTGGTTGGTGACCTTAGATTGGTAATGAAGGTCCTCTAGATAATTTTTTCTTAATTTTAAAGGAATTAGGTCAAAAATACTAAAATGCGTCACACAAACCTAATTCTCTAATCATTTGGAATCTATCTTCATTAAGTGGCTTAGTAAAGATGTCAGCTAATTGATTTTCAGTTGGAACAAATTCAAGTTCAATATTACCATTTTGTACATGATCCCTAATAAAGTGATGTCTAATTTCTATGTATTTTGTCCTAGAATGCTGAATTAGATTTTTTTGACAAATTAATAGCACTTGTGTTATCACATTTGATAGGAATTTTTATTTGAATAACACCATAATCTTCTAGTTATTGCTTAATCCATAGCACTTGTGTACAATAACTCGCTACAGCCATATACTCTGCCTCAGTAGTAGATAGTACTATAGAGTTTTGTTTCTTACTATGCCATGAAATTAAGTTCAACCCTAGAAATTGATAAGTACTGCTAGTACTTTTTCTATCAATTTTACTTCACCATAATCAGCATCAGAAAAATCAATTAAATTTAATGAAGATTGCTAGGAATATCATAGACCTAGATTGCTTGTTCCTTTTAGATATTTTATGATTCTTTTAAGAGCAAGTATATGTGATTCTTTTGGATTTGATTGAAATCTAGACATATACATACACTAAACAAGATATCAGGCCTACTAGCAGTTAAATATAATAGTGATCCAATCATACCTCGATAGAGTTTTTAATCAACATTACTTCCATCTTCATGTTTGTCAAGTCTGCAGGAAGGGCTCATGGGTATGGTCATTTCTTTGACGGACTCCATACCAAACTTCTTAATGATCTTCTTAATATACTTCGCTTGGTTTATAAATATACCTTTCTTTGCATGCTTAATTTGGAGTCTGAGAAAGTAGGTTAGTTTATCCATCAAGCTCATTTCAAATTCGCCCTGCATAAGCTCAGCAAATTCTCTATATAAATTATTATTGGTTGCATCAAAAATAATATCGTCTACATAAATTTATACAACTAACATATCATTTACTTTTTTTTAATGTACAAAGTAGTGTCTACATTTTCTCTAACAAAATCATTTTCAAGCAAGAATTTACTCAGTCTATCATATCATGCTCTAGGTGCTTGTTTTAAACCATATAATGCTTTATTAAGTTTGAAAACATTATTTGGAAGAGCATGATTTTCAAATCCTGGTGGTTGTTCTACAAAAACTTCTTCTGAAATAAAATTATTTAAAAATATACTTTTTACATCCATTTGAAATAATTTGAAATCCATGTGGCAAGCAAATATAAGTAATAATCTAATAGCTTTTAATCTTACTACAGGTGTATAGGTTTCATCAAAATATATTCTTTCTTCTTGATTATATCCTTTAGCCACTAATCTAGCTTAATTTTTAATTACTTGGCCTTTTTCATCTAGTTTATTTCTAGAAATCCATTTAGTGCCAATAACAGGATGATCTGAGGGTCTATATACTAGAGTCTAGACATTATTTCTTTCAAATTGGTTAAGTTCTTTTTGCATGGCTATCATCTAATTAAGATCATTTTCTGCTTTTTCTATGCTATTTGGTTCTACTTGTGAAACAAATACTTAATAGTCATGTGCATCTCTAAGTGATGACCTAGTCCTAATACCTTGTGAGGGATCACCAATAATTAAATCTTTAGGGTGTGAAGTACATACCTCCATTCTCTTGGTAAATCACCATTATCTTTGCTTACTATTTTTCCTCCTTGTCTTGTTGGTTTGTCCTTTAGGCTCATGTCCTCCATAGCTTTGTCGATTGTATCTGCATCATTATTAATACACTTTTCTTTTCTAGAAGGTGAGGGGTTAGATTCATCAAAAATAACATGAACAGATTCTTTAACAGTCAATATTCTTTTATTAAATACTCTATAAACTTTGCTAGAAGTTGAATAACCAAGAAAAATTATTTCATCAGATTTAGCATCAAATTTTTCTAGGCTATCCTTTTCATTGTTCAGCACAGAGCATTTACAACCAAAAATATGAAAATAATGAATGTTAGGTTTTCTATCGTTCTAAAATTCATAAGGGGTTTTCTTTAAAATAGGTCTTATCAAAACATGGTTCAAAATATAAAAGGCGATGTTCACAGCTTTTGCCCAAAAGTATCTCATAAGATTGCCTTCACATAACATAGTTCGGGCCATCTCTTCTAATGTCATATTCGTCCTCTCTACAATATCATTTTGCTGTGGTGTTCTAGGCGCGAAGAAGTTGTGATAATATTATGCTCAATGCAATATTTATCAAAATATTAACTTTTAAATTCTATACCATGATCACTTCTAATAGAAATAATTGAAAGATTTTTTAATTTGAAACTTTCTTATAAAATTTTGAAAAACTTTTAAAACTTCATCTTTATGTGCAATAAATAAAATTCAAATAAATCTCAAAAAATTAGCTACTATCACAAGTCCATATTTCATATTACCTAGGCTTATGGTCCTAGTTGGTCCAAATAGGTCCATGTATAGTAGCTCTAAAGGTCTAGAAGTAGAAACCATATTTTTCGATTTAAAACTCTTCCTAGTTTGTTTACCAAATTGGCATGCATCACAAACATGTTCAAAATCAACTTTAAATTTTGGTAAATCTCTAACTAGATCTTTGAAAATTAATTTAGCTATTATATGCCTGCTAGCATGACCTAATCTTCTATGCCAAAGTAAGCTAGACTCCTTGGTTTTAGCATGCATTACCATAAGACTTGTACTACTAGACATGGATAGATCATTTAAATCTATCACATATATGTTTTCAAGTCTATGACAAATGAGCTTAGTACTAGAATCAAGTGAGTTAGTTACTATGCACATTGAAGATTCAAAGATAACCTTGAAGCCTCTATCACATAATTGACTTATACTTAATAAATTTGTTTCAATTTATCAACTAGCAATATATTTTCAATGAATGTAGAAGGAATAATTCTGATCTTACCAATGCCAATGATCTTCCCCTTACCATTGTCACCAAAAAAGACCAATCCTCCATCCTTCATTTCTAGGGTGATGAATTGTTCTTTGTCACTCGTCATATGTGTTGAACAGTCACTATCCAGATACCATCTTTTCTTTGAATTCTTGGCTACAAGACATTCCTACAAGACAATCAAGTAGTTCTTTTAGGTAACCAAGCTTTTTTGGATCCTTGCAGGTTAGTAGAAGTGGTTCCTTTGGGAATCCAAATCTTTTTTACTCTACTTTTACTGTTCTTTTTCAAATTACATTCAAAGGATTTGTGACTGTTGCCCAGATATGGTGCCCAAGAGGGGGGGTGAATTGGGTATTTAAAAATTTAAGGCAATATATGTGCTATCAAGTTTTAAGGTGAAGAGTGATAGTGCTTTAAGAATTGTGCAACGGAAGCAATGAAATAAAATGGCAATTAAAGAGCTAAAGAAGTTAAAGAGAAAGGCAATGCAAACACACAAGAAATATAGTGGTTCGGTGCACCTAGCACCTACATCCACTCCCCAAGCTCCACTTGGGAAATTCACTATAATCTTTAGATTACAGCCGACTTGTTTTACCAGGCTCACAAGTCAAAACCTTACACACTTGTTTTGGCTTCGGGCTAACAAGCAACCCTAGTTGGTTTTATCAATTGGATCACCAACAAACCTTACTCACTTGTTTTGGCTTCGGGCTAACAAGCAACCCTAGTTGGTTTTATCAATTGGATCACCAACAAACCTTACTCACTTGTTTTGGCTTCGGGCTAACAAGCAACCCTAGTTGGTTTTATCAATTGGCTCACCAACAAACCTCACTCTAGTTTCAAATTCCCTTGAAACTAGCTAAAGACAAAAGAGTATGAATACAATGAATTAAAAACTAAACAAACTCCTTTTGAGCAATAATAAATTCGTTGAAGCTCTTGATGGAGACTCTTCAAGCCTTTTCCCTTGGAATCTTTGGACCTCACTAAATGCCAAACACTTGAATGTTGGATTCCTCAAAGATGGAAGACTTTTTGGCTAGGGAATCTCTTGGTTTTCTCACTCTTTTTGCTTGGAAGTGATTGAAGGCTTTGTACTTTGAATCAACACTTTTTCACTTTGTCTCCCTTGTCTTTTTTGAAGTTTGGTGGAGGTTAAATACCTCATTCATGCTGAAACAACTTCACAAGACCGTTATATTCAAAAATATGGCCGTTTATGGCCGTTAGAAATCAAATCAGAAGTTCAGAAAAACTAGCCGTTATGCCATGAGTCGACCTCATGAGTCGACCTCTGGATCAAGTGTCGACCTCCAGTAAAGTTTAGGCAAAAGTTCAGAATACCATAGTTCTGCCCATTTGAATTCTCAGGCTATGAGTCGACCTCTGGTGTCGACCTCTGGACAGGTGTTGACCTCTGGTGGTCGACCTCTGAAGCGTGCCACTGAGACTTTGCCGTGCCGGCCATGCTGAACTTTCCTTTTCTTCATGAGTCGACCTCTGGTGGTCGACCTTTGACAAGGTGTCGACCTCTGGTGGTCGACCTCTGATCTGAATTTTTCTGAAACTCTTTGAGATGTGCATGCCATGCTTGAGTTTCTTTAAGCCTTTGTTTCTTTTGTCAAATATTTCTTAACAAGAAGGTCCATTATGAGAATTTTGATCTTGTTCAAGGTAGAAGAGCTCATTTCCAAATCAGGTAAACTTAGTTTCATCATTGTCCTTATGATACTCTTTTTGAATAACCTAAGTCCTGAAACTTTATCTTGAGATTAAACATTAGTCCAAACATATACTCAACCTTTTGTTAATCATCAAAACTAAGGAGTCAAAGCCAACAATCTCCCCCTTTTTGATGATGACAAAACCTTGAGTATATATGCAATTAAGTCCAAGAGCAAAATATAGCAATAAAAATTTTCAAAGTATCCTTTCATGTAAGAGTGTATCATAAAAATTTTGTGAAAATATTCTCAAGAGTCAAAAAGATTTTACTTTTCATTTATTTCTTTCTTTTTGTGAAAACATTCTCATAAGTCAAAAAAGATAAGAATCATATAAACTTTATTACTCATAAGATGGAGTCTCATAAATACATATATACTACTCTACTTTTCTACTCCCCCTTTTTGTCAAGAATCAAAAAGTTTATTGTTATAGAGAAAGATATAGTAATGAGACTTATGTTCAATTATAATGAAGTATTTAGGTGCATAGAATACATGCTCCCCCTCAATTTGTGCATTCAATATAATAAAGCATTTTAAACTTGAGGGTTTTTAAATATTGAGAGCTGGTATCAGATAAAATGTCACAAAATGTCACAATATTGATAAAAAAGTCACACGATAGATAAAAACAAGTGTATACAGTTACAAAATTGCCTATAAAGTAGGCACAAGATACTGATACAGCAGATCATACACAAGCAAACTAAGTACAACAATAAAACTATGAGGCTACTCCTCATCAGAAGGTATGTCAAAAGATACAGGAGCCATGATCCTAGATGAGGATTTTGGAGTCCTATGTGAGGAACTCCGAGTCCTCAGAGAGGGACCAGACCTAGGGGTAGTCCAACGAGATCTATAAGTCCTAGGTAAGGGCTCCACAGAAGTCGAGACAGAGGCAGTAGCTGAAGGAGTGGACGGATCAGCATGCTGAGTAGACTGAGCTGGAGTCTGCCTGCTGACTAGCTCATAAGCTGTGGGATCATCGATGTCTGTCTCTGTATGCTCATCTATGTCATCCGGAATCCCAGTGATAGTCTCAAATAGTGACTCTGTAGGCTCGATATCAACTGGCACAGCTGTGGCTGGAGGATCTGAACTCGGAAAATCAGTGGAAGGAGGATCAGCAGAAGGGGGAATCTCTGGAATCGGCTCTGCAGGTGAAACATCAGATCTACCTGCTCCAGGCTGATCTCCATCACTGTCACTGTATCCACTAGAGTCATCAGCATCATCATCACCATCATCATCATCATCATCATGTGGAGGAGATACTGTCGGATCTGCAGTCCCTGATGGCAGTGCTAATCTCAGTAAGCTGAGGATCTGTCTGAATCCTGTATCCATACTAGCTGAAAGAGCACTAATGCGTGTGTCTGTGTGTATCCGCAGATCATGAAGCTCCTGCCGTACACCAGTGATCTCTGTCCGGACCTCTGAAATCTGATCAGTCACTCGCTGCTCGAAGTCCGATATCCTCACTGAAGTCCTCCGTGGTGTCGCAGTGATAGTAGGTGCCGGAGCTGATGAAGGTGGTGGCGTGAATGGCTCAGGCTCCGCAGTCTCTGTCTCCGGTGCTGGGCGAGGAGGTGTACCATGATCAGTAGGCCCTGAAGGCCCTGCCTCAGCAGCTCGGATCTCATCCTCCTCATCTGGCTCCTGGCCAGACTCTCGTCGTACCCATCGATCACTGATCAGTCGAAATCCCATCCTATGTAGGGATTTCTCTCCATAAGTATCTGTGTGCTGTAGCTGACTGAAGGGTATGCCGTCGAATGAGACACCATGCTCTCTGAATATCTGAGTCAGTCCCATACCGTACGGCTGAACGAGTCTCCTGTGAGAAGCTGCCTCACCCATCTGCTGAAGCATGATCCTGGGGAGGTTGATGGGAGTCCGCTGGCTCAGGGACACCATCAACACCAGCTCACGCTCAGTGATAAAATCAAATCTCCCGCTCTTCGGAATCAAGATACGGGCGATGATGTGATGCAGCACTCTCATCTCCAGTGAAAGCTGGTTAGCGGACACTGTGGAAATGCCGCTAACATCCTCATGCTCTAGGATACACCTGAAGGCGTGCTCTCTGTCGCTGATCGTAGTGGCAGCAGTGCCATGAAGTGGAATCCTCCAGATGCGACTGATGACCTCAGGTGTCACTGGAATCTCGATCCCTCGAACTGTAGCAGACCATCTAATGCCATCAGTGGCCATGGATCCATAGAACTCCCTGATGAGGTCTGGGTAGAATCTCTCGGACATCGTACAAAAATGGACCAGACCTGCATCTCTCAGTACATCTCCAATGAAGAAGTGATGCTGATCCCAGAATGGAATATCTACGCGCCTACCACTAGCAATGCTCTTCCGGACTAGGCTGGCTGGCACTGGTGCAGGTGGCTTTGGGGTCGGCTCACGCTCATGTCTGACTTTCCTTCGCCGCTCAGTACTACCCTGCCCCTGTTCCAATCTCCTTTTCCTTACTGCCTGGTGTTTTCTCGGACCCATGTGTAAGGAGGAGGGGTAACTTAGGGAGAAATGCAAAGAGGTAAGGCTAAGAGGAAAAGAGAGGGAAAGAGAGGTTTGCGGATTGAGAAGAAGAGAAGAATGTGAAATGGGGAAATAGGGTTTGTGAGAGTGGAAAAAATAGAGAATAAATGGAGAAAAAGTAAGAAACGGAGGGTAGAAACGAGTGTTTTCTATTGAAAAACAACCGGGATTAGCAGGTAGATAGATCCGAAGGCTTTCGGTTGTCCAAAATCAAAAGTACGGTCAAAAAGAGGGTTGAATCGAAGAAATGCAAGAGGAGAGGAGAGGATTTCCCAAAAGGTTGAGGGAGAAGGGTGGAAATCTACTATTTAGGGTTTAGGAATGTTGGAGGGGGACCACACGAAGGAGAGGAAAGAAAAAAAATTGGAAAAACAAGGCTTGCGGACGGGTTTTAAAAAACAGGTTTCCGTTCAAGTGTCGACCTCTGAGAATTTTCAGGGGTCGACCTCAAGTGTCGACCTCCATAACTTAGGTGTCGACCTCAAGTGTCGACCTCTGAAAAACTCAAGTGTCGACCTCCAACAATTAATTACTTAATAAAAAATTCTATAAAAAGAAAAAAAATGATAAAATTTAGAGAAAAAGCCTTTAGCCAAATTTGAGAATTTATAAATCATTTTTGAGGAATTTTGATGAAAATTGAAGAGATTCAAGCAAAAGGATCAATGACTCCCAGTTCTCTTCTAATCATACAAAATCTATCTTCATTCAATGGTTTTGTGAATATATCAGCCAATTGATAATCAGTACATATAAATTCTAACAACACATTAGAGTTTTGAACGTGATCTCTTATGAAGTGATGTCTTATTTCAATATGTTTGCTTCTTGAATGTTGTACAGGATTTTTCGTTAAATTGATTGCACTAGTATTATCACATCTTATGGGTGTCTTAATTAGTTTGATGCCAAAGTCCCGAGTTGTTGTTTGATCCATAGAATCTGAGCACAATAGCTTCCAGCTGCTATATATTCGGCTTCCGCCGTAGATAGAGCAACCGAATTCTGTTTCTTACTGCTCCATGAAATCAAATTAACTCCTAGGAATTGACAAGTTCCACTAGTACTTTTTCGATCAAGTTTACACCCAGCAAAATCAGCATCAGAATATGCAATTAATTCATATGATGACTCTCTAGAGTACCAAAGACCAATTTCGATAGACCCAGATAAGTATCTAAGTATACGTTTTACAGCTAAGAGATGTGATTCTTTAGGAGCAGACTGAAAACGTGCACACATACAGACACTAAACATTATATCTGGTCTACTGGCAGTTAGATATAGCAATGAACCAATCATGCCTCTATATAATTTTTGGTCTACCGATTTACCACAATCATCTTTGTCTAATTTACATGAAGAGCTCATAGGGGTACCTATTGGTTTTGTAGTCTCCATCCCAAACTTTTTTAATATCTCCCTTGTGTACTTGGCTTGGTTGATGGAGATCCCCTCTTTTGTTTGCTTAATTTGGAGTCCGAGGAAGAAGTTGAGTTCTCCCATCATGCTCATCTCGAACTCATTCTGCATTAACTTCGCAAATTCTTGACAAAGACATTCGTTAGTAGCACCAAAAATAATATCATCTACATATATTTGTACTACTAAGAGATCATCATTTTTCTTTTTCAAAAACAATGTATTATCTACATTACCTCTAGAAAAATCATTTTTCATCAAAAATGAACTTAATCTATCATACCAAGCTCTAGGAGCTTGCTTTAAACCATACAATGCTTTATGCAATTTAAAGACATGATTAGGAAATTCATGATTTTCAAAACCAGGAGGTTGTTCAACATAAACTTCCTCTTCAATAAATCCATTTAAAAAGGCACTCTTTACATCCATTTGAAATAACTTGAAATCCATAAAACAAGCAAATGCAAGTAAAAGTCTAATTGCTTCTAGCCTAGCAACAGGAGCAAAGGTCTCATCGAAGTCGATCCCTTCTTCCTGGTTGTAGCCTTTAGCAACAAGTCTAGCTTTGTTTCTAATTACAATACCATGTTCATCAAGTTTATTTCTAAAAACCCATTTTGTGCCAATTACAGAAACATTAAGGGGTCTTTCAGTTAAAGTCCAAACATTATTTCTTTTAAATTGATTTAGTTCATCTTGCATAGCATTAATCCAGTTACAATCTTTTTCAGCTTCTTCTATTGACTTAGGCTCTATCTGAGATACAAAAGCTAAATAATCACAAATATTTCTAATAGAAGAGCGTGTACTTACCCCCTTTGATGGATCACCTATTATTAGCTCTTTAGGGTGTCCATGTGCATACCTCCATTCTTTAGGTAATGGTTTTGGTGAAGTTGCATTGATTTCTTGAATTTGATCTTGACTTTCTTGATCATCATCTCCTTTGGGCTCATCTTCATTGATTGTCAATTGTTCAAGCTTCTTTGTACCTGTTTCAACATCAATAGAATCTTCTTTTCTAGAAGATTTTTCGTTAGATTCATCAAACACTATATGAATTGATTCTTCAACCAGAAGAGTTCTTCTGTTGAAGACCCTGTATGCCTTGCTAGAAGTAGAGTATCCTAAGAAGATACCCTCATCTGACTTGGCATCAAATTTACTGATATTATCTTTGCCATTGTTTAATATGAAACAGCGGCAACCAAATACACGAAAATACTTGACATTAGGTTTTCGATTTTTCCAAAGCTCATATGGTGTTTTCTTCAAAATAGGTCGAATTAAAACACGATTTAAAATGTAACAGGAAGTATTAATGGCTTCTGCCCAAAAATATCTAGGTAAATCATTTTCGCAAAGCATTGTGCGTGCCATTTCTTCAAGAGTCCTGTTCTTTCTTTCTACCACCCCATTTTGTTGAGGTGTCCTAGGTGCAGAGAAATTATGACTAATACCATTTTCATTACAAAAAGTTTCAAGATCATGATTTTCAAATTCAGTTCCATGATCACTACGCAAAGAAACAATAGTGAGATCTTTTTCGTTTGAAACCCTTTTATGAAATTTAACAAAAGCTGAAAAAGTTTCATCTTTATGAGCTAAAAACATTACCCAAGTAAATCGTGAGTAATCATCTACAATTACTAGCCCATATTTTTTACCTCCCAAACTAGTTGTTCTGGTTGGTCCAAAGAGGTCCATATGCAATAATTCAAGGGGTCTAGTAGTAGATACTACTCCTTTAGGTTTGAAAGTAGATTTGGTTTGTTTTCCAAATTGACATGCAGCACAAATTTTATCTTTTTCAAAAGTGAGTTTTGGCAATTCTTTTACAAGATTCTTTTTGCTTAATTTTGAAATCAACTGCATACTAGCATGCCCTAGCCTACGATGCCAAAGCCAACTAGTTTCACTTGCCTTGGCTTCCTTAGCCACTAGGCATTGACCACTTTCCATGGCTAGATCATCAAGATCAACCATGTAAATGTTTCCATGCCTAAGACCAGTGAACTTGATGCCATCGACATCTAGACTAGATACCATGCACAAAGATGATTCAAAAATTACTTTAAAACCTTTATCACAAAACTGACTAATGCTAAAAAGATTATGCTTCAAGCCATCAACAAATAATACATTATCTACATAAGCATTAGGGGTGATATGGATTTTACCAATTCCGACGATTTTGCCTTTTCCATTATCACCAAAGGTAACGTTTCCACCATCAATAGCAGCTAGTGATGAGAATTGCTTCACATCCCCAGTCATGTGCCTTGAGCAACCACTATCCAGATACCACATTCTTCTTTTATTTTTGGTTGCAAGGCACACCTGCAAAAATTGATCAAGTTGAAACTTTAGGTACCCAAGTCATCTTGGGTCCTTTAGGGTTAGTCAAATTGGTTCCTTTTGGAACCCAAATCCTTTTAAAGGTATTTAATTTCCTTCTATTACAAACATATGATTTATGACCTATTTTACCACATGCATAGCAGGTAATATTAGAAGATGCTGGTATGAAAAAGTTTTTGTAAAGTTTTGTTGATTGTGTGGCTTAAATCCAAGTCCAGCTTTATTAAACACTGCATGTTGACTATTTAAAAGCATATTTAGTTTTTCTGAACTAAAAGTAAACTTTTCTACAAAAGGTTTTACTTTTTCTAACTCTTCCTTGTAATTCTTATTTTGAAGCATTAGTTCTTTATTTTGTTTCTCAAAGTTCTCATTAGTTTTAAGATTTCTATTATTCTTCAAGGAATCATTTTCTTTTAAAAGATTATCTTTATCATTTGTCAAAGTTTTTACATGTTCTTTTAATTCCTTGTTTTCTTGAGTTAAATTTTCAATTTCACTTGAAAACTTTTCTGAATTTTTGGTAAGCTCAAAATTTTGCTTTCTTAATTTCTTATTTTTCAATTTTAATTTTTCATATTCCATTACTAAGTCATCAAAAGCATCATGCAATTCATTGAAAGTGAATTCAATTTCAGGTTCAGAATTTACCTCATTATCCTCGTTGGCCATGAAACATAAGTTGGCGACTACCTGCTGCTCTTCTTCACTGCTGGAGTCCTCACTCTCACTCCAGGTAGCCATCATGGCTTTCTTTCTCAACATCCTTCTACTCTTTTTAAGCAAAGGGCAATCCGTTTTGTAATGTCCAGACTTCTTGCACTCGAAGCAGATGGGTGGGTCCCTTTCTTTCTCTTTCTCCTTCTCCTTGTTGTGATCACCTTTTTGTGGCCTTTTCTTGTAGAAGCCCTTCTTCTTTCTCATGAATCTTTTAAATTTTCTTGTAATTAGGGCTGTCTCATCATCATCATCTTCTTCCTCAGATTCATCACTTGACTCTTCTTTTGTAGTGGACTTGAAGGCTATGGCTTTCTTTTTCTTGTCATTGTCCACTGTTTTCTGCTTTAGTGAAAGCTCGTAGGTCATCAGTGATCCAAGAAGCTGCTCGAGAGGTAGAGTGTTGACATCCTTGGCTTCTTCTATGGCTGTAACTTTCGCATCCCATGAAGCCGGAAGAGACCTGAGAAGTTTGTTAACCAGTTCACCATTAGATATAATTTTTCCCAAACTCCTCATATCATTTACTATATTGGTAAATCTAGTATACATTTCACTTATGCTTTCAGTTGGTTCCATCCTGAACATCTCATACGTATGAATGAGCATGTTCACCTTAGTGGTCTTCACTTGGTGTGTACCCTCATGGGTAACCTCAAGTGTATCCCAAATTTCTTTGGCGGAAATACAATTTGATATTCTGTTGAATTCACTAGGATCAAGTGCACAGAATAACAAATTCATCGCCTTAGCATTTAACTCAGCTTGTTTGATGTCATTGTCATCCCATTCTTCTTCAGATTTTGGGGTGATAATGCCATTAACCAAGTGAGTGGGCTGATGAGGCCCTTTAGTGATTATTCTCCAAATATGATAATCTACAGCTTGTAAATAAATACGCATACGAGTTTTCCAATAAGTGTAGTTTGTGCCATTAAAGAAAGGAGGACGATTTGATGCTTGTCCTTCAACTATACCCATTCCAATTGGGGCGGCCATGATCTTTCACTCAAGATCGTTGGACCTACAAGAGAGTACCGGTGCTCTGATACCACTTGTTGCCCAGATATGGTGCCCAAGAGGGGGGGTGAATTGGGTATTTAAAAATTTAAGGCAATATATGTGCTATCAAGTTTTAAGGTGAAGAGTGATAGTGCTTTAAGAATTGTGCAACGGAAGCAATGAAATAAAATGGCAATTAAAGAGCTAAAGAAGTTAAAGAGAAAGGCAATGCAAACACACAAGAAATATAGTGGTTCGGTGCACCTAGCACCTACATCCACTCCCCAAGCTCCACTTGGGAAATTCACTATAATCTTTAGATTACAGCCGACTTGTTTTACCAGGCTCACAAGTCAAAACCTTACACACTTGTTTTGGCTTCGGGCTAACAAGCAACCCTAGTTGGTTTTATCAATTGGATCACCAACAAACCTTACTCACTTGTTTTGGCTTCGGGCTAACAAGCAACCCTAGTTGGTTTTATCAATTGGATCACCAACAAACCTTACTCACTTGTTTTGGCTTCGGGCTAACAAGCAACCCTAGTTGGTTTTATCAATTGGCTCACCAACAAACCTCACTCTAGTTTCAAATTCCCTTGAAACTAGCTAAAGACAAAAGAGTATGAATACAATGAATTAAAAACTAAACAAACTCCTTTTGAGCAATAATAAATTCGTTGAAGCTCTTGATGGAGACTCTTCAAGCCTTTTCCCTTGGAATCTTTGGACCTCACTAAATGCCAAACACTTGAATGTTGGATTCCTCAAAGATGGAAGACTTTTTGGCTAGGGAATCTCTTGGTTTTCTCACTCTTTTTGCTTGGAAGTGATTGAAGGCTTTGTACTTTGAATCAACACTTTTTCACTTTGTCTCCCTTGTCTTTTTTGAAGTTTGGTGGAGGTTAAATACCTCATTCATGCTGAAACAACTTCACAAGACCGTTATATTCAAAAATATGGCCGTTTATGGCCGTTAGAAATCAAATCAGAAGTTCAGAAAAACTAGCCGTTATGCCATGAGTCGACCTCATGAGTCGACCTCTGGATCAAGTGTCGACCTCCAGTAAAGTTTAGGCAAAAGTTCAGAATACCATAGTTCTGCCCATTTGAATTCTCAGGCTATGAGTCGACCTCTGGTGTCGACCTCTGGACAGGTGTTGACCTCTGGTGGTCGACCTCTGAAGCGTGCCACTGAGACTTTGCCGTGCCGGCCATGCTGAACTTTCCTTTTCTTCATGAGTCGACCTCTGGTGGTCGACCTTTGACAAGGTGTCGACCTCTGGTGGTCGACCTCTGATCTGAATTTTTCTGAAACTCTTTGAGATGTGCGTGCCATGCTTGAGTTTCTTTAAGCCTTTGTTTCTTTTGTCAAATATTTCTTAACAAGAAGGTCCATTATGAGAATTTTGATCTTGTTCAAGGTAGAAGAGCTCATTTCCAAATCAGGTAAACTTAGTTTCATCATTGTCCTTATGATACTCTTTTTGAATAACCTAAGTCCTGAAACTTTATCTTGAGATTAAACATTAGTCCAAACATATACTCAACCTTTTGTTAATCATCAAAACTAAGGAGTCAAATCCAACAGTGACCAATCTCATTGCAAGAATAATAGATAACTCTTGATTTTTGAAAAGATGCAAATGTTGAAACTCTAGATGCAAAAGATTTTTGAGTTGAAAACTTCGGTATATAATATTTTGAAGCTATAAACTTTGTAGCTGAAATTCTATTAGTTTGCAATGAATTATAACCAATTCCAGCTTTGTTATTTGAATCCCTTTGACTTTTCAAAATCAACTCAAGCTTATTTGAACTCAAAGTTAATTTTTCAACTAAGGGCTTATATTTTTCAACTTCTTTTGCAAACGTATATTTTTTTCATGTAAAGCCTTATTCTTTTCAAAATAATCATTCTTTTCAACTTGCAAGACTCTATATTTTTCTAAAATACAGCTCAATTCTTTTTGTAAAATGTTGTTCTTTTTTGAAATTTCATCTTTTTCTTTCATTAAAATATTATTATTATTTTTCAAAGTCTTAGTTTTTAAACCTGCCTTTTTATATTCAAATAATAGCTCATAAAAAGCAGTATTCAATTCTTCAGATGTAAATTCATCATTAGGTTCAGGAAACATTACCTCATCCTCAAGATCCATCAAATATATATTAGCTATTTTGGTAGTCTCTTCTTCTTCATTTGATGTAGACTCCTCGCTGTCACTACAAGTTGCAACCATCATTTTCTTCTTCTTTTTGTAGGCTTTCTTCAAAGTGGGACAATCAGAATGGAAGTACCCCAGCTTCTTACACTCATAGCAGATAGGCTGTTGCTCTTTGTCTCTTTCTTTTTCTTTTTCTTTCTCTTTGTTGTGTTTCCCTTTTCTATAGTGTTTTCTCCAACGTTTTGCTTTTCTTCTGCCCATAAATTTCTTAAATTTCATCACAACTAGAGCAATATCATCGTCTTCAAGTTCATCTTCGTCTGAGGAAGGGCTTTCTTCTTCTAATTCTTCTTCTTATTTCTTTAATTCTGCAGCAGCTTTAAAGGCTATCAATTTTTTCTTTTTGATATCATCCTCACTTCTATCCTGCATTATGAGTTCATGAGTGATCAATAATCCAAGGAGCTCATCCAATGGTAAAGTGTTCAATTCCTTAGCTTCTTGGATAGCAATGATCTTTGGATCCCATTTATCTAGAAGTAATCTCAAAGTTTTCTGTACAAGATCTGCATTTGAGTATATCCTGCCCATACTCTATAAACCATTAATAATATCTGTAAACCTTGAGAACATGGCAGATATAGTTTCATTTGATTCTATTTTAAATAACTCATAATTATGAACAAGAATATTGATTTTAGAAGTTTTGACTTGGGAGGTTCCTTCATGGGTTACTTCAAGTTTATCCCAAATTTCTTTTGCAGACATGCAAGTAGAAATCCGTTAAATTTATTTGCATCCAAAGCACAGTATAAAAGAATCATGGCTTTGGTGTTTAACTCATCCATTTTTTTGTCATGTTCATCCCATTCCTCTTCAGGTTTTGGGACGTCCACGCCATCAACCTTCTTTGTGGGTGTGTGAGCTCCTTTTAAAGTTATTTTTCATAATTAAAAATCTACTGCTTGAACGTAAATTTTTATTCATGCTTTCTAGTAGGTATAATTTGTGCTCGAGAAAAGTAGAGATCTATTTGTAGATTGGCCTTCAGCCAAAGAGGTACTCATAGGGTTTGCCATAGATCTTTTCTCTAGTAAATTTCAGAGACACTGCTCTGATACCAGTTGTTGCCCAGGTGGCCAATCCAAGAGGAGGGTGAATTAGGTTTTTAAGATTTTTCATAAATATATGCTCTTTTAAAACTTTGTGTGGTGAGTGATGTGATTAAGTATGAATAGCAGAAGCAAGTAAAGAACACAATAAGCACAAGCATAAACATGGGCAATTTATAGTGGTTCGGAGCAACCTAGCTCCTACGTCCACTATCCAAGATATCACTTGAAATTTCCACTATATTCATCCACGGAATACAGTCGGTTTGTTTTATACTAGGCTCACAAACCAAAATCTAATCTTGGTTTTACACCAGGATCACCAAGAACCCAATCTTGGTTTTACACCGGGATCACCAAGAACCTAATATAATGTTAGTTTTTTTAGGCTCACTAACAATTCAAACTTGGTTTTCAAAGGCTCACCAAAAATCTAAAATAATTCCCAAACTACAGCCCCTACTGTACTTGGTACAACTCAAATAAAAAGTTAAAAATATAGCAACAATAATGATAAACCAAACGTTGTCGGATAGTTGCATTTGATGGCCTTTGAGAAGCCTTCTTGATTGCTCATTGAATGCTCTTTAAGGCTTCTAATCTTCTTCAATAAATGACTCAAGAAAAGCATGGGAGTTGATGATGTCTTGAGTTCTTCTCTTTAAAGCTCTCTTGAATAATGAATGTTCTCTTAAAATCTCAAAAAAGTTGTTCAAAAGTTGTTTAAATCCCTTATTTATAGTCCTTGAACTGATCTCAAATGAATATGATCATTGTAACGCCTTAGGATTTAAAATATGGCCATTGGAGTACTTTTTGGATTCAAAAAATCAATTTTGGAATTAGCCATTATGCACCTGAACCAGGAATTCAAGTCAGCTCGAATGAGTCGAGTCAGCTTGGATTCTCAGTCTTTCAGAAATTGAACACTGGTCGAGTTGGCTCTTCACTGACGAGTTGGCTCGCCTGACTAGTTCTCTCAGAATTGATTTTTCTATACTTTGGAGGAGTCGGCTCGATTTTCTATCGGATCGACTCGATTGTCTGACTGAAGAATTGTAGCTCTGGACGAGTCGGCTCTATTTTCTTCGAGTCGGCTCGAATGACTGCGTGCTAGAAACTTTGTGCCGTGCCTGAACAATGAGTCGGCTCTCCTGCTTTGAGTCGGCTCGAGTGATTTTTATCAAAAACCTTCCAAACTTCTCTAAAGGCTTGCAACAGACTTCTATGCTCTTTCAAACTCTTTTAAGGTCTATTCTAAGTAATTTAAACTTGAAATTTACATAGAATTAGTCCACTTTCATGAATACATAAGAAATTTTTTTTTGGGCTCTTCATTACATGATACTTTTTCAAAAATAAACTTGACATATATCAATAAGATCAGAATTGTAGGAAGAGTGGTTGTTCATTTAAATTATCCTACAAAAACTTCTCAAATATTCAAAAGTATTAGTAACAAATGCATGCTCCAATATTTTGTTATCATTAAATTCATTCCAGGGATCAATAAGGATCAAGCCTCAAACCATCCCCCACTCTTAAATAGCACAAATTACACTTACTAGAAGACATGCATGCGCATATTCATTCAAGCCATAGATTATAATATTTGGAAGACCATAGTTAAAGGTCCTCATTAGCCCACTATTTTGATTAATGGCATTCCCACTCCTAAATTAGAAGAATATTGGGATGAGAATGACATTAAGCAAGCTGAGCTTAATGCAAAGGCTATGAATTTATTATTTTGTGCACTAGACCCTAGTAAATTTAATAGAATATCAAATTGTTCCTCTGCCAAGAAAATATGGGACATGCTTGAAGTTACCGATGAGGACACACATCAAGTGAAGACTACCAAAGTTAACATGCTCATCCATACTTTTGAGATGTTTAGGATGGAACCAAAAAAAATAATTAGTGAAATGTATACCAGGTTTACTAATATTGTTAATGGTATGAAGAGTTTAGAAAAAGTTGTATCTAATGCTAAACTTGTTAACAAAATCCTCAGGTCTCTCCTATCATCTTGGGATCCAAAAGTGATCGCTATTGAAGAAGCCAAGGATGTCAACACTCTTCTACTTGAGCAGCTCTTGGGATCACTTATGACATATGAGTTATCCTTAAAGTAGAAGGTTGTGGACAATGACAAGAAAAAGAAGACCATTGCATTCAAGTCCACAAACACAGAAGATTCTAGTGATGATTCAGATGATAAAGATGAGACAGCTCTCATCTCAAGAAAATTTAAGAAATTCATGAGGAAGAAAAAGTTCAACTACAAGTAAAGGCCACAATGAGGGAAGCCCAATAAGGAAAAAGAAAAAGAAAAGAAAAGGGAGCAACCAATATGTTTTAAGTGTAAGAAGCCGGGACATTATAAAATGGATTGCCTCACTCTCAAAAAGGGCAAAAAAAAATTCAAAAGGAAAGAGATGATGGTGACGTGGAGTGAGAGCGAAGATTCAAGCTCCAATGAAGAGTAGCAAGAGGTGGCCAATATCTGCTTCATGGCAAATGATGAAGAGGTGAGATCTGAACCCGAAAATGAATTTACTTTTAAAAGATTTACGTGATATTTTTGATGAACTTGTTGTTGAATATCAAAAACTTAAAATGAAAAACAAGAAATTGAAAAAGCAAAACTTGGAGCTTTCTAAAACAGATGATAAGTTTTTGATAGAAAATGATAGTTTACTTCAAGAAAATAGAAAATTAAATGATCAAGTTACTTTTTTTAAAAATAAAAAAGAAAATCTTTTGAAAGAAAAAGATGCTTTGAAGAAGGACAAAGTTTTTGCAACAAATGAAAAACTTATGAAACGAAACAAAAAGATTTTGCAAGAAAATAAAAAATACAAAGAAGAACTTGAAAAAGTGAAACTGTTTGTTGAAAAATTCACCTATAATTAAGAAAAACTTAATATTCCTTTGAATAGCCAAAGAGTAGTTTTCAACAAAAAGGCCTAGGTTTTAAAACACAAAAATAATAGAAATATTTCAAAAAAAGTTTTGTACCTATATCTTCTAACATTATATGTTATTCTTGTGGTAAGTTAGGACATGAATCATATATGTGCGATAGAAGAAAATTAAATAATGTTAGAAAAGTTTGGATTCCAAAAGAAACCACATCAACTAACCCTAAAGGATCCAAGATAACTTGGGTACCTAAAGTTTCCACTTGATTTATTTTTGTAGGTGTGTCTTGCAACCAAAGAAAAAAGAAGATTATGGTACCTTGATAGTAATTGCTCAAGACATATGATAGAGGATGTAAAGCAATTAATATCTCTTGAGGCTCTAAATGGTGGAAATTTAATATTTGGTGATAATGAAAAGGATAAAATTATCGGTATCAGTAAAGTCCATATCACTTCCTCTATTTATGTTGATAATGTTTTACTTGTTGATAGTTTGAAATATAATTTGCTTATTATAAGTCAATTTTGTGATAAAGAATTTAAAGTAGTTTTGAATATTCTATGTATATTATGTCTAGTCTTGATGACAATGGCATCAAGTTCATTGGTCATAGGCATGGAAATATTTACATAGTTGATCTTGATGATCTACATTTGCAAAATGATTAATATCTAGTGGCAATGGAAGCTAAGATTAATGAAATCAGTTGGCTTTGGCATCGAAGACTAGGGCATGCAAGTATGCATTTGCTTTCCAGATTGAACAAAAAGAATCGTATAAAAGATTTGCCAAAACTCACTTTCGAAAATGATAAAATTTGTAGTGCATGTCAACTTGAAAAACAAATAAAATCATCTTTCAAACTAAAAGGAGTAGTCTCTACATCTAGATCCTTAGAATTACTTCATATGAATATCTTTGGACCGACTAGAATAACTAGTTTGGGAGGCAAGAAGTATGGTCTAGTTATTATTGATGATTTCTCACGTTTTACATGGATAATGCTTTTAGCTCATAAAGATAAAATATTTTCTGCATTCATTAAGTTTCATAAGAAAGTTTCAAATGAAAAAGGTATTTCAATTATCTCTTTACGTAGTGATCATAGTATCGAGTTTGAAAATCAAGATTTTGAAATATTTTTCAATAAAAATAGAATTCATTATAATTTTTCTACACTTAGAATATCTCAACAAAATAGGATGGTAGAAAGAAAGAATATGACACTACAAGAAATGGCATGTACCATGCTTTGTGAAAATAATTTATCTAGATATTTTTGGGCAGAAGCCATAAACACTGCATGTTATATTTTAAATTGTATTTTGATCTGCCCGATTTTGAAGAAAACACCATATGAGCTTTAGAAAGGTAGAAAACCAACCATCAAACATTTTCATGTTTTTAAATGTCATTGTTTCATTATAAATAATGGCAAAGATAACCTAAGTAAATTTGATACCAAGTCAGATGAGGATATCTTTTTAGGATACTTCTAGCAAGGCATACGGGTCTTCAACAAAAGAACACTTATTATTAAAGAGTCCATTCATGTTGTTTTTGATGAAATTAATAAAAAATCTATTAGAAAAGAAGATGTTCTTGATGATAAAATAGGTATCCAAAGGATTGAAAAGATGACCATCAATGAAGGACATTTCAAAGTACAAGAAGGTGATCAAAACAATGAAGAAGAACAAGTACAAGAAGTTGGAGCTTCATCAACACCCAAGCCATTGCCTAAAGAATGCAGGTATGCCCATGGACATCCTAAAAAACTTATAATTGGTGATCCATCGAAAGGGATAAGTACTCATTTCTCTCTAAGAAATATATGTGATTATTTAGCTTTTGTATCACAAGTATAACCTAAATTAATTGAAGAAACTGAAAAAGATTCAAATTGAATAAATGTCATGCAAGATTAACTAATTCAATTCATAAGAAACAAAGTTTGGACTTTAGTTGAAAGATCTTCTAATGTTTCCATAATTAGAATCAAATGGGTTTTCAGAAATAAACTTGATGAAAATGAAGTAGTAAGTAGAAATAAAACTAGATTGGTAGCAAAAGGTTATAATTAAGAAGAGTGTATTGATTTTGATGAGACTTTTACTCCAGTTGCTAGATTTGAAGTAATTAGATTATTACTTGCTTTTGCTTACTTTATGGATTTTAAGTTATTTTAAATGGATATCAAAAGTACATTTTCAAATGGTTTTATTAAAGAAGTGTATGTTGAATAGTCCCCTGGTTTTGAAAATTATGCTTATCCTAACCATGTTTTTAAACTTCACCAGGCTTTATATGGTTTAAAACAAGCTCCAAGAGCTTGGTAAGAAAGGTTAAGTTTTTGCTTGAAAATGAGTTTTCTAGAGGCAATGCAGACACTACTTTATTTTGAAAAAGAAAAATGATGATCTTTTAGTAGTACAAGTTTATGTTGATGATATCATTTTCAGTGCTACTAATGAAACACTTTGCCAAGAGTTTGCCAAGCTTATGCAGGGAGAGTTCAAAATGAGCATGATGGATGAACAAAGTTTCTTTCTTGGACTCCAGATCAAGCAAACTAAAGAAGGGATCTTCAGCAACCAAGCTAAATACACAAAGAAAATCTTAAAGAAGTTTGGGATGGAGACAAGCAAGCCATTAGGTACTCCTATGAGCCCTTCTTACAAACTTGATATGAATGAATCATGTAAAAATATTGATCAAAAATTATATAGAGGTATCATTGGTTCATTACTATACTTAACTACTAGTAGGCTAGATATTATGTTCAGTATATGTATGTGTACTAGACATCAGTCTGCTCCTGAGAAATCTCATTTACTGGCTGTTAAACGCATACTTAGATATTTATCTGATATAATAGATATTGGACTGTGGTACTCTAGAGAATCATCAATTGAATTGATTACCTATTCTGATACTGACTTTGCTGGATGTAAACTATATAGGAAAAGTACTAGTATAACTTATCAATTTCTTATAGTTAATTTGATTTCTTGATTTAGCAAGAAATAAAATTCAGTTACTCTATCTCTGGTGGAAGCTGAATATATAGCAGTTGAAAGTTGTTGTGCTCAAATTTTATGGATCAAACAACAACTCAAAAACTTTGGAATTAAGTTAAATAACATACCCATAAGATGTGACAATACAAGTGCTATCAATTTAACAAAAAATCTAGTTCAACATTCAAGAAGCAAACATATTGAAATAATACATCATTTCATAAGAGATCATGTATAAAATGGTGATGTAATGCTTGATTTTGTATGTACTGATAGACAAGTAGAAGACATTTTCACTAAGCCCCTTAGCGAAGATAGGTTCTGCATGATTAGGAAAGAATTAGGCATCATTGATCCCTTTGATTGAAACTCTTTCAAATTCTTCGTTGAATTCCTTTAAATGCTCCAAATTTCTTCAAATAATGCTTAGTATAATCTCTAAAAATCTCCTTGATTTTTGCCAATTTATTAAATTTCTTTCCTAATTTTTCCTGGATGTTTGACCAAGTGTCGACACACCGAAGTATTGACACTTAAGCAAATCGCAAGTGTCGACTCATGAACGATTGGACTGTTTATCTAGGGCATCACCAAACCCTTTTTTCTCATTATTTTTTCTAATTTCTCTCTCCATAGTGGTCCCCAAGCCTTCCCATCATCTCCAAACAATGTCTTCTTGGATCTACCCTTCCATTTTTAGCAAAATCCCTCTTTTCCCCCTTGTTTCCTTTGGTTCCTAGCAGTTTTTGGTGGCATGGGTCGTAGAAAGCAAGTGGTATTCCGTAAGAAGAGGTCTTATTTTGAAAGAGGAGATGCTAGCTCCAGTGAAAGAAGGTCCAAGGCTCGTTAAGACCCAATTGAGTAGCACGAGGAGCCCGAGGCTCAGGCAGCAGATAGGGCACCCTCACCGCAGTTATCCCCTGCGGTCAAGCATGTAGCAGGAAAAGTGATTGTTTGCGGGAGAAGGATTGACCTATATTTCTGGGACTTCGGGTTTGTCATCGGAGATTTACCGAGAGTAGCTGGTCTAGTACCTTTCTGTACTATGAGGGAGAGGTACTATCCTCACTTGATGCTAGAGTTTTATGGTAGCATGGCTATGAATGGTATCAGGTGGACTGCATAGGTTAGGAGAGTTCAGGTCACGGTCACACCTGAGACTATTAGTCGAATTTGGGAGATCCCCTGAGGGGTTTGGCAGCAAACTGTGTGTCTAACAGAGATGCAGCCTTCAGGTATATTCTGGAGCGTGATGATGTCAGAGGAGTATCCATTATCTCAGCCAGTCAGCTATCCATGGAGATTAGGTTGTTACATCATATCATCGCCACGATTATGCTCCTGAAGATAGGCAAATTTGATTTTATCATAGAGCGGGAGCTGGTGTTGATGGTCACACTGACTCAGAGGATGGCCATCAACCTCCCAGTATTGATGATCCATTAGATGGGTGAGGTAGCCACCTAAAGGAGACTGTGCTTGCCCTAAGGGATGGGACTGACCTGTATCTTTAGAGCTTATAGTATACCATTGGAGGGTGAGGCCTCCAAGGAGATTCTACATATAGATACTTATGGGGAGAAGTCTCTTCACCATATGGACTACAAAAGGATAGCTAGCCGATGGACTAGGTGGGAGTCAGGCCAGGAGCCTGATGAGAAGGATGAGATCAAGGCAGCTAAGGCGGGACCATCTGCACCTGCTCCAAAGTTGACCCCTTCCAGACCTGCTCCTATTGCCGCATCAGAGTCAGAGCCTGTTACACCTCCATCTGCTCTAGCTCCATAGCATTCTACAGCCATAGATTTTACTTACGAGGAGAGGATTACTGAGCAGATCATTGCAGTCCATGAGGCATTATGAGTGTATCAGTCAGGACTAGCAGATTGCAAATTGAGCTACACGAACTTAGAGCTTATACTGATGAGTAGCTCATATCTATCAAGCAGTCTATGGAGGTAGGGTTTGTCAAGATCAGAGACTTGTTGAGATCCCTGTTACCTCCTGTTGTACCTGGACCTTTAATTCCACCTCCTCCTCCCCCGGCTAATGGTGATGATGATGATGATGATGATGATGATGGTAGTGATGGTGCTGGAGGTGATGATTCGATTGTTGGTTGCAATGTAGTTCATGAGGATCAGCCTCCAGTTAATGCTACAGTTGCTTCAGCTCAGGCTTTGGATCCTGCTCCTGATGATCAGCATGCCACTGATTCACTTTTTATGACAATAGCAGAGACTCTTGGAACATGTGCCACTAGGAGTTCTAAGACTGTAGCCCGCTCTGGCCCTTCTCTTAGGACTAGAAGCCTGACCCATAAGACTTTTAGACCTTCAGCATCTGGGATTGTGGCTCCTATAGTTTTAGAGTTTCCATCTGATGAGGAGTAGCCTCATAGATGCTATGTTTGCATTTCGTGTATTCTTTATGTTGTATTTTCAATTTATGCTATGCTTATATTTTCTATTGTACTGAAACTTTTTATATGTGAAAGTTGTGTTTCTTGTTATAACTCATTTTTTTGTCTTAATTAACTTTTTGTGTGACAAAAGCACTAATTAAGAGTGAGAAACTCCTTTTAATATTTAATGATGACAAAAAGGGGGAGTAAGATAAGATAAGATTGACTATATAAGCAACAATTCAAAATTTTCAATAATTCATAATCTACTTAAGATAGGGGGAGAAAATGAGAAATTGAACTAAAAAGTAATATATCTCTATCTGAATGTCATTATGAACTTTGTTTGATGATAATTGTGAAGTTTGTGTGATGAATTTGTTCAATTCACAATGTCTTTTGAATATATGTTTACTTGAAAGTCTGAATGTCATTATGAACTTTGTTTGATGATAATTGTGAAGTTTGTGTGATGAATTTGTTCAATTCACAATGTCTTTTGAATATATGTTTACTTGAAAGTTTAATATAATAGCCAAATTTGAACTCAAATGCTTATATCCTCAAAGTTTTGTCATCATCAAAAATGAGAAGATTGTTAGCTTTAGCCCTTGATTTTGATGAACAACAAAATGTTGAGTATATGTTTGGTACTAATGTTTCAATTAGAGTTATGAATCAAGTTACAGGTATATCAAATTCCTTACACAAAAGTATCAAAGTCATTCACTTCAATGCAAGATGAATTTCAAAGTTTAAGAAGTCTTCTCATCTTGGAAAGCCATGAAATTGATCACTTTGGCCTTAATGAAGAAGAAACTGGAAGTTTATTGGACAAAATTTAAGAATTTCAGAGTTTGGCACATTTTTTGGAAATGGCACGGATCAAGTGTCGACCTAAGTATCGACTCATGAAGCAAGTGTCGATACCTTTGAAGACTGGCATGCAGAGTTTCAACTAGCACTCTAAGTGTCGACTTAAGGTCGACCTAAGTGTCGACTCACAAGTCGACTCAAAATCAACTCAAGGCCTGAGAACAAAAATGGACAGAACATGTTTTTTTGGACTTCAATGAAGTGACGATCCAAGTGTCGACTCACAAATCAGCTCAAGGCCTGAGACAAGAAAAAAAAATAGAACAGTGTCATTCTTGGACTTTTTGCCTAGTGCTGACTCAAGTATCAATCCAAGTATCGACTCACAGTTTCAAGTGTCGACTCACAGGTTGACTTATAGCCTAAGAACTGAAATAAAGCAGAACCATAGATTTCAAAGAATTATATCTGGTGTTGATCCAAGTGTCGACTTATGAAGACTCAAGTATCGACCCAAGTATCGATTTACAGGTCGACTCGTAGGTTCTGACAACAGTAACGGCTATATTTTCAAAAGTTTTGAATTGGTTCAAACGATCCATAATGGCTAGATTCTTCACTCCAATGGTCATAAATGATTTTTTGAAAGTTTTTGAAGTATTTATTACTCACCAAACTCATTTAAGACACAAGAGAAGTAGTAGAAATATAAGAGACTAATTTTATCTTTTGAGAAAGCTTTTGAAAAGACAAGAGTGAGCCATAAAGAAATTCCACCTAAAAAAGCCTCTATTCTTGCTGTTGTGCATTCAAATCATTATCCAAAAGTATTCATTGAAAGCATTGAAGAAGAAGAAGACAACTCAAGCATTCAAAAAGAGCTTCAATAACTTTATTTCTACACTTTTGAGAGTTTATTCTTGTGCTTTAAAACTATATTTTGGCTTTATTTGTTGTAACTAGTTTCAAGGCTATTGAAATAGGGCTAGGCCCTTCCAAGTCGTGAATTGGAATTCAAGCCTAGGGTTGGTTTGAGGGAAAAGTTGTTGGTGAGCCTAAGTAACAAAACCAACAAGGGGTTTTAACTTGTGAGCCCAGAAAACAAGTTGGTTGTAATCTTGGTGATTATAGTAAAAATTTTTAAGAGATAGCTTGGGTAGTGGATGTAGATGCTTGGTGTACACCGAACCACTATAAATTTTTTAGGTTTATGTGTGTGCTTTATCTTCTCATTTACTTGCATTGCATTGCTGCTTATTCCTTAAAAGCACAGCATCTAGATTATTTTTAGCACATTCACTTTGTTTTACAAACACATTAGTTCAGTACATACTTGCTTTAGTTTAAAATTTTGGAAACTTAATTTATCCCCCCTCTTGGATTGCTACACTGGGCAACACTATGCCCATCCAAGACTGATTATGTGCTAAAAGAGGTTCACGAAGGGATATACTGGAGCTACATTAAAAAGAAAGCACTGGCATATAAACTCCTCCAATAGGGTTACTATTAGCCCATGATGCAAAAGGATGTAGAGGACTTTGTCATGTAGTGCACACATATCAAACAAATTCAAACATCTAGCATTCACCCACCATGCCGATCACCTCTATATGCAACCCCTGGCCTTTTACACAATGAGGGATCGACATTCTCGGTCTATTTTCACTTTCCTTAGGATAGCAAAAATTCCAACTAATCACTATAGACTATTTCACAAAGTTGATGGAAGTTGAGCTATTAGCCCATGTTACTGTGGTGAAGGTGTTAAACTTCGTATGAAGAACTATAATTTGCTAGTTCAAGGTCCTCGAGGTATTAATCATTGATAACGACTGATAATTCATAGGAGCGAGATTCAAGGAGTTTTATGAAGACCATGAAATTTCATAACATCTCACTTCAATGGCTCACTCCCAAGCGAATGGTAAAGCATAGGTGACGAAATAGACTAATAATTATATTATATACATATATATAAGTATTAATTTAAGAATTAAATTATCTTTAATTACTTAAAATTGATACTTTTATATATCATTTGCATGAAAGAAGATTGTCAATGCGAAGAGCTCCATTTATGAGTTCAAATGAAACAAATTTGAAGCGAATCGACTTAAAATGAGTCCAGAATCGAAGTTAAAATTCATTAAGGAATTGCATGAACTTTAAAGTAGCCAGTCTACCATGGATCTGCTGCTTGGTCCATATAACACCTGATCAGTCCACGGCTTCCATTACCCGTGGTCCACGGTTGATCTTCATGGACCACGAGCGATTTTCACTAGCCATCGGCCAAGAGGTTGGTCAGCGGCACGAGCGATTTTCACTAGCCATCGGCCAAGAGGTTGGTCAGCGGCCACCCCATAGGGTCCAGTAAGGCTTACAGTGTGGTGAAGAAGGCAGCAATGCTCAGATCTGGCAACAATGCAATGATTTTGGCTAATCAACAGCTAGGATGATAGAAGCCTCTACATGATGATAGCATTGAATGATTAACAGACGGAGAGATGATGATGGCGATAGTCTCGATAGCTACCGGATGTGTCGGTGAGTAGTAGTGAAGGAGCAACATGGTGAAGGGCATGACATCGGTAATCACAGGACTTCTGAGCAAATAGAGGCAGTGATGGTTCCGAAAAGATCCAAGGCTCCGGTGGTGGTGGTGCAAGGAGACTTCGATAAGGTTCCTTGGGCTCAAGTAGTGGCACCGGCAAGAAGAGATGACGGACAATGAGGGGAATCGATGATCGGATGATGGGTTTTGTCAGTTGAAGGAAGAAGCATATTGAGTCACCATTAGATCTCAATCCAATGGCTAAAATCAACTTCAATTAGAAACAAGCCTGATCATGGGTGATGCAGTGATTTTTGGACACTGAATCTAGATCCAATGGCTGCAATGCTTCACATGATCACATCTTGATTTGGACAGGATTTTGAAGCCAAATTTTGCTAGGATTGGATCTCTATCATGAGCAAGAGTCTCTCTTTATATTTATTTCCTACTCACATCCATCTATCCATTGATTTCATGTAAAAATAGATCTAAGCAATTCATGTATTCTTTTTTTTAGTCCCATATCAGAAAAATATTAAGACCTCTCTCCTGTTAAACCCTATAAAAAGGCTTCTATACCTCTACTTAGAGGCATCACTCCCTGGAATCTCTCTAGAGAATTTGCATAAGGAGATAAGAAGGGATCAACTTAGGAGTAGTTTAGAACAAAAGTTTGAGAGGGAAGAGGGGATTTTGTACAAGGTAGAGTGCAGTTCTTTTGTTTTTCAATCTTTTGTATTTCTTTGGTATGCATAGGACTAGAACTAGGCTAGGCTAGCCCGATGGGCTAC
This sequence comes from Areca catechu, assembly GCA_021397845.1. NCBI lineage: Eukaryota > Viridiplantae > Streptophyta > Magnoliopsida > Arecales > Arecaceae > Areca > Areca catechu. The sequence continues at coordinate 43,017,433 of CM038047.1, read as the reverse complement.
GAGCCGACCCGAAATCAGGCCAGGCTTTGGACTAGGCTCCAAGTTGTTTAGGCCAGGCTTTGGGCCTTTATAATAGAGCCCATTTAGTTTTCGGGTTGGGCTCAGGCACCATGTTGGCCCGACCCAAATTTGGCCCAAAAATAAGCCCGCCCAAAACTCGACCCAAGCTCGAGACTATTAAAGGGTGGCTCTCCTCTTTTGTTTCCAGCTCCAGCGATCCAACCCATTGCCCTTGCCACAGTGCCATTCCATGCCTCTCTCTCTCATTTCAGCGCCACCCCCACCCATCCCAAGCTCCCAGCCCTGGTGGTGCATCTCGTGCCAACCACCGGCTCCACACTAGCCCTCCTGGCACCAATGACACCCGCACCTCTGGCTCCATGCAACCCCGCCACCACCTTGACCTGATCACCTCCCTCGGCCTCGGCACACGCACCTGATGCCCCCTCCCCCTTGCACGATCCCACAACCCCCTAACTTCGATCTCACTTCTTCGGGCCACGGTGACTGTACCTGATGCTCCCTACCCCCCATGCGATCTCGTGCCACTTGGCTCCAATCTCCTTCCCCTGGCCCCAACAACCGTACCAAAAGCCCTTGCCCCCCCCCATGCAACCCCACAGCCCCTCAGCTCCAATCTCCCTCCTTTTCGATGCCCTCACCCAACGCTTCCGTGTCTCTAGTTTTTTTTATTCCGATTATTTGAGCTACTTCGATCCGGACCGGCCTAATTGAACTTAGGTTGGGCCCAGGCTTGGGCTCGAATCGGGCTTAAGCCTTATGTTTTTAAAATATTTCGGGCCTAAGCCTGGCCTGAAGCCCAAAATCTTTTTTCAGGCTGGGCTAAGATAAGGGTGTGGCCTAGCCTAGTTCCAGTCTTAAGCAAGCAATAAGATATTATACTTTTAATTATGAGTTCTTTATTTACTATCTTTTATTTGCTATTTATTATGCTTTACTATTAAATTAAATTTAGAAACAACTCTTGCTTTTCAGAGTTGCACCGTGATCTGTTATAGATACAGGACATACCGAAAAAAGAAGAGTTGAATACATAGTACCTCCCAGAATACAGAGCGTGCCGGGGAAAGATAGGTAAATCTCTAAAATTGATTATATTTTAATTATAAAAATATACAAATTTTCAATACAAGATCTACCTATAATTTCTGAAATAATCTCTTTTACTTGTTTCGATCTTAAGCATAGTTTACTTCTTATTCACTTTTATTTTTATGCAACAACTATTATTCTTTTTTTCTTTAAAAATCATAACTTAGCTTTATGGTTCCTGAGCATACGATCCCAACTCATTCTCTCTATAGAGTTGAGTTGATAAATTATTTTTAACCCACCACGACAACGTTCAAATTTTAGCACCATAGACCTTAGGCACAGTTATGATTTAAAAATCAAAAAAAAAAATAGAATCAAAAATTTTATAAAAAATCTATAAAAAATTTTAAATTATTACTTTATTTTTTATTTATTGCCATCCTAATTAACTATTTTTCACTGCTTTTCAAATTTGAATTACTACTTTCTAGCTATTTCTAATAAACTACTTAATTTCCTTATAACCCTAATTTAATTTAGTTTTTTTTCTTACACGTAATTAACTAAATTAAAAACTTACCTAAAAATAACTTAACATCATAAAAAAGATACCTCATAACATGTAATTAAAATAAAAAACTAATTAATCCTTAAAAATATTTTATTTGTATTGATATCCTTTTTTTCTGTATTGCATATCTCATAAAACATCTTAAGGATACTAAATCCTAAACAACATAAGGTGAAGATTTCATTACCTTTCCTTGGCTTATAATCTTTCACCTTGCATAATATAATGACCTAACCTTATAATCTAAAATCAATTAGACGTTGGCCCCTAAGGATTTTTGAGCTTACTATGACAAAGAACTCTACGAGTTGAACCAGGCTAGGGTTAGTTAGTTATCTGGTATCTAAGAAAAGTGGTTCAGGGACAAGATCCCAAAAGAAGGTGGTTACTTAATTGGTTATGTTGTTTGATCTGATTAATTTATTTAGTATCTAAGAAAAGCAATGGGGGAATACCCACTGACCTTACACTTACCTGGCCAGTTGGCTGGTTAGCTCCTGATGGAGGGCTCAAAGGCAACCTTAGAATAGTTAGGAGCTGTCTAGAAGTATGGAACCCTAGGATAGAGAGTCCAGTATATGCTAACTTGATGGCAATTGACATAAAATATTAATTAATAATTCTTCTCTATCCCTCTTAGCTCTTGGACTCCTTAAGCTTGCATCTTTAGACTTCTCTCTATCTTTCTTCTTATCCCTTCTCCCTTCTCCTCTCTAATAAAAAAAATTTAATAGCCAAGGATTGCCTTATCTAGACCTTTTGGTTGCATGCTAGGTGGATGATCACTACAACCATACTTGCAACCACTAGATGAAGAATTAGAAAAGATCCATAGGTCAATCCGAACTACAAACATGGCTGAACCTAGCAATGTTAACCCTTCGTTAACATTAAGAGAATATTTTATCCCATCCTCATACTCATACTCACCATTCATTCAACACCTCATGTGGAGGCCACCCAATATGAGATCAAGTCCAATAATATTTAGATGCTATCATCTTTTCATGGACATAGTAACAAGGACCCTTATAGGCATCTAGATGAATTTTTTGAGATTTGTTCTACAGTTAAAATTCAAAATTTCTCTAACAATACCCGTAGGTTGAAACTTTTTCTATTTTTACTTAAGGATAAAACCAAATATTGGTTGAGCTCCTTAGATTCAATAACTATATCAACCTGGAATCAACTTCAAAGTGAACTTCTCAAGAAATACTTCTCCATAGAAAAAATTAACTAGATTAGAAAAGCCATAACCAATTTTTTTTAAATAAACAGAGAAATGTTCCATGAAACATGGAAGATGTTAAAGGATCTAATCCGAAAGTGCCCACATCATACAATTTTGAAGTGGCAACAAGTCCATTGTTTCTATGATGGTCTATCAAAGAAACATAGGCAAATGGTCGATGCCTTATGCTGAGAAACTTTTATGTTAAAAAGTGAGGACGAGGCATGGCAATTATTTGAGACATTGAGTGAAAATTCTTTATACTAATATAAAATTAAATAAGTTAAATTAAATATATTATATATTATTTATTATGATATATTAAATAAATTAAATTTAAAAATATATAATATAACATAATATAATAATATTTTATTATATTAAAAATTATTGTTATATTAAATAAACTTAACATAAAAACTTGTATATTAAATAGTTGATATATTTAATATATTACTTAAACATATTTAATAATATATTAAATTTATATATAATATAAATAATAATTTAATATATTAAATAATAAAACTTAAAAATATATAATATATTATATAATAATATATTTATCATATTATATTATAAAATATATTATATATTATATTATTATAAAATATATTATATTATATTACTATAATATAATATATCTTATTATATCCATATAGAATTAAATAAATTAATTTAAGTATATTATATATTATTTAATATATTATATTAAATAAATTAGACTTAAAAATAAAATATGTTAATATATTATATAATAATATATTTATTATATTATATTATAACATAAAATAAATATTATATTATTATAAAATATTATATTATATTATATGGAAGGAAAGAGGAAGGAAGAAGGGGAGGGTAATTTGATAATCTAGATTACCTAGAATGTGGTAATCTAGATTATCACCCCTTATATAGGCAATTTAGATTACTAGACATGATAGATTGCTATCTAGAAAATATACCAAACATAGTAATGTGGTGGGGCCCATTAAATTACTATCTGGATGGATTGCTTGCTATCAAATATAATCTAAGAGTCTTAAGATGTCTCTCTTCCTCAGCACTCGTCTCATAACTCGAAGAGTGGAGGTCTTCGACCGACCCCAACTCGGCAAACCACTCATTAATGGAAGAGAAAGAAACAAATAAAAATTGCTCCTTCCATCCATGGATGACAGAAAAGGCACCTTTGATCAAAGGAAAAACATCCCTCTAAGCAGAAAAATACCATCATTCCTTGGTATAAGGATACCTTTCGATGGTGTAGAAAGCATGAAATGAAGGAAGAGAAGGCCGAACTTTGGCCAGGAAACAAATAATGAGAAATCTTAAAACCACCCTAAGGGAGTTGGGAGTAAGGGTGCATAAAGAGATACCATAAAATCTGAGGAGTTCGAGAAGAAAAGAAGGGAGGGAAAATATTAATCCAGCCTCGAACGCTTCCTTATATACTCCTAACCTACATGGAGATAGACCAGTTGTTCACTCATGCATTAGATTTGGAAAGTTTCAAATCAAACTCTCTTGAGACTCTGTACAAGACTTGGATCTCAGATAAATCTTCCAAGTCCAGTACAGACTAGTATGCCTTAGGATCGAAGGTCTTCAGCTCAGTATGCCCCTTACCCGAAACCTTGGGTTCTTTGATCTTGCCTTTCTGGAATCCCTCTCCAATGGTCTTTCCCTCTCAAAACCCTCGAAACTTGCCATTGCTAAGAAAAGAAAAGGAGGAAACTACAAGAAAACTAAGAAAGAGAACAAAGGCCCTCCTAAGAGTGGAATAAAGCAAAAATGGTAGAGGATGGCAAAGGTCTCCCCAGGAAGACCTCTGGGGTGAGAATAAAGAAAGAAGGGTGGGAGATAGACACTAGTGGCTAGAGTAGGGGCGGTAGGAGGATGCTCTGGAAAGAAAAGCTCTAAAAGATAAGGATACAGGAGAAAAGCCAAAGCGATAAACAAAACCACCTTTTTATAGCAAAGAAAAGGAAGGTTTCAAAACCTGTGAATCACTCTGGGTCAATCGGCATGCACCACATGGAAACCCCCAGTTGGTTCTCCACCACCAATGATTGCTATGATTAAATATAGCGTGACAGCCGAGACATCCGCTAGATTCACATATTGGAGCCCATAAATACCTTCATCCATTCAGATATGCCTCAAAAATAATGCACAACCCTTCAATTTAAAAGAAGGCCCCTAATATCCTTGTCATCTTTTAAACACATATTCTCACATCCCAACCTAAGCTCGAACTAGAGAGTAGAGGGGTATCTATTGGAGAAAATTCTACTTGGGCCTAAGCACTTGAGGCCCAAAGGCCCGATCGGTAGCCCTGCTACATGACCACTAACCATGAATATGAAGTCCAAATAAATTATCCAGGTCAGGTGACCCAATCGCATATATCGTTCGACCATTCATTGGATTGGCAAGGAGTTATCTCTTAGCCCCAAACAGAGCAGCTTAATATGCTGATAAAGCGGCCTGACATGAAGCAATGGTTGGTAGGATAGATCCGCTAAGTGCCTACCAACCATCCATCGGATTTGGTTTCTAATCAGTTGAGAGTTTTCAGCCCCAATATTATCTAATAGGATAACATGATTGGTGAACAATAGACCTCGCCACTTGATTGATCCCTTATCATGGTAGTCGGTGCCTTCCCTAACCAACAAAACACTAGGCACCTATTGACCACACCTGTTCGAGCCAACCTTGGTGACAACTGATGCTCCATTAGTTGATCCTTCAAAGACCATCAACATGTGCTCGCCAACCATTCGTCAAATTGAGCTCTTGATTGGCAGGAAGCTCAATGTGCCCGACGAGTGACCCCTTTGTCTATCCATCTACTCACCAAGAAACTAGTATCTTTCCTAGCCGATCGGACCTAACTAGGCACTTACCACTGATTGCATTCGTCTGAACCATTCTTGGAGACAATAGATGCTCCTCTGTTCAATCCCTCGAGAGCCATATACAGGCACTGCCCATGGTCAGTCTCACCGCCCAGCCAACCCTTCAATGACAGGGTCCCCTTCCCAGTAATAAGGGTCAGCCAAGCGCCGATTGCCACTCACCCTTGTTCAATCAAGCACATTCCGCCTAACCAAGTCTTGACTTAACAATCGGCAACATCTGATCGAACCATAGTGCCTATTAAATTTTGACTTTGATGACAAAGACCGGCTATCCTCTGAGCAAAATAGAACTATGCCTCAAGCTTGATCATTCAGCTTATATAAGGGCACTCGGGACCAATTATGGATCCTTATATTTGATGGCGAGTAAATCTTTAGGCGACACTCCAAATTATCCAAAAGCCAACACTTCTGAGGGTCATCCCTAGGCACTAGATTATATGGCCAGGAGGTCACATCATGCCTAATGATCACTAATCTCCGCCATATCTCAACAATTAAGAAAAGCAAGCCTAGACTTATGCAGTAATCAATATCATCGTTAAAAAACATAGCTAATTCTCCACAACTGATAATGTTATAATTAAATATAATGGATGTTCTTTGCAAACGAAAAATCCTCTGGCAGTCCATGTGATAATCTCTATCACTTCTCATAAAACTCACTGAGATTTTTGCCATTTCGAAAATGCCCTTATCCTTCACCTATAAAAAAGGACCTTCCTGGAAGTCTCCAAGGTATGAAAAATCCTTACCTCGCACTCCTCGTACTATTATCATGCCGGAAAACTGACTTGAGCATTGGAAGGTACTCACTAAAATACCTTCCAGCCAAGACTTTTTGTAGGTCCTGCCTTTCAATGTTCTTTCTATACTACAGCTGCAACATCCTTGATGTTTAACTGATTTTTGCACCAATACCATACATTATTGGTGGGTTTAAAGTAAAATTTTAATTTCCTTATTGCAGCAAATCCAAGAGATAGAAGCACATCCCCTTACCGTTGTTTCTGAAAACGGACCTACCATTGTTTTAATTTAGATGATCCAACCATTGCTTGCAAGAGAAATACAACCATGAGCCCATTTTTCAGTTTGTATTATTTTTGAGTTATTTAAAAATTGCATAGGAGGCACATTTACTCTAGAAAGAGCATCTTTTATAATGCATGACCTTTGAGAGAATCACCACTTTTCAAATGCAACTCCAATTATCTATATATTCCAAATGCTCTCACGACCAGCTTTTTCTATGACTCAAATCAACACTCCACATGTATTGCGCATGCAACACAAATTCTAATATATATTATGGGATGAATCGACAAACTGACTTAAAGATGAGCTCTTCAACTAGCCTCATCAAAATCCTATAGCAAGATACAGTATAGGTAAAGAGACTAGCAACACCACTAAGACGTTAGTCCAGTTACAGGTCTGAGACATGATCTCGTGGATGACTTGATTAAATCTAAAAATTTTTCTAGAACTCGCTACAGTTGGTGTGCGTAAAAAATCAGGATCTTCCTCTTTGTCCCCATTCTACTAACAGGTTGACCTATTCACCTTTAAGTGTAAAAAATCAGGATCTTTTTCTTTGTCCCCATTCTACTAACAGGTTGACCTATTCATCCTTAGGTGAGAAAAAAGCATCGAACTTTACCTGACAGGGGCTTGCAGGGATAGCTATACCGGGATTTATCCCCCATCCCTTTTCTGTATCAAAAAAAAAAAAAAAAACTATAAGCAATCATGATCAAATATTACAAGCTAGTTCTAGGCCTACCACATCTAGATAATAGTATGTTCACCTAAGTGGCAACGTTATAAGATTACAAGCTAGACTAGCCTGCATTCATGCCTAGAAATAGTTTTGGAGTAGGCCCATTTGAATCCTATTGTTAGGAAAAAAAAAAAAAAAAAAACTCTCAAATTAAGGCCCAAGCAAGCCCTAAGAAGCATTTTACAACCATTCTCTTAACGCCAAAGACCTGGCAAAGGCCTGTAACATCATCGTACTATTGGGTTGCTGAAATGGAACCTTAATGCTATCGTTTGTCGTAGAATAAACTAAAAATGAAATAAATAGATAGGAAAAATATATTTATGCTCCCTCAAGTCTACCTATTTTGCATCATGATCTCTTTACCTCTAAAAAGTCTCAAACAGTTCTTCAAAAAATTATATTTTGTAGCAAAGATACTTCTTCCAGCTATTTCACCTTGACGTCGATGATGTTCATCTATAAATGGCCAAAATATTTCCATCATCATCATATTTTTTTCTTTTAAGGTAAAAATACACTTATGTCCTCTCAAGTTTGCTGGTTTCTTTAATTCATTAACCTATTAATTTCCAATACATTTTATTCAAAAATAAATTACTCCACTTTATATGAGAGAACAATTTAATCCAGGTTACATATGTAGAATATGTAGTTCTGTATTTTTTCTAAAATATATATATTTTGTTTTCAAAATAAATTGATAAACATTTTAATGTTTGTGGGTTAAAATAGAAAAAATATAGATTAAAAATTATTATTATTAAAAAATATTATTATTATTTTATCTTGTGGATATTCTGATTTAGTAAAATTTGGCTTAGTAAAATTTGGCTGAACTTGTAAGCTGATAGCTGGGCCTTTCCTTTGGCAATTGGAAATATATACCTGTTTTCGTCTGTGTGTGTGTGTGTGTGGTCAATTGGGGTGATTGAAATAGATAGCTAGGCAGTAAGTGTTACGCTGGTATGTTCTCCCATCAGATGTTTGTGGGTGTTATCTCCTCGGTCAATATAGCCCTAAATCTCTTAAAATTATGCATGTTTTGGACCTATAATATATGGCTTAAGCCTCTAACACTACCATGGCAACATGTTTGATTGTAGGTTTGATTAATTGGCAAGATCAAAGGTGGAGCAATGATATTCCTCAATTACTTAATAAATCCATTTTCAATAAATAATGGTTTTATCTACTCGAAAAGAGACATGAAATTGCACGCAAACTTACACTTCATGAACTTATTTATTCATACATCGATGAATATGTGCACATGCATATATATATATATATATATATATATATATATATATATATATATATATATATGTATATATATATATATATATATATGTATATATATATATATATATATATGTATATATATATATATATATATGTATATATGCATGCATATATGTATATATGCATGCATATATGTATACATATGCATACCAGCAAGATGAAAGATGGAGCATTGACAAAAATCAAATGTTTATTGAAAACATCCATAAATTTCATATAGTGAAACCGTAGATCCATAAAATCAGATATTTTACATATTCCTCCTCATCAAAAAAAAAAATAAAAATAAAAAAATAAAGAAAAAAAAAAAAAGAAAGAAAGAAAAAAGCGTCGTTCACAGTCCAAGTAAATTCTGCAATATTTTATAGTACCCATCAGGATTGAATCAATGTAGTGCAGTTTCCAAAAGGGACTTCCGAGCGTCAACATTTTCCCATGGAAAGAGCAATGGCATTCAACAGACGCAAACATCATAACATAACGAGAAAAACAGAACAACACTTTCTCCTCCAATTCTTACCAGGAGAAAAAGGAAAACAGAACATTATCTCATCTTTGACATTGCAAAATTTCTTCGAAACTTTTCGTTGGAACAATTACAGACTTGTGAGGTCTAAAACTGGGCAACTTGTCACCTTATGATCACTTGCAAGACTTTTGAAACCCAATTCTACGGCGCCTGAGGGTGATGTCAATGAGCTGAGATAATGCTTGATAAGCATGAAGTGACCAGGGATGACTTTTTCTTTTTTATTTTTTTTTGATATGATTTAGACTTCCCAGGTCACACCCCTCTATGATGTATGTGTATATATATAAATATATATATATATATATATATATATATATATGCATACATATATATGTGCATACATGTATACATATATATATATATATGCATGTATACATACATGCATGTATCTACATACATATATATATATATATATATACATACATCTATACATACATATATATATATATATATATACATATATACATACATCTATATATATACATCTATATATATATACATACTGTTACGGTCGTGACGGAGAAGTGGCGTGCCTGAGATTTCGTTGGGCATGATCCGAGCCACGTGGAGTCTTTTTTCCGGCTGAGTCAGATGCAGCCCGTCCCGGCCGAGGTCGAGCTCGGCCGAAGCCAATCATCCGTCTGCCACCCCACCAGGTGTCTACCCAGGAGGGGTCCACCTCGGCCGAGTTCGGCTGCTCCCCCGCTCCCTTGCCAGGTGGCACCCAGAGACGGTCCCGCCTCGGCCGAGGTCGAACCGGGCCCCTTCGCTCCTTCGCCAGGTGGCGCCCGGAGACGGGACCACCTCGGCCGAAGCCGAGCGTCCTTCTGCCACTCCGCCAGGTGTCCACCCAGGAGGGGTCCACCTCGGCCGAGTTCGGCAGCTCCCCCGCTCCCTCGCCAGGTGGCACCCAGAGACGGTCCCGCCTCGGTCAAGGTCGAGCCGGGCCCCTTCGCTCCTTCGCCAGGTGGCGCCAAGAGATGGGACCACCTCGGCCGAAGCCGAGCATCCTTCTGCCACTGCACCGGGTGTCCACCTCGGCCGAGGTAGGCCAGCTCGTACGGAGAAGATCCCGAGGAACGGAGGCGCGGGCTCCGAGGTTACCCCTCGAGCCGTGCGCGCCGCACCCCGAGAAAGGCGCCCCGTACGGACGGCGGCGGCACGCGGAACATCACTTACGTCGGCCCGACAGGTTCCACAGTTAAGAAACGAGGCCCTGACAAAACAGGACCCAATAACGGACAGCGCCGGTGCCTGGGAAGGAGAGCACTCATGCTCGGCCCGAGGTCTGGTCGGCAGTCTGACCGGCGCCCCCCCTCCCTTACTCTTTCCCCGCTGGGCTCGGCAAACGAGGCCGGAAAGCCACCTATCCCTCTAAACCAGAAGGGGAAAGAGAAAGGGGCGGAGGGGAGGAGATGAAAGCGACAAGGGAGCCTCCCAAGAGCGGAAAACGAGGGGGCGACGAGAGGGGATAAAAGGAAGGAGAGAATAGATGACAAGGTAAGTGGAGCAAACAAGAAACAAAGGCTGGAAAACTCCACTTCAAGAGCAAGATCCAAGGTCCCAAGAGGGGGTCGCTTGGCGTGAGCTCGGCAAAGGAATCCAGCCGGGTTTCTGGTCTCTCTAGCACCTTTCTTGCTAGCACATTCTTTGAGTCTGGGACTCCTTCGGGGGCTCGTCCTAGAGAATCTATTCCCTCTCGCCGTCTACTAACTTGATCGTCGGAGCTCCCTCGCCGGAATCCCCGACCAGGGTTTTCTGACCTTGCCTTGCAGGTTCGGTCCAGCCAGGAGGCCCCAAGGGCAGGACGGTCTAGTCGGATCAGCGGTTCCGAGGCCAAGGGCGCGGCGGTGAGATCGGCAGCAGATTGGCGCGCCATGTAGGGGGGCAAGACAATACCCCTAGTGGGAGCTAGCTTTTTGCACGCAAAAGCACGCTCCGACAATGGTGGTCACTCGTGGACGCGAGGCGTCCACCAGCCGTGTAGGGGAGGTCCCCTCCCCTCAGGGGGCCCACAACTCGGAGAGGGAGCTCCCAGCTCTCCCTCCTCTTCCACCACAGCCGACCTCGGTGGACGGACCTCTCGCGGCCGTCATCCAGCAGCTGCAGACCTTGACCACGGCGGTCTGGCAGCTAGGAGCTCCCAGCTCTCCCTCCTCTTCCACCACAGCCGACCTCGGTGGACGGACCTCTCGCGGCCGTCATCCAGCAGCTGCAGACCTTGACCACGGCGGTCTGGCAGCTACAACACCAGCAGCGTTCCCTGGCCACGCAGCCTCAGCCAGGAACCCCCGCAGCTCGGGCCGCGGGGCCGCGTAGGAGCCTGCGCTCCATTCAAGGCAGGCCATCCCAACCGCGGGCAGTCTCCAACCCCCGCGGGAGCCATCAAACTCCCGCGAAAAGAAACTACTCCGGTTCGGCGGATCACGAGAGTCAATCCCCGGCCGATGAAGCTGAGACGGCGCATCGCAGCAAGCGACGCCGAGGCGTGACCCTGCGCCGAGACCGATCGGCGCCCCCTTCACCAGCGGCCTCGGTGGAAGATTCCATCGACGAGGCCATCAGACGCCAGGCCGAGAGGCGCCTGGAGGAGCACGAGTGCAAGTTGGCCGAGTTCGCCCGCCGATTTGCCGACCTGCAGAACTCATCGACGGACCCGGCGGGCTACGACTCCCGTCCGCTCTTCTCTGAAGAAATCCAGGCGGAGCCGATTCCGAGCCAGTTCCGTATGCCGCAGGTGGATCCCTACGATGGGACTACCGACCCTCTGGACCATCTGGAGAGCTACAAGGCTCTCATGAGGGTCCAGGGGGCCACAGACGCCCTCTTGTGCATCGCCTTCCCCGCTACCTCCGGAAGGCCGCTCGAGTCTGGTTCACCCGCCTCGAGCTCGGATCTATTTGCTCCTTCCATCAGTTGGAAGGAAAGTTTGTGGCGCACTTCGACGCTTGTCGGAAGGTGCCGAGAGAGGTGGACAGCCTCTTCTCGATCTGCCAGCAGGACCAGGAGCTGCTCCGGGACTACATCACCCGGTTCAAGACCGCAGCCCTGGAGATCTACAGCTTGGACGAGCCCGTCGCCATGCTAGCTTTGAAGCGCGGGCTCAAGACATCCTGTCTGACCTACTCCCTGGACAAAAAGCCCCCCGGGACGTACTCCGAGCTCCTCCTCCGCGCCCACAAGTACATCCGAGCGGAGGAGGCCGACCGCACCCGCCGAGAGCTAGACGGGAAGAGTTTGAAGAAGCCGTCCTCGAGGGATGTTCCGGGAGCTCGGAGGCCCGGGCCGTCTGCCGACCCTCGCCCGAATCCGAGGTCAAAGAGCGAGTCCACTCCGGAGCGAAGGTTCACCCCTCTCCTCGCTCCCCGAACAAAGATCCTCATGGAAATTGAGGGCGAGCACTCAAGAGGCACCCGGGACAAGTCAAAGTACTGCCAGTTCCACCGCGAGCACGGCCATGACATGGAGGAGTGTCGCAACCTGAAGCGGGAAATCGAGGAGCTGATTAAGAGAGGCTACCTCAGGAAGTTCGTCAGGAATGAGGTCCCAGTGGAGGGACAACCACTCGCGGCCTTACCCCCAGTTCCTGCAATCGACAACCGCCCAACGGAGAAGCTGGTGGGCATGATCTCGCTTGGGGTCAGGCGGGCGACAAAGAGGGCCCGGGAGGTCGGGAATCCAGAAAATGTACCCCCTTCTGAGAAGGGGAATGAAAATGAGAATGTAAACAATGATGCCATGGTGGTCGAGATGACCATCGCGAAGCATCCTGTACACCGAATTATGGTAGATAGTGGGAGCTCGGCTGACGTGCTTTTTTACGATGCTTTCTCCCGAATAAATTTGTCCCATGATCAGCTGAGGCCGGTGCACACCCCCCTGGTAGGCTTTACTGGGGACTCGGTGGGGGTCAAGGGGGAGATCACTCTCCCGGTCACCGCTGGATCCCCACCTCGGCAGACGACCGTCTTGATGACGTTTACCGTCGTCAAAAATCCTTCGCCTTACAATGCGATCCTAGGGCATCTCAGGCTCAACCAACTGGACGCCATGATTTCCACGAAGCGGTTGTTGGTGCAATTCCCCACGGCTTCCGGACTCGGGGTGATGAGGGGACGGCCCAGCCAGTCCAGCACTGCCTCCAGACAGTCCCGGGCGCTCGGGGCGCCGAGCTCGCCCCTGACGTCGATGACCTCGACCTAAGGGAGAAGGAACCCAGGGGAGGACCCGTAGAGCGCCTGTTGACTTATCCCCTCGGCTCGGACCCACTGAAGACGGTGCAGGTGGGAGCACAGCTCCCAGAAGAGGAACGAAATCGCTTGCTGCAGTTCCTCCGCATGAACGCGAACATGTTCGCCTGGTCAGCGGCCGACATTCCGGGAATTCCCCCCGAGGTCATTATGCACCGGCTAAACGTGGACCCGAGCTGCCGCCCGGTCTGCCAGAAGAAGAGGAGCTTCGTTGTGGAGAGACAGAGGGCTATTAACGAAGAGGTGGAGAAACTCCTCGTCGCCGGCTTTATACGGGAAGTCCAGTATCCCAGCTGGCTGGCGAATGTGGTCATGGTAAGGAAGAGCAGCGATAAGTGGAGGATCTGTGTGGACTACACCGACCTCAACCGAGCTTGCCCAAAGGACATCTTCCCTCTTCCAAAGATTAACCAGCTGGTTGACACCACCTCAGGGCATCGCCTCCTGTCCTTCATGGATGCCTTCTCCGGCTACAACCAGATCCGAATGAACCCGGAGGACGAAGAGCACACTGCCTTCATCACCGACCGCAGAACTTTTTGTTACAGGATGATGTCGTTTGGCCTCAAGAATGCCGGGGCCACGTACCAGCGTCTGGTCAACAGAGTCTTCAAAGACCAGATCGACCGCAACATGCAGGTGTACGTGGACGATATGCTGGTGATGAGCAAGCCCCACTCGGATCATGTGGCTGACCTGGCGGAGACTTTCGGCAACCTCCGACTCCATCAGATGAAGCTGAACCCGGCGAAGTGCGCCTTCGGCATCTCCGCCGGGAAGTTCCTGGGGTTCATGGTAACCCAGAGAGGGATTGAAGCCAACCCGGAGAAGGTCCAGGCCATCCTGGACATGGAGCAGCCCGTCTCCAAGAAGCAAGTGCAGCAACTCACCGGCCGGATAGCAACCCTGAGCCGGTTCATCTCCAGGTCGGCCGACCGCTGCCGACCCTTCTTTAAGACGTTGAGGAAGATGAACGACTTCGCCTGGACCGAGGAGTGCCATGAGGCCTTCGAAGAACTGAAGAAGATGCTTGCATCATCCCCACTGCTTTTCAGGCCCGAGGAGGGAAAGGAGCTCATCCTCTACCTGGCGGTCACCCCGGAGGCCGTCAGTTCGGTCCTAGTTCGGACCGACGACCAAAGAGTCCAGCGGCCGGTGTATTATACCAGCAAACTTCTTCGCGATGCGGAACTCAGATATTCCCGACCCGAAAAGCTCATTTTTGCATTAATAGTGTCTGCTCAGCATCTTAGGCCATATTTCTAAGCGCATCCCATTGCCATCCTAACGGATCAGCCGCTGAAAACGGTGCTCAGCCGACCCGACACATCGGGGCGATTGGCGAAGTGGGTGCTGAAGCTCAGCGAGTTCGACATCGCTTACAGGCCGAGGTCGGCCATGAAAGTGCAAGTGCTGGCCGACTTCTTGGTCGAGTGCGCGGGCCTAGGCGAGGAGCCCGAGGAGGACTCCTCGCACCAGCAGCTGAAAACTGGCCCCGAGGAGCCCGGAGAGGATGCGTGGATCCTTTATGTAGACGGAGCCTCGAACTCCGGCGGGAGCGGAGCCGGACTCATTCTCGCCAACAGCGGTGGGATTGTCGCCGAATGCGCACTCCGTTTCCAGTTCGCCGTAACCAACAATCAGGCGGAATACGAGGCGCTCCTCGCCGGGCTGAGGGTCTCCCACGAGCTGGGCATGGCTAACCTCATAGCCTTCACTGACTCCCAGCTAGTGGCGGGACAGGTCTCCGGAGAATACGCCGCACACGACCCTCAGATGTTGAAGTATTTGGAGCTTGTCAAAGCGGGCACGACCGGGTTTCGACGTTTCAACATCTTCCACATCCCCCGCGAGGAAAATGCCCGTGCGGATGCTCTTTCCCGGCTGGCGACCCTGCCGGACCCAATGCTAGGCCACGCTCATGTGGAACGCCTCAAGGCCCCGAGCTACGAGATCATAATGGAGGTCCATCAGGTCAGCCGCGAGCCCAACTGGATGGACAAGTACGCCGAGTACATAACCAGCGGTACCCTGCTAGAGGACCGTGCAGTGGCCCGCCTTATCAGAAAGAAGGCCGCGCGGTTCGTCCTGATGGATGGGCAACTATATCGAAGATCCTACTCCTACCCCCTCCTTAAATGCCTGGGACCCACGGAGGCCAGACTCGTGCTCCAGGAGATTCATGAGGGCATCTGTGGGAACCACGTGGGGGGCAGAACGTTGGCCTACAAGGCCCTCCGTCAAGGCTACTTTTGGGAGATGATGAAGGAGGACGCCGCCGACTTCGTGAAGAGGTGTGATCGATGCCAGCGGCATGTCGTGGTGCAACAGCAGCCCTCCACCCCAATCTCCCAGCTCTCAGCTCCGTGGCCATTCGCCCAATGGGGAATGGACCTTCTAGGACCATTTCCACTAGCGTCTGGACAACGGAAATTCCTGATTGTGGCCATCGACTACTTCACGAAGTGGGTCGAGGCCGAACCCTTGGCGCGGATCACCGAAGCAAACATCGCCAAGTTCTTCTGGAAGTTGATCATCTGCCGTTTCGGCCTCCCCCACACCGTGATCACTGATAATGGACGTCAGTTCGACTGCCGGGAGTTTGAAGAGTTTTGCAGCGACCTCGGCATCCACCATTGCTTCACCTCCGTAGCTCACCCTCAGACCAATGGAGAAGCCGAGGTCACGAACAGGACTATTTTGCAGGGCCTCCGCACGAGGCTGGACCAGGCCAAGGGCAGGTGGGTGGAGGAGCTCCCCAGCGTCCTCTGGGCGTACCACACCACCCCGAGGATGACGACCGATGAGACCCCATTCAACCTCGTCTTCGGAGCCGAGGCAGTTATCCCGATTGAGCTCAGTCTACCCACACTACGTGTGGAACAATACGACGAGGCGGAGAACCCCGCCAGAATGATGCTCAACCTGGACCTTCTTGAAGAGACGAGGGATAAGGCCCGAGTCCGGATGGCGGCATATAGGCAGTGAGTGGCCAGGTATTACAACTCCCGGGTGCGGCCGAAGTCTTTTCGTCCCGGAGATTTGGTGCTCTGGCATGCTGAAGCTTCTCAGCCACGAGAGTGCGGGAAGCTCTCCCCGAACTGGGAAGGCCCGTACAGGGTAGCGGAAGTTCTCCCTCACAGGGCCTACTACCTGGAGGAATTGGGAGGGTCCAGGTTCCCTCGGGCGTGGAACGCCTCGACCTAAGGATATATTATCAATAATGTAAGGTTCCCCCAACTCCTGCAATAAAGTTTCTTTGCTTCAAATACTCTTTCTCACCTCGTAGGGAAACGGGAGCAAAGCTCTGAGTTCGGCAACATGACTGTGGCCGAAGACCTGAGAAAGCAAGAAGTTCCGGACTTCGATCTGGAAGGCGGGGCAGAGCCCAGCTCGCCCACGCGATCACGGAGAATAGCTCGGCAAGCCGCGCAAGGCTTGAACAAAGCCTGCGACACAGGGGTTCAGTCTGGAAGTCCCGAACTTCGGTCTGGAAGGCGGGGCAGAGCCCAGCTCGCCCACGCGAGCACAGAGAACAGCTCAGCAAGCCGCGCAATGCTTGAACAAAGCCTGCGGCCCCGGGGTTCAGTCCGGAAGTCCCGGGGTTCAGTCCGGAAGGCGGGACAGAGCCCAGCTCGCCCACGCAAGCATGAAGAATAGCTCGGCAAGCCGCGCAAGGCTTGAACAAAGCCTGCGACCCCGGGGTTCAGTCTGAAAGTCTCGGACTTCGGTCTGGAAGGCGGGGCAGAGCCTAGCTCGCCCACGCGAGCACGGAGAATAGCTCGGCAAGCCGTGCAAGGCTTGAACAAAGCCTGCAGCCCCAAGGTTCAGTCCGGAAGTCCCGGACTTCGGTCTGGAAGGCGGGGCAGAGCCCAGCTCGCCCACGCGAGCACGGAGAACAGATCGGTAAGCCGCGCAAGGCTTGAACAAAGCCTACGGCCCCGGGGTTCAGTCCGAAAGTCCCGGACTTCGGTCTGGAAGGCGGGGTAGAGCCCAGCTCGCCCACGCGAGCACGGAGAATAGCTCGGCAAGCCACGCAAGGCTTGAACAAAGCCTGCAGCCCTGGGGTTCAGTCCGGAAGTCCCGGACTTCGATCTGAAAGGAGGGGCAGAATCCAATTCGCCCACGCGATCACGAAGGCAAGCCGAAAGAAGGGCTAGCGCAAGGCCTGATCTACTCCCACCCAGTCTGGAATGCTCCGAACTTTAATCTGGATGCCAGTTGGGACCAGGTCCACCCGCGGACTCAGCCCGGAGCAGGTCCACCCTCGTCTCGGCACTCCACACCAACACCTCAAAAAAAAAAAGGGGAGAGAAGAAAAAGTGAAAGAGGAAGGCGAAGTTGAGACTTTGCAAAATTACATCTTCATTAATTCAAAAGCAAGGAGTACAACAAGGGAGTCCCGACAGGCCGGGAGTCCCCCCCCCAAAAAAAAAAAGGAAAAATAAAGGGATACATCTACGGCTTAGTTCGGCGCGGTGGCTGGGTCCTCAGTCTGAGTCACGCGCCTCACATCCTCGCCATCGACGGCTGCTGGCTCGGAGGGCCGCTCCGGAGCTACGGCCGTGTCTCCCGCTGGGGCCGCTGCTGTGTCGCCTGCCGTGCCGGAAGCCCCGCTGGCGGGTCCTTGTCTTCTGCCACCGAGCGCCACCCCACTGAGGTCGAGCTCGGGGTAGAAGGACCTCACCTTCTCTCGGCACACTTGGAACCCCTTCAGGAAGGAGTCCACAGCGGCCTCCCGGACCTCCGAGACGTACTCGTCGGAGGCCCAGAACCTCGGGACAGCTTCCTGCGCCTCCCGCTTCGCAGCTTCCAGGAGCCCATTGACGTAGGCGCTCCGCTCCTTGGCCGCGCTCGCCTCCCGCCGGGCCTCCTCCAGTTGACGCTCCAACCACTGAGAATGGGCTTGGAGACGAGCCCTCTCAACCGTATCCTCCTTCGCACGCCGCTGGTGGGAGATCCTCTCCACGGACAGAGAGGACTCCAGGTCCTTGACGCGCTCCTCGGCGCGTGCTAGGTCCGCCTGAAGGGCCTAGTTGCTCCCTCGCAGCTCGACCCCCTTCTCCATGAGGTCTTTCACGTCGACCGCGAGCTTTCCAAGCTTCTCCTCCTTCTCGGCATCCTTCTTCGCATACCCTGCGAGGAAGTTCCTCAGCAGGAGCACGTCGGTCCCAATCTGCACAGCAAGAAGAACAGGTTGTAGAAAGGCCAACTGAAGTAGCAGAGAAGAGAGGGCTCTGAGTTCGGACTCACCGTGAAAAGCTGCGGGAGGATCCCGAGCAAGGCGTCGGCATAGTCCCGGCCGCCTCGAGATCGGCGGTCCCGGGAGGTGGAGGCGTACTCCATCACTTTCTCCACGAGCCCCTTGTCGCGGATCACAGAACACCGGTTGGTGATCACCGGTTGGTGATCACCGGCGGCGGAGCCGTCAGGTCGGCTGCGATGACGACTGACCCCCCAGGAGGAACTGCCGTCGTCGGAGCGGCTGAAGTCGCTGGCGGCGCCGTCGGCTCTACGGTAATGATGGGGCCGGCACTGGGCGAAACTGCTGCCGGTTGACCTCCCTCGTCGGCAGCACCGCCAGGTCTGACGGCTGGAGCATCAGTGGCCCCGGCCCGAGGCGGCCTGGGCGGGGAGCAGCAGCCACCGGACTAGGCACGGGCGCCGGCGCGACCTCCTGGCTCACCTCGGTGCGAGCCCTCTTCGCCACAGGCTCGTCCACCTCGATGACATCCCTTTGGGCCGCGCCCTCCAGAAGATTCTCCAGCGAAAATTTCATGCCTGCAATACAAAAAGGGTCAGTCAGCTCGGCTAAAAGAAGAAGAATGGAAAGGTAAGAGGAAAGCTGAGTCTCACCCGGCTCGCGGATGGGACTGATCCCAGCCTCAAATAAGTTCTGCTCCGAGAGCAGAACCTCGAGCGCTGGGACCACGTCGCTCAAAAGCTGGGAGTAGGCCTCTTGGTCCGCCGACTCGACTTGGGAGTTCCGGTTCGGGGACCGATCAGGTTCACTCCAGGCCCAGTCGACATCCTCGATCGAAGCAAAAAAGAACCGGTTCTTCCAACCCTTGATGGAAGAAGGGAGGTCGAACCGGAGACACCTGGACCGGGGCAAGATGTACCACCAGCCGTCATTAGTGGAGTACCGCTTCAGGGTAAACAGAGCCCTGAAGAGGGAGAAACGGGCAACAAACCCGTGGAAGTGACAAAAGACGATGAAAGAAAAGATGACCCGGATGGCATTGGGAGCCAACTGGGCCGGGACTAGACGGAAGTGGCTGAGGAAGGAAAGGAAGAAGGGGTGCAGAGGGAACCGAAGACTCCCGAGAAGGAAGTCCTCGTAGAAGGCTATGCGGCCGGGGCCACTCATGGTGACGCGATCCCCGGGCCACGGAACAAAGAGACGGATTGACCCCGGGATGTCATAGACCTCCCGGAGCAAGGAAAGGTCACCTTCGGTCATCGTGGAAATATGACCGGAGGGATCGACAGAAGGAAGGGTCGGAGGAGGAAGAGAAGAAATAGGAAGAGCGGTCACGACAAGAGGAGACCTAACACTCCTG